>OY720209.1:21691952-24361952 GCA_963082605.1 Rhodophaea formosa
AATTACGTTATATTATATTGTCTTTGTCAGAGTTTGTTACAGACTTCCAGATCCGTATTAGTGAATCTTTGCGACTGAAAATGAGCCGAAGCTCCAATTTTAACTTCTTTCTTATCTCGTGTGCTAGAAACCAACTCTGATGTGACTGTCTTCACCTTAGCAAGAAATTTAACGACGACAACCAATGACAGGTTAACTTGCTTTTTATGGACGAAACATGGGACACGTCGTCTGAAAATAATCTAAAACCTGATCTAAGACATTAAGTAGTATAATTTGGAAAAACAGCTTCTTTTTGGTGTCATTTAGAAAGGAAATTGGCTAGGAACCTATATTGGCTGTATCAGAGTGTGTATCAACAGGTGTGCGCAAGTTAAGCAACTCAAACCATTAGCATTTTATAAAGGCCGTGTTTGCGGCGCGTGGGCACATTTCGTGAATTGGGCATATCCGGCCAGCGCCCTGGGTTTGAGTCTGGTACACAATTGCCTTTACAACAACTGCATTCTTTCTTTATTTTATTTGTGTATGATAGTGGCTTTCTTGTACTTGTATGGAATGTAGAAAGTACCAAATGCTTACCCATTCAAGTGGGAATAATACGCACGAACGCTGGGCCAGATTGACAAATGACAACGTATAGAAAACAGAACTTGCTAAAATATCTTGTGTCAGCAACACATGTTTCATACGTAAACTATAACTATTAAATATGAATGTGTTTATTTTTAGGGCGTTTTTACCCTTTTAGTAGAAAAGTCACAGTGCTGTATCTATTAAATCGTAATACCCATTCAAGTATTACGTAAGCAGAAAAGTTGTTGCTTTTAACCCCCTCCCCACTCTTGTCAGCAAAAGTAAGAAAAGTTCTTCCCCTCTCCCCCTAAACTTACGTACACATTGGTATCATTTTCACAAAAAATGTTTGTGTATTTTGCGAAATGTTGCCTATGTCATCACTGCGTCAATCCCCCCCGTCCCCCTTGTCATCAAAAATAAGCCAAGCTCATACCCCTCCACCCCCTTTCACTGCTTACGTAATATTTGAATGACCCCATAGACAGAGAATTGAAATTTTCACCGGGTGAGTTGCCACTATAACAGTAAAATTAATTATGGACATACAAGAAATGTATTTTATTAGATATTTAGTTAATAAATATTGGGTGGTAAGTAGTACTCGTATGGGGAGCCCTTCGTGTGGTGATTGTGACTCGCACTTGGCTGGTTTTATTAATATTTCACGTCAATCGCACTGAAAAAATATGTGTGACGTAAAAACTTTACACTTGTATGATAATTTTTTTTGAGAAGCGGCGGTTGAGTACTCGTCTCAGGCCCCTGGTGATCAGATTGCTCTGTTGTCTCTCGTTGTTTGAAGAAGCTTCATGGATGGCTTCCTGTTGTTATAGCGGTGATTATAAAATGATGTATGTTGTTGAGTTTACATTGTAAGCTTCAATAGTTTCTATTAAACAATGAAAAATCTTAAAAACATCTGCTGTGCTAATAAATATACAATCTTCTTCTTCTTATTTAAGAGCTTTGTAGCTCTTGTCGATGGAGTATACGCCAAACTTCTCTATCCTCTGCTTTAGACTTTAGTTCTTGATACGACATGACACCAGCCTTTTTCTTTAGTTGATCAACAAAACTTTTTCTTGGTCTCCCAGGAACTTTCCTTCCTTTTACCTTACCCTCCAGTATGTTTTTAAAGAAGGTATCATGTCGTATCAAGTGACCAATCATCCTACCCCTCCTATTCTCTATTTCGTTTATCAGTCTTCTTTTCTCTCCTACAATTTCCAGCACCTCTTCATTACTTTTTCGTTCTATCCAACTGATTTTTTCCATCCTTCTCCAGCACCACATGTCAAAGGCAGCTAGCCTTTCATTGTCCCTCTGTGTGAGTGTCCACGTTTCACATCCATATAAAGCTATGCTCCAGATGTAGGTTTTTAAAGAAAGAAGAAAGAAAGAAAGAAAAATTGTTTATTTGGTACTCCACATGACAAATTTTTACATATTAACAAAATACAATAAACATTTTGTAAGACGCTTTCTTAATTTTCTGGATATTTTTGAAGTAAATAGTTGTTTCTTATTATTGTAAGCTTTTTTTGCAATTGCGATTCTAGTTTTGATTTCAATGGAATTACTGGAGTCTGCTGTTAGTGTACTTCCTAAATATTTAAACTTATCGACCTGCTCAATAGGTGTTCCATTAAGGTATACAGGATCTCTGACTTCTAATGTTTTATATGTGATCATAGTTTTAGTTTTAGATATATTGATTTTAAGACCGAATTCTTGAAATGTTATGTCCATAAGTTGCAATAATTGTTCAATATCTTGTTTTGTATCGCCCAGAGCCGCAATATCGTCTGCAAAACGAATAAAAAATATTTTTTCTCCATTAACTTTAATTCCTCCTATATCTGACTCCTGTATTTTCCTAATTACTTTTTCTATGTACATATTAAATATTAATGGTGATAGTGGGCATCCCTGTCTTACTCCTTGTTGTATTGTTGCATGCTGTGTTTCATCTCCTACTTCTATTACGGTTTCTTGTTCCTTGTAGAGTTCGTAAATAATTCTCCTGTCTTTAAAATCTAATCCAGCTTCCTTTAATACTAACATAGTTATTTAAGTCTAATGTATTACTAACACGTGGATCCTAGTTATCTGAAATAAATAAATATTTGTATCTAATAAATAAATAAATAAATAAATATTATTATTATTATTTAATATATCCATCATCATCTTCCAATCTACCTTATCAAAAGCTTTTTCTAAATCTATATATCCTATATGTGTATTAATACCTAAATCTAAGCGTCTATCAATAATAAGTTTCAATGCCTGCTTCTCTAGTGCCTCTATTTTGTCTGAACCCGTATTGATCCTGACCAATGTATTTTTCTGATAGTGGTCTGATACGATTTTGGATTATTTTTATTAGTATTTTAGATGCTTGGGATATAAGACTTAGAGTCCTATACTCCTCACACTTTAGTGTATTTACTTTTTTAGGGATTGTAACAGTCTTACTTATTTTAAAATCTTTGGGTAGTTTTCCTGTGTTGTACATAATTCTTACTAGCTGATACATTTCTTCAATCAAAGGGTCGCAAACTGCATATTTTATTAATTCTATACTTATACAATCATATCCAACTGATTTACCGTTGTGTAAACTATTTAGAGCTTTTTCAAATTCTTCTCTCATTATATCTGGCCCAATATTATCTTTTTCAACGTCATGAAAGCTTTCTAAATCCTGTTCTGACATACCCCTACCTCCATATAATTTTTCTATATATTGTTTCCATCTAATAACTACGTCTTTATTATTTATTAGTATTTTTCCATGTTCATCTAATATGCTCGTGCTTTTAGTTGTATGCTTTTTATCTAACTGATTTATTGTGTGGTAAGCTTTATCCATTTTGCCCTTCTTAAGTTGATTTTCAATCGTATCACAGGTATTAATAATTTCTTTTTTCTTACATTTTCTACATTTTGATGTTATTTCGTTTGTTAATTGTTTGTATCTTTTAATATTATATTGGTCAGTTTTATTTTTAATTTTCCTTCTTTCTGTCATTAAATCTATTATTTCTTTTGTCAGCCATTTCTTCCGCGGCACAATTTTTTCTTTTTTTAACGTTTCTTCGGCGCTTTTTATTATTATTTCTTTAACACTGTTCCATCTATCATTTATGTCTAAACTATCAATATTAGTTATATTAGCTTTATATTTTTCTAACCTATCTCCTAGTTTATTACTATATTGCACTCTGAATGTGTGATCTTTAATTCTAGTTACATCTATGTTCTTTGGTTTAATTTTTCTTTTATCTTTCTTAACTTCAAAATTCTGGGTACTTACAAGTAAATTATGATCGGAATTCACATCTGCTCCTGGTAAAGTTTTGCAAGCTTTTATATTTTCTTTATATTTATTTCTAATAAGTATGTAGTCTATCTGAAATCTTCCAATATCTCCCGGCATTTTCCATGTATATAACCTTCGTTTGGGTAGCCGATACATAGTGTTCGCCGATACATAGTGCCGATAAATATACAATATGTTAATAAAATTCTGTTTTGATCTTTAAAGGGATGGCTCAGCTCGTCAAAATTAATTTCTTTTCCTCCATACAAAAGTGTTCAGCCAGCCGTATGAAAATGTTGTTTTTTTTCCAATTTATAGCATTTGTCCCAAAAGTTGTTGAAATTGACGGGTGAACAGGATTACCTATATTAACATTAGTTTCTCTGAATCATGCTATTCTATATCGAATTCTAAAACTGTTTATTCGAAATTAAAACGAAAAAGAAAAAATGTTTTGTACGGAACCATCTGTGCGCAAGTCCAATATTGTATTTGGGTGGTTTTTTGGCTCAATGTATGTCTGTAACTAGTTCTTATAGAAATACAAAAATAGTATACAAATTGGAACGGTCAGCTTCGAGAAGTTTTGCGATGATCTTAGCGTATCCAATGCAATGCCCGCAATAAGCCGGTGATAATTTTTTGTAAATATTGGTAACATTTTCTAAGAAAATGTTCCTAAAATCTTGTCAAACGTAGAGCAAACATAATGACATCAGCTCAGACCGGTCTTTTAACATTCATACACACGATATGTGTTTGAGACCAGCCTGTTTCGGTAAACTCGTTTCCTTGAACAACCAAATTTGTAGCTTTGTCTATTTATACTCTTTGCTAAACGACCGCTTTATTGCCATTATGGTTTTGTTGAGCATCAACTACGGAAAAGCCGTGTTGCTCGAAGGCATCAACTGACTTGTATATTACTGTGGGTACATGTTTATCATATCCATAGAGGTAAGATAGTCCTGACCACATCTTCATTCTTTATGGGAGCTCGATAGGTCAGACATAAGCATTGTAAGCACTTATGCATTTAAAACAACTCTGGGCACGGACTCTAGTTGAATGGGTTGATCACCCATTCAAGTGTGGACTGGGCCCGGGGTTGCTTTACAAGCAAGCGCTAATAAAATGCACACACCTACTGGGCTATTGAGATTCTTAAGCCTCGAATCCTGCAGATGAGTGAATAAGGGCAAGATATTTGATAGAGAAATTATTTATCTACTATTTTGCAACATACATTAGTGCTTAACTGAATTTTCCTAAACTCAAATTAATACTTTTACAAAGACTATGGATATTTAAAAATAATATATTTAAGTTCAGGGAAATTTAATTTTAAACAAAAACCCTGTTTACGTCAATTTATTGTTGTGTACTCACATGGATAGTTGAGAGCCAGGAGTTGTCACCGCAGGGATAGGGTGTCACCGAGTCACCGCAATGAGGTCATTGGCCATTTCGTCAATTTGTGACTGATCGACCACATGATTGACAGCATTATCATAAGATTATAATAATATATTATCCATTCTCTATGGTAAGGACCTCCAAAGTTAACTACGTAATTTTATTGCAATTACTATCGTAATGTATGAATAGAGGTGTTTGTCCTTGTACATATACACCTAATTTATGTTTAAGATATCTCATAAAGTTAACACTAAAACTTTACAGTGTGAGGCCATTCATACCGTTGTCGACATGGCTGAGCCAATTGGTTCATGAAGTGGCAGTGGGCTCGGCACATAGAGCGTAGAATCTAGGTCATTTATTAAATCCCACCTAAAACTATGTTCTCACTTAATAAAGTTTTCATATTGCACTTAATTCTAAATATCAAGCTGTACGTCAGTACATCTTCATATTCGATGGTAACTAATGGAAGTTGCTGAGTGATGGCTGACAGACAATAAACACGCATTAAATTTAATAGCTTGCACAATATTAACAGTCTTGCTCGACTCTACAATCAATGCAAGTCACAGAGCAAAGAGTTTCAATGTACGCGACAGATGAGACATTCCTTGCATTCAATGACTCGCATCATGAGTCATTGAATTGATCTTTGTTCATCAGTTCGGGAAGGTTGTTCAGTATGATCAGTAAGGTATGTTCGAGAATCTTGCAAGGTAACAGATTTACACGGTGAATCGGGGCAACTTTGAGAACATAACAATGATACTGTTGATCATAAAAATGATGACTAATATGCAAACTCATTAATTGTTTGTTTTTCGTATGTGTAAGTGCCAACACTGGTGTCAGATTTTTCAAGCTGCCTTAAGCCATCTGACATAGCTTAACGACTGCCATCAACGATGACCAACGGCTTAACGTGCCTTCCGAAGCACGGAGGAGCTCGAGATATTTTTATGCCACTTGCGGTCACCCATCCAAGTAGGGACTGCACCAGGGGTTGCTTAACATACGTCCACCGTCACACCCACTGGACCATCGGGCTCCTCAACTCATTAAATGAACTCTAACTTGCACATAACACATGGCTTTATAATGCAAGTCAATGGGACGCCTGCGCTGACTAGACACAAATTTCGTATGTGAAAATGAAACAAAACAAAGCGTGTGAATTATTAAATGCAATGTCGGGAATTAACGCGAAAACATACCGTTTTTCTCCAGACGTTTCGGCCGGGTTACACCGACCGCGGTCACTGGATGACTGTAACCTGGCCGAAACGTCTGGAGAAAAACGGTATGTTTTCGCGTTAATTCCCGACATTGCATTTAATAATCATGCAACGCGAAAGTTTAAAAAGTAGTTAAAGCGTGTGAAGTTGGATTTAAGCGGGTTTCGGTTTAGGTTGCCGCGTGGTTCCCGGCAGAGTAGAATAGGACCACTCCAAGTCCTCCCGTGGATGTCGTAAAAGGCGACCAAGGGAACACAAGCTAAACAAAGCTTTCAAACATCAAAAAAACCTCTCCAACCCGTCTGGCCAGCGTGGAGAGTGTAGGCCAAATCCTCTGACTGCTCTGGCTAATATATGGCTTTGGTAGTCAGAGAGGGTCGTGCTTCTGCAGTAGAGACTAAACAAGACCCGATGATGAAATGAAAGTGAGACGAATAAGATGTAAACAGAATTCTATATTTCATCATCCTGGTATTGCAGTTGTCCATTGGAAGCGGTGATCTATTTCAATCAGGTGAGCTTGCTCATTTGCAGTTCTATATCACAAAAAAATCACAGAAAACTAACGCCGAGCGATTGTCGAGCTCCGTGGCGCAGCGGTCAACACGCCGGCCTGTGACGCGGATGGTCCCGGGTTCGATCCCCGGTCAGGTCAAGATGAAAAATGATCTTTTTCAGATTGACCTGGGTCTTGGATGTTTATCTATATATGTATTTGTTATAAAATATAGTATCGTTGAGTTAGTATCCCATAACACAAGTCTTACTTAAGAACTTACTTTGGGGATAGCACAAACTGTGAAATTTGTCCGTATATATTTATTTATTATTTATTGTAGGTCATGAAAGAGGTGAAAATAAGACGGCATTTACCTAAAATGAGGTTTATATTATATTAACAGTGTCTGTAAGAGTCGACCTTATATTTCAATGGGTAAACTCACACCCACATATTATTGTAATAAATTGTTTTCCGGTTCATTTTTTAATATGGTGACTTCACATAAATAAATAAATAAATATATAGGGACATATCACACAAATTGAGCTAGCCCCACAGCAAGTTGTGAACTTGTGTCGCAGGATACTAACTCAACGATACTATATTTTATAATTATATACTTATATAGATAAACATCCAAGACCCAGGTCAATATGAAAAAGATCTTTTTGACCTGACCGGGGATCGAACCCGGGACCCCCGTGTCGCAGGCTAGCGTGTTGACCGCTGCGCCACGGAGCTCGACATCTTGCTATCGAGGTCGTAGAGATGCACACTGCATCTGAAGCGCTGTGTATTATGATTGCATAAGTTCAGTGACATCCAAATTAGGATTAATACAGATTATTTCATGAAGGCAGTCATACATACAGGGAAAAATGTCATTGTTATCTGAACTTTCCAGGTTCTCCGGTATGCGTAAACTTATATCTATGTGTTCAAAACATTCTTCTCAGTATTATTGTTTTTAGAAATTCCCCGTGTACGGTAGATAAGAAAGATTAATATACACTCATAAATTAACGTTTAAAGTTATTTCTCTTTTTCTTCGACTTTACGATAGGAACTCTTTGCAAGTTAATTATTTATCTTTACACATACTGTTTGGTTGTTGTTTTTCGTATGTGTAAGTGGCCAACACTGGTGTCAGATTTTTCAAGCTGCCTTAAGGCATCTGACATAGCTTAACGACTGCCATCAACGATGACAGCCGGGACCAACGGCTTAACGTGCCTTCCGAAGCACGGAGGAGCTCGAGATATTTTTATGCCACTTGCGGTCACCCATCCAAGTAGGGACTGCACCAGGCGTTACTTAACATACGTAAGCGCTCATAGAGCTCACACCCACTGGACCATCGGGCTCCTACTGTTACTTTACACATACTGTTATTTTAAGTGATAAAATTTTATTGTTTGTTTTGATAAATTACAAATTACTAAGCTGATTTGAAATACTCTTTTACCTTTAGATGTATATTATCAGCGGGTTAAGGCTACAGCAGCCTTCCCATAAAAACTATAATTCACAAGGACAAACTTACCTTCGTCCATGTAAATTATAATGAACATTGACGAAGTCGCAGGAAGAGCTAGTTCATAATCAAGTTATAACAACTTGGAGTACAAGACAGCATCATTCGTCATGAAATTGAAAATCATCTTCCCGAAGAAGTTGGTTAGTAATGAAGTCCGAGCCGAAAGGTCAACACGCCCGCGTTTGTCGACTCATTGGTGCAATTTGGTTTAATGTGCTAAAACTGTTTGCTAAGAGTTCGTTGCCCTGTTTGCAGATGCACTGTAAAGAAATAAAAATCTCTTTGTGATCAGCCGAGAGCTCACACATGCGCAAACAAACGAGCATCTTGGTTTTTTTGCAGAAGCGATGCAATTTATCTTTTTTTTTTCTTTTGCAGTCTTTATTTGCTTAACCTCTTGATAGTGTGACTTTACATCAATAGTTGACATATAATTTTCTCGTAAATATATGACTAATTTATATATTTGACCTCTGCAACTCGTCTGGCCAATGTGGAGAGTGCAAGCCAAATCCTCTGACTGCTCTGGCTAATATGTGACTCTGGTAGTACAGAGAGGGTCATGGTCCTGCAGTGGAGACTAAGAAAGACCTGTTGATGATGATGAATATTATATGTAAATAAAATAAAGACGAAACTAGTTACTAAGTGATCGACTAAAAATGCAGAGCGGGCAACTTTGGACAAAACTCTCATTATATCAAAACAATTTATCCACGGAGGTAGGTTAGGTTTCCTTGTGACCAACACAGGAGTGAGCTTCGCTCACTTTGTATTTTCGTTACACAAATTTGTTATTTTTGAGTCTTAAAAATGTGAACTCACTCGCTAATCAAAAAATACTTGGTCTGTATTTCGTCAGACAAAATTATTTCCGTTACAGACTTATAATGAGCTGAAGTTAAATATACTTATAATCATAGTAATAGATGATAGTCTTGAAAGTAGCAACAGAAAACCAAAAGAAGGACCGCAGTACCGTATGACAAGCTAAATGTAAAGCCCATAAATATAAATCACTGAACAACCATTTAAATGACATTAAGACAAATGTACCTTTGCTAGTTATCCGAACGGCACGAGCCAAAACAAGTATATTATTAAACTGTCTATCTGTTTGCTTGTCAACCTCATCCATAACGACTGAACGGGTTTCTGCGTCAAGTGGTTGCAAACAAACGGGTAATATAAAATCGAGTGTTCCGATACCTATTAGTAAACATTTGTTTTGGAAGTACACCACTGACTTTGATATATAAGTGTTGTGTTGGGAAATGCTTTCTGAGCAACCAATTCGAGTGCGCAGGTCATATCATTTACTAGTAGCTAAGAATTTAAAGAATTTGAAGATTTTTATTTGTTGAATTGTTTCATAAGCCCTCGTGATATTAGACAGGTGACTTGAGTAAGCGTAGCTTGCATTTTAATTCATTTTATCGTAACTAATACAATAAGTATATGTATATGCATGCTATGCATACCTATCTGTTATAGATGTAAACACTAGATTAAGGTATTTAATGTTTTTAATGAATGTTTGTGTTTGCATTGTTGATGTGCCTTAATAAATAAATAAAATAAAAAAATTATGCTATTAAAACTCTTATCCTTCATCTTCTGTTTTATAAAATGGTTTCCACCGAGATTTCAGTGATTCTGCCAATGTCCAGTAAATTGAGATACCAAGTATCGGTGTTGTACGGTAAAGTTGTAACAAGTAGCATCAAAGATGGCGTACGTTCTTTGATGCCTCGTGGTCGGGAGGTTATGGTGACAAGTCTATACGAGTCCATAAAACAGTCCACTTTAACTATTTCACAAATTGTTCCATGAGCGCGAGCATTTATAACACCAAACCAGGGCTCGGATACCAGGTTAAAATATTTAACCAGCTCATTAGAAATTCCATACAGAAAAAAAAGGAGCCGTAACATTTCGATTCCGTTCGACCGGAACCGATATTATTTGGGTTCTGATCAAAGAGCAAATCGTAAGTGTTTCAGTTCGAGAAACTTGGTTAATTTCGTTCGAATCATTTTGGCTCCGCCTACCGACACCCTTTACCCGCGCGCCTGTCTTTTTTGATTTATAAAATAAGTAAATCGCTGCTTAAAAAAATATGTATCGTGTTCGTGTCATATCAAACCTTATGGAACAAACGTTATTTGTTACTTATTTTGCTAGCTATATACTCCAGTGAAATTATTGATATTTTAATAACTTATTAATAACGATTGATTTGTTATTGAATAAAACTTGTCTTCGGTTTTTTTCTGGGAATAGATGCTTCGTTGTATTTCTAAATATCGTGTTTTCGATTGTTATACAAGAAAATTTTTAACAAAATAAAACCGATTTCCACATGACTGATTCCTTATCATGGTACCACCCTTGGGATACCCCCTCCAACAAACAAAAATTGATCTTGTAGTGGCTAATATTGCCAAAAATAATAGTCTTATAGGAGCCGTATTATCGTTAACAAGGGTGCGTTTGGGCACAATTTATAAAGAATTAACCTACCCTTCTTATGCTTGCTTTATTGTCAGCTTTTTTTTTCCTTATACGTGTTATATAATGACAAAGAACAAGGAAATTAAACTTATAATAGCAAGAAAAAAGCTCCTAAAAAGCCAATATTACTAATAAAAAACATATAAAAAGCGATAGTATGGCAATCATTCTTATACGTGTTTTATTATGGTCCCATACAAGGAAGTTAAACTCATTGAGGCAAATCAGAGGCTCTTAAAAATCCGTAGACCCTTTAGCTATTTGTTTATGATTCTGCAATAAGTCTTTTTTGTTAGTGATTTACATTTTCGCAACAGTTTGTGGAAGAAAAAGATACGTCAACGATTTTACTGACAAGTGAACGGTAAGTTATTATTTTATGTAGTTTATTTACCTGATTTATGTGCTCGTTTATAGTAAAATCTGTATGGGAATTTAAATGCATGGTAAAATGTTGTACGCTGTGTGTTGTAGTATTAACGCGCACTTGATTTTGGGCTGTTTTTGACCTAAAAACATTATTAATTATTTAGTCATGTTATAAACAGTGCTATTATGAGAGCAAAACGATTCGCACATCGTTTACAAGGAGTCTATGAGAGTGAAGACTTTTTAATGGATACATTTGTTGCTTATGCTATCGCCATTTTACATGTCGTTAGGGTTCCTTTCACACGAACAAAATCCGGAACCTAGCTAGTCTTGTTCCTATACGTATTAAATTTATTTCTCGCTATTGTTGCGATGGCTTGGCTGGAAAAAATCTGTTTATTTTACTTAAGCTCGCTTTTTTGAATTTTATGTTTGAAATATAATTATAATTGTAAGTACACAATAAATAATATCATTATATATATATATATATATAAATAATATGTTTGTTTGCAGATACTGCAATGGTGGTATACATATTGGCAGATGTTGACAAATTTCTACAAAAAAAAGATCTTAATTTACATAATATGCGACGGCCATGGAGGTGGACACATTTTATTCTAAGAAAGAAATGTTTTTCTTGTACATATCCAAAAAAGATAATTTGTAAAAGACCAAGAGATAGCTCTCAAATCAGGCACTATCCACAGGTTATGTTTAAACAGCGATTTCTATTGTGAACCCACCGTTTCTCGGGCTAACTGAGAGAGCATTGAGGTCAGTCTGTGAACTAACAAATACAAAATTAGCCTTGCCTGATTTGAGAGCCACTTTTCCTTGGTCTTAGCATGATAGCCTAAAAAAATTATGAAATTAGTTGTTTTATTTTACAAATTATGGATTAATGGTGTGAAATAGAATACCGAATTAAAAAAAAGTCTTAGTCCCTTCATTTAAAAATATGTCTATGTCACTATTACTATCGCTACCATTATATTCTTCTTCACTAGTTTCCTTTTCATTCTCAATAAAGTAATCCTCTGCGGAACCACTGTCTGATTCGTTGATATCGGCTTGGTAATTTTGTAGCATTATAGGAGTAGAGGTGGTGGGTGTAATGCTCATAACCATGTTTTCGTAGACCTTTTTTACTTTTCTTCTGTAACCTCCGCTCCTTTTAAACTTCTTCCAGTATTTTGAATCCATTATTTAAATGAAATTTCCGCTCCGTAATAAATTCACACAATCTGCTGTACTTTATAAATGGCGAGTCTAGTTATGTAAAACATTTTAATGTAACCATATAGAGAATAATATCTTTGTAATCACTGTTTAAGAGAATATATTTGCTTTTATCCTTGTTAAGATCATATAAGATGTAAGAATTCGTTAGTTGAATAGACGCCTTATCAAATGCTAGTGTAAGTTAAAAAGCATCATAGTTACCTTGTGCATTACTTTTCAAAGAATAATTGACCATATTAAAAGCCTTTATATGACTTTGAATATTATACGGCTAAAAAACAATGTAACTAGCCTCTATAAGAACAAATTTGTAACCCTTATTGTAGGCGTATTAATTAGATTTATTAACGTTTACCCAGCCAAGTTATAAGAATATAGGTAATATTAGCCAAATCTTCTAGTAATGTGCCATTATAAGGAATATTGACAAAATGAATGCTCTTTTATAACAGGTAAAAGAGTTAAGACCTTATAGACTTAATTTTATAAGTTTAGTTTGTTTGTTGATTTCCAACAAAAAAAGAATACATAAATCGGTTCATAAACAACAAAGTTATCCGCGAACACACATAAAATATATATATACGGTCGAATTGAGAAACCTCCTTTTTTTAAGTTGGTTAAAAAATATAATCATCCTTTGACTTTGATAATGTGTTGCACATTGTTATAAGAATAAGCGGTTAGTAATAAAATTTTAACAAAATAAAATTCTAAATGGTAAATTTGTTGTCAATTAATCGGTCAAGTATTTTTCATCCGCGTAAATAAACAAAATAACGCATAAAATTGACGAAAGATATCAAACAAGAAAGAACTTGCCGTGTAAGGTGCCGGGAAACCCCGCCCCCAAATCGTTTGAAATTTACCTGGTTAATCCCGGCGAATATAAAGTTCGCGTAGCGATTCCGCTCCTAGCGAGTGTTCGCGAAAAACCTGGGCCGCAAGTCTGCAATTTTGAATTCACGATCGTTGGTAACCATTCTGGCCCTAAAATGACAGACATTAAACACTTTTCCAAGTCTGCTATTTTTTGCTCAGAATCGCGCCATTAAGAAAATATTGTGGACGCCATTTGCAAAAATATTTGTAAGTCTGCTATTTCTGACAGAACTTTGACTTATGCTTGCACTGACATCTTATTAATTGACTTATTGACGTTGTGTAAAATCCTTTAGAATATCTTTATTTTGTGAATATTTCATAAAATCGTTAAAAAACGATTAATAAACGGCTCATAAGTGATCTACGGACTCGCTAACGACTTGTTATGTGCAATAATGTAGCAGTTGTTGTGCTCTACGAGTTTCTAAGCTTGAGCAAAGATTGTCTAAGATATGGAAATTTTCAATCCTTATACGCTTTTGAATGTTTCTTCAAAAAACGTAAAACTATATAATATTCCCCTTCGCAGTGTACCTACGTACAAGAAATGCAAGATCAAAAATAGCAGAACCAAACATAGTACTGAGAAAGAAGCATGCTTTAAACTTAGAAGCTTTAAACTAGGCAGTACCAAGAATAAGAAGAAAAAAATCAATTACAAAGCATACTACAAAAGGTTTATTTAATACCTGTAACCTAACTTTTATACAATACTAGGGCGACCCAGCCTAGCTCTGAAGAAGCAGTAAAAAGCCTGTTCCCTACGAAAAGACGTTTAAAATGGTTATCCTGCTCGTTTTATTAGATGTGTGAAAAGTGAGACAATATTTTATTATCGACTAGCAGCCTTGCCCTGCTGTGCCCGGGCATGTATTATGCCTTAAAACCTTCCTCGTGAATGTCTCTATCGGTTGGTGAAAAAATGTCGCATAAAATCCGTGCAATAGTTTTTGAGTTTATCGCGAACAGACAGACAGACGCGGCGGAGGACTTTGTTTTATAATATGTTGTAGTGATAGTGATTTTCGTATTTCTTAGGCATTTTTATATCATAAAGAAAAATAAATGTCATTTTAAAATTATTAATCTTTTTATTGGATAGCAAAAAAACTAGCTGATGCCCGCGACTTCGTTCGCGTGGACTTTATGACTCCGGCGTATTAATATACCTTAATACGAACAAAACATACATAAGAAAATACTTGCAACAGTGTTATAATATTGTATGGCATTGCATAGGCTGCTGCTAAATACTGGAGGGATAAAATATAGGATTCTTTTAGACTTTTTGAGCCACCGACACGATAAGAAGAAAACTGTATAGCTAGCTCCAACTAAGCTTGCGGTTTTTCACCAAACTTAGAGGTATGGGCAGAGTGCCCTCAACCTATCGCACATCTCCAAAGGGCCTTCGCGAGGGACAGACCTCGGCTTTAGGTGTTTTCTGTGTGTTCAAGGCTTGGAGAGACAGCAATCTCCCAATTTTTGCCGTATGGGCTGAAAACTATGTATCCAAAAGCGGGACCGCTGGGCGGTTACCAGTAATATGAGCTAGTCGTACTCTACGCACTCTATCCCAGTAGAGAGTGTGACTCTGTAAAATTGTCGATATAATGTACTAAATCTTCGATTTTTTTACCTCACCAAAAAATACTAGTTAATCAGGCTGAACAACTTTTGCTGCAGCGTCATTTTTAGGGTTCCGTAGTAAACTAGGAACCCTTATAGTTTCGCCATGTCTGTCTGTCTGTCTGTCTGTCCGTCCGCGGTTTCACTCAGAGACTATAAGTACTAGAAAGCTGTAATTTGGTATAAGTATGTATATTAATCATGGCAAAAAAGTCGTAGAAAAAAATCTTTTAAAAAAATTTTTTTTTGGGTAGCTCCCATACAAGTACAATGGGGGAGTAATTTTTTTTTCTCTACTTACCCATCGTGTGGGGTATCGTTAAAAAGGTCTTTGAAAAATATTGTGAGGCTGAGAACACCAATTTTCGATTTAGGGATCTTTTTCCGAAATATTTGGTTTTAAAGTGCAAATTTTTGTTAGAGGTACGTGTCCCCCCCCTCTATCTGCTAAACGGTTATATATAGATACGTGAAAAAAATTACAGCAGTAGCATATATACTGAAATTGAAAGGAAAACTATCAGAGCTGGGTACTAAGTACAAACTAAAAAGTTATAGGCAACCAACTTATAAAATGTACTGGAAAATGTAAAATTTCATACAATCTTTATTGTTAGATGTTTTTGGTCGTTAAACTGTGAGGTGCGAGTGTAAACAGTGTGAACTCAAAGTTGTCATTCGCAACTTGGCCGGTTTTTTATATTTCATATTAACAAGGTAAGGTGAGAGAGTTTTACCAGTATTTTGAAATATTCCCGAGTCTAGCAAGTGTAAAGGGATGATGTGCACATTACAAAAACAATAAGTTACAGGAAATTTATATATTGTTAAAAATTTTATTAGTTATTTTTTTTATAAAAAGTAATAAATATTTATTTCTCTTTTCATAATCAGGATCGGAAGAAAAAGTGAAGATTCGACTGGTAGCAAAATCTCCTTTTCTGGATAGTTACATCATCTTTTTTCAAGTATAGTCTATAAAAGAAACAAAATGCACTTTAATAAACGAGTTCTATTTCGAAAAGTAATTAAAACTGTCCTAAAATATTTAGCCTATGTCACTCTGAAGAGTGTAAGTATACGAAGAATAAAGAAACTCACATAATTATACATATATGTTTAATACACGTGAACTCAAAAAACAAGACTCGTTTTGTTTGGAAGTCATGTTGGGATTAATTCTGATGTCAAAACGAAACTGCTAAACTCTTCGAATTTAGGCATTCATACGAGGTTTAGAGTAAAGCTCGTCTAGCAAGCCCCCACCAGAAGACGCGTTTATAGCTTTGCCAAGTCGTTTTATTATAAAAATAATGAATGTCAGTTTCGCAAAAGCACTACTTCTTTGGTAAATTTCATCCAAATCGGTTGAGTCGTTGAAGCGCGAAGAGGCTACAGTGACAGAGTTGCTTTCGCATTTATACAATACTAGCTTCGCCCGTATTATACCTATAAGCCCTATGAGTATGTCCTTCTCTATACCCTAACCTATGTGTATGCAAAATTCTATGATGATCGGTTTAGTAGATAGGGCGTGAAACCGTAACAAACAAACTCACTTTCGCATTTATAATATTGGTAAGGAAGTTAGGATATTATGGACTAGTTTTTGCTCAAATTTTACTCGCGTTATTAGCTACAGATCTCTCAGGCACATTATTTTTTTAGGCTAAATACTGATCGCACTTCAAACAGCATTTCATGATAAGTATTTGTTGGTTAAGTAAGGTACTGTTTACGTAACAAATTCTTTTTTGAACCTTAAATATAGTTTAGTACCTAGTTATTTTCTGATTGTATCTACTTACGTTTTTCCATATAATACATTTAATATTGTTCCAATGGGATATTATTCGCTGTATCATTGGTTGAAATATAATATTTTTTTATCGTCAAACCGCTCTTCATTGCACACCTTAAGATGTATTACAACCTCTTAAATTATTTTGATATCAACGTTTTTAATATCCAAATAATAATTATTTGTTTACAAATATGGATAGGGTCAGATGACAGGTTTTCATGGAGGCTTGAGTGACAATGTTTTTTTTTTAAGAATGAAAACTAGGTATACTTTTTGAAGAGACCTTTCTTCCTCTTTGGTTTGAGCCATATTATTATTTAACCGATTGTAAAAAATATTAAGTCACTCTTCCGCAAAGCATTAGAAAAATTAACGAAGCGTGAAAGTTTTCTGTAATGCTTGCCACCGGATGGCAGCACTGACTCGTAGGGTCCGATAAGCTGCTGACACTGGAAAATGTTTGATAAACAGTGACCACTGACACATTGTTGACCAATACCAACCAATTGCTTACCGGACATGACGCCACAGATATACAAAAGTACTCTGTGCGCCACAGTACCTCTGAACAATACCTCCATCTAAAGTAACCGGCCAAGTATGTATCGTCCCACACACAGTGTAGGGTTCCGTAGAAAATAAATAATTAAACTTTGACTTTGAATAATTTTACTTGTGAACTAATTTTCAATGGAATTTGTCAATTCTCATATCCTTTTCCAAGAACATTTTATAAGTTGGTGGACTATTAATCTTTGACTTGTAGACCCTACTTAGCTGTGCTTTTATGTGTACTTCGTTACACAATATGTTAAAAAAAATCTGTCAGATAAATAAATAAATAAATAAATATAGGTATACGGACAAATCACACCGATTGAGCTAGCCCCAAAGTAAGTGTTACTTATTACTTGTGTTATGGGATACTAAATCAACGATACTAATTATATTTTATCACAAATACATATATAGATAAACATCCAAGTCCCAGGCCAATCTGAAAAATATCATTTTTCATCTTGAGCTGCCCGGGGATCGAACCCTGGACCATCCGTATCCGTTTGACCGCTGCGCCACGGAGCTCGTTAATATGAACAACTAACTTTCTCAGGTCGGGGCCCATAAGAAAAATTTATTAGTTCTGTTGACAGCTATTCAATAAAGTATTTTTTGTACATAAAATTCCAGAAAAGCGTCCTCATTGAAGATTCTATTCATATATTTTGGTGGCAGACACACTGCATGCAATGGTTTTTTGAATATGTAAACACCACGTCCAAATCTGCCACGATTCTTAGACCATGATCATTGAAGCAATGTTTTGATTTAGCGGACTACGGATTTTGAGTGGCGAATGAATTGCTTCGTGTTAGTCTGATAATATTATGAAAATAGAATTAAATTAACAGACTTGCGCTCGTCCGGGATTATAATGAGCTGGTATTTTTTGAACCGTTCCCTAGCCCTGCACCAAACTACACCAATTTCATATTATAAAGTCCACCAAAATGAATTTGCAAAATCGTTCGAGGTAGACCCCAACTGCACCCCTTGATTTCCCACCACAAACTCCACTCTTATCCTTAAAGGGGCGACTCAAACTGTCAGTAAGAACAACTTTTTTGATTAAAACTAACGTGACATATTAACTTTATTAATATGTATAATACCGGTTACTCACGTATAAAGTCAGCTACAGGCCGACATGTTTCAACCTCATCCGGAGGTCTTCCTCAGGGCGAATGTGAACCGAGACGCGCGCACGCAGTCGTCTCAGTCCGCACCTCAGGAAAACCTCCGGATGAGGTTGAAACATGTCGGCCTGTAGCTGACTTCATACGTGAGTGACCCGTATTTTACATATTAAGAACAACTTTTCTTATGAGACTAATTCTAGGGACTGGAAAAAAGTCAACGTTTTCAATATGTGACCATAAACAAATATTTTAATATTATAACATAAAAACAATTTTATTCTGGCCTATTTTGCATATTTTTATTTAGGCAAACGATTTAAATTTTATCGAATTTCTACGTTCATCTGATACATTTTAATCATTATCACTAACATGTAAAACATGTACCGTGGTTATGACAACCGCTCTGGCTGGTACCTGGTTCAAAGGATATCCATTGCAATTCAGAGAGGAAATGCTGCCAGCATAATGGGTACCTTTGAGCCGGGTACTATCCGGGGGGCATTTTCGAGTGACTTGTTCGTATGTATTTGTCTCTGTTTTTTTTGTACTTTTGAAATAAAAGACTCATTGTAAAACAAAGTCCACCACCGCGTTTGTTTGTCTGTCTGTTCGCGATAAACTCAAAACTACAGCACGGTTACCGCGTAGTTTTTACAAATAGATAGAGTGATTAATAAGGAAGGTTTTTAGGTATATTACATGCCCGGGCGCACCCGGGAAGGACTGCTAGTTGATAGTCGAAAAATGCGGTAAAATGTTTGTTTACCTTTGTAATAATTTTTAAAACTGCACCTTTCTAATGGTATCAAAAGCCACGTACTTACAACATAACCGAACATTTGTGTGTAAAAAGTTGTCATAAAATACAACTTTTTACACACAAAATACGAAAAATCTTTACCCCCAAATTAACTTATTAATTTTATTTTGTCATTGATAAAAACGGGAAACAATTCCCCTCTCATAGCATGTCAATTTCAATTCATCTCAATTTAGGGTATTTTATTAAATTCAATTAAATTAACCCTTTATACTCCAATTCACTAAATTACTCCATTGATAGCACGTAGAAGGGAACAAAACAATCAACTATTTAGGAAGTAAAAAACGATCGATCAAGCGGTGGACATAGTCCGGTGTGCAATTAACCACAAGTGGTCCCTTCGGACCCAATTCCCGCCAATTGAGCCCGTTGCATCACAGCTAAAAACAAAAGATTGTTTTGCATCATACCGTTATGATTGGCATGAATATATTGACGAATATGAAGGAGTGTCTGTAATTTGTTTCCTACCCATTGAGTCCGTTTCATCACAGCTATCAAACAAAAAATTGTTTAGTATCATACCATTTTAATTGGCATGAACATATTGGCCATGGAGGCAAGGAAGAGCCCGATGTCCCAATAGGCGTGAGTAGGTATTATTAGTGCTTCTCCATCTTAAGCACCGCTGGGTACAGTCCCCAATTGATTGAGTGACCTATTGCATCACAGCTAAAAAACAAAATATTGTTATGTATCATACCGTTTCGATTGGCATGAACATATTGACGAATATGAAGGAGTGTCTGTAATTTGTTTCCTGCCTTTTGATCCTTTGCATCACGTATAAAAAATGAAGATTGTGATGCAGTATCGTGTGGTTTCCGGCAGAGTAGAATAGGACCATACCAAGTCTTCCCGTAGATGTCGTAGAAGGCGACTTAGGAAACCCAAGCTTTACAAGGCTTATAAACATTAAAGAGACCTCTCCAACCCGTCTGTCCAGCGTGGAGAGTGTAGGCCAAATCCTCTGACTGCTCAGGCTTATACCTGACGAGCTCCGTGGCGCAGCGGTCAACACGCTGGCCTGTGACACGGATGGTCCCGGGTTCGATCCCCGGTCAGGTCAAGATGGAAAATGATCTTTTTCAGATTGACCTGGGTCTTGGATGTTTATCTATATATGTATTTGTTATAAAATATAGTATCGTTAAGTTAGTAACCCATACCACAAGTCTTATTTAAGAACTTACTTTGGGGCTAGCTCAATCTGTGTGATTTGTCCGTATATATTTATTTATTTTTATTATTTATTTATACCTATACAGAGAGGGTCGTGCTCCTGCAGTGGAGACTATAAAAGACCTGCTGATGATGATGATGATACCATTTTGTTTGGCATAAACAAACATATTGACGAATATGAAGGAGTGTTTGTAATTTCTTTCCTGCTTATTAAGCCTGTTGCATCACAGCTAAAAACCAAAAGATTGTTTTGCATCATACCGTCTGATTGGCATGAACATATTGACGAATATGAAGGAGTGTCTGTCATTTCTTTCCTGCATTTTGACGCTTTGCATCACGTATAAAAAATAAAGATTGTTATACAGTAGAAAATATATACCCTTTTGATTGACATGGAGGCAAGGAAGAGCACGATGTTCTAATGGGCGTAAAGCATCCCTGGGTACAGTACCCAATTGGATGGGTGACCCCATTGCATCACAGTTAAAAAACAAAAGGTTGATAAGCATCATACCGTTTTGATTGGCATAAACATATTGACGAATAGGTAGGAGTGTTTTTAGTTTCTTTCCTTCTTATTAGGCCCGTTGGATCACAGCTAAAAATCAAAATGAGCATCACACCGTTTTGATTACATGTTAATGCAGATATATCTGAAACCACTTTTATTCTTACATTTGATGCAATGGGGTCAGGAGGAAGGAAATTACAAATACTCATTCAATTTCGTGAATATGCTGCCAAACAAAGTTCTTACATCACCCATTCCAAATGCTGATAAAGACGTCACTTGGCGGTTGTTTATTGTTAGCGACGTTTACGCCGAGAAAAAAAAATGTGATTTTATACCTAGGTACTTAATTCTTATTCTCAAACAGTTTTTGGGTCAGCAAGGTATTTTTTATCACAGATTTTTCCATTTTGAAAGACTTTTAAATAGCACATCGCAAAATATGCGTGCAAGTTTCCTATTTGGCAGGATAAATAGAGTCCGTTTCATCGGGTTGTGGCGTGCGTGTCGAACCTAGACACGCCAACCGCCTTCGCGGTCTCATAGAGTCGGATGATGTCCGGCACGTCAAATGGTGCGCGCGCAGAGCTCTTCCTTCTGCCTACATAACTGTCAGCCTAGACGTCGTGAATTTTATTGATAGCAAATCATATTCTAATTATTTTGTTAATAGCAAATTATATTTTATTTGCCAACATAATAAATAGTTACAACATCAAGGCGTATCTATCATCCCTACCACATTGGTGACCCCGACGTGATAATGAAATATAATTATATATATATATATACCACATGTTGGCCAATAAAATATAATTTGCTATTAACAAAATAATTAGAATATGATTTGCTATCAATAAAATTCACGACGTCTAGGCTGACAGTTATGTAGGCAGAAGGAAGAGTTCTGCGCGCGCACCATTTGACGTGCCGGACATCATCCGACTCTATGAGACCGCGAAGAAGGTTGGCGTGTCTAGGTTCGACACGCACGCCACATCGTGCTCATTTTATAATATTTTTACAAAAGCATATAAGGCAGGTCTATCGACATCAGTTAGAGATACTAAATAGCAATAGAGCGGCGACTCTTATATTCTTCTTCTTCTTTTTCCTTGCCTTTTCCCTATTTGGGGTCGGCTCTGTATGTCAACTCTCTCCAAAGTTTCCTGTCACCAACCATATCGGCACTAGCTCCTCGTTCCTTCATACATTCTTCACACATTCCCACCGCGACTTTCTCGGCCTTCCCTTTCCTTTATTTCCTGACACATTTAAGTGCAGCATCCTTTTAGCCAGGTGATCGGTTTATATTATTAAAATTAAATAATGTTTTACTACAAAATTCTACTAGTTAGTAATCATAGTAATAATAAATAAGTAATAAGTCCTATCAACACAAATCTCTTCCCGTAGCAACGACCGGCTGCCCCAGTTTAATTAATCGACCAATTAATCAACTCTTAACTTGGTTTAATCACAGCCCCCTTTGTTATTATGATTATAATTATGGAGAAAGCATTTGATTTGTGTACTTCAACTCCTAGGTATACATATAAAAGTACCAGGTGGTAAAATTAACTGCAATGCTATTTTTGAATGGGCTAGTCACAAAATGAGCAATTTTTATTTAAAAATCATATTTGTTGAAAACTTGCCCGTTCAAAAAGAGGTCTGTATTAGTCTCGTACTAAAGTGCTGTACTTATACAGATTACTTGTCAAATGCTGAATAAGAAGATAGAAAAGGAGACAGGAGAAGAGAGAGACAGAAACAAAGGAGTAGGTTTCAAAAAATAAAGGTTATTTATTTCATAAGGTTATATTTTTAACTCTGTATTTTTGTAGCCTTCTGAAAGAAAAACTTCATCATAGGCATATTCAATCAATTCATAAATGTAGCCAATCGCGGAAGATCAAATTATTTTAGGTAAGAATGAATTGAGTATTAATCTCAAATTATTTTGGAGGGCAGTTTTTTTAAAAGTAACCAGATCTAAAGAGGTACTTTATTTTGTGTATAGTGTTAACTATTTTACATTAAAGTACCAAAGACAATCAGTTAAGGCAAGGCACGGCAGCGTGACATCATAAACTTATTATATTATAATTTAATTTATTACTTAATTGCATCTAAAATGCACGTTATAATTAAGTCATTATAGCTTTTCACAGAGTTATGAATTATTCAGAGAGAACAGGGAAATAATTAAGGTAATTCTATATTTAAAAATTAGTTCATTGTTTCTACGATTAGAGGCGCTCTGCCGTGACGGGTGTCCGTTGGACATCGATCATCTTTTGTTACAATTCGATTGTAATGGTTTAAATAAATTATAATTGGTACGGTGGGTGTTAAGCGAAGCATGCCGTCAGCGTTGAATACATTTAAATTGTTATTTTGCATTTAGAATTATAAAAAGTTGACAGTTTTTTGAAGTTTCGTTATATATTTATGATCTGATAAGTATTATTTTTTACTTTTTACTTCTTCAAGCTGGTGTGTTTCTAAATGAACTTTTTAAATTATATTCTTAGCTTATAATTGGGAGAAAATATTTTTATACATATTTATATAGAATGGATCCCCGTTTCCACTCGATCTAGCTAAAAGTGGATTTGCCTACTTCCTACAAACAAGGAAAAAAAAAACAGTACCGTGGTTATTTTAATTGTTGTATACAATATGTTAAAATCCTATAGGATCCTTAAAGGGGTTGACTCAGCCCGTCAATATCAACAACTTTTCATTTTTTTTTTATTAATTATAGAATTAGGCATTTGTCTCCCATCTCACCTGATGGTAAGTGACGATGAAGACGAGGATGTTACATGCCTATCCAAGAGATACCCATTTATTCTACTTTTGAAAGTCCCGGGATTGTACTTGTCTGGGAATATAGACGCAGGCAGTTCATTCCACTCCTTAGCAACTCGAACCAAAAAGGAACTGTCGAAGCGTTTAGTACGACTCTTTGGAATTTCTACGACAAAAGGGTGAAATTTCTCTCTGCGTCTCGTAGTCCTATGGAGGAATGGTGAGGGTTCTACTAGCTCAAAGAGCGCCATCGCACACTCGCCAAAATGGATCCTATAAAAAACCGATAGGCAGGCTAAAAATTAAAAAAAAAATGCCATTCCCATACAATCGTGTTCTTATTAAAATAAAAATTATGTTTTTTTTTTTCAAATATCCAGCGGATTTTAGCAGTTTTTCGAATATTGACGAGCTGAGTCACCCCTTCGATTACATTTGAATTGTAAAGGTGTGTTTATATTGATGTTGCTCCCGTCATTAGCGCGTTCACTGGAGTGAATCATTGGCGCTTCCCTTTATTAGGGCGGGATGAAATATGGCCTGGCCATGAATGAAAATAGGTACAGAAATATTTATAAACTACACCGCTTTATAATCTTAATTTCTAGAAATATATTTTCTCTACAACTAATATCAAATTGTTTTGAGAACATTCTTAAATATCATATTGAAATGACGAAAATATAATCTAGTCTCCTATTTGCACGTGCAAAATTAAAACAACAATAACATTTATATATTTTTAATGTTTTTTATATATATTCTTATGTTTTCGCGATAGTTACACATTTAAAAAAAAATATTTTGATACGGTTTTTATCGCGTTTATTACATTATTTATACACATCACGTTCCGAACACTTTTCAGTGTTTGTGGTAGACTCTACCTGCGACCACGAACACTGAAAAGTGTTACCGTATTAAAATAATTTTATTTAAATCATATATCTTTGTTAATTTTGTTTTGAGATGTGCTGGTTTTGAGTTCAGACATAGCCCGGTCTCTTGGAATGTCATGAACTGTCAATGTCATTCATTCTGTAAGTTATTAAGTATGTATGTCCGCCGGAACTAGTGCTAGTTGATATTGTAGGTGTTCATTCTGTAGTTTCGTTCTTCTTCTTCTGTTTTATAAAATGGCTTCCACCGATTTTTCAGTGATTCTGCCAATGTCCAGTAAATTGAGATACTAAGTATCGGTGTGGTACGGTAAAGTTGTAACAAGTAGCATCAAATATGGCGTATGTTCTTTGATGCCTCGTGGTCGGGAGGTTATGGTGACAAGTCCATACGAGTCCATATAACAGTCCACTTTAACTATTTCACAAATTGTTCCATGAGTACGAGCATTTATAACACCAAACTACACCAATTTCATATTATAAAGTCCACCAAAATCAATTTGCAAAATCGTCCAAGGTAGACCCCAACTGCGCCCCTTGACTTCCCACCACAAACTCCTGTAGTTTCGTTATTTTGTGGCTGAGTTTATTGACGTTGACGTTCGTGCTTCGACGCTTCTTAATAGAAGGCAGATTGCAACCATTTAATGGCTTGTATGCATCTATCGATGATTGTACATTTTTATTAAACAAATTATTATTAAAAATCTGCACTAATAATTAAGGATGTTTTAGAAATTATTGCTTAGCCAGCCAAAACCATTTAACGTGTCATCCATTTCATAAACTGGATTTTTCAAGTCATATCATAGCCCAGCAGTTGTCTGTTCGAGGTCGTTGAAACTGCTGCGGCCTTAGCATTATGTCTTGTAGCGTATTATACTTTATACAACGAGAAAAACAGTTATTAAAAGGCGTTGAAATAGACGAAATACCGCCACCATGGAGACTAAACGAATATAGCCGAGACTTGCCGAATATTGCCTCCACATACGCTAAAGTTATGGAATGAACTCCCTGCTATGGTTTTTCCGAGAGACAACAGTATGGGATTCTTTAAAAAGGGCGTGAAAAGGTTTGTTCAGGGTCGGCAACGCGCGTGTGATACCTCTAGTGTTGCAGACGTCCATAGGCTACGGTAACCGCTTTTCAAACACTCTCGTATTCGCCTATTCTCGTGTAGTTTTGCCGAGAGTGTGGAGCGGGCTTTAGCCTGCTTGCAAATCTAGCACTGATACCTCATACTTGCTTACCTTTAGTTTCACCCAAGTAGAATTAATAAGCTTTCAAAGATGTTTAATCAAGATTCCAAGATAAGATAAAGCCATAATATTTATCGATCATGCACATAAAAGTGAAAAACTCGATTATTAAGACATCAATCACGCGAAAAAAAGCCTGATCAATATCAGCTTTCCTGCTGCTCATCAATTTTTACGCCCTACAAGGCCCAGCCAAAAGCGGGCCATATTAGAGCCCATGCCAGACTTATAGGAGCAATAACAGTTACCAAATTGATGCTGTCAATATATTTGCATTAAGACATCGAGGCAACAAATTATCGGGGCTCGTTCGTAAGTATAGAGGTGGTGACCATTTGTCAAAAGTATGGCCGCTTAGTTGAAATTACTGGTCACAATATGGACATGGTTCTTGAGAGAAGAGTGTAATTTGGTCCGCTTTTAGTGCCGAGACGAATAAGGAGTGTGATTAAAGGTATTGGTCGATAAAATCATACGCGAGTTTTTGTGATGGCTAATAAAATTTACAGGGCGGAGGAGACGTTTATGGTCATGTGGTTTTTCTGGACGATGTGTGGTCGATATTTTGGCCAGCTCAACCGATTGCTTATATGAATGTCTTTAATTTTTTAAATTTATATTATTTATTATTTTCATTTTTATTATGGACAAGCAATTTCCAGCGACTTCGTCTGCGTAAATTATATCCTATGTCATCCGTATATAAATTAGCTTTCTATTTTTTTTTCTTAGCCTATTGTTGCTATGTCCCCTGTGTTGGCCACTTACACATACGAAAAACAAACTGCTGGGCAAAGACCTCCCCCTTACTTTTCCACACGTCTCTGTCCACAGCTATCATTTGCCAACCAGGCAAGAACTTGTCTAGATCGTCCCGCCATCTTGTTCTAGGTCTACCCCTACGACGTAGGGGTAGCTTTCTATAAGTGAAAGAATTTTCAAAATTGGTCTACTAGTTTCGGAGCCTATTCCCAACTAACTAATATTATAAATGCGAAAGTGAGTTTGTTTCTTTGTTTCGATGACCGATCATCATCAAATTTTGCATACGTGTTGTTTGGAGTACGCAGAAGTACGGATAGTACGGATAGGCTACCTTTATACCGGAGAATAGTACGGTTCCTGAGGGATTGACACGATTAATCGCTAACGCGAGCGGAGCTGTGGGCGAAAGCACGTATTCTCATAAAATTAAGAAAAAAAGATAGGGTTAAAATTTCCAAGCGTGCAGGATTTAAACCGGCGTCTTGGTTTTTGTACGACCAATGTTTTGCCAATTCCATCAATATGATCGTATGACTTTTACTATGAATCGGTTTTTAGGGTTCCGTAGTAAACAAGGAACCCTTATAGTGTCGCCATGTCTGTTTGTTTAAACTAATTATTCATGGTAGTCTGGCGTCGATCGAAAACCGGTCTGTAAATCGGCGAAAATCTGAGGAATAATGTTATTAGGTAATGATAATAGGTGGTACGCTTAACAACGTCTCACTATTATTTTTCTCCATCTCTAACGTGATTCCGTTAAGAAAAAGAAAATATTATGAAACGACGTGATGAATATAATTTTTGATTTGCCAGCCAGTATACAGCCGTGTGGTTCCCGGCAGAGTAGAATAGGGCCACTCCAAGTCATCCCGTGGATGTCGTAAAAGGCTACTAAGGAAACACAAGCTGAACAAAGCTTATTAACATCAAAGAGACCTCTCCAACCCGTCTGGCCAGCGTGGAGAGTTTTAGGCCAAATCCTCGACTACTCAGGCTAGTATATGGCTCGGGTAGTACAGAGGGTCGTACTCCTGTAGTGGAGACTAGAAAGACCTAATGATGATGATGATGATGATACAGCACAGAGATCGTTGATTATTACATGCACTTGTATCGTAAGATGTGGTCAAGGTACAAGCTTGTCCACATTTATTGTAGAAATTAATCTTGGATTACGACGTTTCGAGTGACCTTTACACCAAGATATTTTATTACGAAGATCGACCTTACAATCCTCCACTGAACTTTAAGAAACATCGCGGTTATTATCGCATTATTTTCGCTTTATTAAAATTCTTGAAGTATTTATGATGCTTCACATATTTAAGTATCTTCCAGTGAACTTTACAGAACCTCAAAGTATAATTTTTATGTTTTTCTGGTCTTTATTCATGCCTTCTTTATCTCTAATTTTTGAAATTGTTAAAACATACCTTTCAAATAGGCTATTTATTCACTTATTGAGCATACACTACAGTCGACAATTTCAGAATTGAAAATAATAGGTACTTATTTATAATACTGATGTGCTCGATTGCCATCCAAATATGTGTACTCATTACATGTTAAACTCTTAGTATAGAATAGAAAAAAATACAAAACTAAAAGAATTTTAACTTAATTAAATATAATCAGGTTCCGGATTTGCGACACATTTTCGAGTATTTTAACGTAAATTTAGAGATATAGTTTGAGGATAATATTCATTCTTCTCCTCAATCTATATAATTTACATTTACATATTAAATTATAGTCACCAGGCATATATCTTATTTATCGTAAGATATTTCAATATAACTTGGTGAACGTTAACTTTCATTATATATTATTGATTAAAAGTTAATTATTGTTTTCTCTATAAACAACCAAACATATATATACCTAAGTACAAAGTTACAATATCATATCTACGTAAGCCCCTTTATCCTTTCCTTAAACGCTAGCTTGAACCGTCCTTGTGTATTAACCATAGATCTACAGTTTTCGCTATCCATAAATAACTTAATCTAAGCTGAATGTATAACAATACATACTATACAATCATTAATTGACGAGCTCCGTGGCGCAGCGGTCAACACGCCGGCCTGTGACACGGATGGTCCCGGGTGCGATCCCCGGTCAGATCAAGATGAAAAACGATCTTTTTCAGGTTGACCTGGATCTTGGATGTTTATCTATATGTGTATTTGTTATAAGATATAGTATCGTTGAGTTAGTATCCCATAACGCAAGTCTTATTAGGAATTTACTTTGGGGCTAGCTCAATCAGTGTGATATGTCCGTATATATTTATTAGTATTTATTGATCGAAACAAAAAAATATTTTTGAAATATTTATACATACGGGTTTTTTACATATCATTTGCTTTTTCATCATTATTTCATTTCCGCATTTCGTTTGTCATCGACTCACTTTTTGTGACTCACACAATATTGCCTTGTATGGAGAAAGTTGTCATTTCATAATAACACATACCTACCTAATCTGTAACACGTAAGACCTTGGATACCGATGAGGCGATGAGTCAGAACCACAAATGTCCAAAGCCATCAACCATAACTGGCCACTCTGAATCATGTCGTCCAAATAAAAATAAAGTTATTTAAGTACCTGTGAAATACTGTGGCTTTTGGGCGGACAATGTCATTGCCGTGTGTGCACAGTTGAGAACAAAAGTTTTGCAACGCTATTTCTCCAAAGTCTGTTAAAGTTGTAAATATAAAAGACAGCTTTAAATTTGTCTTACATAAAGGATAGGCAATCATCAAAAATAATTAAAAGAACAACTGAAAATTTTGACTATCATGAGATATTTGTATAAGCTTATTTTTTTTATTTTATTCA
Source organism: Rhodophaea formosa (assembly GCA_963082605.1). NCBI lineage: Eukaryota > Metazoa > Arthropoda > Insecta > Lepidoptera > Pyralidae > Rhodophaea > Rhodophaea formosa. The sequence continues at coordinate 21,721,821 of OY720209.1, forward strand.
GGAAAAACAAACAGTTACAAATAAAAGTTAAATACTAAACATACGTAAAGATCCATTCTGACATCAAAATTTCTGTATGCTTCTAATTCTGTAGTGAGTGAATAAAAGGGCTTAGAGTTGCCGGGTGATGTATTAGCAAACATTTTTGTAGAAGGTTCGAGGTGATAAGCACAGAAAAGAAAACCGTGATATCGTGAGCTATAAAACTATCTCAAGCTACAAAACTAAAGAAATATTTTTAAATTCTTAAGAGTTTTGACTTCAATAGTACCCAATCTGCCTAAAAGGCTACCTTACGCGAGTCGAGGTAGGTCGGGGAGCAAACAGGAGGGCCGGTGGCTCATTAGGCCGGTGGTCATCAAAATATTTGACAGTGATAAAGCTGTCTATTATGGAAATGTGCTTCAGGGAAAGCAAGGGCACGTCATGGGTATTACAAATTCTTCAAATAACACAACAAAGTGCATTATTAAATTATTAGGGTTCCGTAGTACCTCAAAAGGTAAAAAGGATCTCTCATAGGATCACTTTGTTGTCCGTCTGTCTGTCTGTCAAGAGCCTTTTACTTGGAAACGCGTGAACTTATCAAGTTGAAATTGTTTGGTATCAAATTCGTGAACTTAGCAATTTAAAATTGTTTGGTATCAAATACGTGAACTTAGCAAGTTAAAATTGTTTGGTATCCAATACGTCTTAAATACTTTTATACTGTCGCATATTTTACGTAGATTTCGTATATATGCCGAACAATTAGGTACTTACATAATTATCAAACGTAACCATGCAACACTCCTCGATCATTTGTAAGAGGTGAAAATTAATTCCTTCCCACCATAAAGAATATCCGTGGGCATAAATAAAATGAGTGACACATTATTGTTCAAAAACAGCTTACAGGACACGACGTCTCAGTGCTGACACACTTAGAAAACTCTAATTTCATCTCAAATATGCATGACAGATATCTATGGCCGACGATGTTGCTTAAGCACCTTCGAGCAACACGGCTTTGTACCATCAAGTGTTTCGAATCGTATGAAAAAATGCAATTACGTACCTACTTAAGAGTCCCACGTAAAGCCGCAATCCCATACAAACGTAGTTTCGTTTTAGTTTTACAACAGTTAAGCCAATCTCAACCAAATTTCGTACTTACGACCGGATAAGGCATATTGATGTTTATAATCAGATTTCAATTTTAAAAACAATACCTATACAAAATTACAGCGAGTACAAGTTTTCGATACGAAACTTCAAATCACTGTAATTTTGTATAGGTATTGTTTTTAAAATTGAAATCTGATTATAAACATCAATATGCCTTATCCGGTCGTAAGTACGAAATTTGGTTGAGATTGGCTTAACTGTTGTAAAACTAAAACGAAACTACGTTTGTATGGGATTGCGGCTTTACGTGGGACTCTTAAGTCATCATCGTCCTCGGATATATTTTCGTTTTTTTTAAAGTGTTTCGTATGCAATGGCATCTTCACGGCATCTTATATGAAATTGTAAAAAATACTGCGCGTTTCATCATCATCTAGATCAGTCTTGTAAAACATTTAATTAATAAGCTCGAGCACTTTAAAAAGGATTAACCCTTTTCCATCAATGGCTCGTTTCGTAAGGCAGGCACACGTTTAACGTAACCCTTCCTTACGCCCGTCTTTAGTACAATTAAAAATAATACGCGCTTTCACTTAAAAATAATTATAGCCTGATTCTGAGCTGGGCCTCGCGCCAGGCTGGGGATGGCCCGCCCAGGATCCGTGTCCATTGTCTGAAGGCAAATTATATTTGATTTGACGACACTAGTTGCTAGCCACTTCTGCACTCGCTTTGGAAGCGGTACTAAACTGAATCTTGATGTATTCAAGTTTCTTTTAGAAAAAAATAATTAATTTCACCATTCCGAATAATTGGAAAAGAAATAATTTTGATTATGCATTTCTTATTATAAGCAAACCAAGCTACTTACTATATTTTATAACACCTACCAGTCAACTACCAGCTGGTACATTTTTTGAATAAATGGATGAGTAAAATTGTCGAGTTCGCTCTACTTTATCATTTTTACACTTAGTGGCAAACTTGTAGGTTTTAAACCTGTGTGGAAATCATATTCCATTTCAGGCATTGGGAATTTTCATAAATATTTCATTGGGACTCAACATTAACAAGCCGTGTGGTTTCCGACAGAGAAGAATAGGACCACTCCAAATCTTCCCGTGGATGTCGTAAAAGGCGACTTAGGAAACTCAAGCTAAACAAAGCTTATAAACATCAAAGATACCTCTCCAACCCGTCTGACCAGCGTGGCGAGTGTAGGCCAACTCCTCTGACTGCTCTGGCAGTGGCAGAGAGGGTCGTGCTCCTGCAGTGGAGACTAATAAAGACCTGATGATGATGATGAACTCAACATTAAACTAATTATAATTTAGCTGACGGCTGCTTTCGAGTCAGACGACTTTGTTTTACTATAATTCTGTGTAGAGATGAATACATATTTTTGCCGTACCAAAATCCGTCTGAAAATGGAAACGGGTCCCAATCAGAATGCGCATCGATCATGTCCGTGTTTTTGCCTCAATAAAATTGAATTCGATGATACATGCGGCCGGGCAGAATTAAGTTATTACAGGCCATATTTCTTGTCAGTGTCACGTCGCTCTGGTGGCGCAACCCCAATGGGGGCGATCGATAGCCTTATTTTGTCTTCAAGATGTATTTTGGAAATCAATAATATTTTCAAGCTGGTTGATTGGAATATCCTGTTGGATATTAAATTGATGAAGGGGCTACTTTGGGGAAGTCAAAGTTAAGATCAGTTCATTAATTGTGTAAAAGCACTTGCCAAGAAGCCATTTGTTAAATTCGATTTCCAAGTGGTTAAAAGTTCTCGAATAGATTTTGGAATCTTCTTATACATTTTAAAATTTTGTGGAATCTCTAGACAGGCGTTTCTTGTTTATATTTGCGTATTTGAACAGATTCGGGTATTTTTCACAAATAAACCAGCCTTTTAAATATAAAGCGATGGCAAAGTTAATAATTTCAGCTGCTTAAATAATGGCCATTATGAGCGATGAGTCAAGTGGGAGTAAGTGACTTAGGCTGCAATTCTGCAAAGACAGTTGTTTTCTTACACAATTTTGAAAGAAAATGCTTGTTATAGTTGAAATTGGTATTAATAAGCAATTTGTCATTGTTGCAGTTAACAACAAGGACCAGCGGCATCAGCAGATCGACCAGAAGTCCAACCAGTGGTTCGGAGCTACCCTCAGCAGCAGTGGCAGCAATGGCCCGATCGTGGTGAGTACTTACTTCTTTATAAGCAAAATGTGTTGGATAATTTTGACAGAAAAAGGTCTCGGCTGTGATAATAAAAATATTCAAGGAACTAGGACTAAGGGATATGTAAACAATATAAAGTTATAATTGAATAAAAAAAACATATTTTGTGGATTCAGCCCCTCCGTTGATTCTGCTAATGCCTAGTTTATAGACATACAAATTATCGCTGTTTTACGGTATACAGTTTACAAGTAGAAATTTAAGATAACGTAGGTCCTTTGCAATCAAAGGCCTACGCCATTACGTCTTTTATTATTCGCGTTATGCGAGCCTCTGGGGACAAATCTCTACGAGTCCATATGACGACAGTCTACTTTAACCATTTCACAGATTGAACATAAGCACTAGCATTTGTAACACCAAACTACACCAATTCCATATTAAATAAAATAAATATATACGGACAAATCGCACAGATTAAGCTAGCCCCAAAGTAAGTTCGAAACTTGTGTTATGGGATACTAACTCAACGATACTATATTTTATAATAGATACTTATATAGATAAACATCCAAGACCCAGGTCAATCTGAAAAAGATCATTTTCCATCTTGACCTGACCGGGGATCGAACCCGGGACCATCCGTGTCGCAGGCAGGCGTGTTGACCGCTGCGCCACGGAGCTCGTCCGTTGTAATCAATTTGCAAAATCATCTAAGGTAAACAAACCCCCTTTGACTTCCAGCCAAAAACTCCAAAAAATAAACCTAATTGTTGCCATATTTAATTTATCTTGGTTTTATAATATAAGTAGGTAACTCTTTCAAGTCAACATTGTCCAAGTCGTATCGACACATTGTCAACTTAATAAGCTGAAAGGCACCGATCCACGGCGGCCTTCACGACAGGCCTGGAAGTGATGGGTGGGCGCAGCAGGAAGGGTGCGCCAGACGTTAACTTTGTAGGTCACCCCGCCCGCGAGGCGGGATGATGCGCCTACTAACCCAAAGACGGCCGTAATGTCTTCAAGCTACTCGTACCAGGTGCGCTTTAGAATAGCTTAGCAGGAATTTAGTAATTCTGACACCATTTTTAAAGTGCGGAGTCGCCGTTTTCTAATTATAAGCTCTTTAACTTACATATTTTACATACAAAATGACAACAAAAAATAAATCGGTTACAGAAATTAGGTTAGGTTCGTTAGGTTTCCTTGTGATCAAAACTGAGCGAGCGTCCCCAACTTAGGGCGAAGCCCCAACTTTCTTGTTACTTGTAAAAATTTGGGTGCTATATTGTATGAAAAATGTCATTTCATCTCCGCGCTTTAAGGATGCGCTAGTCGGGAACTCGAACTCGTCAGCGCACGTGGCTAAAATGCATGCTATTTCGCTGAGAAAGGGATAGACTCGGTTTTGAACAGTGCGGAACTATTTACACTGATGTATAAGCACATCGGAACAACAGTCTAGTGTGTGCAAACACAAATATTGTTGAAAATCTAAATCTTCGTCGTCTAAAAATTCGCGAGTATGCGTTTGGGAGAAGTGTTCTTGTGATAAAACAGCTGAATGTTTTTATTAAAAGTAAAATAATTTATATTTTTTTATAACCAAACTATGCTTGTATGAATTTTGTTTTAGAGATTTTATACTCCTTCCGGTATTTAATTGTGCCCAAAGATGCCTTAAAATTACGTGTTAATACGGAATGTTTTGAGACTCATAACTTTTAAAGTACTTAAAATTTTACAATTATGATTCCATACAAGCATAGATAACGACAAAACAAGTCGATAAAATCAAAAACTTTAAACAGACGATACCGAACATCAGAGTCATCACCCTACAGAATTTGTATGGCGAAACACCTGACTAGCGCACCCTTAAAGATCCAATCCTCAGAAATAACAAATTCATGCTAAGCTATTCTAAAGCTCACCCCTCATACCTCATATAAGTAAATGCGGCCATATGTATGATTCTCTTTCACACATAGATTAAAAAACGTCACTCTCATACTTCTATGCTTTCACATAACTATTAGATGACTTTGTTGAAATCACAGACAGGGAATGTGTGTGACTGTAACTCACGCGCTACAAGAGATGCCTTTTCAACACTTTTCATACAAAACAAGCGAGTCAGGTCAGGAGGCGGTACCGCTTATTGAAGGAAATTGTAGAAATGCAAAAATCTGCTATTTTTGACTTTCTTGTGAAATAATAGGTCAAACAGCCTCCGTGGTCCAGTGGTTAAGGCGTTTGCCTTGTTGACCCGGGGGTCGTGGGTTCGATTCCCACGGGAAGCATACTTTATTAAGTTGTTTCCAGTTTGGCTAAGACATTGCAGGCATGAATTACCTGATTGACTGATAAGAAAGATGATTCCGTGCTTCGGAAGGCACGTTAAGCCGGTGGTCCCGGCTGTCATCTGGTAGTCGTTAAAGGATCCACGTCAGAGGCCGAGAGGCGGTTCCGACGAACTCTGACACCAGGGTGTGCATGGTCGACTGACCGTGTCACCTACACGAAATGATGATGATGATATCAGAATTCGGTTAATTATTTAGCTTATTACAGGACTGATGATTTTCTAAACGACAAAAATATCTGACCAAGGCTTGGCACCGGAACGACATATGTATACCTAACTATAAGCTAGGGGTGGAATTGGCCTATACCTAGATAAGCAAACAGTCCTGGTGACCCACTACCCTCTCCCCCACCGACTCGCAAATGTCAACACATTCCGCGACCCTCGGGTAATAGTGTGTCGGCCTAATAGGTAGAGTTGCGACCTAAATAACTGAGGAAATAGCCGTCGTCTGTCTGTTGTGATTTTGTGATTAATTGATCTGTGGTGGAGTCCATTTTATGAAACAATAGCAAGGCGTGGCAGTCAACCCTCTCGTTTATATAAGGTGTAGTAATGAATGACGACTATGGTTTTAGATATATATTTATAGACAGATTTATAGACAGAGCCTAAGACCATAAGATGCGTTGGTAAGCATATAGGTGAAAACGGACCCAAAATATGTGGTTTGATAGCTGCATCTCCCATTTACATGATTTCATATATTCACTCAATGCCTCGGCCATATCTTTTATGTCTTTTTTTCATGGAACATTGATGTACTTCAAACGTTAAACTTTCTAATATTTTATTCTGAAGAATCGATTCATATCTGTGATTAAAGATAAGAAGGTATTTTTTTTAATAAGCTTAAAGTGCCGACTTAGCTCATAAATACGTTACTATTAATTATAATATCTATGGTACTACGAACAATTTTCTTCGGAATTAAAAATACATTGTAAGCAATACACGCAATTGCAAATGTAATAAATAATTTTAGTTATCGACGAACCATAGGATACTAATGGCACAAAAAAGTTAATAGTAGAGAACGAATTATCAATTATGAGATCCATCAACACATGTTTTGCGGTCTACCTCCGCGGTGTCGATACCAGTAGCTGAACGCAAAAAAATGCAGGAAAAATTAAATAAAGATGAGAACCTACTAGTACTCGTAGTTGAGCGGGTTCGCGTAGTGCCACTTTTTGTAAGAGGCCGGTGTATAAGAGTCACTTGAAAATTCTAATTTCTGTTGGAGAGGTGATAATTTTATTGTTCTTGCATTATTATTTGTCTGTTTTGGTAGAGCATCCTTTTGTAATTACTTATTTCTTCTTAAGATACTTTTATGGGATCCATCAAAACATGTTTTGCGTTCTACCTCCGCGGTTTCGATACCAGTAGCTGAACGCAACAAATGCAGGAAAATTAAATAATGATGAGAACGCACTCGTAGTTGAGCGGGTTGCCAGCTTGGATATGAGGACAACATTGCAGCTGCTCTTCTTCATAAACTCATTGAATGGCTGCGATGAATGTCGGAATTGTCAAGGCCTACTCTCTTACTTAGTCTTTTATTGCACAAGTTTTTACATACAACACTGAATAAACATTATATGTGCCGTAGTGATAATAGATAGGCAATAGTGATTGTGGTAGCAAAAGCTTAGATTATATAAAGTCTAGATAAGAGTCTATCTTATTATTAACATACCTGATGAAAGAAATGAAGTGGATAAAACTAACGTGGAGACATGTTTAAAGTTTAAATGTAAGTAACAGTTAAATGAAGCTGTAGGTAGAGAATAATGTTTATTAGATATAATATTGACGAGCTCCGTGGCGCAGCGGTCAACACGCCTGCCTGCGACACGGAAGGTCCCGGGTTCGATCCCCGGTCAGGTCAAGATGGAAAATGATCTTTTTCAGATTGACCTGGGTCTTGAATGTTTATCTGTAGATGTTATAAAATATCTTTGAGTTAGTATCCCATAACACAAGTCTCGAACTTACTTTGGGGCTAGCTCAATCTGTGTGATTTGTCGTATATATTTATTATTATTATATTATTTATTTATTTATTTGAACTAAATACAACGTTACATAGAGTTCCACTTACAGTATTAGTACAACAGTAAGGTCAAAAAAAGAGTACAATAAATCAAAATAAAACTTATTGCATACAAGAAGACTCACATTCATCACCCTCACAAAACAGTAAACATTGCCTGACAAGAACACCATATCTATCCACAAACACATCACACTTAGGCTGTTGTATCGATATCACTAGTCGATATTACTTTACTAGATGGATACCGTGGACCTAAGAATAATATTCTGAAATCCATAATGGATACAATTATCATTTCCATAAACGTAGTAATAGATTTGTCGAACCGACAAATATGAACAAAATAAATACACTTAGCGTTTCATAATAAGCTATGACATCCAACTAAAGCTATAAGAAATACATTACTCAAATGATTAATAGTTAATTTTTATTGGCCGATGCTTATTCATGCCATCTCTGTCGCAATGCCTTTTGCATTCCAAGATGATCGGAGACGATGCATTGTTTTTGCACTCGCCAGTTAAGGAGTAGGAATTTTTATTTCGGTATGCCGAATTAGAGCAAAAAGCGGTCGCTCCCAGGCTACGAGCAATTTGTTTAGGCATTTTGTTCCATTTGCACGGAGCGAGGCGCGGACGGAATTCTTAATGGGGTGGAGGAGTAGCCTTATTGTTAAGGGGAGTGTTGATACATACATACTATCACGCCTTTTTCCCTTGCGGGGTAGACAGAGCCCAGGTCTGTAAAACAAGAAGGCCACGTTTAGCATGCGCGTTTAGTTGTGTTAACGGAATCATAATAGTGATGGGTTGCTAGCCGTATCGCTTATTGACCTGATTCCTGACGCCCATTCCATCGATCGGCTTTTACGATCTGCGCGGGTAGAGAAGCAGCTGGTACATTCTACGTTTTTTCTTTTCTTCCAGATCAACTTGGAAGTAATGTTAAGGGGAGTGTTGATGGGAGTTATTAAACATTTTGCTTTGATAATGTTGGTTTTATGATGTAACTGTTGCAGGGATATTATAAAAGTCGTGATATTATAATTTCACTAGCGACATTATACTTACACAGATTATTGTCAATCGTTTGTATTACTTACAATTTAACGGGCTAGTTTCAGTACCATTATAATTTCACTAGACCGATGCAGTGAAATTGTAACGCAGTGATATTTTGACAAAAACACTGGTCTAAGAAAGCCGTTAGATTATTAGAGCGATCGCTGATTGGTCCGCATTCGTTACCACCTGACCAACAAGTACTAAACATAGAGTTAGGAAATAAAAAACAGATTTTAGAAAATATATTTTTTTAATTTTACTTGTCTCTTTTTATAGTACTAGGTATCTATACTATAAAATATGCTGAAAAAGTTATAACGCTTACTAATCAAATTATAACTTATAGTTATTAAATAACTATAAGCTTAATAGTACGTAATACTGGTAGTAACATTTTAGTCACTAGCATCAATTTTTGGATTTGAATAAAGCTTAATTAATAATAATAAATGAATAATAATTATGTACTTTTTGTAAAATATGTTACTTAAAAAAGTTGGCAGGTTACTTAATTTAGCAAGTAATTTAAATGACATAACAAATAGAATAATAAATTAATAACAAATTGACCAATCAGAACACGCGGGGCTCCCACCACATACGCAACTCATAATAAACCAAGATTTATTATAATATCACTATTGCGGCCCAGTGAAATTACAATAACTCTGAAAAGAGTCCGTGAAATTATACGAACCAGACGTTATTGACAATAATCAGTGTAATTATAATTTCACTAGAGAAATTATAATGTCACGTTTATGACAAAATCCCTGCGACATAACTATCTGCACGGAGCGGAGTGTGGACGAAATTTTTAATCTAATGGAAGAGTATGGAGTAGCCAGTGTTGATCAAGTTTGAACAAGCTTTGATGATTTCGGTTTTATGATGTATCGTATGCAGGTCTATCGAATCAAGCTTCCTATTTGCATGCCGTGTGGTACCCGACTGAGTAGAATAGGACCACTCTAAGTCTTCCCCTCGGATGATGTAGAGTGCGACTTAGGAAATACAAGCTAAACAAGACTTATAAATATCAAAGGGACCTCTCCAACCCGTCTGGCCAGCGTGGAGAGTGTAGGCCAAATCCAAATAAGCTTATATATGGCTCTCGTTGTACAGAGAGTGTCATGCTTCTGCAGTGGAGACTAAAAAATACCTGATGATGATGTGACGAGGCAGTCCATCAGGTTAAAACTAAGAGCATTAAACCATGCTCTAAGTGTTTAAAATACATATATAAATAATATGTATCTAGCCTTTGTACAAATAACTTTCCACATAGACTCATTTGTTGAACAATAAATAAGAGTAAGAGCTTTCTTCAATTTAATCAACTTTCTATTCATCTGATATGAATGAAGTAGAATACTACACTACTAAATAGTGGGTAGTATTGAAGAAATACGCATGCTTTGAATGCGTTATACCCTACGGGGTAATATGTGATGAGAGAATTCGACGCGGTGATTCGAAGTCACGGTGGTGTAGTTGGTAACACACTTAGGGCGCAGACCTAAGACTCGTGGGTTCGAATCCTACCTGTGGCGAATTCTTTTTCATCACATATTTTCAATTTTAATAATATACCGAGCATTGTAATGCTATTAAAAAACCATTTAATTGTATTGTAGTCTATGGCACAAAGTGGGTCTATCGAATCAAGCTTCCTATTCGGGATAAGATAGATATCGATTATTCGTTATGGTGTAATCGATCAGGCTGAAAAGCGCCGACGGAATCACAGATTACTTTAGAGAGAATATGGACGGGGTAGGATGGTAACAAACCTATATTAGGCAACATGTCTATATTTTCTTAACATATCAAATAAAAAAATTAAATTAGTGTTTTATGGACTACTGTTTATTTTAAGTTAATTTAATTTAAAGTGTCGTGATGCTTTTTGTCAGAAACGGCCACTTTTGGTGTAAATGCAATTAAAGCTTTATGCTTTAAACTGTAAACAGTTAGTAGTTCATAAAATAAGTTTGAAGGGTTATCTAGGGCCTCACAGATCAAAATTTTAATGTACTCTCAGTTTTCTTTTAAAAGGGTCTGAATAATTTATGTATAGATATAGATAGCCAATGACCTCCTCTCACTACCATTCTTCTTCTTATTTAAGAGCTTTATAGCTCTTGTCGATGGAGTATGCGCCAAACCTCTCTATCTTCTGCTTTAGACTTTAGTTCTCACTACCATATCTATTTAAATTAATCGAAACCCATTTGGTTCATCTATTTGCAGAGAGCTAAATTAAATGCAGTCTGCCCACTCACGGTATAACCAGGTGTTATTTCATGTGTTGCTTATCAGCTACTTTACAGCTTCGTGTAGAGATAATTAGTCGATTTGTTAATACAATTTATAATTCTGGGATTTATACCAATATACAGCGATTAAATTAACCCTCGATATTCACTTAACCGTGTGATGTGGCAGAGTAGAATAGGACAACTCCAAGTCTTCCCGTGGATATCGTAGAAGGCGACTCAGGAAACTCATTCTAAACAAAGCTTATAAACATCAAAGAGACCTCTCCAACCCGTCTGGCCAGCATGGAGGGTGTAGGTCAAATCCTCTGACTGCTCTGGCTAATATATGGCTCTGGTAGTACAGAGAGGGTCGTGCTCCTGCAGTGGAGACAAAAGAAAGACCTGATGATGATGAGGATACCCTTAAAGGAATGACTCAGACCGCCAATATGAACAGCTTTTCCTATGGCATCATCTGTGCGATGCCTAGCATCTCGTTTCCTTCCACTTGACTCCATCAATTGCGGTCTCCCGACAGGTTTCATTCAGTCATGTGGTCTCTGTGGTCTCAACGCCTTAATCATACGATTTGTTCTCAGAGACTCGCATAGATGGCGCCACTCAAAATTACACAACATTGTATTTACCGATTATGAGAATATAAAAACATGATTCACGAAATATATCTTATTTAAAATCAAAACAATATTTTAGGCATAATATTTTAAAATGACACCGTATATTTAGTAAGTTAAAGGCTAACGCAGATTACCGCCATCTAGTATCGAGTAGCAAGCAACTCTCCTGTGTCATACATTCGCCTGCTTTTCGCAACCTTAATTTGGTTCTGTTATTTATCTTTAATGTTGCTATAAAGAATCGTTGCGTCTATGCAATCCATTTTTTGCAAAATTAGAATAAATAGTGTATCAGTTACCATACTCAATAGCAAATATAGCATAGATAATATAACTTAGCAGGTCAGTAAATTGGTAATCATCATCATCATCATCTCAGCCCATCTTACGCTTACTGCTGAGTGCTGAGGATAGGCCTCTTTTAAGAGAATGATTGTTTTCTATTCTAATACATCAGTATTCCAGTTGGCAGATGCGCGTACCTTACGCAACTCTGTAATGTGGTAAAGTGCGGATATATTACAATTGCTAATAAATTTCCGTAGATATATCTATCTGCTTTATATGGCGTTGCCTGCGCTTGGTAGCCGCATCACACATGTCCTAGAATAAGGAGAGGACATAGAACATAGAGTATAGAAGTGACCAATCTATATTTTTTTAACTCTCTGTATGATTTAGAATAATAAAAATACAGGGACAAATCGCATAAATTGAGCTGGCCCCACACTAAGTCGTAAACTTAGGTCGTAGATACTTGGATATTATATAGATACTTATACAGATAAATATTCAAGACCCAAGCCGATCTGAAAAATATCAGTCTTCCTCACGACCTGACCCTCGATGTGACTAGTAGATTTTGGACTCGGGTCAGTAAATATGTAAATTCAGCGATCCCCGAACTCCAAGGTGTCTTAACTGAGAAACGGGATAAAGGTATTTGGGACGCTTCTTCTTCAGATGGATTGGGGATGCGAAAGTAGCAGGCCGGGAGGCCGAGCGCGCGTACCCGATCTCATACCGTCAACCACCGGAAGGCAGTTGAAGATGACGCTCCTAACCATCTTAATACATAATTTGCTGCAGCTCTCTTACTAAGCTCCTTAAAATAAAGAGTTAGAGGAGCCCGATGGTCCAGTGGGTGTGAGCTCTATGAGCGCTTACGTACGTTAAGCAACCCCTGGTGCAGTCCCTACTTGGATGGGTGACCGCAAGTGGCATATAAATATCTCGAGCTCCTCCGTGCTTCGGAAGGCACGTTAAGCTGTTGGTCCCGGCTGTCATCATTGATGTAAGTCGTTAAGCTATGTCAGATGCCTTAAGGCAGCTGGAAAAATCTGACACCAGTGTTGGCCACTTACACATACGAAAAACAAACAAACAAAAAAATAAAGAGTTTATGAGCATTTAAGTAAGATTTCTGTCGGACGTACATACGTCGGGCAGAAATTACATGCTACTTTGATAAATGTGTTTTCTATGATTGATCTGTTCGTAATGACTAGGCTGCCTGCAATTAGTCCTAAGTCTGTGCCTGTCAGTAGTTTCTGTATATGGTAATAGATGGGTGATTGATCATCAAAAAGCTATTTATCTTAGAGTTAGACGTGCCGGGAGTAATAAATAAGTGACTGACCATTTCCTTTGAAATTTACTGATAGGGGACTGAAAATTTATGCAATTTTTAAGTCTAGGTGATAAAAGTCCATGGCGTTATCGTTTCGAGAGAACAGAAATAAATGTGGGGTGGGTGATTATGTAGGGAGATTCATATAATATTTATCGTTTTTAGCCCTTAAAGGGATGATTCAGCCCATCAATATGAACAACTTTTCCTATGGGACTAATGCTGAAAACTCAAAAAAAAAAACAGACATTTCCGTACAAAAATATAGAGCCAACTGAATACGATCAAAATTTCGCCATGTACAGTTGACGGGAAATATTATTACAAGACTGATTGGCTTTTTGTTCTTCGGAATCGTTTGTTTCATGATTTTCATCATTGAACTTTATGTTGATGATATAATTTTATTTTCAAGCAATGAGAAAGAAAATGTCATACGGAAAAAGCAGTTAGAAGCTTAATTAAAAGAACCCGATCAGGAATTAGCTGGTCGTGCCTTGAAATAGAGTGAGCAGAGAGTTTGGCAAAAACTAACCAAGTTACCAATTCCAGATTGGAAGAAAGCATGTGCACCTGGAAATAGGGATAAGATTATTTGGATGTTTATCTATATAAGTATATATTATAAAATATAGTATCGTTGAGTCAGTATCCTGCGATACAAGTTCACAACTTACTGTGGGGCTGGCTCAATTTGTGTGATATGTCCCTATATTTATTTATTATTATATATTTTTTCAAAATTGATGTAGATATCATAAAAGAAGTTAAGCCTTGGCCTTCTTGCACAATTCATATAGGTTGAACTACCTACACATATATAAACGAAGATGTATCGTCCAATCATTAGTGTGTAGCAAGAAGTTTTACTCCATTGCCGACTTATCACGTATTGCCTATAACTGACTCATTAGTCAGTTATATAGGACATTTCCTAGCCGAATTCTGCGCTGGCATGGCCCAACGAGCTTCTCCTTAAGCGCCGCCTATAAAACCTTTCAGAGTTTAAAGGTGAACTTAAAAATTATAAAAAATAACCCTTTTTAAACTAAAATACAAATAGGTATGTTACGACATGTTACCGATTCCAGATTGGAAGAAAGCATGTACATGAATGGAAATAGGGACAATATTTCATTTTTAATACACATTGATGTAGATATCATCAAAGAAGTCAAGTCTTGGCCTTATTGCACAATTCATTTATAGATAGACGAAGACGTCTCCTCCAATCATTAGTGTGTGGCAAGAAGTTTACTCTATCGTCGACCCATCACGTAGCGCCTATAACTGACTAATGTCCTAGCCGAATTCTGCGTGGGCACGGCCCAACGTGCTTCTCCTTAAGCGCCTATAAAACCATACGAGTTGAAAGGTGAAACTTTTGGCCTGCCAGGATGTAGGCGTCTAGATTTTTATTGGGTCTTGATTGCTTTTCAACTGCATTTGTCGATGTAAGTTAACTGTCGGCGTTAGCAGACAAAGACGTTTGAATATAAATTGTATTTATTATTTACAATCATCATCATGTCTTTTTTTAGTCTCCAATGCAGGAGCACGACCCTCTCTGTACTACCAGAGCCATATATCAGTCAGAGCAGTCAGAGGATTTGGCCTACACTCTCCATTTACAAAATTCAGTATAAAATGAAGTAGAAATACAAATATAAACCATTTAAAAAAATATAAAACATAAACCCTTTTTAAACTAAAATACATAACTTTTTTCATTTATTTACTGTAAGTATAAAAACATATCTAAGAGCATCAAATAAACATGTGAATAAAAAAATATAGCCATTTTGACTCGAAAAGAAGAATAAAAAATAACTGTCATTTACTAACAAAATATAACTTTAAATTTAAATTAAGCTTTTTAAGCTCAATTACTTTTTTAATAAATAAAATTATTTTGGGTTTGAGGCTTATATCATTATAACATCTTTGTATCAGCCCTTTGTTAATATACCGGTCTCATAAAGATTAGGTAATCATTTAATACAGATCTAAAGTCAAGATGTTCACAAGTTGAAGGACGAACATATTGTACCACAATTAATATTGGTGTCTTTTTCTTTTTCTCACATTTATAACGTACTACTATATACTAAATACTATTTAAAACAAAAATACAACGTAAAATAAGGTTCGTTACACAAAAGTGCGTAGAATTTAATCCAAATGTTGAATTTCCAACAATAAATTTCGTGGCTGAATAAAATTCCGTTTTACCAAACAACCGCTTAATTTTATCGCAGTAATTAAATATAAAGCGAAAAAAAAAAGATTTCGCGGTAACAAATTGGCGGGTGATTTGTCAGAGAGATGCCTGCCGTCTCGCGCGCCTAATATGGCGGCCTGTACGGACGTCGCGCCATGTTTGGCGTGCGTCTCTTTGTCGTCCCCCAATGCGAGTTTTCGCATTTTTTTCGCGACTGTACGGCTTTTTGGCGGTGGTCGTTGTTTGTCGGATTCTTGCCGCGAATGTCCGTAAAAAGTTAATGTAGTGCACATTGTCGCTCGTTTTTCACTTTTGCGAGGAAGCGATGTATTTGTTTATTTTTTGTCACGTTTTTTGCCGAGACCATCGCGAATAAAAATCAATTCTCAAAAGAACGTAAATAATGATGACT
Source organism: Rhodophaea formosa (assembly GCA_963082605.1). Classification (NCBI taxonomy): domain Eukaryota; kingdom Metazoa; phylum Arthropoda; class Insecta; order Lepidoptera; family Pyralidae; genus Rhodophaea; species Rhodophaea formosa. The sequence continues at coordinate 21,737,777 of OY720209.1, forward strand.
TTTGGCGTTATATGTTGACAGACAATCTAAAGGTGAAATAATGATTCATTGAGGTTTTTTTTTATAAAAAGTACACATTTTTTCTGTAACCTTGACGCGTAACACCTGAGTCAAGACCTGACATCATTGCATGATTGTTGTCATCGAATGTATGAGTCATACCTCGCATGACTGATTAGTACCTAAATAAGAAAACTGTCTTTTGATACTAGTTATGTTTACTTATTAATGGCATATCGCGAATTTTCGCCACCCAAGGCCGACCAGAAATTCGCCGCCAATGACCCTTTGATGAACCCTGAAGATGGGAGTTGCAAATCGAAACGGCCATCCCTTCTGACTGTTTGCAGCCCTTCAGGGTAAGCGCCGCTCCCTTTTGTATACCACCCTGGGTCATGGCACTTCCTGGCCGCACGCTACGCCACTTCCTAAACTAACTTATACTGTATCCGGTATTTTAATAATGTACCAATTTATAGGAAAGTTTAGGAGGATGAATAAATATTCGTATATCACAAAAAAAATTTGCTGTGCCATTTATTGCTACTTCTTCTGCACTCTGCTTTAGAAGCGGTATTAAAACACTAAGCTGTATAAAAAAAATATTTAACATTAATATGTAGACGAGCTCCGTGGCGCTGCGGTCAACACGCCGGCCTGTGACACGGATGGTCCCGGGTTCGATCCCCGGTCAGGTCAAGATGAAAAATTATCTTTTCAGATTGACCCGAGTCTTGGATGTTTATCAATATATGTATTTGTTATAAAATATATAGGTAGTATCGTTGAGTTAGTATCCCATAACACAAGTCTTACTTAAGAACTTACTTTGGGCTAGCTCAATCTGTGTGATTTGTCCGTATATATTTATTTATTTATTAATATGTAATGAAGGTAATGTTCACCAATGTTGTTGAAATATCTGACGATGAATAATGTACTTACTATGAGTGTTGCCAGTTAATGCAAAAGCCACTGAATACTTTTATGCAATTTTGTAATGATTTATCTTGTACCCATATAGTCAAAGTTTGTACATTAGAATACCTCTTAGGAGGATATAATACCTTAGGATTTATGTGATACCGGCTGTTACCCGCGGCTTCGCCCGCGTAATATATAGCCTATGTCCTTCTCGGTACCCTAACCTATATGTATGCAAAATGTCATGATGATCGCTTCAGTAGATTCGGCATGAAAGCGTAACAAACAAACAAACTCACTTTCGCATTTATAATATTATAGTTAGGATTAGGATATCTAATATCTATAGAAGTTTCACAGCTTTACTACTTACATTACGCAACTTATGTTACTTACTTTTGTTAATTTATAAATTATTAGCCATTTTCCCATGACTTCGTCAGCGTAAAGTATGCACGCAGATAAATAAGCTATCTATGGGTGAAAAATTTTGAAAATCGGTCTAGCAATTTCGAAGCCTATTCAATTCAAGCAAACAATAAAATCTTTCCTTTTTATAGTTTTAGCAAATATTATTTTGAAAATGTAACCATTTACTCTGATTCCTATTAGATACAGACTTATGGGCCATTAGAAAAGGTTTTAAAACATCTGTACAGAAAAAATATAAAAAGGCGTGAAGATTATTTAAAAAAGTACTACAATCAAGTTGGTAGAGCACAGGATTGGTCGAGTCCATTAATATCATGGTACTTAAGTTCCCATTATCAACACAGAATGGGAGGATTCGTCACACACGCGCCACGTTTCATGGTGGAGAAAAAATGTGAAAAGGATTGGCGGTGGGGAGAGGACATGGTTTATTGAAGTTCCGTCTAAAATAAATTTTTTAAAAAAATCACACAGATTGAGCTAGCACCAAAGTAAATTGTGAACTTGTGTCGTAGGATCGATACTTTTCAAATAAAATAAATAAATAAAAATGAAATAAGTTTATGTCAGAAAGAATTTAACACTTCGTGAAGTTAACATGTTAACAATTATTTATATGGATACAATTTCTCACACCAATACCTTCAAGATTTGTAATTTATTATTTTAACATACGAAAATTTAAAATATTTAATAATTATTTATAAAAATCATACATATTTTTAAAAACTACTGATAAGCTAACATCAAATTGATGCACGTATCGCAGACGTATCATATAACGTATCTATTAAAATTTGCCCTTAGATACCTATATGCCATGAAGGTCATTTGAATGGAGGGTTTGGTTAACCCATATGGATTCCGATAAGGCACAAAAGCCTTACCCGTGTGGATCTGACTAAAGAACCCTAAGAATTCTATTAAGGCTGTTTTTGCCGCAGCTATCATAGTTCATTAAAACCTATTCATTATTTCAGTATGACGTTTTTTGTGCGCCTGTGATGGATCGCGAGGCTCAAAGGGAGAAAATTAAATCGGATGAACAGTGATAGATGGAGTTTCGACTCTTGCACAAAGATGAGATGAAAGTGCTCAGTGATTCCTATTGTATTTGTTTATTTTCACCTTGAAAATAAATCGTTGCAATGATTCATGACGATTTGTAACCTAGGGCATATTGAATAGGCACCTACAGGCACCTACATATTTCTTTGAGAAGTTTGAACGTTTGTTAAAAAATAAGGTTGGTTATAGTAATCGTGTTATCAGACGCCTTTAGGCATTTTGAAAAATCTGACACCAGTGTTGGCCACTTACACACACGAAAAACAACAACAAACATAGTAACTAGGTATATCGTAAGCAGAATGGGGGTTTTATTATTTTTTTAAGTCTATTCAATATGACTTGTATTCAATATGACTTGTAGTAAAGAAATCAAATCAGTTTGTGAGAATTACAAATTGTAAGAAATATATATATATATATAAGTATATACCTACATTTCTTTTGCAACAAATAACACTTTACAATACACCTGTAATTCTTACATACTGATTTGATTTCTTTACTGCAAGTCATATAGAATAGACTTAAAAAAATAACAAAACCGTATATTATAAACCCCCATTCTGCTTACGATATACCTAGTTACTATGTTTGTTGTTATTTTTCGTGTGTGTAAGTGGCCAACACTGGTGTCAGATTTTTCAAAAGGCGACATATACATACATTCAACATAGTTACTCAATTACGAAAGTTATTTAAAGCAGCTTTTGTTTTTATTTCACAAACATAATTAATTTAAAATCCATTTTTTGCCGTAAATAATGTTGTTGAAAGCTTCATAGCTTTCAACAAACGTACGGCAAAAAAATGAATGGCATTTCCCGTTGCTTTGCGCACTCGATCATGCTCATCTATGCCTTATTGTGCGCACGCGCCGGGCGGCCGCCCGCCGCCACGCATCCTGGACTTGAACTACCATTACATGTCTATCCACTTCGGATTTCTTATCTTCTAATATTAAAATTACATTAATTTCTAATATTTACACAATCATTATGGAGATATTGCTAATCGAATGTAAGTGTTACCCATGTAACATTTAGTTACGCATACAGTTTTAGTTATTCATTTTATGTCCTGCCTAGTTCAAAGGCAATTAATAAATTAATTGAATAAGCCCAACCTTACCAGTATTGTGATTTACAGACCAGTACGTACATGAAAAACTTGTTTATTGGTAAGACTTAGGCCATTGCCCGCGTTCATTTCCCGAGAACCTAGTTTTAGTAGGATACTTATTTGCATAAAATGATACATAATACACTTTGACTGGTGTAAGAAAAGGCGCGTTGGGCATTTTTCAAGATGGGTGAAAACCATTGAACTGGCGTCAGTCACTGTAACCGTAACCAACATCATCATATATAAAGAAAACTTAAAAATAAAATATGATTCCATAAATTAAAAGCTTAGTTTCTGCTAATACACTAAATGCATGCTTTGGTGGACTCAGCATGCACAAGACTGCAATTTGTGACGATCTCTGGGGTTAGCCTATGTCCAGCACAGTCCTCGTCCCTGGATAATAGATAGATCATCATCATATATTTAAGAACTTTGTTCTTGTCGGTGGAGTATTTTCCATTTTTCCCTATCCTCCGCTATCTCTTTGACCTCTCTGTATGACACGACTTTTGCCTTCTCTTTTATTTCGTCTGTGAATGCTCTCCTTGGCCTTTCTTTTCCTCTCTTAACTTCAATCTTTCCTTCTAAAATGGTTTTAATAAATTCGTCGTGTCGTATAAGATGGCCAAACATCTTTCCTCGCCTTATGTCTATACAGTTCAATAAAGTTCTCTTTTCATTAACAAGTTCCAGAACTTCCTTGTTTGTCTTTTTCTTCGTCCAGCTTATTTTTTCCATTCGCCTCCAACACCACATCTCGAATGCCTCCAATCGTTCTCTATCCTTCTTATTCAAAACCCAGGCCTCACAACCATATAGAGCTATACTCCAGACATATGTTTTGATCAAGCGTTTTTTTATTGTACGTGACATTTTTGAATTAAAAAGTAGTTTTTTATTATGGTATGCGCGCTTTGCCATTGATATTCTAGATACAATATCATTTTTACACCTGGAGTCAGAATCAATGATGCTACCTAAATATTTGAATTTATTTACTTGCTCTATTGGCCTATTGTTTAATGTAATGAGTGATGTTGGGGTGGTTTTATTCCTAGTTGTATATAAAAATGAATAATAGATAGATAGAATGCCCTAAAAATAAAATGGAAATATTTGGAGGAGAGCGACATAATGACGTGGTTCACTTCTCCACATATAGCACAGCTCGCAAGAAACATTGCCATAAATACTGGCCGACCGAAAACAGGCGGGGCCGCGATGCTATTGTTATTGCCTATCTAATACGAATAAGTACTCTCTTGGCTTTATATTATTGTTTGATTGTTTGTTGAAATATTATCGTTCATTATCTTAGAGATAACTATTATTATTTATATTGTATAGAATGGGAGAAAGAAATAAGATTTGGACAAAACTTCAGAGACTGAAGAATCTTTCGAGCTCCGTGGCGCAGCGGTCAACACGTTAGCCTGCGACACGGGGGTCCCGGGTTCGATCCCCGGTCAGGTCAGGATAGAAAAAGATCTTTTTCATATTGACCTGGGTCTTGGATGTTTATCTATATAAGTATACATTATAAAATATAGTATCGTTGAGTTAGTATCCTGCGACACAAGTTCACAACTTACTGTGGGGCTAGCTCAATTTGTGTGATATGTCCCTATATATTTATTTATTTAATCTTTAGAAAAAAAATTAAGTACGTGCTGCACTCTGGGAGTGCCAGCGGAAGAGAAAACTGAAATATTAACGTTGTTTTTCGATCAGGTCAAGTATCTGTCTTACAAAGTTTTAATCTGACGAATCTGTCGGGCACGTGACCAGTTTAACATTTTAATTTTCCCCATCACAAAAAGTGCATACTGCACACATATTGCACAGCGCCGCTAATGAACTTTTTACTTCAATAATGCTGTAGATCTTAATAAGATGAAAAAAAATCAACTAATATTTGTTTGAACGAGCAGTTTTTGTGATATATCTAGCACATTCTTATAAAACGCAAATATAACTATCATTCATACAAACATTCTATAAAACAAAGTAATGTTTGCTGGTGAAAAATTGTGGTATTTTGGGTAATCTACTCCTGCTTCTACGGAAACCTTCATGAGCGAGTCCGACTCGCACTTGGCCACTTTTTTTGTACTTCATTAAATCAAACTTGAGGTAGAATAGATCAATAATATTATACAGCTTTTTAACACTTCTCTCCACACCTCGCGGATAATTAGGCGCTTCAAGCTTACGAGCTTACACTATCACGGAGCTTTCATCGCGGCCGCCACGCAGTAAGTTGTGATAGCGATCAGGTGATGTTATCTGCTTTAGTGCGAGCCCAATTATACATTAGATATTGGCTTGTGCTTCTCTTTAGTTGGTTTTCCAACAACAAGAAGAAACATTAAAGTTGTCTCATGGAGGCAGGTCAGTGGGGAGGTATTTTTAGAAGTCTACTGCTGGACATAGGCCTCCCCCAAGGATTTTCAATGCGACCGGTAGGAAGCGGCCTGCATCCAGAGCCTTCTTGCGACCTTTATCAGGTCGTCCGACCACTTGGTCGGTCAAAGGAACTATAACACTGTTTTTTTATAAGATTTTATAATACTGCTACATCTGACCCTTGTACAATCGCTTGATCTTGAGCCTTGCCCCGCTGCTGAAGGCACTCTTGGTTTAGGGTTTAATTATATTTTTTTATTAGCTTTTTATATAAATTTTATAAAACGCTTAACCGAAGTTTAAAAAAATTAAGTTCAAGACTTGTGTTATGGGATAATAACGCAACGATTCAAATTTTTTTGATTACAATTACATATATAGATAGCCCATGGACAATCGGACATCCAAGACCGGTAATTAAAACAGGGATCGCCGATGTCGTCAATATTGAAAAAAAAATTGTTTTAAACACTTACTTGAATAAGACCAAACATTGACCAAAGTACCTACTCGTCATAATCAGAGTGCTTTTTAACAAAGTAGCGATAGTATTTATAGACACACGCTAGGGTCTCTGTGTCCGCACTGACCTCAAGACAATGGCGTATAATGCGCCGCTCGTCGCCACATTAAATTATTGCGAATCGCCGCCTCTTGACGCGCTTAGCTCTGTGGTTCAAGGTAACAAGCGCCAGCGTGCAAGAATAATCAAGACTCTTGAACTAGTGGGTCATTTTCTTTTATATTAGTTAAGTTGGGGCTAGCTCCATCTGTGTGATTTGTCCGTATATATTTATTTATTAAGTTACTTTTGACCATTATCTAGCCTAGTGATGATATGAGTGAGCTTACCCAGGAGAAGCCTTTCTACTTTTTTAGCCTTTTCACTCTATTTTCAAAGAAATGCAGGCGCAGGCAATGCAATCCAATCTGCTGTGCGCATAATAAAAGATGAGAAGGTGTGAGTTTTTATTTCACATTTCTCAAAACTTAGTTTACAAAAATTCTATATAATTATCGAACCTGCTTACGAAATTTTACGAAAATGTAACCTGTTGTTCATACGCTGAAGTGTTTTGACTTGCACCAGCCGCTTATCAAAGGAAATGGCAACGCAGTGTTCTGCAGCCATTTGTAGCAATCCGCTGCTACAGGAAATCGCAAACTTATAGCATAATGTAAGGAGCGCTGTCTTCAAGAAGGAGCGTTAGTTTGATTCGCAGAAATAATAGGCAAATAGTTACCTTGTAGGGCAGTGCCGGATTTGTATTTTTTATGAGTGTAGGCCAGTTTATCCGCCGCCCCATGTACCATACCTTTCTAAAATAATAATTTTCAATTTGTAGTTAAGGGGCCTCCTTTACTACAAATGGAATGAAAATGAAAGTTAAATAAACTAATGAATTAGTAATTAAGAAAGAGAGCGTAATAAAGAAACAAGATATACATTTTTTTTTTACTTTTATTCTCTGAAATCAAGAGACCGTCCTCTGAAATCTACCGCCCCAAGGACGCTGCCGCCCCTAGGACGCTGCCGCCCCTAGGCCGCGGTCTATACGGCCTATTTATAAATCCAGGACTGTTGTAGGGCTTTGTACAAGTTACAACTTCTACAGCTTCTTCTGCAGTTTCTTTAACAAGTTACTACAACTACCCCAAATTTCAATAGCACCTTAATAAATAAGTTACCAGTTATTTAGTCGAGAGGAGCGATATGTTTTGCGGTATTTTGCATTAAAAAAGTGAGCTTGTTATGCCTGATGGAAAACGATTTTTTTTTAATCTATTGCATAGAGTAGTAGGAATACTGATTTTTTTTTTAATCTGTGCCTGATGTTTTATTTTTAAAGAGTGATTCCACAACCTATTTTCTGTTCCAACCAAACAGATCGTAATTTTTAAAAGATTTATTATTTTAAATGTAAAATTTAGATTTTTTGTTACTTGACTTATTAAATACGTTATTAATGAATTCAACATTTAATTAAAAAATGTCCTAATGATTGTTGTATTTTATTTCCAAAAACGATCACCATCATCATCATCATCATCATTTCGAGTAGGTGACACGGTCAGTCGACCATGCACACCCCGGTGTCAAAGTTCTTCGGAACCGCCTCTCGGCCTCTGACGTGGTCCCTTTAACGACTACCAGATAGCAGCCGGGACCAACGGCTTAACGTGTCTTTCAAACCACGGAATCATCTTTCTTATCAGACAATCAGGTGATTCATGCCTGTAATGTCCTAACCAAACTTGAAACAACTTATGCAATAACAAAGTACCTATGCTTCCCGTGGGAATCGAACCACGACCCCGGGTCAGTAAAGCAAACGCCTTAACCACTGGACCACAGAGGCTGTTAAAAAATGGTGTCTTACATAGAGATTAGAAAAGTTTAGTACCAAGATTCAGTGCATATAGAATAGCTAAACTGAAAATTGCTGTGGATCATAAAAATCCTCCATTAATCAACAATGCCACCCAAATTCAGATATTTTTCTGCAATGCAATGTGTAATACTTGCTTTTAAATGTACTTTATATACTCTTACCTATAATGAAGTACCACGCAGCGATCCAGGATGCGGAACGGTGCCATTTTTTACCGATCGCTATCGGGAATTTGCGGTGACGGACCGACGGACAGTTAGTTGCCATTTATAGTCACCACTGGTAACGGGACACACCACAATTAGATCTGGAGAAAAAGAGGAATGGCGATAGTGGGTCAGAAAGGTGGTGTAGCGGTCCGCGCGTCAAGTTTGTAAGGAAAAAAAGGAAAAAGGGCGCAATACCTTTTGGGGCCGTGTGGTTCCTAGCAGAGTAGAACAGGACCACTCCAAGTCTTCCCGTGGATATCGAAGAATGCGACTTAGGAAACATAAGCTAAACAAAGCTATTAAATATCAATGAGACCTCTCCATCTCGTCTGGCCAGTGTACAGAGTGTAGGCCAAATCCTCTGACTAAGTATATACCCTGGCTAATATATGGCTCCAGTAGTACAGAGAGGGTCATGCTCTTGCAGTGTTGACTTAAAAAAGACCTGATGATGGTGATGCCTATGACTTTTCATACAAATGTCTGAATACTATGGACTCCAAATAAAATAAATAATAAATAAACAAATAAATATATAGGGACATATCACACAAATTGAGCTAGCCCCACAGGCTAGCGTGTTGACCGCTGCGCCACGGAGCACCCGGCATAGGAATAAAATTAAACGCAGCCTTAATTTGGCGACAATGCAACGTGCCGTCCCGTGTGAAAACTTGTCACTCCTATTTGGAAGGTACATTATTGAACGAGCCAGCCCATAATTTGGTTTAGAGTTTTGACTTTAGTAACAGTACGTGCTGTCCAATAATGGTGTACCTCCATATATCTATGTACAGCTATTATAAGATGGTACATCTGTTTAAAATTTTGGACACGCCGACGTGCTAATGTCACGTAGTAACTGTGACCGTGTATGGAGTACAAAATCATTTTTTTTGTTATTGAATAAGATAGTGAATTTGTGATGCTGTATTTCGGGGAGTGTGACCAGGAACTACATGGTTTAATTATATACACCTGCTACTTTCCACCATCGACGATGTGGCGTGGACTCTAGATTCCATCAATAAGTATGATGGTCGATATGGCTGCTCATCACACCTCTACATTATCCTCTTTCATTATGCGAATGAAAGCCCAACCCGTCTGGCCAGCGTGGAGAGTGTAGGCCAAATCTTCTTACTGCTCTGGCAGTACAGAGAGGGTCGTGCTCCTGCAGTGGAGACTAATAAAGACCTGATGATGATGATGATGATTATGCGAACGGCTAAGGAATGGAAATAGTAGTATAGTATTTAATGTGGTATTTAATTATGAATAAGCACAATAAACAAACACAACTGAAAATCAATGACTGTTGTTAAAATACATGAGTCAGTCTTGTTTCTCCTTTTAAATAAAAATAAATAAAAATAAATATATACGGACAAATCACACAGATTGAGCTAGCCCCAAAGTAAGTTCTAATGGAAAACTTGTGTTATGGGGTACTAACTCAACGATACTATATTTTATAACAAATACATATATAGATAAACATCCATCCTTGTGCGTTTGTGATTCTTTATCTTTCTTAGAGTTAGACCTCTTTGGAGTATTGGAGCTGTCGGGTATCAGTTTTGGCTCCGAGATGGAGTTGGAGTTCCCTTTTGTGGTCAAATGCACTGAAATATTCGTAAAAGGATGTTTTTTAACCAACTTAAAACAAAAAGAAATGTAGGTCGCCCCGAATATATGAAATTTGTCAGAATTATAGCCTATAAACATGTGTGCCAAACATAAACGGGTGGAAGATTTTTATAAAAAAAACTATAAGTCAGATTGCAAGAATATTTTTCTGTTACCTTTCTAGTCAAAATCTAATTAAAGTGTAATATAATTTTATTGTATGTATAGAATTTTTAAAAATAACTTATTCAAAATATACATATTACTAATAATTATCCTAATTAAAAAGTGACTTTAATATACTTAAAAGGAAATAAGATTGTAACTAAAACTAAAATTAAAAAAAAAATATTTAAAACTAAAGATCAAACCAAAGGTTTCGTCCGTGTGGCAAAGTGCCAAGAACACTGGCTGCATTCCCCCGTTGTACAGCAATTCCGATTCTCTGTGCGAGGAATGAGCCAGCCCTCTTGTCACCAGTCGCGTTAACCAGCCTGGGAGCTAAAACCTTAAAGAATTTCTTGATGTAGAAATTTGATATCGGTTTTTTTTTATTGTTGCTATATATACTAACAGTGTCGTACTTATTTAAATACGGATTATATATTTTGCTCAAACACTATCTGCATTTATATTCTGTAGATATGAAGTCTTTGTTCTTGAGTGCTAACTGTATTTATTTGCATGCTAAGTAGGCATTTCGGTTATCTTTTCTCATTGTTTGCGTTGTTCTATTCTGGGTTTATCAATCACTCAGACATTAAAAAGCTTTCAACGTTTATCAAACCTTTATAAACACATTTGAATTATTGCGCAAAAAAGCTCTTTACCTTTAGTGAAATACATTTAAAGTTCTTACTCTCACAAAATACTTAAAAGGTTCAGTGTTGCCCTTAAAAATAATTATTTGAAAGAAAAAGAAGATATCATTTAAAATTTTGTTCTTTCAGGCCCCAGGTAACCCTTATTATCCAAACTAATTTTTGAATATCTGCAAACAATTGAAACGAGCTTTACTTAGCTTTTACGCCAAATGTGGCCGTTTTCGTTGTTACGTTAAATTGTAAACAGTACTACAAAAAACTGTTTGATGGTGTATCTAGGGTTTCGCAGAACGATTCCTTCGTTTTCTTTTAGATGATTGTTTCTAACGGGTGGTAGCACTAAACCTCGCATTCATGCTTACCCTTAAGAGCATATCCTAACAGTATATTTTTCATACAAATGTCCTCTATTTTCTCGCTAAAAACTACTTCCAGAGGCTTTTTTTATTTTTTTTCTAAAATATTGTTAAAAAAAGTTTTTTAGAAAAAAAGATAAAAAATAGGGTCATACCTATTTTTGGCGTCACTAGTGTGCCTAGTGTGGGCCCTTGAGGGTGTGAAAGGCAGATATTATGAAATAAACGGCTCTGCCTAACCCACTATGACTAAAGTAGTAATCCTATAAGTGTCCATATCTGTACTAGCTCTCATTCAGGCCTCCCGGGCCCATATAAAGACGGCCCGTTGCTCGCACGCCCGCCGTGCCGAGTTTTTCTGCGCCCTAAACAGAACTTCTTGAAATTAACTGCATTTACACCGGTGGTTTAGTTTTTTGCGCCTCTATCGTGATGTACAATTTAGACGTTTGTAGACCAGTTTGAACATCGGTTCTGTTGACCACATTCCTGAGTTGCTTCGATTGTAGGGTCGTCTTCTTGTGTTCTTCTATTTTTCTGACAGATAAGTGACTACTAATCTATTCGGCAGGTCCTGTTATTTACCAAGGGTTACCTATTATTTCTTTTTTTTTTATAGGGACACATCACACAGACTGAGGTAGCCCCAAAGTAAGTTCGAGACTTGTGTTATGGGATTCTAACTCAACGATACTATGTTTTTTAGAATACTTATATAGATAAACATCCAAGACCCAGGTCAATCTGAAAAAGATCATTTTCCATCTTGCCCTGACCAGGAATCGAACGCGGGACCATTCGTGTCGTGTTGACCGCTGCGCCACAAAAAGTCTAACTGTTATTGATAATTTCATTTCTTTTATGATCATCTGTCATCTTTCATGATGACAGCTGAAAACAACGGTTTAACTTACCATCCGAAGTACAGATGGACAATCAGTGTTGTCCACCAACACACAAAAACGAAAACGGCGATAGTAATGATGCTTAAAACTTCCAAATAAAAGACAACGAAGGTACTTAGTCTAGCTTTAATGTTTTCTTATGTTTTCGCGATTGTTACACATTTAAATAAAATTATTTTAATACGGTTTTTATCGCGTTTATTACATTATTTATACATCTAACGTTTCGAGCACTTTACAGTGTTCGTGGTCGCAGGTAGACTAAGTTGACATTTGTCTAGTATTTTATAAGAACTGCAAAATCTACCGCCTAAAATATTTATTGATAACGTTCCGGATGTACGCAGTATTGGCTCACGGTGTCTGAAGGTCTTGCAGTCTTCTGCTTAGCTTGAGATTTGATTAAATTGATGACTGGATCCCAAGCTGGTGGTAACTGCCAACCATCCTCTCTATTGAAATTAGGATGTTTTTTAATTTCAATAGCCTCACGAAGCATTCTTGGAATGTATCTGTTTTCTTTTGCAAGGACTTGAGGATTGTCAAAACGCATATAATGGTTGGGTTTGTCTAGGGCATGTTCACAGACTGCAGACTTCGTTGAGCGCCTATGCTTCATGTCAGCAATATGTTCTTTTATACGGGTACCGATGCTTCTCTTTGTTTGCCCAATGTATGAGAAACCACACTCATAGTCAATTTTATAAACTCCAGCATCTTGTAACGGGATATTAGATTTGACATGTCTTAAAAGTTGGTTTATTTTCTTGTGCGGCTTTTAATTGGTCTTGATTGAAGCACGCTTAAGTATATTACCAATTTTGTCCGTGACTCCCTTTACATATGGTAAGATGGCAGGAAAGCGATCAACTGTGAAACTGAACGCGATAAAAACCGTATTAAAATAATTTTATTTAAATAGTCTAGCTTTATCTCCTCTCACAACACCTCGCTAGACAAACTAGCATTATCTCAGCACTCACAATCGATTATGCGCCGGCACACAGGATATTTTAAGTGGAATGCGCTGTTCACACATCGCGTGCGATTTATGTTTGATGTTCATGATATTTACGACTGGGTGAGTGCTATTCACTTGAGAGAAACGCACTGACACCTCAGCTACTGCGATAAAATACAAATATTTGAGCTGATCTTGATATCCAGCTCACACTAATTTGACTCATAAGTCGACTCGTAAGGTTTATGAGTGAGGAAAATAGCTACTCTTTTACTTTTTATACGAACAATGATCTAATAATAATTTACCTATACAAAACAATACATATACTTTCACATACATCGAGAAAGAAATATTTTAGTTTGTATAATAAAACAAAGCAACTGTAGTTCTATCGTCAGTCGTGACGTGACAGACAGACAAACAGGCATTGTGCTGGTGTCAACTGGGTTACACATTGTAGGGAAATGACTCGGCCGACGGCCTTGTAAATCATCTTTAACAGGGACATCAAATGTTTTGTAGGTTTTCCAGTTACTCATAGTTTCGTTTCTATTTCTAAAAGGTGCGTATGAATAGTTAAAAATGTTAGTGTAATATTTGATCTACGGATTACTTGATAACGTTTACTAGATATTATGTTGCTGTAACGAATTTATGATGATAATTTTCCTGCAACAGGTTTGTTTCTGCAGTAAAAATTATAAAAATCCTTACTATAAATAAGAGATTTATTCCAATCCAATACCACGAACGAATACCACTGGTATTACTTTGAATTTTTAATTATTTTCTATTCCGAACACGATTAACAAATAAAATATTAAATAGATTCCTTGTTTGAAATTTGAGCAAATGCTTTCATATTAACTACTAGCTGTTACCCGCGGCTTCGCCCGCGTAATATATATCCTATGTCCTACTCGGTACCCTAACCTATATGCATGCAAAATATCATGATGATCGGTTTAGTAGATACGGCGTGAAAGCGTAACAAACAAACAAACTCACTTTCGCATTTATAATATTAGTTGGGATTGGGATTAATAAAAAATATTTTTTAAAATTAATTTTTCGAGGATCCTTTTATAAGAACCTGACTTGACCTCGGACCAGCTAGAGGGTTCATATAACTTTAATTTTTTTTTATATCGGTCCAGGTTTCTTCGTGATATCGGAGAACATACATAAAAAAGGATTCCGATGAATTGAGTACCTCCTTATTTTTGAAGTCGGTTAGTAAAAACTTCACCCAATTCTCCGCAAAATACTCTGAATTGCTAGATTAATTCGCTGTGCAAAATAACTGCCAGCCCTTGGGTCTCCCGTTGCCTAAAAGGCGCGCTGTGATATTTGAGTATATTTCTCGATATAGAACTAGACTTTCGTTAGTGCCAACAATAAATTGTAGTCAGATTTTTCAAAGAAAAAACAACACCACCCAAATTTAAGACCTGCCAGTGATCGTTATCATGAGATACATCTCAAGCCATAAATAAAATAACCCAAAAATAAATGGACGTTATGATAACGTCAACATCCTCGTATGCTTCGTTCCACGAAATGTGAAATAGCGCTCTGAAAATAATTCTTATTTGAACTTGAGACGGTACATCTACTAGTTTACCTAACTGTTTATAGTTATACTTTATAGAAGGAATCATGGGCAAAAGTAACATTACTTACTTAGCCAATAAAAGAATTAATCTTTTAAGAGTTTGTTTACTATTTATTACTATTTTACAACTCTATGATGGCATACCATCATTCAGACGGACACGGTTCGTACTTCTGAATGGAGGAGTTTTAGAAAAAAAAATGAAATAGAGAAAACAAATGTTGACGAAATTCATACATGTAGATCTACCATTAAAACAAAAACTCAGTAAGTACCATCATGTGAGTTTTACCACTTTATAAACTTCTTTGCAAACCATGCGTGGTGTGGGGCTGTTGACTGTAGTTAGGGGAACCGTATTTACACCCAGATATAAACTATGATACGAGTAGATCCCAGTTAATCTCATCTGAAATGAAACGCAAACGGCGCGTGCGCACGCGTTGGGGTGAGGCGACATCTGGTGGAGAGTTTGGCTTTTATTATCTGTGCTGGGCGGATGTTTTGTTTAAAGGATTAATGTTTATTTGAAATTTGTTTGAATCTACTGAGACTGCACTATGTGAGACCATGGTAACAAAATATTTTGATGTTTCGTGTTCAAAGTACACAGAGTATATAGTCAAAGACAACGTCTAAGGCGCAAAATGACTAGTTTATGTAAGAAGATGTAAGTTATTGTATGCAAGTGATAAAGCATTTTACTAATTTTTATTGTGTAAAATCTATAAATGTACATAACTAACACTACATTTATACCGGGAATTCACGTTTAAGGGATTTTAGACATTTCATTTGAGAATCCCTGCATCCCATCAGTAACGGGGTCAGCTGTCCCTTTACTGCCCATTAAAGTTTAGTCGTAAACGCGAACAAACAAACTAATAATATTAAACGGCTTTCTTATGACACCGCCGGCGCGTTACGATCGGCGATGGTGAAAATGAGCTTTTTTGGAAAGGGGAAAGCGAACTTACAAATAACAACAAATAGTATAACGGGCTGGCGTAGGTAGCTTGTCGTGTGGTTCCCGGCAGAGTAGAATAGGACCACTCCAAGTTTTCCCGTCGATGTCGTAGAATGTGACTTAGGAACCAAAAGCTAAACAAAGTTTATAACGAGCAAAGAGATCTCTCTAACCCGCCAGGTAGGCGTGGAGAGTGTAGGCCAAATCTTCTGACTGCTTTGGCTTATAATAATAAATAAATATATAGAGACATATCACACAAATTGAGCTAGCCCCACAGTAAGTTGTGAACTTGTTGTGAACACAAGTTCACATATACAGGATACTAACTCAACGATACTATATTTTATAACATATACTTATATAGATAAACATCCAAGACCCAGGTCATTCTGAAAAAGATCGTTTTCCATCATGACCTGACCGGGGATCGAACCCGGGACCCCCGTGTTGCAGGCTGGCATGTTGACCGCTGCGCCACGAAGCTCGTCAAATAATGGCTCTGTTAGTCAGAAGGTGCAAAACCTTTGGAGAGCAGCAACTCTCATGTTTTGCCGTATGGGCCGAAATGCTTGTCGCCAACCCTCCTTAAAAGATAAACATTAGACCTACTACTCTCTACTGCACTACCTACCTAGTCTCTACTGCATCAGCTCGTGCAGTAGAGACTAAAAAGACCTGATGATGAATCAGGTCTTTTTAGTCTCTACTGCACGAGCATGACCCCTCTACATTTTTGAAGAACTCTGTTCTTAGTTGTTTAAACTCGAAACTAAGTAGCTTACAACTTTCATTTCTATCTTATTTAAGTTTTCCCGAAGCCCAGAGTCCGCCATTATGACAGAATTCATGCTGTAATGTGATTTGGCAAGTTTTTTACGGCCATAGGCCTGCATAACGCTACTACTTCCTTGGGTAAATCCACACCCGAACATACTACAGACCTATGATAATGAAGTATCGTACAATACCAGTAGTCCCATTACCCAGTGTCACTCGTGTAGCAAGCTGCCGTGTGAACCACAATGTCACACGACAATTAATTCTTCTCGTAAAATATAGTTCCATACATACTATCACGTCTTTCTCCCCTGCGGGGTAGGCAGAGCCCAGGTCTAAAAAACCTAAAGGCCACGTTTAGCATGTTGGTGGGCTTGTAGGTGGAGAACGGAATCAAAATAGTAATGGGTTGCTAGCCGCATCGCTTAACTGCCTCCGTGGTCCAGTGGGTAAGGCGTTCGCCTCGTTGACCCGGGGGTCGTGGGTTCGATTCCCACGGAAAGCAGTTGTTTCCAGTTTGGTTAGGACATTGCAGGTATGAATCACCCGATTGTCTGATAAGAAAGATGATTCCGAGCTTCGGAAGGCACGTTAAGCTGGTGGTCCCGGCTGCCATCTGGTAGTCGTTGAAGGAACCACGTCAGAGGCCGAGAGGCGGTTCCGCAGAATTCTGACACCAGGGTGTGCATGGTCGACTGACCGTGTCACCTACACGAAATGATGATGATGAGCCGCATCGCCTATTTACATGATTCCTCACGCCCATTCCCTCGATCAGCTTTTACGATCTGCGCGGGAAGAGATTCTACGTTTTTTTCTTTTCTCCCAGACCAGCGTGGAAGGAACTATAGTTACAATACAAATAAGATCAAACCATAGAGCATGGGAATGTGACTGTCAATCGAGGGATACTCCGTGCTCTGTGGATCAAACTGTGGTCAATATTTACGATACGTCGCGGTTTTGTGATGTTTACGAACGGGCGGTCGTAAATGTGTCGATACAACATGACTTAACGATTGTTTTACTTGGCCAAGTGCACTGCTAAGCATAAACCTGCTCTGATTCAGGGTTTGATAACACTGTCAACATCAGTTTTTCAAATCCAGACATACATATATTTAATAAAATTTGCCTGTAACACCATATTCCTGTAATTGGATTCTCGAAAGCGTAATTTCAATTACGTTTAGAATTATTTGAACCCAAACGTGCATTTTCAAAAGAGTAAAAATATTTTTAGGCGCTTAGACCAGCCAACTAGCGGTTCCGGGGTAATTTTATTTCTTTTACTCTATTTATGTTTATGTAGGAAATAAATTGTAGTAGTATTTGTTTTTTTTTTTTTAACAGTTCATTCCATTTATTTAATACATCCATTAATATAAAATAACTTATAAACTAAAAATTTCGTCAAACGCGACTCCTTCAGACATGGTGCCAAGCACACTGGCAGCATTTCCTTTATACTTTTCATCATCATCATTTCGAGTAGGTGACACGGTCAGTCGACCATGCACACCCTGGTGACAGAGTTCTTCGGAACCGCCTCTCGGCCTCTGACGTGGTTCCTGTAACGACTACCAGATGGCAGCCGGGACCAACGGCTTAATGTGCCTTCCGAAGCACGGAATCATCTTTCTTATCAGACAATCAGGGAATTCATGCCTGCAATGTCCTAACCAAACTGGAAACAACTTATCAAAGTATGCTTCCCGTGGGAATCGAACCCACGACCCCCGGGTCAACAAGGCAAACGCCTTCACCACTAGACCACGGAGGCTGTAAATACTTTTCATTATTACTTTTCATTATTTTGTAGTTGATAAATTAAGTTCCTAATTAAGTTCTCTTAATTTGAAATGATGATATTGATCAAAAGTTATTGTTTGTATCTATTGCTTGTAGGGCTACAGTTCTCTGCAAAGTGACATTCACTAAATAGAAATAAATGGTGTTACAAATTAGAACTGCCATCGAGTGTTTGCTCAATAAGTATCCAGTGACAAAAGTTTGAGTGACTAAGTTAGAGTCACTGGGGTTATTGACCGTATGATTATACCTAAGGCGTCAACTGTCTGAAGACTAAAAAAATGTTTTGCGATAAATTATATTTATTGAACGGAGAATGAATAACTCGCCTACGCATTTTTTCATAAGTTTAAAAATTATAGTAGAATTTGCCTTATTATGTAATATATTAAGTAGGTACATATTTTTGTTCGTTGGTTCTATTTCTGGCCAGAAGAACTTTTTCAGACCGATCTAGGTCTTGGATGTGTATGAAAAGACATCTATGTATTTATCATCATTATCTCTGCTGAAAGAAGTCCACTGCGGCCTTCATCCAGCGCCTTCCTGCGACCTTCTCCAGGTAGTCCGACCGGTCAGTGGGTTTCTAAAGCTGCGCTTGTCGACACGTGGTCAGCATTCAAGAACCTTTCTTCCCCATCGGCCATCTTATTTCGCGCTTAGTTCCCCGCCCACTACCTCTTCAAAGAGCTTATTTGCTGAGCTATGTCGGTGACCTTCGTTCTTCTACGACTCTCCTCCTTCTAAGTATTTCTGAATACAAATTCATGACCTATCATGACTTACTTACGTTAAATAAAAAGGCTTTGCAAGTGATTGATTAATTGGTTGAAAAAATACAGTACAAGATAAAGTTTTTACTTTATTGTCCCTAAATCTTCCCTGGACCTGGACGTTAAGAGCCGTAGTAAATCCAGCTTATTGCATCCATGATTCACAGTCTTCGTCACCCGTGAATCAGCACAGCCGATGCAATCCGCGAAATTACGCGGATTCGCGAATACTGTTTGAGATCTCTCTACGTAAGCTGCATGACGCTGAGCAGTGCGTGACTCATTCTCTGGCAAGAATTTTTGATTTATGACTGCAAAACAAACTACCAAAAGGATTGAAATTTCGTCTTGATGTAGAGTCCTTAAAACATTGTCAGCAGCTAAAAAACTAATGATACACAGTACAAAAATAATGCAGTAGAATAAATTGTGTTTATTTATAGTCTATCTCAGAATATTAAAAAGTCTATATTGTTGCGTTACAAAACTTATCAATGCTACACCAACCTATTAAGGTTGGTTTGGTTGGTCGGTTTGCTATGAAGTTATATTTCGAAAGCAATCCGTTGTCAGCTTTTTAAAATAAAAATGGTATGTAAAAGGTCTTCTCTCTTTCATAAATATGCTGGTGGTTTAAACCTGTATAAATTAGCACCCTACCCTAAGGGAGGTCTTGCGTATCTTTTGTCTGCAAGAAGTATTTACCTACATCATTATCATCACCAGCGTCAGTGCAAGATCTTTCCAGGGACCAGCGACCTTTTTTGGGACATCGGTCCTCCTAGCAGACAGATGTTTGCCGAGAATTGGTCTCCATTCGAGAAGCAGTCTGCTCTAACGCTCATCGGTTTCTAGACAGATGTGGCCAGCCAGACACTTCAGCTTGCTATACTTCTGGATTATATTCACGACTTTGGTCTTCTGACGGATTATTTCGTTTCATATTTTATCCCTTAGCGAAACACCGAGCATTCTTTCCATAGCTCGATAAGCGGCGTATAATCGGTGGGCCTACACATGCTTCTTTGAAATGGACAATATTAACGAACCTTCGATCTTCAATTTATTCCTCCTGAAGATCGGAAGCATTGCGTAACTCCAGCAATTGACACGCTGCAAATGGCGTCCCACTTCTGGGCCCGAAATAGCCGGCGTGGGCGCCGCTTGATGGTAAGGCGATCTGGGTCACTTTGAAGAATTGATGTAGGGTTACACAATGATGGTATCGGCATGCGGTTCCATTGGTGTAATAAAGAGTAGGGACAGTGTACTAAGTTAGAAAAAAAACGATCAGACCTTGATCAGACCAATATTGGAGGCATTATCTTTTATAATCACACCAAGATTTGAACGAGTACGGCATGATTCATTTAAGATTGATTTATTATAGATTTGCAAAATTCTACTAATTCATGGGACCAAAATAGTGCGTGGCCTGATGGCAAGGCGAACTGGGCCACTTTGAAGAATTGACGTAGGGTTACACAATTATGGTATTGGCATCAGTGGCGGCTCGTGACTCAAATACCTGGTGGTGCACATCATAAGACATGCCTAAACAATATGGATAATTTTTATATGCAGAAATAATTCTCTCTCTTATTTAGATAGGCATTTTTTATTTACGTATACCTACTTAATGTATGATAATAAGATTAATAAGTAAAACAAAACATAATAACAGCGAAAGTAAAACACGAACAAATACAAACGTAAGACAATTTACGCGAAAAGTCGAAAACTACCTAATCCGAACATTTCCGAACGTCGGCGTTCGTCCCGCGTCGGGCCCCGTGCGGTGCGGCGCACGAGATTACGCTAAACTTCCATACTAATCTTCCGTCTCACGCGACAGGCGTTTTGTCGCCTTCTCAATAGTAGCTGTATGGGCGCGCTGCGAGCGTTGGGAGCGAGCGCACGGCAAATTATTTTATCAAGCAAAAATTATAATTATTTCGTTAAGTACATGACTGATTATCATTTGACAAAAAAATTATATATTTTTATGTAAAACTGCTTATTTATTTTTTATATCTATTTAATTTTTTTTGTATATATTTAAGCTTAAACTGGTAGTGCGCCGCACGAGTGCACTTAAGGGGGAGCCGCCACTGATTGGCATGCTGTTCCATTGGTTCAGGAGACATAAGGAACGGATCACTGTTTGTTTTCCTAAGAATGATGGCCACGAAATAAGTAGACATAATATTCACATGTGCACAAAGTTCCCTCAAAAAAAGACCGTAAAAAGAATTTTCATAAATTATTGGTTCATTTGAATGCAATTATGGTTTCTTCCACCTAAGGATAATATTAGTTTTCAACGTATTTAAACTTTAATTTTTTTTTCTTCCAGGCTTGTGCCCCTCGTTTCGTGTCATACGTGACAGCCAAGCTGAACCAGCGAGACCCTGTGGGCACCTGCTTCGTGGCCAAGACCCTGGACGCCAGGGATGTTGACGAGCTCTCCCCTTGCCGGACAAGTAAGTAAACCTTTAATATTCAGTCATCAGATCTTTTTTAGCCTCCACTGCAGAAGCATGAACCTCTCTGTACTACCAGAGCCATATATAAGCCAGAGCAGTCAGAGGATTTGACCTACACCCTCCACGCTGGCCAGACGGGTTGGACAGGTCTCTTTGATGTTTATAAGCTTTGTTTAGCTTGTTTTGCTAACCGTGGTTAGCATAACACTGCAAAAAACTGTTTAACCTTTGGTTCTGATGGCCCTAGGCTCTGTCTATCCCGTTAAAGATAGATTTAATAATATGTTTGTATGTTTTAAGAAATATTAAGTGTTTTTGGCGATGTCTAGTAGGTAAAATATTAGGCATTTGTTGCCTTTCTAAGCATGGAGAAGTTCATAAAAATTTCCTGTTCTTTGCAATCTCTGAACGGCCATATCTTTGTCATCAAATAATTGTATACGTTTGCATATTTATGTTTGTTTGTTCTTAATGTCATGAGACCATTTCATTGTAATTTTTACAACACTTCTACATAGCCATATTCTAAAAGAAATACTAAATAAACACGTCATGTTCGCCTCATGTCATAAATCACAACCCTTGAAGTTAAGGTCAGGCCACACTCGCCCTTCGCCACCTCATTTCCTCCGGTAATGTGGCCTGCGGATTCAGCATGACTGCGTATACTGATAGATAGGGGTTAAGATTTTTAGCCTACATTACATTTTAAGTACATGCGGGTAAAATAATGAGGTTAGTCATAATTGGCGAAATTATACATTATCTTAATTATGTATGCACCCCGTGTAGAAAGAACAGTCTCTTAAGACCATACATAAATATTTTGTTTAGGGCCAATGCAAATAAACTATCTGCCCTTCCAAAAAGTTTATTAAGGGGAAAAAAATTAAATTTATTTCTTCGAGGTCCTAGATTCTTTCAACTATTTTTTGAACTAGTTTTTACAGTTAAAACTGAGAACGTAAAGGTTTTTTTAGCGTTTTGGTCAAAAATAACCTCTTTTGAAAATGCTTAGTAAAGCTTCACTAACTACTAAGTAACAGAAAAGAAAGGACAGAAAAGAGTGGAAAAAACAGGGGGAGGCCTACGCCGCAGAGGCGACATCCAAAGAGGAAAATAACTAGTTTTTCTTTTTTTTTTTAGCGATTAGTTTAGGTAAAAGTTAATGTATTTATACTTTGGTTGAATAAAGGCTTTTTTATTTTTTTATTTTATTTTATTTTATTTATTTTTATAACTACTAAGTTAGTTTAAAGTGTTATCTTGGGCTTCGTAGAACAAAATTTTAAACGATCTCTCAAAGCACTGGACCTCGAAAAAAACATTTTTTTACCTATAGAGCTAGTCCGAATTTTATGATATGTATGTAATGCTTGCCAATAGAGACGCGAATCGCGGAATCCAAAAATTTCAGATCTAGACTCTTGTTGGTGTGTTGGTGATTGTGGAGAGAAACGTACACAATGACTATTTTTTGGCAGGAATAATGATATGGTTTGCCATTGCCTTACTTCCTAGTGAAAAATCGACTAGAATGCAGGTTGCCTCACGATATTTTTCTTCACTGGAAGCAAGTAGTGATAGATAAAAATGACCGTACTTTAGTTTACTTAGATTGTGCTACAAACTTAGAGAGGTACAAGTAAGACCTGGCGGGGTTTGAACCCGGGACCTTCCGTTAATGTATTGCGTTACTAGGCTACTAAGCCACTACAGCCACATTTAAAAAAGTTAAACGCGTAAAAGCTATGATTAGAAGACATTGAATGTGCACATAATAATGCTTGTGTTTGTTTAGGCCACCGCATTGTGGATGAGGGTGAGTCGGCGTCGTAGCTGTCGATTTCTTACACTAATGTGCACTGTGTATAAACTCACCTTTACTTTCCTTTAATTTTGGATTCAGTTCATTTTTTAATATATTAATTAGTAACAAAAAGGTCTACTAAGAACTTAATACCTAATAAGAAATAACTTTAAAAAAGTATTATCTAATTCACAAAAGAGGTCACAAATGGAAAATGCTGGCCGCTTAACTTTTTCTTTTTAATCTCAATATCTACTGTTTTATTTTGAAAACTGATTCGTAATTCGAATTTTGAACTACATACTTTTATTTATAATTTTTATTTGAATTTGACCACCTAACTAGTTTCGCAGTATTAACGTCCTAGTTTATAGTAAGTATTTTAACTTTTTTTGTGTTAAATATAGACTTTTGCTATTTACGTTACAGGCAGTCACGGGCAACGCAAATCGGGAGTATGTCAAGCTGGCTTTTCAGCTGCTGTTGCTAAGGTAAGCTATTGCTTTTTTTATATAGTTATATGGCCTGAGTCCTGTGGTACATTCCTGCGGAGGGTTGCTAGCCCAAAATGTAATTTGCCCGCCCCTCCAAATTTTCCGCCCTAGGTTTCAGCCTTCTCAGCCTATTGGCAAATCCAGCACAGCATAGTATGGTTGATAATGCAATGACGTATAAACATAACTCTACTAGAAAGAATAACGTCTGTTTGTTATATGTCAGGAAGATAAATCCTTATTTTGATTATAAAATAATGGCCAATAATTCAATGCTTGTGCGCGTGGCAGCTTTGTTGCTAACGCACGAACGTCATGTCAACTTATTTCATCAAATCAGTAATTATGTGTTTGCAAGACATTCTATGATTTAGACACAATTTATTCTACGCTTTTAGAATATTATTTTGGCTTTATATCGGTAATCTAAGGGTGCTTCCATACAGCAGTTATATAACATTATATAACAATGTGTAACAACGATAACATTCTATAACACCATGCAATATCAAGAAGGTTATTCCGTTACACATTGTTATATAACTGCTGTATGGGAGCATCATAAGGTTTAAAGTAAGGATAAGTACAAACTAATTTGTCTTAAAAGGCCGATAACGCTCTGTCACACCTCTGGTGTTGCAGTTGTTCATGGGCAACGGTGATTACTTACCATCAGGTAACCCGCATGCTCGTTAGCCGTCCTATATAATAAAAACAGGTATGAGTACGATACTCAGTAGCTTTGTGAAAAAGCTTCAAAGGTGGTCTTGTTTCTTAATCTCGATTATTCGCGCCGATTTACAACCGCGATTGTTTACAGGTGGTTTACAGCTAATTATAAATTTTTCGTGTAATGTGATTCGCCATGACTTGTAAAGAGTACGGTTACCATTTATTCTTGCTTCTAACAACACGTCGTATGAGTGCAATACTCATTTTTTATTATTATCATTCATTTTATTTTTAGCATGCCTTCTAAATTCATATTTGCACACCAACGTTGGTAGAACATGTTAAGACTTAAGATGTTTTTGCAAATAAATATATTTATCCTCCTGAAAAAGCGTTAAAGTCTTCTCAGTTTGTTTTACCAGCGATGTATCGTTGTCATATTGAGAGCCCCACCGGGTGGTCTTGTTTCTCAATCACAATTATTCGCGCCGATTTACAACCGCGATTGTTTACAGCAAAATAACTTTCATCGTCAGGTTATTCGCGCTCATTACTGATTCGAGGATTCAGGATTTCACTCATTTTTCGAGTAATGTGATTCGCCATTACTCGTGAAGAGTAGGGTTACCATTTATTCTCGCTTTTATCAACACGTATGAGGGCAATCATCATCATCATCATCAGGTCTTTATTAGTCTCCACTGCAGGAGCACGACCCTCTCTGTACTGCCAGAGCAGTCAGAGGATTTAGCCTACACTCTCCACGCTGGCCACACGGGTTGAAGAGGTCTCTTTGATGTTTATAAGCTTTGTTCAGCTTGAGTTTCCTAAGTCGCCTTTTACGACATCCACGGGAAGATTTGGAGTGGTCCTATTCTTCTCTGCCGGGAACCACACGGCTAATAAATGAGGGCAATACTCAGTAGCTTTCAGAAAAAGCCTTAAATTTCGCCAAATTTGTTTTACCGGCGACATAACATTATTATTTTGAGTGGTTCACCGGGTGGTCTTGTTTCTCAATCACAATTATTCGCGCCGATTTACAACCGCGATTGTTTACAACAAAATAACTGTCATCGTATGGTCATCGTCAGGTTATTCGCGCTCATTACTGATTCGAGGATTCAGGATTTCACTCATTTTTCGTGTAATGTGATTCACCATTACTCGCCAAGAGTAGGGTTACCATTTATTCTTGCTTCACGATTTAATCGCGTAAAGCAAGTACACCAGGAGTTTTTTTAAATGTAAAAACACAAGTTTAGCTTAAAAAGATGGTTTTTCATAATGTCAAGGTCCAAAAACCAATATTATACTATTTCTAGGAATTTTACGCGAAATATTGTATTTTCGGTGGAATATAGTCCCTTAAAAAATCAGTTTACTAACCCGATAACGAATGACGGAGTTATAAAGTCGGTTTAGTTAATTCATGTAAAGTGTACTTATACACATTAACTAAAGGTTGTTAACTATTACACTTATCTTCTGTTGGCTGTAAATTTAGAACTGCCTAGGCTAAGGATATAATACTGAACACGTGCAAAGCCGAATATGTCCTTAGAAATATGACTATCTGGTAACCCTTCGATGCGTTATTAAATTAAATTACAACGATTTGAGACGTCGCCTGTCAAAATTACGAGTGTAATTTGCTGTCTGCTAAATTATTAGCTCTCGCGGAACGATAAGGGCGCGTTTAAAGAAAAATGTTAAATTTCGGCGCGCTTAAAATATTGGTGGGATGATCGTTGTGACGTTGATTAATGTCGTTTATGTTAAAATATCAAGACTTTGCTGAGAGCACAATCGGAATAATTTATATTATTTGCTTGAGGCATATCTTTTTGATAAGATTGGGATATTTTTTTTTCGTATTCTGATTTCATTTAATTATCAGGTAGCAGCTGATAACATGTAACTAACTGTACTTTATTAAAATGTAGAATAAACTGCAGTATTTCCGGTAATTATATTTTTACGTAAACACTAATTACGTCTTAATCCTTGGCGGTCTTAATCCATGGGATTAGGGTTACTTTCTTCTGTAACCATTTATGTAAGAAGTGTTTTGCAAATTTGAAATTCATTTTTATTAATATGATTAAATTCTCCAAATTGTTGCGTATATGCAGCAGAAAATTTATTTCAAAACAAAGGTACATGTTTTGAAAAAAACTTTATGCCGCATACGCTAAAGTAATGAACGAACCCTCGTTTTAAAACGGACCCTTTGAAAGTGCGTGAAAAGACCTAGTTAATATTCTGATATCTATGGTGAAAAGAAAGGCGTCTTCAGGGATGGCAACGCGCAAGTAACACCTAGCACCCCTGGTGTTGTAGGCGTTAGGCTACGGTAACCGCATTTCATCAGGTGACCCGTATGCCTGTTTGCCTGCTCAGTAGTATAAAAAACTCTTTGCAATATTGAAAAGTCGTGAGAATTACTATTCATAGACTTCAGCATGGCTCTAGTTCGTTCACAATGCTGACATTTCAGCCCTCACGACCGCAGCGCTCCGGAATACTCCGGAAATAAACTCCGAAAGACGTGATGCAATGCAAACACTACTACCCGCATCGAAAAACCGAGCGGGCCATGTAAAACATCGTGATTTTACAATCGTGGGAATGGCATTATTTTTGCCGCTGAATTATCATTGGATCGCATCGGCGCACGTGACGCGACTGCTGCCGCGTCTTATGAATTATTAAATCTTTTATTGTTCCCCGCAAAAAAGCAAACAAAAATGGCGGACCATTCCTATTTTGAAAATAGTACGCTGTATCGGGAGTTATTGCAGTTTTATTGTGCGTCTGTATTTGGCGGACAATTGACTTTTTAGTGGCCAGTGTTTTACGGTTAAGAGAAATTAAATTACAAATTACGATTTTCATTTCAATTTGCAAACAATTCTTATTATTGACTTTCTTTCTCGCTTAAAAAAAATATCCGCAACTCTATGTGGACTGGTTATTTAAAAGTACAGATTAGTAAAATTTTAATACTTGTACTTCTATGCTTGAAATTGCCAGTTATGAATGTAAGACATTTAAGTAAAAAAAAATACTTTATTATTCCAGTTAATAAAGATAAGTGAATCACGACAACGCACTTAACCCCTAATAGGCCGATTTAAATTCATCCCGCGCCCTTGTAGGGTCGTTTTGCCCCACACTATTTATTAGCTTTATCTTCCACAACGGTCATAAAGATGACACGTAGCATTATAGTGGTGATATAATGGCCCCGATAAAAAATGGGTGGGTTACAATTTTATTAGTGGGCTATGCAGAACAACTGTATTGAGGTTTATTAAATTAAAAGCATTGCATTATTATACATTACTATATTTTTTTTTCAACTTTTGTTTATTGCTCATAAAACATCGATTTTAAAAAACTTTTTTTATTTCTCAGGTTATAAGTACTTTCCGATTTGTCTTACTTTTTTTATCAAAATCGGTTGACGAGTTTAGCCTAGGTCGGTTTTTTATGTAAAATATTATCAACAATTAATTGAAAATTATTATAACTACTCTTAATTTTAGGGAATTTACCAGATAAAAAAAAGTTTTACTTGGTTTTAATTGGATAAAACATTCTAAGGTTTAATTAAACCTTACCAAATATTATCCTCATTAAATAATTATTTAAAAAGAAAATATGGTTACTAACTAAATAATTTATGATTCCATTATTATAACTTTGTCATAGAACTCCAAACTACATATCTTTCGTAATTTTTATTAAAAATTTACCTATGAAGGTAGGGAGAAAAGGTTCAATTTACTGTAATCAAATTTAACAATTTTCATATGGCACGTATACCTATTAATAAAAAAAACTTTGCAACATCACAAGGTATATATGCTTATCAAAAACTGCTTAGTATTCGCAGCACAGAACCGCGTCGCATTACAGCATCTTTTATCAACGCTGGTTACTTCTCTATTCGCAGAAAGATGCTATCTGGCTGAACCAGATTCCTGATTACCGCGCGAGAGCTGCAGCCTCTAAGCTTACAAAAAAGACATAGCTTTTATTTAAAAAAAAACCTGCCAGTTACTAGTCGGCGGTAGTATTGCACATGTATCGTACCATCATATAATATTTAACCGCAAAAAAACGCACATTCATTTACTTTATTTTATTATTTGTTTTAACCGCAATGGTTCAATAGATATTTCCCTATGTCAGGCATTGACAGACGGACGGACGGTCAGTGAAGGCAAGGCAAATTAGTTTTTATTTCCCACTTGATTATTTGATCCTGCGCAGAATATGCCTGCGATACAAGTTCACAACTTACTGTGGGGCTAGCTCAATTTGTGTGATATGTCCCTATATATTTATTTATTTATTCAAATGTAAGAAACCCGAATAGACATATAAAATTGCTGGGTTTTACAAAATGATAGTTAACCTACGCACACAGCCATGGTTTGTATTCGTAACGACGTCACACCTACTATGGGAGAGTGAGTGTCATGTGCCAAGCAGCGCCCTTTGTATGACTCTAATGACGGAGATGTGATCTCGCGGCGGATATGTGTAAGTTGACACGTCAGGCGAGGAATTTGCTGCGTCGATGGCCAACGAATTGATAAATAGAATCTACTTTGGATCCATCCTTCTATCTATCCGTATGGGTCTTGGCTCACAATAATTTGCCGTCATTTTGATTGGACTGTACCTTGATGTACTCTTTACTCTTTCCACGACCTTTCCTTTTTTCTGCGTCATCTATCCAGAATCTTCCCTTGACTCATTTCAAATAATATGTGGCCGTTTAGTAAAACAGTGACTCTATAAAGAGTAGAATTAAAATTTATGTATAAAGATGTAAATATCCCGGATAGAAATATAAGATCGCTGGATTTTACAGAAAGGATAGTTAACCTACACATACAGCAATGGTTTGTACTCCATGAGCAAACCAAGAGCAGTCAAGGGATTTGGCCCACAGTCTCTACGCTGGCCAGACGGGTTGGAGAGGTCTCTTTGTTGTCCAAACCTGTTACCGAAAATAATCCATCAGGTCATGACCTGAGGAGACTAATTCAAATTATATTGCATTAAGTCTCTACCGGTGACCTTATAAAATGATTCTACTTGTAAAATATAAATGGATTAACGTTGGATTAAATCTGATACGTCGCGTTTATTGCTGCTTACATTGATGTCTTTATAAAGAGGTTTCAAATGTTAATTTTGGACGGATTATTTTCTTACGAAGTCAATTTCAATGTCGGTAATGGTTGTGCCATGCAAATCATGTTATGGTACTATTTGTAAAATTGCTCTTAAGTTTTAATTTGAGCAACAACAACTGCACAAAAATTAGTTCTGTCCAATAAAACATAGTTCTTTTTTTAACTACAAACAGTACGAAGTGTAGTTTTATTTCTTTTGACTGTCATTTAAATCCATTCTCGAATTTTAAGCTGTCGTCGCGTATGTAAAGCAAAATTCTTTGACATTGTGCTACATTGTCTTACAAACATGGCTGCTGCCGTAAGCGGTCGCCATTTGCAGACAATAGTAGCGGAAAAGCTCAAGCACAAATATAGAGAGGTAACAGAATGATAACTCACATAAGATTTAAAACTTTTAATCTCTAATTTTATATCTTAGTTTTGAGACTGAGATTCTTCATAAACCCAGTGACAAATTATAGTAATCCAAAGTCAACTGATTCTTTTGTTCTCTTCTCTTTGTATCATTATCACCCATGCTTAATGTAGGCTTCTAGCAATGCACGCCATTTTCTATTTCCCGGTTTTTCGCTTTAATTATTTACCTCTTTCCAGTAATTTTCATAGAGCATCGGCCCATCTGGACTGAATTTACTCCTGAGTTCGTTAACTACTTAGTTTCATTGCTGCACTACATTGTCCCAGTGCAGACTCAGTGCCCTTATTTTAATGTCACTAAACTTTTAATTCGTGATTACCTATGTGGCTTATGGCCTTCGGCCCTGTCTGCTCCACTAGGGATATAGACATAATAATATGTTATGTATGTGGCTAATTTCCGAATTGTGGACTTATATCTCGTGAAGTTTATTATGTACCGATTAACAATCATCACGAGTGCGCAATTTCTCCCTGCACAGTGTCGGATTTGCTGCTTTAATTAATTTATGGCACAAGCGCCGACGTGGCGACGCGCATTTGTCGTTTGTCGTGCTATTTTAGGACGATTGCTTTTTCATTTCTCGATATATATCTATTGAGCCGACAGTGACAGCGCTGGATTGGCGACGCAACTATATTTGGCGTCGCTAGAAGACGGCTACTTTTTATGGCGGGTAGTCTGCAATTTACCTGCTGGACTAAGGTTTAGTGGAACCTACGAAGTAAATGGCTAGGTGTACGCATTTATTATTATTTCCTTTTCAAAGGGATCTGAGGATTTCTGGAATGATGGCTGATACGGTTACTTTAGTCGGGTCGTTTCGAGGTCTTATTAATCTACTACAAGTTAAATTCACTTGTACTATATCACTTTTTAAAACTTTTAATTTGTTTTTGTATGCCATTATAGAAAACGTCTTTCTACAAGTTCACAACTTACTGTGGGGTTAGCTCAATTTGTGTGATTTATGTCCCTAACAAAAAAAAAAAAGATTTATGTTGGATGACATATATTTTAAATCCTTAAAAATAACATACTTTCTATAAAGAGATGTTATAGCGACCACAGAACAAAGAATGTGTTCGGTGATAACGACTATAAATTTTAAGTGAAAAATAATACAGATTGCAACAATTTTTTTGTACTCAAGAGTTATCTCAGTCCCCAAGATAACCCAATTAGAAGATAACAAAATAGTTAAACCCGCGATTACAATGCGATAGCGGCCTGTCCTGATAACTAGGATGTGTTGCAAGGTGTTAACATTCAGACTAAAAATTATTTTCGGAAAACAAAACACTCAAGTTTATTTGAATATAGACTAAGCACACAAGATGTTAACATTGCAACTATTCAAAGTTACAAGCTTTTTGTGTGCAAGCAAAAGTGTTCAACCAGCCGGGCAATTGTAAAAATGTTTTTTTTTTTTTTAATTTTGTAACTCTAGGAATATGTAGAAAAAACTTTATATATTATATTTAGAAGTATCAGGATTACTTTGTATCGCCCAGGAACATCAATAAGTAGAAGTCTAATAATTGTACTTGCATATTTATTTGCCGTCCTCATTTGTACTTCTTTTTCTTAGCATTATCATAGGTTTTACGTTTATTTAAACGAAGACCATATACTTAGCTATTTATTTATCGCATAGACTCGCACTGAAAAATCGAAATTAATCCTCAATTTCCCCATCTCATCCATATTCATGAGGCTGATCGGCGCAGGCGCAGGTGTAGGCAAATGGAATGGGATTTTAAGCGCTTCCAATACAGCGGTGCATTGAATATGCAATTATACACGACTAGTTGCATTGCCTTTATTCGATAATTTATTTTGGTCCATGTGTCTCCTTGGATTATGCAGATTTGATGGTAAGGTGCAGGGATTTAGTTGTCTGGTAGATAAAAACGTAGAATGTAAGAGTTAGTTTTTGTCCCAAAGAGGCATAAGTTAATCAAGAGAATTTGAGTGGGTATTTCTAATGCAATCTAATATGTCGCTGTGTCTTTTTGTTGACGGTTTCATCTCTGAGTTAGTATCCCACAAGTTCACACTCACTGTGGGACTAGCTCAATCTGTTTGATTTGACACACGAAAAACAAACAAGCAACTATGACAGTGACACGAAACACAAGCACGCGACATCCCAAATGTGGTCCATGGTCTAGGGACATGGACATAGGCTATGACTCGTGAGACCCGCGCATGCGCGTTGCTTGTACCGCTCTATAAGGCCTGACGTGCGTGCACTCTGTGTGCATATTTATTCATTGCTTACGAGTACAGCGGCGTTTATATTGCCTATCTGAATATTTTTAAGTCTATGACCGAAGAAATACGTCTAGAAAGGAAATATCCACTCTCATGTTTACAATATTTACTTTTCCAACGCCACAATTGCGCTAAATTTGGCGTTTAGGTCATACCCATATGTTATCTTCCCATACATATTATCACGTTTTTTATCCTTTGCGGGGTAAACACTGTCGAAAGTCACAGGAACTAAAGGCCACGTTTAAAATTTGAGTACCTAGTTTAAGGTGATATTTTTTTACATTACATCAGCGGTGTGCCGTGTTATTAGTTATCATCATCATGACATTAGCCGCAAAAAGACCACTGCTGGACAAAGGTCTCGCTTCTAAGGATTTCCAAAATGACCGGTTGGAAGCACTTGCCTCAAGCGACCTTGGTCAGTAAGGGTATTTACTAACTCGGATGACAGGTGTCGATGCCTATCAATCTAGAATTTACAATTACAATGCGGGTTTTGCTTGCTCGAACTTTTTATTTGAAATACAAAAACCGCATTGTAACAGCAAATCCTAGATTGATAGGCATCGACACCTGTCATCCGAGTTAGTAAATAGGCCGGCAGGTCCTCCGACCACCGGGTCGGTGGGTGTCCAACGCTGCGTTTGCCGATACGTGGTCGGCATTCAAGACCCATCGGTCATCGGTTCTTCGCACTATGTGCACCACTCACTACCACATTTAACGAGCTTATCATCCGAGCTACGCCGGTGACTTTTGTTCTCCTATGGATTTCCTCATTTCCGTCGTCCTTCTGGTATTTCTTTGTGAGACCGAATGAAAGGAACACCGAGCCTGGTATACGATGTAGTGTGATTAAAATGGACAGCACTAGTTTTATAGGCTGACAACAATAGCCCGGTTACATGCGCCAAAACGCATCGCTTGCCATCCTGCATGCTTGTAGCGCCATTACACTGGTGACGCGTGTGTCCTCTTGCATATTCAGTGCACATAGCGGCCGACACCCTGCTGCAATCTCAATGCAAAATACTGACAGGCTTTTGTTCACAACTATCTTTATTTAAGTTATATCACATAGGAAAACATTAATAAATACGACCACAGAGATACACCTGTGCTACTTGTTCTTGATGTGAAAGAAAAGGAAAAATTTAAAATGTAGCTAATCATTTTCAATTAACTTATTACTATAAAAATATTGGAATGAACTTGTTATTAAGAGATTTCGTGATTCGAAAGGCACGTTAAGCCGTTGGTCCCGGCTGTTATCGTTGATGGCAGTCGTTAAGCTATATCAGACGCCTTTGAACAGCTTGAAAAATCTGACACCAGTGTTGGCCAATTACACACACGAAAAACAAACAACTTAGAGATCATACCTTACATAATTTTGCGTGATACTGATATCCCAATAGTTCAGTGATGCAGTTATTAAGATAAATACACAAAAACGTCATGCATGGCGCGTTAAGCGGCTGCAAAACATCTGTTAACACGTTTTTTAGCCGGTTTCGAGCATTTTTTGCTTGCCGTCCGGTTTCGGCTCCGGCAGACACTTATCTCGGTTCACACGCATTGATTTGTTGGGACGTCTGTTTTTTGTCTTAGTGTGGTACAAGTGACAGAAGAAATAGCACATTACCTACCTAGTCATTGCAATTTATTTCTAATACAAGCAATTATCCTGCGACATCATCCGCGTAAATTACAGTTTTGTCACTCGCACATAAATTAGCATTGTAGAAATTTCAGAATTGGGCCAGTAGTTTCGGATCCTATTTAATGCAAACAACGAATCAAATTATTATCCTCTTTAAAATATTAGTATAGATAATTTGACACGTTTTTAGCCGACTTCCAGCAGTCTTTGCTAAAAAAATTGTGGGAGAGAATAATCATAAAAAATAAGCTTTTTTTGAAAAACTCTATACATTACAAGTATGTACAGAGTATTAAAACTAAGTTTAAAGAAGGATATTACTTTAGATATATTTAAGAAAGCGAGCATTCGAGCTTCTAGTTATCTTTTAATAATTGAAATGTACAAAGATATAAAGGTCTTTCAAAATGCAAAACTTCATGCCAAACAGATTAAAATGTAGAAATATAGTAATTCATTTCAATTTTATCTTAACTATTTTATTTTATCTTCTTAGTCGAGGTGTCAAATGACCAGAGGGCTGGTAGCTATTTCGCACAAAGAATAAGCATTGCTATTCAGCGTGGCAATGCTACCAGTCTTCTGGGCACATTACCGCAGGGCAATGACCTGCGGGACATTTTTTATTTATAAGTAGCTTTTTGTTTTTATAGGTAAGTTTTGTTTTAGATAGGAATATATTTTTTTTAGGTTGATTTAGTTTTAATCAATTATGTTTAATTTTGATTTACTTGTTAATATTTTAGTCTCTTATCTACTTGTGGATATGGTACATAGTTATTTAACAACATTATGACAAAGCGTATGACACAGGAAGTAAGCATAGTTAATTAAATAAAAATAGCTTCAGCTAACGCCTTGCACCGACTTATCGACTTCACGGTTGTCAATATTCGGGGATGCGTTAACAAATTGTTGAAAACGAGTAGCAAAACAAGTGTTACTAGTTGTTTTTTATCACCATTTGTATTCTTGCATCCCAGGCTTTGGTGCTAATGAAATAAGAAAACACAGAGTCAAAAATTAAATGAATGACTGATGAATGCTAATAATTAATTAGAGTCAAAATAGGTATAATTTGAAAAATTCCCTTAAAATTTTCTATACAACGAACTCGTCGATACATCAGTTTATTTAGTAATGGCACATCTTCCCTTAAAATCAAATTTCTTACGGGGACCTTATTGGTTTTTTTTCTTTATTCACCGCCCGAATTCTCAAAGGCATCTTAGAATGCATCTTAACTAAAATCGTTCTCAAGTCTCATTCTTTTACTGTCGAGATAACCTAACAAGACGAATACAGTAAGAGATGTATTTTCATTAATTAAAATTGTTTAGGAGGAGCCCGATGGTCCAGTGGGTATGAGCTCTATGAGCGCTTACGTATACTAAGCAACCCCTGGTGCAGTCCCCACTTGGATGGGTGACCGCAAGTGGCATAAAAATATCTCGAGCTCCTCCGTGCTTCGGAAGGCACATTAAGCCGTTGGTCCCGGCTGTCATCGTTGATGGCAGTCGTTAAGCTAAGCCAGATGCCTTAAGGCAGCTTGAAAAATCTGACACCAGTGTTAGCCACTTACACATACGAAAAACAAACAACAATTAAAATTATTTCAGTTCAGAAACAGTTTTTTCAGTGTAGTCAACAGGTCACCAGTAAAAAGATTCTGTTTGAGAATATGTATGCAACTATTTATTTCAACCAAGTTGTTTAACTAAGCTGTAATATTATAAAGAGGAAATATTTGATTGTTTGTCTGCATTGAATAAGCTCCGAATCAACTGTACCGATTTCCAAAATTCTTTCATTCAAAGAAAGTTAATTTATCTGCGGGTAACATAGAATATGATTTACAAGGACGAAGTCGCGGGAAAAATGCATATAAATAAACTGTTAAGCCTAGTTACTACGATCAATCTAATATAGATCAATAAACACTGCGCTTCATTGACACACAATTTTTTCACCGAGCATACGATCCCTCGAACATTTTACAGCTCTCTCACAGCATTAGCCCAGTAATTGTACCCTCTCAACGGTTCGTCAGGAAGTGTCGATAAAAGGACTTCACACACTTATAAACCTATCTCTGGGCTGCAATTAGGCCGGCTCTTGCATTACCATAAGTGGACTCGTAAAAAGTGGAGCAGGATCTGTGATCAGTCGTAAAACATCGGTCTGTTGAGTGGCCATACTCTG
Source organism: Rhodophaea formosa (assembly GCA_963082605.1). NCBI lineage: Eukaryota > Metazoa > Arthropoda > Insecta > Lepidoptera > Pyralidae > Rhodophaea > Rhodophaea formosa. The sequence continues at coordinate 21,774,206 of OY720209.1, forward strand.
CTGTAGTAGATTTGACGTAGAGGCAAAATCTTTAGCTTTTTATTGGGTTTTACTTTGGTACTTCAAGTATCTGCTAGTAAAAATCACCATTTGTTTTTTCGTTTAGATAGCACAAGCCACAACAACAGGCAAACATTTCCTTTAATATTTATTTTTCATAGATGTTCCGTCGCTGCTGCTGTAGTCATAGCAGAGTTTATCGTATACGTTAAAATAAAACTTACTCTCTACACTGCATCTACTTTGGATAGCGATAAAGGATATTCAAATCGTATTGAGTTGTTTACTGTCGATTTCGATTTATGTTAATGCATTTGTTCGTCGCGACGATTATGAAATGAGCACGCAACAAGTAATGCACTTGCATTATTTATATACATATAGGCGATTAGATCATAAATTAATTAAACAATATTATAAATACGAAAGTGAGTTTGTTTGTTAATACTTAATTAAAATTTTGCTTTTACTTAGGTTAGGGTACTAGGACATACGCTATATATCACGTAAGCAAAGCCGCGGGTAACAGCTAGTTTTCTATTTATGTATTAAACTTGGTATCATTAGAATTTTTGCAGCTATATCAAAAGATAAATCAAGTCAGCCGTCCTTTTTATTTTCTTAACTATTTTTGTCATAATACAGATAAGTTCATATTTGTTTTAATTTGTCTTCAGGATGGAATGCGATTGTTTATGGGAGCCCCCGGCAGTTTCTTCTGGCAAGGTAAATAATTTTTAAACATATATGACTTGTGGTGAAGGTGTAAACGTGATGTTATTTCAGGTGTTGAAGCTACATCTAGTTAATCCCAACTTGTGACGTTTTTGTGTTCGTTTGGGAATTTTTCAAGGATAGGACTCCTGAATTTTTATTTAAGTTATAAGAATAAGTAAAAAGTCTTTTTGATAAAGAGACTGTAGTGACAAAAACAAACTGTTATTCAATATGAACTTTTTAATCCGAATCCGCAGGGCGAACGTTTTCACTAGATCTTACTATGGAAGACCACTACTACTATATGCCGCCAATACCAGAAGAAGGTAAAAGAGCTAACGTATCGCCAGATTGATCACATTTAATTTCTTAACCGACATAACATAGTAGCCTATGTTATGTACATCCATAACACAGGCTTACGAGCGCCTAATGCCGCCTTTTCGTTCCATCTGACCATGCGCAGTTGGTTAAAACTCATTCTTTACCATGTTCGAGGAATATGCTAACTAACAATTTAAAAGAATTTACGTTCAAAGCTTTTGATTTTGGAGCAGCTCATACATTCTATTGCGTAACACAGGTAAGATAAATGTGTAGGAAAACTATCTTAATTGAAGACCATGTCTTCTCGAACACGAAGAATAGATTTTAACTAAAACTGTTGACTGCTATTGACGTCAGTGTTAGTTCACTCCATGTCATGAAATAGAAAATAGATTTCACAAAAATGCACAGAAAAGTGATCAGTGTTGTGTCACTGGCCTGAATAGTAGTGGTTCATCACCCAACCCCTGATTAATGTGTGAAGGATCCTACTACGGGCTTTTACCAAATACCAATGCATCGCCGAAAATGGTATCCACTTAATAGTTTAGTTGTATTGTGTCATTTTAGATGTAAATATTAGACGATCGGTGTAACCATGCACGTTAATTGTTTATTGTAGATATCATGGCATCCTATTCAACTGTGTTAACTACGAGTATGCAATACATATTTAGATGATTTTTTAGAAATCAATCATGAATATTTTAGAATGTACTTTAAATGTTCCATGTTTTCATTTAGAAAATATCATGTACATATCATTAGAATTTGTAAATGTAGTCGGTTCTGTGTTGTTTAAATTGGAATGTGATGTATTTTTGTATTCAAAATTGGTCGGGTTGTTAGGTTTTAACGCTTCGTCCAAAGTTAACATGAATTCGTGTCCATGCTTCCAACATACTATTAACCAAAAGACGTTTTTATTCATTGGCTTTTTAATATTGTGGTCGCTATAACATGGATTTGGTGATAAATTTAACTCATATCATTTGAAAATGTTTGGTTTTTGGTTATGGATCCAATATCCAAATTTTCATTAATTGTTTCATTAATAACAAGATTTTGAAGTGTTTACATACAATATTTAAAGAAACTTATTTAATATAAAGAAAATATTAAAACGATTATATATCAATCGTTTTAATATTACTCAAGATGGAACATATCTAAGTTAATAATCATTCATACATATAAAGAATCAAAAGGGCATGCATTCATTGATGTCTGTACATAGTAGTACTTATTGTAGAAAAACAACAATACTTTAGCATTTCTTTAAAACTTCGCATAAAAAGCCTTATCGAAGGCCTACTTCATTACATGGTACATTGTCATTAATACAAAAACATGCTTACTAAATAAATCACTTTTAGTGAATGCTTTTGCTACTAACATCCAGATTAAAAATAAATATTTTTTAGGTCAACTTTTCTCAAGAAACTCGACGTACCTTATTGCGACCACGGAGGCCAATCCGAAATACGATGACTCGTACATGGGCTACTCAATGACCGTTGGAGACTTTGCTGGGCCAGGAATCCAGAGCGTGGCTGTAGGTGTGCCCAGGGGATCAGATCTGAAAGGATTGGTAAGTTAATACACTTGTTTTTCAAGTTGATAGACAGAAGACAAATTTTGACGATGTAAATAACACTCTTACTCAGGTATTAGATTGGTTTACTGCTAATAATCTGTTGCTTAATTCTAAAAAAACTAAATGTATTAAATTTTGCACCCCCAACGTTAAGCATGTGCCAGCTAACATAGTTGTTAATAATGAAACAGTAGAATTAGTTGACTCAACCAAATTTCTAGGAATAACTATCGACTCGAAGCTACAATGGGCCCCCCATATAACAACTCTTGCTGGTAAGCTTAGCTCCGCAGCATACGCTGTTTGGAGAATAAGACAACTAACAGATGTCGAGACAGCATAATGTCTTACGGGTTATTACTTTGGGGAAAGGGAGCAGACATCAACACCATATTCGTTCTGCAAAAGCGTGCTATTCGATCTATCTATAAACTTGGGGCTAGGGACTCGCTGAGAGAGTTATTCAAAGAAATTGGAATTTTAACTGTTGCGTCTCAATATATTTTCGCTAACATACTGCATGTACATAAAAACTTTCAAAAATATAGTAAAAATAGTGACATTCATAATTACAACACAAGAAATAAGAATAAACTTGTGACAAGAGCTTGTAGACTACAGAAAACTAGTAATTCATTCTTAGGGCTTGGTATTCAATTTTACAATAAACTACCAGAAGATTTTACATCTTTGCCCTATCCAAAATTTAAAGAAGTGACTAAAAGTATATTATTAAAAAGAGCCTATTATAACGTTAATCATTATTTAGCGGATAAAAATGCATGGAGCCTTGACCTCGTGTGAGATACAGGAGACCTCAAAAACGTTATTTATCTATTGTTTCTGCTATATTGTGATTGGTTTTTTTAACACACCCAATGTTAAATTATATAGAATCAACTACTGATTGATTGTAAAACATGTAAATGTTAGCGAGCGAGCAACAAGTATAGACCATAACCTTATTTAACCTTGTTTGACAATGTCTTAAGAGTTAGAGTTAGTCATGCTCACTAAAAATGTTCAATCTGGTGGCGGCGTTGTGTGTCGGGTCGTTGAGTTCCCTCTAATATGGTTGAGTTCAGCGATGGCTGATCCACACGTCAACTCGTGAACGGGTGCTGTCAGGGGGGACTGGTCTGCTCGGCCTCTTTGAGACTACTTTAAGTATCATATGTTGTTTATTATCTTTACACACTCGATCGTTAACATAAACATGTTCCAAAAATAATAAATCTATGTATATTGAAATTGTAACATGAAAACAGAAAAAAAGAAAGAAAAAAGAAAAGAAAGAAAAAGACAATAAGGAATAAATATTCGTAATCATATAAAGCCCTTCAGGCGAGTAGGCGACCAAAACTGTTGATAAGAGTTTCTTTCGGCGTTTCTTCTCTGCAGTGGTCGGTTCCGAAACGCTAGTAGTCTGTAGCTTTTGAACAATTAATAAATACATATTATCTAATAAGATAATTTTAAATATGATATGACGTGAAAAAGTGCCTGCAAAGGCCTATTTTCTGAATAAACGTTTTGATTTTGATTTTTGATTTTGACAGTAAGCTTACTTTTTAAATCTCTATAATACTGAAGACACCGCATTATTTTTGACATCACAGATTTCGGTTTTGTTAGTAAAAGTCTGATTTCTTTTCCTCTTAGATTTTGTCAATCATTTGTCTTAGCAATTATCTTTATTTTATTTTTTTTTGTAATGGGGTTAAGATAAAAGTCTATTTAACCATAAGTTGTTAGACATTTCAATTGCATAATTTAAATTTCCAGGTGGTTCTATACACATGGGAGCTAGAGCCAATCAAAAACATCAGCGGTTCCCAAATCGGCGCTTACTTCGGCTACAGTCTGGCGTCCGGTGACTTTGACGGCGACGGCGCAGACGACATCGTCATCGGCGCTCCGATGTTCGTCAAGCCTAAAAGCGATGGCTACGAACATGGACGGGTGTACATTGTGTACCAGGGCAGGGATAGGGTAAGTTATTCTACAAAGTTTAGGTTTTCATAAATAACTAATAAAGTGAATGTAATTTGCCTTTCGAATAGCACACATTTGAATACAACGATTCCATTGTTGGGTTACAACTTTCAAAAAATTGTTTATAAACAGCTCTTGGGGAAAAAAATCACAATTTATCAGATTTGTAATTTTGCAATATATTTAAATAAAATAAATTTGACACAATAATTTCACAAGCTATCTATATCGAAGGTCCAATATCTTTTTTCTTGCTGTTGTTAACTTCACTCTCTTGAATTGCATACGTTTTATACTGAGCAAGTATTTTTTTTATTTCCAGACTTTCACAAAGAACCACGCGCGCACTGGAGAAGTTTCACGGGGCAGGTTCGGTTTAGCCGTCACTTCCCTCGGTGATATCAATTACGATGGCTTTGGAGGTGAGTTTCAGTAAGGTTATAAATAATTGAAGTAAGCTAGGTGCCATTAATAATCTTAACCTAGTTTAAATGAAATAGGCACACGTCGGGCATCAAAAATACATTTCACTTGCTTAATCGATTGTATGTTTTTAAACTTGATTTATACAAATACTGCTGTCAAATTTCAGATATTGCGGTGGGTGCCCCCTACGCTGGTGAGAACGGTCGAGGCGTGGTCTACATCTACCAGGGTTCCACCCTCGGAATCAGAGAGAAGTACTCCCAAGCTATTGCGGCGGAAGATGTGTCACCCAGCATGTCGACCTTCGGCTTCTCTCTGTCTGGTGGAGTTGATCTGGATGGAAACAGTTACCCGGATTTGGTTGTGGGTGCCTATAAGTCTGACTCAGCTGTCTTCTTCAAGTAAGTTTATTATCAAGCCTGCTCTAGGGTAGAATGTGTCAAGCGTTTACCCTACGTATAGATCATGTATTCCGAAGGTTTGTTGTTTTTGTCAAACAAATTGTGATAAAAATATACTAAAAGCCTCAAAAAATCAGCTGTTAACATTTAATTAAAGACTTTTATATAATTTTATTGACAAAATATTTTTATGTAATAATTACTTTACTTTTCCTTGTTTTATAGATCTAGACCGGTGGTGCAAGTGACAGCGGATGTGAATTTCATGGGTGAAGACAAGCTCATCTCCATGACCGACAGAACCTGCCAGCTGGCTAATGGCACCTTCGTCTCCTGCGCCCAGATTATGTTCTGTTTGACATACGATGGGGTCAACGTTGACCAGCAAATCAGTAAGTAGTTCTGAATTTCTATTTAGTTTAAACCATTATCATGTAAGGGTTTATAACCTTTATTTCGTAAGAAAATAAGGTTGAACAAAGAAACATCGCTGTGTACTTTTTCCTTACAAGAGAAATGTGCTTCTGTCTCTTGCTCTATTACTAAATGTAGTGCCATTACTATATTGTTATTCAAACTACTATTTACTCATCTAACTATACGTTTTTTCAAATGTATGTTCTATTTCCGTGATTTGATTCCATTTTAATTTATTTTTTTATGGATAATAAATTTAACGAACTCATTTATTTACATAGTTATATTGTGAATGTAGCATCACATTGTGTATTTTTGTTTGCAAGCGGAGGGATATATCTGCTACTTCGGTGAGTGGTTGAGGTAGCAAACAGGCCGGTAATAGCAAACCCTGTATTTGACCACTTGCAATTTCACCATCACCAAAATTACTAAAAATAAAGTCCTCAAATAGTGTATTTAAAACATTGCAGATTTCAAACTGACGATAATATAGTAGGAAACCTTCTTGTATATATAAGTGTGATAGAAAATAGTTTAACAATGAATTGATTATAATCAGTTTGAGATCTGAACAAACCTGTAATAGAAAAAATAAAATTTCCAAATCCACCAAAACCAAAGCCATACCTGCTGAAATGCACAAAGATAATAGAAACGTAAATGTTGTATAAGTGATACTTAGACAATGTAAATAATTCACTTGTAGACCACCAAACTAGCAACACACCCCAATAGAACTACAATCTTGTATATGCCAATAGTGAAATTGGTTTATGTTTCCCACGTTTCCAAAACGTATCACTATGACAAAGATAAAATAAATCACAGACATTTTAAAAAATCATTATAAGTATTTATAATATGTATTGAATAGATAGAAACAATTATTTATTATACCTAATGAAAATTTTGGAAAGTGGAAGGCACGAACGATACCATAAAGCGATATTTCCGATTGTAAGCTAATAACATGTTTTTTGTTTATTTCTAGAATTCGAAGTGACAATCGAACTAGACTCAAGACAGAAGACGACCAAGAGACTTTTCTTAGAGCGACGGGAAACGACTTACACTACGCACATCCTGGTGATGCAGAAGCAGCACTCTTGCAGAAATATCACCGCGTTCCTCGATGTCAGTACCAACGGCCAGATTTTCTACCTGTGGCAAATAGTTATTTCTTTTTGTGTGCCGTCCGATGATCATGTGTCGCAGCATTGACTGCAAGAATCCTAGTTTTTAGAAAACTAAAAAAAAAGAAACTAGGCTGAATTAACGTGATGAACGAAATTATAGGCTATTTCACTTGAGAGCGGATTCTATCCACACCCAAAATCGTTGAGACCCAATTAGAAGTTATGGTAGAATAAAGTAACTCACATGCATACACGAACTCAAAAAATGATACGATCCTATTTCTTAAGTAGTCGTTATCAAGACTGCTAAGGTCATGAATGAGGTGAACTTAGGTTTCGGTTCACATCAATGTTTTGACTCTTTATTAGAACCAGTTTAGTCACAATTTAACTAGAGTTGCTCTATTTTTACATATACTTACGAAAAAATCTATCAAAGTCTTTACCTTTCCTTGTGTCTGTTTTCAGGAGGAAATCCGAGACAAACTAACCCCAATAGAAGTAAAGATGACGTACAAGTTGGTAGCGCAACCGTCAGGCGACGTGGTGCCGCCAGTGCTCGACCAGACCGAAAGCATCATCCACACTGACTCGCTCCACATCCTAAAGAACTGCGGGCCGGACAACATCTGTGTGCCTGATTTGAGAATGGCTGCAACCACGTAAGTATTCTAATATTTATTTATTTTGTTTTATAAAGTACACATACAGACAGTTTACAAAAGAGCATTATTCATTTAAAAAAATTGTATACAAGGTAAAATGATTTTGATTTGATTTGATTTTGAAAAGTAAAATAATATACCTTTACATTTAGTACAAAACTGAAATGAAAAGTAACACTTAAGGATGCGCTAGTCGGGAACTCGAACTCGTCAGCGCACGTGGCTAAAATGCGTGTTATTTCACTGAGAAAGGGAAAGACTCGGTTTTGAACAGTGCGGAACTAATTACACTGATGTATAAGCACATCGGAACTACAGTCTAGTGTGTGCTAACACAAATATTGTTGAAAATCTAAATCTTTGTCGTCTAAAAATTCGCAAGTATGCGTTTAGGAGAAGTGTTCTTGTGATAAAACAGCTGAATGTTTTTATTAAAAGTAAAATAATTTATATTTTTTAATAACCAAACTATGCTTGTATGAATTTTGTTTTAGAGATTTTATACTCCTTCCGGTATTTAAATGTGCCCAAAGATGCGTTAAAATTACGTGTTAAAACGGAATGTTTTGAGACTCATAACTTTCAAAGTACTTATAATTTTACAATTATGATTCCATGCAAGCATAGATAACGACAAAACAAATCGATAGAATTAAAAACTTTAAACAGACGATACCGAACAACGGAGTCATCACCCTACAGAATTTGTATGGCGAAACACCTGACTAGCGCACCCTTAAGTATACTTTGTTCAAGCATTTCTGGTTGAACAGCAAAAATTCTCTATGGTATATTATTAGCATATAATCATTACGTTTTAATATTATTTACAACAGTTATTTTAGTAACTTATTCGATTTCTTAGGACCATTGTTTAGGAGTAACTTTTGAGTAATTTCCAAAGTAAGTATTTTTTGACAATCTCATGTTATGTTTCTCAAAAATAAAACGTTTATTTCCAGTCCCGTAATAAACTACCTTCTGGGATCCGGCGAGAACATCAACGTGGACGTGAAGGTGGAGAACATTGGCGAGGACGCCTTCGAGGCTGCCTACTACCTGCAACTGCCGCCCGGCGTCACGTACGCTAAGATGGAACGGCTTGATAAGGATACCGTGGATATCGTCCACATATACTGCACCGTGAAGAACAAGGGCCCCAGTGGCAACAGCACGCTCAAGTGTGACTTGGGAAACCCCTTGCAGAGCGGTAAAAAGGTAAGGAAATCGCCATCTCTCAATCATTTCGACTTAACAAATTTTAAGTATAAAATCTTAATTTGTTACCTCATATTCCTACGCCAGGCAGAGTATGCTGCCCCTTTTGTACCTTGTACTACCATTGTATCATTATATTCTAATGAATAAATGATCTATTTATCATCTGCGAAACTATTACCTGCAGCTGCCGTCTGAAATCGCGTACGCTAGATGGAGCGCTGGATTAGGACATGGTCAAAATCGTCCACATATAATGCAGCCTTAAGAACTAGGGTCCTAACGGGAACAACACATTAAAATGCGACCGAATCTTCAACCAAATAGATCTTGTACTAATTACAATACAAACGAAACAACATTGTTAAGTAGGTACATGCAAGCAGTTATCATCATGTCAGGTTTCGGATTCAACAAGGTTTCGATGGGTAGCAGTGTCAGAACCGATATAAGCCAAACAAACTGCACTTACCAACCCGTTTGTCAAGAGTGGAGGGCAAAACCCTCACAATGATGTTAATTACTTGTGTGAGGGAGTGTGTGCCGTGTGGTTCCCGGCAGAGCAGAATAGGACCACTCCAAGTCATCCCGTGGATGTCGTAAAAGGCGACTAAGGAAACACAAGCTAAACAAAGCTTATTAACATCAAAGAGACCTCTCCAACTCGTCTGGCCAGCGTCGAGAGTGTAGGCCGAATCCTCTGACTGCTCGGGCTATGGCTCTGGTAATACAGAGAGGGTCGTGCTTCTGCAGTGGAGACTAGAAAGACCTGATAATGATGATGATCATGATGATGAGGGAGGCCTATATCAGGCGTTAGACTTCTTGCGGCTGAGATAATGATGATGATCATGCGCGTTAATAATGAAATCATAAATCATAAAACGTTAAGACTTTTACAATAGAAAGCACACTTTTGTTCTGAAATTAATAAGCATCCAATATCAAACAGTAGGTACATCTGAAATCTGAGGAACTGTCGTGCTAATAATGATGAAAATCCAAACATTCCAGGTGAACTTCCGAGTGATCCTCGAAGTGGACGCTAGAGTCAACAAGCTAGTGTTCGACATGGAGACCAACTCCACCAACCCGGAGCAAGGCACGCGCTACGATAATGTCAAGAAGATGGTCATCGACGTAGTGACGAAAGCGCATCTCTCTGTTATTGGGTAAATGCGGAAGATGTTTTATTCTTTTTTTAGGGTAGAGCTCTTGTAAAACTCTCTCTCGAGCTTATTTTGAGAAGCAAGAGGTATTTCTCTGAGATGTCAAATTTTTGTTTGTTCAAGCATATAGTCAATATAAAAAGCATGGTTCGTGAAATTTGACATGATAATAATATGAGGATGTTAATGGTGACTCACCAATAACATGTGAATGTTCATCATTACACCCTCAAAAAAGAGGCTTACACGCTTTTAATTCTGAGAAAGATAGATCTTAATTTTTGTTATAAGTCGTTATTCCATCTTTGTAAATTATTTTAAATTGTTATCTTTCTTATTCCAGTACTTCAGACCCACCTGAGCTTCATTACAACGCTTCTTTGTACGACTCTGCTAACCTCACTGACGACTCTCAACTAGGACCGCTGGTCATCCATAAGTACAACATCAAGAATGAAGGTCCTTCGTCTGTTGGAGAAGCTGAGATTATCATCATGTGGCCATACCAGACTTTGAGCGGTAGGATACTTTTCAAAAGAAAAAGAAATAAAAACAAACAAAGATAGAAAAGGTTGAGTACAGGAAATCAGTTTAATTCGATAAAACATCTAAATGGAGGATAACTGCCTCAGCCGATTAATATTTTAATTCAACTTGGTAATACTGCTGAACTTGGGCTTTAAATGTTCCCACATTTGAAATGTGGTGGAATTGAACACAATGTGGTGAACATTTAAAAGGACTTGTTTCGAAACGGGCAGTAGCAATTGTTGGAAACCTATCTATTCATTTGGGTATCCTTGCAAATTTTCTCTAGCCTACAACTATTTTGTACTGCGCCTTTCCAAATTCACAAATCTTTACTAATTATTTCAGGCGAGAATTTGATGTACATGCTGGTGCAGCCACAATGGGTCGGCAACATGAAGTGCGACGTGGCGAGGCACGTTAACCCTGACGAGATCTATGTCCAGAACCCATACGGATTCCACCTCACCAAGGAGAAGGAAGGTAAAGGTCATTCATTGTTAAGAAACCTTTTTCGATTTCGAAAGACATTTCATAGGCAATGAAATGTCTTTAAACAAGTTATATTTGATGTTTGCAAATTTTTTTTCAGCTATGTTGAAGAGCGACCTTTATACGGCTTCACAAATATCTGGTGGTGGCGGATATTACGGGCAAAGTAAGTACATTTTGTTAGTATTCAAAACTGTGTGATAATTATTTAAAATACGCCAATGAACGAATACTCATTGTTTATTGAATTAATTTTAGGTAATTGGGAAATCACTCAATCCGCGAGCCATGTCTCAGGCAGTCAGGTCGGCGCAGGTGGTCAATATGGCGGAGGCAGTCAATACGGCGCTCGTGGCCAATATGGCGGAGGTCAAGTATCCGGAGGCCATGTGTCTGGAGGCCATGCAGCTTCAGGCCAAGGACACAGCTTCGCGTATAACAAAACTTACGACGAGACCCTTTCCGTAGATGAACAAGAACAGATCAGAAGGCAACTGGCCACCATGAATAGAAATAATCAAGGTTCAACCCAAGGGCAAAGTTGGTCGGGCCAGGGAAGTTATCAGGGCAGTTCTTGGCAAGGAGGACAAGGGAATGTCGGAAGCAGCAGTACTTGGCAGGCCGGACAAGGCAACGCTGGATACGGGCAAGGAGGCTACGTAAGGATCAAGAACCGAACTGTGCTCATGGATGAACATGGAAGGGTTATATCGGAGACGGAGAGCAGCACTGAGTATGGAAACTTGGGACATGAAGGTGAAGCTGGCAGCTCATTTAATGCGTAAGTGTCAATTCAATCTTCTAACACATTATACGTGTAGTACTAAAAGGCAGTAATACTAAAGTATGATATATGTTAAAGTAAAAATCGGAAAATATCTAGTGAAGAGTCCGATGGCCTAGTAGGCATGAGCATTATTAGGGCTTACGTAAAGCTTACACTCCAAGGCGCAGTCCCGACTTGGATGGGTCCGCCGCAAGTGACGTAAAGAATAACTCAAGCTCTTTCGTGCTTCGAAAGGCACGTCCCATTGGTTTCGGCTGTCATCATTGATGGCAGGCTGATGCATTATATACACAGCTTGAAAATTGTGACAATAGTGACCAAGTATATACACGAAAAATAACGAAAAAATGTATTTCTCCCTATATAATTTGGAGTAATTTCATGTTGACACTTAATTATGTTACGTTGTTTCAGGTACGCAAATAGACGATACGGATCAGGTCAAGTATCCCAGGGTTCTGCCCAATCAGGCTACTCCCAAGGCTCTTCTTCCCAAGGCTCAGGCAGCCAAACATCCGGCCACGCTTATGGCCACCAAGCTGCCGGCCAAGCTTACGGTCACCAAGCCTCAGGTCAATCTTCCGGCCAAGGATTCGGCCACAACTACTGGTCCACTACAGAAACTGTCAATGCCGATGTCGCCAAAGCAGGTTCTTCAACATACAGAGGAAGTTTACCGCCGACTGTAGTAGGTGACGAAGAAGAAGACAATATTGGAGGAATTGGAGCCTACGCAGCTCAGGGTTCCAATAACGAATTCAAATATGGTATCGCTGATGTCACTGGTGCGGGATCTCAGGGAGTGAGTCACCAATCTGGATCTGGGAGCTACCAAGGTGGTAGTCACCAGTCTGGAGGCCGAAGCTATCAAGGAGGAGCCAGTTATCAAAGCGGCAGTGGCTATCAGGGAGGTTACCATGCTGGAGGCAGTGGGTACCAGGGTGGAAGTGGAACCTATCAAACGGAAGGCAGTTACCAAGCTGGTGGTGGCTATCAGAGAAGCGGCAGTGGATATTCTTATTCTTCTCAGTCAGGTAATTATTCTGTCTTTTTCAGTTTAAGAACAAGAGAAATGTTATAATGGCTTGCCTCACGCAACAGATTCCAGAGAGATGTCACCTGGAGATTCCATTCCTGTTTAAAGTATTGCGACGTCACTCTCGTCAAAGAATTCTAGCTGTGTGAGGCCAACAAAAGTGTTATAATAGCATAAAAGACGTTTTTACCTGAAAGAATTTTATAAAAAGCATTCACGAATGCTTTTTATAAAATTCTTTCAGGTAAAAACGTCTATTCGTGTACTAGATTTGAGACCCATTTATTTCCCACATGTATATTTTGCAGGCGTCCCTTTTTTCACCATCTATTAAGATCTTAGCAACCTTTTTCTAGATTTTATTTACTAGAAAACCATTATTTCAATTTTACAGGCGGCGCATCATCATACAGCTCGCATTCTGAAGGTGGATTTGCAGCATCAGCTGGAGGCCGAGAAGCAGCCACTAGGCGGCGTCGCCAAGATCAGGTGGGAAATATTTTAGTTATTGTAAAAGCTGTGCTAAGGATTTCTAGCTAACCACATAATTTCTTGTATGAACGCAAAAACTTCTGAAAAACATCAGATGATGATGTTACTAGTTTCTTAAATAAAATTATTAGTTTTGATCGGCTTCAAGAAGGAGTAGGTTCTCAATTTCACTGTATTTTTTGCAATTTATATTTGTTACCTCATTACAGCGTGATTTATGGATAAAAAATCTTTTTAATGTAAAAGGATAAAATTCTAAAATTCAGATTGGTGCATTCAATTTTCATCAAAATCGGTCTAATAGTCTGGCTAAAGTCGGTTTCATCTAAAAAATATATTGTTTATTAGGTGGACACTCAACTGAAGGAGATCTTGGAGAAGTGCGAAGAAAAGTACAAGTGTGCCGTCGTGCGGTGCACCACGGGCACTCTGCTGAAGGACCAGGAGGTTTGGCTCGCACTGCGCTCCCGAATCAACGCATCAGTATTAAATGAGGTACAAATACAGTCCATGATGGATCCATATATTACTATCAATTTTGTTTCCACAAAAAAAAAAATACCCCTTTACGTAACTATACTGGCATATCAGGTATCAATGATTTTTTTTTTTTGATTCTTTTCTTTTATCATTATTTTTTGTTTCCTATAAAAAATATTCAAAAATGCAAACTTTCGCATTTGTAATATCAAGATTAATATAAACCTAAAATTTATCTCCTCAGATTTCCAAGGAACGAGCAGTCAAGCTGTCCACCTTGACAGCGACTCGGATCTCGTACCTGCCGTCGGTGGGACGGCCGCTCGACCAGTCGTGGCACACGGCGGAGGCGCAGACGGTCGTCACGCCGCAACTGGAGGCGCTGGAGAGTGGGAACATACCTTTATGGGTCGTAGTGTTGGCGGCAGTTGCTGGCGCGTTACTGCTTTTGCTGCTTATATTTGCTTTGTACAAGGTGAGATATAATAATATGCTTATATGGTAAAAAATATATATTTAATATGCTTAGATTAGTTTATATGGGATTTATTTTGCATTCACAATGCTATTTTACCTTATTTATTATATAAAGAAAATAAAAGATATAAGAAATAAAAAAAATAGCATTGTGAATGCAAAGTAAATCCCATATAAACTATTGTATGGCTTCCTACACATTAATAGATTTTCAAATTCATTGTAAAATGAGTTGAAATCAAATACCGCACTTGTAAAAGTGTGGTAGTTGTGTTGGGTGACGCAAGTCTTGATGCGTGTAAGAGGAATGGGATATGGTGGATAAATTCGGCGCCGGGGCTTGAAGCGCGGTGGCGTAATTGGCAACGCATAGATCGTACTGAGATCTAGACGCAGGTTCAAGTCCTGCCCGCGTGAAATTTTTTCACCATGTCTAGATTAGGTAATTTTATTTTTTTACTCCTAAATATAATCATAAAAGCAATAATGGTGGTAACGGATGATGGGTCTCGTGGCTAGTTGGCTCATGAAACCACCTAGATGATGATAAATACACTGTTTAACGAAAAAACAGAAAACGCGAGGAGTTAATTGTTATAAAAGTTACCGGTGCTGTTTTTGTTCCAACATACTGAGGGTCTTTTTATTAAACTTATTCTTTCTACTAATTACCTAACTTCACTTCTTGTTCATTAAACTATTAAACTCTTGATATAATGACATCACCATACTACAAATAAGTTGCCTAGTTCCATATCAGACCACGTACCTTATCATAATCATTATAATAAGGTCTTTTTTAGTCTACACGGTAGGAGCATGACCCTGTTAGTACAGGGCCATACTCATATCTGACTGCTCTGGTCTATGATGTTTATAAGCTTCGTTTAGCTTGTGTTTAATTTTTCGCCTTCGCCTCTACTACTTTAATGGGAAGACTTGAAGTGGTCCTACCTACTCTGCCGGGAGCCACACGGCATCTGTAATTATCTTTTTAATAATATCTTTCCTATTTCCAGTGCGGCTTCTTCAAGCGCAACCGGCCCTCGGACCACGCCGAGCGCCAGCCCCTGAACGGGCACGACGAGCACCTTTGATATCCGAGGTCGCAGCCGGCCAGCGCCGCGGGCGGCACCTCGCGCAGCTCCAGCTCGGCCACCGACGCCGCCAGCGACGTCACCAGCCAAGACTCCACCAGCATGGACCGCTACTGACCCAAGATGCTCGTCTACAGGTTCTAGGAAATCGTTTTCATTGCTATTGTCTTCTTTTGCAATATTTTCAGCGTCTGCTATGATTTTTGTGTTACTAATCTTATAAATGTCTTTTTCTCCGATGCCATAGCGACGTCACTAGCCGAGATTCTACCAACATGGACCGCTACAGACCGATGATGCCCGTCTACAGGTTCTAGGAAATCGTGTTTATTGTTATTGTCTTCTTTTGCAATATTTTCAGCTTCTTCTTCTACGATATTTTTGCCACATTAATTTTATGGGTGTCTCTTCTTCATTGGATGAGTGCTAGTATCTTCTTCTTCTAATTCTTGGATTTCATAGTTTTAATACTGTGCACTCCTAGAATATACATTTGTCTTGAATTCTTGATAAATAAGGGCTCTTTCACTTGAGAGCTAAGCAGTAAACTTAATTTGACCTTTAAGGTGTAGAATATCATTGTTGTAGTAAGTTGTGTCGTTAGTGTCTTCCACTGCCGTATTCTTAGCATTATCAGTTTAATTCAAGTCATTACTAGTACTTTTTCTTCTTACTTTTGAATCTTCTCAATAGATTAACCCTCCTTTCCGTTACTATGAGTTCTCACAGGTTTCTAATTTTTTTTAACATTTCCTAATTTTCTGTATGATCTCTTTCATAAATATATTTATTTCTGGGATGACTTCTATTTCTCGTCATAATCTACTATTAAGAATCTCCTTCTCTGCATGTAGGGATTTTTGAAATAAATTAATAAGCAATGTATCGATATTCCTAGTAATTCGTAGTGTTGCATTTACGTAGCTATGTATAAAAATCTGCGATTATAAGCCCGTGTCACTATTTATGTTCAATATTATAACTATTTCGTAAAATTTAAAGTTGCGTGTGGTCCAGGTATTATGTTAGAATAATTAGGAAAGGCCATTTTTCCGACCTGGTGGTCATTTCTTTTATCAATTTTATGTCGTGTCCGGTTTTTATGAATGGATTGTACTTTTTTAACTTCAATGAAAATAGTTGTACATATTATGTCCCGCAAATATATTTTAGCAATAATCACCACTGGTTGTACAGGTGCATACTAATGTAAAATATATATTATCTAAGTATGTATTTTACTCTAAAACATAAATCTGTTTTTGTGTATTTTTACAATCAATATGCCTCATGAGAGAGAAGTCAGTGCCTTAGACATTTTTATTAAAAAGTTTTAAGGCTTTTACAGCGGAAATTATGTATAAATACTATATCTTAGTATATGTTAATGTAATATATGACTAGTCACGATATTAAATACATAAATATTCATGTTGGTTCGCCATATTAGTAAATATAGATATGAAATGTGTAGTTAAGAGAAGAAAATCTCGAAGTGTGATAATGTAAAAAAAGAAGTAAAAGAGCTAATTCGGCGTTTGATCCCACGAAAAAAAAAACAACAAGATAAATTTCAGTCCCAATTAGTATTTTTTTTATTTGGGCATTGTGATTTTTTTCTTTGGGACCAAAAGCTGAAGGAACTTGTGTAAAGTGTGTCATTGTAGGTAGTATGAATGGGAATTGTTGAGAAATGTGATCTAAGTAAATAATAATAAGGACTAAAATAAGTTGTACCTACCCTGAAATGGGACAACCCGATCTTCAAGAACTAATATCAGAATTAATATTACTAATAGGTGGTTCAGTAAATTAACTAATTTTTAGAAGGCATTATACAAATTGACCAATATTTATAATAGAAATATATAAAAGAATCTACAAAACAAATACATCTCTGAAAAAACTATATACATATCTTTAAGATTAAGAGTGTTTCGATAGCAATACATAGATTGTGTAAAGTAGCGCTTGATGGATTTTGAAATTAAAAAGAAAAAGTGCCTTCTGAAACTGCCAGTTACTAATTATTATTAATGTAAATACGAGTATAATATAGTAACACTCATTTTCCATTTTTTCACAGAAAAAATCTTAGGTACCTTATTATCGGTTAATTTAAAAAAATACGATTATTATTAAATATTTTGAAAGCCGTGTAACTGTGTACTTAATAATTATAAGAAAATTAAAATGAAAAAGGATGTGTAGCGTTAAAAAAAAGTTTCTGTGAAAAAATGGTAATTAGGACAAAAAAAAATGGGAGCCGTACAGGCCATTGTTAATTGTATTTTTTAACTATTTATTTGACGATATTATTAAGAATCCGCTATAACTTATAGTTCATTGTATTTTAACTAAACGTTAGATGCCATAATTAAATGTATAATTTACAGAAATGTATTTTGGTTGTTTGTCTCGGTAACTCATTTGCATTTACCAAAAACTTTTAATAAAATTGTTTTTTTTTTTTTACTTACAACTTGTTTCATTTGATAAACACAGAGTCCGATTTTGAAACGTTTCATTTTCTTCATCGGCTTAACAACTGTAGCTGCACCACCAGTGGTGCAAGATCAATTTGATAACCTCTAAATTAGTTAGAAATAAGAAATAATTCTGTAGATTTTGCGAATTACATATTCATATTTATAGGTACGGTACAATACATCAAAATACGAAAATTAGTTTAATTTACGCTAACTCGTCGTGAAATCAAAGGACTTAACTCTGAAGTACTGAGAATAAATAGCTCTACTTGATACATATAAAGGAATCTTTCAAAATATTCTAAACGTATTCTCCCCATTGAACGAGTGTCCATCAATAGGTTGTGGATAGCCAATTACGTAGTATTGGTTGTCTTCGTTTTAAATTGGTCGAAAGCACAGCGATTTTACGTGCACAAAGCATAAGCGTCGTTTCTTTTCGCGTAGTATATATATTCTTAAATAATTAAATTAATATGTAAAATATTGGTGCGAAGAGTGCGGGCCAGCTCCAATATTATTCTGAAGATGATCTCTGACCGACTGGACTGTGCTTACCTTCAGCACTGCTGTGATAGACATGTCGCAGTGCCTAGGCCGCAACGAAGGTATTAGCATTGTTTGTTTTTCTTTTAAATAATTTTAAAGAATTTGTGACATTTCTTTTATTGAAACTAATATTTATTAATTTCTAATAATTTAAATTTAATTCAATATTTTATTATTCAATTAAATTATTTTATAATCCAATTTATAATATTATAATTAATTCAATTTATTTGTATTTTTTATTGTGACATTTCTTTTAAATTAAAATTGTATTTCTCTTTTGTATGGATCTTGATATCTGAAATAAATGAATTTTATTTATTTATTAAATTAATATGTAATTTAAATTAAGGGAGGTAGCGTCAGCAAAACATTTTTGATATCTTTATTTGACACAAACAGGCGTTACAAAATGGAAAACTATTTTAGTTAATTAATGAAAGCAGGAAAACTATTTTAGTTAATTAATGAAAGCAAGACATTGAGTATTACATTTTAAATGTTATCAGAAAATAATCTCCCCCATTGAACGAGGACTCATCAATAGGCTGTGTATAGCCAATTACGTAGTATTGGTTGTCTAGCGGACACTTGTTCGCTTTAAATTGGCCGGAAGACAAACTGCGCTGCGCAGATTAAATTAAGGGAGGTAGCGTCGGCAAAACAATTTTGCTATCTTAATTTGATATAAACATTCGTTACTACATGGAAAACTACTGTAATTTATTACTGAAAATACGCAATTGAGTGCTAAATTTAACTATAACTAGCAGCCCTACCCGGCTGCGCCGGGGCATGTATTATACCTTAAAACCTACCTCGTAAATCACTCTATCTATTGGTAAAAACCGTATGAAAATCCGTGGAGTAGTTTTTGAGTTTATCGCGAACAGACAGACAGACAGACAGACAGACAGACGCGGCAGAGGACTTTGTTTTATAATATGTAGTAATAAGAACAAACAAAAATACTGCGACTCCAATAAAATATTTCAAGATGAAATTGCAACATAAATGTAGTCGTTAACTATTATCTTATCAACGATTTTTATTTGACAGAATTTTTATACTTAAGTAAAAAAAGTGTGGACGATTTTTACTACTATACTAGGCTTGATATAGATGTATCTACCTGTATCCTTATTTCTTTTGGTGTAGGAAAGTTTTGGTTTGGTTGCACGGGTTTTGTGAAATAATAGGCCCAAACGCGGTTACATCCTCTGAAATGTTGCATAACAAAATTATTTTTCCTGTCGAAAAGGTACGTGTATCAATCTGGATTTTGGGATAGACAATCCTTATCATTCAAACGACTAACATGCAGGCAAATAGTTTGGATGCTACGTGTAGAGGTGAAACACATGTCGCGAGTGCGATGGCCGATGCTGCTGCAGCCTCAACAGATTCAAATCGACAAGGATTGCATGAGTGGTGGCGAGCATGAAGGAACTAACAATAGTAGGTTGGCACTGGCCAGTAATAGATTGCGTTAACTAAATGGTGGCGGGAGCACACAATGTAATTTAACTCAAAGTGCATGTCACTTCAGCAAAGTAATGCTCTAATATATAGTATAATATATAATTGTCTTGCAATTAGCCCTAATATATAATTGTCTTGCAATGAGGGTTTTCTAAAATGCTCAGCATCAGATGAGGCGTCGACTTCGATAAGTCGCTGTCATTGGATAATATTTGACAAGCAGTAACAACTGACACATTGTGGTCCAATCACAGCTTACCAGACCATGTTCCTCAGTGATGCTGCTGCCTACGAATAAGTGATAAGGCTGCTGCTTATTTAAAAACACTCTCATTGGGCGATTGTCCAAACGTTTTTGGTATGCCCCAAGTAATCTTACAAGTAGTAGAACAGTACTACCACTTTTATAAGTTACACCGATGTACCTGCGCAGAAGTCAAATTTTTGCATGGCGCGAAAATACCCGTCCGCTATTGGCTGATGTGTACGCGCCATGCGGCGCCTCGACCACTCACGGCAGTCGTACGAGTATCGCGAGCGAGATAGCACGAGTCCTGTTGTTTTAAGATTTCAAATCTTATTTTGTAGCAATAAGTTCGTTATTTGATTGATGTTTTCATTCGGCTTGAGTCGGCAGTAGGTTGCGCTACTCTGCGCCATCGAACAATGCTGATGTAATTTATTAAAGTGGTAGTACTGTAGTATAGACTGCAATTTAAGGGAACTTTTAAGGGGTTGGAGATATACCTAAATACTGCATATTGTTTCTCTGCGTAAAGTTTTATTAGAATTGTTCCCAGACAGAAAATGTGCGATCTTTAAAATAAGAAACAACTACACTGAAACAAATATATATATGAAATGAGATTTTGTTTACTTGAAACGTGGCATGCTGACGGTACCGCCCAGCGATATTCGTAAATCTTGGCTGACTGCGTCCCAAACGTCTGTCTGATCGGGCGTAACTCAGCAACTCGAATGAAATAAACTAACGTTTAATATTTGCGACAGGATGACTGGATTTGAGATGGCGGTGAATTTACATTTTTGCACTCTTAGCTCTATAAAAATAAAAGAGACGCTCTGAAGGTAGTATGGAATCACTGTATCCATCTATTTTATTGTCGAGCTCCGTGGCGCAGCGGTCAACACGCTAGCCTGCGACACGGGGGTCCCGGGTTCGATCCCCGGTCAGGTCAAGATGGAAAAAGATCTTTTTCATATTGACCTGGGTCTTGGATGTTTATCTATATAAGTATATATTATAAAATATAGTATCGTTGAGTTAGTATCCTGCGACACAAGTTCACAACTTACTGTGGGGCTAGCTCAATTTGTGTGATATGTCCCTATATATTTATTTATTTATTTTATCACAGACCCTCTGTGGTCCAGTGGTTAAGGCGTTTGGTAGGTAAGTTTGGTTAGGACACTGCAGGCATGAATCATCTGATTGTCTGATAAGAAAGATGATTCCGTGCTTCGGATCGGAAGGCACGTTCAGCCGTTGGTCCCGGCTGCAATCTGGTAGTCGTTAAAGGAACCACGTCAGAGGCCGAGAGGCGGTTCTGAAGAACTCTCTCAGTGTGTGCATGGTCGACACGAAATGATGATGATGATGATCACAGAATAAGTAATTAAGAGCGTGGGCGGCATAGTGCAAGGTATGTAGCTGACACTCGCGCGCTACTAGAGACGCTTTATCAACACATTTCATACGAAACAAGCGTGTCAGAGGGCTGTACCGTTAATGAGGTTTCTGGTTTCATGGTAATTGTAAAAATGCAAAAATCTGCTATTTTCTACTAACTTGAGATGGTTGGATGGATGAAAGGTTCATAAACAGAATTCTGATGCAACCGATTTACATCGGAACTTTGTTTTTAACCTTAATAATTGGAACCTGAGGCTAAAATCTGAAATTGTAACCAATAACCTTAAGAATTGCTTTGGAACCCAGGGGTACTATTTTTGAACGCGTGCCACTCGTCTTCGAACGATTTCTTCATACAAAAATCGCTCGAAGACGAGTGGCCCGCGTTCAAAAATAGCACTCCAGGTCCAAGGGCTGGGAGTTGGCTCGGGGGCCTGTGTGACTTCGTGACCGCGACTTCCACGCGGACGAAGTCACGGGAATAATCTTGTTGTAAACTAGCTCGTTTCCGCGAGTAAACTATTCGTGCCGAATTAGAATAGGATTCGTAGCATTGTCGTAGGCGTCGTAGCAGTCGCATTGTAGCTAAAACGCTACGATACGATACGGTCATTGTAGCAACTAGCCAGATTGTACAAAAATTAATACGCAATAGATTGGTTATTTGGATTGGTTGACGAGCTCCGTGGCGCAGCGGTCAACACGCCGGCCTGTGACACGGATGGTCCCGGGTTCGATCCCCGGTCAGGTCAAGATGAAAAATGATCTTTTTCAGAATGACCTGGGTCTTGGATGTTTATCTATATGTGTATTTGTTATAAAATATAGTATCGTTGAGTTAGTATCCCATAACACAAGTCTTATTTAAGAACTTACTTTGGGGCTAGCTCAATCTGTGTGATTTGTCCGTATATATTTATTTATTTATTATTTATCGTATCTCTCTGGACCAATATCATCATCTAATTGCATAAGCAATCTCGTATAGAGAAATAAAAAATTATATTTACGTAGTTTCTATTTAATTAATTCTTTTTTTTTTGTCGTGTCGATAGGACCAAGTAGAGTTAATCATTCTGTTTTTAAAATTCTATATTAACTATAAAAGTATCTAAATTGGTAAGGCATAGTACAAAGACCAAGATTCAAATCCTAATCGTGTGGATTTTCTCCATATCTTATTTTTTTCATTTAATCATCATCATTTCGTGGAGGTGACACGGACAGTCGACCATGCACACCCTGGTGTCAGAGATCTTCGGACCTCCTCTCGGCCCCTGACGTGGTCCCTTTAACGACTACCAGATGGCAGTCGGGACCAACAGCTTAACGTGCTTTCCGTAGCACGGAATCATCTTTATTATCAGACAATCAGGTGATTCATGCCTGCAATGTCCTGACCAAACTGGAAACAAATTAACAAAGTATGCTTCCCGTGGGAATCGAACCACCACCCCCGGGTCAACAGGCCAAACGCCTAAACCACTGGACCACGGAGGCTTTTTTCATTTAATAAGATTATATCAGAAAAGCATTTTGAATGCAAACACCTATAAAAGGTAATGCAAGTGTTTCTTTTTTAAACCCCCCCTAACTTAGTGGCTTTAGGTAATCCCCACTTTGTTGCAAACCAAGTGCCGTAAAGTTTAGTGCGGTTGTCGTATGCAGTTTGCTTTATTGCCGATACCATCAGTTTAGTTCGTTTTACTAGCTTGGAGCTCTACTTTGTATGAAAATAACTTCATATTAATCATCAGGTCTTTCTTAGTCTCCACTACAGGAGCACGACCCTCTCTGTACTACCAGAGCCAGTCTACAGAATTTGGCCTACACTCTCAACGCTAGCAAGACGGGTTGGAGAGGTTTCTTCGCTTTCTACGACATCCACGGAAAGACTTGGTGATTGTATTCTACTCTGGCGGGAACCACACGATAAACTTTGTATGTAACTTTGTAATGGCAGAAAGTATTCTTAGATCGTGACGAGTGGAAACAGAAAGGGGATGCCTTTGCCCAGCAGTGGGAAACAAAATAGGCTTGTATTGTTTGAAGTATCAAATAAATTATTTTTCTTTCTTTCTTAAAAAAGAAAACTTCATTTTTATGAAGGATTTTTTTTTGCTTAGTTGTAAGTGAAATATCCCACTGCTGGGCCATGGATCTAAGAATAATCAGGATATGCCCTTGGAAAATGTAACAGTGACGCACATAAAAATCCCTACACTCGTGTCGCGACACTAGCGCACGCACACATCGGCACAAAAATCCCTACACTTTTCCCCGGTCGAACGAAATGTCAAATTTCCCAAATGTCAAATACATGCTGCACACATGTGACTTGATGTGACGTAAGTTATGCTTCACTTTTGATGTGTCTAATGCCGGGTCCATATTATTCCTAGGGCCATGTGCTGGGCAAAGGCCTTCCTCCTATGATGACGGAACGGGTCGGGGCGGGACGGGTTGGGAGTTGGGGCGCTATTATATATACAGTTGTTTGCGACTTTGTCATTTTCAAGGGATATAGTCTCATGGATATTTTTCCCTATGCCGTGGTCTACTTGCAGGTTAGGCGGTATGGGTAACAATGATCCATATAAAACACATGGTCCTCCGTGCTTCGGAAGGCACGTTAAGCCGTTGGGCCCGGCTTTTATCATTGATGGCAGTCGTTAAGCTATGTCAAGTGTCTTTAGGCAACTTGAAAATCCTGACACCAGTGTTGGCCACTTACACACACGAAAAACAAACAAACATAAAACACACGGAGCCGAACTAATTTCGTGGCAACTGAGCTATAGTGATAAATTTGATATGTTTGTAGTTTGTAATGTCGTTAGTGGCTAACAATGTTTTCTTTCGTTTGACCAATTTGCGGCGTGCCGGATGGAACTGTGTCCGAAAAATATATTTTTACTTTTTAGTACAAACTGAATCTATGGTGATTAACTAGTTTTGGTTTATATCTGCAACCCAGATACGGATACAACTTTTTCATATTTATTTAATTTATAATTTTCTAAATTTTATTCGAAGCAGAATTGCACTTCGAAAAATCAATTTATCCATAGATAGCTCTTTGTGTTCTGGTCTCATACAGAGTGGCACACATAGCGCGAAGAACCTATGGCCGATGGGGCAGAAAGGTTCTTGAATGGCGACCACGTACCGGCAAGCGCAGCGTTGGACACCCACCGGCCAGGTGGTCGGACGACCTGATAAGGGTTGCAGGAAGGCGCTGGATACAGGCCGCTTCCAACCGATGATGACAGAGCGCCCAAATTCCACCCTTCCCTCTTTATGTGTCGGGAGTTAAAAAATAAACTCGCATTGTTACCATTACAAAACTAATATTCCTGTTTATTTGCGTTTTACATAAAACACTTGTAGTTTGTTAATAACAATAACATGGGATGGGTTAATTACCGCAGTTTGCGGTGCAGCGCGGGTCTTGTTAGCGAGGTAATGATAGGCCTCCCTTGTCGGATTATAGTATTTGTGTACAGGGCTGCGCTGACCCGTGGTTGGTATTGAGGTTAATATATCTTGGGTTCAGTGTTTAGGCTCTTCTTGCCTCTCAACCACGGTCTTGAATCCGATCCTTGGTCATGTGGTCCCAATCCCTAATTCAACGATCTATTTTTTCTGGCAGTTGCTCTTTTTCTATTTTGAATGGTAGCATCACAATGTTGTATTTACATATAAAGGCATTATTTACTCATTTCATTTCATTTCGAGCCATTAACTGTCCCACTGCAGGGCAAAGGCCTCCCTCAATTTTTTCCATTCGGTCCGATCTAGGGATAAATTTCTCCAGTTCTAGTGATAGATTTCTCCATTATTTACTAAATATTTATAATTTTAAAACAATATTTTTAACATAATATTTATATTCATATTGCCAGTTCCAATATTTCAAAATTTTTGTGATTGTACACACTTCTACCCCTTAATTGAGTAAATTTCCTCTCAATTATTCGCTGGTTGACTAGAAGAGATCCCATCTTGGGATAAGTCCGCCATTGTCAATTTACTCTTTCGTGCCTGTATTCCTTTTGCATCTCATTTATTGTTCAATAAAGATATAACAAACAAACAAACAAAATTTAGACTAACGCAAACCATCAAATAACAAGTGGAAGTCAACTCTGCAGCGGCGCCGTCTAACCATAACGCCTATTTTAATCTGGTCCAATGTTTTTGTTTTTAATAAGGTTGGCATTCTATCATCGTCAGGTCTTTTGTAGTCTCCACTGCAGGAGCACGACCCTCTTTGTACTACCAGAACCATATATTAGCCAGAGCAGTCAGGGGAAATTATCATTTATCACGTCACACTTATTATCAATATTTGATTATTTTGGTATACAATTAAGCAGGCATCTCAAAATTTCTATACAATTTTTTTAAGGCTTAATTCTCAAACCATTGATATTTTAACCAAGATATATAGGATAGAAACGTAATGAGATAAATTGATTGAATGCTTAATTTTATACCAAAAGAGTAAAATTTTACCACAATTCCCTTTTTCCATTTGTATGGAGCTCAGGGCCCTCTTAAGTATAATCAATGATTGCAATGGATTAGTGGGTGTAAGCATTATAAGCGCTTTCGCATGTTAAACAACCCCGGGCGTGGTCTCCACTTGGAAGGGTGACCGCAAGTGGCATGAAAATATCTCGAGCTCCTCCGTGCTTCGGAAGGCACGTTCAGCTGTTGGTCCCGGCCGTCATCATTGATGGCAGTCGTTAAGCTATGTCAGATGCCTTGAGGCAGCTTGAAAAATCTGACACCAGTGTTGGCCACTTACACACACGAAAAACGAATAAACAAGTAAAATCAATAATATTCTGTATGTGATGAATTTCACGAGAATAGATTGAGAAATGCGGCCTGTAGAGTGGAGCAGCCGGACAGAAATACCAAGAACATTTTCCCAAGCTAAAACAGAGCTTCGTCGTACATTTTTCACATACGGAATGAACTTGAGGCTCTATGTGCTCGATATGACCCATAAATCAGGGCCGGAGTCGTCGCCAACAGGTACGGATAGCAAAACAATGGCGCTGCGATCATTCTGCTCATAAAGTTGTCACAGCGGCGCCGAGCGCGACACGAAACTGGAATAAATCATACATAGCATGGGGAACTTTAATTTGGGGTTATATGTTCCATATTATGATAGAGGAACACTGTCCCTATTATCCTTTCTAATATTACGAATGCAATTAAATATGTTACAGAATTATTCCTGTAACAATTATTTTAGAGCTTTACCGTACCTAAATAAATAAATAAATAAATATATAGGGACATATCACACAAATTGAGCTAGCCCCACAGTAAGTTGTGAACTTGTGTCGCAGGATACTAACTCAACGATACTATATTTTATAATATATACTTATATAGATAAACATCCAAGACCCAGGTCAATATGAAGAAGATTTTTTTCCATCTTGACCTGACCGGGGATCGAACCCGGGACCCCCGTGTCGCAGGCTAGCGTGTTGACCGCTGCGCCACGGAGCGAGACAGTTTGTCTTGCTTTTAACATTTAGGTGTAACTGATATGTTTTCTATATATGTTGGTTATATCGAAAACAAATCAGACAACTAACAAGAGAAAGTTAGAAAACTTTTTAACATTTTTCTTTGTATGTATGTATGAATAAACGGAGTACGTACCCACATAGGCATGTTACAGTATCTTCAGTGAAGCTTCATTCAAAACTTGAAAGTTCAAACAAATAAAGTGCATGCGAGAGTTAGTTAGCTATCTCCTTCGATCACATATAACATCTCACATAGTTATGCCAATGTAAAAATTTTGAGTGATTTTCTTTCTGTTTTAATTTTAAGACAGAAATGAAAAACAGTGTTTTTCTAAAACTACTTGCATACCGGTACTCTTTATCATACATAACTGAATTTCACTTTTCACGTTTCGACCACACAACTGATTTAGAGTTTTGATAGGTACAGCGATAATTTGAGGACTGGGAAAGGAAATAGGGTACCCGTCAACCCGGCAAAGGGTATGGCTTCCGAGGGATGTCTATTCACGCAAGTGAACACACGGGCAAAGTTATTCCGTCGGCCGTAAAAAATTATACCTGCCAGTATTAATATAGTAATTACTAAGTTATAATAAGTATTAACTCTGGCAGGTAATTCTTTTACGTTTTACTTAAAAATATAAAAACGAGTCTATCTTTTCATAAAAGATCCACATCATATAATAAATATCATCACTATGTGATACACTTAATTTTAATGTTCAGTCTTTGCTTCACCGTGTACTAATTGATTTGGCAGCTTCACTGGTAATCTTCCCAGCAGCATTAGCCGCAGCCCTGACAGTGTTTTCTGCAGCTCCAGAGGCCTTTTCAACGGCTCCTACTGCATCTGGCGCCGCCGCATTAACTAACGGTGCAGTAGGATTCACCTTTGGAGCTTCAGCGTTGACCAAAGGTGCTCCGGTGTTGACTAATGGTGCTCCAGGGTTTACTTCAGGTGCTCTTGAGTTCATCAATGGTGCATTTGATGGCACTGGATTATTAGCCACAGGGCCAGCAGTAATTCCAGCAGATCCTGGACCATTAGTTATTGAACCAGCATCTTTTGAAAGACCAGGTCCAACATTGCCCGTTTCTGGAACAGGCTGTTTATCGTTTAAAACGCCCAAATGCTCCTCTTCACCGCCAGCAAAGATATGGTGAATTCCCTCTCCAATTTTATGGATTCCTTCTGCTAACGTGTGAATGAGTCCTGGAATGATGCCATGGTCAGCTAGTTCAGGGCCACCTTCGGGTTTTCCAAATATGATATGTTTTCCAGTCTCCCAAATATCACCAACGCTTTCGTGTAAAGTATCTACAGCATCCCCCGCTGTATCGACTGTTCTATCAATGATGCCACAATTACCTGACGCCACTAAACCAATGGCCAGAATAACTATGGATAAGTTATTCATGATCCTTTCTTTTATCTGCTGGTATTAACGGCCAAAAGAAAAATGATTAGTGTTGTAATTTAGTGGACTATTTAAACAATTATGACCCATGTTAATGGATTAAAAGGTTACTTTTGATTATCAACCGTTTGTAATGAGAATTGAATAGCTATAATCATTAAGTAGTGGAATAACTGAATATATCAACTTATCTGGGGTTTTGTTATTGTTAAATATTTAGATGTCCCTTGTTAACAAATTTTTAGAGTTCCGTACCTCAAAAATATGATACATATCAATATAACTATGTCAGTTTACGTATCCTTCATGTAATCCAAACTAAGTTAATATTTAATGTTTTTGAGTCGCACTGTTGGGCAATGGCCTTCCTCGTTGTTTCCACACATCCGTTTCCTTTGATATTTTCTTACACCATTCGTCACACATGTAGTTCCTGAAATTGTTTGTTTTTCGTATGTGTAAGTGGCCAACACTGGTGTCAGATTTTTCAAGCTGCCTTAAGGCATCTGACATAGCTTAACGACTGCCATTAACGATGACAGCCGGGACCAACGGCTTAACGTGCCTTCCGAAGCACGGAGGAGAGCTCGAGATATTTTTATGCCACTGCGGTCACCCATCCAAGTAGGGACTGCACCAGGGGTTGCTTAACATATGTAAGCGCTCTTAGAGCTCACACCCACTGGACCATCGGTTCCTGAGATTAGCGCTTTTAACCAAACAAACAAACTCTTCAGCTTTATAATATTAGTATATAATAAGCATTAGCTTATACTTACAACATTCACTGATTTTGTATCATAGAAAATGTTCGAAAGTTGTACTTATTTAGAGTGAGAAGCCTCAAGTTGATTAACGAAGGCACGTATTGGATAAGTTTCCAGTTCAGCTGGATCACGTCGTATTTGCAGCTCTGTAAACTGGAATAAACGGTAGCCGCAGCGTTTAATTAAACCACAGAAAAATATCTATTTCTGTTATAAAATGTATAAAATTAAAGTGGCTTTCCAGATAAAAGATTTGGTAGGTATAAATATTATAATTCTAACTTTAAAATGCCATCTTATTTATATCGTGGGAAAAATACGAAAATTAAAGAATGTACTAAAAAAAATCAGAATTAATTAAAATGGGCCATTGAACTAAAAAAATAAAAAAAGGAAACACAACACAGGACAAATCTGCTCAATTTCACCACTTTTATTGGCACTTGTTTATACTTTTCCTGAGGTTTTTATGTACATAAGTAATCTCAAACCAGCGAAGAAAACCAGTGTTTATCTAAATTGATCTATTAAAATAAACACCTATTGTAGGTATGTACAGTTACATTTGAAATGTATTTTAAACTAATTTACTTATCCGATAGACAAACGCATACTGTCATTAAATGACAATGAAGACCTCTACCGCACCGCAAGACAATAAGGCAAAAGCGTGACACATTAAAATTCAACTATTATGTGGTATTTTAGTTGCTTTCTGATGAGCCA
The DNA here is from genome assembly GCA_963082605.1 of Rhodophaea formosa. Classification (NCBI taxonomy): domain Eukaryota; kingdom Metazoa; phylum Arthropoda; class Insecta; order Lepidoptera; family Pyralidae; genus Rhodophaea; species Rhodophaea formosa. The sequence goes on from OY720209.1 coordinate 21,804,312, forward strand.
CAACATCAGCTTTGATCATTTCCATAGATAGCAATTGATTTATATATCCCTGAGTTTCATACAGCAAATCATACTCGTCTGGGTCTTCAACAGAATCAACATGAAGTCAGTAATTTTCGTCACCCTGGCCGTCCTCGCCTCAGCCCACTGCGGAATCCTCGAGCGAGGTTTCGACACCATCGGCGACGCAGCTCATGTTGCCCACGAAGGCATCGGCGACATCCTTGAAACCGGAAAGGACCTGATGTTCGGCAAAGGACCGGGACGGGCAGGACCGGACCCAGCGGACCACGGGCTCATTCCCGGGCTTATCCACAAAGTCGGCGATGGAGTCCACTCGGTCGGTGATGGAATCAGCCACATTTTCTCAGGGGACGATGCTGACCACTCGCCGTTGAGCATGATGAAGAATAAATTGGCTTCTGAGGCGGCTGCTGCCTCGCCTATGGTTGCTGCTGCAGCCGCGCCTGTGGCTGCTGCAGCGGCCCCGGTGGTTGCTGCCGCGGCCGCCGCTTGATTTTAGACTTTTCTAACATCGCAACTGAATTTTATAAACGAGTATCTTTCGATAATTACCAAGCATGATACCAAATAGAGAACTTATTGTTTTATATTGTTGTTTTATTTCACTGAAAACCCACTATTTCAAAGTTTTTTTTTTTTAATTTCAAAGTAGGTAAACCAAATAGTTTTGAGTTGCCCAAGTCCCCAACATTTAATAAACTAGCAGCCCTCCCCAGCTGCGCCCGAGCATATATTATACATAGAAAACTTTCTCTGGAATTACACTAGCTATTAAAAAAAACGAATCAAAATCCGTTGCGTAGTTTCAAGGATCCAAGCGTACAAAGAGACAAACAGACATCGAGAAGCGACTTTGTTTTATACTATGTAGTGATAGTGATAGCCTCGCATAAATGGTGTTGCCCGATGTCAAAGAGCTTATAACCACTACGTTTTAGTTAATGTGTAAAATGGAGGGCCCACTGCCTTAGTATTTGTGCTGAAATGTACGCCCAAATTCTCAAAAGCATCTTAACTTATAACGTTCTCAAATCTCGTTCAGTCTCTGTCTATAGGAAGACAGCACGATATGAAAGTCATTACTATATATGGGATTTTATTTTGCATTCACAATGCTATTTTACCTTATTTATTAAATAAATATTACTATTTTACTTTACTTAATAAATAATGAGAGTCATTAGTTTAGATCTCTCATAGAGAGTAATTATGTTCCTTGGTTTAAATTCTTTTGTGTATTCGGGATAGATCCCAAATTCAACCAAGATGATTAAATGAGTCGATACCCTTACTTAGTTGAGTAACGAAAGAGTTAGAGTTCGGCTCCATTGTGCAGTACTAAGTATTTGCCGGGTTACTCGAGACTTAGTGAAGTTTCGTCAGAACGTGTCTACGGTTACAAAGAATTAACACTGCGTTTTGCTACTCTACGAAACGAATTTTAGAGTAATATGAATTTGATACCTTATCAGATTCATATTACTATAAAATTCTTTCTAGGATATATTTTTATGGTTAGCGAGCTTTTATTTATAGGTATGCTTCCATGCTGGTTTGGAAGAAAAGAAATAACATAGAATATACAGCTGCTTTTCTTCCCGCGCAGAGCGTAAAAGCCGGTCAAGGGATTGGGCGAAAATCTAAGGAATCACATTGATAGGCGATGCGGCTAGCAACCCATCACTATTTTGATTCCGCTTTCTACCTTTACGCTCACTACTATGCTAAACGTGGCCTGTTGGTTTTATGACCTTGGGCTCTGTCTACCCCGCAAGGGATAAAGACGTGATAGTATGTATGTTATAAATTAAGCTATTAACTATTAACATAAGAATGATAGACAAAAAAGGGGGTGAACAAAAGCAGATTTTTTTTTACCTACCCATGTGGCATGTTAGCGAGAATGCTGGCTGCTTTCCCCTGTTGGATAGCTATGTTAACAGTTGGGGGGAAAAGCAGCAATTAGTACTTCACGAAAACATTTCTCTGTGCAGTTTCTCAATCAGTCAAAGTCGCGTTCTGTCGAGAGTCGAGGCACATCCATAATTTTACCTATTTAAATTTACACTCCTAATTTTGGAATAGTACAAAGTCCTTATTAAAGAAGGCTGTTTTATTAAAAAGATGGAATCGTAATTTAATATTACTCATTAGTTACTTTGTTATAAATGTTTGTTTATATCCTAAAATATTGCTAAAATCTTGGTCACATTACAGACAGTAATGTCAAAATTTCATTCATTATTCAAAGTCAAAGTCAAAGTCAAGTCAAAGATTTTTATTCAAAATTGGATAATTGTATCTCTTTTTGAACGTCATATTTTTTACTTTCTTATTATTTTTAATTTTTAATATGCAAAATCGAAAAACTACTAGCGTTTCGTAATGACCACTGGTGAGAAGAATACGCCGAAAGAAACTCAATCCAGACTTGGTCCCTACGTGCCTGAAGGGCTTCGATTACAATATTTTACAAGTATTTATTTATTACTAATGTTATTTATATTAATTACAATAAATTACAATCAATTAAATTACTGCCACGCATTTTTATCATTTAAATAATCATTAATACAATAATATGCCTTTTTTACTAACTGGTTTTTAACAGCAGTTTTAAACTTATGTAAAGGTAGACCCGAAATTTCTGCGGGAATTTTATTATAGAAGCGTGCTCCGAGACCCATAAATGAACGCTTAGTTTTCTGCAATCGCAAAGCTGGTGTAGCCAACTTATTTTTATTTCTTGTGTTTCGGTCATGAATGTCACTATTTTTCTCATATAAATGTAAATTATGGTGTACAAACATAATATTCGCAAATATGTACTGAGAATGTAAGGTTAAAATATTGAAATCTTTAAACAATTTTCTAAGAGATTCTCTAGCACCAAGTTTATATATAGATCTAATAGCTCGTTTCTGCAGGATAAATATTGTGTTTACATCTGCAGCGTTACCCCATAGTAAAATTCCATAAGACATAACACTATGAAAGTAACTAAAATATACCAAACGTGCGGTTTCAACATCGGTCAGTTGTCTAATTTTCCTGACAGCATAAGCCGCAGAGCTAAGTTTACCTGCCAAGTTTGTAATATGGGCACCCCATTGAAGCCCGGCATCAAGAGTTATTCCAAGAAAAGTTGTTTTATCTATCATATCTAGTGGTTCATTATCCATTACTATGCGAGTTGGTATTTTGGCAACATTTGGTAAGCAAAATTTAATTTAATTTAATACACTTAGTTTTCTTAGTTTTCTTAGTATTCAAGTTGTATTGTCTCTCGCGCTAACATTTGTTTACTTTCGCTCGCACATTGCTGCCGCTGCACGAATATTACAGCTGATTGCATAATTGATGTCAACTTAAAGGAAAATGTTAAGATGGAAAAAATAACAAGAAAAACTTACGATCAACAGCACTTAATTTTGAAATTCTCACTTCATTCGTCATTTGCACTCCGGTGAGTATCCTCCTCAAAGTACGCCAATACATCATCGTACTGTTTTGTGAATACCCCTGACCTCCTCTTGCTTGTGTCCGGGTCAGCGCGTGAAATAATCCGTGGTAAAGTAATCTTTGGTAAACATTAACAACGGTTCGTACATTAGGTTACCACCACACACGTCACGCACTCCCGGGAAGAATACGACGGGGTTAAAAGCACACAATTTCGTTTGTAAATCAAAGGAACGCGCGCGCACTTCCAATGATAAAATTGCACTATTTTTTTTTGCTAGTTAGTGGGTAGTAAGAAGTACGTGTAGAAAATGGGAAAAGGTAGTGCGGGGAAGCCGGCACGGTGAGCGGGGGTGGGCGATGCGCCTGATTGGTCCAACTTGGGTCAGCTTTGACGCGAGTTATCAATGAATGCCGAATGCGTAAAATAAGAACATGTGACGTAAATGAATGGACGTACACATTTACTATTATCTAGAAATAACCAAAAAACTAACTTTTTTCGGGAAAATTTTGCGTTTTAAATTTTTTATCTTTTGTGCTTTCGAATTTGACCAGTAACGGGTACACAATGCCCCATTTTATTTATTGGACTATTCCAAAAATAATCGTGTATAAGGTACTGAAACGGAATCGAAAAGCCTGAAACACAACTTAGTACTTAATGTAAGTATTAGGAGAGAGCTAGCTAATTTTCACCTTCGTATATAATTACCAAAATAATTAGCAGAACTGCACATAAAATTTCACATAATTTTGCAGCTCAAAATGTATCTCTTATTTTAAAGTGGCTAGCAACCCAACACTACTTTGATTCCGTTTTTCACATATACGTCCATACCAACATGCTTAACGTAGCTTTAGCCTCTGTCAACACCCTTAGGGATAAAGACGTGTGAATTTTTGGTATGTATATCGTGTTCTGTTATTCTCGGGATTTAGGATTAAGTAATACACTTATAAGGAACTTCTGTAACCCTCACTTGGCCACACTCGGGGGATGCTCAATGCGTAGTGCTCCTTTAGGTCATACTCATACCACAGAATTAATAATAGTACTAACGTAAACGTAACTAACTCATACCACATACTCTATCAATCTGTGCGTATTGCTCTGTACCCGTGCTTCTCTACCCTGTGCGTCCGCGCGCGGGGGCAGCCATCTTTATTCAATACGTCACAAATATACCTATGTTAAATTATCAACCAACTGCATGAAAATGGCAAAGGTTTTATTTTTCATAAAACATTTCCTAGTGATCCGATAAATGGAGAATATTTCACTCGGAGTCTGAAATATTTACAAATTGCACAAACGGGAGCGTGTTCAATATTCACGGGCGCACTACCGAAAACCTATTTCCACGCAACAAACTCGTTTTCACATCGTTAATACAAGTTAGGAACAGTTATGGAAGTGTCACCTCGGGCTACATGCGTAATAATTCATGCAGTTCCGCAAAATCTTTCATCTGCCTTCATCTTGCTCATACTAACCTATCTCATGTTACAATATTAACACCTTCTGTTCTGATAGAACGAATGAGAAAAATAGTAAAATTTCTATTTATTGTGATAACTATAAGGTAGACTGCCTGCACTAATCTTATTTTTGTTTCAGCCAAACAAGCGAAACTTTTAAAATTTAATCGCTTTTTTTTATTTCCTTTGTAGATAGGATATATTTTTCCTTAGGTACTGAACTTTTATTGATATTTAAAATAAAACACATAAAAACAAAGATTGATCAAAGTATACAATTAGGCAACGTGGAAAAGAAAAACAAGAATCTTAATTTCAACGTGTGGGGTCAGTCTCCCCAGAGCATAAAGAACTCAAACCCTACAATGAGAACTATAGGTACATGTTTATGATTGCTTCTTCTGTAACTATAATTATTTTGAATCGTTATGTTATTACGAGATACTCCCAAATTCAATTCCATAACTATCACACCTCGCAGTACCTCTGTCTAGGAATATGGACTTAACTGCTGTTTTTCCAGGGTCCATAATGGGGTACGCAGTGGAAATCAGTAAGTAAGCATTTTGGCAATATTAACAGCTCGTCGGGGATATGCCTTGTGTTGTGTACGGGGTGAATTCTGTTTCCATTTACACACGATTTTTTAAGAGAAAATTCTAGTTATTTTTTATGATATAGGACGGCAAAGGGCAAGAGGTTCACCTGATGGTATCACCGCTGCCCATGTACAACTGCAACACCAGCGGTGTAACAAGAGCTTTGCTGGCCTTTTAAGAAAACATACACTCATTTGAAGGTACGTGGCCGGAAGATTTTGTAAACGTACGGTCGTTGACTGCCAGTTTTTCAGGTGGTTGTATATAAAATAAAACATAAATTTTCCTTTACATACTAAGTCGCTTAGTTTCAAAGGTGGCTTAAAGCATAGCCTATGTCACCCATAGTTCAGAGTCGTTCGGAGCCCATTCAATGCAAACAAACAATCAAATTTTTTCCTCTAGATAACTTTACCATGTGGTGCCAACGCCTTAATCGTACGATTTGTTCTCGGAGACTCGCATAGATGGCGCTACCCATTGCTACCCAACCTTGTATCTTCCGTATTATGAGAGAAAAGCATTATTCACAAAATATATCTTAAAAATAATTAGAAAAGTTTTTTTGGCTTTCTATTTTAAAATAAACCTCAGTTTAAGTAAGTTTTAGACTAACGCAGATAAAGTCAGCCACTCGATACTAGATGGCGGTAGTCTGCTCCGCCATACTTGGCCACACATACGTACTCTTCGCCACCTTTATTTGGTCCAATATTTTTGTATGAGGTGGGCAGTCTATAGGTTAGTAGTATATTGCCTTTGACTTACTTACACTTAATAATATACCAGATCTGCAGCAAACTTTAATAGCAGACAAAGTTTCGTCCACCTACCGTAATAGAATATAGATCCAATGTGTCTTTGAAATAAAATAGTCAAAAATACCTACACCCACCCTTTCCCGTAGTACAACGAGCCCGCGCCCCGCTATCAAAAATTCAAGTCAGGCGTCCGAGCGGTGCCACTGGATCCGATCCAGTTATTATGTCAATATTCTTTATTGTTTCCCGTTAACACCCTCTGTGCCACGATAAATTCCATAAGCTTCACAAGTGGGATTCCTCTAGATTAGTTTTTGTTGGAGATGCTTATTTTTGTCTCATTTGTATGCGAGTGACCCACACAGTATTTGCTTGAGCCCCAGAAGTAAGAATGTTCACGGAATATTCCAATTATGAAAAATATGTTACTTTTATAAGTTAAGTTTTTAGAAATATTTTGCAAGACTCTTTATGGACTAATACGTAGGTATTTGTATTGTAATGACGTGTCAAAATTTATTTCAAGATCAGACGTGGTATGATATCATCGAAATAACTATAATATCATTATGATATTCATTATTTATCCCTTTGAAAATTTCCTTTGAAAAAAAAAACATGGGTATGAATGTCATACATAGTTTTTTTTTGCTTTGGATAGCTAAATTTAATATTTAAAAAAAAAATGTGTCTTTGAAAGAAAATAGTCAAAAATACCTACACCCACCGTTTCCCGTAGTACAACGAGCCCGCGCCCCGCTATCAAAAATTCAAGTCAGGCGTCCGAGCGGTGCCACTGGATCCAATCCAGTTATTATGTCAATATTCTTTATTGTTTCCCGTTAACACCCTCTGTGCCACGATAAGTTCCATAAGCTTCACAAGTGGGATTCCTTTAAATTAGTTTTTGTTTGGTTAGAGGGAGATGCTTATTTTTGTCTCATTTGTAAACATTTGTATGCGAGTGACCAACACAGTATTTGCTTGAGCCCCAGAAGTAGGAATGTTCACGGAATATTCCAATTATGAAAAATATGTTTATATTTTTATAAGTTAAGTTTTTAGAAATATTTTGCAAGACTCTTTATGGACTAATACGTAGGTATTTGTATTGAAATGACGTGTCAAAATTTATTTCAAGATCAGACGTGGTATGATATCATCGAAATAACTATATAATATCATTATGATATTCATTATTTATTCCTTTGAAAAAAAAACATGAGTATCAATGTCATACATAGATTTTTTTTTTGCTTTGGATAGCTAAATATTAAGAGAGAAGTGAAACTTGGAATAACAGTTGTATATTATAGTAAAAACATTGTATTAGCAGTTTAATTTTGTCCATTGCAACATTTTGTCACCAAACAAAATTATTATATGGCATAAGTGTCTTTGCCATGTGCCTCGATTTTCAATTTCGAAACTGTCACTGAAGCTATCTCCACGCCACGTACAGATTCCAAGCAGAGCTACTCAATCTTAGTTGGGGGATAGTTCGCGTAGCATGATATATTGAACCCAGGACTTGTGCCTAAGTACCCCACACTGAAATGAGACAAGCTCCGTGGCGCAGAGGTCAACACCCCTGCCTGCGACATGGATGGTCCCGGGTTCGATACCCGGCTCTGGTCAAGATGAAAACTAATCTTTTCATATTGACCTGGGTCTTGGATGTTTATCTAAGTATTTAAGTATCTATGATAAAATATAGTATCGTTGAGTTATCCCATAACACGAGTCTCTAAGTTACTTTGGGGCTAGCTCAATCTGTGTGATTTGCCCGTATACATATTTATTTATATATTCATTACTATCTTGGGCCTTTACTGGCACTCCACAGAAGAGTGTATCTAGCGACATTTTTTTCGAATTTTAACAATAGGATTATTGCAAAATATATACTACCGATTCCCTTTTTGACTGTTTAAGTCCACCATATTAATTTTGCTAACATCACATAGCCTGTGTAACTCCGAGGAAGAATACGAATCTTATGACAACTCACACTTCAAAATCCGTCAACCGTTTAGACTACAAGATGCAACAATGGAACAGACATACCTAGGTACATACATACCTCTACATCAAACTTTTATATACATGCTTACATACATACTTAGATACAGCCCCACCCAAAGTAATTGTGAGACTTTGTTATTGGATGTTAACGATACTATATTCTATAAAAAAAATCTATATATTTTTTATAAAATATAGTATACTTATATACTTTATGGTTTGCAATAATATATTGAGTATTGAGTTTGATTGAGTATAGTTAGCATCCTATAATACAAAAATCAATCATCCCGGGACAATCTGAAATAGACAATTTGACCTGACCGGGGACCGAACCCGGCACCCTTGGTGTAACAGCCAAGCATGATGACCACTAGGCACAAAGGTCGTCTCGTTATTCTTAATCGTAAGACATCCAAATGAAGGAGAGAGGTTATTCACATCTATATGTATAATAGTATGTCCACCAAATATTTTTTTTGGACTTCTACCGTTTATATATTGAGATCCTAAGCAAAAATACACAGAATGTGTATTTTTGAACAAAAACAATGTTAGCAGATTCCAATATCAGCAGTATATTACAATAGGTACCAATCTGCATAATGAGTGATAGAGCGCGTGTTTTAATTAAAACTGGTACTTATTTTTGAATCGGTCGAATGAAATCTATCGATCGGGTTACGCCAGCCCTCGAACCAAATTCATAGGTGATATGTATTATTTGCACTTTCACACTTTTAATAATTATTAAATTTAGAAAAATTTCAGAAATTTTTTGGGATTTCAGACAATAATTAAAGCAACAGCTACATTTACTTATAGCATGCAAATTATTATGGTAACATAAAACATTTAATATTAAATTAATGAATTAAATTTATACATTCAACTCTTAAATTATTTGAATATACAGGAATAGCACCATATTTAAGAATCTTCTTCTTCCGTTTTATAAAATGGCTTCCACCGAGATTTCAGTGATTTAAGAATCTGGAATGGTACTAATGATAAAACCGGTAACGAATCCATGCGCATGACAGCACCTCTGGTAAGAATGGGAATGAATTTTTCAGTAGAAACAACATTTGTCCCAGATTACCTATACGTAGTGTAAATCAACCCTAGACATTCCCTTAAAAGGGTGATTTAGGCCATCAATATGAACAACTTGAGCAACTTTTACTATTAAACCCAGGCCTAGAACATGTTTTTTTTTAACGATCTTATCCTTTTTGCGCGGGCGAATGAACACATTTATGGAAATGTCGAAATTTTTTTGAGATCACAGCACTGATCCCATAGGAACAGTTGTACATATTGACAGGCTGAGTCATCCCTTTAAACAGAATGTCAAGGGTTTATTTACACGCTGTATAATTCGGAGCATATCCGAATGATATGGAATTAAAAAATAAGGCTTATTAAGAGACACATTATGCGTTTTATTGACGATTCGTTATATTCGTTGCGGTCCGAATGGTTTAGAAATCGTATTGCGCCTTCTTTATTAAAAACGGCGGAGATGAAAAAGAAGCTTGTAAGTTAAATATCCGATCTCAGGGGTTCCAAACGGCTGTGATTTTCCTGCTTGCTTAGGAAATTACTTTTTGTAATAAAATTCAATTAGATGAGGACGAGTACTTACTCGAAATCCCTTGGAATGTACTTTACGAGATTATAGTTCAAAAGAAATAAGTCAATTTTAAAAATTTGGCTAGAACAACTTAATTTCGGGTCACGATAATCTTTGAATTTATTAAATTTCAGGAGGAAAAATAAAACGGATCGAGAAATATGACTGGGGAATCTGTTACTCTTACCTATTTGCTCTTTAGGTTCTTTTTTAAGGAAAGAATTATTTTTTCGTGTCCAGTGTTGCAATCATTCATTTTTTCGTTTGGCTGGGAGGGAATGCCATATGGCATTAAGTCCACCTTTTGTACACATTTTTTTTGAATTGTGCAATAAAGTTTAAATAAATAAATAAATAAATCATATGAAAGGAAACGGATCTATTCAATACAATTTTGAACTGCAAAGCCCAATTCAAAGTGAGAAAGTGAAGCTTTTCTAAGCCAAAAACGACTTCTTTGGCGAAAACACTTAGAAAAACTTCACGTTCACAGTTTAAATTGTACATACATACACACATACTATCACGTATTTTTCCCATGCGGAGTAGACAAAGCCCAGGTCCGTTTAGCATGTTGGTGGGCTTGTAGGTGGGAACGGAATCAAAATAGTGATGGGTAGCAAGCCTGACGCCCATTCCCTCGATCGGTTTTTACGATCTTCTTCTTATTCAAAGAGAAGCAGCTGCGACATTCTACGTTTTTTCTTTTCTCCCAGACCGTCGTGGAAGTAGAAGTTGAAGTAAATTGTAAACATTTAAAATAACTTTGAAGGATTATCTAGCGGGTCCCGCTGAACAAAATTTTGAATGATATCTCTGTTTTCTTTCAAACGATTGATTAAAAATGGGAGCAGCACTAGAACCCGTAAAATTTATCGGCGTCAATGCCTCAACAACCATTTCAGGATGCAAAATATCCTAACGGTCATTCAAATATTACGTAAGCAGTGAAAAGGGGTGGGGGGTCAAGGCTTTGCTTATTTTTGAAGACATGGGGGACGGAGGAGGTGACGTGGTGATGACATTAGTAGCATTTTGCAAAATACACTAACGTTTTTGACAAAATGATACCAAATTTTTACGTAAGCTTAGGGAGAGGGGGGAAGAACTTTTCTTACCTTTGCTGACTGGAGACTAGGAGGGGGTTAAAAATAGCAAATTATTCTGCTTACGTAATACTTGAATGGCCCCTAAATGTTATATATAACAGGGTTATGATTCATCTTATTTACTAAGACTTATCCATATCTAATTATTTGTATCATTCCAACCAACCAATATTATATACCCATAATGGCTGGCTCATACAAACTTCAGTTAGGTATAACGAAAGATTGTATGAGTTTACTTTTGCGAAGTCGCCCTCTACAGCTCAGCTCGGCATTCCTACATTTTGTAGTGAACCCTAAAACAGTGCAGCTGCATCAACAAAGTCAGGTTGCAGCCGCAAGCAACGAAGTTTCTTGAGATAATTTGCACCGCAATAGTCGGATACTTAAACATATATACAACTAGCTGTTACCCGCGGCTCCGCCCGCGTGGTATATAGCCTATGTCCTTCTCAGTATCCTAACCGATGTGTATGTAAAATTTCATGATGATCGGTTCAGTAGATACGGCGTGAAAGCGTAACAAACAAACAAACAAACAAAACAAACTCACTTCGCATTTATAATATTCGTTAGGATTAGGATAGTTAGGATATAATATTAGTTAGGATTAGGATTTTATTCCTCACGAAGTAAATACAGGTAGTCCTTACAAAATCAAGGGCCTTGATAGGCACTATCTACGGCCAACCTGCCTAACGCCAACCCTCCTTGCCCAGCCACAAAACTGCAAACAAATACCATAAATACCGGAGTTAACATGGGGTACAATTATTTGCCATCTCGCAAATCAAATCAAGTATCCCTCGTGTCGCAGGCTGGCGTATTAACCTCTGCACCTCAGAGATCATCATTCGCTAGAAAAATACAATCCTATACTTTACATATTTACTGAAATCTCACAAATCTACAAAACACAAATAACTTAAAATGTGTATTTGCCCGCGGGGTCGGGTTTATAGAGGCGTTATCCCTTTATCCCTGTTTACAGAGGCGACAAATCCTGGTATACCGCATAACTACTGACTGCTATCGACGCCCTCTGGCCCTTGCTGCTGATAGAGTTATGATAAAAATAGTAAAAACCTTATTTGAAAGCGGGTAGAGAGGTATTTTCGTTTTGTTTCTTTTTTAAAATTCTTTATTCTTTACAATTTAACAAGCGTACTGTACTTATGTTCTAGCTGTTGCTAGATAGCATAGCTATAGCAATACAAATTTTAAATATGCCAGTTACAGCAGCAAGCACAGAAATATCCTTTTCTAAATTAAAACTTTAAGAAATTACTTGAACTCAGAAAAAGTTATCAAATTTTGTAACAATATCAAATATTAAATAATTTTGAAAATTACATCGACGTTGGCCTGTGAACCCTAGATTCACACATACGCGATATATTGATTTACTTAGTTTCGTTGTCTATATGTGTGTCCTTAAACTAAAAAAATGTAAGTATAATACTTTATACACTTCTTCAAATAAGATATGCGGACATAGCGGTGAATCCTATTTTGTTTTCACTGCAGTCGGATAAATGACAACTTGTCTAACTTCCTGACTGGGGGATTATTGAGGGATTATAAGTAAAATAAATTTGCCCTGTCAAGGTATGTCAGAATGAGTGCTTTATGCGTTTTGACTAATCCTATAAGCGCTGATTAATGTTGACGTGCCATTTTGTGAGGGATGTGCGAACTGTATGTCTTTGAAGCCACTGTTACTGGATACAGGAGCTTCGTGATTCTTCACTCACCAGAAAACTTTGTTTTCATAGTGTTTGGATTGTTTGTTTAAATGACAAAGTTATTTTTGCGGTTTATGATAAAGTGCTATATTTCAAAAACCTCTCTCTCTCTCTCTCATCTGAGCGTTGTCCCAGTTGCATCCTCAGCTGGGGTGCTTCGGAGCCCGGGGTCCGCTTTCCGGCTTTTGCTTCTCCACTTCGCACGGTCTTTAGCATCCTTGCTTGTGAGATATTTATTTATATATATATTAATATATATGATATTTCAAAAACCTCTGATTGCATATTATTCAAACCAATTTTCGTTGAAACTGTTTATTGAAATCTACAGCATATAAAGCCCTGTATAAAGTTAAAGCCGGTATTATACCGGTGTACACACCACAGCAACGGTAGATAAATTGGTAAAGTAGAGAGACCTACAACCTGGAGAAGCTACTCTACCACTTACCTTTCCCCACTATTGCCTCCATTCTACCAATAACTGATTATTCATGTATACGATACAATATGATTACTCATGTATAGTATAAATAGTTCAAGAGCTAGTGACAGCTAAGGCATTCTAACTGCACTAGTTAAATTAAAATTTAAGTGTACTACATCTTTACCCAAACTGGTAGAGTTACCCGAATTGGTAGAGTAGTAGGCTAGTGGAGTACACTAGCCTACTACTCTACCAATTCGGGTAGAGTAAAGTAAGTGGTAGAGTTACCACTTACTGACTGACTGTGTACATGAAACGTCTCAACAACGGTTAGTTTGGCCTCCACTCTCCACGCTGGCCAGACGGGTGGGGGGTCTCTTTGATGTTTATAAGCTGTGTTTAGCTCTTGTGTTTCCTAAGTCGCCTTCTACGACATCCACGGGAAGACTTGGAGTGGTCATATTCTACTCTGCCGGGAACCACACGGCAATTTATACATTAATTAAAAACAAATGTAGGTATATGGGCTTAACCAAATAAAATCCCTTTTGGCTCCATCGCATCAGACGATACAAGGTGTCTATATTCTAAGGATACAAGTATCATTGTTACATCAATGCTCGCTGGATAATAGTCGCTCGGCTTTACGAGGCCGGGGATATGAACGGCAATAAAGTAAATTGGACAGTGGCTGCACTCAGTTTGTGGACGGTAAAGGCAAATCTGATTCTGGTGATGGTAAATAAAACTTACCCACAACGGTTAGTTGGATAAGGCGTTGGTAAAGACGAGGCAACAATTCGTACAACTTTTGCCACAAGGCTAAGGGGCCGAAATCGTTATCACGAAAATTAAATCGATAAATATGTGTTCAAGAATATGACAAAGTTACAGATTTACACGGTTAGTATATAGTAAACGATTTATATAAAAAATAAGAGTTTCTTTCTATCTTTTCAGCCATTTAAAACAGCATATAAAAGTACATTCCGTTGTTACTTTAAACGTTATATATTAATTTGAAATAAGTAAGTATATAGGTTCAATTAAACAAAATCCCTTTTGGCTCAGACTGCTCTCATCGCATTAGAGGATACAAGTATCATCGTTACATCAATGCTCGCTGGATAATAGTCGCTCGGCTTTACGAGGCCGGGGATATGAACGGCAATAAAATAAATTGGACAGTGGCTGCACTCAGTTTGTGGATGGTAAAGCCAAATCTGATACTGACGTGGAAATGAAACGTCTTAACTATTAGTTGGAACGGTTTAACGAGGCTAGCAACTTATGTCAATCGCATTAATTAAAAAATAAAAACTGACTGAAAGGCAGTCAGTTTTTATTTTTTAATTAATGCGATTTATGTCCGCTATTTTGATTTTTTTTTTGCTGACATTACATCATCATCGTCAGCCTCGTCCACTGTTGCACATAGGCCTCCCCAATTGCACGGCATCGAGATCGTTACATAGCATATGATAATTCAGGAAAGAATATAGAATATGAATCTAATGACACCTCACACTTCAAAATGGTCAAGCGATTTCGGCTACAGGAGGCAACAATGGAACAGACATACTGACAAACATATATGTATGTATACTTACATACGTTCGAAAAACGAACCGTCTTTATTCAATTACAAGGCTACAGGGCCTAAATCGAAATCACGAAAATTTTATGCGGTAAATGTTGGAACATTTGCTGGACAGCTGATTTTTGTACTTTTAGTTCTATGTCAGTACTTTCCAATATTAACCTTTGATTGCAACCAATGAATGAATGATTAATTTACATTTTAGTAGGTTACACATTGTATGTACCCCATAAATCTTGCCGAATGTACCCATCACACTGAACAAATTTCCCTAAGGAAAAAAGTTTGTAGTTAGTTATTAAATAGATTTTACATAAAAAAGAAGAGTTTCTTCCAATTTAGCCAGTAATGCTAACACATTATTTTGATATAGGTAGTAGCAGGAAGTATATCAACATGTAGGCACAATCTATAAAAAAATGAAAAAGGAACGGTAGAATGAATATATTCATCTAAGTAAGTAAAAATAATGTCTTAGGACTTTAATGGCAAAAAGAAATTCTAAGCATTCCAAGCACAAACTCAATCCAATCCAGATGTAAATAAACTTAGCCAAACTACTCGTAGATTTTCCACAGATTTCAAGATGCTGTAAACCGGCGATGTCTTGAGAAGATCAGCTCTGTTTACCGGGGTTATCATCGGAAATAACTCGTGTTTCGTGTATGCTGGGCTGCTCCTTTGGCAAACTAGCAGACTTTGAAACGCTCACATGAAATGATTTGAATGCAAAAACGCCTCGATATATTTTGAATTAAGCATGATATTTTGGTAGAATAAAGATATTTCGTGTGGACTGAATTGTCTGGTATTCAGCCGCCCGTTGATATCGAATATTATTGCCGCCTCCCATTTGACGTGCAACTAAGAGGGAGGGGGGAGAACCTAGTTTATCATGTTGGTGAGCTTGCGGGTGGAAAACTGAATCAAAATAGTGATGGGTTGGTAGCCGCGTCGCCTATTGACATGATTCCTCGGATATTCGGCCATTCCGTCTTTTTACGATCTGCGCAAGATGAGAAACAGCTGGTTTTTTTTTCTCCCAGACCAAAGTGGAAGATTTTTCAATATTATCTTACTGATGTAATGAGAAATAAACCAAGAAGAATCAAAAGTTAATTTCATATTAATCGCTGTTACATTCTTGAGACTATAACATTTTACAGGCAGATATACAGACTACCATTTATAAAACGTTTTGCTAAGGGGCCTGAAATGCAGCACTAATAATATCGGAAATAGCTTTTCAATGCCTCCGAATCGGTAAATATTCTTTATATTTCGTCTGACGCTAGCCTCTTTGAACGAACTCAAATAAAAGACGGGGTTTTCAACCAAATCGTAAATCAAGGCACTTGGCTGGAGAGAAAGCGCTTTGCATTCAGCGGTTCGTGGTTCCACTGATCGTATCTTTTTATAACAAATATGCCGTTTGGTTTAGTTTTATTTCTGTTTATTCTTTCGCGAATCAAGACAAGTTGATGATGAAGTTGTTCTAAAACCTAATTTTTAGTTCCAGTTTGTACATATACGTATAGGGTTGAAGTCGGTTTTAGATTTTTGTTAAAAATAATATTATTAGTTTTATACTACTGAGTAGGTCAACAGATGAAAAGCGGATACTGTAGCCTATGGACACCTAAAACACTAGGGGTGCCACTTGCTTCTCTATGTGTACTGTACCGTTTGTTTATTGGGCTATGCTCCAAAGAATTGTTTGAAATGATACGGCGACTTTCTGTCACACCTCACGCCATCTACGTGGTGTTCATTCTCATTGCGAACAGTGCATTTTAACGGAATGTTCTTCCACGTACGCTAAAGTTATGGAACTGCTATGATTTTCCCGAGAGATCACAACATGGAATTCCTCAAAAAGGGCGTAAAAAGATTTAGCGATAGGGAAATGCAAAGTTAAGTCTAAAACTAAAAATGAGTATTAAAATGAGTTTCTCTCGGCGTTTTATACTCATCTCTCTCAGCAGTGGTAGTTTCGAAATCTTAGAAGATTACCATTTTACAAATCTATATCTACTAAAAATTTTAAGAGGAAAGATTGTTTGTTTGTTTGCATTGAATAGGATCCGAAACTACTAGACGGATTTCAAATTTTTTTCATCTACAGAAAGCTTATTTATCTGATGGTGACACAGGCTTTAATTTCTATAATAAATTGCTAGTATTAAATAAAGAATAATACTTATGAATTAAAATAGAGATACAATGTTAACCGAATCTAAAAATATATTCATTGTAAGACTTATTGTTCATTGTACCGACGTTGTTAACGCCTTAGATTAGACGAAGGGTTTGCCGATTCCGATGGATATATCATGTTTTATAAATAAATACATATAGAACTCAGTTTCCCGTGGACACCAGGATTATTTTGCTGATAATGCTATCAATGAGATTTACGTACATTATTAGTTATTACTGTTAGTCCCTTTAAACGACATTTTTCCCGTCCGATTTTTATATAGCATAGGAGACACATTTCCTGCTCTGTGCCCTGTACAATGGAACCGCACCCATTTCCAATGCGAGCGTGTGAGCACTTATCAAAAATGTATTTGCGTTGAGTGTCGCATTTTGCACCAATTATTGAGCTTTCCAGCTTTTGAGCTTTGAAAGTATCGCTCGGATAGAGTGACGATTTTGCCCACTTCTCATGTGCGAGAGTTATAGAAAGACACTTCATGCCTTTGCAGATTAAAGATGCGCATAATTTCTTTTCTACCATCTATCTAGAGGATTCTGCTCTGAAATATTATGGATACTATTCCGCATGTAGGTTGATCCTCGACATTCCCTTAAAGGGGTGAATACAGCCCCTTAATACTAAAAACTTTTCCTTCGATTTTTTTACATTTTTTCATATAAATTTCCCGGCCAGCAGATCAATTGTAAGAGAATGACAAAATAAATCAGTTCCCAGGTTGGTCCCATAGAAAAAGTTGTTCATATTGACGGGCTGCATCGCCCCTGCAAGGAAATGTTGAGAATCCATTAACGTAGCTACGAGAACATACTTATAGTTTGTGGGACATGACGACACATTTTACAGGCCAATTAACTAAATAAATAATCTACCTAAGCATATCACATGGTCTGCCTTATAGAGGATTCTAGATATATTAAAAATAATGATTGCTAAGAAAGTAGTAGGTAAGTATCTATATTTAAAATAAAATACACATCCCTATGTGTTTCCTTTCGAATGTACACCAAAATATAACCTATCTATGGTTTGTAAAATTACGGAAATCAGGATGGCTCACTGTAAACTCACAGCCAAAGGGCAATGTTTATTCGTTCTGTCCATCCATTACTAACAGGGTAATAGGTCGGCGCGAGATGCCTCTTGATTCTGATTGTTAGCTTCGTGATTAATGTTCTCCTTCAGCCTGTGTTCATTAATTCTCACTTCCAATTACCGCTGCCTCCATAAACACGAAAACTTTACTTACTCTGTATAGGACTGAGGTCAAAAGAATGGAAATTTGAAAACGTTTTAAAGAATTTAACCGACTTGATTTTTCTTAAACACATACAACTTTTTTAAGGCACTAAGTTTAACAGCTCTTCCTTCTTCCAAGGCCCTGTCATCCGTTACTTACTTTGGGCGTAGGTATGTTCTATTTAGTCGTAGTTTTATTGTTAATTTGACGTCATATTACGCCTCTCTAGAATTTTGATGTACCTTAATAGGACGTATACCTACCCAGTAAGTTCTGCGAAATAATATAGCAGTTAAATTTATTTACAAACAATTATTTTGATCAAAGTACCTAGCAAATATTCTGCAAGTTCCATCAATATTTTCTAATTTATAGAATCTGCGCGAGACGGCCGCTGAACGGTTTTATTTAGCATAGAACTTCCATAAAAAGTGGAGCTCGACAGCAGTAATAAGAGTTTGCGGCTAGATTCGATTAGGCGTTCGCAAGAAAAATGTCATAACTTGAATAGTTGCCGAGATTAGGGTAAACGGGTTTATATTTAATGGACCGTCAAATTTAAATATGCGTCTAGTTTAAAATATACAGCCCAATACACTCCTTATAACTATCTATAGTAAATCGTAAACAAGGTGTTATGAAGTGAATGGATTATAATGAGCAAGTATAAATAAACTGAGGAACGAAAAGAAAAAATTAAAAATCTATGCTGTTGAAAAAAGTTGTTACCTAAGGTTGTTACCTACTTATTTATGAATGAATGTGTATGTATATGCTATGACAGACGCGAACTAAGTATCATTTTTTTATTACCATACCTACGTGTAGGTACGACAGTTCTGTATCAACCTTTATAGCTATTACAAAATTCTTTCCAATTTCAGCGTGAGTTCTAAAGAATCTTTCATTCAGGTGCTAACACGTTTTCTTATTTGTAAAAAAAAATCGCTACACGAAATTCGACCAAGACGCGATCAAAATAAAGGGCAAAGTTGAGTTATAGATTATCGGGCACTCAAAAGTTTGCCATAATGAAAAATGTAAGTTCAGAGTTGGTACTTACCGAAGTATCGCGTGTCGAATGACAAACGACCGCTGCGGTCGACTGATCCGTCCAGAAGTGCCGAGTTGGAAACTTTGCTGAATAAATATCATTCCATCGATGTCACTTTCAGTACCCACCTACTTTGTGAATCCTTTCTTGATAGATATTTTTTTAAATATATGGATAGCTTAAATGTTTTTGCCTGTTCATTTTCTCCGTTTTGTCATCTTTATTATCTTATTTATCACAAGATCAAGCGGCCTAAACGAAACTAGTGAAAGGTTCTATTTTATTTCGCTTAGTTGTACCTTATAACTATATGCAATGCATGTAACTATATACTTAGATACTGAAAGAAAATTAAGTTTAAGATTAGTAAGTACTTATCTTAATCTGTCTTTGCTGCTAACAGCGTTATAATATTAATAATAATCCGAGTTAAGCACGCAATTTCTACTTATACGTTCCTTTCGCAACATTACCCTCACCCTATTCCCGAGTCTAGCATGACATTTGCACATCGGGATTAATAGCGAAAACAGATAGAGAAGATTTAGGGTTATAATATTTTAAAGTCGCCTGGACGCACATGTCTCCATACAAACGGAAATAAGGAATTGTGGCAATATTTGATAATTTTGGGGTAAAATTAAGCATTCAATCAATTAATCTAGCATAAGATTGGTGCAGCGATATCTATAGCGAGAAGGGATCGGGAAGTTTTTGGGCCAATATTGCATTACTTAGTCCGCCCAGGCTTTGCCCGTGGTAGTTTTTGGGCCAATATTGCATTACTTAGTCCGCCCCGGTTTTGCCCGTGGTACATACCTAGCCTATATATGGTAGTCAAGGATAATGTACCTATCCAACGGTAAAAGAATTTTTTAAATTGGTCTAGTAAGTAGTTCCTGATATTAGCACGTTCAACCAAACAAAGAAACCCTTCAGCTTTATAATATTACAATAGATATTGGAACATTGGTGTCGATAAGCAGAAGCTGAATACATTTTACTACTAGTCGTCGCTGTCGTTAGACATGTAAGTACCTATACTTTCATATATGCGAAAAGCAAAAGTACATAATTTCATACCTAATTCTATTCATTTGCTACCAATGCAAGCTGATAACGAGCCATTTGTGTTCTATACTCGGGACCCGCTCACAACGCTCAATTCATAACGATTAAGTACGAATAACCCGCGAGTTTAATACTCTCTCTAATACTGCACGCGATAAAGGTTTGTCGTAAATAATGCTTTCTAATATTTACGCAATTGTTACACAAAAATTGTTGCTCGTTTTGTTTAGGTACATACTTTTTATTCTCTTGACTTGTCTGTACTCTCCGACGTATGAAATTAATAAAAGAATGTGTAAAAAAAAATATTAATATTTTATAGATATATATTGCGCATAAAAAAAGGAATGTAAATAATTAAGCCATCTCCTCATGGCGTCAGCTGAAAATCAGCGCTGTAGCTCCCAGCTATCAGCATAAAACTGAGTTGGCCACCTTTTCGGCAATTGCCATTTTTAGTTCGTTCGTAAATACCTAATTTAGTCTTATTAACTTATATTTTATAAGTATTTTTTTGCATTAACAATGCTGTTATTAAATCAAGAAATACGGGAAAAAAATGAGTGCTGCCCGCGTGGATAAGTATATTTTTTTTTATAATCAGTGTACCTATATCTTATTAACTTGCTTATTTCCATATCATCCATAAATATCAATATCGAGTTCCGAGCCTCCCTCTGGTATTAATTACGGCTCTTGTCAGCTAATGGAGGCAGCGAGCGAGATGACTCGCACCTGAATGCCCTAGTCACGCTTCTTAATACAGCCTCTGTCTTACGGTAAATTAATCATTTTCGAATATTATGCTTTGAGTTTGTTTTGATGGCTCGTGGCATGTTGAAAGCGGAGTTTGAATTTTTGCTAGGGATCAAACAATCGCTAGTTTCATCCCTAAGAAAACACCCATTTGAAGATTTTATAAAATGTGGTTTTAATTCGATTTGTTGTGCTTTCGGAAAATATAATTTATTATTTTTTCTTGTCTCGAGATATAGGTTTAACTGATTAAAAGCTTTTCGATCTGAGTGTCCCGGTTGCATCTCCCCAACATTCTCACTGGCTGATCAACGATTTTGATTGCACCTTAGTGAAACTGAACGAAATTTTGGTCGTGCATCGCACGCGCCCGTGTCAGCGAGTGATATACAGACGGAACCGCCACCGCAGCGCACACCATAGTCCAAGACCGAGGCCAATCTGAATAAGATGGTTTTCTATCATGACCAGGCCGGGGATCGAACCCGGGACCCCTGGTGTCGGAGTCTGGTGTGTCAACCATTGCGCCACGGAGGCTGTCTGTGCCCAGAGGATGACAGCCTTAACACTAATGTGTCTATTATTTACTTTTGTTAAAAAGGAGGAAGAATAAAAATCACTGGTTACAAAAATATTAAAATTTATTGATATACACAACTGATATGCGTAAGTACTTTCAATATAACATATGAACACATACTAAAACTATTAAATGCATGCTAAGTGTAACTTTCGTAGAATTATCACGTTTAGTTAACATACTCGTATTATTTACAAGTTAAATTTCAAAATATTATAAACGAAGCGACAGATATGTAATTTTTATTACATCATATTCTATTTATTATCTAAAACAGAAACACAAATATTTACTTGATTTTCACAGCGTTTCAGCTAAAATATATAAAAAGATTTTGAGACATTACATTGACTAATATTCGAGGCAAAATGTATTTTAATTTGTTCACATTCAAGTCGATGTATGTATGTCGCAGTCATCTGGTTGAATTTGCAATTTGATCGAATGACTAGCGCGTTCATTGAATAACAATATTTAATTGAATGACTAAAGGACAACGTATCAAGTCGTTGAATGTAACGTTCAACATCTTGACTGAATGAACGTCATTTAGCGAAGTCGTTGAATCTTAGCCGACTTTGTAATGTTTGGTGATAGCATGATTTCCAAAGCTTTACTTAATCTCAAATTAAGCAAATATTTCTTAGTTTTTAAAGTAGCCGGCGGCGGTGTTATAATGGGTAAACTCATGCTGTCATACTATTTTATTACAAATAACAGACTAAAGTAAATTTAATCAAAAGATTTATCAAAATCGTGTCATCTGTGCGAGCTGTTTGACGCCATATTTGTTTTGGTGACTACTAGCGCCGCAGTGGAAAAAAAATGAACTAAACCTGACTGATTTTATATCCGCTCTGTTCAAAGGGCTATGTTACAATCCGCTAGTTGGACGTGGAGCGACGCTTGTTATATCAACGTTTGGCCTAGTCATTCAATTAAATGGCGTCATTCAATGAACGCGCTAGTAATTCAATCAAATAGCAGATTCAACCAGATGACTGCGACATGAACATGTCGCAGTCATCTTATATTTGATGATGATGATAATGAAACTATAATAATAGTTATGTATACAACTGCATACGTGCGAGCGGGACAGTAAACTGTAGTATTTCCGTGTCTTTTTATGCCGAAAGTTAGTATCAGTCCTTATACTATTTAATATATAAGGCCCTTGGTACCTTTGACATAAAAAGTTGGCGTCATTTTTGACTTCTCCGCACTCGGTTCATATTATTCCTAGGTCAATGGGTACAAATGAAATTTTTAACTCTTCATAAGGCTGTAGATTTATTGAATAATAATTGTACTTGGACCTTATTACAGAGAGTAGGCAGAGTAGAATAGGATCACTCCCAAGTTTTCCCGTGGATGTCGTAGAAGGCGACTTAGGAAACACAAGCTAAACAAACATTAAAAATAACTCTCTTAACCCACCTTCTTGCCAGCATGGAGAGTGCAGGCCAAATCTTTTGACTGCTTTGGCATGTGGCCTCAACACCTTAATTATACGATTAGTTCTCAGAGACTCGCATAGATGGCGCCACTCGAAACTCCAGAACATTGCATCTACCGTATTATGAGAATATAAAAACATGATTCACAAAATATATCTTATCAAAAATCAAAACAATATTTTAGGCATAATATTTGAAAAAGACACCGTATATTTAGTAAGTTAAAGGCTAACGCAGATTACCGCCATCTAGTATCGAGTAGCAAGCAACTCTCCTGCGCCATACATTCGCCTGCTTATCGCAACCTTAATTTGGTCTAATATTTTTGTATGAGGTGGGCAGTCTATTACGTTAGTATTATATTGTCTTTGGCTCTGGCTAATATATGGCTGTGATAGTACAGAGGGGGTCGTGTTCCTGCAATGAAGACTAGGGGGCCTGATGATTTGGACCTTATCACCGAGGCATAGGGCAAAATTTGTAATAGGAATATACTATCCATATCATTACCATCATCATCATCATTAGGTCTTTTTAAGTCTCCACTGCAGGAGCATGACCTTCTCTGTACTACCAGAGCCATATATTCGCCAAAGCAGTCAAAGGATTTGGGCTGCTCTCTCCATGCTGGCAAGAAGGTGGGTTAAAAGTGTTATCTTTAATGTTTGTAAGCTTTGTTTAGCTTGTGTTTCCTAAGTCGCCTATATACTATCCAATGCCCTTAAAAAGCCAACAATTTTATAACTCATCTTTGAATCTCCGCGTTGCCAGCGGCCGTGGATTTCAGATTTTTGTTAGACCTAGGGACGGAAATACTGCAGGGGTCCCGCTCACCCATACGTAATTGTATACAATTGCATATGTGCGAGCGGGACAACAACCGTATATTTCCGTCTTTTCTATGCCGAAAGTTTTCTATATTTACTCAGCCTTTCTACTAATATATAATAAGATTAGGAGCTTAAAAGGACTGAGTTCCCATGAGTCCCCAAAAGTGGGTTGGTTCGTATCAAGGGGTACCAACTCATTTTTGACGTAAGAATTTACGCTATTTTTTCTTCCCCGCTCTTAGTCTAGGATATCTAGGAATAATTTATTTCTAGATATTACAGTATTAGTGACATTTGTGACAATTTTATAACTCATCCTTAAGCCTCCGCCGCCTGAGTGCCAGGTCGTCGTGCTGGAACCACGTGGCGTAGACTCGCAGCGGCTCGGGCGACGAGTGTCCGTGAAAGGACAGCGGCCGGTCGCGCGCCAGGACCTCGCGCGAGTAGTCTTGGGGACGGGCCTGGACGAAATATTTTTTTTATAGACAACCGATTTTATTCTCTTTTTGTAAATCGTTAGTTAAAAATAAATGAAAGATGTAAAGCGTTTCAAATTTGATAAGTTAAGATAAGCTTGTGACATCACAGTTCGTTAACGACAGTTGACGTTGATGACGTTGAACCGATGCTGTCCACGCGCCCAACGTCATTTCGTCCGGTTGAGACCATACATACCTGATGGAACAGCGGTAGATGCGTGACAGTGACGTTGAACCGATGCTGTCCACACGCACCTAACGTCATGTCGTCCGGCGCGGAGATGCCTGCGCACGCGCACCGCGACAAAGTCTGAGCGGCGCCTATACTCAGCACGGTACCGCCGCCGCCGGTTATGTAGTCGAAACCTACGATATAAAAAAAAATACTAAATTTAATAAAATAAAAATCATTTAATTGAGACAATAAAGTGTTGTATTGCCCATATAAGTTGTGTACATCATCATCAGATCTTTTTTAGTCTCCACTGCAGGAGTACGACTCTTTCTGTACTACCAGAGCAATATAATAGCCAGAGCAGTCAGAGGATATGGCCTACAATCTTCACGCTGGCCATTCATGGATTGGAGAAGGAGGTTTACGACGTAAAAAGACTAAGAGTGGTCCTATTCTACTCTGCCAGAAACCACACGGCTTAAACTAACCTATTAATTAACTGGAATATTTAATCAGATGCCATCCATAAAATTTATTCAGTTCATTCAGATTTTATTTAGATTTTATTTATGTCATAGGACGGCAAACGAGCAAGCGAGTCACCTGATGGTAAGTGATCACCGCTGCCCATGGACAACGGCAACTCCAGGGGTGTTACAAAAGCGCTGCCGGCCTTTATTTTTCCCTCCCCAGAGGAGGAGGAAGGGATGGGCTTCCGGCTCACTCATCAAACGAAGCATAGAAGCGGTAAAGCTACTACTCGAACGTCGATTTTCTGTGAGAGTGCGGTGCTTGACGAGCCGACCCATTCATGCTACTAGCAAAAGTGAATTTTTCCGGTAGCGTGGTGGTGAATTAAACTTATTGACTTACCCTTATTAGCCGCGCCAGTTTTCCCGTAGCCATACCCGTATCTTTCACCAATAACAGTGACGTCATCGCCACCTCGGTAGCAACTTAAAACCTCACACAATCTGTGTACCCTAAAAAAAAATTAAAATGTTTGACATATTCAACCGACTTCAAAAAAAGGAAGTTATCAATTCGACCCGGTATGTATGTAATGTTGTCAGAATAACATCGAGTGTTATTTAAAAGTCCTAGTTAGCTACTAAAAACGAGTGCCAAAAGAGTATGTGTTTAAGTTTGTATATTTTATATTTGCCCGCGCTTATCTTAGAAGCTATAACTCGGATTGCTAAAATTCTTTTTTGTTGTACAAGGTATGATCCAACTTAGAGAACAGAGTAAGTTTTTTCGGAAAAGTAATTTGTGAGAAACAAAGTTAATAATGTATCAGTGACAGGGAAAATTAAGTCGGTATAATTTTTTTTATTAAAGTCACTACAAATAATCTACATAGAAAACTAATTATTAAAAATGTGTCCATTTTTTTCTAATGATACCAGGTACATACCCTAATATCGTGTCATCGTCAGCCAAAAATATCCACTTGATTTGCGGCATATTTGCTACTTTTTGGAGCACTAGCTTTAAAATAGCGACAGTTTTCATACAATGGCCAGTTTTGGAGTTAGCTACACCTGTGTGTATAGCGGGGAGGGACGGATCTGCAAAGAAAATAATGTGACTTAAAAAGCACTAGGCTCTTATGGGAACCACAAACAAAATTTTGCTATATTCCCATCATGCAGCATATCAGTGTATATGGTTCATGTTGGGTAAGCTGATAGATGGCACTACCGAAAATGTCGTTGAATGCAAATTTATTACAGATATTACATTATTTAAATTAAAAAAAAATATGATATAAATGCTAAAGAGAAAGACTTCGGAACCAAAAACTGATTATCGTGCCATAAGAAGCGCCTTTTTACTTCAAAAACTAGAAGGCATAGCCCAAGTAGTATTTGATATTTCGTTTCTAAAGAACTATTAAATTTATCTATCAAAATGCGTATACTCGGTCTTATAATTCACGTCAGATATACGTCCTTGTGCTTGAACGACAAGTCCTAATAAGGAGAGGCTATAGCTGCTGTCCTGAAGGACAGAAAGAGCCTTCCTTGCCAGCGGACACGGCGTCGTGGGCGCATTACGCAAACCACCGTCTTCACTTCAACTAGTAGAATCGATCCGCCACTCGTTGGTAAGTTTTCGCATGGTGAATCTTAGTTGGTCTATTTTTGAACCATCATTCGCATGGATTTGCCTGGAAGAGATTGCTATTGCGATAAGGCCGCCTTTTGTATATCTGTTTTGTTATTTTGTTTTTATGAATGTCCTTTATGTGTGCAATAAAGTTTTTAATAAATAAATAAAGGTCGCATGATACCACTCGGATTTTAACTCGTTGAATTATTCACATGTGAATACGAACCGAGTGCTACGTCACTGACGAACTGATCGCTTCTACCTGTAAAAAAATTGAGCCCCTGATCTGAATGAGGAGTTCTTAAATATAGTTTGTTTCTTACCTGGTTTATCACTGAAGAAGAGCAGGTTGCTGACATGTTTGCCCCAGGTCTTCTTGACCACTTTAGCTCTGGTCGCATGGAAACCGCTCCAGGTCTTCACGGCGAAGAAGATCGTCTCCTCAGGTATGGCACTGCCCTGCCGAGAGCAAAGGCTTTAGTGGACATTTCAGATTACAGAAACGCAATGATATTTAAACTTGGTAAGAAAATAATGTCTAGAACTTCGAATGATGATTTTATTTTCTAGATCATGTTTAAGTGTACATAGGTACTTCTGGAGACGTAACCAGACTGATGTGACGTCACAAATGTCACTTTTGTACAAATTTTTCATACAAATTGCCCGGCCGACTTTTGTATGGGAATGTCAATTTTTAATTTCCAGCCATAGTCCTATAGGCAAGTTGTTCATATTGACGGGCTGAGTCACCCCTTGAAGGATCGAACAGGTTTTTACTAACATATTGTATAGAAGCACGTGGCACGAGGCCCAGTGGCAAACGGGGACGTGGCCGACCAAAGACTGGAGAATAAAAACGACAGACAGGCAAAAATGGAAAGGAGGGAAGAGGTTTTTGCCCACCACTGGTACATTCAAGGCTCATAATAATAATAGTAGACATACACATGTGTCAAACTGCCGAGGGTACGTAGCGCAGTTATCTGCAGAGACCACACAAAAGCTCATTTCCGCAGTAAGCAAAGGGCCAGGGTTGTCTGCTCCACGGTACACTAGCTGGGCGAGCTCAAACGCGGGGTCTATTGAAAAGTCAGCTTCTAGTTTCCATTCACCTCTTTCCACTTGTTTGAAAAGGCTGTAACAAATAATCAACCGTTACAAAATTCAAGTGACAAAAAAATCGACTGGACTTACGTTATTTCACATATCATCATTGACAGCCTTCTATATCCCGTTGCTAGGTAAAGGCATCTCTCCATGCCTTATACAAATACATGCCATCTCTATCGGCCTTGTGCCTTACGCAACCAGTTTCAATCTGCGATTTTTCTAATAACTATCGTCGACCCACCTCGCTCGGTACCGCCGGCGTGGACGACTTACGCTTCGTTTGCCATCTATTGGCCACCATTCTGTTAGAACCCTACTCCACCTATCATCGCCGTGCCTTGCCATTTGCCTTGGCAAGTCTACATTATATCCATTTCATACAGTGACACTTCATGTGTACGGCAGGGCATTTTACAAAATGTGCCTGACAAATAAGTGTCACTAAGCTCACGATAGCAACGTTTGTAAATCACTGAATAAAGATTTTTCTATTCTATTCTATTCAACATAATTACTCTGATGATTTCTGGATTTGTTTACTAGGTTACTTTAAAAAACATTCATAACCAGTTACGTACCAGATAAGTGCTTGATATTTTTACGACGTTCCGTAAAAATATTAATCAGATGCAAATCATCAAGTTTAGAAAGAAAGAAAGAAAGAAAAATAATTTATTCGGAGCCACACAGTAATACATTCAGTTTAAGTTTAGCAGTAAAGGATGATTAAAAAATATAGAGCTGGATAAATTAAAAAGAAAATAATTAAATTACGACCATTTACCGTCATTAATGTATGATTCTGAGATATTATATTACTAACTTTACACTATAAATTCGAAAGAGCTTACTTTTCCATGAGTTCAAGCCTCATTGCGAAGCCACTGGCGAAATGTGGATACACAAAGCCACCTTCCTCCTCCAGATCCTCATAAAATGTGAAATGATGGATAATTGTTGGCTCTTCATCGCTCAGTGGGTAGCCAATCCACATAGAGTCCTAAAATCAAGATCCCAAGCGTATAATAATGAAATGGTATTGAAAAAACAACTTATTTTGTGACTACCACTCCAATGTTCTCCCGTGGATGTCGTAGTATAAAAATCAAGGAGACCTCTCCAACCCGTCTGGCCAGCGCTGAGAGTATAGGTCAAATCCTTGATTGCTCTGGCTTACATATGGCTCTGGTAGTACAGAGACGGTCATACTCCTGCAGTAGAGACTAAAAGAGGCCTGATGATGATGATGACTTTCTCTTAGGTGTGAATAGCACAGCAGATTATTTGGCTAAAATAATATCCGATGACCGTCGGGACAAACTGTTCTTTGAATAGCAGCAAGACATCTATCCCACCATCTGGCAAGATGACCTACAGGAAATTGCACGAAAACTTGACTACTATCAAATGGGTTTGCTCTTGACCATCATCTAGTATAGAGGCAAAGATATGGCCTAAGATATAGCGTGCTTACCCTGAAGAAGCCTACTCACACTATTTTTAAAAAGATTCATATTCGTTGCAAGCTGATTCTAATCTGCTTCCCTAAAAATTATTCGAAGAATGCTTCAAAATATTAAATTATACCTTACCTTCTGTTCATCAGCGGCTGCTAAAGCCTCAAACAGATTCTTCCACCTCACAGCCGTATGCGCTTCTAGGAACACCACCCATCTGACGTCACTCCCTTTATACCTCTCCACTATTGGTCCGAGAAGTGGTATAATGGTCCACGCTCCCGGAATGCGGAAGTCTTCATGAGTTAAGTGGACTACTGGATGTCGCTAAAACAAAATATGTTTAATGTTTGTTTTGTTTTTCGTGTGTGTAAGTGGCCAACACTGGTGTCAGATTTTCAAGCTCCCTTAAGGCATCTGATTTAGCTTCACGACTGCCATCCATGATGATAGCCGGGACCAACGGTTTAATGTGCCTTCCGAAGCACGGAGGAGCTCGAGATATTTTTATGCCTGCTGCGCCCGGGGCTGCTTAACATGCGAAAGCGCAAATAATGCTCACTCCCACTAGGCCATCGTGCTCCTTAATATTTTTAATTAAGTGGCTCTTTGATCCAGATCTTTACGTATTTAAAGAGCAGTCAGTGTTGGAATTCCGTAATGAATAAATTCCCTCAAAACAATTTGGCGTTTTATTACGTAAGTACTATTATTAATTCTGTGGTTTTACTCCAAATCCCAACCATATCCACGTAACTGTATATCTCACCGGCGACACGCACTCTGGCAAATGTAGTTCCGAAAGTCATCGTTAGATGGCAGTTCTAGTGCTAGTTAACTAGACTAATCAGAATTTGTTATTGTATGACGTAAAAAAAGATATAACCAAGTTACTTATTTAAAAATATAAAAATTAAATTTGTATTAATAGAAAATACTTTTTATCGGTGGAGTGTGAATATTTGTTAAGTGTAACACGTAACGCCCTCTGTGTATATCTGCAGTGCAACTCTAGTTTGTACTACTTCAGTCATGAAAACGTCACAGATGTCACCATGCTTGTGCTAAGCTTGTTACTTACATTTTCTATTTCAAAAACTTGGTTTTCTATATTCTGCTTCAGTCTGGCGGCGACGCTCGCATGATACGGCTCCGATTGACTTACAATTATAAACACTACATTGCTCGAGTCTGGAACAAAAGAAACGTTACGTTAATTATTTGTTCATCATCATTATCTCATAGTGGGAGAGCTCGTGAACCATCTGACTAACCCGTTTCCCACAAAGCTAGAATTTTTTTAAATTATATTTTATTATCTGCTAATTATAAAAGTACCGGTCTGGCAGGGATATCGCGGTTGCGTCATCATCCCTTAAATTTTTAAAAATGCAAAAAAAAAATTTTCGTAACCTTCTGCCACAAGGCTACAATTTTAATATGTTATAATTTAAGTATGTTTAAGTCTAAAAAAAAATCGCCAACCTCTTTTGAGGGTTGCAAGTGTGTGCCAGACGATAGCAAAGTTGTCATTGGGACGGTAATTCATAACCTGCTGCCACAAGGCTACAATTATGAGGGAACATTCTTTCAATTGTTTAAAAAATATATGTAAACAGCCAGACCATTCTAGCGGTTGCAAGTACCTGCCAGGCGACTATATAATAGTCATGTCGCTCGATGGGAGTGCGCGCGCAACAGACGCGTATGAGTTAGAAAGTTAGAAAGAAACAATACATCTATTGTAGTGTTCGACGGCCTCCATGGGGCAGTGGTTAATCTGCGGCAGGGGTGGACCCTGGTTCGATCTCCGGCCAGGTCATAATGGAAAACGATCTTTTTTATTTGTACGTATTCTGATTTCTCTGAAATTTTGATATCAGGGCTCCTAAAAAACGATCAGCCCTGTGTATTAGTGTCAATACTCAATACTCAATGTTTTATTGCAAACCATAAAGTACATAAGATGACATTAATATGAAAGGTAAAAGTTTATTTATGGACCCTGTTGGGTGCAGCAATATGGTTAGAATGTCATAGAAGTCAGTTGCTGATCTTATATACAGGAACCCCGACTTTGCCTATATTTTCAGCCCGTTTCAATTACTTGTGTTAATTAGGATAAACTTTTAACTAAACTATTTTATTAAATTTTCAAAATTTCATCTTGCTTGCTGCAGCGTGAAAATGTGTGAAGGACAGAGTTACTTTCATGTACCTATAATATTTGCATGTATAGACTACTAACGTAGTATAGAAGATAGAAGTATGGATGAATAGGTAAAATTTTTAATTTATGACCATCTGTCTAATTTTCCGACACTTCAAACACGTAAATTATAGCCTATGTTACCTGCCCCCCGATTTACTAACTCGGATGACAGGTGTCGATGCCTATCAATCTAGGATTTCCTGTTACATTGCGGGTTTTGCTTGCTCGAACTTTTTATTTGGAAAACAAAAACCGCATTGTAAAGGAAAATCCTAGATTGATAGGCATCGACACCTGTCATCCGAGTTAGTAAATAGGGCTGGTGATAATGAAGCTTTCAATACGAATGTGAAAAAAATGTTTTGAGTTTGTTTGAATTGGAGTAAGTATGGATGAATTGCATGACATATAAGGTACATATGGTCCCAGTGGCCCATTATTCCGCGCTTCACCTGAAACCGATCGCGCGTGATTGATGCGACGTGCAGTGTACAACACGCGGCGTATAAGTTGAACTAAGTGTGAGCGAGACACACCTATATTAATCAGTGGCAATGTATTGCGGTGTCCTACTCACACTTAGGTCAACTTATTTGCCGGGCACTGTACCTACATATAATAAGCAGTCGTCAGCGGCGGGCTACGATTCCGGTTTGTGAACTCGATCCGAGCAGACGTGTTGTCGCGGCACGCTCTCTCTTATCGGTTCATATTTCTTGGAACCTAGCTGTCCGTTTAAGCTATTGTGTCTCGGCCCTTTGTTGTCGAAAACTCTGCCCACAAAGTGATTTATCACCACGTGGTAATTGTTTCTCGACCGCTTTGGACGAAACCTTGGCTCCAACAGTCAGTGCGATTGCTCGGACAGGCGTATCCTGTGATCGAGCCCACTCACTCCGATTGTGTTCCAGCTGCAGCTCGTCGACCACTCGGACCCGGTGGGCGGCGTGGTTCCTGCATCACTTCGACGCCACACGTGTTCTTTTTAGAACGCGCTTCGTGGTGTATACGCAGCTCAGTCTGTCCTTTTCAGGACAAGCACTGACTGTAAGTGTTTCTTGGCAATCTCGTCAATCTTGCCCACCGTCGCGCACTGTGCGTCGTGTGGAGTAGTCCTCGCACTTAGTCGAGGCCGTGCTTCGAGCAATCGTGTTGCGGTGTTCTACGCCAATACGGGTTGCTCGTAGATACGTAGTGCGGACCCTGGCACTAGCCTTTACCCCTTCAGGGTAACGGCAATTACTAGGACGGGCTCTGGAGCACTTGGCCTTGGGGGCTTCCCTAGTCAAGCCAGAGTATCGGTTAGGTAATTAAGACCTAGGTTCGCACCGCTTGCACAAACAAGGTTGGCAGCGGCAAGTAGGCAGGTTCCTTTGTAGCTTGTAAGTAGGGCGGTAGGGTACCCTCTGTCGCCACCCAGCAGAGGATAGGGCGTTAGGGCTCTGGGTACACCCCCCAGAGAAGTAGGCTTACTTTAGGGCACGGCTTTCCCCACGCGTCCCCTCCGATGTAGCCACCGTAATGGCTGCACTCAAGTCGGATTTTGAACTCTTTAAAGAGTTCATCTACTCTAACTCGAAGGTCCGTCAGGACTTTAACACCTTCAAACGAAGGAATCGGGCGAAACACTCCCGGGGTATCCCCTGGGAGGACCTCGACCTGAATGAGTCCACCCCTCACATCCGTCCCGCTTCACCAGTGGTGCACCCAGAGG
This sequence comes from Rhodophaea formosa, assembly GCA_963082605.1. Classification (NCBI taxonomy): domain Eukaryota; kingdom Metazoa; phylum Arthropoda; class Insecta; order Lepidoptera; family Pyralidae; genus Rhodophaea; species Rhodophaea formosa. The sequence goes on from OY720209.1 coordinate 21,837,659, forward strand.
CGCCCTGTTCCCCCTGCCCGACCGCGACCGCGACCGCCCTCCCCAACCGATTCGACACCCTCCCCATAGAGGAGGAGGACTATTTTGAAGATGACACCAAACCGTCATCCACCCTCGCTCCCCTAGAGACTGTCCCCGAGTCCGAAGAAATGGAGACGGAGACAGCCTCCCAAGGCACCCCAATCCCACCCTCCGGAAGGGAGGCCCAAGCTGAGCCGTCGCAGTGCTCCGACGACGACGAATATACCGTCGTCGCCGGAACAAAGCGGCAGCGCAAGGCGAAGGCTGCCCCAAAGGACACCCCCGCCCCTAAGGCCGCCAAGGCCACCCCTGCCCCTAAGGCTGCCAAGGCCACCCCTGCCCCTAAGGCTGCCAAGGCCACCCCCGCCCCTAAGGCCACTAACGGCTCAGCCGAAACCCAGTCCTCCGGACTCCCCCCGACCGAGCCTTCCACTGGCCGGAAGCCCAAGCCACCTCCGATGGTGGTCATCCAAGACACCAAAGTATGGGAATCTGTCTCCCGCACTCTCAATGAGCGCAAAATTCAGTACTCGCGCGCAAACGCGAGGTCCGAGAACGGTCTCGAGATAAACGTCCCCACCATGGACGATTACCGCGCTCTAACGCGCCTACTCAACGACCGCCAGATTCCCTGGCACACCTTCGGTCTCCCGGGAGACCGACAACTTCGGGTTGTCATCAGAGGCATCCCTTCCTCCACGTCCCTTGACTATGTCAAGGAGACCCTCATTGCCCAGTCAATCCCCGTCATCGAACTCCACCGCATGTACGGGAAAAATAAAAAAGCGTACCCAATGGTACTTGTGGGTTTACCCAACAATGCCGAAGGGAAGGCTATTTTTAAAATCTCGACATGCGCTGGACTCACCGCATTTAAAATTGAAGCCCCCCACAAGCGTGGCACCATCGGTCAGTGCCATCGCTGCCAAAAGTACGGGCACGCGGCCCGTAATTGCCACGCCACCCCTCGCTGCGTGAAATGTTTGGGGGACCACGGCACAGCGGATTGCGACCGCATCCGAACGCCCGAGAACGAGGCAAAGGCGGCTTGCGTCCTTTGCGGGCAGGAGGGCCACCCCGCCAACTGGCGGGGCTGCTCTAAGGCCCCCAAAGGCAAGCAAAATGCCTGGGCCGCGAAATCTCGGGAGAGTACCGCCCCCCAAAAAGTCACAAAGCAGGCTCCCCAGGCGCCGGCGCCAATCCCTCCTCTAATGGGAATGCACTTCCCTCCTCTGCCCCAGCAGGCAAGTCAGCCGGTGGCTCACCCACCAGTCCCCGCGTGGACTCCCCCAGCACAACGTGCACCCACCACCAATCCCCTTCCCCTTCCCCCCATGCTGGCTAACACCCTAGTCCCATTGGTAATGGGCGCGTACGATGCCATAGATTTGGATGCTATGGAGGAGATAGGCCGGGCTATGTTAGCCACTGGCGGCCACTCGACCCACCTTATTACCATCCTCGCCCTGCATAGGCAGAAAATCGAGGACTTTAGGAACTCCCCCGCGGTATTGCGGTACTTCCCTAAGACGCGCTAATATGGGTAGTCTCAAACAAAGAGAAAAACCCCGGTCCCTTTGCATCGCATACTACAACGTATGCGGCGAGTTCAACCAGAAGAAACTCCTCATCCAGGAGTTTCTCGTTCAACATCAGGTTGACATTTTCCTCGCCCAAGAGACCTTTTTAAAGCCACACCACCGCAACCCCCGTATCGCGAATTACAACATAGTCCGGAATGATAGGTTAGGCGCCGAAAACGGTGGCACGGTAATCTACTACAAAAGGTCTCTCCTTTGCACTCAACTAGACCCCCCCGCGGCTCTCATCAACATTGAGTGCTCCCTCCTCCGAATAGCCATGACCGGTCATGCGCCTATTAACATCGCCTCCGTCTACCTCCCCGGGAAAAAGGCGCTACTCCGTAGCGACCTCGAAGTCCTCTTTTCGCTGTCCAGCTCCACCATCTTGGCCGGAGACTTTAACAGCAAATCGATTCGCTGGCACTCCGTCACGAACTCGACAAACGGACTGACACTAGAGCGTCTTCACGACGAACTAGACTTTGACGTTGTTGCCACTTTAGCTCCCACGCGCTACCCCACTCAGGAGGGACATAATCCCAGCGTTCTCGACATAGCCCTGCTCAAGAACATCACCCTTCAGGTGTGTTCAGTAGAAGTCCACCATGCCGTCATTGCCTCCGACCATCGACCGGTTGTTTTACAACTAGGACCGACTGACAACGGACGCATAATGCACACCAGAACGGTGACCGACTGGAAGAAACTTGGAAAGGTTATCAACCAGTCGACACCGTACTTGGATGCAATTCCCGACCTAATTACCACAACAGACGAGACCGACCTTGCCATCTCTTCTCTCACCAGCCACCTGCAAGCATCCCACAAGGAGTGCTCTCGGCAAGTCCCATCTGTGGATCCCACCCACAGAATGGAGCTTCCCGAGGATATGCGGCAGCTGTTGAGAGAAAAGAACCGCGCTTCACGCTTACACGACAATTACCCCACTGAAGAGGCCCGTGCCCACCTTCGCTACTTGCAACGGCGAGTCAAGGAGCGCATCGCGGAAATTAGAGACGAACGCTGGGGCGATCTCCTATCCGAGATGACCCCTCACCACCAGGCCTACTGGCGTATTGCCAAAAGCCTCAAGACCGATACGGTTTGGTCCACTCCTCCCCTCACGCGCCCAGATGGCTCCATCGCCTTCGATGATGACGAAAAAGCTGAATGTTTCGCAGACAGCCTGGAGAGTCAATGCTCTCCTAGTCGTGAGCCAGTAGACCCCGACCACCTCCGCGAGGTGGAATCGCACGCAGAACGATTCGTCGCTCCTAAAACGATTCCTCCCAACGTCCCCCTAGCTCCGACGACACTTGACGAAGTGAAGTCGATCATACGCGACCTCAAACCCCGGAAAGCACCCGGCGCTGACGGACTCTCCAACGGATTGCTCAAATGCCTTCCGCAGACCCTCCTCCTCCTCCTTGTGAGCATATTCAATGCGTGTCTCGCAAATTGCACCTTTCCAGCCGCCTGGAAGGAAGCAATTGTGATCGGCATCCCCAAACCAGGTAAAGACCTGAAAAATCCCACCTCCTACCGACCTATTAGCCTCTTGAGTGCTCTGGGGAAGATCTATGAACGGATCCTCCTCAAAAGACTCAAGGACTATGTAGAGTCGAAAAGTCTCATCCCCGACGAGCAGTTTGGTTTTCGGGCCAAACACGCTTGCCACCACCAGCTGCACCGCTTCACGGAGCACATCCTAAAACTTCGAAACTGGGGTCGTCCCACGGGAGCACTCTTCTTCGATGTAGCGAAAGCCTTCGACAAAGTCTGGCATTCTGGCTTGATCTCCAAGCTGGCCAATATGGGCCTCCCAGACAGTCTCGTGCACATCATACGAGACTTCTTGTCGAATAGGACTTTTCGCTACAGAGTTGAAGGATGTCTCTCGAACCCCCGTCCCATCCGAGCCGGCGTCCCTCAGGGCGCGGTTCTCTCACCTCTCCTCTATTCGCTTTACACAAGCGATATTCCCAAGACCCCTAACGTAGAGTTGGCATTATTCGCCGACGATACGGCTCTCTATACCTCCCATTACAATAACTCAATGATTGTGAAACGGCTTCAGTCCGCCGTCGACGCACTAGGCAGGTGGTTTAAGAGGTGGCGCATCGAGGTCAATCCTGAGAAGAGCACAGCTGTACTCTTCACGAAGGATGGCCAAGGTACGCGACGTCGAAAAATCACCATGTCTGGTGAAGTCCAATCCCCAATAGGGACAGTGTCCCTATACGACAAGCCCATTCCCTGGGCTAAAAAGGCCAAGTACCTTGGAGTCGTATTCGATAGTGGCATGACCTTCAGTCACCACATCACCAAAGTCCGCAACCATGCCGCCTTTGTATTAGGCCGTCTCAGTCCCATGATAGGCAATGCTAGGATGTCACTTAGAAATAAGTTGACACTCTATAAGCTTTGCGTCCGCCCGATCATGACCTACGCCGGCGTAGTGTTCTCCCATATCGCGCCCTCCCACATCAAACGGCTTCAACTCGTACAGAACCGTTTTATCCGTAGGGCGACCGGCCATCCTCGATACATACGTATGACAGACGTACACCGTGACTTACGACTCGAGTCCATCCACGGCATTCTCAAGAACGCCTCCAAGCGTTACTTCGAGAATGCCGCGCGACATCCCAACCCCCTAGTTGTGCAAGCCGCCAACTACTCCCCCACTCTCCATGACACTGCGACCGCACGTCGCAGACGTCCTAGGGACGTCCTTACCGACCCCGATGATCCCATTGACATCGTTCTTGCCCAGTCCAGCTCCTCTCCGGCTCCGAACAGCCAGAGGAATCCCACCCTCCGCCCCTGTCGCACTCGCCACCGGGTAAGAGTGCGTAGAGTAGGACTAGCTCCGATTACTGGTGACCGCCCGGCGGTCCCGGGTGATTTGCACCCAGGATAGGTCCTTCGGACACCGTAGCTTTCGGCCCATACGGCAAAACATGAGAGTTGCTGCTCTCTAAAGGCTTTGCCATTGTTTCTCAGCTCGGCCCTTCAGGTCATGCATGCAAATCGCGGCCCATCTGGCATATGAGAGTTTGCTGTCTCTCCAAGCCTTGCGCACCCAGGCAACGCCCAAAGCCGAGGTTCGTCCCTCCTGGGAACCCTTTGGTGATGTTTGCCTTACAGGTTGAGGGCATTCTGCCCTCACCTCAAAAGTCCGGTGAAGTAGCGAAAGCTCACTTGGAGCTAGCTACGTAGTCCATTCAAAAAAAAAAAAAAAAAAAAAAAAAAAAAAAAAAAAAGCGGCGGGCTATTTATCATCGTTGGACGACGACACACCGCACACCCATATAGTAATGGACCATGGACCTAGGAATAATATGGACCCGGCATTAGACACATCAAAAGTGAAGCATAACTTACGTCACATCAAGTCACATGTGTGCAGCATGTATTTGACATTTGGGAAATTTGACATTTCGTTCGACCGGGGAAAAGCGTAGGGATTTTGTGCCGATGTGTGCGTGCGCTAGTGTCGCGACACGAGTGTAGGGATTTTTATGTGCGTCACTGTTACATTTTCCAAGGGCATATCCTGATTATTCTTAGATCCATGTAATGGACATTGATAATCTATACTATTATTATGAAAGGGAAAGATTTGACTGTGTTTGTGTGTAATGGTTAGACATTGATGTTTTTCTTTAGTAGATTAATAGTTTATAACGAAAGTTAACAACTCAATTGTGTAACCAATACGAAACAGTTAATGTTTTTAAATTTTTATCAATATATTATCAAGTTCTAACACTATAGGTAAGTCATAGGTAAGTATAGTGATTCTGCCATGTTTCGAACCCCGCTGTATTTAATTTATTATGTATACAACAATTTTTGACACTAACACCGATGAGGTTCAATCTTGCAATGCAGGCAACCAGCACACAGGATGACTGTTCATTAGTAATTTGTATGTGATGTGACATAGAGAAGACAAAGGCAGACCACTTCATTTTTTCCCGTCAAAAATAGTCTCTTTCCACTCCATGAAACCAACACGGGCCTAGGTAAAATATCTACATATGGTCACAACCTCTAATTCGTGCGATTTTTTTCTAACAGTTGCACCTTGATGTCACTACTGGTAGCGTCACAACTCTGTACTTACCATATAATGAAAAATTAAAATTATTATTCACGAAATCTTATTATAAATTATTTTTTGGCATAAATTATAACTCAGTTCTAGATAATTTAGGCTATCGCAAATTAACACCATCTAGTGACGAGTAGAAAAGAACTCTCAAGTGCCGTCGCCTGAATATGTGGCCTTCCTTGTAGCAGGCCTTAACTTGGTTCAATATTTTTGTATGGGGTTAGCTAGCAGTTTATATATAAGTACTAAATTGCCTTTGATATCATAGAGAGAGAGAGCTACATAATTTGACGTTGTGTTTGTCAAATAAGGCCAAAATTTCAGTTGATTATCCAAACGCTATGAGCTCGGTATTTTCGCTTGTTTACACAGTGAATTAACCGCTACAAAATATCTGTGCGATTGCCGTGAATGCCTGCTTTAATCCTAATTTGGACCGCCGAGCTCGAGCGCTCATTTATTATTCAGAGGCACTAATTTGACTATCTTCTTCTTCTTCTTTTCGTGTCGGTGGCAAACCAATTATTTTTAATTTATATTTTTTGCTCCCAAAATGCAGCCACTTGGATGGCGTTAGTGTTAGCTATCATCGGATCATCCAATGTTCAGGAGCAGGAGTACAAAGAGCAAGACAACAAGTGGGACATTGTTTGGGGGAGTCCACCCACATTCACTATCAACACGCTGTAAATTCATTCATTCTGTAATATACTATTTGTAGTTTTGTGTTCGAAAACGAGTCGATTAATATACCACGACGCGCTCCATGGCGCAGTGACTAACACAACAGCTTAAGACACGAGGGATCCCCAGCCAGGTCATGATGGAAAAATATTTTTTTTTCTGATCGGCCTGGGTCTTAGTTGTTTATCTATATAAGCATTTATCATAAAGCATAGTATCGTTAGAATCTCACGACAAAAGTTCACAACTTCCAGTGGGGCTAGCTCAATTTGTGTGGGTGTTTGACTCGTAGTCCCACCCATTTTGTCCCACTGTTATAATATGTCCCTATAGATTTCACTATTTAATAATTAATTATTTAATTTAAATATTGTCAGTTACTTTTACGCTCAAATATCAGAAAGAGATAGAGCTCTACATTATTTGACGTTATTTGTGTTTGTCAAATAAGGCCACAATTCCAGTTGATTATCCAAACCTTATGAGCTCGGTATTTTCGCTTGTTTACACAGTGAATTAACCGCTACAAAATATCTGTGCGATTGCCGTGAATGCCTGCTTTAATCCTAATTTGGACCGCCGAGCTCGAGCGTCCATTTATTATTCAGAGGCACAAATTTGACTATCAACACGCTGTAAATTCGTTCATTCGGTAATATACTATTCGTCGTTATGTGAACTGTTGTACTACCCAAACTTTAAACATACATACTATCACGTCTTTCTCCCTTGCGGGGTAGACAGAGCCATGGTCTATGACATCTAAAGGCCGCGTTCAGCATTTTGGTGAATGGTATCAAAATATTAACCCATCAATATTTTAAACCGTTTTTGCTAACCACATCGCCTATTAACATGATTCCTCTGATATTCGCCAATTTCCTCGATTGGCTTTTACGATCTGCGCGGGAAGCGAAGCAACTGGTACAATCTATGGGTTTTCTTTTTTTCTTGTGCAGCATTAACGATATAATACTATTCGTAGTTATGTGTAGTGCTGTAATACCCAAACTTAATTTCTCTGTTTTGATCCTATCGACTAGCAAAGAATGCCATAATGTGACATTAAGTCCACTATTTGAACTCTATCGTATACCATTGCGCGTTTTAAATCGAGATCCAGTCGCAGTACGGGAGTTGAAATGATCTGGAAGTAGCCATACGTCATTTATGTCAAAAGATTGTTTATAAGGGAAAAATAGTATATCACCAACCTACATATACAGTATAAAGTTACTAGGTATATATTGTATAAAAATAAAAAAGTGTTTTTCATTCAAAACAAAGGGAGTCCCATTACCGGTAGTTTGAAATTACTAGTCGTATCGTAAATATCTACCACATATTGATTCGTACATATTGAAGTACACGATCTGAACTATTTTGATAACAGAAACATACTTATATCAGCAATCGTGATTCGCACATTTCCTCCAGTAGCCAAAACTGATAAGACAAAAAAGCATTAACATAAAATGTAAAAGCAAATTGAGTGTCCATGATAACGCAAGAAAGAAGATGAATAATTCATGTAAGGTTGCGATTAGGGCATCGGAACCGTTTTTTCCCGGTTCCAAAAAAAAATCGGGAATTCCCGGTTCTGGAGGTCCCAAAAAAGAACCGGTTCTAAAATATCACAACCCGGCTTTTCGGTTCTTACCTTTTTTTATACATTTTTAAAAATCTAGTTATAATAAAAAGATAATGCATTATGTATGTAAGAAATACCTAATTTATACGATGGTATGTAATAAATGAAATCCCGAATAGGTTGTATAAGAATATATTTCAGAACCAAACAGGCCGTTAATTTTCCAAACACCTCTAAATATACAACCTCTAGTACTTATTCCAGTTAACTTTAATTATTTAACTTGTACTTTACCTGACAAATTAAACGATTATTCAGTTAATTTTCATATTACCTTTAAACTTCAAACCTTTAGTTATTTTCATCTGTTCCCATCATTTTATCCATTTTCCATCATAACAAACAACTCACTTTTCAAGCCCCGCCATTTTTTCAACTGACACTATCTGTCAAAACCGCACCTATTTCCCGTCCACGTTCCTTTTTACAGAAGAAACTTTTGTTTTTGAATTAAAGTATTATTGGTAAAATTAGTGAACCTAACACTCGACCATCCTGACAACGTGCATGTCCTCATGCACAAGATCTACGCTATTAGGACGATCTTCATAACCTAACACTCGGTCTTTTGTTTGATCATAGTATTCAGGCAAAATGATCTTTATGGCGTACATGGGTACCATCTAGCTGAGCTAGCAACTATGTGTCAAATACGCAAGCTACGATCTATACCTCTTTACAAAATACTTATATTGTTGATGTTAATAATATCTTATCCAACTTAAACATAGGTAATGATCAAATTTCTTCATTGATAATGACCTCAATGTCTTACACAAATACTTCACTTATTTTGTTCTTAAAGATACATGAAGGATAAGAGTGTCTTAATAAACTACTCGTCATTAGTCCCTTTCTCTTGATTTTACACCATTTCAATTAATCCGATAATTGGATGCAACGTTCTGAAGTATGTAGAATCCGGAACGTCAAATACAGAAGCTGCCGTCTATTTACTATTATCATATCTCCTTCTCTTCACAACTCCTCATCATCCTCTTGACAACTCTTATCGTGTAACATTTTCTTGTTGTTTGGCCACCGTCCTATTTCTATATTCGTTCCGTCTTCGACCGCCTTGTAAAACTTCGGTTCCTTTCTTTATGCACGTGGTCACACACAAGTTCACACAACTATTCTTCAACCATTTCATTTTTTTAAAGTACATAACTAGCTGGCGCCAAAGGTTTGCTTCACTACTTTGCATTCACATAAGAGAAAAGGAAAAACAATATTCAAGAAATACATCATAAAAACTTAACAATATTTTCGATTGTACTTAAATTATTTCTCACCTTATACTTCATGTAAGACATTATTTAAAAAATATAATACATTCATGAATTGTTATCCATTCAAGACATTTTAATATACTTTATAAAATACGACATGTACCTGCGAAATTGCTACAACATACCATTGAAAATCTTTATTAAAATAACAGACCACGTGGTCAAAGATTTTTCCTTTAATAAATTTAAGAAAAGTGTCAGTGACATACTCATGCAAAAATACATTATTCTGTCGCCAAACTCCTAAGTAAATTATAGTTATGAGTGAAACATTTCAATAATTTCACTCTCATTAAATTACACTGAACGCAACATGCTAATATCTGTTAACATTAGGTACAATTAAAACCCAAAATATTTGCATGACAGTAATTCGGCTGCAAAGTAGATTGTCTCTTTACAAAAAAAAAACCATTGAACCCCATTCATAAGCAAATACATAAATAATTTCATTTCATTATGATATTTATACAAAATATATGCATATTGTTATAATGTTCTTCTAAATTGTTGAACGGCACATCTTTCAAAATAACACTGAAGAAATACATTGGCTACTGTGATTATACAAGAATATCGATGTTTAATTTTGAACGACATTATACGGATAATTTAACTATTTCCAATATTTTTTTTTTAAGCATTATTTACACTGGACATATCTACCTGTAATCCGTTTACATGTACTGATCATAATTTATAGATGGTACCCTGTATTTGCTAATAAAATATTGGTATTATGAATTCTGGCCTGATCATGATAGGGAGAAACTATGTTTTCCATAATGATCTGTGTCCTGGATGTCCAACATCTGCTTAATACAACACATGTAATATATTATACAAGTATATAACGCAAAACAAAGCATCGTCAAATATCAAGTCACACAATATGTAACAAATCACAAATCAAGTCCACAACTTACTGTGGGGCCATATTAACTTATGTCATTTGTCGCTATATATTCATTATTATTTATTTTTGTATATTAATTTCTTTTTTCAGATTTAAGCTGGTTTTTATTTATTATATATTATTAAATTTAAGAATTGTTTATATCAATATGTAATTATTATGTTTATTTTATTAATTTGTGGCAAAAGCTACAAACTACTAGCGTTTCGGAACCGACCACTGCAGAGAAGAAACGCCGAAAGAAACTCTTTCAACAGTATTGGTCGCCTACTCGCCTGAAGGGCTATGGTTTGAAATTGTTGTTTCATTTTGTCGTTTAATATAAAATTTACAAGTTATAAAATTTCAATGAAATTATCATAAAATAAGAAACATTATTGTAACATGCTAGACTGGTAAAATTCAATTTATACTTAAATTCATGTAAAAATCCTTGCTAACCTCGCCTTTGTGATCATCAACATAATAACAATTTGTCAAGCATATTATATTCTGCCTTTGTGTACAGATTAGCATTCCCATGCTTAAATACTAATTGTTGGTGTTAACTTCGAATTTAATGTGTTACCATTTTGGTCGTTTAATTGATAGGATCTTGTCTCTCAAGTTAGGAAAATATTTGCTGCAGCATCTCCTCTCCTCTACTGGTACTATTCCGATTTAAAACTGCATTGCCTAGCACAAATTCTTCTTATATTTATCCTGGATTATGCTGGTATCCATGACCAAAACTAACTTAACACCAATGAAATAAAATTGGGCGTATCCCAGTCTATTCGATTCATATTTGGACCACACGAACATAGTTCATAATTACGTCCCTCTCTAATTAACGTTCTACTCCCAAATGTTCCTCTATCTTTACAAGTTATAAAGATCGATTGTACCCATACTTGGAATAATACTCATATCATTTTCCTTTTGTTTTTATGCATACTGATATAGAATACTCATATAAATGTATCAATTTAAATAAGTGTCAATTCTCCGTTTCCATATTGGTAAGTACTGCGCCAAACTAACCCCACTGGCACTGCGTACCTTCTACTATAAGGATGGCTGGAGGATCTTGCGCTAAGAAATAAGCCCACTTATATTTGTTCAAAGCACTGCTTGTTTTCTTGTATTGTTACTGCAAAGAAGAATTATCCTTAATTCTCACATATTCTAGTTGTTTAATGTTATGTACTCTTGCTCATCAGAAATAAATTCAATCTGTTTCGACATAACTTAATCAAACCTTAACGCAAAATTGGGCAAAGACCATGCTTCGTTTCAAATTACAAATCAGGTGTTAGATAACCTATGAATCCTTAAATACATACTAGATTTTAATTGAACTTTGAGACATCAGCCTTTTGTTGCGAATAAATAAACTATAAAATCAAATTATTTAGCTGTAGTCATAGGCCTGTTCCACGCCTAAACGTCAACAGCGGCCCTCAGGCCCCATAGACCTAGGCTCCGTCAAACCGGAAGGTAAAAGTCGTGACAGTATATAACGTGTTTCTCTTTATGAAAACTATCGAACGCCTATACGAACAATCCATTAATAAAATCCAAACGTATAACTGTTTAAATGTATTTGAAGGCTAAAGTGATTAAAAACTCAATCTGACGTAAACATTTGTACTATAAGCAATTTAAATACTGTCTAACTCTGCTTGAAAGCATTACTCAACCCAGATTCTTTGCCGTATTGTCATCTGTGACCTCTATCTTCCCTAACTATATGGTTATTGCGTCATAAAGGTTTTTCCAGGCATCATTTGCCAACTTAATTACTTAACATCTCAAACTTCCAAATATTTCCTATTTTCCTTGTCTATAGCCTTGACTTACAACCATAGATACAGATATTATGTATCAGAAAGGTATTTCTCGTCAAAGTACTCCCTCAACTCTTTCCTATTCCTAACTTAGAATTTGATATCATTTGACTACAATATAATTTTTACCCAGTTGCATTACAGTGCATTCTCACGATCATGGCATTAAAATGTTACTCAAAAGTCGTATCAGTTGGGAGGTTTGCTAACTCAATAACCTACTAATAATCCTCTGTATTATCCTTGTTGCCACGATAGTGAACCCATTCGCAGCATTTCTGCATTCTCAAAATCGTGTCAGCAAAAGCAAAGCCTGCGAACCCAGTTGCAGCATTCTGCATTCTCGCAGGTCAACTTATTAATATCCTTCCCTTTTTCTTGCTATCCCGGCCGCGAACCCAGTTGCAGTATCCTGCATTCTCGCGACCAGGACAGATTTAACTTATTAACATCCCCCCTTTTCCAATTATCATAGCTGCTAAAGCAATGACAGCAAGCCTGTGAACCCATTTGCAGCATTCTGCATTCTCACAGGTCAACTTATTAACATCCCCCTTTTTCCTATTATCATAGCTGCTAAAGCAATGAGAGCAAGCCTGTGAACCCATTTGCAGCATTCTGCATTCTCACAGGTCAACTTATTAAAATCCCCCCTTTTTCCTATTATCATAGCTGCTTAAGCAATGACAGCAAGCCTGTGAACCCATTTGCAGCATTCTGCATTCTCACAGGTCAACTTATTAACATCCCCCTTTTTCCTATTATCATAGCTGCTAAAGCAATGACAGCAAGCCTGTGAACCCATTTGCAGCATTCTGCATTCTCACAGGTCAACTTATTTACCTCCTTCTTTTTCCCTACAGTCATAGTTGTTAATGCAAGGACAGTAAACCTCCCTTCTCACTTAACTTATTTATACTTATAATAAAATCTTTCAATAAATAATTAATAAATGAATTCTACAGACAATGTCCTTTTCTTTAGTCCCAACACAATTGCTTAATTTGATTTATATTAATTGCAAATATGCATCTGCTGGCCTGGCTGGCCATCATATTCATCGGTTTATTACCAGCACTTGACTTTGTCTCTTGCCTATAAATTCTAACTAATATTATAAATGCGAATGTTTGTTTGTTACGCTACGCCTTTACGTTCCATCTACTGAACCGATCATCATGAAATTTTGTATAAGTACACATAAGTTAAAGTACTGAGAAGGGCATAGGCTATATAAAGGTACGCGGGCAGAGCCGCGGGTAACAGTTAGCAGGCTACATCACGCGGGCGAAGCTACAGGCAACAGCTAGTGTCCTATAAATACTATTAAATGCCATGCTGTCTACCAAATAATACTTGCATTCCCGCATCAAAGGAGTGGCAGGTTTCTCTGACCGTAAGTGAAAAACGTAACCAGCGGTGGTCCAGGTTGACTTCACACAGTAGCTCGACATCCTGTACCGCAGACCCGCCGTCATATTTTGCAGCGCTCCTTCCTTACTCTTAGTCTTCTTGCCTCTCGGTCTGACCACAGCACCTGCATAGGACCGCTGCTCCGTCTGTAGGAAGCTCCAACTCAAATTGCAACCACCGTCGCATAATGTCCGTAAGGTTCGGATTGTTCCACATTCATCATTACTTAGCGTGGAGCAAGCTGCAACCTGTTTGTATACTGCGTAACTCATGTTTAGTCAGCGTTATTCAATTTCGATTAAATTTTCGACTCAAACTCCAACCAGTTACACTCTGTTTGCAATAAGTTCCACTTCCATCTGGAGCCACTCTTATAAAGCGAGTTTCAACTCTTGTGCAGCTGGAGCCATTTACCTACATCATGTGGTCCCAACCACTTAATTGTACGATTTGTTCTCACAGACTCACATAAATGGCGCTACTTGTTGCTACAAAACATTGTATCTACTATATTATGAGACTATAAAAGCATTATTCATAAAATATATCTAATTAATAATCAGAACAATATTTTCGGCTTATTATTTTAAAATTACATCCCAGTTTTAGTAAGTTTAGACTAACGCAGATTACCGCCATCTAGTGTCGAGTGGCAAGCAACTCTGCAGCGCCATACATTCGCCTGCTTTTCTTCACCTTAATTTGGTCCAATATATTTCTATGGTGTTGGCAGTCTATTATGTTAGTATTACATTGTATTTGCCTATGTTTACCTCAATATCCAACTGCATCTGCATCCAACGTCAAGCAATTGACAGTAAACTCCAATATCTTCTAAAGTCAGCACCATTCAGTTCACAGCAAACTACAACTCCAGTTCAATCTGTGCCATGTAGTTCAGATCGACATCTAACTCCTTTTGCCCCTAGCATTCCTTTGTCTGCTGCATGTTCCAATTTCTTCTGAGGTCAGCACCATCCAGTTAATTCACAGCCAGTGTCATCCAGTGCAGCCCGAGCCATTCAGTTCAATTGAATCTCCAACTCCATCAACACCCAGCGTCTCTTGGTTTGCCGTAGGTCAATTTGATGTGAAGCCAGCTCCATTCAGTTCACAGTAAGCTTCAACTTCAGTGCGGCCAACAACATTTATCCAGCATCCAGTCCTAAACAAAGAAAAATAACAAGTACCTTTTTTTTCTTTAATGTCTATGGAGGATTCACCTATGATACTAAGAGCAGGTTTCAGTTTTATAACTATGTTCTGTTCTTTAAACTATGATCCAATGACCAAGATTAATTTGTAGAGTGAGGTAGCAGACATATATATATATATTTTTTTTTCTTTTTAAATGTGCTCTTATAAATAGGAGGATCAGTGAAATATATAGCTAGCCAACCCAAAAATCTTCAAGAATTATATTAATGTGTAACAATTTTTCATCTCCTTATTTCTACCGCTAACATAATTAAAGTATCAAGTGACGTCTTTTGTAAGCATTTTGTATGGATGATGTGAGAACTCTGCTCAAGAGCTATTTTAAATATGGCGTTTATGGAAATGGTACTCTACCAAAAGTTATCACTATTTAATAGGCTGTCTAATAACTAATGACAATCAATGGTTTTTTTAAATGGCCTTTTTCAATATATTTTAACCAAAAAAAGATTGTATCAATATTAGACCAAAAGTGTCCTTAACTATCTCTTGGAGGTTTATGCTTACTACTGAATCAAACACATTTTCCAAAATCTTTTTCTAAATTCAATTCTTCATGCAATTTCCCCATTATTATTTAGACTAAGTATTATGAAATCTGCTTTTTTTTATTATTTTGTTTTGCTAAAGTTGGTATCATATACATAAAAAATTAAATTATTATGCACAAGTCTTGTCTAACTTTATGATCAACACACAAACTTGCCATCTACGGTAGCTTTACATGTGATGCTATTTATGAGACCAGATATATTTACAGGACATAGGTATTGTATGTTAATCACAGGCAATACAGTACTAATTTCCATAGAATTCCACATTTAAGATCAGTTGATGAACATTCAAGTATTTAATTTCAAATACTTTGTAATATCATTAGTATATGAAAGTTACCTAAATTATAAGTGAATTAAGATTCAAATATAATTTCTTATCTTTCTTGACAGTTAGTTATATTTGAGATGTAATAATTACGAACTTACTTGACATTATTCCAGCCTTAAATTTATACAAAAATAAAATAAAACCATCTGACCTTTATCCAGTACGGCTAAAACTTCTTATTCAATGCCGTTCTTTATCTGTATCATTTATAAACTTTATCAGCTATTGCATTGCAAAATGTATTGTCAACCAGGATCTGGGATGCACTCATCTGACTGAGACCAGAAGCCGGTCTTGAAGTACATTTGTTCTCTGTTTAGATAACTGCTAAGGATAGCTGCCAAAACGATTGCAATGATTTTTCTGAAACTTGCAAACTAAATTCATACATATAAATTCACATTAAATACCTAGGTACTTTTTTTTTGTATTCTGTATCTCTGTAAGTATAAAACATGGCCTTGGCGGAATTCAGACCCCTCTTCTGAAATGTAAGAAATACCTAATTTATACGATGGTATGTAATAAATGAAATCCCGAATAGGTTGTATAAGAATATATTTCAGAACCAAACAGGCCGTTAATTTTCCAAACACCTCTAAATATACAACCTCTAGTACTTATTCCAGTTAACTTTAATTATTTAACTTGTACTTTACCTGACAAATTAAACGATTATTCAGTTAATTTTCATATTACCTTTAAACTTCAAACCTTTAGTTATTTTCATCTGTTCCCATCATTTTATCCATTTTCCATCATAACAAACAACTCACTTTTCAAGCCCCGCCATTTTTTCAACTGACACTATCTGTCAAAACCGCACCTATTTCCCGTCCACGTTCCTTTTTACAGAAGAAACTTTTGTTTTTGAATTAAAGTATTATTGGTAAAATTAGTGAACCTAACATGTTTATAGGCCCTAAAGGTAAATTCGTTGTATCTGTCTATTGGTAATAGGTAAATGACGTGGTTGGAAGCGATAGCACGAAACGCGTCCAGACTGGACACGTTCGTGGGTTGAATTATACATATAGCGCAGGGTTGGGAGGGGAAGATTTGGACTGCACCTGACCAACAGAATCGTTTGATTTGCAACGAAATGTTTGATTTTATGATCCCCTCACAATTATTTTACTAGTTTTACAACGTTTTACTTATTTTTTACGCATTTTCATAAAAAAATCGGAAGAACCGAAAGAACCGGGTAACCGGTTCTTGATAGAGTTCAGAACCGAAAACCCGGTTCTTGAAAATAATGACCGGTTCTCGATGCCCTAGTTGCGATCTGAAACTTGAGGACTTGAGGCAGCAGTATATTAATGAAGGAACTTGCGATTCTTTTTTTTTATGATATAGTCACCTGATGGTAAGTGATCTCCGCTGCCCATGGACAACTGCAACACCAGGGGTGTGACAAGAGCGTTGCCGGCCTTTTAAGAGACCATAGACTCGTTTTTTGAAGGTTCCAATGTCGTATCGATCTGGGAATACCGCCGCAGGAAGTTGATTCCACAGTTCGGTCGTTCCGAAATACTCTTAATACTAAAATAATCTTATATGTATTTTTTTTTTACAAAAAAACATTTGACAACACAGTTTCTCCCTTGGGATGTGGAGAAAAGATGATAAATGGAGTGCAAGTTCAGGAAGAGAAAAAAATAGATAATATCCGTTCCGCGATATTACACTGTTTTTGCCTTAAATAATACTGCACCAATCATTACGAAATAATACGTGTTATCTGGGCTATGGATAAGGACATAAGGTACATTTCACCTCAGAAAAAATACTGTTCCCGAGAAATCCTCATTAACGCAAAACCGCGGCGAAATCTTATATACTTACTATAAATCATTTAGAACAATACGTTTACATGAAATTTTAAAGCAGATTGTTAAACAATAATAACAAAATTTAAGGGGGAACAGTAGGCACAGTAGCGACGCCAATCATTTTATTCCTAATACTTTACAAATAGAAAGGAATTCAAGAATATAAGCAATACAAGCCTTAGTAAATAACCTGAAGTATTTTTTGAATCATGTTTATTACTATCGGAATCAGTGAGAATTATGAGAATCTGATTACCTCCAAAAACGGCCGTTTTTGGCGGTTATCACTTTTTCTCTCAATGACTGAAATATTTTTTTTGTTCGGGTAAAATCAATACTTTTGATTTTATTCACGAAAGAAGGCAAAAATTGACCATTCCCCCCCCCCCCCCCTGATCTCCGAAACTACTGGGCCGAAAATTTTGAAAAAATTACAAAATATACTTCATTCCTTGAAGATTACAGGAAAAATAATAAGAATTCTATCACTTGAAAATTAAGTGGTAAACTCACAATAATAAGTTCATCTAGGGAAATAGTTCACTAAACACCACTAGATGGCGCTAGTCAATTTAATAAAACATTTTTTGCACATTGTGTGTGTGTTCACGAAGCATATTGTACGGAACCCTCATTGCGCGAGTTTGACTCACACTTGGCCGGTTTTTAGGGTTCCGTAGTATAATAAGTATAAGATAAAAATGGAAATAAGTGTGATCCAAACGGCATACCTGTAAACATTTTTTTGGTTTTTGTGTATTTTTTCAAAAAGCGCTCGACATTCGGTTAATATTTAATGGGACCATCTGTATTACCTATCGTACAAAAAAAGAAATTCGAGAAATCGGGGAACATACATAAAAAAAAATAAAGATTACGACGAATTGTAAACCTCCTCCTTTTTTTGAAGTCGGTTAAAAAGGAAAGAAGCTGAATCATTCAAATGTCAAAGTTCATCCACAAATGACGTCATCTGTAAGTTAGTGGAGTGAAGATTAATGTTAAAAGTTTGATAGCGAGAGCTGCTTGAGACGTCATGTTTCAGGACTACCGTGATGAACTATCCAGATTGCTGCCGTTTCAGCCTTTATGATGTTGGTGCAGGTTAAAGTTGAAATTGATGTTGTAAAACGATCATTAATCTGAGTAAACGATCTTAGAGACATCTTCATTTAAACTAAGTAGAGACAATCATATTTTTAAAAGGATTTCAGTAGAGATATGATAAATTATCATAAGATATTAGTAGAGACAAGATAATTATAAAATAAATTAGTAAGAAAATCAAGAAAAATATAGTTTATCGTACCATTATATCAAATCACAAAACACTACCCCACACGATGGGTAAGTAGAGAAAAAAAATACTCCCCCACTTTACTTGTTTGCTACGGAACCCTAAAAACCAAGCAAATAATGGGAACTTGGCTCATTTTTATTCTAGCCAACCTAACGTTAACTGTGAGGTGTAAAACAAAATCAAAATAGTTAGTTTACTGCATACATAACTCATCTAAGTTCTCTGACACCACATAAACTGGCAACTAAGACGCAACTTAAGATGCAACTCAGATAAACGTGTTGCTAACTCCGCAAACTTGAATGCACGCAGCGAATTTATGACCTACCTTCGAAGCTTTCAACTTTTTTGAGTTCGAGTAAGTGTTGTATGTAACCGTCGTTAAGTGTATATATCTTTTAAAGTAGTCTTTGTCCGACTGTCTAGTCCGTATTTTGCCCTAGTTTTTGCTTTATTGGCTCTCATATTATGTATTTACACTTAATTGAGTTATAATTTTTTATTTGCCAATTACTTTATTTACTAATACTTATAGTACAGAGATAATGATCAGGGGTGTCTTCCCAACTGCCTGCCCGATGGTTTTAAGTAAGACATCGGATACGCGCACGCCGGTCTCACAAACTACCACTCGCTTTCCCTCCCATTCATCCAAGTGAGTAGCATCCTTTTACATTTATTCCGTTCCCAAATCCAGCAAATTCTTATCTTCAAAAAATGCTTCAGATGGGCAGTCAGAAGCACAAAAAGCCAAAAACAAATCTGCGCTTGCCAACCCGCCTGTCAAGCGTATTTTTTTTTAATATTTTTTTTATATTAGGGACATATCACACAAATTAAGCTAGCCCCACAATAAGTTGTGAACTTGTGTCGCAGGATACTAACTCAACAATACTATAATTTATAAAACTTATATATACTTATATAGATAAACATCCAAGACCCAAGTCAATATGAAAAAGATCTTTTTCCATCTTGACCTGACCGGGGATCGAACCCGGGACCCCCGTGTCGCAGGCTAGCGTGTTGACCGCTGCGCCACGGAGCTCGACTTCGTTGTGTGTATGGCAACATCTTTCCAGGCAAAAAAAATCCTTGGGAGAGGACTATATCCTGTAGAGGACTTCTCGTGGCTGAAATGATGATGATGACATTCATTTAAGCAAGAAGGATTAATATATGGAATGGAATATTAATCCATTTTTTCATTTATGTGTTCTGTAGTGAATACTTGACCTGCAAAAATTCGACTTGAATATTGATGAAAAAATCACAGTTTTCATACATGAAATAACTTTCTTTTAAAAGGAACCAAACAAACCAGCATCCTCCTGCATATATTTCTTAAGTTGTGTGACTAAGTTCTCTAACACCACATCAACTAGCAACTTAGACGCAACTTAGGCGCTACTAAGACGCAACTTAGACAAACGTGTTGCTAACTCCCGCAAACTTGGCTAAGTATGCACGCAGAGAATTTATGGCCGATCTCCGGAGCTTAAAACTACTTTTTAAGTCCGAGGGTGTGTTGTAAACAGTCGTTATGCTAGTTTTAAAGTAGCTCCGAAGTTTTTGAATAAAAGAGTTAATCTTCTTTTGAAGGAAGAAATCCGTACTAATATTATAAATCCGATAGTAACTCTGTCTGTCCCGCTTTCACGCCAAAATCACTGAACCGATTTAAATGAAATTTGGTACACAGATAGTCTAGAGCCTGAGACAAATATTTTTTTTCACGCGGACGAAGTCGCAAATGAATTGATTTAGTTCAAAAAATAAAAATCCTGACTATCGTTTTGACAGTTTCTGTCCGTATTTTTTGGTGACGTTACATAGCCTATGACACTCCGGGGAAGAATACGAATCTAATGGCACCTCACCCTTCAAAATCTTTTAAGAAGTTTAGACTACAGCCGGCAACAATGGGAGATGGGACCAATGATAAAAATTTAAAAAAAATGTCTATCTATCTCTATCTGGACTGCCATATTTTTGTAGAAAAATGAATTTTTGAAGTGAAGTTCTTTAACGGCGCTGTGCACTTTTTGTGATGGGGAAAAAATGTAAACTCGCGACAGGTCACGTGACGTCAGATTCGTCAGATTGAAAATTCGTAAGACGGCGCAGTTTGTGTTACAGCGTGGATCCATGGATGGTGACTGCTGTTAGGAAAGGTATTTTATAACAAGTGGTAGTACTTAAGTTTTCACTTCAGCCATGTGGTCTCAACGCCTTAATCGTACGATTTGTTCTCAGAGACTCGCATAGATGGCGCCACTCGAAACTACACGACATTGTATCTATATACCGTATTAATAGAATATAAAAACATGATTCACAAAATATATCTTATTAAAAATCAAAACACTAACACGTTAGGCATAATATTTTAAAATGACACCGTATATTTAGTAAGTTAAAGGCTAATGCAGATTAACGCCATCTATTAGGATCGAGTAGCAAGCAAGCCTGCGCCATACATTCGCTTGCTTTTCGCTACCTTAATTTGGTCCAATATTTTTGTATGAGGTGGGCAGTCTATTACGTTAGTATTATATTGTCTTTGCTTCAGCCGGCAATCCCAGAGTGCAACCAGTTGTTTTTTTTTTAGTTAACACAGCATTTGTCACATGGGAAAAAATTGTTCATATCGACGGGCTGAATCATCCCTATATGAAACCAAAGAAATCAATATTTCGTCCCGTTCCTATAAGTAGCTCAAATGCTCAAAATCGCGGTGTATATTTTCTAGGACTTTTCTTTTTGTTTGTTTTTCGTGTGTGTAAGTGGCCAACACTGACATAGTTTAACGACTACCATCGATGACAACAGCCGGACCAACGGCTTAACGTGCCATCCGAAGCACGGAGGAGCTCGAGATATTTTAATGCCACTTGCGGTCGCCCATCCAAGTGGGGACCGCGCCCCGGTTGCTTAACATGCGAAAGCGCTTATAATTTTAACCCACTAGACCATCGGGCTCCTCGAGTACTCTTCCTTATATGCGACAATCCTGTATATGTAATTTATCCTGTGAATTGACCGATGCGTCGCCTGGGAGCCGTGTTTGCAGTTCGCTGCAACTTGTGCAATTTGCATGCATCCCGGAACTCAAGTATGAAGCAACTTGTGTGCTACGAACTTCAATATTAAGGGATACGACAAGCGGCCCATAAATTTTTAACATGTTCATTATAGTTTGTACGATCTTCCGTCCGATCTGGGACAGCATTCTTGCTGAAATATGATTTGGCAATATTTTATTTTAGCATATTAAAAAACGCCAAATCTCGATTTGTTTGGTAGGGGAATTAAATGTTCGGGTTTCTACGACCAATGTAACTGTACTGGACAGTGATAACAAATATTGGTAAGTTGATATTAAAACTAGTAAAAGTAATCAATATTGTTACTTTGTATCTAAATTGCGGAAAAGCCACGAAACGTTGAAAATTTAGATTAAGCGGAAAAATTCAAAATTAAAACATTTGATTCATAATATTTTAAAGTTAACTTTTAAAATTAGCCCGCCTCACTATTAGGCGATTTCATAGAGCAAAACTAGTGAAAGTAATCAAGATTGTAATTTTGTATCTATTAATGTGTGTGTGTGTGTGTGTGTGTGTGTGTGTGTGTGTGTGTGTGTGTGTGTGTGTGTGTGTGTGTGTGTGTGTGTGTGTGTGTGTGTGTGTGTGTGCGCGTGCGTGTGTGTTGTGTATAGGCAGAAAGGGTTCTGTCTGTACACAACTTCTTCACAAACCTGTTTAGGGAAACAGGTTTTTAGGGTTCCGTATTGACAGTTGACGTCGGCAGTATTGATTTTTCTAAATTTACACAGCATGTGACACTAGGCAAGAATAGGAATCCAATCATACCTCAGTCAATGTTTAGACTATACGAGGCAACAATGGCACAGACATACTTGAAAAACAACTTCGTTACAGTCTCATAATAACAAACATTAAAGCAATTACCTAAGTAACCATCACAAAAATACAAAATCACGGTGCTTGGCATGCCATGAATACTTTAGTGGAATCGACTCCAGCGTACTGTATGAAATTATGGGTTATTTTCTCAAACAAGTTACCGTTCGAGTGAACGCCAATTTGCTCCGTTTACTGGAGGATCTATAAAACTTTAAGATTTTAAGTTGATTAAGATTATATTTTTTTATTAGGTCATGCGGATGTCGTAAAAGGCGACTTAGGGAACATAAGCTTAACAAAGCTTTAAAATATCAAAGACACCTCTCCAACCCGTCTGGCCAGCGTGGAGAGTGTAGGCCAAATCCTCTGACTGCCCTGGCTTATATACGGCTCTGATAGTCAGAAAGGGTCGTGCCCCTGCAGTGGAGGCTAAGACCTGATGATGATGATGATGATTAGGTCATCCTCAATTTCCTGTCCGTTGGTTGCAGGTATGCCATCAAGTAAGCGCCCGGCCTCCCGAGCTGCTTCTCTCTCATCCCCAGTCCATCCGAGCAAGCAGTATCTTAAATACCCTTATCCCGTTGCCTCAGTCCAATAAACATCTTCCTTTTATTATTAATATGTAAAATACGGGTCACTCACGAATGAAGTCAGCTACAGGCCGACTGGGATGACTACGTGCGCGCGTCTCGGTTCACATTCGCCCTGAGGAAGACCTCCGGATGAGGTTGAAACATGACGGCCTGTAGCTGACTTCATACGTGAGTTACCCGTATTTTATATATTAATAATGTTAACATCTCACGTTAGTTTTAATCAAAAAACCTACCTTTCACTCGCTTAAAAAAAAGGTTTTAATGTGCAGCAGCGTTGAACATGACATGTTATTATTGTGGCCCAGAAAACTCGCCTAATGACATTATAGCATAGAGCCTCTTTGTGTATCTACAATCTTCATACAAACGTACATTTTATCATGTCTATGAAGACACGAGTCCCTCCATGAGTCCAAGGGATAACCCTTGAGAGGTAGACAAAGCCCAAGGCCAAAAAACACAAAGGCCACGTTAAGCATGTTAGTGGGCGTTAAGGTGAAAAACGGAATCAAAACAGTGATTGGTTGCTAGCCGCATCGCCTATTGATTCCTTAGATTTTCACCCAATCTCTTGACCGGCTTTTACAGTCAGCGCGAGAAGATAAGCAGTAGGTATATTGTATTGTTTTCTTTTTCTCCTAAACCAGCATGGAAGAGATACAATCTACATCATTTACTGTTAAATCTCCAAAACATACAGAATTTAATTACGTCCTAAGCCGGCTGATGCCAGAACTTCTCTAATAATAAAATTCCGTACGTCGAATCAAAAGCCGTTCCATTTCCAACATTCTAGGCTCGATTTAAACCTAAAAAGTAATTCTGAAACTCTCACTAAAATGTAATCTCATAATCTATATGAAGGACTAATATAATATAATATTAATTACAATTTTATTTATATTTAAGGACTAAAGTTGACTCAAACAATATTAGATCATACCTTATAGATACTTGTGTATAATAAATAAAAATAATAACACCAAAGATACAAACTAGAATAGTACGTTATGTAAGTATGATACCAAGTTAATCTGGATATTTTAGTTGAGGTGTAAGGCACGAGGTCGATTATAATAAATTGAGGCTCTTATAATAAACCAATGTCTATAATAGCCAGCTTACAGACTACGAGTATCAGACGACGCGACGTCATCATCATCATCATCATCAGGTCTTTATTAGTCTCCACTGCAGGAGCACGACCCTCTCTGTACTGCCAGAGCAGTAAGAGGATTTGGCCTAAACTCTCCACGCTGGCCAGACGGATTGGAGAGGTCTCTTTGATGTTTATAAGCTTTGTTTAGCTTTAGTTTCCTAAGTCGCCTTTTACGACATCCACGGGAAGATTTGGAGTGGTCCTATTCTTCTCTGCCGGGAACCACACGGCGCGACGTATTACAATACATTTGCGATTACCATAAAATAAATTGAGCATTTGTGATTGGTGTAAAGAAAAGGGGCGTAGTCCGTACAATACAACATTGCGATCCAAGTTTCGTTGTCAGTATTAAAAGCGAGTGTATTGGAACTATATTTACAAGAACACGATCTTTTCTTTAGGGAAAGTTCCTATATCCGTATTGCCTACCTATGAAAACTTCGAAACGCTAACTTGGCAAGCTCTGTATATTTAAATAAATAATAGTCGAGTATGTAATTCGTCTCTATTCCTTCGTTTTACTGCTGGCAATTCCGTTACATTTTCTAAAACAATGACGTCTTGTTTACGAATATGTATAATATTTAGAAACATAACTCTAAATCAAAGTAATCGGAAAGTTTGGTATTCTGATTTTTATGTATGCGAATATTGGGACCACAGATATCAGAATATTTCTCTGTGATTGGGACCAAGGAAAGTAGTTTTCTTTCGAATCGAAACACACAAATTCATATTTGTACGAAGCAATTTCCATTGTTTTCCGGAGAGCTGTCAAAGGACAAACATTTTCAAACACAGTGGAAAACGCTGATCTTTGGAGCAAAGTAATGAAGGTATGGAAGGTAAACGGAACTTATTTTTACCTTTTACTGACCCAACAAGAAGGTGGGTAATGTATTTCGCGCGTGTGTATTAATATGTATATGTACGAATGTATGTCTGTTCCATTGTCGCCACTTGAAGCCTTAACGGCTTGACCGATTTTGAAGTGTGAGGACTCATTAGATTTGACGAGCTCCGTGGCGCAGCGGTCAACACGCCAGGCTGCGACACGGATGGTCCAGGGTTCGATCCCCGGTCAGGTCAAGATGAAGAACGATCTTTTTCAGATTGACCTGGGTCTTGGATGTTTATCTATATATGTATGTGTTATAAAATATAGTATCGTTGAGTTAGTATCCCATAACACAAGTCTCGAACTTACTTTGGGGCTAGCTCAATCTGTGTGATTTGTCCGTATATGTGTATGTATGTATGTATTTTAAGTAAAAGTCAAAGGCTTAACCTTTGTATCTTTCTTATTTTATCTCCGAGTAAATCAGTGTATTTTCATACAAACGCGAGTTCAAACTTAAATCTGATAAAAGGTTGACTGCGATTGTATTTAAATATTTTCAAAGAGCGGGCTCAATTTTGTTTGTAGATGAAATGATTCAATATTGTGAATGGACGGCAATTTTGTTTTCAAGATGGATGAATCTTTTCGTCCTAAGACTTGATTAAATTATCGTGTTACGTACGTCATTTTGTTTCTTTTATATCCTGATTGGCTTTTTAAGTTTTTACGTTATTGCCTATATTTTTTACTGTTTTATGTTAGAAATTAAGAGTATTGTCTGTTTATTAGAAACTGAGCGCACCGGGGGCCGCTTGATATTAGTAAATAGTAGCAAGATTCCTTTTAATCGCCTTTACAGAAAATATTACGCCTTCGTCCTTTATGGAGTGAATGGACTGAGAATCCTCAAGATTGTGACTAAATCGTAGGCAGTAACAGCTCTAATGGAGCCGATGCAAACTGCACTATGCTAGACGGATAGTGTGCAAAATTCGACGTGCAACGCTCCAGAAATCCGAGATGGGCGCAATCCCTCAGGATCGAACGGAATCCGAGCAATGTGACCGGGAATTATTGATGACGCCTCTCCTGCGCCGTTATTGGGATAAAACGGGAACTAATGCCTCATGGGATATGACTGTGTTACATAACACCGTTGTTTATTACGTAAGAAACTTTATAAAAAGTAAAAAAAAATGCTGCACGTCTTCCTTGTTTGGAACGTTTTCCTTGTTAACATAAGACAGCAACAATCTTATTTAAAGCAACAGGTTTCTGCAAAAAAACACTTAATAAATTAATGCTTAATCCTTTTTATTTCAACTTATCTGCTAATTTACGCAGTCTGCCTAGTAGACATAAGGAAGTTATGGCTCCCTTAAATCGCGAACGGAAATCTCGAATAGAACATCATTTCAGTCTATAAAGTCTAAAAACATACTCAGAAAAATTACTTCCTATAAATCCAATTCCAAAAACGTAGAATGTCACTTAATCTTATATTAACCATCTGAAGTATTTGCTATTATTTGATCTCACTGGAATGGAAACCTTTTTACGCCCCATTAACTTTGAAATTGCCCACATCACAGCCTAATCCAGAGTTACAGCTTACTCCCATAATATTTATGAGTATTATTTTGAAATTGAACTCTGAGATGGCGTCGTGGTGTTTACAGCTGCGTTAGATGGATTCCCTCAGGATTGTACGGATTTCCTGCACTAAGTATTTATGCGACGTCAACTTCAGCGTTATTTCCTTCTAATATAGTTGCATGCCATTGATAGGCTCTGTTTGGGAAACAAAGTGGTGGTAATTTGAAATAATGGTAACGGTCTTCACCGGAATCACGTAGTATCCGATGAAAATGACTTTACTTCAATCAGATTGAACTATGAAGTCAAAGATACAGGACAGACCGAGCAGGGTCCAAACCACCTTTTTCATATGGATAGCGGTTCACCTGACACATTAATAAATAAATAAATAAATATATAGGGACATATCACACGAATTGAGCTAGCCCCACAGTAAGTTGTGAACTTGTGTCGCAGGATACTAACTCAATGATACTATATTTTATAATAAATACTTATATAGATAAACATCCAAGACCCAGGTCAATCTGAAAAAGATCGTTTTTCATCATGACCTGACCGGGGATCGAACCCAGGACCCCCGTGTCGCAGTCTAGCGTGGTAACCACTGCGCCACGGAGCTCGTCAACATTGGTTACTACTATATTATTTAAGAGTGCCTGTTATTTTCAAATTGAACTCTGAGATAGAGTTGCAGTATTTACAGCTTTGGTAAATGGATGGATTCCCTCAGGAGCGGGATGTTCCCATGCAATGTGGCCAGGCATTATTGATGCGACGTTCCGTTCAGAGTTCAGTTATTTCCTTCAATTCTCCTAATATACTCGTATTTTCGAGAGTAAAACTTTCGTTTCTTTGATAGAATCGCGTTCTTGTGGAGAATTAAGACGTTCTGATTTTTTCGTGAATAACTGATAATATTTTCAGTGTACTCCATGTTGGACTTTTTCAAAGGTAACTGAATATTTGTTCTATGTATGTATGGGTTGCTTCAGATCAGTTTTGATATATTAAAACAAAATTCCGTTTTTGTTGCCCCCGCAGTGGTTAACACGAGGCTGCTATCCATAAGGCCTGCTACACGAGGGGACCCGGGTTAGAATCAAGACAAGTATTTGTACCACAATTCTTCCACTAAGTTTCAAATACCTAAAGAATACCTATTTGATAGTTGATCAATTATACATAACATATGACAACTTCTATCCAAAGTATTTATTTCAAAAAGTCTCCACCCAAAGCAGGTGTGTCAACATCAATAATTCCTGCTCGTCATGATGGCCGTATCATCACTATCACTATCATACTCGTAGTATAAAACATAGTCGCTTCACGATGTATGTCTGTGCCTATGTATGCTTAATCTTCAAAATTAGGCAACGTATTTTGATGCGGCTTTTTTTAATTAGATAAGAGGGATTCACGAGGAATGTTTATGTATAAACATGTCCAGTCGCAGCCTGTGAGGGCTGCTAGTCTAGTCACGGTAAAAATATAAACTGTCTGCGATAACTCACACTCGATATGACGATCCATACATGATAAATAACAATAACAGTATTTGTGTCTGGCAGGTATACCAGATGACAGCTTCTATTCATTAAGTACAATAATGAACTCTAAAAGTTTCCATCCCAGGCAGGCGAGTCCACATCAATAATTCCCGATCGTCACTATGGCCGTTCTATGGGAATCCAGCTGTCCGATACTCATTCAATATACTCGAAAGTTTGTAATGGAATTAGGGTTCCGTACCCAAAGGATAAAAACGGGACCGTATTCACGCGACTTCACTGTCCGTCTGTCTGTCACAGGCTAATAGCAAGTGACAGCTTCTATTCATAACGTTACAGCTCTACTTAAAAGTAATGTTAACACAAACGTATTTAACAAGATTTTTAAATATTTAACCGGCTGAACTGACATTTTGCAATTATGTAAATCGGATGAAAACATTATTCCACATTGCTGCATTTCAGAATGAAAAACATCTTACTGTGCAACAGACTGGTTAACACATTTTTTATGATAACTATAGGACGGAAAACGAGCAACAGGGTCGCCTGATGGTAAGTGATCACTGCTGCCCATGGACAACTGCAACACCAGGGGTGTTACAGGAGCGTTGCCGGCCTTTTATTTTTTCCTCACCTCACTCACCGAACGATGCATAGAAGCGGTAAAGCTAATACTCAAACGTCGATTTTCTGTGAGAGTGTGGTACTTCCCCGGACGAGCCGGCCCATTCATGCTACCAGCAAAAGTGAATTTCAAAAGTTGAATACACAAATCATTATTTAAAAATATAAAAAATAAACCCCTTTTTGAAAGTTTACGCTGTTCCCACTGCTCCTATTTTTCCAACCCGAGACAGCTGAACTAATCAAAGTTTTTAAACTTTCAACTGTCACATAATAACTCCTTAACTTGTACCAATAAAAGTTATTTGTAAAACTATTTATTACTTTCTAGAGATTGAAAAGTACCATATGTGTTTCAAACTAAATTTCAAAGCACATAGGTATGATTTTTCTTACACGAACTTTTTCTCAATCATGAATAAAACATGTCCGTGGAAACTTTGAAGAATTTAACCGAAAATATCCCACTTATCAAGCCGTAAATTTTCCATCAAGATGCCAATCCAGCATCTTAGCTTTAAATTAAGGAGGTAACAGATCGGACACTATGACAGAAAATTACACAACCCAATAGAAGGATGAAGATGGCAAAACATTTTGAAAATAAAAATAAAGAAAAATTAACAACGCTATCTTCCCTACGGATGGACACAGTCCTCCTTGGTTCCCAACTCGTCTCTTCCCTTCGCTGTGCCTGGCCATCCTACAAAACTGTCTAGACCGTCAGCCTTTCCGTCTTAATCTCATCGCCCTCTTCCCATCGGCCCGAAGCTGGCCTGTGCGCAAAAGTATAGAACATAATATCTAAAGGTTAAGAAAAAAACAACAGCGCTTTGAACACAATACGAGTATGTCAGACGTAACATGACGTGGGTACGCTAGTTATCCTTCTATCATCATCAGGTCTTTATAATCTCCAGAGCCATATACTACCCAGAGCAGTCAGAGGATTTGGCCTACACTCTCAACGCTGGCCAGTCGTGTTGGAGAAGTCTCTTTGATGTTAATATGCTTTGTTTAGCTTGTGTTTGCTACGTCGCTCTACTATGACATCCACGAGTAAACAAGGAGTGGTCCTATTCTACTCTGCCAGGAACCACACGGCACATATCCTATCATCATCATAATTATCATCATCGGGTCTCTTTTTAGTCTCCACTGCAAGAGCACGATGTAGTTATCCTTCCATACCCTCCTTAATTCGAATCTTAGCGGAATAAATCCGCGAGTCGCGCCGGAATCGAACCGCATGAATAATGCAAATCCAACGATCACCTTAGCTGCGACACATTAAAATCGCATTCGCTTTATGACGGAGACGCATTGCTTCCAAGATTCGCCTGAAGAATGTGACAGTAAGTGAAAAAGATAGCAAAGTATTCAGCTATTCCTCGGCGTATAATTTGCTACCACGACTTCTAATAGACAAATTCTTCCATGCTGGTTTGGAGAAAACGAAAAACATGGAATATACCTGCTGCTTTTCTTCTCGCGCAGACCGTAAAAGCCGATGGGATTGGGCGAAAATATACCAAATCACGTTATAGTCGATGCAGCTAGCAACCCATCACTATTTTGATTCAGCTTTCCACCTTAACGCCCACGAACACGCTAAACGTGGCTTTTAGATTTTACCATCTTGGGCTCTGTTTACCCCGCATGCAAATCCGACGATCACCTGAGCTGCGACACATTAAAATCGCATTCGCTTTATGACGGAGACGCATTGCTTCCAAAATTCGCCTGAAGAATGTGACAGTAAGTGAAAAAGATAGCAAAGTATTCAGCTATTCCTCGGCGTATAATTTCCTATCACGACTTCTAATAGACAAATTCTTCCATGCTGGTTTGGAGAAAACGAAAAACATGGAATATAATTGCTGCTTTTCTTCTCGCGCAGACCGTAAAAGCCGAGCCGCAGGATTGGGAGAAAATATAGGTACCAAATCACTCAGCTTTATTATATTAGTAAAGATAAACAAAATGGCTGAGAGTTTGGTTGTTACTCGTACAAATGGCTGTGTTTGGGTTTGGTTTTTAATCATTTTATGAACTTGATTTTCTTTTAGATTTCCCAGGATTGGTCCCTAAGGAAAAGTTGTTCATTTTGACTGGCTGGTTTGAACGTTTGAAGGATAAAGTGTTCATACTAATATCCAGTATATAGTAGAAATATGTACATAGTTTAAATTCAAACCTCGACGCGTCTATCTGTCATCATGCATATAAGCTAATCACGAATACTACTTGATCTACGTTGATTCTGTTTTCACTACAATACGGTAGTTGCCTAATGTTTAGATTATATAAAATTTGTTTCTAATGAGACTAATTTCTATCTAAAAACATTATAAAGAACACTTTTGATTTGATATCGATTCGTTAAGTGATCTTAAAGCTTCTTTAAAGTTGGGCGAATAGGACCATTTTTTAAAGTATGAAAATCTTTAATTACAATTATACTGTATTTTAGTCTGCAAAATTTACAGCAACCTTTATTATGAAACCATTACCATAAACGAAATATTTCGTATAGCTACCAAACAAAGTTCTCACGCCACCCCTACAAAATACAAGCTTGTGACGTCACAAATATGTAGGCATTTCAGCAGCGCGTTTTCACGTCTAAAAACATGTGTCTTTAAAACTTTTATAACAGAAAGAGCTTTTTGTTTAGAAATGTATTTCTGTCACTATTGTGTTTATTTTTGGCAGGTCTTTACATAGCAACATGAAAAAAAATTTAGTCAACATGCCCATTTTACATGTCCTTGGAAAGGTTGATGTGTATAATTAATTTGGAACATATCTTTGGAAAGGTTTATTTGTTCAATAAAAATCCATTCAAAGCAGGGCTGTACTTTGTAAATTTATAAACACCATTATTACGTCTATAACCGTACATTTGAAAACAATACGTGGTATTAATTATTCACTACTAAATACATCGCCTTAAACAGATTCGGCGTTAATAAATCATTGCGTTTAGTTCACGTGTCCCGAATTATTAATGATCGTGTTAATAATACTAACAGAGGAACGTTTGTCTTTCAAGACATCAAAGCCATACTTCTAGAAATAAAGAGTTAGCTAACCCAGAAGAAGCCTATTCACTCTATTTCTCCGTTAGCACGACCACATAACGACAAGCGCAGCGTTGGACACTCACTGACCAGCAGGCCGATTTGCTAACTCGGTTTACAACGATTTGATTGTCACTTTACCATTCATTACGCTTTTCATATCTTAAATAAAAATAGTCATTCATACCGAATCCGTAATGAATATTAAAGTTACCATGAAAATTATGTACACCGTAGTTGTCAAAAGTTAGCAAATAGGCCTGCAGGTGGTCTGACGATTTGATCTAGCGCCTTCATGCGACCGTTGCAGAAAGGCGCTGGATACAGGCCTCAAACAACCGGTCGGAAATCCTTGGGGAAGACCTTTGTTCAGCAGTGGACTTCTTGCGGCTGAGATGTTGATGAAGATGAATAAATATTGGTCAGCAACACGCGTCATTAACCCTGCGGTACTCGCTAGGTATTTACAGACACGAATACTCGCTACCGGGTAATAAATACCACAGAGTTTAAAGTACATCTATTTAAGAAAATAACTGAAAATTTCAATGTTTTGTTATTGTCTATTGTTATTCACATTATTATGAATAAATAAAACACCAAATGGAAGTTTCAATGTTTATTACTTTGAAATTAAGCTTATCCTAATAAATCAACAAAAATATTAACTTTTTTGGTCATGATCTTAGAAAAATCAACATAAATATTATTTTTTCCTTGGGACAATTGAAAGTCGAGATCAATATAACAATAAGACCTAGTACACTACAAAAATAACACAAAATAATTATACCTTTATAATAAATGAACTTTGAGAAAATTGACTTCAAAGATTGTAGAACCTACGGCTTCATATTATCATAGCAATCGCCACATATTGGGGTTGTATGCTATTTGCATATTTTTTTGAAGCATAATTGGCACATTGTTTTTGTTTTTCTGTCCTTCTTCCATTCACATACACCACAGCGAAAAGCAGATGTGGATGGACGGGGCCTGGATGAGGTGGCGGGCGTATTTTCCTTATTCAAATTGGCACTAAGCAAAAACTGTATCTTTGTTTTTATGTATGCTGACAAATTAAGTACCGATGACCTCTTTTGTACCTGTGGTTTCACAAGGCACAAAGCTAGTTTGTTCAAGGCAATCCTTCTGTCAACCATCAAAGCTCCGCCATTTTCTTTATTCTCCTTCACTATAATATACGCATTGATGCCGGCAATATTCCGAAGACCATATAAAAGAACCAGTGGCCATCTTTTGGTTACTCGTGCCACAGAATAAGTAGCACACATCTCATCCACAACATCATCACATGTATTCATCGTAATCCTAACTAATATTATAAAAGCGAAAGTGAATTTGTTTGTTTGTTCATTTGTTTGTTTGTTACGCTTTCACGCCGTATCTAATAAACCGATCATCATCAAATTTTGTATACACATAGGTAAGGGCACTGAGAAGGACATAGGCTATAAATCACGCGGGAGAAGCCACTAGTAACCTATAAAACAAAAAAGACAGTTGATAATATACCGAAAAATAATATGACAAGAACCGTCGCTACCGGGTATTTTTCACCCATACTCACTTTGCACGTCCGTTGTTGACAAGCGACACACGCAAACTGGTTGCCACACGGGGTGCGGGTGTGTTAACTATCGGTTCGAAGGTACTTAAAATCGTGTGACGCTAGAAACATTAGAAAAAAGATGCAACCAAAATTAAGCACTCTGTGGTATCTTTTACCCAGTAGCGAGTATCGCCGGGTTAAGTGGAGAGTGTAGGCCAAATCCTCTGACTGCCCTGGCTAATATATGGCTCTGGTAGTACAGAGAGGGTCGTTCTCCTACAGTGGAGATTAAAAAAGACCTAATGAAGAAGATGAAGACGCGTCATTAAATCACTCATATCCGTGTCACACAAATTGCCACTTGCAGAATAGGCTGTGTTAATTCTTTACCTCATATAATAGGTATTTATACCCCTTTGCAACGACCCGATTAAACGATTCGCTTTATAAAACACTAGGAATTTTCCCGCGATTTCGTCCGCGTAAATTATAGCCTATGTCACTCGCAGATAAATGAAATTTCTTAGGTGAAAGAATTTTGAAAATCAGTTTAGTAGTTTCTGAGTTTATTCAATGCAAACAAACATTCAAATCTTTCCCCTTTATAATATGTATTAGTAATTTTTAGTATAAAGAATAAATAAATAATGATCAGTAACACGCAATTAGTGAAGAACCGTATCTATGTCACATCAATTATGTCACAAGCAGATTCGCTAGAATGAAGTACATTGGTAAATCACTCATATCCATTTATCCATGTCACACCAATTATTTCACCAGTAGGAATAGGCAGTATTACTTTTTGTATAGGTTAAACAATTCGCTAATATAAAACATTATTATCATCACTATTATCATCATCATCATCATCAGGTCTGTTTTGGTCACCACTGCAGGAGCACGACCCTCTCTATACTGCCAGAGCCATATATTAGCCATGGCAGTCAGAGGATTTGGCCTAGACTCTCCACGCTAGCCAGACGGATTGGAGAAGTCTCTTTGATGTTTATAAGCTTTGTTTAGCTTGTGTTTCCTAAGTCGCCTTCTACGACATCCACGGGATGACTTGGAGTGGTCCTATTCTTCTCTGCCGGGAACCACACGGCTAATGTAATATATAATGATAATACGCATTGTTAAATCACTAATATCCATTTATCCATGTCACACCAATTATTTCACCAGTAGGAATAGGAAGTATTACTTTTTGTATTGGTTAAACAACTCTACTTTAAAACATTATTATCCTCACTATCACACAACTCAAATAGTACTGCATTGATTTTCATTCGGTTTCACTAATAGATAGAGTGATTCATGGGGAAGACTTATAAAAACATGCCCAGCAAACAGGTGCAGCCGGGCATGTCTGCTAGCAATAAATAAATAATGATCATTAAGGCGCTCCTATAGTAACACTAGCGCCACCCAGCAATTAATTCTTTTAATCCTTACTTATATCGAATTCTAAAAATCTAACAAGTACATAACTAGTAAATTACTTGTAGTATTTTTGTATTCATTTTCACTAATATTCGTTTGATTAAATAAGAGAAAAACAGGTTAACGCCAAAAGTGGCCAATTTTGGCGGTAACCGATTTTTATCTTTGCTTATGGCACTAGTAAATTACTTGTGATATATATAAAATACTATACGTAATTTTGTAGATTTGTACTTGTTAGATTTTTAAAATTCGATACAATTTATGATTTAAGGAATTTAATTGCTGGGTGGCGCAAGTGTTACTATAAGAGCGCCTTAACGCGCATTCGCAAATCACAAGTCACCAGATGAAACAGGCAGTACTATTATTTGTCACCTTATATACTCCGTAGTAACGGAATGGCTGATCGATTAGCTAGTATAAAACACAAAAAATAAATATAATTAACACACGTTCATAAATCACTTATATTCATGTCACATCAATTATGTCACCAGCAGAAACAGGCATTTTATTTTTTGTCACCACAAAACTGCAATGTAAGCATGGTTAACCGATTCACTATTATGAAACCAAGTAAATAAATAATGAACATTTAACACGCGTTCATAAATCACTTCTATCCAAGTATCCATGTCACCAGCAGAAAAAGGCTATTTCATTATTTGTCACCTCAAAAACTGCAATATAACTTTGGCAAGCTCCGTGGCGCAGCGGTTAACAAGCCTGCCCGCGACACAGATGGTCCCGAATTCTATTCCCGGTCAGTCAAGATGGAAAATGATATTTTTCATATTGAACTGGGTTTTGGATGTTTATCTATATAAGTATCTATTATAAAATGTAGTATCGTTGAATTAGTATTCCATAACACAAGTCTCGAACTTACTTTGGGGCTAGCTCAATCTGTGTGATTTGTCCGTATATATTTATAAGCCTGGTAAAACGATTCGCTAGTTACAAACAAAATGAACATTTGTTGACACACACGCATTCGTATATCACTCATATCCATCCATGTCACACCAATTATGTCACCAGCAGAAATAGGCGGTATTAATTTGTCATTCATTTCTGTCTACTGGGATTAACTAACATGTTTAACGAGCGGTTTAACCGGCTAATTGTGTCACTAAAACCTCAATCAGTATAGTCGTTTTGAATTTCTAAAACGCTGTTTTGTCGACATAGGACCTATTTGTATAACGCTCCTGCGAAAATTCTTCTTTCCCAAAATGCCTTGTTATAAAAAACCGGCAAAGTGCGTGTCGGGCCACGCGCAGTGTAGGGTTCCGTAGTTGCGAAAGACAACTTTGAGTTCACACTGTTCACACTCGCACCTCACAGTTTAACGACCAAAAACATCTAACAATGAAAATGTATGAAATTTTACATTTTCGAGTACATTTTATAAGTTGGTTGCCTATAACTTTTTAGTTTGTACTTAGTACTCAGCTCTGATAGTTTTCCTTTCAACTTCAGTATATATACTACTGCTGTAATTTTTTTCACGTATCCATATATAACCGTTTAGTAGATAGAGGGGGGGACACTTACCTCTAACAAAATTTTGCACTTTAAAACCAAATTTTTCGGAAACGGATCCCTAAATCGAAAAATAGTGTTCTCAACCTCATAATATTTTTTAAAGACCTATCTAACGATACCCAACACGATGGGTTTGTATCGAAAAAAAATATTACTCTCTCTTTACTTGTATGGGAGCCACCCTAAAAAATTTTTTTTTTCAAGATTTTCTTCTACCACTTTTTTGACATGATTAATATACATACCCATACCAAATTTCAGCTGCGTAAAACCGCGGACGGACAGACAGACAGACAGACATGGCGAAACTATAAGGGTTCCTAGTTTACTACGGAACCCTAAAAATGGCTATGTAGATACTACGAATCATAATTCTCTATTCCTTTTCGGTTTATTTCAAATAGCAAGGCAATGGCAAGCAAATGGAGGTCCTCCTAGTCGTCTATAATACGACTTTTTGGAGCTATATGTGCACTACGTACAATTTTTATATACATATCATATTAAAAAATAAAACTTACTTTTAACAAATCACAAATACTACACTGGAGGCTCAAACATATTTAGTTGTCTGTAAAACGAGGCGAGCGAGTAAGGCGAGCTCCGTGGCGCAGCGGTCAACACGCCATCCTGCGACACGGGGGTCCCGGGTTCGATCCCCGGTCAGGTCATGATGGAAAACGATCTTTTTCAGAATGACCTGGGTCTTGGATGTTTATCTATATAAGTATATGTCATAAAATATAGTATCGTTGAGTTAGTATCCTGCGACACAAGTTCACAACTTACTGTGGGGCTAGCTCAATTTGTGTGATATGTCAAAAAAAAAAAACAATATTCTTGTCGTAGGCAGAACTTCTTAAAACCTACTTAGTTACCATTTAAATATTTAATGATTGTTTGACATTTTACATACCTATATCGTTTAAAGTGAAAGACTACATTTTCTCAACAACCATATTTTTTTATACGACAAAGTTGGCAAACAGGCCCGGGCTACCGGATGGAAAGGACCTTTTTAGTCTCCACTGCCCACGACCCTCTCTGTACTACCAGTTACCAGAGCCATATACTAGCCTAAGTAGTCAGAGGATTTAGCCTACACTCTCCACGGTAGCCAGACGGGTTGGAGAGGTCTCTTTGATGTTAATAAGCATAAGGGATGACTTGGAGTGGTCCTATTCTATACTCTGCCGGGAACCACACGGCGGTTGAATGCGATTGTGAAGTCATTTTGCTAATAGATTGATGTCCTACTAAATCCCGACTAATATAGGCAATTATCTAATTAATTATGTACACATGTAATGTCAAATGCTGTTAACTTTGCCCAGGTACAAATAGGAGCGTAAATAATTGATTATGGCGCGAAAGGGTCAGGGTATGGAGTGGTTACGATGGTATTGATTGTGTGGCAATGATAGAGTATCGGGCGACGCGACACGCGTGAAACAAGAGTGGCTGTATCTCTCATTGCTAGGCAATGTTCAATATTACATACATTATAGTAATTAAATAAATTTACATTTGTTTAATTATTCATTTTTCGAAAATTATTATTTGACATCTCTCATTGAATTTTAAATTATTATTTGACATATTTAATTGAATTTTAAATTATCACATGACAATGTAAGCTCACGTCCACATATTAGTTCTAAGTAGGTACTTGTATGTCGTAGATTGTAAGTTGACGTCATTTGGAGAAAATGCGTTGTGCAGTTTGTTGCCGCTTCTTCTGCACTCCGCCTTGGAAGCGGTGTAAACTTAGCTTTAAGTAATTCATTGACGTTAACAATAACATAATATTGTAAACCAATTGTAAATGTAAAGTGACGTTCAACAAATGATATTTAAAATATCTTAAGATGAATAAAATTTTTGACTATTGACTATTGACTATTAAATGGCTAGGCAATTTATTAGGTCTACTTTACATATTACCATTACATAATATTTTAGGACTGATCAGCCATCTTTTTATCAACCTGTGAATTGTTCTTCCGTTTTTTGTAAGAGTGGCTAACACTGGTGATAGATTTTTGACTGACTTTGTGGTCTAGTGTTTAAGCCGTTTGCGGTTTGCCTAATGACTACTACAACATAATTTGGAAGTCCCTTAACAGGCTCCGAGCACAAGTAGGCAAGGATAGGCAAGGCTGCAAGGATAACCTTGCCAGATGGGGAATGATTGACCCTTCGCAAAATGTCTGCCGGTGTGGTTTCGCTCCTCAAACTACGGCGCACTTACATGACCTGAGTGCCCAAACTCCTGCACGAGGGTCGATCTACTTGTGGCCAACGATAGGAGTACTCAGGGAGCCCTTTACTGGAGCGACAAAATTTAAAAATAAAAGTACCATTGATACGCTAAGAAAAAGAGTATAATTTTTGAAAGTTATTTCCGTTTTTCAGTCTGAGCTTTTTGAACAATCCTTCTTTGGGCCGGTTTATTTATATTTAACGTAATAATAATAATTTTGACATGTGTGTAAATTTGACTCATCTTGAATTAATAATAGAAAAATTTGATTTTTGTAAATAACTAATCTAAATTGCATGCTTGATCAAACATTTAAAACAATTTTTTTTTTCTCAAAGTATGTACTGTTAGGAACAAATATAATTTTTTGCACACCTTTCTAAGGTAAAATGTATTGGTACTATAATTTTTGTTAACATCGTATGTATTTACCTACATTTATGCAAATAAAGAATTTTGAATTTGAATTTTTGAATGATCATGATAAAGGATCGATTTCTAATGCGATTGCCCCATCCAGATTGATTTGACTGCTTCAATAAATTTACTTTGATATTCGAATTTACCGAAGCTGTGTTTTATACAAAGAACAATCAATTTTGCAAAAAGGACACATGCCATAGGTAAGGGATGGTTTATTTATGTTTAACGAAATGATCAGTAAACAGCCGATTTCTCATCTAAATGCAGCCCGGTTTGATTCAGCTGCTTCCATAAATTTGCTTTCATGTCCAAATTATGGAGAAACCCGTGCATTACATATAAGTACTCTATAATATTGCAAGGACATCTGCCTCAAGGGGCAGTATATTTATGTTTAACGAAATTATCAGTAAACAACTGATTTCTGATCCGATTGCCCCGCCCGGATTAAAACGTGATACGACTGCTTCAATAAATTTGCTTCGATATGAAAACTATTGACGAACCCGTACTTTACATATGAGTACTCTATAGTATCGTAAGAAGGACAACTCTATAATATCGCAAGAAGGACACCTGCCTAAAGTTTGTTTATTTATGTTTAACGAGACGATCAGTGAACTGCCAATAACTCACCCGATTGCGCCGTCCGGATTAATTCGCCTGCTTCAGTAAATTTCCTTTAATATCCGAATTAATCAAAGCCGTGTCCTACACATAAACACAATATAATATTGCAAGAAGGACACTGCTTTAAGGGAAGGTTAA
Organism: Rhodophaea formosa; assembly: GCA_963082605.1. NCBI lineage: Eukaryota > Metazoa > Arthropoda > Insecta > Lepidoptera > Pyralidae > Rhodophaea > Rhodophaea formosa. The sequence goes on from OY720209.1 coordinate 21,877,784, forward strand.
TTTATGTTTAACGAGATGATCAGCAAATCACCGATTTCTCAGCCGATTGCTTCGCTTGGGTTGATTCGGCTGCTTCAATAAATTTGCTTTGATATCCGTATTTATCTCCGCAACCGTGCTTAATACATAAATACTCTCTAATATTACAAAGGACACTGCCTTAAGGGACAGTATATTGATGTTTAGCTAGATGATTAGTGAACGGCCGATCCGATCGCCCCGCTCGGTTTGATTCGGCTTCTTCAATAAATAGCTTTGATATCCGCATTTATCACCAAAGTAGTGCTTTATACATAAATACTCTATAATATTACAAGAAGGACACTGTTTTAAGGAGCAGTTCATTGATGTTTAACGAGATAATCAGTGTGAACTGTCAGTTACTCACCCGATTGCCCCGTCCGGATTAATTCGGATGCTTCAGTAAATTTCCTTTGATATCCGAATTAATCGCCGAAGCCGTACTTAATACATAAATACTCTATAATATTACAAGAAGGACACTGCTTTAAGGGAAGGTTAATTTATGTTTAGCGAGATGATCAGCAAATCACTGATTTCTCAGCCGATTGCTTCGCTCGGGTTGATTCGGCTGCTTCAATAACTTTGCTTTGATATCCGAATTTATCTCCGAAACCGTGCTTAATACATAAATACTCTCTAATATTACAAAGGACACTGCCTTAAAGGACGGTTTTTTTATGTTTAACTAGATGATTAGTGAACGGCCGATTTCCCATCCGATCGCCCAGCTCGGGCTGATTCGCCTGCTTCAATTAATTTGCTTTGATATCCGAATTAATCGCTGAAGCCGTACTTTATACATATTATACTCTATAATATTACAAGAAGGAAAGGTGCGGTTTATTTGTTTAACTAGATGAGTAGTGAACAGCGAATTTTCGCCTACTTCAATTAATTTGGATGTTTATCTATATATGTATCTATTATAAAATATAGTATCGTTGAGTTAGTATCCCATAACACAAGTCTCGAACTTACTTTGGGGCTAGCTCAATCTGTGTGATTTGTCCGTATATATTTATTTATATTTATTTATTTTATTTTATTTGCTTTGATATCCGAAACCGTATTATACATAAATACTGTATAATATTAGAAGAAGGACATTGCCTGAAGGGATGGTTTATTTATATGTTTAACGAGACGATTAATAAACAGCCGATTCCTCATCCGATTGCTCAGCTCGGATTGATTCAGCTTTATTCGGACGTTACAATTAATAGCTTTGATATCCGAATTTATCTCCGAAACCGTGCTTAATACATAAATACTCTGTAATATTACAAAGGACACTGCCTTAAAGGACGGTTTATTTATGTTTAATTAGATGATTAGTGAACGGCCGATTTCTCATCCGATCGCCCAGCTCGGGCTGATTCGCCTGCTTCAATTAATTTGCTTCGATATCCGAATTAATCGCTGAAGCCGTACTTTATACATATTATACTCTATAATATTACAAGAAGGAAAGGTGCGGTTTATTTGTTTAACTAGATGATTAGTGAACAGCCGATTTTTTATCCGATTGCTCCACTCGAATTGATTCGCCTACTTCAATTAATTTGCTTTGATATCCGAAACCGTATTATACATAAATACTGTATAATATTACAAGAAGGACATTGCCTGAAGGGATGGTTTATTTATAAGTTTAACGAGACGATTAGTAGTAAACAGCCGATTCGTCATCCGATTGCTCAGCTCGGATTGATTCAGCTTCATTCGGATGGTACAATTAATAGCTTTGATATTCGAATTTATCTCCGAAACCGTGCTTAATACATAAATACTCTCTAATATTACAAAGGACACTGCCTTAAAGGACGGTTTATTTATGTTTAACTAGATGATTAGTGAACGGCCGATTTCTCATCCGATCGCCCCGCTCGGGTTGATTCGGCTGCTTCAATAAATTTGCTTTGATATCTGAATTTATCACCAAATCTGTCCTCGCTTTTTAGTTCAAATCGATGGTTAAGTCTTTATGGTTTGTTCAATATAAACATTTTCTTCTGTAATCTTATTTCCGGATCAAATCTATTATTCCGGATCAAATCTATTAAGAGTCCCACGTAAAGCCGAAATCCCATACAAACGTAGTTTGGTTTAGGTAATAGAAGTTTTCGATACGAAACTTCTACTCGCTGTAATTTTGTATAGGTATTGTTTCTATAATTGAAATCTGATTATAAACATAAATTTACCTTATCCGGTCGTATGTACGAAATTTGGTTGAGATTGGCTTAACTGTTGTAAAACTAAAACCAAACTACGTTTGTATGGGATTTCGGCTTTACGTGGGACTCTTAAGTCCAAACGAACTGTTACCCGCGAGTTCGTCACACACAATCAATCCATGCCCCGGGCCGACCCCGACGAGTTTTTTAGAGTCGGTGCGTACCAAGACAACAAGTAAAAAGAATCATGAAAATCAACAAACTATATCTAACAAACTTACAAAAAAAATACAGTCGAATAAAGAACCTCCATATAGACAGTCAATTAAAAATTAATCAACATGCTTGAAATTAATGTACTCGTACAAATTCTTCAAGTTAGGAAATATTAATGAATTAATCATCAAACATGGTTTGTTTAAATCCTTGGGGAAGGCCTTTGTCCAGCAATGGACTTATCTTGCGGCTGCGATGATGTTAATGTTAATGGAGGTACATTTTATATTTTTGATCGAAATGTTCACTTACATTCAATGAAAAAAATGCTAGTAATGCGATTATGTCATAGATTGGTAAAACAAGTCTTAGGAAAATAAGGTGATGTAGATAGTAAGTTTAATATACGTTCTCTAATTGTATTAAACAATATTTTCTTTTATTCGTCCATGTTATTTAAACATTATTCACTCTTAGGCAAAGGGATCAACGTTTTGATTAGTACAGTGCCGAGCTAAATCAAATAGTAAAATCATATAGGAAAAAACCGGCCAAGTGCGTGTCGGGCCACGCGCAGTGTAGGGTTCCATAGTTGCGAATGACAACTTTGAGTTCACACTGTACACACTCGCACCTCTCAGTTTAAAGACCAAAAACATCTAACAATGAAAATTCGGTAGTTGCCTAATGTTAAGATTATATAAAATTTGTTTCTAATGAGACTAATTTCTATCTAAAAACACTATAAAGAACACTTTTCATTTGATATCGATTCGTTAAGTGATCTTAAAGCTTCTTTAAAGTTTGGTGAATAGGACCATTTTTTAAATTATGAAAATCTTTAATTACAATTATACTGTATTTTAGTCTGCAAAATTTATAGCAACTTTTATTATGAAACCATTTTTTTCAAGGTTTTTTCTACCTCTTTTTTGGCATGATTAATATACATACCCACACCAAATTACAGCTTTCTAGTAAAACCACGGACGTACAGACAGACATGGCGAAACCATAAGGGTTCCTTGTTTGCTACGGAACCCTAAAAAAGAACGAACTCGCCATGCATGAGATTTACACTTCTGCCTTTAGTGCTTCTTACTTACTTACTTACTTCGCTGGCTCAGCGACCCGAAGTGGATCTTGGCCTCTGACATTAAAGTGCTTAGTGCTTGCTTGTTACAAAATAAAATTATTTTTATTTGTTTCAAAAGAATTAAAGATTAATTCTCGTTATTCGGGAAATATGTTTCGTAAACTGAACTAAAACTACTACAGCTAAAATCCTTATCAATATTATTTCACTCAACTAATCCCGGGAAGTGGTTACATTTTCCTGTCCAATCCAATAAAGGCTTCGTTCTTTACTTATGGTCCTATACTCCGCGGCATATTTGATGACAATAACGCAAGTGTGAGCGGACGTGTTGGACAGAATACCGGCAGAATATGAAAAAACATTCGCCATCTGAGACTTGGACTGTACCAAGCTGATTGCTGACCTTCACTAGTTGGAGAGGCACCTTAAGAAGAAGAAGAATATATCAGAAAAATCACAACTACATCAAAAAATATTCTATATATTTTTTTCTTCACTTACCTCTTGATTTAGTTACATTTTCCTGTTCAAGCTAATAAAGGCTTCGGTCCTATACTCCGCGGCATATTTGATAACGCAAGTGTGAGCGGACCTGTTTGGCAAACTACCGGCAGAATATAATAAAAAGTTTACTAATATATCGAAAAACACATCTACATATAAAAATAGAGTACTCAATAATATTTTTTCCTCCATTAATCTCGGGAAGTGGTCACATTTTTCTGTCCAATCAAAGTCAAAGTCAAAGTCAAAGTCAAAGATTTTTATTCAAAATTGGATAATTGTATCTCTTTTTGAACGTCATATTTTTTACTTTCTTATTATTTTTAATTTTTAATATGCAAAATCGAAAAACTACTAGCGTTTCGTAATGACCACTGGTGAGAAGAATACGCCGAAAGAAACTCAATCCAGACTTGGTCCCTACGTGCCTGAAGGGCTTCGATTACAATATTTTACAAGTATTTATTTATTACTAATGTTATTTATATTAATTACAATAAATTACAATCAATTAAATTACTGCCACGCATTTTTATCATTTAAATAATCATTAATACAATAATATGCCTTTTTTACTAACTGGTTTTTAACAGCAGTTTTAAACTTATGTAAAGGTAGACCCGAAATTTCTGCGGGAATTTTATTATAGAAGCGTGCTCCGAGACCCATAAATGAACGCTTAGTTTTCTGCAATCGCAAAGCTGGTGTAGCCAACTTATTTTTATTTCTTGTGTTTCGGTCATGAATGTCACTATTTTTCTCATATAAATGTAAATTATGGTGTACAAACATAATATTCGCAAATATGTACTGAGAATGTAAGGTTAAAATATTGAAATCTTTAAACAATTCTCTAAGAGATTCTCTAGCACCAAGTTTATATATAGATCTAATAGCTCGTTTCTGCAGGATAAATATTGTGTTTACTTCTGCAGCGTTACCCCATAGTAAAATTCCATAAGACATAACACTATGAAAGTAACTAAAATATACCAAACGCGCGGTTTCAACATCGGTCAGTTGTCTAATTTTCCTGACAGCATAAGCCGCAGAGCTAAGTTTACCTGCCAAGTTTGTAATATGGGCACCCCATTGAAGCCCGGCATCAAGAGTTATTCCAAGAAAAGTTGTTTTATCTATCATATCTAGTGGTTCATTATCCATTACTATGCGAGTTGGTATTTTGGCAACATTTGGTAAGCAAAATTTAATACACTTAGTTTTCTTAGTATTCAACAAAAGATTGTTCGCTGTGAACCAATCTAACACTTGAGCTAATGTACTATTAACCTCGTCAAAAAATTCAGTTTGTCTATCTATTTTGAACACAAGAGAAGTATCATCGGCAAATAGCACAGCCTTACATGTAGTGACACAGTTATCACAATATAAACAATCCAATAAAGGTTTCGGTCTTTACTTATGTGTTTATGTAACTATACTCTGCGGCATATTGGATGACAATAACGCAAGTGTGAGCGGACGTGTTAGGCAGACTACCGACATAATATTAAAAACGTTCGCCTAATATATCGGAAAACACAGCTACAGCTAAAATATTATCAATATATTTTTTCTTTACTAACGGTTTTGGACTTTACTTATGGACCTATGTTTGTGGCATATTTGATGACATTATTGACAATAAAGCATGAGCGAACATATTCGGCAAAACTATAGACAAAATACTAAAAAAGTTCGCCAAATATATCGGAAAACACAGCTACAACTAGTTTTTTTTTTATAAGTAAAGGCACACAAACAGATTACAGACATTACAGATCAAAATTGCTGTTACATTCGAATTGATGGCTAGCCTATAATCCAATAAAGTGTACACAGAAAACCATAGATATCAGAATATTTACAAGGTAAGATCGGTGCGCGAGCGAAATTTGTTTGAGCCCTGATGTCTCCAGAAAAAAATTACACTTACATGCACATAAACACAGGAACACTAGTTTCACGCACACAATGACAAAATATTTTATGCAAACAAATCAAACGGACCAACGGGAGTGACAGGCACACATTCGTGTTTGACGCGTAAATGCGAGCTCACACATTCAACAAGTTCACACCTACGCTAGTGATTGACAATCGATAAACTATTATCGATGTTTCTTGCGCGAAGTACACGTATATGGTTCGTGATTTGTTTTAATATTTAATTATTTATATGCACCATCGTTAAATAAATAAAAATAGTTGAATAAATTAATAGATTAATTCATTTATTGCGGAGGATGATTCAGCGCAAGCGGGAAAGGACAGTGCCTTATTTTGATATCTATGGACAGTGCCGATTCGACTATATGGGAAGTGGCACCTTTTTTCATAGCAAGAAGGAGCGTACAAAAACAAAATGTATTATCTATTCTATACATATAATAAAACAGTAAAAATATTTTGTCTGTACATTTAGTATTTTTGCCTGAAATGGATAGAAGGACATTTAAAATGAATAATAGTAAGAAAAAAAATTATTTGTAATTTCTTGTCTGTCTGTCTGTCTGTATGTATGAACACGTTTATCTCAGGAAATATTGGACGGATTTGAATGAAACTTTTTGCTATATAGCTATTAACCCTGGGTAACATATGGGATAGAAATGATTTCGAAAAATGGAACACCTGATGCAGCATCATAATGGTCCAGCTGAACTATAAGAAATATAAAAGTGGAGCCTCAGCAAAAGTTGTTAAGCCTGATGAGCATTTTTGTTGAGGTATAAAAAATCTAAGATTTGGAACACTTCATGCAGAACCATTATGGTCCAGTTAAACTACTCGTATAAGAAATGTATAAATGACGCCTTAGCAAATTTTATTCAACCTGCTGAGCAGTTTTTGTTGAGGTATTTAAATTAAAGATATGGAACAACTGACGCAGAACCATAATGGTCCAGGAAAACTATAGGAGATATAAAAATGACGCTGTAGCAAAAGTTGTTCAGCCTGATTAGTAGTTTTGTTGAGGTTGAAGATTTAGAATATCAGATATACAGAACCATGTCAAATTTTATATCGACAAGTTTATAGAGTCACACTCTCCACTGGGATAGAGTGCGTAGAGTACGATTGACTCATATTACTGGTGATCGCCCAGCGGTCCCGGGTCACTCGCAACCAGAATATGCCCTTTTGGCAATAGCTTTCAGCCCATACGGCAGCAAAACATGAGAGTTTGCTACTTCTCCAAGCCTTGCACACACAGACAACACTCAAAGCCGACATCCGTCTCTCCCGAAGGCCCTTTGGAGCCCTTTAGATAGGTTGAGCAGCATGACAGCAGGTCAAATCCATAGAGGAACAAAGGGAAATATTTGGTTTGGTAGTGCGTATGTTTTGTACAAAGAGGGTAAGCTGTTTTCCTAAGATGCTTCAGAGAGGACTGGAAAAAAAACCTGCTGAAAACCATCCTCGCTGAAATTAGGCGCCAAAACAAACTAACCAAAGGATAGTTCCAAAATAGTATATAACGTATTTTTTTTTTTGCAAAAGACGTTGATATTTATTAACTTTTAACAGGTATACATATAACATATTATAACACTGCTTGTAGCAGTGTTATAATATGTTATATGGAACTACTTGTGTATTTCCTTATGCATCGACATTAGTTCGCATTGAGGTATATTAGTTCAGTGTAAATTATCGATAAAAAGATACTGGGACATCCTTAGTCGCAACGTCAACCAGCCCCCGTACTTCGAAATTGGTAAGGTACACTTTCTAATAACAGGATTGAAGAAAGATGTGTTGTTTTTTAAGACGTCAAGGCAAGTGTTATCAATAAAATATTTTTTCCACTTATCTCGGGAAGTAATGACATTTTCCTGTCCAATCCAATAAAGGTTTCGGTCTTTACTTATGTGTTTATGTAACTATACTCCGCCGCAAGTTTGATGACAATAACGTAAGTGTGAGCGGACGTGTATGGCAGACTATCGGCAGAATATAAATAAAGTTCACTAATATATCGAAACACAACTACTGCTAAAATGTTATCAATAATATCCTTCAATAATCCAAAAATTTCCTTGTCTAATCCAATAAATGCTTCGGTCTTTACTTATGGTCATATACATGCATACATACTCCGCGGCATATTGGATGACAATAACGTAAGTGTGAGCGGACGTGTAAGGCAGACTACGGCTAGAATATTAAAAACGTGCTCCTTATTTTCAGGTCGTAAATCTGACACACATGTAGAATACCAACTAATATTATAAATGCGAAAGTGAGTTTGTATATTTATTTGTTTGTTAGCTGTTCACGCTTTATCTACTAAACCATACCCTCTAGGTACTCCTAGTAACTCCATAGGTTAGGGTACTTCAGAGGGGTATAGGATACCCTTCATCCCGGAAAAAAGTGCGTGGGATTCGCAGCAAATTTATACGTCAAAATTATACGCGAGCGAAGCCGCGGGTTGAAAGTTAGTTAAATATTTTTCTTTTAGAAGATTCCTTGCCTCTTATCAAGTAGGAATACGGAGGAATTATAAGATAAAGTCTAGACAGCGGCTTAATGACTGAAGATATTAAAAAATAATTTTACAATATCTATTCGTTCAATAAGCAGACGAATATTTATAATCCTGAGCTGTTAAAATATATAAATAAAATATAATGTTGTTTAATGTTTATAAATAAATATATAGTGGACAAATCACACAAATAGTTAAGTCATCGTAGGACAGTAACTCAACGATACTATATATACCTATATAAAATAAGTACCTACTTATATAGATAAACATCCAAGACCCAGGCCAATCTGTAAAACATCAATTTCCATCATGACCTGGCCGAGGATCTAACCCGGCACCCCTCGTGTCGCAAGCTGGCGTATTAACTACTGCGCTATGGAGGCTATCAAATATATATATATATATATATATGATTAATGTCAAAAATTTTTAAAACTTGAAACTATATAAAATATTAGTTTCATATTAGTCTAAGTGATTATGAACAGTAATTATTGACGCCTGACCTGACGCAAAACGCTACACGGTTTAATCGCTAAGTGTGTGTGTGTGTGTCTGTTTGTGGCGCCGTAGCTACTGGAGAACTGATTTGTATTGTTTTTTAAGGTAAGTTTTGAGCGATGGTTTTTCAAAATCAGCCCAGCTGTTTATTAGAGAGATTTTTGAGTCATTTTGCTCAACATTTTTAATTTTATTTATTGGCCGTTATAATAGACATATAAATAAGAAGTATTATTCAAAATTTAAACAGGAATCTTTAAATAATATATAAAAAATATTTACTTACCGAAACTCGAAGCACATTGTAGAAAGGCAAGAGTTAGCACCAACGTTGCAACTGCAACAAACAAAAACAATATGAGAAATATTTTAACTTTTTCTCAGCTGTTGTTAAAGCCGATGTTTTTCTTTTTGTTTTATACAGACTTTTTTCTTAATTTATTGAAGAAAATCGTGATCATTTTACTACGCAAAGTTTTTGCACAATAATTATATAATTTCCCAACACTAATTAATATCCGCTTCAATTTATCCAATTGTAAATTTAAATACTTTTAAACTAGATAAAGATAAAATAAATTTATTTGACACAAAACTACCTATCAATAACTTATCGATTTGTTAAGTTTTTCGTTTGTTTGCAGGAGAAATAATATCTAGACATAAAGAACTTATTGCCAAGAAATAGTTATTTCACTGGGAAAGCTACATCATCACTATGCAATACTCGTATATTATGCAGTATGAAACCGAGCGATTAAGGAGAGATACATGAATGTTACGGAGTATAGTGCCCTCATTTGAAATAAATAATTTCAAAGAAAACGGATATATCAAATATTATTTTTTTGCGAGCCCCTAGGTTTCTTACTATTTTATACTGTTTACAGTTTGAAGTGTGAACGTGAAGGTTTTAGTTTTTCCGCCAAATGTGGCCATTTGTGACAAAAACGCTAAGCAAAGCTTCATATTCTCACTTTAAATTGTTATAAGTAGCTCAATAAAATATTTTAAGTGTTAACTAAGGCTTTGCAGACCAAATTTAAATGATATCTCAGTTTTCTTTCAAATGATTAATGGCAGCACTAGACCTCGTTAAATTCATGTATTCTATAATCTATATTTTAATAAATAAAATCAGCGCGGCCATACCTCTCGCGTACATTTCGCAAACTTCGGAGCAACGGACGTGCGGTCACCCTGCCGTTCGGAGCGCTACTGAAGCAAGCAAGCGACGCGACTGACTGAAATGAATGCTTGAATTCTGAAAATCGCGCGGAGCGAAACTCCTGTAAGTTTTGCCGCGATGCGCATGTGTGGACGGAGCTTTAGATAAGTTGGGAAGTAATAGGACGAGTGAGTATAATATAATGCTAATCGCTCTTAATAGGGTTGCTCGTTATAGTGATATTGCTTAATTTATTAAATAAAGAAAATAAGATATTGCTTTGTTAAGATGCATGCAACCATGCATGTAAACGTTTTCCGATATTAAGCGATACACTTGTGGTCATCTTTTAGCGAAAACATATGTTGGACATAGCTGCAGAACCTTATTATAGCAGATGATTAAGGCACCCATGAACAATAAGAATAGGAAAAACAAATTGAAACCAAACCAGCAAGTGCGAGTCCGTACTACATGGTATTATAAAAGGAAGTTTTTTGTATGGTAAAATAAAGGGAGGGGTCCCAAGCATCTCTCTTTTTAGGGTTCCGTAGTAAACAAGGAACCCTTATAGTTTCGCCATGTCTGTCTGTCTGTCTGTCCGTCCGCGGTTTTACTCAGAGACTATAAGTACTAGAAAGCTGTAATTTGGTGTGAGTATGTATTTTTATCATGGCAAAAAAGTCGTAGAAAAATATCTTGAAAAAAAAATTTTTTTAGGGTAGCTCCCATACAAGTAAAGAGGGAGTAATATTTTTTTTCTATACAAACCCATCCTGTTGGGTATTGTTAGATAGGTCTTTAAAAAATATAGTGAGGTTGAGAACACCATTTTTCGATTTAGGGATCCGTTGCCGAAATATTTGGTTTTAAAGTGCAAATTTTGTTTAGAGGTAAGTGTCCCCCCCCCTCTATCTACTAAACGGTTATATGTGGATACGTGAAAAAAATTACTGCAGTAGTATATATACTGAAGTTGAAAGGAAAACTATTAGAGCTGAGTACTAAGTGCAAACTAAAAAGTTATAGGCAACTTATAAAATGTACTCGAAAATGTAAAATTTCATACATTTTCATAGCTTCATGTTTTTGGTCGTTAAGCTGTGATACATGTGCGAGTGTGAACAGTGTGAACTCAAAGTTGTCATTCGCAACTACGGAACCCTACACTGCGCGTGGCCCGACACGCACTTGGCCGGTTTTTTTTTTTGTTTTGTTTTTATTACATGTTGTTAGTGTGGCAACAACATACACATTCGTTGGAAATTTCTGTCTCTACCTCTTTATACTACGGTTCAGCCAATAAATACAGCCCTGTAACAGACGGACGAGCCAAGGTAGATCACGGCCAGGCTGCTCTGATAGCGGGATGATGGACGCTGTTGGATATCTCTCCTTCCAGATGTTAAGCCTAAATTCAGAGACTTCGCCAGACAGTGGGGGCACTTCTTTTACGAAGCTACGCCGGCTCTTTAATCTTCGAGGAACCGGCACGTGATGGTGCAAAGCTGGAGGAGCAATAATCCTTTTTCATTAGTTCAATCAAATTACTCATTTCCTTTCAAATTATAAAAGTTCCTTAAAAAATATTTAATAAATTGCCCTGAAACTACAGATACCTGATCTTTTTTAGTTAACTAACATAATAAAACCCACAGCTTGCGTTCATCAACCAACATCCAATCACTTACAAACCTAACAACCGAGCTTTTTCAAAATCGAGGTCGGGAGCTTTCCCATTTGAATGGCGCGCTGTGAATGGGCCAATCAGCAAGATTGATTTTATACTTTAGCGAAAACAAAACAGAACCTACTCTTGTGAAGTTGGCGAAGCGCGTTTTGTTTGGAAATACTCTTATAAATATGAAATTGAGTTTTTCACACTTCTCTTGCATCGTTGACTGTTTTTAATTGCTCCCAGGGTTCGTCAATAATACTGCTCCTGCTCACATACGATCCGGGTCTAATAGTTTTGAACTTTTTCTTCTTACTCTTCATCAGATCTTTTTAGTCTCCACTACAGTTTTGAACTAGTGACTTTGAATTGTGTCTGTGAGCTATAGACTGTGCGAGTCTTACTACAGCGAACTCACAATGGTCCTAAGAGCTATAGAGTCTACAATTTAGACTCAAACGGTCCTCAGGACCTCTGTGGAATGGAAGGCTAGTCTGAAATCACCAGGCTTGGATCTTCTCCGCTTAGTGAGCCACCTGACCACTACCTTGTTTATGTCTATGTGGAACCAAAATCAAAAGAGAAACATGTCATATATTTTATATATCCTCTTTAAAAATGCGTGGTACACAATTTATCGTCTCTCCTGTAGAGAAGCAGTTGAGCGTTGGAGCATCTTTAAAAATGCTGTCGTCCCGTAAAATTCTGCATTTTGAGACCACTTTATTTTACTGCTCATGTACATTCCGGGTCTAATAGTTTTAAACTAAAGCAAAAGCTTCGGCTGGATATAATAAAACCAGCCAAGAGCGAGTCGGAATCGCACATACACCGCATCAGCATCACAGCCGTAAGTTGTCCACACCTGGACATATGCCTCCCTGGACATAAGGCGAGAAGTCTAATTGTACTTGGGTTAATAATCGGCAAAATGTACAATATGCTATGATCATAATGTTCTATCGTGTCGTAGTTCAATGACCCTATTACAGAATACAATAATGCCAAAATGTGCAATCGACCTAACAAGTAACGTCAGTCAGTCAGGTCAGTCGACCATGCACACCCTGGTGTCAGAGTTCTTCGGAACCGCCTCTCAGCAATCTACCTACTTACTTCCTAAAGATATACATGAAATTAAGAAGCAATATACTACTTTTTTAGGGTTCCGTACAAAAATTGAAAAACGGAACCCTTATAGGATCACTTGTGCGTCTGTCTGTCCGTCCGTCCGTCTGTCACAGCCGATTTTCTCCGAATCTACTAAACCAAATTAGGTGAAATTTGGTAAGATGGTGTAATCTATGACCCAAACACGGATGTGCAAAGTAAATAAAGATTTTTTTGAAATAAGGGCCATTTTCAGGGGCCCAATTACAAAATTTTAAAAGAAAGTTTTGCAAACCGTACTGTGTCATATATCAAATGAAAGGGCTCATTATGAGGATATCAAAAATATTTTTTTTTTTGTTTGGCTAAAATCAATACTTTTGATTTTATTCACGAAAGAAGGCAAAAATTGACCATTCCCCTCCCCCCCCCCCCCCTGGTCTCCGAAACTACTGGGCCGAAAATTTTGAAAAAATTACAAAAATAGTTTATTCCTTGAAGATTACAGGAAAAATAATACGAATTCTATCACTTGAAAATAAAGTGGTAAACTCACTATAATAAGTTCATCTAAGGAAATAGTTCACTAAAACACAACTAGATAGCGCTAGTCAATTGAATAAAACATTTTTGCACATTGTGTGTGTCTTCACGAAGCATATTGTACGGAACCCTCATTGCGCGAGTTTGACTCACACTTGTCCGGTTTTTGGCAGTCAAAGTCCTATATACTTAAATTAAGAATAACAGCAGTATTGCTTGTGCCAGCTGATGATTGTGCCATCAAAAACCCATCTAAAAAATTCTGAAAAATGAACACATAACAATCCTTTTCAGGAATAAAAGCGTGTAAAAAGTTGGCGTAGCTAACGGTAACCAGTATTCAAGTGGCACAGAAAAACTGAAGTCAAGCGAAGTCTGTCAATTTGCATATTAGACCAGAAAACTTGAAAAATCTTTGACGCTTACCGCCGCAGCCTAAATAAGATCAAAAAGCTCGAAGTTCTCTATAAACTTTAAAGAATTCCCTGTTCATATAAACTTTATAAGTCTAGTCTTACAGCAGTCGTGCAATCGTGCTGATGGTGCCATCAAAGCCAGGTAAACCTTTAAACTTTGCTACTGGGCGCCTAGTCTCCGCAGCTAGTCGAAATTAAAGTGGGAGTCGCCGGAGCCGAAGTTTATAAGTCTTTTACTCTTACAGCAGACCTATAATCGTGGTTAAGGGCCAATGGCGCCATCAAATCCCGATAAAACTTTAAACTTTGCAACTACCATCAAAATAGAAGTGTGATTGTCGCCGGAGCCGTCTATACCATCAAAGCCATGTGAAACTTTAAACTTTGCAACTTGATGTTTGTTATTTGCGTATGTAAATGGCCAACACTGGTGTCAGATTTTTCAAGGTGCCTAAAGCCATCTGACATAGCTTAACGACTGCCATCAAAGGACAGCCGGGACCAATGTCTAACGTGCCTTCCGTAGCACGGAGGAGCTCGAGATATTTTCATGCCTATTGAACGCAATGCTAGGTACTGCTGCGCCCATACTTAATTGTCATGAACTTTTTTAATTTTCATAAAAAGACATTGTAACTGTCACTTCCGGAAAGTAAAACCTGTGGAGTAATATTCCTGTGCCTAAGACTATCGGCCGGCGCATTACTTAAATCTGAAAATAAAATGAAGTGTGCATCATTTTGTCGACATCCTAGATTTTTTTCAAACGTTAGAGCCTTTTCTCAAGCTAGATGACAAGCGCTGGCAGGTAGATGAAGGTATGTAAAGCTTTTTAAAACTATATTCTTGATAATGGAGTCAGGTTATTGGTAGAAGAATAAAACACAATTTGAGCTTACAAGACTAGGCGCCCTGGTGGATGGCGCCATTTCACCGTCTCGTAAAATATTTCATTTTTGAGAATCGCCGTTTGCTTTACTGTTCAAACGTGCGGTCCGGCTCTGCGAGAGTGGCTTGCTTTATTTAGGAATAGTTTCATTGCGCACTGGCTATTGCCCTTCAATTGACTCCTGCACCATAACAGAGTTCTTTTTTTATTTTAGTTATTATATTATATTGTCTATACATACATATCCCTTTATAGGAATTAATTATTATGAAACACAAGCTAGTGTGGTCTTTAAATACAATATAAAAATAGATCATTTCTTATATTGTCAAGAATTTTGTGATCTCGGACAAACTATGCATAGATTCTAATGGATTATATTATCATCTCATCCACAATCAATCTACTGCTATTCTGCATAGTAAGTATTATGAGTAATACTAGTAAATATGAGAAAGAGTAATCGTTAAGAACAAAGGCAAAAGATACCGACAAATGGTCAACGGAATATAACAACTACAAACAATGCTCGAAATCCTTATTCAAATAAAATCAGCCAAGCACAAGAAATTTGAAATTGAAAAAAATAAAGACAATCCCAAACAAGTAATTTAATTAAAAAATTTAAACAACCCGCCTGACCATTAGCAATACCTATTTACGTCTGGGAATTTTACGGAGAAACATTTTGAAATACTGGACTGGAGATTCGGCTCTCTGTTTGGGTTCACAAGATGGTAAATGTTGCTGATATAAAAGGGGTTCAAAATTTTCTGTAACAAACCAAGATATTTTGCAAAACTAATATTTGCGATTTTTCAATGCTGGTCTTTGAGAAAAAAATAAACTTAGGATGTACCAGCTACTTGCTTCTCTTCCCGCGCAGATCGTAAAAACTGATCGCCGAAATGGGCGTCAGGAATCATGTCAAATTAGCGATGCGCCTAGCAAGTCATCACTATTTTGATTTCGTTCCCATCTACAAGCCCATCAACGTGCTAAACGTGGTCTTAAGGTTTTACAGATCTGGGCTCTATCTACAGTAAATCATCACTGGTAACACCATATTAGCCGAAGATTTTTGCATCAGTGCCCAAAGTAAAAAATTCTCGGCGCCAATATGTATTTTGGACGAGAAGACACTGTGAAGCTTCCAGAAAGCTGCCCAGCAAAGCCAGATTCACTGAAAAACCTTGTCCTTGGACTATAGCTTCCTACCTATATCAATTGACCCTGTTAGCAGCAGACTGTAGTTGGAGTAGAAAAGCGATACCTCGAGCTTGCTGAATACATGTTTATTTACGTTTAAGTAAATGTACTGCTCTACAGGTTCAAGGGTTTAGTTTCCAACAATCACTGGAGAAGGCGCAACATGAATATTCGACATAATTTTTGTCTTATCCATGATCTTTCTTCTTGGGATACTTCATTGAGGTCATTGAGCATGGTCCTGAAATGACTCCGCCGGTTTCAGAGAAATGATGTCTCCCTTCGATATAGCGATGGTCAATACGGCATCACTGGAGAGACCGAAGTACAAGTACGGTCTTTGTTTCAATTGAATCGAAGGCTTTCTCATAGTCCACAGACGCTAAGTATAGTTGGTCTACTGTATAACCTGCCGCTGCGTAGTGATGTGATCTATGGGACTAATAGCATTTTAAACCGATCCATCTCAAATATCTGAAAAATTAAGAATATTTCTTTCTTTCGGAATCAACTTGTTATCCCTTTTGTCACGCTTAGAACATTGTTGTTTATATGTCTTCACTTTGCATGTTTATTGCGCCTTATACTATGATGTATTCTGTGGTTGCAGCGCTGTGGTATGCAACACTAGCGCCACCCAGCAGTTATTCTTTTAATCCTAAGTCATATTAAATTTAAAGAAATCTATCATGTACATTACTAGTGAATTACTGGTAGTATTTTGGTTCATTATATTCATTTGATAAATTGAGAGGAACACCGGCTAACGCCAAAAATTACAACTATTAGAGTTCTTTTTTTTAAACACGGTGTAGCTAGCTCCAAGTGAGCTTTTGCCACTTCACCGGACCTTTGCGGTGAGGACAGAGTGCCCTCAACCTGTAAGGCGAACATCACCGAAGGGCTCCACGAGGGACGGACCTCGGTTTTGGGCGTTGCATGTGCACGCAAAGCTTAGAGAGAAGCTAACTTTTTTACGCCTGATAGGCCGCGATTTGCATGATCGTAAAATGGGATTCCTCTGGCTATTTAGAGCCGGAGAGTTTTCAGTAACGAAGTAGTTCCGTCATTCGTAAGTACTTGTGGCTACCGGTGGCGCGGTGAATGAAACGATTAAACAAATGGGATATTACGTCGTAGGTCATGATCGGGCGGATGCAAAGCTTGTAGAGAGTCAACTTATTCCTAAGTGACATCCTAGCATTGCCAAATTGAAAGCGGCATGGTTTCAGACTTTGTAGATTTGGGGACCGAAAGTCATGAGACTATCGAGTACAACACCAATATATTTAGCCTTTTATGCCCAGGGAATGGACTTGTCATACAGCTAGAGTAATCCTAGTGGGGGTTCAAATTAATCTGGATGCGCTACCTCCTAAACCACAAGCCTAGTGAGTCGAAGGCAGATTGGAGACGTTTCACAATGACTGATTTCATGTGGTGAGACGTATTAGAGAGCTGTATCTTCAGCGAATAGAGCCAACTCTACGTTAGGGGTCTTAGGGATCATCATCAGGTCTTTCTAGTCTCCACTGCAGGAGCACGACCCTCTCTGTACTACCAGAGCCATATACTAGCCTGAGCAGTCAGAGGATTTGGCCTATACTCTCCACGCTGGCCAGACGGGTTGGAGAGGTATATTTGATGTTAATAAGCTTTGTTTAGCTTGTGTTTCCTTAGTCGCCTTTTACGACATCCACGGGATGACTTGGCCACTCCAAGTCCATTCCTATTCTACTCTGCCGGGAACTACACGGCTAGTCGTAGCGTCGGCGTCGTAGTGTCGGCTGTCTTAGGGATATCGTATGTGTAAAGCAAACTCAGGCGGGGCGAAAGAACAGCGTCTTAAAGAACGCGGGGTCAAATGGGACGGGGTCTTGGAGACATCCTTCAATTCTGTAGTGGAAGGTCCTATCCGACAAGAAGTCTCGAATGATAAACGCGAGACTGTTGGGAAGGCCCAAGTTGCCAGCTTGGAAATTAAGCCAAAATGTCAGAATTTGTCAAAAAAATTCGCTATACTGAAGAAGAGGGCTCCCGTGGGACGATTCCTGGTTCGGAATCTGAAGATATGCTCCGTAAGGCGGTGTTTTGATAGATATGCTCCGTAATTGATAGTGACACGCATGTTTGGCTTGGAATCCAAACTGTTCGTCGGAGATGAGACTTTTGGACTTTACATAGTCCTTGAATAAATAATAATAAATATAAATTTATACAAATATATAAACAACTAGCTATTTCTATGTGTGACTGTGAAGTATGTGTAGTTTGATTCAAAGTGTCTCTAAGTAGTAATGTACTGTGCTGTAATAGCTAGCTGCCTGTACAGAAAATTATTAATAGAGGGATAACTAAATCAAGGAAGTCTAATACCGTGAGACCTAAGATATTAGACGGATAGGCGGAAGGATCAAGGGTGTGGCGTACAAGGTGCAATGTACGCCAGACAGTAGATTTTCCTACTACCAGTCAAGCAGACTCACAATACTGATCAGTAAACTGACGGCTAAGGGTGTCTTGGCCGTAGTAGGAGGTTGCCGGTGAATTGGTCGATCCCAGACAATAATACTAGTCGATTGTCCGAACCAAAGAGAATTTATTAAAGTATACATTATCTATATATACAAAAAATAGTTACAAGTGTGTGTATTGATCACATTTAAAACAATATTTGTCTGCGTCAAAATTAGTTTGCGTTGCGTTCTTCGTGCTTGCATATTTTTGGGTGAATGTCCTGGATGTCACATGTTCACGTGAACACATAGATTGAGCTGGCCCCAAAGTAAGTTCAAGACTTGTGTTATGGGATACTAACTCAACAACAGTATATTTAATAGTAGATACTTATATAGATAAACATCCAAGACCCAGGTCAATCAGAAAAAGATAATTTTTCATCTTGACCTCTCCAGAGATCGAACCCAGGACCAGCGACACGGGTGGTCCCGGGTTCGATATCGGCCGATCAGCCAGCGTGTTGACCGCTCTGCCACGGAGCTCGTTCTTGAGTCTTTTGAGGTGGATCCGCTCATAGATTTTCCCCAAAGAACTCTTTAAGCTAATACGATGTGGGATTTTTATGTCTTTGTCTGGCTTGGGGATGCCGATCACAAGTGCTTCCTTCCAGCCGCCTGGAAAGGTGCAATTTACAAAACACGCATAGAAAATGCTCAAAAGTAGAAGGGGGAGGGTCTGTGGAAGGCATTTGAGCGTTTCGTTTGAGACTCCCGTCAGAGCCGGGTGTATTTCAGGGTGTGAAATTGCGAAATCTGGCAAGTTCTTCCCTACGCTTGTAATCAAAAGCAAAAAAAACAACAATAGCGCGTTTTAAAATTGCTCCAGCGCCATCTAGTTCTCGTTACAGGAACTTAGTATTTTCTCCTGCAAAATTGTTCATTTAAAGCCGAAAATATATATTTTAACTGACGTTACATGGTTCACACCTCTCCTGGGAAGACCACAAATCTAAAGAGACCTCGTATTTCAAAATTGGTCAAGGCATTATGGCTACACGAAGGGTCAACTTTTTGCCAGTTTTTGCCTGTTAACGTCCGCTGTATATTTGTTTTTTTGACGTCACATAGCCTATGACACTCCGGGGAAGAATCCGAATCTACTGACACCTCACACCGCAAAATCCGTAAAGCCGTTTAGGCTGCAGGATGCAACAATGGAACAGACATATTTACATACATACATACATACATAGATATATACATACATACATACATAGGCTCGAAAAACATTACCCTCCTTCTGGGTGGGTCAGTCGGGTAATAACATAAACAATCTCATTTAGAATAATGCCTTCTTAAAAAACAACACTGGACGGAAAATTATAGAATAGCAGATGAATCACTTCTACGTTTGGATAAGTTCGAAGTTTTTGCTGAGACACTGTTAATAGTTATAGTCATTAATTTAAATTTACAGGTAAAATGACACATGAAATCAACAATTGTATGGTATGTTGGCAAAAAGTACATTTTTGAATTTTGTGGATAACGACACGGACACAGAAATTCAAAGTTTTATACATAGATAGCTTTATACATTGATTTTCTACTCCATGTCGTTCTATGAGCTTTAAAGCTTGTATGAGTTTTTTGTTACGATGTTGATAGACTCAGCTTTTGCGTCAATACAGCTACAAGCAAAATCTGGGGCGACGAGTGTTTGGTAGTAGCAACCACACTTACAAATGTAAAGATTATTTTATTGTACCTATATGTACCAAATAAACGAGTTACCTATCCTATTATATTAATGACGACTCCGTAGCGCAGTAACAATAGGCAAGCTTGCTACACGAGGGTTTTCGGATTTAATGCCGATTCAGACAAATAAATGTACTTCATCTTCACAGTTATATGTATGTCTGCGGTTTTGAACACAGATCTGAGGGAGGGATGGCGTCAAACGTGTTCGACTTTTAAAACTAGCATAACTTGCAAGCCATCATAACAGCGGACCGGCTTAGAAACATAGCAAATCAGAATGCCACCATATAAAAACGCTTAGCTGAGGAGGAAGATCCTTCTGTTGTATTAATAATTTGGTGCTCGGGTTTATTTTTACGGGGCTAATAAACGGCGGGCGAGATTGTGGGGGGAGCGGGGCCCTATTACTTGGACCGAGTTAATAGCGCACGTGCATATTGCGCCCATCTCGTGATTGGCTTTTATAATGGACTTTTTTCTCGTGTTCCAATTACACCTGCAGTTAATTGTTTGCATGCTGGCTTGAGAGAAAAGAGTGGGTTATTACGTATTCATCCCATTAGTTCTTCTTCTTCTTCTGTTTTATATTATGGCTTCCACCGAAATTTCAGTGATTCTGCCAATGTCCAGTATAATGAGATACTAAGTATCGGTGTTGTTCGGTAAAGTTTTTCCAAGTAGCATCAAAGATGGCGTATGTTCTTTGACGCCTCGTGGGAGCTTGGGGCGGCAAATCTATACGAGTCCATTTATCAGTCCACTTTAACTATTTCACAAATTGTTCATAAGCACGAGCATTTATAACACCAAACTACACCAATTTCATATTATAAAGTCCACTAAAATCAATTTGCAAAATTGTCTAAGGCAAACTTCAACTGTACCCCTTGACTTCCCACCACAAACTCCCATTAGTTCTTATCCATTGTGTTCCTTATTCTTGATTTATCCCAAATTTTAATTCATTCTTTTCTCATCCTTTATTAACATTGTATCAAATGCATTATGCAAGAATGCCAATCTTCCACCATTATTTTCTCATCCTACTTTATTGTATTTTTTTATCCTCTTTCCAATTTTATTATTATTAATACTTATTTCGTTACTAGCTATACTTTTCGGCGTTACTTGACAGTATATAAAGTAATGACATTAATTCTTAAATAGAAAGTAAATGAAGATAAATATATTAAAAACATAGATAATATTTTTTGAATTTAAAAACCTAATTTTATGAATAACAGCATTCGTAAAATAAGGTTATTATTTAAAAAAATACGATGAGATGACTTAACCGGAATTGCCTTAGGAAAAGTTAAGAATACAAATGGGAGGAGAAAAAAAACAAAATTATTCAATTATTGCATGAGTTAAGAACAGAAAAACGAAGAGGAAAGAAAATATATTAGGATGAGAATACTTTGGATGAATACGGAACAACCCAAAAGAGGTAATGAAGGTTGTGCCAACTACCGCTTAGGAAAGAGTTGTAAATTTAATATGGAATGGTGGACCACCACATGCACACGATACTTCAAAGTATCAAATAACCTACTTTATTTATACGATATTTTCAGAAGTAGTTACTTTTTGCTGTATAAAAATTTGTTACCAATTAAAACAATGCATACTCCGTCCAAGTGGACAGTCAGATTTACATGGCAATCTTGCTTCTGGCCCTAAATATGCTCGCCATGCTCGCGCACCTTGCACTTTGTTCATCATCATCATCATGTCTTTTTTAGTCTCCACAGCACGACCCTCGACGGTACATACCAGAGCCATAATGAGCCATAGCAGTCAGAGGATTTGGCATACACTCTCCACGCTGGTCAGTGGGTTGGAAAGGTTTGTTTGACGTTTTTACGCTTTGTTTAGCTTGTGTTTCTTAAGTCGCATTCGATTTCACGACATCCATGGGAAGAGTGGTCCTATTCTACTCTGCCAGGAATCACACGGCGGCACTTTGTTCATATAAAATCTAATGCTTGTTGCATTGCTCCTCGCAACCGACCCCTAGTTTCAACAGACCAGCTCCTTTCACCATCTGAGTCTAAAAAGAGTGAGTAGTAGAGAACAACTGAAACAACTGAAAAGAACAAAAGAGGCGTATTGTAAGGTCTACTAAACATTTCAACCTAAAATAATATATTTATACATATATTTTATTAATATATTTTATTTATTTATTTATTTATTACAATCATTAATCAACATAATATCAGTTTATTATATATTATTCCGTGACGCAGCGGTCAACACACCAGCCTGTGACACAGAAGGTCCCGGGTTCGATCCCTGGTCAGGCCAAGATGAAAAATGATCTTTCACAGATTGACCTGGGTCTTGGATGTTTATCTATATATGTATTTTGTTATAAAATATAATATTGTTGAGTTAGTATCCCATAACACAAGTCTTACTGAAGAACTTACTTTGGGGCTCAATCTGTGTGATTCGTCCGTATATATTTATTTATTTATTATATTTATATGTCTTATAAAAACCATTAGCACATTGTTTAACAATCTTTGTGGCTCAGTGGCCTTACTGTGGGGCTATCTTCAATCTCTGTGATTTATCCTCATATAGTTATTTATATCTTTAACATCTAAACCTTCACATGTAGCAACAACAGTGGAACATACAACAAAGTGTGAAATAATGCCTACAACGCTTTGTTAGTATGAAGTGCTGGATAAAAGTTACCATGAAAATAATGGCATCAGCGAGATAATTGAATTTCTAATACAATATACCAAGTTGGCCTTTACTTAGTATTGACCAAAATAAAATATTGTAACTATACATAGAATACAGAGGTTGGAATAGACCATATTCAACAAAATAATAGTGTTTTCGAATATGATATGTCGTGTGCTTCTGTGCGGTTTCCAGCAGAGTAGAATAGGACCACTCTAAGTCTTCCAGCAATCAACATCAAAGAAATCTCTCCAACGCGTCCGGCCAGCATGGAGAGTGTAGGCCAAATCCTCTGACTGCTCTGGCTAATATATGGATCTGGCAGTACAGAGAGGGTCATGCTCCTGCAGTGGAGACTAAGAAAGACCTGATGTTGATGATATGATATGGATTACGCCTACAAAATTCCCAAATGCGTCCAATCCATGCGTCTGGCAAAGCAATATCTGTATATTGCCTTGCTCATACATTCAACATATTAACTGTTCATTTGTTAAAGCTCATCATCCAGAATTTTGGAGTAAAAGAAGCGAAATAATTCCGAGAAAAACTTTGACTCAAGACATTATGGAAAGATTGCCTGCCCGAATCTACCTGCAAAACATTTAGATAAAAATACTAGCTGTTAGCCGAGGCTTTCTTTCTTTTTTATATTATGGCCTCCACCGAAGTTCCGGTGATTCTGCCAACGTCATGGTTTGAAGAGACACCAAGTTTCGATATTGGTCGGTATTTGTGAGCTAGCTGAAAGGGGAGGGAAAAAGACCAATGTTATTACACACAAAGGAAATACAAACACAACATATAGTTAGTATGGGGATGACAGTATTAGTATGAGTGGTTACAATTAGTAGTAGGATTATGGTGATTATTAACGATGAATGCACTAAAGTGGTGAACATATGTAAAATTTAAAGTTTAAGCGAATTTTTTGCCAAAAATTTTGCTAGAATGAAGTAATACCGAGTATGGACTAAGTTCAAAAGGAGAGGGATATTTAAGTTCTCAAAAGCTGAAGCTTGGGGTAAAACGTCACGAAGCTGGACCGTCAACCTCGGGCAATTAAATAAAATATGATGTATTGTTCCTTCGTCAAGGCCACATTCACAGAGGGAGTTGTCCTTGATGCGGAGCTTCGCGAGGTGAACGGGAGTGCAGGCATGACCCAAACGAAGACGAATTATGACAGAGGTGATCCATTTTTCAAGGTTGCGATGACGAGGGAACCATGGAATGTTTGGAATATTCGGTTGGATGTTGCCATACCAAACGCCTTTGTGTTGTCTTGATCTCTGCCACATGTTATATGTTAGCCGAGGCTTTGCTCGCGTGATATATAGCCAATGTCAGTACTCTAAATTAAGTGTATGCCAAATTTCATGATGATCGGTTCAATAGATAGGGCGTGAAAGCGTTACAAACAAACAAGCTCACTTTCGCATTTATTAGTTAGCTAGGTATTATTAAAAGGTATAGCCTACAGTAAAGCTTTCAAAAGTGAACTGACAAAATGGTTATTAGAATGTTGCTATAGTTGTAAACATGGACTTGAGTATCACAAAAAATACTTAAAAGTACTTTGTCGTGAGGCAACTGTCTACATTTTGTGTAATACGAGGTAATAGTTTGTTAGAATGCTATAAATTAAAACATGTGTTATTCAGTTTGGTTATGTTTTGACGATTCGGTCAAGTAACGAAGTACAACGGGTAAAAGTTATGTAAAATACTCACAATGACAACCCATCGGAATCAAGCAATGTGAACCGCTATAACTTAAAAGCTTCCAGCGAAGTCGTAAAATAATAGAGTTAAAAGTTTCCGAAAACAATCCACTACATACACTAATTTTGTTATTGTTTTTTGATTTGACTCCCTCCTTCACATTCACATCACAGACAGAATACAACATCTCAGTTTGACACCGTCACTGTCATTTTTTTTTTTTTTTAGTATTATTTTACGGCCCTGGATACAAGTCCTTTAGAGCCTGTCTTCATTTATTTCGCCAGTTGGCGAGTTCTTCTTCTTGGTTGTCAACGAAATGATGGTGTAATTCATTTCGTTGTTTTCACGGAGCCCCTGGCGATAACTCTTCGTTACAAAACAACTGTCAATGTCTCAAAAATATCACAACGGCAACGTCAATTCATTTTTTGTGGCTTTTATGCATAACGTACCTATTTAGCCAATAACATGTTAAAGCCAGGGAAAAACTTTTATTATTCTAAGCGTCAAATATACACTGTTGATATCATGTACATATTTGGGAAATATTTAACCGGACGAATAAAAAAATACTTAGCAACTGATGAAGATAATAATATACTCTATTAATAATTTGAGCGAAACTAATTTGGATTGGCGAAAAATTAACTAAACTGGTGACGAACGAACGTTGATCAACAAAAAAAAACCTAACGAGCTTCTAAAAGTGAGCTGTGAAGAATTCAAATCGAATTAAAATATTAGGCGTGCGAAAGAATTACTGAGTGAGCGACTAGAAATTCATACTGGGCGACTTCAACATTAGAAACGATTTTTTTTATCCGAGGTTTTACACAAAGAACTACTAAAAAGTAGGCTTTCAGCACCTTTTTGTAAGCTGCTTTATTAATTATATTATTGGTTATTGAAATTCTTTTTGGGGTCTTTGAAACTGAGGGCTTTGTCTGTGCAATTGCTGACGAAGTCATGATAACGAACAACTATCGGAAGTATATCGTGAGGGACGGTACGGTCGACGTCTGTCGACCGTGCCGCCGTCGCTGCCTGAGTGATTCACCATGACATGACCGGAAGTCATATGCCTGAGTCAGGCATATGACTTCCGGTTGTTCTCATCTGGCTAACAGAGAGTACTTGCACAGACATAACCTTGTAGCCAGGATTATCCACCAGCAACTTGCTCTTCGATATGGTCTTGTGGAATCTGAGGTGCTGTACTACAAGTACACACCGACGCCGGTTCTTGAAAATGGTCGTACAACGTTCTATTGGGTGGGATCGATCTGATAACACGGACAGGACTATTGTCCCAATAAACCTGATATCGTGCTGATAGATCGATTGACGCGCCAGGCAGTGCTCGTTGATATAACCATCCCGCATGACGAGAATCTCGTGAAGGCCGAGAAGGACAAACTTAGTAAGAACCTAGACTTGGCCCACGAGGTGACCGCCATGTGGGATGTGGATTCGACGATCATTGTCCCAATAGTCGTATCTGTGAACGGTCTTATAGCGAAGAGTCTCGACCAACATCTCAAGAGACTCTCGCTGGATAGTTGGATCAAGGGTCAAATACAGATGGCGGTACTTTTAGACACGGCACGTATTGTTAGAAGGTCTCCTCTCCAGCTTGAGCCCTGCCCCGCTGCTGGCGGCGAACTAGGTTTAGGTTTTTATAAAGTTTTTATGTTTTGTATTATATTTTTATATTTTACTTTTGACATCAATTTTATAAAATCCTAATACCTAAGATTATAAAAATAAATAAAGAGAATAAATATATAAGGACAAATCACACTAATTGAGCTAGCCCCAAAGTAAGTTCAAGACTTGTGTTATGGGATACTAACTCAACGATAGTATATTTTATAACCAATCCATTGAATCCATACATATATAGTTAAACATCCAAGACCCAGGTCAATCTGAAAAAGATCATTTTTCATCTTGACCTGACCGGAGATCGAACCCGGGACCATCCGTGTCGCAGCCTCGCGTGTTGACCGCTGCGCCACGGAGCTCGTCAAATTAATATTATTGTATGATAGTAATAGCAGATCACTTTTTTTTGTTAACTTTAAATATTATTATTTTTTTACTCATTTACATTACATTTAATTACCAACCCTAATTCAAAGACAATATAATATACCTATAATATTGTCTTTGCCCAAGTTTACATACCAAAAGCCGCTGGCCCGTCCGCGTCGACTAGGTCAGTGCAACGGCCAAGGGCACTAACCTGAAGCACTAACTCTAGAGTGAGGCTTTGGTCTGTTGACAGCTTAAATATATTTTTTTTTGCACTGATGCTTAGTTACTACTTGACTGCCTCTGTAGACCCGAAGTCACGGCGTTTAAGGAGGTCGTGGGTTCAAATCTCACTGGCAAGTATACTTTGTGGAAAGTTGTTTCCAGTCTGATTAGGATATTTCAGGCTTTATTGAATCACCTGATTATCCGAAAAGATAGATGATTCCGTGCTTCAAAGGCACGTTAAGCTGTGGGTTCCGAACGCCATCCAGCGTTTGTTTAAACCATGGACCTAGGAATAATATGGACCCGGCATTAGACAGATCAAAAGTGAAGCATAACTTACGTCACATTAAGTCACATGTGTGCAGCATGTATTTGACATTTGGGAAATTCGACCGGTGAAAAGTGTAGGCATTTTTGTGCCGATGTGTGCGTTCGCTAGTGTCGCGACACGAGTGTAGGGATTTTTATGTGCGTCACTGTTACATTTTCCAAGGGCATATCCTGATTATTCTTAGATCCATGGTTTAAACCTATCCTAGGATTAGTTCTGTTCTACCTTTGCGGTTGCGGAGGTCAGACGGCAGTCGCTCTCTGTGTAAAGACAGTGCCATTTTTGAACGCGTGCCACTCGTCTTCAAACGATTTTTGTATGGAAAAATCGTTCGACGACGAGTGGCACGCGTTCAAAAATAGTACCCCAGTAACCTCGTCAACTCACTTAGGATGAGTAAGCGGACCCCGGAGTCTGAAGCGTTACGCGCTGAGAATGCAACCGGGAATACGCTCAGGTGATGATGATGATGATGCTTAGTTAGTAGTTACTACTTGCCTGTAATAGTTTTTATAACCAAATTTTCAAAATTAGAGTCCAGGTACTCTGCTCAAGATAGTATTTTCCCATGTGGTTTGCCTATTTGAAATATTTAATTTTATATAAAGTGCAGCTCACGATAAATTAACGATTTGCAAAATCCCTATCCGTATCCCTACTTCCCTACTATCCTATCCTAATCCTATCCTAACTAATATTTTAAACGCGAAAGTGAGTTTGTTCGTATGTTTGTTTATTTGTTTGTTTGTTACGCTTTCACGCCGTATCTACCGAACCGATCATCATGGAATTTTGCATACACATAGTTAATGGTACTGAAAAGGACATATGCTATATATCACGTGGGCAAAGCCGCGGGCAACAGCTAGTATGTTAAAAATGTGCATCATTCTAAGTTTGTATGACTTTAAACGCACGACGGCAAGGAATTAGCTTTGTAATTGGTTGAAGATTTTTAATGAGACTCCTGCCAATCAGGCAATCACTGTGTCTGGTGTCTCTCAGGGTATTCTTCTGCGCTGCAGCACCTAAAATACAGTGAGAGCGGTAAAATCTTTTTTCTTCCAACTACGCTGCAATTCTATCATAACTGCACTACATATCCAGCACAAAGCGGAACTTTGCTGCACTAGAAGTAAAAAAAAAAACTAAACAGTGCAGTAAAGGATTTCCATACATTTTTGCTGCTCTAGTGCAGCAAAAATGTATGGAAATCCTTTACTGCACTGTTTAGTTTTTTTAAATCGTGGACAATAGTTGTCACCTGTCATAAAGTAGGTTGGCCAACCTAACGGCTGTATGGAGTTAACAAAGGGACATGTGTATTGCCTTGCCTAAAAAAAAATACTGGCCATAAAGAAAAAAAGCGGGCATGTGAACAACAAATTTTTAACTATTGTAATTTGTCTTAAGTTTTATTTTTCAACTACTTTAATTGCAGTAGTTGAAAGAAAAGCAGATTATGCACCTCGCATTAAGTAAGTTAAATTGCACTCGTGCTTTTTAGAGCCCTCGCTAGCGCTCGGGCTCCAAATAAACACTCGTGCAGCAATAACTTACTTTCTGCTCAGTGCAACAATCTACTATTGATGCTTTATTTTTATAGTATTTGATGTTGTTTTTTTTTTTACTGTGATGAATAACTGATCACAAAGGTTGAACACACGTAAAAATATTTTAATCACATTGTTTGTTTCTAAATAAATATTTTCTAATTTGAATACATGTTCTGTTCCGGCATACAAAATTGTAAACTACCTAATGCAGAATAAAATGCGACAAAAACATCTAATACTGCGTGCGACTATTTTTTCATTCGTTTGCAGCCTTGCAGACTAATTTGCAGCAAAACGCTTTCTTTACTGCATTTTAATTTGTATCGTGAATATGCGTGTAGATTTGCAAGTAAGTAGTATTGTAAAAAAATCCTGACGGCCTCTCAAGTCTCAAGGGACGTCAGGAAAATTTAAATTCATTATTTTCAATACAGCTCCATTCCGAAGAAAAACAGAAAATTTCCAGAGTAAACCAGCCAAGATTGATAATTATATTTGTTGAAATAAGTACTTTGAATACTATGAAATAAATTTTAATAGTGAACATCCCGAATGTTCTCAATCGATTGTGGCTATCTCCGCAACAAATTAAAGTTGCAGTTTTCAATCTAATTAAGAAGAATACTTAACAGGAAATTTCCAGCGTTATCCAACCGTCCAAGTTCAATTATTATTTGGTGAATAAGTATTTCGAATACCTATGGAATAAAATTGATAAGTGAAGTGAAACTGACACTGGAATAGGTCCTCCATCAGTTTTTGTGGTTTTTCCTATCTTCGAGACAGTTGCAGTTATTTAGATGCCCTTAACGACATTGGCTTTTTAAAATATTATTTAGTTATATTATAATTTTATAATTTGTTTATTTTTATGTCCCAGCGAGATTTAAAGTAAAGTTTTCAAAGGGTGAAGAGGGCTAAACATCCACATATCACGCTGTCATAAAACTTAATTTTCACAAGGACAGGTGGCAGGTGGCCAAGTTGGTGCACCACCTCTACAAAGCTCCGTGACGCAATGGTCAACAAGCCAGCCTGCGACACGGGGGTCTCGGGTTCGATCCCCGGCCTGGTCAAGATGGAAAATGATCTTTTTCAGATTGGCCTGGATCTTGGATGTTTAACTATATAAGTATCTATTATCAAATATAGTACGTTGAGTTAGTTAGTGATGTGCCGTTTCCAAATTCCCGTTTCTGGGGAATGTTCCTTATTTCCGTTTCTGGAAATGTTTCCGGGAATGTTCCCAATTTTAGGGAAACGTTTCCGTCTTAGTCAGAAAAATCATGTGAATGTTTTTTATAAATTGTAAAGTTAAAAATTATATATGTCGCAGTCATCTGGTTGAATCTGCTATTTGATTGAATGACTAGCGCGTTCATTAAATGACCACGTTTAATTGAATGACTAGGTCGAACGTTGATTGAACAAGCGTCGCTCAACGTCCAACTAGTTAGCGGGTTGTAACATAGCCCTTTGAACAAAGCGGACATAAAATCAGTCAGGTGATTCAAATTTAGTTCATTTTTTTACCACTGCGGCGCTAGTAGTCACCAAAACAAATATGGCGTCAACAGCTCGAACAGATGGCACGGTGTTAATATTTTTTCGATTATATTTACTAAATGTGCGTTATTTCTAAAATAAAATAGTATGACATTATGGATTTACCTATTATTACGCGACCACCGTCTACTTTAAAATCTAAGAAAAAATTGCAAAAATGTGAGATTCAATAAAGCTTTGGAAATCATGCTACCACCAAATATTAGAAAGTCGGCTAAGATTCAACGACTTCGCTAAATAACATTCATTCAGTCAAGACGTTGAACGTTACATTTAACGACTTGACGAGTTGTCCTTTAGTCATTCAATGAAACGTGGTCATTCAATGAACGCGCTAGTCATTTAATCAAATAGCAGATTCAACCAGATGACTGCGACATATATATAATTATATATCATTGATATAAACATCATACTTTCCTGTTGTCAAGTAGCGCTATTGATATCAGCTTTTCTGCATTAATAAATCTAAAAACACGTTCAAAATTGAGGGGGATTGTTTTGTGACTTTATTTTCTTATCAGTAAAAAACAATTAATATTTAACCTAGTCTACATTCCTGTTACCAAGAAAGGCGGCACGTTGAATAGGTCAATAAAAGAAGTTTTAAGCGCACTTTTACATTTTTATTATATGAATGTATAACATATTTATGACCATGAAACAATAAAACAGTCGGTCTAGTTAAAAGCATGCATTGTGTTGTGTCACAGAAGTAATTTGTAATTTTACCTGAATTATCTTAAACCACAATTCAGGTATTTTTTTACACCGGTGTATTCATACTTAGGGCCTTTGTCTTAAACTTTTTAGAATTTCACAGAATTGTATGTCTTTGTCATTCACTCCTCAGTATTTATTTAAAAATCAGTTGTGATTTGCAGTTTGTACAGTGTGCACTGGTATAATATTATAATAATGACGAAAGTTAGTAAAGTTTTTAATCACTTTACAACGGAGACTATTAATGATAAAAATACTTATAAGTGTAACTATTGCCATCAAGTGTATGTGCGCAGAAACGCAACAAAATTTGCGATTCATATAAATAAGTGCCAAGTTGCCCCGGAAAATGTACGGGTTGCTTTTACAAAAAGCAAACCAAATCCAATTGATTTAACTAACAATCAGTTAAACTTGTTAGATCATAGCTTGCAACAGCTACAACCATCCACAAGTGCTCAAGAAGACAATGATGTTGTATATAGCGACAACGAAGTAAGTACAAATTTTACACTAAACATTACAAATACTTTTTATTGAATTATTTATTTTAATTCTTTGTTTTTAGTATTAACTCTTTGAAGAAAAGAAAATAAGATCAATTTTTAAATATCAATTCATAGTTTGCTACATAATCCTTGCAACTTAGCATTAAGTATATAAAAAGTAAAATTTATCATACTTATAGATGCTTTATGTTATTGTTACAGATAACTCGCGCCTTTGCAAGAGCAGTTTATGTAACTGGTATTCCTTTTTCAACGCTTCAACATCCTACTTGGAAAGAAGCGTATCGGTTGCTGAATTCAAGATATACTGTACCATCAAGGAAACAATTAGCAACTACACTTTTGGATGAAGAGTACACAGCGGTAAATACCGATATTACTAATAAAATAAGACTAGCTAGTGTCATACATTTGGCAATTGACGGTTGGACTAATATTCAAATAAATATAAATAAATAGTTTGTGATTTATTTTTATATACACTTTACTACTTGTAAGGAAACGTAAGAATTACGTTCGTTTCCATTGCTGGAAATACAAGAACAGAAGTTCATCAATATTACAAAATCAATACTTTCTAGATTTTCAATAATTATTTACATTATAATAGAAACTAACCGCAACTTACGGGACAAGGCTTGATAAAAGAAAAAGAAACTTAGCATTTTAAAAAACCATATAATGTAAAGTAAATATAGAAAAAAGCCATGAAAAAATATGTCAAATTTATAAAACTGTTTTTAAAATTAATATATTTTTATTCAAAATGTTGGTTTTAGTTTTAAGTTACGAATTATTGATTTTATTCACTTGTTGATTATTAATGTTGTATAATGATATTAGCCCATCTTTATGTTTACGTAATAAAAGATCTGATTATTAAATATATGTTTTTTTTTTATTAATAAGTCGTAACCTACTGAAACGCGTCTCGTTTCCGGCATCAAAGGAATGTTCCCGGCAACAAGGAAACATTCCCTAAGAATTTGGAAACATTTCCAGGGAATGTTCCCACATTTCTTGGAAATGTTATAGATTATTGGAAATATTTGTAATATGACTATATCAAGTAATGCATTTACATAAGTTTAATATATTTGTATTGATAAAAAAAATGTCTCTTAAATAAAATTACAACTTTCCCTAACATTTCCATTTATTGGAAACGTTCCCGGGAATGTTTTTGGAAATCTGGGGAATTTGGAAACGTTTCCGGAAACGGCACATCAAGTATCCCATAACACAAGTCTCGAACTTACTTTGGAGCTAACTCAATTTGTGTGACTTGTCCTAAAAACAAAACATAAAGCACTTCTCTCTTTGAAGATTTCATTACTCACCTCCTCAAAACAAAACCAGTGGTTAAAAGGATTCCGAGGGGTGCAAGAGTATTGTTAGTTCAAGCGCTATTTGCAAATTTAAAAAAATGTTCTTCTAATAATATAATTGATTGGCAAATCCTATTCACCTTCGCGTACCGGTGCCTTCATGTTCATAACTCATCAGCGAAAATAAAGATATGGATGGAAACTTAAGAAATGCTGCTCGCATCCTATTTTCTGACGATACTCTTGCTCCTCTGACTCAAGAAACTCTGACTAGCCTTCGAGAAAAGCATCCCTTGCCTAATATGGCCGTCTCTATACCAAACCTATCTTATAATGGAAATATAGTTCAGGTCAAAATTGAAGGCACCCTGTCGGCTATAATGTCATTCTCCAATGACTCCGCCGGTGGCATTGACGGAGTTACACCCCGACATCTTAAAGATTTGGTTAGTGTTTACGCCGGTGATGCTGGTAGGGAGCTATTGGAGGAGATCACAAAATTTTGTGATTTGCTCTTTTCGGGCATAATTTATTTTTTATTTTTATTTATTTAATTTATTGCACATACAATCATTATGATTTGTACAAAAGGTAAAATAACTTAATGCTAAGCATTGTCTACCAGTTTTACCCTAGGGATGTGGTGTAATTCCAGAGTACTTACTTTACACCTTTTCTCTATGGCGCGAGGCTATGTGCTTTCAAGAAAAAAGATGGAGGGGTCCGGCCGGCCTATAGCAATCGGCTGCACTCTGCGTCGCCTGACGTCTAAACTTGCATGTATGCAGCCAGCTCAGCCTTGAAAAACAAATTTCAACCAATTCAACTAGGCTTTGGTAGTAGAGGCGGCTGTGAAGTAGCAGTATACTATACACTCTGTCTAGCTTTTTCCATACATTAAGCGATGTTATTCTTTGTATTCAAACCTTCCATACGAAGGTAACGTGATTTTGTCAGCAATTGGATTTTTAGTTTAGTTTAGTCTTTTTAGTTTAGCTATACACCCGATCATATCATCTCCATATTCAAAATCGGGCACTGAAGAATACATTTATAGCAATGACCTGCACATGATCAAAAATTTTCGAAAAATTGGTTAAGATCTAAATTTTAAAAAATGCAAGTTATTTATCGCTGTTTCCTCATGGTCATACTAGTTTGTCATATCAGTATGACTACGACGATATACATGTTGTATGGTGCCGGACTTGATGTTAGGCCCAACACCATACATGAAGAGATGTTGCTTCTTGCTGGGTTGAAGGTGGTCAAATAGTCAATAGTCAAATATTTTATTCATCTTAAGATATTTTAAATATCATTTGTTGAACGTCACTTTACATTTACAATTGGTTTACAATGTTATGTTATTGTTAACGTCAATAAATTACTTAAAGCTAAGTTTACACCGCTTCCAAGGCGGAGGTGGTGGTGTGGAGATACAAGATCACGTCAAGGAGATAGAAGTTTATTGTTCTTGCTGGTTACATACACAGTTGATGGCTTGGTGTGACGGATCCTTTCTCGATGGCAGTATCCAGGCTCGCGGATCGATCGTATCTCAGAGAGCCATCGATAGTATCTCGGAGAACTATCAATAGTATCTCAATTAGAATGTTAAATAATCAAGTTATTTATATTATAAAACGAGCTGACACGCGTCCTACATGACGAAGGCCGCGGGTCGCTAAATGTGCGAGGTAAGCTCGTACACATGTCCTTGTAGTCATACCATCTTTTTTACACCTAATGTAAATAAAACTATGAGAAAACAATCTCTACTCCAGTGACTCCTAAAAGTTGCAGTCGCAGCCGCCACACCTCGGGAAACCACTCGGGCTAAACCTGGAGAAGGGGACAATCTACTAATCTAGAAACATATAGACAACTGTCTGTGTCTAGAAATGAATCATCTCATACAAAGGTGCATTTAATAAATACGATAAAGCCATGGAATTTTTTTTATTATCGTTATTTATTTAGGAGCTTTTGTCTCTTTGACATGGCAGCTCCATCGATACAAAGTTGTTACAACATAACACTTTAGAAATACAAACATATCCCATCCCAATCCCAACTAATATTATAAATGCGAAAGTGAGTTTGTTTGTTTATTTGTTTGTTACGCTTTTACGCCCTATTTACTAAACCGATCATCATGAAATTTTGCATACACATAGGTTAGGGTACTGAGAAGGACATAGGCTACATATCACGTGGGCGAAGCTGCGGGTAACAGTTAGTTATATATAAATAATATAAATTAAATTATAGAATAAGGTGTATAGTATATAATTATATCCTACACACCCCATTTCACAACTAAATTTCCAGTACTTGTGTAGTTTACTGGCCGTACTCCGCTACACAAATACAAGGTGGCGTCAGAATTAGGGCTGCTTAGAATACTCTGAACATACCCTATGTCTAGTTTATTTACATAAAATTTTTGCATAAATATTTCTTTTTGCGTTCGATTTCGCTCACACTCCATCAGACAGTGTAGCAAGCCATCAAGCTGTCCACATACATCACAATTCAGTGAATTTACTTTTTTTATCATAAATGCCTATTCCCTGACGGAATGTGACCGGACGGAGTTTTTTCCGCCCTAAGTTATTAACTTAATATTGTTTTATACCATATGCCTTTTGTTTTAGACCGTTCATCGAAATATTCCTTTCAACATAACTGAGTAGCTTCCGAGAAGCATGGTCTCTATGTCATTCGAGTACGCCACATTTGCCAACTTATCTGCCTCCTCGTTACCCCCCATAAACCAATATGCGCTGGAACCCATTGCTCGCTTTTTGAGTTACACTCGCCATTCTGATGTTCACCCTTTTTTCATTGTCCGATCCAACCTGAATTTAAATGAGTAGGTAGGTAGTTTATTTAAAATGGAATAATAACAAAATATAAAAATAAAACGACCGAATATGTATTGTAAAAACATTTATTAAAACAAGTGTATAATTCGTATAAAAATTAAATACCTAGGTATTTAAAGATATCCCAACCATATAAATATATTATTTTTATCTAAAAAATAAATGCTTGCGTCGAGGTGTTAAGTGTAAGTAACGATCTTAGATGCATCGTAACAAAAAATCGTATTCAAGTCTCGTTCTGTCACTTTCTAGATAACCTAGCAAGACAAAGACAGCCTGAGATTGTAGATAGTCATCAGTTGAGATTATAATGAATATTTAGGGGTACTTAAGTACTACTTACATATGCCAGTTCTTTTATTCCATCACGATGTATGATCGTTAGAATTCTTAAACCTTCCCGAGTGACAAAGGCTAAAAATTATTTTGCAGGGCAGTCATGCATCATTGTAATTTTCATAAAAAATCATAAATTTTTTTGACTTGTTCTTTTTTTTAATTTTATTTTTTTTAAAATTTTATTTATTGGCACACAAAACAGTCTTACAACTATTCATTATACAATAAACTAATCAATGGATTCAATGGCTGGTTGCAAAACCAAGAACACAGTGCGCACAGCATGCTAAACTTTGTTGTTGACAATATAAACATACTTAATACAAGGGTATATCTAGGTAATACTTTTTATATTAAAAACTACAAAACACGAAACCATATATCAAAATCTGACCACTCTGTAATAAGTTATGCGTGGTGATACATACACTTGACATAATCGTTTTATCGAAGGTTGTAAATAAATAATATTGTGTACTTTTGTCGACTATAAGTCTATAACCAAACCAAGGTGAAGTATAAAAATATAGTTTTTTTCGCTCGACCCTATCGGATATGGTACAACCTGTGTAATACATATGATACCAGTAAAGTAGTTGTGCAATCAATAGTCCATCTTTTGAACACAACTCTTCAATAGAACAGATTCTGTTATATATTAACAGCTCGATTCATATAACATGGCGTCGGCAAGTTAACCCCATCCCTCCGCGCTGTGACGTGTGACTAACGTCATAAACGTCATTCTATATGATTCGTTCTGTACTAGAGCATATAAAATTATAGTTTAGCAGGAATATACGAGCGCCAGTGTACCACGTCCCGCCACCACTCGGGCCGGGTTAGGGCCCCCGGGTACGTCATCACCTGGTTCTGGATGTGTTTGTATGCCTGGAAAGAAATAAAAACTAGTTAGGTACATATAATCTTAAACCCTTACGTGGTAGATAGAAACTAAGGCTAGAGGAGTTGATAAGCCTCAAAGGCAACGTTTAGCGTGTTGGTGGGTGTTCCATTTTCTACCTATACGCTAAACGTTTATTATTCTCTTTATTATAATCGTGGCTTTTGTATCCGCAAAGATCCGATCTCGCAAGGATTTTAATATAAAATCATGGACCTAGGAATAATATGGACCCGGCATTAGACACATCAAAAGTGAAGCATAACTTACGTCACATCAAGTCACATGTGTGCAGCATGTATTTGACATTTCGTTCGACCGGGGAAAAGTGTAGGGATTTTTGTGCCGATGTGTGCGTGCGCGAGTGTCGCGACACGAGTGTAGGGATTTTTATGTGCGTCACTGTTACATTTTCCAAGGGCATATCCTGATTATTCTTAGATCCATGTATAAAATATGTTAATAAAACACACACACATACTGTGCTGGGTCGGCACAGCTGCAGGCCCTGCGACCCCGAGAACAATACGCCCAGTAGTATAGGCTTACCTCTCCATCGGACTGGCCGAGCACAGACCGAACGCACCAATCAGGCGGCGCCAGTGTATCGGCCAGAGACACGGCGTCGGGTTTGACCTGTTCACACAGCTGCAGCACGCCGTCGCGCAGCTGCAGGCCTTGCGAGCCGGAGAAGAAACCACCCTGCGACAAACGATGAGTACCGTTAGGGTTTTCAGACAAGCCCGATGTTATCGCTTGCGCATGTTAAGCAACCCTGGGCGCAGTCTACTTTTAGACCACAAGGGGCATAAAATATTTCGAGCTCCTTCGTGCTTCGGAAAGCATGTCATAATTTATAACACTCGTTCAGCTATGTCAAATGCGTGGCAGCTTAAATAATCTGACACCAGTGTTGGCCACATACACAAGCGAAAAAAACAAACAAAACAAAGGTTTGCAGAAATAAGCAGTCAACGATGTGTCAGCTGTCACCGTTTGTCAAATATTATCCAATGCTCAGAACAAGTACTAAAGTATTTGTTCTTAAATCCAATGACATCGGACTCTGCAATTCAGTGCTGCCATTTGAGCATTTCAGAACATCCTTAAAACAGCACATTTTCTTAAACCGCAAATAGAACTTTGTCATTCATACAAACACTTTGTAACACAATGTATTTTGATGCCGAAAAATAATACTTAGTGGTATTTTGACTAGACAACCCTTCATAATAAATATCTGCTTGCCAAACAGTGAAATTCGTTAAATTGTTTGAGCTGTGGGTTGATAGATCAGGCAGTTAGTAACAGCTGCCGTTTATACAGCGTGTCAATTAACACTCGGCACAACCTTTAAGGGGTGACTCAGCCCGTTAATATAAACAACTTTTCGTGTGGGATCAGGGCAGGGAACTAAAAAAAATCTACTTTATATTACAATTATATTTTGGGTATGTTAAAAAAATTAAGTTCCCAGCATTGGTCCCATAAGAAAAAGTTGTTCGTATTGACGATTTGAGTCACCGTGAGTTTAGGGAAAGTCGTTCTTTTTGCACCCTTTAAGTACAGAATCCTAAATATAACAAATTAAATACTCACTATGTAAAGCGTGGCGAGATGTTTCTCCAATATGAACGCTCCGTACAAGGACACCAGTCTCAAGAGAACCTTTCTACACGCTGGATCTTCAAAAGCAGAGGCGGTCTTGTAGAACTGGTTGAGCACGCAGTTCTAAAACAAATATAATGTACACGTAATTATACATACAGTCTTAGATAAATTCCATGCTTCTTTCAACAAATCCAATTTTTTTTTTATATTTAACTAATTGTTGATATTTTCAAACTCCATAATTTATATACGCTTCCTATTCGGATGTAAGATATTGATATATATATGTTCACTAATTAAGTGTCCAGCCATGTATATCCTAAAACACTAAATTATAATTTAAAAAATCGCGTTTGTCGAATCGAAGATCTACTACAGTATATTTAAACTGGAAGAATACTTCTCCTTCTGCTTTATATTAGGGCTTTCACCAAGATTTCGGTGATTTGCCAATGTCCAGTTTAATGAGAAACAAAGTATCGGTGTTGTACGTTAAGCAGTTTTAACAAGAAGCAATCAAAGATGGCGTAGGTATTTTTTGATTAAAACTAACGTGAGATGTTAACATTATTACTTAATATGTAAAATACGGGTCACTCACGTATGAAGTCAGCTACAGGCCGACATGTTTCAACCTCATCCGGAGGTCTTCCTCAGGGCGAATGTGAACCGAGACGCGCGCACGAAGTCGTCCCAGTCCGCAGTGCGTCAGTGCGCCACATTCGCCCTGAGGAAGACCTCCGGATGAGGTTGAAACATGTCGGCCTGTAGCTGACTTCATACGTGAGTGACCCGTATTTTACATATTAATAATGGCGTAGGTACTTTGATCGCTTTATGTGAGTTTCTGTTGACCAATCTATACAAGTCCATATGACAGTCTACTTTGACTATTTTACACGATGTTCACACAATGATCATGAGAACGAGCATTTTTATCAACAAACTACACCAATTTCATTTATAAATTTGACTTAAGAAGAAAGACTACCTGTAAATACAATCATACAAAAAGCGATAACGCTTCCCACTCCTTAAACATAGCCCATTTTCAATATTTTTTACACAATATTGATCAATTGGAGAAGTAGGGCTGTACGTTTTGATATCTAAGATATAACTATTGCTTACAACAAAAGTTATGAGCATCTAAGTAAATATCCATATTTATTACATAAAAAATACCCGAGGCATTTTATTTTTTTAAATTGATCTAAACCGAATCAATAAATACGGTTAGCACTAGATTAAGGTGTGCTAAATCGAATAACACTAAAATTTCTTCATTTCGTTAAGGTTTAGAGAAGAGTTATCGCTTTTTAGGGTTCCGTAGTAAACTAGGAACCCTTATAGTTTCGCCATGTCTGTCTGTCTGTTTGTCTGTCTGTCCGTCCGCGGTTTTACTCAGACGCTATAAGTACTAGAGAGCTGAAATTTAGTATGGGTATGTATATTAATCATGGCAAAAAAGTGGTAGAAGAAAATCTAGAAAAAAAAATGTTTTTAGGGTAGCTCCCATACAAGTAAAGAGGGAGTAATATTTTTTTTCTATACAAACCCATCGTGTTGGGTATGGTTAGGTATGTCTTTAAAAAATATAGTGTAGTTGAGAACACCATTTTTCGATTTAGGGATCCGTTTCTGAAATATTTAGTTATAAAGTGCAAATTTTTGTTACAGGGAAGTGTCCCCCCCCCCCCCCCTCTATCTAATAAACGGTTATATATGGATACGTGAAAAAAATTACAGCAGTAGTATATATACTAAAGTTGAAAGGAAAACTATCAGAGCTGAGTACCAAAAACAAACTAAAAAGTTATAGGCTATAAAATGTATAACTTAAAATGTAAAATTTCATAAATTTTCATTGTAACATGTTTTTGGTCGTTAAACTGTGCTGTGAGGTGCGAGTGTGAACAGTGTGAACTCAAAGTTATCATTCGCAACTATGGAACCCTACCCTGCGCGTGGCCCGACACGCACTTGGCCAGTTTTTGTATGAAAATTGCAGATAGTCGATCCTCTTAAATCATTTCCAAAATTATCTTAGGCATCCCCAACCCCTTGACTTCCCACCAAATACACTCCGGAAGAATACTTGAAGACAGACGTTTACCTCTCCATAAACCATAGACAAAGTGACAGCATTGTAGGACTGCGAGTCGTTCTTCGCTTCGAAGTTGTCCTTGCCGGCAGTTTTGAGTCTGTCCACTTTTTCAGCGGTCATTTTCAGGACGTACGCAGTCAGCCATTTATACATGTGGATGAGATCTGAAAAAATCAGTATATGAAGCTGTAAATATCTGTATAAATATTTATTCAAGTAGGAAGGCTTTCTGAGATAACCTGATTTTAGACATGATTTTGTATAATATACAATATGTTAAATTAAAACCCTGTCCGATCTGCTTTAAGGGGTGACTCAGCCTGTGAATATGAAAAGTTGTTAATATTGGGCTAAGTCACCCGACAGACAGACGAAACATGAGATTTTCGGGTCCCATAAATTAGTTGGAAGGGTTAAATAATTGTGTCCGTTTTTTTTTTCAAAAGATCTATTTTATATAGAAGAAAAATACATAAAAAGATTTTTATAGGTGTTTTTTATGCATTCACAAATGCTATTCTAATAAAAATGCTATTCTAAAAAAAAAAGGGAATATGAGAAAAATAAGTAATAAAATTAATAACAAAGTATAAAGTGACGCAAGTCCTAATGCGTGTAAGAATAATAGAATATGGTGGAAAAATTCGACGTGTAGGATCGTAGCCCAGGGACCAAATTGAATGTTGCCCTACCTACTGCCTCTCCGCAAGGCCGCCACTGGCCGATTTATTATTAAAAAATATAATAATAATGCAATCACTAAATGGTTCAATGAGCTCATTAATGGAAGTCTACTTACATTTCTCAGCCAACAAGCTATTTACGGTTTCCAAAAAGGTGAGAGATCCCAAGGGAGCATCGTCTGAGGTGATGTCCCTTCTTCGTCTCCACATGTTCAACAGCCAGTTGTAATAGTAAGATATAGAAGACTACAAATTAAATAATACTCACTAGATGGTTCAATAAGCTCGTCAATGGTATTCCACTTGCATTTCTCGGCCAGCAACCTATCCACGTTCTCCAAAAAGGCCAGAGAGCCGAAGGGAGCATCGTCTGGGGTGATGGCCCTCCTTCGTCTCCACACGTTCAACAGCCAGTTGCTGGCCTGTTGTAGAAGTAAGCTGTTCTCGCCTTCGTACGTGCAGTTGGCGTCGTTGTCGTTGCGAAGGTCACCGATGCCCGCAGCTAAACAAAAGTTGACGTTTTCAATATATTTTTTTAAAGTATCAATACCTCGAAATATAAAAAGACCGGCCATATGCGAGTCGGACTTGCGCACGAAAGGTTCCGTATAATATACATATATATAACATTAGACTATCGAGAAAAAAAACGGCAAAATAATAACCGCATTCATTGCTTCGGAATCAAATATTTATATTACTGTGTTTGTATCAGAATAAAATCGTATAGTATCTATTTATTGATATTTTATATAAATGATGTACTTATTTCTATTGCAGCAATAGAAATACATCATTTATGAAAATTTCAACTGTGTAGCTATCAGGGTTTATGAGATTTAGCCTGGTGTTAGAGGGTCGGACAGGGAAAACTCGTGAATAGGATCCCGTTTTTACCCTTTGGGTACAGAACCCTAAAAAAGGCCGGCCATATGAGTGTCATAATCGCAAATTATTGCTTTCATACCGCCATAAAGTCGCCTCAACAAACCTATTTCAGATTCATAAAAAGAAAAAAAATACCGCCATACAATATTTTAACTACGAAAAAAAATGCTCAATACCACGTTGTTTTTGTGGGGAGAAAAAGAGGGCACTTTAAAAGTTTTTATCATCATCACACATCTATAAAAATTTTATATCCCTTCCCATTACGGCTCAGCAGCCCTATGGACCGTCAGCGCCGGCAGTATGATGAGCTCCGTGGCGCAGCGGTCAACACGCCTGCCTGTGATGATGCTTCTGGGTTCAATCCCCGGTCAGGTCAAGATGGAACCTTTTTAACGTTTAAGTAGTTCAAAAATTTAACCTCAAGCCGTTGAAAACTACTTTCTGACCGTAACATATGGTATTACTTTTTATTTATTTTTTTATTTATTTAATTTATTGCACATACAATCATTATGATTTGTACAAAAGGTAATAACTTAATGCTAAGCATTGTCTACCAGTTTTACCTTAGGGATGTGGTGAAAAGTTGATAGAAGGAGTGCAAGTTGTAAAGATAGATGTAAAGGAGATACAATTATTAAGTTTGACTTTAAATATTATAGATCCACATAACATATCTTGGAAGTTAGGCTTTTGAAAATCCCTTACCTTTCAGATACCCATGTCCCCCACAAGCCTCCCTGCAGTTCTGGATGCCGTCCCTGGCCGTCCATCCAAAGAGAGGTTTGATGGCAGACGAGAGAGCGTGCATCTCCATTCCGCGGCTCGCGGCCAGCTTATCTGAATTTGACATTTTGAGAATACGGGATACATATATGTTTTAACTATATATGTTTTTAATAAATCCGCGTTTGTATCATAAAATGTTTTTAACTTATTTTTAACTTACAATAATAGAAAATAAAAATAAAGAAAAAAAATTTTTTTATATCAAGTGTCATTAATAAAATGAACTAAAAAGTTAAAAATTTTCAATTCTTATAAGGAATATACCATTATATAGTTACATTATATCCCATATTTCTTAAAAATAAAAGCGTGTTACATTTTGACGGCAAGAGAAATAAAGAAGTTGTAACACGCTTTTATTTAAAAAAAAATGGCATATAGGTATGTATAACATGGTATTTTTTATAAGAATTAAATTATTTTTTACTTTTAGGGTTCCGTACAAAAGTTGAAAAACGGAACCCTTATAGGATCACTCGTGCGTCTGTCTGTCCGTCCGTCCGTCTGTCACAGCTGATTTTCTCCGAATCTACGGAACCAAATTAGATGAAATTTGGTAAGATAGTGTAATCCCATGACCCAAACACGGATGTGCAAAGTAAATAAAGTTTTTTTTGAAATAAGGGTCATTTTGAGGGGCCCAATTACAAATTTTTAAAAGAAAGTTTTGCAAACCTTACTGTGTCATATATCAAATGAAGGGGCTCACTATGAGGATCTCAAAAATATTTTTTTTTTGTTCCGGTAAAATCAATACTTTTGATTTTATTCACGAAAGAAGGCAAAAATTTACCATTTATTTAATGGAAGCTGTTTGATATCCTCCGGAAGTTTATTG
Source organism: Rhodophaea formosa (assembly GCA_963082605.1). Lineage (NCBI taxonomy): Eukaryota > Metazoa > Arthropoda > Insecta > Lepidoptera > Pyralidae > Rhodophaea > Rhodophaea formosa. Next base: position 21,921,794 of record OY720209.1, read on the forward strand.
TAGACAATTATGCACATTGCATAACAATTTTTCTTAAATTTTTCAGTTTTTGGAACCACATCTAAAAACTGAAAAATTTAAGAAAAATTGTTATGTTGTTAATTGTTATGTGAAAATATGGTTTCTTACCTCCCATTGAACTGCTGATAGTCATGCCAACATGCGCCTCAGTGAGCCACGTGAAGGATATCTTCATGGCGAAGGTGGCTGCCAGATAAGGCAGGATTCTTATTTGCTAAAAAAAAAACAATCAAGGTAATGCCATAGGTAATGTTCCCCTTTTTTTCGACTTTGTCATTTCACAAACGACTCTAACTCAAATTTTACGTTCAAAATAGATACAAAAATCGAGGACACGTATTTTTTAAGTTATAGGTAAACATTTCTTTAAGCAAGTAAAATAATGAAAAAACAGCACATTACAAATAGACGTAAGTGCAAAGTCAGGTATAATATGTGGCATTTCCTTTACTTATGTATTTTAAAAACATATGAACAATAGGTCAATACTTTATCATTGTCGTGTAAATTCTAACATTTCTTTTATCTAGTAAAATAATGAACAAAAGCATTTCATTACAAAACGGCGTAAGTGCAAAGTCAGGTATAATATATAAGCAGTTCCTTTACTTAGGTAAGCATTTAATAGTACATTATGATGCAAATAGTGTAAGCTGGATATTATGGAGGCGAAGCCGAGTGCTTATAATAAACCGATGACTATAATAGACAGCTTACCGTACGAGTATCATACGACGTTTTTCAATACAATTGCGTTTCTCATAAACTGAAAAAAGATTGCAGTTCAGCAAATAATGAATTTATAAAAGTTGGGAACTAAGGCAGTCTATAAAAATACATTTATAATAATCAGGTACATTTACTCAGGTTTATTTTATACAAAAAAGTACATATAATTAAATTGACAACCTTCTCTTTTTCTTAGTCGTTTAAAAAATCATATCTCACTAATCAGAAAAAGTTTTTATGCTGAATTTGAAACTCTTTGCTCAGATTCTATGAACAAGTATCAATTTTTAGGGTTCCGTAGTAAACAAGGAACCCTTATAGTTTCGCCATGTCTGTCTGTCTGTCCGTCCGCGGTTTTACTCAGAGACTATAAGTCCTAGAAAGCTGTTATTTGGTGTGGATATGTATATTAATCATGCCAAAAAAGAGGTAAAAAAAAACTTTGAAAAAAAAAATTTTTAGTGTAGTGCTCCATACAAGTAAAGTGGGGGAGTAATTTTTTTTTTCTCTACTTACCCCATCGTGTGGGATATCGTTAAAAAGGTCTTTTAAAAATATTGTGAGGTTGAGACCATCATTTTTCGATTTAGGGATCCGTTTCTGTAATATTTTTGTGAGAGGTAAGGATGGAAGTATATATGGATACGTAAAAAAATTACAGCAGTAGTATATATACTGAAGTTGAAAGGAAAACTATCAGAGCTGAGTACTAAGTGCAAACTAAAAAGATTTTTAGAGAACTTTTTAATTTGCACTTAGTACTCAAGCTATAATAGTTTTCTTATGTTTTCGCGATTGTTACACATTTAAATAAAATTATTTTAATACGGTTTTTATCGCGTTTATTACATTATTTGTACACCTAACGTTTCGAGCACTTTACAGTGTTCGTGGTCGCAGGTAGTTCCTATTAGTATCCTAGTTTACTACGGAACCCTAAAAAAACTAAATATCGCACACATTACAAAGGTGAAAATTAAGAATTTCGTACTCACTTGTTGCTGGTACTCCAAGACCGGCAACTCTTCGTTGGAACCATCAGGTCCGAACTGCCTCCTAACTCCAGAGTATCTGATCGCGATCACGATAGCTTTCTGAAGGTACGTTGTAGTTATACCTGTGATGTGCACGCGTCCACCTGGAAAGTTACGACCAAAGTCTCGGTGGAAGCCATAATACAAAGCAAAAGAAGAAGAAGAAAAATTCACTGGAGACAGATTTATTGAAGACAAAAATATATCTACCTAAAACTATTAATTAGTCTATTTTTTATTTTTCTCCGCTAATACTATATTTCTTAAAGCGAAAGCTCTTTCTTCTACTTTATTTTTAAAGCCCTTTTTACTAAAAACTTTATTCAGCCGAAAAAAATTTGGCAGCCCTCATTAATATTGATTCTTACTAGACAGGATTCCCAAAGAAGCCCCAAATCGCTTGCTAGGGTCTTTGAAAGGCGTCTTGTAGTCCCCATTATCGTCCACTCCTCCCAACTTGTCCAAAGCCATATCCTTTGGCAAGTGGTAGTTGTTAAAGATCACGAAACTGTGGAGGAAAAAAAGAGGATTAAATATTTTCGTATGGTTTTTGGGGGGAAGTCTAGGTGTTCAGTTGGGGTTTCCGTTAGATGATTTGGCAAATTGATTGAAGTGGACATATTAAATTGGTGTTATTGTAAATGCTCGTGCTCATGAACAATGCCTGAAACAGCTAAAGTAGACTGTCATATGGACTCGTATAGAGTTGACAACAGAGCGAACCAAGGACCGAAGCCATCTTTGATTGTTACTTGTTAACTGTATACCGAATTGGCAGAATAACCGAAACTTCTGTGGAAGCCATAAAATAAAAACTTGAAAAGAACCAGGTTCGTCCTAAAGGATATAAATATTTTTGTCCTTGACTAGACATAGTAAAAACTCACCCATTGTCCACTCCATTGAGACCAATTTTCTCCCCAATATCCCCAACTACGACTCCAGGATATGGTTTCAAAGTCTTAGGGTCTCTCAAGGGTACGACGAATGTGTGGAGGCCGTGATCCTTGCCCTTTGATATCAGACGCGCGTAGATGATCGCATGAGTCGCGCATTTTCCTGTATGAGGAAAATCATTACGTTAGTACTTAATTGAAGTGGCAGTTGGCGACGCGTACCTACCCGATGCCATACCCGCAACCACCGGACAGGTAGTAGAGGATGACACGACACCCCTGACCATGAATATTCTATTATTTACTTAGCATATAGCTACAGTACTTACATATTACTCCTTCTCAAATGTATTCATTAGTTAAAAATTTACTCACCCATACATCCAACCCAGAACTTGGCAGCTTCAAATTCCGGCGTATGCAGAACAAACTGCTTCTTTTCAGGGATATAAGTAGCCGTAGTCCTCATGCCCTTAGCGTTTGATCCATGGGACACTTCTGTCAGGGCAAAACAGCCACCAATCTTGCCGGCCTGGAGGTCGTCTAGAATGCCGAAGTGGTGAGCTCTACCGGAGCCTTGGATGGCATTGTGGAACATGCGGAAGGTGAGGGTTAGTTTGACAGCTAGGGAACCGTCGAAGATGAACATTGCTTCCGTCTCGGCAGCGTGTAGTTTGGGGTCTTCTGCTAACTGAAAACAAATTGGTTAATCGCACATCGTCATCATCATCAGGTCGTTTTAAGTCTCCACTGCAGCCCCCGTAGCATGGCTCCCGCGATGCCGTTTATATCGCGCGGTAAACTATCTACTTCTCGCTCTTCGGTATTGCGAAAAATAAGATGGCGATAGTCGATAAACGTTGTCGCGCGTGCCATGCTACGGGGGCAGGAGAACGACCTTTTCTTTACTACCAGAGCTAAGAAGCAAGAGAAATCAGAGGATTTGGCCTAAACTCTCCACACTGGCCAGAGGGGTTAGAGAGGTCTCTTTGATTTTTTGATTAAACCTAAAGCTGGGCATTGACGATCAGTTTTGCGCGTCAGTTTAGACATAAAACTGTGGCGTCACTCCAAATGGTTTTAGGGTAACTAAATTTCCCCATTCACTGGCGTCGCTCCGGCTCTTCAGTTTTCTATTGGCGCACTACCAATTTGTGTCGAAACAGAAAAAAATGGCTTCTGACTCCGAAGAAGAAACGTTAATTCTTTTATATTAATTAATTAAGCTTTTTGTCGATGTTGTTTATTTTTATAATCATGTTTTCTTATCAAATAAAGCTTTTTTGAAAAAAATATAATTGTAGGGGGGTTTAAAATAAGTCTACAGATATTATAAAATATATTTCAGAACATTGTCAAGTAGCGAATTAACATATTCATATTTCAATCAGTCAAAGCAAAAAAACTACGATTCCAAAGCATAATGTACGTATAATTAATTTCAATGGTTAGTGCTTAACATACATATAAACTAGAGATTCTCCTATATTTAATAAACTAGAGGAGCTCGATGGCCTAGTGGTAAGCATTATAGGCGCTTCCACATGTAAAGCAACCCTGGGCGCAGTCCCCACTTGGATGGGTGGTGGCATAAAAATTTCTTGAGCTCCTCCGTGCTTCAGAAGGCACGTTAAGCCGTTGGTCCCGGCTGTCATCGTTGATGGCAGTCGTTAAGCTTTGTCAGATGCCTTTAGGCAGCCTGAAAAATCTGACACCAGTGTTGGCCACTTACACACACGAAAAACAAACAACAAACAATTAAATAAACGATTGAATATTGACAAAAAAAAACATACTAACAGACGAATTGAGAACCTCCTCCTTTTTGAAGTCGGTTAAAAAGGAATATGTATACGAACAATTTAAGTATCAATTTTGATGTGTAACATTTATCATGAACTAGCAGCCCTCCCCGTCTGCGCGCGGGCATGAATTAACCTATAAACCTTCCTCATGAATCACTCTGTTTATGGTGAAGATTTCAATGAAAATCGTGCAGTCGTTTGTGAGTTCATCGCGAACAGACAGACGCGGCAGAGGACTTTGTTTTATAATATGTAGTGATTGTGATAAATAAGTGAGTAGGATATGTCACATTTGCCATCAAATGGCAGTCATCCTATGTTAGATGTAATGTAAATGTCGGGCCCAGCAGGCCGATTTGCTAACTCGGTGTACAACGATTTGATTGTCACTTTAGCATCCATTACGGTTTTTATATCTTAAATAAAAATAATTATTCATACCGAAGCCGTAATGAATATTTAAGTTACCATGAAAACGATGTACACCGTAGCTGTCAAAAGTTAGCAAATAGGCCTGCAGGGCTCTGTAGCATTCTAGCTGAGGTTTTTTAAGAACCGTGAAAATGCTCAGAGGAGGTAGTGTGAGATATAGTGTAAAAATATCTTTTAATAAACTTACCCTAATAAGATCTAACTTTGCAAGCATCCTGAAATTTTAATAAGAACATCGTCATCATCATCATCAGGTCTTTTTTAGTCTCCACTGCAGGAGCATGACCCTCTCTGTACTGCCAGAGCCAATATTTAGTCAGAGCAGTCAGAGGATTTGGAGTACACTCTCCACAATGGCCAGACGTGTTTGGGAGGACTTAGGAAATTGTTCACTCGACCAATGAATGAGATTTTTATGGTCAAGTAGCCACCTAAGTCCCTAATACTTGGGGCGATCATTTTGATGTTTGAAAGTTTTTGTTTAGCTTCTGTTTCCTAAGTCGCCTTCTACGACATCCACGGGAAGACTTGGAGTGGCTCTATTCTACTCTGCCGGGAACAACACGGCGGAATAATAAGAACATAATTATCATAATACAATCATACCCTCTCATACGGCATGAAGTCCTTTTCAAAAATGGCATACATGCGCTTCACAGCAATGTGCCTCTCTTCATCCAGTGTCAAAGAGGCATTGCTGTGTTGGAACAATGGGTGATTTTCCATAAATGTCCATATTGTTTTCTGAAATGCAAGTACATCGTCATAGCCAGTGTCCAGTCACGACAAGTACATCAAGCCTGTTTTTCTTTTGTGTTAAATTTTTATGTTCTATAAGGATTTTAGTAGTTTATAAATATAATTATTTAATAGTTTATTAAACTCAAATTCATATTTGTTTAGTCATACTGCTCTTCTGTGTTGGCTACAAACCGCTACTTTGTATTGTACTTACACAAGAATTTAAGTATTTTGTGAGTAATTAACTAATTTATCAAGCGCTCTAAATGCTTAGATAGATAATAATATCTTAATTAATAAATAAATAAAACAAATTCTTATAACTTACTTTCAAAGTTATCGTGTTCAAGTTTTCATAAACAAGTTTCATTCGTCGCCAGTCGAAAGAAGCACTTTTCCTGTATTTATCCAGCGGGCCTGACGGAAGGTCCGGGAAGAACTGCTTCAGCTGCTCATCAGTAACTTTCTCCTTATTGTTTTTCATTATAATCGCAAAAATTAAAAAGTAAACTAGATGTTCACAATTTTCCAACACAGACAACCTGCACCTGCTCGGTGGACTTAGCAGTCGTGAAAGACTGAATTTAATCTGCGATAACAATACAACGGCAGACTAAATTATACAATACAAGGCAATGAATTATTTATGGCTGTATTTACATTAAATTATTCTTCTTCTTCTTCACCTTGAAGAAAAATGAAAACTTGAACACGATAACTTTGAAAGTAAGTTATAACTTTCGTTTTATGTGCAAAAATATGTTTTATTTATTACTAGCTGTTACCCGCGGCTTCGCCTGCGTGATATATAGCCTATGTCCTTCTCAGTACCTTAAACCTATGTGTGTGCTCGGTGCAGTAGATAGTGCGCGAAAGCGTAACAAATAAACAATCAAACTCACTTGCGCTGTTACCCGCGGCTTCGCCCGCGTGATATATACTTATGTCCTTCTCAGTACCTTAACCTATGTGTAGGTATGCTAAATTTCATGCAGTTTCGTGCAGTAGATAGTGCGTGAAAGCGTAACAAACAAACAAATAAACAATCAAACTCACTTTCGCATTTAATTTAATTATTAGTTAGGATAGGATAGTTAGGATACAATACAAGGCAATGAATTATTATCCCACTTTATGTGAGGTCGGGACAGCATATAAGTTTTTTCCATTTCGCTCTATCACGAGCCATCTCCTTCGTCACCTTCTTTTTCTCCATATCCTCCTTCACACACTCCATCCATCTTTTCTTTGGCCTTCCTCTATTCTGGTTTCCAGTAAATTTCATATCCAGTATCTTTTAAGATAAATTGGCTCTCTTCCACCCGCATAACATGGCATGATTTAGGTACATTAGATTATTATCTCAATCAAAGTCCAAAATTTTACTCGGATAGCATGACAGTTGTTCCCTGGAGATAGGGAAGACCATTAGTGTGGGACGCTACTTGTGTAGATACACTCGCGTCTTCCCACCTCCATGGCACCAGTTGCAAGGCTGGCATAGTTGCGGCCACCGCCGAGTCCCTCAAAAGGTTGCGCCTTTATATATGCCGCCTATATGCATGCCTCGGTAATGGCTACATATTTGAGCCGTTTGGGGTGGAGACTTTGGGTCCGTGGGTTCCCTCAGCTCATAAGTTATTTCAAACAATTGGTAAGCGGCTGGTCGAAGTATCTGGTGATCAAAGGGCTGGCAATTTTTTTGCACAACATATAAGCTTTGCCATCCAATGTGGCAATGCAGCCAGCCTTTTGGATCCCTGCCGCAAGGCAAATGATCTACACGATATTTTTTATTTATAGATTACTAGCTGTTACCCGCGGCTTCACCCGCGTGGGATATAGCCTCAGTACTCTAACCTATGTGTATGCAAAATTTCATGATGATCGGTTCAATAGATAAGGCGTGAAAGCGTAACAAACAAACAAACATACTCACTTTCGCATTTATAATATTAGTTAGGATTAGGATCTTTATTTTGTAATTTTACTGTTTAGTTTTTATTATTATTTCAACATTTGTTTTAGTTTAATATCTTAGTTTATACTGTTAGTTTTATGTGTAGAGATACTCCTGAAACATATTATTTTCAAAAGTTTCAATATTATGTAGAACACATGTACAATAGAATGCAAAATAATGAACAACATAGGCTGTGTTCCGTTTTGCATGAATATTGCGCGAATAGTACCACAAACTAAGAAGAAGATACTATAACTAGTATCAGACGGCCTGTTTTCTGAAGATAATATATGTCAACAAATTCAAACTCAATTTACGTCTGTTCTATGACCTAAAATCCGTAAAAGCAGTTTTTCGGCAGTGAATAAACGAATTAAAAAAATCTTCGAATGATTTTTGTATGGAAACAGACGAGTGGCACGCGTTCAAAAATAGTACCACTGCCGAAAAACTCCCTTTACCGATTTTAGGCCATAGAACACACGTCAATTGAATTTGAATTTATGGCCCCCAATAGAAACTCAAAAGGAATTGTATGGCATTTTTTTCATTTTCACCCTCACTCCATTATTTGTCTATGATCCTTATTGCCTAGAGAAAACATAAGGCAGTGGGTCGTCTGATACTAGTAATAGTATCTTCTTCGTAGTTTGTGAATAGTACCCCAGTACTATGAGGTTTGACTTGGTTTGACTTGACTAACATTTTTTTTAGTATTGTTTTACGGCCCTGGATACAAGTCCTTTAGAGCCGTTCTTCATTTATTTCGCCAGTTGGCGAGTTATTCTTGTTTGTTGTCAACGAAATGATGGTGTAATTCATTTTGTTGTTTTCACGGAGCCCCTGGCGACAACTCTTCGCGAATCCACTGGTTTCATCATTGACGACGCAGCAAGGCCAAGCAAGGCGGAAAAACCAACAGCCAGCTATGTAAATCTCACTACAGCCGCACAATGACAGTGTACTTTAGTTATTCTACACATTGTTCTTAAATATGGGCATTTATAACACCAAACAACACCAATTTCACATTATAAAGTCCACTAGAATCAATTTGCGAAACAATCCAAAACAGACACCGTGTAGTCCGCTAAAGTTCCCGCCAAGAACTCGTTTGACTAACAGTCACAGAAGAACTGTCAATGTCAAAAATATCACAACGTCAACGTCAAATTGACACACTGGTAATCACTGGTTGTCCTGTAATCATGTTCATTTGTATTATATCTATGTTAAAATTTTGGACTTTGATTGTGATAATAATCTATTGTAAATACAGCCATAAATAATTCATTGCCCCCTGTATTGTTATCGCAGATTAAATTCAGTCTTTCACGACTGCTAAGTCCACAATGCTGGTTGTCTGATTGTGTTCGAAAATAGTGAATTTCTAGTTTACTTTTTAATTTTGGGATTATAATGGAAAACAATAAGGAGAAAGTTACTGATGAGCAGCTGAAGCAGTTCTTCGCGGACCTTCCGTCAGGTCCGCTGGATAAATACAGGCAAAGTGCTTCTTTCGACTGGCGACGAATGAAACTTGTTTATGAAAACTTGAACACGATAACTTTGAAAGTAAGTTATAACTTTCGTTTTATGTGCAAAAATATGTTTTATTTATTACTAGCTGCTACCCGCGGCTTAGCCCGCGTGATATATAGCCTATGTCCATCTCAGTACCTTAACCTATGTGTATGCAAAATTTCATGATGATCAGTGCAGTTAGTGCATGAAAGCGTAATAAACATACAAATAAACAAACAAACTCACTTTCGCATTTATAAAATTAGTTAGGATGTCCTTGTCAGTACCTTAACTTATGTGTATGCTAAATTTCATGATGATCGGTGCAGTAGATAGTGCGTGAAAGCAAACAAACAAACTAACTTTCGCATTTATAATATTAGTTAGGATAGGAGTAGGATTGCTGGATTATTTAAAATAGTAAATTATTTTTAATATGGTTTTTATCGCGTTTACTACATTAATAAACGCAATAAAAACTGTATTAAAAATAATTTTATTTAAATGTGTAACAATGGCGAAAACATAAGAAAACATTATTTATAAATAAATTCAGAAGAAGAGCAGTAAATCTTTTTAATAAACTAAAAAATAATTATAAGTTACTAAAATATTTAAATCATTTGAAAAGCAGGCTTGTTATACTTGTTCTGACTGAACACTGGCTATGACTATCATATGTACTTGCATTGAAAGCAAATGTTAATTATTTCTATTTCAGAATACAATATGGACATTTATGGAAAATCACCCATTGTTCAAACACAGTGATGCCTCTTTGACACTGGATGAAGAGAGGCACATTGCTGTAAAGCGCATGTATGCCATGTTTGACAAGGACTTCATGCCGTATGAGAGGGTATGTTACCTCATAATGTGTACTTTCTTAAATTTCGGGATACTTTCATTCAGATCTTCTTATTATTGAATACTTTATTAAAAGTTACAAGTGTTTTTATTTTAAACAATGTGCTATTAAAAAGCGCAAAACCTGATATTAGTTAGTTCAGAATCGAGAGTAGAATTGGTTCCACGTAAAAAAATAGCGAATATTAACAAAAAATATTGATTTTTTCATTATTCCGTGTTTGATTATTACTTAACTCTATTATATGGCAGCATGCGAAGCGGCAATTTCGCCCTAGATCGCAGTTAATAACCATAGACTTAATTTGCAACAAACTCAAGAAATATTTTTATGATACATAATCAATGCAAAAATTAATGAAAATATTTATATAATTCTTTTATAGTAAAAGTAAGTAAGGGTGTTTGAGGTTTTGCATTATTTCATTAACTCATTGTACATATTATATCTCTCTATCTCATCTGAGCATGTTCCCGATTGCATCCTCAGCTAGAATGCTTCAGAGCCCTATGTTTACATTTACATTAAATCTAACATAGCTTAAGAGGATCGACTACCTGTCATTTTCATACAAAAAGCTATGGTAACTCTTCCACCCCCCTAAATCTTTACAAAATGAGGAAATTTTGGTGTTATTTGATTTAACACACCTTAATTTACGGCTAACCGTTTTTCTTTTTTATTGATTCAGTTTAGATTAATTTAAAGAAATTAAAATGCCTGGGCATTTTTTATGTCAAAAATATATATATTTACTTAGATGCTCATAACTTTTGTTGTAAGCAATATATCTTAAATATCGAAACGTACAGCCCTACTTCTCCAATTTATCAATAATGTGTAAAAAATATATTGAAATTGGACTATGTTTAAGGGGTGGTTTTTGTATGAAAATTTACAGGTAGTCTATCTTCTTAATGACTGCCATCTCATGGCAACTGTCACGCGTCCTAACAGTTACTTATTCATAATAAATTATTCTCATACATAAATCATGAATATAAAATTATGTATTCACATAAGAATATTGACTTCCGAATTAAGGAAAGAAATTAGAATATGGCATTAAACTTGTATTGCAATAATTTTAATACAATGGCTTGGTACAGTCTGAACGTTCACAAATACACTCTGTATTTGTGAACCAATTTTAGTACTCAGACATTAAATGTATATTTCTCGCTCATACAGAAACAACCACATCTGTTTTCTTTGGAGTGGACAAAAAATAGATGAAATGTTAACTAGTGGCGCAACTATAACATCTGGGGCCCGTGGCATAATCATACACGTAACTTTGCACCCCTCCCTTCTCTTGCCCTGGCATTTTTCAAGGACTGCCACTGGGGTAACATCACTGTTTGTTGTCAGTCTGTAATGGCAATAACTTTGTTGATTAACCAATTTTTTTTCAGCTAGCAGAAGACCCCAAACTATATGCTGCTGAGACGGAAGCAATGTTTATGTTCGACAGTTCCCTAGCTGTCAAACTATCCCTCACCTTCCGCATGTTCCACAATGCCATCCAAGGCTCCGGCAGAGCTCACCACTTCGACATTCTAGACGACCTCCAGGCCGGCAAGATTGGTGGCTGTTTTGCCCTGACGGAGGTGTCTCATGGATCAAATGCTAAGGGCATGAGGACTACGGCTACTTATATCCCTGAAAAGAAGCAGTTTGTTCTGCATACGCCGGACTTTGAAGCTGCTAAGTTCTGGGTTGGATGTATGGGTGAGTAAATTTTTAACTAATGAAAACATCTCAGAAGAAGGTACATGTACTGTATATGTATACACTCCAGAAAGCTACGAGGGTCTGGGTAGGGTTTTTTGGTAAGTAAATAATAGAATATACATGGTCAGGGGTGTTATATATAATAACAGTAATAAAACGGTACTTCCATATAAATTGAAATCAGTTATATTACCGATATATTAAGTAGGTCTTTTATATGTTGCTTGTATAATAGATATGTATTAAAATATCTAGGATCAGCAATGTAAATTCATTATTGTTTCATTTCCACTATCAGTTTATCTACTATACCTATAAGATTCTGCCTATTAAGATTATTGATAGCTAAATTTCAAAGTACACGCCTTATATCTTTGTAAGGAATGCCCTTTGCGTGTGTTATATTTTCCTTGAAATTATCAACGATGACTTATTATTTTAATAAACATGACGACCGAGACGTGGTCGTTCACCATGGGTTCATTCGGCGGCTCAGAGTTGTCAACGTGCAATGGACCGAGCTATGCTGGGAGTTTCACTGCGCAATAGAATCAGAAATGAGGATATCCGTAGAAAAATCAAGGTAACAGACATAGCTCACAGGATTGCACGTTTAAAGTGGCAATGGGCCGGTACATAGCCCGGAGGGCAGTTGGCCATTGGGGCGTTAAAGTCCTGTAGTGGCGGCCACGAACAGGGAAGCGTAGCGTAGGAAACCCCCAACCAGCAGGCCGATTTGCTAACTCGGCACAACGATTTGATTGTCACTTTAACATCCATTACGGTTTTCATATCTTAAATAAAAACAGTCATTCATACCGAAGCCGTAATGAATATTAGAGTTACCATGAAAATGATGTATACCATAGTTGTCAAAAGTTAGCAAATAGGCCTGCAGGTGGACGGACGACCTCATCAAACTCAAAGTCGCCGGGAGTCGGTGGACTCAGCAAGCACAAGACCGCAATTTGTGGTGATCTATGGGGCAGGCCTATGTCCAGCAGTGGACGTCCCTGGCTGATAGATAGATACTCTGGGATGCGGAAAAGAACATAGGCCAACTACTAAAAGTCTGTTCACGCTAACGTGAGTGAAGCCGCGGGCGAAAGGTTGTAGATGAATTTGAGTTAAGGTTGACGAGCTCCGTGGCGCAGTGGTTACCACGCCAGCCTGCGACACGGAGGTCCCGGGTTCGATCCCCGGTCAGGTCAAGATGGAAAACGATCTTTTTCAGATTGACCTGGGTCTTGGATGTTTATCTATATATGTATCTATTATAATATATAGTATCGTTGAGTTAGTATCCCATAACACAAGTTTCGCACTTACTTTGGGGCTAGCTCAATCTGTGTGATTGGTCCGTATATATACGATTATATTTATTTATTATTTATTTAATTTATTTATGTGCGTCCTGACAATTATGTACTAACGTAATGATTTTTCCTCATACAGGAAAATGCGCGACTCATGCGATCATCTACGCGCGTCTGATATCAAAGGGCAAGGATCACGGCCTCCACACATTCGTCGTACCCTTGAGAGACCCTAAGACTTTGAAACCTTTTCCTGGAGTCGTAGTTGGGGATATTGGGGAGAAAATCGGTCTCAATGGAGTTGATAATGGGTGAGTTTATAGTTAGAATAGTTCTTTTTGTGCCGTGTGGTCCCCGGTAGAGTAGAATAGGACCACTGACGGGAATCCTATTCTACTCTACCGTAATCCTATTCTACTATCCACGGGAAGACTTCGTCCCGTGGATGTCGTAGATGGCGACTTAGGAAACACAAGCTTTGTTTAAAGCTTATAAACACCAAAGACTGTGTGGGATAGCAGACCAGACTTTGAGGCATATTGCCGAAGAGTGCCCACTATATCGTTTCCCCGGAGGACTCAGCGAACTTCACTCTTTGACTCCGAAAGCTGAAGAATGGCTAAAGAATTTAAAATTGAACATAGGATATCATTCTTCTAATAGGATAGGATTCTTGCAGTAACCTGCCATACGAAATGATGATGATGACCAAAGAGACTCCAATCCGTCTGGCCCGTGGAGAGTGTAGGCCAAATCCTCTGCATGCTCATACAGAGAGGGTCATGCTCCTGCAGTGGAGACCAAAAAGACCTAATTATGATGCTATTTTCAGTTTATGGCTTCCACCGAGGTTTCAATAATTCTGCCAATGTACAGCTTAAAGATATAAGTATCGTTGCTGCACGGTACACAGTTTACAGGTAGCAATCAAAGAAGGCTTAGGTCCTTTGATCGCATAGTGACGACGTGACGAGCTCCGTGGTGCAGTGATCAACGGTCCGGGTTCGATCCCCGGTCAGGTCAAGAGGGAAAATGATCTTTTCAGATTGACCTGGGATGTTTATCTATATAAGTATCTATTATAAATCTAGTATCGTCGAGCTAGTTAGTATCCCATAACACAAATCTCGAACTTACTTTGGGGGTAGCTCAATCTGTGTGATTTATCCGTCTAAAAAAAAAACACGCATTGTTCATGAGCACGAGCATTTATAGTAACACCAATTTCATATTTAATGTCTACTTCAATCAATTTGCAAAATCATTAAAGGCAAACCCCAACAGAACCCCTGGACTTCCCCCCAAAAACCATACGAAAATACAGTGGCGGATTTACCAATAGGCTTAGTAGGCTGAAGCCTAGGGCGGCATATTTAGAGGGGCGGCAAATTTAGCCCAAATAATAAAAAAAAATATAATTATATTTATACACATTACGTTCGTAATCCGTATATAAAAGACTAGCTGTTACCCGCGGCTACTTCACTATATCACCTACTTCACAATCATACTAATAACGGGAAAAAGTCGATGTAATGAGGACGATAGAACACATCATAAAGTAGCAATTTCTGAATAACTAAATGTAATTAATATGATTGTGAACTAAACTAACGTATTGAATTTCAATACTCAGTAGGGGCGGCAAGTTTGAATAGACTACTAGCGGCAAATTTGTAAATCCGCCGCTGCGAAAATATTTAATTCTTTTTTTTTCCTCAGGTTCGTGATATTTAACAACTACCACTTGCCAAAGGAAGTGGCTTTGGACAAGTTGGGAGGAGTGGACGATAATGGGGACTATAGGACGCCTTTCAAAGACCCTAGCAAGCGATTCGGGGCTTCTATGGGAATCCTGTCTGGTAAGAATGAATTTCAAAATTTCTTTTGTTATTTTGTACAGACCCCAACTCATTATCGATGCATAAAAACACGTTTACATCGATAAATTACTACTTACTTTTCATTATCAGAATCAGGTCTTTTTTTTTCTCCACTGCATGAGCATGACCCTCTCTTTAGAATTAAACATTTCGGGATATTTACCGTGATTATTGTGGTTTCTGTGGACCATGATCACGAAGGAGTTCCTTCGTGATCATGGTCCATGTAACTGGACTGAAATATCGAAAACTCAAAGAAACCACAATAATCACGGTAAATATCCCGAAATGTTTAATTCTAATGTTGATAACCGTGAAAGTTTAAAAAGTTACAATGACCCTCTCTGTACTACCAGAGCCATATTATTAGCCAGAGCAGTAAGAGGATTTGGCCTACACTCTTCACGCTGGCCAGACAGGTTGGAGAGTCTCTTTGATGTTTATAAGCTTTGTTTACCTCGTGTTTCTTAAGTCGACCTTTTCGATTACGCCTCGTTCCTTCTACGACCTCCAGTTAGTCTTGGAGTGGTCCTATTCTACTCTACCGGAAACTACTTGGCGGTACTTCAATATACTATATGTTAATACTTTAAACCCTTTAAGAGGCAACTCAGCTGTCAGCTCAGACCATTGCTGGACATTTGAATAAATCTACAAATAGCAAATAAAATGTTTGTACATTTCCATACAAATCGGCCGGCGGGCTGAACGGCAAACTTATTCTTCCAAACCAAGTTTTACCTGATTTTTGTAATCTTCCCAGGCGGACGCGTGCACATCACAGGTATAACTACAACGTACCTTCAGAAAGCTATCGTGATCGCGATCAGATACTCTGGAGTCAGGAGGCAGTTCGGACCTGATGGCTCCAACGAAGAGTTGCCGGTCTTGGAGTACCAGCAACAAGTGAGTTATACTTCTTTATTGTATTTAGTTTTTTTCCAACAACAATGTTCTGAGAAAAAAATAATATGAGGTAGAAAAAACTAATAAGTGATATAATTTTACCTGCAATTAACATAAGCTTTATTTTGAGCATCTCAGCTATACTGAGTGTCGGAATCAGAATCCCTAATAAAATACAGGATTGCAAGAAAAAACGCTATACTATACGTTTTTTCTTGCAATCCTTTATTTTATTGGGTAAAATAAAATTGTTTTTATTTTATTATTTATATCATCATCATCAGCCTATTGCAGTTCACTGCTGGACATAAGCCTCCCCAAGGGCACGCCAAATTGTTCACCACTTGCCACTTCTGCTTTCCTCATCCAGCCACTACCAGTGACCTTTCTCAGGTCATCGGTCCTCCTGGCTGAGAGACGTCTCACATTGCGTTTGCGGAGACGTGGTCTCCATTCAAAAACCCGTCTGCTCCAACGTTCATCGGTCCTACGACAGATGTGGCCAGCCCACTGCCACTTCAGCTTGCTACACTTCTGGATTATATCCATGACATTAGTCTTCTGACGGATGATTTCGTTCCGGATTTTATCCCAAAGCGAAATACCGAGCATAGGCCTTTCCATATCTCGCTGAGCGACGTGTAATCGGTGAGCCAGCCTCACCGACATGTTCCATGTCTCGGCCCCGTATGTCATTACGGGCAGGACACACTGGTCATATACACTGCTCTTTAGGCATTGTGGTAGTGGCGATGAAAAGATATGACGCAGCTTCCCAAATGTCCCCCCTTCACTCTTCTAGCGTTTTCGCGCTCGAAGTTGTCTCTACCCAACTGCAATGTCTGCCCGAGGTAGACATATTCTTGAACAACCTCAAGCGCTTCGCCGTTGATCAAAATATAATAAAATTAGACATTACGATTCGAGAAGAAGAAGTACAATATAACAAAATACAGATTGCGAAAAAGTTGGGTTTAGATTTATAAAAATTTTTAAACTTTTATCGCTTGCTCAATGAGCTCACTCATTAGATACTCATAGACCTAATAAACTGATTTGAACATACTCCATTTCGTATATATACACATCTAAATTTAATTCAAGCAGCACAAAAAATCACATAACTTGTGTAAGGCGATTTGAAGGTCCTTATAACCTCAAACATCATGTGTCAAATTAAATGATTGACACGACAATGATAGCGTATTGACCTTTTGTTCATATTTGTTTAAATACCTAAGTAAAGGAACTGCTTACATATAATACAGTCCGAATCAATTTTTATGGCGGTTTGGATGTTAGCTGCGAGCTGCGCTGTACGAGCCCCGCCTCCCCGCGCGCGCCCCGCTGAACCTTATATTGTGTACTGCGCATCGACTCGTGCGATGTTCCGAGCCGCCATACAGTTTGATTCGGACTGTACCTGACTTTGCACTTAAGCTTTAAGAATGAGTTTCTTTAGGCGTATTCTTCTTACTAGCTAGTGGTCGTTCCGAAAAGCTAAAAGTTTTTCGATTTTGCATATAAAATAAAAAAAATAAAAATATGACGTTCAAAAAGAGATAGGTACATGTTTCCAATTATGATTTATATACGCTGATTTTGTTTATAATTTTCCTGCCCAAAAGAAATTCTTTTAACTTAGAAAATACGTGTACTCGATGTTTGTATCTATTTTCAACGTAAAATTTAAAGGATTTCAGAAAGTGAATTCACAACATTCACCTTTCCGAACCCATCTAAATTTTAAGTAGTGCTGTGCTACAAGGAACATTAGGCACGTCGCCATATTGGAACTAAACGCCGAAATTGCGTCACTTTTGGTAGATAGCTCGAATTGATGCTTGTTGCGGATATTTCGTGCATTTAATTCTATTTTAACTAACAATATTTTGTTAGCTGGTAGTTCTCATTACACTCGATTTTACACACAGCGCCCCCACGCGCTGTTGTTGCACTGTAAGTCGTTTGCGAAAATGTCAATACCAAAAAATACCGACTACCGGTCTTGAAATGCTTAATTTGTGTTATTTTTCTTATTAACTGTAAAGTCTTAGCCCTCATATCAATGTCTCCCGCATATCATCTAAGGGGTGCCTGAAAATCAGCGCTATCTAAGACGCATGTCCCAGGCAGCACAGCTGATCCACACGTCAACTCGTGAACGGGTGCTGTCAGGGGGGACTGGTCTGCTCGGCCTCTTTGAGACTACTTTAAGTATCATATGTTGTTTATTATTTTTGCACACTCGATCGTTAACATAAACATGTTCCAAAAATAATAAATCTATGTATATTGAAATTGTAACATGAAAAAAGAAAGAAAAAAGAAAAGAAAGAAAAAGACAATAAGGAATAAATATTCGTAATCATATAAAGCCCTTCAGGCAAGTAGGCGACCAAAACTGTTGATAAAATATTATTTCGGCGTTTCTTCTCTGCAGTGGTCGGTTCCGAAATGATAGTAGTCTGTAGCTTTTGAACAATTAATAAATACATATTATCTAATAAGATAATTTTAAATATGATATGACGTGAAAAAGTGCCTGCAAAGGCCTATTTTCTGAATAAACGTTTTGATTTTGATTTGATTTTGCACAAGCTGAGGCATTCCTTTGCCTAAGTAGGCAATTACCATTAAGTAATTATTATGCAAGTACATAATAATTACTTAATGGTAATATACCTTAAAAACGTAAATGTACTTAAAGTATAGCAATAAATGACTTTTTGTATTTTATTTTTAATTTTTTACTATGGCATTACCTAAATTTTTTTTTTTAGCAAATTAGACTCCTGCCTTATCTGGCGTCCACCTACGCCATGAAGATATTCTCCACGTGGCTCGCTGAGACGCATGTCAGCATGATTATCAACAGTTTGATGGGAGGTAAGGAACCATATTTTACCTGGCTGGACCACCCAAAAGAAGGGTAATGCTTTTAACCCGATTTCAGGACAAACTAGTTTGTCCTAAGCCAAACTACTTCGTCCTAACCTTGTTAGGATAAACTATTTTGGCCTAGGATAAACTAGTTTGGCCTGAAATCTTTAGGATAAACTAGATTGACATATATCAGTTTCGAAGCCGAGGATCCCGATGGTCCAGTGGGTGTGAGCTCTATGAGCGCTATGTTAATGTAAGGCAACCCCTGGTGTAGTCCCTACTTGGATGGGTGACCGCAAGTGGCATAAAAATATCTCTAGCTCCTCCGTCCTTCGGAAGGCACGTTAAGCCGTTGGTCCCGGTTGTCATCGTTGATGGCAGTCGTTAAGCTATGTCAGATGCCTTAAGGCAGCTTGAAAAATCTGACACCAGTGTTGGCCACTTACACATACGAAAAACAAACAAACATCAGTTTTGAAATCCAAGACGACCCGCGACTTTTCATAACAAATGAATGTTGATTTGTTATGAAAAGTCGTATCCCGAAAAATTTGTGTTACCGGATGCAATTTCAGAAATGACGTCATTTTAGGAATTCAAGATAGCGGACGCAACTTTTCATGAAAAATCGAATTAGGTGTCGTTTTATAGGTTTTTCCCAATACTTCACCCCAAATTACTTGTATAACGTGACCCATGTCGATTTTTAATGAAACTTCGGGCCGGCCATCTTGGATTCCAGAATCGACTTCACTTTCAAAATCTACACCCCGAAAAATCTGTACAACGACACTCATGTAGATTTTACATGAAAAGTCACGTCCGCCATCTTGGATTCCAAAACTGACTTTATTTTCGAAATCTACACCCCGAAAAACCTATACAACGACACCCATGTAGATTTTTCATGAAAAGTCACGTCCGCCATCTTGGATTCCAAACTGACTTTATTTTCGAAATCTACACCCCAAAAATCCCATACAATGATACCTCGACTTTTCATGAAAAGTCGCGACCGCCATGTTGGATATCTAAACTGACGTCATTTTTGAAATCTGCACCCCGAAAATTTATACGATAGCATCCGTGTCTTCTTCTGTTTTATATTATGGCTTCCACCGAAATTTCAGTGATTCTGCCAATGTCCAGTATAATGAGATACTAAGTATCGGTGTTGTACGGTAAAGTTTTTCCAAGTAGTATCAAAGATGGCGTATGTTCTTTGACGCCTCGTGGGAGCTTGAGGCTGCAAATCTATACGAGTCCATTTATTAGTACACTTTAACTATTTCACAAATTGTTCATGAGCACGAGCATTTATAACACCAAACTACACCAATTTCATATTATAAAGTCCACTAAAATCAATTTGCAAAATTGTCTAAGGCAAACTTCAACTGTACCCCTTGACTTCCCACCACAAACTCAGCATCCGTGTCGATTTTTCATGAAAATTTGCGTCCGCCATCTTGGCTTTCAAAACTGACGTCATTTTGGTAATCTATACCGACTAATACCGAGAGAGAAATATTTGAATAAATATTTTGGTAGCTATTTGTTTTTTGTTAAGTTTGATTTCTACTGACTGGGCCAGGTCAACTATTTATTAATCTGCGGTTGGGTGGCCTTATAAGTGATCAAATTTCACATTTGAATGGCGGGGGTCGCCGCCCTTGTCCGTCTTATATCAAATTTGTTTCGTTCGTTCCATTCAAAATAGAATTTAAATGCTATACAGACCAAATTCCCATTATTTTGGCGTCCGACTCGTACCGCTCAGTGTAATGTCCATTACAGAAGCCGATAAGCTGGCCGCTAGCCGCGGTATGGAAATGCACGCCCTCTCGTCTGCCGTCAAACCTATCTTGGGATGGATGGCCAGAGACGGCATCCAGAACTGCAGGGAGGCTTGTGGGGGACATGGATATCTGAAAGGTAAGGATATTATTTTCAAAAGCTTTAACTTGCAAGATATGTATAAGATATAGATGACGAGCTCCGTGGCGCAGCGGTCAACACGCCAGCCTGCGACACGGGGGTCCCGGGTTCGATTTCGGTCAGGTCATGATGGAAAACGATCTTTTTCAGAATGACCTGGGTCTTGGATGTTTATCTATGTAAGTACTTATATGTCATAAAATATAGTATCGTTGAGTTAGTATCCTGCGACACAAGTTCACAACTTACTGTGGGGCTAGGTCAATTTGTGTGATATGTCCCTATATATTTATTTATTTATTATATGTAATATAACATATGTTAATCTCGGTCTAAGCTTGATACTAAAAGGATATGATTTTCAAAACCTACCTTGTAAGATATGTTATATATGATTGTTTCGGTCAAAGCCTGCAAAATTTGAAAGTATTTTTTTTTAACTGATGAGCAGAAATGTGGTTCCCGGCAGAGTAGAATAGGACCACTCCAAGTCTTCCCGTGGATGTCGTAAAAGGCGACTTAGGAAACACAAGCTAAACAAAGCTTACAAACATCAAAAAGACCTCTCCAACACGTCTGGCCAGCGTGGAGAGTGTAGGCCAAATCCTCTGACTGCCCTGGCTAATACATGCCTTTGGTAGTACAGAGAGGGTCGTGCTCCTGCAGTGGAGAAAAAAAAAGACCTGATGGATGGATGGAGCGGAAATTTAGCTGAAAACTACCTAGAGGGTAGAAACGAGACTCAATAATTACTGATCTTGTGATCCCCGTCAGTTACTGGGCTGCATTCAGGGAACCGTAATGGGGGGAGAATTAATTTTTTTTTTAAAGATGAGAATATTGGCGCTATAACAACAAAAAAATATGTTGGTGTTGTAGTTGTTTTGAAGCGTATACGCAGACCGTAAAATCGAGTCAAGAGATTAGTTAGATGAAAATCTTAATCACATCAATAGGCGATGCGGCTGGCAACACATCACTATTTTGATTTTGCTTTCCACATTAACGCCCACTTACACGCTAAACCCAAAGGCCCCCTTTGGGTTTTATGACCTCTGTGTTCCCCGCGAGGGAAAAGTCGTGAAAATATGTAAGTACAGTAGTACCACGTTAGTAAGTCGCATCGGGATTCTTCGTAATGAACATGGATAAAATAGGAACACTGCTTGACGACAATTAACTTTAATGTAATACAGTCTACAGTACATCTAGGTCGGTACAGGTATGCAAAAATAGTACGCGCGAGCGATACTCAACTCGCCTCAAGCCAAGTGATGCTTCCGGCCTTCTCCCGCGCCGTGGTCACCCCGCGCCCGCGCCTCTCCTGCCCCCTGCGTTCGTCTTGCTGCTGCGGAGACTTTATACATCCTTAACAGCGTAACCTACCGCCGACTCAAACCGAATGTAAACCTCAATGAAATAACGAACTTATTGCTATTACATAAGACTTGAAATGCAAAAACAACAGGACTCGTGCTATCTCGCTTGCAATACTCGAACGACTGCCGTGATTGGCCGAGACGCCGCATGGCGCGCTCACATCAGCCAATAGCGGACGGGTATTTTCGCGCCATGCAAAAATTTGACTTCTGCGCAGGTACATCGGCGTAACTTATAAATGTGTTAGTACTGTATATTATTAACATTTTTTCAGCTGCGGGCATCGGTGACCTTCGCAACGACAACGACGCCAACTGCACATATGAGGGCGAGAACAGCTTACTGCTGCAACAGGCCAGCAACTGGCTGTTGAACGTGTGGAGACGAAGGAAAGACATCACCCCAGACGATACCCCCTTGGGATCTCTAGCCTTTTTGGAGAACGTGGATAGCTTGCTGGCCGAGAAATGCAAGTGGAATACCATTGACGATCTTATAGAACCATCTAGTGAGTATTATTTGTTTTGTAGTCATCTATATCTTACTATTAGAACTGGCTGTTGAATGTGTGGAGACGAAGGCGGGACATCACCCCAGACGATGCTCCCTTGGGCTCTAGCCTTTTTGGAGAACTTGGATAGGTTGCTGGCCGAGAAATGCAAGTGGAATACCATTGGCGAGCCTATTGAACCATCAAGTGATTGTTTTATTTATTTTGTAGTTTTTAATCATAAATCGGCCAGGCGGGAGGGCAACAACCAATGAGGGTTTTCAGAATTGATTTTTCCCCCAGGTGGCGGCTCTGTGTCGAGAGGTCGAGCTGTCAAAATCCACCAATCTTAAAATTGATATTTTAACATGATTGGAGGATTTTGACAGCAGCTGTCAAAAATATCTCTCGACACAGTGCCGCCACCTGTTTTCCCCCATCATAAATCGAAGCGCGGTAGCCTTTAGGCCTACAATTCGAATTTCTCCACCATATCCCATTGCTCTAATACGCATTAGGACTTGTGTCATCTTATTATTATTTCATTAGTTACTAGCTGTTACCCGCGGCTTCGCCGTTGTAATTTATAGCCTATGTCCTCGGTACCCTAACCTATGTGTATGCAAAATTTCATGATGATCGGTTCAGAAGATACGGCGTGAAAGCGTAACAAACAAATAAACTCACTTTCGCATTTATAATATTAGTTGGAATTGGGATTTTGGGTTATTTTATTCCTTATATATAGCAAACAAATGTTATTATCATTGGAACGAAGTTCCTTATCGCGCGTTGCTAAAGGGGGCTAGTCGGAAAAAAACTAAGACCAAAAGTTGTAACGATACTTTTTGTTCAGCCGGTGTCTGTTTAAAATGGTGGCGATCGAGGAATTCACACTTCTCACCTTTCCGTCAATTATAACTTGAGGTTAATCTGGTTGTAATCGAGTGTTACAAATTTTTGATCCGTCCAGTGTAACTAGAGCTCTTACTTTTTTAAAAGGCTGTGTGAGTTTAGATGCTGTAATTAATCGAAAGGAACTTCGTTCCATCCGGGTCTCCCTTGACACCGCTCAAGTTTTTTTTCTATTAATATATTCTGTATTTATCAGATCTCATCCACATGTATAAATGGCTGACTGCGTACGTCCTGAAAATGACCGCTGAAAAAGTGGACAAACTCAAAACTGCCGGCAAGGACAACTTCGAAGCGAAGAACGACTCGCAGTCCTACAATGCTGTCACTTTGTCTATGGTTTATGGAGAGGTAAACGTTTTCTTTTTTTATTTTTCGTCCCGGTCTAATCATGTCACTTGTCAATACTATATACAATACTTAATACTTACATCTACAGTAAAATATGACGTTCAAAAAGAGATACATTATCCAATTTTGAATAAAAATCTTTAACTTTCATAGGTGTTTTTTACGCTTTCGCAGTGCTATTTTGATATACTCTTATTATACTAAGAAACTAGTTTTCCGCCCCGGCTTCATCCGGGTTTGTACATAGTCTGAGTCCCTCAGAGTTAACGAACCTATTCATCGGTGAAAGTATTTTTAAAGTTGGTTCCGTAGTTCCTGAAATTAGCGCGTCCAATCAAACAAATAAACAAAGAAACTCTTTATTATAACTCGTGGATTTCCTTTCCATATCTTATTTTTTAATTTAATAAGTGTAATATTTTTTTATTCTTCGTATGTGTATGTAGCCAACTCCGGTGTCAAATTTTTCAAGCTGCCTAAAGGTATCTGAAAAAGCTTAATCACTCCTATCAACGACGACAGCCGGGACCAACAGCTTTGCGTGCCTTCAAAGCACGGACGAGCTCGAGATATTTTTTTGCCTCTTGCGGTCACCCATCCAAGTGGGGACTGCGCAAGGGGTTGCTTTACATGCGGAAGCGCTTGTAAGGGCAAAGTGTAATATGAGAACAGTATGTATGTATAATCACGCACATATATTTGTTTCAGAACTACGTGCTCAACCAGTTCTACAAGACCGCCTCTGCTTTTGAAGATCCAGCATGTAGAAAGGTTCTCTTGAGACTGGTGTCCTTGTACGGAGCTTTCATATTGGAGAAACATCTCGCCACGCTGTACATTGTGAGTATTTTATAAAAACATACATACATACTGTCACGTCTTCTTCCCTTGCGGGGTAGACAGAGTCTAGGTCTTTTAGACCTAAAGCCACGTTTAGCATGGTGGTGGGCACGTAGATAGAAAACGAAATCAAAATAGTGATGGGTTGCTAGCCGCATCGCCTATTGCCATGATTGTCTAAAAAAAAATTTAAGTGAGGCGTGTGGTTCCCGGCAGAGTAGAATAGGAACACTGATCACAAGTCTTCCCGTGGATGTCGTAAATGGTAACTTAGGAAATACAAGCTAAACAAAACTTATAAATATCAAAGAGACCTCTCCAACCCGTCTGGCCAGCGTGGAGAGTGTAGGCCAAATCCTCTGACTGCTCTGGCTAATATATGGCTCTGGTAGTACAGAGAGGCTCGTGCTTCTGCCGTGTAGACTTAAAAAGACCTGATGATGATGATGATGTTTACAATTAATAAACAGGTGTTGGAGCCTACTTTTAATTCATAAAATACTTGTACCCATAGGCCCTGTTTTTTCGTATTTATTTACATACATACATAATATCACGTCTTTTTCCCTTGCGGGGTAGACAGAGCCCAGGTCTGTAAAAAAACCTCAAGGCCACGTTTAGGATGTTAATGGACTGGTAGGTGGGGAACGGAATCAAAATAGTGATGGGTTGCTAGCCGCATCGCCTATTGTCATGATTCCTGATGCCCATTCCCTCGATCGGCTTTTACGATCTGCGCGGGAAGAGAAGCAGCTGGTACATTCTAAGAATTTTCTTTTCTCCCAGACCAGCATGGAAGACCAAAATTTATTTAGATTTTTAATTTACCTTTTAACTAGAGATACCAATATTCGGCAACTATTCAGTAGGTGCCGAATATTCGTGGCATCTCTAGTCTATTCGGTTATTCGGCCAGTTTTTTCGCTGTTCGCTATTCGGCTGAAAATGGTTAACTATTCGGCCGAATATCGAATGGCAATTTATTTATTATTCTTTTATTACTAGCTGTTTTCCCGCGACTTCGTCCGCGTAAATGATAGCCTATTTCCATTCTAAGGCTCCAGAGTATCTGTGTACCAAATTTAATTTAATTGAAATCGTGATTACAGAGCGGGGTATTCTGCACAACAACTTTGTAAATATTTATCGTATCTAAGTAAAATAAAAAATATTGGTTTTGTAAACACAGTTTCTATTATGGAATAAAATAAATAATGGCAGATTTTTATTTCGTAAGGAATTTCGTTATTTATTTATTGATTAACAAAATTGTACAGCATTACAGTTACACCAAAGCACTGCACAACTTAACCTAGGACTACGGATTCATCCATCCTTTTCACAAAATATTAACAATTTATTCATCAAATGTACAAACCCATAAATAAATAAATAATATAAATCGTTATACGCAAAATTCATACAGATTGAGTTAGCTCCAAAGTAAGTTCGAGACTTGTGATAGGTTACTAACTCAACAAAACGATACTTTAATACAAATACAGATAAACTCCAGGATCCAAGACTCAGGTCAATCTGAAAAAGATCATATTTCATGTTGTAAATTAACTTATTGAAAAGAAACATTAAAAAAGAAACCTCGGCTGTTATTCATAATTTAATCATCGTTTGTCGCAGGGCGGATTCTTCTCCGGCTCGCAAGGCCTGCAGCTACGTGACGGCGTGCTGCAGCTGTGTGAACTGGTTAAACCCGACGCTGTGTCTCTGGCTGACACGCTGGCGCCGCCTGATTGGTGTCTCAAATCTGTACTTGGAAAGTCCGATGGAGAGGTAAGCCTATACTACTGGGCGTATTGTTCCCGGGATCGCAGGGCCTGCAGCTACGCGACGGCGTGCTGCAGCTGTGAACACATAAAGCCCGACGCCGTATCGCTGGCCGCCACGCTGGTGCGGCTCGAATGGACTCTCCGGTCCGTACTCGGAAAGTCTGATGGAGAGGTAACTCGCCTATGCCAAAAAATATTCTCTCTAAGCGAACTCACTTAAGCATGTGTGCACGTAAATCCACTTGCGGCTATGTGTGAGATATGGGTGTGTGCGGCGGCAGCGAGAGGCGCGCGGGGCGTGAACGGCCCGCCACGGAACTGGCTTGGTCGAGGGCTGTCTGTATTGTGTTTGCGTCTCTGGCACGTCTCGCTCCGCAAGCACGAAGTGAGTAGTGAGAAACTACCTACGCGTTGGAAACCTTAGCACTTTAACGCCCCGGCTCAAGGTCACCGGTGCCCAAACTTTCACGTATAGGGGCCACTGTGCTACTGGGCGGATTGTTCTCCGACTCGCAGAAGTCGCAGAGCCTGCAGTTGTGCGCGCTCGTCCGGCCCTACGCCGTGACTTTTATAAATTCCGTGACTACAGTATGAGGTTCTTCAAAAAGGGCGTGAAAATATTTCTTAAGGGTCAGCAACACGCGAGGGACACCCTTGGTGTTGCAGGCGTCCATAGACTACGGTAATCGCTTTCCATTAGGTGGGTCATATGCCTATTTGACAACTTAGTAGTATAAAAAAAAATACCTGCGCAGAAATCAATTTTTTGCATGGTGCGAAAATATCCGTCCTCTTGTCGTCGTCAAGTATTGTGAGCAAGATAGCATGAGTCCCTTTATTTTTGGATTTCAAATCTTATGAAGCGGAAATAAGTTCCTAATTTCATTGATGTTGTCATTCGAATTCATATTCGGATTCAGTCAACTGTTGGTTGCGTTATTCTACGCCGTCGAATAATGCCGTTGCTACTTATTAACGTGGTACTATGTACGTAGGTACAATGGGCATGTTGACTAAAATTTTTTTCATGTTGCTATGTAAAGACCTGCCAAAAATAAACACAATAGTGACAGAAATACATTTCTAAACAAAAAGCTCTTTCAGTTATAAAGGTTTTAAAGACACATGTTTTTAGACGTAAATTTTTAGACGTGAAAACGTGCCATTGAAATGCCCACATATTTGTGACGTCACAAGCTTGTATTTTGTATGGGTGGCGTGAGAACTTTGTTTGGTAGCTATACGAAATATTTCGTTTATGGTAATGGTTTCATAATAAAAGTTGCTATAAATTTTGTAGACTAAAATACAGTATAATTGTAATTAAATATTTTCATACTTTAAAAAATGGTCCTATTCACCCAACTTTAAAGAAGCTTTAAGATCACTTAACGAATCGATATCAAATTAAAAGTATTATTTATAGTGTTTTTAGATAGAAATTAGTGTCATTAGAAACAAATTTTATATAATCTTAACATTAGGCAACTACCGTATTCGAATTAATGGCGTTATGGCGGCTCGGATATTAGCTTCGTCGGCGCAGTACGTGCCCCGCCTCCCCGCGCGCGCCCCGCTGAACCTAACATTGTGAACTACGCATCGACTCGCGCGATGCTCCGAGCCGTCATAGAGTTTGTTTCGGACTAACAAGTTTTCATTTCTTTCCAGGCATACAAACACATCCAGAACCAGGTGATGACGTACCCGGGGGCCCTCACCCGGCCCGAGTGGTGGCGGGACGTGGTATACTGGCGCTCGTATGTTCCTGCTAAACTATAATTTTATATGCTCTAGTGATTATATAACGGAATGTAACGAAAAAAACTGTTCTTTTCAAGAGTTGCAGTTTTTATAAAGGTGCAGTATTGATAGCACTGAGTTTTACTGGTATCATATACAGATTGATTTTTTACCCCCTGACTAGGTATATTCCAGTCTCGGAATCAGAATCCCAAATGAAACACAGAATTGCAAGAAAAAAGGCCTTCCATAGAAATTCACCGATCACCTGGGCAAATTTCTATGGGGAGTCTATTTTTATAATTTATATTCCGGTATTCCATTTGGGATTCTGATTCCGAGACTAAAATGTAATCAAGGGATAAAAATCGGCCTGTATCTTACACAGGTGGTACCACCTGATTGGGTCGAACGAAAAAACTATATTTTTTTATAGTTCACCTTAATTATTTAATTTTTAACTGTCTAAAAAACGGGAGGTTCTCAAGGTGACGCGTATATTTTTTTTTTGTATGTAACACCACGCCATGTAGTCTCAACGCCTTAATCGTACGATTTGTTCTCAGAGACTCGCATAGATGGCGCCACTCGAAACTACACAACATTGTATCTACCGTCTTACGAGAATATAAAAACATGATTCACAAAATATATCTTATTAAAAATCTAAACAATATTTTAGGCATAATATTTTAAAATGACACCGTATATTTTGTAAGTTAAAGGCTAACGCAGATTACCGCCATCTAGTATCGAGTAGCAAGCAACTCTCCTGCACCATACATTCGCCTGCTTTTCACAACCTTAATTTGGTCCAATATTTTTGTATGAGGTGGACAGTCTTTACGTTAGTATTATATTGTCTTTGACCACGCTAAACTATTACAAAGTGGTCAGATTTTAATAGTTCTTTTTTCAATAGAAAGGGTCCTTCGAAGTTGTTCCATACAAGTTTGCAAAAAATTTAACCCGGTTATGGTATATAGTATATGGTAAAACGGCATGATTGATTTATTGCTTTTCAGTTTATTTCGGCGGATAATTATATGTTTAAAGGTTTTATGTGCTTTTCTTCAAGATTAACGTTTCAAAGGGAAAGCTATTCAGTGCTATTAATATGCCTTTTCGATATTGAAACTTTTGAAAACAACATTACTTGAGGCATACATGAATTTTATAGGTCCAGAACTCCATTTCAAGGAAATTATTACACAACACTCCCTTAAAGGAGTGAACAGCCCGTCAATATGAACAACTTGTACTATAGGACCAACACAGGGTCCTTTCGATTTTTTTTTTATTTCCCAGCATTAATCCCATTGGAAAAGTTAATCATATTGACGAACTGAGCCAACCTTTTAAGGGTATGACAAGGCCCCCATTTGAAATAAATACGTTGTGTAAATTAATATTTATTTCAAATGGGAGTACACTGGACTGGCCCCCATAAAAAACATTTATTCCCTTAAGATTAGACATAATGAATTTACAGGGACCAAATTGTTTACATAAGTAATTTCTAAGTTTAACTTAGTAATATCTGTGTAAATAGAAATGTTTATCTTAGCCTAAGATAAATGTGTGATTTTTGGCCGCTTTTTTGCCTATCATTTATTTATTTAATGTAATGGGATAATGGGAGTCTTACAGCATTACTTTTATAGACCAAGTCGCAAAAACATGATTAATTTTCATGAATATTACAATCGTGTATGATGCCCTGGAAAATAATTTATAGCCTATTACACTCTATAAGAAAATATGTCTGTAGATACATAGTCAAAGGAATAAATCAAAATAGTGAAAATAACAAAAATTTATATTCATACATGATGTTAATACTATACTTATTTACTCCTTTTTGGGCAGTCAAGTAAAAATGAATCAATAATTTTAAATAAGGCAAAATAATATATTTTTATGGTTGGGATATATTTAAATATTTTATTTTTATACGAATTATACACTTGTTTTAATAAATAATTTTTACAAGACATAATCTGTTGTTTTATTTTCCATTTTGGTTTTTTGTCATTTAAAGTAACTCATTAGGGTTCCGTAGTAAACAAGGAACCCTTATAGTTTCGCCATGTCTGTCTGTCTGTCTGTCTGTCTGTCTGTCTGTCTGTCTGTCCGTCCGCGGTTTTACGCAGAGACTATAAGTACTAGAAAGCTGTAATTTGGTATGGGTATGTATATTAATCATGGCAAAAAAGTGGTAGAATAAAATCTTGAAAAAAAATTTTTTTTAGGGTAGCTCCGATACAAGTAAAGTGAGGGAGTAATTTTTTTTTCTCTATTTACCTATTGTGTGAGGTATCGTTAAATAGGTCTTTCAAAAATATTGTGAGGTTGAGAACACCATTTTTTGATTAAGGGCTCCGTTTCCGAAATATTTGGTTTTAAAGTGCGAATTTTTGTTAGAGGTAAGTGTCCCCCCCCTCTATCTGCTAAACGGTTATATATAGATACGTGAAAAAAATTACAGCAGTAGCATATATGCTGAAGTTGAAAGGAAAACTATCAGAGCTGAGTAGTAAGTACAAACTAAAAAGTTATAGGCAACCAACTTATAAACTGTAAAATTTCATACTATTTTCATTGTTAGATGTTTTTGGTCGTTAAACTGTAAGGTGCGAGTGTGAATAGTGTGAACTCAAAGTTGTCATTCGCAACTACGGAACCCTACACTGCGCGTGGCCCGACACGCACTTGGCCGGTTTTTTTTTAATTTAGGTTGGGTGGGGAAATGTGAAAATTTGAAATGTCTAATGTAGGAAAATAAGTATTTATCAATTTAAACAGAATACTACATTTTGTTTAGTCGGTTAACGTGTCGTAGCTAAGCTTGTAAAATATGCATTA
This sequence comes from Rhodophaea formosa, assembly GCA_963082605.1. Lineage (NCBI taxonomy): Eukaryota > Metazoa > Arthropoda > Insecta > Lepidoptera > Pyralidae > Rhodophaea > Rhodophaea formosa. The sequence goes on from OY720209.1 coordinate 21,952,841, forward strand.
GTCTAATTTTACTATTCTAAACGCGCGGGGAAAATGAATTAGCTTTGTAATTGGTTGAACATTTTTAATGAGACTCCTGTCAATCAGTCAGTCACTGTGGTATTTTTGTGGTGTCTTAGTACAGAATTTAGTAGCTTCTTCAGTGTAAAGGTGGTAGATTTGAGGTCTAGTGATAAATACCAAATAAAAATATGCTTTATTCGATGATAACTAAAATATTATTTTTTTGTTGTCTACTGTTTGGCACGTAAGTATAAATAAAATCTAATTTATACTATGAAGACAAAAGATTTGATTACGTTCATTACAATTTTTACTTGCACCTAAAGTATCCTCTCAATAGAACTTGTATACAAGATTTTAAGTTAAAACTGTAAGGGCGCGCGTTTGTCCACTATCCGGTTTGCGCCGGAACGGCGCGGCAGACTGGCGTCCGGTGGATCAGTGATGTATGAAGCTCTATGGCATGGTATACGTATCCACGGCACCGGCGTTAACGCCGGCAAGTTGGGCCGGCAAATCTTTAATGTGCATGTACACACTGCACATACACACCTTAGAGCTTTAAACATAACTGATCGATCAGGCGCCAGTGCGGCGCACCTACCGATTTGGGTACAGGGTTTTTATATGAGAGCAGGTTTTCTAACGATGGCTCTTAGACATTTTTTTATCAAAATCGGTCTAGCCGTTTTCAAGATAAAGAGATTTTCGTGTCAACGGTTATTTTTCATATTATTTTCAGGTCAGCAAAACTATCCCCCATAATAAAAGACCTTCACGAGAGCAAGGACCTGCAACTGGTCCTAATAGACATGGTCAACAGCCTTTCTCGCCGACACGATCTGACTTGTATGGCAGTGATATGCGATACCGTGTACTTGAACGTGTTCGAAGGAGCCATGTTTAAAAGGATACTTTCTGTGCCGATGGTCATGGTACGTGTAAAATGGAACTGATTGCAAGCCTAGGAGATTCGGGGACAAATTTTGATCAAGATCAAAATAAAAGGGTGATATTTTGTGTATTAGAGCACTTACATCGAGCAACAAGTAAATATATACCTATCCAAAAATAAAAACTAGGCTGGCCTTTTTGACAGATTACGTCTGCCATATAACACCTCACTCTATAAATCAGACACGTCGTTTAGGGTACAGGAGGCAATAGAACCAACATAATTATTTACTCACATGTACCTATGCATATGCACACATACGCGCGTAAGACTTCCCCTTTCTGGATAAGTCAGTTCGGTACAAAAACTATAGTAACGAGATTTTTTTATTTAACTCTGATTAAGAACTGAATCCTGAAACTTTTATATTACAAGTATTTAAAGAAAGTACAATGGTAAGAGAGTTGTTGTTGGTACCATTATCAGATAGTTACCAACTTCATTGTTATGTAAGTAACATCATCATCATTTCGAGTAGGTGACACGGTCAGTCGACCATGCACACCCTGGTGTCAGAGTTCTTCGGAACCGCCTCTCGGCCTCTGACATGGTTCCTTTAACGACTACCAAATGGCAGCCGGGACCAACGGCTTAACGTGCCTTCCGAAGCACGGAATCATCTTTCTTATCAGACAATCAGGTGATTCAAGCCTGCATTGTCCTAACCAAACTGGAAACAACTTAACAAAGTATGCTTCCCGTGGGAATCGAACCCACGACGTTTACTTTACTGACCCGGGGGGTCAGTAAAGTAAACGCCTTAACCACTGGACCACAGAGGCAGTTATGTAAGTAAGTAACGAAAAACAAAAACTCATTCAAAATTATAATGGAGCCAGATAAGATCCTTGTGGAACTCCATGGCTTCTATCCTATTTCTTAAATCTATCTTTCTATCTTAGATGATTTACTTCTAGATCGTGGTTGAAGAGTATGAGGATCTCTTGTCTCCTAATTTCGATACTTTGGAGTCTTTACGAGAAGCTAGGACAGACGGGTGTAACTTTTACATTATTCTCTTGGCAAATAGCCTTCAAACTACCAGGCTTCTACGTTTTGGTGACAGGTAAGATCTGAGTATACAATTACCTTTATGAATCGCTATATCAGTAGCAGAGTTTTGGTCAACAGAAATATAATTGGCCCGAATCGATACGCTAAGAAGTTAGGTCAGGTTAGGACTACAAGATAATTTCTTTGAATTTTGTTTTTTTATTTAGGTACAGAATACTGGACACAAGAGCTAAATACGTGATGCTGCACGACTATAGGCTCTTCCACAGCGACCTCCACTACATTTGGAAGCGCATCGTGAACGTAATCTTTCTCCGTTACCATAAAAAAATCACTGGTGTTCTCAAGGGCAAGGCCTGGTTTGACCTGTCCACCGTTCCGTTCCCGAATCCTATTAAAACTGTGTTTGTTTCCCGAAGAGTTGACATATGGAAGAACGGCAGATTTCATTATAACAGGTAATTTATTGGATTAACTACAGTACTGGGATTAATAATCCTAGTTAATTTAGGAGACTTAGGAATTTACTGGAGTGAAACATTAAGGAGATACCTACATGAATTTTACGGCGGCAGAATTGGACACTGTAAAATTCATGCCACCCCTTAAAGTTGCTGATGGCGAGAGGATAAAAAAGGGCAAGGTATTTCGTCGCATACATACTTATTCGACGGCATATAAGACTTAGGGTTGAGCTAGATCTGGGGGCACGGCGGAGTCGCATTCCTATTCTTCTATGACTGAGAATCAAAACCATCATTTACTAAAACGACGGAACCTTGAGTTTTATAAAACACAGGGTTCCGTAGTGTTCGTAGTGGAATATATTTCATGGAATGCAACCATCGAATCCGGCCACGCTACGACTCTCTTTCACGCTGTAATAAATGACGATTCTTAGTGATAGTAAATAATAGAAGTATAGAAAAGAGCAGTTCCGCTGTAGCTTATCCCTTAGACTACTAAAGTCTAGCTAAAGTCTACTTATAGATGTTCCGCATAGGTACCATTGAGGACTAAGGCCTATGGATAAGTCATTTCTAGACTGACGAACACGTATCGGCAACTTCGACATTGGACGCGCACAGAAAGAGATGGTCGGAAATCTAACCAACGCAATGGAAACAAGCAGATTCTCATTAAAGAAAGCCTTAGACGATGACACCAAAATTCTTAAAATATAAACGCGTACCCGACTTGTTCATAGGACTCTCTTTGCGGATAAGACTAACAACTTGAACGGGGAGGCTCTTAACGTGGTGTACCTCGACCACGTACCGTCGGTCGTGATCACGAAGATGAACGAGTCTAACAAAGTCAGCGGTGTGGAGATCGAGGTAGGTTTTTTCCTGATTAGTAGCGTGACCTGACTAATTGACGAAAAATTGGTAGAAAATGCAATGGCAAAAACTATCTTCCGTGTATTAAATGGCCATCACTGGTGAGTGGTCCCAGATTTTCAAAGATAGACCTTTGTCAGGCGTTATATTAACGACTTCCGTCTACAACTACTTACTGGGACTATGGCTTAACGTGCCGTCGGAGAAAATATGGAGGAGCTCGACATATTGTTAGGACACCTCTAAAAGTAGGTACCTATATCATCATCTCAGCCACAAGAAGTCTACTATTGGCCATTGACCTCATCATCAAGGATCTTCATCTTTGACTCATTTCGGTACCGCGGCTGCTGCCCATCGAACCTTTTTTTTTTAAAGCGTGAGAAGGGCAGGAGTTTATTGGACTGGCGGAGCGTGATGAAGTTATTTAGAATGCTTCTTGCTTGGATTGATTGGGGATGAGACAGTAGCAGCTCGGGAGGCTGGGCACGCTTACACGATGCCATAGCTGCAACTACCGAACAAGCAGCACTCCTGACATGTCCGAAACCTATGTATAATGGATAGGTACTTCAGAACCAGATTTTGAATATAGAAATAATATGTACAATGCGTATGACACATAAGGTGCTAATTGCCATAACTTAGTGTGAAATAACGCATTCAGATAACATTTTATTTTAGATCTTCAACACATTGTCTCAACAAATGAACTTTAAGCCCAAACTATACCAGCCAAGCAACATCGAGCTCCACAGATGGGGACAAAAGCAGGCCAACGGCACTTTCTCTGGCCTTCTGGGTGAGATGGTGAACGGGAAAGCTGACGTAGCTTTAGGGAACCTGCAGTATAACCCTTACCATTTGGAACTGACTGATCTGAGTAATCCTTACACCTCGCAATGCTGGACTTTTTTGACACCAGAGGCGCTGACGGACAACTCTTGGAAGACTCTTATTTTGCCTTTCAAGTAAGTTTTTTTTGCTTCTTCCGAATCTAACTTAATGGCGGCTCGGATTTTAGCTGCGAGTTGCGCAGAACGATACCATCCGGGCGTGCCCCGCTAAGGCCCCGCTGAACCTAATATTGTGTACTGCGCATCGACTCGCACGATGTTCCGAACTTCCGAGCCGCCATTTTGATTCGGACTGTAGAAGATCCGACGTAAATCGAACTTTACCGAGCTGTTTAAAGAATGAAAAGTATTTTAAATCAAATTTTGGATCCAAAAAACATAGAAAACAATAATTTTTATGTCTGTGTGTAGATTATACGATTATGTGTTAAATAAACCCTATAAAATGAAAAAGTTTTTGAATAGATCATACTATTTTTCAGATTGTATATGTGGATAGCCGTATTATTAGTGCTGCTGATAACTGGCATGATATTTTACGGTCTCGCGAGGTACTATAGCAATCTGCAAGAATATAAGAAGGACAAAAACAATTTGAAAAATAAAAGAAGTAAAGAAAAGGACGACAACCTAGGTTTGTATTTTTCTGCTCAGCACTGGTCATATACTCGTACAAAGAGTAAAGCCTGCTGGTTCACGTCCTGCGCGCTTGGAATTTTGATTCACAATCATATTTCTTAAGGCGCTCTTATATTAACACTAGCGCCACCCAGCAATTAAATTCATTAAATCCTAAAATCTTTAAAATTTTAAAAATCTAACAGGTACGAAACTAGTTAATTACTTGTAGTATTTTTTCTTTTTTACAAGTAATTTACTAGTGCCATATTTAAAGAGACAAATCGGTTAACGGCAAAAGTGAGCACTTTTAGCGTTAACCTGTTTTTACCCGACTGACCCACCCAGAAGGAGGGTAATGTTTTTCGAGCCTATGTATGTATGTATGTATATATGTATGTATGTATGTATGTATGTAAATATGTCTGTTCCATTGTTGCATCCTGCAGCCTAAACGGCTGGACGGATTTTGTGGTGTGAGGTGTCAGTAGATTCGGATTCTTCCCCGGAGTGTCATAGGCTATGTGACGTCAAAAAAACAAATATACAGCGGACGTTAACTGGCAAAAACTGGCAAAAAGTTGACCCTTCCTGTAGCCATAATGCCTTGACCAATTTTGAAATACGAGGTCTCTTTAGATTTGTGGTCTTCCCAGGAGAGGTGTGAACCATGTAACGTCAGTTAAAATATATATTTTCGGCTTTAAATGAACAATTTTGCAGGAGTAAATACTAAGTTCCTGTAACGAGAACTAGATGGCGCTGGAGCAATTTTAAAACGCGCTATTGTTGTTTTTTTTGCTTTTGATTACAAGCGTAGGGAAGAACTTGCCAGATTTCGCAATTTCACACCTCGAAATACACCCGGCTCTGACGGAAGTCTCAAACGAAACGCTCAAATGCCTTCCACAGACCCTCCCCCTTCTACTTTTGACGTCCTGGGTTCGATCTCTGGAGAGGTCAAGATGAAAAATTATCTTTTTTGATTGACCTGGGTCTTGGATGTTTATCTATATAAGTATCTACTATTAATTAATATACTGTTGTTGAGTTAGTATCCCATAACACAAGGACACCCTTAGCCGTCAGTTTACTGATCAGTCTTGTGAGTCTGCTTGACTGGTAGTAGGAAAATCTACTGTCTGGCGTACATTGCACCCCGTACGCCACACCCTTGATCCTTCCGCCTATCCGTCTAATATCTTAGGCCTCACGGTATTAGACTTCCTTGATTTATCTATATACGTATATATTTTTAACTTATGGTTAGGGCTAGGGTGTTAGGTGGTTAGGGTGTTAGGTGTTAGGGTTATTTGTAAGTAACAGTTATCCCTCTATTAATAATTTTCTGTACAGGCAGCTAGCTGTTACAGCACAGTACATTACTACTTAGAGACACTTTGAATCAAACTACACATACTCCATAGTCACACATAGAAATAGCTAGTTCATTATGAAAACACGGCTTTACTCACGTTTTATTACGTCGGATCTGCCGACTAGTTTCGGTCTGTTACGAAGACCATCATCGGGGCGAGTGAAGCCGTGTTTTCATAATGAATTTATCTCGCGTAAGTTTTAATATTATTAAATAGCTAGTTGTTTGTATATTTGTATAAATTTATATTTATTATTATTTATTTAAGGACTATGTAAAGTCCAAAAGTCTCATCTCCGACAAACAGTTTGGATTCCAAGCCAAACATGCGTGTCACCATCAATTACGGAGCATATCTATCAAAACACCGCCTTACGGAGCATATCTTCAGATTCCGAACCAGGAATCGTCCCACGGGAGCCCTCTTCTTCAGTATCGCGAATTTTTTTGACAAATTCTGACATTTTGGCTTAATTTCCAAGCCGGCAACTTGGGCCTTCCCAACAGTCTCGCGTTTATCATTCGAGACTTCTTGTCGGATAGGACCTTCCACTACAGAGTTGAAGGATGTCTCCAAGACCCCGTCCCATTTGACCCCACGTTCCTTAAGACGCTGTTCTTTCGCCCCGCTTGAGTTTGCTTTACACATACGATATCCCTAAGACAGCCGACACTACGACGCTACGACTAGCCGTGTAGTTTCCGGCAGAGTAGAATAAGAGTGGACTTGGAGTGGCCAAGTCATCCCGTGGATGTCATAAAAGGCGACTAAGGAAATACAAGCTAAACAAAGCTTATTAACATCAAAGATACCTCTTCAACCCGTCTGGCCAGCGTGGAGAGTGTAGGCCAAATCCTCTGACTGCTCAGGTTAGTATATGGCTCTGGTAGTACAGAGAGGGTCGTGCTCCTGCAGTGGAGACTAGAAAGACCTGATGATGATCCCTAAGACCCCTAACGTAGAGTTGGCTCTATTCGCTGAAGATACAGCTCTCTAATACGTCTCACCACATGTAATCAGTCATTGTGAAGCGTCTCCAATCTGCCTTCGACTCACTAGGCTTGTGGTTTAGGAGGTAGCGCATCCAGATTAATTTGAACCCCCACTAGGATTACTCTAGCTGTATGACAAGTGCATTCCCTGGGCTTAAAAGGCTAAATACCTTGGTGTTGTACTCGATAGTCTCATGACTTTCGGTCCCCAAATCTACAAAGTCTGAAACCATGCCGCTTTCAATTTGGCAATGCTAGGATGTCACTTAGGAATAAGTTGACTCTCTATAAGCTTTGCGTCCGCCCGATCATGACCTACGACGTAATATATCCCATTTGTTTAATCGTTTCATCCACCGCGCCACCGGTAGCCACAAGTACTTACGAATGACGGAACTACTTCGTTACTGAAAGCTCTCCGGCTCTAACTAGCCAGAGGAATCCCATTTTACGATCATGCAAATCGCGGCCTACCAGGCGTAAAAAAGTTAGCTTCTCTCTAAGCTTTGCGTGCACATGCAACGCCCAAAACCGAGGTCCGTCCCTCGTGGAGCCCTTCGGTGATGTTCGCCTTACAGGTTGAGGGCACTCTGTCCTCACCGCAAAGGTCCGGTGAAGTGGCAAAAGCTCACTGGGAGCTAGCTACACCGTGTTTAAAAAAAAAGAACTCTAATAGTTGTAATTTTGGCGTTAGCCGGTGTTCCTCTCAATTTATCAAATGAATATAATGAACCAAAATACTACCAGTAATTCACTAGTAATGTACATGATAGATTTCTTTAAATTTAATATGACTTAGGATTAAAAGAATAACTGCTGGGTGGCGCTAGTGTTGCATACCACAGCGCTGCAACCACAGAATACATCATAGTATAAGGCGCAATAAACATGCAAAGTGAAGACATATAAACAACAATGTTCTAAGCGTGACAAAATTGATAACAAGTTGATTCCGAAAGAAAGAAATATTCTTAATTTTTCAGATATTTGAGATGGATCGGTTTAAAATGCTATATATGCTATAGTCCCATAGATCACATCCATACGCAGCGGTAGGTTATACAGTAGACCAACTGTACTTAGCGTCTGTGGACTATGAGAAAGCCTTCGATTCGATTGAAACATAGACCGTACTTCGGTCTCTCCAGTGATGCCGTATTGACCATCGCTATATCAAAGGGAGACATCATTTCTCTGAAACCGGCGGAGTCTTTTCAGGACCATGCTCAATGACCTCAATGAAGTTTCCCAAGAAGAAAGATCATGGATAAGACAAAAATTATGTCGAATATTCATGGACCATGCTCAATGACCTCAATGAAGTTTCCCAAAGCGAAAGATCATGGAAGACAAAAATTATGTCGAATATTCATGTTGCGCTTTCACCAGTGATTGTTGGAAACTAAACCCTTGAACCTGTAGAGCAGTACATTTACTTAAACGTAAATAAACATATATTCAGCAAGCTCTAGGTATCGTTTTTCTACTCCAACAACAGTCTGCTGCTAACAGGGTCAATTGACAAAGGTAGGAAGCTCCAGTTTCAAGGACAAGGTTTTTCAGTGAATCTGACTTTGCTGGGCAGCTTTCTGGAAGCTTAACAGTGTCTTCTCGTCCAAAATACATGGCGCCGAGGACTTTTGGCTTTGGGCACTGATGCAAAAATCTTCGGCCAATATGTTTTACCAGTGATGATTTACTGTAGACAGAGCCCAAGTGTGTAAAACCTTAAGACCACGTTTAGCAGTTGATGAGCTTGTAGATGAGAACGAAATCAAAATAGTGATGACTTGCTAGGCGCATCGCTAAATTGACATGATTCCTGACGCCCATTTCGGCGATCGGTTTTTACGATCTGCGCGGGAAGAGAAGCAAGCAGCTGGTACATCCTAAGTGTATTTTTTTCTCAAAGACCAGCATAAAGAAACGCAATTATTAGTTTGACAAAATATCTTGGTTTGTTATAGAAATTTTGAACACCTTTTATATCAGCAAAATTTACCATCTTGTGAACGCAAACAGAGAGCCGAATCTCCAGTCCAGTATTTCAAAATGTTTCTCCGTAAAATCCCAGACGTAAATATTGCCAATGGTCAGTCGGGTTGTTTAAATTTTTTTAATTAATTACTTGTTCTCTTAATTTATCAAATGAATATTAGAGAAAATGAATACCAAAATACTACATGTAATTTACTAAAAATGTAATTTTTAGATTTTTTAAATTCGATATAATTTAGGATTAAATGAATTAATTGCTGGGTGATGCTAGTGTAACTATAAGAGCACCTTAATAAAAGAATATCAGAATAGCATTGTGAATGCATAAAAAATACCTATAAAATACTGCTCCTTTGCCATTTCTGTCTGTCTTTGAGCGTATCTTTATCACCCATGGACTATCATTGAAGTCGCCGAATTGAGCCGCCGCTCCGGGCACAGCAAATTCATCACCACCTGAGTTTCCCCAATCTGCTGATAGATTAGGTTCAAAATTAATTTAATTTTCCTAATGGCAAATTGCAACCAATCACCATCGTCTCAGTGACTCCTCTACCTATAGAATAGCGTCAATGACCTCATGACCATAATATGTATAACATACTCATGACTTGCAAATACTTATTATTTGCAGATACCAGTGAGAAACCTGTCGGCCTGTATCTGTTTGGAGAAATAATTAACAGCATCCTGTACACCTATGGAATGTTGCTCGTAGTGTCACTTCCGAAGCTACCTACAGGGTGGTCCATAAGACTCCTTACAGGGTGGTACTGGTTGTATTGTATACTTCTAGTGGTGTCTTATAGAGCAAGTATGACAGCTATTTTAGCTAACCCAGCCCCAAGAGTTACCATAGACACAATAAAAGAATTGGTAGACAGCAAAGTTACTTGTGGAGGATGGGGATTGGAAACAAAGAAGTTCTTTGAAAAATCATCAGATGAAACTCAAAAGATAGGAGAAAGATTCGAAATTGTCAATGACCCTTTTGAAGCAGCCAATAAAATAGCAAAAGGAATCTATGCATATTATGATAACAAAGACTTTCTCAAGTATTTGAGTGTGAAAAGAAAGAATTCCTTGATGAATTTGGATAAGGAAGCTGTTAATATTACTACTAATGAGACAGAAACTATCAGTACTGATACTGAAAGGAATTTACATATCATGACAGACTGTGTAGTGAATATACCAATCTCTATCGGCTTTCACAAAAATTCACCACTAAAACCCTTGGCTGATATCTATTTGGCAAGAATTGTTGAAGTTGGTTTGGTTGAAAAATGGCTCAATGATGCTATGTATCCCATAAGAGCCTTAGAAACAAACGAAGATGAAATAAAGGCTTTGATGAATCTACAGAAATTGTATGGAGCATTCATAGCTTTGGCTATTGGATATTTTTTCAGCCTCGTAGGCCTCATCGGAGAATTGATACATTGGAATTGTATTGTCAAAAAAGATCCAACATTCGACAAATATGCTTTAGATGTTTACTATTCAATGAAAAATAAAAAGCAGTAATTACTAAATTTAAATGTATTTAAATTATTTACATTCAACATGATCTAAAAATAGTCTGAATTCAATTAATAACTAGATGTTCAGTCAATAATTAATAGTCTTTCATTACATTACATACAGTTCTAATAATTATGGCAGTTATTGAATTTAATTAACTATTACAAGAATTCTTATAATTACAACATTCATAGTTAAATTGGTCTAAATTAATATTAACATAATTAAGTTACAAAGAAAAAATTAAAAGGTTTTCAATAAGCACTTCATATAACAATATTTTATTTTTGTTCCATATTAAATGAGGGCACTGCCCCTTCTGGAGCATTTTCAACAATCCATGGATGTGTCAGAACATTTGTCAAAGGCAATCTCTGCTCTGGATTTATGACTAACAGCTTTCCTATCAAGTCCTTAGCTTTCTCAGATATGAATTCAGGGTATTTAATTATTACATAGCGAATTTTCCTATAGGTCTGATGAGTATCCTTTGCATCAAACGGTGGCAAACCAACCAGTAATTCATAACACAGTACACCAAGACTCCATATATCAACAGCATAACTATGGGGCTTCCCGTCTATCATTTCTGGGGATAAATAATCTAAGGTACCACACAAGGTCATTCTTCTAGAGGATGGAGAATGCACAGACCATCCGAAATCAGCAATTTTCAGTTCCCAATTATGTCCTATCAGTAAATTTTCTGGTTTTATGTCACGGTGAATGACTTTCTTTGCGTGGCAGTACACCAGTGCCTTAGTCAAGTCTCTCACATATATAGCGGCGGTTTTCTCGTCGAAGCGGCCGTGTTCCTTCAGCAGCTTGTACAGAGCACCATGCTTAGCGTATTCCAAAATTAAATAAATTCGTTTTTCATCATGAAAATATCCGTACATACGCAGAATGTTCGGGTGACGTAGGCGACACTGAATCTCCACTTCCCGGCGCACCTGATGTTCGATTTCAGAGTCCAGAATCTGACTTTTAAACAACACTTTGAGGGCTATGACGTAGCGCGATTCTTTTTCGCGCGCTAAGTAAACATTACCAAATTTACCTTTACCGAGCGGACGCCCCAAATCAAAGTCGGACAAAGACCACGACTTTTTCTTGTCATCCTGTTTGGTAGCTAGATCAGACTTCCCGGGCTGCTCCTTACTTTCATTCACATTTATAGTGTTGCTGGTTTGTAGTGGGCGACTGATGGGCACAGCTGGAACTTTGAAGTTATCCATTTTCTGCGAGTTCGTGGGACAACCACAGGCAGACCGACCAGTGGCTTGTGGATGATGATTTTCCTTATATTTACAAACACATTTGGAGTTGAACATAATCACAAATCAGTATCTAGAGTAACCCTACTGTTGTTTCGCATTTATCTAAAAAATATCAATGGTCGCACCTGCCGTAAATAATTCGAAGTTTTGAATAACGTATTTTCATGTCAGTTTATGAATTTGACAATTATCAGTCCAGTTGCCAGTCGCAATCTTTAATTAATTTCTACCAAAGCCCGTTGATAGACGTCCAGAGGAAAAAAATTTAGATGCCTTACCCGTTGATAGACGTCCAAAGGAAAAAAATTTAGATGCCTTACCTTATGGGTTACGCGAATCACCCCCATTATGTTCCACGATTTTTTGTAGTTTAGGAGCTAGAATTTCTTAATTTTTTTTAAATTTTTTTGTAAAATTTTACTTGTAGTCGGTTCTCAATTTTAATTTTTTGCTGTCTTCATTTTTTTTATTTTTTCATAGTGATAATTGATTGTCACAATGACAGGTATTGCCTAGAAAAATAAAATATGCCTATCTATTACGGAACTTTCCCAAAATTTCATCTAAATTTCAAAATTACTGTTCTAATTAATAAGGATAAAATGTTTAGTACCTGAAAATAAAATAAAAAAAGAGGTACCAGGGACTTAAGAGTATTCTTAAAATCTTCTTTAGATCTTCAGCAGTAAAAACTATTCAAAAAAATTGGTCCCTAATAGGGGTTTATATTGAAATTAGACTTGAAAGCAAGAAAGGTACTGTGTTATTAGTTGATTTTCTAAGGGATAGGATAAACTAAAAAAAAAACACATCACAATTTTTTGATTTTATTGAAAGCCCTATAAAAGAGTTTCCAAATGGCGCCCCCCTACAGAAAGGTGTAACTTGCATCTTCGTAAAAAAATGTCTTTCAGTTGGCCAAAATCTTTTTGTTGCATAAAATCAACTAATATTGAAATACCTTTATTGCTTCCAAGTGCAATTACTCCAGATAAACCCCTATTAGAGATCAATTTTTTTGGATGATTTTTACTCTTTTTTATTTTATTTTCAAGTACTAAACATTTTATCCTAATTAATTAGAACAGTAATTTTGAAATTTTGGGAAAGTTCCGTAGTAGCTAGGCTTATTTTATTTTTCTAGGCAATACCTGTCATTGTCACAATTAATTATAAAAATTAAAAATATAAACACAGCAAAAAATAAAAAATGAAAACCGACTACAGGTAAAAATTTTACGAAACAAAAAAATTCTAGCTCCTAAACTACAAAAAATTGCGGAACATACATGGGGGTGATTCACGTACCCCTTAGGGTAAGGCATCAAAATTTTTCCTTTAGACGTCTATCAACGGGCCACCCTATATATATATATATATATATATATATATATACATATATATATATATATATATATATATATATATATATATATATATATATATATATATATATATATATATATATATACATATATATATATATATATATATATATATATATATATATATATATATATATACCTATATATATAATGAACTTTTTGCGGTATATATATATATATATGGACAAACCATACAGATTGAGCTAGCACACCAAAGTAAGTTCAAAACTTGTGTTATGGAATACTAACTCAACGATACTATATTTTATTACAAATATATATATTTATATATAATATAGATAAACATCCAAGACCTAGGTCAATCTGAAAAAGATCATTTTCCATCTTGACCTGACCGAGGATAAAACCCGGGACCATCCGTGTCGCAGGCCGGCATGTGTACCTGCCTATGTAAAATGAAATTCATTATAGCAGAAGGTAAAAAATCGACAATAATTTGTACTTAGTGATAAATAAATTTGGCAAACACACGATCACGTCACTATCAGTGCTGGAGCTGGATTACCAATTTGCTGAAAAGATAAGCTTATTACTCTGCCCGCATAGGATCTGCCCACGGCATATTGCAATAGTGAAGACGTGACGATACTCATTTGCACCCCTCTCTCATTAACCAAAGAAGAATCCCATGTATACCCCATGTGTATACCACGACATGATTATTCATGAAAGTGTATAGGACACCAAATGTAGTCACTATCACGCACGCACGTTACGCTACCAGTAATCGTATGGGGGTACACCTTGGCGCTTGCACCTTGTCTGTAGGATGTACTATACGTACGTCAAGTCAAGTGCAGCAGTGCAATGGAGGTAACCAGCCCCCTTATTTACTAACTCGGATGACAGGTGTCGATGCCTATCAATCTAAAATTTTCTGTTACAATGCGTGTTTTGTTTGCTCTAATTTTTTATTTGGAATACAAAAACCACATTGTAACAGCAAATCCTAGATTGATAGGCATCGACACCTGTCATCTGAGTTAGTAAATAGGGGGCAGGGCATCACGAAACAAACACGCATCTTGAATAATGTTGACTTGACCGAACATAGAGTACATAATATATTTTTCAGTCCAACCAAGTGATTACGTGAGGTGATAGCAGATGCCTGCGACATATACATTCAAGCCTTCGAGCAACACGGACTCCATACGGAGGGAGTGGGCAAAGCGACAATTTACTATTAATACAAAACTTAAACTGTCACTTAATGGTAATTATGACATTGTCACAAAAAATGACAGACAGAGGGGAACGCAGCGTACGGCTACTCCCTTCCGGCACGGAAGGCCGTGCCGTGTTGCTCAAAGATTCAAGCAAGAACTGAAAATAAGCATTGGAAACTGCTTGATCAATTTTGTACTAAGTCCACTTAAAATTCATGAAAGTGGCAATCCGTAATGCAGTTTACGGGGTAGGTAGGGGTGTAATTTTTTTATCCGTTAGCCTTTCAGTAATTTTTTTGTAAAGAAAGAAATAGAGAATACCCTTGAGGTAAGAATTTATTCAATTCGCTATTAGACAGTTGTAGCAATAAAATATGAAATATATTTTTTATGGTAGCTTATAACTAAACAATTATCATCCAATATGTTTTTTGCATTAAAACAATTTATTAATATTTAATTTTTGAAATATTAATCTCAGTTTTTTTTATCTGTGGTCTACAAGTGGCGGCCATGATTAATCTTCGTATGACGTCATAACTCAATAAACAAAACGTCAAAGACAACGTGATCAACGTCAAGTGCTCGTCAAGTCGTTTGTTCTCATACATATGTCTCCATATTTGTTCTATACAATGTTTTGAGCCTCCTTGGTTCTATATTTTGCTGAGAAAAAGTGGAAAAAATCGCTCTAATGGAGTCAGGCTACATTAAAGCGGATAGTGCAGCCCAGAGTCCATTCGTTTATGATCGCAAAAATATTTAAACAAACATACATACAGACAGCGGAATGCGACTTTGTTTTATGCTATTTATTAGTGATAGTGATTAGTGATGATTTTAAGAAGTTAGGTTAGGTGTAATTTATATTTGTAAAATCGAACATATTGATTTCTTCTAAATACTTACATCAAAGTGATCCGCACAAAAGAATATCACAGACTTATCAGATGGAAACTGTGGGTCTCGGCCTTGGCGTGGCAGGACTGGACTTATAAACATGTATAAACAATTTCTTGGGACATTTAACTGTCGTACTTCTAAGCATAGGCACCGCACACGTTTTGTAACTTGTCATTTTCACAATTCCAGTTAAATCTGTTTAATTTACACCTCAAAACAGTTAGAGCGCCGTATTAGCCGTGCTTTGTTTATTGAGTTGTGACGTCATAACATGGAAATGTCACGTGACACAGTGTTTGAGCGCGAATTTCGAACCAAAAGATAAAAAAATCATGATTTCTTATCAAATAAAGCTTTTTCGAAAAAAATATAATTGTAGGGGGGTTTAAAATAAGTCTATAGATATTATAAAATATATTTCACAAAATTGTCAAGTAGCGAATTTTGAAATAATGCTTAAGATTACAAGAAACTAAACATTATTTCAAAATTGAATTCATCAGCGAAATTCAACTTTTACTTTTTCAGCATTCATAGCCATATCCGTAAAACTTGCAATGTGTCAGTCAACCAACTTCACAAGCAGCTGTTTGTTCGATAATAATTCGCGAAGAATTGCTGCAAAAATTAAAATGAAATAATAGTGATTTTCCTATATTGTATGTTGTTTAATTTATTCAATCTTGGCTTTATTGTGGAATCTCATTGACATAAAGTAAGTATTTTCGTATTTTCCAACAGATTAATAGAATTGTGTTGTTTTTATAGGTTATGTTTGTGATGTTGTCAATGCACGGATTCTAAAGTTAAGTAAATGAATATCAAAGTCCTACTTTAAGTCTGTCCAAGTGTGAACAAAGGTATTAAAAGAAATGGTAATCCCGGCGCATCTTGTTTAGAGAAACTGACAATAGTATTGATTTCGTATCATGTCTACTGTTTCCATTATTTAAACTTTAAAGTATTATGTATGTGAGTTTATTTACCGCATATACACTTGACATAGGAAAGAAACAGATATGCCACTATTATGTCCTTATACATTTTAGGGTTTTAGGATGAAATATAATAATATTTTCCTGTCTTGGAAGATTCACAAGATTCTCTATGCATTTGATTAGTATCATGGCTATGTAACCTTCTCTAACTTTTTTATAAGTGAAAATTGTGTCTAATTTAGAGTACTACCAGCCTTAGACTTTATAAATGTATTTGGTCGGACACAATCTTATAAAAATGTTTTGTGAATTAAATGTAGAAAGGAAATACTTATACGACTACTAATAAAAAGTATTTAAAATGATAAAATTTATTCACATTAAGTACTCCAGAATTGACATGAAAGTTTTTTTTCTAAGTAGGTATTTGTAGTGAAAAAATTTGTTCCGAAATACAATCGCTCTATTCACAGGAGATCTTGCTAAGATGTGAGAGAATATGAGCCAAACTCACTCATTTAGCTGCAAATGTATTTCAGTCAGCATGTCAGATGATGCAGAGCAGCAGGCTGAGGAGATTGAGGTGCTGAAGTCTATCTACGAAGGAGACGACAACTTCAAGCAATTAGATGCCAAAACTTATCAATATAAGGTCTGTATATGACCTGATTAAAATGAATTGACTTTTTCATTGATGTTAAGATAGACAAAATAGTGGGATTCGAAAATTAAAAGATTGTAATTTTTTTCAGAAAATTTTTAATGTCAATTCACATTTGAAAAAAAAATTATTGATTTTTAAAACAAAATGATTATCTCATTATCATTCAAGAAAAGGATGATGATTAGATTCACCAAGTCCACCAAGGAGATTATACCTTGGAGTATATTCTTCTTTGGATTCATCTTTGCTTGAGTTAGGGCCCTTGAGGTCCAGTAGTTCATTAATAAGTCTTAATGTTATTGGTTATTCAAGATCAAAATGTCATATATTTAAGCTATGTTCTCTTGAATCCGTGAAAAAAAAATCAAACTTCTAAGTTTACATGATCAAAAAAAAATAGCTGTTAATATTGAAAATTTTGTGAATTTGCTCAAAATCGCAAAGGAATCAAAGCCCATTGGCACAGAATTAATAATAGTACTCACATACCATTGGGGAATGCCTGTTTGCCTAGCATGTACTTTTTATTCATATCAACAATTTTTTTCTTTTTCTTTCAGTATGTGGATGGAGACAAATCATTTATACTAGAAATTTCTTGGGGAGCTACATATCCTACAGACAAACCAAACTTCAATTTAGAAATTTTTTATAATCAACATTTGTAAGTATTTTCATTTATTTTGTTATTGTTTCCAATCTGTAGAGGTCTGTAGTGACTTTTTGTTGGTAAACGTGACATGAACTTTATAAACACAACGGTTCATATTAAATAATTAAATATATAGGGACATATCACACAAATTGAGCCCTACAGTAAGTTGTGAACTTGTGTCGCAGGAGACTAACTCAACGATACTATATTTTATAATATATTCTTATATAAATAAACATCCAAGACCCAGGTCAATATGAAAAAGATTTTTTTCCCATAATGACCTGACCAGGGATCGAACCCGGGACTCCCGTGTCGCAGGCTGGCGTATTGACCGGTGTGCCACGGAGCTCGTCAGATATAGTAGCCCGGCTTTACTCACATTCTTACTAGTTAGCGAATCTGGTGGCCGATTAGTTTCCTACTAAGTCGGTGAACCCTGAACACTCGCTCCGATGATGATCGGCGGGGCCAGTTTTCAGGGAGGCGATACGACGGTTACTCTTTCCTCCCCCATGATTGTGTAAGCACTGGTCAGTGCTTAGTTGTCAGGCGTGCGAATTTTGAAAGTTTACTATAAAATATTATGAAATAAGGTCTACATATAATTCTCTTCTTATAAATTAAGAAATAAGATATGGTTAAAAATTCTACACAGACAGGTCTTGAACCAACAGTTTTTCAGTTCAGTGAAAGCCATTTTATAAAACAGAAGAAGAAAAATAAGGTTTACAAATTCAAATTTCTATTTTTCTTCGCAAATTCAAAATTTTACAACAAAAGAGAGCCCAGGACTAGTCGGCGAATCCGACGAATAAAATACGTGAGGCCAGGTTTCTATAATAATTAATAATATTTTAATACTATGTTGCTTATTTCAGATTACCTGTAGTCAAAGAGAAGATTTTGTCACTGGTCAACGCAGAGGCGGAGCAGTGGTTAGGATGTGCAATGACATACACTCTGTTCGAAGCCCTCAAGGAGAAGGTGTCAGAAATACTGGCGGAGCAGACCGAGGATGCTGTGATTTCCGCTAAAGTTGATAAAATTATTATTGATGACCAGGTACGATTTTTTTAGATATTCAGGTCCCACTCCTGCAGGTCGATTTGCTAACTCGGTGTACAACGATTTGATTTTCACTTTAGCATCCATTACGGTTTTCATATCTTAAATAAAAATAGTCATTCATACCGAAGCCATAATGAATATTAGGTAAAGTTACCATGAAAATGATATATGTACACCGTAGTTATTAAAAGTTAGCAAATAGGCCTGTTGGGCAAAAGCCTCCACTGTCTGTATTCATCTTCTCTATCGCTTGTCTTCACTCAACTTGCCTTGTCAAAACAAGACAAGTCATCTGTCCATCTCGTTTTAGTTTTGCTCCTTGATCACTCCCGTAAGTAACAGTCGCGAAAACATAAAAAAATTTGCTCATGAGCATAAATATTATAATTCTACTGGAATAGATGCCGCATCCGGAGGCATACGCTCTGGTAACGCTCTGGCCAACTCAGTTTTAAGAAGCCACCGTTAGATGGCAGTAGGTTCAACGGTTCAAGGTTAACTAGTCAACTAGACTAATTAGAATTTTTTTATGCGTAAAAAGGATAGTACGCATTTATTTGGATATTCATGGCACGGTCTGCAAGGTATTAGCGAGTAACAGTAGCTATATTGTATTTTTAATTCAATACACATAATTTTTAATCATCTAAATGTCACTCCTTAGTGTCATTAAGATTATCAAAAATAATGTATTTATGTATGAGAATGATCAAAAATATATTTGTCTATGGTTTCTATTGCCGAGAGAAAACATGAGGCGGTCTGATGCTAGTAATAGTAGTATTTCTTCGTAGTTTGTGGTAAAAACAAAGACATGCTGTCTGATGCGAGTAATATTATCTACTCTATTTTTTATTAAATTATTTTTTTAGCTATTTATGTCCCACTGCTAGCCAAAAGTCTTATACTATAGTTATCTATACTATACTATCCTATCCTACTCTATAGTTTATTCTAAATAATGACCTTTATTTTCCAGAATGAAGCCATAAAGAAACCAGAAAAGAAGGAGCAACTAACGAAAGCCCAGAAGCGACGGGCGTGGGACAAGGCGGAGTTGGGGCGCGGGGGGGAGAAGCCGCGGGGGTGGGACTGGGTTGATATCGTCAAACACCTCTCGCAGGTGCCTCACCAGCCCGCGTCATGACACTCACACCTCACGCCTTAGAAATGAATGATTTTCTGTGAAGCTTGGATGTATAAAACAAGATAGATGGTGTAGACAACAAATTTGTAACAAAATAACGCGAGACAATTTTTTTTTTATTTGAGGCAAATACATGGTTAACTTTTTATTTGTAGGACCCTTAAAGGGGTGATTAAGCCCGTCAATATGAACAACGTTGCCTAAGGGACCAATGCTGAAAGCAAAAAAAGGCCGAGCAGCTTAATATTTTTGTATGTAAAGGTAAATTTTATTGTTGTAGTTTTAGCATTGGTCGCATAGAAAAAGTTGTTCATATTGACGGGCTGAACCATCCTTCAAGAGTCCTAAACGATAAAAAATTCATGATGTACCTATATAGAATGTAAATAGTAAATCCTCGGCATTCCCTTATAAGGGTGATTCAGCCCGTCAATATGAACAACTTTTATTATGGGAATAATGCTGGGAACTCATTTTTTTACGTTTTCAAACTAATTGGTTGAACACTTTTGTAAGAAAATGCAGATTTTTTTGATTGCATTATTTCAAAAGGAAAAGTTGTTCATCTTGACGGACTGAGTCACCCCTTTCAGGGTATGTCGAAGATAAATATACACGCTGTAAGTGTGAGTTTAAGAATGTGCCCTTTGTAATTTTTGTTGCAAGTTTACATTTTTGATTGGGCATCCATCTTGTTTTATATGTCTATGCTACGGCCGACTTTTGATTTCAATGGCCTATATTCACGTTGGATAAAACTGCTATAAAGAATATTGTATTGCAACAAACTCAAACTGTCATTTCCAAAATGTCAAAATGTTTTTCGTAAACTTCAAAATCGCATATGTACTGTATGTGAACGCTTCGATATATGTTCATACATTAGAATTTCAGGGCTTATACACAAATCTCTGTATTGTATTTTTATGATCCGGTATTTTTATAATGGAATAGATTTCGTATTTACGTAGATATTTGTCATAGTATCTGCAATAATTATACCTGCTTTTGCAATATGTGGGGTGTTACGAGGTATGCAATATATTTGTGTTCATTGTACCCTGAATATGCTTTATAGTCTGATATTTACAGTTCTATTTTATTTTACGCCATGGCCTCGGATAGCGACTCTTCTTATTATTCAAGAGCGTACAATAGCTGTTTGTTTGTTTTTCGTATGTGTAAGTGCCCAACACTGGTGTCAGATTTTTCAAGCTGCCTTAAGGCATCTGACATAGCTTAACGACTGCCATCAACGATGACAGCCGGGACCAACGGCTTAACGTGCCTTCCGAAGCACGGAGGAGCTCGAGATATTTTTATGCCACTTGCGGTCACCCATCCAAGTAGGGACTGCACCAGGGGTTGCTTAACATACGTAAGCGCTCATAGAGCTCACACCCACTGGACCATCGGGCTCCTCAATATAGGGTACAATAGCTCTAGTCGATGGAGTATACGCCAAACTTCTCTATCCTCTGCTTTAGACTCTTATTTTTTTCCTCTGTGATATTTATATTGCAATCAGTGAACTGATCTATGATCACCAATCATCTCTACCAGTATACGCGTCGGTACGTTTTAACAATCAAATGTAACTGACTTTCATAATGGTTTTAGTTTTTGAGTTCGTTAAAAATGTCTACTGTTTAAAAGTCACCCGGTAGATTCCTAGGGGAAAGTATAACGTGGAATCAATAGTATAGTAAAATGCTGGTTCAGTTAAGAATAAATGTTTTTTTTTTAAGAAACATAATATGTTCTTATCGCACATTGATTTTAACCACCTTGTACCTTCGCAATCCATTCAATGCCTTTTAATATAAGAGGTCATGGCCTTATAATGTATAGACTGATTTGTATGTGTTCGTCAAAATATGAAATTTTATTTTAAAAAAGTGCTGAAAGTTATTTTGAATTTGAATCCAATGTGTTTTGGCTGGGAATATAGGTACATTTGTTTCTTTAATTTAAGTTTGTATGTTCATGTATAAAAGTATTATGTAATGTTCTAAATTATGTCTACTAATATATGTTTATTAGTCACAACTTGAAGTTTTTATTTATTTTGTACATTGTGATTAGGTTTAAATTAACTGGCGTTAACTATTGTCTGCAATGACATTACTCACCTTCTGAGTGGTAGGGTAATAAGTTTTTTCGCTTATTCGTAGGAGTTTTCCAAAGTAACTACACAAGATTCAAGATTCAAAGATTCAAAACGTTTATTCAGAAAATAGGCCCTTGCAGGCACATTTTCACGTCAAATCACATTTAAAATTATCTTATTAAGTATTATGCATTTACTCATTATTGTTCAAAAGCTACAGACTACTAGCATTTCGGAACCGACCACTGCAGAGAAGAAATGCCGAAAGAAACTCTTTTCAACAGTATAGGTCGCCTACAAAGCCGTGTCGCTCGAAGCCTACTCGCCTGAAGGGCTTTGTATGATTAATGATTATATTTCTTTCTTTTTTACTTTTCTGTTTTTTTTTCATCTGTTTTCATTTTACAATATCATTATACATTCATTATTTTTGGAACATGTTTATGTTTACGATCGAGTGAGTAAATCACAAAAACAACAGAACATGAAGTAGTCTCAAAGAGGCCGACCAGAAAAGTCCCCACTGGCAGCACCCGTTCACGAGTTGACGTATATCAGCCATCGTTAAGCTCAACCATATTAGAGGGAACTCAACGACCCAACACATAACGCCACCACCAGTTTGAACATTTTAGTGAGCATGTACAATTTGAACACCTAGTAGAGTATGGGTTGGATGGAATTGAAATTGAAAATTGTCGGAAGCCCTATGTGTAGCAGTGAGAAATCGGAGGCGACAATGTGTCACTGTTGTTGGCTGCTAAGCGTTTGGACCTCTTCGGATCCTGATCTAGAGGACTACAAGCACCACGCATCAGGTGATATTCTAAAGCTAATGCAGTCCTTCAGGAATCACCGTGTGGGTGAGTAAGGCATGGGGTAAGTACAAAATAACCCGAAGGTTAGACGTGCTTCCGATCTTAAATCGGCCCCATTGAAGTGAAGATGGGTTGGAAGTCTGAATGGTGCTTTCCCATTTTTTTATATCCGACTTTGCTCTCACCGAGAGCAAGTTTTTAAATTTTAATTCATGTCTGTGGTTGTGGTTGACGAATTCTACCACTTTAGTATTTATAGCTCAGATAAAAAATGCGCAAGAAAAGCCTGGTCACAAAAGTTCGAACCGAAAAAAAGGGTTTAATGTCAACTTTGTTTATTGTCAATAATTGACAGGTAAAAAAATCAAAACAAACATTCGCCTTTTCTAGTCAAGGAACTATTAATTAAATTTAAGTCACCAACCTATTTTCATAATGATCTACACAAAACAAGAATGGTACACGCCGGCCGAGGTCGCCATTCACAACAAGCCAAAGGATTGTTGGGTGATCCTCAACGGGAAGGTGTACGACCTTACAGCCTGGCTTGATGAGCAGTTCCGCATCTGCAAGTGTAGGAAGACCTGCTCCTGTCCAGTGAAGAACTGGTATTGTAGCGACGAGT
Source organism: Rhodophaea formosa (assembly GCA_963082605.1). Lineage (NCBI taxonomy): Eukaryota > Metazoa > Arthropoda > Insecta > Lepidoptera > Pyralidae > Rhodophaea > Rhodophaea formosa. The sequence continues at coordinate 21,976,307 of OY720209.1, forward strand.
GTGTTGAGTACTGCGCTTGCTTTAAAAGGGGGTACTTTTATTGTGATGGGAAACGGGTGAGTCTTTAGTATTTTAGGATCAGGTGTATTTAAGTACGCTAAAGAGAAGGCATAGAAATAACACACCACATAGAAATAATAAGGATAAGGTGTAGAAGAAGATATTATTAACTTTATGCACCAAATAAATATATTACTTTCTTTCTTTCTTTCTTATTTGAATGGAAGAATTTGGGGATAGAAAAAGATTGCACGATGGTGAGTCACCATTCTCTAGGAAGGTACGTGTATATGCTTAACGGGAAGATGAATAACCTTACAGCCTGGCTTGATGACCAGCCGGCCTATTTACTAACTCGGATGACAGGTGTCGATGCCTATCAATCAAGAATTTAGTGTTACAATGCGGTTTTTGTATTTCAAATAAAAAGTTCGAGCAAGCAAAACCCGCATTGTAACAGTAAATTTTAGATTGATAGGCATCGACACCTGTCATCCGAGTTAGCAAATAGGGGGGCAGTTCCGCATCTGCAAGTTTAGGAAAACCTGCTCCTGTCCAGTGAAGAACTGGTATTGTAGCGATGAGTGTGTGGAGTACTGCGCTTGCTTTAAGAGAGGGTACTTTTACTGCGATGGGAAACGGGTGAACCTAGGCTTTATTGTTTAAGGGTTAGGTATTTAAAATCATCTGACTACTCTGGCTAATATATTGCTGTGGTAGTACAGAGAGGGTCGTGCTCCTGCAGTGGAGACTAAAAAGGACCTGATGGATAGATGGATGATGCGATAGGTGTACGCTTGCTTTTAAAGGGGGTAGGTACCCTACTTTTACTGCGATGGGAAATGGGAGAGCCGACGTTTTTATTGCTTTAGAGTCGGGTATTTTATAACGCTAAAGGGAAGAAATGAAAATTAAGGATATTTAGGAAGAAGATAATACTACCTATACCCCTCATAGAAGTAAGTTGGATAGGGTGTGGAAAAGAAGATATTATTTGAGCAGTACAATTTGGGAACATAAAAATAATGCCCAAAATGATGGTGCGTCACCATCTTCACGGAATTACCACGTTTTAGAAAGGTATGTATGTATCCTCAACGGGAAGGTGTTAGACCTTACAGCCTGGCTTGATGAACAGTTCCGCATCTGCAAGTGTAGGAAGACCTGCTCATGTCCGGTGAATAACTGGTATTATAGCGATAGACACCTCTGTCTGTTACTAGCATTTTTGCACATTGGACTATAGAAGAACGGGTCGCTCTTTTTATCAAGTCTATCCAAAGAGTCGGAGGTTTGCCTCGAGCTTTTTTGCCACCTACCCGGCCCTGGACTACAAATCTCTCCATCGACTCATTTCTACTGATATGCCCAAAGCATTTAAGTATTCATAGCTGGATAGTCGACGAAGGACTTTTAGGATCTGAATCCTGGGATCTTTAGTAACGTCGAATTTAGGCTATCTTGAGTTTTAAGTAAAGTTTCGACGCCGTATAATATAGGCACAGGATCTATTAAAATGTTAATAACCTAGATTATTCTTGTGATTCTTGCTCATAATTATTTATATAAACAGGAATTTTTGTTTTCGCTGACGTTGTAATGGGGTTACACCATAGATATAGCATGTGTTTTGCCACAGAACCACATGTTTTGCTATATGGGTTACACCCATCGCGGTCGCAGCGAGACCACGCTGCGATTACGATTGGTGTACCTAACACACAAAAACAAATAAATATAAGGTTCGTGCTAATTCCTGTTTTCGGTATTTGCCTAGTGTTAAGATTATATAAAATTTGTTTCCAATGATACTCATTTCTATCTAAAAACACTATAAAAAACACTTTTAATTTGATATCGATTCGTTAAGTGTTCTTAAAGCTTCTTTAAAGTTGGGTGAATAGGACCATTTTTAAAAGTATGAAAATCTTAAATTACACTTATACTGTATTGTAGTCCGCAAAATTTGTAGCAACTTTTGTTATGAAACCATTACCATAAACGTAATATTTCGTATAGCTACCAAACAAAGTTCCCACGCCGCCCATACAAAATACAAAGTTGTGACGTCACAAATATGTAGGCATTTCAGCAGCGCGTTTTCACGTCTAAAAATTAACGTCCAAAAATATGTGTCTTTAAAACTTCTAAGTATATCTGAAAGAGTTTTTTGTTTAGAAATATATTTCGGTCACTATTGTGTTTATTTTTGGCAGGTCTTTACATAGCGACACGAAAATTTTTTTAGTCAAGTAGTGTTTAAAGCGCGAAAGTAAAAACGAACATGATTCTTGCTGTTTAAATGATGATGATCTTTTTCGTGTCAATCCATCTATTGACCGTCATTACAAGTTTGGCTATTTCGCCCGTCGTTCACCTGTCTATGATTTCAGCTGGCTATGACCGTACTTGCTTTCGCGGGCAAGGATATCAGCCACTGGTTCAAATCCGACGAGTGGCTGCGCTACATCCACCCTATAGTTGGATCGCACACTCCCTATCATCGGCACGGACCGGGAGAGCGCCAGCCAGTGGTGCCCTCGACAAGATGGCGGCCGCAAGAATCCCCGTGGTGGCTGAATGATAAGCTGGTGGTAGGGAAGGCTACTAAGAGGACCCGGCCCATCAGAATTGTTAATACTTTGACTGGTTGGTTTCTAAATTTTCAATTTATAGAATCATCATTTTACATGGCTTCAAGCCAGTAAAATAAGGTAGTGCAACAGCGACCATTAGTGGGTGTTGTTTGCGACATTAGATATTTCTATGGGCAAACGCCATTTAATGATGCCGTCATCGTCAAGATGGCGGTATTAACTTTCCTGCAAATGAAAAGTTTGTGGTGAGGGTGACTGCGTGAACCAGTCCTTGAACAACTTAATTGGTAAGTATCCCCCTATTGTGTTTGATAGTTAGCTCCGGTTTATCGAGGCCAAAAAAGGCAGGCCAGCTCCGAAATCTATAAAGAAAAATCTTTCATCCAGGTTTTATGCCATCCATCAAATCGAGATGAGTTTCCTGCCAACAATAGCCTCATGCAATCGTATACCTGGCGCTACCTGGGTCACGCACACTACCTCAACATACCCTGCCTTTCAAGTTATTATTCACTTTCAGTTACTTAGTGTCATGCAGATCTGCATACATAGTTCCAGTATTAAAAATACCTACTATTTTCTTGCATTGCTACGTTAATTAGCATAAGAAAGTACTTCTAGTACTTTCTTATGCCCGACCCAAATAGTTTCTTCCGAGCATAAGAAAGTACTAGAAGTACTTTCTTATGCTCGGAAGAAACTATTTGGGTACAAGATCCAGATGTGCCAGCCAAATGCAGTCTTACATCTGGCACTACCTGGGTCACGCCGAGGGTGTGACCAAGGTAGTGTAAGTGTAAGTGTAGTTGACCATCCTTTAGGCAGGTTGAAAAATCTGTCACCAGTGTTTTACACACACGAATAACAACAACAACATCCTTGTTGAACCAGGCTTTAGCCTTATACAGTTTCAGACCAATTATGTCTTTTTAAAAAAAAATCCTTTTTTTTTCAACCAGTTTCAACAGTGACTCTAGTAGTGTGCTCCGAGGATACAATTTTCAGACCAATTGTCTTTTAAAAAAATTTTTTTTTCACTCAGTTTCAACAGTGACTAGAAGTGTGCTCCGAGGGGACAATTTTCAGACCAATTATGTCTTTTAAAAAAAAATTTTTTTTTCAACCAGCTTCAACTGTGACTAGAAGTGTGAATAAGTGCTCCGAGGAGACAATTTTCAGACCAATTACGTCTTTTAAAAAAAATTTTTTTTTTTCAACCAGGTTCAACAGTGACTCTAGAAGTGTGCTCCGAGGAGACAATCTACCAGATCCAGATGCGGTATCTACCTCACAACAGCCACATGCACTCCTATACCTGGCGCTACCTTGGTCACGCTATCTGCCTGAACAAAACCCTGGCTGATAATGGCATCCCTGACGAGCGGGACAGGTTCAGTGACGTGGCGCTGCCTGAGAACAACCATATACCAGCGCTGCTGATTTACTACAACGACGATTTGACTGAAGGTGATAAAAATGCCACTTATGACCTTAAGAGTGAAGAATGTTACTGTAGTCTTGAGAATGTTTTAGATATGAAATTAGTGCGATTTAGATTAACAGATAAGTGCTATGCTACCTTTTAACATGTTCTAGTAATTACATTAAATATAATTTTAATATAAGTATTTTTTTTTGTTTTATTTTGCTCAAAGTAATTTTCGATGTACCAGCAGGCCGATTTGCTAACTCGGTGTACAACGATTTGATTGTCACTTTAGGATCCATTACGGTTTTCATATCTCAAATAAAATTAGTCATTCATACCGAAGCCGAAATGAATATTGAAGTTACCATGAAAGTGATATACACCGTAGGTGTCAAAAGTTAGCAAATAGGCCTGCAGAAGGCGTAATGTGGAACATAGGCTGGTAATTGCTGGTAGGGTCACATGTTAATGGGCTATACGAGAAATAGCCAATCCCTTGTATGTCTACTTTTATATTTAATATTGAACAATTAAATGATTTAACTCTTTTAATAGTTAAGAGTCCCACGTAAAGCCGCAATCCCATACAAACGTAGTTTCGTTTTAGTTTTACAACAGTTAAATCAATCTCAACCAAATTTCGTACATACGACCGGATAAGGCATATTGATGTTTATAATCAGATTTCAATATTAAAAACAATACCTATTCAAAATTACAGCGAGTACAAGTTTTCGATACGAAACTTCAAATCGCTGTAATTTTGTATAAGTATTGGTTTTAAAATTTAAATCTGATTATAAACATCAATATGCCTTATCCGGTCGTATTTACAAAATTTGGTTGAGATTGGCTTAACTGTTGTAAAACTAAAACCAAACTACGTTTGTATGAGATTGCGGCTTTACGTGGGACTCTTAATAAAATCAGGTCAATAAAGTGTGGCAGATTTTTTTAGAAACAATTTTCCTGAAAACGTTTTAGAAAAAATATTTACCTACTTATCTTTGTCCAGTCATATACACCTGGTTATTTTTAAAATCCTACCCAAAAAGGAGTGTACCTATTGTAGTAGTTATTCATGTGTGTATTTCTTACTCCATCATAAATCCTAATGGCTCAACGGATTTGAACGTAATTTGTATGGTATGGGGCCATTTTGGGGCACAGAGTAAAGAATGTGAGTGTCACTCGCATGCTAGCGACATACCGTGCTCTGTATTGGGGTATCATTTGAATCCTTATACCTTACCGAGTGACAAAGGCTTTAATTTATAAACTTGTTGCAATTGCTTCCTTGAACATATCTCTAACATATGTATACTTCAATTTCAGGTTTAAAAACAATAAAACTGATTATCATATACCTGTTGGTGTATTATAAGTATCTACCTACCTAAGTAGGTACTTATAGGTACGAGCTCCGTGGCGCAGCGGTCATCACGCCTGCCTGCGACACGGATGGTCCCGGGTTCGATCCCCGGTCAGGTCAAGATGGAAAACGATCTTTTTCAGATTGACCTGGGTCTTGGATGTTTATCTATATATGTATTTGTTATAAAATATAGTATCGTTGAGTTAGTAACTTACTTTGGGGCTAGCTCAATCTGTGTGATTTGTCCGTATATATTTATTTATTTATTATTTATTTATAGGTACATAAAAATATAATTGATTGTTTTTCAGACCCATCGCGAGACGATTGCTTCTGCCACGACTTCATCTGCATGATACACAAGAACCAGAAATGTCATTAGAATATAAAAAAAATATATTTTTAAACTTTCGCCCATAAACAATTTATGAACGGGACTCGGATAGGATTATTGTCTTTGAAAGAACCATGGACCTAGGAATAATATGGACCCGGCATTAGACACATCAAAAGTGAAGCATAACTTACGTCACATCAAGTCACATGTGTGCAGCATGTATTTGACATTTGGGAAATTTGACATTTCGTTCGACCGGGGAAAAGTGAAGGGATTTTTGTGCCGATGTGTGTGGCGCTAGTGTCGCGACACGAGTGTAGGGATTTTTATGTGCGTCACTGTTACATTTTCCAAGGGCATATCCTGATTATTCTTAGATCCATGGAAAGAACTTAGCACAAATCTTTTATTGTTTCCGTTGACGTTTCAATAGAGTTCGTGGTCAGTCCTGATGGCAACTAGACGGCAACAGGACAAATAAAAGGTTCGTGCTATGTCCCGGTTATATACAAAAATGTATTGCTTAATAATTTTATTTTGAATTTAATATAAAATAAATTTATAACCTTATAAAATAAAAATCATATTTTTTACGCCTGGTTTTTATATAAATTACTAGTTTTTGCTACTTTGCTAATGTCTAATTTTATTGTTAAACTTTTCCTTGCGAATCTTTGTGATCACTCTCCCATGTCTTAGGTATCTACTCGAGTAGAGTATAAGGTAGAAAATGTCACTTTGCTTGCCTGTCCCGGAATGAAAAATATCACGTTGCTTCGCATTGGTTTTCATCATCATCATCATGATCAACAGATCCTTGTCAGTCTCTACCACAGCCATATATCAGCCAGGGCAGTCAGAGGATTGGGCCTACACTTTCCACGCTGGCCAGACGGGTTGGAGAGATCTCTTTAATTTTTATAAGCTTTCTTTACCTTGTGTTTCCTAAGTCGCCTTCTACGAGATACACGGCAAGATTTGAAGTGGTCCTATTCTACTCAGCCGGGAACAACACAGCTCAACATTGAAGTTCTAATAGGGACCTTTTTCTTGCCGTGTGCCAGACCTTATGCCATCCGTGAAAGTGTGCTAATTATGATTTATTGCGTTCAAGAAGCGTGATGGCTGATCCTATTACCCTTCTTGACTCATTACAAAGCTCCGTGGCGCAGCGGTCAACACGCTAGCCTGTGACACGGGGGTCCCGGGTTCGATCCCCGGTCAGGTCAAGATGAAAAATGATCTTTTTCAGATTGACCTGGGTCTTGGATGTTTATCTATATAAGTATATATTATATAATATAGTATCGTTGAGTTAGTATCCTACGACACAAGTTCACAACTTACTGTGGGGCTAGCTCAATTTGTGTGATATGTCCCTATATATTTATTTATATTATTTTATGAAGAATGCACCTCTATGTTTAGCACATTACAACTTTCAAAGTTGTAATGTGCTAACTGCGTAAGCCGCCTAACTAAGTTTACCCGCCAAAGTTGAACTTTGGCGGGAAAATCAGACAGCTGACCGATGTTGACACTGCGCGTTTGGTATACTTTAGCTACTTTCACAGTGTTATGTCCTATGGAATATGGCTATGGGGTAACGCTGCAGACGACAACACTATATTTGTTTTGCAGGAACGCGCTATTAGAGCAATATATAAATTAGGTGCTCGAGACTCTCTCAGAGAATTATTTAGGGACATTAATATTTTGACATTTCCATCCCAGTACATCTATGGGAATATCAAGCATGTGCGTCAAAACCTTCATTTATATAAAAAGAATTGTGGTGTTCGTTATTGTTTCGACAGGAAATCCAAACGACGGAGCTCTTCTTTTTTTAAGGACTATGTAGCTAGCTCCAAGTGAGTTGAGGCGAGGGTAGAGTGCTATCAACATGTGTAAGAAACATCATAGGAGGTACGAACCTCGTCTAATGCGTTGCCTTTTTCCGCAAGGCTTGATGACACAGTAAACTTTCATATGCCTTATGAGAGTTTGCTGTATCTCCAAGCCTTGCGATGGGCTGCCATTGCATACAAAGTCAGAAGGGCAGATCTCGCATATATCTTCGTTTTAGAAGGAGTTATAGATATTGGGTAGGCTCTAATTCATTTCTTCCCGGTCTCCATTACGACTTACTGCCGAAAAACTTCCTTTATATATGAGAGCATAGAGCACGCGTCAATTGAGTTTGAATTGTTGGCCCCCAATAGAAATTAAAATTTAATTTTAATTAAATAAACATTTAATCTTTTTTAGCCTCATTTCAAAATGTGTCTATGATCTCTATTGCCTAAAGAAAACATGCAATAAAAATAGTATCCTCTTCTTAGGTACTTTTGTTAGGTACTTGGTTAGTAATAGTGCGGTCGTGCGGCAGGTGACGTGGGTGGCAGGAAGCGCGCTCGGCCGAGCATGCACCTTATGATCCCGAATATGCATTGTTCTGTGGAACTGCTGTGGACTTATACATAACTACATTATGCTTTGTAAACATATAAATTATTTATAGTTTCTGCACGGCAAAATGGTAAAAAACTTGGCGTGTAGAGATCTAGGCATTAAAGAGGTAGAATATACGGTGCGTTACGCACAAAAAAAGTTGAGGGTTACTGCCATTAATTTCCTTTTTCAACTACTAAGTGAAACTGCAGCGATGATTGCTAATTGATCAAACAGCATATATTATCCTTATACATCCTAATCACATCTTTATTCCTCAAGGAATAGGCAGGACCTCCGACCAGAAGACTTATTTAAGCCAGATCACTAATCGGCTGAGATATTCACCCATTTCCATGACCAGCTTTTACGATCTGCGCAATAAGACAAGCGGCTGGTACATTCATGGTACATTCTAAGTTTTTTTCAAACTTGTAGGAGACCTATTGAAGCAATTCAGAAAATTATAATTATTCAAATCTTTTTGTAGACGCTCATTGTCTTGATTGGCTTCTTTGATCGGCTATTGCCAATTACGCCTAACCAAAGCTCTAATGGTATCCGCATCAATTAACAGTAATTATAAATCTAGCACAAACTTAGAAACCATGTTATAGGACCTATAGTTTCCCGATAAGTAGCAGCCCCACGCGAAATCGTTATTTCTAGACCCACTTATTTGCGTACCCATGGGTGCGACCACCACGCATGCGCGGATCGGATAATTCACATCAAATTATAGTAACCGCAACCCCATGCCGAGCCTAATAAAAATAGCCCGCGTACGCCAGACATTTTGTCCATAGAGAAAAGAGTGACGCGTCGCGCGCACGCGTTGTGACGTTTCCAGCAAGCGCGGGAAAGGACTTGTGATTTTCGAATGTTTATTTTTGTCATCGATAGAAAACTGTTAGTGGCCAGTGATTGAAGAATTTTAAGTGTAGTGATGTTTTATTTTTAGATACCGTATGAGTAATATACCGTACCTACAGATTTGTAAATCGTAAGTAACCTATTGTAATGTATAGATTTTAATATAAACAAGTTTTATACCATGTTTCTATACGTATAAACATGGTTTAAACTCAACTTGAACCTAGCGAGGCTAGTAGGTTCTCCTTATAGTGATAATAACGAAACGTACCTCTTACATGTGGTTGGTCTTCCAAGAGAAAAAGAGTAGGTACCTTTGTGAGACAGATTTTTCGATAAGTATAGCTACCTACCTAACATTTTAATGCGTGATATTTAGATATTTTTACTTTTATTAATAGTAGGTCATGAATAGTTTTACTCTTGGATATGCTTATTTTGAGTTACTATTTGATCTAGAATAAATGCAAGTTGTGATTTGACGATGTTTTGAAGGAAAGCGTTTTATTGTGTAGCCTTTTAAAACTTTAAACCTAGTAGTAAGTACTTTGGTTTAACTTCTCACAGAAGCTTCATAAACAATCGTCGCCTGAACGATTTCTAATTTTACTGTTTCTCGGTTTTTTTAACTGTATCTAACTAAAGGTCTAATATATATACTTATCTACCTATATATTTTTTATATTGTTTATTTTTTACCTATATACTTTTAAATACTTGAATACAGTAAATAAGCAAGTAAAGTGCTCCTCTAACCTGTTATTCACATTCATCTGTTATCAAAACTTTTTACTACTAATAAGGCTATATATTGTCTCTCCCTCTCGTCTGAGCGTTATCCCGGTTGCATCCTTAGCTGGAGTGCTAAAGATATAGATGCTATTAAGGTATAGATTGTAAAAAAAATATTAGGGAATGAAACGAAACGCCCTTACCCCAAATCGGACCTATAACTAGCAAGGCCGTTAAACCCTAAAGGTTTTTAGGTGTCATAACCTAAGACGTGACAATCTACGATTTTAATATTGTTTTCGAGGTGACTCATAAGCTGATTAAGTAAACAGCTTAGGGGTGTGTCTGTTTGCAGATTTGAAAGCTTGCGATAGCTTTTAGCGCCCTATCATCGCCGGGATCCCCTCGATTGTCCCTGCACTTTAACGGGGCAAACAATTACACCCCTAGTGTCCAAGGTTGCTATTTCCTTGTAGGGGTGAAATTCATTAGTGATGGATGTTAGGGTCAGATGTAAAAACATAGAAAAATATTTAACAAATTCAAAAAGAGTGGACACATGTCGTTTCCAACTCCACCTACGAATTGTGATATGGTCAAACATTTAAAATGGGTCACCATATGTCACTGGATTTTGCTATCACCATTTCACGACCTCTGTGGCTCAGTGCACTTTGAATTGCAACAGGTTTGAAACAGGTCAAGGTGAAAAACGATCTTTTCAGATTGTCCTGGGTCTTGGACGTTTATCTTTATAAGTGTTTATCATTACGATATCTCGAGCGCCATAGGTAATATTTCTGAAAATTTGTTCATCATGTAGATTGTAGAAACTTCATGTGTTTACGCTGAGAGGAAAAATGGTGAATGAAATTTTTATATCTTGAAGACTTTTTGTGTTAGAATGTCTTTTTCACGGATGTTCTTATTTCTGATAGCGCTGTTCATAGCTCAACAAAAAAAGGTGTGCAATAAACACAGCATTGAATAAACTCTTGGGAAACAAGCACCTACACAGTTTACAATACTATCATAAAGTTCCCTTACGTAACATGACACTTTGAGCATGACACCCCTTCACTCAATTATCACGTTACTACCAAAATCCCTTGAACCATGTCCAAAAGATGCGGCAAAAAAGCCATTGTGTTATCCGAATTGGAACAATAGATAAAGCGCTTATCGAATCGCTCTATTGTCTATGCGCTGGCCACAGACACCGCGTCCGGTCACCAATAGGGCCCCGAATTAAAAGTTTGGACAATCGCCTTGTTTTTTTTTATCCAGTAATGATGACCAGTGTCAAATGATAGAAAAGTTTTAGTCTAAGGCTCTTTTATTTACCTCTATGGACTCTATTCCTGCGGCTTTTTCCGAATTAATTATAGCCTATGTTGCTCGCTGGTAATGTAGCTTTCAATAGAGGTAAACAATGCACAAACTAACAGTTAAAAATCTTTTTTTTATAGTATTTGTATAGAAATAGCATATATTTCTAGTAGTACGGAGAGGGTCCTGCTCTAAAGTGGAGATTAAAAAAGACGAAGAGATGATGATGATGAGATGATGATATATCAGCTAACCCTTATAATAATGAGGGAAGTGAAATGTGCTTGACATATATCATCATCATCATCATCAGGTCTTTCTAGTCTCCACTGCAGGAGCACGACCAAATATATATATATATATCAAAAACTACAAATAAAAATAATTAATATTGTGTATATATGTAGAGTGTATTGAAAAACGTCGTATAACGCTCGTACTTTAAGCTTTATACATATTATAGTTATTGGTTCATTATTTATAGCAACGTTTGTCATTTAAACACCTCGACTATAATGTCCAACTTACCGTACTTGCATCATAATGTACTAATAATATTCAATAATACTAAATAAACAGCAATTTTTTTTCAGGTAACGCGCGATGGCCACTTTGCCAATATTCGTCTCACTCAGCAGGTCAGTTATTTTTTGTATTTGTATCATTTTTAAGGAAACTGATTTATTATCAAGTCTACCCTGTGATTTTGGTATGAAGTGTAACGAGTTCTATCTGCAAAAGTTCGAAACTCGAGTTTGTATATTTATTAACGATCAATTTTCTCGTGACTTCGTCCGCGTCAAACTTTACCCTATTTTACCCCTTAGGGGTTGAATTTCTAAAAATCCTTTCTTAGTGCTCACTTGCATCATGAAAGGAACCCTTGTACTAAATTTCAAGTTTCTAGGTACAGTTGTTTCGGCTGTGCATTGATATTTATGTCAGTGAGTAAGGTTTGCCTTTATACATAACTTTCTACTTGATAGGCCGCACACTAGGCGCACTAGCGACGCCAATTGTTTTATTCCGAATACTTTACAAATAGAAAGAAATTCAAGAATAAAATAAAAATAAATATATACGGACAAATCACACAGATTGAGCCAGCCCCAAAGTAAGTCTTGTGTTATGGGATACTAACTCAACGATACCATATTTTATAACAAATACATACATAGATAAACATCCAAGACCCAGGTCAATTTGAAAAAGATCATTTTCCATCTTGACCTGACCGGGGATCGAACCCGGGACCATCCGTGTCGCAGGCAGGCGTGTTGACCGCTGCGCCATGGAGCTCATAATACGGAAATCATATAAGCCTTAGTAATCTTCAATAATGTTAATCATATAGTCATTAAAAGAATAAGTAATAATGAAAATCAGATTAAATGATGATTAAATATGAGAATCAGATTACCGCCAAAAACGGCCGTTTTTGGCGGTAATCTGATTCTCATAATTCTCACTGACTCTGATAATATTAAACATGATTCCAAAATACTTCGGGTTATTTACTAAGGCGTATATGATTTACATTCTTGAATTTCTTTCTAATATTTGTAAAGTATTCGGAACAAAACAATTGGCGTAGCTAGTGTGCCTAGTGTGGGGCCTTAAGTAGTATCGATATTAAATCAGTAATTTACTTTAATTTAAGTATTTTCAAGATTATTACAAAAACGAATGTTCGTAAACATCACATCACCACAGCAACTTTCGGTGTAGAGTCCTAAAATGACAAGGAATCTTCAAACATTTTTTACAAGTTTACGAGGGATCGTTCAGTAAGCATCAACCAGACTTAACAGGAAGTGATTTGTCTACACTACTTTAATGTCCTGTTTGTCAAAATTATCGTTACACAGCTTTACGGATCTAAAAAAGGTTTCAACGTAAACACTTTTGTTTGTTTGTAATATCTTTATTGTATGATAAACAAATATAATTTAAGATATTTTTAACAAAAAACAAAAACTGACTTCAACCCTATCAATTTTTTTAATAAGCATAAGAAAAGAATGGAAATAAGTGAAATCCGAACGGCATACCTGTAAACATTTTTTTGGTTTTAGTGTATTTTTTCAAAAAGCGCTTCTCACATTTCGATAAAAATTGAATGGGACCATCTGTAAAGTATTACCTATCGAACAAAAAAAGAATTTCTTAAATCGGTCCAGGCGTCTTCGAGAAATCGGGGAACATACATAAAAAAAAAAAACATTACGACGAATTGAGTACCTTTTTTTGAAGTAGGTTTGAAAGGAAAACACAGAAAATACTTATAACATAAAATACAAGTAAAAGTTGCAGCGATGGCGGAATTATCCCATAAAGGAATCTTTTACAGTCAACCAGCCAAATGATTGAGAGGATGTCTACTAAGTAATTGAACTTTTTGTAGCTACCTAATCGAAAATCAAGTTATAGCGTCCATCAAGAGGACCGCTTTATTTTTAAAATTAAATGTTTGTTCCCCGCTGTGGGTGAAGTTCGATAATTTCCTGGTTTTCACCACCAGCACATTGAGGAAAGGAAAAAAATGTATAAAAATTAAAATATAGCAGAGACCAAAACTGTGAACAAAACTTAGACAACGCGATAATTTTACTAACCAGCGGGTTTGATGAAGAAGAGCTCGGTCACCAAATTGAGATTTTTATTGTATCCTAGCAATTTTCCCGCAACTTCGTCCGCGTTAATTATAGCCCAAGTCACCCGTAGATAAATGAGCTTCCTAATAGGTGAAAGAATTTCGAAAATCGGTCCAGTCGTTTAGGAGCCTATTCAATGCAAACGAACGATCAAGTCTACATACATGGACATGTTTTATACACATATAAACCTTACTTATCTTAAAAAAAATCAGCATCAATTCCGTTGCGTAGCTTGAAGAGATCTAAGCATTCTGATATCTATGATCTAAGCATACACAGGGGCAGACGGACAGCAAGAAGCACCTCGCTACAGGCGAAAATCACTTTTGCTAATAGCATGAATGGGCCGGCTCGTCCGGGGAAGTACTACAATCTCACAGAAAATCGACGTTTGAGTAGTAGCAGTAGGCAGCAGTGATCACTTCCCATCAGGTGACCCGCTTGCTCGTTGGCCGTCCAAAAGTACTTAGTAGTACATAAAAACATACTATGTAGTGGTGATCTATACCTACATGTCAAAAAGTTTAATTTTATCAGTATTCATCTGCCAACTTGGTTAAAATTCCTTGCAAAGGACATTGGCCGGAATCCAATGACAAGGTAACTGTATAAGTAATAAGTCAATAAAAGTTGCGCGAGCTTTCGTCCGCGTCCGGTGCGAGCTTCCTGTCTCCCGATTAGGAAGTAAGCCTGTTACACAAGGGCTGGCTAAAACTATGTTTGGGAATTAGAGCTTTTGAAAGTATTGATACTAAATAGTTTGAAGCTTGTTTTATATATAACTAGTTCCCGCCCGTGGCGTTTCTCACGTTAATAAACCTCGTCACTTTAAGGATATATAAATTTTTGAAGTTCAATGCTATGCTATTCCCATTTGAAATAAATTGAATAAAATAAAACACTATTTGCTTTCGAGACTTGACGAGCTCCGTGGCGCAGCGGTCAACACGCCAGCCTGCGACACGGGGGTCCCGGGTTCGATCCCCGGTCAGGTCATGATGGAAAACGATCTTTTTCAGAATGACCTGGGACTTGGATGTTTATCTATATAAGTATATGTCATAAAATATAGTATCATTGAGTTAGTATCCTGCGACACAAGTTCACAACTTACTGTGAATAACTATATATATACTAGCCCAATTTGTGTGATATGTCCCTATAAATTACATAATATTACATAATTTTTAAAACTATGTATGTATAGGATTGTGAAGTTCGTCATGTTTCTCGCTCTGATCGCACCTTCTTTTTTGTTGTGTTTCAAAGTGAGGATGAGTTTATACTATACTAGATACTAAATTTGTAAAAAAATTCAATGCCAGTGACACCTACTAATTTTAGAGTATGGTTTTGTTCATGGGGTGTTTGTGCTTCAGAATTAAGACAATTTATTGAAAGAGTACCTACCTAGTGGCTTTAAACCGAGATGGGCAGCCTCCGTGATCCAGTGGTTAAGGCGTTTGCCTTGTTGACACGAGAAGCATACTTTGTTAAGTTGTTTCTAGTTTGGTTAGGACATTGCAGGCATGAATCACCTGATTGTCTGATAAGAAAGATGATTCCGTGCTTCGGAAGGCACGCTAAGCCGGTGGTCCCGGCTGCCATCTGGTAGTCGAAAAAGGAACCACGTCAGAGGCCGAGAGGCGGTTCCGAAGAACTCTGACACCAGGGTGTGCATGGTCGATTGACCGTGTCACCTACACGAAATGATGATGACCGAGATGGATGCGCATGCATTGAGAGAGGCCTATACTCAGCAGTGGGATAAAGAAGACAGTCGATGATGATAATGATTTATGTACCAACCATGATTACCACTAATGTA
This sequence comes from Rhodophaea formosa, assembly GCA_963082605.1. Classification (NCBI taxonomy): domain Eukaryota; kingdom Metazoa; phylum Arthropoda; class Insecta; order Lepidoptera; family Pyralidae; genus Rhodophaea; species Rhodophaea formosa. The sequence goes on from OY720209.1 coordinate 21,991,915, forward strand.
GCACATACATATATTTTAACCGACTTAAAAACAAGGAGGAGGTTCTCAATTCGTGGGAGTCTTTTTTATGTATGGTTCCGATTTCGCGAAGACGCCTGGACCGATTTAAGAAATTTCATTTCCAGTCTTAATAGTTGCACCCCCTAGATCATGGTCACCAAGACAGGTTCTTATTAAGTAATCTACAAATTACTTTATATCTAAGTATATAAAAAATACTTTATTGTTAGTTCCAGTTTGTACACTTACGTATAGGTTTGAAGTCGGCTTTTGTTTTTTTGTTTAAACAAATTTTTATTAACCATAACAATATGCTATATTAGTTGCCAACCCTGATCTATCGAACTTGACATTAATAATTCCGAAGCATTAAACGATAGCTTATTTCGCGTGTCGCTTCCCACATACTAATGTTGGCACATTATAACACGCGTCGTTGTCCGTCTGTATGTCGAATAATAAAGCAGTGCTAAACGTACTGTAGAAGGAAGTGGCGTTATTGTCAGCGTAGGGTGTGACCTGGGTTCGGATCCTGTTTGGTACACCTGTTGCATGCTGTTATCTTTACTGTTTCTACAACTTTTCATACATACTAAAGTTGCTCTGGATTTATACATACATAGACGGAGCCACGTGTTTCATTATACAGATTTGGTTTTCAAGCTGCCTTCCCCATACAAAACTACTTATTAGCTGATCGAAGTAGTCAATCAAATCAAATCAAATATTTATTTATTTTTTCTCCACAAACAAGTTTAAATATATGACAAAATATTATCTTACATAAATTCATAATGGAAAAGTATATACATTATTGTAAAGCTGTAAAAAAGAAACTATATAAATAATAGTTAGAGTAAGAACTGGTGCCTGTGCTAGGTTTCCAGGGAACCTGTATAGTAGTTATGTATTCCGATTTTTTTTCATATTTCGACTTTTGTTCCTTGGGGAAAGTTGTTTAGTATATACTTAGGTATACGTTGGAGAATATGGGGAGGTTACAAATTTATACTTGTGAAGAAAGGAAGTTAAGTATTTCACCGCGCTTGGAATCGAATCTGGAGTCCGGACCCCTTGCGTTCAGCCTGGTGTGTTAACCACTGCGCTACGTAAGACGAAATCTTTCATAAACATTGTCTGCGGAGAGCTTAGGCGGAGAGGTACCTACTAAAAATTATTAATTTTATTTTTTGTACCCTAAAATATGTTCTCTCGTTCGTCAAAGAGATCTCTTTGATGTTTATATAACTTTTGAATAGCTTGTATTTCCTAAGTCGCCTTCTACGACATCCACGGGAAAACTTGGAGAGGTCCTATTTTACTCTACCGGGAACCTAACGGTATACTTACAATGCCGGTAGGTGATCCAATTTGTCTAGCAAATTAAAACTTATTAAAGTGTTATTTGAGTTCAGCCAACCGATGAGATGCAGCTGATAATCTGTGGAGATGCATTACGTGGCAATGAAGCTTGAAATGAGGGTCTCGTTGGCCGGCTTTTTGTGTTAATTATTATATTATACCTTAATTAGGTTCCGGTGGGTAGCGCCGTGATGGAAGGGAAATTATCACGAAGATCAGATCGTATCGTGTTAATCTTGAATGTGTTTAACCTTCTCCCATTACACTTTCCATGCTGGTTTGAAAATTATCGTGTATTTCATCGAGATAAAAATAGGTACTTCTAGGATTGTTTGTGGATTAACGTAAAAGTTAGATACGTACTTAACAAAAATTAATAAATGATAATAATAAAGAAATATACAATCACTACATATTATAAAACAATGTCCTCTGCCGCGTCTGTCTGTTCGCGATAAACTCAAAAACGACCACAGATTTTCATGCGGTTTTCACCAATAGATAGAGTGATTCATGAGTAAGGTTTATAGGCATAATACATATGGGCGCAGTCGGGGAGGACTGTTAGTTGGTTAATAAAATCCTGTCCGATCCTTAAAGGGGTGATTCAGCCCATCAATATGAACAACTTTCCTATAGGACTAAAGCTGGAAATCCGAAGAAAATAAAAATTTTATATTGCCCTGCCGGCTGAACAGTTTTGTATGGGAATGTTAAATACTTCATTCATATTGACGGGCTGAGTCACCCCTTTAACATTTTGTGTGGAAGTAAATCACACTTCACAACAAATGAGGTTGGCAGTCTGGTAGCAATAAGTACTAACATGGCATACAGTTCCGTTCAGTTTACTGTGGATGCCGTGTGGTTCCCGGCAGAGTAGAATAGGACCACTCCAAGCCTTCTCGTAGATGTCGTAGAAGGCGACTTAGGAAACACAAGCTAAATAAAGCTTACAAACATAAAAGAGACATCTCCAACCCATCTGGCCTGCGAGTAGAGTGTAGGCAAATCATCTGTCTCATGGCTCTTGTAGTACAGAGAGGGTCGTGCTGTAGTCGAGACTAAAAAAAGATCTGATGATGAATTTGTTCCAATGTTTTTGTATAACTTGGCAGTCTGGTAGCAATTTGTACTAACCTGCCCCCGTAGCATGGCACGCGCGATACAACGTTTATCGACTATCGCCATCTTGTTTTTCGCAATACTGAAGAGCGAGAAGTAGATAGTTTATCGTGCGATATAAACGGCGTCGCGGGAGCCATGCTACGGGGGCTGGAACCTTTGTAATACAGTTATAGCTAGCACCCACCGTGAGAACTCGTTCGCGTGCTATCACCGCACATCTAGTTATCTTAGTACATCTGTATGAGTAATGGCATTGCAGTGATAGTGCAATTAGAGTAATGCAATAAGATTTATACCGCTTTGTTGAGCGGCGTGAAGAAATGGATATTATTCTCACTGTTAAAGTTGGTGTTAGGCAGAAGGCCGCTACAATGTTGCCAAACTGTAGTTTTTATATGATCCCAACTAATATTATAAATACCAAAGTAATTTGAATAACATTTACTTCAATACGGTTTTATCGCATTTATTACTTTAACTATACACCTAACGTTTCGAACATTTTACAGTGTTCGTGGTCGCAGGTAGATTAAGTTGACAGTTGTCTAGTATTTGATAAAAACATTGCTAAAACTATCACCTAAAATATTTATCGATAACGTTCCGGATGTACGCAGTATTGGCTTACGGTGTCTGAAGGTCTTGCAGTATTCCACTCAGCTTTAGATTTATTTATTTTTTTATCTTTTTTATATGAAATGGGTTTGCTCTTGACCATCATCTAGCCCAGAGGCAAAGATATGGCCTAAGATTTAATAAAATTGATGACTGGATCCCAAGCTGGTGGTAATTGACAACTATCCACTTATCATTCCAATCATGAAGCATTCTTGGAATGTATTGTTTTATTTTGCAAGGACTTGAGGATTATCAAAACACTTGAAAAGGTTGGGTTTATTAAGACTGCAGACTTTGTTGAGCACCTATTCTTCATGTCAGCAATATGTTCTTTAATACAGGTACCGATGCTTCTCTTTGTTTGCCCAATGTATGATAAATCGCACTCACTATCAATTTTATAAACTCCAACATTTTATTTATGATATTTCTCGATTATGTCAAAGGGAACTCCTACAAAATATTTAATCAGTGACTAATTTCTTGTTTAATGTTAAAAACACTGCGGTTTCAAAACTCAAAGACCTTTAAATCGTTCTTAACATCCATCAAAAGGGACAGGACGATCACTAACGGAAAATTAGCCTCTATAAAGGAGACAAACACCCGTAATTAAAGGCAATTGCCGACAAAGTGTCTGTTTGTCACTGTCGGCGTCAATCGAGGTGGAGACAAGGCGGGCGCGTGGTTAGTATCGATCTATTTAGGTAGGATTAATAGTATTTGTGGAGGAGACGAAATGAAATACTATATGTAGGTACACTGTGAAATTGATCGTTGTGAAGGGGTAATTCAAAACATCGATATGAACAACATTTGCTACAACTAGGACTAATTCTGAAAACTAAAAAAATACATTTCGTTATAAAAATATTCAGCTGTTCTACAGCTGCTCGGCCAATTTGTATGGACAGGTTTTTTTTTTCTACATTGGTCCCATAGGAAAAGTTGTTGATAGTGATGGGCTTAATCACCCCTGTAAGGGTCCTAAACGATAAAAATTTCATGTTGAGATATTGAGCATTTTGAACCCTTGAAGTAGTGATTATCAGCCTGTCGATTTTATCAATTTTTCCTATGGGACCAGCCCTGGAACCTCAATTTTTTTCTTAGACTTAAATACGAGTATATTGGTGTATTATGGATACGCTTTTCAATACAAAAATCATTTGAAGATGAGTGTCACACGTTCAAAAATAGTACCCGTGGCCCCCCTAAAATTCATGTATCCACTTAAGGGCTAAGATATGACATGAAGGCAAGTTCTCTACGTATCATGTCATGCCCCAACTTTAAGTTATAGCTGAAAGGCTGCCATTGGAAAAAAGGACAAATTAAGAAGCAGCATTATTTGAAAAAAATTAAAACTGAAATCAGGAAGCAACAATAAAACATATTATACTACATACATACATTCGCGCGAAAAACATTAACCTCCTGGTTTGCTCTGTCGGGTAAAAAGTGTTGCACTTTGAGTTCAGTTCTTATTTCCGTGTCGCAAATGAGGTTATCACACAGGTGTTGCCAACTGCCGGATAACAATTCACTCGTAAAAGGCGTGCTCAGATAGCCATTGCTCTATTTAGGTACTTATTCATAACAAATGTCTCTTGATAACCTTTATTAGGTCTGTGTGTTAGTCACAGAAAGGATTCGATTTGAACTGTTTATTTAGCACGTGCTTATGCACGTACGCTAATTGGGTAAGGTTACTAATTAGTTGTAACTTAACGGCCTAGATTACGTATGTAAAGCAAACCAAGTGTTGGCCCTACTAAGATGGGTGACCACAATGACTCAAAATTTTCACGAGATTTTTCGTGGATTGAAAGGCACGTTAAGCTGTTGGTTCCAGCTGTCAACAAATGCAATCTTCACAGTCACTCATATACTCGCAGATGCAAACAGGAACAACTGGCCTTCAACCTGTGCCTTATTTTTTAACGTCGCCTGATCTCGATTCTATTCCAGTCCAGGATATAAGAAATGAAGTTGTAATTAACAAAAATTAAAATAATAAGGGTTGGAGCGCCACGTTAATTCTAGATGTCGCTGCATGCGATCTTTCCTAACAAAAATTTAATATCATTATTTTTAGCTTTTTATGCAAGTAATTAGTGCATAATAAAAATTTAAAAACATTTAACTTTTTGTCAAGAAATTATAAAACTCATAGTTGTTGTGCTACCGTAACAAAAGATTATTAAGTGTTCTGCAATAATACATAACGTAGGTAGGTACATAACATATAAAAATACCTTTTATTTTAGTTTTTATACAATTTACATGTAAATTTGTCGGAAACAAGCTAATATAAAAATTAATAATTTATTACATGTTCTTTGGTCAGAATATAAAGAAAACACAGATATGAAATTTTTTTTTGCTTAAAGGAAATTATTTCTTTTGTGAAAAGTCCAAACATTCCACCTTTTTTCTCGGAGCAACCGTAAACAATGCCACTCTTGACAGTTGCCATCCTTAGAGCAAAGTTGCTATCCCTATTCGGAAAAAATATACCTCATCATCAAGTCTCAGGCCAATGAAATGTTTTCAAACTTCTGAAGTATACCTTAAATATACCAATTATGTACTTCAGTATAATTAATCACATAATTCAAAGCGTCGAGTTCCTTTGTTAGTGGTAATTAATCAATGATACGATCTCGATTATAACGTCAGCTCTGTCAGTCAATGCACTTTGCATTGTTCTTTATACGTTTTGTCATATGATGATCATCACAATCATCATTTCAACTGCAAGAAGTCCACTGCTGAACATAGGTCTCCAAACATTTCCAAAATGACCGGTCGGAAGCGGCCTGCATCCAGGTTATCCCTACGACAATTATCAGGTCGTCACCAACTACCCTACAGACTACTACCTGTCATCCAAGTAAGTAAATACCGGGGCAGCCCACCTAGTTACTAACTTGGATGACAGGTGACGATGTCTATCAATCTAGGATTTAGTGTTACAATGCGGGTTTTGCTTGCTCGAACTTTTTATTTGAAATACAAAAACCGCACTGTAACATCAAATCCTAGGTTGATACGAGTAGGCGTCGACACCTGTCATCCGAGTTAGTAAACAGATGTCTAACGCTTCGCTTGCCGTACTTGGTCGCTATTCAAGAACCTTTCTGTCCCATCAGCCATCGGTTCTACGCGCTATGTACGCGTTTTGTATATCTACGGGGTTAACAGGAGCTCAATCCCATAAAAGTTAGACTTTGGTAAACTACATAAAAGTTTGGCAACTCGCATCACATAGCATATGTCGTTCATTATTGGAAGTTCATCAACACTGAAGAATAAATAAATGGACTTAAAACTCTCGTTTGTAAATTTTTTTGTAATATTTTTTATTGTAAATGCTTTTTTATCTCAATAACGATGGAAGTAGACTACAATAAATGTGTGGCTACTGGAATAAACGTATTAGAGAGGAAAGAAAAAATATGGGATAGTTGCCACTTTATTCAAATCTCTCCTGGAATGAACGTAACACGATTTAGAAAAGAAAGAATAAATATGTGACAGTAGCCACTTTATTCAAATCTGCGTGAACTGCAAATTTAAGCGAACTTGTGAACGAGGAAATTTTGTATTTAGAATATCTATGCCTTGTGTTTCCCGGCAGAGTAGAATAGAACCACTCCATTCTCCTCCCGTGGATGTCGTTGAAACAAAGCTTATAAATAACAAAGGGACCTCTCCAACCCGTCTGGCCAACGTGGAGAGTGTAGGCCAAATCCTCTGACTGCTCTAGCTAGTGTATGGCTTTAGTAGTGCAGAGAGGGTCGTGCTCCTGCATTGAAGACTGAAGAGAACCTGATGATGATGATGATGAATATCCATATCCACATTTTTTTATTTTTTTTCCAAAAGATTTTAAGAATATTTTTCTAAATGTATATATTTTTGATTAATTGAACACTGATACCATCAGCGATTGCTGTCAGCCGCTGACGAGTCAATGCACCATGCGGCCCACGCGCAAATAAAATTTATTGTAATTGCGCCTGGACTGAATATCCATAATACTAAGAATTTAGTGGCAGATGTATGAGTTTCATTGGTGACGGATGTGGCATTGTTATGGCAATGTTTTATAAAGTAAAGGAAGAAGAAGAATTCTTATTATTATTTATTTTATACAAGTGGAACTCCTATAGTTATTTGGGTCCAGTTTAAGGGATGCAATCATAATGTTTTCTTATGTAATAAACGCGATAAAAACCGTATTAAAATAATTTTATTTAAAAGGATGCAATCATAATTACTAATCGAATAAATATCGACCAAGAAAAAGGTACAAAATTCGGCCAAGTGCAAGTCGGCTAAAAATCACTTTATATGGGAAAAACCTAAGGTAAAACTTAAGGCGAAGTGAGTTCACACACGAGCGCCACCCAGCAATTAATGAATTTACTCCTAAATAAAAAAAAAAAATTAAAATCTAATAGCTGATTGTTCTAGTAAATTACTTGTAGTATTTTTTTTGTTACTTTTCATAGATATTACAATCTAAGTTCAAGAGAACGACTTTTTAAGAGAACGAATTATTACCGCCAAAAGTGGCCACTTTTGGCGGTCATAATTCTTTCTCTTAATTCATCAAATTAAAAATAGAGAAATCTTGTACCAATAACATGATGATTCTATTAAACAAATGATGATGATGAATACTACAAGTAATTTACTAGGGAATTCAGCTATTAGATTTTTTTAATTTGATATGATTTATAATGGCTGGGTGGCGCTAGTGTTGAACTCACTTCACCTATCTGTGACAACTGTCATAGCTATCATGATAACTATCTGTCACCAGACTCTGTCTTAAGAACCGTTTCATACGATACGGATAGACGAACTGCACTCCGCCTTGGAAGCGGTGTATACTTAGCTTTAAGTAACTTATTGACGTCAACAATAACATAACATTGTAAACCAATTGTAATTGTAAAGTGACGTTCACCAAATGATATTTAAAATATTATAAGATGAATAAAAATTTTGACTATTGACTATTATTGACTACTGAACGGACGGAAGAAAACGTAAAAATTATTATAGCTACCAAACAAATTTTTCACATCACCCACACATAGGTACATAGTTGTGACGTCACGAATATGTAGGCATTACAGCAATGCGTTTTCATAACGGCTAAAAAAGTGACTTTTATATCAGAAAGAGTTTTTTCGTTTAAAAATGTTTTTTTTTCTCGCTAGTGTGTTTATTTTTGGTAGGTTCTTCCAAAGCAACACGAAAAAAGTATGCCACATGGCTATTCTAGAATTGAGCCCATATTTCACATATGGCTAGCTTCAACACGGTTGCATGAAAACAAGGTTGGCAAAAAAATCGCAGATTCCAAATTAACACTTTAACGAACACGCGAGCTAACTGCTTACCTGGCTAGTACAAATTGCTTGTCACAGCATTATAAAGAGCTTGATGCAAAATAGAATCTTTCGGTAAAGGTGTAGCTAGACTGGAGTCGACAGGTTACTTTTTAGGGTTCCCAAAGAGGTAAAAATGGGATGCAATTCGCGAGATTTCACTGTCCGTCCATCCGTTCGTTTGTCTGTCACTAGGCTGTATCACATGAACTGTGATAGCTTTTTCTGTTGCCACTTTAACAACAAATACTAAAAAGAATACAACAAACGTGATTTTTTTGCCGTTTTTTGCTCGATAGTCAGATGTTGTATAGATAATGGTACTCCCTTCTTGCGTGAGTCCGACTCGCACTTGGCCGATTTTTTATGAGATTATCCTTGTGTAACACTACCTAAGTTTTCCAAAAATATAGCAAATATTTAGTTATAAATACTTCACACAAGATATTATATTCATAATGAGCTCATTAGATGATAAGTCTACCTTAGTTTACTTTGTTGTTGTCTTAGTTGAGTGGAGTTAATAATTTTTTACACAATGTTACTTAGTAGTCAAATCTAGTAAATTTAATAAAAATAGAACCGCGCTTTTTTGTATACCTACTTGCGTATCTTCTGTGGCAGTGCACTCCAACCCTTCATCAAAACATCTGATAATGAAGATAGAAATCCCTTATTAAGGAGCTCTTAAACAATTTATACTATACTCATCATCATCATTTCGTGTAGGTGACACGGTCAGTCGTCCATGCACACCCTGGTGTCAGAGTTCTGCGGAACCGCCTCTCGGCCTCTGATGTGGTTCCTTTAACGACTACCAGATGGCAGCCGGGACCACCGGCTTAACGTGTCTTCCGAAGCACGGAATCATCTTTCTTATCAGACAATCAGGTGAATCATGCCTGCAATGTCCTAACCAAACTGGAAACAACTTAACAAAGTATGCTTCCCGTGGGAATCGAGCCCACGACCCCCGGGTCAAGGCGAACGCCTTAACCACTGGACCACGGAGGCAGTTATATTATACTGAAAACCAAACTAACTTAAAATGTTTATTTCTGATTACTTCACGCGCTGAGACGGCTCAAAGATTTGCGAAAAAAAAGCAATTTTAGTTCTGATATGAATTTTTGTTATTTATTTTTAATGTATAATTATGAGGAGCCCGATGGTCCAGTGGGTGTGAGCTCTATGAGCGCTTACGTATGTTAAGCAACCCCTGGTGCAGTCCCTACTTGGATGGGTGACCGCAAGTGGCATAAAAATATCTCGAGCTCCTCCGTGCTTCGGAAGGCACGTTAAGCCGTTGGTCCCGGCTGTCATCGTTGATGGCAGTCGTTAAGCTATGTCAGATGCCTTTAGGCAGCTTGAAAAATTTGACACCAGTGTTGGCCACTTACGCATACGAAAAACAAAAAACAAAAACAATGTATAATTTTATTATTACGTAGGGCTAACCCGTGGTGCTAACGCAAGTCATTTTTCATACCCAAAGGATGTGCATAAGAACACTTGTGTACGTTGCCTCGTTATAATTAATAATAATGACTCTATCCGTAGATAATAATAGACCCCATGTAGTAGTCACACTCGACTAAACTGTGAAAACAGCATTATGAAACGGATTATCGATCAAGCAACTTCCGCTGTTTGCGTTTTACAACAATAATAATATAATATAATAATAATAATGATTCTTTATTTAAGACAACATGGTCCATTTTTGTTAGTAACAATATTTACTTAATCTAAGTTAGTTACCTTATCTAAGTATTAGTAACAAAATCTTAAAAACTAGGTGTGTTAGTAATCTATAACTAGAAGTGACCGGGTTCGATCTATAAGCCCCCCAATGAGTGGGCTATAGAAGCGGTCCGCTATCATGCGCAAAATACTGTTGCGACTATCGCGAACGTTACGTAACAGCGCGGCAGATTTTTTACGCCAAACCGCATCAAAGCCGTCCGTGCGTGATTCAGCGAACATCGCCGACGAACAATGTTATTTCAACCCGTCAATATGAACAACTTTTCCTATGGGACTTATGCTGAAAATATTTCAATATTTTCATACAAATTGGCCGCTGAACAACAGCTCGCTCCTAGTAATTGGTATCTTGGAAAAATTGTTGCTTATGATTACAGCCATAGAGCAATTGAGACTCGCTCGCGAGAGCAACATTGTGTACTAAGATATATAAGTGTAATAAGATCTATCTAGTCCTACGACGTTGTTGGTTTTTTACAAGCAGTAAGTTTACGAAATAATTGCTACTTAAGGGCGTATCTTAGCAGTATTTTTTCTATGTTTTTCATGCAACTGTATGTCCCTACTTTCTCGCTGAAAATTTTTCTTTTCTAAAAACAGACTAAGAATTTTTTTTGGAAAAAAGTTTTTTATATAAAAATAAAACATATGGCCATACCTATTTTATTGCTAGATTTAATGAAAAAAGAATTGTGCCTCTAGAAGCAGTTTTCAGCGAGAAAATAGAGGAATACATTTGTATGTAAACATACTGGTAGGATACGCTCTTAAGGCCCCACACTAGGCACACTAGCGACGCCAATATGTTATTTTTGAAAAGCCATTGTGTTTCATGGCTATGCACTCCATCACCTATATCATCAGTTATAATGTTGACAAACGCAGAATTATCTTTTAATTACTCTTCCATGTTGGTTTAGGAGAAAAGAAAAAACATAGAATAAACCAGCTGTTATTCTTCCCGCGAAGACTGTAAAAGCCGGTCAAGGGATTGGGTGAAAATCTAAGTAATCACCTCAATAGGCGATGCGGCTAGCAACCCATCACTATTTTGATTCCACTTTGCACCGTAACGCCTACTAACACGCGAAACGTGGCCTTTGGGTTTTATGACCTTGGGCTCTGTCTACCCCGCAAGGGATAGAGATGTGATTTTATGTAGACTCCGTCATGCCTTTATGTCAATGATTTAAATATTGGCCAATTTTTCAATGCTTGTGTGGGTGACAGCTTTGCGTTAGCAAACGCGTCCTGTCAATTAAAGCCATCAAAATCCGTCAATTTGGTAGAGCTATGGCTATGTGTGCACATGACTACGAGATGGACACTATTTTTTAAAAGTCTATCTAGGCCACAGACTTAAAAAAAATTTTTTTCGCCTTCGTGATCTAGGCTTTATCTATACATATAATAAAACAGTAAAAATATTTTGTCTGTACATTTAGTATTTTTGACTGAAATGGATATAGGGACACTTAAAAAGAATAATAGAAAGCAAAAAAAAAAACTTAGAATTTCTTATCTGTCTGTCTGTCTGACTGTCTGGAAATATGCGCCACGGAGCTCGTCATGTATGTATGTAAAATAAAAAAATAAATTAATAAATATATACGGACAAATCACACAGATTGAGCTAGCCCCAAAGTAAGTTCGAGACTTGTGTTATGGGATACTAACTCAACGATACTATATTTTATAACAGATACTTATATAGATAAACATCCAAGACCCAGGTCAATCTGAAAAAGATCATTTTCCATCTTGACCTGACCGGGAATCGAACCCGGGACCATCCGTGTCGCAGGCAGGCGTGTTGACCGCTGCGCCACGGAGCTCGTTAAAATGATCACGTTTATCTCTGGAAATATTGGACGGATTCGAATGAAACTTTTTTTGCTATATAGCTATTAAGCCGCGGCAACATATGAGGTAGAAATGATTTTGATAAATGGAACACCTGATGCAGCATCATAATGATCCAGCTGAACTATAAGAAATATATAAGTGGAGCCTTAGCAAAAGTTGTTAAGCTTGATGAGCATTTTTGTTGAGTTATAAAAAATCTGAGATTTGTTACACCTCATGCAGAACCAAAATGGTCCAGGTAAACTATAAGAAATATATAAATTACGCCTTAGCAAAAGTTATTCAACCTGATGAGCATTTTTTGTTGAGGTATTTAATTTGAAGATTTGGAACACCTGACGCAGAATCATAATGGTCCAGGTAAACTATAGGAAATATAAAAATGACGCTGTAGCAAAAGTTGTTCAGCCTGATTAGTATTTTTTGTTGAGGTGAAAAAATCGAAGATTTAGAATATCTGATACACTAAGTACCATGTTAAATGTTATATCGACAATTTTACAGAGTCACACTCTCCTTTGGGATAGAATGCGTAGAGTACGATTAGCTCATATTACTGGTGACCGCCCAAAAGTCCCCCCTTTGGCAACGTAGTTTTCAGCCCATACGACAAAACATGACTTTGCTGTCCCTCCAAGCCTTCAACACCCAGTCAACACTTAAAGGCGAGGTCCGTCCCTCCCGAAGGCCCTTTGGAGATGTGCGATAGGTTGAAGGCGCTTTGCCCATACTTCAAAGCTTGGTAAAGTAGCGCAAGCTCACTTGGAGCTAGCTATAATAGTCTTCTTCTTATCGTATTGGTGGCTCAAAAGTCTAAAAGAATCCTATATTATATCCCTAGCAGCAGCCAATGCAATGCCACAGAATTAATAATAGCAATGCCATACAATTTTATAGCACTGCTACAAGTATTTTCTTATGTATGTTTACTTCGTATTAAGGTATATTAATACGCCGAAGTCATACTTATAGTCGACGCGAACAGAGGTCGGGGCATCAGCTAGTATAATCTAAGTATATTAGCATTAATGAATTATCTTTCTAGGTATTACCGCATCAACTAACTTGATCAAAATTATATCTCCATGGAAGTGGGATTCTTCCCACCATCCAAAATTCGCGCCTACGTGCGTGTCGATTTGGTCTTTAGGACCCTGCCTTTTATAGCACCTGGTTCCTTGCATGCTGCATAATTAAATACCCGAAGACATATTTTATTGATGACTTTTATTCTTGTAAGCGTTTAGGATTATTTTAATTTTATATAGTGTCCGTTCCGGTTAGAGAATATTAAGGATTTATTTATTTATATACGGACAAATCACACAGATTGAGCCAGCCCTAAAGTAAGTTCTTATGTAAGACTTGTGTTATGGGATACTACCTCAACGATACTATATTTTATAATAGATACTTATTATATAGATAAACATCCAAGACCCAGGTCAATCTGAAAAAGATCATTTTCCATCTTGACCTGACCGGGGATCGAACCCGGGACTTCCGTGTCGCAGGCAGGCGTGTTGACCGCTGCGCCACGGAGCTCGACGATGTGCAGAGGTTTAGATTTAACAGTGCAGCTGTTTTGTGTGATGAACGTACATCTCGAAATTGATGTAGAATTTATATAAAACATAGTATTAATTAAGAAATAGATCGTCAAACAACCCACACTTGTAATATAATTAAAAACAACAAAGTATATACTAAATACTAAACTGCCACCCTGAAAAATTTGTAAATAAATGTTGTGTGTGCGTTTGATTGTTATGCTTTCATGCGCCACCTGTTTGTTAATTGGTGGATAAAGCCTCTGCCTATAAGTCGCCTTATACGGTTGTGTAATAAAGTTAAATTAAATACATAAATTGGCCCTTGGCTACTTTCGCAATAGATATATTCCGAAAAAAAAAAACAGAACTTGTACTCTTCAAAACTTATACAAAAAACAGCGGTGGCTAAAGATCATAGCAACAAGTGGAGGCCTGATACAGCCGCATCGAATGCGACCAGTTCACCGACAACCATATCGCACAAACGAGACCAGTTTGGCCACAAAAATGTTTGCCTAGCACGGCGATTGTGGCACATAACAGAATAATTGGCCGACAAATCACGCGAACCATAAAAATAACACAGGTGTCGGCAAAAATGATGTGGAATCATATATCGTAGGAGATTCCAATTTGGTTCATTATTACTAACGTTTACCATCATCAGATCTTTTTTTAGTCTCCACTGCAGAAGCATGACCTCTATTACTACCAGAGCCATAGGTATATTAGCCAGAGCAGTCAGAGGATTTGGCCTACACTCTCCACACTTATGTTCTGAGCTCCACACTGACCAGACCAGGGTTGGTGACATCCACGAGAAGACTTGGAGTGGTCCTATTTTACTCTGCTACGTATACACGTTAAATTCTAAACTGTTTATCAAATTTTCAATAATACACAAATGTACCTAGTGCTTCATGAAGCGGAAGTTGCAAGACTCAGTCTACGTTCAAAAAGAAAGTAGACAAAAAAATTAAACGAAAAGCAGACATAGATAGTGTTTCTAATCAAAAATGTAAGTAAACAATCTAACTAATAGGTAATTCGATTGGCTGGCATAAAACCAATTCCTTTACTTGCATAGAAAAATATAAAGATAAATAATTTCAAACAATTAGGTGAGCCCATTTTACGACGTTGACGCATAACAAAATAAATCCAGGAAAACAAACTTCCCACCTATATTCAAAGCCCACACTATAAACAAGATTGATACCTCCAAAACCCATGCCGTGTCTAAGTAGCCATTAATGCACTCATTAGGGCTCCGCCCTCAAATAACTTAGCGCTCCGCTGACGGCCCGGAATGTATGCAGATACGTTTGTGGTAAATAACCATTTATTTTACTGGGTTTCCTTTGTTTAACTTAAATAGAATTAGCTACATGGAATTGCGCGTCTTTGGTGGCCTGTGATTTGATTTCTAGACTATTTTAATTTGATTAAATTTCTAGCTCAGCAGAAGACTGCAAGACCGAGACTGCAAGAACTGACGGACATCTGCGTATATCCGGAATTTTATCTATAAATGTGTATATAAATGTGATTGTGATATAGGGGACAAATTCACGAGTATAAGTTGTAGCTTTTACAATTAAAATGTAAAGCTACTATTTCCCCCCAGGTTTGGCGACAGGCGGCTCATGGCCTACTATTTTGATACAAATCTACGATCTTTATTTTATAATAAATACACATCCAAGACCTAGGCCAATCTGAAAATCGTTTTCCATCATAACCTGGCCGGGGACCGAACCAAGGTCCACTAGTCCCCAGACTAGCGTGTTTACCACTGCGCTACGTAGGCCGACAATATTACAGCACAACAACTGAGGAGGAAATTTGAAATTCAAATAAAGAGGAGGGGGGATGAGTAAATTATCAACATTAAACAAAGCGACGGGCTTAGCTACTAATTTCAACTTTTTCAGGCATTCCCATGCATTCTATCAATGGCTTCCCATAAGTTTCTAGGCATTGTTTCGCGACAATCAGTTGTTTTTATTGCTATCGCTAATTTATAGGCTTCGGATGGGGTTCAAAGCCATTGTCAGGTTTTTAAGGTGTTTTCGATTGTTGACAATAAGATTATAGTAGATGCCGGAGAGAAGGAAATAATTTGTCAGAGTTTTTAATACATAACCAGCAATGCCGATAATCTAGCCTTATCTTTATAAGTTCAGCTAGACTAGGCTAGATTATCGGAAATAGTACTTAAACAAAGTGTTTGGTATCAGGTATCGGATAGTTTCTCAACATTAATACGAACAACCTTTGCTCTGTGACCAAACTTGAAATCATCTTGAAAACACAATGAGCTTTCTATTGGTAATGTAGTGTGAAGCTGGGACTACCATTAACAGTTAAAGTGTGGACCTGGATGTAAAGCTTTACTTTGCGTTTTCACCAAAAGTGGCCGCTTTTAACAAAAACGCTAAGAAAGCATCACGTTCTCACCTTAAACTCAATCTCACGCTTTGCAGAATAAAATTTTAAATGATATTTCCGGTTTTTGTCTAAGAACTTCTTCTTCTTCCTTGCCTTGTCCTTATTTGGGGTCGGCTTTGTATGTCAACTCTCTCCAAAGTTTCCTGTTACCAACCATATCGGCACAAGTGTGTCTAAGGACTTATGTGGAAAAAATCAATGTAAAAATCATCAGTATCATCATTTAAACACACATGTTAATATCATAGCACTAATATACCCTTTTATGCGTCAGCTATCGCTCATGCCATCACGGAAGCTATTTGATTTACGAACAATGCCTGTAATTAATTTATAATTGTATGTTAGGACCTAATTGAATTATCACATTGCGTGTGTCATCAGATAGTGACCGCGCATTCTCACCGAGTGCATCGCAATCATTGACTTACAGCACGATGACTGCCATGATAGTCATCCATCACATTACATTCTGGAAAATCTTGTTTAAAAGCAGGTCACTCACGTTTTATTCCGTCGGCATTGCTGACTATAGTATCAGATTCACCAGGAGTCCATTTTCAAGTCAATAGTCAAAAATTTTGATATTTTAAATGTCATTTGGTGAACGTCAATATACATTTACAATGGTTTACAATGTTATGTTATTGTTGACGTCAATAATTTATTTAAAGCTAAGTTTACAAGGCCAAGTATATCCCGGCAAAATAGCATGTAAGTAAGTGTAACCAGTTTTTAAACATAATGTATTTTCTCACGTTCTCACTGGACCACGTTCATTGAGATTTATATAAGTACTAGCCTATGTCCTTCTCAGTACCGTAACCTATGTGTATGCAAAATTTCATGACGATCGGTTCAGTAGATACGACGTGAAAGCGTAACAAACAAATAAACAAACAAACAAACTCACTTTCGCATTTATAATATTAGTTAGGGACTAGCGGCCGTCCCTGGCTGCTCCCGGAAATGTATTATACTCATAAACCTTCCTTATGAATTACTCTATCTATTGGTGAAGTTAGTTTGAATTCCAACCAAGGACTTTCAGAGGTTTCAGAGGGGTTAACATTCACAAAAGAAAAGCTACGGGCAAAAGCTAATAACACTATAAAATCTAATAAAACAGGAAATTCGCTGAGAACGGAAACAGTATAAATATATATGATATGACTAATTGTACGCGTCAGCCATCGCCATGGACTGTCCAAGGAGTAATTACCATATACCAACCACGCTTGGGAGATTTTACATTGATAGCCTATTGTTACAGTCACCATTGTGATAAAAGGATTCCCATTGGTATAAATTTTTTTTACTAGCTTTCCTTGTCCCACTGCTGGGCAAAAGCCTCTCCTCTTTCCTTCCATTCTTCTCGGTTCCCTGTGGTAACTTTCCAGTTGCTATCAAATGTCCTTATATCGTCCGACCACCTTATCTTTGGTCTTCCTCTTCTTCTGTGGCCATCGGATGGGAGCCAGTCAGTTAGAATGCGAGCCCACCTATCCGGGTGCATGCGGCAGACGTGACCCGCCCAGTTCCACTTTAATCTAGCCGCCTTATTGCCTACATCCATGATTTTTGTGATGGAGCGCAGCGTCGTGGTATAAATTAGGATAGAGAAATTAAGGGTTCAGTACGAGAGAGTGACTAAACGGAACCCATCTTCTCTAACAAATAGATAAAGATGTATGTAAATTTACCTTACACGGCGGAGTCAAATAGGACCACTTCACGTCTTTGACGAGCTCCGTGGCGCAGCGGTCAACACGCCTGACTGCGACACGGATGGTCCTGGGTTCGATTCCCGGTCAGATCAAGATGGAAAATAATCTTTTTCAGATTGACCTGGGTCTTGGATGTTTATCTATATAAGTATTTATTATAAAATACAGTATCGTTGAGTTAGTATCCCATAACACAAGTCTCGAACTTACTTTGGGGCTAGCTCAATCTAAGTATGTGATTTGTCCGTATATATTTATATATAAAAAAAAAAACGTCTTCCCGTGGATGTTGTAGAAGACGACTACGGAAACACAAGCTAAACAAAGCTTATAAACATCAAAGAGACCTTTCCAATCTGTATGGCCAGCGTGGAGGGTGTAGGCCAAATCCTCTGACTGCTCTGGCTAATATATGGCATGTAGTACAGATAGGATCATGCTCCTGCAGTGGAGACTAAGAGAAATCGCTTACTATATGTAGATGGCATGCCAATGCCACAGATATTTTCTATTCTGATGGTGATGTTAATTTACCTCTGGATTAAGATACTTCTAAATGAGCTGACGATTGATAAATCTCATCACACATTAAGGGTAGAGTCGGTAAACATAAAAGGCATTATCAACACGTCTGATATAAATGTTAATTGTTGAAACAATTAAGTTAAGTCCTCTGCACACGGAGATATCGCTTTGCAGACATGTGTAATATTTGTAAATGCATTATTTTTACTTAAAATTGTTGAGTCAAACTAAATTAAGTTAAACTACAAATTACAAGCAGTACTAGTAGGTAGTTCGTCGCGAATTTTGACCTCGTTAACATATTTACATATCTCGTTAACTACTGAACCGATTTTGATGCCTATTGAAAATTGTACTAGTAATACATACAAAGTTTCTAAATTTTATTGTATTGTACAGTGCGCCCCTTGTCTCGTCAACAAACCTTCATAGCGTCCTGTATACAACCCAAGGCTTGGAACCGGTGCCAAATGTTCACGTACTGTACTGGTCTTTAGAGGTACTTTTATTTCCGTACCTGGGTAACTGTTCCAGGTGAGTACCGGTACTCCGCCTTAAAAGTACCGGTACCTCCTGTAGTAACCGGGCGGTAAAGTTACGATGCGTCGCCCAATACTTCTATTAAAACGTAGCGCTCGCTAGATAGGAGTCGATGTCCTCCAAGTTTGGTTTATGTTATTAGACTTTTGAAGTTATGTTCACTAAATCTACTATGTCACGTGACGCAAATATTTGATTGGTACCGGTATAATACCGGGTACAGGCGGTAACCTGTACCACCTGTATCGGTACTATTTTTCCGTCATCTGGTACCGGTATCTTACCAAGGTCAACGATACCGGTTCTCATAAATACCGGTATTTCAAGTCTTCCCCGTACATAACTGACGACTGGGAACCATTGAAAAACGCGCCGGCGTCGTTAACCAACCTCCAAGGGGTTCCATGACGACTGGGAACCGGTGGACAACCGTCTCATTAAGCTCGTGTGTCCTAGGCCTTACTCAACTATGTCCAGCGGAGGATGTCCGCCATTGAAATGGCCGTTCCCGTGGGATGGTCGCCATGACAATTTTTCGCATCCTATACCTAGCGTTAATTATTTAGTAATTGGCTTTGAAGTATCCTTTACTTAATGCTTAATTACATGTCATAGCATACTCGCTTTATATAGTCAAAGCATATTCGTATAGTGTCAGAATAGTAGTCTTTCCGCTAGTATGAACTGGCATGCAGGCAACTCGTACTGGGGGTGGCAAACTAGGTAATATTCAAACACCCAGCACAAGAAGCATGACAGCTAGAAGAAGGAGCGTCAGGGCCATTGGGTTCGTCACAGCGATACCGGCGGTCAACATGCTTGCCTGCGACACGGATGTTCCCGGGTTCGATCCCCGGTCAGTTCAAGTTGGAAAATGATCTTTTTCAGATTGACCTGGGTCTTGGATGCTTATCTATACATGGCGAAATTTTGATCGTTCTGGACCCTTAAAGGGGTGATTCAGCCCGTCGATATGAACCATTTTTCCTATGGGACCAATGCTGGAAAGTCAAATTTTATTTCGACATTTTCATACAAAAGTGTTCAGCCGCCCGGGCAATTTGTATAGGAATGTCGATTTTTTTTTCGAGTTTACAGCATTTGTCCCAAAGGAAAAGTTGTTTATATTAACAGGCTGAATCACCCCTTTAATGGTCCGGAACGATCAAAATTTCGCCATGTATAAGTATCTAATATAAAATATAGTATCGTAGAGTTAGTGTCCCATAAAACATGTCTCGAACTTACTATGAGGCTTGTGTGATTTGTCCGTATATATTTATTTATATATTTATAATGTGCGTCGCAAACGGGCGCACTGAATAGCGGCAGACCTAAGTTTAAATACCCTGGACCAAAGACAATATAATACTAACGTAATAGACTGCCCACCTCATACAAAAATATTGGACCAAATTAAGGTTGCGAAATGCAGGCGAATGTATGGCGCAGGAGAGTTGCTTGCTACTCGACACTAGATGGCAGTAATCTGCGTTAGCCCTTATCTTACTAAATATACGGTGTCATTTTAAAATATTATGCCTAAAATATTGTTTTGATTTTTAATAAGATATATTTTGTGAATCATGTTTTTATATTCTCATACTACGGTAGATACAATGTTGTGTAGTTTCGAGTGGCGCCATCTATGCGAGTCTCTGAGAACAAATCGTACGATTAAGGCGTTGAGACCACATGCCTGGACCAAAAAGTTTGTTCGTGTCATTGTAGCTGATGAATGGTTGAACGCATAAAATGCAGTTTTCTTGATTTTGATCTACATATTAAGACATTATTCTGTTTTTACTTGCAGATGTTTATTTTATGTGCTTCGCATTTTAGTTACTAAGGGAGATGTATGATTCAACTTAATAATGGTCCACTTCTGCACATCGCACATGACATTGGCTCCCACGACAACCGTTACCGTCACAATAAGACCACGGGAATGTGGACATCTGCGAGACAACAATCGGCTTACTGGAACACTGGGTTTGCAATCAACCACACAAACAAACACACATTCATTGATCCAAGAATACTTAGTGTACGTAATATAGTCTCCGGTCTAGAATAGAAGTTGCGTTTTTTTGTTTTTTTTCATACATACGTACAATCACGTCTTTTTCCATTACGGGGTAGACAGAATATGAATATTTCATCAAGATTTTTATGTCAAATGTGATCTGAGTCCTTTGACAAGGTGAAACTAGCGTAGAAAAAAAACTTCCTTTTAAACATTGTTAGTATTGGTTCTTACTTTGGCTCTATCTTAACCGTTGTTTTCTCTTTTGTGTGTGTGTGTGTGGTCATTTTTCAAGCTGCCTAAAGTCATCTGAAGTAGCTTAACGACTGTCATCAATGATGACAGCTCGATAGACATCTAAACCGTTAGTGATAGAGATATGAGTATATAGACATGTGTGCTCGTGGTAATCCACGAATGGTAATCTTATTGTGACAGTAACGGTTACTCGTGGGAAATGAGAGACATGTGCAATCAAAAGCCAACTCAGTTTATACTGATGTAAATTGATGGGACTGTTGTGTGATTAGCTGAGCCTATGTTTACATAATTAAGGCGCTCTTATAGTAACACTAGCGCCACCCAGCAATTAAATTCCTTAAATCATAAATGGTATCAAATTTAAAAAATCTAACAAGTACAAAACTACTAAATTACTTAAAGTATTTTTTGTTTATGACAAGTAATTTACTAATGCCTTATTTAAAGAGAAAAATCGATTAACGCTAAAAGTGGCCACTTTTGGCGTTAATCTGTTTTTCTCTTATTTTATCAAACGAAAATGAATACAAAAATACTACAAGTAATTTTCTAGATATCTACTTGTTAGATTTTTAAAATTCGATATGATTTAGGATTAAAAGAATTAATTGCTGGGTGGCGCTAGTGTTACTATAGGAGCGCCTTAAGGTGGATACCATGGAGATGTATGTACTACGTCTTCCGTGGTGGATACACATGCTGCTTGCTTTGACTATATACTCTCTAGACACCGTCATGCCATTATTGTAATGATTAAAAAAGTGGCCCCAATTTTTCAATGCTTGTGTGCATGACGGCTTCGCCGTGTGGATCCCGGCAGAGTAGAATAGGACCACTCCGAGTCATTCCGTGGATGTCGTAAAAGGCGACTAAGGAAACACAAGCTAAACAAAGCTTATTAACATCAAAGAGACCTCTCCAACCCGTCTGGCCAGCGTGGAGAGTGCAGGCCAAATCCTCTGACTACTCAGGCTCTATGGCTCTGGTAGTACAGAGAGGGTCGTGCTCCTGCAGTGGAGACTAGAAAGACCTGATGATGATGATGATGATGACAGCTTTGTGTTATCATTATCACACGCGTCCTGTCAATTAATGCCATTAAAATCCATCAAATTGGTACCTATGTGTTTGCATGATTGACTATGTTTATGGTTGGATACAATTTTTTACGCTTTTAGGCTATCTAGGCTTTATATAATCTAAGGCTTGCTTACTGGTTTAGAAGATAGGATGCCGTAGCGACAAAATAACTGGTAAAAAAATTATTGCGGTGAGGAAGAATAGCTAGAATTTAGGTTTTTCAAGAGCGCAGTAAGGCTTACGCATTATATTTTTTCGTGTTGCTTTGAAAAGACTTTCCAAAAATAAACAAATTAGTGAAAATAGATTTTTAAACAAAAAAACTCCTTCAGAGATAAAAGTTATAAAATTACATATTTTTCGACGTAATGAAAACGCATTGCTGAAATGCCTACACATTCGTGACGTTACAAGGAGGTATTTTGTATGGGCGTAAAATTTTGTTTGATAGCTAAAATAAATTGGTTACGGTTTATTAAAGTTGCTACGAATTTAGTTACTGGGGAACTAGTTAAATTTCATTTTAAGATGTTTTACTATTAAAAACGGTCTTGCCCACTCAATTTTGAAGGAGATCCTTTGGAGATGTCTTTTTAATTGAAACTCGTCGAAATACGAAAAAAACCACCTTCCATACAAAATGACAATCTGCTGATCGACTTTATATGGAACGTATTTCATGATATTCCTTTTTTGATGTCCTAGAGAATGTTCAATATCTTAGAATCATCATATTCCTTAAATATTGTTACTACCATTCCAATACACGATGTATAGTAGTCGAGTTTTCGTCTTTTACCTTTATCTTGTACTACCAGTCCGCCCCGGCTTCACCCGTGGTACAAACCTAGCCTACTACACTCAGGAAAAACGTGCCTATCCAACGATGAAAGATTTTTTTAAATCGGCCCTGTAGTTCCTGAGTTTAGCGCGTTCAACCAAAGAAACCGTGAACCGTCGAAAATTAGCCGTGTGGTACCCGGCAGAGTAGAATAGGACCACTCCAAGTCTTCCCGTGCATGTCGTAGAAGGCGACTGAAACCCAATCTATACAAAGCTTATGAACAACAAAGAGACCTCTCCAACCCGTCTGGCCAGCGTGGAGAGTGTAGGCCAAATCCTCTGACTGCTCAGGCTAATACTTAAATATGGCTCTGATAGTACAGAGAGGGTCGTGCTCCTGCAGTGGAGACTATAAAAGACCTGATGAAGAAGAAGAAGAAGACCAAAGAAACAAACAAACGCTTCAGCTTTTTAATATTAGTATAGACTATAAAATATAAATAGAACTACAATAAGCATTTTTCTATAATTGCCGCTGAAACGATTTCCTCACACGTCTCGTAAAAGTACAATTACTCAGGAGCAGGAAACCCGTTAAGCTTATTGCATAGGAGACAGAGAAGATACATGTAGAGGCTAAGCTTCATACGATAGGTATAATTATACATTATTATAAATCATGACGCGGTTAGTAAGACATTTTTTTTTAAATATTTTTTTTTAATATATACAGACAAATCACACAGATTGAGCTAGCCCCAAAGTAAGTTCGAGACTTGTATTATGGGATACTAACTCAACGATTGAAGACATGCTGGAGAGAAGATTGTTACTAGCCAGGCCTGTTGACATAATCATAATAATAATCATTTTTGAAACGGGGTTATACGATCCGAGTGGGAAATCAAGCAGCTTGCACATTCTTCAATTTGGTTTTACATAGGTAAGTTCTTAACACATTTACGGACACTTAACCAGACACATTAGATATTACAATAGAATTTGTCTACTGGCAGAAGCGGTCCAAAAAGTGTTTTATATTCTTGCCACAAAGAACTTTTGTCTCTGGTTCTTAGTTATATAAATAAAATACCAGACAAAATTAAAGAGTCGAATATTCCTAAAACGGTATGATCTAGCGGAAATGCAGAAGGTATAGAATTAACAATTATTTGGACATGGCAGAGGAATCGTTGGCTGATGTTGACAAAGATGCTGTGCATGCTAGTTGTCTTAAGAACGAAAATAAAGAAAATACCGTGAGAACTGTAAAAGAAAAAGCTGGTGTAGAAATTAACGGTGTCAAGTCAAACGGTACTAATTTAAAAATTGGCGTGCCCCAAGGATCGATCTTAGGACCATTTCTTTTTCTAGCTTATATCAATGACCTGCCTTACATGGTTGAGAATGAAGCGGGCATTGTGTTGTTTGCTGATGACACGTCTCTTATATTCAAGTTAGATCGACAAAGCGAAGACGCTGTCGCAGCAAATAACATTTTGACTAAAATTTCTTACTGGTTTTCAGCCAATAATTTATTGCTAAATGCTCTTAAGACCCAATGCATTAAATTTACTCTCCCGAACGTGAGGCAGACCAACGTTGATATTCTAGTAGACGGTCAAAAACTAGGTTTTGTAAATGATACTACCTTCCTAGGGATCACAATCGACTCTAAACTACAATGGGGTGCCCATATTTCTAAACTTTCCAATAGGCTTAGTTCTGCAGCATATGCTGTGAGGAGGATAAGACAATTGATAGATGAGGCAACTGCTAGGCTCGTATACTTTAGTTATTTTCATAGCTTAATGTCATATGGATTACTTCTGTGGGGAAAGGCAGCCGACATTAAAACTATTTTTATTTTACAAAAAAGGGCAATTCGTGCCATTTACGGCTTAGGATCGAGGGACTCACTCAGAGAGTTGTTTAAGGACATCAATATTTTAACTGTAGCCTCACAGTATATATTTGACAATATAATGTACACAAGAAAAAATATTTCTAAGTTTAAGAAAGTAAGTGATTTAATTGATAGACCCTTGCGTAACAATCATAGATTATTTCTTCCGCGGTTTCGGCTAAGCAGAGTTAGTGATTCGTTCATGGGGAACTGTATACGCTATTATAACAAATTGCCAAAGTCAGTCCTTGAAATGCCTGATAGTAAATTCAAAAGTTATGTGAAACGATTATTATGTAAAAAGGCATATTACAGGACTGAAGATTACCTTACTGATAGCAATATTTGGCTTGAGCTTGGCGCAGACGCCTCGTAATTCTGTATGCACAGAAATATTACGTTTGGTACGTTCGGTACATAATATTTTATAATATGACATTTTTATTTAATTTCAACAATTTGACATTTTGCTATTTAAATTTTACCTATTTAACATTTCAATGATGACATATTTTTTTTCCAATTCAATTTTTATCATGACATTTAATTAAAACAATGCACACTCAGTCCACATATATATAAGTAGTTTATAAGGTCTAACTAGAATTGTGAGTTGACGTCGCTTGGAGAAAATGCGCTGTGCAGTTTGTTGCCGCTTCTTCTGCACTCCGCTTTGGAAGCGGCCTAAACTTAGCCATAAGTAATTATTGACGTCAACAAATTTTTTTTGTTGTAAAAATTGTAAACACAAATATGACAATTAATAAGTGTTCAAAGAAACCTATATTAAATAAACGATTGAATTTGAATTTGAATCTGGAAAATGGTCGCATGGCTCTAAGATAAGATGCAATCTAAGGATAGATTTTTGGTGAAATAATAAAAGGTTTTTGCCCAGCTGTGGGACTCTCTTTGTCATTTAGGAAAAAATGCTGTGGATGACTTTATTATGTAATAAGAAATAAACATAACTATATATGACAGTGGGATATAAATATCTCAAAAGCAGACCTGGGTCTCTGCAGTATTTCTGCTTTGGTCGCGGGTTCGATTCCTGTTTGCATTCCGCGGCGGCTCGTAAACTTGGAACAATGGATGTTAGGCGCAGTAGCTCAATGAGCTCAAACTCCAAGCGACGTGGAAACGATGCGAATGACCCGAGCGACGACCTTGCTAGGCCGGAGTAAGAGCGGAAACAAGTGTTTTAATTTCATCAACACCAGCCCCCCTATTTACTAACTCGGTGTACAACGATTTGATTGTCACTTAAGCATCCATTACGGTTTTCATATCTTAAATAAAAATAGTCATTCATACCGAAGCCGTAATGAATATAGAAGTTACTATGAAAATGATATACACCGTAGCTGTCAAAAGTTAGCAAATAGGCCTGCTGGTCTTTGTTAGTCTCCACTGCAGGAGCACGACCCTGTCTGTACTACCAGAGCCATATATAAGCAAGAGCAGTCAGAGGATTTGGCCTACACTCTACATGCTGGCCAGACGGGTTAATGGTCTCTTTGATGTTTAATTTGTTTGGCTTGTGTTTTCTAAGTCACCTTCTACGATATCCACGGGAAGACTTGTAGTAGTCCTAGTTTTCTCTGTCAGGAACCAAACGGCGGCAGCTTTTGCAATGCCAAAAAATATAGTCCATGTCATTCAAGATCGGATGCGAGAGATATATATCGAAATTTGTTGCTGGAGACCGGGATCCATTTAAAAGCATTGTAGTGGTTATAGGATTAGATGAAATAATGATATTTTCTCTTTATGAGCATCGTGTGTATGAAAAAATTGTATGAAAAAATTACTTTTCCATATAAAAATATTCAGCCACTCGGTCAATTAGTATGAGAATGCCAATTTTTTTAAATTTCCTGTATTGGTCCTAAAGAAAAAGTTGTTCATATCGACGTGCTGAATCACCTCTTTAAGGGTCCAAAGTGATCAAAATGTGTATTGAACACCGAAATTCCCGTGAGGTGCAACTCAGTCCGTTAAAATGAACAACCGGGACCAATGCTGGAAAATCAATCAATTAATAATTAAAAAAAATAATTGCCGACTGCCCTCGTTCTTCAAAGTTATTTTTTTATTTTTTTGCAGACTTCAAACAGCTTTTGACACTCCGGAAAAAAATACAAATTTAATAACATTTCATATTTCAAAATCGGTCAAGCCGTTTAGGCTACTAAAAGTGAAAATGGAACTGACATACTTACAAAATAAATGTCGGTGGTTAATGTACACACTGTATATATTTATTTATACATTAACTTCTAATTACAATTTAACTAGTAACTACAAACATTTTCAAATTTAGCTCTTGACTGCGACTTTGTAATACTTTGTACATGAAATTTCATCCCTTTGGAAACCTAGTTTCGGTTTCAAATTATCTCTTATGTTTAATCAAGAATATTTTTTTATACACTATTTTAAAAGGGCCAAATCCACTACAAAGATTCTTAAATTGTATTTACAGCAACGTTCTAGAGAATATTTCATCATCATCATCATCAGCTTTCCATAACCCACTGCTGGCATATTTACTTCTTCATATTTAATTATAACTAGTGCATGTTAACTATTTTCCATAATTGATAAAAATATGGGTACCTACCTAGTTAGTGACGACTTACGAATTTAGGTACTTTTCCCGTTTGGCCATTTTACTTGTGAATTGCATACAATGTACAACAAGTACTTTTAACACCAAACGGTGTCTCGGTAAGTGAAGGAAAGATGGCGCTCATATTTCTACAAGCTGCTGAACCAGCAGCACAAAGAGGTCCAGCCACCAAACCTTCCTCCGAATCAGGGACTAGTGCTACCCATAACGCCTGAGGAAGTTCACTTAGCTCTTCGCCGCATGAAGAATCGGAAAGCTGTCGGAGCTGATGGAGTCCCCATTGAAGCCTGGAAGGCGATGGGTCCTCGTGGTGTGGGCATCTTAACGAACCTTTTTAACCGCGCACTATTCACCGGTAATATCCCTGACCAATGGAGACTGAGTATTATTACACCAGTCTTCAAGGGAAAGGGATCGGTGCAAGAGTGCAGCAATTACCGAGGTATAAAGGTCATGTCCCACACCATGAAGCTCTTTGAGCGGATCATAGACTCTCGGATCCGACAGGAGTGTGCTGTCTCGGAGTGTCAATATGGTTTTCGCCCAGGGCTTGGGACCATGGACCCTATATTTGCCCTAAGGATCGTCTTGGAGAAATACAGGAGGAAGAACACGCCTCTCCACTTCGTCTTTTTGGATATGGAGAAGGCCTTCGACTGTGTTCCCCGAGAGATGATCTGGTGGGCATTGAGGTCCAAAAGGGTTCCCGAGATCTATATTGACATCATCCGCGACATGTACCATGATTCCGATTCCATAGTTCGGACTGCTGTTGGCGACACCAAACCCTTCCCTGTCACAGTCGGAGTGCACCAAGGCTCGGTCCTCAGTCCCTTCATGTTCAGTGCGATATTAGACGAAGTGTCAAACAGCATCAGAAATGCACATGAGCAACCCCCGTGGCTGCTCATGTATGCTGACGATATCGCACTGGCAGATGCGGACAGGGGAAGACTGGTGCGACGTGCGAATATGTGGAAGGAGTCGCTTGAGAACAGTGGTCTGAAAGTAAATGTGGCGAAGACAGAGTACATGGCATGCAACGTTACAGATCCCCAAACAGTACGCATAGGCGGAAATGTTGTTGAGCGTACAGAACAGGTGAAATACCTGGGCTCTGTACTACACGCGTCCGGGGACATCGACAGCGACATCAAAGCTCGCATAACGGCTGCGTGGGCAAAGTGGCGCGAGGTAACTGGTGTCATATGTGACCCGAAAATGCCGGTTAAACTAAAAGGACAGGTCTATAAATCCATCATTAGACCTGTCCTTCTATATGGGAGTGAAGCGTGGCCTGTGCTCGAGCGGCACAAGAGCGCGCTGCGTGTCACGGAGATGAATATGTTGCGCTGGATGTGCGGAGTCTCTCGAAGAGATCGAGTGAGAAACTCCCGCATTCGCGGCAGCCTTCATGTCCGTGACATAGCAGACAAGTTACAAGAGAGCCGCCTACGCTGGTACGGTCACGTTTTGCGAAAACCGGCAAATTACGTAGGGAACATATGTCTGGCCATGCCACCTCCCCCGGGCCCTGGCAGAAGGGGGAAACCCAAGAAATGTTGGCTTGATGTCGTTACGGATGATATGCGTGCCAATGGTCTCACAAGCAAGGATGCTAAAGACCGTGCGAAGTGGAGAAGCAAAAGCCGGAAAGCGGACCCCGGGCTCCGAAGCGTTCCAGCTGAGGATGCAACTGGGACAACGCTCAGATGAGAGAGAGGTGTCTCGGTAAGTACCTCAGCTAGGCTATCGAGGCCAAGAACCACAACATAGCCTAGCCTAGACCATACACTAAAATAGATAACATACATTTATTAGCCTTCAATGCTTTATATATTTTTACGTCCATCACCATTGTACAAATACAATACTCTCAATAAAATGAAAAAAGGAAAAATAAATGTGTATATAATGCTTAGAAAAACAGTCGAATACTAAAGTTTCTTTACCATTTGTAAAAATTAGCAACTTTTCCACAACTTTATATACTAAAATTATAACCTATGTAATCCGCAAATAAATTAGCTGACTAATAGGTAAAAGAATTTTGAAAATCGGTCTAGAAGTTTCGGAGCATATTCAATGCAAACAAAATTTCAAATCTTAATTTTTTTACTTATATTGTTATGGAGAAAATAAGATTAATTTAATTTTTTATTTTCCATTATTTCCGTGACTTTCTGAAAGGAGGCAATCAGGCCCGGTAACAGTTTTCCCACGCATGAGATGGGAATTTCAAAGTCCACGGTCTATGGTCTATCGAGATAGTTTATCCGTGGTTTAGACTATAGCAAAGTGTACGAAAGCACCGACCTTGCCCACAGCATTTACGCAAACATTTTACAAACGCGTTTGCAGTATTTAGATATTTAACTAACTGAATTCGGATAGAAAAACAAATTCTTATTCTTATTTCCATGACTACGATGATAGATTCGCCTGGTGACCCTTATGGGACATAAGGGTCACCGTTCAAATCTTAATTTTTTAATAATCTTGTTATGGAGAAAATATTTTTTTTCCATTATTTTTAGTAGTCTGTAGCTTGTGAACAATTAATAAATACATATATCTAATGAAATAATTTTAAATATGATATGACGTGAAAAAGGAAGCCTGCAAAGGCCTATTTTCTGAATAAACGTTTTGATTTTTGATTGATTTTTTTGCGCGTTTGCAGTATTTAGATACTTAACTAACTGAATTCGGATAGAAAAACAAATTCTTATTTATTGCTAATTATAAACCAGGTGTAAATTATATTGCTTCCTTAATTTTCATTATCGAAACACCCAGAATCACAAGTCATGACAATATTATGTGAGTTTATTCTTATTTCTATGATTACGATGATAACATGATAAAACTAAAAGTGGTTTAAGGGGTTTGTTTTTAACACGAGAGAAGCCACGGGAAAAATCTAGTCTACAGACAGATGAAAGGACCTTCTTTCTTTACTCGGTTAAATGTCTTATTTGAGTTTTTGTAAGTAAGTACATTTGAAACATTCTCGCATTGACCTACGGTAAAATATCAGCATCTTGTCAGTATCATTGAAAATAGGAGAAAGGCTCAAACTCGACGCGATGTTTTTAGGGTTCCGTAGTAAACTAGGGACCCATATAGTTTCGCCATGTCTGTCTGTCTGTCTGCCCGTCCGCGGTTTTACTCAGAGACTATAAGTACTAGAAAGCTGAAATTTGGTACGGGTATGTATATTAATCATGTCAAAAAAAAGGTAAAAGAAAATCTTGAAAAAAAAATTTTTCTTAGGGTAGCTCCCATACAAGTAAAGAGGGAGTAATTTAGTTTTTTCTATACAAACCCATCGTGTTGGGTATTGTTAGATACGTCTTAAAAAAATATTGTGAGGTTGAGACCACCATTTTTCGATTTAGGAATCCGTTTCCGAAATATTAAGTTTTTAAAATATTGTAAATTTTTGTTAGACGTAAGTGTCCCCCCCCCTCTATCTACTAAACGGTTATATATGGATACGTGAAAAAAATTACAGCAGTAGTATATATACTGAAGTTGAAAGGAAAACTATCAGAGCTGAGTAGTAAGTACAAACTAAAAAGTTATAGGCAACAATTTATAAAATGTACTCGAAAATGTTAAATTTCATACATTTTCATTGTTAGATGTTTTTGGTCGTTAAACTGTGATGTGCGAGTATGAACAGTGTGAACTCAAAGTTGTCATTCGCAACTACGGAACCCTACACTGCGCGTGGCCCGACACGCACTTGACCGGTTTTTAGTCTTTATAACTACGAATCTCAATTTTTTATTTTATTTAATACTAGCTGTTACCCGCGGCTTCGCCCGCGTAATATATAGCCTTTGTCCTTCTCGGTACCCTAACCTATGTGTATGCAAAATTTCATGATGATCGGTTCCGTAGATACAGCGTGAAAGCGTAACAAACAAACAAACTCACTTTCGCATTTATAATATTAGTTGGGATAGGATTCTTAGAACACTTATTAACTGTCATACATTATATAATTTAACATTGAAAACTTATTGACGTACAGAATTTACTAATGGCAAGTTTAACGCCGCTTCCAAAGCGGAATGCAGAATCTCGGAGCGGAATGCAGAATCTGGAAGTACTTTTATAGTTCTTTTCGCGAACAAAGGTAGTTAAAGATGTAGGCTTATAAATAAATAAATATTAGGGACATATCACACAAATTGAGCTAGCCCCACAGTAAGTTGTGAACTTGTGTCGCAGGATGCTAACTCAACGATACTATATTTTATAATATATACTTATATAGATAAACATCCAAGACCCAGGTCACTCTGAAAAAGATCGTTTTCCATCATGACCTGACCGGGGATCGAACCCGGGACCCCCGTGTCGCAGGCTGGCGTGTTGACCGCTGCGCCACGGAGCTTGCATGGCTTGCACGGAGCATGTGTCGAATCATCCTCATCGGCCCGTTATCGTCACGCTCGCCGCTAAAAGAAACAAGTGCATGCTAATCGAGGCGCGTGTGAGTGAATTCGTCTTACTTTCTTGGTGAGATCGTGATACAGAGATGGAGACATATTAACACATCTCTTTCCCTTGGGGGTAAAACATAGACTAACCTCTACTTGCTACGATCTTTACAAACATTACTCGCCTCATCTACTCTATCACTCTTTTCATACATGCTCGCCAGTTTTGGGTACTCCTGACCTAACTTGCCCCTTGGCAAGAACGTCCGCAATATGGTCACGGTAAGCGCATCGAGGCTGTCCCCGACTTACACTTCTAGTCACATTTGCATTGTAGTTGCTTCGTGAGTCTTCTTTCATCCATCTTTCTACATGTCTAAACCACCTCAACATTACTTTCTCAATTTTTGTCACTACATCCTCTTTCATTCCACATCGCTTCCGCACTACGTCGTTTCTCACTCGGTCTTTCAATTTGACACCACACATGCTTCCCGGCAGAGTAGAATAGGACCACTCCAAATCAGCCGTGTGGTTCCCGGCAGAGTAGAATAGGACCACTCCAAGTCATCCCGTGGATGTCGTAAAAGGCGACTAAGGAAACACAAGCTAAACAAAGCTTATTAACATCAAAGAGACCTCTCCAACCCGTCTGGCCAGCTTGGAGAGTGTAGGCCAAATCCTCTGACTACTCAGGCTAGTATATGGCTCTGGTAGTACAAAGAGGGTCGTGCTCCTGCAGTGGAGACTAGAAAGACCTG
Source organism: Rhodophaea formosa (assembly GCA_963082605.1). NCBI lineage: Eukaryota > Metazoa > Arthropoda > Insecta > Lepidoptera > Pyralidae > Rhodophaea > Rhodophaea formosa. The sequence continues at coordinate 22,024,766 of OY720209.1, forward strand.
ATGATGATGATGATGCTCCTAAGCGCACGCATTTCAACCGCATTTATGTTACTTTCATGCTTTTTCTGTTATACTCAACGTGCACTTCCATACATAAGGGTGGGTGGGCAACAACAAAACCTATCCATCTTTTCTTATATAGTCCTCAGTTCCGGTTTCCATTCACTTTTAAATCTTGTGATATGACTTTTTGAATGTTTTTTGCGTGAATACTCTTAAGTTATACCTACAATATGGCTTTTTAATTATAACTTCATCTCTCAAAGTAATATTCCTAAAATACGAGTACCTATCTATTACTTACCTGTTGCCACATTCAAACTTTGTGAAAAACAATAAATATTTCTCGAACTTTCTGGAGTACTTAAGTACCTTTTATAGATTTTAACTTCTGCATTTGTTACCAAATGACACCCCTCTTGACCATATGTCGCAGGCTTAAAAACGGCTAACTTACGAACATGCACCTCAAAAACCAACCTTTTTGCGACTTAAAAATGACAAAGGAATGCCAAGACCCCTGTTCGCATCAAGGAAACGCCAACACTTGAGGTTGAAGGAACCAGACATTGGTATTACTTGTCAAACCAAAATGAGCTTTAAGCACTGGGGATAAAGGTGTGGAAATGGACGCAAGTCAGGCGTAACATCCTGTAGACGCGTGCGCGGATGTGGCGGCGTAATAAGTGTTCTGTAAGTTTCAAGTTCGAGGCAGGTAAAGTATTCAACTTATGATGTGGTATGACAAGAAAGGAAAGACAAATTTGATTCCCAACTGGAACACTTCAGAGCCCAGGGTCTATATGCTAAAGGAGGAGACTGGCTTTAAGAGGGTATACTAGCAGTGCATTTTCCATACAAATGTATTTCTCTATTTTCTCGCTGAAAACTGCTTCTAGAGGCACAATTCTTTTTACATACAATCTATTACTAAAATAGGTATGTCCCTATGTTTAATTTTTTTCTAAAAAGCTGTTTAAAAGAAAAAAAATTGAAAAAAAAAACAGTTTTTTTGGAAAAAGTAAAACATAGGGGCATTCTTATTTTAGTACTAGATTTTATGAAAAAAGAATTGTGGCTCTAGAATCAGTTTTCAGCGAGAAAATAGAGAAATACATTTGCATGGAAACCATATTGAAAAAATACTGCTAGTATACGCTCTAGACTTTGGCAAAATCTGTTTATGTGTGCTTTTTTTTGTGTATCTGCTTGTGTCATCTAAGTTATAACGAAAAGGCAATAATTTATTCGAGTGTTTTTAGCTAGCTATATTTGAAATCGGTTCAATCCTAACTCCTGACTAATATTATAAATGCAATAGTGAGTCTGTTTGTTTGTTACGCTTTCACACCCTATCTAATGAACCAATCCTCATACTCTTAAGTTAGGATACTGAGAAGGATATAGGATATATCACGCGGGTGAAGCCGCGGGTAACAGCTAGTCGTTTATAATTTAGAGGGTTATTTTGTGTTGGGGTTGATTTCATTATTATAATTTTTATTTTATATTGTTTATTTAACATAGTGATTAAATATAAATTATACGGACAAATCACACAGATTGAGCCAGCTCCAAAGTAAGTTCTTAAGTAAGACTTGTGTTATGGGATACTAACACAACGATACCATATTTAATAACAAATACATACATAGATAAACATCCAAGACCCAGGTCAATTTGAAAAAGATCATTTTCCATCTTGACCTGACCGGGGATCGAACCCGGGACCTTCCGTGTCGCAGGTAGGCGTGTTAACCGCTGCGCCACGGAGCTCGTCAAATTCTCTTGTAAATCACAGAGATGAGGATGATGATAATTGCTTTTCATTCCATGATGCCTTTTCTGGAAGTGAAATGAAATGAATGAAATGAAAAATATTTATTGTGACACAACAACAACATAAGACAATACAGCTAAAACATGTACCCACAGTGTCACAAAAGGTGACGGCTCAGTGTTACGCTGGACTAGGGGATCCCTAGTGCAGCACTGATTTTCAGCCGTCACCTTACGAGGCATCACGAGCTATCCCACGACACGCAAACACAGACAATAATAAACAGTATAATAAAAAGAAAAAGAAAAAAAAATACACAGACAATAAAATGAACAATTAAAACAATACTGATTACAAAAACAAACATGAAATGAACCCCACAAATAACCACCAAAAATAACACCAATCCCGACCCACTTGACACCGTCGTTGTCGGATAAACTAAATAAAACAACGGCCAGCCAGATCTCAAACGGAGGCGCAACGTTGGTGCCACGTCACTGCCACGAAAAATTAAAGAAATAAACGTCGTAAATCGGGATGTTAGCCTTCCAAATTTCTTTATCCATCCAACCATCTATATTTAGTTATATATATTTCCTACGCCCATGTTTTACTAAGATAATTCTTTGCAAAAACTGGTTTCTTACTGTTACTCATGATCGTAAATGGCATTTCAGGCCGTTAGGTATACAAGGAATTTATGATGGGATGGTTAGTGCATAGAATATACGTCTAGACCTAGGCATGTGAGGCAAATTACAAGCAGTGGCGTAACTATAAGGTGATAGGCTCAGCAGAATGCCCCGGGCCTCTTAGTCGGAGGGGGCACCGATTACGAGCCCAAGAACAAGGGCGTTGAAGCCACGCCGGCTGCTAGCAGCGTTCAGAGTTCAGGGTCTCATGACAGTTTTAAAAAAAAGTGCGTTTGTTTCGCAAGTATCTCCGTCGAACCGCATCTGTCAAAGATTAACGTCAGCTATCAACTAATCGAGGGAATGAGTGAAAGTCTATGATAATAGGTGTTACAGCTAGCAGCCGATCACTATTTTTATTCTAATTTCTACCTACACCCTACAAAAATGCTTAACGTGAACTTTAGGTCTATTTTATTTGGGCTTTGTTTACCCCGCATGGGATAAAGGTGTGATAATAAGTACGTATGTTTTGATGATCACGTTTGATTGGCCCACTAAGCCATCTAACTCCTATTTAATTTATTTTTTAACAAAGATAGTCTAAGTGACTGAACATTGCAATCCCCTATCCTATCTTCAGTGATCTAACGCGAACCGAGTGACGATTGAGAATTAAACTTTATCAGAGGGCTCGATTAACATATTTGCCCTGGGACTCCGATCGCATAGCTACGGTATTGATTACAAGCAAAATCGAACCTAGAACCCTAAATACCTGCTGCATGCCGCGACAGGCTAGACCGGATCTCACCAATCTAGTATTATCTTCCAACATCTGTCAATGAATAACATACTATGTGGTGCTTTCATAGTTATGCCTTTAGAAGCTGTAAAGGATAGTGTAATTGTATAGTGTAGAAAGGCAGGTGGATAAAAGGATAGGTTAATCGTGTTTGAAATTTAAATATTAAATTTGCATAAAAAGCATTATTTTTGTATGTAAGATACCCACTGAAATTTTAATCGTTTTTGATCGAAAGTTCGTCTATTTGGACAAAATTTCCTATGAGATCAATGCTGGGAATTTATTTTTTTGAAATTTTGAATACAAGTATTTTCTGGCGCTCTGTCAATTTTTATGGCAATACCATTTTTTTGAGTTCCCAGCACTGGTACAAATGGAAAAGTGCAGCGTGGCGGGCTGAATCTCCTAATAAAAATCCTAACTTCAGTTTTTTTGTTACGCCTCCTGGCTTTGTTTACTTTCTATATTTTCCACACCTTTGGTTACTTTCTTTATTTTCAACAACATCGCAATTTGATATTTTCATCTTATTCTGCAAATAAATGCAAATGAAGTAACCTCTACTAAAAGCTGTCTAGTGTTCACGCCTCCAGGCAACCGTGTACCCAGCATTTAAACTATACACAACATGTCGTGCCTACATTGTTAGCTGAAGGGCTCCCACCTGTTGTTCTACCAATAAAGAGAACTTGTATAATTAGTCTTCAGGCCAAGCCATTGTTTGTCACCGACACGCAGAACCGTCCCGTCCGTCGGCCGACTACAACGCGTGCAATCGATCAGACGCTCTGACTGACAGAGCTCGATTAAGTATCGATATATCGTTATTAAGGCTGAACAGCGTAGACATCTTTGCCTTGCGTCAAGAAAAATAAAACAAAAATACTAAATTCCAAAATTAAATTTACAAAAGTAATATTGCGGCAATTTAATTCGAACTTTAAATCGAATACAAACTTTTTCAGTGGCGAATTTAAAACAAAAAGAACTATAGACGATTTTGAAAACGTGATCTGTGAAAATTCGTTAGTGTAGTGTTTTTTTCACACTGCGATGACCCCTGTCGGACTTCTGTTCAAAGTGAACAGGTATGTTAGCATCTGTTAACTGTTAATGCATTTAGACCTTAGGTTCTCAAACTTTTTGAGACATCGCTTTCCAAGTTTTTACAAGGTTCTCTGTCGTTTGACATATACCGATGTTTGTCGGTAATCAAATTTAATTAAGTGTCTCCCTTTTTGACTGAAATATAATTATAATGAATGAAAATATTAAAATATGATTTCAACAATTTGTTGATGGAAAACTCTTTTGTGTTAAAATTTAAAATAATTATTATAAACAAATCATACAAATTGAACTAGCCCTACAGTAATTTGTGAACTTGTGCCGTAGGATACTCAGAGAACTCAACGAAACTGTATCTTAAAATTGATTCTTATATAGGTAAACATCTAAGAAGATCCTAAAAATATCATTTTCCATCACGACCTGACCGGGGATCGAACCCGGGCCCTTAGTGACGCAGGCTAGTTAAAACCACGTCTGCTATGGAGGCTCAAATTGCTGGTTTAGATGCAGAGAGTCTATTTATATAAGAGTTATTGTAATATTGAATATGAAATTAATGTCTTTCGATTGCGTCCCACGTGATGCCGATGACCAACATTTCTAAGATCAAGTCCCTTACACTGTCCAAATAGTTTTCGCTAGCCGTAAACTCCTTGCATATCCTCTGGGGGTTGTTAGCGACCACTTTGGGAACGAGTGTTTCTCACGTATGTCTATGTATGAGAGGTGTTTTAAATATGGGATGCGCTAACGCATGCGCGTCGTGCTTATTTAGCGCTGCTATTGTAATTCTATGAGCGTTGTTGTTGTCAGTTCGGCTCGTCTTACATGTGTTGCTTGTTAATGATTTTAGATTTTCATTTAATATGCTGTTTTAACTGGTGTAATTTATTTAGAGTCATGAGTTTTGTATTTCTAATTGTGCTTGTTATTTTCTCTCGTACTGTCTCTTTTTAAGAGCTTGGCTCTTGTTAATGGCATTATTTGGGATGTAACGCATATTATGTCAAAAAAAGTATATGGAACCTGTTTTGTATTATATGCGCATTATTTTCAACTTATTTGTCAAAAATAAATCTATTTAGTCTTATTGTGATAAGAGGTCTACAGCAAACTCACATGGTCCTCCTATGTTGAACTCTCTGCGCTTTTACCAATTACCGCTATTATATAAAATTTCCAAAAAACTGAATCTAAATAAATCTTGTAATTATTGAAACTGAACCCAAAATTGTTACAAGAATCTTTTGAGAAGCGTAATTATTTATTTATTATTTATATATTACGTTATTTATGTTTAAGCTTGCCCTTAGACTTAAAAAAATATTGAAAATGAAGTACCTATTTACCTAAGGAAGAAAAAAATATATGTTTATTAATACCAATATCTTACTATCATCATCATCATCATCAAACCAAAGAGAAACAGATACACCGTCAGGCACGTGAAACCTTTCTTGCGTCGGGGGTTAAAAATATATTAATACAAATTTTCAAAAAAAGTTCCTTTCATAACCACCCCTGATAATAGTTTCCTTTGTAAAGGCAGGTGTTTTGACCACCGCGTCATATGGGAATGGTGTATAAATGCTAAATTATGTATTTTACCTAATAATATTAGCCGTATCAGATTAAAATTACCATTTTATTGTAATTAAGACGTCTGACTCACGTCAGGACAGGTTTATAAGTAGAGATGTTTTTCAAAACTTTATAAATCGCTGCATTTTTTGCTGCATGTCTTAACTTGATTAATATTGTAGTTAGGTTATTTAAAGATTCTGTTAAACAAGTGTTCATTTTATAATCCTTGTATTAGACTTTTTCAAAACTAATAATTTAGAAACACTGCGTTTCTAAATTGTAAGTAAGAGCAGAAAATCAAATGAGGGGAAAAACATCATATACAGGTTATTTTGTATATGTAGTTTTTTTTTAAATATATAGGGACATATCACACAAATTGAGCTAGCCCCACAGTAAGTTTGAACTTGTGTCGCAGGATACTAACTCAACAATACCTACTATGCTTTATAATATATACTTATATAGATAAACATCCAAGACCCAGGTCAATATGAAAAAGATCTTTTTCCATCTTGACCTGACCGGGGATTTGAAGAAGATTATAAAATATTTTTGTTTTCTATTTCGTAGGCCAAACATACTAGTCACGTGAGTCCGTTAAAATAAATGGCAATATATTGCTTAGTCTAATTAATTATTCAGAATTAAATAAAGGTAAGAAAAAAATATTTACAATTATTAACAATTACGCCTCTGGTAGTACAGAGAGGGTCGTACTCCAGCAGTGGAGACTAATAAAAAGGCCTGATGATGATGATGAAGAAAAATTTGTTATTATGCTTGATTTACGATATGGTTTTATAACTCAAACGAAAGAAAAGCAAAATGTACAACCTTCGTATTTTGTAACCTACCATATACCTGTTAAAATTATTGATAGTTTTGTACCCTTTCAGGAGTGATTTAGCCCGTAGATCTCAACAACTCTTCCTATGTTACCAATGGTGGAAACTTAATTACTTTCGCATGGCATTGAGATATACTACTAAGGAGCTACCTTATATATTGGCATTGTTCCAATCCTCGAAATTTAAAATTTAAGCGCTGCAGCGCTAAAACAATAACGAAGCGTCCAATCATACATAACTCAATACCTCAGCGCTATATTTGCTGCTCTCACGCGTTTCCATAGCAACATGTCAACATAATGCAAAATGGCGGGAGGTAATTATATTGACTTTTTTGTAAAAAATAATGTACTTGCTGATGAAAATTTATTCCTTTACACTGTGCAGTGTTCGAAAAGTTATTACTGCAATAACTCAATACACACCAAGGCATATTTTATGATTTTTACCAACTTTTTGTTTATTAATCGTGGGAAGTACCACAAGCGAAAGAGCTGACTACTGACTGAGTGATTTGTGTCGCAACGGCCACAGTTGAACGGGATAAAGTAAGGATTTGCGGTGTCTTCTCTAGTAGTTATATCTCAATGTCGCACGGACAATTTGTATAGAGATATCAATAAAAATTTTGCATTGCCCAGCATTGCAGCAGATCCCAGCATTGGCCCCAAAGAAGAAGTTATTCAAATTGCGGACTGTATCACCCATAAAGGGTCCAAAACGATCATTATTTCACCGTGTATGTACAGTCGTACGTGACTCCACATGATGGGTGTTGATTGTCCCTCGACGTTACTAAGGGACACGTCTATCAGTCAATAATATAAACAACTTTTCCTAGGGAACGCATATTGACTCGTTTAACCAGTCTATAAATATGTAAAAAAGATTAAATGATAAAGTAGAAGTCCACACATTCCTCATCAAATTAAAGAGCTGGGCTTGGAGGAGCAATTTCCATTCCTCTCTTTCTTCCGCCAGTTTTTTCACTTCTCTATAACGAAAGGAAAAGGCTCCAAGCAATCTAAATGTGGTGTTGGCATATAATAGAAAAGATAAGCTAAATAAAAAAAGATTATTTAAAGAAGGGGTCCTGAAAAGGGTAGGAATAAAAAGGACATTTTGAAAATTGTTGAGAATAAAAGAGGGACGATGATGTGACGTTTGCCGTGTAGTTACCGGCAGAGTAGAATAGGACCACTCCAAGCCTTCCCGTGGATGCCGTAAAAGGTGACTTAGGAAAACAAGCTAAACAAAGCTTACAAAACCCGTCTGGCCAGCGTGGAGAGTGTAGGCCAAATCCTCTGACTAGTATGGCTAATGTATTGCTGTGGTAGTACAGAGAGGGTCGGGCTCCTGCAGTGGAGACTAAAAAAGACCTGATGGATGGATGATGTGACACGTAATATGACGACTTGGCCAAGATCAAAAAGGAAAAATTTAACTGGAAAGGCCGAGGCACACTTTATGAAACAATTCAAGTTACTTCTCATAGAGGATACATTATTTGCGCGAAATGATCTTATGTAGGCGGAAGCCAGGGCAGGAGATATAGTCGTTATGATGTAAAGTACTGCCATGTAAAGTACAGTTAACTTAAGCACTATGCCTAGACCTTACGGGTATAAACCTGGTTCTTCTCAGCCGATTCCTCGAAGGGACAGGTTTGCGAGGAAGCTCCAATTACAGACCAGCGATGCTTAACCTGTAGCCTGAAATAACGAGAATACAGAAGGGACACTCGTGGTACGAGTTACCATAATAGTCTGAAGTACTGTACAATATAATGCAGAGATTACTTCATTGTTATTGAGTTTGTTTGTAATAGTTAATCCACTAACTTTGAGAATCATTTAACTTAACTAGATATTTATATTAGTGAGAACAGTTAAAGGAACCACGTCAGAGGCCGAGAGGCGGTTCATAAGAACTCTGACACTAGGGTGTGCATGGTCGACTGACCGTGTCACCTACACGAAATGATGATGATGAGGACAATTGGGTATCATATACGTTGACAAAAACCTAGGAATAAATAGTCGTATGGTGATAAAACGGCTGCGGTCCTGCTTACTTAACTGTTAATCCCTCGCAATTAGTTCTTTTCTTAACGATGTGATGTAAAATTTCGTAATCGGCCCATACGGCAAAACATGAGAGTTGCTGCTCTCTAAAGGCTTTGCCATTGTTTCTCAGTTCGGCCCTTCAGGTCATGCATGCAAATCGCGGCCCATCAGGCATATGAGAGTTTGCTGTCTCTCCAAGCCTTGCGCACCCAGGCAACGCCCAAAGCCGAGGTTCGTCCCTCCCGGGAACCCTTTGGTGAAGATTGCCTTACAAGTTGAGGGCACTCTGCCCTCACCTCAAAAAGTCCGGTTAAGTAGTGAAAGCTCATTTGGAGCTAGCTACGTAGTCCATTAAAAAAAATCGTAATGATTGGTTCATCTATCAAAGTGTGACAGCGTTACAAACAAATATAAAACCTTACTTTTGCACTGTATAATACTATAGTAAATATATTTTTTCAGACCAAGTAAAGAATCATACTAAGTAGTGTTTGTTAGTTTTTGTCAAGCTGTTTAAAGCACCTGACTACGTCAGATTTGACATATCGTGAATTGCTATCAATGATGACAGCCGAGACCAATGTCTTAACGTACCACACGAAGCACAGGAGGTCAAGATTTTATAAGCCACTGGCGGACACCCTTCCAAGTGGGGACTGCACCCAGAGCTGCTTTAAATGCGTCAGCGCTATTAAGTGGCAGTTGTGAGCTCCGTGGCGCAGCGGTCAACATGCCTGCCTGCGACACGGATGGTCCTGGGTTCGATCCCGGGTCAGGTCAAGATGGAAAACGATCTTTTTCAGATTGACCTGGGTGTTGGATATTTATCTATATAAGTATCTATTACAATATATAGTATCGTTGAGTTAGTATCCCATAACACAAGTCTCGAACTTACTTTGGGGCTAGCTCAATCTTTGTGATTTGTCCGTATATATTTATTTGTTAGTTGACAAAATGGCTTTAATAGTAACATAGGTAGTTGTATGTCTACGATACGCCAGTCAAGCAAGACACTTTGCGTACTTCTCTCTTTGTGCCAGTGGTAAGGTACGGGAGTCATCTTTCGTAACATTTTTAAGTTATGATTGTAGATAATAATTATGCGTGTCACTAGCTATAAGCGCCATCTGTAATTTCCTTAAATGTCCGGATGCAAGTAATCTTTGCATCTATACTATTAATATTAATTGTGTTTATTATATTAATACCGATTACATCTCCAGTTAATTCTATTTGTAATCTAGTAATTGGGTTTATGCTTGCCTTGCTCTTCTGCGCTAGATTTTATCCTATTAAACCTAGATGGTCATACGATAATATTTTTTTAATGGTCTAACGCAGCTTATTTCAAGCCTCTCTTGTCCAACTCTCTGGTTCAAACCTATCGTGGTCATCCCACCATCTAGTCTGTGGTCTGTCGTTACGACTTCGTTCATCTGGTCGTACCGTTTTCCTTTACTTGTGCTGTAAGACCTTGCTTTATGAGAAATTTAGGTTTTAGGTAACCTTTTAGGTTTTAATACATTTTAGAGCAAATTTGTAACATTTACGGCCATAGTTTATGACTGCGTTTACAAAGAAGTTAAATTTTTTTAACGGATTCAAGAGACCGGAATTCTGGCTTGATACGACTAGGATTTTTGAGGAAAAGGACAGACAGAGACAAAGTAGTGATCCTTTAAGGGTTTACTTATTACCTTTTGAGTTATGGAACCCTATAGATAGGTGATATCATCCGATATAGAAATTTTGATATAGAATATCTTAATGTTTTCTTATGTTTTCGCGATTGTTACACATTTAAATAAAATTATTTTATTACGGTTTTTATCGCGTTAATTACATTATTTATACACCTAAAGTTTCAAACACTTTTCAGTGTTCGTGGTCGCAGGTAGAGTCTAGTGTTCGAAACGTTAGGTGTATAAATAATGTAATAAACGCGATAAAAACCGTATTAAAATAACTTTATTTAAATAGAATATCTTCCATGCCATGGGCTGGGAGAAAAGAAAAAACGTACAATTATCCTATATGCCCATCAATATGCTAAATGAGACCTTTGGACATTGGGTATGACCTTAGGTTATGTCTACCCCGTAAGAGATAAATACGTGATACTATGTAAGTATAGAAATTTAAATTTTATTAATATAAATATAAATAAATATATACGGACAAATCACACAGATTGAGCTAGCCCCAAAGCAAGTTCGAGACTTGTGTTATGGGATACTAACTCAACGATACTATATTTTATAATAGATACATATATAGATAAACATCCAAGACGCAGGTCAATCTGAAACAGATCATTTTCCATCTTGACCTGACCGGGGATCGAACCCGGGACCATCCGTGTCACAGGCAGGCAGGTGTTGACCGCTGCGCCACGGAGCTCGTCATATGAATCTTCCAATATGACAATCATAAAATAAATGCGCCTAGTAAATCACTGGGAGGATGCCATGTTTCACTTCTTATCGGTGATTGTCAATAATACTGACAATATATTATTAATGACGTTCCGTATTAATTGTATTTCTGTGAATCATATCTATTAGTTTTGATATGCGAGGCACTATTTATTTATCAGCTGTTGCTTGCTGGATAAAATGAGGACATTTCAACAGTTATACAAATTGAATAAATCTCTATGGACAAAGACAATATCTGGGGGCACGGCAGTGCCCCCGCCAAGTCGAGCAAAAAAGCGGCACGGCCGTACCATTCTTTTCTCGAAGCACTTCAGGCCATTTTCGACCCCCTATAACTTCGTTGTGGATAAAACTACAAGCCTGAATTTTCAAAAATCAAGCAAGCATTGTATAAACTCAGTATATTTTAAATTTCATTTAATTTGAACCATTAGTTTAAGAATAATAACTAGTCAAAGTTCTTAATTTTGTCACTCACTGACTGACCGATCATCAAAATTCTAAGGCACTTCTAGCAGGTGTAGAAGCTTCAAATTTGAAATACAATTAGTTTTTAGTGTAGAAATAAAGGGAAAACTAAAAAATTTTGCAATTTCAGTCCAGTTTTCCAGATACACTGACTGCATAAATAACTTTGTAATCTTATATAAATATATCGGATTACAAAGTTACATTTGCAGTGAATAAATTGTGTGGATAAAACTAGACGCAGGAATCTTCAAGAAATCAAGCAAGCATTGTATAAACTCAGTAAATTTTAAATTTCATTCAATTTGAATAACTAGTTTAAGAATAATAACTAGTCAAAGTTCTTAATTTTGTCGCTTACCGACCGACCCGTCATCAAAACTCTAAGGCACTTCTAGCAGGTGTGGAAACTTCAAATTTAGAATATAACTAGTTTCTAGTATAGAAATAAAGGAAAAACTTAAATATTTTGCAATTTCAGTCCAGTTTTCCAGATACACTGACTGCATAAATAACTTTGTAATCTCATATGAATATATAGGATTACAAAGTTACATTTGCAGTGAATAAATTGTGTAGATAAAACTAGACGCGGGAATTTTTAAAAAATCAAGCAAGGATTGTATAAACTCAGTATATTTTAAATTGCATTCAATTTGAACCACTAGTTTAAGAATAATAACTAGTCGTTTGTCACTCACCGACCGACCGATTATCAAAACTCTAAGGCACTTCTAGCAGGTGCAGAAGCTTCAAATTTAGAATACAAATAGTTTCTAGTGTAGAAATAAAGGAAAAACTAAAATATTTTGCAAGTTCGGTCCAGTTTTCTAGATACACCAACTGCATAAATAACTTTGTAATCTCATATAAATATATGGGATTACAAAGTTACATTTGCAGTGAATGAATTAGTGTACCTTTATAATGGAATAAAAATAAATAAAAGGTGTAGGTGTAAGTATCTAGATATAAGTAGGTAATAATGTTCAACTAGCTGCCCTCCCTTATTGCGCCCGGTCATATCATCAAAACTATAAGGAAGTTCTAGCAGGTGTAGACACTTCAAATTTAGTATACAATTAGTTTCTAGTGTAGAAATAAAGGAAAAACTAAAATATTTTGCAATTTCAGTCCAGTTTTCTAGATACACCAACTGAATAAATAACTTTGTTATCTCATATAAATATATAGGATTACAAAGTTACATTGCAGTGAATAAATTAATGTGCCTTTATAATAGAATAAAAGGTGTAGGTAGGTACCTAGATAAGTAGCTAATAATGTTCAACTAGCAGCTCTCCCTACTCTGCACCCGGCAATGTATTAAACATAAACCTTCCTGTTGAATCACAAAGTTTAAGCTAAGTTTTATAAAGTTGTCACTAGATGGCGGGTGTCGTAAATTAGATTGCGCAATCATAGTTTTTTTTATCGAAATTGAAGTAGGTACCTATCCGAAAAATTCTTGACGACCACCACGACCACAAACCTTCGATGACTGTAGTCACAGTTCACGCAGCCTCTAGTTTTAAAATATATCTTGGGGATCCAAGTTATATTAATCTAATAATCGTATTCCTACATAAAAAAAAAAACTCTTGCGTACTGGTACTAGCACTAGTAATCGCAATGAATACGGATAACCTGTATGGGAATGGCCATCCCTGCCCACACAGAGTTGTCCATATACCTGGTGATGGATCTTGTTTATTTCATTCTCTGTCTCTTTGTATGGATATATTGAGTCTTCTTATGAGATTAGACTGCTATAGTCGTATGTGGTAGCGCATTGGGAGAAGTTAAAACTGTATATTTGTGACGAGCGCAGAGACCCCTTTATTGACGCTGATTTGTACATGACGGCAATGGTAAAACCACCTCGGACTTATGGTTCCACGTCTGAATTTATGGCGGCCGCCGCGTTGTATTCGTGCTTTCGAAGTTTACGAAAAGTTTTTTGAGAGTATCATTCGGTGGTACGTCAATTTAATACTTGGTATTACATGCGATTAAGGGAAAGAACAGCTATTTCAAATTATTACGTTATTAAATGTACCACCAAAAGCGAGAAAAGTCACGTTGCTTGTATGTTTCTGGGTAGGCCTTAGAATTTTATCTAGTAGCGAGTGCGACTCTTTGGAAGCCATTGCCACTCTACTTGGTATTCCTTTGTACGGTACAGATCGAACCACAACAATTCGATGGCTGGAAGTCAACATCTTCCGCAATTGGCCCGTTAAATCTAGATCAGATATGATTTTGCTAGGACGTGGGTCCACAGATATTTATTGAGAGTCTTGGATTGATGATCACTATTCTAAATGACCTACACAGTTGGAGATTACTAACTTGTACAGTTTTGCTCAAAACTACGATAATATTTTTTAAGCTTACGTAGTACTTTCAAGAGTAAAAAGTCTGGGCGACTTACATCTAATTAATATCGAAAGTATCAAAACGCAGGAATCATCAATTTGTGAATACAATAAACTAAGAAGAATTTACCCTCCAGACTTGTCAAAAATAAAATCGTAAACTCAAAGCCTCTGAGAAAAACCCAAAGAGACAGGGAGTGGGTTTTGAGAAAAACTGTAGCTGAAGCTCAAGAAGTAGTACCGGAAAAGAAAAAGAAGAAAACTACCTATTAAAATTAGAAAAGGTCATAAGACAGGGAGTGAGTTTTAAGAATATCCGTTGTTGGTATTCAATAAGTAGAAGGTACAGACAACGAAAAAGTAAGACTATCTACAAAAAGAAATGAGATGCCATCAAAAACAATACTTGTCAAAAACCCAAGTCTCGCTACTCTGTTCTTCTACCGTAAAAAGTTGTGAGATCCATGTAATAATACCAAGTCGGTAAATTTATTAAGTCCCTACTAAAGTGACCTTTTGTCTTAAGTTATTACGTAATTAGCTAACCTAACAGTATCTTATTGTGACCATATTAAAATTAAAAATCTTTTATGTTTAAATAAATAAATTGACTTGGCAATCGTAATAAACAGTCTCATTTAATAAAATATGTATTACTTGTGAGATACATTATGTTTTCATGCGATTGCCAAGTCAATCTATTTATTTAAACATAAAAGATTTTTAATTTTAATATGGTCACAATAAGATACTGTTAGGTTAGCTAATTACGTAATAACTTAAGACAAAAGGTCACTTTAGTAGGGACTTAATAAATTTACCGACTTGGTATTATTACATGGATCTCACAACTTTTTACGGTAGAAGAACAGAGTAGCGAGACTTGGGTTTTTTGACAAGTATTGTTTTTGATGGCATTTATTTAAACATAAAAGATTTTTAATTTTAATATGGTCACAATAAGATACTGTTAGGTTAGCTAATTACGTAATAACTTAAGACAAAAGGTCACTTTAGTAGGGACTTAATAAATTTACCGACTTGGTATTATTACATGGATCTCACAACTTTTTACGGTAGAAGAACAGAGTAGCGAGACTTGGGTTTTTGACAAGTATTGTTTTTGATGGCATAACACTTACGTAATAGACTGCCCACTTCATACAAAAATATTGGACCAAATTAAGGTTGCGAAAAGCGGGCGAATGTATGGCGCAGGAGAGTTGCTTGCTACTCGGTACTAGATGGCAGTAATCTGCGTTAGCCTTTAACTTACTACATATATGAAGTCATTTTAAAATATTATGCATACAATATTGTTTTGATTTTTAATAAGATATATTTTGCGAACCATGTTTTTGTATTCTCATAATACGGTACATACAATGTTGTGTAGTTTCGAGTGGCGCCATCTATGCGTGTCTCTGAGAACAAATCGTATGATTAAGGCGTTGAGACCACATGCTATGGACTAACGAGTTTGTATATAAGAATATAGCACAAATTAGGTTCAAGCGTTTTATATCTAAACATATAGTCTTTGACATTTACATATTATGTAGATGTGAAGGTTACATGTTTTGTGTATGAACTGATAAAATCTTTACACAAATAGACTTTTTCCTCGATCTATAATATGTCAGCGGTAGGTACACAAAAAGAAATACAAATAACGAAACCGCTAGCTAAGGATAGTAAATAGATCAATAAAAAAACCGGCCAAGTGCGTGTCGGGCCACGCGCAGTGCAGGGTTCCGTAGTTGCGAATGACAACTTTGAGTTCACACTGTTCACACTCGCACATCACAGTTTAACGACCAAAAACATCTAACAATGAAAATGTATTAAATTTTACATTTTCGAGTACATTTTATAAGTTGGTTGCCAATAACTTTTTAGTTTGTACTTAATACTCAGCTCTGATAGTTTTCCTTTCAACTTCAGTATATATACTACTGCTGTAATTTTTTTCACGTATCCATATATAACCGTTTAGTAGATAGAGGGGGGACACTTACCTTTAACAAAAATTTGCACTTTAAAACCAAATATTTCGGAAACGGATCCAGGATTTTTTCATGATTTTCTTCTACCACTTTTTTGTCATGATTAATATAGGTACATACCCATACTAAATTTCAGCTTTCTAGTACTTAGTCTCTGAGTAAAACCGCGGACGGACAGACAGACAGACAGACATGGTGAAACTACAAGGGTTCCTTGTTTACTACGGAACCCTAAAAACCGGCCAAGTGTGAGTTAAACTCGCGCAATGAGGGTTCCGTACAATATGCTACGTGAACAGACACACAATGTGCAAAAGTGTTTTATTCAATTCACTAGCGCTATCTAGTGGTGTTTTAGTGAATTATTTCCCTAGGTGAACTTATTATAGTGAGTATACAACTTTATTATCAAGTGATAGAATCTTATTATTTTTCCTGTAATCTTCAAGCAATAAACCATATATATTGTAATTTTTTCGAAATTTTAGGCCCAGTAGTTTCGGAGATCAGGGGGGAATGGTCAAATTTTGCCTTCTTTCGTGAATAAAATTAAAAGTATTGATTTTTCCCGAACAAAAAAAATATTTTTGAGATCCTCATAACAAGCCCTTTCATTTGATATATAACACGGTAAGGTTTGCAAAACTTTTTTTTTAACATTTTCTATTTGGACCCCCTAAACTGACCCTTATTTAAAAATAAATATATTTACTTTGCACATCCGTGTTTGGGTCATAGGTTTACACCATCTTACTAAATTTCATTTAATTTGGTTCATTAGATTCGGAGAAAATCGACTGTGACAGACGGACGGACGGACAGACAGACGCACGAGTGATCCTATAAGGGTTCCGTTTTTCAGTTTTTTGTACGGAACCCTAAAAATATTAATACGTTTTGTTCTATATGAAATTAATAAGCTCTTAGTAAATCCAAGATTGTACCTATAATAGAGTTTTAATACGTCTTAACACATTACATGATCAGAGGCAATTTACCGATAAATAAGTACTCCAATACCGAGCATAAATAAACGCCTGTCAGGTGTTATGCATTTCCGACTATGCGCGCAACACCAACACTATAACTCATTTATTACTTAGTATTACAGCAGAGGAAAATAGGTGTTACATACGTGCAATTGCATTTTCTCTTTTAGGGTAAATGGGGATACAACATTGTTACGAATTATTGGGGTAGTAAACAAGGAACCCTTATGCCGGTATAATGTATATACCGGGTCGGGCCGGTCTGGGGCGGAAAAAATTCTGGACCCACCCAGGTTCAATCCGTCACTCGAACAAAGGTATGGAAGTTTTGTGTGTAAACTACACGGAAATTCCGGAGATCCGGAACGGAATGGAATTATTTCCGGGAATGGAAGTCCGGATTCAAAGACTAATTACTAGAAAGCTGTAATTTAGGACTGGTACAGTCCGAATAAAACTTTATGGCTGCGCAGTACGCGCCTCGCCTCCCCGCCCCCCCCCCCCCCGCTGAACCTAATATTTTGTACTGCGCATCGACTCGCGCGATGTCCAGAGCTATCATAAAGTTTGATTCGGATTGTATATATAATAAACATGCCGAAAAAGTGCTAAAATAAAACGTAGAAAAATATTTTTAGGGCTTCTTCTGTATATGTAAAGTAGTGATGAATATTGCTAAGTATTCCACATGCAACTTATACCTAACCCAACTATAAGCTCGGTCATGGAGCTCCAAGTTTGAGCGTGATTGGTGGGAATCGAAGTTTATTAGACGCTTTCAAGTGTGTCTGGTTTTCGCGTAATAACCGTGACATTATAAATTAAAACATGGGCTCGATCAATTTCTGCAAAATAGTAGTTTTACTAGTTTCCTAACTCCTAACTGGACGCGAGACGCCTATAGAAAAACAATTAACTTCTTTTGTGTCTGGTAACGAAGTAGTTTTACTTAAACCTCCAACGCGAAAAGAGGAATGTTATTAGTTGGACCGCTATATGTATGTGTATGTGTGAATGTCCGTCCATGTCGCCATAGCTCTTAAATAGAGGAAGTAATTTGGATACAGGTTTTATAGCAGTATTTTAAGATATGTTTAATCAAATACGTTTCAAACTTTTAAAAGATGGACGGATTGTGTCATCATCGTCAAGCATTGTCAGTTGCTTTTAGGTGATAGTAAGATGCATATGCGAATGCAAATTGCGAAACGTTGGCCTGGGCAAAGGCAATTTATAATACTAACGTAATAGACTGCCCACCTCATACAAAAATATTGGACCAAATTAAGGTTGCGAAAAGCAGGCGAATGTATGGCGCAGGAGAGTTGCTTGCTACTCGATACTAGATGGCGGTAATCTGCGTTAGCCTTATCTTACTAAATATACGATGTCATTTTAAAATATTATGCCTAAAATATTGTTTTGATTTTTAATAAGATATATTTTGTGAATCATGTTTTTATATTCTCATAATACGGTAGATACAATGTTGTGTAGTTTCGAGTGGCGCCATCTATGCGAGTCTCTGAGAAAAAATCGTATGATTAAGGCGTTGAGAACACATGTGATTGATTCTAAGGCGTAAAACACACTGAGAGGGCAAAAGTGCGGATGCGGCACAGGCATGAAACACTGTGATAGGATTTTAAACCTTACAGTTATACTCAAAGCGACCATACTCGCGAGAAAAAACTAAGTCGCTAGATATAGCGAGATTCGACGGGCAGCAAGAGGAAGCGTCAATATTTTCTTGCGATATTGATCGTTTTGCTTATGAAAATAAGGTTTATAATCCTATCATAGTGTCCTACGTCTGCGCCGTGCCTTCGCCGTATGCCTTTTCAGTTTGTCTTACGCCTAAGTCAAGATACCTTGAGGATCGACTACCTGTAATTTTTATACAAAAGGCGATAACTCGTCCAGCCCCCTAAACCTTTACAAAATGAGGAAATTTTGGTGTCATTCAATTTAGCACACCTTAATCTAGGGCTAGCCGTTTTACTTTTTTATTGATTCGGTTTAGATTAATTTAAATAAACTGCTTCGGGTATTTTTTATGTAAAGAATATGGATATTTACTTAGATGCTCATAACTTTTGTTGTAAGTAATATATCTTAAATATCAAAACGTAAAACCCTACTTCTCCAATTTATCAATAATGTGTAAAAAAATATTGAAATTGGACTACGGTTAAGGGGTGGGAAGCGTTATCGCTTTTAGAATAAAAATTTACAGGTAGTCTATCTTCTTAAGGTTCAACAGTCGCGAGTGTAAGTCACTAATGAACTAAAAAAGAATAAGAAAAATTATTTGGTTAGAAAGAGGAATTATAATGAAGAATAGTAAAGAATGACGAATCGAATGCAGAAATCCGAAGATGGTTTCCTTGATCGCTGTAATTGCTCTCAGTCGCAACAAAGTAGTGAGTTTTTGTCCACCTTCGTTAATTATCGCGTCGATCAGCAACGTATAGCCGGACAAACATATTTAACTAGCGGATAATTTTATGACTGTTTACGTGGTCCCGTACGTACGATTTTCAACAACAAGTACATATGTAAATTATGAAAAGACGATGGTTTAGTTTAATGTGTGTAAATAATATATGGTATTACTTCTAGATTTTAAGCGTTCCTTTCATTAAAGTTTCTTCTTTGAACACTTATTAATGGTCATATTTGATTTCACAACAAATACAATTGTGGACGCATTTCAAAAAGAAAAACCAGCTCCCTTTTTTGACAGTTTACGTCCGCCATATCGATTTTTTGGTTACGTAACATAGCCTATGACATACCTGGGAAGAATACGAATCTAATGACACCTCACATTCTAAATTCAGTCAAGCCGTTTAGGCTACAGGACGCAATAATAGAACAAACATACCTACACATATGGCTTCTATTTCATGCACATTACAGAAATCTGGTAAATCAACGCACGTCATGGACCCGACAGTGTATAATCGACTGCCTCATGAGATCACATCGGCTGAAAATGTTAATAGTTTTAAATTTAAATTAAAAAATTGGCTGATTGATTTATCGCCTTACTCATTTGATGAATTTTGCCAAAGTTAATTTATTATTACATAATTGTAAATCGATTTTATTGATTGATTGTAAAACATTAACGCTGACCTATGTATAAGTATATATAAAAGTAAGATATGACATGTAACAAAATGTTATCAAAATAAACAATAAACAATATGAACGCTGGAAAAATATTACCCTCATTTTGGGTAGGTTATTCGGGTAAAAGTATTTCACAGATACTTATAGTATCTATTCTTATCTAGGCAGGGAACCCTAAACCTGCAAAGCGATGCACGTCTTTAGCAATTACGGCACACATTCAGATGCATCTCATTGGCACAGATGCACTTCGCAGCCGCATTGTCAATGTTGGGAACGTAACAGCATAGAGTTCTCAACATTTTAGTTCATACTCACCCAGTTTACAGTGTGCTACCTTTCTGGCCAAGCATGCTAAGTACTTACTCTGCGCAACGACCTTACATTTACAAACATCACGTCTTTTTCCCTAGCGGGGTAGACAGAGCCCAGGTCTATAAAACCTTAGCCGGCCGCGTTTAGTAGGTATGTTGTTGGGCTTTTAGGCGGAGAATGGAATCAAAATAGCGATGGATTGCTAGCCGCATAGCCTATTGACATGAATCCTCCGATATTCGCCCATTCCCTCGATGAGAATTCCCTCGACGAGAAGAGAAGCAGGCGGTACATTCTACGTTATTTCTTTTGTCGAGCTCCGTGGCGCAGCGGTCAACACGCTAGCCTGCGACACGGGGGTCCCAGGTTCGATCCCCGGTCAGGTCAAGATGGAAAAAGATCTTTTTCATATTGACCTGGGTCTTGGATGTTTATCTATATAAGTATATATTATAAAATATAGTATCGTTGAGTTAGTATCCTGCGACACAAGTTCACAACTTACTGTGGGGCTAGCTCAATTTGTGTGATATGTCTTTATATATTTATTTATTATTATTTATTTTCTCCCAGACCAGCGTGGAAGGCATATTTACAGTAATAATGTTTTGGCCTGCCCGTTTGGCCAGCGTGGAAAGTGTAGGCCAAATCCTCTGGCTGCTCTGGCTAATATATGGCTCTGATGGTATAGAGAGGGTCATGTTTCTGCAGTGAAGAATAAAATAGACTTGAATGAGGATGATGCTGATACGTTTTGGCGAAAGTTACTACGGCCGACCGCCTGCCTGACGCCAATCCTCGTTGGGTATCTCCAGAAACGCAGGCAAATACGTGTGAAAATGAAGTAAAGAAGGAGTTGACCGTGCTGGAAATTAAATATGAAAAAAAAAACATGAAGAGAAAATTAGAGATTTCTTCCGTAATGGTTGAGTTTATTGCCGATTTAAGTACTTCTTCGTATTTTTTTACTGCCTCATTAAAATCACGTCCTACACATATGGTGGGCTGTCTGCTTGGTTACTAAAGTGTAATGAACTCGTAGAACAGACATTGCGAGTAATTCGATTAATAGCTGAATGTACTATACAAAATGTTAATAAAACCCTGTCCGATCCCAAAAAGGGCGATTCAGCCCGTCAATATCAAAAACTTTTCCTACGAGAATAATGCTGGAAATTTGAAAAAACTTCATCATTTTCTTACAAATTGCCTGCTACATACACACGTTTGTTTAGGAATGTCGGATTTTTTTCAGAAGTTATGTATCAACACAATCATTTATTTTTGTAAGTTACATACTGTCAAAAAAACATTTTTTCACTCTCCGATTAAAGAGAGCGAATACATTTCAACCTGTTCTAGAAATTAACTTGTAGTTAATTGAATTGAACTATAGATGTCAATGTTCGGTAACGTTACGTTGCTCGTTGCGGGTGTTGCAGTGTTATTTATGCACTTTGAGTAAAATTACTGTGTGCGCTTCCACCACCGGTAAGGCCATGCAAACTATTGCTGCTTGTCCTTGCCCTTCTCCCTGCCATCAATAGTTGATGCATGCAGCTTGCTAATATAATGTATAAAGTCTGCGGTACTTATTTCATAAGTGCAGGTTCACAACTAGCATCCTATATCAAACATGCCCTTAATGTGGAAAATATCTTTTATACATAATCCATTCTAGTCTACACTCCGGAGGCGTATGGAAAATCGAAAGTCATACACAGTCACACATAATCACATAACCGAACATCTCGATGACAAAGTGGTACATGGGCTTTCGTAGCGAACCACGCGGTATCAGAAATTTTAGAAACAGATGTTCTCCTCTTTTTTTAGGCAACCATGCATAAAAAAAGATGCTTTGATAAAAATGATTTGATAAAAGTTAGATGTAATCAGTCGTAACCGAACATCTCACTGGTAAAGCAGTACATAGGCTTTCTTAGCGGACGATGCGGTTTCCCAGCGGTGTGGGTTACACCCGCTCCGGCCAGTTTGTTTATTTGTATCGGTGTTACGTGTCACCTCACAAGCACTTACTAAGAAGGCTTATATAACACTAAGGCGATGATCTTGTATTGTATTCGGACTGAAAATAAGTTATTTTATAATTATTTAGGTGCTTGATTCCGTTTTTTTTAAACTCACAATTTGTCTAAATTAGGTATGTTTCTGATTCCTGGCTATGTCCATAATAAGTACGAAATATTTATTGAATTCATATTGGAAATCCTTAGGGGAGGCCTATGTGGACATAGGCCTCCCCTAAGGATTTGTGCTGGAGCAGTGGACTTCTTGCGGCTGAGATGATGATGATGATGATTTATTGAAAAAAAAAATACCACTATATTACCACCACCACCACATACATATCGTTGTTTAGTATCCTACGAAACAAGTTAACAACTTACTGTGAGGTTAACTCAAATTGTATGATTTGTCGGATTTTTCCCTATATAATTATGTTATTAATTTTACACTTGTAAGTTCACTATCAACGATTGTCAAGCAGATCGTTGACTCCATGAAAACCTATGAATAAAAGAATGATAATGCAAAACGCATCGTATTTTCCCGCGTTGAATAAGAAATGCGAATAAATCATCCCGGCGGCCATTTTGACGGCCGATTTTCCGACAGAACAAACATTACGTTCACGCGATGCCTTCTCAGAATTTCATCACATTTGTCTTTCGTATACACTTTTTATAGGCTAGTATATGGCTCTGGTACAGAGAGGGTCGTGCTCCTGCAGTGGTGACTAGAAAGACCTGATAATATTGATACACTTTTTATGCTTTCAACAGTTTAATTCAGGGCGTGAGTATGAACATTATTATTGCAAACCATCAAACCAGCCCATCCAAATTAACAATTCCTATGGGATCCACCTTGGAAACTAAAAATCGACAAGAATCGACATTTTCGTACAGTGTTCGGCGGCCAGGCAATTTTAATGAAAATGTGGATTTTTTTTGATTTTCCAGTATTAGTTCCAGAAAAGTCATTTTGAACGGGATTGTAAAATATGAATAACGATCGGTTTAGTGTGAAAAGGTAACAGATGGAGTTACTTTCGCATTTAAATTGTTCGAACGGATATTGGATTCAGTTGATGTCTTTTCTATAGGCGTTCTATAGGAAGCTCCTGGTTTAACAGACTGATATTGTTGAAATAGGTTACCGCAGTAACCTATACAGGGTGTAAAGTTTAACACCGTTATCCTTGATACCAGTTATTCAGAATCATGAGTAGAGTCCAATACTATCATAATCTAAAAGAAAGTATTTTCGAAAAAAAAGTCCTTCTTTTTCATAAACAAACTTCACCCGAATACCTTACGCTAGGTACCTACTACACACGCGCGTAGTAATCTAGGTATGTAGCATTGTCAATGAAGCCGCGCCCCGGAGCGGCGGCGGCGCCTATCAAAAGGTCGCTGACACGTGTAATGTCCATGAAATAACGCAAAATATCGGAATAACAAATCGTGGTACTTCTATAAAACGAATGGTGTATTCTTTTTAAATATTTTCTTAATAATTATATTTTAGAGTTATGTATCCATGGTTTGAAGGACAACGGTGTTAGCCTTTACACCCTGTATATGCAGGTCACTACCTACTAGTTACTAGTTTTAACGATATTATGTAGTTCAAACCTCTAATTTTTACGCTTTTTCTGACAATCGCAAAAAGATGGCTTCAAAAGTAGCGCCACAGCTTTGTATTTGCCATAGGTATTATCAGAAAATAGAAGAAATTTTATTATTCAAGAAATATCTTAAATAAATTTAAAAAAAACTGTGTATAATATTTTAAAGTAACATCATTTTTAGCAGATTTAGGCATCTTAGATTAACGCCATCTAGTGACAAGGGGAAAACAACTCTGCAGCAACGTTATCTAACTATGACGCCTACCCGCCTACCTCGTAGCGGACCTTAATTTGATCCAGTTTTTTTGTATAAGGTTGGCAGCCCATACGTTAGCTTGATATTGGAAATGGCTGACGTGTTTACCATTCCGCCTAGTCACTCACCTTTATAGATATCAATCAATCAATCAATCAAATTCTTTATTTGCAAAATGTAGGTATACATAATGATCTTAAATATAATACATGTCCCTCGTACATTTTACCTCACTAAGAGGTATGCAAAATTACACATTTTTATATATATTAGTTACATTAATTTAGGTTAGTCAAAATTATTAAAAGATTAGTCAAATATTAATTTCTTAAAATGTATGGTGTCGATTCATTCAAGTAGTCATTTATTGTATAATAGCATTTGTCAATTAATAATTCCTTTAGCTGTTTTTTAAATGCATTGAGGTTTAAATTTCTAATTTCTTTTGGGATCTTATTATACACTTTTGGAGCCATACCAAAAATACTGCCGCCGAACATAGCTGTCTTATGTGGCATGTGTTTAATTTTGTATGAGCCTTATTCATACCTTCATACTTACTTATGACAAAAGTTCAAACACCGCTATAACTGTAATAGGTTTGCATGCGTTCATATGCAAATACTAAAACAAGGAACATATGCGTGTGAATGCAATGATGACTTGAAGATAACGGCCATGCTTGATTTGAGATTTTATTTAAGAAGCATATATGAATAGCCAATTACCGCCACCGACGATTTTGTTTCATTTACTATTGAATTTGATGAATTAGAACTAATCTAATTCAGCACTTCGGTAGTAAATTACTTTTTTTATTTTAGGTAAAACGTTTCATTAATTTAATCATTTCAAATTTAAGAGAATTACTCATTACCGCCGAAGGTGGCCACTTTTGGCGGTAATAATTTTACTAATCATTGATTAGTTCTCTAAGTTAACCAAATGCAAAATAATGGAAACGAATACCAAAAGTACTACAAGTAATTTACTACTGAAATTCAGGATTTACTTTATTTTTTGATCTTATTTAGGTTTTAAAGAAAAGTTTTATATTTCTTTATGTGAAATAGGCTTACTATGTTTTTAAAATGACGGGAACTAAGCCTCTTATGGCTTATGCCCAGCAGTGGGTTATGGAAGGCTGATGATGATGATGATGATGAAGATGAAGCCTCTTAAGTATCATTATATTACAAACGAATGAAAAGATGTATCTTACTTTATAAATCAGCACTTTCAACGGACTTAAAAAAAAAGACGTAGACAACTTCACAATTCTGTTGTCTTATCGTGATCATATGGTTTATTATAGTAATTGTTGGTTGAATAATTAATATTTACACATGGATAAAAAAGGCTTGTAATCTTGTAATTTGTGCACTGTTATCTTAGAGTATAAATATTAACTATAGAGCACGCGTCTACGAGTGTGAACCGTAAGCACGGGTGTGAACAGCTTCAAAACAGAGCGAACGTCGCGATTAGTCACCCGAGGTCACGCGCACGGATCGTTTCTCCCGCCGTTATTTTACGTATTTTTACAATAATTATGGTGAAATGTGCAGTGCAATTCTCGGGAAGCACACGATTTTGACAGAAGTACGCTTGTCCCTTCGACACGTCTTCCCTTCACGCCGAGCGTGACCTTGAAATTTAAACATCAAACTAGGGACTGACAAAATATTTGGCGATTTTTATCGATTCGAATGTTTAAAATGAAAATTTAATACATTGAACAACGTTTTCTCATCCCATATTAATGTTTATAGCTTATTAGATGAATTTCAATAAAAACAAAATAACAGAGATGAATATACTTCAAGGAATCTGAGACTGAATACATACGGATTCTATGCATGAACCCTTAAATGTTATAAAATCTATGGTATCGTAGTTTTGACATTTGTCAATTTTCAATCGGCATTCTCGTGCAGTGTTTCAGCGATCACTTCACCCAGGAACAAGTAATTTATCTGTCAAATGAAAAGTTACTTTTTAGCTACGGAAACTTGGATGATATCGCTGTTGTCTTTAAAACAGGGTTCGATTCCCGTAGCAAATAAAAATATAAACGATATTTTTCACGTAGCCCTGCATCTTGGATGTTTCCTATATTAAAATTAAAATTTATTTTAGATTACATCCAAGGTGGTGGGAATCGATGGAAGGAAGAAAAAAGATTGATAGGTGTACCTACTTGTTTGTAATGGAAAAACTCAACAAAGTACTAAACCGATTAAATTTTAAATGTACTATGTTTTATATACAATGTTGGACAACTGTGTCGGAACCTTAAAGGGGTGACTCATCCCATCAATATGAACAACTTTTTCTATGGGACTGAAGCTCAATATTAGAAAACAAAACTACTCAGCCGGCCGGGCAATATTGTATGACAATTTTGCAGGTTGTTTTTTGGTATATTTAGATTTAGTCCCATAGGAAAGTTGTTTATACTTATTGACAGGTTGAGTCGCCACTTTAAGGCTCTGACACAGCTGACGGGACACATTATATACTAGTAAGTTTTTAGTTCTGTAGGAAGATATCTAAAGTAGTAAAAATGCGCCGACAGATGCGCATAAGTAAAAGAACTTTACCATCTCATAGAAACACATCTCGTTTCATATAGGAATTATAAATAATACATAAATATATAGGGTCATACTTATCACACAACTTATCCTTGGGGGAGGCCTATATCCAGCAGTGGACTTCTTGTGGCCGAGATGATGATGATATCACACAATTTGATAGAAAGTTGTGAACGTTTGTTCGGTATAGGAAAGATTACTGGGATTGGGCAGTTACGTGGATTTCGCAGATTCTGGAATTGGACGGATTCGTGGACTCGGCAGATTCTATGATTCGCATTTAGGATTTATTCGGATTACCTATACGACATAAAATGAACAGTTGAGCTCAAAAAGATGTAATACCTATCTGACTAATATAAATTTGTAAGTAAAAGTTTGTGACGTGTGTTTGGATGTTTATTTCTCAATCACGCTCCAAATAGGTACTAAGAAGTCGTAGGATACTAACTTAACGGTACTATATCATCATCAATATCAATACATATAATAAAATCGTAAGTGGGTCGTGTCTGTACATGGAAGATAAATAAGAAAAACTATTTTCAGCGGACCCTAATAACGCAATAAAACCCAAATCGACCATTTTTAGAATTTTTGTCTGTTTGTCGGTTTGTCTGTTTGTCTATGAGTTTGTGCACGATTATCTCAGAAACGGTTTGACCGATTTGCATGCGGTTTTCAGAAATGTATTATACCAAACTTCATACATTCTTTTCGCTTTAATATATCTCAATCGGTTTACAAATAAAAAAGTAACATCAATTTAAAGAAGTTAACGAAGCTAATCTAAGAAACGGGTCGATCGATTTGCATGCGGTTTTCAGCAATGTGTTATGGTTAGCTTCACTAAATATGAAGACTTTATCTTATCTCAATCGGTTGATTAACTAAAAAGTAACATCAATTTTAAGAATACGTAACGTAAGTTTGTATAACGGTTAATTTGGCAAACCATCACTAGATGGCGCTGTGCTAAATTTAAAACGCGCTAACGTTGTTTTTTCGCTAGGAACACCCAACGCGTGGTTGGTGCTCAGTGTCTGCAACTTTCATAACCCTTGCTACTCCTGGGGGGCCCGAAAGTATGGGACTTTAATCAGGTTTTACGAAAAAACTACGTTAAGAATGCCGTTTTTGGGTACCTATTCTATAATGTATTGATAAATTAACTACTGTTTGAGTGACGAAAAAAAAATTTTTTAAACCTATGGTTTGAGTATAATTTAAACTCTCTCTATGACTTATTGTTATTGAGTTATAGTTTGTCAAATCCGATTCAGACGGTAATGTCTCTTTCGCAACCATGTCAATTTTTACCAAATTTGGCACAATTTGGGGTAGTTTTGCTTTCCAGGCCCGTACCAATGAAACTAATCCTACAGGAAAGTTGAAATAAAATAAAAGAAAGAAAACTATCTATGCTTTCAAATGAGTGTTATTTTATCTCTCTAAGTTTTTAACAGTAGAGAAACAGACTCTCAAAAAGGGTTCTTTCGACCGAAGTATGAAAAGTAGTCAGTTTTTTATTTTGTTGTTGTAAAGAACTAATTTAAAATTGCTTTAATCCAAATGGAGGTCCAATGTCCAACTGGAAATCCAATATCCAGCCCAAATCTTACATCAAATTTTTCTCTTCGGTTGAAAAGACCCATTTTCGACAGTTTGTTTGTAGACTGTTTGGAAAATAAATAGTAAAGAAAAAAGTCCACATACAATGAAATATATATTTGTTAGTCATTACAAATTCCACCAACAATTAGGTACCTACTATTTTTTTAGTTCACAATTTTCTATTAACGAGTCCCAGTATTGACCTCTTTACTTTTGCGCTTGTTTTAATCCGCAATATTTTGTCACTTAAACAAAAAAAAAACAGACTTTCACGTCATTTCCACAACAATCTTTAGCTACGATGACCATTTTGTAGTCAATATAATTTTTGTTTAAATTATATTTAAATCTGGTAGTTTGCACACCCCCTAACACCAGCAATGAGCCCTCATTGCTTATTATTATGCGGTGATTCAGGCCTGTAACGCCAACACTCCACTATTAATGTATTGACGAACGAAACGACTTGATTTGTGATATTCGTAGGTGATGAGCGATAATCATCAGCCAAATACGACAGCAGCATCCAGGGTGTCTTCAACAACAAAAAATATAATATGTAGCCTTATTACTATAACAATTTTGTTAATGTGTTATTATAATCATAGAAGACCTCAGAAAATGTAATAATTTAAGTTGAACACCGTTTTATAGAACTTAATTCGAACTAACAACTGAGATTAACAACGTCATATTGACAGCTTGCAATGTGACAGTTTTTTTATTAGCATGCAAAATTGTTCTTTCCAACTTTATTTTCAACCAAATAGTCCGGATGCAAAATTGCGGATAGTAGGAAAAAATGCTATAAAATTTTGGTCAAAATAAAAGATCGACATCAGTTCAGTATTTGTGTAATATATGTATGTTTGTTTGTTCTTTCAACTGTATCTTCTAAACTAACTAAGATGCGAGAGATGATAAGTTATAGCACAGACAATTTTTTTTTGCTTATAATAAAAATATATATACTAGGTACTTACTACTTACTTACTATTCTAATATTTGTGCGTAATAGACAATGCTACATTACGCCATATTCAAAAATAAAATCTCAGATTTTTTAAATATATTTCATTTTGTATCAAATGAAAGGTATTTTTATCTAGGTTAATTACAAAATATATAATTGATATACTTAAGTCGTCAACGGGCACTAATCCAGACATAATAGATTTTTTTTTGTTAGAACGTCTACAACGTTCTAACAATAAAAATTCTGTAACGTTAGAACCGCAGGGGCTATGCGTCTACCGTCCGTCAATGCGTATCATACCACCATTCTTCAGGGAAACTTAAAAATGTGAATAGAATCCTATCCTACTAATATTATAAATGCGAAAGTTTGTATGTTTGGACATTTGCTACTCAATCACGTTAAAACTGCTGAACGGAGAAGCACGAATTTTTTTACATAGATAGGTTATTATTATTTTTTTTTTATTTATTTGCACATTTTTGTGTCGATATTGCCTGGCCTATCTAGTCGGCTTTTAAGTTTTAAATTTCATTATATATTTTGTAAGCAAACCTCATTTTTATTAGAAAAAGATAAAGAAATAAAAAGTGATTCTAATGTCAATTGAACAAGTCATAAAAATTATATCAAAGATTTTATTGCATAAAATATTGTACACATTTAATTCATTGTTGAACATATTAAATATTTATTAACATAATAATGGAACAGTACACCTGAATGTGTGTGTATCAATATCTAGGTTAATCCAAAGAACAACAGTACAAAACCTGTGTGTACCTGATGGTTACTGACTACAAAGCATGATTCGTTCATGCTTCGTTCAAGCTTTGTCG
Organism: Rhodophaea formosa; assembly: GCA_963082605.1. Classification (NCBI taxonomy): domain Eukaryota; kingdom Metazoa; phylum Arthropoda; class Insecta; order Lepidoptera; family Pyralidae; genus Rhodophaea; species Rhodophaea formosa. The sequence goes on from OY720209.1 coordinate 22,055,236, forward strand.
TATTTTTCCTAGGTCCATGGTTGTAGTGCAGAAGGTGCTAAAGTACATAATTAAATCTGGTGTTAATGTAGATATTTTTTGCTGTCTTTCAGATTGCTACAGAATCGTGTGGTTTAAAAATAAAATAAATGTCCTATGTGGGTGCGAACAGTATAAAATGTTAGTTGCTCTTCAGCAAATAAGGGCTGAGAATGAACGGTATCAATTTAGTTCATAAATTTGCGTAATTAATGATTTTTTTCAGTTTTATTTTAAACAAATTGTTCTTAAATGTAAAATAAAGATACAATATCGCTTTACGATACGAACTGTTTTATTTCGCTTTTAATAAAAGCTCAAGCACAGAAATTTACTTATTAGTACAGTATGCCGACCGACAGAATCCCCTCCGAAGTGTACCAAAAAGTACATCTAGTAGAACAAGTGATACAATCCTTACATGTAAGAGGAGAAATCATTATAGCCTTATGAATTAGAGGATGGGTTAGGCACCTATTTAAATTCATGTGAATTCATGGGAAGTAACGTACTTAAAAAAACTGTACCTATTAACAGGTAGGCACAGCAAAAAGTGATAACTTATATTTAATAATTAGGTATGTAGAAATACTACAAAGAGATACTACCATTTACCAACAGGTATTACATGATAAGTAAGCAAAAAAAGTGTGATTTTATCCCATGAATACATTTTCTCTCTCTTTGAGATCTAGTTAAACTAAACCGGAAACAATCGACATTTTTTTTCCAAAACAAGCCCCATCCTTAATCCCACTTCACTTCCCCTGACCTTGAAAGTGCACCAGAATACCAAATCAACAACTGTCATTGCATGTCAAGGTCAGGGTCAACCTTGTGCGAAGTGGCGGGGAAGTGGAGTGATGAGATATTTGACAATTAATCAATTAAGCCTTAACCAAACCACAGCGGGTACGTTATAGGCGTCCAGGTAAACGCCCGATAAATACTCTCATTAATTTGTTCTACATGTTTTCATCCAAACGGTCAACTTGCATAATCCATGTTCCATTGTAACATCAGAACATGATGACACACTTGCTATCATGTAAAACAGGGTACATAATAGCCTGCTGAAGTTTTTGTTACAAAACCAATTTTTACTAAATTATCTAATAGAGAACATTATATAGATAATTGATTTTGAAAAATCCAGTTCCTAGTTTTGGCCCATCTAAAATGCTGTTCTAATTCATATGCTGAGTCAACCCTTCAAGAGAATGCCTACAGTATCATCACAAATGGTGGCACTATAAGCAACTTTGAATTGGCTGCGGATGTGATTGATCGCTTTTATGTCCTCGGTTTGCACACTTCAGTGTGGGTAGGTTTTTAATACTGTCTAAATTTCAAGGGCGTTGCCAGCTTTTGAGCAATAGGGGGGCAGAAACTCATAGATGGCTGGAGTTTAAAAGCCCAGGTGGCAGAAGCGAGATTTTTTTCCATATGTTTAAGGGTGGTTAAAATTAGTGCTACACTGAAAGGGAAAAATAGAGAATTAGAAGTAGATCAATGACTTCCTACTTAGGTGTAAGAATCGAACTTACATTTCGAGCTGAATATGTTGACATGACCAACCACACCCGTACCAATCAAAAATAATAAATTAAGTATTAATTTTTATTGTATTTCCACGAAAGATCAATGTTGCTGACTGTTATATTATGACAGTCGGCAAGTATGCTTAGTGGAACTCAAAATCACTAAATAAAGATTTTTATACTATTTTTTAATTCTATTCTAGTACCGACCATAGAAATTAAAGTCAATCATTATTCAAAATCATAGGTTTCTTCCTTGATTAAATTGAATGACCCAAATTTATTATAACGAGACTTTATCTGTAAAAATTACCAGTAAAGAAAGTTCTTAACTTTTTATTTAGTTTATTGTTATTAAAAGCAGAACAATTTATAGCAAAAAAACAAAGTGTGTCACCCTTAAATGGAAGACACCGTCACCAATCGCCCCCTCTAGTTACGCCACTGGATTGATCTTTTGACGTTTGACAGAATTTCACGAGAATACCAAATTGAAAATTGACATAAAATCAGCGCTGTTTTCAGCGCTGATTTTATGACATTTACGCCCGAGAATTGCACCCCAGTGCCAAGTTGTAAACATGATTCCCGGAAGCAAACGAAAAAGAAGAATGATATTTCTTTTCATCGGTGAGTAATATTTTGCCTCTAAACCACTTATTTTATTGTAATTAACTAGGGGGTGAGAGGGTGTTGCGGGAGGCGCGCGGGCGGGTAAACACAGCACATGGTTCCACGTCCCCCGCCTTACTTCTTCCCGCATTAGATTTAGTGTTGTACCACATCGGATCCGAATATTTGTAGTTTTACTCGTATATGTATTACATTTATTATGATAAATATTGATTAATTTTCTATATGCATTTTTATTATTTAATTCCTTAATGTTAAACAGACTTTGGATGCTTTTTAGGGTTCTGTAGCCGAATGGCAAAAATCAGAAGAAACCTTCGGCTCTTTCACGATATTTATTTAAAAATTTAATTGAAATTTGATTTTTTGATACATTTTATATTCTTGTTATTTTGTAACCGACTTTAAAAAGAAAGAGGTTTTGTATTCGACTGTATGTTTATTACCATTTGTTTGGTTTACCTACTACTTTTGTTTGGATGTTAGGAATATTTTTTTGTAGTAGAAACATGGAAGTGGTAGCTCAATGGAATTCGATGGGAACTGATGCCACACGATTGTAGTCGATGGTAGCCGATTGTAGGTACCCGATGGTATCCGATCATGCCTATTGGTACCTAGTGGTGCCTGGCTGTACCCGGTTGGAAACACCCGGGTACACTCCCAGTCAGTGGTAATAATAATGATAGCGATGAGGTTGACGATGACGGTGACGGTGACGATGACATGGATGATGACGATGATGACGACGACGATGATGACGATGATGATGACGATGACAGGGTAGATGATGAGGATGACGGTAAAGGTGACGATAACGAGACGATGACGATGATGACGACGACGATGATGACGATGATGATGACGATGACAGGGTAGATGATGAGGATGACGGTAAAGGTGACGATAACGAGACGATGACGATGATGACGACGACGATGACGATGACATGGATGATGACGATGACGATGACATGGATGATGACGACGACGATGATGAGGACGACGATGATGACATAGGTGATGACGATGATGATGACGATGACGGTAACGATAACGAGACGTTGACAATGACGAGGACGATGACGATGACATGGATGATGACGATGACATGGATGATGACGATGACGATGATGACGAGGACGATGATTAATTTCATATCTAGAAACTAACTACAGATTCAAAGATCCAAAATTTATTAAAAGTGATTTACATCCAAAGACGCCCTCGGATGTAACTCATTTGCGACGTTTCGCACGACGCGATGCACATCACTACCGACCGCGCTACATCTATAGATACAATCTATAGAACATCTGCTTACGCTCTGCACAACGACGAAAAACATTAGGAGCGCTCTATAGTTATATTGATACTCTAAGACTGTTATAGGTTCGCATGCGTTCATATGTAAATACTAAAACAAGGAACCTATTCGCTGCCGCTGATGATCATGTGAACGCACTGATGACATGATAACAGACACGCTTCATTTAAGAATTTTATCATAAATCTTATTGCTTAGAAACGAATGAATATAAATCAATCCAAGTAAAGCCACTCTATTTTGTGTGATGGTTCATTGTTGCTGTCGAAAAAAGCATGCAATTTTTACAAGTTTTTACTTTTATTAGGAAATGTATATTGTAAATATCCACAGATTTCACACAGAATAATAAGAATGAAAAAAATGACGTTCAAAAAGAGATACAATTATCCAATTTTGAATAAAAATCTTTGACTTTGACTTAGACTCCCAAAGAGGGTGTGGCTCAATGTAGAAATTCTTCATCATCATCATTTCATGTAGGTGATACGCTCAGTCAACATGCACACCCTACTGTCAGTTCTTGGAAACCGCCTTTCGGCCTCTGACGTGGTTACTTTAACGACTACCAGATGGAAGCCAGGACCAACGGCTTAACGTGCCTTGCGAAGAACGCAAATTCTTCGTGTTAACTTAATTGTGATGACTATGCATTTCTTTAGTACACAAAACCAAATTTTTCTTCTAGGTCAACTTTAACGGTCAACAGCACTGCATGAAATTTGGCATTGCTATGGTAGTTGTTTTAGTATGTCAAATGCGTATCAAGCGGTAGATAAAGAAGGTCTTAATGTTTAATATTAAATTATTTTTAATACGGTTTTATGTGTACGTGATAAAGCCGTATTAAAAATCATTTTATTTAAATACATACATATATAGGGACATATAACACAAATTGAGCTAGCCCCACAGTAAGTTGTGAACTTGTGCCACAGGATACTAACTCAACGAAACTATATTTTATTATATATATTTATATAGATAAACATCCAAGACCCAGGTCAAATGTGTAATAAATGTATAATAATTGCAAAAAGACTAAAGATCTTAATGCTCAGACTCAGACAAAATACTTAACTACATATGCCTTAAATAGTCCAAACGCATGTGTACCCAACCTCTAATTCGTACGATTTTGGTAAAAGGTGGCACCACTAGTAGTGTCACAACTTTTTATCCCAACTTCCCAACTAATCTCAACTAATATTATATATGCGAAAGTGAGTTTGTTTGTTTGTTACGCTTTCACGCCATATCTACTGACCCGATCATCATGAAATTTTGCATACACATAGGTTAGGGTACCGAGAAGGACATAGGTTATAAATTACGCGGGCGAAGCCGCGGGTAACAGCTAGTTTACAATATTATGAGAAAATAAAAGCATTGTTGATCAAATATAACTCACTAGCTGTTACCCGCGGCTTCACTCGCGTAATAAATAGCATATGTCCTTCTCAGTACCCTAACCTATGTGTATGCAAAATTTAATGATGATCGGTTCAGTAGATTTGGCGTGAAAGCGTAACAAACAAACAAATAAACAAACAAACACACTTTCGCATTTATAATATTAGTTAGGAAGTTGGGATTGGGATAGTTGGGATTTAACATTCAAACATGGTCCATCACCCCTCCTTACAGTAGTCATAAAACAAAACGTATTTCAATTCTTAAAATGCAGCTTAATCATTCATTTTGTTCAGTAAATAGAGTAACAAGTTGTAATGACTGAGCCTAACAAATCCAATCTCCTTCAATGGTCCATCGAGCCAATTATACCGGTTATTAAACAAAACGCCGACGCGGAAACGCGGAGAAGAGATCATAGCAAAAACAAAACGCAAACCACGCCATTTTCTTTGCGTTATCCACTAATTAACATCGAAAAAAAGTAACGTCCCAACACTAGTAGCAAACTTTCCAGCCAAAAATCAATTCTAAATCAATACAAATACAGTCCAAATTCGAGTGTAAGAGGCGGTACAGGTGATGACAAAAAGCTACTGCACATTTTATTTAGCGAATGATTATGATAATGTGTACTCATAACTATTAACGGATTGAATATTTAATAGTTTACTTGCGTCCATATGAGAAAAACTGTGTACATTGATTTATGATTTATTATGCAATACTATAAAACCATGGTTACTTATTACAAATTATTACGCTTATTAATGTCAGCGAGAAAAATACGTCTAAGTGTCTAAGTATGTGTACCTTTAACTTCAGTTTTATGAAAAAAGCTAAAATATACAATGTGACTTATACTTTTTCTAAGGGACTACTGTTGGGATCAGGAGAAAAAAATTACATTCCTATACAAAAGTGCTCAGCCGGCTTGGCAATTTGAATGAATTTTTTTTTCGATTTTTCTTCATTAACCCGATATGAAAAGTTGTTTATATTGAAGGGCTTTGTATAAAATGTCGAATTTCTTTTTGGAATGTCCAGGATTGGACAGAGTTTTTACCTTATTGTATATCGGTATAAATCAGATAAACTTTCCATATGTTGTGTATGTATGTGTACTCGTAAATATGACAATTAATAAGTGTTCAAAGAAACCTATATTAAATAAACGATTGAATCTTGAATCTTGTGCATCGAAAGGCATCGGTTCGGGTTTGGCGATAGTAGAGCTCCGTGGCGCAGCGGTCAACACGCCTGCCTGCGACATGGAAGGTCCCGGGTTCGATCCCCGGTCAGGTCAAGATGGAAAATGACCTTTTTCAGATTGACCTGGGCCTTGGATGTTTATCTATATAAGTATCTATTATAAAAATATAGTATCGTTGAGTGAGTATCCCATAACACAAGTCTCTAACTTACTTTGGGGCTAGCTCAATCAGTGTGATTTGTCCGTATATATATTTATTTATTTAGTTCTTCTGCTAAGAGACGAAAGTGGATGATTGCTGCTGTGACATTGAAAGATATTGCAAAAATCGGATTATATGATAACGACGGACCATCAATACTACTACATTGCTGGTGTAAGTTCCAAAGACGCAGCATCCGTATGGCACCGCTCTCGCTCATAATGCAAGAACACTATTATTATCATTCCACTCATGCCGATACTATATAATGACCTACTTTCGGTATCAGAAAACAGTAAATAATATCGCAATTATATGCAGAATAATCTAAACGCCTCGCCTGACTGCTGTCTGTCCGTGCGTTCCGGTATATCTGCCATAATTGTGATTTTACTACCTTCATTAGTAATAGTACAGATGAGCAGACAAATCTATGAGAAAGTAAAAATCAAGCCACTTACCAATGCTTTTGACATACTGAAATTACACCTACGGAATACATATTAAGGTATAATATAAATGGGAGTTCAAAAAATAATTTTAAACATATTTATGCACAAAATTTCTACGCTATAAAAGTAGATTTAGAAGAGAGTTGACAGTTACTCACTAGCGATTAAAAAGTCGCTAAGTGAGTAACAGATTCGAATCATAAATATGTTTCACATTTTTAGGCCACCACTATTGCTGATTCGCATTTTCAAACCTTTAGATCGTCATTTCGTCAAACTTCCCTATTTGGCCTTGTGACCTGTTGTTCAGACTATATCTAATTTTAACTAGATTTTGCTACATTTTAAAAACCTTTATGATTCTTACTTACAAACATCGCAATTAGGTATTCCCGTCCTCTTTAATATTCGATACTAGATTCTAATGCTCAATCAAGAAAAACAAGCATATAAAAATTTAGGTCAGCATTTTTAGGCTTCACTGTACTACCTCACAAGCAACGAACAACGACCGAACGGAAGTTGGCAACTGATAACGACGTCAGTGTGTTATTAAGAGCAATAATGTCTATAATTAATTGTTAATCACCATGAACAACTTTTAACGAACCGCTAACTGCTGGTAATGCAGTTAAAGACTCATTTCACGGTTATTTGCCTTGCCTTGCCCTTTACGTCTTTGTTGTAAATATCTGGGAGTGCATCATAATGGGTAATTGTAGGGCTCCAAATTGAACATAATTTGTAAGCACTCTTTGTTTTCTTGGCAACCAGATCTTTTGATATATGTAGATCAAATAGATTGTGTGTGTAATTCAAACTTCTACCTGCAGAAAAACATACCGCAAAGCTATCTTCTTATAATAGTTTGGAACTCCTTCAAAAGACTCTGAGCTGGTGTAGGGAGATTCCAAGAACTGGAATTCCATTACCTAGTTGTTGGGAATTCTTCCTCCACTAATGGCCTTGGTGTCTTTGGTGCCACACAGCCTATGAGGTCTCCCTAAGTCGTGTCTTATATGTCCATCTTTCGTCACAATCGAAGAAATCGACTAGGAATTGCAGATATTATAAAAACAGTATAAGCTTGCCAGAGCGTTTGCCAGAGTGCAAGTCTCCGGATGAGTCATCAATTAAAATTATAATATCTATGGTATAAGTAAAAAACTTGTAAAAAATAACATTCCTATTCGAAAAGTTATTCGAAAAACGACCCCTCTCATATCAAATATCATTCCACGCTCGCGGTGCTAGGTACGCAAATTTTCAACAAATACGGTGTACGTTTTGATCGTCAATTCAAAATATATTGCAGTTTGCGAATGATAGCCTAATTTTATTTAAGATATATAATCCGTAATGGATGTTGAATCATAACGTTAAACCGTAGTTGACAAAAGTTTGCGAGTATTCTCGCCGGAATAGAAGCCTTTTTTGCATAGATGATAATTCAACATTGCAATATACTGGCTAATATATGGCTCCAGTAGTACAGACAGGGTCGTGCTCCTTTAGACCTGACTGACTAAAAAAAGACCTGATGATGATGATGAGTATTGTCACCGCCAGAACACCGAATTTTTAAGAATAGAGTTTTTTTATTAGATAACGGATGATTTTTTTTGTATAAAATAATGTGTTTGTTGTTTCAGTGAGGGGTTGTTCACCTGTCCAGTGAATGCATCGCCCGTGGATTACGCAAAGGTAAAATATACCTATGGCCGGTTTCCCTCTTCTTTCTCAATTTTTATGGTTGATAATAAAGTCATAATACATAGATTTAAACTTTCTAAAATGTCAGATTGAATTTGTCTCACAAAAGTTATTTGAACGTATTATGTATTGATCTGGTCCTAACCACGCCCGTTAGAACTAAGATACTGTTAGGAAAGTAAATTAACTAGGTTTTATTTATTACAAAAACATATTTTTTGGTAAGGTTAACTTAATTTGAGTAGGTATAATTTAATTCTACTAGCATTAATGCATTTTTTGCAAAGTCCTATGTAATGTGCTACAAATTTTATTTACCTACTTTAAAAGCACAAATTTAGAGTCATCGCGCTCTCACTAAGCAAGCGCTGCGCTGCGCACGCGCCGCGGGTGGCCCTCGCAGCCATAAAGTGGTTCCACCAGCTGCCGCAAGATGGCGCTATTTACAACTATCATCACAATAGAAGCGTGCCACAGAAAACGAGGGCCTCCATTTTATTGCCCTATAAAACAGTTTTAAAAGTGTAATTGTAATGGAATTAGAGGGTCGTAAATGAGCCCCTTTGTTTTTTACCCCACAAGGGTAAGAAAATAGTTTGGTACTCTCATGCTACAAAAAACAAATTGGGTGACTATTTACAGGTAAAGTTAGAAAAGCAGAAACGTAAAATTTATACATAGATGTTATTTAACGACAGCGATATGCATAAGAAAATGCGATTTCTTTTATATAAATTCATTTGTGTTATTTTTGTATTTACTTTCAGTGAGTTAAAACGCCCTAGATATATTTTTTATGACCAGAACTATCATCATCATCATCATGACTGGAACTATAACGCTTTCTTAGTAAAACAATTTTTTTAACACTTTTAAAAAACCAGTACATTTAATCCATACTACATCCATAGTTTATCCATATTATAAATGCAAAAGTAACTCTGTCTGTCTCGCTTTCACGCCAAAACTACTGAACCGATTTAAATGAAATTTGGTACACAGAATAGTCTAGAGCCTGAGAAAGAACAAAGGCTACTTTTTGCACGCAAACGAAGTCGGTTAAAAATTGTTATTGATTGATTAAGAACAGTTTGCTAAAAATAGAAATTATGAGGAATTCTCGGAATGTGGGCGACAGGTGTACTGCGGTGGGCTAGGCTATAGGCCTTAAATTAGAGCCAGCCCGCTAAATGTTGCTTGAAAGTGACATTTTTCATTCAAACCATTTTGAAACGGCTTCACAACACAAACTAGTTTTGAATGGCGACATGAATTGGTACTTATTTAGCATAGCTATTAGCCGCTAGCGAACTTTCCATTATCCATAATATTAATGTTAGATTTTCTTATTACTGAACAGGCCAGAGTCTCTGAAACCGGCGGTGTTTTGCTAAAATGCTCATAATAGGTATACATCCGTCAACAAAGTTGATATACGCATTAGTCCTACCGATCATTGACTACGCTGATGTCTGCTACTCTAACCTGAATTGTACTCGTACTTTGCTCAATAAACTTGAACGTTTGCTTAACAACTGCCTCCGTTTCATCTTCGGTCTTCGTAAGTATGATCACGTGTCGGATTATCGTTCCCAACTTCATTGGTTACCAATTCGTCGACGTCGCAGTTCGCATTTCACTACCTTGTTTTCTATTCTTTTTGAACCTACAACTCCGTCGTATTTCAAGTCCAAATTTCAATTTCTGGGTAATACCCATGCCATTGAACTCCGCTCCTCGAATAACCTTCTTCTTCATACGCCTGTTCATCGGAGTGGGTTCTTTGAATATTCATTTATTGTCCAAGCAGTATTACTGTGGAATGCTCTTCCAGTGGATATCCGCAAGGCTCAAACTCGCTTGTCTTTCAAAAATAACGTAACGACACTGTTTCTTAAAAGTCTGTCAGATAGTTCCTTCCTTAATATATATGTAGTATATGTATTGTTTATTTTATTATTATTTTATAGTGTGTATTTTGTTTAGTATATTTTTATTATAGTTCCCTTTTGTAATTATTATGTGTTTGCACTACCGTATGTTTCCTCAACACCACTTGCTAGGTTGACTGGTAAATAATTAAGCAAAATTAAAAAAATTGAAAAAACCCACGACACAACATTGTTTTGCACTAATATTGTGGCGCCCCCACACCCATGACACCTGTCTAAGAACATGAACTCATTAAACACAAACCCGTTATTGAAAACCGTATCAAAATCGCATCATTAGTTTAGAAGATAGGTGGGAACATTACTTTGCACAAACGCACACACAAACAAACATCTCTCACCCTAAACGCATATACCTGCTATATACTTCCGTCGTGGGTAAAAAAAAGCCATTGGCTTTAAGAATTAAGTCCGCCTTTACACGTGTAACAGTGTATGAAGTTAAATAAATAAAACATTTCATAATCCTTTTAAATTAAAATACATTATCTCAAGTATTGGTGTGTATTACACCACGATGGACGTAACTCCATATAAACGTAAGTGAAAAAAGAATCCATCAAAATTTCGCTGTGGAACAGAGCTGGGTGAACTGGGGACTGGTACACTTGTTAGGACAAGTGAACCAGTTCCCCACCACTGTAAGCAAGGCCCCAGTATAGAAAAATAGTTATTTGCTTGTAAGTAGGACCCTAGTAGATCGATGTTATTTGCACCTCTCCTATTTTATTAGCACTATAACTACATTTAAACTTTCGTGTTGCATGTTTACTAAATGCAATATCGGGAAGACTGTCACCCTGTGACCACGGTCGGTGTAACCCGGCTTTAACGTCTGGAGAAAAACGGTATATTTCGCGTTTATTCCCGATATTGCATTTAAAGCAACTAGATGCAACGCACGACAAAGGAATATATATATATATATATATATATATATATATATATATATATATATATATACGGACAAATCACACAGATTGAGCTAGCCCCAAAGTAAGTTCGAGACTTGTGTTATGGGATACTAACTCAACGATACTATATTTTATAATAGATACTTATATAGATAAACATCCAAGACCCAGGTCAATCTGAAAAAGATCATTTTCCATCTTGACCTGACCGGGAATCGAACCCGGGACCATCCGTGTCGCAGGCAGGCGTGTTGACCGCTGCGCCACGGAGCTCGTTTAGCGCACGGTTTAGCTACATGTATTAATGACTTGATGATATGAGAACCAAATGATCGTGATCATCAGTTTGAACGGCGCCCCGCGGAATTTGCACATTACTGGTTCACGAATTTCACGATCTCGCGATATTCAATTGGCACTATGTAGTGTTAAGGTTTACAACGGCTTAGTAACTGAGCGAAAATAAATTTTACTATATTTTTTTTTCTACTTATCATATTTCATCATAATATTATAAATCCGAAAGTAACTCTGTCTGTTTGTCTCGCTTTCACGCCAAAACTACTGAACCAATATAAATGAAATGTGGTACATAAATAGCCTGGAAAAAGGGCATAAAAGGCTTATTTTTAATTCGAAATAGGCTACCCAAACTCTATTATTACTATTTCACGCGAACGAAGTCGCAAGCACAGCTAGTAAAATATAAATTCTCATTGCTCTAGGTTTGGTAAGTAGATTGGAAAAAAACAATTTCAAATATAAACTTTTAATCCAGGAGATAATTTCGTACAGCAGGTAAGTGATAATAAGAAAAAGTTAGAAGAAAAGATATAATCAATAATTATTTTTATAGGGAATAAAAGAAGTTGTTTGTTTTGTTTTTAAGTATGTAAGTAGCCAAGACTGGTGACTGTTTTTCGAAATGCCTAAAAGCGTCTGATCTAGCTTAATGATTGTCAATAAAAAAAGATAGCTGGAATCAACGCGAAAACAAAGCAGTAACAGATCAATTGCCAATCTAATCCTTAAAAATTATGCAATATGGTTAAAAAAAATCTGTTTTATGCTAATCAAACATCATCACTGGTATATTTCGAAAAAAAATAAGGGTTACTTACAATACTAGTAGTTAGCTAAAATACTAATTGCGCAGTAAGCTCGTATAAAGGAATCATAATAAGAATGCGTGTGAACGATCCGACCGATATAATCAATTGAACGATACTATACGGTGACCATGAAAGTTGCTTTCCGTTTGAGCAAAATAATGGCACAACGTTGCCATCGCCCGGGGGCGACAAATAAAAAGGGCGGCAAACACATTAAACCTTCAGGTTATTTGGTATCTAGGGACGTAGGACTTGAGGATTTGCCAACATTCGCTGAATGATTGATGCGGTGTCTAGCATTACACTTACTTAGGGCGAGAACATTTCTGGCGCCCCGTTCGCGCAGAATTTGGCCACCGTTGGTGCCTTTCTAGGCCCAACGTCCCTGGCAGCATGTGGTCTCAAAGCCTTAATCGTACAATTTGTTCTCAGAGACTCGCATAGATGGCGCCACTCGAAACTAGACAACATTGTATCTAACGTATTATGAGAATATAAAAACGTGATTCACAAAATATATCTTATTAAAATTCAAAACAATATTTTAGGCACAATATTTTAAAATGACATCGTATATATATTTAGTAAGTTAAAGGCTAACGCAGATTACAGTCATCTAGTTTCGCAACCTTAATTGGGTCCAAATTTTTTTGTATGAGGTGGGCAGTCTATTACGTTAGTATTATATTGTCTTTGTTGGCAGCTACCCAGTCACCCGGCACTAAAGCCGCAACTAGTGTGATGATTTTGCCTGCGTCTCGAGGGGGGTTTCGATCCACGCCAGATCATAATCAAAAATTACCTTTTTCAGAACTGCCTGGGTATATTTATATGGTTAGAAACATGCAAAGATATCTATATAAGTATATCTAATATAAAATATGGTATCGTTGAGTTAGTATCCTATGACAAACGTTCACATTTAATTGTACAAATCACATAACATTTAGTGTGTGATTTGTCCCTATTGGTATATATTTATTAAGCGTGCTGGGCAGGTCTCCCTGGGCTGTCCAAAGGCCCCAATACAGATAGTCTTGGGGCCTCTGGATAGCCCAGGGAGACCCAAAACCTCGCTACGCTACTGGAGTAAGTAAAGTACGGAATTTCAGTGTGTTGTGCGTAAGGTGAAATGGGAAAATGGATCGGGCTTACAGCATAACTGCACGTAGTTTAATCATAATCATAATGAACTCCATGTTCCTACAATCTTCATAAATTTCTAGTGTATCTAGATTAAACATAATCTATAATCCTGTACGAAAGTGGATCTTGGTGATGCTTTGGGCTATACATGGTTTGAAACAGATGCATCATAAACGATGAAATGGTACTTTTGATTCTTATTAATTATGTGCCGCAAAGAATTTCTCTGTTCTTAAAATTCTTGAAACTGGCGGAAAATTTTTAAAGATTCTCGAAGATATATTGAGAATTTTTATTTTTAAAAATCACAGAAAATCATGACAAATATTTTCAGATCATAAATGGGTAATCAGTTCCCATGCTATAATTTAAAAATAAATTAAGAATCGGAGTCGTTAAACTTGCCTGAACAGAAATATTTTTTCATGAATTATATTTTTTTAATATTCAAATGGTACTCTAATCTTGAGGTAAACAGAATTGCAAATTATCATGCTCTATATAAATGCTAGGCAAAGAAAATTTAATTTGATTTATTAAATCAAATTAAATACTAATTTAATGAGTATCAATGAATTATATCACATATTTTTTACGTTTTCAACAAGAAGAACATAGTTAATCTTAACCAAAATTAATTAATAAAACCTCAAAACATTTTGTTCCAATCCAGCAAATTTGTCTGTATACAAAAGTATTATTTATTTCTCAAAATCAATTAGTCATCCCAATTTGATGACTAACAGCACAGCATACTTGAGCCGACCTTGCCAAATGAAAAAGTTGTTTTCCAGCCTCTAGTCCTTCGAGCCGGATACGCGTGAAAAATGGAGTTAAATTACCGAATTTGCAACAGCTACAACAAAAATCTTGCACGCTTTTTTCGTTACCGAAATCTTGTTCCGAATCACCGGTAATTGTCGGTTAATTCATCAATTAAAAATCAATACTACCAACCAAAACATTGGGAATTGACACGCTAGTGCGCGAGCGCATTTTAGATATGCAAATTTATAAGTGCACATTACAAGTAATAGTTTGAACTGTATTCACTAAGCAATAAAGTCTAAAACAATAGCATTATATTGGCGGTTCTGATGTCAATCACCTCACGAAACGACCTTGCAATGCTAACCGGTCACGCGAAGTTATATCTGTCCTGCTCTTACGTACCGTAATGGAGTATAAAAAGTTGTGTTGTCTTCTTTCAAAGAGCAGAGCACCCCTGTAGCTATCTATTTTGCGGCAAAATGTATTTTAGTGCAACGTTTTAATAACAGATGGCGTGACGTTGACGCTGTGTAGTTTTATGCAGTTATTAATTTAATTTACCTATTGTCCTGTGTCCAACCTCGTGTAATAGATAGGTACCCATTTTACATTTCCTTTACCTATAGAAAGTTCATCATCTTATCATCATAATCAGGTCTTATTAGTCTTCACTGCAGGAGCACGACCCTCTCTGTACAGCAGAAGCAGTTATAATAAGAAAAATTACAGTGTGATACGATTTGGCGTAAGACTTTACGGCCGGCTACGGCCTGACGTCAACTTTCTTTGGATATGTATTTGCTTGCGCCGGGAATCGAACCCGGTCATACCCTTCGTATCGCGTCTTAACCACTGCTCCACAGAGTACTGTACTAATTATGAGTAAGTACTTAATAGGGCTTTATTCTATTTATAAATTTCTGCTCACAGGTATAATTAAATAGCTAAGTAGTAAATTCGCTAATTGGCATTTGTCGGCATTTTGAATGAAGTTAACACTGTTTGTGCATTGACGTCATTTAAGAATCAAGTTTTGCTGCTGAGCTATTCGCTTGACGACTTAGCAAGTCAGCAGTCGTGAGTTCCCACGACCCTGTCTGCTTGCGGTCTGCCCCCGTGGACAAGTAATCCTACGCGACGAAAATACAAATTTAACTGTTGTTAGCTTTATTAAACATTTTTAAAACCAATCTAACCTACAATATGTTATAAAATATGTATGATTGTTATAAGAATTAGTAAATAAAATAATTAAATTTTCGCGTTTGACCATGTGATTGTATAACGTATGGAATTGGCTGAAGCAAAAGTGACGTCACCTGCTTGTAAGCAGTAAATTACATACTACATATGGAGTTTGCATGCAAATGGCGTAATGACGACATCCGCGTTTTGATGGCTAGGTATATTATTAATTCAAATTATAGAAGTAGGAATACCGATTTTTTTAATTCTATGATTTAATTAAATGCTGAATTGCATGCAAAGAAAGGAAACAAATTCACGAAGAATTTTTTCCACTGCAAATGTATTTTGAATTTCTATTATGAACAATTAGACATATATTTCAAAAACTTGGAAAATACCTGAATTTGGATAACCAATATTCATTGTAATTATTGATGGCTCGGCCGGCTGTACACTTTTGTTTGAAAATAAACACTAAAATTTGCAGCATTATTAGTCCGATAGGAAAAGTTGTTCATATTGACGGTCTAAATATCCCCTTTAGAAACAAAAAGGGTTTTATTAACATAATTACTATTTATTGAAGAAATTGCTACAGAATAAGCTTAGATAACAACGTAAAAAACAATTATCTCGAACAAAGCCACCGAAGTCTCGACTTTCACGGTGTAATGACCACTAATGACCATTATTGATATTTTATTGTATATTTTTTGCCACGTCTTAAAACTGTAATTAGCTAAAAACTGAACAGAAGCGAAGCGGTCTCATTTTACGGCAAACGCAGGACATGTGGTCACCACGTGAATTTGTGACCCCTTATATGCCAGTGAACAATAGAAAGGAACAAAGGAACTCAAAAGGTTGTCCAAAGTTATTTAAACAGACTTAAACTGGAGGTTATAAATTTGACCCTAATGTATGTAATTATTTAACTAATTAACTAAACTATGTATAATGTGTGTCCACGCTCATCTCGAAAAATTGGGGTATTCCTTTAAGTTGAATTGCAAAAATTATCTTTTAGTTGGATTAGGTTTATTGTATATACTCACTTCTCCGTGGTCTCTAAATAAAAGTTTGAAGCCTGTTTTATGCTTTATTAAATTACTACTACTACTCGAAAGTCAAAATCTTCCAAGTGTTGAAATTATACCTATTTATTCCGCACACATGTTACGTTTTTCTCGCTTTTCTAGAAGTAGCAACATATTTTTTTTCTGTTATTTGTTTCCTAAAAGAGAAAGAGAACAATGGAAGTAGCTCCACCGACAAGAGCCCAGCATTTTAATTTGATGATGATGAAATGTAACGTAAAACACCCCATACAGCAAAATGTGAGAGTTGCTGCTCTCTAAAGGCTTTGCCATCTTTTCTCAGTTCGGCCATTCAAGTCATGCATGCAAATCGCGGCCCATCAGGCAATGAGAGTTTGCTGTCTCTCTAAGCCTTGCGCACCCAAGCAACTCCCAAAGCCGAGGTTCGTCCTTCCCGGGGACCCTTTGGTGATGTTTGCCTTACAGGTTGAGGGCACTCTGCCCTCACCTCAAAAGTCCGGTGAAGTAGCGAAAGCTCATTTGGAGCTAGCTACGTAAAAAAAAAACGTAAAACATCGGCGACACCTTGTAATGTCCTCAGCACTCGGTCAATATTGTTCTTAGCTTCATGGGTTGTTGTTTATTTATTTTATATCGTTACCGTAATTAACATGCATATTATCTACGGTAAATAGAACTTAAAATCATATTCACTGGCAAGTATTTGGTAGAAATCACATGCAGTATCAATAAATATTTGAATTGTAATAGGGCCGGTGCCTTTGATTGCAAATGGGCAGATGCATTTCGTAATTGGGATGGCTGTTTTTATTTTATTTTATTTTATTTATTAGGCACATCAACAACATAAACATAGACATTACATTTTAACATTTGTTTACATCTTTTACAGATATGCACAGCATTAACTATCTCATTAAAAAGTACATTTATTATTTATTATGATTAAATCACAAACAGTTTAAAATTAGGAAAATGTAATATGTAAAACAAATATGTGTTATCAGCTTTCAGTTTATTGATTAAGTACATACCTACCTATGGCCGGCCTGACATGTGATAACATCATGTCAAAAGACCCATTTGCTGTAACTTTGTTTAAGTTAATTATTGTTTTTTTTTTTTTTTTTTTTTTACCACAACTCTTTTATTTATATACACATCTTTTATAACATATTTACAGAAGACTGAACTAGCCTAATTATAAATAAAAAAGAGATTCCAGCCCGTCGCCGCGAGGAAGGGTGCCCAGTAGGCTGGCGACATTACCCCTCTGCACAGCGATGGCAATTCGCTGTGCAAAGTAACTACCAGCCCTTGGGTCCCCAGTGACTTCGCGGAGGCGCGCTGAAATCTCAGTCATTAAAGCTTTTGCTTCTGGGCCCCACGGCCCCATAGTCTCCACTGCAAAGGGCACAAAAAGATAATTCCCCTCTAAATCCTTATATTTTAAGTGCTTTGTGGCTTCAGCCGCAGCCGCCGCCGCGCCCACTCGCATTGAAGTGGATGGTACGTGTGTGGGTGCAAGAGTATCGACACATGTGGCGTCCCAAACGAGGCATCTGCCGAGCTTCCATGGCACCAATGACATGCCATCCGGCCTCCTGCCGTCTGACCGCATCAACCCGCTTGGCTCCAAAACAGCTGGAACTGTAACCGATACAAGAGCCCTTCGTATGATGTCATTTAAAGTACCATGACGAGATAGGCGGCCAGCACTTTTCCGGCAGGCTAAACCGTGGTGACCTAGCTCGTTGACGCTTTTGCCACAGACACATTGGTGGGACTCGTTAACCCTCAAACCCAGCCTAAGTCCAACGGCCAGGGACAAAGTGCAGCTGTCCAATAACGTGCCCAAATTAGCTGAAGGTAGTGCTTGGAGCCATAATCCTGATTCCCGAGCGGAAACTGCAAGCAGTCGAGCGCGAACCGTCGGACTGTCCGCTTCGGTAATCAGGTTTTCCAATATCCCCTTGCAAATAGGCTCATCCCATGCTCTCTGGGAATGTGCAGTCACTATTATTATTATTGCTTACTTTTGTTATATTTTGAGGTATAGCATTATACATTTTCAACAAAATACACTTAGTAGTACCTATACATAACTCAAATAAATCTGGCATTTTTAAAATGTAGGAATCAGACTCCTTATTAACTAGAATATACTGGCAAAATTAAAAATAAAGTTCACCAATCAGCTGGTCTAAATTCTTTGGGAAATCCAATTTTTTTTTTCATTTTTACCTTTCTTTCTTGTGCATCTTTAAAACATGTACAGGAAAAGCTTCAGAGAGGGAAACTGCTCTATAGGTTTCAACATTTTCTGAAGTAATTAAGTTGTATTTCAAATAATAAAAAACAATACATACATATTATACCGTCTTTTTCCCTTGTTAGGTAAACAGACCCCAAGGTTATATAAAACCCACAGGCTACGTTTAGTCTCTTGGTGGGCGAAAAGGTAGAAAGCGGAATCAAAAAAGTGATGGGGTGCTAGCCAAATCGTCTATTGACGTAATTCTATAAACAAATACAAAAAAAACAAAAGCAGAATAAATCCATATAATATAAAATAACGAAAACTGCCCTTTTCTACTCCTTTGTCCGGACAGACAACCCCTAGAATGCACTTGGTGTCAAAAACATCCCTCGACAAGACTCACACGATTATTAAAATTAAAAATAGACGAGCAATAAAAGAAACTTGATCTATTATAATGAACTATTGAAGTAATTCGACCCTTATTGTGATGATCCTTCTGGTTTCGAATTGATGTTGTCAACCATCCGTGAAAACGTTGTTGAAATCTTATGAATATTTATAATGTCAAGCAATGATTCTCAAACTTTTTCTGAAACTAAAACCATAGCAAAGCCATAAAAAGTAGTCTCAAATGAATACTGAATGATTATATGTTACACTAGAGTAATCTTGATAAATTTATAAAAAAATGTGATAGGTAGGCATGAGCGCGAAGACGAGAGGATATTTGTCAAAATTTGCTGTCTGGAGTTTGATAAGCCTTTGCAGTGCTAACATATTGGAATATATTGCACTTAATTAAGTTGTTGCACTTAGGTAATTAAAGCAAAAACTTATTAAAAAACTTTATTCCAGTAAGAAGTGTTATGAAAAAATAGTTAATACAATATTTTTTGAAGTTGAATGTATTATTAGTTAAGGTGACATCAAAATCTAATTATCAAAAAAAAAACCATATTTAGCCCCCTTTCATTTAAGCTTTAAAACGCCGTTTAAAGAGTGGGTATAAATATGAGTTATGACGCGCGCCAATATAAGCATCTTACAAGAATTACATATATTGGCAGAACATCATTTCAAACAATTTATGTTACGGTTCGCCACCAACTCTGTAAGAAGAAAACGAACATCGGCCAATTAGTCCTGTAAGTAGATTTATTATTTTCATTCATGAACTCACGAAGTTCACAGTCTCGGCTATTTCTAAACTTTGAGAAACACTGTTAAAACTAAAAGGGCTATGAAAAAATCTTTGGAGAATGTCCGGCTAGAAATAATAGTAAAACATCTACTTCTACTTTTTTTTTTTTTTTTACTTCTACTTGAATAATTGTGAAAAGAAATTACAAAGCCAACGTCTTATTATCGAAAACGGTTTATTATTAATCCCACGTTTTTTTATTCTGACAATGTAAGTTATGGATTCAATTGACATGACTGACATCGAGTATCGAATAGGTAATTGTTTTAATTAAAGCAAAATGTTGGTTCCGAGATATTTAACACAAAAAAAGAAAGTTTTGCGATGTAAGAACTTACGTAGACCTATTAAATGCAATGTCGGGGAATTAAGGATGCGCTAGTCGGGAACTCGAACTCGTCAGCGCACATGGCTAAAATGCGTGCTATTTCGCTGAGAAAGGGATAGACTCGGTTTTGAACAGTGCGGAACTATTTACACTGATGTATAAGCACATCGGAACAACAGTCTAGTGTGTGCAAACACAAATATTGTTGAAAATCTAAATCTTCGTCGTCAAAAAATTAGCGAGTATGCGTTTGGGAGAAGTGTTCTTGTGATAAAACAGCTGAATGTTTTTATTAAACGTAAAATAATTTATAATTTTTAATAACCAAACTATGCTTGTATGAATTTTGTTTTAGAGATTTTATACTCCTTCCGGTATTTAATTGTGCCCAAAGATGCGGTAAAATTACGTGTTAAAACAAAATGTTTTGAGACTCATAACTTTTAAAGTACTTATAATTTTACAATTATGATTCCATACAAGCATAGATAACGACAAAACAAATCGATAGAATTAAAAACTTTAAACAGACGATACCGAACAACGGAGTCATCACCCTACAAAATTTGTATGGCGAAACACCTGACTAGCGCACCCTTAACGCGAAAACATCCAGTGACCACGGTCGGTGTAACCCGGCCGAAACGTCTGGAGAAAAACGGTATGTTTTTGCGTTAATTCCCGACATTGCATTTAATAATCATGCAACGCGAAAGTTTCAAAGTAGTTACGTAGACCTATCAGAAACTAACAATTTTCACTTACACTCGAATACAATTTTTGTACTACTTAAGTCACTTGCTGTCACTGTTTTGCTAATTTTTTGTCTAAACTAAGACAAGACATTATTTGCGAATGATCTTACTTAGAACGTTTTTAAGCATTCGGCCGTTAGTAATTTATACCATGGCATTAAATCTATATACTCTGTCTCTTCAAATAAACACACGTTCTTAAAATCCAAATAATATCCCGATTCCCGACACACAAATAAAAAGTAATTTATCGTACCATCATAATACATGAGCCAAAGGAATAAAAAATGTAATAATCATGATCATTGTACGTAGTCTGTCTGTCTGTCGCCTCAGAGCTTATAAACCATTCAATGATTTAAACTAGCCCATTTATGGTCATTTGTAATAAAATATAGCCGTCATTCCGTGATGAGCTTCGCTTTGAGAAAAGATGGTGAGAAATAAAAAAAGAAGTTACGACTCACATTATTGATATCATAAAATAAGTCTAATAAGTTATAGTTATAGTTATGTCAAAGTTCAAAGCATCAATGTGCTTTAACTAACATCTATGGGCTTTCGAATGACGCCTACGTGTTCTATAGACAAAGCTTTATGAAAAAGTGAACTACAATAATTTGTGTCATGAATGTAATTAGTGCAGTTTTTGGCACAAAATGTAAAAGTTTACTGTGATCTTTAATTATTTTTAAAGGAATATATGTATAGATATAAAATTCATAACCTAAAAAAGTGTTGAAACCATTTTTTTCTATTTAGTACCTCTTATAGATTCATCAATTGCTATTTTAAAGTTATGTAATATGAATTGTATTTAGTATTTATTAGTTATTACTCCTTTCTCTTTATCTTCCTGGTAATGTAAGCGTTTCCCAGGAGCAACACTCTTTTGTGTTGTTGCATTGCTCATCATCAACAGATCATAATGCATTGGACCCCGGGGTCCCAGAATCAGGCTGTAAACTTATTTGGTAAACTTTTTACGACCAGCCCCTTGCCTGACATCAACCATCCTTGAGTAAACCTCTACCACAGAATTAATAATAGTTGCCTCTACTTCCATGATCTTGATTAGAAATGTTACGTATACTTTTTTGATTAGCCCCATCTCGGTACCGTACATTATTAAATGTATAACTACTTCAAAAACAACTTTGATAACATCTAAAGCTTACAAAACAGTGTCTCGGTTCACACAAGATAGGCGTTTATCTGTGCATCACTTATTGGCGTTTAGAGTACATATCTCGTTGGGAATTTTATTTGTCATGTATGGAGAAAGTCGCCATTGTGATGACCGCCGGGCATAGACTAAAGAAGTATGGGGAAAAGTCAGATTACTCGTAAAAAGTTTTTTTAATAATCTTGTCATCGACTTTCGTAGCGCAGTGGTTAGCACGGCAGCCTGTGACAAGAGTGGTCCAGGGTTCGATCCCCGGTGAGGTCATGACGGAAAACGATCTTTTTCAGATTGGCCTGGGTCTTGGAATTTTATCTATATAAGTATCTATTGTAAAATATAGTATCCTGCGACACAAGTTCACAACTTTTTGTGGGGCTATCTCAATTTGTGTGATTTGTGCCTATATATGCCCCTATTGGAAAAAAAAATTGTGTGACGTTGTGACGTCATATAGCCTTTAACCAGCTAACGATCAAGACACATCTAACAAATTACGTTGGTTAGTTTGGAGATACGAGGAACAAACGAACATACATTCATAGCGACCAAAATCATCATCCTTTTGGCTCCACTGTAGTTGGGAAAAAATGGCTGATTTTGGTATTTTCCCATAAAATAAAAAATCTTAGCTTTGTCGTAAATCTTACAATTCTAGTCCCCTTGACGTATCGTGTATGGTTATTGCTTGTTTGTCTTGTAGTCCAATTATCGAGGAGCCCGATGGTCCAGTGGGTGTGAGCTCTATGAGCGCTTACGTATGTTAAGCAACCACTGGTGCAGTCCCTACTTGGATGGGTGACCGCAAGTGGCATAAAAATATCTCGAGCTCCTCCGTGGCTCGGAAGGCACGTTAAGCCGTTGGTCCCGGCTGTCATCGTTGATGGCAGTCGTTAAGCTATGTCAGATGCCTTAAGGCAGCTTGAAAAATCTGACACCAGTGTTGGCCACTTACACATACGAAAAACAAACAGTCCAACTATCGAATATGTATGATACAAGGAACAAGCAGGCTTCCCACAGGAATTAGCATGAGCCTTCAAACAGCTCTGTCAAGCGTTGATGCATACTGCATTAATGAAGGCCTTATGTTTACTTAATCAGTGTATTTGGACTTATTTATTCGTAAGACATAGCTTACCGCTTCTTACCTGAGTTTCTAGTTGCGTTTTACATGAGTTGCTGTCGTTGCCGTTTGCCTTGTGGTTCCCGCCAGAGTAGAATAGGACCACTCCAAGTCTTCCCGTGGATGTCGTAAAAGGCGACTTAGGGAACATAAGCTAAACAAAGCTTTTTTAAACATCAAAGAGTCCTCTCCAACCCGTCTGGCCAGCGTGGAGAGTGTAGGCCAAATCCTCTGACTGTTCTGGCTAATAAATGGTTATGATAGTCAGAGAGGGCCGTGCTCCTGCAGTGGAGACTAAAAAAGACCTAATGATGATGCTGTCGTTGCCTACTTGCTTTTGCGACCATACCATACTAACCCATGTGCAAGTAAATTTGAATTTTGTTAGTACAGTTATAACGCTGCGGCTGTCATTAGTACTTGATCCTTCCTTACTAACCGTACCTGTGCAGAGTTACCAAATATTGGTAGAGTGCATGGTAGAGTAGAGTGAAGGCAGTAGTGGAAAAGGCAAGTGGTAGAGAAGCTTGTCAAGTTGTAATTCACTCTACTCTACCGATGTTGTTTACACCGCAGTATAGTTAGTAGCATAGTAAGTAAGTACTATAAACGGGATAGAGTAGGGTTTCGTGCTGGAAAGATAACACACTGATTTTATATCTTATTTTATTTAGTATTTAAAGAAATAGGTACATGTTCTCATACGAGGAACGTAGCGTGACTTCTGTGTCTATTCTTATCTTTTTTCTTAAACGAACTCTTTTGGAATACATCAAAAATATTTCAACACCTTAATGAAACCTCTTTGCTACAGTACTTTACCATCTACTCTACCGTTTACTCTACGCGTGTACTTAAAAGAGGGCGGGGAACCTAAAGAAAGGTTGGTACTCAGTTGACGACAACAGGTGGTGGACCAGCTGGTAAACAAGGTCGCAGGAAAAATGTCGGCCTCCATAGGCCGATTCCAACCGGTCACGCTGGAAATCCAGCTGTCAACACATATTCAGAAAATATGCTTTTAAATCTCCCACATCAATTGACATTTTTACATTTTATATTTAGTTTATAACTTATATTATTTTGCAATAGTAAAAAGAACTACTTGCGCTTCGGTGAAATAAAAATTAAAACGAGTTTTTTTAACAGTTTATCGCTATTCCCGTTCTCCCCCGTAGCATGGCTCCTGCGACGCCGTTTATATCGCGCGATAAACTATCTACTTCTCGCTCTTCAGAATTGCGAAAAACAAGATGGCGATAGTCGATAAACGTTGTCGCGCGTGCCATGCTACAGGGGCTGCATAAGGTTCTTATTTAGATTAATTAGCCTTAGCATTGCGATATTTGTAAAGCTGTCTTTTTATTGATATAAACGCTAAAAGCTTCACGTTTTCACTTAAAATTTTAAACAGTAGCACATAAAAAAGTTTAAAGGTTTATCTACTTAGGTCTTCACATAATTTTTTTAAACTATCTATATCTCCGTTTACTTTTACTCAGCATTTGACCTCGAAAAAATTCCTTCTTGCTCTTAACGTAAAAGGAATAATGTATCCAAGTTTTAATTTACCATTAAAATTGAATAAACATGTTTCAATTGTGTATAAATAAAAATAAAATACGTTTATTGTCGGTTTCTACATTATGTTTACAGTAATAGTACCTAAGACTAGCTTACTAATACGTACTACCATTTAGTTTTGAACAAACCAAAGTTCATCCATAATTAGCTGCCCACCATCGAACTAGGAATAAACCTGTATCTCGAGTGGTGGGGAGCGTCATAAAGGATTCAAGGGTGAGTCCGATACAGCGATAGTAAGAAACCTAAAAGTTACTTATGCTTACGAACACGCTGATTCCTAAACTAGCTTTTGCTGTATTTTGGGATACAGAGAAAGTTGAATAGCATTTTGACTTGTTACATTAGCAAAATATCTGTATAATTTCTATTTCAACAGTTGCTCTCACGTCCGTAAATGATTCACAATATTTGTGTCTGTTTTGTGTATGTAGCGAAACTGTTATCAGATTTCCACAAATAGGCATGTAATATAAAAATGTCTCGTCTGTTACTTCGTCAATAGCGTTTGTCGAAGCAGTACATTCCGCATCGGCTTAATACGGACGGACGGACACACGTATCGAGTGTAAATCATGGCAGTCATAGGTCACACGTCTGACTTATTTTCAGATGAACCAAATGTGCTGGGTTATTCAGAAACATCACCCTAAATAGAATATGCTAACTACTTAAATAAATGTTTGGTTACTATTATGTATTCTGTGGTTTGGGTAATTTCGACGAAACTCAAAATTAATCGCGGTAAGTCCCGTAGTGATAATAACAGCGACATCAGACAATAGAAAGCGTCTCAGAGCAACTTTTGTACGAAGTCTTAAAGGGTATAAACTTATGCAATTACCGAAATTTAATGTACCGAGCGAGCGAAGCGAACAAGCAAAGGGTGGAAACATTTCATGTAAGTATGTATGTAGATGTATTTGTTCAGCGATAACTC
Source organism: Rhodophaea formosa (assembly GCA_963082605.1). NCBI lineage: Eukaryota > Metazoa > Arthropoda > Insecta > Lepidoptera > Pyralidae > Rhodophaea > Rhodophaea formosa. The sequence goes on from OY720209.1 coordinate 22,081,268, forward strand.
TCCAGGCAGTGTTCCAAATGTGATGAAATTTAAAAATTATGTAGGTAATTGTAATATGTAGTAGTAATTACTTACAACTACATATTACAATTTCATTGACGATTAAAATCGGTTCAGTACTTTATGAGATATATAAATAAATATTCGCGAGGCCCAAAGTAGCAACAAACTATTACTGACCAGTTTTGTAATTCAAATTATTTTATTTTTAATAATTCAAATGGTATATTTTTGACTGCAATTTGCACAAACATACGCGAAGCTAATGTAGTTCAGACTTTGGCAGCTCATTGGTTCAGTTAAGTGTCTTATAAAACATCTCAATTCAAAGTACATATATTGTTATTGCTTATTTTTACCAACTTAAAAATCTTGAATTTAGATAAATCAAATCCTATCCTATCTCGTGACCAGAGGGCTGGCTTATATTTTGGCCAAAAGATTAGCATTGCCATACAGCGTGGCAATGCTGCCAGCATTCTGGGCACGCTACCACGGGGCAACGAGCTGCCAGGCCTGTTTTATTTGTAAATATAGTATTAAATAGTAGTAGTTTTAGTTAACCCTTTATTTTTTACATTCTTAACTTGTTATTCTTTCAATTAAAAATTTCTTCCTTAAAAAAAATCCTATTCTACTAATATTATTTCCAACTATCACTTCCTAACACATGATTTGAGAATGCCCCTAATCACCGTAAGATCTGATGCGATCGCCTCTGACTGCGGCCCATTTTTAACGGTCCTGCGCCGATGGACGACGTAATTTATTATGATTATACTCATAAATACAAGCGGAACATTATGTGACAATGTGCACCATTGTTTTGTTAAGATTGATGAGATTGAAACTATTTATTTTGTTATTTCGACAAATATCGTTTATTTAGAGTGTTGTACTGTTAATATGTTTGTAGTACTCCAAATACGATGAAATGAAATTTAAAACGTATACCTATATACTTAAATAAAAATTTTCAAGATCAATCGCCCCAAAATAGGTTCATTTGTTTAAAAGATATGTTTTTTTTATGTCATAGGACGGTAAACTAGCAAGCGGGTCACCTAATGGTAAGTGATCACCGCTGCCCATGGACTAATGTAACACCAGGGGTATGACAAGAGAGTTGCCGGCCTTCTATTTTTCCCTCCCCAGAGGGAAGGGGGGATGGGCCTCCGGCGCTCTCACTCACCGAACGAAGCATAGAAGCTGTAAAGCTACTACTCAAACGTCGATTTTCTGTGAGAGTGTGGTATTTCCCTGGACGAGCCGGCCCATTCATGCGACCAGCAAAACTAATTTTCGGTAGCGTGGCTCTACCACAACTATGTATGTAAGATATAAGTTTATAATAATTTATTTATGAATACAGATGAAGCATTATATGTTTTTTTTAAGTCAATGAACTATACCCATTTCATTATGTGCAGAATTAGAATAGAATTTTTATTTTTTGTGGTGAAATAAAATTTACTACTTCACATGATTCTTTTACAAACTGTCGAATCTACGACGGACTTCTATAATAAATAGTCAATCAGATGGCCAGTTAGATAAAGCGTTTGACCCGCACTGACCTCAAACACGCATTATATCATTACCATACAGCTCCCATGCATTTTGTATGGTCGGCGATGAATTATTCAAATGAATTTTGAATCGTGTCGTTTGTGATGTCTCGGACTTTTGTTATCTGAAGGATTGTGCTCCCGGCTTAGTGGATGGACAATTGATGACCATTTTTGTCAATGTGTGTGTGAAGACAAACCCAAAGGTCACTACTCCTATGCGGCAGTGAGAGAACCTACTTGATTTTGAAAATATATCTGATAACGTAGCATCTACTATCGGGCCTAGTCACCTGTAGCACAGGTCCCTATGGGACCTATTTCAGGAACTAGTCTCTTCACAAAGACTTACATTGTATTAGCATAAGTTGCGTAACTAGTGATAAGGATTAGTTAAATACTAATATTGTGAAGTGAAAATTGTTGCAGATGATACATGCCTTTTCTTGCAGATGATACATGCCTTTTCTATTTTGGAAGTAACTTTTCAGAGCTGATACATAAAGCACAAATAGATCTCGATAAATTTAACTACTGGTGTCAATGTAATCTATTAACCATAAACACAAATAAAACTGGCTACATGATTTTTGCTGCAAAAAATAAAAAAATTCCGCATTATCCTTGTCTTACTATAAATAATGAAAAATTACACCGCTCTCACCAAGAAAAATATCTAGGCCTTTATATTGATGATAAACTGTCTTGGACGCCTCACATTGAACATCTTCGAGGGAAGCTCGCTTCTTTAAGTGGCGTCTTGAGAAGAATAGGTCGTTATATCCCACATAGAATTAAATATATGTTATACAATTCTTTGGTAAAATCTCACCTTGAATACCTTATTGAAATTTGGGGCAGTACTAGTAAAACTAATATGAACTTACTTCAAAGATCTCAAAATAAAGTAATAAAATCGCTATTTAACTTTGATTACTTAATGAGCACTACAACTTTATACAAAAAAACCAATATATTTAACTTAAAACAACTATATAGCTACAAAATGTGCATTCTTATTAAAAAAATTCTCACAAAAGAAGTCCGTACTCAAATAACATTCAAAATAAGTAAATATAAACACCATTTAAGAAATACCAATAAAATACAATTAACTTCACCTAGAACAAACTATGGTAAAAGAGATATATTATATGAGGGTGCAAAAATGTTTAATGACTTACCAAAAGATTTAAAAGACTTTAAAACTTTGACTTTGTTTAAAGTAAGGCTGAAAGAATATATTTACAACAAAATATTATAAAACTATTTTAATGCGTTTAAGTTTCTACATATTTTATATTTAGTTATAGACTCATTGTAAGTGAATTGATGTAATTCTTTATGAGTCAATAAAAGATCTTTAAACCTAAAATAAACATTATTTATTTATTTATCTACCTAAAAACACTTTTATGCATACTTCAATTTGATATTGGTACTTTAAGTTTGTTTTAAGTTTTTTTTTTTTTTTTTTTTTTTTTTTTTTTTTTATGTCAGAGGTCGGCAAACGAGCAAGCGGGTCACCTGATGGTAAGTGATCACCGCTGCCCATGGACTAATGTAACACCAGGGGTATGACAAGAGCGTCGCCGGCCTTTTGTTTTCCCTCCCCAGAGGGAAGGGGGGACGGGCCTCCGGCTCTCTCACTCACCGAACGAAGCATAGAAGCTGTAAAACTACTACTCAAACGTCGATTTTCTGTGAGAGTGTGGTACTTCCCCGGACGAGTCGGCCCATTCATGCTACCAGCTGAAGTGATTTTTGCCGGTAGCGTGGCTCTACCACAACTAAAAGTTGATTGGGCAAGTCAATTTTAAAAGTATGAATCACTTAATAATAATGATGCTAGGAAGATACCCCTAAAATGTAAGCAGCTTTTATTATTTATAAACGCAATATTCAATATAGCTATCGAACAAAGTTTCAAGCATACAAAAGTGTCGGGTCCTCTCAAAGGGCTGTATTAGACTTGCTCTGAAAGTTTAGCAATATGACTTTGTTACTTTATATACCAAAGATTTGTAGGGCGATAATAAAAATTCAAACATAGAAACCTCAAAAGCGAACGGTTTCATCGATTCATATCACAGATATTATTTTTTTCTTTTCATAGACTGAATAAAGGGATAATATAATAAGGGGGAGGCCTTTGCCCAGTAGTGGGACATAACATCGATAGGTAAAAAAAAAGATTCAAATGATTGAAATTGTAATTTAATTTGAAAAAATGTAATTGTTTCTTATTGTTGCAATATGCAGCAATGTACTTTTTGTGAAAATATTTTTTTTTCTGAGATATCTATGGGTTTGTATTTTGTGTTTATTTGTAGGTAACAATATGTCTCTAAAAATTTTGAGTAGTAGGAAAAAAATATTTTCTTGTTTAATTTATATTTAAAATTTTGACATTTGGGACTTGGAGATTTAGTCACGCTATAAACCTCTTATGTTGTATCCCCTTACTTATCATGTATCTGTGAATTATATAAAAATATTAATCGTTCTATAAAAACATAGTTATTTTTTTAAAGAACAAATTACAAGATTGTTATCCTATTGATACCCTTTATTCCACTTACACAAAAGTCAGCATGTGTTATAAACAGACAAGCATACTAAGTTGATGTGGCATCAAATTAAGTGCCATAACGAAAAACCTATACATTATCACAAAAGCCATTACTTCCACGCGCCCATACGAAGAAAGAAATGATATAATTTAAATGTAAAGAGTTCGGAGTCATGCTCTATGAAGATGCGAAGATAACCGCCTGGTGATGAATTGCGGCATTAAGTAATGGTATAAAATAACGAGGGTATATAACTGATACTTCATACAGGATGAGGGCATTCTGCCCTGATGAGGTTTTGTGGGTATTTATGACTAAATGAACTTGAACTTGTTAAGTTCACGCTTACTATTACACTGAAAAAAAAAGGTTAGATATTTTATAGAATTTTAGTGGCCATTTACCAATTTCTTGTGTTTTAAAAATTACCTTTGGGTTATCTTTACTAGGCTCAGTCTTCTCTTATAGAGAAAAAAATATACATGACAGATATTTTTTCATTTTATTTTGTTTTTTTTTTTATAAGTTTGTTATAGAGGCAGTATATATTTTGTGAATACATATACTGTGAATATTTCATTCTTTTACGTACTATGTTTCAATAGATACATCTATGTGTCAGACAGTTAGGCGAACTAACATTGGAGTCTCAGTAATACTCCTAAATGCACTTTACGTAGGGTTCTGTACCCAATTTTGGGAACAGAATCCTACAAAAGGGGGTTTTTGGTTATCTTAACTAGGTTACCATAAATGGTGAAAATAATTTTTGTTGTGATTTAATTAGATGATTATTTAGAATATCTTATATTATTTACTCACGTAAATATATTTTTTTGTCTCATATTAACGTTACCCCTTTGCATCCTCAGCATTATTTTCAAGTTTTATGAAATATCGCGTCTGTCAAACGCTATATCTCCTTAGTTACAACTCTGTGTTTTCGTTATTTGGTGGTAATGGGTGATGGTAATTTAGTGAGGTGTGAGGGCACGCTCTGGTGACCGCTGCGTATAAACAACAATAATAAGCAGATGAGATAATTTAGGGTTGTATGTATATACTTAGTTCCTTATGTGCGACATAGAATTTTCTATGTAAGATAAGATAGAATTGAATATTTTACTATCCTTACACATTTTCTATGCAATATTTAAGAATATTAATACTTTTAAAACATACGCGGGATAAATAATTGAATAAAAAATTCTCGCATAAAATACAGACAGAAACTAATCGGCCATACTAACTGAATATACGCAAGTAAGAACCTTGATTATATAATGAATTAACACTTATTATTATTAAAAACGGTTGCACTCACGTTATATTTAGTCGGTATTGCCGACCGGGTTTCGGCCAATTCAGATGGCCATCTTCAGGGCGAGTATCAAGGTCGTCGCGACACGGCCGTTCCTTGAGCAAGAGTGTAAAGTGCTCAAGGAACATACATACATACTGTCACGTCTTTCCCTTGCGGGGTAGACAGAGCCCAGGTCTGTAAAACCTTGAGGCCACGTTTAGCATGTCAATGTGCTCAAGGAACGGCCGTGTTAAATGAATTAACACTGTTTAAGCATATAATTTAGACAAGAACAAATACAATAATGGGTAAAAATAAGTTTTAGGATTTGAAATAAGAGGTTTGAGTTAAATGGAAACGTAGCTAGATATCAAATGAAGATGACATTACAAAGAAATACATCAAAACTTCGTTGAAACAACAACCTTATCTATTTCTAACACCAAAAATTCTCAGCATCATAATCATAAAAGAATACAAATACGTCCACGGCCGCCTATACAACAGTAATGAATTACTTTCCTATGATTCACGTCACAGACAAGACAGATGTTATCTTATGTAGATGCGCATAATGCTGCACCTTTGTTGCACTAGGAATTGAAAGATTAATCTTGGATCACTGACCTCTGAAAAGACCCAATTTGAGTATATTCAAGTGAGGGATATTAAAATACTTTGTTAAGGGGCAGTTACAGGGAGAGTTCGACTTCACAAATGTGATTTTTGTTTTTTATTATTTATGTTTGGTTGACCTTTGGTTTAAGATCTGCATTAATATTTGATAAGATTGACATTTTAGATTTTTTGTTTAATGAATTTAATAAAAAAGAAAACCGTGAGTTATTTTATAAGGTTTGTATATTTATTATTTATTTATAATCTCATATTTTTTTATGCAATAAATACCTTAAATATACATCAAAAAGATTTCGTCAATGTTAAAACCCGTCTCTTAACGTCTCTGGTGCAAAAGTGCCTAAAACGCTAGCTGCATTGCCTCGTTGTATTGCAATGGCCAACCTCTGCACCAGAAACGTGTCGGACCGGGTGTCACCATTGCGTTCTGCTATGCGGTGCCCTATTTCTGCAATTAAACGCTTAGCGTCTGCCCCCCAGCAATTTATTATTTTACAATTCACCTATTGGTGAATTGTAAAATAATAAATATAAAAACTAAATAAACGCGAGCGAGTCTCGTTGATGTCTTTTGTGAGTGCAATTTCTGGCGCTCCATTTATACTAGCTAGTCATACTTTCAGCTGAAAATTTTGTTATTTGGTAAAACACCAGAAAAACTAGTGATATAAAAAATAATATCATTTCATCGGTGTTTTTTATGCATTAAATTAAGAAATAAGAATTTGGAAAATTCCTGTTCGAGTGAACACAGAACAATTACTTAACTATCGTAAAAGTTCGTTTTATTGAGTTCTAAATTCCTTTTGGTGAGAACAAAATCAAATCATGTTGATCGATTATTACGAAAAAAGTCTATAGTATCCTTTAATAGGAGTAGATCATACAGCTTCGCCTTAACTAAAAGTTAGTTGAGCGTTATAATTCTGTACATTTTAATGTAAAGTAGGTGTAGACAATGTCGAGAGGGTCCAGGACGTGAGGGAACGCGGTCCTCTGGCCGGCACCACGTGTGACCATGGATTCCGGAGTCCTTTGTCTACATTCGTGTTTAGTTATATTAAACTAGCTGTTACCCGCGGCTTTGCCCGCGTGATATATAACCTATGTCCTTCTCAGAACCCTAACCTATGTGTTTGTTAAATTTCATGATGATCGGTTCAGTAGATAGGGCATGAAAGCGTAACAAATAAATAAACAGACTCAATTTCGCTTTCATAATATTAGTTAGGATAGGATATGGATAGGATAGGACTACTAGTACCTTTGTGAGTCTATCACAGTGAACTCAATGGTCCTAAGCACCATAACGGCTTAGGAAGATATCACTCATCATCAGGTCTTTCTAGTCTCCACTGCAGGAGCACGACCCTCTCTGTACTACCAGAGCCATATACTAGCCTGAGTAGTCAGAGGATTTGGCCTACACTCTCCACGCTGGCCAGACGGGTTGGAGAGGTATCTTTGATGTTAATAAGCTTTGTTTTGCTTGTGTTTCCTAAGTCGCCTTTTACGAAATCTACGGGATGATTTGGAGTGGTCCTATTCTACTCTGCCGGGAACTACACGGCTCAAGATATCACTATCACTACATATTATAAAACAAATTCCTCCGCCGTGTCTGCCTGTCTGTCTGTTCCCAATAAACTCAAGAACTACTTCACGGATGTTCATGAACTTAACAAACAGATAGAGTGAGGCATGGAGAAGTTTACAGGTATTATATATTCCCAAAAAAACATGGTTTTAGGTTTCTTCCCATGTATGTAAAATATGGATATCTTATTTGTCGTCAGTCCTTTATTATGAGATGTCATAAAATTGGTCTTTTCAATATATTATTAGAACTAGCTGTTACCCGCGGCTTCGCCCGCATAATATATAACCTATGTCCTTCTCCGGACCCTAATCTATGTGTATGCAAAATTTTATGATGATCGGTTCGGTAGATAGGGCGGGAAAGTGTAACAAACAAACAAACAAACAAATAAACAAACAAACTCACTTTCGCATTTATAATATTAGTTAGGAACTTAAGATTAGGATTAGGATTCTAACACGATTTTTCGATTCAAGGATCCTTTTGTATAATATTAATCCTCAAAGTGCTAATTTTTGTTGGAGTCAAGTGTACCTCAGTACAGTAATTAAATCTCCGATTATTCGTTCTTTGCATTCTCGTTACTTATCTTTCGTCTTTTTATTTTATTTATTGTTATCTACTCGTACTTGCTGTTATTAATTTATTATATGTTTAATAGTAAGCCTATCTGACAAAATATTTGTACACCAGAAATGGTAAAACATGTAGCTCTCATTTAACCTTTATGACACAATACTGTAAACACATGTTTGACAAATAAACGTGTATAAATCTTTATCTTCGTCAGTTGATTCTATGTCCAGTAAGTTTGACTCTAAATTTATTGTCTATTTTTCAGGTAAGGTCCACACCGAGAAACTGAAAATGGGGAAGGTGCGTACACGCATGCAGCCAATTTAATGATGTCATGAACTTTGTCAAATTCAAAAGCATTTCATTCAAATTTAATTTTTAGTTATCTAATTTCACTTAGCTTAACCACAGACAGATAAAAATAAAAAGCAGAGTTGCATAACTATTCACACACTATTAACTATACACACGATGGTATCTATCTACTATATGATAGCATTACTTCTTTGTGATATGTTACATCAGAATGTTGTTATTCGCTTTTTACAGTAGTTATGATACCATATCACAGCACGGGCAATTCACTTTTTTCCACTTTATATTTCCTTAAGAGGGTATACTAGCAGTGCGTTTTCCATACAAATGTATTTCTCTATTTTCTCGCTGAAAACTGCTTCTAGAGGCACATTCTTTTTACATACAATCTATTACTAAAATAGGTATATCCCTGTTTTATTTTTTTCTAAAAACCTGTTTAAAAGAAAAAAATATATTTATATTTTTTTTATAGGGGCATTTCTATTTTAGTAATAGATTTTTTGAAAAAAGAATTGTGGCTCTAGAATCAGTTTTCAGCGAGAAAATAGAGAAATACATTTGTATGGAAACCATATTGAAAAAATACAGCTAGTATACGCTCTTAAATTACGAAGTCATCTTACAAATAAAAGTAAAAAGTAAAGCCGCATAACCTTTCCACTCTTTTTTCTCCAAGAAACAAGAAAGTATGAAAGGTGCGCAAGATTTCCAACGGCAGCTGCGGGACAGCTGCGCATGCGCAAGGTGCGCGCCGCACGTGCAGGGTGCTTTTTGTTTATGTAGCCTTGGTAGACGCTGATGAGATTCAAGTATTTATTTGATTTTGGAGCATCGTGCATTTCTGTTTATACTGTAAAGGATACAATTAATCGGCCCTTTTCACAAGCTTATGTTAGTCAAATAGAAATGTAATATTATGGTACCATAGATCTGATCTGATGACGGTGTCCGAAGGTGACCGTAACATACCACCGTAACACACACCACAGCACTTATTAACTAAAGAATACAGAAAAAGTAGATTTGTATTGGCAAGCATTCGACAGTATGATTAGATCAGTCAACTAGCGATACTCCTTCATTTATTACTACTTAAATCAGATCAAATTAAAAAAAAATCTCTTTAGAACCTTGTAAAAATTCGCTTCGCTTTAATGAAGCGGAAACGAACGAACACGAAAAAAACGAACCTTTACAGCTCTTGTTCCTAAAAGAACTCGGCTGTTGCGGTTGTCCCTGTGTAACAAGAAACAAATTAAATTTACTATTTCTGGCAGAATAGTGGAGTCTTGTGCCATCATCATCATCGTACTCATAATAAGCAGGGTTCCACTTCAGGACATAGGCCTTCCCCTAGGATTTCTATTATTGGGAGGGCTTTTCCATACTTACCATACGCTTGACAAACAGGTTGGTGAGCGCAAATTGTTTGAATTCTATCAGTTACAACGCCGCTGCCTTTCGAAACTGTTTTAAAGCGAGGGAAGGGTAGAAGTTTGTTGGACTAGGGAATGGGATAAAGGTATTTGGGACGCTTCTTGCTCGAATGGGTTGGGTATAAGAAAGTGTCAGTTCGGGAGGCCGGGTGCGTGTACCCGATGACATCCCCGCAATCACCAGACAGACAGTAGAGGATGACACGCCTTCTTTTCACCATAAGTCAATAATCCACTTGGTTTCAATACACTGTCTTGTTTCTTTGCGTAAGAAAAAGGAATATATAACTGGGAGATATAATTCAGGCCGATAAAACCCGGAACCTATAGGTTACTAGCCGCGCTCTATAACTCTGACTACCACGGCTTTCAGAGCTTCTCACGAACAAACACGTATGCAACTATCTAACATACTGCAACTACTTCCTATGTCATTACGGGTAAATCGTAACGCATAATTTTACTTACAATTTTTTTTTTATTTATATATATATATATATTGGGACATATCACACAAATTGAGCTAGCCCCACAGTAAGTTGTGAACTTGTGTCGCAGGATACTAACTCAACGATACTATATTTTATAATATATACTTATATAGATAAACATCCAAGACCCAGGTCAATATGAAAAAGATCTTTTTCCATCCTGACCTGACCGGGGATCGAACCCGGGACCCCCGTGTCGCAGGCTAGCGTGTTGACCGCTGCGCCACGGTGCTCGTTTAACATAATTATCTCGGAGACACTAAATCTGTCGCTTTTCTTCACATACATGTCGTCGTTTAAGCACTTGCCCTTTTCCCACGTTTATCTAATTACACGATAGTCCAAAAAAGGAGAGTAATAAATATATATGAACAAAATCACACAGATTTATTTAAACCTAAAGTAACTTCGAGACTTATGTTATGCGATATCTAGTTATTACTTCAATGGTAATAACTCATCGATACTTTAGGTATATTTTATAACAAATACATAATATAGACAAACATCAAAGTCCCAGATCAATCTGAAAAAAAAAAATACATTTTCTAACATGATTTGACCACTGACCAGGGCTTGAATCCGGAACTTGCAGAGTGACAGCATGGCCTGATTACCACTATGCTGTGAGGTGAATGCCTAAATAGTTTTTGATGTATTGTTTATTGGAATCCTAACATCACTCCGAGTAATAATAGATTAAATTATTTGGGTGAGGCATTAAAAAATGGTTTTTGAGTGTTGCTATTATTTTCTAATATGTTAGTAGCCAACTCTTTACTTGTTTTATATTTAACAAGCTGTTCACGTTTCTAAATTATAAGATTATGATGATAACAGACCATAGTTCGGGTCACGAGAAAATTCAAGTATTTGAAGATCGACGAGCTCCGTGGCGCAGAGGTCAACACGCCTGCCTGAGACACGGATGGTCCCGGGTTCGATCCCCGGCCAGGTCAAGATGGAAAATGATCTTTTTCAGATTGACCTGGGTCTTGGATGTTTATCTATATAAGTATCTTTTATAAAATATAGTATCGTTGAGTTAGTATCCCATAACACAAGTCTCGAACTAACTTTGGGGCTAGCTCAATCATTGTGATTTGTCCAAAACAAAAAAAAAACAGTATAACACGCTAAACGTGGCCTTTAGGTCTTAGATCTTGTACCCTGTCTGCACCGGAAGGTATAAAGACGTGATAATACGTATGTATAATTATTCGCCATTTTCGAAGACAAAATTTTACCCTAATCTAACTTGATACATCTCGTTAGTTAAATGGCTGCATCCAATATTCATCTTCGTCATCACTTCAGCCGCAAGAAGTCCACTGCTGGACATAGGCCGCCCCTGAGGATTTCCAATACGACCGGTTGGAAGCGGTCTGCATCTAGCGCCTTCCTGCGACCTTTATCAGGTCGTCCGATTACTACTTATTAGTCATTAGAATTAATTTATTATTTGAGGTCCCGGGTTCGATCCCCGGTCAGGTCAAGATGGAAAACGATCTTTTTCAGATTGACCTGGGTCTTGGATGTTTATCTATATATGTATCTATTATAAAATATAGTATCGTTGAGTAAGTATTTCATAACACAAGTTTCGAACTTACTTTGGGGCTAGCTCAATCTGTGTGATTTGTCCGTATATATTTATTTATTTATAAGAAATTAACATATTATTTCACATACAAAAAACATTACGTTTAACCACTATTAACAACATAGCATTATCTCAAAGATAGTCTGTCTGTCGCATTTCTTCGCCACATATATCCGTCACCGTGACGGCAGGTAATGAGTGCTTGCTATTTCCCATAGTTAATGTTAAACCATTGTTGAATGCTGTACGGCTAATTTGTTTGTTTAAACGACGCTTTACTTACAAAAACAATCAGGAAAGTATGCAATGAATAGTAAGTTTTTTTGTACAATCCTAACTAATATTATAAATGCAAAAGTGAGGTTGTTTGTTTGTTACGCTTTCACGCCCTATCTACTGAACTGATCTTCGAAATTTTGCATAAACATAAGTAAGGGTTCTGAGCAGGACATAGGCTATTATATCACGGGGGTAAAGCCGCGGGTAACAGCTAGTATGTTAATAAAAACCCGTTCGATCTTTAAAAGCGTGACTTAGCCTGGCAATATAACTCCTCTTATAGTACTTATGCTGGACATTACAAAGACATTCCCATACAAAAATGGGAATATACATTAAAATTTATTTATTTATTTATGAAATTCTGAGAAAATTGTGTAGTCACTTTACTATATATATCTATGTAAGTATCATCGAATGTTTATGAACTAATAAAAGGAAACTTGTTACATCCTTAAAATTCATCAACATCACCATAAAAATTAATAATCATAAAGCTTCATAAACTTATGAGTAAAATTGATATATTGGAGCTAATTTTATGCACCGAAGCTAATTGTATTTTATTTCCAGGAAATAACAATTTGATTTGATGATATCAATTCCAAACCAATCGTAAGGGTGAGCTCTCACTAATACATCTCTTTTATACAAGAATATCAATACGGTATTGCATTGATGTATCAATGATATAATATGTTTCAAATATTACTAATGTCTCATTAAATACTGTTAAGAATATATTTCATTCGGTTTCGATTCCTTAATTTTACTTAAATTATCATTTGAAGTTGGATGGACGAAGACCATTTCTAAAATATAAAATAGAGGATTTTATACGCTTATTGTAACTTCCATTAAGTGGCCATTAATAAAAATTTATAAAACTTATTATTAAATGTATTATGTAACTCATCCTGATAAATTTAACACGTCTTGCGTGCAAACTCATTGTGCGTGATATAACAAAACCATAGGAGTTTCAGTTAAGTGATTTCAATATGCCTTTATATGTGCACGTAACTTTAACATTTATATCTAAAAGAGTTCAAATTATTGTTAACAAAAAAGTAAAACCGACTTCAATCCTATACGTAAATGTACAAACTGGAACTTAAAATTAGGTACTGGGTGTGGTAGTTCAATCAAAATAGAGGAACAACGTCGTCATCAACTTGTCTTGATTAGCGAAAGAATCAAACAGAAATAAAATTAATCCAAACGGCATACTTTTTCCTTTTCTTTCTTTTTGTTTTTTCTAAAAGAACTGGATACAGTTTGATAAAAAAATTATAGGACCACCTTTGAAGTTCAGTCTTGATTTGCATAAGAATTAAATACAAATAAGTTTAAACCGAACGGCATACTCTTACAATTTTTTTGGTTTTTTGTTTTTAAAACTGCTCAATACATTGCGACAAAAATTTTATGGGACCGCTTCTGAAACATTACCTATCGAACAGAAAAGAATCACTAAAATCGATCCATAACTGACTGAGTAATCGCATTACATACATAAAAAAAAACAAAAAAAAAACATACAGACGTATTGAGAACCTACTCCTTTTTTTTAAAGTCGGTTAAAAATGCAAAAGCTCCGGCCTTTTACACGCTGTATAGTCAATCAAAGAAAGCTTGCCTTACGTATATTTTCATGTGATTAGTAGAAATCTATCTTGTGTAGTGACGGCTTCCCCTAGCTGGAGTCACTGACCGTTGGATCCACTTTGCGCGAGGACGTCGCAAGGTCGCCTCTCCACTTCTTCGTGACATGTTCGGACTTGTCTGGTGCAGGCAGACATTGGACTAGTTATTATAACTTTTGTCTTTAGAGAGAAACAATGAACTTTGACCTACTGTCGACGTGTAATCTCGTTTTCTCTTAATGACTGATTCTCATAATATTAAAACTTGATTCCAAAAATACTTCAGGTTATTTACTAGTGCTTATATGATTTACATTCTTGAATTTCTTTCTATTTGTAAAGTATTAGGAATAAAATGATTGGCGTCGCTACTGTGCCTAGTGTGCGGCCTTAATTTTCGTCTGCATTAAGCGTGTTACAAAAAACAAAATAATCTCATATCTATCTGTTAACTCTAACAGTGTCTAAATTGACCCTTGACATTTCCTTAAAGGGGTGACTCAGCCCATCAATATGAACAACTTTTTCTATGGGACCAAAGCTGGGAACTCGATATTTTTTGACTTCCCCGTACCAAATTATATAAAAAATATAAATAAATATAAATAAATATATACGGACAAATCACACAGATTGAGCTAGCCCCAAAGTAAGTTCGAAGACTTGTGTTATGGGATACTAACTCAACGATACTATATTTTATAATAGATACATATATAGATAAACATCCAAGACCCAGGTCAATCTGAAAAAGATCATTTTTCATCTTGACCTGACCGGAGATCGAACCCAGGACCTCCGTGTCGCAGGCAGGCGTGTTGACCGCTGCGCCACGGAGCTCGACAACCCGACAACTCGATTCCCGGGCGGGTGAACACTTTTCTATGACAATGTCGAAATTACACGTTGTTTGTTTTTTTTTCGTAGGTATGTGTAAGTGGCCAACACTGGTGTCAGATTTTTCAAGCTGAAGGCATCTGACATAGCTTAACGACTGCCATCAACGATGACAGCCGCGACCAACGGCTTAACGTGCCTTCCGAAGCACGGAGGAGCTCGAGATATTTTTATGCCACTTGCGGTCACCCATTCAAGTAGGGACTGCACCAGTGGTTGCTTAACATACGTAAGCGCTCATAGAGCTCACACCCACTGGACCATCGGGCTCCTCTTACATTACACGTGTAAATTAGTCGAGCACAATATACAAAAAAATAACATTGAATTTAGGTAAAACTTTTCTAAAATGCCTTTTTAAAATTTAAAGTTTACCGATACGGACTTAAGAGTCCCACGTAAAGCCGCAATCCCATACAAACGTAGTTTCGTTTTAGTTTTACAACAGTTGTTTTTACAAAATTACAGCGAGTTGAAGTTTTGTATGGAAAACTTGTACTCGCTGTAATTTTGTATAGGTATTGTTTTTAAAATTGAAATCTGATTATAAACATCAATATGCCTTATCCGGTCGTATGTACGAAATTTGGTTCAGATTGGCTTAACTGTTGTAAAACTAAAACGAAACTACGTTTGTATGGGATTGCGGCTTTACGTGGGACTCTTAATCACAGTCGTTATAAATTAACGAGACAAAAATAAAAGCTCTCACTTCCTGTGGTATACTGGTTCTCTGGGAATACAGCGTTAAAATAAGAGTTTAGAGAGAGTTCGCATCGATCTCTATGGTTTTTGTGGTAAATAAAAAAGCGATAATATTTGTAAATTAAAATAAAATACATATATCGATTTCAGGAAAGAAATTTAGCCATTCAAACGAAATAATCCTTCGGCAAAAATTTATTTATAGTTAATTAGCCGTGTAGTTCTCGGCAGAGTAGAATAGGACCACTCCAAGTCATCCCGTGGATGTCGTAAAAGGCGACTAAGGAAACACAAGCTAAACAAAGCTTATTAACATCAAAGACACCTCTCCAACCCGTCTGGCCAGCGTGGAGAGTGTAGGCCAAATCCTCTGACTACTCAGGCTAGTATATGGCTCTGGTAGTACAGAGAGGGTCGTGCTCCAGCAGTGGAGACTAGAAAGACCTGATGATGATGATGATGACAGGTTCATTAAATGTTACCTACATTCATTATTATCAGGTCCGCTGCAGGAGCACGACCTTCTCTGTACTATTATTAGCCCAGAAACAGAGCACCAGAGCCATATAATATTAGCCAGGGCAGTAAATGGATTTAGCCTGCACTCTCCACGCTGGATGGAAGCGTTGGAGAGGTCTCTTTGATGTTTGTAAGCTTTATGTAGCTGGTCTTTCCTATATTAAATATTTATTCCTTTTGTTACATTATTACACATTTTTTATGCTAACATAGTTATTGTAGTCAAACTTTTAAAAGTAAATACTTACGTATATTTCTAAACTTTTATGTTTGTACTAAGCTTTTATTATGAGCGATGTATTTATATCTATTAGGCGAGCAATTCCTTATATTGATGATTGTCTAACAATGTTTCACTCATAGTTTCCATCACACAAAACTTGATGTCACATGACTTAACAAGCCATTGACCATTTCACGCCAACGTTTTTTATGTCGTCATCGACCAGTCATTTAGACCTCTGGTTTGTTGCTTACAACTTAAGATTTTCAAGCAGATCCAGCTCTCAAAAAAAGTTTTGGGCCTTCGTTTGCGTAAATGAAAACCTATCACGCCGGCAAAATTAGCTGTCCACAAGTGACAGAATTTTGTAAATCGGTCCAGTTTCGGAGCCCATAAAATGCATTCAAATAAATAAACCAACAAGCAAATCTTTACTTTTAATGAGTTTAGATAATCTTTAATTATATCATCATCATCATCAGGTCTTTCTAGTCTCCACAGCAGGAGCACGACGCTCTCTGTACTACCAGAGCCATATACTAGCCCACTACTATGTTATATAAATAAATATATACCTACGGTCATATCATACAGATTGAGCAAGCCCCAAAGTATGTTCTTAATAAGACTTGTGTTATGGGATACTAACTCAACGATACTATATTTTATAACAAATACATATATAGATAAATATCCACGACCCAGAGCTTCTGGTGACAAATCTATAAGAGTCCATATAACAGTCTATTTCAACTATTTCACTAAATTGTTCATGAGCACGGGGATTTATAACAACTACAATAGATTCAAATTATAAAGTCCACTAAAATCAATTTGTAAAATCTTAGGCAAACCCCAATTGCACCCTTTGACTCCCACTACAATCTCCCATTAAACATTTAACTATTTGGCTATATTTTTGTCAGGTCAATTAAGGTAGTCGTAAGTGTTGATAGGTCTTGGTAGCTGGTTGTTCAGCGGGAGGGGAACGTCCGACCTTGCTGCGTCGGTTCCATTCGGAAATGGCAACTTGATGTAACCGAGCTTACTTCGCAGCTTTGCTACGTGTCTGTTTTTACTTGTTTTGTCGCTGAGATGAAGTGGCAGCTCTGTTTTTTATGACAGCATCAGATATAAGTGTGACCATGTAATCTTAACCTTTTTAATCGTACGATTTGTTCTCACAGACTCACATAAATGGCGCCACTGGTTGCTACACAACTTTGTATCTACCGTATTAAGAGGTATACATAAAATATATCTTATTTAAAATAAGAACAATATTCAAGGCGTAATATTTTAAAATAACACACAAGTTTTAATAAGTTTAGGCTAACGCCATCTAGTATCGAGTGGAAAGCAACTCTGCAGCGCCGTACACTCGCCTATCTTAATTTGGTCCAATATTTTTGTATGAGGTTAGCAGTCTATTACGTGTTTTATTGCCTTTGGTGTGACCTTTATTTTTCGATAGCTGCTGGCCCAGTCCGCAATCCTAAAGATTTAAGTGATTCTCAGCTGCTATTGGTACCAAACACAAAGCTACAGAGACTATGTCTTCCTCTATGTGACAAAGAAACTAGCGAATATGTTCAAACATTAATACGCACGTCTCACATTACTCTACGTCTGGGTTGTTCAGTCGGGCAATGGAGATACATGTTATCCAGAATTACATTTCATTTTACACTTGCCACACTCATACGATCATGAGAGCGTAAAATGATAAAGTTTTCTATTATTTAGTCATTAAAAGTCATTACTTTTATAAGATATCCCAGACCTCCTAAGAACGTACATTGTAATGCCTACCAGCCATCGGTACAGTCAACAAATAAACATTTTACGATCTAATAGGCGTATTGGCCAAGATAAAGCACTAAACATCGTTAAAGTTTACAGGATATCGCTTTTGAAATTATAGCACCCTCTAGCATCAGTTATATTGTGTTTTACTGGTGTGAAATCTTATATTACTATCTGAAAGTCATGATTAACAAACAAGTGAATTATTTCAAAAAATACAAAATATGCCTGCTTTTTTGACTCTACGTTCGCCATATTGAATTTTTACCATGGAAATATATGTACTACGTATTATACTTAGTTGGTCCCGGCTGCCATCTGGTAGTCGTTAAAGGAACCACGTCAGAGGCGAGAGGCGGTTCCGAAGAACTCTGACACCAGGGTGTGCATGGTCGACTGACCGTGTCACCTACACGAAATGATGATTATACTTCCGTGATTTTTAATAACGTCTTATGACACTCCGGGGAAGAATAAGAATGTAATGACATTTTAAAATCGGCCAATCCGTTTTGGCTACAGGATACAACAATGGAACAGACATACTTACATACAAACATACTCGTGAAAAACTTTACCCTCCTGAGTGGGTCAGTTGCATCAAAAACATGTAGAGTTGTTTCTTCTTTTTGTTTTTAAGTAGACTAATTATAACAGGAGAATTAAGTAAGTAAAAAGGTAGTAATCGATGGAAATAATAGTCCTTGTGTCAGATTGGGAGGGGTTCGATCCCGGGACCTTTTGCTAAAGAGTTCTGTTCTTAAACCATTGAAATTTCACCACCGCACAGCAACTGATACACACTTAAAGAGTAAGATTTTAATTATTTACCGAACAAACCATATTTTTTCCTTTTGAAGTAAAAGCCGTCTAATTCGTTGCATCCTCAAGCGATAATAAATTAACAAAGAAGCAACTTTGTGTAACAACAATAAAGATAAAGGCAACAGTTTAAACTCAACAACAAAACAGTTTACAATAGGTAGCTTTAACCGTACCTGCGACCAAAATGCAGCGTTTAACGGTTAAATACCTATGTAAAAAACGGGACAAGTGCGTCTGTTTCGCGCAACGAGGGCCCCGTACATTTGTAAAAAAAGTTTGTGACTGAAAATTTACGAAATTATTGACATACTTTTTAGTGAAATAGGACGGTAATCGAGCAATACCTGATGGTGACTACCGCAGCTCATAGACTACACCAGGGGTATGCCATGAGCGTTGCCAGCCTTTTGAGAAGACACAAATTTGTTTTATGAAGGTTCCAATGTCGTTTTAATTCGGGAATACTGCCGCAGGAAGTTGATTCCTGCAGTTCGGTCGTACGTGGCAGGAAATTTCTTTTAAAATGTACAGTTGACTATCTACGTGTACTCCTTCCTATGATCAATCGTCACTGGCAATTAACTGTACACTGTACAGACTCCTTTAATCAATTAATCATAACTAATATTATAAATGCGAAAGTGAGTTTGTTTGTTTGTTTGTTACGCTTTCACGCCCTATCTACTGAACCGATCATCATGAAATTTGCATACACATAGGTTAGGTTACTAAGAAGGACATAGGCTATATATCATGCGGGCGAAGCAGCGGGTAACAGCTAGTAATTTCATAATGCTAGGTCAAATTTAGCTGTTAGGCGTGACCTAACAGCTAAATTTGATATTTTATTTATTTCTTCAATCATTTCTGATTCAAAGTGTCTTGACAGGCTCAAGGCCGTTCCATGGTTTCTGTTAAACTTGTGATACAGTTGCGAGATCCCTAAAAAGGGAAGGTCTGTGGTTATTTACTGTGCCCTAAAATTGCGTGGTTCAGTAGAAAACGTCGTAAAAGTATGACAAAGGGATGAAAGGTGTGACTAACTCGAGGGATGATTTTATTTCACCGTACTGTTTTATGGGCGTTGCTAATCGTTGAATTTGCTTAGTGGGTGGTTGTTTTTGACAATCGTAGGGGATGGGGGTGATTTGCAACGGTGTAACATTAGTGTGATAAAGGAGTTCAGTATTGGTACAATAATGTAGTTTCTTTTTATGGCAATTATTAAGCTTAGTTGAGGAAAAATTGTCCGGTCGTATTCGTAGAATGGTAAAAGCGTGGCGAACTGCATGAATACAATTTGACTGGTTTAAACTTACACAGGTTAAGCAACCTCTAGCGTGGTTGACCTTTGTGATGGGTGGTTATAAGTAGTATTAAAATATCTCAAGATCTTCCGTGATTAAGTAAGCATTTTCGCCGTTAATTGTTAAGCTTAGTCGGCAGCTTGAAAAATTTTGTACTGTTGGCTACTTACACACACACCATTGCAAGAAATATTAATTTTCTTCACAGTTTTAGGCCAACTAAAAATTAATCAATGGGACTATAAAAGTCATCACCAACTACTGCAATACCTCCAACATTGCCAACATCTATTTTTACACCTTTATGGGCCATTATAAGTATTGTTTCGCCGTTGCCACACACTGTAAGACTGTAACGATCCCCGAACAACACCTAATTGGCCTATTGTACCAGCTGTGACAAAATACAATATAAGCGTTGCAGATGTAACATTGGGCGATTAGGAGCATGTGGGTTAGACCATGTTTGCGTCCATTTTGATAGTACATATTAAGTGTCACATGGCACAGTTACTTCAAACAAACAAAACAAAAGTAAAGGAAAAAGTGGGAAGTGTTTATACTAGGGTGTTAAAAAATAGACAGAAAAATATGGAGAGAGCCCCACCGAGAAGGGGGCGTCGCTCTTAAGGCCAGGTTTTCCAGTCACGTCATCTGGCGTAGTAGTTCTGAGTGCATCGCGTGAACTTACAACTCTCGAAAAAAAGTGCAATTTTAAAAACTGTGTAAATGCGCTTTGAAAAAATACAGTTTTGACTACCGTCAGCGTTAGTATCTCCTTGCCATCATTAGTTTTTGTCAACTTTTTTTGATTAGTGTAACACGGAAAGATATATGTACGGTAGATTGGTTAACACGGGGCCCTTTCAGGGGACAGGGGTGTCATCATTAATTGACTGTCCGGTTGTTACAGGTATGGCATCGGATACGTGCATCTGGCCTCTCAAGCTGCCACTTTCTCATCCTCAATCCAGCCAAGCAAGTAGCATCCCAAATACCCTTACCCTGTTCTCACCAATAACCTGCAAATCTCTCCTGGCTTAAAAAGGGTTTCTATGGACAGCCGCGTAGTAACCGATATAAGCCAAACAAGCTGCGCTTTCCAACCCGTTTGCCCAGCGTGGTGAGTATGGCGAAACCCCCCGTGATGGAAATCTAATAAAATGGACTACTTGTCACTGAGATGATGATCAGTGCCTTTTTACCTAATAAGCCCATTGTACCAGCTGCGACAAAATTGATTTTGTTCATCCCAAATTTCACATCTGTTTGTTAGTTGCAGATGTGAATTTTGGGATGAAGAGCATATGGGTGATTAAGTAATGGAGCATATTGGCACCCTTTAAGGGTATGACTTGTCAAACATATGCTCACAGGGATTGCAAATGGATGGATAAATATTACCTGGGATAACAATTAATTAATTGACAAAAATTCTAAAAGGTATTATTTTTCCATCCCTTTGATAATGTTTGCTTAGTTGATTAATTTATTAATGGATTAGTATTTTAATACTCTTAATTTCTAGAATTTTAGGAAAAAATGTGTTTTTTTTTAATTTTTATTTATTTTGAATCAGATTTGCTATTTCATAATGTTTGTCCTTGGCATTGGGACTTTTAAGATTTTAGCATGCCATAAATCTCACATGTTGAATCTGCTTACTTATCATATATCTGTGTTTATACGACATTTTTCTATAAGGCTTTGTTTTTAAACTTACCAGTCAAATCAAAATCAAAAATTCATTCAGAAAATAGGTCTTTGCAGGCACTTTTTTCGTCAAATCACATTTACATAATAAATAAATAAATAATAAGTGTTTAATTAATTGTTGTTCAAAAGTAACAGACTACTACCGTTTCGAAACCAAACACAGCAGAGAGAAACGCCGAAAAAACTCTTTTTACCCGACTACGGCGAAGCCAAAAGAAGGATTATGTTCAACAGTTTTGGCCGCCTACTCCTTTGGAAGGCTTTTTAGGTATATTTATTTCTTTCTTGTCTATTTCTTTTCTCTCTTTTTCTCTCTTACATAAATTTATATTTTTGGAACATGTTTATGTTAGCGAAGATATTCTTTTCTCGTGTTACAATTCCAATAAATATGTAGATTTATTATTTTGGAACATTTTTATGTTAGCGATCGAGTTCACAGTAGATATCATTAGCTATACTAATTCGAAGTAAAAGGTTAATCTACGAGATCGCATACCACTTGTGCGAACTTCGGCAGGGAGCAACGCACTGACATAACGTTAACAGTTACGTTAATAATCGCGAGTTATCGCCTGGGACCGCATTGTTGCTCTGAACAAATTATGTGCAGTAACATATATACATAAAGCCGTGTGGTTCCCGGCAGAGGAGAATAGGACCACTAAAAGTCTTCCAATGGATGTAGTAGAAGGCGACTTAGGAAACACAAGCTTATAAACATCAAAGAGACCTCTCCAACCCATCTGGACAGCGTGGAGAGTGTAGGCTAAATCCCCTGACTGCTCGTGCTAATATATGGTTCTGATAATACGGAGAGGGTCGTGCTTCTGCAGTGGAGATAAAATTAAGACCTGATGATGATGATATCATACATATTACCACGTCTTTTTCCCTTGCGTCGTAGACAGAGCTTAGGTCTATTAGACCTAAAGCCACGTTTAACATGATGTTGGGCGTGGAGATGGAAAACAGAATAAAAATAGTGATGGGTTGCTCTAGTCGCATCGCCTATTACCATAAATCGTTATATTTTTGCCCATTCCTTTTATCGGCTTTTACGATTTGTGTGAAAAGAGAAGTAGCTGGTACATTCTTTGTTTTTTCTTTATTCCCAGACCAGCGTGGAAGTAAACGCAAGCGTTACAAGAACCTTATAGCGAGTGCTTATGGTCATCTTAAGATTGCAGCGCTTTCATATTAACTAACTTTAATGGTACATACATATATACGTACGTACATATTACCACTTTTTTTTTTAGCTTGTTATGTCCCACTGCTGGGCAAAAGCCTCCCCTTTATTTCTCCAAGTGTCTCTGTCCCTAGCCTTCTCTTTCCAGTCACTCTCATAGTGGTAATTCATCCGACCATCTTGTTCTGGGTCTTCCTCTGTTTCTTTTTCCGTCTGTCGGATTCCAAAAGGTAGCGATATGGGCCCATCTTTCCTGGTGCATACGGCAGACGTGTATTACCACTAATATACTATAATGTTTTATAACATAGGACGGTAAATGAGCAAGTGAGTCGCCTGATGGTGAGTGATCGCCATTGCCCATGGACAACTGCAACACCGGAGGTGTGACAAAAGCGTTGCCGGCCTCTTAATTTTCTCTCCCCAAAGTGGATGGATCTCCGCCTCTCTCGCTCACCAAACGAAAAATACCAGCGGTATAGCGAATTTTTATGAGACTGAAAAAATGAAAAATGAAAATATATTTATTTTCCAAAAAAATTGATTTTTTTTAAAACACATGTTAACATAATTATTATTATATAATCCGTAACACAATTTCTTCGTATCCATACTAGGCAGAGCCTGTACTGTGGTAGTTAAAGTGAATTTCGCCGGTAGCGTGGCTCTACCACAACTGAAAGGGACACCAATTGCCTCCACTTGCTATAATATACTCACGAAAAATCTATCTAGCTTCATCTACACTCGTCTCCTTTCTGTCTATCGACTCTTTGCAATCCGTTAAGTGAGTTAGAAGTATTAGCGTAATAAAAAACTCGCTAGTTACATACATACAAACGAAAACACGAATAATACATGCCTCTTTTGGCAGTCATGTAAAGCTCAAATACTTTGTTGAAATAATACATCAATAACCACGAAAGTTTTTATAAACCTTTATAATATGTCCAAGATCTTATCTTGTAAAATCTAGCAACAATACCGTCAACTCAAAAATATCTATGACAAACTATTTTTCAACAACAAATTTTAGAATAGAATTTTATCTGCTTTTAATCTGTGGTCCAATTAAGGTCTATTTGTATTAGCCGGGGTGGTCTGTGTGAAAATAAAACGCGGTAAACGTTCGACCTCCGTCAATTAGAATGTCAGTTACTGTGTTATGCGGTGTCCGTACGTCACGGAGTGCTCGCGTTTATGTCTTTTCGTTAGCCGCTATCGAAGACTTCAACGCGCCATTAAGTCATGTTAAGCATTTTATTTCGGAATTGCACTGAGAGAATAATTTGTAAATATTTTTTTTTATTATTAATCAATATTTCCTAATGTCATAGATATAGTTATTTAGATTTTTTAATTTAATATCTTAAAATTATTTGGATTTTTATTTTTTTGTTCAACGAAATATATGCATCACGTTTTCATATTTATTTGATATTCAGTAAACTGTATTACAATATGCTCTATCTTTGTACTAAAACACTGTATTAACATATACTGTATATGTACTTAAAATAAATTAGGAAATAATAACATATATATGTACTTAAAATAAATTAGGAAATAGATTTAAATTGTTATTTTAGTGATTTGACAAGCTTACTTTGCCTTTACTTGTTTTTTTTTTGATGTAATCAAACAAGTAAACAATCAACACCAGATCTTTCTTGATTTTCGGTTAATATCCAAAATGATATCAACAAATTTTCATAAGTTAAATTTAATAATACGAAAAAATAACAATACATAATCGTCCTCTTCGCCATAAGTCGTCAAATACGTTGAATACAATATCATTACCGTAAACACCGCAGCAGACTTATTTTTTCGAACATTGTTTGTCATACAGAGCCGCATTCCGGAGACGTCGCCTCAGGTCGCCTCAGCCTTATTGTCAAACAAATGAGACTTATTTCTCTCAGAATACACGGTCCTGACAGTTATTGATACAATTTTACGTCTTCATTCCGTACGGGATGGACCGACCATAAGTTTGTATGACCTATTTTAATACAAGGTTATGATCTTGGTTTTACGATCGTACATGATGTTTTTGCGACGGAAGAATAAGTAAGTTTCGTAAAAGTGCCCAAATAAATAAAATAAAATAAAATTTCATTTATTTCGGATAACAAAGATCCATATTCACCGTTACATTTTATACTACACATTTTATATTACGAAGAAAAAAAAAATAATAGTAATAAATGTCATTAAAATTATTAAAATACAATAATGTCATATCATAAAAGATCTTTTTAAGTTCAGAAGACACTAGGAACGAAAATCGAAGTTCCAGAATTTCACAATCAGGTCCAATAGATTTGGAGCAAATTGGCTGTGATGTGACGACGGTCGAACAGACAGACGGTCGAATGATCCGACATGGGTTTCGTTTTTGTAATTCTTAGTACGAACCCTGAAATAGCAAGCCAATAATTAAAAAAAAATATTTAACAGCAAATTAATCCCCACAACAATAATTTTAGATAGTTGACTCACTCATCGAATGTGGCCGTTACGTTTTTATACAAGTTTTTTCGAGTTATAGGCCTATTCTTGTTTGCTTTAGGGATTGTCAGACTTGTTTTACGGATATTAGAAACCTTGAAATTGTATAAATATGGAATGTGAATCTTCTCGCAGGTCTAAATAGATCAATATATATTTTTTAGTTTTTTTTTTAAATACTATTTTGTAGTTTGCCGTTAATTTAAATCGCGTGAACTTCAATTTAAATGTCTAACAATAACATACTGCACTAATTTAAATGCCTAACGAACATCGAAATTGTGGAACATGATCTTTTTCAGATTGACCTGGGTCTGGGATGTTTATCTATATAAGTATCTATTGTAAAATATAGTATCGTTGAGTTAGTATCCTATAACACAAGTCTCGTACTTACTTTGGGGCTAGCTCAATCTGTGTGATTTGTCCGTATACATGGTGAAATTTTGATCGTTCTGGACCCTTAAAAGGGTGATTCGGCCCGTCGATATGAACCATTTTTCCTATGGGACCAATGCTGGAAACTCAAATTTTATTTCGACATTTTTATACAAAAGTGTTCAGCCACCCGGGCAATTTGTATAGGAATGTCGAAATTTTTTTCGTGTTTACAGCATTTGTCCCATAGGAAAAGTTGTTTATATTGACAGGCTAAATCACCCCTTTAAAGATCCGGAACGATCAAAATTTCGCCATGTATATGTATTTATTTATTTGTACTGATGATATTTTTATAAGTTCCAAATTTTATCTTTATTGAAGCTTTAGATCGAGAATTATCGTCTTTATTCCACAATTTAATTTTAAAAGTCAAATAAAGTCGACCATGCACGTTGACTTAAATTACTTTGTGTGGTCTTTCGCCACCAGTTTGTTGATGCAAACTATTGTTAGGCAGATCCCAACTATTAGTTAGGTTAGTTCCTTCAAGCCCGCTTGCCAATATTGCTCCAGCCGTTTAGCCTACACCATAATTGATCGTCCGGCAGTAAGAATCAGCTTATAATGTCAAATCATCAAGTCAGCTATTTTCTCCATATGTACATTGTTCATATCATAACTACGAAGAATATAACTACTATTATTAGTATCAGTCGACCAACTGCCTTAAATTTTCTCTAGACAATAGAGACCATAGACAAATATTGGAGTGAAGATAAAGATGATTTAATGTTATACAATCAAGTTTGAATTTCTATTGGGGGCCACAAATTCAAACTCAATTGACGCGTGTTCTCTGCCCAAATATCCATAAAGGCATTTTTTTCGGCAGTGGTACATATAACGCTTTCCAAATCCATTAATTAACCTCAATCTTTCGTTTTTCAAAATAGGAAGCAATAACAATCAACTCCCATGGACTGCAAAACTATTCAACCCACATCCCAATCATATGGTCGGAAAGGTCGTCCCAGACCGGTCCCATAAACCGTCCGTTACGAACTGGTCGTCAGCTGACGCGCCCAATACTGGTTTCCATGATAAATGACTCCAACCGTCTGGTAAAATTGTTGAAAGTATTTAAATTAAAAACGTCTAGCCTGTGTCCTTTTTTGAAGTCGACAGTTCAAAAAAAGAAGCTGCGGTAAATTGACTTGGCCTCATTTTACTTCACTATCTTCCAGGCTGGGAGAAAGGAACATATTGTTAAAGCACTCTACTCGCTCAGATCGTAAAACCGAGCGAGCAAAGGGTATACAGATTTAAAAATAAACCCTCGACATTCCCTTAAATCACCCACCGACCAGGTGGTCGGACGACCTGACCAAGGTCGCAGGAAGACGCTGGATGCAGGCCGCTTCCAACCGGTCATTTTGGAAAACCTTAGGAGAGGCCTATGTCCAGCAGTGGACTTCCTGCGGCTGAAATGATGATTCCCTTAAAGGGGTAACTCAGACCATCAATATGAACAACTTTTCCTATGGCATCAATGCTGGGAACGCGATTTTTACAATTGCCCGGGCGGCTGAACACTTTTGTATGAAAGAGGGTAATTTTACTTTAGGATTTTCCAGCATGGAACTATCCATAAGAAAAAGAATTGCCCCTATAAGGATCGGACAGAGTTTTATTGACATATTTTATATCTCAAGATTATAGATTATTATATCGTCCACATTATCAATGCGTCCGGAGCCGCAGGCAAGTACATACTAGTTAGTAAATTAAGTGATACCTTTCAGATCCTCCACCACCTTAGTCACAATATTTAAAGCTCTACCTGGGTGTTTTGTCGTAATCTATTTGTTATTAAAAAAGTAAAATAAAAAACAAATAACCTGATTGACAAATTAACTCGGCTACACTTTGGTCACTTTGGAACCAATTGGATTGGGATAGGACCAGATAAAAAAGGTTCAGTACTTAATTGAGTTTTATCTGGGGACCTCACAACTCGGAGGCTTTAAAAGCTGCTTGTCATCATGCATCTAACTACGCTTTTGGTACCGTATTTTTTTTGTTGGAGATTTTAAAGAGACAAATTTATAATTTGAAAAAAATATTTTAAAAGCCGAATATCACGTTGAATATGTTCCAAATTTAAACTATTTGTACCATAAGAAATTTTATGAAAGAATAATTTTTACTTAAATGTTGGTGGCAAAGAGCTAAACAGAATTTTTGAGTTTTCTCTGATATATTAACAATTTTGCACGTTTCTTCGTCTAGGAGGTTGATGAACTTGCTTTCTGAAGAGTCTATAAAATAGCGAGGAGCTTTTTCCGTAAGTTTTTTTCATAGAGGTTGGTTGGTTAAGATATTCAAATCCATGC
Source organism: Rhodophaea formosa (assembly GCA_963082605.1). Lineage (NCBI taxonomy): Eukaryota > Metazoa > Arthropoda > Insecta > Lepidoptera > Pyralidae > Rhodophaea > Rhodophaea formosa. Next base: position 22,109,778 of record OY720209.1, read on the forward strand.
CCAAAGTAATATGTAACCGCGCATTCTTATTGGCGTGGAGAGTGTGGGCAAAGTCCTCTGACTGCTCTGGCTACTATATGGCCCAGGTGGTAAAGAGAGGGTCGTGTTCCTGTAGTAAAACTAAAAAAGCCCTGATGATAATTCTTGTTAATTCGCAGTGGATTATTAATAAGAAAAATAAATCTAAACCAATAGCAAACAGATTAATTATTTTAAGTACTTAATCCTGCAAAAATCTTGTTTCTGCGATACAGTATAAGAAACATTCACGTCAAAAACCTACATCAGAGTGTATATTTCAAAATAATAATATTTATTTCATTACCCAACATATTTACCCCACAAAACCAAAATGAATAATCAAATATCCATCAATCTCGAACACTTTTGATTAGTGTGGTCCTCCAGCGGCGTTGGGTAAAAGCGACAATAATGTACCACATATCTAAAGCCGGCCGCTTTATGACTCACGCCGGCCAGGAATGTGATGGGTGTGCAAACATCGTTGGTCCACGCCGTAAATTATTTTTTATTACCTACTTCGGGAGAGATGATGGATAAATATAATTTATTTTTTAATTTGTGTGAAATTGTGGCGCGTGAATTATTTGCTTGTAAAATTGTAATTTACCTACTGAGTGCGTTAACTTGAAGTATTTATTCTTAACTAGCTATTTTTTTCGCAACTAAGGCGATGTAATTTGTAATCTATCAGCTTTTCTGAGTTATAAGTTATAGAGTTAACATTGTAAAGTTTCTTCGTCTAAGTGTTTTCGAAATCCATCCAGTAATTTTTTCGTGAAGGAGTAATAAATTTCCTCACTTCTATACATACGTAAAAGCAGCGCTCGGGCATGTACTATTCTTATAAAGCTGCGTCGTGAATCAATTAGTGTATTAGTGAAAACCGCATGAAAATTCATATATGCAGCAGTTTATTGCGAACGGACAGATAGTTACGGCAGAGGAAGACATTTTAAATATATATGTTATAATATAAAATAGGATGTGTTCAATTATAATATACAAATCTAAAACTTTGGTGCGGCAGCTGGGTAGGCGTCTTAGAAATAGTGGTGCTGACCCCCGCGCCGAATCGTACCTGGTGCAACGCATATCCCTCGCCATACAGCGAGGGAATGCTGCAAGTGTCATGGGCACTTTTGCATCGGGCACAATTCGACGTGGTCTATTTGACTGATTTTGTTTTTTTTTTATTTGACTTTTGTTAACTTTGACGTAAAAGACTAAATTTATGTACTTTTTATACTTAATATTTGATTTAAAATGTCTAAATGAAAGAACTAAAATAAAAATTTGTATATACAAATCTTAGCTAATATCATAAATGTAGAGTGGGTTTGTTTGTTTATTTGGTACGCTTTCAAGCCCATGTAAACCATCATCAATTTCAAGCCAAGTACATACATTTTGCATAGGCGTTGTCTAGGATACAGAGAAGGACAAAGTTTACTTTTTATAACGGAAAATATTTAGCCGCGGGCCAAAGCTATTTATTTAAATGTTGAATTGCTTTTCCCCGGGTGGTTATTCTAACAAAAATATTTTATGGTATTATGATGTATTCCACCTAGGGCACCTGTGCGAATAGCACTTGCCCCAATGGCTCCTAGCGTAGTCCGGGGGCACCTATCAATATTTCTGTTTAATGTGACTAGGTGAGTGCTCTTCGTCGATTTTTTTTCTCCACGAAGGCCACCATTGTATAAAGACATGATCTAAACAAACGTTACTGGATATGAAATAAACAAATATCATGTTGTTTAGAAATCTTACACAGAATTAAACATTTCGGGATATTTACCGTGATTATTGTGATTTCTTTGAGTTTTCGATATTTATCCCGAAATGTTTAATTCTAGTGTTGATAACCGTGAAAGTTTAAAAGTTACATCTTACACAGAGTTGGTCACTATACCTCGGATTGCGAAAAAAAAAAGACATATCTGTTTGTTTGTTATCTGCACAATGATTCCCTCAATCTTACAATTTATGGTCTGTCGTCGTTCAATTGACTGTTAACTTCTTAAGCGCCGACACGGTGAATTCTACATTCAATTTCTAACATTACAACATCTCTATTTCTAGTGCAATAAGACCGAAATTGGGATCAATATTATATGTTTTGTCAACTTTGGTGGTGCTTCTATTAACCTGTGTCACAGCTTGACACCTTGTTTGATACAAACTTCAAATTTGACTAAAGAATTTTCAACCTTACCACTATTATTTTAAGCTCTAACTAAAGTACAAAAAGTGACTTTTAAGTAGTTTTTCTGATATTTTAGGAAATTAAATCTTAAAGTTTAAAATACAAAGTTTAATTTTGTTTAAAATCTTGGTGTGTTGGTGTTCAAGCCGCCTACACCAGCGGGTGAGAAGGCGGCACTTTGAGCCACTTCTTCCGAATTCAATATATTTGATTGTCGGTCTGTTTACGACTCGTGATAGCCGAACCGAGGAGGTCTCATTCCTGGTAATGAATTTGTTAAGGTGTTTCTGTCGGCACAATATTTGTTAAAAACTATTGTTGGAACTGTCACCCGATTCGGTTCTTTTTTTGATGACTAATACATAAATTCAGCTGCATTAGATAGAGAGTGAAATTTCTAAGAAATCAGCAATAAGATACGAATTGAAGTAAGTAAAGCAATTTTCTATATTTTTTTTATCAACTTTTTACAATTTTTTTCTTACTTACAAGCTCACCAACATGCGAAACGTGGCCTTAAGGGTTTAGACCTGGGCTCTGTCTACTCGGCAAATTCGGACAAATATTGGAGTAACGTTAAAGATGATTAAAGTTAATACGTAAGTACCTACCTAATATAGTGAGTTTGTATTGGGGGATACAATCGCAAAACGCAAGTGACGCGTGATTTATGCCCTACTATCTATTAAGGCAGTTTTTGGCAGTGGAGCCGAAGACACGCCCAAAATCTGTTTTTTTAACAGCTTTTGTTTCTATGTTTCCGTTTTAAACTTTTTAAGATTCCGTCACCTTAATATACATATAGTTATGGCTTATTTATCCGCGGCTAAATTTCGTTAAGCCGTTGGTCCCGGCTGCCATCATTGATGACAGTCGTTAAGCTATGTCAGATGCCTTTAGGCAGCTTGAAAAAATCTGACACCAGTGTTGGCCACTTACGCACACGAAAAACAAACAAAAACAAACATCTGCGGCTGACAATTTACGCGGCCAAAGTCGCGGGAATATAGCTAGTTTAATATACAGTAGGCTTACAAAATATATTTTAGGTACTATATACAGAATGGCCCGCCCAACGCCATTTAGTCCTTATTGAATAATGTCGTTGACCTTTGTTTTCTTTCTAATAGTAATTGCTTTTATTCTATCAGATTTCCGTATTCCCAGCATTCTTCTTTCCATTGCTCTTTGGCAGGTTGTGAGTTTGTTTGTGTGTTTATGTGACAAGGGCCAAGTTTGACAGCCATAAGTAAGGATAGGTAGTATGCAAGTGTCAAACACTTTGCTTTTGGTAGCTATGTGTAATGTTTTGTCTTTCATCACTTCTTTCATACTCCAATAGCTGTTCCAGCCGTTTGCAGTTCTTCTTTCTATTTCCTTGGTTATGTTGTTGTGAGGTGTTATCAGCTGACCCAAGTTCACATATTCCTGGGTGTAGTCAATATGGGTTGATCCTACTCTTATGGTGTTTTCGTTGCCGTTAGTCATTACCTTGGTCTTATCTGGGTTCATTTTCAGTCCCACCTTTTCGCTTTCAGTTGCTAGTTCCACTATCATGTTATTTAGTTCCTGGGATGTATTCGCAAACAACACAATATCATCAGCGAACCGCAGGTGTGACAATTTGCGTCCATTGATGTTCAAGCCATAGTTTTCCCAGTTCAGACTCCAGAAAACTGTTTCGAGAACTGCTGAGAATAATTTTGGGGATAGAGGATCTCCCTGTCTGACACCTTTCTGTATGTTGAAGGTTCTACCTGTCTTCTCCAACTGTATACACGCTGTACTATTTCTATACACGTTTCTAATTAGTCTGATGTATTTGTGTTCTATTCCTTGGTCCTTCAGTGTTTCCCATATCTCGTATCGTATATACCTCGGGCGTTGGGCGGGCCATATGATAAGAGGAAATGAAAAGTGGTGCAAAATAGTATCAGAGTGGTACCCAAGGGAAGGTCAGAGAAATAGAGGAAGGCCACAGCTTAGATGGGACGACGATTTAAGCCAGGTTGGGGGAAAGACTTGGCCCAGGGTAGCACGAGACAGAAAGGAGTGGAAGAGGCTGGAGGAGGCCTTTGCCGAAGGGCAATCAGACTTACAAACGAAAAGCAAGGCACAAATAGTAGAGCTGCAACAGTAAAAAGTCTGGAAACAAGGCTAATAATAATAATAATATACAGAATAATCGTTGTTCGCTTCCATATATTCTGGCCATTCAGGATATAAGTATCAATCGACATTAATTAGATCAATTACAAAACTAGAGGTCACAAAACGAACGGATTTCCCTAAATTTGATATTATTAGATCCTTCCTATTTGCGATGTTGTATCTATTAAATTATTTGATTCAAACGACGACTTAGTACCGACAAACGTATCGTTAAGAGAGTTTGGACACCCATGCATAAGGTGGTGACTAGGTAGCTAGCTGTATTGGAATTCTTGTTGTTGATCATCATCATTATTTTACCCGCAACACATCCACTGACGGACATGAACTCTCATGATCATTTCATTAATAATGATTGACCTATCTTTTTTCAATACAAAGATAGGTACTATAATGTGTTTTCGAATCTGTTCTCAATAAATAAATGTAGCAAAAAATTCAAAATCCGAATAACATTCCATCCGATGAAACTTTTCAAATACCTACCTCCAAAAGTTACGAAGGTACGTATCAAAAGTGCCAACCTTTTCACTCCTGATCCGAAAGGAATGTAATTTTAAAACTTTGCAAAAGTTCGACAAAAGCTTGCCACTGTCAGCTGTTCGAACAATGAATCCGGCAGATGCACGCTCTACAATGCCAATCGAACTGACAATATCAGCTGTTCGGAAGACGCCATTTTGAAATTTTTGAGTATAGTTTTTTTTCAGAGAGTTAAAGTAGGTAGGTATTTGATTTCGACCATCAATTTGCAGAGTTTAAGCATGATAAATATAAGAAACGAAAGAGAAATTGAAAAAATTTCAAAAGGAATAAAAAAATAATATTTAAAATATATTGCCGTGTGGTTCTTGGCAGAGTAGAATAGGACCACTCCAAGTCTTCCCGTAGACGTCGTAGAAAGCGACTAAAAAAATACTTAGAAAACAAAGCTTATAATTATTAAATAGACCTTTCCAACCCATCTGGTTAGCGTGGAGAGTGTAGGACAAATCTTCTGACTGCTTAGGCTAACATATGCCTCTGGTAGAACAGGGTTGCGCTCCGGCAGTGGAGACTAAAAAAGACCTGATGACGCCGATGATGATTTGAAAAGAGAACCAGCCAAGTGCAAGGCGAACTCGCAATCGAAGGCTTTTCTTATCGTCATAAAGTATTGAACGCCAGAAACGCTCAAAATATATTTGTATTTGGTGGCCCGTTATTTTTTATTTAATTGAAATATTATTTGTTTGTATAGCGGCAAGCGGCAACGAATTCATTCTTTCAAGTCTACCTGTTTATAAAGCCCTGTGGATAGATGGACGGACGGACGGTCAACGGAGGTATAGTAATTGGGTCCCATTTTTACCTAGAACTAGTTGTAGCTTTGCATAGTCGTTATAAAATAATAGACAAATGTCTACTTAGTCCACCTAAAATAAGAACGCTGTAAGTGTTCGAAACGTTCGCTGTGGACCCACGATAATCCTGGCGATACCCCTGGTGGTATCGTTGATCTTTTAAAATCAAACGATACCCCAAAGAATAGTGTTGCGACATATTGCGACACTATTTAATAAGAGCTTTTTATCATCTCTTTATTTACAAAAAACAAATTATAGTCTTAGTCTTCTTCCAAAAAAAAAAAACAATTTATAGTCTTGGTCTCCTTCCACTCGAATTTCCCTTATAAAATATTTAAAGTACTTGCCGAAGTGTTTCAATGATCTAACAAACGTGATAAAACCGTATTGAAAGTAATTTCATTCAAATCTTTAGATATTACTACCGCTATCTCATCTATCAATTTGTTTGGGCGGATATTGCGTATTAATCCCCTTCCGACTGACTTAACCTCTTCCAATCTTCACCGGTATTACGCTTGCATAACACGTTTATAAAACTCATGATACTGCTATATCTGAATGTCAGTTGAGCAAATACTTTAAAGAACTACACTTTGAAGAAAATTGATGGTACTGGTCTTCAATATTCACACAATTTAAAAATACCCGAAAAGAATAGATGCAGCTAAGTTGTCCCTTTATCAAATAAGCGTTTTTTAAAATATTATTTAAGTATTTATTCTTTTTCCACTAATAGGTACTTATTTAGTAAGTAGGTACTTGTTAAATTTAGTACGTAAGTACCCACTGACTGGTAACACCCCGTGACGCGATGGTCAATAAGTTTTTTTACTTAAAGTTGTAACAAAGATGGTAGATATTAAATTAATATAAGTTCCATGCACTTCGAGTTTAATTAGTCAAAAGCACACGAAGTATTTTAACTCAAAGTGAAACAGGTAGACAAACAAAACAATGAAGAAGTTCTTGCGTAATGGAAAATCATAAAAATAATAAGAGGGTGATTTCAATAGGTGTCATCATATCAAGATGTAAGTTCAAATCCAGCCCACGTATATTATTTTCCATATCTTATTAAGTATAAGAAGTCTCTACTTTAGTTAACGTGTGTTCTGTCTTGGCAAAGGATCAATGGAGGTCAGTAATGAAATCATGTTGAAATGTTGTTACACAACTCTTACAGATGAATGAATACCTAAGTTATTAGTAATACATCCACCATTTCTTATGGACATCGAGATTATTTAGTAGCTATATCTACATTTAGTATACCTATTCCATGAAAATAATATCCTGTTAAAATTGAGAAATGTAACAAAATTAATGTGTGATAGTCGTTGAAGGTAGGCTAAGAGCATATTTTTTTGGTCCATTGATCTATGCAGGCAATGAAAAGTAATTAAATCTTTTTTAATTTATATTTTGATAACATATGTATCTTTTTGAACGTTTTTTTTATATTACCAAATTTGATGAACTTAAGCGGAACAACCACTGCTGAGAAGAATGCGCCGAAAAAAACTAAGTCCAGATTAGCCCAGTCCAGTTCAGCAAAAAAAGTAAATAACATATTAAGTGTGTTTAATGTTAGATGCATAAGTATGAATCTTCGTAATTATATGCCTGGATGCAAAACCAGCAGGCCTATTTGAAAACTATGGTGTTCAATTTTCGCACCTCAACATCCATTACGGCTTGTTGTATGATTCATTATTTTATTTAAGATATATAAACCGTAATGAACGATAAAGTGACCATCAAAACGTATCAGCACACCACACCAAATACGTAGTGTCAACTTTAGTCATCATCATTTCGTATAGGTGACACGGTCAGTCGACCATGCACACCCTGGTGTCAGAGTTCTTAAGAACCGCCTCTCGGCCTCTGACGTGGTTCCTTTAACGACTACCAGATGACAGCCGGGACCACCAGCTTAACGTGCCTTCCGAAGCACGGAATCATCTTTCTAATCAGACAATCAGGTGAAACAACTGCTTCCCGTGGGAATAAAACCCAAGACCCCCAGGTCAACGAGGCGAACGCTTTGCCCACTGGATTACGGAGGCAGTTAAGAGGGTATACTAGAAGTGCGTTTTCCATATAAATGTATTTCTCTATTTTCTCGCTGAAAACTGCTTCTAGAGGCACAATTCTTTTTACATAAAATCTTTTACTAAAATAGGTATGTCGCTATGTTTTATTTTTTTCTAAAAACCTGTTTAAAAGAAGAAAAAAATGTACAAAAACAGTTTTTTTGGAAAAAATAAAAACTAGGGCATTCCTATTTTAGTACTAGATTTTATGAAAAAATAATTGTGGCTTTAGAATCAGTTTGCATTTGTTAGCAGCAGTTTGCAGTCGAGAAAATAGAGAAATACCTTTGTATGGAAACCATATTGAAAAAATACTGCTAGTATACGCTCTTAACTGCTAGTAATATTCGTCGGTGTCTTTCATTTTATTGATCTCTCACTAATCATGCGGTCATTGCAAGAAGGTCAATGATATTTGGAAATGTCAATAAGACATGTATTCATGGAATGTCGTACCTACGAATTTCAAGCCGATACAATCAAGTTTTAGACAAAACGAGATGTTTATAAAAGGAAATATCCTAGATGAATCATAACGGACAGAAATTTGGTTATTTATATACGCACATGAATTTGTATTATTTTATAAAACAATCCCTTTTTTAAAGTACAATACTTAAGCAAAAACTATAGGCAAAAACAAATTTCATCAAAATTTCTTTAGTATTAATCTTTGGGCCTTCTAAGACATTTATGTCTTTAAATAAAATTACCCTGTCATTGCTGGTCCCTCTTTACAATTCCTTAATGCCACATGTCATCCTTGTGGCCAATCTCCATAACTGGCATAGCCCAATAAATTACCTTGCTTTTATTTTAGGCATTATTTGACGGTTGTTAACTTGACTAATTACGTACGCTGACAGTGTGCTCAGGGCATTAGTCGACTAATTCGGTTGACAGGCCTCGTAATCATAATCGACTAATGGTCTTTTTACACGGAGATAGCACTAGTAATGAAAATTTCTTATTCCTCTTCTGTTTATATAAACAGCTGCCATTACGGAATAACTGTTCTATCAATACACAGCTCAAAGCACTAAGCGTATACTCAAATAGTTATCATGACATAAGCATTCGCTATGAATTTATTTCTCAAAATTCACCCGCTAACGGGGATTTGCAATTTATATTTAACGTGAGCGAAGCCGCGGGCAAAAGCTAGTGTAACATACAAGTCTTTGCAGAGGCACTAATAAAGAGCAAGTACCTTTAAGTTTATTTATGGTATATATATTACGCACGTTAAAGATATGAAATGTCTCAGAGTTTTATGACATTCTTAACCATTCCCCAACGCACAATGCTTAGCTAGGTGGTCCCTCATCTATTTATGAAAAAAAAGTCGGGGGAAAATTGCTGATATTATAATAATTTACTATTCTAACTAGCTTAGAATAACTATCCCAGTGTATACCGGCCAAAGCACGCGTCCCGAGAGTACGCTATAGACAACAGTTGGCGCCATCAAAACTTTTTTATTTCTTTACGCAAGCGGTGACACTGGCTGACGGATTAGAAAATACATTAATTTTGTTCTTTTTTTAAATACTTAATAGAATAACCACTTGTTTCACCACTTACTGATAATGTTATTGCTTAAGGCTTAGGAGATGTCACTTGCCACTTACTGATAGATTACCGCTTAAGGGTCTTGCTCAATTTTCGAAACTTTTAAATTAAATAGTCAATCATCATTTAGTTATTGGTAAAGTAACAAAAAATATATATGATAATAAATACTTGTTGAGAGACACTGCGGTTCATGATTATATTGTTTTTTTTATGTCATAGGACGGCAAACGAGCAAGCGGGTCACCTAATGGTAAGCGATCACCGGCTGCCCATTGACAACTGCAACACCAGGGGTGTCACAGGAGCGTTGCCGGCCTTTTATTTTTCCCTCCCTAGAGGGAATAGGGATATGGGCCTCCGGCTCTCTCACTCACCGAACGAAGCATAGCAACGGTAAAGCTAATACTCAAACGTCGATTTTCTGTGAGAGGGTGGTACTTCCCCGGACGAGCCGGCCCATTCATTAGCATAAGTGATTTTCGCCGGTAGCGAGGCTCTACCACACCTAAAATTGTGTATAAAAATAATCTCCCGTCACTTTTTATATATTGAAGTTTAGAGGGACCCTTATATTACTTTTGCAAATATTAAAAATTAACATCTGCTAAATTAATTTACTCTAAACTAAAATAAAAAATTGTCGATAGCTTTATCTTATACTGGCATATATTATAAATGCGAAGGTTTATTTGTCTTTCACTTTCACACCTTAATGAACCGAAAAAAAAATTTACAGTAATTTTTTAAAATCATATTTATAAGTACTTACCCAATGTAATGTATAACGTGTCGATATTAAATTTAATTGAGTGCTAAACATTTTTAAGATAGATGCATCACCACAAAACCTGAAAGAAAGAAAAATATTTTATTTGGAGACGTACACAAAAGAAAAATGCATGATAAGTAAAATGCAGGTTCCCCTTTGAACTGATTGGTTAAAATATAGCCAGGTATGTTGCCCAATCCCAAAGGATTACCAACAAATAAATGACTCAATATGTCTCCAGTGCTTAAGACAATGAAACAACACTTTGTTACGATTAAAATGTGAAAGTCCCGGAAGCCATACTTAGCTTATCACAAATTAAAGTTGAAAACTTACGGCCTGTCAAACTACGAATGACGGCAGTAATAAATGTGTCACTGGCGGACATTAAGTTATTTTTTTTGTGTGAACAATCAATGTCCCATCACTATTCCATGATTTAGGAGTTCTATGCCCTTTCTTTGTTTCCAATTTTCAAATTTGGAACATTGCGTATGATGCAACGGTATTTATAGTTTAAGAGACAGCAGATATTTTGAATACTTGTTTGGAATAGACATTGGATAGATAATTGGATAAAAGTTGGATAAATTAACTTTTTTAATAGCCCATAATGAGTTTCTACTGCTATTCAACCACGAAGAATGACAACTCCTCCCTTAATAACCCAGCCCTGAGCAAATACACTTTTTACACTTTTAATTTCGGAGATCATTATGATTTCAAACAATTGATACTTGCAAAGTAGTTAGTAACTATAAAGAATAATAAAACATATAATATGGGCAATTTACACTAATAAACAGAACCATCAGTATTTTTTCGACCCCTTAGTTCTTCGACGAATAGATGGTACTATGATTGCATTTTTAAATATGATAAAAAGGAATTTCAAATGTATTTGAGTAGTTTTCCTAAAAATTCTTTGTTTAGAACTTGTTTTTATATCTGATAGCTAGATGAGACTCATTAGCTAATGATTATAAAAAAAGTCAGGCAAAGGATTTTTTCCGGGTGACATTATTTTACTTTCTTTACTTATATTATCATTATTGTTATTTACTCATGTAAATTGAGTAATCCCCACAATTAGTAGTGAATTTGTGTCGTAGAATACTAACTCAACGATACAATATTTTTTAGTAGGAATTCTATAGATAAACAAGTAATACCCAGATCAATCTAATAAAGATTTACATTTGGACTTGGCAGGGAATCAAACCTGGCTCTGCGATTCAAAGGCATTTGTAACGCTATGCCACAGAGGTGACCAATCAATCAAATGGATGTTCAAACTTAGTTTGTCAAAAGTGGGCTGATTGAAAAACTATTTTATTTGTAGGTTATTTCTATTTCCAATCATCATCATCATTATCATGTCGTGTGGGTTCTTGGATCTAAGATTGACCCGATGAAACCTGGTATCAAGAGTTTTTAAACCACCTAGATCTCTGACATGATTTTGTGTACGAACGACCACTGTCGAAGATAGCAACGGGGACCGAACATCTTAAAGTGTCCTCTGAAGCACGAATATTTTTTTTATCAATCAGGCGATCAGCCTGTAATATCCTAACCAAACTGGAACAACTACACAAAGTTATGGTTCTCGTCGGGAATCGAACCCGCGACCTTCTTAGCGAGAGCCGAATGCTCTATCCACTACACCACGGAGGAAGCTTTAGTCAGATACTTTCTAATAAATAGCATATTGTCTTAAAATTACCTTGTCTTAAAATTAATAATAGATATCAGAAATTGTGACAAGAACGCCGAAAACTGTCAGACTCCGCAGTGTCGCGGCACGGCTGAGTAATATACTTAGTAGATAGGAAATACCTATATACAATATATATACGGACAAATCACACAGATTGAGCTAGCCCCAAAGTAAGTTCGAGACTTGTGTTATGGGATACTAACTCAACGATACTATATTTTATAATAGATACATATATAGATAAACATCCAAGACCCAGGTCAATCTGAAAAAGATCATTTTCCATCTTGACCTGACCGGGGATCGAACCCGGGACCTCCGTGTCGCAGGCAGGCGTGTTGACCACTGCGCCACGGAGCTTTATAAATGTAAAAATTGATTTACTTCGTCTTTTGAAAACGTTGGCTCCTGGACTACAAACAGTGAAAATAGAACGTGTTTATGTCAGTACACCTCGGTGAGACAAAAGGGGGTAGCATTACAAATCGTCATAACGCGATAATGCGTTCCCGAGTGACAGCTGATAAACGGGCCGCCATCTTGGATTTGTTTTCAGGAGGGAATCCGAAATTGATGATATCCAAATATATGAATGTTCTAGTGGCGCAACTAGCGTTTGTCTTGCCCGGTGTGAGTTTTAATAACTGCGCCGTTGATACGCGACATCCAAAGATGGTTTGCGACCAAGGGCGTAGCGAGGATTTTAAAGAGATTACATATAAATAAAATGCTCGATTATATTGTTTTAGCCGTAGTTTTTAACACGTGAGTATATCACACTAGTAGTGACGGCGAGGTAAACATTTTGAACGAAATATAACAACAAAAAACAGCTTTATTACTTAAAGAACAATTTACATGGTTCTTCACAAAATCTATTTAAAACTTCCCTCTCTCTGTCCGGGTGTCTCTACCATGCGTTTTTTTAACCCATTATTGAATTGCGCGCCTGTTTCCGGATAGTTGCCGGCGGCAACTCTACCTTTTACCTCCTCTCGGAAAGGAGTCCGCCACACCAACTCATACGGCTCTAATAAGATTTCGCCACGTTTACATAATTTTTTGTAAACAAGGAATGTCGATAAACATTGTCAACGATGACATGCATGTGGCATCACAAGCAGAACTTGGTAATTTCTGGCTACTTTAGTCGACATGATATAGATTTTCTATGTCCTATTAGCCCTGCTTTCTCATGGAAGCAAGGTAAAAAGAAGATTGGACACATATTTATGCAACTTAATCTATTCTGCGCCCCCTTCAAGGTCTGGCCCATGTGCTAAGCCAACCCACATTGCCATATTTACAGCACATGTTTAGCTAAGGGTTGATTAAATTTTGTGGTGCTTAGGAAATATTTGAAAGGTGCCCATCATAAAGTTCGATAAGCATCAATAACATAAACAAAGTACACAAAACACAATAAATAGGGGTTAAGTGGATCCAGCCCGGTATCGAATTTGGGATCTCGGAAACTCACAGCTGTTCATGACAATTAATTAAAAGAATGTGGATCCACGAATTGATTATGCTGATTGATAAAAAAATCAAAAACATAAATATATGAAATTGTGAAGGAGGGAAATTTTTATGTGTCGAGCTCCGTGGCGCAGCGGTCAACACGCTAGCTTGCGACACGGGGGTCCCGGGTTCGATCCCCGGTCAGGTCAAGATGGAAAACGATCTTTTTCATATTGACCTGGGTCTTGGATGTTTATCTATATAAGTATATATTATAAAATATAGTATCGTTGAGTTAGTATTCTGCGACACAAGTTCACAACTTACTGTGGGGCTAGCTCAATTTGTGTGATATGTCCATATATATATAAAAAAAAAAATGATCACCTCAACAATTGTTGTAATATTCATTTGTCTGTCTAAATAATTAGATTTTACGTAGAGACAGAACATTAAATATTAATTAGCGCTAGCTGCTTAGGAAAATTACCAAAATCCTACAAAAAATTTGCTGATACCGACACGAACTGCCGAGAACAGAGAGATGTTACACATAGCTCATTGTCATAATTATATATAAACATCAGGAATTGAGACTACTAAGTATCATCATTCATAGAATCAAAAATTAAAAACCCAATAAAAACCATAGGTTAAATTTCCTAATGCAAGAAATAATTGAAGTTAAAGGTAAATGGTAAATGGGTATTAATAGCTCTGAATATGAATAACACATGAATTTTCGACTAATATGTATAGTTAAATACTATAATAACTTCTGAAGAACAGGAGGAGAAGCTAACATAATTCGAAGCAAGAAGTATACAGCAATTTTCGAGCAAGCAAACCGTTACATCTATTAACTCGTTTATTGAAGACATTGGCAAGAAACTATGAAATACGCAAGTTAGGCAAAACGGCATTCATTGCCGTTGCCCGATAGCCATACACCCATTTATGGCATACGAAATTTTATTGGTACTAATAGAGACAGCTTTAGAGCGCCATACGAACATAAACAGAGAAAGAATTTAATGTGTCGAATTTGTACATTAAATGTACCAAAAGTGGGCGTGACGGAAAAATGTGTAGTAACGGTATTTGTCAACCCAATAGTCCACTCCAAGTCTTCCCGTGGATGTCGTAGAAGGCGACATAGGAAACACGCACTAAACAAAGCTTATAATATAAACATCAAAGAGACCTCTCCAACCCGCCTGGCTAGCGTGGGGAGTGTAGGCGAACTCCTCTGACTGCTCTGGCTAATATATGGCTCTGGTAGTACAGAGCTCCTGTAGTGAAAACTTAAAACTTCTGATGATAGACTATTGCTAACGATAACTAGTTGTTTGTTTTGTTTTTCGTGTGTGTAAGTGGCCAACACTGGTGTCAGATTTTTGAAGCTGCCACTGGCATCTCACATAGCTTAACGATCTATGATGACAGCCGGGACCAACGGCTTAACGTGCCTGCTGAAGCACGGAGGAGCTCAAAATATTTTTTTGCCACTTGCGGTCACCCATCCAAGCGGGAACCGCGCCATGGTTTGCTTAACATGCGAAAGCCTTAAGTATGTTCACGCCCACTTGGCCATTGGGTTAACTAGTCGTTTTATAGAAATGAACACAGTTTGGCGCCTGCCCCGTCCACATTCCAATCTTCAAATCCGCGTCACTCCCACTCAATGTCTGATGGACAGACGGCTATACGCCCAGTCTTGCACTTGATTTCTATTGTTATCACTATCCATCATCCATCCATCAGGTCTTTTTTAGTCTCCATTGCAGGAGCACGACCCTCTCTGTACTACCACAGCAATATATTAGTCAGATTAGTCAGAGGATTTGGCCTACACTCTCCACGCTGGCCAGACGGGTTGGAGAGGTCTTTTTGATGTTTGTAAGCTTTGTTTAGCTTGTGTTTCCTAAGTCGCCTTTTACGACATCCACGGGAAGACTTGGAGTGGTCCTATTCTACTCTGCCGAGAACCACACGGCATGATATCACTAACTTTAAATCTATTTGGTTCTATGGAGTTTTGATATATCAGTCTAGCTGTATTATGTACCTATAGTTTCATACGTACATTATATTAGGTCGGGGAGAAAGTAATTTCGTATTTTGTATGAAGATTTTATCCGTCCATACAAAAGAGGTGTAACTTTGACATCAAAATTCTCAAAAACAAAACGCTTAAACCAACTTTGTGCTATTCTTACTGGGACTCAATATGTTCATACATACCAAAATTCACTTTCTGCGTATTTTGCATAATCTCTTTATTTTTTAATTAACTTTTTAAAATGTTAATTTTTTTTCATCTGTCTGATATATTTTGAGTAAACAAAGAAACGGTTAAAAAATTAAGGGAAAATATTTTGTACATTTCTATATAATTCTTGAAAATTGTACCTTTCAGATGGTATCTAATTCAGCCAGATACATACAACATTACCAAAGATATTTGATTACAACTTCACACATAAAAATCATGGACCTAGGAATAATATGGACCCGGCATTAGACACATCAAAAGTGAAGCATAACTTACGTCACATCAAGTCACATGTGTGCAGCATGTATTTGACATTTGGGAAATTTGACATTTCGTTCGACCGGGGAAAAGTGTAGGGATTTTTGTGCCGATGTGTGCGTGCGCTAGTGTCGCGACACGAGTGTAGGGATTTTTATGTGCGTCACTGTTACATTTTCCAAGGGCATATCCCGATTATTCTTAGATCCATGATAAAAATACGAAATTACTCTTTCCCCGACCTATTATATTAAACTAGATGTAGAATCTGACATTTGTATCTAACAAATATACATACATAACCCGTCTGGCCAGCGTGGAGAGTGTAGGCCAAATCCTCTGACTGCTTTGGTAGTACAGAGAGGGTCGTGCTCCTGCAGTGGAGACTGATAGGGACCTGATGATGATGATGATGATGACATATTATCACGTCTTTATCCCTTGCGGGGTAGACAGAGCCCAAGATCACAAGACCCAAAGGCCACATTTAGCATTGTAGTGGGCGTAAAGGTGGAAAATCAAAATAGTGATGGATTGCTAGCTGCATCAATATGATTCCTTAGATTTTCGCCCAATCCCTTGACCGGCTTTTACGGTCTGCACAGGAAGAAAAGCTTCTGGTATATTCAATGTTTTTCTTTTCTCCCAGACCAGCATGGAAGAGTTAAGAGAGACCGAGAGGCGGTTCCGAAGAACTCTGACACCAGGGTGTGCATGGTCGACTGACCGTGTCACCTACACGAAATGATGATGATGGAAGAGTGGTTTAATGGGCATGTTGACTAAAATTTTTTTCATGTTGCTATGTAAAGACCTGCCAAAAATAAACTATTTCAGTTATTAAAGTTTTAAAGACACATGTTTTTAGACGTAAATTTTTAGACGTGAAAACGCGCCGCTGAAATGCCTACATATTTGTGACGTCACAAGCTTGTATTTTGTATGGGTGGCGTGATAACTTTGTTTGGTAGCTATACGAAATTTTTCGTTTATGGTAATGGTTTCATAATAAAAGTTGCTATTAATTTTGCAGACTAAAATACAGTATAATTGTAATTAAAGATTTTCATACTTTAAAAACAACTTTAAAGGAGCTTTAAGATCACTTAACGAATCGATATCAAATTTAAAGTGTTCTTTATAGTGTTTTTAGATAGAAATTAGTCTCATTAGAAACAAATTCTATATAATCTTAACATTAGGCAACTACCGTATTGTAATGTTTAATTATATTTGTAAGCGGATGAGCCCGATGACCTAGTGGGTGTAAGCATCATAAGCGCTTTCGCATGTTAATCAATCCCCGGTGCGGTCCCCACTTGGATGGGTGACCGCAAGTGGCATAAAAATATCTCGAGCTCCTCCGTGCTTCGGAATGCACGTTAAGCCGTTGATCCCGACTTTCAATGTTTATGGCAGTCGTTAAGCTATGTCTTTAGGCAGCTTGAAAAAACTGACAACAGTGTTGGCAACATACACACACGAAAAACAATAAAAAACAACAAACATAAGTGCATATACACCAGCCAACTAGCGCCACCCTTGGTTTCATTTCTTTTACTACTACATAAGATTAAATTGACAAAATCGACGTAAGTACTTCACTAGTAAATAACTTCTAGTATTTTTTGTATTGCTTTTCATTATTTTGCATTTGATAAATCAAGAGAACTACGCATTACCGCCAAAAGCGGCCACTTATTTGGCGGTAATGAGTAGTTCTCTCAATCTGAAATACTGATGTCGATGAAAAGTTCTACTAAAAATACTACAAGTATTAAGGAAGTACTTACGTAGATTTTTTCAATTTGTTCTTATTTCGTAGAACAAGTATTAAATAACGGGTGTCGCTAGTTTCGGTGATGTAAGCCTCTTAAAGATTAGGTAATAATTACAAGAGACGGCACGAGGCGACTGAAAACACAGTTAGTAAACCTTAAGAACTGCTTAGTACGGGGGAGAGGTGCGGGGACGCAATATGGCGAGGATGCTGCGAGTTTCCGTTCTATATATTATTAGTAATTCTGTGATTGTGTCACCATTGATATATTTCTACACAATAATTGTGTATTATAATTTATAATACACAATTATTGTATAGAAATATATCAATGGTGACACAATCATAGAATATAATACACAATTACAGTCAGCTGGTGACAGACAACCCGGCGGAAGTGGTCTCAGCATATCTTGGGTCACGTACGGCGCGTGACCACGTCCGCTGGTGCCTGACACGCGACCATCCAAATAAAATGGCGCCAATGAGGTCATATGGGTGGTAATGATTCCAGGTATGAGGTACCGTCGTCTAGGCAGTCACTAGTTTTTATAATGATACGAGCCCATAACGAAACAAAAGCCGGGTAAAGTAAATAAGATTTTTCAAAAATAACATTTTTGTGACAAGATTTTGTTATGACTGATTGACCAAGACTGATCAAATGAGCTTAAAAACTGGATTAACCTTTTATAACTTAGAAGTACCCATGTTCAATGTTCGACTCCGTCATCATATCAGATCTATTGTACCATAATAATGATTATATGGTTTTTAAATAGCATTACAATGCTCGGTATGTTATTAAAATTGAAAATATGTGATGAAAAAGAATTCGCCACAGGTAGAATTCGAACCCACGAGTCTTAGGTCTGCGCCCTAAGTGTGTTACCAACTACACCACCGTGACTTCGAATCACCGCGTCGAATTCTCTCATTTCAGCTCAATCGGATAAGGATAAGTGCTTCATAATTGAGTTGCAAGATTAGACCCTCGTAGGCAAACTAACAGGGCCAGTTTAAATATAAAAGCTTGCATATAAAAAAGCCCATCAACCCTAGACCAAAATTTCAAGCAAGCATTCACAGTAACTTTTTCATATACGTATTTATACCAAGAAAAAGTAACACATTATTTTAAAATTTGCTCTTTTTTTACATAATAGTAAATATTTGTAGAGAGAATGATTTTTTTCACTGACGGTACATACAACTAGCATCGTGCACACGACTTTTCATATAATTTAAGCATTGTAATCTTATTATTTCATGCGATGTTTACTTGAGGCATACCTGACAGTCATACTAATACGGTTCATTGACTACGTACTCTCAATGGCCACGTTTTGTGTGAAATTGTGGGTTTTACAACGGATTACATGAGTTCCATGCAAATTGATGGCCTTTGTTGCGCAGTGGTTAACATTAGACTGGTTCTCGAGGACTCTGAATTCGATAAACTTCGTCATGCCTTTATTTCCATGATTAAATACTGGCAGCTTTGAGTTAGCACATGTGTCATATCAACTTATGTAATTATTAATTAATTGTAATTATTAGTAAGCTAAGGTACATAATATACCTAACAGCGCGTAAATTGACCCTCGATCAGACCGTCAATATGAACAAACTAGCTGATGCCCGCAACTTCGTTCGCGTGGACTTTATGACTCCGGACTATGATATTAATATACCTCAAAACGAACTAATGTCGACACATTAGATACATTACGAGCTCCGTGGCGCAGCGGTCAACACGCCTGCCTGCGACACGGATGGTCCCGGGCTCGATCCCCGGTCAGGTCAAGATGGAAAATGATCTTTTTCATCATCATTGACCTGGGTCTTGGATGTTTATCTATATAAGTATCTATTATAAAATATAGTATCGTTGAGTTAGTATCCCATAACACAAGTCTCGAACTTTCTTTGGGGCTAGCTCAATCTGTGTGATTTGTCCGTATATATTTATATTTATATTAGAAAATACTTGTAGCAGTGTAGAGAATGCCTACGTCATAGTAGCTTTATATATATAGCCCGATCGGTTTAAAATTGACAAAGTTTCATACAAACTTTCATCCCCTATTTTATCCCTTTGGGGGTAGAATTGATCAAAATCCTTTCTTAGCGGATACCTACGTCATATAACATCTACCTGCATGCCAAATTTCAGCCCGATCCGTCCAGTGGTTTGGGCTGTGCGTTGACAGATAACTATGTCAGTCAGTCAGTCACCTTTCAGTTATATATATTTAGATTTCCCTCCAAGGCTGGGAACTCGAAATATTTTGATTTTCCAAAACAAATAGCGCGCGGCTGAACACCAAGAAAACGTCAAATTTTTTGTCGAGTTCCTAGCTTTTATCCCTTAAGAAAAGTTGTCAATATTGACGGGATGCGTGACCCCTTCGAGGGTCAATTTATACGCTGTACAACTATTTATTTTGACGGGGTCTTTGGCGCAGCGGTCCTCATGCCTGCCTGTGACACGGGTGGTCCCGGGTTCGATCCTCGGTCAGGTCAAGATGGAAAATGATAGTTTTCAGATTGACCTGGGTCTTGGATGTTTATCTATACAACATGTAACTGAATAAACTGAAAACCTGAAAATAGTTTGTTCAGTCCATCAATTTTTCCTATGGGACCATGCTGGGAACTCAAAAAAATTATGGACCTTTCCATATTAATTGCCAGGGACGCCGGGATGTTCTGTATGTAAATGTCAAAAAAAATTTTTTTGACATTTCTGTTCAGTTTTAAAGAAACTGTTTATTATTTTTTAAAATTATATTCAGTTATTGAGAGGCATTTAAATATATTTATTACAAGAGAGATGTTAGCAAAAATAGGAAATTATAACAATGACAGAAAACGAATAAACAAAGTATCTTAGCAACCGTTGTGATGTGAAGATAGGTACTAAGAAGGTGACATTACTTCTTAACACCCTCCTTAATTTTTAAGAATTTTATAATAAATTCTTAAGTCCAATGGAGTTGCTGATATGTCTTATCTTTGGGCCAAACAGTGCCTCCGTCATCATGTCTGCCAATTGTTTTTCAGCAGGGACCCATTCCACTAATAAATCTCCATGTTCCACACATTCCCTTATAAAGAAGTGTTTCAACTTTATATGTTTTGTGCGCTTATGATACTCATATCTCGGATGATGCGCTAGTTTAACTGTTGACTGATTCTGTAGCTGACTCATAGTCACTTTCGATGGTATCTCTTTGTGCATCATCTTCAGCACTATGAAGAATATCATCTTCAGCATTATGAAGTATATCTACAGCAGTAGAAGGAATGTCTTCAGCAAAAGGTAGTATATCTCCTTCAATTGTCATCGATTCAGAATTGATAGGCTTAAGATTTATGTCTACAGCGTTTTTCTTAGGTAGAAACCTTTCGCCAAAAAGGTTTTTCAGCTCGTTTTTATTTTGTTCGTTATAGAACATAGTCTTCATAACTCTTGTATCTTTAGAGATTAATATTTTGTTTTTTGAAGGTATGAAGATCCTGAAGGCTTTTGATTTGTCTGAGTAACCTACGAAAATGCCGGGTATGGCTTTTGGTGCAAACTTGTGCCCGTTTTTGCCTTTAATCAAAACGTATGTCTTTGATCCGAACACGTAAAGATGATTAATACAGGGCTTTCTGCCCACCCATAGCTCAAATGGCGTTTTATTACCGATAGCGCTATTAATACTCCTATTTGACAGGTAGTTAGCAGTGTTTACTGCTTCACCCCAAAGTCTTAGGTTGGTTTTTGCATCTATCATCATAGTTCTCGCTTTCTCAATGAGAACCCGGTTCTTTCTTTCTGCGATCCCGTTCTGGTGCGGCGTGTAGGGTGCGCTTAGTCTTCGTTGAATTCCGCATTGTCTCAGATAAGTATCAAATTCCTTGTTTATGTATTCAGTGCCATTATCGGACTGTAAATACTTGATTTTGTTTCCTGTGTGCCGTTCAGCTAACTCTTTGAACTCTTTGAATTTGGAAAAGACTTTATTTTTATTTCTTATCAAATAGACGAAACAATATCGGCTGTAATCGTCTATAAATGTGACAAAGTACTTGTTTCCATTGACGCTAGGAGTTTGTATAGGTCCACAAACATCACTATGTACGATTTCTAGGCGTGCAGTAGTTCTTTGAGTTGTTTTCACTCGAGGTGCTGGCACTGCGTGAAGTTTAGCTTGTATGCAGGATTCACACTCGGTGAGTTGTTCGGAAACATCAAAATTCAAACCAATGAGGCTCTCGTTATTGAGGGCAGTTTTCATATCAGAGGCATTCATATGACCTAGTTTCCGATGCCATTCATCAATATTCGATGAAGTTTTCACTATGTCTGGCATATTCTTTTCATTGTTGTTGATCATATTGCTGCACTCATGTTTGATCGGTTCAATATAATAAAGGCCATCATTTTGCTTAAATGCCGTAAGAGTAATCCCATCTTTTTTGTTTACTATAGTCGCTTTATTTTTGAAGAAGGTAACTAAACAGCCGGCATCTGTCATCTTACTGACGGAGAGTAGATTAGTGCATAGACTAGGTACAAACAGTGTATCCTTAAGATGAGTTATGGCCATCTTGCCTTTGTCTTTCGTCAAAAACGTTACTGTTCCAGTTCCTAATATCTCAGCTGTATGTTCCTCTGTAGCAAAATTAAGTTTTCTGCTTTTCGACTCTAGTTTGACATCTTCGAATATTTCTCGTTGATATGTCATATGCGACGTACAACCGCTATCCAAAACCCAAATGTTTCTATTTGATGCCTTGTTGCGAGTAAGTAGGCATTGTCTTGCAAAGTGATTCTTTGGTGAATCGTACGCCTTTTGCTTTGGTTTCTCTTTCTTTGTCCAGCAGTATTTGCATATCTTGTGGTGTTTGTTTTTAAAGATATTGCCTTTTTTCTTACATATTCTGCAGCAGGACATGTAGAAAGCTTCTTCATTGGAAGATGATGGTTCAGGTTCGTTGCTTTGACTGTGTCGTGCTTCACATTCTTCAATAATTTTAATTTGAAGCTCATGAGGCTTTGGAAGATTGTCGCGTGACTCTATTGCAACTCTGAAGTTATCATATTCTGGTGATAGACTGTATAACATCATAATTGTTAACAAATCTTCATTTATGTCTACGCCCATATCAGCTAACTTGTCAACTACATCCATGAATTTGTCAAGGTGTGAGCGGACATCATTGCTGTCGAGTTTTGTTAGCACAAGTTGCTTCAAAAGAGATGCCTTACGCGCAGGTCCCTTGCTTGCGTAGGTTTCTTTAAGTTTATTCCACAAATCTTTCGCTGTCTTACAATTCTTTATTTGTTTAAGCTCGGATGGAGCAATGGTGAGAATCAGCTCTGACTTTGCTTGTCTATCTCCCTCTTGTGAAATATCTCCACTATTCTGAATATCATCAGACTCAATATATTGCCATAGTTTTTGGCGAATGAGTAGTGCCTCCGCTTGAATTACCCATGTGTCATAATTTTCTCTAGTGAGAGGTTCAATTCGAACAGACATCGTTATAACATTGAGGTACTTACGTCTCTGCTACCATGTTCAGTTTTAAAGAAACTGTTTATTATTTTTTAAAATGATATTCAGTTATTGAGAGGCATTTAAATATATTTATTACAAGAGAGATGTTAGCAAAAATAGGAAATTATAACAATGACAGAAAACGAATAAACAAAGTATCTTAGCAACCGTTGTGATGTGAAGATAGGTACTAAGAAGGTGACATTACTTCTTAACAATTTCCATACCAAAAATACCGGTAACCGGTAAGAAAAGTTGTTCATATTGACGGTGTGAACGAACGATTTTCAGTTTATTCAATTACACGTTGTATAAGTATCTATTATAACATATAGTATCGTTGAGTTGGTATCCCATAACACAAGTCTCAAACTTACTTTGGAGCTAGCTCAATCTGTGTGATTAGTCCGTACCTATATATTTATTTATTCTATTCCGTGAAATATTTTTTGACACGAAATACGAGCTAAAAGCAAAATACATTTGCATAAAAATATCTACATGTGTTAAGAAAACGACGACAATTTTAAGTTGTTTATCCACATGGTCCTAAACCCTCAAAAGACGATGGTGGTCATTTACGACCCACCATATGGAAGAAGCCAGGGGGTCACTTTGCCAAATCTATTTTAAATTTTACGGCCCATTCGTGACACATATGGTGTTATTTTTTTGATTCGGTCTCTCGCCTTTTCGCCAGATGTGGATGAATTTGCTTATTTTTTCTGGAGTTGGCAGTAGGTTAATAGTTTTGGGGTTTGTGTTTTCAGTGTGCCACTGAGTGCTCGCTCGTGATTTTTTAATGAAAAAACGGACATTAAATAATAAATAAATAATAAATATATAGGGACATATCACACAAATTGAGCTAGCCCCACAGTAAGTTGTGAACTTGTGTCGTGGGATACTAACTCAACGATACTATATTTTATAACATAAACTTATATAGATAAACATCCAAGACCCAGGCCAATTTGAAAAAGATCGTTTTCCATCTTGACCTGGCCGGGGATCGAACCCGGGACCTCCGTGTCGCAGGCTGGCATGTTGACCACTGCGCCACGGAGCTCGACAAAGTTTTGAATTGTGATATTTTTTTTTTCTATACAGGCACAATCAAATCACGTGTGTCATTATACGAGTATTACAAACGTGTGTAAATAAATAAAATAACATACATACACATACATATTATCACGTCTTCATCCTTTGCGGGGTAGGCAGAGCCCAAAGTTAAAAAAAAAACACAAAGGCCACGTATGGCATGTTAGTGGGCGAGAAGGTGGAAAGCGGAATCAAACAGTGACGGGTTGCTAACCGCATCGCCTGTAACGTGATTCCTTAGATTTTCGCCCACTCCCTTGACCGGCTTTTAAGGTCTGCGCAGAGAGCAGTTGGTATTTTTTATGTTTTTCCCCTCACCCAAACCAGCATGTAAGGAAATGACATAACATTTTCAGTCATTAAAGTTATTTCTTTCTACTACAACAATCTAAGCCCTTCTTTGGCCCACTGCTGGGCAAAGGCCTCTCTTCTCTTACGCCACCCACCTCAGTCCTGTGACCTGTGCCTCTCTCATCCAGGTATTACTGGCGACCTTAGCTACGTCATCAACCCATCTCATAGGTGGAAGACCAACTCCTCTCTCCTAGTTCTAGGCCACCATTCTATTAATGACTTGCTCCACCTACCATCACCTTGTCGAGCCAGGTGTCCCGCCCAGTTCAAAATCAACATCAAAATCAAAACGTTTATTCAGAAAATAGTTCCATTTGCGGTTCTTTAGTTTCCCTGATGTTTCGTACTTAAGTACGCTGTCGGATTGCGGTGATTGGGAACGTGGTCTTGTAACTTGATGCCGAGCACAAAGACTTCTATAGGTATAAACGAATAGAAGTCTTTGGCCGAGCATGGTACGCTCCATGGCCCTCTGTGCGAGTCCTAATTAGTCTCCTAAAGCTATTAGTCTGTAGCTTTTGAACAATTAATAAATACATATTATCTAATAAGATAATTTTAAATATGATATGACGTGAAAAGTGCCAACAAAGGCCTATTTTCTGAATAAACGTTTATATTTTTTGATTTTTGATTTTGATTTGATCTCCTTCGTGAGTGTCCAAGTTTTTATTAACAAAAAATATTTATCATAAATTTTGTCATCATCATCATCAGGTCTTTTTAAGTCTCCACTGCAGGAGCACGACCCTCTCTGTACTACCAGAGCCATATATTAGCCAGAGCAATCAGATTCGGCCTACACTCTCCTCGCTGGCCCGACGGATTGGAGAGGTCTTTTTGATGTTTATAAGCTCTGTTTAGTGTGCTCTGTTCTACGACATCCACGGGAAGACTTAGAGTGGTCCTATTCTACTCTGCCACACGGCAATCTGCCGGGAACCACGGCACATGAAATGAAATGATATTTATTGCGTTAAATGTGGTTCATAAAATGGTGGTACAATAATAGTAGTTTCACACATTAGTCATTTCTGACATGCAACAGACAAAATAATGTCAATATACATGAAATAAAGTTTTTAATTTAATACTAGTTATTGTTTATCTAAATATTCCTTCACACTATAATAGCATTTCTTGACCAACCAATTAAACAATGTACGTTTAAAACAATTGAAATTACACATATTTTTTATGTCTTTTGGTAATTTATTAAATATTCTTATTGCCATGGGATAGCAACTGGAGCTAAACATAAATTTTATAAATAAAATATATCGACCTGATGTTTTTCAAAGGTTTGTTGTATTTAACTAGTCGCAGTCACAGTCATTGACGAATAGCCTTTTCTATCCCAATGTTGGGCAAAGGCCCCCCCTCGTAGTTTCTCAGATCCCTTTCTACCCATCTGTTTCTCGGCCTCTTTCTGATCAACAAGTCCGTTGTGTGGTGATGTAAGCTTTTCTTTCTTCTTCTTCTGTTTTATATTATGGCTTCCACCGAAATTTCAGTGAGTCTGCCAATGTCCAGTATAATGAGATACTAAGTATCGGTGTTGTACGGTAAAGTTTTTCCAAGTAGCGTCATAAATGGCGTATGTTCTTTGATGCCTCGTGGGAGTTTCTGGCGGCAAATCTATACAAGTCCATTTATCAGTCCACTTTAACTATTTCACAATTTGTTCATGAGCACGAGCATTTATAACACCAAACTACACTAATTTCATATTACAAAGTCCACTAAAATCAATTTGCAAAATATTATTAATATGTAAAATACGGGTCACTCACGTATGAAGTCAGCTACAGGCCGACATGTTTCAACCTCATCCGGAGGTCTTCCTCAGGGCGAATGTGAACCGAGATGCGCGCACGAAGTCGTCCCAGTCCGCACAGTCCTAAGGAAGACCTCCGGATGAGGTTGAAACATGTCGGCCTGTAGCTGACTTCATACATGAGTGACCCGTATTTTCCATATTAATAATATTAACATCTCACGTTAGTTTTAATCAAAAAATTTGCAAAATAGTCTACGGCAAACTGCAACTGTACCCCTTGACTTCCCACCACAAAAAACCAAGCTTTACTTTTAGGATGCATTCGACAAACAGACAAATGACAAACGGATTTTATAAATATTTATAATTTTTGTACTTTGTTACCTTGTATTTTTTATGGTGCTAACACACTACTGTTAAAAATGTATACAAACATTTTCTAACATTCAAATAAAGGTCAGTCATAATTATAATCAACTAGCTATTACCCGCGGCTTCGCCCTGCGTAATTTATAGCCTATGTCCTTCTCAGTACCCTAACCTACGTGTATGCAAAATTTCATGATGGTCGGTTCAGTAGATACGGCGTGAAAGCGTAACAAACAAATAAACTCACTTTCGTATATATAATACTAGCTGTTACCCGCGGCTCCGCCCGCGTGCGTATAGCCTATGTCCTTCTCAGTACCCTAACCTATGTGAATGCAAAATTTCATGATGATCGGTTCAGTAGATACGGCGTGAAAGCGTAACAAACAAACAAACTCACTTTCACATTTATAATATTATAGTTAGAATAGGATTAGGATAGGATTAGTTGGGATATTTGTTGTAATAGTTTTTTATTTTCAAGTTATTATGCATTTTTATCATGTAAGAAAATGTTCGTTAACATTTTTAACAGCAGTGTTGGGAGCACCATTACACTTCATGTTTTATTAGTAGATAAACATTGTATTTTTTAAAGTACTCGTACGCCAACAATTCTTTCGAACTAAAAACCCTTACAAAAATAGCAATTAAGCTATTTCCTGCTAAACTTCGATAAACAAAGCCTAATTTATGACGAGACAATCAGTCGCTTCGGCAGTTACGACAAAAAAACGACAATTAGGTTTATCCCACTTTAGTCGGCGGAACCCACGCACGTGGGGATGGTAAATTAAAGAGGGTGATAGATACGACACTTCATTGCCCTACAAAAGTCTAAAGTAGAGCAATATATTTATGATGTGCTCGTAACTTCGTCCGCGAAAGACACGCAAAGGACTTAAGTAACTACTACATAAGTAAGAACAGTACTAAGTCCTTTCTGAGGCTCTAGACTATCTGTGTACCAAATTTCATTTAAATCGGTTCAAAGCTTTTGGTGTGGAAGCGAGACATACACACTATGTTACTATTGCATTTATAATTTCTTACCTTATAGCAAAAAAATGTATTATATCATTTCTTTATATCAAAAATTCCATTGTGTACTTTATATCTACTTGTAATTTTTTTTGACACGAATCAAAAACACAGCTGTAAAGTTTAAATATTACTACATTATAATTTTTGCCTCGGTTCCTTATTAGCAAAATTTTACTAAATGTAACCAGGTCAATATTGCGAAGAGCAGTTTGAAAGTTATTCTTCTTTATTCCTCTTTATTTTATTCGAAGGGGATGGACTATTTATGTGACGCAGATAAATTTCGGTAACAATAAAATGTATTTATGTCTGGGAAAACTAAATACGTAGCGACGTCGCGCATAGTTCGTTAAGTCTTTGTTTGGTTAGTCTGTTAGAAAATTTAAATAAATATAGGTGCGAAAGGATATTTAAGAAAGACCACAACACATACAAAAAATATCAAAATATTGAATATGAATCAGCATTTTTTTTTTACATTATATAATTTCTAGTTTGTTTTCTGTTCAGGTATATGTTAGGACATAAGTTCAGAACTTAAATTCTAGAAGTAGTGCTACTGGAAGGTAAGCTAGTGGCTCTGCATCTTTGGAAATAAAATATACAATTATGAATAGGAAAAATAATAAAATTGCTTTTGGAACCAGGTCACAACATTTCACGAGAACTGTTAAGATCGACCTGTAGAAGAGAAGAGTCGAAGAGAAAGAGAAGAGCTTAGGCAAGCGTAAAGATCGCTCGGTCAGCTCATATAATTGTGGCGCAGCGGTCATCACGCCTGCCTGCGACATGGATGGTCCCGGGTTCGATCCCCGGTCAGGTCAAGATGGAAAACGATCTTTTTCAGATTGACCTGGGCCTTGGATGTTTATCTACATATGTATTTGTTATAAAATATAGTATCGTTGAGTTAGTATCCCATAACACAAGTCTTTCATAAGAACTTACTTTGGGGCTAGCTCAATCTGTGTGATTTGTCCGTATTTATTTATTTATTTATCTGGATGTAAGAGTGATCAACTAATTTTATTTATACCAAAGAGTATCTCTAAAGAGATAACTGCCTAAATTCTCGCTACCGTACAAATTAATAATTTCTTACATTTTAACTTTACATCCATTGTCCTAGATTTAATGGTCGTCACGTCACCCTCTTACAACAATAATTACCCCAGACATAACAGAGACCCATAATCACACAATTAGCTCACTACGCGTTTATTTTACGCGTTTCAAATTATTTACGACGACTAAAATAGCTGAAACAATAATTTGACGTGCGACTAATGCCGTAAGAGTCCTACACACCGGAGTAACTGGGGTAGTATTTTTGAACCAGTGACTTTACAAAACAAGTAATTTTTTCATACAAAAATCATTCGTTTTCAAGCGACACGTATTCAAAAATGCCCTTTTAGGACTCGCCATTATAGACCTTTAGTGTCCGAACACCAACCTAGCTTATAGTCAAGTAGATTAATAACGAATTTAGTCAAACCGATATAATCTACTGTTCTCTATTGTTGTGGTCACCGTTGTTGACTGACTGATGTAACAAAACACAGCTAACATTTGGCACGCAGATAGTTATTCTAACATAAGCATTCGCTAAGATTTTTTTTCCAAAAGTCATCTTTGTATTTAACGCAAGCGAAGCCGCGAGCAAAAACACGTAGATTTGACGTATGTTTCGGAGAAAAACGGTATGTTTCGCGTTAATTCCCGATATTGCATTTAATAATCATGCAACGCGAAAGTTTAAAAGTAGTTTTAGATTTGACGTGACAAAGTTCTGACTTCCGATTTAATTTTTTGATATGTTTTGAGCGAACATAACGATTAACGATGTTTGTTGCCCTTAGAGTATCTTGATACTTTAAGATGTTACCGAATTTAAGATTTCGGTGTGTAGAATCCCTTAACTGGGCCACACGTAGAGCGTGACATTAAAACTTTAAAATCGCCCCTATTTCAAAGCAATATGACCATAGTACAATGCTATAGATTGGGGCCGAGCTTATGGAAAAAAAAGAATATTGAACTCCCCTAACATGTAAAGTTAGAGCGACTTACTTACTAGTGGCAAGATAAATAAAAAATTTACTGCCTAATTTTTTGTTATGTGAATTTGTATTTTATTGTTCTGGTTTGAAGGTAATTTTATTTCTTTTTTATTTACCAGTAGTTAATTTATGTACTGAAAGTAATTGAAACCGAACGTAAGGTGATTTTTATGGATCTTTTTATCTATTTTCTTTTATAGTTTCAGTAAAAATACAACATTTTTACGAGTTAGTTTAAACGTCATGTGTTGTTATGTGTTGTATGTAAGTAAGCTTGAGATATATTTAAATTAATTTGGTTTAAGCAATTATTTTTGCAGCCGTGTGGTTTCCGGCAGAGTAGAATAGGACCACTCCAAGTCTTCCTGTGGATTTCGTGGAAGGCGACTTAGAAAACCGAAGCTATACAAAGCTTATAAACATCAAAGAGGCCTCTCCAACCCGTCTGGCCAGCGTGGAGAGTGTAGGCCAAATCCTCTGACTGCCCAAGCTAATACTTATAAATGGTTCTGATAGTACAGAGAAGGCCGCGCTCCTGCAGTGGAGACTATAAAAGACCTAAAGAAGAATGAAGAATTATTTTTAACTAGCAACACTCTCTGTCTGCGCCTGAGCATGTATTATACCTATAAATCTTTGTCACGAATCCCTCTGTCTATTGCTGAAAACTACATGAAAATCCGTGCAGTAGTTTTTGAGTTTATCGCAAACAGACAGACAAACGCGGCTGAGGACTTTTGTTTTATAATTATGTAATGATAGTCTATAAGCTTTAGAATCAACGTAATGAAAATAAAATATTAATGAATCATATATTCAAACTCAATATTTTTTTCATCATCAAAACAATGAAAGGGAGCCCTCCATATTAAACACTTCAAATCCTATCTGCGCTCAAAGACAAGGGTCCTTTTGAAGTTCTTGAACAAAAGCCCCTGTGAAGGGCTGAGCGAGGGAGCGCCCAGTGTTGATGGTATTGTGCCCCTACACAATACCATCAACACTGGACGCTCCCTTGCTCATATATATAACCCTTTGACGGGAAAATGTAACAAGATGGGTATGTTTCAAGAAAGGCAGTGCAGGCAAATTCTTGTATACCTAATTATCAAAGGTATTTGTCAGCGGTTTAGAAGCTAACCAAGGAGTTTCGGCAACAAATTAGAAGTCAGCTGGAAAAACATTTTGCGTAATTTATTGAATCACTACTAATTGTGAGCCCCATGCACACCACAATAGGAAATATGCACGAAAAACATATCTGTTATCTAACCAGTTTATCCAAAAATATTCAATAGTAAAGTACTGAAAGTGAAAACAGAATAAAATTTGGTTGAAAAACGAACGAGATAAAATGATATTACGAAAATAAATAATAAATAAATATATACGGACAAATCACACAGATTGAGCTAGCCCCAAAGTAAGTTCTAATGAAAGACTTGTGTTATGGGATACTAACTCAACGATACTATATTTTATAACAAATACATATATAGATAAACATCCAAGACCCAGGTCAATCTGAAAAAGATCGTTTTCCATCTTGACCTGACCGGGGATCGAACCCGGGACCATCCGTGTCGCAGGCAGGCGTGATGACCGCTGCGCCACGGAGCTCGTCATATTTCTATCTCACTCGCGAAAACACTATTTTGTATGGCAAATGTATGCATGACATAGACTATGGCGTCACTAGTCCATAACGAACTTCTCTTTCTTTTTCAAACTTTAAAGTTTCACATCTTCGTCGTTAATTAGGATATTTTAAAAGTTCTTTCATATTTTTTTACTGTGGTTATTAAGGATTATACTAAGCAAATAAAAAAATTACGTGCATACACCCTATTACTCCTGAATACCTTGCCCTAACACATTAAAAATATTACAAATAAGTTCCTATTTACGAGAATAATTCATGCCCTCTTTTCGGTTGCCTCTATGTAAAAATAATAACATTAAACAAACATCAAACAGATTTATTAACCCAAAGGTTTGTCTGTTAGAGAATACTGTTTAGCATTTAGTCCAGTATTTTTTTAAAGCCAATTTGTTTTTATGTCTGTAAATATATCGCATATTATGTGCCGCAAGTCTTATCTACTCTCAAAGACAAGGGTCCTCTTGAACAAAAGGGTGAAGGGCCGAGCGCCCAGTATTGATGGTATTGTATAGGGATAATACCCCTTTAATGCTTGACGGGTAAGTGTTAGAAATGGGGTGGTTTGAACTGGTTAGAACGTCACTGGTACCAGTTCTGCGGATTAACTCTGTAAAGATATCAGTTGCGTCATTTAGTTCTTACTAACTGTGCCTGCCACTACGTCCTTGTGGAAAAAAGTAGCCTATGTCCTTTCACTGATTCCAGACTATCATCATCATCAGGTCTTTCTAGTCTCCACTGCAGGAGCACGACCCTCTCTGTACTACCAGAGCCATATACTAGCCTGAGTAGTCAGAGGATTTAGCCTACACTCTCCACGCTGGCCAGACGGATTGGAGAGGTCCCTTTGATGTTAATAAGCTTTGTTTAGCTTGTGTTTCCTTAGTCGCCTTTTACGACATCCGCGGGATGACTTGGAGTGATCCTATTCTACTCTGCCGGGAACTACACGGCCAGACAACCAGACTATCAGTGTACCAAATTTCATTTTAATCGGTTCAGTAGTCTTGGCGTAAAAGCAAGACAGTGAGACAGATAGATACTTTTGCATTTATAATATTAGGATGGAAGTATAAATAGTATGCATGGATAGTATGGAAATTGTTGGAAGCTTTAAATGGGATTTGATGATCATTTTTATCAAAAACCGGCCAAGTGTGAGTCAAACTCGCGCAATAAGGGTTCCGTACAATATGCTTCGTGAACACACACAATGTGCAAAATGTTTTATTCAATTGACTAGCGCTATCTACTTTTAGTGAACTACTTCTCTAGGTGAATTTATTATAGTGAGTTTACCACTTTATGTTCAACTGATAGAATTCTTATTATTTTTCCTGTAATCTTCAAGTAATGAACTATATATTGTAATTTTTCCGAAATTTTAGACTCAGTAGTTTCGGAGATCAGGGGGGGGGGGGGGAATGGTCAAAATTTGCCTTCTTTCGTGAATAAAATCAAAAGTATTGATATTTCCCGAACAAAAAAAAAAATATTTTTTATATCCTCATAACAAGCCCTTTCATTTAATATATAACACGGTAAGGTTCGCAAAACTTTTTTAACATTTTCTATTTGGACCCCCTAAACTGTTAAGCCTGCACTGAACCTTGTAACAGAAACTTGGAACGGCCGTACCATTTTTACACAATAAATTAAATAATAGATTAAGAGCGTATCCTAGCAGTACGTTTTCCATACAAATGTATTCTTCTATTTTCTCGCTGAAAACTGCTTCTAGAGGCACAATTCTTTTTTCATAAAATTTAGTACTAAAATAGGTATGACCCTATGTTTTTTTTCCAAAAAATTTGTTAATTTTTTTTTAACTAAATAAGTATAAGGTGTTATTAGATATGACGTATTCCTCCCCAAAGTGCCATTAGCTAGGTAACGTCACCAAAAACACTATAGTGCAGACATAAACTATCAAAAACCGGCCAAGTGCGTGTCGGGCCACGCGCAGTGTAGGGTTCCGTAGTTGCGAATGACAACTTTGAGTTCACACTGTTTACACTCACACCTCACAGTCTAACGACCAAAAACATCTAACAATGAAGATTGTATGAAATTTTACATTTTTCAGTACATTTTATAAGTTGGTTGCCTATAACTTTTTAGTTTGCACTTAGAACCCAGCTCTGATAGTTTTCCTTTCAACTTCAGTATATACACTATTGCTGTAATTTTTTTCACGTATCCATATATAACCGTTTAGCAGATAGAGGGGGGGGGACACGTACCTCTAACAAAATTTTGCACTTTAATAAATAATAATAAATAAATAATAATAATAAATATATAGGGACATATCACACAAATTGAGCTAGCCCCACAGTAAGTTGTGAACTTGTGTCGCAGGATACTAACTCAACGATACTATATTTTATAATATATACTTATTATAGATAAACATCCAAGACCCAGGTCACTCTGAAAAAGATCGTTTTCCATCATGACCTGACCGGGGATCGAACCCGGGACCCCCGTGTCGCAGGCTGGCGTGTTGACCGCTGCGCCACGGAGCTCGACAAAACCAAACTTTAAAACCAAATATTTCGGAAACGGATCCCTAAATCGAAAAATGGTGCTGTTAACCTCACAATATTTTTGAAAGACCTTTTTAACGATACCCCACACGATGGGTAAATAGAGAAAAAAAAATTACTCCCCCACTTTACTTGTACGGGAGCTACCCAAAAAAAAATTTTTTTCAAGGTTTTTTTCTACGACTTTTTTGCCATGATTAATATACACACTCATACCAAATTACAGCTTTCTAGTACTTATAGTCTCTGAGTAAAACCGCGGACGGACAGACAGACAGACAGACAGACATGGCGAAACTATAAGGGTTCCTAGTTTACTACGGAACCCTAAAAAGCAGCCAAGTTTTATAATTTTTGAAATAATGCGTCCTGTTCTACTTGATGTATTTAACGATGCCTTCCACGACATCCACGGGAAGACTTCGAGTGGTTCTATGCAACTCTGCCGGGAACCACACGGCCCATAAAATGCAATTATATTGCAATGATTTAATGTTACTTGCATGACAACTTCCAAGCGAACTTTCAACGAGCTTTGAACCCTAGCTTTTGCTAGTAATTGCTCCGCTTGACGGATCAGCGATCCCACTGATGGTTTTTTTACTACTTTATAGACCGGAAGCTCTGACATTTAAAGCTGTTGCAGTAAATAAATCTGTGAGCTTTTAGTAATTTGTGTTAAATTTACAGTAGTTTTATGACCTAGGGCTTTGCCAATCCCGCAAGGTATAAAGACGCGATAATATGCATCATACATGCATAATATTATCGCGTCTTTATCCCTACGCTACAGTAGTTTTGTCATCCCTATTTACAGTAGTTTTGTTGGGTACTTTTGATTTCAAAGCTTCAAATTATATATTTCGTTTGTCCATATCCGCCACCCAAGGGCGCAGCCCTTGTGAGTTCCCAAGTCTCTATAAGTTGAGGGTGGAGACTCTCCACCCTAAGAGTGTGCTACAAGTAATGTGCTTCCTGATGTCACACGGTCTCGAACATTAAAACATCATACGGAAAGGAATCATGATTAAATGAGATAAATATTACACAACCAATAACTTTTTTTCTTTTATAAAAAAATATATATTAATATATGTCAAAGCTAAAAACTTCAAACAAATAACACGGCAATTTTACCAAAAAGTTTATAGCCCAAGTCACACGGGGGATGAAAAGCGAAAAAAATATCTCATTCTACCATACATCAAAATCTGTTGATGCATTGGTAGTTATGGTGAAGTAAGGAAACTGACGGAGTAGTCTAAGCTTTTGAACAATAATTAATAAAGTACATTTTATTAAATATGGTGATGATGATGATTTTATTTAATAAGATCATTGTATAACGTGACTCGACGTGAAACTGTGCTTGCATGCCTATTTTCTGAATAAACTTTTTGATTTTGATTTCGACGACTCGATGGTCGAATGCGACGATTCTGATGCACTCTGAAAACCCTCCTTTTTAAGGCAATCCTGTAATTATTCCGTTTTTCCATATCCGTCGCTTAAGGGTGTAGTCGCGGGGGTCACAAGTCTCTACAAGTGGAGGGCTCTACCCTCCACTTATAGATAGAGTGTTTGTGTGTATGTTTTTGATACACTCCGAAAACTATACCCTCCTTTTTGAGGCAATCCTGTAATTATTCCGTTCCTCCATATCCGTCGTTCAAGGGCGCAACCGCGGGGGGTCACAAGTCTCTATAAGTGGAGGGTAGAGGGTGTGCGGGAAACAATGGGCTTCCTGGGCCCACGTGCACACGCAGCTGTCACCCGCAGCCGTAGCGTGCGCATGCGCATGCGGCGAAATGCACTTTTAAGGAAATTGAACCACTCCAAAGTTATGTTATATTCTTGTAAACGTGACATTCAAGTACTTTTTAGTCGTACCGTGTCGTGTCTGAAAGCTTAATTTGGATTTCATTTACTAGTCGAAATTTTACTGTAACTTTAAAGCATATACGAGCGACGAGCTCCGTGGCGCAGCGGTCATCACGCCTGCCTGCGACACGGATGGTCCCGGGTTCGATCCCCGGTCAGGTCAAGATGGAAAATGATCTTTTTCAGATTGACCTGGGTCTTGGATGTTTATCTATATATGTATTTGTTTTAAAATATAGTATCGTTGAGTTAGTATCCCATAACACAAGTCTTTCATTAGAACTTACTTTGGGGCTAGCTCAATCTGTGTGATTTGTCCGTATATATTTATTTATTTATTATTTATTTATTTATATACGTAAGTATTTGTACGCCTTGGATGGATCCAAACACAAAAAGTAGTGAGAGTAGTGCACTAGTTTTATTATGAATTAAAAAAGTTTATTAATACAACATGGAGTAAAATTTATTTGAACCACCTAAACATACGCAAAAAAAAACGCAAAAATGACAACTATGATTTTTTTGTAACTAAACTGAACTATTAGTATTATAGTAAAATAAAATGATTTTTAGTA
The DNA here is from genome assembly GCA_963082605.1 of Rhodophaea formosa. Taxonomy (NCBI): domain Eukaryota; kingdom Metazoa; phylum Arthropoda; class Insecta; order Lepidoptera; family Pyralidae; genus Rhodophaea; species Rhodophaea formosa. The sequence continues at coordinate 22,146,406 of OY720209.1, forward strand.
CATTTTAAATATCTGTTCGGCAAAAGATATGTCCAATATTTCAGATGCTTTAAGGCAGCTTGATCAAATCTGACACCAGTGATATACATTAAAAACAAGCAAACAATAGCTCAGATTGAGCAAATATTTCAAAGAATATTCAACTGTCGTCTTCAAATTAGTATATAATCTTTCGCAGCGTCTGCAGTTTTTACAACATACCTACGTAGGGTGCCACCCTTTGCCACGTGCACATTTCTGCATTCACGAAGCGTAACAAATCTACTGCGTGTAGCGGAAAACATATTAAATCTTTTAGGGTTCCGTACCATAAAGTCCCAACGAGGACCTGCTAAAACTCCGCGCACAACCATCATTTTTCAAAATCAGTAACTTACAAATAAGAGAATTTCTATTTCCAATTACAATTCCAGTCCTAATCCTAATATTATAAATGCGAAAGTGAATTTGTTTATTTGTTTTTTACATTTTCATGCCCTATCTACTGAACCAATAATCATGAAATTTTGTAGACACCTAGGTTACGGTACTGAGAAGGTCATCACGCGGACGAAGCCGCGGGTAAAAGCTAGTAATATAAAAAATATATTTAAAAATTAAAGAGGAGTCAATGTTTCCTAATGTATCCGCGATTGTTACATTTAAATAAAATTGCTTTTAATACGGTTTTATCGCAACTTATTACAAAATTTATACACCTAACGATCCATATACTTTACAGTGTTCATGTTCGCAAGTAGACTATCTATAACAATTACCTTGCCTTAAGTAAACCTAACATCAATTTAATTTAAAAAATACTCCTATACTTTTTAGACTTTTATGTAGGAAACCCACAGAACTATATCAACTGTGAGGGAACCCATCATGTGCGTGTCTGATTCGCGCTTGACTTAATTTTTCTATTACTTTCTATTTATAAGAACCGTACATTCATTAGCAACAAAACTGGTTAAGGCAATAATTGCGACTTTTTGCTGCGCCATCACGCACGCCAGACAGAAAGAAAGGTAGAAAAAGAACCCTCTGTATCTATAATTTTAAAGGTTCATGATTAAAAAGGAAGTATGCTATCCTTTCATGATATTATACTGTCTTATTAAAGGTAGTTATGTGATAAATTAAAAATTTAATCTATCATTCCTTTAAAAGTAAGACTTTGATTATAAATTGCAGTAAATTAGCAAATATACGATAAATATTATGAGGAAGAAGTTATAAATAAAACAAGTAAAGAAAACAGTTGTTACTTTAGACTAACTTAATCCAATTCCCAACATTAGGAAAAATTATACGCGAAGCTTTTGTCATGTGACCTTTGCTAACCTTTTAGTAAATTCTAATTAAAATCCTGTTCAGTGATCTTAGTAAAACAAAGAATTCAACACTACAATTATTATTATATTAAATTAGCCTCATTTAATCCTTAATATTTAAAATAAGTAATGTTACATTTATAATCAGTATAGTTCAGTTACATAGGGACTCTGTTGAAAAAAAATAATATGTATATTTCATTTGTCATATTAATCAAATTATTGGAATTGTATATTACTTATTATGACTGAATATAGATGAATAAAAATTAAGAAATAATAAAATATACTAATTATCATGCATTAAAATATTAAAAATTATTTATTAGAAGGACCTCGCAGCGAGTTAAGGCTTCCTCCATTTACTACAATAAAACGTGCAAAATATCAAACAACAAAGACAAACTTTTTTCCTCGGCGAGAGGCAGCCGATAAACAAAAGAAAATCGCGGCCCTAGGTGGCCGATGCATCGTTGCATCCGCGCACACCCGCCCAGCGACCCTACTGCAGCCCCCCTCCGCGCGGTCAAGTCCCAACAGGCCCGAGCCGTATGGTGCCTTCATTAGTCCGCCGACGGCCGACCAACGCGCATGTGTCGTCCGCGCCCGGTTTGTGAACGAGTGTTGTGAATGGACTGCCAAGATGGTCCGAAGCTTATCACAGTGGACGAAGACCCTGAGCTTCCCAGCCAGGTTGTCACCCAACCGCACGTCTAAGGAAAGCGTCATCAATGTACAACCTGCCTCCCCTGGAGTGTCTCCCACACCGAGTGCGTCGTCTCTCCCCCAGGGTTCGGATAAGACGACGACCCCTATACCGATCACCGAAATCAGCCAAATCGTAAGTACCTAACTAGGGTAGCCCACCCTTACCGTATGGGAAATGGGAAATTTGCTAATGAGATGGGAGCAGATGCAGTGTATGTGTGGTGCATGCAAAGCACTTCATTATTTTGCAAAAACTTTACTGTTTCTTGGTAGACGTTTAAAGCATGCGAATACTAAAATGTTTGAATAAAAAGTTTTGAATTGAATTTTACGCGATATTGTAAAGAAACGAAAATTTAGTCTGTATTTTGATTTGCGATTTCTGTTATCATATCTACTTAATCATCTAGATTATTTAATATACTTCTGTTTACATCATTATTATCTAAATGTCATTCATCAATCGTCACTTGATGTAATACATTATATTTTGAAACATCTTTCGCATCTTCAATTTCGCCTTGAGGTAGCCTTAAGACATCGTCACCTTCATAACAATGTTCCAATTTCACGCCACTAGTTCGCTTTGTTTACAAATAATGATCCATAAACCTGTCCCTTCTCCCAAAATGGATTGTCACAGTTATAACCGCTTTAACATTAACTCCTTTGCCATAAGTGGTATACGTGTTGGAAATTTTAAGTCCACATACAGATTCATTAAGTTCAACTTTACCGCTGAAAGGAAACGAAAACGTGTCTCGATTCCTACGAACCTTATTGTGACTATATTAAAATTCTAAAACATTTTCCATTGATACGTTAGTTCCTTGACAAATTATGCGGGACGGTACGATCAGGCAATGGAAAGGGAAAGAAGCGATGAAGTGTGGTTAGTCGGTTTGAAACCTGACATCATAGTGGCGGTGCCGGTGCGCCTGCGCAATGCACCGTTATGTCCCCCTTGTGCTCACCTTGGCAAGGCCGCGAGATGCCAGTTTTTGCAAAGCATGAAAGCATATGACTTTCACCTATTGAGACTTTCTAAAAGAACACTTGAGACCTAGGTTCTCAAAGGTATGACATTCAATTCAAGTGTCGAGTTTGTTGTAACGATAAGCATCAAATTCTGCTAGGTTTAGCGTTTTGTGTGCAAGAATTCGGTTGCTTCCTTTGATGTATTATGCAAACGGTTTGTATGCACATAAATCTCATAATGTGCATTAATTAGTGTCGATTTTGAATGTATAAAATATCTTATAGAATTATAATTTTAATTATTAGAATTAGGGCTTCGTTTGGTTACTTAAGATATGCCTGGCTTACTTTTAAGCAATATTAAATATCCACATACTTTATTTTAATAACTTAATGCAGTTTTAGACGAAGCTTTATCCGGTCTATTATCAAAATTTAAAATTAAAATTTCAAGGGGAAAATAAAATTGTATAATTTGTGCGTCATGTATGTATTTGTTAGCATAGTTATTTTGGCATAATTATAGTTAGCCTGGTTTATAAAAGTTCTAGACAACACGTTGGCCTAGCAATCCACTGTCACAAGTCGCAACGAGTTCATGGATCCGTCTTGTTGGCTGTAAATAAAACTTAAACCGGTTGGTATAGGTATCGCTGAACCTAAATGACCTTTAGTGCGATGTATAATGTTGTAATGCTAAACTAACATAGCTAGTAAATTAACAGTTAGATAAAGTCCTATATATTTTAATAAATTCTGCATAAATAGTAAAAAAAAAAGCATTTCACCAATAATAAAATTAAACAGACATCATCAATCATTTACTTTTTACCGTAACAAAGCTATGAGAGGTTGCTTGGTAAATTAAACATGATGGTTAGAATATCAAATGTGACAATCAACTCATCACCCATGTTTCATATCAAACATTAATAATATCTCATGTTGGGTATAGATGCGATTGGTTTAGCATTGAATACAATAAACAATTTTGCGCTAGACCCTAATCAAAGAGAACAATAAGAACTCAAAATTAAATTTCAGCGTCTTAAATGATAGAAGCCGTCGGTAATGTTATAGAAAAACGAATGAATAAAAAACTCAATAAAGAGAAGTTCTTATAACATAAAAAAAATTAAATGGGAAGTAAGTTATGGCCTTCATGTTGTAAAGAAGATTTTGCAAGAAACGACAAAGAACACTTATTAATCGATGTATTGAACGTTACAGAATGTCAAGCCGTCACATGACCTCACCGTTGTAAATTAAAAAGCTCGTAATAAAAATAACACTTCGCCTTTAATCGTAAAGAAAGCCATCAATGTAAAGACCGGCCATTTTGGATTTACTGCACGCGTCGGCGTTTTTTGACAGATTCTAAATTTAAAAACTCATTTGACGTTTCGTACTACATTTATTGGCGGCAAAGAACATAATTTAGTGAATGGTAAAACCATTCGGATGATGATGAAATAAGATAATTTAGTGAAAATATTAGGTGCATGCGTTCCGGATGGACAATAATATTATATTGCCTACTTTGTGCCCGTTATTAGCCACGGGAAAATAAACGTCCTCTTGCAATCCGGCCCCACAATGTTGCACAGGACATTTTAAGATGGCTGCAAATGAAGCAACAATAAAGTATGACATAAACTTGAACATTCCAGGATTTTATTTTCCAGGCACCATAAACAATGGAATTGGTTATTTTTACAGCGAGTTTAATAGACGATTTAGATGCATAAACCAGATGGAAACTTGATTTAAGAACAGATGAATGTCTGATTCCAATATTTATATTTTCTTTGTTGTTCACACGTAGTTATTTTAGGCAGCGAAGCAATAGTTTCCACGGGCGATAAAGACATAATTGCTCTAATGGTAAACCCATTTTTCTGATGACAAGATGACAATTCAAAACTTGACGACGTTACCAGCGTTCACGTGTTCACTAATGGCGCTTTCTCATTTCGCTCCCACATTTTAATCGGTCACATTTCTTCTGTATGATTCATAAAAATTCAATTATCATCAAGAAAACTTGTATTATTGGTAGATATTATCAAATTGGATTAAATACATACTCTTGTGAAAATCTGAACTAATATTATTTTCATATTGTGAGTAGTTAAAAAATTCTCATTATTGTCATTCCAATAATCATTATATTATCATCATCATATCCACAACTATTATCGGATGATACATATTTCGAGAGTTACGCATATCTTTTAAAATTCTTTAATGAGATGTAGCTTGGCAATACTAAGTATATCTGTTTTTCCGACAACGTAAAACAGCCTAGTAAATTTTGCGTCATGCATGACAGAGGCAGATGTTATAATAATAGAGATTAAATCAAATACCTCAAGTCATCGCGTTATTACCTACGTAAGGATAATCAATTGCTATAACTCATTGGAAAGCGCAAGTCGGCCATATTTATTAGGTATTTTATAGTGGCCGTGGCTCGGAACGAACATCTGCGTGTCAAATTCCTCGGAGCCATGTGCAGGCTACTGATGGGAAGCGAACCATGCACACATGTAGAAAAAAGTTGGATTTGAAGTTATGCCCCGCGTTGTTGATTTAAACGCGTTTATTTAAAGAATGTGCAAGATGTGTAAAGTTTTGTAATGCTCGGTAATGGTTCCTTAGCTTTGTATGTTACGTTATAAAATGGTAATTTTTATGAGCTTAATACTAGGGCTGACGTATGTTTGTGGATTGGTAGATGGACAATATTATGTTTCCTGGCAAAGATTGAAGTGTCAAATTGTTTGTTAAATGTTGGTTTTTTAGAACAATTATAATGGCCGTATTAGGGGACTCGATTTTGTTTATATCATTAGTTCAATAACTACTAAGTTTGGAGCAAATATGTGTGTATTTTACATCTTCACTCTACTTCTATACATATTTTTCGTTTATAATAAAAATAAACGTGGTCATCAAGTTTTTGGATTTGTAGGTACTGGCGTCGATGAAAGCATGCTAGGTCCATAACCTGTCGGGATTTAGGTGTAAATATTGAAAACCGGTAGGTAATGTATGTAATAAAAGAAAATATATAAAATAACACAACATCGAGTACAAGACGATGAAAGATAATAAAGAAGCACCACCATAACAGTGTCTTAAATAGTTTAGTTACATTTACACGTTCTCGTATTTTTTTTGCTTATATATGTTACTAATTTAATCTTTCTTATATGTCACGTTACACAAAACCAGTCTCATATTATTGAAACGGAATTTCACATTGAATAGTTCAGAGATAAAGGAAGAGGGTGTTTTTTACAGCGTCAGCTGTTGGGCTGTTGTGGAACCCGATACGGGGGCCAATAATAGTGATTTTGACGTAGTTTTGTATTGTCTCTTATTTATAGGGACTCGTATGGTTTTTGTGGGCGAGTAATTGTTTGAAAAAATAAGTGATTTGTAGGTATCTGGTAATATGTAGAATTTTAGGTTGTTATACAAATTAATTTATAATGTAACAATATTTATAATGTAAGTTTCCTTTCTTCTTACTATGGTAAGATAATGACAAACTTTATATTTATTATTGTATTTGTAATTACTTCATTACATACTTCTATTGCCTCTGAACAACTTAATACTCTACAGAAATCATTATCAAAACAAATGTTTTACTCTATTATCTCATTAGTAAAATGCATCCTATATTATCCATCATTAACAATAAATAAAATTATTTAAATCAGACGGACTAAGACTTCTAGTTAGACTTGGTCCGCGTAAAACTTCACCCCCTTTTCACCAGAAAAGGGGTGAAGTTTTACGCAGACCAAGTCGCTTGAAAATTGCTAGTAATATACATACATACATACATATTATCACGTCTTTTTACCATAGGGGTAGGCAGAGACTATGGATCTGGTTACCTAGTAATATTATTAAGTATAAAGTAAAACATATCAAAAATAAAAGAAGGTATTAAAGGAGGTTTGATGATATTTAAAAGTAATAATGTAGAGCAAATAAGCATAATAATTTTTTTCCAAGTCCAGCGTAATTTGAATTCGTGGTAAGTACATATTTCGCCCACCAAATGACTGGCGATTCGACTGTGGGAAACATAAATAATGTTGACGTCACGAGGTAGATATAAGTACCTACCTGTAGTCGGTACTTGAAGGTCGACAATTTCGCCGGTAAAGCATAATTACTATGGGAAAGTTGGTATTGTGATTCTAGTCACATTAAATAAACAATAATAAATAAATCTTTTAATTTAGGCATAAACTACAGTTTTTATAACCCTCCTTTTGGCTTCGCCGTAGTCGGGTAAAAATTGTGCATTAACGTTGAAATAAATAAATAAAAATACTTACATTATTAGCACTACTATATTAATTTAGGTTGTAGAGTACAAATTTCGGACGCATGAAAAACATAATATTTACTAATTTTGAACAGCAAATGATATTTAAAATATCTTACGATTAAAATATTTAACTTTAACTAATAAATAAATTGGATTTTTAATATGAATTTTCATCTCCTTCACCCACCGATCACGTGGTCGGACGACCTGATAAAGGTCGCAGGAAGGCGCTGGATGCAGGCTGCTTCCAACCGGTCATATTGAAAGTCCTTGGGGGAGGCCTATGTCCAGCAGTGGACATCTTGCGGCTGAAATGATGATGATTTCATCTCCCTATGGTTAGGTTAGCTTCGCAACCTAAAGGGTAAACCAGAACCAATCCTAAGATAGGTCAATTGTCACTTGTGAAGGATTCCTCTTTAAATTATTTTTCATCATTCATATTCCGGGAAGGAATATCAAATATCCCTAAAGGATGTAGCACGTGATACCAATTGATTATGTGGGGTTCTTAGCGGCGGAAGTGCAAAAAAAGTTTCTAGAAGGGGATGGGAAGAAATCAGAGAAAAAAATATAGGTAACCGTAACGTATATTATTGAGGCTGATATTTGATATCACGATATGCTTTTGATAAATTAAGGCTAACAGATAAGATATATGTCATATTGACTTGAACATATTGAGGATCTAAAATGATTGGAAGATTGAATTTTGTTTTGGTCAAGAATATTTTTTTGTATGTGGAAGTAATAAAAAATCAGACGTATCGAATTTTTATTTTCTTTTGTCAATAAAGTAATCAGGGTGACAACTATTAAGAGTGACGTTGTTAACAATTTTTTCGAACCAACTGTCAAAAATATGGACATACCATATGGACTACTAAACAGAGCAAATCTAGTAAAATAGACTGTAGTAAAATGTTTACAATAGCCACTTTCCGAAATACCGACACTTTTATTACATAAACATTAAACTAATAGGTACTTACTGTCTAAAACTTAAAAATCTAATGTTTTTCAGGTTAAAATATGAGTTTAACAAACTTTCTGATGAAAGTTTTAAAATTAATTAAGTAAATAGAATCCTATTTTATGAGGAATTATCGTACGCAACAACATCTACGATTACATTAGCGTTGAGACAATGTTGGCAAAAGTTTGCTGTTGCCTAAAAATAATTAACTAAAACTTGAATCCTATATTTTTTCAAGAAAGAACTTCCTTCATCATTAAGCTCAACGAAAAATACATAATTATAATAAAATTAATACTGTAACTACGCTTACTTATTACCATTAATTTCAATAAATATTTTGTAGCATACCATAAAAGTATGTAAATACAACATTATGTATATTTTCTGATCAATTAATGATTTTGATCGACGCGGAACTCTTTATACAGAAAGGTGGATATCACCCGACAACTTGGTCATAAAAAATGGCCAAGTGCGAGTTGGACTCGTCCATATAGAGTTCTCTTATTTTAAAAGTTATATCTCGTTCCTATAGTACTGTTTTTTTTACTTTCTTATTTATTGTAAAGTGGTCCTCTCACAGAATACATCTAACTACCAAGTTTCAACCGTCTAGTCACATAGTTTCAGAATTAAAAGACAGTCACATACAGACAGACAGACAGCCAAACATGACGAATTTATAAGGCTTCCGTTTTTTGCCATGCGGCTATGGAACCCTAAAAACCATTTCAGGCAGCTTTCCATCCACATAAGTGTGCATCCTGGTCGAAAAACTGAGGACACCTGCGGATGCAGCAGATGTTTCTTAATGGGAGATTGGGACGGATGGAATTTTGGAGATTTCGAATGCACGCGCGCATACAGCTGACGGTGGGCGGGTTTTTTACCTGTCACCCTTACGTCAGCTGTTTGGTGAGGTGAAGATTTCAATGGCACGATATTGGCAATAACCGTTAATACTCGTACGGATTTAAAAGGATGTCGTTTTAAGAGAAATGGTGAATAGAAAAAGGTTTTGAATCGAGATAACGTGTTTCTATTTATTTACGACTGTCAAATGTGTATCTACCTTGTATCTACCATATCGCCTCTCTTGTGTAAGATAGGTACCTAATAGGTATGTTTATGATCTTGTGTAGGCAAAGTACTTGAAATAACAATAGGCATAATAAATATGTTTGCGTAAAGATTGGGTGTATTTATGAAATAATTAAAACATTTTAATAAAATAATTTACTTTTTAGTGGAACGTAATTCAATAGTCCAATGATCAATGAACGTTACTATGCACTGAATATTAAGATACTATAATATACAATAGCCTCATTCTACTTACGATATCTATTGGCTTTCAAAATAACTGACAGTTTCGAGTTGTTTATCCCAGCTGTTAATTTAGCCGAAGCATATTTTAAGTATTCAAAGGGCGGCACTTAAATTTATTTATAAAAGAGTGGAACAAAGGTCGTTTCCTCGTTTGAACGTCTGTTTTGTGTCTGGAGCCCTCTGTTTATTGCTACATGTCCGTTGGGAGCCCTTGCGCCCCCTCACAAGCGACCTCTCATATCGTAAACACTAACTTCATAGAATCCTCTCTCAATAACCTCACTTCAATTAGTTGATATTTCACAAACCATATCATTTACTCCCCATTTAGAATCCTTTGATCAAATTATACCTTTTTTTAATCTACAATCAAAATTACCATTTATAACTTTTACAGTTTGTTCCAATAAAATGCAGTCAATAATTTGAACACCAAAAGGGTTTGAAATGACGTCTTTTGAACACATCCATCAAATGGTCCATAATTATAAACCAATAAGGCATTTCGGACAGCATATCATTTTGTACCTTCGGGCGTTGTGGATTCTCTACCAATAATCGATGCTGCTTTAGATTTAATTATCTTATAGATAACCGTAACTGCCTCCGTGATTGTACATTAACAATTGAACTTTGTAGTTTTATAATGTCAGATGAAAGGGCAGTTAATAACTTGGGCATTTAGTTATTAGCGTCTCTAACGAGATAGTTTCTCATGTGTAAGTCGTCTAATGACTCAGTAGTATCATTAATAGCATTATCATTATCATCGAGTACTTAAATTCTGTGAGTTATTAATATCTTCCACAATAGGCGATTGTAGTGATTAATTAAGGTTGAAACGATGCGTGTCTATAGTATAGTTATAATTATCATATTCAGTAAATCCTTCATTATTATTAGATGTATTAATGATACTGACTGAAAAGTTGAAGAAAAAAATAATCAAGTATTTATAGGTATAGGGTTTTTATTCAATTGTATCACAAATCTAGGGTAAATAGTTTTCATAAATTACAGTTACAGGTCTGAATATATTATATCACGCATCTTGTGTCAAATTTGAAGCTAAAAGATCCTGCTGCATTCTTTTTAAGCCGTTGTTCAATATCATGGACTGAGTTTGCCGTTATTATTAATTTTAAATCAAACCTGTTTGCTTCTTTATTACTATTTCGTAATTAGAAGATTTTTCTACTTTAAGGTCAGGTTACTTATATCTATGCTTACTGGCTTAATGATGATAATTATTAAATTTTCTTGGTTTGTATACTAAGTGTTATAACTTAAAATGTAGTTTTAATTGTAGACTTACCATTGTACGTTGTGGATGATTAAAGGAAATCATAGTCATTCAAAGCAACTTTTCTTAACATCATCAAAAATCTTTGAACCACTGTGGAACACGGAAGCTCCTAATATTGTTAATAAGTTATCAGATGGCCAAGCCCACAGTTTGTTGCATGTCGACAACACTTAGTGCGTTTTAATATTTTGAGTGAATGGGGATGGGGGTTCCGTGATGGTATCAATAAAAATTTAATTAGGTAATCAGATCTAAGCATCCGTAATGAGGGTTTGTGAAATGTGTGGAGCAATAGTCCGGCCGGTATTTATAAAAACAAAATGTACTGTAGTTGTTGTTAAATATTATGAACGTCAGAGGCTCTTCGGACCTGTATCCATATGTTACGGACCAATAGCAAATTAATTTTAAAAAGAGAAATTTCTATTACCCAATAACCATACTCTAAATGATAATACATTAAAAATATTTAAAAGAAACAAAAATTGCCTAAAGAATTCAAAATTTGATTCCGGTATAGCCGTTGGCGAACCTGATAAACTAATCCCATGATTAGTTTATCAGCTATACAAATTCTTTGCTTTTTTGGTAATTCCTGTAAAAATAAATTCAATGTTTTTTATTTTATCAAACACTTGACATAATGGATCCTTCAAAAATCCTAATTGCGGAAACCATGCTTATCGCAATAAAGAAGAATCGAGATAAATTCAAAGTAAACCCAAAAGCATTTACTAAATTAGTTAGTTTCCATTAGAATAAGTAAATAACGATAGGCCTAGCTGTAATAAGGATCTTACCGACCGGATTAAGGCTGGACTAAGCCAACTTAATTAATAATATCGACGCTCAATTGACCGGATGCGTGGCCATATTTAACTCAACAATTCAACCGCACTTGATTTCCGGTGACCTTCGTAAAATAACCACTGTTGTAGCCGTTAATTCTTTAACTTAAGGTTCAAAATATATTTTCAATGAAGGCGTTGACAGTAGTAATTTTATTTACTTCGTGGGAGAATCATTTGAACCGTATCAATTTAAAGATTTCTTGGTAATTCTATTAAACCGTGCCTTTTTGTGTATGTGATAGATTATCAGCAAAATTCTTCACTACTTTAAAAGATAATTGGTTATCCAATTGACCCTTACTAAAATAAAAAGAAAATAATTTACGGTATTTTTTAAAATTCTGTTTAGTAATAATTGCCTAGGTTTGAAAAAAAAAATGCCTATTTTGATATTTTATCCAACCGTTCAAAAAGTTAAGTGCATTAAATGAAATTTCTTGCCAGAAGCAGTAACCACGCACTGTGGATCGATAAACCCTCAATTACCGACGCCAAAAGTAGCGGGTCCGATCGGCTCGAGCAAGAATTTGCAGTGTACATTCAAGAATTCCATAATACGTGTTGTTGACCGTAATATCATTCCGCCATTCATACAATTTCATGGCCGTGTGGTCATCCAAACGGCTAATGCAACTTCTGACATTATTTTTTTCTGTAGCACTCATCATGTCGAGGTCCGTGCGACCGTGGCTCTATAATGTGCTTAGCTATGGGTTAACGTCTGTAAATAATAAATAAATTTAGAGACACAAATCACACTCATTGAGCTAGCCAACAATTTGTTGCAAAATTACATATAATTCAACGATACTATTCGTTATAATAATGTTAATTACTATTGAATATATTTACAAAAAAAATAAAGATAGTCTGTAAATTAAATGTAATAAAGCCACTAAACATTAAAAGAAAAGGTTAAATCTTATATAATTGTATTTATAGAAATTTGAAAAATAACCTAAACAGACAATGTGGCAGATAAGTAGAGGATATTAAAGATGGCAACCTTGTGAGAGATTAATGTATAGGTATATAATATTTTTGATTGATAGAAATATTGTTATATATTCTAATGACGTTAAAAATGCATTTTAAGAATTATATAGTTTTCTAGTGACTAATTTATATGCACCCAAGCACAGTTTTGTGGTTAAAATTCCGGTATTTTCAATCACCACAGATCACCCATTCACGTGAAAAAAGTGAATTGGCATTACTCATTATAAGGCATATTGTGGAGAGTCTTAAATGTAAGGCGTCCGTTTAGTCATCGTTTTGTAATGCGCACGCGCATTGCCTCCTAATTCATCGGACCCAATAGCCGGCGGATTCTCAAAACGGGTTTAATCGAGATTCCATATTGGTCGCAGTTCAGTATTTGCAGTAAAAATGCAAAGCAGCTTCGAAATCTTGTATGGAGTTTGAGATTACGATCGTAAAATGAAATTGAGTTTTTTGATCCTGTTCTTGAAGTCTTTTAGAACTAGGTACTATTTTTGTTCATTTTTTTTGGATTGAGCTTACGAATAGGCACAACCGATTTAAAAATACTAGTTATTTTCCCGCAACTTCGTCCATGTAACTTAAAACCTACGTCACCCGCCGTCAAATGAGCTTCCTATGGGGTTTTTCCTAAAGAATTTTGATATCGGTCCAGTAGTTTCAGAGCCTATTCAATGCAAACAAACAATTAAATCTGTCCTTTTTATAATATTAGTATAGAAAACAAGAGGCACAAATACTCTCAACTACCAGATAAACTGGTGTCTAAGTGCATCTAAGAGTATAGATTCATCGTTCGTATATTGTCGGGCTCCGTGGCGCAGCGGTCAACACGCTAGCCTGCGACACGGGGGTCCCGGGTTCGATCCCCGGTCAGGTCACAATGGAAAAAGATCTTTTTCATATTGACCTGGGTCTTGGATGTTTATCTATATAAGCATATATTAAAAAATATAGTATCGTTGAGTTAGTATCCTGCGACACAAGTTCACAACTTACTGTGGGGCTAGCTCAATTTGTGTGATATGTCCCTATATATTTATATTTATTTATTTATTTATTATATCAGAAATTATGTTGAGCAGCTTTTGGATTTATCGTTGAGGAGTTTTTTTTTGTGCCAATTGTGATCTAGCTGTTATACTTAATTAGTCTAACCTTGGGAATCTTGATTATAAGAAAGTCTTTCTTTTGCAACCTTAGGTTAAGAAAATATGTAAGTCACGCACTTTAGCATTGACCTACGAACTGCGAAATATTTGAAAATCTGCAATGCAAATAGTTTGTTCCGCAAGAATTTACATTTTAAATACAACATCATCGCGTTGAGTTTTATCAACTGCTACTATTCGAACAATAGTATCTTTGAGAGCGGTCTAAAACCATACTATCTCAAACAAGTATTATTCTGTTAGATAATTACATCCGCTGTTTTTTACCATCTCTCCTACATAAAAAGCTGTCGCATTGACACTGCCATTGTGTTCTACGACCGTTCAAAACGCCCTTGACTTGGAAACTAGTGCTATCAAATTGCCTCAAGCGCCTAACCGATCACTAAAATTCGCAAATTACTGACAACCCCAAATAATCGTCCCTTTTTGATATTCGTTTTATTGTTCCTCCGTTCCCACGGACCATTCACGCGAACGCGACTCAGTTTTTGTTTTACCTTTTTTTTAAACACATCCGTGCCTCCGGCGTAAAGGAGGCAGGGAAATAAGAATCGTGCTTTCGTCTGATAGTCGTTTGATTGCTGGTTGCATAGACAGCGGTACACTATCATTAGAGTGTATTAACTCTGTTTCTACTGATGCGTAAGCACTTTTTGACGTGTCTAACTAGTGTGATTTATTATCGTGTTTAGATTTGAGTACATCTCCAAATGTTCGAGCCCATATGGTGGACTACTTACTCGATTAAGTACTACCATTTTTCTCCTGCCGTTTTGTTCTATTTTCGGAATTAAAATGATCGCATTATCTTTTTTATTTGTTACAAGTTCGTTGGCTTTTTATTTTTTATACCTATGGCTATTCTTAAAGTTGACGTCTAGACTATGTCGAAGCAGGCATTTTGTTTTGTTGCTAACGTGCAAGACTTGAATTTTGCAAGCCTACTTTCAAAGACCGGTTTGGCTGATGATTCGCGCCTCGCCTTTCGTTCAATAAGCGGTGTCATTGTAACACTTATTGCGTTAGCAATAAAGATTCAATTTCTTTCCTGTTTTACATTACGACTCTTGTTTACATCTGCAATATTGTGAGAATGTTTTCTTTGTCCATCGATTGCAAATTTTAACATCGAAATAGCAATGAAAATCGTGTTAATGACATTTAAATGCTTTTTAATATGGTTAAAGTTTATTTGTTAACAAAAAGTAATGTCTTGAATCTAAATTCTTAATGGCATTTCATTGATTAATAAAAAATTGAGTCCGACAAATCAAAACCGGTCACCGACTCTCCAGATACAAAACCGAACAAAAAAGTTATCGCATCCCAGCTTGGAGAAAAACAAATCCATAACAATACAAAAGGTCGTGTTGATACATGTCAAGACAGGTAGAGCGCTGCAGCCTTGCTCGGTCACGGAGCCATAGAATTTCCATAGGCTGTTGACATAGTTGCAGAACAGCCGAAACCAGCATTTAATTTTAATGTAACCTGTTGATTAGTAACCATATATAGAAGCAGGTGGTGCGTAGGCGACCAGGGCGTGACTCCTCAAACATTGTGGTTAAATTTTCATTTGCCACCGTTGCCTTGGACAGTGTAGTGTTGTGATTAAGAATGAGCTACGTAGAGTTTTTATACGAACTCCTTGAGGTGAGTCGTAAAGTTGTTTAATTTTTATTGTCATTTGTTTTTTGATTGTTCCAAAGCGTTTGGTTGACGTTGGTAGTGATTTAGCAATTGAAATATGAAGATTGGTTATTGCAGTATCTTCTCTTTTAGGTTGTTTTCTTTGCCTATTTTCCTTGACCTTGAACTTACCAATATCTTTTTGACTTGATGTGATATGACCTCTGTCTTTATTAAATTCATCCTGGAACTCCTCGTTCATCTTCTAGGCTTGCTATTTTATCTTATATTTTAATGCCTCATTTCTTATAAGATATTCAAACATTTTCCTTTCAGTTGGTTCGGCATCGTTTTTTAACCAAAATAGCTGAATGAGCAAATATTTTGCTTCGTTTATCTAATTAGTAACCAATTCTAAGTATAAATAAACCCTTTAAATTATCTCAAGTAATATGACAAAATTACTCAAGTAGGAATCAAATTCAACGTACTTGAAATCAGGACAGAAGACCCACCTAACTACTTAGCATAATAAAACGAAATAGCCGCTGTACTCGCCCATCCAATTAGCTTTAAAGACCGCATTAAGATAGTCGTTCTTAGAACGCATTTGTCACTAACCGTGTGAACTGTGGACATACACGACACAATTAGTATGTGACTACTGAAAGAAAGTCACGTTTCGGGAGTTCTAGAATTGATTGAAGAAGATAAGGTGAAATGTTCTACATTTATCATCTGTCATCTCATTCGTAACATTGACTTCATTTGTTTTGATACAAAGATTTAAATGAATGCCTTTTTGTGTTTTTGATTATGTCTTAATTTTATTCAGCTTGTGTTTAAATGTGTTTATAAACAAAGCAGTATTAATCTTCAGTTTTTTATTTCAGTTTGACTAATAATTTAATAATGTTCAAGATTAGTTTTTAAATCTATTTCGCAAGATTAACGAAATTAAGTTTAGAAATAAAAACCCTAAAGGCCCCAAAATATCCTCACATCTCAGTGTAATGATTGTCATCATCAAGATAAAAATAATAAATAAATGAATACAGACAATTCACATACATTGAATTGAATGAGCTAGCCCCAAAGTAAGTTCGATACTTGTGTTATAACTTATAGGACACACTAACTCAACGATACTATATTTACTACAAATACATATTTAGATAAACATCCAAGACCCAGGTCAATCTGAAAAAGAAAATTTTCATCTTGACCTGACATGCATGCAGAATTTTTCTAGCTGATGATGACAAATAGTATTGATCTAAAAAAACCATACCATGCTTTATATTTACAGGTCATACCACAATTTAATCTTTAAAAACGACTCATACAGCATTTTCCAAGTAATTTGAACCAAGCAAGTCAAAACCTGACCGCAATAATACCACTACCTTACAATGACTAGAATATGTAATGAGTTTGTCTTCATCACAAATTATTGAGAGAACAGAATGGATAATCAACCTTCTGTACACTTACCAACTCATTAGTGATATTTTTCATGATCCATTAATAAAAATGGGGACATAATGGGAAGATTAATGGAATAAACATGTGTCTCCAAAAAAGTTAAACTCTAATTGGATCTTTGTACTGATCGGTGGAGTAGACTAAGAAAAATGACGGTTATAATCCCACTAGAACGCTTTTAGAGAAACAAGATGCTATGGTGACGTCGAGAAATTTTATTTGTTTTGATTTAGATATAAAGAAACGGACCAGTCATACAGATTGAGATAACCCCAAAAGTACGTTCGAGACTTGTGTTATGTAGCACTAACTCAACGATACTAGATATATTTTAAAACAAATACATATACAAGATAGACATCCGTCGAATGTTTGATGATGAATGATAAACGTAAACTCAGCACTTCATTAATGCCATCTAGATTTACGTCTACTATCACTTCATAATGAGGGATGGTAGATAGATTATCTAAACCCAAATAAACCATACATACTTATAAGATACATGAATGAGTGTACTTCGATAATACTGTTAAACTTCTGTGATTCTTTTTATTTATAGCAGTACCATACATGGATGATTCAAACTTTTAAAGATGGTATTCAATTTATACCGAAGATTGTCGCTATTTTAATGACAGATGAGACAGAAATTAACTTTAATCCAAATTTGGCTTTATTAGCTTCGTTTATGGCAATTTATAGCCATTCTCTCTTTTGTATTTCAAATAGTCACGTAAAATAATGTAAATCCTTCGTTAGTTTTAAATAATCGCCACCTGTTGTTCGAAAATTTAAATTAATATCAATATGTAAAGGCAAGTGTAATTGTCGAAATAGTCGTTGTAGTTTTTTCCACACATAAACACCGCCAAGAGTCTCACCCGCCTTTTTTTGAATTTCTACTGCAGGCGCACACCCCTCTGTTCTACCAGAGGCATATATTAGGCAGAGCAGTCAGAGGATTTGGCCTAAACTCTCCACGCTGGCCAGACGGGTAGGAGAGGTCTACTAAAACATAAAAACTTAAAAACATCAAATGTTTTTAAGTTTTTTAGCTTGTGGTCCCTAAGTCGCCTTTTACGAAATCTACAGGAAGATTTGGCAAGAGCCTATTCCTTAAATATCAAAGAGATAAAGGATTTCTCATATTCCATGACACGAAATTACCAGCACTTCAATTACATTGATAGTTTTGTTAAGCTCCTACAAGTCAATATAAAATTGAAATGAAAACACTTCTTTCCAAAACTTAAACATCGATCACATTACAATTTCCCAATATTGTTTTGTAGTTTCCATTAAAATTTTCCAAAAAAAATAGCATCTCATATTGCAAGAGCATAAACATATTTGTTTTTCCACTACCGGTTTGCTTGGCGTCGCTAAATAGAAATATTGTGTAAGATTCGATTTCAAGAAAACATTTAAGAAATAGGATACAGCAAAGCTTCGAATAAATAGGTAAACGCAAGTTAATTGGCTGCCGGTATGCAGGTCTACCGCATCGTGGAGCTTGCAGGCTTTGCGTAACATCGTGAAATCATGTTATCTAGACTTGGCACTTGCGCTGAGGATTCTTCGTAACAATCTTAATTATAGTGAAATTAAATTAAATGAAATTTTATTTAACTCTTGACATGCTTTGTACGTATTAGCAGTTGGCCTCACGCTTGTTAACATGCCTCTCCTGTGGTAGCTATGAAATTGTAGACATTTGACTTAGAAACCCAGTATGAAGTCATATTTCTGATAAAACATTTTGTTTTGTCTTATTCCATTCAGTGATTTTTGTTCTAGTATGGTTCACATCAGTGTCCCGTTTGTTTACTAAATCCAACTTAAGTCAAAATTTATAGGTAGAAATGATTGCTTATGATCTATAGCCATTTCTTCAAAGTCCATAATTAGATTAGGAACCTTAGCTACTACTTCAAATTTCCTAATTAGAAAATCTGTGAATGACCCAAGATTTCACCTACGATTACCTACCTTGGAAAAGCTCTATTAGGTAATCAAGCATTGTCTCGTCTTACTATCTCATTCCCAAGCTTATCAGCAGCTAATCAGTTACGTAACTCGACACGTGAGTCGTGTGGGTCGTTACTACGAGGTACATTACGGGCAGATAGTAGCGTGTTTAGTTGAAGGTATAGGTACTGGGTACTTCTTTAGAGTGGTGACTTTTGTATTCGATTATTGTACTAAAATTTAAAAAAAATGTTCAGAAGTTTGACCCGAGGAAATTTTATTTTATTAGGGACTTATTTTGCTTTTAAATGCTTCATGATCAGCTGTTTTGCTAATCAAAAGCGGATTTCCAGCGAAGCTAATGCGATATATCATTATGAGGGATTTTTTTTTACTATTAAAGATGCAGTAGGTGCTCTATTTCGCAGGATAAATATGTATCAAAAGAATTTAGGGAATTACTGGATGAATTTGGCGAAATTCAGTGGAATCGTCTATTGATATTCCTGCTGTTCGTTTCAATTCAGGGATGTCATTGAATTAAACCGCTGTTACGAAATTATTTTTTTTAACACGTGACTGCTGAATAATTTACGATTTTGTATAAAAAAACGCTCATCGTGTTAAGTCCTACATTCAAAATTGGACTTCTGATTAACGATATCATAAACGCGAAGCGTATATCAAAATTACTAACTGTAAGGTAAATTCGTAATAGGTATCATCCATTAAACAAAAAAAAAAAAAAATAATAATAAATATATAGGGACATATCACACAAATTGAGCTAGCCCCACAGTAAGTTGTGAACTTGTGTCGCAGGATACTAATTCAACGATACTATATTTTATAATATATACTTATATAGATAAACATCCAAGACCCAGGTCAATATGAAAAAGATCTTTTTCCATCTTGACCTGACCGGGGATCGAACCCGGGACCCCCGTGTCGCAGACTAGCGTGTTGACCGCTGCGCCACGGAGCTCGACACGAAAAACACGAAGAATTGTGTAGTCATATTAATATTAAAAATAATAATATGTATGCAAACAATAACACTGCGATTTCATTCAATTGCACACAGAATATCTATGTCTGCTATCGCCGGAAGTGATACCGCAGGAATTTACAGGATGCACTCGCAATGTATCAACACTTGTTAGTATTTTTTAAATCTTGGTGATACTGAGTTTGTACCTACTGCTTATTTAGTATCATAAGGTGTTTGTACTGAAATAAATACATATTTTAGTTTCATCATCATCATTATCTTAGAACTTCTACCACCCACCTAGTTCTTATGGCTTTTTCATCCAAGTATTACCTGCGACCTTAGCTATGTCGTCATCTCATCTCATCGCTGGATGATCTTGATTCATCATCATCATTTCAGCCGCAAGAAGTCCACTGCTGGACATAGGCCTCCCCCAAGGATTTCCAATATGACCAGTTGGAAGCGGCCGGCCGGTTGGATCTTGATTGTACACAGTTAATATACTATGCTTTGATTTGTTCAGGGTATTCACACGAATCTTGTCCTTCAGTGTTAATAAAACTGTTATCCTCGTTTGTCTCAATAAACTATTAAAAAGTAAAAGAACTGCTTTTTTCAGTTTTTGAATTTCTTTTTTTCTTTGTTTAAGGTTACGTAATAAATAAATATATACGGACAAATCACACAGATTGCGCTAACCCCATAGTAAGTTCTAATGAAAGACTTGTGTTATGGGATACTAACTCAACGATACTATATTTTATAACAAATACATATATAGATAAACATCCAAGACCCAAGTCAATCTGAAAAAGATCGTTTTCCATCTTGACCTGACCGGGGATCGAACCCGGGACCATCCGTGTCGCAGGCAGGCGTGATGACCGCTGCGCCACGGAGCTCGTTAAATATGTGTTGTTTTATTTTTTTCAAGATTGTCTTAGATGTAAGATATCAGATGGAAAACCACTTACGCTTGACTGCATCGAAGAAACCTATTTTCGTAGGAAGAATAACATTCGATTCAACTATTACTTTCGACACCTAATAATCGATGCACATTAGAATTATAACGATGAAAACTGTAAATTTATGATACCTGGTCTGAAATATCTCGTAAACTAAGTAAAATGAGTTATCCCAAGCGTAACCCAACTATAAGTCTTTTCACACATACCCTTCCTTGCTTGTTACTGCTTTTCAACGTTCCATAACAACGTCATCAGCGCCATTTTGTTATTCACCTCCCTTTCTAACCTTATAAGAAAGAAAGAAACAGTGTCGAAGTAAAAGTTCAAAATGGTAATAAACTTGTCTATTTAGGTGATGTCTACTTATAGTTCAGTCATTAAGCATGTTTGGTGTGGTCGCTTCCCTGTAAGGTGTATTTTGAAGTGGTCATATAAAATTAATTTTAGAATTCTTGGTAGATTCCAGCGGTTCAGTCGTAGCTTAACGATAATTCTAAATGAATGCTTATAATACTAGTCAAAATATCACGTATGTACTCCAAGTTAGCAAATAGTCAATTGCGAATGGTTAAAGCAAAGACGGTCCAACTTAGGGAATATTGCATGTTTTATAAAAATCGGTTGAGTTATTTTTGAGATGAGGGTTTTTTGAAGTCTTTGTAATTTTATTAAGCAGTTATTGTTTATTTAAATTTAATTAGTACACTGATTCCCTTGATCGAATATTACGATATTATATAAACTATTTTATACGAAAACCATCATCATCATCAGGTCTTTTTAGTCTCCACTGCAGGGGCACGACCCTCTCTGTACTGCCAGAGCAGTCGGAGGATTGCGGGAAATTGCTAGTGTTATTAATAAAAGTGATAGAAAAAGCCTCACTCAATCAAAATCACCAACTTTATCGGCCATATTATTCACCTGTCCGACCGGCCATTCCTATCTTTTAGCGAGTCCTAATAAGGCCTGTCGCCTACGCCTTGGTATTTTAAACATCTGTTTGATATAGCGAATAACCTGTAAATATTTAACATTTATATCAAATAAGACTTTTAATGCATTGTATCAAAAGGGATATTGTGGAAGTTATATTGATTGTATTAATTGTTCTGTGCAGTGGCTTTGAATCGCAGGGTCCTAGTTTCGATGTCCGGTCAGGTCATGATGGAAAACGATCTTTTACAGATTGGCCTAGGTCTTGGATGTTTGTTTACACATCAAGGTAAGGCGATACTTTACTCCAAGACAGCTCCTCTCGCTTTATACGGCGCAGGTCCGGTCATGCATGGAGTATTGCAGCCACCTTTGGGATGGCTCAGCCAAATATCAACTTGCTGCACTGGAATCGGTGGATCGCAGAGCCAGGAAGCTAATTAGTGACAAAAATCTTGTAAAGGATAAACTGCAGAGTCTTGGTCACAGACGCAAAGTCGCCAGCCTGTGTGTCTTTTACAGGATATTTTTCGGAGAGTGTGCTCAAGAGCTGCATGAGCTCATACCGCCTTCCCCTTTCTTCTATCGGACGTTTAGACGCACCGCTGGGTGCCATCCTTACCTGGTTGAAATTCCTAGTATTCGTACCAAGCGCTTCTCCTCATCGTTTATTATGCGCACAGCTAGGGATTGGAACGCATTGCCTGCGTCTGTATTTCCGAGTGCATATAACCTCAATCTTTTTAAAAATAGAGTGAATAGGCTTCTTCTGGGTAAGCTCGCTTCATCTTAGGCCATATCTTTGCCTTTGGGCTAGATGATGGTCAAGAGCAAACCCATTTAATATTAAAAAAAAAAAAAAAAAAAAATGTAGACGATACAAAAAAAAATCTTAATTTTCATACATTTTGCCACACCGATTAAATCCTGAACTTTTGGGACTGTAGGTAAATTATTATTCTTATTTCCAGCTTTAGTCCCATAGAAAAAGTTGTTCGTTTTGACGGGCTGTACTTGTATCTAATATAAAACACAACTTACGAAGACGCTAGGTCTATTTTATGTATTTTATTCATTAATTTATTATTAACACATAATTCCTTCGCGTTCCTGCAAAAAATAAACACTTTTTATAGGCCATTGAATGAAATATCTGGCGTTTATTTAATGGATTGTCCATAAAAGTATCATAAAATATTCAAGATTAAGTATATTAAGATTTTTCTTCACAAGTTAATCAACAAAAAGGTATTACATAAAAATCTTTTCATTTTTTAGGTTATGCACTTCGGAAGTGTTTTTCACTAATGGTTTATGAAAAAAAAAAAAAATGTTAGAATCACAATTTTTACGCTTGTAGCTAAACTAATAACCTTAATTACTCTACGTAATCGGGTAAAAGGCACATCATAACCAACACGAACATTCAGCTTATGATAGCAAAAACCGGAGATGCGTTCTGTTTGTTTCTGAAACCGGGATATTGCAAGCAAATTGACATTACAACATTGTTATGCAATTGTTTGTAATGTAATTTAATAATTAGTACACAGAAACAGAATCATGTCGTTTGCTATGTGGAAATGTCAGCCTTTAAGCACAGATATGGCACTCTAAGTATATTAGCGTAGTGATATTACAAAAAATCTTACATCCGTGCACACATCAGTGTGTAAGTAAACTGTCAGGGACGCAACTGAATTCATGAACTAACTTAAGTATATAGGAGAATAGTGCAGTTAACCCTCCTTAACAAAACCTAAGAACTCCTAAGTACGGATAAGTATCTATTATAAAATTAGTACCTAGGTATCGAATGAGTTAGTAGTCCTACGTCACAAGTTCACAACTTATTGTGGGACTAGCTAATTTTGTGTGATTAGTCCCTATATATTTATAATTTGAAATAAGATTTTTTTACTGTTTCAAGTGAAGTTAAAATTTCAATTCTTACTCAATATTGATGATGGTGAGTGGAATGTTCTACGGAAATGTTAATTTAACTGAATAATATTGTAAGATAAAACTTCTGTAAAAGCGCGAAATTCCGTACGATCATAATCAAATCAGTTCATAGATATTCGAACAATTTAAATACAATTTGTCTACCAACACAACGCTCCATCTTTATGAATCTGCATTTCGACCGTATCACATCATCTTCCTTGACCCGTATCGGCGGCAATAAAAAACTAACAACTATAGTTCCCGCCAACTGATTTAGCAGTGTTGCCAACCAAAGGAACTCGCCATTCTGCCCGCAATGGCGGCTTCCGGTGATCGATCAATTCGCTGTACCCTTGCTGTTATCCAATTTAGTTAAATGGTTAGTTGTAATCCCTCGGTGAAAGGTTAAAGTGTGGATTAAATGTTTGTTGGTGGTCTTTTATTTGTATCTTCCGTCCTGACACGATTGGCGTTTGTCTATGGAGTAGGTATATAAAGGATTCTGTACCGATCGAAATACCAATAATTGTATATGATTAAAGATACGGATTCACATGCTACTTAGTAGCATCATGTAGTCTCAACGCCTTAATCGTACGATTTTTTCTCAGAGACTCGCATAGATGGCGCCACTCAAAACTACACAACATTGTATCTACCGTATTACGAGAATATAAAAACGTGATTCACAAAATATATCTTATTAAAAATCAAAACAATATTTTAGGCACATTATTTTTAAATGACACCGTATATTTAGTGAGTTAAAGGCTAACGCAGATTACCGCCATCTAGTATCGAGTAGCAAGCAACTCTCCTGCATACATTCGCCTGCTTTTCGCAACCTTAATTTGGTCCAATATTTTTGTATGAGGTGGGCAGTCTATTACGTTAGTATTATATTGTCTTTGGTAGCATGCTTCCGTGCTAGGTATCAGCACGTGCTACTACATAGCACGTGTAAACAGCCTGGATAAAAATAAGCATTACTTAGTAGCATGCTCAAAATCGTTCGTGAGTTGATTTCTGAGGCGGGGATGGAAGGGGGAAGGGTATTCATTGAGTTAACCGCAAACAAGCATGGTTATTTTAAGCACGTGTGTGTCGCGTGCGAGACACAAGCATGCTCATTAGTAGCATGCTAAAAACAAGCATGCGTAGAAATCTACTAGAGTTCTCTCATCTTTAAGCTACGATTTATCAAGGTAAATTCTTCTCTTCTTAATTGATTGGGACATTTGTGCTTTTAGTTTTCTGTCTGTTCTTACTCTTCATTACGTAGAAACTGGTGACAAGGTTCTTGAAAATGTCCTGTTGTCTTTCCTCTCGTTTCCACCTGAACTTCTAAATTGGCCTTTGAGTATCATGGGGAACAAGCCTGTAGGTACTCGCAGATAAAGAAAGGTTTCTGATGGGTAATTTAATTTAGGACAACCTAAAATAACTACGTCATAGAAAATTTTAGTAAACCATAATAATAGAGCGATCTCTTTGAGAAAGTGAAAGTAAAAAGATTAAGATAATCGATCGTTAAATTGAAAAATATTTTCGTGATGTAGAATAATAAAAGTTACAAATAACTTTTACTGCAGTTTCTCTAACCACTTCTCATTCTGTGACATCATTTTTGATAGTCTCTTAGAACAAATTGTGCCATCGAGAAACTTAATTACGAAAAGGCTGGCTCAGCTTTGACAAAGACAATATAATACTAACGTAATAGACTGCCCACCTCATACAAAAATATTGGACCAAATTAAGGTTGCGAAAAGCAGGCGAATGTATGGCGCAGGAGAGTTGCTTGCTACTCTATACTAGATGGCGGTAATCTGCGTTAGCCTTTAACTTACTAAATATACGGTGTCATTTTAAAATATTATGCCTAAAATATTGTTTTGATTTTTAATAAGATATATTTTGTGAATCATGTTTTTATATTCTCATAATACGGTAGATACAATGTTGTGTAGTTTCGAGTGGCGACACCTATGCGAGTCTCTGAGAACAAATCGTACGATTAAGGCGTTGAGACCACATGGCTTTGAACATCATACTTAATCTATACGTATACGTTTTACTTCACTCAATAAAATAAATATACACGGACAAATCACACAGATTGAGCTAGCCCCAAAGCCTCCGGTTTTTGTGAGTTAGAGACTTGTGTTATGTAAAATTAACTCAAAGATACCTGTTTTATAAGAAATAAATAACATTTATAAAAAAGCAGCATATAGGTCATAAATTACATAGTTCTGTTATTAAATAAACAAGTCATTAAAAGATTATACAGGCGCATTTATAACACATCCCTTAACGTTTCTGGTGCAAAAGTAAAACCTAAAACACTATAGCTGCGTTGCCGCGCTGGATAGCTATGGCTATCTTTTGCACCAGCAACGACCCAGAGCGGGGGTCGAAGTATGTAAATTAACTCTCGACATTCCCTTAAAAGGTTGCCTCAGACCGTCAATATGAACAACTTTTACTATAAGACCAATATTGGGAACTCGAAATTTTATATTACTTTCCCATACTAATGCCCAAGCGGCTGAAAACTTTTGTATGAAACGTTCGATTTTTTAGCGTTTACCCTAAAAACATGTACTAAACAAGTCTCTTAAGTTAAAAATGACATAAAAATATATTTGTTAGTACTAACTGTCAAGTTCTTAAGCATTGTTTATGTGAGACATTACGGCGACTAACATGACAACATGTGTTGATATGAATGTAGTTTCGTAACACAGTAGCTCGTAAACTGGTCCATCACAGCTTCCGCTGCCACTCAGATGATTTATTGAAGACTTCGGCATTGTTTGTAGTTGATAACTTGCTGATAGTTGAGCAATGTTTATTGGTATGTCATTGTACGTTTTTATTGCTCTCGCGGTGTTATTTAAAAGGCTTTGTCATCTTTTACGTAATTCCTAATCGATTAACATATACTGTCGTTGTCTTCATTTTCAATCCACAAGAGCCTGTCTCTGATGAATTTTTTGGGTGTACCTTCTTCATTTTTTATGATTTTTTTTTGAAGAGGCTAAGTTGATTGCATATATTCGGTACAGACGCGGACAGAAAAAACTGACAAACTCATTTCAAATTTTAGGAGGTTCAGGTTTATCTCCCCCTTTATGTACATTAAAATATAATAAAAATCGTCAATTCTTTGTTTAGTTCAAGTTCTATGACTACATAAGATATTGTCATTACAAAGAACGTTGAATTTCTGAACAGTTAACATAAAAACATAAAGCATAGGAGGAACATCTTTGAAGACCTACTTTTCGACTAACACCAGGTGTTAGTCGAAAAGTAGGTCTTCAAAGATGTTAAAATGGCACTAAAACGGTCTCATTACTTAAATCATATACTGCCCGAGAGCGTCGAGTTACAATAACCATTAGCGTTACAGTAGTCAGTCGTAAACAAAGCAATAAACTCGTATTACGTTACTGTAACGTAACAATTACTACGTGCGCCATTTTATTTTGCGGTTTAATACCAACTGATACATAAAAAGTAGATCATAGACAATTTCATATATTACCGGATCTGCAAAAAATTCTATCACTGTATTTAAATTTAGAACTTCACTTATTCTGTTTTAGAATTTATATAAAACGAAGGAATTTGCTGGAATTCGCGTTTAAGTACTAAAATGTCACTGTAGCTACTAACTATGCCACATAATGATGAAAATGTTCTAAGATTATGTACCTATGCACATTTGCGGTTTTTTGACGGAATTCTGTATTTTGTTTGTAACATTTAGTCTCTTATTACCTGTCTCCTGATTGTGTAACACGTGAGGATGATCCTTCCAAAGTACATATACCGTGAAATAAATTGTTTGTGTGCCAAAATTTGCAACTTTATCCGTGTTTATAAACTGAAACAATCTGCTGACTTGCAAACAGACAAACAACCTTGGAAAGTGTGAATAATAATACCGGTGGCAGTGCTCGAAAGTAAATTCTAGAAATTAAATCTCGATTGAAATCCGACACGAGTTTGTCTTGACGACAACAACCTAATTGATATCAGGTTCCATTCTCACTAAAATGAAGTGTTCTATTTTCAAATACTTATC
Organism: Rhodophaea formosa; assembly: GCA_963082605.1. NCBI lineage: Eukaryota > Metazoa > Arthropoda > Insecta > Lepidoptera > Pyralidae > Rhodophaea > Rhodophaea formosa. Next base: position 22,174,436 of record OY720209.1, read on the forward strand.
CTGTTATGTTGGCAGTGGAAAAGAAAAATAATTTAATTTGTCTATGTTGTTTTGTGGCAGTATTTTATAGAATTAATTTGTAGACTCTTTTATTTGCCAATGAAAAGTTGTGTCTACGTGTACGAATGTATATTTTGAGTAAATTCGTAACTAATTGACGAATCGAATCAAAATTATCGCTGTGCTGTTACTGACGTTGTATAAACAAAAACAAAGATGCATTAGCGTGATGTACGTTGATTAATAGACATCAACCGACGATCTCAGCAGGTCAGTCGTGTTTGTGAATGAAGAAGATAATAACAGGATATTATTTCGCCCACACGCCATTAGAAGCCGAGATTTCGAACACTCATTGAAAATGACAGTTACACGGACCCAAAAGAAAACAATACTAATCATTGATCTATAGTTAGAATTTACAGTTAAGTAGTTACTACAATTAAGTAATTCCTGGTCTAGTTTTTGGCTTGATGTGGTTAAGTTATTTTTCAAAGCTATAAAACTTATTTCAATGATTAACTTGTGAAATCGGTAATAATAAACTACCTAATGCAGTAGATAATTAAGAAACACAAACGATACAATTAATGATCATCGACTTAATGAAAAAAAAAACATTGCTTTGAGATTCATAATATGTACTGGGCAAATCAATAAGTAACTATATGCGCCTCCTATCGACATAATTTTAAATATTTTTGCAAATTCTATTTCACGAAATCATATAATATCAGAAAATGTAAAAGCAACATTCAGCCTATAAAAATAATTATACTAAGCACATTAGAAACTATCTAAAGACGCACCGTACATTAGAATTAACTAACAATGAAATTACATACCTAGTATTGTTTAGCGACAATTAACATGTACATAATAGAATTAGTTGTTCCTATAGCGTTTCCTGTCATTAAATGTATTGTACTTTCTTTAATTGTGACTCTAGATATCCATTACGATAAACGTTAGATTCCTTTGTTCTTTTGTCAAAAAGATTGAAGATAATTACTTAATTTAGAGTGCTACATAGTAAGCTTTATCTAACTAACGAATATCTCAAGACTAAAAAATAAAATAAAAAATCGCGAGATAAATAATAAAATAATATTTAACACGTTCATCTGCTATAATCACGTTTTTTTTTTACAAGGAAATCAGGTACTATAAATAATAAAAGATTTTAAAAATAGTTGTAAGTACGTATGTCCACTTTTTAGTTTTTGTAATTACAGCTTGTTGAACCAACCACAGAACTGTTGTATCTATAAAATTAAAGCAGTTAGGCGGTAATATTTAGTTACGATAACACTACAATGCCCGGCCAGACTTCTTGAACTCACCGGCAATGTGAATAGTTAAGAACCGTAATTACAATAGTAATAATCGACATTACTATTCCACGGTACGGTTCCGCCGGGCGACGAACTCGCTTCCGTCCGCGTGCCGGCCATAGATAATGATCGCTTTTGTTTATTAGGTTGGTAAGAATGGCGGGAATTTGAGTTTTTAATTTCATTACGGGTAAATCAAACGGTGAATACAGCCAAATAAATAAATTTCTATTTCAGTGAATATTAAGTGAAATACCTGCCTGTATTTTATATCTATCGCGGAATAGGTAGCGAATAAAATAAAACACAGACAGCTACTAAATACCTATCTGTGACATTATAAAAGTCGGTATAAAAGCCACATCGTAAAGTCATTCACGTCGTACGAAACTTTCCATTCCAAACATTAAATAAAACGTATTTTTTGTAACGTTCCGTTATTGATATCTTGTGATATTCCTAAAAAAATAATCTCAATCTAAATATTATAAAATTTTTACTACGAGTTTACTACAGCCCCGCTTGAAAGTAATCCCAAATAATATTATTTTTAGGGCTTTGTTTACATTCCCACGTCAGCGCGTGTCGATAGCTTAAACTTACAAACTTACCACAACATTATCAACACAGAAATATCTACTTTATGCCACGAAGATAAGAATGAAAAAACTGTTTTGGACTATCCTAAAATCTTGGTCAACTCCAGCGCCGTCACTTGTCAATCACTAGCGGGGTTCTCAGTCGAAAACAGAAACAGAAACCCAGAAACCGTAAAATTGTTAGCTAAGAACCATATTAGGATCTATTTGTTCCATGTTAATAAGAAATGCACGAACGCTGTCCCCTACAGCTTTCTAAATACGGAATTATACTGCACTTGAATGGTTCGCGCCATTTTCAGTGTTAATATTGCCCTAATTATAAGTGTATAAGTACGAGGTGCATATAATTATACAGATTTCATTTGAAGTGATTTGTCTCTATCCTATACATAAATATGTATTTTATCTATTTATTATTATTTATTTCACGGGCAGTGCCATGAAACTTACAGAGTAAAATTATCTACATTGTATAATCTTATTACCTATCTATTCTTATATTATCATCACCATAATCTCTGCTGTAAGACGTCCACTGGACATATACTTATATAGTGCTTGATAATTTTACCTAATTCAACGTAGGAAATCACAGGTTGCCATTCAGCTTTGTCATATTTAAAAACACTGGATATTACTTACTTACGCGTAAAGCTCGCGAAATTTTTCATTTACTTTCTGGGAAATATGACTATAATTATTCATACTATAATTCGTAATTTATTGAGAATTACTAACTATATTTTAAGTATAATTAATATTTATTCGAAATGAAAGAAATAATTAGTCCGCAAACATAACACGTTAACTAAATAAGAGCGCTAATGAAAACGCATGTTTGCACCAATTTGTTTTATGTGGAGAGCAATTTAAATGAACCAAAATAACTTTACAATGAACATTACGCTGGTAAAATATAGATACGTACCTTCTCAGTAATACATTTAAAGCATTCTGCTTCGACTACAGATTGTCGATATAGATAGTAGTTATGAGATTATTTTAGTGGTAATTCCTGCGATTATGCTCCACTTAAATTGATAAGAACAGAACATGTATAGATAGAAAAAAAAACCTATAATTAGATACGAACTCAAAGATCTTTAATTTCCAATAGAACCTATTGTTACACAATACATATTTACACCTAATAAAATTAGTAGATATTATATAAATTTTAAAATTAAAGGTTCTATTGCAGTTCTATACAGAAATTTTTATCCCACATAAAATTATATATCTGTGTGATTCTTCTCAATCTTTCCTAGATTTTGCATAGAGTCACTGCTTTAGTCTGTTATGATCCAATGCAGTTTGCGATGGTCTCTTTAAAAACGTTTTTTCTGCATCAGATTGTTTTTTGCATGTTAATTTTAATTGTTAATTTTTAGGTTATACTGATTTTTACTCTACGCTGTCTTGCAGCGTGGCAATAGTTGCACCTTTTTTTTAAGCATGTAGTGTTTGTCTGTAAGTGACTGTACAATAAGATCTATAATGTCAGGATTTATCACGTACCAAGAATTATTGTAACAGTTGTTGACAAACCTAATAAATAAATAAAAAATATAAAATAAAAAACACAAAACCTGGGAGGTCTTTCTTTTAAAATGTTAGATTCAGCAGATAAAAATTACAAAACAGGTAGCACTTTTCGCTACTACTGTTTTACCAAAACTTTATCTTGACGACAACCTCTATAAAGATCCTAACAGCGGACATACGTGTAAGGAATAAAACGCTATCTAATTACAAGGCAAGTGCCTCCGCCCACGGACCTGTTGCATCATAACACCCACGACATGCAACCTTAGTTTTGGAGACCTTGATTTGATAAAACAAAACGCTTCTCAGTTTGCTGACAGGCTTTCTATTTACTTATTATAATTCATTATTATAGACGGAGATTTTATCAAAATAAATCTAGTATTCATTTTAGTCGCAGTCAAATGGCAGTCCACATATACGTAAGTTGGGTATTGATTTGTAATAAATAAATTGTAATAAAAAATCAACTGTACATAAGAAATATATATCTACTTATAACTTATCTGAAAAAAAAATGATATTGACTATAATCCCTGTTATCCAACCTTATCTTTCATTTATTTACCATAGATTCAACGTCAATAGGGCCCGATGACCGTTAGATAAACGTGATTGACGTAATGGGATCCCTATATTTTTCGTACCACGCTTATCAATATTTGATCAGTAAAGTGACATCAAAATACTCACGAATATTCTTAAAATCATGTATTCGATTACGCGAAACATGAGTAGGTTCACTAAATGTACTATTAATGTTATTGCTGGCATTGGTATGTGAAGTATTTGGGTTAACAGCAAATCCGTCTATGTAGGCAGCAATTTTTTGCCATTTACTCCTATCTAGAGTCTAATCATAGATATTTTAGCAAATTAATTATTAAAATGAGCCGCCCACTGTTTGTCTTTGTAATAAATTAATTAAACACACACATTAAATGTTATTTTAATTCCATTTCAATCTTCTGCGTGGGAGATGCCCAATAAGGCCCTCTTGTTCTGCTCGGCTGCATTTCGTAAGTCTATTGAGATCATTTGCATGCCTCACTTAATTAATTACTTCTTATTGAAGGTTTATGGTCGCCTTATAAGGATAATGAGGATGTGAGAAATAAAACTGCCGGTTGAAACGCTATCTTTGAATACGAACGACTGATTAAACACAATTTCTAGGAATTTATGCCTTAAATCCATATTTCTGTCAATAATTCCATAATTAGTCAACTTTCTATAACGATGATGGAAAACAAATGGCGGAGTTACACTCATTTTCATGTCTTTTAATTAAGAGGGTATACTAGCAGTGCGTTTTCCATACAAATGTATTTCTCTATTTTCTCGCTGAAAACTGCTTCTAGAGGCACAATTCTTTTTACATACAATTTATTACTAAAATAGGTATGTCCCTATGTTTTATTTTTTTCTAAAAACCTGTTTAAAAGAAAAAAAATTGTACAAAAACAGTTTTTTTGGAAAAAACAAAAAATAGGGGCATTTCTATTTTAGTACTAGATTTTATGAAAAAAAGAATTGTGGCCCTAGAATCAGTTTTCAGCGAGAAAATAGAGAAATACATTTGTATGGAAACCATATTGAAAAAATACTGCTAGTATACGCTCTTAAAGCGAAAGTCAAAACGTAGTAAGTGCCGCGTTTACAAACAAACCTTTTGGTGTTCTTATCCTAATGCGCTTACGATCCAACGAGTTCTATAATTGAGCGATGCGGGAGAGATCAACACATCGCGGTCCATCTTTTTAGAATACGACACAAATAACATTCTATATTCGTAAATTTATACACCACCGGCTTCGAGAAGCTATCTATAATCGACTTTCCTCACGATTTTCACACTTACCATCAAGGTTTAAGGATGAAATTTCAGCCCCACTTTTCCCACTTTGTTTCACTTGGCCAGAATGGAGATTCTAAGGTGGTACGGTTACGCGGCAGCCATGCCGTTGACCACATGCATCAATGTTTGTAAATAGAACTGTGCGTATTACGAGAAACTTCTGATCTTTCACAGTAACAATCTGTGTCACATCCATCGCTAGTTTGTTTCGGTTAAGCATCACGAGCTTGAATGGAAAGACGATGGATGCTAAAGGATAGGTGTTAACGTCGCTTGACATGACACGTTCTCAACGTCGGAGTGTTAGGCTGCTGACATCTCTGCCACTAGTAGGATTCTTCGCATCTCTAGTGTGAACGCTGTTTACAAACATTGTATATAAATACTACTTCAAATGAGATGTTGTAAACGTTAATATAATACATCTCAAAGCTGCGTTGTTTCAAAGAAAAATTAGCTTAGTCTCGCGAATGAACTCGTTCGGAAGAATGTAACATGTGTATTTGTTCATTCCATTATCCAGCTGGTTTGGGGAGTGAAAAATCACGCTTATCTCTGTACAAACACTAGGGAACGGTGGTCCACAGTGCGAGCCATCTGTTCGTTGCACCCATAAAGATAACGAAAATGTATAAACGGGAACGTTCATTTAGTATCAGGCCCTTCTAGTGAGCGCTCCTGCGTTTCGTCGGATTTATTACGCGCGAAAAACAGGCGGCCATTTTGCATATTTCCAATGTGTTCCATATTCGAACGCACGGTGCGTATGCGTACAGCTCACGCTCGTTTTATATTCTGTTTTTGAGATGAGGTTTATTTTTAATCGCGTTGTCCTATTTAATCCGTTATGCCAGCCAGCCAGTGTTCATCAGTCTTAGCGGCAACCGTTGCTTCTGACGTCGTGTTTTACGTTTCCATATTTTCAAAATGATCAAATTAATAATTACCAAGTTAAAAAAAGCGGTACATATTTTTATTTTTTGCAACGATATTTTTTTGTTTGGATAGTCTTTGACGGATGTTTTTTTGTTTGTTACAGATATACCCAGATCCTGAGTCTGAGAAGGCGATAATGGGTTCTGTGGTGTATTGCATCCATCATAAGGATGGATGTCAGTGGTCCGATGAACTACGCAAATTGAAGGTGAGTTTTTTTGTGAACCGTAAATATTTGAGGAGATAAAGTGAAGTAGATCGTCGACGTGCGGAGCGTGCCTACACGTCATGTACGACATATTTCTTTATCTGTTGTACCTTAGTATTCAAATAGCACTGACGCATGCTAACATTTCTATCTGATCTACTTGTTTGGGTTATTTGTTTAGGAAATGTAACTATGACACAATTATAACATAACAGGAAATAAGTATTTAACTACTTGGGTTATTATAAGAAGGAAAAAATTGAAGTAAACAATAAAACTTAACAACATTATCCTTAGTTATAATTAATAGACATTGTCTATTAATATTAATTGTTATTGATATGCATTATGTTTGTTTTAAATGAAGTTTAAAAATAGACTGACTGACTCGTTTAATAGATATAACTAGCATTTATAAAATTGGCACTTAACAGAATTAAAAAAAAATATGTTTTTTAATTCTTAAATATTAAAAATACATATTTATAGCCTTTTCTACACAAGACCGCTTTAACAAGCACAACATGGGTGCAGTGATATGTAAAACTAGCGTTAGCCATCAAAATACATATCACAATTAAAAATCGCGAATTGTGTCATTGCTTACAGTATTTTGTGCATTAATATAGATTTTTAAAAGAATTGATTGCTGCGTGGCGCGAGTTTCGCATACCACTACGCCATTCACTCAAATTGTGATATTAATACCGGTCGAAATTATTGTAAATAATAAATAAAAAAAGAGACATAACGACTGAAGAAGAAAAGTGATATTAATAAGGCCCATTTCACACAGGCCCACCTCAACACATGCAAGCACGACGCGGTGCTATGCGCGGCGCAGTGCGGCGCGATGATCCCGCGTGTGCTGATGCAAGACCACCTGAGGTACACCTGTCCCAGACGCAGGGCCAACTGTGAACATTGTCACAAGGAGTTCTCAGGCAGTGCTTTGGAGGTAAGACTCTTCTTCTTTGAGTGCCACTCCATTACTGGAGGTTAGCCGTCAGCTTCCCGAACTCTTCTCTATCCATGGCCAGGCGAAACAGTTGTTCAGCTCTGGCGATTCCGGTCCACTCCCTTATGTTCCTCAGCCATGATTTGTTCTTCCAACGCGTCTTTTGCCTTTAATTAAGAGGAAGACTACCTTTTCTTTCTTTGACCATTGTCACAAGAAGTTCTCAGGCAGTGCTCTTGAGGTAAGGCTACCTTTTCGTTATTTTCTATGCGCGGCCCGATGATCCCGCGCGTGCTGATGCAAGACCACCTAATTTACACCTGTCCCAGACGCAGGGCCAACTGCGAACATTGTCACAAGGAGTTCTCCGGCAGTGCTTTGGAGGTAAGACTACCTTTTCTTTATTTTCTAAGCAAGCATGACGCGGTGCTATGCGCGGCGCGATGATCCCGCAAGTGTTGATGCAGGGCAGGACACCTGTCCCAGACGCAGGGCCAACTGCGAACATTACCACAAGGACTTCTCAGGCAGTGCTCTTGAGGTGAGACTACATTTTCTTTATTTTCTAAGCAAGCACGACACGGTGCTATGCACGGCGCGATGATCCCGCGCGTGCTGATGCAAGACCACCTGAGTTACACCTGTCCCAGACGCAGGGCCAACTGCGAACATTACCACAAGGACTTCTCAGGCAGTGCTCTTGAGGTGAGACTACATTTTCTTTATTTTCTAAGCAAGCACGACACGGTGCTATGCACGGCGCGATGATCCCGCGCGTGCTGATGCAAGACCACCTGAGTTACACCTGTCCCAGACGCAGGGCCAACTGCGAACATTGTCACAAGGAGTTCTCAGGCAGTGCTTTGGAGGTAAGACTACCTTTTCTTTATTTTCTAAGCAACCACGAAAAACTAAGCGAACAAACAATAGTTAATTGACTAAAAGTTTCAATTTTCAAACTTTATTTGTACTTTGTTCCTTTTCTATAATGAAGTACTTAACTGCCGATTTAATTTTATTTATTATTTACATTTTAATTTAACACACAAGGAAACCAATATAGAAATTTGTATAAGGCGAGTTTTACCGAAGGAGTATTTATCTTAACTTGATTGATTACTAGGAAACATTTGTTAGTTAGCCACTAAGTAAATATTACGACTGCACGCACCATTTAGATAATAGTTAGGTCATTAGGCGCCTAATTGTCGTTTAGGGATTGGAAGATAGCATTATTTACAAACTCCATTCATTACATACCTACATACTATTAGGCAGAACCTTCATTTGAATGATTTAAAAAAATACTACTTTGGAACGTACATAACAGGGGAGCTTTTACTAATTTTATTTTATTTTGAATATCTAACGAAAAACTATAATAACCTATATGTGCGTTATAGAGTGGTCTTATGTATGACTTTTAGAGTTCTGTGCTGACACAATAAAAAAAAATTTTAGGCAGATAACTTTGATAAATTTTAAAATATGTGAAGAATTATACATATAACTCCTAAAACTGTTTTATAAAATAATTTTTGAAGTTTATGAACGTAAATCTTTAACTAGATTTTTCGCGAAAAGTGGTTGTTTTTGACAAAAATACTAAGAAAAGATTAACTCCGTTTTTGTATAACGATCTATTCCAAATGCTGGCAGCACTGGACTTATGAAAATTCATGCTTTCCCTTAATTTTGTAGCTCAGATTTAAAAGATGAAATACGTAGTTATTTAATTCTCTTCTACTAATCGTTACTTTTGGCATACATTAAAAATACAAGAAAACTTGATTTTTATTTTAATAAGCCATCTTAGAAAAGAAACTTGTGAAGTAAGCCTTGAAAATAACCAAAAAATTTTAATTTTCAGGAACACCAAGGCAACTGTGGTCATGAGCCGGTCTACTGCGAGAATAAGTGCGGAGCTAAAGTTCAGAGAAGGCACACCCAACAACATTTACAACAGCACTGCAGTAAACGTCTCGTACCTTGCAGACACTGCGGTCAGAGATACACCCAGGTATGCATCATATTCTGCACTGCCAGGCCTCTCTTATCTATATTAGGCGCTCGGATGCGAACATTCGGGAGAAGAGGGGGAGGGGTACAAATGGATTACGAAACCCCACTATCCCATTGTGTTTCAGACTTTCGCATCCCAACACGCTCTTTGATCACTTCACCTGACTGTCCTCGGGAGCGCAGGGGTAGGGTACTTCCAGCAGGGAAGAGGGGGAAATTATCAACCTTTCTGGGGCCCGGTTGCCTGTCACATATCGGGTAGAGATGGCTCCGTTCTTACTGACATAGGTAATAAAGGGCACTTACCGGATGTAACTTACCTTTTCTCTGCCCATTTTACGATGTTCTTTTGATTCTACTACCTTTTTATGCGATGGTGATGTCTACAGGTATCCATAGATATTCTTGGATCAATAGGTATCTCTTAGATCACCTGGAAGTCACATCACAGTTAAAACTTGCTTGTCAAATTGTTGTAGAATGAGAGAATTGCATAACGGAAGACCAGGTTTTCTTCTTTATAGGTCATGTAAAAGAAATAATAATAAAAATGGACGAAATCCTCAGTGCATAGGGACGAAATAGTGCGCTCCTCGTTTCACATTCACCCTGAGGAAGACCTTTGGATGAGGTCAAAACATGTTAGCTAGTAGCTGACTTTGTTCGTGAGACTCCTAATTACATACTAGCAAGCCTATGTTACACAGGGATAACGTTCTATCCAACAGTGAAAGAATTTTTGAGAATTTTCCAGTCGTTCTAATGAGATTATCGCGTTCAAAACCAAACAAACTCCTGAGCCTTATAATAATAGTATAGATTTCAATAAGATCCTTACTTTTCGGCAGGACACCGTGGCTGCCCACGGCGCCAGCTGCACGCGCGCGCCCGTGCCGTGCCCGCAGCGCTGCGCCGCCGCCCCGCTGCCCCGCGACGAGCTCGACGCGCATCTGCGGGACCACTGCGCGGCTGCCGGCTTGGCGTGTGCGTTCAGGGACGCTGGATGTCGGTTTAAGGTAGGCAGAGTTATATCATACATACTATCACGTCTTTTTACCTTGCGGGGTAGACAGAGCCCAGTAGAACCTTGAGGCCACGTTTAGCATGGTGGTGGGCTTGTAGGTTAGAACGGAATCAAAATAGTGATGGGTTGCTAGCCGCATCGCCTATAGACATGATTCCTGATGCCCTTCCCTCGATCGACTTTTATGATCTGCGCGGGAAGAGTAGCAGCTGGTACATTCTACGTTTTTTTTTCTCCCAGACCAGCGTGGAATTACATTTATATCATTATCCTGATTTCGTGTTCCTTCTTTCTTTAGATGACTGAGATAGACTAAATCTAAGTTCACTTTGAGATTCTGAATGACATTTCCTAAATATATAACACCCGAAAGATACCTACCTAAAGAACTTTCTTGCAATCTTTCATATTGTATTGCTGCAATGAAAACATTTCAAAATAATAAGAATAAGTACTTACTTCATGGGTTTTGTGGCTTATTTCCTAAGTTTATTTGCGTTCAAAGTTTGCACGCATATCTTGCTACTTAGACAATAACGTCACATGATCAGTTATTAATCAATTATTTTCTCTTTTTCCAGGGTACCAGACAAGCCCTCGAAAGGCATACAGAAGAGAGCTGCCAACAACACTTAGCCCTAGTCTCCACCCTCGCCAGCCGACAAGCCAGACAGCTAGAGACCCTCCGAGCAGCCGTGTCCCGCCTCTCAGTGAACTGCTCGGGCGTCCTAGTGTGGCGGATCACCGACTGGGCGGCCAAGATGGCGGACGCTAAATGCAAAGATGGTGTCGAGTTGGTGTCCCCCATCTTTTATACGAGTCAATATGGATATAAGCTTCAGGTATGTTTGTTTAATTTTATAGTATTTCGATCTATCTATAAAATAGTTTCTAAAGGAGCTAGAATGTGCGAAACATTTTGATATTACTTTTCAATATTTTTATCCTAATTTATCAACCGAAAAATAATGGAAATTAAAGCTAAAAATACGTCTTAATTGACTTATTTTAATTTGATCTGATTCAGGTGCAAAAGAATATATACGTGGGTGGCGCTAGTTTCGCATATCTCAGCACCTTAAAGAACTTTCCGATTTTTAGCTGTGTGATTAGTAATATATAATATTTATTTATTAAGAAACAAGTGTTCAAAGTTGAACAGGCAATATAACATATAAATAAGGTTTTAAATGCCTTTAAAACGTAACTTAATTAAGAAATAAGTACTTATCTAAACGTAGTTATAACAAGATTTTGAAGAAGAAACGAAAAAAAATATGCATCAATAACTTCTTTGTTCCTTACTACTCGTAGCATACGAAAGTAAAACTTTAGGTACCTAATACTTACACTAAAACAACTGATATTATCTAATTAAGGAGAAGAAATAATCAAGTGATCTCAATATCTGTAGGTACTCTTTGTTAGTAAACAATCCAGCAAGCTTATTTTGTTTCCTCGACTGAGTCATACTACGAGGGAGCCCGAGATTAGCTCTTACTCACATAGCAACGGATCATTTGTAATATGACTAACTCATAATGTGCTTGTACGTTTGTTTTGAGCCGCGGTGACTTATCTGATTTAAAGATAGACTAGGTACTTTATTTTGACATACATACGAAATGAATTCGTAACATTTTTTAGGTAAATTAAAAAAAATACTATTTGGCTGATGCATAGGTAACATTTCTATCGTAAAACTTAAGTTTTTTCAGCGATAACTATTTTTTTTGTCATTTAATAAATATCCTACTTAGGTGTTATCACTGCCTTGTGGCATCATTTTGGTACTTACTTAAATAATTTAGTTAATAATTTTGTACTTGAAAATTTGCAATATTTGAAGTATCAGCAGCAGTGATCACTTACCATCAGGTGACCCGCTTGCTCGTTTGCCGTCCTATGACATAAAAAAATGAAATAAATTATATTTCATTCTTTGAAACAAGCTCATTTAGCGGCATATAGTTTTTTAAAACATCTTTGAGTCTGACCTTGATTTGTTGGTCAAATCTAAACTTGAGTTAATGTACTGAAGACGAGGCCGTTAATAATTCTTCTTCTTTTCGTGTCGATGGCTTAAGGCAATTAGATTTTGTCCCTCCAGTATGTGGCAACTCTAATTCCACTTTCTGAGGCGGTAAAAAGATCTTCCTTCGTGCAGCTAGTTGGACAAGAGGGGCACGAAAGGAGGTGTGACATTGTCTGGTCGTCATGACCACACTGGCATCGCACCTCCGCCTGGTCAATATAGCCCCACCGAGCCAAATTATGCCTGCATCGGCCCACCTCAGTCCGGAGGCGATTAAGGCTCCTCCATATGGACCACGGGAGGTTATTACCTGGTGGCAGCCCCTCGGATGGAGAGATGTAATTTGGAGGAGTGGGAAACTTTTTGCGCCAGAGTTCTATGCGGGAGGATTAACATAACGTTAATAATTACTAACAATTAATATAATAAAGTATTGTTATTTTTATTTTTAGGGTTCCGTACAAAAGTTGAATTAGGGTTCCGTACAAAAGTTGAAAAACGGAACCCTTATAGGATCACTCGAGCGTCTGTCTGTCCGTCCGTCCGTCTGTCACAGCCGATTTTCTCCGAATCTACTGAACCAAATTAGATGAAATTTGGTAAGATAGTGTAATCCTATGACCCAAACACGGATGTGCAAAGTAAATAAAGATTTTTTTGAAATAAGGTTCATTTTGAGGGGCACAATTACAAAATTTAAAAAAAAAGTTTTGCAAACCTTACTGTGTCATATATCAAATGAAAGGGCTCACTATGAGGATCTCAAAAATATTTTTTTTTGTTCGGGTAAAATCAATACTTTTGATTTTATTCACGAAAGAAGGCAAAAATTGACCATTCCCCGTCCCCCATCCCCCTGATCTCCGAAACTACTGGGCCGAAAATTTTGAAAAAATTACAAAATATAGTTCATTCCTTGAAGATTACAGGAAAAATAATAAGAATTCTATCACTTGAAAATTAAGTGGTAAACTCACAATAATAAGTTCATCTAGGGAAATAGTTCACTAAAACACCACTAGATGGCGCTAGTCAATTGAATAAAACATTTTTTGCACATTGTGTGTGTGTTCACGAAGCATATTGTACGGAACCCTTATTGCGTGAGTTTGACTCACACTTGTCCGTTTTTATATTAATGTATACGTAATTAGGCCTTAAAATATTATTAGTGATCTTATTATGAAACTCCCATGTGGCTCTTTTCATAAACACACAGCGTATTTTAAGGTACAGAAGTTAAAAAGAGTACCATTATATTATTTATTTGTTATTTTTTATAACCAACCTTTGTAGCCTCCGGATTCTATACTTTAACTAATGCCTGTCATCTAAAAGATAAAGATCTTGTTCATTAAATTATAAATTTTAATTTTAGGCGTCTCTCTTCCTCAACGGCAACGGAGCGGGCGAGGCGACCCACATGTCGGTGTACATCAAGATCCTGCCGGGCGAGTACGACGCCATCTTGCGCTGGCCCTTCGCCCACTCCGTCGCCTTCACCCTCTTCGACCAGAGCTCCAACCCCGACCGGGCCTGCAACATCGTCGAGAGCTTCGTGCCTGACCCCACGTGGAAGAACTTTCAAAGACCATCGAAGGAACCAGACGCGCTAGGCTTTGGTTTCCCAAGGTTCGTCTCTCATGAGATGCTGAAGAAAAGGAACTTCATCAAAGATGACGTCATGTTCTTAAGAGTTAAAGTAGACCCGAGTAAAATTGTAGCGGTATAAATTTGTATTGTATTTACAGTCTTATTGCAAAACGTGGGCTAAGTTATTACTTGGTTTAGACCAAGGACTAATAAATTTTTTTAAAACGCTAGAATACGGACATCTAGCGCCACCAAACAATTCATGTTTTCACTTCTAAATCATATCAAATTTAAAAAAATAATTCCCTACTGCACAAGTATTTTTGGTATTAGTTTCCATTTTTTTTTTGTTTGATAAAAGAGAAAAACCGACTACCATAAGTGGCCAATTTTGGTAGCCAGTTTTTCTCGTAATATATAAGTTAACATTCAATATGTCAATGTTTTTATAGTTTCAAGCACTTATTAGTGACTAGTACTTTACACTATGCAAAATCAGTATGTCAAAAATTAAACTCATAAGTAATGGTTTAAACTAAGTATAAATTTAGTCCAGGTTTAGCAATAAGATAACCTTCGCACAAACAAAAGTCATTGTTATTTAGTCCTAGGTAATTTAAAAGTCATAGTTTAAGCTGTAAATACTAGTTTTAAGTGTATAAATTGTACATACTTAGTAGTAGAAGCGCAAACGCGATTGTTATCCTTTCACTAAAGATCTCTTGAGTTCCATTGCCGGCTGAAGAACGTAACAAACCAGCATTGTTTCAGAGGAATCTCAGTTCTATTTCTTTGGAATACAGTCCATAATTCGGCATCTGATGTCTACAGTTAAGACTGTCAGAATTGCTTGTTTATTTGTAATTTATCTATGTCCAACTAAATTTGTTTAAATGGTTACTATCCAACTCATTATAAAAGGTGGATTGTATAAATTAGACTTAGACCATTTACCCTCCATTCTAAAGTTACATGTCCGCTGTGAAATGTCTTGATGCCAGTGTCTACTTATTTTGGAGAGTAAGTGGTTAATGACTCCTAATTTAATCCACGTTTTATATTATTGCCTAAATGTGCATTTCACAATATGGTAATAAAACTCTATCACTTAACGGGGCAACTCAGACCGTCAATATGAACTTTTCTTTTGAGACCAATGCTCAAAATATATAAAAAAATTTACATGTACCTACTTACCAATTGCCTAGCCGGCTGAAAACTTTTGTAAAGGATTTACGTTTTTTTTCCGAATTTTCAGTTTTGGTCCCAAAGGATAAGTTGTTCATATATCGGACTGAGTCGCCATTTTAATGTTGATACAGGTTTTAAATAACATATTGTATTGGCATATACGGTCTTAACATATCTTTTCCGTGCCATATTATTTCATAAAGATCAGTGCACACATTTTTATAGGATTCTGCAAAAATTGTGTGTCAGGACTTACTCACTTGCTCGAATTGCGTTTTTGTCAGCCTTACGAAATACTTATTTAAGGCTTTTTGAAAAATGCTTTGGGCGAAAACAGATATTTAAAAGTACCTAATATTATTATTTTTGAAAACTTTGAGACATGTTTGGCTTTGTTATATCGGCAGATCTTTGTATATATTTCTGTTTTAAAACGAAATAAATTTTATAAAAAAGTTTTTTGTTGATATCTTGTAAATAACGGTCTATCCACAAAAATGTAAATAATAAGAGTCTAAATTAAAAAGTCTTTCTTATTTTCTGTATAAGCTGGAGTTAGACCAAAGTGTTATGATTACTTTGCAAAAAAAAAAACGAAAACTCTGTACATTTCTTCAGCAAAGTTAATCAGCATAAATGTATAACACGGCTAAAGCTGTAATACGATTATATATTATCATTATCCCATATGTTAGACATATTTTATATTCAACTTGGTCTCGCGTGTGCTTTTCTTTTTGTAAATATTATATTTAAGAAATTTCTGAGTATTTTTAGACTTATTTTAGAAAGTTTAAGTCACAAGAACAAAGAAACTTTTTTATTCATTTCTTTATCAAAAAAGTAATATTACTAAACGCCTGAAGTTGTGAGATCTCTCAAAAACGCTTGCTTTTAATTCTATTAATCTCAACTGCAATGATACATTCCAGAAAAAAACATTTATTATAAGTCTGGCTTTCAGTAAAACCATGTTAAACAGTAGGAGCGGCATTTTGCAAAAAACACAGCCATTTTTCAAATACTTTCCCTTTAAAACCGAAAAAAACTGGTTCTAACCAGTACAAACTGGTAATATCCAGATTTTTCTTGCGACATGCCGCTCGTATGTAGTCCTAAGATTATTTTTAGTACATGTATAGCTAAGATGCGGAATCTAGCTTTTAAGTACCTAATCGTAACTGAGAGACTAACAAATTTAAATTAAGTCTAGAGTACAGCTAGTTTAGTGTGTTCTGAGTAGTTTATTCAGCTGGCATATGCCTACATTATATGAAATAAGATTTAAAAAAAAATATCGGGTACCTACCGGCCTACCGTTATCCCTCTGGCTCGTTATTATCAATATATATTTTTCTTTTTGATGAATATGACTTTTATTTATTCAGTTTCCCTGCCCCGGTGTCTGTCTGTTACTACACGAATGTCAATGTATTGTTTTTAGTACTTTTTAGGGTTCTTGTACTGCGAGTTTCTTTATCCTCTATAACTTCTAAATGCCTAAATTGATATGGACGCATGGAAAATTCTAGAATAGGCATGTTGCCTATAAAAAGTGTAGTCTAGTCTAGCCCGCCCATAGATTATCAAAAAATATCAAAACGTATTTTTTTTATTCAAACAAGATAATGAGCATCAAAATGCAGGAGTGGGGGCTCAACAGGCGAGTAAAAAGTGTATCGTTAGTATTAATTTTGTCTTTGGTATGATGATGAATTTTCAATGGGAGGAGACGAAATGACGCAGTTTTTGAACAATTTGCTCCCCAAGAAGCAAGAATTTACTGATCCCGTTTTTATAAAACTAGCAATTTTCCTGCGACTTTATCCGCGTAAATTATATCTTATGTCATCCGCAGATAAATTAGCATTCAACAGGTAAAAGAATTTTGAAAATTGGTCCAGCAGTTTCGGAGCCTATTCTATGCAAACAAACAAACATTCAAATCTTTCCTCTTTATAATATTAGAATAGATAATAATTATTAACGTTATTTGTAAACAAAGCATGTCACTATTAGTAACTATTTCCTAGATATTTATTATAGCAATAAATTGTATAGATAACAAACGAAATTGAATTTGTGCCCTAGTTGAGTCAAGCTTATTAATATAATTATAACTTACGATAGATATAGACCGTGGGTCTATTTAAACAATTTTCTTTGACCATATGAAGTTATATGAGACAAATAATGCCAGAATAACTACTATTTTAGGGTTCCGTAACCAATGTTACCCAATGGGTACGGAAACGGGACCTTTAAATGGCCAACATTGGTGTCAGATTTTTTAAGCTGTATAAAGCACACGGATGGTCCCGGGTTCGATCCCCGGTCAGGTCAAGATGGAAAATGATCTTTTTCAGATTGACCTGGGTCTTGGATGTTTATCTATTTAAGTATTTATTATAAAATATAGTATCGTTGAATTAGTATCCCATAACAAAAGTCTCGAACTTACTTTGGGGCTAGCTCAATCTGTGTGATTTGTCCGTATATATTTATTTATTTATTTTAAGGCATGTGACATAGATTAACGTACTTTCCGTGCTTCGGAAGGCACGTTAAACCGTTGGTCCCGGTTGCCATCTAGTAGTTTGCCGTTAAAGGAACCACGTCAGAGACCGAGAGGCGCTTCCGAAGAACTCTGACACCAGGGTGTGCATGATCGACTGACCATGTCACCTACACGAAATGATGATAATAATAACTTAACGACTGCTATCAATGATGACAGCGGGGAGAAACGGTTTGTCGTACCTTCCGAAGTACGGAGTAGCTCGAGATATTTTTATGTCACTTGCGGTCACCCATCCAAGTGGGGACTGCGCCCCAGGTTGCTTAACATGGGAATAAGCACTAACAATGTTCACACTAGGCAGGTCATCGGGGTCCCCTCCTCCGGAGTTCTTACTTAGATTGTTGTAGTAACCATAATTTGAGTGCCTTTTTAGCAATTTAGGTTGCATATCTTACATCAGACGATGATGAGCCAATTTAGTATTTCATCATCAGGTCCTTCCAGTCTCCACCGCAGGAGCACGACCCTCTCCGCACTACCAGAGCCACACACTAGCCTGAGTAGTCAGAGGATTTGGCCTACGCTCTCCACGCTGGCCAGACGGGTTGGAGAGGTCTCTTTGATGTTAATAAGCTTTGTTTAGCTTGTGTTTCCTTAGTCGCCTTTTACGACATCCACGGATGACTTGGAGTGGTCCTATTCTACTCTGCCGGGAACCAAACGGCGAAATTTAGTATTTATAAAAATACATTTGTATTATTATTCAAATAGTTGTTAACTTGTTCACAAATGACAACAAAAGTTTTAGTTACTAAACAACTATTTATTTAACAGTATCACAGTTACTTATTTGATTACATGAGCAGAGAATTAAGGCACATTTTACTTTGATTTGTATGGAATTTAACAATAAAAGAGCTAGAAATATAAACAAAGTGCGTACAGTAGCCAGTGAGTAATGTGTGTGTTAATACCAATTTTGCAATAAAAAGAACCTTGAACATACAATTCTGAAATGGTCATACTCATATTAACACTTTCATGGACACTGAACAGCACTTGGACACACGCAACAAAAATAGTTTCTATGGTGATGTATACTTAACATCAATTTTTCATATTTTTTATTATAATTTCGGTTAGGCTGTTTTTCATGATTTTGCAATCAATCAATTGTTCAAAATTCGCAACTTGAGGGGATGTCCCTTCCACATTGTATATTGTGTTGATTAAGCAGTTATATAATTTTTTTAAAGCTTCAAGTCAAGGTATTGTAGATTTGAGTGTGAAATTTAAAATAAACTTAAATGTGTCTATTGCGAACTCTTTAGTTTTAATATTCTTTATTTTAAATTATACTTTTTAACCTTTTGTTTTGTAAAAAAAAGTCTAGTAAATATTCGTGAACCCAAAGCGTTTCTCATTTATATTTCTATTTAAAAGAACCTTTTAATAGCGTAAATAAATATCGATTGGTAATAGTGTCTTAGAAAGTGCTAATACAATCAACATTACATAGCTATTACTTGTATGTAGGTACAGGGCTATTGTGAAAATAATGGCTCAATTTATTAGAAAACAACTTACTTAATATTCTGTGAGCTACCTGACTGACTGAAAGTGGAGTTGTTCAGGTTGGTTGGGGCTGTCTTCCGCGCCATCTGGAATAAGTAAAGATGAATATTAAGAAGAAAGGAAGAAGGAAGCCATCAAATCTTTTATTGCATTTTTATGCCTCTTGATATTTAAGTTCCTTGGTATGTCTGTCTGGCTATTTCTCCTCCACATTACCACATTCTTACCCGATTTTCGTGACATGTTGGGTTCAGGTGGAATACTTCCATAGAATATTTTAGTTGATTCAGCATTTGGAAATTTTTCAAAATGTTTGCACAAAAGACCTAAGCACTCCTAAGGTTAGTGGTGCATTTTGTAAATTTGCAGTGATACAAAACTGAAATCAATTTTAATTTGAAAAAGATGGATAATTTCTTCCACACCTTTGTCAGAATATTTGCCCTGGCATACAGTCATACAAAATTAATTAATTAAATGTGTTTGTGGTGGGAAGTCAAGGGGTGCAGTTGGGGTCTACCTTGGACGATTTTGCAAATTGATTTTGGTGGACTTTATAATATGAAATTGGTGTAGTTTGGTGTTATAAATGCTCGTGCTCGTGAACAATTTGTGAAATAGTTAAAGTGGACTGTTATATGGACTCGTATAGACTTGTCACCACAACCTCCCGACCACGAGGCATCAAAGAACATACGCCATCTTTGATGCTACTTGTTACAACTTTACCGTACAACACCGATACTTAGTATCTCAATTTACTAGACATTGGCAGAATCACTGAAATCTCGGTGAAAGCCATTTTATAAAACAGAAGAAGAAGAAGAATTAATTAAATGTGATTATCAAAAAATCTGTTGAACCTTACCATCTGTATCCTAAGGAGATCATCCATAGCTGAGGGCAACAGAGGCTTCACTGAGTTAATCTCCATCATCGTAAGGTGGTCCAGCCTACCGTAACTGCCTCCAGACTTCATCAGGGCATCCATAGAGGTCCTTAACTTAGACATGCGGATGTCCCAGATGTCTTTAATGATAGTTTTTATTTGTGCTGCGTTGGGAATGTCGTCGGCTGCACACCCTAGTATTAGCTTGGCTTCTACCATGTAGTGTTCATTTGGCATTTTTGTGAAGAACCTGGAAAATGTTGACAGAAATGTCAAATAACAATTATTGAATAACCTGACGGAAAAATAATTATATGTTAGGTGGAGGGCACTCTCAAAAACTTAACTAGGAACTATGAATATTTCTAAAAGCATTTATTCATAGGTAGTTGCGCTATACATAGAAAATCATCTGTGTTTGTCTATCTGCTATGTCACTTTGTTATATGAATAAGTACAATACAAATCAAATCTTGTCCCTCTCCAACCCGTCTGGCCAGCGTGGAGAGTTTAGGCCAAATCCTCTGACTGATTTAGCTAATATATTGCTTTAGCAGTACAGAGAGGGTCGTGCTCCTACAGTGGAGACTTAAAAAAGACCTGATGATGATGAGTACTGGATAAACTTTGGATTAAAACTACATTCTAACCTGTTATTCTTTTCTTGTTCCTTGATATTCTCCAAGGCATCAATTTCCATCCAATCCGGCGGGACTATCCGACACTTCTGCTTCTGTTTCAGCATTATAGCTAGCCACAGCGGCACATTTAGAGGCAGACCGGCACGAAACGGACCGAACTCGCCGCAGATGAGATATATTTTGTCGTACGAAAAATTCGGGATGATACTGACGATCCTGTTCTCACCAATGAATTCTATCTCGTAGGGCTCCATGATTTAATTAGGCTGGAAATAAACAAACGAAACGCGATCTGAAATATTTAAAACAAACGCAAAACTGCGGAGAAATCAGAGGCGTGTTTTGTTTACATAATTTTTTGACATTGACAGCTGTCCTGGTAAAAAGGCGCGAAATTATGATGTGGATGCGTTTGAAAAAACTTAAATATTTCAAAAAATACACAGCGCTTTTAAAATACAGTTTTATAATGAATAGAAATTGGATAGTAAACAGTAAATTATTAAGTGATGACCTAATTTATCAAAATAAAATACTTGTATGAAAAATAAAAAATATTTCACCACATTGCGCCATCTGTTTTTTGTTTCTTGAACGAATGAAAGGAGATGCATCAAATAGTTACGATCAAAATCTACAGAGGGCGCTAAAAGCTTCTACATAATTAAAATAGAAGTTTACTTTAAAAGTCGGAAACCCATCTCTCATAAAAATAAATTATAAAACATATCAGATCTAACACCGTCTCGCTTGTCAACCTCTACCTACACACTTATTCAGCAAAAACCCATTATCCATTCATCACAAAACAAAGCATTGCCAGCCAGCAGGGCATAATATTCAGTAGCGAAGCATAGAACGATAAAATATCGGCACGATCGATGCAAATCGCTTTGGCAAAGTGCAAACTCCTAATTACTGGCAGTAAATAAGGGTGGCCGGTTGACAACGTCTGAGACGGATAATATTTATGGGCAAGCCTGCCTCGTCGACGCGACGGGGTCCGTACTTCTGCCCCCATTCTGCCCCCACTCTAACATCTGTCATTTAGTTATTATGTTCATACCAAGTCACTATAAATTCTTGGACTTACTAAAATTATTGCTTGATATTTCAACGTGGCGAATGTTGTAAATTCGCTTTTTTTTCATAAAGTTTGTAGGTAGGAACTTTTCAATTGTTTTATTATGTAGTTTGATACTTATCGATGTAGTTACTTCGCGACTTTAAATTAAAATTTTCTATTGTTATTTAGATTATTAGTAATACCCTGTTGAATTATAATATATATGGTAATATAATTGGTAAGTTTATTTCATAGGTAAGTACTTAGTACGTCAAGTAAGTAGTAAAATAAATGGGTGAGCTTTAGAAAAGCTTAAAATAACACGTATTTGTTATTTCCTTGGATTGGATCTAATAGAACTGGTCTTGTTCTTCTCAACAATATGACTTTCAGAGCGCAGAGAGGTCATTAAAATTTTCATAAATATTAAAACATAGGTAGCACTTAAATTTTTACAAAGAACAAAAATATGAGCTTTAGCCCATAGTTGAGGACGCTCGCTCGCTCTGTTTTGGTCACACTGAAACCTAACGCACCTTTTCAGAACCAACTTGTTTCTTTTTGTCATTTTGTATGTGAAGTATGAAAGTTAAATAGCTTATGAACAGAAAACGGCCCGATTCCGGCCTTTAATATAATGGTATAATAATATATAATAAATATATAGGGACATATCACACAAATTGAGATAGCCCCACAGTAAGTTGTGAACTTGTGTCGCAGGATACTAATTCAACGATACTATATTTTATAATATATACTTATATAGATAAACATCCAATCCGGTGTCTTAATAAAGAGGAAGTGAGCTCTATCGATTCTAATCCGCAGAATATTTTGATTCCTGCTAAGCTATTCTAAAGCCCACCCAAATATATCACCTAAATGAATTTATAGTTTGAACAAATTACAAAAGCCCATGTAAAAGTAATAAAAATCCGCCAAGACAGATTTGTGGGACACTTAAAAAAGTGCTGAAAAGTTAACCTTTAGCACGCGACAAATAAATAACAGATCTATCTGCACGAACGAAAAAACACATTGTCTCCTCACAGACATCTTTCTCCTTAAATCTGCATACAAATTCGTGAGATCGCGCACAAATTCACCCAGTCATTTAAAAGCCATTCCGTTTCTAGCGAAAATGCTGTTTTTTGCCCATAAATATGTCTCGAGGTGACACTTGCTTGGCGTCGTGCAACGACATCTAGTGTCGGGGGGGACGATTTGTATGCTAGTCACACCACTGTGCGATAGATGGCGCAAAATGTCACTCAAACAGGGAAGTTGGAATTCTTTTGTGTTGGGTTTCTTTTAGTCTTTATTGCCTACCCACGTAATTTATTTGTTTTGTCCCAGAGTAAATTACAGAATTGAATTTAAAGTCGCATGGAAACTTTTTGGGATGATATCAACTTATGGAGTGAGGACTGGGCCGTAATGAAATAAAAGTTAACGAAGTACATGGCTATTTTGATTTTATATTTACATTAACTCATGTTAGTCGTGTTAACTAAGTAAAATAAGGTTGACGTTATTTTTTAAATTGGAGAATCCCTTGGCATTTTGCAATGATAACAAATTCAATTTGATATCATTACAAAATTCCGAGGAATTCTTCAATCAGGGATAGAAAATAACGTCAGGCAAATTTTTTTCAAACAGATATTTCGGTCATTCGCTTGATCGACTTTTACCATCTGCACATAGAAACCATGAGCCACATTCCTTCTCGTCTGTAAAATCATTAAAAATCTTTCAGATGAAAAGATGAAAAACCAGTTAAATTTTAGTATTTCTCACTAGCATATAGATCTCGATGGCGTGCAATTGGGCCTCCCCCATGTCCAGCAGTGGACAAGTATAGGTTGATGATGATGATATAGGTATTTGGTTTCTTTTAATTTAAAAATATATTTATGTGGTTTTTATTTAAAAAGAAAACGTATCTTTGGCATTTTTAAGTGATTAAAAAGTAACTGCCTCCGTGGTCCAGTGGTTAAGGCGTTTGCCTTGGTGACCCGGGGGTCGTGGATTCGATTCCCGCGGGAAGCATACTTTGTTAAGTTGTTTCCAGTTTGGTTAGGACATTACAAGCATGATTCATGCATGAATCACCTGATTGTCTGATAAGAAAGATGATTCCGTGCTTCGGAAGGCGCGTAAAGCCAGTGGTCCCGGCTACCATCTGGTAGTCGTTAAAGGAACCACGTTAGAGGCCGAGAGGCGGTTCCGAAGAACTCTGACACCAGGGTGTGCATGGTCGACTGACCGTGTTACCTACTCGAAATGATGATGAGTGATCAAATTCCACTAGCGTAAGAAAAAAGAGTCGCCGTTGATAACCTAGGTGCATTTCACCTAGGTGCATATTCCGAGGTGAACAAGTACACAAAAAAGGCACATTTGATCACCCGGGTGATATCACCTAGGTGCTCAAATTCCGAGGTGAACAAATGGACTAAAATAAAATACTTTGATTACTCATACGTTAGTATTATATTGTCTTTGTTCAGGTGATCAAAGTGTAATAAACCGAGAAACTGACCTCAAACAAATTTCTGAAACGATTTTGATGAATGGCGGACTTATGACATAGAAAAAACATATTTGAAGTCGCTTAAAAATTGTTTCTTTTACTTACACAGTGAACTATATGTTTGCACAACATCGCTTTTTAGTAAGTATAAATAAATAAAATAAAATAAATAAATAAATCTTTGATTACAATCGTCAACAAGTCTAATATACAAAGTTAGTTCTTAAGGGGGCCACTAGGCACAGTAGCGACGCCAATCATTTTATTCCTAATACTTTACAAATAGATGTTACGGTAAATTTAATTAATTAAAAATTATTAATAATTTTCTTACATTATTAATAATAACCTAGTGTTTGTTGAAATGTGAATAATTCATTGAAATTAATTACTTTTTGTAGTTATTATTAATAATTAACTACAAACATTGGTAAAAGTAATAAAATTAAATAAGACCCCAAGTTTTGTTGTCCAGCAGGGATTTTCTTATAATATCACACACAGTCTTATAATTGTACTTGTCTCAGATCACACAAATAAACACTTGTTTGTGTTCGGTTAATGTTAAAACTTGTTTTAAAACAAGGGCCCACTTGTACTTGTTTAAAAAAATAGAGATATTATATCATTCGCGTTTTTATTCAAGATGTTGTAATTTTAAATAATTAAACCGATTGCAATTTTTTCTAATAGCTGAAACATATCTACATCTCTATTTTATAAAATTACTGAACCGATTCTGAAAAAACTTGCACTGTTCCCTAAAAAAAAAATAACCATCATCCAGCGTTTTGCGTAGTATCGATCCGCCACTCGTTATTAAGCTTACGCGTGGTGACATGACTTCCAGGTAGAACCCTACCTGCCCTATGGATTTCATCAATCAATGGGTCATCAGCCAAAGGGTTCCGGCAGTACCCGAGGGTCACAATGGGTCCAAACGGTACCATTTACCCCAGGGTCCTATGGGTCCCTAAGGGTCCCATTAGCTTCCAAAGATCCCATTGGTTTCCATGGGTCCCATTGGATTCCATGGGTCCCATTGGGTCTCATGGGTCCCATAGGGTTCCATGGGTCTCTTGGATCTCGTTGAGTGTCATAGGTTTCATGGGTCCCATTGGGAACCATAGAATCACATTGGAACCCACTGGGTTCCATGTATCTCATTGGGTTCCATGGGTCCGATTGGATCCCATTAGGTCCCATCGGTACCATTGGGTTCCATTTTGGCACCATCCACAGAGCTAAGAACGAGTAAATACGAAATTATTGCTGACGTCACAGAGAGTGGCGGATCGATTCTACCGGTTTAAAAATTGAGCTCCAGGTCTTTTTAAGTCTCCACTACTGGAGTACTACTCTCTGTACTACCAGAGCCATATATTAGCCAGAGTGCTTAGGTTTGGTTTTAAAAAAATATTACATTTATCGGTATTAAGCTTTGAACCGTTATTTGAAGCCTAAATAATATATTTGAGTAGCATACCTGATTTCCGGTAACGAGTCGGTCTCTGATTGGATACTCCTACCCTTTTCACCCTTCCATCATGTGACGTCACGTCCTGTGCACCGGGCGTGGGGACGCGCGCGGCCACATTTCCTCATTGGCGTCTTGCTTTCCATAGCGATCGGTCGTTTTTAAAATAAGTAAGTACTTGCGTAATAAGTTTTATAACAGATAATGTTGTAAAACTATATTTTAAATTTCAAACTTTTTATTAAACGGTGTTACCGTTCGATATTTTTTTTTTTTTTATATAAAACTGTTCGTGTTTAGAGATGGAGAACGTTACTATTGAAGAAATTTCTTGTGATTCTGATGTGTCTTCGCGTTCTTCATCGTCGTTGGATACTCCTGCCGCGTGTGTTTTACCGGTTGAAGCAGAAGTTCATGCTGCGCCAAACAAGGCTGTGAAACGAAAGGTGAAACATTCCAAGAAGAAGGCAAAGAGGCGACGAGAAACGGATGAGGCTATCCGTCTTTTGGCTGATCAAGTAAGTGAAATTAAAAATTTTATTAATAGTACGGTTGCATTCCAACCTGCTTATCATTCGACTGAATATGTTCAAAACCCAGATGCCTCTGATGTTAGTGCAGACGTTAGTAGAGAACTTTATGCCGAGATTGAAGTTGATCCGAAAACACAGACAGCTGTGCACGAGTCTTCTGCACCTGTGAATACTTTTGGTTTATCTTTAAACACTGTTTTAAAAGAGCCTACTATTCCTAAATCGTCTGAATCCCATTTGGATTTGCTGAAAACCATGCATCATTTTAATTCTAACGATTGGGACAACGTTCGCTATGCGGATGTCCAAAAACAGTATTGTTCTTCACCTGGTTTTACCTATTTGGATACAAACGACGAGCTCAAACCATACGATAAAAATAACTCATTGGCATTAGTTGAGCGCGGTTTTGCTGCTATCACCCAGGCTCTGATAAAACAAAATGAAGCTGCGCAACAGGGCTTTCAAGAATTGCTTGAGTGGTCAAAATTACATAATAGTGTTAGTACAAAAGATTTACAAGAAAAAATTTACGATAATTTTGTTAATGGTGCATTTCAAAAAATCAGCAACGATGCTTTACAACTAACTTGTGGTCATAGAGCCGAGATGATACAGCAAAGACGCGATCTTTTACTACGCTCAGTTAAAGACAGTTTCTTAAAATCAAGCCTCCGTAAGATTCCACCCTCTTGCGAAAGTCTATTCGAAAAAGTTGAACTATCAACTGCTATTGAAAAAGCTGGTGGAACTAGCAAAATATTTTGGCCGCCCCGAGCGCCTTCTCAAAACAAATCTGCTGCGCAAGCACAGACAGTACAGCAAACTCAGGCCATGCCTAGTTATGCTTCAAACTATGTTAATAAAATACCTAACATGTTTCCGTATCCTAATGCTGGCTATATGTATAGGCCGCCTACACAAGGGGTATTTAATTATGGCAATGTAAACAGTTTTAGTCAACCACAGGGCCGCGACACAGCGCGCCATTCTCAAAGATTTTTTGGTCCACAGCCTAGGCCCTCGCATTCGAGGCCTGGTCGCAATTTTCAAAGCTATGACATGCCCCCAAATAATGGCAACAGCCGCGCCCCGGGGAAATACACTGGTCCAAAGCAGCAGTCAAAGCGAAAATTCTGACTATCCTCATTTCCAAGCGGGTCGGTTGTCCGAGTTCGTGAGTTGTTGGGAGAGTCATCAGGCTCCTCCCGTAATATTAAAAATGATCCAAAATTTTTGCATTCCCTTTTCGGCCAAACCACCCTTAATAATACCCGACCTTGGTTCTCGTTATTTGCAAACTCCAAAATCATTGGAAATGGACAAGACAATAAATCAAATGCTACAAATGGGCGTGTTAGAACCTGCGGATCTCAGTCCCAGTTTCGTATCCCAGTTTTTTCTGATACCAAAAAAGGACGGATCCGTTCGACCAATTTTCAATTTAAAAAAGCTCAACAAATTTGTATGGGTCGGAAAGTTCAGACTGATAAATATGCACAAAATTCAGGGCTTCCTGCAGCCTCAAGATTGGTTAGTCAAAATAGACTTGTCAAATGCTTATTTTCACCTGTCAGTCGCCAAAAGGCACAGGTGCTTCCTTCGGTTGATATACGACCAAAAGCTATATCAAATGACGTGCCTTCCATTTGGCCTTGCGTGTGCCCCAAAAGTGTTTGCAACTCTTACCAATTGGACAGCCCAGGTGCTTCGAGAAAAAGGCTATCGAGTAGCAGTTTATTTAGACGATTATATTTTGACACATCAAAACCCAATTGTCTTGACTCATCAGGCTCGAGATGCCACTCAATTTTTACTGCAACTGGGTTGGCAAGTAAATTTTCCCAAGTCAAATTTAATCCCACAGCGATCAATCCAATATCTGGGGATTCATTGGGACCCACACAAAAATTTGAAAAAATTGCCATGTCAGAAATCGATGAATATCACTCAAAAGTTATCAAATCTACTCAAACACAAAAAAGCCAATCTGAAAGAGATTCAGAGTATCATAGGTCTAGTCAACTTTGCCAGCTTTCCAGTTCCGAGGGGTCGTTTGAACCATCGTTACCTTCAAAGACATTGTCATTTCCTTATGCTGCTAAGTCCTCAAATCCGTTACCCGATTCCACAGGAAGTTTTAAAAGAATTAACCTGGTGGATGAGCAATGTCAAAAAGAGCTCTCCTATTCATTACCCACCGATAGCAAACTACCTGGTCACGGACGCTTCGGGCGTTGCTTGGGGAGCCCAACTCAACAACGAGAAGCTGTCCGGCCAGTGGAATCAGCAGGAAACAAATATGAGTTCAAATTGCCGGGAAATGTTAGCGATATGGTACGTTCTCAAAGATCACGCTCAGAACCTCGCTGGTTCATCCCTAATGATCCAAAGCGACAACAAGTCGGTAGTATCGCACTTGAGAAACGAAGGCGGCACGAAATCTATCCATCTGATGCAAATAACCTACAACATTTTTGCTCTGTTGGACGGTTTCAAAATTTATATGGAGGTACATTACCTACCGGGACGTTACAATGCGGAAGCAGACCACCTGTCACGTCTTACAGGCCCACCAGAGTGGCACCTGTTACCAAACATAACAGACATCATTTTTGCAAAGTATGGTCAGCCTGTAATAGACCTTTTTGCGTCAGCCGCAGCCCATGTTGTTCCAGCTTATGGGACTTTAGACCGGACGGATCCAAATGCACTACTTTACGACGCTCTCAATCATTGTTGGGATTTTCCTCTTGCTTTTGTATTTCCGCCCCCATTTCTAATACCTCGTGTATTACAACACCTAAACGAGGCCAAGGGTTTGTACCTAGTAGTTGCACCACGATGGACAAAAGTTTTTTGGAGGCCGGACCTCAAAAATCGAGCCCTGGTCCCACCATTCACGATACGGAACCTAAATCAAGTCCTAATAGACGTGACGACGGGCCAACCACCTCCGCGGTCATCGGACATGACCCTAGAGGTTTGGATATGTGGGGGTGGGAGGACAGTTTAGAACATTGGTCAATCGAACAAAAACGATTTTTACAAAAAAGTTGGCGTGAGTCATCTATTAAAACTTATCGACCGTCTTGGCAAAAGTGGTGTGCTTGGTGTAAAGAAAATAAAGTTGACATTACCAGGCCCAATGGTTCTGACTTGGCTAGATTCTTAATAGATTTACATCAGGTTCATGGCTTGGCGTACAGTACAATTTTAGTATATAAATCGGCAATATCAACTTTATGCGACCCAAACTTACACAATAGGTTAAGCTCTCATTTGTTAGTGCGACAAGCTTTGAAATCAATTAGCCTAAATAGCAGGCCTGGCAAGTCGAAGAAAGCCCCAATTTGGGATATAGATATTTTAGTCAATTGGCTAAGAAACAATAAGCCGGATGAAAATAATTTATTCGAAAGTTCTTCCCGTGCTGCAGTTCTGCTACTCCTGTGCTCAGGCCGTCGAGTACATGACCTCACATTGTTGACTGTTGATGGGGAAAATTGTATTTTTTCTGAGAATTTTGTAACATTTTGGCCCAAGTACGGGTCCAAAACTGACACTGTAACAAATAGACAGTCAGGATGGCGCATTTTTGAAAATAAAGATCACCAAGGGTTAGACCCTTTGTTTTGGATTAATAGGGTAATCAATTTGTCTCAAAGCCGACGGGCTAAATGCAATGAAAATAATTTATTTTTGACAACATGTGGTACCCCTAAGGCGGCTTCACGTACAAACATTGCAGGGTGGATAAAAATAATTTTGGGAAAAGCTGATATAAAAGCTAGTCCAGGTAGTATTCGCCCAGCCGTGGCGTCGAAAAACTGGGCACAAAATTGTAGTATCGACGATATTCTAGCTCGTGGAAACTGGCGTACAGAAAATACATTTTTAAAATATTACTGTCGTGTTATAGAAAGGCCCACACCCACACCACAATCAGTGAGACATCTTTTTTTCCCCATAAAGGATTAAAAAACCTACATCATTTTGTTATGTATGAAGGATATTGATTAATTAATTTATTTATTGTAAGACGGAGGTTTAAGAGTCTTTGTTATTATTACCTATAACTATTCGATTGTTCTAAGATTGATTAATTTAATAAGTATTGAGATTTATTTTGACTATTAATGTTACGAATATTGATTGTTTTGAATATAAATTACTAATCAATAATGTGTTGTTATTTTTGTTTTAACGTCACGTTCAAATAAACATTTTACTTAAACCCATAACTAACTACTTTCCTATACCAAGCGTCGTCCTGTCCACCAGGCGATAACAGACACGTCTCAAATATATTATTTAGGCTTCAAATAAGGGTCAAAGCTTAATATCAGCGTTTTACCTACCAATAAAACGCTTATTAAGCGTAACCTTATTTGAAGCCTAACATTCTAAATTCTGCCTGGTGCAAACAATATTTGAGATCCAATGAGGAAATGTGGCCGCGCGCGTCCCCACGCCCGGTGCACAGGACGTGACGTCACATGATGGAAGGGTGAAAAGGGTAGGAGTATCCAATCAGAGACCGACTCGTTACCGGAAATCAGGTATGCTACTCAAATATATTATTTAGGCTTCAAATAAGGTTACGCTTAATAAGCGTTTTATTGGTAGGTAAAACGCTGATATTAAGGTTACATTATTAATAATCACCGACAAGTGTGATTAATTTCTCACTTTTACCTCGACTTTCGGTAATTATTAATAATGATAGACAATTATTAATAATTTTCAATTAATCACTCTTGCCGTAACATAGACACAAATATATGATTTACATTCTTGAATTTCTTTCATTTGTACATTCTTGAATTTGTAAAGTATTAGGAGTAATTGATTGGCGTCGCTACTGTGCCTAGTGTGCCCCCTTAAGACTCGATCAAAGCGTTGACAGGCGATAAGGTTCAGACCAATATGATCTAAAACAAAAAAAAAAGTCTCGTTAATTTATTTTCATATAAAAAGGTTATTAATCGAGCTACCCATAAAAAACTTTTCTTTAAGATTTAAGTAATATTTCCATATCATTAAGTTGCAGCTAATTGGCTCGGACTGCGGTAGGCCGGGCGCGAAGTTTTGGAGATCGCAAGTTGCGAATCAACAGATAAGTTAAGCGCATTTTGTTACCGGCAATATGCTGCCGGTGTCGTCAACCTTTTTTATTTCTAGGAATTTAATACATTATGAAAATAATGCATTATTCCATTTCATATCCTGTCGGTGTCCCAAAACGTCTGAAAAATTAGATTTGGGCTCTTCAGTAGGTGTTAACAGCCACGCCACTCAGTGACGTGGAAATGAGGTCGTACTTAGTGCAGTGAACTTAGTGAGTTACTAGGTGCTCAAGAAAAGGTTTTTTTAATTAATTATTGAATCAGACATTTGTCTCCCATCAAGTGACAATGACGATAATAATAAAGGCAATGATGCATTTTAATAAAACATGATAAAATTGTCCCGGAAAGTAAATAAGAACACATTAATTCATCATTAGAAGGTTACTGATACCTTTTAAAGATGAAGTTGGGTTTTTTTGACTGTAACAATTTTTTTGTGATTACAATATTGAGTTTAAAAAATAACCACTATGTATTCACAACAATATTAAACATCATTTTGAAACTTGTTTTTATGATATGATATTTTGTGTAGATATGCCTGTCCGGTGCACGATGAACTTGGTAAAGTCCAACTTAGGGAACGGTGCAAGTTTCATCGAAATCGTTTCAGTAGTTTTGAGATAGAGAGTTAGGTGTGTTTCAGGCATAAGTCGGTTTAATTATTTTTTATTTTTTTAATTTTTACTTTTGATGTTCTGTATTCCATTAGCGGTTCTGATTCTGAAATTTAGATATAGCTCCGAGGTTTATAATCTCGCTTTGTAGTATTCAAAGATACCTAGGTATATTCAGAACTATGTACCTAAATCACAAACTACAAACCAAAATTTAATTTAGTAAAAACGCTGACTTGTGTTAGCCTATTCAGGGATAATTTCTGGATGGCTAAACTGAAATAATAAATTATTTTATAGTCACCCTTTTAACAAACCAAATGTTTATTGTCCCATCCTATGAGATAGGACTCGCAAACTTTTGTGCAACTGGCAGAGGCTAAGTGTAATTATAATATTTCACTGTAACCACAACTTTAACCGACTGCGCAAGATAATCGGAACTTAACGTCCCCGGTGGACGGTAAAAATGGGCCTGTAAAGTTTATTGTTTTTATTTTATTAGCGCAAACGAATTTGGAGTTTAATCTGGTAAAACGAAATTTTCACCGATTACTACGCATCATGTAAGTAATTTGTTACTTTATCGGTAAGTTTATTTTGAAACGCTTCCATGCTGGTTTGATTGAAAAAAAAAAACATAGATTAATCCAGCTGCTTTTCTTCCCTCGGAGCCTGTAAAAACCGTTCAAAGAATTGGGCTAAGGAATCACGTTATTAGGCGATGCGGCTAGCAACCCATCACTTTTTTAATACGCTAAACGAGACCTTGTGATTTCATGACCTTAGGCTCTGTCTACCCCGCAAGGGATAATTACGTGATAATATGTATGAATTACGATAAAACAGTAGATAAGCTGTTAAACAAGCTTGCAGCTCGCACGCGTCACTGTCTGTCTGTCTGTTTCATCGACAACGTGTTTATTCGCCGCCTGATTTGCATTTATTAGCTAGCATCGCTATGCAGTGTTAAATATTCAGTAGAAATCATCATAATATTAGCTGACAGAAATACGTTCGTTGAATGAGATCTCCTTAAATATTTATTTTCATTTAATTGTTTATTTTTAAGTATATATACAACTAAAAGATAAAACATAGAATATACGACCTCCTTTTTCCTGCGCAGACCGTGAAAGCCCGTCAAGGGATGAGGCTTGTAACCCATCACTGTTTTGGTTCTGGTCTCCACCAATGAAATGTTAAATATTCAGGAGAAATCATCATAATATTGGCCGACTGCTAATCTTCTTCTTTTCGTGTCGGTGGCAAACCAATTATTTTTTAATTTATATTTTTTGCTCCCAAAATGCAGCCACTTGGATGGCGTTAGTATTAGCTATCATCAGATCGTCCAATGTACAGGAGCAGGAGCACAAAGAGCAAGACAACAAGTGGGGTATTGTTTGGGGGAGTCCACATTCGCAAAACTCATCAAAGTTGTTAGTAAACCCCCATCTAGACAGGTTAATAAAAGGATTATTTAGTCTTTTATCATATAATATCTTTGAGATTTTATCATCATCCTCATCATCATGTATTTTAATCTCCACTGCATGAACACGAACCTCTCTGTACTACAAGAGCCATATATTAGCCAGAGCTGTCAAAGGATTTGGCCTACACTCTCCACGCTTGCCAGACGAGTTAGAGATGTCTCATGTTTATAAGATTTGTTTAACTTGTGTTTCCTAAGTCGCCTTGTACGATATATACGGGAAAACTTGGGGTTGTCCTATTCTACTCTGCCGGGAACCACACGGTAATTTATTTCACAGATAAAAAAAGTTAGTAGTAAGATGAAAATTTGTGGTACTTATATTACCTCTACCAAATTAAATCTTTGCATAGAAATGGGACACTATAGAATACCCAAAAACAGACAGAGCGAGTCAGACTCACGCACGAAGTGTTCCGTACATTATCTATACAACATAAGACTGTCGAGTAAAAAACGACAAGAAATCAAGTTTGTTGAATGGGATCCTTAAATATTTTATTTATTTATTTTTAAAGTGAATATACAATTAAGTATTCTATGAATATTTCAAGCGTCTACCTGTTGCCTTTATTTGTCGAGTACAAAACTGAAAAAATCATATCTATTATGTGAGAGCCCCCTTTTATATTTATTTTACTCTGTTTTAGTATTTGTTGTTATAGTGACAATAGAAATACATCATCTATGAAAATTTCTACTATCTAGCTATAACGGTTTATGAGATACAGCGTGGTGACAGAAAGACAGACGGACGGATATCAAAGCATCAGTAATTAGGGTCCCGTTTTTACGGAACTCTAAAAAGAACAGTAAATATAATCTCCTTTATCCGTTACCACTTTTGTCGCACTAGTGGGCGTATAAGTAGTTACAACAGATCATCTGAATCAACACTGACACCAGTGTTGGCCATTTACACACACGAAAAACAAACAAACAAAAATCTGAATCAAAATAGTAAAAGGTTGCTAACCGCATCGTCTGCTGACATGTTTTTTTATTTTTACGAGAACATCATTATCATCATTATCATCATCAGGTCTTTTTTAGTCTCCACTGCAGGAGCATGACCCTCTCTGTACTACCCCGACCCATATATTTATTAGCCTGAGCAGTCAGATGATTTGGCCTACACTCTCCACGCTGGCCAGACGGGTTGGAGAGGTCTCTTTGATGTTTATAAGCTTTGTTTAGCTTGTGTTTCCTTAGTCGCCTTTACGACATCCGCGGGAAGACTTGGAGTGGTCCTATTCTACTCTGCCGGAAATCACACGGCTACCGGGAACCACTATTGATTTGACCGGGTTGATGGGTTGCTAGCCGCATCGACTATAACGTGGTTCCGTAGATTTTCGCTTGTCTCCAAAGGCTTTGCACCCTCTGACTACTAGAGCAATATATCACATACAGAACAGTCAGAAGATCTGGAAGAAGAAGAAGAAGAAGAAGGCAGAAGATTTGGCCTACACTCTCCACGCCTACCTGGCGGGTTAGAGAGATCTCTTTGCTCGTTATAAGCTTTGTTTAGCTTGTGTTTCCTAAATCGCCTTTTACGACATCCACGGGAAGACGCGAAGAATATATGTTTGTAGGGGGCATACATACCTATATATTCTTCGCGTCTTCACGCACACGTGAGCCGAACATTACCTTACTTTATACGATTATTCCCCGCCAATTATCATCTCTCAAAATAACGAACGTCACGGCTGGAGCTCTTGATATAATGTTATGAGTGGCAAAAATTAATTGCCCACAAGTTGCGCGATTTCAATGAAATATCGCTTCGGAATCGCTGCGAAATCGCCGCCTAACTCACATTTGATTTGCTCGGTTTAATTTTAATGGTTAATTTTAACTGAAGTTTAGTCTTTGATCAATGCTAGGAGATCGAATATAAATTGTCGAATTTAGATTTGAAGTTGCTTAAGTATTCTGTAGATCTCAAACTACGAAGAAGATAGTATTACCAGTATCAGACGGCTTTATGTTTTCTCTATGAAAGAAAGACTATAGACCATGGAGAAATTTTGGAGCGACATAAGAGGATTAAAAATACATTTTATTTTTAAACTTAAATTTTAATAAATTAAAGTTTACTTTAATTTTAAGAAATTAAAGTTTAGTAAATATAAATGTAATAAATTAACTCACTGCATGTTTGTATCGAATGTTTTATGCCCTAATATCTATAAAGCCAAAGATTTTCTGAATCTCTAAGAAGGCTTTACAGTTATATACCAGAAGTGCTAAAAACAGAAAACAAAAATAAAGGTAACATGGTAGACTTAACGTACCCAAAAAAATATGTCAAGCAAATTGAATAACAAAATCTACCGGTAGATAATCCGTGTAAATTAATAAAAAAATCGTTATCACATCAAAATTAGCACATAGTCAATTCCAGAAAAATCCAGAAAAAAGCATCCAGAAAAGATTAATTAATCCAGAAAAAAGACTTCTATATAAGATTAGCAAATTTGCCTTGACTTCCTCCGCATAAATTATAGCCTATGTCACCCACACATAAAATAGATTTCTATGCTGATGCAAGAATTTTGAAAATGGGTTCAGCGGGTTCGGAGATATTCAATGCAAACAAATAAATAATCAAATATTGCCTCTTTATAATATTAGTAAAGATTCAAAATTCAAATTGTCATTCTTTACATAAACTGTTCTTTAGAAATCTTTCTTCAAAAGTATCTTATAATTTTTTAATCTATCTTTACAACCTTTGTATCATCATTATCTGCGATCAGATTGCTGACGTTCTTAAGAAAGGATGTAAGAAGTACCCGAAACCGAAGAGCATGCATGGGGAGAGTGATGAGTTTAGATGAAGCTAAAGGGATTTGTCAGGATCGTAGCAAGTGGAGATCCATAGTTTTTACCTACCCCTATGGGAAAAAGGCGTGATAATATGTATGTATGTATGTTTCATCATTATCTGCTGAGCAAAGGCCATGTATACAATGCCTTATGGCGGCATCCTTTAAAAATACTCTATTCAATTCAGTACAGAGAAAAAACTATTCTGTAATACTTGTAACAATTTTGGTAAGAATTTAGAAAAACGACCCTAATATTTTGTTGTGCCGTGAGTAATTTTTATAATGTTCGTTTCAATAACGTCAAATGTCTAACTCGTATTCAAACCGAGGAATTCTCGGCCGCGGTCCAAGTAAGAAGATTTTCGCCTAAAAGTGAGAGAAATAATTTTCCTTTTAAATAAATATTAGTGAGATTTTTGTTGTTACAACATATTTTGTGTGAAGTGGCGTTCTAAGGGTCACAAGGTCAATATCGGAGACCTCGTTCTAGTAAAGGATGACCAATTACCACCACTACAATGGCTATTGGGGAGAATTCATAAGCTGTACCCTGGCGAAGATGGCATCACCCGAGTCGTCGACGTTTTCACCAAGAAGGGCGTATTGAGGAGAGCTGTTTCCAGACTATGTCCCATGCTCATAGATTCCCAAGAGCTTCTTGAAAGTAGTCCTTTCAAGGGGGGGGAGGAATGTTAAGGATGTATAAGGTCTAACGCCCGTGCCGCAGCAGCAAGACGAACGCAGGGGGAAGGAGAGGCGCGGGCGCGGGGTGACGACGGCGGGGGAGACGGCCGGAAGCTTCACTTGGCTTGAGGCGAGTTGAGGATCGCTCGCGCGTACTATTTTTGCATACCTGTACCTACCTAGATGTACTGTATTACATTAAAGTTAATTGTCGTCAAGCAGTGTTCCTATTTTATCCATATTCATCACGAAGAACCCTTGGCGTCACTAACAGTGTGTGACAGTTGAACAAAATAAGTGCTTTATCTATTTACTTACTGTAATATTCTTTGACCAAGTAAGTAAGAATAAATTTAATGAATTTAGGCTACACTTAATGAGAATATGATGTTTATTCATTATACAAAAGAAAACTTAATTTAGTTCAATGTAATGATTGATTTTACACAATCATTTTTAGTCGACCGACCCACCCAGGAAGAAAATCATCATACTTGTTTTTCGCGCGTATTGTAAGTATGTATATAGGTATGTATGTATGTCTGTTCTATAGTCGTATCCTGTAGCCTGAATGGCATAACCGATTTTGGAGGGATGTTATTAGATATAGTTTTTTTTTCGTATTGTTTTACGGCCCTGGATACAAGTCCTTTAGAACCTTTCTTCATTTATTCATTTATTTTGCCAGTTGGCTTCTTCCCTGAAGTGTCAGTGTCATATAAGTAAATGTTATAACATGAATGTTAGGAATCTAACTTACGAGTAGCTCTTTGCCCACTTTCATTTCTTCTTATATTTATATAAGTATTTATTTACCTTAATTATTACCACATTAATTTCATCGTGCTTAATAGAGCATCGTGCTATTATAATCACCTATGATTAATGTATGTTCAGGCGAGACATACTCAAGTTACATAAAACTAAAGGCAATGACGTAAACACTGCAAATGTCAAGTATTGTTTCAAACATAAGTATTTTAAAAGACATGACACGAGACAGACAAGTAAGTATTTCTTCGTAGGTTTCAACACGTATATCGCGATAAACGAACAAACTTTATTGAAACTAGACGCTATTCTTTATCGCTTCTCTCTTGCACCACGCGTCCCTCCACGTCACACGTCCAAATCATCCTATCACGCGGGGTCGTGACGGACACCCGTCCCTCCATACGTGACCTGGGAACCGAACCTAACGCCCACGATAAATCGCTAACATCGTTCCAAACAACCACTCTACCTAGACCCCTCACGATTATCCTCCATCCCGCTTCAAGACCCACAAAACTATGAAAACAAAGACGCGGGGAAGCTCTAGGAATATTGGTGTATAATATGGTCTTGTCATTATTGAACGGTGTTATTGCTATTATAAATAAGGATCTTATATTATTGTGGTGATATTAAAATGTTTGTTTTGTTCCGTTGGTCTACGGCGTAGCAGGTGCTACGAGACTACGAGTCGTAGCGTTGTTGTAGCCGCTCGCTACAGACAGAGTCGCTTAAAACAACAAAATATTGGAACTTTCAGTATGACTGTTCAAAAAAGCACCGTTCGACAGTTAATTACAGTATAGAAATGGTAAATACATAAAATGAATTAATAGACACTAAACATCAAAGGCACTATTACAAAACAACATAAAAAATGTGTGTTTCTCCACTTTAAACTTTAAAAGAAAGATGAAACTTTAAACAAAAGCTTATGATTAAAAGTAAAGGTGTATTAGTGTATATTTTTAATTTTATCAGTATTAATACCTTGAAAACAGACGTAAGATGCATTTGTTGAAATTAAAATGCTTTAGTTATACATTATGTACGTTAATTAAACACATAAAACATTCTTTTTCGTCAGACAAAAGACAAAATACCTCTAAACAGACCATTAGTATAATTACCACAGGATTTGCGTGGACAGATTTTTGTTTGGACCATTAACAAAGTGGAATAAAATAAAACACTAGGTTTATCAAAACATTTATTATTGATCTAAACTGCCTTTTTTATATTTGTACAATTGTAATGTTTTGTTAAATATTTAGTCTACTGGAAAATTTTATCGATTACACTGATTAGTAAGGCATTTATATTAAGCAATATCATCATCATCATCATCATCATCAGGTCTTTTTAGTCTCCACTGCAGGAGCACGACCCTCTCTGTACTACCAGAGCCATATATTAGCTTGAGAAGTTAGAGGATTTGGCCTACACTCTCCACGCTGGCCAGACGGGTCAGAAGCAATATCATGAATCTTATATCACACACATTTGGTTTACTTTCTTATTCGCATACTCGATAATTTTTTAGTAAACTCTATATAGAGTTTTGTAGATGATCGAACATGTGCATGATTTCATTTAAAGTCGTACGAATTCTGTTATGACATCCATTTGTACCAATTTTTTTTTTACCTAACCTATGCTGTCCCACTGCTGGGCAAAGGTCTCCCCCATTTTCTTCCACTCCTCTCTTTTCTGCGCTATCTCCGACCATTTCTTTTCAAATTTGTGTATATCATCACACCAACGCTTCCTAGGCCTACCACGCTTCCTGTAACCAATTACTTATACTTAATTAAAATTAACAGTTCAGATTTTAATCAAGTCAAAATGTAAAATTTGTTTAATAAGCAAGTCTTTTTTATTAAAGCTGCAAGCGTTTAGAATAAACGTTTGAAAATAATTCCGCTTTATCAAGGGGCTGGTCACACTCATCATCAAGTGAAAAACAGAGGAATTAGGCGATTCTTTGAAGAAATATGTTCCATTGTGGGTGCGACGGGGTGCGGGGGGTGAATGCTGAGATTTAGTGCACGCAAATCCCACTGTTAAGTTTAATTAGCGGCGGTTTGTTATGCCTGTGCCTGGCAGGTACGGATGATGTTTTTGGCAAAAAAAGATTGAGTACTGTATTCTTGTGACATTTATTTAAACCCAGTTAAGAAAAAAAAAACATAAAATAATTAACATGTTACTTTCATAATGTTTTTAGTAAATTAAAAATTCCAGAGGTTATTGACGTAAAAAACTATATTGAACAATTTTCATTACAGATCCATTTTTTTTTTTTCATTACCGTAATACATTTAACATTAATATTTTTTCATTGATCACTAATTAAAAAAAATATGAACGCATTTTCAATTTTAGAAATTTATAATTAAATATATTGTGGTGTGTTTGTAACTAGCGTTATTTTCGTTTGTATTTCGTTCAGTTATGTGTGAGTTTAGGAATCCCAATGAATAAATAAATTTAAAAAAGTGTTTCCAGTTTAATTACAATCAAACTTCAGATAGAAATAATAACTAAAGTACTATCATAGGAAGAAAATAATGGTTGTCATAAATAGCATCGACCAACACTCACAATAATAAGTTATCACATAAATACAGATGACAATCTCATAATGTTTCATGGCCCCAAACAAAAAGCTTCTGTTCGACATCGGTCGTCATCCGGGGCGTCTCGGCCAAAAGGGGGTAGCTTGCAAAACTATAAATTGTCCTTTAATTACCCCCGGGCAGCGTCACATCAAGGATCTAGACAGTTTTATGACGATTTACGGCACATTTCGATGCGGGGACCAGCGCGCTTAGGGATTCCGACCACCCAAGCCTTCAAGACCTCTTCCTCCTCGCGCGAACTTCAAGCGAAAAGAGGAAAATGGGGTTATGTCGAACGAAGTTTGGGATCTTTTTCCGCTGGTCGGTATACGTCACCTTTTACACTGCTGGGGGGTTTTAAGGCCTCCAGTTCTTTATGGTAATGAAATCTGAGCAGGGTGACGCGCGAGGTGATGCTTCTGAGTTTTTGTTGTGCCCCCTTTATTTATTGTACGTTTGAGGGTGGGGGTGCGAAAGTTTTCGAATGGGACGTGTTCAGACGTGTACAATGTTCGGTTTGATTATATCGAGTACTCATGGAATCGGTTTTCGTAGAGTCGGATTTCTAAACTAACTACTACTTTTATGTAAATTAGTATTTGAAAAACTTTATTTATATTAAATATAAATATTCAACAAGGAATAAAATAAAGAGCAACAGTTTATCAAAAAATATAAAATTGACATACTTATTTAAATATTAATAATAACTTTGGAACCCATTTTTGTAATCTTGAAACATTTCGTTTCGGCAAAAAAAGATAATTAAAATCATTATTTTAAATAAAGAAATTAATCAGAAAGTTATAAGTATTATTAAAACAAGCTATTTGAACACATCGAATTACAAATGTGTAATTAGATTTTTATTAAAACAAACATAGAATAAAATTACTTGGTCTTATCATCATAGCTACTCGTAAGTACTACCAAAACAAAACGCTGATCCGACTAAAGAATCCAAACAAAACATACAATCAGAATAATTGATATTCGTTACACAAAATCCTCACAATCATAACCGTTTAACTGCCAATTTTATTTGTCGATACAGTTCGATTCCAACGAGAGTTTATAAGCAATAAATGCGCAAACAGACGTTTCGGTGTAACATAAAATCAAATCAACAGTTATCCTGGGCCTACATCACAATCAGGTTTAATCGCGTATGTGACAAGTTAGCTCGTTGCTATCCCTGTCCAAAATCGCTTGATCCCTCAAACAGTTCACGTTTACCCCTATCTCCTCTCGCTTTACACGAAATGGCGGGCGGCGGGAGTTCAAAACAAGATGGCGGCGGAATAACACGCGCGTCGCTAGCGCTCTCCCGATATCGTCTTGACTGACGGACAAGTATGCATTCAAATAGCTTACTTTACTTCGTTCCTCCCCCTTAGAATAAACATCGTCGGTTCAGATCCGCCAATTTGGTACAGAATTTGTTGCGGAATGCCGAAATGCTTTTTGAGGGTTAAATTGCATTTAATTTGCACTAAACAACGTTGCTTTTGATGGAATTGGCTACGAAGTGGAAACACCGTTTGTTTAGAATTCTGGAATTCACTGTTAAATATTTTTCGAGCGTACAAAACAAAGGATTGTAAATTGTAAAACATGCAGCTACGTATATTTGTCTGTAAAAATCTGAATTTAAGATGTGTTGAATAAATAACTTTTTCTGCAATAAGACAGCTTTACTGAAAATAGAAAAATGAAGATTTTCTTTTCTAAATCGCGAGTCAGATTGCAATAGTGTTTTATCTTTTCAAAAGTAAACCTAACTGAAATAAGAGAACTTTTTAAAACTCCTACATAGACAGTAACATCTTGTCAGTCATTGAAACCTTCACTTTTTTTACATAAAAGTTGGTAATGGTTTAAAAGGTATGTACATAACCTACAGAGCAAGAAATGAGAATTTCGCTCTTTGACCTGGCATAACCAGTTCTTTAAATGTTTTAAACTACATCCTTCATCGTACTTAGGAACAAAGAGACACAAAATCAAGGTATACCACGGTGTTTTGTTTGTTTTTCGTGTGTGTAAGTGGCCAACACTATGTCAGATTTTTCAAGCTGCCTTAAGGCATCTGACATAGCTTAACGACTGGCATCAACGATGACAGCCGGGACCAACGGCTTAACGTGCCTTCCGAAGCACGGAGGAGCTCGAGATATTTTTATGCCACTTGCGGTCACCCATCCAAGCAGGGGCTGCACCAGGGGTTGCTTAACATACGTAAGCGCTCATAGAGCCTACACCCACTGGACCATCGGGCTCCTCACCACACCACGGTGTTTTGGCCGAAAGCTAATAACAGTTAAAAAATAGGCAAATCTGACGTGGATCTTCAAAAAGGAGTAGTATATAATCGTTATCTTTCATTTTTATATATATTTCCCAGATGTTTCCCGATTTGTCGAACATGCGTGGTCCGATCATAGACGTAGGTATAAAGATTTAGTTTTTTATTTGAAAGAATATATATTCTAATTAGTTTAGTCCCAATTAAACTTTATAAAAATCGGATAAATACTTGGCTTGAAGTCGGTTTTTAATTCAAAGATTACTACAGCCACATTATCGTCTATCTATCTTCGTAGCGTCGTCGCTCCGTGGCGCAGCGGTCAACAAGCCAGCCTGCGACACGTGGGTCCCGGGTTCGATCCCC
This sequence comes from Rhodophaea formosa, assembly GCA_963082605.1. NCBI lineage: Eukaryota > Metazoa > Arthropoda > Insecta > Lepidoptera > Pyralidae > Rhodophaea > Rhodophaea formosa. Next base: position 22,217,817 of record OY720209.1, read on the forward strand.
GGTCAGGTCATGATGGAAAACGATCTCTTTCAGAATGACCTGGGTCTTGGATGTTTATCTATATAAGTATCTATTATAAAATATAGTATCGTTGAGTTAGTATCCTGCGACACAAGTTCACAACTTAATGTGGGGCTAGCTCAATTTGTGTGATATGTCCCCATATATATATCTGTTGGAAGTATATAAACAACGCCTACGTCTTTTAAAAATATTGTTTGATGATCTGTGGTCCGCCCGTAGCGCCATCTTGTTCACTTCGCGGTATCACTGTATTACTTGCACTTTTCAATAAACCGAATTAGTTAAAACTCTCTTAATTGTATTATTTTCTACAATATCCTTCCACCATCCATCAATAATCCTTAGGCTAATGTTTTACTGCACATTACATCATTTTTATTGCACTCTGCACTCAATGCAACCACACGGGGGGCGTAAGAAGTAATTTGATTCAAAGAATGTATGGTTTTTATTGAACTTAGTGATATACGCTGACAGATGGAAAGGGGCTGTAATTGAACTTATGTCTTGACGGGGCTTCTTTTGAAAATGCTTTTTGGAAATTGCCGCGTAATGTGTCAGATGCTACCCCTTATATTGCGTATTTGTCGAGCTCCGTGGCGCAGCGGTCAACACGCCAGCCTGCGACACGGGGGTCCCGGGTTCGATCCCCGGTCAGGTCATGATGGAAAACGATCTTTTTCAGTATGACCTGGGTTTTGGATGTTTATATATATAAGTATATATTGTAAAATATAGTATCGTTGAATTAGTATCCCATAACACAAGTCTTTCTTAAGAACTTACTTTGGGGCTAGCTGAATTTGTGTGATATGTCTTTATATACTTATTTATTATTATTTATGAATATTTTGCGGTGATGTGTATTACCAGTTTCTTCGTAGTAAATAAACACAAACATATTTCTATATAATTATGACTTAGTTACTATTACATATTTTATATTTTGTGTTTCAACTTTCCCCAAACTCAGTCAGTTGGTTTACTTGTGAACCCTGTGATGTGTTTAAAGTCTTTGACGAACAAAAATAAGTTTCATGCAGCTTAACAACTTATACAGCGCTCTGTTTACAACTCTGTTGTTGCAGATGTCCATGGGCGATGTTGACACTTACTATTATGTATTTCGTATGCTCGTTTCTACACAATTATAAAAAGAATACAAGAACTCATGTAGATATTAATATTTATTTATAATGTGCACAATTTTCCCTAATTGATAATATTAATTATTGATATAATTAAAGATAACTGTCAAAAAATAAAAAATGAAATTATCACAGTTATTTTGGAGTATTCCACGGCTATGGGGTATGTAAATTGAACAATGTTATAGCTTAGTCGCGTTAGGTAAAGTAATACGCTTTATTATGGTAAACTGAAGTCAAATAAATATAATCCATTATTCCAATTTATTGCCCTGGAGGCGTTTTTGAAATTATTGGTCTGAAACCAATTATGATGCAAACAACGAGGTACAAACGATTTCTGTCACGTATTTTTAGTTGGTATACCCGATAAGTTTCAGTCAATTCAGAAGGCCATCTTGAGGGCGATTATCAAGGACGTCGCGACAGTTCCTTGTTATAATAATTATGCTTAATAATATTGATGCAAATATTATTATTCTTTTCAACATTAGATTCTGTCAACTCCGTAACCGCCGTGTGGTTCCCGGCAGAGTAGAATAGGACCACTCCAAGTCATCCCGTGGATGTCGTAAAAAGCGACTAAGGAAAAACAAGCTAAACAAAGCTTATGAACATCAAAGAGACCTCTCCAACCCGTCTGGCCAGCGTGGAGAGTGTAGGCCAAATGCTCTGACTACTCAAGCTAATATATAGCTCTGGTAGTACAGAGAGGGTCGTGCTCCTGCAGTGGAGACTAGAAAGACCTGATGATGAACTCCGTAACAGATAAATAACAAGTTATGTACTATGTATCTCGATCTAAACTACAATAAAATTAGCATCGCAATCCAATTGAGCAGGGTCTTCCGAAATGACGAAACAAATAAACAGCAATATTTGTGATAGATGGTGCTCCCTAATGACTAGAGGGCAATAAAACTCGTCAGGACGGGCACTTATAAAACTACGATTTATGTGCGTCTGTCTGCTACTGCTATAATGAGAACCCCGCGTTGTTTTGGCTAATAAATTTCTAGCATGAGTCATTTTGGTATTTACGGAATTTTTAAGAAAGAAATTTTATTTATTTGATAAACACGTCATGTTGATGGACTTGTGGAAAAAGTATTGCAATCGCTCGCTTTTGCTTCAGGCTTCGCTTCTATAACAAAGCCAACTTCAAGAGACTGTCTGCTGAAATGGGTACGTCTTGCGACAAGTTACGAAGTGAAATAATGCTTGGCCTTGCGGTCTTCACTTCCACTTGGCTTGATCTATGACCTGTTTTGAACTCACAATGAAAGATGCCGAAGATGCGATTTCTTTTTATTTATAATTTGAGTGTGTGTCCTCTATTTTGCCTGTTGGGAAGCAACGATCAGGTCTAGGGTGGTACACGAAAACTCAAATAATCCTAAAAAAAGTCCAAATCAAATCAAATCAAATCAAATCAAATCAAATCAAATCAAATCAAATCAAATCAAATCAAATCAAATCAAATCAAATCAAATCAAATCAAATCAAATCAAATCAAATCAAATCAAATCAAATCAAATCAAATCAAATCAAATCAAATCAAATCAAAGAAAATCAAATCAAATCAAATCAAATCAAATCAAATCAATTTATTGTGGAGCACAGGTTACAAAGGATGTTAATTTATATAATGTTTCACTGTGACCTGTCTTAAAAGACGTACAATATTTGTATTTTATATAATAAAAGTCAATTTTTAATATGTCTCATTTTAAATTTGCTTTTATAGCTAACATTATAATTTAGATTTATTATTAAACATTAAATTTGTAATTTTTAAATTTAAATTGTACTAGTCGGGAAACAGCGATTTGGGGAGGCAATTCCGTTCCTTCGCGGTTCGCTTAATGAAGAAGGTGAATCGGTGCGATGAGCAGACATATCGACCACATCTGCATGGAGTGCCCACTCATGTCATGGTGCAAGGGTATTATTAAATCATGCAGTTCCTGTGTCACTCCCCGAAATGCGTAAAGGAAGAGCTAGAAAGCTGACCCCAGAATATGCAAAGATAATGCAGATGCAAAATTGAACACGTTAATCTTAGATTAGTTATATAAAGTGAAGATAGACTTTATTAGCCTAAAAGCATAGAAAAATTGTAGAAATAAAGGCATAACGGAATCAAGAGAGTATACCTACATAATAATCGGAGTTTGAAATGCGAGAAATTTAGGTTTACTTTTACACGAGAACAGAAATGCAGTGTGCCATTTATTATCAAACATTTAAGGGTTAAAAATAACCTACAAATTTTCTACACGGTAAACTTAACGACGTTGTTCCCGTCCCTCAAAACAACTTGCAAACACACTGCCTTTGTTGTAAAAACATATTTACTGTAAAAGTTAATCAGGCTGGTATTACACCGGCTAAAAGCCCTAATCGCGAGGCAGAACGGCACGCCACCAAATACTAATTCTCTTCACAAAACGTATCAAACTTTTCTAATTACTGCAAATGTGATGTCCCTTTTTGCTATTGCAATTTTGTCAAAGTATTACGTTGTCTGGCTTGTTGAAAGCGATTCATTTTTTAACCTTTTTTTACTGAAGTTTGGGACGGCAGTAATTTTGGAACTAACTAAGCTTTGGTAATTTAGTATGCGACTTTTGTTTCGCTGTAGTTTTTTAAGAAATAGTTCAAGACAGACTTAAAATCACTTGGTAGTACTACTTGTATGTAGTATTTCATTTATCGGTAGAAGTGATTTCTGGTTTAATTACATAAAATCTGTGTATATATGTATGTAGAAAAATTAGAAGTTAGATCCAAATTGTTTACTTATATTATCGTTTAAACTTCTACCCCGTCGTCGATGAAAGACTTAAAAAGTTGGAATAGTAATAGAACAGTAAATTTGTTTTTATCGATACAAAATCATCACTAAAAACTAATTTGCAGTTTCTATTTTAATAGCTACATAAAATTACAGCATTGTCTCTAATTTCAAAGGACCTAACATATTGTGACAACACACTAACCAGTTCATTCCGTATCATCTATTATCCCGAGAAAATACAAAGCAAAAGCGACACATCCCAAATTAATTCAATAAACAACATATGCAAGCATCGCCAATAATTCGCACGCGCGTATCCGAACGCACCACGTGACCGGACAAAGATGGCCGCCGGCCTTTTGGCGGGAAACAGTCGTTGTCTCAGTAATGGCGTCTTTTTACGCTACCTGCTTGCTAATTGGGAATTAGGGGCCTAATGTGTAGGGTTTTACTTATTGCTCGGATTGTTATTGCCTTTTTCGATTTACGAATTTGTTTGTCTACTGCTAATTGTTTTGGGTCTTTCTTACACTTTTCTTAGGAGACTCGTGACTTTAATTTGGATTTGGAGTTACAGTTGTCGATGAAGGGGAAGTGTCTTTGTCAAAACGTTGGACATAGAGCTCTGGATTTACAAAATCCACATAAACAACTGGAATGCTTTTCACTTTGTGTACAGTCTAATTTGCATTATTAAGATGGCTTACGGGTTGGAAACTGGTCGTGTTGAAAATCCTTGGGGAAGGCCTATGTCCAGCAGTGAACTTCTAATGGTTGAACAAGAATATTATTAATAAATCGCTTATAAATAAACTAGTAATTACTCGCATTAGATGAAAACACACACAATATAATTTTATTTCTTTGCTTAGTTTCTTAGTTATTAAAATTACCTAAACAATAAAGGAAGGCATAAAACGTTTAGTTTTAATCATATATTCTACTATGATTATGACTCAAAGGTTTGTAATTTGTCCAATGCAAAATTAATGTGTTATTTCTTTAACCATTTAAACTTAGCGTCGTTTTAACGGTTGAAGAATTAACATAGATTCGTTTTGCAAATACTCTTTTAAACTAAAAACAAAAGTAAAGAATAGTTAAAACAATTAAACACAAACTCGTTTTAGAAACAAACAAAACATAATCACGTTTCCCAACTCCCTGCATCCCCCTGCACAACAAAAGCATAACACTCACCTATCACCACATAACCGTTAGCGTAATTTAAAACAAAAACAACATTCTGCTAATTAGATCACCTATGAATATGGCACAAAGATGGCTGCGCGTTCGCGCCATCTGTCGACTGTAAAACGAATTTATTTATATATCTAATTGTTCCGCACGGCTATGGTCGACGCGTATGCACTTAATTTCACTAATATTCCGTTAAAAGCGCGATTCTGCTAAAACAAGGGTTATTAGATGAATCCTCGTGAAGTTTTACTATGGGGTGGAACGGTTATAGCGACATCTATCTCTTGGATGGATAATAAGTTTTAAAAGGTAATAAAAATGAAGGAGTAAAGTTTTGGAAGATGAAGTTTGTGATGAGACCTTTCAGGGAAACCTTGGGAAAAGTCAGTAGCGGTATATAGGTTTGAGGGGAAGGATATTGACTCGACAAGAGGTAAAAGGTTATCGTAATGAACAACTCTTGATCAACTCAAAGGGCTTTATCCCTTATGGGATAACGACAAGAAGAAGAAGAAAGGGTAGACAGAGCCTAACGCCATAAGACTTAAATACCACGTTTCGTTTGTTGGTAGTCAAATTAAACACACTGTGAAATATATGATTTAAGATTATTTAATACAGTGCAAGTACCTACTTAGGACAGTTTTTGATATTTATAGTATTTAATAAAATGTTAAATATAAATAAATTCACGTCGTAAGATTTGTTTTATTTATTCTGTGGTCTAGTAAGTAAATCCATAGGAAAAGAAGAGTGGTCCTATCCAAGGCCGGAAACCATACGGCACGGTTTTAATACTATTTAACTTCGCAAATGAAGATTGTCGTTTAGTTTAGTAGTTAACTAGTTGCAAGTTGACTGAAATCCGATGTTTTATTCTTCACACGCGTTAATTGCGCGACCCTCGTCGGGCCTAGTTTTAAATGACAATTCATTTTGAATATTGCTTGTTGGTAAATACATGGTGATGTTTATAAATTTCATGGTTAAGGATTTAAATAGTCGAACCTTTCGCGCTGATAAACCATAAATATTTAATTAACTTATTCTTAGTTCAGTCGATAAAAGTATCTGTATAAAATACAATTCTCATTTACCGATAGTAAATTGTGTAAATAAAAAAAATAATTTACTGTTTTTAATGTGTTTTTATCGAATAACATTAAAAGAGATCGAATAAAATTCGATTACCATTGATTATTATTTTTCAAACTTCCGGTCTATACAACACATAACTAGTTTCGCTGCAACGACAATGGTTGTAAATCCATAGAAAAGTTAGCGAAAATATTCAAAAAGATTCGTGCTAATTCTCATTTGTATTACTGTGTGTATCCAAAATCAGAAAAAAATCCAAAAACTTGGCTGTAAGTTTTATTTTTCCTCTCAGATAATGTAATCTCAAAAGTAAACTATCAAATAAATAATACTAATAAGTATCAGTAAGGGCAAAATATTAAATTGGTAAAAATTCGGGTTACTTAAATATGAAAATAAGGTAAGCCCAATACGGGACGGTAATAATGTCTGTATACATAGTGATATTGGCCGTGTGAGGCGTAGTAATTGTATGTTAGTTTGGGATCTCATTACACAGAAATGAGAACGAAAACCACAGGTTTGTTTGATAAAGAAATGGTGTTTACGTTGTATTAATAATTAATAGGTGAACTGTGTTTTCTTTGGTTAATCTTACTATAAAAATACATCAAATAACAACATTTGTAATTACGCATTTCCCCCCTCGAAAATTATTAAGAAAATTTGATGGCAATTTGACAAGTAAATTTTTATTATTGAATGCTTTTGCTACAGTCGTTTTATTAATAACCAAAAATTTAAACATAAACAAACAAACTATAAACATACAAACCTAAAAACATAATTCTACTTTTACAGTTTGAAAATATAATATTTAATCCTAGAAACGAAACACCCCTTATACAAAACGAGGACATAAAATTAAATTTATATGACAAACTATTGTTTAAAATTCAAATCGTACGTGTGAAATCTTGCCCAGCTTAATTGTATTGACCAAGGGTTCCCAACGAATTAGTGGGGGCCCGGGGTCCGTGGGGGGTGGAGGCGTCCACTTTTGCGTGTAGGATACACAATAATATCCTGATGTAGCGGAGACCCTCCTAATGGCTTTAATAAAGGTACGAATTTACGTCTGTTGCTATTTATGATTTTATTTCGATATATTTAATTAAAATTTTAGTGCTGCTTTGGGTAAGGTTTGACGTTAGGTTTTATTGTATTGTCATGTTTATTGTTTTTGGATGGGGTAATTGGAGTGTAATTTCTGATCATGGCTTGGCTTTGTATATCTTCGAAAGTGAAATAAAAAAAGCTATATATACAAAAAACTATTATGGCGCTGAGCTATATATACAACGTGTTAATGAATATGCTAAACCTTAAGGTGGTGATTGTGCTTATGAATATGAACGATTTTTACTATGGGGTCGACAAAAAAATCTGCTTTTTCATATAAATTGTCAATAACCTACTCGACCAGAATATATGGAATAGCTGTTTTTTTTTTGTCAAGTTGCAGAGTCCCCATAGTGAAAATTGTTCATATTCATAAGCACAATCACCACCTAAGAGGTTTTGCGCTTACTCATTAACACGTTGTATATATAGTTCAGCATGTAGACAGGCAGTCTATCTGCGACCACAAACACTGAGAAGTGTTCAAAACGTTAGGTGTATAAATAATGTAATAAACGCGATAAAAACCGTATTAAAATAATTACCTATATTTAAATGTGTAACAATCGCGAATTTTTTTTTTTTTTTTTTTTTTTTAGACCCGCTCTAATTCCTTTTATTAATACAATACAATACATAATTAAAATAATTACACTATTTACATATTTACATAAAAAAAAAGAAACCGAAAACACAATAAATTTAGAATAATTCCTGCCCGTTTGGCATGGTGGCAAGAACACTAGCTGCGTTCCCCCGTTGGATAGCTATGCTAATCCGTTGGGCGAAAAAGCAGCCAGCCCTCTTATCACCGGAAGCTGATATAAGTCGTGGAGTAATCTCTTTAAAAAAGCCCCTTGCGCTAGGGCCCCATGGTCCCAACGTTTCTACGCCAAACGGCACAAATATATAATCCTCAGCTAAGGTTGCATACTTGCGCCGTTTGGCAATCTCAGCGCCTTCAGCAGCTGACCCGGCTCTCGTGACTGATCCCCTGAGATGAGAAGGCGCTAGTGTGTCGACGCAAGTAGCGTCCCACACCAGAGCCCTACCACGTTCCCATGGGATCAGCGTCATACCATCAGGCCTCTTGCCATCATCACGCGCCACACCTCGAGGTTCGAGGGTACAAGGTACATAATTTTAGTTAAAGAGAATAATTCATTACTGTCAAAGGAGATCACTTTTGGCTGTAATGAGTAGTTCTCTTAATTCATTAAATTAAAAATAGTGAAAACTTGAACCAAGAATATCTACAAGTTATTTACTAAGGCATTCAGCGATTGGAATTTTAAATTTGATATGATTTAGGACTAAAATAATTAATTGCTGGGTGTCTCACACCACAGCGCCTTAATAGTTTTTTTTAATACAGTGTACGTTCGTTCGTTGTCGGGTTCCGGACACACAACATAACTCAAACCGGCAGTCTTCTCCACCTGCTACCAGTTATCGATGTCACCCGCTAACAGAATATTACCCTATAGCCTCTAGAACATCCCTACGAGAGTACTTAAAACATTAAAAAGTAAAAATGGGCTTTTTATAAAATTATGAAACCAATTGTTTTTATTATAGGGGTGAGAAACTAATGCAGTAATAAGAAATACCGTAATTAACGTCTAGTCCAGGGATCATCGTTTATTTTAATTAGGGGTCTTTTTAGGGAAATAGTTTTTGTTTTCATTTATGAATGAAGACGAAAAATGAACTGGCCCTGATGTTTGAAATTATTGAGCCGAAAAATTTGAAAAAGAAATACTAAATATAGTGCATTGCTCGTAGATTACAGGAAAACCTATAAGAATTATATCAATTAAAATAGTTCACTAAAACACTACAAGAAAGTAGGATTTGGTAAAGCATTAGGTACTCGTACAAAGTGTAAAGACTGCTGTTCGAATCCTGCCAGCGTGAATTATTTTCCGATATCTTATTTCTTAATTTATTAAAGAGTACTTATATCTTTATTGTGAATGCATTGTCGAGCTCCGTGGCGCAGCGGTCAACACGCCTGCCTGCGACACGGAGGTCCCGGGTTCGATCCCCGGTCAGGTCAAGATGGAAAATGATCTTTTTCAGATTGACCTGGGTCTTGGATGTTTATCTATATATGTATTTGTTATAAAATATAGTATCGTTGAGTTAGTATCCCATAATACAAGTCTTACTAAGAACTTACTTTGGGGCTAGCTCAATCTGTGTGATTTGTCCGTATATATTTATTATTATTATTTATTTAATGCATGCAAAATTTAAAGATAGTAGGAGTTAACTCGCTTTTTACTGATTGTACCCTCTCCACGCGAAATCAACTCCCACTTGGCCGGATTTCATACTCTACTTTTTCTAACACCTACGCAGACAATTAACCCAAGCAATCACCGAAAACAGTTCCAACGTAACACAAAACGCCATAAACAATCAGGACAATGGTTTCAAAGGGTTGCGTCCCTTCAAATCAAACACATTTTCGATTCTCATCAAAAAGCACCGTTATGACGGGCCTAATAAAAACGCCGGCAATATTCGCTGTTCTTGCAGCAATATCGTAATGAACAGCCTGTATACACGGCGGCCATTTAATCTCGCACCTGTATCACCCTGTACTGTGGGTGGTACAAATTACAAGCATTAGCGGATTAATACGCCGTCGTCAATTGGATTCTTCTACCTTACGTGGAAAAAACTCAGCTAAAAAAAGAAAGGAATTGCAAAAGTTTATGAAGTATTTTGTACGGAATTCTTAGCATACTCTTTATGATCTTAAAATAAAATCTTTTATAAAAACTCTTAGTTATACAACCTGGCCCATTGTGGGTATTATTGGCACAGGCCATGAAGCGATTATTACTCTAAACGGTCGCTAAACGATAAGAAAGCGAGAAAATATGTGGTCCACTTTGAGCCAGGATTTTTAGGCCATGTGTGTTAAAGAGAGATATCAGCTAGCCTGTATAAACAATCATAAAAGTATATGTAATGTGTATAGTCACATAAAATGTTTGCTAGCCTTAATTTCAAAACAATTACCTATTTTTTAAAAACGTAAATTTGATGCATTCGGTTAGGTATTCTTAAGTTTATCTTAGTGATGCCGACTCGCTTTAGCCCATGACATAAATCGCTTCTTCTCACAATCTGGCCCACAAAACACGGTGGGTCGCTAAACGGTCGGCAGTTAGCCTGTCCTAAACAAATACAGCCATCTGCGTAAGGGAGTTTGGCGCATTAAAACATTGTTTAGCATCATGTGAACTCATGTGACATTAGCCGATGTGCTGACGCGCTAATGCTTTTTTCTTGATTACTTGATATTGGTGTGCCGATTTGTTGGGCCACGTTCAAAATAATACCTTTTTTTTTTCTTTTACTTTATTTCTTAGCCATATCATAACGTTATTACTAACAATTTAAATACAGTTTTCACTTAATATTGTAAATTAACTGTTGTATAGCATAACTAGCTGTTACCCGCGGCTTCGCCCGCGTAATTTATAGCCTATGTCCTTCTCGGTACCCTAACGTATGTGTATGCAAAATTTCATAATGATCTGTTCAGTAGATACGGCGTGAAAGCGTAACAAATAAACAAACAAACAAACTCACTTTCGCATTTATAATATTAGTTAGGATGTCCTTCTCGGTACCCTTACGTATGTGTATGCAAAATTTCATGATGATCTGTTCAGTAGATACGGCGTGAAAGCGTAACAAACAAACAAATAAATAAATAAATATATAGGGACATATCACACAAATTGAGCTAGCCCCACAGTAAGTTGTGAACTTGTGTCGCAGGATACTAACTCAACGATACTATATTTTATAATATATACTTATATAGATAAACATCCAAGACCCAGGTCAATATGAAAAAGATCTTTTTCCATCTTGACCTGACCGGGGATCGAACCCGGGACCCCCGTGTCGCAGGCTAGCGTGTTGACCGCTGCGCCACGGAGCTCGAATAAACAAACAAACAAACTCACTTTCGCATTTATAATATTAGTTAGGATTAAGATTAGGATAAAATGACAATAAAACTACATATCCATCTTTGAAACAGTTTGCAATCGAAAAATGTGTGAATTAAGTTAGTAACTATGCGGTCTACCTTGTAGCAGGTCTTAATTTATTCTTATATTTTTGTACGAGGTTTGGAGTATATTCCAATCCCAATATCCCAACTAATCTCAACTAATATTATAAATGTGAAAGTGAATTTGTATATTTGTTTGTTTTAACGCTTTCAAGCTTTATCTACCAAACCGATCATCATGAAATTTTTCATACGCGTTGATAATGCTACAGAGAAAGAACATAGGCTATATCACGCGGGTAACAGCTAGTACGTCATATGTGACCCGAAAATGCCGGTTAAAATCCATCATTAGACCTGTCCTTCTATATGGGAGTGAAGCGTGCCCTGTGCTCGAGCGGCGCAAGAGCGCGCTGTGTGTCACGGCACGGAGATGAATATGTTGCGCTGGATGTGCGGAGTCTCTCGAAGAGATCGAGTGAGAAACTCCTGCATCCGCGGCAGCCTTCATGTCCGTGACATAGCAGACAAGTTTCAAGAGCTGGTACGGTCACGTTTTGCGAAAACCGGCAAATTACATAGGGAACATATGTCTGGCCATGCCACCTCCTCCGGTCCCTGGCAGAAGGGGGAAACCCAAGAAATGTTGGCTTGATGTCGTTACGGATGATATGCGTGCCAATGGCCTCACAAGCAAGGATGCTAAAGACAGTGCGAAGTAGAGAAGCAAAAGCCGGAAAGCGGACCCCGGGCTCCGAAGCACCCCAGCTGAGGATGCAACTGGGACAGCGCTCAGATGAGAGAGAGAGAGAGAGAGAACAGCTAGTATCTTATATTATATTCTTTTCGTATGTTTCATATAAAAAGATGCAACATCAATCACGATCGTTGGAAAAGTTTGGCTGCGCAGAGGACTGAGTGGAGACGGCTGGTGCAGCATAATGTTACCTTATTTGAGGACAGTAGGAGGCTTGCACTTGATTTGTCCAAATTGTGCACGTACATTCGTAGCGAAGATAGGGTACATAAGCCATATGAGGACACCAACCTAGTTCCTGATTTTATATTTATTTAGGACTTTGCCAGTCACCGTAGCCGAAAACGGCCAGGGATATTATTATTATGATATTATAACTATATTGTCATTGGTAATAGTTATTAGCAAGGAGTTTGACCCTTAAGCGCCGCATAGCAATCCTCCGGCTTCGTTGAACGCTCGGGGCTAACTGACGAACTTTTAATTCCTCAACCAGACATTGACGTTTAATTGTGAAGAGTTTAGAAGCAATGGAGTTAGCATTCATCCATAAAGTCGGTGCAGCTAGGCTATCATTCTTATTTTTTTTTGAGGTACGGCTATAAAAACAAAACAGAGAGGAAAGTTTAAAAAAGGTATTTTAAAGTTTTGTTTTGCGTTAATAAATTAATGTATTTAATTTTTTTTGAATTTTATTTGGGCATTATGAGAAGTCTAAAAGGGGTTTTAACTACGAATGAGATGTAAGCAATATTAATTGATTGAACTGTCAGTTACTTTATCAGTGTATGTGGGAGTGTCAATTATCGCTTCTTAACTTTCATCGTGGGCTAAGCGAAAAGAAAAAACTGAATATTTCGTGGCCTTTGGTCTAAAACCTATACCATGTGATCTCCGTAGAGGATAATGAAGTAGTTATTTTTAATTCAAACACTGTCAAAGTGAAATGGTCGCCATGTCAAACTGACACTGGATCTTGGATAACCTTAATGATAAATAAAAAAATCGCGTTCCTACATTTATCTACTTTTTTGGTCAACATGGAAGTTCCATGTTGAATTTCATCTTATTTTAAACGTATTGAAATATTTGACTAATAAAATCGGCGATCGTTCTTTTCATTTAGTAAATTGTCAATAAGTGTGAAAAAGTCTATTGAAAAGAATTTGCCATTTCTATGAGAATGAGCCTGAGTGGCCCCCTTTTGGTGCCATACTCTGATATAGATCTAAACGAACTCTAAATGGAATGTATGTTTTTCGTGTGTTGCATTAAATAAAATATTTAAATCTATTTTGACTGCAAACTGCATTTAGTACTTATCTCCTTGGCCTCATTGACGTTCGATTGCGATTGGCGGGAAAGTTACATTGCACAGATAACGCAAAGTTTCCGAATGTGGACGCGCGAGCAATATTAAGATTGCCGGGCGTTCACTCGCTCAAATTGTGTTTGAGGATGAGATTTATCAATTTTCGGTGATCTGAAAGGAAAATAAAATGCTTTTTACAAAATGAAAAAAAAAAGTAAGTACTACCTACTACTTTTTTGACTTCCAATCAAAGAAGTGACTATTTATTCTATGGCTCAGTGGTGTTACACTTTTGAATTGTAGGATTCCAGACTACTGGGCTCGATCCTCGGTTAGGGCAAGATGGAAAACCAACTTTTTAATTTGTCCTTGATAGTTAAACTTTATAAGTATTTTTTATAAAATTAATAGTCTCGTTAGGTTTACATACTAACTAAACGATACTGTTTTAATTTTATCGACAGAAATTTACAACTTATATGGGGCTAGATCAATCTGTGTTAATTGACTCTTGTATTTATTTAAATTCACACAATACAATTGTACCGCCTTCATGTATTTGAAAAGGCAAGTAAGCGTAAATTTTTTCCATAATAGTTAATGCGATTCATAAAAACACATATTTTTTTTTATAAACCAGACACATTGCCGCACGATCATATCTTCTTTTTTAAAATAAACACAGAGGTTCAAATGAAACGGGTTTCTTCATAACATTAGCGCCGAGTTCATTCGAGATATACCTCATATAAACAAACATACGAGAACATAAGGAATATTTAGCCGGCGAGCATCTAATTACAAAATATGGAGAGTACAGAAGTGTTCTGCTATGTTCAATATGGTACAACATAAAAACGGTGTAAGTTTTATTTATCAAAAATGTAAATGTAACCCTACAGTTAGAACGGATTCCGCACATATATTGTTAATCCGATCCAGTCTTTGCGAGGCGTAATCGATTAATCCTACGATACAATTGTTACGTTGTATAATTATTTATGTACCCCTGTTAGTTGATACATATTTTTTAAAAATTGTTTTGCTACTCATCATCACATCGCACCAGCTACCTAAATTCTATTTTCTGATCCCTTTAAATGTTTTGATTTGTGTGCCAACACTGAAATCCCAATGGCTCTCGAAGAATATTCTAAAGAAATACTGAATTAAAATTTTATAGATATACGCCTAGTGCGACACTGAAATAATCCATTTGGATAATCATTTGACAGTTGTTGGTATTTTTTATATTATCCTATGATACCAGCTGACGGCAGTATATAATGAAACAATAATTGCTTTTTCACCGACACAAAAAGAAGAAGAAGAAGCTCATAGCAGAACTAAAACACTTATACACACACTAAAATTATTTATACAAATAAAGTTGTCACTCTGCGGGCCCTTTATTTTGAGTCGTAAGAAGTATTTAGCTGGCAGCCTAATCAAACCCGGCACCAAAATATTAATAATATAGTGAAAAGTAGTTGCCATTCTACAGACCCTTTATTTTGTATCGTAAGGAATATTTAGCTGGCAGCCTAATGAAGCGCGGTACATATCGACGGCTGATTTCTCCAGGGTGCCTGCCGCCACTTTTATGGAGATGCAGCTAAGAAGCGGCCTGAAGCGGCTCTCATTTCTGGATATATAATTTAATCACACTAAAATATTGTTAATGGAAATCGTTAGGTATTATATATTTAGTTACAAAAGGATATGCAAGATAAATATGTTTGTTAGTTAGGTACCAAGCAAATTATTATCTTCTATTGAGTCGTGAAATAGCTATCCACATCGTTTGTCTAATATTCAACTTTCTGCAAACCTTGAATTTTTTTACAGTGAAAAACAAACAAGAAGAAATACTGTTTAGGAAGTGTTTAGGCTTTAGTTTTGTAGTTCTGCAAATGAAAATATTGAATTTTCTAATCCTATCCTAACTAATATTATAAATGCAAAAGTGAGTTTATATATTTGTTAGTTTGATGTTTCATCCCGTAAAAGTTCCAGTGGGATTTGTGAAAATCGGCAAAGTCGTGAGTAAAAGCTAGTAATTAATAAATTTATGTGGATATCTTTTTTAGGTTAATATAAAGCGTTGAGTTTTGAGTTAAGGTAGAGTGTTCTATCTACCACATAGGCTGTTAGATTATTACAAGATTACTCTTCCGTCAAATTTTGCTTGTGTTCATTCTACATTCATTTCATTTCATTCATTAAATTTAAGAGCTGGGCTCTTGTCGGTGGAGCTTCTTCCATTCCTCTCTTTCTTCCGCCAGTTGTTTCACTTCTCTGTAAGTAGCAACATTAACTTTTTCTTTTATTTGTTTCATGAAGGTGTGTCTCGGCCTTCCCGGTTCCCTTTTACCTTCTATTTTTCCTTCTATTATGTTCTTGGCCAAGTCGTCGTGCCGTAATAGGTGTCCCACCATCTTTCCTCTTCTATTTTCAATGGTTTTCAAAATGTGCCTTTTTTCTCCTACCCTTTTTAGAACCTCTTCATTAGTAACTCTTTCTACCCTTTTTTTTTTTTTTTTAACGTGGAGAATCCCTTCGGATACCACGCGGGCTACGGGAAGCCACGCGTGGTTATGTGGTGTGGCCACTAAACTCCACGGTGTCACTACTGAGCCGCTATGTGCCGGGGGCGTGTGCTACTCTCGCTCCACAGCCCCGGCGCGGCGGTCGCGCTTAGCGACCCCTCCAAGGCACGCTCACGTCTCCCTCTTAGTCACAAAGTGACAGCAGAGGGATCGGAGCGGCCACCTACATCGGGCGGGCTATCGCGGTCAAGGGCTCATAGGCCCCTGGCCGCGACAACTCGCCCCCGAAGGACGTGCCTGACACCCGAGCACGCTCCTCCAACTCGAGAGCCATCTGTCAAGTGACGAAGTCCCGCCTCCGCCACCCAACTGGCCCTCACTTTTGCCCTGATCAGTCTCCGCCGCCTCGGACCACAGATCACGGCGCAGCAGAGACTGATCAAGGCCATCTCCAAATCGGCCGCAGAGGATAGGGAGAGCGGCGCATCGCCATACCAACACTCCTCTTCCCCTGCGGCCCCACCGATGCCGCGCCAAGCGCCACGGCCACGCTTGGTCGCGGAGGACAGGGAGAGCGGCGCACCGGAATACCGGCACTCCTCTTCCCCCGCGACCCCAACTACGACTGTAGGTGTAGGGAGAGTTCACCCCCTTCACCCACAGCCAGGCCACTCAATGTGAGGGCCTCCTCCGGTAATTTTTTAAAGAGGTTGTCTTCCTCTACGTCAGGCGCGAGGTGGGTTGCCCAGACCCTCCTCGAGCGCCTTCCGCCCGGTTCCTCTTAGCTTCACCGCGGGTGGCGAGACCGCGGCTACTAGAGCCCCCCCATCGCGACAAGATGGGAACCATCGGGGGGGACCCAGCTTATCCTTTCCATTCTACGCCAACACCACATTTCAAATGCTTCGAGCCTTTTCCTTTCGTTTTTTGTTAGAGTCCATGTCTCACAGCCATACAGTGCAATGCTCCAAATATAAACTTTAAGGAGTCTTTTTCTTAGAGATTTTGAAATTTTAGCTGTGAGAAGGTGCTTTTTTTGATGAAATGTCTTTTTTGCTATTGCTATTCTAGTTATTACGTCTTGAGCACATCTGCCGTCCGCTGTGATTAAACTACCTAAATACTTAAAGTCATATACCTGTTCATATATTATTAAGTATTGTAATTAGAAATTAAATTAAATGAATAATTATTATAATAAATCGAATACATATTGTAAAAATTTGCATGCTATAAAGAATGGCTAAGTATCTACTATCTTATCTTATCTTATCTAGTTCAGTATCATTAATTTTAATTTATTTTCATTCTACATTATTGTAAATTTAATATTCTATAAATTTCTCAGCCAAAATGAAGTTTTGTATGTACCACTTAGAAATGTAGATTATTTTGATCTTTTTCAGATTGGCCTGGGTTTTGGATGTTTATCTCTTTAAGTATCTATTATAAAATATAGTGTCGTTGAGTTAGTATCCCATAACACAAGTCTCGAACTTATTTGGGGCTAGCTTAATCTGTGTGATTTGTCCGTATTTTATTTTATTTATTATTTTTTGTTATAAGGAAGGAAACACATCAATATCTTCACTACTATATACTATTATACATTATAAAAAATACAGATTGCCTCATTGTAGATAGTCATGGAACCACCCTTAGGTACTCGTATAGTTGTCTAAGTCAAGCCGTAAATCTGCCTAACTAGCATCTATGATGACCTGATTCAGTACTTTGGGGTTGGTGCAGGCTCTCGCTAAAATGACACACTCGTTATGACAATAATCTCTGTGAGACGTGTCTTAGATTTTAATAATAGATTATTTTATAATTAAGCTTCAATTGAAATATATATTTTTAAAATTAATTGAAAGCTCCCAAAACAAGTCTAGATTGATACGTAATAATAATACGACGTAGTACAAAATGCAACGATGATCGTGATTCATAAGGAGTGTAACGAGGCACTACGATGATAGTGCAACGGGGCACTATGTTATTAGTACTACAAAGTGATATTCTATGTAACACTTTGAAGATACTGCTTCGTAGTGCTACAGACTAAAATGTGACGATAGCATGTTAGTGCTACGAAGTGATATGAGATGCTGCGATTTTAGAGTTATGTACACCCCGTCCATACATAAGTCTATAAGTTATGAGATGTAACAATGCGTGCTACGGCACGCGGCGGTCATGGTGCTACGATGTGCTATCAGGCGCTACGAGACGCTACAATGATAGTGCTACGGAAAGCTACGTGACGCTACGATAAAAGCACTACGAAGTGCTACGAGACGCTAGGATTAATTATCACTTCATAGCACTATAATAGTGCTATGAAGTGCTACGAAGTATTACGATGATAGTTCTACGGAGTGGTATGAGGCGATTAGATAGTTCTACCTACGGAGTGTAACGAGACGCTACGATAATAGTACAGCGTACGGAGCGTAACGAAACGCTACTATAATAATGCTACGGAATGCTACGAGATACCACGTGATAGTGCTATGGAATGCTACGAGACGCTACAACAATGTTGCGACAAGGATTTAACTTGATAGTGCTACAGAGTGCTACTTGGGGCAATATTGATAGAGCTATAGGAGTGCTACGAGTCACTACGAAGCTATTCCTACGGACTGCTACTAAGACTCTTATATATTTCAGTGCATTGCCACGACACGGTTATAAAGAATATAATGAGGTAATATAAATTCATAATGCTAACTCACATTTACCAGTTCTACAAAAAATACGCATTAAATGAACTGGATAAATTATGCTAATGAATTCAAACTTGATATTTTTTTGTACATCATTCCAAGAGCTAGTTTGAAATAAGCTCCAAAGATTAATTAAAAATATGCATATTCCGGACGTCAACTCGACTGAGAGATTAGGACGTTCACAGATATAAGAAATATGGAAATATATCCATACTTTCGATATGAAACTTACCTTGTTTGCACGCGAAATATATTATGCAAAATAATATAAATACTCGCTCCACGTTCTATCTTTTTCTTTCTTGGTTTAAGATAACTATAAGAAAAAATCTAGTAATATTTTAATATTTAAACAATAAAACTTTTTTTTTTGCCTCGTTCACTCTTTCAGGTTTCTGTTACTCCTGAATTCTTTCTTAGTCGAAGGTCTTTTTTTTCGTGTGTGTAAGTGGCTAACACTGGTGTCGGATTTTTCAAGCTGCCTAAAGGCATCTGACATAGCTTAATGATAGCCATCAGTGATGACAGCCGGGACCAACGGTTTTTAGTTGATATATAGTCAAGAGCAGATAAACTTTATAATATATTTGATAATACGAACAGATTTAAATTGTTTAAATTGATAAGGTTTATCTGCCCCCTGTAAATTACATTGCAGCAAGATAAATAAATATATAGGGACATATTACACAAATTGAGCTAGGCCCACAGTAAGTTGTGAACTTGTGTCGCAGGATACTAACTCAACGATACTATATTTTGTATACTTATATACCTAGATATAAACTTCCAAGACCCAGGTCACTATGAAAAAGATCATTTTCCATCATGACCTGACCGGGGATCGAATAAAAGATGCCGCAGGCCTGCATGTTGCCCGCTGCGCCACGGAGCTCGACTAGATGTTCAAGTACTATGAAAATATCACATCTCTTCATTTCTTTTACCCATGGAGTCATCTTTTCCTAGTTTTATCCAGCTATCTCCTGACGACTTCCACAAGTTATAATTTGATGAGGTCCTACGTTGAAACTTTTCAGGTACCACCTTAATATTTCAGGTCTTGTTTTTTTGGTATCCTAAAATGACGTTTTCTAAAGGAAAAATTGGAAATATTTGTAGTATTTTTTACTCTTTGGAAATACTGTTAAATACAAATTAAGTTCTACACGCTTCAAAAATCCAAACTGTGATTGAGGAAAAAAGTCATAAGATGAAAAAATACTGACACCACATTCGAAGTCGTTTTTTTTTCAAGACATCGTTAACTTGACTTAAGTACTTAATTTCAGTCATTCAAATGATATCAGATATATAGAAACAACTAACAGATTATTCCTGTCTTTGTATAAACCAATACAAAGAAGTTTGAGTGAAGAAAAAACAAATAAAGCAAACGTAGAATGCGGCTGTTACTTTAGGATATTTAGTTAAAAATTTATTTTTGGGGCCCAACGTGGTGTTTGTTTTATTGCTAGATATTATATCTTCGCTGGTGAAGTTAAAAGCAAATTATATTCTCTAGTATTACTGTAAACACATATTTCCTTGCACATTATCAAAATCCGAGTCGGCTTTTACAAACCCAACCCATTGTAACCATATCAAGCCCCGCGCCATTCACTCAATTAATGCCGCCCGCAATGTCCTCAATTATCTCCTTACACTGTCGACTCTGATTTCTCAGGGGCGCACCTTCGACACCTGCATATGTATAGATGGAAATGAAAAGACAAACAAACGACCTACTGATTTCATTTGTGCTAGGAATTGCAGAAATTATAACCATGGTTTACAATATAAGTGAATCAAGATTTGCTGGAGAAAAGCTATTTTGGTGCCAAACATGCAATTGCAATATTTGTTTATTTTAATATTAATTCTTAACTGTAAGTAGTACTAAACATTTTTATGAAATAAAACTGACTAATTGCAAATCAGATTCACGCATTGAGGGTTTCATAAAAAAAATATTGTATTAGTTCTTATTATAAAAGTTACAGATTTCAGGTGTTTTCCGTTACTTGTGTGTACACCGTGCTAAATTTCAGATTCTAGGTCAATAATAATAATTTATTCGTTAGGTAATCATTGTACAATATAATTTTTATAGTTTCTTAATCTATGGTATATTAGGTATGATGAAAAGTATCAAGTGCTATAGTCTATATAGTGTTTAAGGTGGTAATTGCGCTAGAGTACATTAAAAATAAGTAGTGAGAACGATATTGAAAAGATTTTTACACATTTGGCGATGGGAGACATAGAATTAGGCACTTTTAGTTCCAAACGTTAAGCGAAAATGTAATCAAGTACTAAACAAAGGCAAACCCAGCAGTCTTCAATTAGCTACGCCAATATGGCGCCTGAAAAAAGGCAATAGCAATGGCACCAATCGGCATGCAGGGCGAGACGATGCAAAAAGGCGCTAATTTCGCGAAACCAAAAAGTGTAATGGTTATGCGTTGCGGAGCGCGCGTTTGTCTCGCGATAACGCGCGCTTACAATTAACTCGGACGGTGTTATGCAGTAAGTTTTTAGGATATTAAGCAGAAGAGTGTAAGATGTAAACTCGTTATAATTGTGGCGCCCAACGTGTGACTAGTTTTCTCCACTTCCATTGTGTTGATATTGAATTGAGAATCTGGATAATTTGAAGTAGGAGAAAAGTTATAAGTAATAAATGCAGGCTAACGTCAAGGTTAGCTCACTGGAAATAGCGACTATTAGCAAATTTTGCAAGAAAAATACAGATCTCAAATTGAAACTAGCTATATAGTCTTCTTCTTATCGTGTCGGTGGCTCAAAAAGTCTAAAAGAATCCTATATTTTATGCCTCCAGTATTTAGCAACAGCCAACGCAATGCTATTACAATTTTATAACAGTGCTACAAGTATTTTCTTATGTATGTTTAGTTCGTATTAAGGTGCCTTATATACCGGAGTCATAAAGTCCAAGCGGACGAAGTCGCGGGCATCAGCTAGTTGAAATAATTAGTAGCTTAAGGCGACTAATGTGTAAATTTGTTGCAAAAAAGGACTGTAAGACAAAGATTTAAGTAAAATAAGCAAATCCTACTATCGTGATGTAGTCTGAATAAATTACTGACTGAAAGTGCCAGATGAGAGCTTTAAAATCTAACAAAGAAAGTTTTCATTCGGATAACTTTAAGGTATAGTTACACTACACAAATCTACACTGTGTTTCTGACATAATCTAAGGGATTTGGCATAATTCTAACGACTTATAAAAGTTACAATACTCTTTCAACACAAACACTTAAAAGTAAATGAAAAGTATTGTCTCAAATTATTTTTTGTTACAAATAACATCAATTTAATTATGCTTTTCTGTATTACATTGGTAATGGTAGGTATTGGTTCATTCTTGCATAATACTGAACGTTCTCGCAATTAGACGTGACTTGGCGGCTATAATCGTTAATGTTTAGCACCGTCCACATATTTCCGTACTCCGGCGATGCACCTCCGTCTAGAATGTATCTGCGGACCAATCGCACAGCATTTATGCTCACTGTTACTGAACTCTCTGACAGAACGTTCCATTTTTAAACGGCTTTTCTTTTTTCGACATTTATTTGTTTGTTGCCTGTATTATTATTAAAGGATCACTATATTTTATTTCAAAAAATAAAAATATTACTGTATTAAAGATATATTTAGATAGTTGCCTGTTAAAAAAATAATTAGCACCATTTTTGTTACAAGATAGTTATATAATTGTGTATCTGCGTATCTCTTTGTTATAGTATTAAATAGAATATATAGAGCAATATTACTGGACCGTTTGATTCCATTTTAAATTGACTCTTTATTATCAATGTTTAGTTTGTTACAAATTACTTTTGAATTCCTGATTAACATTTTGATTAAATAAATGGTGTAATTTAAAATAACGGTGTAATTTTAACTTGTCAATGTGTTTTATTATGTAAATAAAAATAATAAATATATAGGTACATATCACACAAATTGAGCTAGCCCCACAGTAAGTTGTGAACTTGTGTCGTGGGATACCAACTCAACGATACTATATTTTATAACATATACTTATATAGATAAACATCCAAGACCCAGGCCAATTTGAAAAAGATCGTTTTCCATCTTGACCTGGCCGGGGATCGAACCCGGGACCTCCGTGTCGCAGGCTGGCGTGTTAACCACTGCGCCACGGAGATATTTTGTATATGATGGTAAGAAAGTTCTTTATTCTTTTAAAGTAATGCAATATAAGGCACTTACGCAAGTGCTTGATCGGTCGATCGGAGAACAAGTTACATTATTAAAAAAAACCCCGACTGCCATTTTTGACATTTTAGCCTACTTCCACTTTATTGATTTTTAATCAGCGAAGAATACAAATCTGATATTATACCTCACACTACAGAATCGGTCAATTCATTTATGCTTCAGGAGGCAATAATGGAACAGATATAATTTACAGACGTGCAAAAAACATTATCTTCTTCTGGGTGGGTCAGTCGGGTAAAAACAATTGGCCTATTGATGCAAAGACAAGAGACAAAGGAAAATAAAGAAAAGTCTTTTAATTTAAAACTTCAGGCATCAAATACCCCGTTGATTATTGAAAATAAAAAGTCAAATCATTCGAAAACTTTCAGAGAATTAATGGGACATTTAATTCGGAATTCATTTCACCGATTGCAATTAGGGGGTGAGGAAAGAAAGGGTTCATCCCCTATTTCGCTCGTCATTGTCTTAGTCGAGTGGTTTTGAAAAATTGACTTTAATCATTACTGTGTATTTTATTGCCCTCTAACTTACTGGTTGTGGTTTTCAAGAATCATTAAATGATTCAATTTTGAAAAGTTTGGGCGTTTGTTTTTGAATTTTATGTTTTTAAAGTATATTTTTTTTACACATATTTCGCAACGAGGTTTAAATAAATCTGTATTATCAATCGAAATAACATAAGATGTACCAGCTGCTTTCTTTGGGTCTATGGCCCTTGGGCTCTGTCTCCCCCGCAAGGGATAAAGACGTGATGGTATGTAACACTTTTCATAATACAAAATGTACTTGAAAATAAAAACAAATTATATTAAATAAAGTTAGGAGTCGGCAGTTCATTGCAACCCTTCCTGTATGCCTGTTTGCCAACTTACTTGTATAAAAAAAACCAAAATCCATTCGTTGTTTAGTTGTGTAAATTTAAATAATAAATAGTAAGTTAAGTAACTAAAATGTGAATTGAATGTAGGATGAAAACATTTTTTTATGTGATAACGCGATAATCCTAAGCTGGAGATCAAATTTAATAGAAACGTAAGTACTAATACTACAATTTTAAAATTTGTATGGGTATCGAAATCGGTTCAGTAGTTGATGAGATATTTAAACAAAGTCTAATAAATAATAAATAAATATATACGGACAAATCACACAGATTGAGCTAGCCCCAAAGTAAGTTCGAGACTTGTGTTATGGGATACTAACTCAACGATACTATATTTTATAATAGATACTTATATAGATAAACATCCAAGACCCAGGTCAATCTGAAAAAGATCATTTTCCATCTTGACCTGACCGGGAATCGAACCTGGGACCTTCCGTGTCGCAGGCAGGCGTGTTGACCGCTGCGCCACGGAGCTCGTCACGTTGAATAACAACAATTTTATATTATTTATTACAAAATAAAACTAAGGATTTTTTTGCAATATAAGCGGAAGACATTTTTGATTTTACAGTCTACAGTTCATTGGAGACCAAAAATCACCTTATTTATTTAATTATAAACTTAGGTAAGTATATGTACAAACAAGCACTGTACACATTAATGCTCAGTCAGCAAAACTGATAATTGTAATTTTTTTTTGTTACGTAAAGTTCAGTTAGCTTGATACTTAGGTTCCTCGGGAAACCACCTAGTTTCTATTTATTTTAGTTCGTTACACGCGTTTATAACATTATTTATACAACTTACATTTCGAAAACTTTACAATGTATAATTATGTTCGTAAAATAATTTAATTTAAATGTTTAATAATCGCGAAAATATTAGAAAACGAATTTAGTGTTTTTGTTTCTGACTTAAAACAAAACAAACATTACTTATAATTCATCGTTTCTTTGTTCTTTTTAAACTTAAAGAAATAAATATACATTTTCCTGGTACTGTAAGAAGTCGGCAGTTCATTGTATTGTAACAGAGCACCATTCCTTGTTTAATTAAACTCAAATTAGTGTTGCCGATTAACAAGTAACGTGTACGCAACGAGCTAGGGATGGGAAAAGAAGTTATTTTAACTTTAAAGTTTATTTAAAACTAAACGTTGCTGTAACTTTTACCATTGATAGCTTGTTTGTATTTATTTTTAGTTGGAAATGAAACCCAGTTTAGTTTTCATATATTACAGGTTTGTCTGTGGTTTTTCTGGTATTTAATTTTATGGGCTGGGTTTGAGACTTTATAAACTCCAAACACCGACATGCCGTTATATCCCAGCTTTATATCAATGATTAACATACTTTTGTTATGTTTTTCGTATGTGTAAGTGGCCAACACTGGTGTCAGATTTTTCAAGCTGCCTTAAGGCATCTGACATAGCTTAACGACTGCCATCAATGATGATAGCCGGGACCAACGGCTTAACGTGCCTTCCGAAGCACGGAGGAGCTCGAGATATTTTTATACCACTTGCGGTCACCCATCCA
The DNA here is from genome assembly GCA_963082605.1 of Rhodophaea formosa. Classification (NCBI taxonomy): domain Eukaryota; kingdom Metazoa; phylum Arthropoda; class Insecta; order Lepidoptera; family Pyralidae; genus Rhodophaea; species Rhodophaea formosa. The sequence continues at coordinate 22,243,300 of OY720209.1, forward strand.
AGTAGGGACTGCACCAGGGGTTCCTTAACATACGTAAGCGCTCATAGAGCTCACACCCACTGGACCATCGGGACATACTGACCACCTTTTCTATTCTTGTGTGCGTGACAGTTTTGTGTTAGCACATGCGTCATGTCAACTTATTTTATCAAATCGGTAGCTAGTGGGTAACTATATGTTTCATGTCTATTATTCGGGTACATTTTTTTATTTATTTATAGGAAAAGGGAAATTTTGGTATTTTTTTTTTAAATTTCATAATAACTCTTTATCTTATTTTTATTTTATTTATTAAGGATTACATAAGAACAGCAATATAACATACAAGAAAATATACAAATGACATCAATACTATTAGTTAACTGTACTTAACCAGAGCTTGCGTTAAATAAGTTTATGTTATATCAAATTAAAATTGAGACTAAAAAGTAGAAAAAAAAAAACATAAAAAGAGAGAATAAACAATAACAGCAATCTAAACGTCATTCGTTTTCAGTAGTTTCATAAACTTAGGAAGGCTTTAGAAGTGAATATCGAGATCCGGATTTTTTTTTTGTCTAATCGTTATACAGGCGAGCCACTCTTTTGTGTAGCGTTTTGGACCATTTGTGATGATTCTTACCCCTTTTGTTTTTAAAATTGTTTAAGTCTATAATGGCAAAGTTATCACAACACTAGCGATAGCTCGTCTGCCGTCTTCGACAAATGAGCCGATCGCGCCCTCTTACAAATTGGCAACATTAATACAGACAGTGCCTAAAGTATACATGATGAAGCATAGTGCATCTATTCTGACATATAAAGTAAAAATATATTTTTGCTTTCATCTAATTAGGTACTTTACTTTAAAACATTTATAATCTTTAAATTCAGTGAAAATTAATTCAACAGAAAATTTGTTAGATGATATTTGAGCACAGATATTAGCAGAATTTGAAGTGAATATTATAGAACACCTTGTTAACCTTTTATAAGATGAATGTTTAGGTACGGAACCCGAATTTAAGTAAAATTAAAATAGATATCAGAAAATCTTTGCCAACAGCATCTTCTAAAGCGCAGTGGTATGCAAAACTATCGCCACTCAGCAATTAATTCTTTTAATCCTAAATCATAAAATCTAATAGTGTAATGCACTAATATATTCAAAAGAATGGCTGAGAACCGAGAGACATGGAGAGTACTCCACCGACAAGAACACCTTAAATAATAGATAGATAGACTAATATATTATTTTTTGTATTTTGGGTCACTTTTCATTAATATGTTTTCTTATCCGGTTTTACCGTATTAAGAAGGAACGTACACTTTCTTGTCGTGCAGACAGACGTCGGCGTATACCGGTATCGAAATAAAATTAAAATCAACAAAATATTTACCAATCAAAATAAAAAAAAGGTTCTTTTTTTAAATAAAGGAATGCACCTTTACTAGTCGCGCAGCCTTTACGACAGACGTCGGCGTAGATCCGCCAACGGGCGCTGTCGAACGCTCGTCTTGCGAGTACTCCGGGGACGAAATGTCGTGTGGTACAAACGCAGAAAAAATGCAGAATATAATGAACTAAGTATTTTAAAATAAAGGAATGCACATTTACTAGTCGTGCAGACTTGTGGTTCCCGGCAGTGTAGAATAGGACCACTCCAAATCTTCCCCTGGATGTCGTAGAAGGCGACTTAGGAAACACAAGTTGCTCATAGTCATCAAAGAGATCTTTCCAACCCGTCTGGCCAGCGTGGAGAGGACAGGCCAAATCTTCTGACTGCTCTGGCTAATATATGGCTCTGGCAGTACAGAGAGGGTTGTGCTCCTGCAGTGGAGACTTAAAAAGGCCCGATAATGACGATGAGGCTTTACGACAGACGTCGGCGTAGATCCGCCAACGGCCGTTGTCGGACGCTCGTCTTGCGAGTTCTCCGGGGACGAAAAGTCGTGTGGTACAAAGAGAAAGAACGAAGGGTATGACAAAAAAAGCATGAATTTTCTGATATCAGCGAAAGCCTCTAATTTATACCATGTGGCCCCATCCTCATTTAACATTATTGATAACCTCTGTGGCGTGGTTAACGCACCAGCCTACGATGCGAGGGGTTCCGGGTTCGATCCCCGGCCAGGTCATGATGGAAATCGATCTTTTCCAAATTGGCCTGGGTCTTGGATGTTTATTAATATAAGTATCTTTTATAAAATTAGTAGGTATCCTTGAGTTAGTATCCTGCGACACAAGTTTACAACTTATTGCGTAGCTTAATGTGTGTGATTTGTCTCTTTATATTTATTTATTTATCTGAAGTTATGACCGTTATCAAAGCGTTTGAGGTACTTGATAAAAGAATAAAAAAACTTATAAAAGTTACCTTAAATGTGAATGTGCGTTAATTTCCTTTACAAATAGACTTAAATTTATTTGAATAATGATTATAGCCTATTTTTAAAAGGCGGATGATTTGTGAAAGATTCAATTAATTCAAATTTACCCCGTTAAACACTACTGAGAAGACACAGTCACTTTTCTTGCAAAAAGCGAGTCAGATACAAACACAATTTTGATTTCTATCACTTCCACCTTGGGCCACCGGTGTAGCTGTCAATAAGTGCCGAAGTGATATCGGTTTAATTCCGGCGTGACGCGAGGTGAGCCGGAATGTTAATTACAGACTCCACTAACACCAAATATTTTCATGAAAAATACACTTGGGACTAGAAGACGGATGATATCTAGGGCAAAACATACGAGTAGTTTGATAAAATGGCAGGAAATTTTGCTGAATTATGGTATTGGGTCGTGCTCCGGCAGTGAAGACTAGAAGGACCTGATGATGATGATGATGATGATGGTAGTTGTTTGTTTTTAAGACTATATTTTCCTTTAATTTTCTTGGTTCTGTGTTGATATCAATAACATTTATTGACAGCCTCTGCAGTGTTGGAAACATATAGTATTCCATCATGACCTGTCTGAGGATCAAACCCGACTTTGCGATTCAAATGCAGCTGCGGTACCACTGAGCCATCGATATCATCAAATTTACAGGTTTGAATATTAGTGTGGTTCCCGGCAGAGTATAATAGGATCGCTTCAAGTCTTATGTATATTCATGTTGTAGAATGCGACGACTAAGGAAACATTAGCTAAATAAAGCATCAAAGAGACCTCTTCAACCCACATGTACCGATCTGTGCTGAAACTCGTCTGGCCAGCGTTCAGAGCGTAGGCCAAATCCTCTGACTGCTATGGCTAATATAAGGCTCTGGTAGTACTGGTCTTGCTCCTGCAGTGGAGACTAAATAAAAAGACCTGACGATGATGACGTAAGTATGTTTGTTCAATTGTCGCCTCCTGTAGCCTGAACTTTTTTTTTTGATTGGCATTTGTCCACGGCTATGTGACGTCAACGAAAAAATAATTATGGCACACGTAAAATGTCGATATAGCAGTCGGTTTTTTTAAATAATTCTACTTGATCATCATCATCATCAGGTCTTTCTAGTCTCCACCACTGCAGGAGCACGACCCTCTCTGTACTCCACGCTGGCCAGACGGGTTGGAGAGGTCTCTTTGATGTTACTAAGCTTTGTTTAGCTTGTGTTTCCTTAGTCGCCTTTTACGACTTCCACGGGAAGACTTGGAGTGGTCCTATTCTACTCTGCCGGGAACCACACGGCGACTACTTTTGATATAGGTAAACATATAATTATGAAGGTTTCCCATCAATTTCTGAATTCCGTTTCCTTAAGGGTCCCACGTAAAGCCGCAATCCCATACAAACGTAGTTTCGTTTTAGTTTTACAACAGTTAAGCCAATCTCAACCAAATTTCGTACATACGACCGGATAAGGCATATTGATGTTTATAATCAGATTTCAATTTTAAAAACAATACCTATACAAAATTACAGCGAGTACAAGTTTTCCATACGAAACTTCAACTCGCTGTAATTTTGTATAGGTATTGTTTTTAAAATTGAAATCTAATTATAAACATCAATATGCCTTATCCGGTCGTATGTACGAAATTTGGTTGAGATTGGCTTAACTGTTGTAAAACTAAAACGAAACTACGTTTGTATGGGATTGCGGCTTTACGTGGAACTCTTAACACATAACAAAAGCAAACCGTTTCAATAAGCGTGTCTGTGTCGCAGTTAAAATTGGTGTTCAGTTAAACAATGCTTGCGTAGGAGCAGAGTCCGTGAATTATAGATGAAGTTGGCGTCTTCATATTGTTTACCGTGTCGTGGCCGAGCCGATGCTAAGTGATTAAGAATACGCGAAGAACAGAGGGTCTATGGAGCATACGTGAGATATTGATGTAACAATTATAGATGAAATTGGCGTATTCATATTGTTTGTCGTGTTGTGTCCGAGCCAATGCTAAGTGATTAAGAATACGCAAGAAACAGAGAGTCTTTTGTGTAGACGTGTATCATTGATGTAACAAATATAGATGAAATCGGCGTATTCATATTGTTTGTCGTGTCGTGGCTGAGTCGATGAAAGAAATCGTTTGAGCTGACGTGTGATATCGATGTTATAAGATGTGTGATATCAATCTTACAGTTATAGATGAACCCGTCTTTATATTGTTACCGTGTTGAGTCTGAGCCAATGCTAAGTAATTAAAAATATATGTCGAATTAAATCTATAAAATGGTATAGACGATATGGAATTCATTTTAACCTATAGATAGAGTCTTAGTTATAACTCTTAAAAAAGAAATGTTAATACCAATCTTCATCTGTTCTCTTTAAGTCTCCACTGCAGAAGCAGATAAAAACTTCCAGATATATTTATTAGCCAGAGCAGTCAGAGGATTTTATGGAGGGATGTACGAGGGGGTGTATTAGAGAAACACGGTCGATGAGGTTCGTAAACTGAATGCATCTTTATTGTTGAGAAGATGGGTTTATATACAGTACAAGTAATAGGCATAGGTAAATTGATATGTTGTAGTCATGGCTATCTAGATCGAGGTAAGTAATTCTAGGCGTTCTAAATAGAAAAGGATAGAAAAGGTTACAAGGTTTAAGTAGAACAATAATGAGGCCGTGCGTCATACATCACGCCATCATGCGTGGCCCCATGCTGGCCAGACGGGTTAAGAGATCTCTTTTATGTTTATAAGCTTTGTTTACCTTGTGTTTCTTAAGTCGCCTTCTACAGACTACATCCACGAAAAGACTTGGAGTAGTCCTATTCCACTCTGCCTGGAATCACACGGCGCCAATTAATACCGATAGTAGGTCATTATTACGCTCATTAGGTTTTTTATTGACAGGAGCACGACGCTCTCTGTACTACCAGAGCCATATATTACCCTGAGCACTCAGAGGATTAGGCCAACACTTTCCACACTGGCCAGACGGGTTTGAGAAGTATAATTATAGTTGAATATATACTAAGTATTTACTAATTATTTGATATAGACTTGATTACGTCATGGTTAAATTGTGTACGTATAGACGTACTACGTATATTCGTAATACGTGTAAAAAACCTATGGAACGGTATTGGGTTTGGGACCCAATACCATTCCGTAGGTTTTTTATTAAATCCTACGATTTGATTAATACGAGTTCCTGAGAGAAATTGAAATTTTGAATTTAAAACTAAGATTTTAAAAAAATCGTCACGCGTTAAAAACAATATAATAACAATAGCGTCTCCACGGTCCTTTGCTCCGAAGTTCACCGCCAAACTACAAGATACAGTTCTCTAGTCAAATTCCAACTACCCGTAAGTTAAACTGAAATAACTTACGCGAATCGGCCGATCGCCTTTGTCGTTCTAAGCTAGAAGGCAATTATCATTAATTATTATTAAATGTGACATTTCAGTGATTAACGGGCCCCGATAACTTGCGCAAATAACTCAAGTTAAGCGAGGGTACGGCGTTTGAACGCTTGACTCTCTTTGTCAACTGTTTGATTTGTTGTTGTAGTATTGATTTCTTAATTGGTTGGTTATTTGGTTTGAGATATGAACTATAAAGCATAGATTTGAATTGTGCAATCTAGATTTTCTATTGATTTGCTATGGAGAGTATGCTCAAAGTTTCTGTATGAGACTGAGTCAGAAATGAGATTTCCAGGAGAACAAAAGTCATTGTCATAGCTCACCTTTAACTTGCTCATTTCTGTATGTGGGATCGGCACAGTATGTCAGTTATCTCCATTTTGTTCTATCGTCTACCATACTCTTGTCACTACCTTCAAGTTCATAGTCTCCTTGACACAATCCATTCATCTTTTCTTAGGCCGATCTCTGTTCCGCGTTCCATTCTCTTTCAAATCTAATGCTTTTTTTGTGACAAGACTGTCTTCTCTCCTCATCATCCCATTATAATTCAGTCTGTTTAAAGAGATTTCTGTTATTGGCGAAACGTTCATACTTCCCTTTATATACTCATTCCATATTTTATCCATTTTTGTCACTCGAAACACCCATCTTAACATTAGCATCTTTGTTATATGCAGTTTTCTTTCTTCCATCCCTTTTATGATATATATAATAACAGTCATCTGATCTTTAATATAGATCTTTCAGGAAAATTCAGTCCCTTTAGTAACTTGAAATCCAGCCTATTTCCTCTTTCTCACCCCTTTTTGGCATGCAAATTTTTCGATCAAAATTAAGATATATCGCTATCTTAACATCCGAATAGATTTTTGGGAATCCTTTGGAAATCGATGAATCCAATCTATCTGCTAACATCTCGATGACTCCCTTCTGATATAACAAACAAGGTGGCATTGTTCACAAGTTTTTACATCGGATCGAATTTGTTCCTAAACTCGAGGAGTTAATGGGATGTAAGGAGTGATAAAGATCGGAGAGTGATTGCTTGGTGGAATGGAGGAGGCATTGAGCAAATAAAAATAAATTATTTTTTGTTATGATAAAAGTACTAAGTAAGCGAGACCATCCAAGAAGAAGATGGTATGTTTATGCGGCTCATAGTAAATTTTGACGGATGAAGTGATTTAGTCCAATGGCGTACAATAAAGGATGATGATACCTTCTACCCAGAACTAGGAAGCTGAAGGCTAACAAAAAAAGTCGTATTACTATATTATTATCTTTTTCCCGAATTCTACCTGAAACATGCACCTTTTGTAAATAAAACATCATAAGGATTTTTTAAGTCAATGGTATGAAGTCGCTATTCATCATCTCGGGTAAATACTAAAAAAGGAAAAATTACTTGAAGGATTTGAAAAATGCATCTTTTTAAGGCGTCAAATAGGGGTTGATTTTTCGTATGGAAATTCTACTAATTATTCACCAAGGTATCGTATCCTATTTGTAACCAAGTTTGTTGAGGAAAAGATGTACGTCTTTAAAAACGTTAGCAAAGTCACTGGTAAATGCTAGTTTACTTTCTATAGTGACGGCAAAAGCAGGACCATTGATTTTTAAGTACCTACCAAAGGTATAAAATACATAGAATAGGCGTACGGTGTAGGCACGGCGAAGATATGGTGCAGGCATGAAACTATGACTGGATTTTAAGCTTTATTGTAATTCAGAAAACGACTAATATCGCAAGAAAAAATATTACGCCTCCTCTGCCCGCACGTGGCATCTTACGGGAAATTTCTCACGTTGCGTTCGATTTTCAATCCTATCACGTGTTCCATGTGCCGTATTTGCACTGTGCGCTTTAACTGATGGTTTTATGCCTAATGTCGCTAGAAGCTGGGTATGGGGTGCTCTGACATATGCTGTATAAATTTTAAAGGAGCAACAAAAATTTTATATACTAAATACCATATCATCTGATTTCGTAGCTCTATTTCGCAATAACCAGTCAGTCTGTATCGACGATCTCTTTGTTGCTCTTATACCTTGGATTAACTGGGACTATTCGATACCTGATAAAATAGGGCGACTCGTGAACAAGTTTTACTAGATATGTCATTAGGTACTTATTTGGTAGAAATGATGCAAGTTCAAGGTTCCAGCTTCAAGAAAGAGGTCTTTTGACGAATCCAACTCGGGTGGGCAGCGTTCGGGAAGTTCGGTCTTTTCGTCCAAAAGACGTCAGTACCTAAAGTTAAAAGTATTCTACAAGTTTTACCAGTGATGATTTACAGGCTCGAAGCATGGTCTCTTTCTATGAGCCTCATTAGAAAGCTCAAGGTAGCTTATAGAGCTGTAGAGAGGGCTATACTCGGTGTTACTCTGATGCGATTGTATTAGCTCAATAATGTGGCAGCAGGTAGAACCGATGGCTGATGGGTTAAAAAAGTTCTTGAATGGCCAACACATACCGGCATCGCAGCATTGGACACTCACCCACCAGTTGGTCAGCTGTTGAGAGCTCATCCGCTAAGCTTTGTCGGTGAACTTTGTTCGTCTACAAATATTCTCGATTCTGATTCCATCTTAGCATATTTAGTTTTATTTCACTTGGACTTATCCCATAACAATTGACTTAAATAAGTAGAGATTTCACCAACAATCTTCTTTATATCTTTGTTTCCAAGACATTTGGGCATTTTAATATGAAATCTCCTCAGCGCTTAGATCCTATCTGCAGAGCTGTATTGAGGTGTACAAATGAGTTTTCTGGCCATTACCAAAGTTGCTATCAGAAAGCGGATTGTATTCAAATACAAGATGTCGTTACAGGATTAGTAACTTTGAACCATTTTCTATGTTGAGTAAAGTCGACGAAAACATTTTCAGTAAAGTACTTGAAGGTATTTTCCAAGTTTTTGATGAATATGAAAACTTATAATCGCATAATATATTTGCAATCTGGAAAATTCATTGTGAATTGTTTTGCTTTTTTTTTTAAATATCACACAAATTGAGCTAGCCCCACAGTAAGTTGTGAACTTGTGTCGCAGGATACTAACTCAACGATACTATATTTTATAATATAAACTTATTTAGATAAACATCCAAGACCCAGGTCATACTGAAAAATATCGTTTTCCATCATGGCCTGACCGAGGATCGAACCCGGGTCCCCCGTGTCGCAGGCTGGCGTGTTGACCGCTGCGCCACGGAGCTCGACTGACAAGAAAGTTTAAATAAATAATAAAGCCGCTAAAACGCTTCAGACGCCGTCATGTATTGACATGACGTCACTTGCATGCAAACTCCTGTTGTAGCTTTCAAATGTAACTGCAACTGTCATTTACTATTTTCAAGTAGGTGACGTCATTTTTGTTTCAGCCAATCCCGTGCGTGTTTAATCACATGGTAAAACGCATCGAGATATAAGTACGTTATTTTTATTTCTTATAAAAAATATACATAATTTTGAATAATGTGTTAGTTAAATTGGCTTTAAAAATGTATATTGATAAGCTAAAAATAGTTTTATATATATTTTCATCTTAGGATTTGCCTAATTAAATAAATATAACTACAAAAAAAAAAAACAAGGGGTGAATATAAACTTAAAAATTTAGAATAAGTCCTGCTTGTCCTGTTAAATGACTTAACTTATGAGATCCCGATAATTTTTAAATAACCCAATAAATACATAAATATTTACTTTTGAGCCAAATCTATCGCTTGAGATTTCACAAGCAAGCTTCTAATTCCGTTATTGTCCGTGACAACACTGTAACTTATAGCCACTACGGCTTGTCAAATAAATTTATTTGCACATATTTCCTTGTTATTAATACCATCGTATATTACGTCTGTTTTGCCATTTTTATTGTAAGTAAACGTTGTGTCATAAAACAGCGAGAGGATAAAAATTCATTCATGAAATGCTCTTAGTTTTTTTCGTGACGTTGTAGATTATCTGACATTTGTGTTGATACTAACATGTTTTGAGATTTATTGTTGGTAGAACCTCCGTGTTCTCCGTGGCTACTTGATTAATAATAATAATAATAAAATTATTTGCACCAAAAGGTTCTGACCTGGTTGAACTACTGAAAATCACAGAAAATTTCAGTAGCTCTATCAGGATGGAGTTTGGTGTTGATAAATGTGCAGTCATGCATGTACAACGGGGAAAAGTTGTAAATTCAACAAATTTACAACTTTCTGAGACAATGTCTCTTAGATCTCTCTCGGAGGCAGAAACTTACAAATATCTTGGTATGTCACAGTCATTGAGTATTGCTGATGGGGACATAAAGCAGGCTGTGAAAGAGCGTTTCTTCTATCGTCTGACAAAAGTACTTAAAAGTCTTTTGTCAGGGGGTAATAAGGCGCGCGCTTTTAACGCATGGGTGATGCCCCTACTCACATACTCCTTTGGCATACTAAGATGGACCCAAACTGAGTTAGATGCCTTGGATAGAAGAGTCCGTCAACAACTTACAACGTATCGCATGCTTCATCCACGGTCATCTGTTATGAGACTGTACATCCCACGTAAGTGTGGAGGTCGTGGTTTTTTAAACGCCAAGACTCTCCATAACCGCGAGGTGTGCAGTCTTAGGGATTACTTCCTAAACAATGATTGTGGGATGCATCGCGACGTTGTAGTAGTAGATAGGAGCTTCACGCCGCTCTCCTTTGCAAACGAGAATTGGCGCAGACCAACGGTGTTGAGCATCGAAGACCGCAGGAGCATATGGAAGAGCAAGGAGCTACATGGGCGGTTCTACCGGGCCTTAACAGGGCCTGATGTAGATCTGCTCGCGTCGGTGAACTGGCTACGCTTTGGTGATCTCTTTGGAGAAACCGAGGGTTTTGCTTGTGCAATTGCAGACGAAGTCATGATGACGAACAACTATCGGAAATATATCCTGAAGGACGGTACGGTCGACATCTGTCGAGCATGCCGCCGTCCCGGTGAGTCACTCAGGCATATTATTTCCGGTTGTTCTCATCTGGCTAACGGAGAGTACTTGCACAGACATAATCTTGTAGCCAGGATCATCCACCAGCAACTTGCTCTTCGATATGGTCTTGTGGAATCTGAGGTGCCGTACTATAAGTACACACCAACGCCCGTTCTCGAAAATGGTCGTGCCACGCTGTATTGGGATCGATCAGTCATTACGGACAGGACTATTGTTGCCAATAAGCCTGACATCGTTCTGACAGATCGATCGACACGCCAGGCAGTGCTCGTTGATATCACCATTCCACATGACGAAAACCTCGTGAAGGCCGAGAAGGACAAGCTCAGCAAGTACCTTGACTTGGCCCACGAGGTAACCACCATGTGGGATGTGGATTCAACGATCATTGTCCCGATAGTCGTATCTGCGAACGGTCTTATAGCGAAGAGTCTTGACCAATATGGCGTGATGTTTTAATTAAAACCACAGTGACCGGTAAAATAGGAATAATTTATTTAAGAATATCTATAACTTATATACAAAAGTAATAATACAGTAGTAGGGGTGAACGTGCCATTTAACATAAAGACAGCAAAATCATTGGCACGTACCCTTAAGACGTGATGTGCTTAATTGACATAATACAAATTAAATAATTATATTTCCTAGTTAATATCACGTCGCAATAGTATTCCCCCTTTTAGAAAAAAAAACAAAAATAATGTAACAAAAAATATTAAACTTAGACAAAATTATAACAATCACAAAACAAAGAATGAATATCTATAAATAGAAATAACAAATGAACATAAATATCTTAATCAGCAATAAAAATGATACTTGATACTTCATGACTTGTGTGTGGCACGAGTCGCACGCGCGGAGAAACGCTGTGTAGGCAATTCCCAGGCTCGGTATTTGTGCTTGTCTGCATTTAAAATCGTTATAATACTCGTAGTAATGTTGAACTCACGTTGAACTTGCCGCTGTGTTTTGATGCGATTTCCATAGTCCCATTCCATCATCCTCTTTAAACATTTGCATTTGCCTTCTGTATCCTTCTCTCCATCCAATGCCCGTACCAAGTCCATAGCCGCCGGCCCAGCAGAATGATGACAATTATTACGAATGCGGAGGTGATGGCGCCGGCCCAGTACTGCACTTGCTGAATGGATTCCAGCAGTTCTGAATGTCTTTCACTTTGTGATAGATCTTCTTGCGGATTCTTGATATTTTGCACCATGTTAATCTGCTCGTTTTGGTGACTCGAGGAAGACCCCATCGTGGATGAATGCTGCTCGGAAGGATGATGGATAAATACTACGACATTGTATATCACTAATTAGCTTTTTATATCTTGAATCTTACGGTTCTTCGTGATTCTCGCCCCGAACGCGTGATTTTTATCTCTTGCGGACACTCAACATCTTGCTTATTGATCTCACGTTCGCTTGTTTCTCCAGACTGATTTATTAAAAATGCTGGCTTCAGACGGTTTATAGATACTGTTATTTCCTTGTCGTCACGAATTATAGTGAAAACCTTTTCGTTTCTTCGAATTACCAAATATGGACCCTCATATGGTGGTGATAAACTGGGGCGTAATCTGTCGCATCGCAGGAACACATGAGTGCAATCCTTTAGTCGGGGGTGAACGAATATATTCCCGTTTGTACTTTCTCTTGTTGGCACAGAAATGACTCTATTAATATTTTCTTTAATCTCCTGAATACATTCAGGGTAGGTAATCCTGGGTTCTTCTCCAAAAAAACTTGCTGGTAACTTAATGGTAGTCCCATAAACGAGTTCGGCGGCGCAGCAACCAGTGTCTTGTCGATAACTGGAGCGGAGTCCGAACAGTACTGAAGGCAATTCTTTTGTCCAATTTTTTGTATTTGTTCTTGCTATTAACGCAGCTTTTAAGCTCCTGTGAAAGCGTTCAATTTTTGAATTTGCTTCTGGATGATAGGGACTAGTGCGTAATTTGTCGATTCCCATTAGTTTGGCAAGTTCTCTAAAAATTTCAGATTCAAACTGTCCTCCTTGGTCGGATGTAATGTAATCCGGGCATCCAAAACGTACAATCCACCCTTCGTAAACTGTCTTTGCAACTGTCTCTGCTGTGATGTTGGAAACAGGAAAAGCTTCTGGCCATGACGTACATCTGTCGATCATAGTTATTAAATATTGTTTATTTTGAGACGTCGGTAATTTGCCAACAATATCAATGTGCACGTGAGAAAAACGCTTCGCGGGCAAATATTTCCCCAGTGGCGATATCGTATGTCTATGCACTTTCGCTTGTTGACATTGTAGACATGACTCACTCCATTTATTTATATCCGCATTCATTCTCGTCCATATGTAATTTTTTCCAATTAATTTTCTCGTTCCATTTTTTCCAGGGTGGCTCAAATTATGATAGCTGTTAAAAATTAGTTTCCTGAATTCTTGAGGTAAATATGGACGAGCAGTTCCAGTTGATACGTCGCAGTATATCTTGTCGTTAGAATGCGATGAGCGAACAAGCGAAATGCGTAATGATTTATTCTTCTGTAGCTGTTGCAGTTCGGGATCTTTTTCTTGGGCCTTCCTTAAATCCGAAAAATTGATAACTTGCGGAAGTGTTATTGTTTCCACCACTCTTGATAAGGCATCGGCAACGACGTTCCTGTCCCCGTCTACATGACGTATATCGGTGCAAAATTGCGATATGTAATCCAAGTATCGTATCCTCCTGGGGCTCTCATCAATGCTAGGCTTCTTGTCGAACGCAAACATTAATGGCTTATGATCGGTGTAAATTGTGAAAACACGTCCTTCAATTAATCTTCGAAAATGCTTCACGGCCATGTATATACCGAGTAACTCTCTATCGTAGGTAGAATATTTCGTTTGCGCCTCGGAAAATGTTTTGGAAAAATAAGAAATTGGTTTCCAATATCCATTGACTCTTTGTTGGAGGACTGCGCCGGCACACTTGAGACTAGCGTCCGTCATTAAGGCAATCTTTGCGTTGGCATCGGGAAAAACTACGGTAGCGGCGTCTCGCAGATCTTGTTTGCATAACTGAAAAGCTTCTTCAGAGACTGGATTCCACTTGATCGGTGTGACGTCATTCTTCTTTGAGTTCCTCAAATATATATTAAGTGGGGCTTGATGCTTAGCGGCACGGGGAATTAAATGCCTGTAGAAATTGACCATGCCCAGAAAACGACGTAGTTCCTTGACCGTCTTTGGTTTAGGAAAATCAATAATTGCCTGTGATTTTTCTTGAGTCGGTTTCATCCCTTGGCTCGTTATATGATAACCAAGAAAGTCTAACTCGCTCTTGAGAAACTCACATTTGCTCAGATTAATCGTAATGCCATTATCACTCAGTCGTTTGAACACTATATCCAGATGCTTGAGATTCTCTTCTTCGTCCCGTGAGGCAATCAAAATATCGTCAACAAATATGTATATAAAATCCAGATCTCGGAAAATGGAATCCATAAATCTTTGGAAAGTTTGTCCAGCGTTGCGCAATCCAAACGGCATAAACCGGAACTGCACCAACGAAAAAGGCAATATTACGGCAGTTTTTTCAGGTTCAGCAACTGGTATACAGTAGTAGGCCTTCCTGATATCAATTTTGCTAAATACGCTCTTTCCACTCGTAATATACGAAAAATCCAATAGCCTGGGAAGAGGATATCTGTCTGGAACTGTGATTTTATTCAACGCACGATAATCACCGCAAGGACGCCATTCGCCATTTTTCTTCTTAACCATGTGTAAAGGACTGGCCCATGGGCTGTTAGAAGGTTCACAAATACCCATATTAATCAATTCCTGGAATTCCTTTTTGGCTGCTTTATACTTGTCTGGCGGCAGCGGGCGAGCGCGGGCGAATACTGGTGGGCCTTTTGTAATGATGTGATGTTGAACGTTGTGTTTAACGGGTTTTCTGATTGACATCGGCCGAGTAATATCTTCGTATTTTTCCAACAGTTGTTTTACGTTGTCTTGTAAACCGCCATCAATGGAGCGAACAGAAGGGAAATTTGATTTATCCAAGTTTGCAGGCGTCTTCAGCTCTGTAATCTTGTCTACTAATCTTCTTCCAGATATGTCCACCAGTAAACGATAGTGCTCCAAAAAATCAGCTCCTAAAATTGGCATCTTGACATCGGCAATGATAAATGTCCACGTAAAATTACGTCGTAAACCCAAATTTAACGTCATCGTTTTCTCGCCATAAGTATCGATAATTGTTCCATTCGCAGCATAAAGTTTAAAATCACTTGCTTTCTCTTTGCCCTGTGCGTCTTTGGTTAATACTGAACAATTCGCTCCCGTGTCCACTAAAAATCTATAACCACTGTTTGAGTCGGTAATAGTTAGGCGTTTGGAGGGTTGAAGAGCACAGAGATCCGCCTCATTCTGTGCAAATTTTAGTTTTCCGACGGCTGCTCCTCGTTTTTCCAAGCACAAGGTTGGATGCATCTATGAGCCCTCTTCTTAAAACGCTGGTGATAAAAACACAACCTTGATGACGAACGTCCACGCGACCGTGACCTAGACCGGCCATACCGCTGATACCTAAAGTTGTCCCGTCGGCTAAAACGGCGCTCGTTACGTAGCTCAGCGATCTCCAGTTTCAATGACGCTAACTGTGATGTCATATGTGTTATTAAATTGACATCGGTGGCGTAGGTACTTTGAACGTTTTTATTAAACTGCATGTTTTCGTTTATCCGATCGGCCATTTCGCTTAACTTTTCCAGCGATAATTGTTCTGTGACCGCCAAAACAGTGGTAACCGAGGGAGGAAGTTGTCTCAGCCATAGCAGTCTAATAGTATCTTCGTTTATCTTGCCGTTTCCTGCTTCCCTCATTCGCCGTAATAATTGCGAAGGCTTCTGATCGCCCAAATCCATCTCCGCAAGTAACTTATGAAATCGGCGGTGCTCGCTTTCTTCATAGCAATTAATAAGCCGATCTCTTATTGCAGCATACTTGTTTTCAGATGGTGGATTAACTAAAATATCGCTGACCTGGTGTATTACATCTTTTGGAAGCTTGGACACCACTGCGTTGAATTTGTAGTCGTCTCCTTGTTTCTGGGGTGCTACGATGGCTTCGAACTGTGAAAACCATAGCCGAGGCGAATCCTTCCAAAATTCCGGCAACCGTTCAGCTATGGTGATAGAGGCCACGACATCTGTGCAGGAGTCAAACGATGTGTCTTGAGAGGCGGCGATGTTGATTCCTTTTACCGGTGTGACTGGAGCCATTTCGACGGTATCTTCAATGGAGATAAATGTGCTTCTTGAATTTTCAAACCGGTGAGACCCGCTTGTGGGAAGCCGGTGAAAATATGCACGTTCGATTCGCGTACTCGAAGAACTTCGTCGACCGTCGGATTACTGTGGCAGAATCACGTTGATCACGTCGGGGTCACCAATTATGGCGTGATGTTTTAATTAAAACCACAGTGACCGGTAAAATAGGAATAATTTATTTAAGAATATCTATAACTTATATACAAAAGTAATAATACAGTAGTAGGGGTGAACGTGCCATTTAACATAAAGACAGCAAAATCATTGGCACGTACCCTTAAGACGTGATGTGCTTAATTGACATAATACAAATTAAATAATTATATTTCCTAGTTAATATCACGTCGCAATAACCAACATCTAAAGAGGCTTTCGCTAGATGGCTGGATCAAGGGACAGATACAGAAGGCAGTACTCTTGGATACGGCACGGATTGTCAGAAGGTTTCTCTCGCTGGGGCCCTGACCGCTGGTAGCTTGAGCCTTGCCCCGCTGCTGGCGGCACTCTAGGTTTAGGTTTTTATAAAAATTTTATGTTTTGTATTATATTTTTATATTTTACTTTTTATATACTAACAACTTTGAGGATACTATTATCAGAATTACGCAATCTTTCCCAAAAGGAAGATATACGCGTCCTGATAATAGCATAGAAGTCGGGCATTCTTGCCTCGGCAAACATGGCCGACGCGCTGCAGTAGCGAGGAAGCTTCATGAGGATGCGGTATGCATCATTATACTGCACCCTCATGGTGCTGAAGGAGGCCCTTTTGTGCCTATACCATAATTGGCAAGTATATAAACACTGGCAATATGCTCTGAAAAGAGTGTCCTTCACTTCCCGGCTACATCTAGCAAAACGGCGCGCAAGCATGTTGCACCGAACCGATAATGCCCGTCTTTCACGCTCCATGTCAAGATCGTCACTTCGGCCTCCGGTCAACATATGGCCGAGATATTTAAAACGGTCTACAACCCGAACCACTGAGCCATTCAAAAATACTTGTGGCACCTTCTCCGGATTCTTCCCTGCCTTAAAAACGAGCATTTCCGTTTTTGTCACGTTATATTTAAGTCCATGAGAGCTAGCATAGCTCTCACAGACTGACAGCAAATCAGTAAGCCCACTGATTGATGGGCTAAGGAGCACCATATCGTCTGCATAGCTAAGATTGTTAAAACATACTCCGCCTACATGACAGCCTACACCGGTGCTCCTCAGCTCACCAATCAGCCCATTGACATACGCATTAAAAAGATCCGGAGAAGTAAGCCCGCCTTGGCGTACCCCGCATTCCAATCTGTAAGCATTGGAAGTCGCGTCGCCCCAACTTACATAATTAGTCTGGCCGCGGTACCAGTATGCCAAAAGTCGAATAATTGACTCCTGGACCCCAAAACCGCGCAGTTTGCTCCAGAGAATTTCATAATTCACCAAATCAAAGGCGCTGCTGAGGTCCAGGAAGCAAGCGTAGACTGGCGTATTTCGTTGTACATAATAGTCCACGGTATATTTAAGACTGACAATCGCCGAATCTGTTGACACACCGGGCCTAAAGCCAAACTGAGCCTCATCAATATCCAAAGTTCTCAGAAGTTCGGGCTGCAGCAACCGCTCTAATACTTTTCCTAAAATGGTCCCCAGGGAGATAGGTCTATAATTGGTTGATGAACTCAAATCTCCTGTCCTATTCTTGAGTATAGGCACGACTAATGTTCGCATTAAAGAATCAGGAAGATATGAGTGTTTCAAACATAAATTGTAAAGCACACATAATCTTGACCATAATGGTTCTCCGGCGTTAAGCACGTGCTCTATACTCAAGTTATCATGTCCAGGAGACTTGCCTCTTTTCATACATCGTACCACCTTAAACACGTCGTCAACAGTAAACTGCATAACTGGCCCATTAGAATCCAGATGAGTCTCGTGTCCCGACGGTGACGGCCGAGCGGGCATCGGTACCTTATTAAATTTAGACATAAATAGATTTGCTATCTCCTTCGGCTGCTGCAAGCCATCCACAGAGACATGTAAGCTTTGTTTCTTTTGTAGCTTTTTTGTTGCATTCCAAAATTTAGGAAAATTCTTCTCTTTTCTGTACATTGCCAAAATATCCATCTTAATGGTTTCCTCATTTCTAATACACCACTTGACTTTATTTTTAAACTTTTTTCTACTATTCATCATTCTATCGTAGGTGTCGCCTGTGGACGGCTTGCCAGCCATAAACCAAATGTCGTAACAAAGTCGAGCGGCCTTGTGGCTTTCCAGAACATGGAGATTCCATCCAGTCAAAGGCCCCCTCCCTTTTCTACCGGTCGACCGAATATTTGAACTATGAATGGCACCCGATTGTAATACATTAATAATTTCACTATACAGATCGTCAATTATTTTAAAATAGTCATCGCAACATGAACCCGAATTGTCAGTTATTAAATTAAATTTGTAGTCAGTTTTTCGAAATTGATTTTTACAATATTCTTGATAGTTATATATTTGGCTAGTATTTCTGCAACCCCACCGTATTTTATGGCTATCATCAATATTATCATCAAGCGCAAGATTCCCGCTCGCGATCGAGTCACTGTAGATTTCGAGTTGACATACTATGCGTAGTGGTATGTGATCCGATGTATACACGCCGTATAAAACGTTAACTGACTTAACAGTCTCACGAGCCGCTGCGGAAGTCACACAGTGGTCCAACCAAGAGCAGGTACCGTGCGCTTTGCTCTCAAAAGTATGAGTACCGGAATTAATCCCCAAAATATCAATATCCACGCAAAATAGTTCTTGTTCCGCGCAGAAAGTCATAAGCTCCTTACCAAAATCAGCAGTTGGATGCGCGTTAAAATCACCTAAAATGTAAACAAGGGGAACATCGTACTCTTCAATTAAAGCATACATTTGTGAAAGGCAATCGGTAAATTCAGGTAGATTTTCGGGCTTGTTAGTTGGCATATAAACATTAAATACTATAAAAGGTTTACTACCATTTTTCACCAATATAGCCAAAATTCTGTCACTAATACAGTCTATAATCGAAACATTGGGAAACTTAGACTTCCTCCACAGTAAAGCTGTACCACCATACGGCCGTCCTCTGATAACGCCTGCCGATGTGTCCATAGCCGACCTACTCACACTGCCAAAGTTAACATCAATTGTGTCCACCACACAGAGGTCATGCGGCATAAGCCAGGTATCCTGCAGTGCCACCAGATCCGCATCACTACACAAATCCCTGACCTGCCGCATAGATGTCTTAATACTTTGACAATTAAACGTAATCATATTAATATTTTTAGTTGTACTATCCATATTAGTTAATTTTATTTACGTTAAAACTTTGTTTGAATCGTCGGAATACCAAATCCTTTGGCCAGAAATCAGTACTAAGAAAAGTTTCTAAATTTTGCTTATTAACTATAATTTTAAAAGACCTAAATTCTAATTCTTTACGCTGAGGTAATAGCTGCACCTCGACAGCTGCCGTTCCCATCGATTGTATGTGCTCCTTCACGTCCTCAACCGTGCATGATTTTTGCAAACGCGATAGGTAAATAGCTTCATTTAATTGCGCCGGTTGTAGCTTACTCGAACCTGTCGCCGTACCACATTTATTGTTGTTACGTAATTGTCGCTTCTTCTTGTTTACGACGCGCGTAAACCCGTCACTATCAACTCTCGTCACGTCGTGCATAGGGTTCTCTTTAGCGGGCTCCGGCCGCGGACGGTCGCTGCGGCTCAGTATCGAACGATATGTCGGTACTGTCGGTGGAGAAATAATAGTTTCAAGCGAGTCGGTGCGTTGACGCATCTGTTGCGGTGAAGTTGATATATTTATTTTATGTTGTTTACGATTCAATTTATAACTCGAATTTTTATCCGATTGCATACTTTGCGAGCTTTTAGCATCAATCACATCACTGGACTCGACTTCAGAAATTATATTCTTCTTTAATATGTCGATTTCGGTTTTTGTGACCGATTCATTACGTAGTTGCTGCACATCGGATTTCAAAATCAGGATATCCTTCAAAAGGCGAGTCACATCAACGTGATCGAAGCAAAGAGGTGGCAAACGTTCGAGAGCCTTAGCCACGTACGTCGGCTGGGTTTCACTTGAGGTTTCCCTAAGAACTTTGAGCAATTAATGCGCAAGCCTGCGACACGAGTGGCCTTGGGTTTGATCCACGGGCAGTGTCAGATTGGCCTGGATCTTGGATGTTTATCTTTGTATCTATTATAAAATATAGTAGCGTTGAGTTAGTGTATTACAACAGTTTACGAAACAATTTTCAGTTTTGGGCTAGCTCAATTTATGTGATTTTGTCCCTAGGTGTATACAGCGTGTAAATTGAACCTCGACATTTCCTTAAGGGGGTAACTCAGACCACCAGTAAGAACAAATATCCTATGGATTTTATGCTGGGAACTCGTAAAAAAATTGACTATCCTATACAAATTGCCAGGATGGATGAACAGTTTTGTATGAACATGTCGTATTTTTACTTCCCAGCATTGATACCATATGAAAAATTGATCATTAGCCTTAGCCCCTCAGGCTAAGTCACTTCTTTACCCAGGATTAATTCTTACGTTGAACAAAAAATTTGTTAATTTGTTGTGAAAGTTGATATATTTTGTAAAATTAAACTGGCACTATGTATTTTCAAAACGTGGCAGCTGCGGGTCTAATAAATTAGACAAGTTTTGATCATAGCGAAATATTTTTTGTTAATTTGTATCCTCGTCTGCACTTTCTTTAATTTGTGACGTTATGCTATGCCTCACTCGCTTCCTGCGGGTCTAATAAATAATAAGCCGTGACCAATTTTAAGTACGTCATTTTTGCAGAAATTAAATTATGGTGTCTGCTCGTTAGGTTAGATGAGGAATGATATTCGGTGTGGAACGTGGAAAATTCGCGTAAATTTTTTTAATAAGTTAAGTGTAGCTAATTATTAAGGGGGCACACTAGGCACAGTAGCGACGCCAATCATTTTATTCCTAATACTTTACAAATTTTTGGAATCATGATTAATATTATCAGAATCAGTGAGAATTATGATAATCAGATTACCGCCAAAAACGGCCGTTTTTGGCGGTAATCACGTTTTCTCTTAATGACTGATTCTCATAATATTAAAACATGATTCCAAAAATATTTCAGGTTATTTACTAGTGCTTATATGATTTACATTCTTGAATTTCTTTCTATTTGTAAAGTATTAGGAATAAAATGATTGGCGTCGCTACTGTGCCTAGTGTGCCCCCTTAAAGTATACAGTTAAGCAAGTTCATATTTTATTGATTTTTTTGCATTTATATGTAAATCGGATAACACATAATGTCAATAAGCTGGACTAATAATAACAAACTTAACGATCAATGTAGTATGATGTTCAAAAACTGAATATGAAAATTTTATTTTATTCTACACGATATAAGTTTGGGATAAAGCATATATATTTTGTAGATCTGAGCATGTTCCTGGTGTATCCTAAGCTATTAATGCATCCTTATACCCAAGGTCTGCCTTTTGACTTCAAGGGCCTTAATTATGCATTAAACAAAATCATGATATTTATGTATGTAGTTCTGGTCATCTTAAGTAAGGAATTAATGAAACGGAAACACGTTTTATGGGCTCAGTACCCAGACGTTGGAAATGGGACCCTATTACTCATGCCACTGTCCATTCCTCAGTCACAAGGCTATATTTTTTGAATCGCTTGAGGTAGATATTTAAAATTTACAAAATGATACAAAAACCATGTTTCCTTAGCATGTTTGAATTAAATGAGCGACTTATACTTAGTCGACTATTTTATTTATTAGTGGCTTATGACGAAAATGAAAGTATGTAAAGCCTGAGTAATATTATAAATGCGAAAGTGAGGTTGTTTGTTTGTTTGTTACGCTTTCACGCCGTATCTACTGAACCGATCATCATGAAATTTTGCATACACATAGGTTAGGGTACGGAGAAGGACATAGGCTATATATCACGCGGGTAACAGCTAGTATTTTATAATTAATTATTTCATATGTAAAGCAATTAAGGATATGGACTATTTCTATCATGTAACAGCGGAAAAGGCTACTTCCCACCCTTGTTTACGAGCAGCATCATGGTAACGCAGATTATTTCATTACTCTTTCACAGAACATCGCTTTTCCTTGTACGAGTAACGTCAAGGCTAAGAAAAAATAAAGACGCAGTGTCCATGTTCCGGAAAAAAAAACAATTTAAACGCAGTGGAATAAGATTAAAATAAATAAATATGCTTGTACTTTTTTTCGTTATGCTATAGAAAGACTTCCCAAAAATAATTACTAGCATCAGTGAAAAAAAATACCTCAAGGATTTAAATTAATTAAATCCATATTCTTGAAATACATTATTTACTTTTTGGACGTTTCCAAAAAAGTACAATTATATTTATTTAAATAAGATTTAAAATTAACAGATTTATTTGTAGTTACATATGTGTAAAATTAAAATACTTAAATACATAAAATTTATAAGTGAAAAAAATGAAGACCAGCTAACTTAACTTATGTTGTCACTGCGCTCCGTCGCAATTTCTTTTTGTATTTACGATTTGAGATCTGTGGTGAGATAAGGATGACAGGGACGGGCTGAAAAACTCCCCACTCTCATAGAAATAATCATAGCACCGCCCGTCAAGTGGTAATATGTAGTTCGTTTTATGATTTGTGAAAATTCTATTTTTAATAGCTGCTATTAATGATTGTTATTTATACAGTTACCGGCAAGCGCAGCGTCGGACACCTACCGACCAGGTGGTCGGACGACCTGATAATGGTCGTAGGAAGGCGCGGGATGCAGGCTGCTTCCAGTGGTATTGGATATACCTGGGAGGCCTTTGTCCAACAGTGGACTTCTTGCGGCTAAATGATGATGATGTGAATGACTTTTACAGTCCATGCAATTTATGACGAAAAAAAAAACACTATGGAAGAACTGACAACAATTTAAAAGATGGCCTCATAAACTAGCCAACGATTATAAGCAAGAAAAGAGACAACACTAACACGTAGTAGCTAAGGTGCGAGTGTGAATAGTGTGAACTCAAAGTTGTCATTCGCGACTACGGAACCCTACACTGCGCGTGGCCCGACACGCACTTGGCCGGTTTTTAGTACTCGATTTTATGAAAAAAGAATTTTGCCTCTAGAAGCAATTTCCAGCGAGAAAATAGAGAAATACATTTGTATGGAAAACATACTGAAAAAATACTGCTAGGATACGCCCTTAACTGTCTCACTACCTGCACAGTTGAAGACCTCAATGACCAACGATAGAGCTATTAGCGTAGCCAAATATCGGTCAAAATATATCGAAATCAAAACCATATCGACTTAACGAGAAAAAGACAGCATCATGCAGTTACTATGATTTAATATATAACGGATATAAAGAAAATAAAGTTACATTAGATTATTTAAAGCCAAGGTAGACTCTATTAGCCTAAAAACGTAGAAAAAAATTATGTCCAACGTTGGCGATGGACTGTATATTTTTCACTTAAACGGAGGTTAGGGGTGCTGAATCCTTTATGCAAGAAAACACTCAGGTAGATGTAGCACAATATTTATTCCTGTGACAATCTGTCTGACAATATTTTTGAAATCACTCGTAGCTTTCTTGTACTGCTGAGTTGAACCGTTGCTGAACTGAAGTGAACTGAAGTGAAGAACTGAGCGCAACGAGATAGCCCAAAATCTATCATGCAAACTAATAGCTACCAATTTGACGGATTTTGATGGCATCATTGACAGGACGCGTGTGCTAACACAAAGCTGTCACGCAGTTACAAGTTCAAGCATTGAAAGTTTAGCCAGTTTTTCAATCATTGAAATAAAGGCATGTCGGCGTCTAGAGAGTATATGGCCAAAGTTATATACCTTTAGACATCTATGTCGAAGAAAAAAACACTTTACCATAAATAAAGCTGGCCACTCATGAGTGTTCCCATTCCCAACCGTTCGGGAAGATTTGTGATACCACATCCGCCATAAGATCGACGGCAATTATTTACTGGACCGACTATCTGAATAACCACTTAATCTTGTGGCAATATAATTTGCTTATGAGGCTTGGGATATTTTATTGTCATTCTATTACTATATTTTGCGAATATATCTTATCTTTTTTTCATTTATTTGTGAACCATCCAATAATTCCATTCCACTCCTCCATGAGGAGCCCGATGGTCCAGTGGGTGTGAGCTCTGTGAGCGCTTACGTATGTTAAGCAACCCCTGGTGCAGTCCCTACTTGGATGGGTGACCGCAAGTGGCATAAAAATATCTCGAGCTCCTCCGTGCTTCGGAAGGCACGTTAAGCCGTTGGTCTCGGCTGTCATCGTTGATGGCAGTCGTTAAGCTATGTCAGATGCCTTAAGGCAGCTTGAAAAATCTGACACCAGTGTTGGCCACTTACACATACGAAAAACAAACAATTCCACTCCTCTACAATAGACTCAATACAAAACTAGGCTTTTATCCCTTCACTTATAGAGCAACTTAAAAAAATTCTTCAGGAAGCTCTACTAAATATGTCCTATGAAGAAACAGAGGAATTACTTATAGTTTTAAAATGATATGTTATTTATTTATTTTCTAAGTATAATTTAATACCAAGTGTAATTGTTATTTGATGTATAGCTAATAGTAAGTAAGACCTGTAAAGCCTGAAATACAGGATGATTTTCATCCTAGCTCAGGCACTGTTAGTCTATTTTCCCATAAATACTTTTATAATACATTGTAAAAGGTGTAGCTTATAATTATTTGAATAAAGATTTTATTATTTTATTATTATTTATCCAAAAGTACGGAGAACAAAGGGGATATAATCATAATTATCCTATGAACTTGGAATTCGCGAACCCAAAAGTCGTTTATATTAAACAAAAAATGAAAAACCGTTTGAGTAAAGAGTCAAACTCGGGCATCAAACCTCCGTGCAAAAATTCTAAAAAATCTAATCCCAATGTTAAAGTACGGATCAAATTAGAAAATAGCTATACATATACACAGCTTGTAAATCGACCCTCGACATTCCCTTGAAGAAATGACTCAGATATATATATATTTTTTTTTATTAATTATGAACAACGTTTTCCATGAGACAACTGCTGGCAACTCGAAAAAAAATTAGACCCAGGTGGCTGAACACTTTTCGATGAGTATGTATTTAAATTCCAAGCATTGATCCCATAGGAAAAAGTATTCATATTGACGGTCTAATTCATCCCTTCAAGGGTACCTAAGAAGGGAAAATAATACACATTGTAGAGGTATATAAAAGTACCTTGCATTCCACGCCACAGCCATTCATACCCGGATATTACTATCCCAAATATCCTAATTCAGAAAATTTGAGTCCGTTCCTTTATCAGCTGTAGTGTGCCATGTT
Source organism: Rhodophaea formosa (assembly GCA_963082605.1). NCBI lineage: Eukaryota > Metazoa > Arthropoda > Insecta > Lepidoptera > Pyralidae > Rhodophaea > Rhodophaea formosa. The sequence continues at coordinate 22,268,853 of OY720209.1, forward strand.
GACGATCTCGTTAAGGGTGAGATGACACCAAATGACCGTAATTATACCCAGTTAGGGGAGTAATTGTCAGCGGAGCGTTGTTTCGCCGAATTTACACCCGCTACAACGGTCGTAAAATAGAGAGAATGTAGAATTGATACCGCGAATCGAAATGATTAAATGATTAGAAAAAAATGCGTATTGAATTTCAATCGTTAACATGCCGAAGTTTAAACTTTTGATTTGTTTGAAAGCACATCTTTGTGGTGGACACTTACAAGTAATTTGGCTTGATATGATAATGAATAAATAAAACAAAAAGCATTTGCGTATAATTCTTACGTCCGCTATTCCCAAGGAATATCTGACAAATAGGCAAGTTTCGAGAATATCAAACTTCTAGAATCACATTCAATTAGAAAACAAATGAAAAATATTGTCCACTAGTCGTTATTACAAATGAACCTGTCGTCCGAAATGCTAAAAGTAATAATGTTGTTAAAAAAAAAGCACCTCTGCCGTCACATACACTTGACATGTATGTTTATCTACCAAGTAGTAGATTTCAGTCATGACTTTCTCCAATATAAACTTGTAACATATTTAAAACATTATTTGGGTATGAAGCAAAGCATCAAAGATACCTATGTAATTAGATATCCTTCTGCGAAAATGTTATTTTAAGCTTCAGCATTGTTTATTAAAGTTTTTTTATTGTTATAGTCATTGCGAGGGTCTAATTGGTATTGGAGTGGAGACAGCGACGTTTGATTGCAGGGGCGAATTTTTAATGAGTTTTAGGGTAATGGCTAAACTTACTTCGGTTATTGAAAGTCTGCGTTTTGACCTCTCCTCTTTCTCTCCCTTTCTTCGAACGTGAACTTTAAGCATCATTATCTGATAATGCTAAGAGTACGTACGGTATCTATGGTGATTCACAACTATGAGACCGCTTCAAAATAGCACTAAGTGTTAGGTCATACGTACTTAATAGATCAGTAGTAATGCAAGTGTAATACATATAGCCTATGTCCTTCTCAGTACTTAAACCTATGTGTATGCAAAATTTCATGATGATCGATTCAGTAGATTTGGCGTGAAAGCGTAATAAACAAACAAACTCACTTTTGCACTCAAAACTCAAAACACTTTCAAATTCACTTTTATTAAGTGACGATTAAGATAATATGCTTTTATTTTTTAAATATATAAAGGTTAGTAAATATATACGGACAAATCACACAGATTGAGCTAGCCCCAAAGTAAGTTCGAGACTTGTGATATGGGATACTAACTCAACGATACTATATTTTATAATAGATTACTTATATAGATAAACATCCAAGACCCAGGTCAATCTGAAAAAGATCATTTTCCATCTTGACCTGTCCGTGGATCGAACCCGGGACCTCCGTGTCGCAGGCAGGCGTGTTGACCGCTGCGCCACGGAGCTCGTCAAAGTATTACCCTTGTTAAAAATACAGTTTACTATGTGAAAATGTTTTAATTCGTATTAGTAACCGATGTTCGTGAGGTCACCTCAGTTATGTATTATCGTTGGTCACTCCTACCTACAGATTACTGTAAATCTTGAAAAGTAAGTATCACCTCTAATGTAGAACTAGTACGTACATACAAAAATTAGTGATTTTGTAGTGGTGATGCATGGATAACTAATATTATTTAATTAACTTATAGATTTTTTCCGTTCTTTTCTCGAGTGTGTAAATGGCCAATACTAGTGTAACATTTTTCAAACTGTTAAAAGGCATTTGACATTGCTTAACGACTGCCATCAATGATGGACTTTGGAGAGTTTTTGGTGGGAAGTCAAGGGGTTCAGTTATCGCCCACCGGGGTATGTTGGGCCAAGGGCCATAATGTCCAATGTGTCAAAATGCCAAGGAAACGTTTGCCTTATACAATTTTGCAAATTGATTTTAGTGGACTTTATAATATGAAATTGGTGTAGTTTGGTGTTATAAATGCTCGTGCTCGAGAACAAATTGTGAAATAGTTAAAGTGGACTGTTGAATGGACTCGTATAGATTTGTCGCCAAAACCTCCCACGAGGCTGCCAAAGAACATACGCCATCTTTGATGCCACATACCGTACAACACCGATACTTAGTATCTCATTATACTGGACATTGGCAGAATCACTGAAGTCTCGGTGGAAGCCATAATTAAAAACCGGCCAAGTGCGTGTCGGGCCACGCGCAGTATAGGGTTCCGTAGTTGCAAATGACAACTTTGAGTTTACACTGTTTACACTCGCACCTCACAGTTTAACGACCAAAAACATCTAACATAAAGATTGTATGAAATTTTACATTTTCCAGTACATTTTATAAGTTGGTTGCCTATAACTTTTTAGTTTGCACTTAGTATCCAGCTCTGATAGTTTTTCTTTCAATTTCAGTATATATACTACTGCTGTAATTTTTTTCACGTATCTATATATAACCGTTTAGCAGATAGAGAGGGGGGACACGTACCTCTAACAAAAATTTGCACTTTAAAACCAAATATTTCGGAAACGGATCCCTAAATCGAAAAATGGTGTTCTCAACTTCACAATATTTTTTTAAAGACCTATTTAACGATACCCCACACGATGGGTAAGTAGAGAAAAAAAAATTACTCTCCTACTTTACTTGTATGGGAGCTAACCAAAAAAAATACTTTTTTCAAGATTTTTTTCTACGACTTTTTTGCCATGATTAATATACATACTTATACCAAATTACAGCTTTCTAGTATTTATAGTATCTGAGTAAAACCGCGGACGGACAGACAGACAGACAGACAGACAGACAGACAGACAGACATGGCGAAACTATAAGGGTTCCTAGTTTACTACGGAACCCTAAAAAGAAGAAAGAAGAAGAAGAAATGATGGACTTTATTATTACATCATACATGTCAGATTACGGTTTCATTAAATAAATAAAAAATCAGCTTCAATCTTCCATACATTCATTCTGTGCCATCACAGAAAAAAATAAAAATTTCAGATGTTTTTATCACTCCCTCACCTCACTTAAAAGCAGTTTTATAGACGTCATTTTATTAGCTACTTATTTATAACACTATATTATGTGTAAATAAAATGATGTATTAAATTAATAAAATGATCTATATCATTTTAATATTTTTTATATAAACAGCATGAAGGCATACGAAAAAAAACATTATATTTGAAAATGTTATCGATGAGTAGATAATAAGGCATTACGTTGTGGACGGAACGGAAAATTCTCTCCTATACTTCCGCCATTCCTAAACAAAACGCCACAAAACCTCAGATAAAATAAACATCCCGAAATCTGGGATCTAATAAAAATTATCATCTTACTCTGAATACAGCTTCGAACAATAAATAATATTTTAAATTAATGCTAATGCCTTCTCCCAAACGCGGGTGGATGCTATAACTCAGGGCAAGTGACGCTTCCTTTGGTTAATGTACGAGTACTTACCTCACTGTCCGTTATTTATTATGATTATGCGGAATAAACGAGTGATAGATAAAGCTTTTTGCGGGTTAGTTGCCGGGTAGAAAGCTCCATTTCTAAGGACAATGTTCCAGATTAAGACCACACATGAATTGTTTGGGGTCCGGTGCGAAGCTAACTAAAACTAATATTGGGTCGTTCCTTTCCTATGAAATTACCATTTTTATTCTGCTTGCCATTTTGTTCCTAATGACAATGACTTTCAGGTAAACACATATTTTTTATTTAAACTTGAAAGAAGCCTATATTTTTAACATTCTGCATGCATTTAATTTTTTGTTTTTGTGTATTTTATTACTGGAAAATGCTCACAAAAAGAACTCGTTTCAGGTTTGTCTGCTTTAATCAAGAATGTAGCCATATTTCTATTATTTTTCTAACTTTTTGTAAATTTTAGAATGTTTAAATTAGTAACTATGTGGTGTAGGCCAAATCCTCTGACTACTCTGGCTAATATATGGCCCTGGCAGTACAGGGAGGGTTATGCTCCTGCAGTGGAGACTAAAAAAGACCTGATGATGATGATGATTATAAATTTGAAAGTCAGTTGTTTGTTTGTTTGTTACGCTTACCGCCGTATCTACTGAACTAATCATCACGAAATTTTGCATACACGTTGTTTGGAGTACGGAGAAGCACATAGGCTATTTTTCATCCCGGAGAAAAGTCCTATTCCCGAGGAGTCGACACTAACGCTAGCGGAATCGCGAAAGTTAGTTTGAAATAAATTATTTGAAGAAAACAGAGAGATAATTTAAAATCAGATTATAAAGTCTAGATAGACTTTAGCTTTAAAGCGTATAAAAATGTATCCAACTCATAGACAATGATGCAAACACAAACAAACTGATAGCTACCAATTCAATCAACATGACGCATGTGCTAACACAAAGTTGTCATGCACACGCATTGAAAAATTGGTCAGTTTTTTAATTAATAAAATGTTGTTTTGTGAGGCCCTAGATAACACTTTAATATTTTTATAAACTACTGCTTACAATTATAAGTAAGAACGTGAAGGGTTTCTTAGCGTTTCTGTCAAAAAACGGCGTCTTTTGGTGTAAATGCCTCACATCACACAATTTTAAATGATATGTCCGTTTCTTTTCACATGATTTTTTTTCTTCAGGTTCGCCAATGCGCGAATGGCCACCCTAGTGGTTCATAGGCGATGATTACCGTTTTCCACTAGGTGGGCCATATGCTTGTTTGGCTTCTTAGTTGTCCAAAAAAATGGGGGAAACACCCTAAAAATTCTCGTATCCTTTAAAAGTTTTTCCTATTGATTTTGTTACAAACTAACGTTAATTGCATCTGAAGAATCTGATTCTTATTGTTATTAGTAAAAAGTGAGCATCGAGACAACTGAGTAGATGCTTGTTTTTCGACTTACATTCGCCACGAAAAAGCCTATAGATGGATCCTTTGTAAATACATTGGTGAGTAGCTGAATTTGTTTGTAGCTGTCACGTCGTTATAATAATTATTTAGGACGCGATGGGTATCAACTCTACCACGCGGGCATCAAACCTCATCTGTGCCTCATCAGATACCTATAAATGTAGATATTAATATAAGAGTAGAATAAAAGATTTACTTACTTAAAACAAACTAGACTGGTTCAGATGACACTGCAGACTGGTTATTTTATAGTGTACCCTCATTTGAGTACATAACAACAATAAATTAAATCCCCGACCCCTACCAAACAACATTCAAATACCAAAAATCTTCAATCATTCAATAAACAACGGATACACCTGGCCACCATAAACAGGGAACAAGAAAAGCAAAATGTATGGTGCTATCGGCGGCAAAGCCCCGTACAAATCTGGCCAGTGGATAGCGGGGCTGATCGACAAATCCTGCAGATTACGCGCTGATACAGGGCATGTTTATGAGACAGCCTGGACTGTGCCGGACCGGTCCGAACTCTAGGGTTGGCACTGATATTCACACGCTACATCACGTCTGTTTCTCTTACGCGGTGGACAAACCTGTAGATTCACCCTGAAGATTCACGGCATAGTCTACAGGTTTATAATACAGGGCTAGACTTTGTCGGACCGATCCAGGCTCTAAAAACTCAAATAGTTAAAAGACTTAATGATACAGGGCATGTTTATGAGACAGTCTGGACTGTGCCGGACCGGCCTGAACTCTAGGGTTAGCACTGATACCCACATACAAGATAACGTCTGTTTCTCTTACGCGATGGACAAACCTGTAAATACGCCCTACAGTCTGCAGGTTTATAATACAGGGCTAGACTTTGTCGGACCGATCCAGGCTCTAAAAACACAAATAATTAAAAGACTCAATGATACAGGGCATGTTTATGAGACAGCCTGGACTGTGCCGGACCGGCCCGCGCTCTGGGGTTCTGACTGATACCCACTGGATCTCGTCTGTTTCTCTTACGCGGTAGACAAACCTGTAGATTCGCCCTGAAGATTCACCGTGTAGTCTACAGGTTAATAAGACAGGGCTAGACTTTGTCGGACCCATCCAGGCTCTAAAAACTCAAATAATTAAAAGACTCAATTATTTATTAATAAAGGCCTTCCTACGCACTTTTTCACGTCAATTCATAATTTAAATCATTCTTATTTATTTGTATTTAGACTTTTAATTATTGTTCAAAAGCAACATGGTTGATCTGCGAAGGCGGGAGAAGTTGTCATCGGCCAAGTAGACGTGACTATATTAAATACTTGCCTTCTGTCTGACATTTAGGAGAACTAGTAAAGCAATAATTAAATAATAATAATTAAATTGGCTTTGGGATGAGTTAAGAATAAGAAAATGAAAACCATGGGATGAGAAAAGAAAGGATGAGTAAGGAATTAAAATTTGGGTTGAGTCAAGAATTTCCAAATGCAGGGGATGAGAATACGTGGGATGAATACGGAACAACCCGAGCTAGGTTCTCGTCAGATTCATTACACATTATATTTTCGGCAGCAACAATGAAGTTGATTGACATTGGCTACTGGATAGATACCAAGAAATACTTATTATATACGTAGCACAACTAGTACAGATATTGTAATTTACAAAGCCAAGCGGAGTTTAAAATTTGTATCCAGAAATAAATAATATTCTTATTTAATTAAGAAATAAGATAAATAATACGCCGCCGCGCCGGCAGGATTCGAAACTGCGTCTTAGTCTTTATACGACTTATCATATTTCTTTCGAATATCTTATTTCATAAGGAAAAAAGAAAAACACTTATAAAAAAATATCATTCTTTTAAAAGTTTAAACTAGCATTACAAATAACAGCAAGTAAGCATGAAACAACAAAAGTTCACTAGCACAAACATATAAATGACCACCTAAATCCAAAACAAAGCGGAATTCGATAACACAACTTTAAATTCTAATACGCTTATAAAATAAAGCAAAAATGAAAATGGCCTTGGCAACCCTGGGTGATACGGCGCGGCGAGATAGAGGGAAGGTGGACCGAATAATATTTTGGCTTACAAAACGAGACCAAGTTTTAATAGTGTGCCGCATGTTTATGTTATGGTCGGAATCGAAGACCAAACTGTCCTCCGAGACTCGTGTATACATTTACAAAGTCAAAAGTTTGATCGAACCACAGATTTGTGATTGGATGTTGGTTGGAGATTTGGAAGGATATGTGAGTGAGGCCTTATTTCTGTGGATTATAGGCTTGTTTCCTAAATATATTATTTTAAAATAATAAGTTCGTGTGGTAGATCATTGAAAAATATTAAACACGTCTGTTTTCTTTTGACAATCAAACAAAAATTGATAAAAAATATAGCCTGTTAAAGTTCCGCGTGACGTCACTGACTGATTGATTCACTTTTTACCGGCCTGTTGGCCGCCGGATCAGTTGATGAGTCCCCAGTCCCGCACTTTGATTCGCTTGACTTTATGATCTTTTGTTTGATTGAAAAAAGAAAAAAATCCGTAGTTATCTAATATTGTCTATAATCTGCATGCAAGACGGAATAATTACTTTACAAAGATTTTTTTTTAAGAAACATGCTTATCATATTATTAGCCAGAGCAGTCAGAGGATTATCATACGACTCTGGTAGTACAGATGGTCGTGTTTCTGCAGTGGGAGACTGAAAATGACTGCACTGAACCTGATGATGATATACGAATCAAATATTAGGTCTTCCCTTACCAGATAGACAGGCAGCGAGACCCACAGGTCAAGTTTAGCGTATTTAGGGCGTTATTTATATATTAAAGATGACAAGGTATCCTACGTGGTTTCGAACACCGTGGTGGCGATGCTCGTAGGTGCAATTTATTAAATAAATTAGGATAGAATGAATTTACAAAATTTAAAATTTCTTAAACTTATTCTATCTTTTTCTAACCCGTCTGGCCAGCGTGGAGAGTGTAGACCAAATCCTCTGACTGCTTTATTTTTTGCTTCTGGCTAATATGCATATAGCCCTGGTAGTACAGATAGGGTCATGTTCCTGCAGTGTAGACAAAAAAGACCTGATGATGATGATTCTATCTTTAAAATGAACAGTTTACTGATACGAGTATCCATCCAGCTACCGGAACAATAATTTAGTCAAGGATTTAATTATTTTTTCAACCATATTTCATCAGTATAGGCCATAGGAGCCCGATGGCCTAGTGGGCATGAGCATAATAAGCGCTTCCGCATGTTAAGCAACCCTAGGCGCAGTCCCCACTTGGAAGGGTGACCGCCACTGGCTTAAAACTATCTTGAGCTCCTCCGTGCTTCGGAAGGCACGTAAAGCCGTTGGTCCCGGCTGTCATCACTGATGGCAGTCGTTAAGCTATGTCAGATGCCTTTAGGCAGCTTGAAAAACTGACACCAGTGTTGGCCACTTATACATACGAAAAAATATTATAATATCCTGTAATAAGAAACACGTGTCTCCGAAGACCTCGGTTCGGCTCGCTAAATATTCGATCTCATGAATATTCACACTTCTTCAGCTGTGTAGTGGCTCGGAACCAAATCGAACTGGCGTTTTGTCGATCAGATCTTGGAGCCTGTTTCCATAATGAGTGCATGGCAACACTAATGTTGTATTTATTTAGCATATTTCTTCCATGCTGGACTGGTTCTTTCATGCTTCGCTGGGAGAAAAGAAAAATAGGTACTTAAAATTTACCAGCTGCGTCTCTTCCCGCTCATAATTATTGTAAAAACTGACTTAGGGAATGAGTGAAAATCTGAGATATCATGTCAATAGGCGATGCGGCTAGCAACCCATAACTATTTTGATTCCGATTTCCAACAAGCTAAACGTGGTTTTTAAGTAAGAAAGACGTGACAATATTATGAATTTTTCTTTTTTCCTATCCCATCTAGAGGTGTTACTGATATATCAGAACCGATACCGCGAACATAATATGAGCGCTGCAGAACATAATACAAATATATTAGGTTATGTGATATCCAAAGAACCTGTCCTGAATCCTGCAAAATCCCAGCCTGTTCTTCGCCGTTCATGGAGAACGTTTAACGGAACATACTCGTAATATTGATAAACTAATATATTCGATAACATGGTTCTTGATATCTGACCCTAATAAAACACCTCTAATCCCATCAATGACACTTACTCTTTATGGATATCGCATCAGCCAGCTCCGGCTAAACGCCAGACGCCTATGACACAGTCTTAAAGCATGCAAAGTCTAGATAGACTCTAGTTTCTATTCTAGAAGCGTCGAAAAAAGAAACGCATTTTACTATCTTGAAAGTGCCTAATCTTTCAAATTGACTTTAAGAAAAATGGTTTTAGGAATCTCACTTTGATTCAGACCTATCTATAGACAGGCACGTATAGATCGGATGAAAAAAAAAGTTTTTTGTTTCAGTTCCATGGGAAGCCCCCCTTAATCTTTCATTTTTAATTTTTGTATAAAAATCATTATGTGGTTCACAGAATACATCTCTAACACATACCAAGTTTCAACCATGTAGTCTACAGATAATAAAATGGCTGTAACATACGGACTGACGGACGACCGACAGATAGAGATAAACAGACCAGAATCCTAAAAAGGTACAAAAACAAACGACAACTATTCAAACAAACAGGAAATGTTTGAAATAAGCAAAATGATAATTTAATCCCAAATCACAGCACCCCAACATTTGACCATCGATATGATCTCAATGATGCAAAATTCCCTTATTACGCGTTATTCCGGGGTGAAACAAAACCCATAATTATTTAGTGCCGCCGCCCGTTTTAAAACTACCCCCGTCAGTGATAACGCCAACTATGAGAAGGCTTGTTTATTGAGAGGATGTCAGAGGGTCGTGTTGTTCATATTGGTAGGCTTGTAATATTTTTTGGATACATTTCGTTTTCCACCTATACGCCCATCAATTTGCTAAACAAGGCCTTTGGACATTATGACCTTAGGCCTTGTCTAAGTGATAAAGAGGTGATAAGTGATACTATGTATATAAATAAATAAATATATATACGGACAAATCACACAGATTGAGCTAGCCCCAAAGTAAGTTCTTACGTAAGACTTGTGTTATGGGATACTAACTCAACGATATTATATTTTATAACAAATACATATAGATAAACATCCAAGACCCAGGTCAATCTGAAAAAGATCATTTTTCATCTTGACCTGACCGGGGATCGAACCAGGGACCATCCGTGTCACAGACCGGCGTGTTGACCGCTGCGCCACGGAGCTCGTCGAAATGTATGAATTAGGTGGGGGAAAAGATTTTTCGTGTTTTATATGGAGACTTTACTTTTCTGGTGCATACAAATGAGCTGTAACTTTCACATTAAAATTTTCAGATAATCAGATATTAGAAATTAATGATGACAGCTGGGACCAATGGTGTAGCATTTCTTTTGAATCACGGAGGAGCTTGATATAGTTTTATGCCACTTTTGGTCAACTATGCAGTGCTACGCCCGGGCCCGGGGTTGCTTAACATGCGTTAGCGCTAACAATGCCTACGAACACTGGGCCATCAAGCTTTTCTGTTCAATGAAAACCAAAAAAAGTTTCATAGTGTTTTCTAATAATTTCGCGCTTGTTACATATTTGAATAAAATGAATAAGGTTTTATCGTGGTTAATACATTATTAATACTCTTTGCATTTCAAATACTTTACAGTGTTCATATTCGCTGGTGGAGCATTGTAAAAAACGCCACTTTTATAAGTTACATCGGCATTATTTGATGGCGCAGGCGTAGGCGCAACTGACAGTCGACTCGGGCCGAATGAAAACATCAGTGAAATAACGAACTTATTGCTACAATATAAGATTTTAAGTCCAACAACAACAAGACTCGTGCTATCTCGCACGCAATACTTGTACAACTTACGAGAGTGGCCGAGTCGCCGCACGCGTACGCATCAGCCAATAGCCGACGGGTATTTTCGCGCCATGCAAAAATTTGACCGCAGGTAATCGGTGTAACTTATAAAAGTGGTAGTACTGTATTAAAAGTGATTTTATTTAAAAGTATCATAGTCTGAACACGCAGCGAGGCTATATATCCGCCGATAAGGCCTTTTGTATCTCAAAATAAATAAAATAGCTTAAATATGTCCGGTCGGGGACGCGCGTGTAACAGCCGTTCCGGAGGTATAGAGCACGGATATACACACAAATGAAGGTAGGAAACCGGGCATTAGTTTGATAAGTACGGATGGAAGGATCGTAATTAAACACATGTATTTGTTTGTTTGGTTGAATATCTTTATTGCTAAAATTGAGAAAATACATTTTAATATTAATATAGAAAAGGGAAAAAACACCGGCCAAGTGCGTGTCGGGCCACGCGCAGTGTAGAGTTCCATAGTCACGAATGACAACTATGAGTTCACACTGTTCACACTCGCACCTCACAGTTTAACGACCAAGAACATCTAACAATGAAACTTGTATGAATTTTTACCTTTTTCCGTACATTTTATAAGTGGTTGCCTATAACTTTTTAGTTTGCACTTAGTACTCAGCTCTGATAGTTTTTCTTTTAATTTCAGTATATAATACTACTGCTGTAATTTTTTTCACGTATCATATATAACCGTTTGGGAGGAGAACCGAAGAGGGGGACACTTACCTCTAACGAAATTTGCGCTTTAAAACCAAATACCCTTTTTCGGAAACGGATCCCTAAATCGAAAAATGATGTTCTCAACCTCACAATATTTTTTAAAGACCTATATAACGATACCCCACATGATGGGTACGTAGAGAAAAAAAAAATACTCCCCCACTTTACTTGTATGGGAGCTACCCTAAAAAATTTTTTTTTTTCAAAACTTTTTTGCCATGATTAATACACATGCCAAATTACAGCTTTCTAGTACTTATAGTGTCTGAGTAAAACCGCGGACGGAGAGACAGACAGACAACATGGCGAAACTATGAAGGTTCCTGTTTACTAGAACCCTAAAAAGCTGGACTTATCGCAAAAAGCCCTTCTATTCGATCAGTAAGTCAAAGGAAAGTTATAAAAATGACGAAAGGTAAAATTTTGTACAATATGCATGATGCATCTCCACTATATTTTATCTTAGCCTATTAAATTGCATCAAGGCTTGTGTCATGTTTTTTTTCATTTGTCCCTAATTGAAAAGAAGGTTTTAAACTTCATTTTGTGTAATGTGTTTATTTGTTTATGCTGTTGTAGTTTGCCAATATAATGAATGTAAGCTATTTTTATTTATTTGATATGTTAGACATCAACAACCCATGCGCGATAATTTACAAATTTCATCTGGCCAGCGGATGTTAATTTGATTATAATTTGATAATTTTGTTTACTGAAGCTACATTCTATTGATTAATTTTCTTTGTTATAGCATGTGATGGGCGCCCCGTCAATCAATACTCGTTGTTGGGACCAGGGCTGGTTGTTCAATATTTTTATTCCAGAAAAAAGTTTTTAATCAGCCGATTATGGGAAGGATGAAATACTTTTTCGAGTTCCAAGCTTAAGCATAGAATTTAGCCCCATACGAAAAGGGTTGAGTCACCCACCGAAAGATATATCAAGAGTATTTACACGTAGAAGATTATATTGTAATAGAACCTATATTTAAGAATTACCGTTACCTAACCCTTAATAACCCATTTCACATTCTCAATTAAACTCTTCACCCTCCAAACTAAGTCGTTTTTCTTGTAAAACGGTCTAATTGATTATCCGTAATTCAGTGGTACAAATAGCGCCATATCTCAAGGCGACAACGGCCTATCAATAAAGGCCTCGCCACTACACGCGGCTAAATTGAGATGAACGATTTACGACTGTCGAGTTGTGTACTGTGTTTCAAATTGTATGGTACCAAACTATGAAAATTTAGAAGTGAATCAATAAAGGCATCGTCAGTCGTCATCGGGTCTTTTTTAGTCTTCACTGCAAGATCACGGTTATCTATGTTCTACCAACCATAGCTATATTTAGCCAGAGCAGTCAGAGCATTTGGCGTACACTTTCCAAGCTGGCCAGATGGGTTGGAGAGGTCTGTATGATGATTATAAGCTTTTTTAGCTTGTGTTTCCTAAGTCGACTTCTACGACATCCTCAAAAAGACTTGGAGTGGTCCTGTTCTACTCTTCCAGGAACCACACGGCAAAGTAGAATAAATTTTCTTGTAAAACGGTCTCATTGATTATCCGTAATTCAGTGGTACAAATAGCGCCATATCTCAAGGCGACAACGGCCTATCAATAAAGGCCTCGCCAGTACACGCGGCTCAATTGAGATGGTCGATTTACGACTGTCGAGTTGTGTACTGTGTTTCAAATTGTATGGTACCAAACTATGAAAATGTAGAAGTTCTTCACTTAAAAATCAATAAAGACTTTAGTGGCCTCCGTGGCGCAGTGGTCACCACGCCAGACTGTGACGCGAGAGGTTCCGGGTTCGATTCCCGGCCAGGTCAAGATGGAAAATGATCTTTTTCAGATTGACCTGGGCATGGGTGTTTATCTATATATGTATATGTTATATAATATAATGTCGTTTAGTTAGTATCCCATAATACAAGTCGCGAACTTAGTTTGGGGCTAGCTCAATCTGTGTGATTTGTCCGTATATTTATTTATTTATTTACTTCGCCGGTCATCATCAGGTCTTTTTTAGTCTCCACTGCAAGAGCACGGCCTTCTTTGTACTACCAGAGCAGTCAAAAGATTAGGTCTACACTTTCCACGCTGGCTAGACGGGTTAAAGATGTCTCTTTGATGTTTATAAGCTTCTTAAGTTTTTATTTCTTAAGTCGCCTTTTACGACATCCACGGGAAGACTTGAAGTGGTCCTATTCTACTCTGCCAGGAACCACACGGCAAAGTAGAATAGATTTTCTTGTAAAACGGTCTAATTGATTATCCGTAATTCAGTGGTACAAATAGCACCATATATCTCAAGGCGACAACGGCCGATCAATAAAGGCCTCGCCAGTACACGCGGCTAAATTGAGATGGTCGATTTACGACTGTCGAGTTGTGTACTGTGTTCCAAATTGTAAGGCACCAAAGTATGAAAATGTAGAAGTTCTTCACTTAAGAATCAATAAAGACCTCGCCAGTCGTCATCGGGTCTTTTTTAGTCTTCACTGCAAGATCACGGCTCTCTATGTACTCTCTCTATGCTCTAGCTCTGTGTCTCTATACCAACCATAGCCATATTTAGCCAGAGCAGTCAGAGCATTTGGCCTACACTTTCCAAGCTGGCCAGACGGGTTGGAGAGGTCTGTATGATAATAATAAGCTTTTTTAGCTTGTGTTTCCTAAGTCAACTTCTATGACATCCTCAAAAAGACTTGGAGTGGTCCTATTCTACTCTTCCAGGAACCACACGGCAAAGTAGAATATTTTTTTTTTTGTAAAACGGTCTAATTGATTATCCGTAATTTAGTGGTACAAATAGCGCCATATTTCAAGGCGACAACAGCCTATCAATAAAGGCCTCGCCAGAACACGCGGCTCAATTGAGATGGTCGATTTACGACTGTCGAGTTGTATACTGTGTTTCAAATTGTAGGGGCCCCAAACTATAAAAATTTAGAAGTTTGTCACTTTAGAATCAACGGAGGCTTCGCTAGTACATTAATATGGGGACTCTTAACCTTTTGTTATTTTGATAATATGCAAAATGTTGCTCGCAAAAAACTTGACTTAAAAACCATATCAAATCCATTTATTATTTTTGGAAATAATAAGGGACATAACTACGTATACATAACCCTGCAACAGCAACAGATTACATCAATATCATTTAAACGGATGGAAGGTAAAAATATCTTTACCTCCCATCATCACATTTTCTCTCTATCATCTCTTTCAAAGTTCTGTCAAAACAAGACATTTCATCTGTCCATCTCCTTATAACTAGTTCTTACAATTTATTAATTTACTTTCATGTATTTCATAGTGTCCCAATCTTTATTGTTTTTAGTTCAACTATTTAAAATTAAGATAAATATTTAAAATAACACTACTTAAATGTAAAACCGGATAAAAAATACTTATTAATTTAAATTCTTTACCAACCAAACTTGTGCATCGATCGTAAGATTGTTAACAATGAACATATACAAATACCTACGTAAGTAGTACTAGTATTAGTCCGCTTTACTAATGGGCAACCAATCATACAAGTCGTCAAATCCACTGGCCAGATTAACCGGTATTTACTGCAAATTAACGCGCAATTGATGGCCAATTTATCGTGTAATACGGCCACATGGCCATTATATTAAATCAGAGTACCTGCACAAAGACCCAGTGATTTAACGCCGGCTTGGGCCAAATGTCCTCGGTGTACATAGATTGACTGGCGTCTGCTGGTTGTCTTGCGGCCTCTCAATGCCTGGTGATTTGTGTGCGGATCTGAATTCTCTTCCATTGCTTTGCCTGATGAATAGAAGCAAGTATAAGACATAGATGCCCTTATGCACGTTTTCCTTTTGTATGTATAAATGTCTTTATCTAAACAAGGACCCAGTGATTTAACGCTGGCTTGGGCCAAATGTCCTCGGTGTACATAGATTGACTGGCGTCTGCTGGTAGTCTTGCGGCCTCTCAATGCCTAATGATTTGTGTGTGGATGTGAATTGCTCTTCTGTTGCTGCGGCTGATGAAAGGAATTATCTGCGTGTATCTTACAGCATATACCTAGATATCTTATGTCATTTCCTACACACCTCAAATAGCGAGATCTCACCTAGAGCTAGCATTCAAGAAAAAAGTATTTGTCTTTAGGTAGCCTTGCTAGAACTGGGTTTGATATCTGATTATTAATGAGATTTGCGCGTATTTATGTATCTGTATGTTTCTTATAAGAGTATCAAATAAACTAAAATATCTAAGACATTAGTGGCAAATGAGTTATACCAAATGGATAGTCCCTTAATCCTGCATTGTAAAGGCTGACTCAAATTAATAGATAAAAATCTGTTCCAGCATAAAGATTTTCATATATTCATAATTTATAAATGATTTTCAAAGTTATACAATTAAATAAACGAGCTTATCAATGGTATTTTATGAATTTTTTAAAATAAAGCAGTAACACACTATGAAGTTACACACAACATCACAAACAATAATCCCAAGTGCTCTCGCACCTGAGCAGCCGCTAACCGGCTGTAACCGGCGTGCGCCGCCGGAAGCCGGTGCAATCCGGTTCACAAACTTTGCTCTATTCGCTTTGCGGCTCACACTCCACTCACCGTGTTGATCTGTGTGCAAAACTTGATAATAGATTTTAGTTACTCCCATAGGTTATGCGTTAGTGCAAGAATTAACCTTATTAAGTTTATTTATGCTGGAAATAACTAAACCAAAAAAGTTATATACTCTTATTTTGAAAACTACAGGAACTTAAAATGAAAACTATTCCTATGACATATATTTCTTGTTTCATTAAGAAATTTAATAAGATATTTTTAACTACATTAAAATAAATAATTTGTTTTACTTTATGGTTGTCAGATTGTATTTAAAATGATATCTATTGCTTACTTAACGAGTGACAAATACGTACAGAAGTTTTAGTCTCCTGACGAGCTCCGTGGCGCAGCGGTCAACACACCAGCCTGCGACACGGGGGTCCCGGGTTCGATCCCCGGTCAGGTCATGATGGAAAACGATCTTTTCCAGAATGACCTGGGTCTTGGGTGTTTAATTATATAAGTATATGTTATAAAATATAGTATCGTTGAGTTAGTATCCCGCGACACAAGTTCACAACTTACTGTGGGGCTAGCTCAATTTGTGTGATATGTCCCTATATATATTTATTTATTTAAAAATAGAAAAAAAAAGTCTGCGTTTTATGTTTCAGCAAAAAGTAACAATTAAAGAATTACATAGACTATTCAGTTAATTTTTTATGGTTGAAACAAACGAAAAAGCAATAAAAATACAAGTTATCTCTAACATAGATAAATAAATAACATAGATAATATTATCTAAAGACAACGATGGCCTTTAAAACGTGTCAATAAATATTCTGGGTCTATGTTTTCATAAATGTTTTTGATATAATATTTTATTAGACATTTAGTAATAATATTGTTTTTCGCACTCTTAAAATCATAAATGATTCACTGACAAAACATTGTATTAGACAATTGCACGGAAACTGCTAACACCAGTTTACGCCGCCGTAAACCGGTTCAAAGCAGTTTGATCCGGGGCGTGCCGGTGCGGAACTTTGTATTGTCATTCGCTCCTAGGCAGTAAGTTGGCTTTAGCCTGAACCTAATTGAACTGATTACCTGGATTTGGAAGTTGATCTGTTTAGGGGAACGTTAAGTTTGTTAGCATAATAGTTTGAAGAGCAAAAGGTATTAATGGCTAAAACCTGGCACGCCTGATAGGGAGCAAATAAATAACATACTGACACGAGGTGTATTCAATTTAGGATCAAGGTTTTACTCAGATTTATTCATCCACTATCGCTCATCAGAAAAGACTTCTTAAATTTACATTCCTTTCTAAATGTCGCCGTATCTTGTTTTAAATTATGTATACGCGCTGATACAACCAATATATGGTTAAGGTCTTAGCGTAAAACCGTTAAAGTCACTATCTCAGGCACAAATTACAAAAAGTGGTTAACAAAAGAAACATCACTTGTTTCTAATAGCGAAAAAACATAACTTCTTTGTAATAGTGTTGGTTAGTTAGTTAGCCGTGTGGTTCCCGGCAGAGTAGAATAGGACCACTCCAAGTCATCTCGTGGATGTCGTAAAAGGCGACTAAAGAAACACAAGCTAAACAAAGCTTATTAACATCAAAGAGACCTCTTCGACCCGTCTGGCCAGCGTGGAGAGTGCAGGCCAAATCCTCTGACTAATATGGCTCTGGTAGTACAGAGAGGGTCGTGCTCCTGCAGTGGAGACTAGAAAGACCTGATGATGATGATGATAATAGTGATGGTATTTTGTTATCACCGGCCATAGATTCGAGGATCCGATGCAATGGTCCATAACAGGCCACGGCGCATTAAGGGTACGCTAGTCAGGTGTTTCGCCATACAAATTCTGTAGGGTGATGACTCCGTTGTTCGGTATCGTCTGTTTAAAGTTTTTAATTCTATCGATTTGTCTTGTTGTTATCTATGCTTGTATGGAATCATAATTGTAAAATTATAAGTACTTTAAAAGTTATGCGTCTCAAAACATTCCGTTTCAACACGTAATTTTAACGCAACTTTGGGGACAATTAAATACCGGAAGGAGTATAAAATCTCTAAAACGAAATTCATACAAGCATAGTTCGGTTATTAAAAAAATTAAATAACTTTACTTTTATTTAAAACATTCGGCTGTTTTATCACAAAAAACACTTCTCCCAAACGCATCCTTGCGAATTTTTAGACGACGAAGATTTAGATTTTCAACAATATTTGTGTTTGCACACACTAGACTGTAGTTCCGATGTGCTTATACATCGTTTTAAATAGTTTCACACTGTTCATAACCGAGTCTATCCCTTTCTCAGCTAAATAGCACGCAAATTAGCCACGTGCGCCGACGAGTTCGAGTTCCGGTCTAGCGCATCCTTAAGCAGCCGTCTTTACGGTGACTAGAAAGCATTTGCGATTTTAAACTTACATACTTAGTAAACACGTTTTCATCCCTATTATTTAACGGGTTCGAATTCTATGATCGCATAAGAAGCACCCCTGGTATAACAGGCGAACATTGTCTTCGATAACCATAGACTAATGGGACTTTATACGGTCGTTTAAACAAATATAAAAACTTATACTGGACACGTATCCGTATATTCAAATTTGCTTAACTTAAGATACGAAATAAAAGTCATTATCCCAGGCAGCAATTACAAAAAGTGGTCAACAAAAGGAACATTACTTGTTTCCAATAGCGAAAAAAAACATTACTTCTTTCTAATAGTGTTAGTATTTTGTTATTAGCGGCCATAGATTCGAGGATCCGATGCAATGGTCCACAACAGGCCACGGCGCATTAAGCAGGCATCTTTACGACGACCAGAAAGCATTTGCGATTCTATGGCTCGCCGTGACATTTCGCTAAAAGGGTAGTGTAATTGTCGCCAGCTTTATTTTTCTACGGCCATTTGCTTAGACTGGTATTTGGGTGGTCATATTTATTGTCATAGCAGTCTGGCAGCTTTGACTATATACTCTCTAGACGCCCGCTGTCATGCCTTTATTTAAATGATAAAAAACTAGCCAAATTTTCAATGTTTGTGTTCGTGACAGTTTTGTGTTAGCACACGTGTCCTGTCAATCAATGCCATAAGAATCCGTCAAATTGGCTTTTAGGCCTATAGGGTCTATCTAGTCTTTATAATAGACTAAGTCTGGTGATTTCATTTGAAGATTCTTAAAAAGTAAAAGATTAGCCAAATCCACAGACTTAATAATACAGCGTGTAAATGTATCCTTTGAATTCCTTTAAGTGACTCAGCCCGTCAATATAAATAACTTTTCCTAATCAAAGAATTCTGTTAGCGAAAACAAAAATACATCATCATCATCAGGTCTTATTTTGTTTCCACTGCAGGAGCACGACCCTCTCTGTACTGTCAGAGCCATAATTAGCCACAGCAGTCAGAGGATTTGGCCTACACTCTCCACGTTGGCCAGACGGGTTGGAGAGCTTTTTTTGAGATTTATAAGCTTTGTTTAGCTTGTGTTGTTTCCTAAGTCGACTTCTACGACATACAAAAATACATAAAATACATAAATTATATAATATAATAATTCTGCCAAAACAAAAGCCTATTTGTATAAGAAATTAAGATTATTCCGACAAAGAGATCGCCTAAAAATTAACATGAAAAGTCAGTTGACCTGATTCTGTCTGTCGTCCGCCAGTTGTCACGAGTTTACCTGCCCGTTTAGCGAGGTGTTTATTTATAGATGAGGTTATACATTAGTCAGTATATTTTGGACACAATTAGGTCGCACTGGGATAGGCTGAATCGTTTTTAGTTTTAGTCGTCTATTTGAGAAACAAATTCAAATAATTTTTCTGAATGGAATGAAACTTACCCGTTATCTAAAAAACCGGCGAAGTGCGTGTCGGGCCGCGCGCAGTGTAGGGTTCCGTATTTGCGAATCACAACTTTTATTTCACACCGTTCACACTCGCACCTCACAGTTTAACGACCAAAAACATGTAACAATGAAAATGTATGAAATTTTACATTTTCGAGTACATTTTATAAGTTGGTTGCCTATAACTTTTTAGTTTGTTCTTAGTACTCAGCTCTGATAGTTTTCCTTCCAACTTCAGTATATATACTAGTTCTGTAATTTTTTTCCCGTATCTATATTTAACCGTTTAGCAGATAGAGGGCGGGGGGGGGGGATACTTACCTCTAACAAAAATTCGCACTTTAAAACCAAATATTTCGGAAACGGATCCCTAAATCGAAAAGAGGTGTTCTCAATCACACAATATTTTTGAAAAACCCCACACGATGGGTAAATAGAGAAAAAAATACTCCCCCACTTTACTTGTATGGGAGCAACCCTAAAAAAAAATTTTTTTTCAAGATTTTTTTCTACCACTTTTTTGGCTTAATTTATATACATGCATACCCATACCAAATTACAGTTTTCTACTACTTATAGTCTCTGAGTAAAACCGCGGACGGACAGACAGACAGACAGACAGACAGCCAGCCAGATAGACAGACAGACATGGTGAAACTATAAGGGTTCCTAGTTTACTACGGAACCCTAAAAAGGGAAATTTTTTCGACTTCTAAGCAGAATGCAATTGTTTCTACATACTATATTCGTGCTGAAAATACAGCCAATAACCAAAGAGGTCGTAAGTAAGTGGTGTAATGGTTTAATTTGCCTCCCACGTCAGTTGTGGTGTGTGGCGAACTCTAAACTCGGTACGTTAGGGGACATGTGTGCAGTCGGTTCAGGAAATTGACTAACTATTCTGAAAATAGGTATTTAAAGATTAACATCCTACTAATTGATGATTCCACACATTACGTATGGATGATTAGACGTTTGTTACTCCTTTAAGCCAAAAATATTGGATAAATTTTATGAAGATTTTATGACACTGAACATCAGGATAGTACATAGACTAAATCATGCGAAGGAAGCCGCGGATAAAGTTAGTGTTTGAATATGGACGTGGGAATAGAAAACTGGCCAAGTGCGAGTCGGACTCGCGCATGAAGGGTTCCGTACAAGAAAAAAAACGGTAAAAAAAAGAACATTTTTGTTGTATGGAAGCCCCCCTTAAATATTTTTTTATTTTATTTTAGTATTTGTTATTATTGTAGCAATTAAAATACAACATCTGTGAAAATTTTAATCTCCTTGCTATTACGGTTCATGAGATACAGCAAAAAACGCCTACAACTACTCTGTTGTATGGGAGCCCCCTTAATTATTATTATTATCTATTATTTTGGTTTTAGTATTTTTTGTTGTAGCCATAATAAAAATACACAATCTGTGAAAATTTCAATTGTCTAGCTATTACGGTTCTTGAGATACAGCCTGGAGACTGACCGACGGACTTCGAAGTCCCGTGAATAGGGTCCCGTTTTCACCCTTTGGGTATGAAACCCTAAAAACGTGGTCTGATGCTATATCATCACAGAAGTCGTTATTATAAAACCAATAGTTTTTTTTCACTTCGATATTTAAGTATTCCCAAATTTATGATATTTATTACCTCACTTAGTTTGCTGGCACCAAAGACAATATAATACTAACGTAATAGACTGCCCACCTCATACAAAAATATTGGACCAAATTAAGGTTGCGAAAAGCAGGCGAATGTATGGCGCAGGAGAGTTGCTTACTACTCGATACTAGATGGCGGTAATCTGCGTTAGCCTTTAACTTACTAAACGATACTTAACGATTTCATTTTAAAATATTATGCCTAAAATATTGTTTTGATTTAAAATAAGATATATTTTGTGAATCATGGTTTTATATTCTCATAATACGGTAGATACAATGTTTTGTAGTTTCGAGTGGCGCCATCTATGTGAGTTTCTGAGAACAAATCGTACGATTAAGGCGTTGAGCCCACAGGCTGGCACTAAGTACAATATAAATATTACTATTACAAATGGCTAAAATCATACTTGACGGATCGACGACAATACGTAGAAATTGACTATTGTAATAATGATGCAAACGAAATTCAGACAGTAAAATCTAAGCTCCGAAACATAAACTGTTCAATCCCACAGGGGAGCACCATCGGGTGTATACTCTTCCTTATTTACATTAATGACTTGCCCAAATTTTTCCCTAATACCTTATGTGTGATGTTCGCCGACGACATATCACTACTCTTCAAATGTGACACAGCGATTGAAGCAAATACGATCCTATTGGAAAGTATGACTAAATTAAAAGTATGGCTAGACGAGCAAAACCTTCAGGTTAATGTTAAAAAAACGAAAATCATTCAATTCCATCCTAGGCAAAAAGTGGCACTAACATTAAATTTGTGTTTTGATAATCAAAAAGTAGAGGAAGTTAAATATGTTAATCTTTTAGGAATAACGATAGACTCACACATCGATTGGAAGCAACACATCAAGAACGTCAAAAGCAAAATGTCAAAATGTATTTATGCGTTGAGCGTCCTTAAAATAAACACGACTTATGCTACTGCATTAACAGCGTATTATGCCTACGCATACTCGTGGCTCAAATACGGGGTGATCTTATGGGGTAACAGCGTAGATGCACACGACCTCCTCGTAGTAAAAGAAAAGTGTATCCGTATATTAAACAACCTGCCATATAGGCATAGTTGCAAACCGTTTTTTATAAAAAATAACATTTTGACATTCATATATATTTTAGAGATATGCACATTTGTAAGACAAAACAAACATCTTTTTAGACAAGTAAAAGACACTCACAAAAGAAATACACGACACAAAGATAGATTGGATTTACCGGTGTCTACGTTAGGCATGTATAGCCGGGGACCTTATGTAAGCGCAATTAAAATATTTAATAAACTGCCACAAGAAATGCGTTTGGAAGAAAATGATAAAATATTCATAAAAAAATTAAAAATATTGTTATTATCGAAGGGCTATTATTCAATCAATGAATATTTTAATGACAAATTATAATTTTTTATTTTATTATTATTATCTTTATTTATTTATAATTTTTATTATTATTATTATTTTGACATTGAATGAATGAATTATTTGACTCTTTAATGTTGTATAAATTTAATTTGACTTTTATAACTAACATATTCATGTATATTACCTACCTAACTACTTAATTGTTTTACTCAGCAATGAGACATCGCAACACCCTGCCAGGGTTCATGTACCTTCACTAACATATATTATTTCACCACCTGTTATAATGTTCATGTACTGTACATGTAGCGAGAAATAAAGAAAGAAAGAAAGTGACATGTAAGAAAAAACAATGATAACTATTTTTATCACTAGATGGCTTTGATCCAAGTCCAGTGTCAAATGAGGCCATAGTTTATTTAAAAATAAAATGACTATAAAATTTGAGTTTGTGGTGGGAAGTCAAGGGGTACGGTTGAAATTTGCCTTAGACAATTTTGCAAATTGATTTTAGTGGACTTTATGATATGAAATTGGTGTAGTTTGGTGTTATAAATGCTCGTGCTCATGAACAATTTGTGAAATAGTTAAAGTGGACTGATAAATAGACTCGTATAGATTTGCCACCCCAAGCTGCCACGAGGCGTCAAAGAACATACGCCATCTTTGATGCTACTTGGAAAAACTTTACCGTACAACACCGATACTTAGTATCTCATTATACTGGACATTGGCAGAATCACTGAAATTTCGGTGGAAGCCATAATATAAAATAGAAGAAGAAGACTATAAAATTTTGTCATCCATGACATTGACACTTGCCTTTTTATCAATGTCATCTAGCGAACTCAAAGTTTTTGTTTTTTTTATGTCACATTGAAAATTCCTCATTATAAGTTTGGGACCTTGCTGCTCATACAATATTGCATGCGCGGGTCTGACGGTGCGATATGACTTGGACCCGACTTAGATGTTATATTTATTCTATTAATATCCCTTGACGAAGAGAAGGCGTGCATGTATTCAATGAATTACCTTCTTTAAAAAGGGATCAATTTACTGTCCAAGTTAACTGAGGGTGACGCAGTTGATGTTTTCTTAAAACTCCCAAAACTAATGCAGTTAGTTAAAAATGAAACATTACCATTAGCGTCAGAGGGCGCTGCCGTCAATTTGGACGAATCACGGCGTGGAGTGTTTTTTAATTAATTTCATGAGTAAATTTTGGGGAACAGAAAAGCTGTTGAGCTGAGTAGAAGTTTTTACTTCAGAGTTTGCCTGGAACTTTATGAAAACGAAAGGTCAGTCAATGTAGTTAAAAAAAACAGAAAAGAAAATTCAGCTTTTGAAAAACACTTGCAAAACTAATTGCTGCCTCTTCAAAATGAATACAAAATGTTATTTTGAGATACATGGATTGCATTGTTATTTTATCTTCGAATTTCTGGAAAATTTCTGCTAAATTGGATAATGGATACTTGAATGTTTCAAAGGTTAGTGCTGTCTCCATTTGAAATAATTTTTTTTTAAGAAAAGTGACAATAAACGGGTTCGCGCGACAGGCCACACCGTCGTCCGCGCACTAACTCAATATGGCCGACGTTTACTTGATCATCATCATCATCATTATCAGGTCTTTTCAGTCACTGCAGGAGCACGACCCTCTCTGTTGTGACGACTACTTATTTTTGTTTAATTCATGGTAAGTTTGTTTTTTTATTATTTCGACAGTATATAATAGCATGATTGTTATTTTATTATTTATTATATACTTTTGCGTGACTCCATGACACCGCTGTTCGCGCGACAGGCCACGCCGTCGTCCATGCACTAATTCAATATGTCCGACGTAAGCCATTTAGGTACTTTTGTTTAAGTCTTGATGTAGTATTATTTTTACAATAAACTATGACCATCTTTCAATTTCTGCACGACTCCATGACACCGCTGTTCGCGCGACAGGCTACACCGTCGTCCACGCACTAATTCAATATGGCCGACGTAAGCCATTTGCGATGGCGCTTGACGCATCGCCCGTGAAAAATCAATTACGATTTTTTGATAGCCGCTGCGGTGACCGGTACGATAGTGTGGAGAGGAGCTCCTGAAAAATATAAAGCGCATACGCTACGCATATACGCATAATTCGGACATAAAATATCATGCAACTGTAATCATGCCACGGTTTCACGGGGCCTTTTAAAAATAATGTGTAAATTTTTAAGCAACGCGCCAGTGGCAGCCCTGATGTTGCAGGCCTCCGTAGGCTACGGCAACCATTTTCCATCAGGTGCGCCATATATCTGCATAACGACCCCTCTATCTTAATTAACATGACTATCCAGTGAAAGAGACGGATAGGAAATTAAATATTGCCTACTTCAACAATCAAACAACAAAGAAACAAGTAATTGAATAGGTCAAGACATAATTGAATTGTTTTAATTTGATCTGATTTAGGAGTAAAATTATTTTGGAGGGCGAACAGGATGAGCGAAATGCTCATCCTATCGAAAAAGTTGTTCGCATCAAGCATAAGAGAGTATGCTGAGGATCCAAGCCTTGCGCATACAACAAACGCTCAAAGCCAAGGACTGTCCTTCCGGGGGACCTTTGGTGATGCTTGCCTGTAAAGGGCACTCTGCCCGCTGCCCTATCCCCAAAAATCCCCTAAAGAAGACGAAGAAGAAGACGTCGGATGAGCCGGTAGAAGTGATAACTTAAAAAAATTCAATACAAAGTTGTCAGTTTTTTGGTAACGATGTTGCAAGTTATATGTTCTTTTTCTATCTCAAACATGCAATACGCGCTTAAAGAAGTTTTTACTTAAAATATGCTAAGTGCAATATCTCTATTGGATTTGATATATTTTTTTTATAAAACGTGGTTTAAATATTTTCACTAAATAAGCCCAACGCGACCACGCTTTGACAACTTCAATTCTCATTCGACAGGTTATTAAGCGAATTTTTTTATTGGTATCCATACAATGGCGCGCAGCATTCGCTTGATGTTTTCATCGATGGCAGTGGCACCTCAATCTAAATGTAGCACTATGTCATAGTTTGAGTGTCATATAAAAAGTTGCGACGGTTTCATTGCGCGATGCTCTGCACTTTTATTTATGCACTGTCGCTTTGGAGTGGGCATGGATGTATTATTGAAGTTGACAGTTAATTTTAAAAGGTTTTGATGCTTTATTCGGCCACGGTAAATTCAGATATATACATACATACATACTATCACGTCTTTTCCCTTACGGGGTAGACAAAGCCCAGGACTATAAAACCTAAGGCCACGTTTAGCATGTTGGTGGGCTTCTAGGTGGAGGACGGAATCAAAACAGTGATGAGTTGCTAGCCTAATGCCAAATGTCAGAGACGGGATCTCAATGCAGCACTATATCAAAGTTTGAGTGTCATATAAAAAGTTGTAACGGTTTCATTGCGCGTTGCACTGCACTTTTATTTATGCACTGTCCTTTTGGAATGGGCATGGATACTTTATTGAAGTTGACAGTTAATTTGAAATGAATTTTTGTGTCCGGCTACGGTTAAGTCAGACATAGGAAGTGTTTTTATTTTAAAAGTGTAATATTTTACAATCGCCTCCGATTATGGGGCTAAAAAGGCACAGATATGGCGCTTGATACAAGCGGAGTAATATTAATATATAATAATAAAATAAAAAATAAAAAAGCCTTTTATTTTCTTGCACCTTAATTTAACAAGAGTAGGTATTTAATAGTTATTATTAATAATTGATATTTTTCTTTATATTATTTATTAGTGAGATGATAATTATATAATATCTTATTTTGGATCTCTGTTATTATTCTTCATTAGCATATTCTTATTTCCATTAGTAAAATTTTATAATTAATTGATGAATAAAATAGAAAATTTGTCATGCAAGAACCCCTTGTCTAAGGGTGAAGGTGAATATTAATATTTAAAACTATTATTAGAAACGAAAGCTAAACTATTTTTTCAGGACGAAAAGTAGCCTTTGTCCTTCTTCGTAACTTACACAACGTGCATGCAAATTTTCATGGTGATCGGTCTGGTAGTAAAGACGTGAAAGCGTAACAAACAAAAATTCTCACTTTCACATTTAAGATACTAGCTGTTACCCGCGGCTTCGCCCGCGTGGTATATAGCCTATGTCTTTCTCAAATTTCATGATTATCGGTTCAGTAGATTCGGCGTAAAAGCGTAACAAACAAACAAATAAACAAACTCACTTTCGCATTTATAATATTAGTTAGGATTAGTAAGAATGGTTAGGATTCGGTAAATTCATCGAAAGGTGTAGCGTACTAAAAGGGCTGACCCCTTATGAAAATAGGACTAAAAGCCACAAGAAAAGAAGTTAAGATTCTGGGAAATACATAATGTCACGATTATTTTCCCTTGCGGGGTAGGCAGAGCTCGAGTCTATAAGACCGCAAAGCAAGATCCACCACCATGGAGATGAAAAACGGAATTAATAAGTGATGGGTTGCTAGTCACATCACCTATTACCACGATACTTTAGATTGTCGCCCATTCCTTCGTTCGGCTTTTACGATCTGTGCAGAAAGAGAAGCAGCTGGTATATTCTATGTTTTTCTTTACTCCCAGACCAGCGTAAGGTAAATAATTAAAATGTGTCCAGCCAAAGTAGAAGTGAACGTTAGGATTGTGGTATTGCAGGGTTTTATAGCGCATGTATAATAATATTAATGAATGAATGAATGAATTATTAATTTATTAAGTAACAGTGACTTATACATATATGTTAGTGATACTTTTTAGGGTTCCGTAGTATACAAGGAACCCTTATAGTTTCGCCATGTCTGTCTGTCCGTCCGCGGTTTTACGCAGAGACTATAAGTACTAGAAAGCTGTAATTTGGTATGGGTATGTATATTAATCATGGCAAAAAAGTGGTAGAATAAAATTTTGAAAAATATTTTTTTTAAGGGTAGCTCCCATACAAGTAAAGTGGGGGAGTATTTTTTTTTTCTCTATTTACCCATCGTTTGGGATATCGTTAAATAGGTCTTTCAAAAATATTGTGAGGTTGAGAACACCATTTTTCGATTTAGGGATCCGTTTCCGAAATATTTGGTTTTAAAGTGCGAATTTTTGTTAGAGGTAAGTGTCCCCCCCCTCTATCTGCTAAACGGTTATATATAGATACGTGAAAAAAATTACAGCAGTAGTATATATGCTGAACTTTAAAGGAAAACTATCAGAGCTGAGTACTAAGTACAAACTAAAAAGTTATAGGCAACCAACTTATAAACTGTAAAATTTCATACTATTTTCATTGTTAGATGTTTTTGGTCGTTAAACTGTAAGGTGCGAGTGTGAATAGTGTGAACTCAAAGTTGTCATTCGCAACTACGGAACCCTACACTGCACGTGGCCCGACACGCACTTGGCCGGTTTTAATAGTTATTAATTAAATTAAAATTAACAAATCATTTATTAACTTAATATCTGCAGCATCCCCCCGGCTCTGGCATAGCAATGATTTACGTGGAGGCAATGTAATAAACGCGATAAAAACCGTATTAAAATAATTTTATTTAAATGTGTAACAATCGCAAAAACATAAGAAAACATTACGTGGAGGCTGTTCAGTCTTTGCGCGATCATGTTCAAAATAATATAAATATTAATGTGGATAGAAATATTTATGCCGTATGCGCCGCTATCCAGCCATCTATCATAGCTGCGAGTGGATTATTATTGCAGCATACATCACAGGCTTACATTTGTCATGCGCCTTATGTTTGTAATGCGCGAGCGCAATACTCAGTGACTTACTGCTCCGAGAGCAGCGACAATATACATAATAATAACGTATAGACTGCCAGCCTCACACAAGAATATTGATCCTAGTTAAGGCCGCACACTAGGCATAGTAGCGACGCCAATCATTTTATTCCTAATACTTTACAAATAGAAAGAAATTCAAGAATGTAAATCATATAAGCACTAGTAAGTTACCTGAAGTATTTTTGGAATCATGTTTAATATTATCAGAATTAGTGAGAATTATGAGAATCAGATTACCGCCAAAAACGGCCGGTTTTGGCGGTAATCACGTTTTCTCTTAATGACTGATTCTCATAATATTAATACATGATTCCAAAAATACTTCAGGTTATTTACTAGTGCTTATACGATTTTAATTCTTGAATTTCTTTATATTTGTAAAGTACTAGAAATGAAATGATTGGCGTCGCTACTGTACCTAGGGTGCCCCCTTAATGTCTGCTATGAGCACTTACGACGTAGGTATCTATTTAGTTCCACTATGTGCCACGGTTATTATTGCCGACAGTGACGGTGCTGCAGTGCACCTCAGATTACAGAACAAAAGGTTTTGTTTGTACCATTTGTTCTGTAATCTGAGCAGTGCACTTTTTCACTCGTCACAAGATAGCGTTCCATAGGCGTTAGCCTGAACTTGCCAAATCTGAGACATAATTCATGAATATATTTCGGAAGTTTTGTTTTAAATTTAATAAATATTTTATATTTTCCCATATTATATTCTATACAATGTTGTGACGCAATCTATCTATCTGGGCACTCGTGGACTATCAACGTGCCACGGTCAGAAAAAAAGTGCGAATATCCTGAGAAAGACCTGCGGATAAGGTCGAAACATGGTGGTAATTAGCTGACTTTGTATGTGAGGAACCCGATGTCATGCAATTTATATAATATGTTGTTCTTCAAAAATATAAATCAATATAATGCGCGAAGACCGTAAAAGCCAATCAAAGGATAGGGCGACAAGGAATCGAAAAATAAGCGATGCGACTAGCAACCCATCTCTATTTTGATTCCTTTTCCGCCTTAACGCCCACTAACACGCTAAGGGTGGTGTTCGGGTTTCATTACTTTGGGCTTTGTCTATCCCGCAAGTGATAAAGATGTGATAATATAGTAGAATACAGAGAAAAGGTTGCATAAAAAAATTGTTTCTCTCGTTTAAACATCAAAGGGAAAATTTAATTCAATTCAAATAAGCAGCAAATTCTAAGTCCAAAACTGTCGACTTATCCCATCACTGTCGTCCGAAAACGTCGTCAAAAGTCACGTCAGGATTACGTCGGCCCGTGTCCCGCCGCTGACATGTCTAATGGACACTTTATCTCTTAGCGTGAAGATACACGCAAGGGAAAAAAAACGGACGTAATCGTACCTTTGAAGTAGACACTGTTTTCTTACATTGCAGTGGCTAATTCCGATTGTTCTTGACTCTAAACAGATCCCAAGTGTATTAGTAATAATATCTGGCATGAAATCGAAAGTCACTATATTTAATTATAAGTTATTATTATTATCTTTTTTATGTAAATAGTTAAATAGTGTAATTGTTATAAATGTTAATAAACTTAGCTACACTAAAGTTCCCATTGAATTGAAAAAAAAAATTAAGAAAAACTTGTAAGTATATGATCTAACTTTAACTATTTAACTATTGTCTCTGAAAAATGACAAGCGATACTATAAAAATGGAAAAAAAGCAATTCAAAATTTTTAAATATTGGCTACAACTTATTGTTAAAATAATGCTTCATATTTTCTAATAAAAATATCAAAAGGAATACCATATTTCTTTTAAATAAGCAACAATTTGAAAGTCCAACGCCGTCGACTTATCCCATCACTGTCGTCCGAAAACGTCATCAAAAGTCACGTCAGGATTACGTCGGCCCGTATCCCGCCGCTGACATGTCTAATGGACACTTTATCTCTTAGCGTGGAGATACACGCAAAGGAAAAAATTACGTTATTGCTTGTCAGTAGAAGTATATTATCTAGGTTTAATTGTCTGACTATGGTGTCTGGAAAAATGACAAGTGTTCTTTTATACAAAATGAAAAAAAAAGGCATTCGAAAATAAAAATTGATTTTTTTGGTGGGAAGTCAAGGGGTTCAGTTGTCGTTTGCCTTATACAATTTTGCAAATTGATTTAAGTGGACTTTATTATATGAAATTGGTGTAGTTTGGTGTTATAAATGCTCGTGCTCGAAAACAATTTGTGAAATAGTTAAAGTGGACTGTTAAATGGACTCGTATAGATTTGTCGCCAAAATTTCCCACGAGGCTGCCAAAGAACATACGCCATCTTTGATGCCACATACCGTACAACACCGATACTTAGTATCTCATTATACTGGACATTGGCAGAATCACTGAAATTTTGGTGGAAGCCATAATTAAAAAGAAGAAAGAAGAAAGAAAATAAAAATTCATTGGACACGTCTTATTGGTAAAATAATTCTTTATTTCTTTTTATTATTATTATATATTATTAGCTCATTAAAATATCAAAATAAACATGGTATTTCTTTTAAATAAGCAACAATTTGAAAGTCCAAAGCCGTCGACTTATCCCATCACTGTCGTCCAAAAACGTCATCAAAAGTCACGTCAGGATTACGTCGGCCCGTGTCCCGCCGCTGACATGTCTAATGGACACTTTATCTCTCAGCGTGGAGATACATGCAAGGATAAAAATGGATTTAGTTTCACTTTTGATTTAGTTAGACACAATAATGTTTCACATTTTCCAGAGTTTTGATTGTACTCAGCCCTAGCCCCTAGGTTCTCAATAGGTACTCGTATGTCGTAGATAGTAAGTTGACATCATTTGGAGAAAATGCGCTGTGCAGTTTGTTGCCGCTTCTTCTGCACTCCACCTTGGAAGCGGTGTAAACTTAGCTTTAAG
Organism: Rhodophaea formosa; assembly: GCA_963082605.1. NCBI lineage: Eukaryota > Metazoa > Arthropoda > Insecta > Lepidoptera > Pyralidae > Rhodophaea > Rhodophaea formosa. The sequence continues at coordinate 22,300,682 of OY720209.1, forward strand.
TAAATTATTGATGTCAACAATAACATAACATTGTAAACCAATTGTAAATGTAAATTTACGTTCACCAAATGATATTGAAATGTCTTAAGATGAATAAAATTTTTGACTATTGACTATTGAGGATATACTACGAAAACAGAACTATGATGAGATTTTTGCCATTCTTACAGCCAGCTTCTACAGTCTGAACGGGAAGAGAAGCAGCTACATTCTACGTTTTTTCCATTGTCTTAAACTAGCATGGAAGAGATATAACTGGTAAAATATCATACTTTTTAAACGGAAATAAACACAAATTTAGCTATAGCAATATCTACTCAAGTTTCATTTCACCTATGTTTTTTAAACCAACTTGGAATAAAAATTTTATGCGGAACTAATTGCAAAATTAGCCACGTTAATCTATAGTTAAATCTTCTTTTTCCTAAGTGTCAGACCGGCAAATAGCAACAGAAAACGCAGACAAAAACGCATTTAGCAAATGAACAGCACTCGCCGTTCATAACAGCCATCTATTGTCAACAGGTGCATCGAATGCGCTTGTAGCACGCCGACTGCAGTATAGCTCTGACATACAACCAACAGCCTGAGACTGGAGTGATAAATACTAAGCTTATCACGTCTTTATCCCTTGCGGGGTAGACAGAGCCCAAGATCATTATACCCAATGGCCACATTAAGTGTGTAAGTAGGCAGAAAGATTGAAAGCGGAATCAATGATGGGTTGCTAGCTGCATCGCCTATGTGATGAGGTTTTTGCCAAACCCATAGAGCGAATTTTTAGGTTTGTGCAGGAAGAAAAACAGCTGTATATTATTATCGTACAGAAAAATAATATTTGCTAAGAATTAATTTATTCCGATTAGATAAGATATTGATATAAATTGGAAAACGTAGTGCATACTTTCCGACGGTATTGAAAAAAAAAATATCATAATCAAGGCTTTTTTCTTGTCAATAGTAAGTAAATAATCAATATCATCATCAAAGTTCTTCTTCGTAAATACTAATATCGACTAAACTGAAACAAGCGTTGAGTTTTCAAACAGCTTGAAACAGAGAAGGTACTTCTCTGTTCTCTGTCTGTCATTTTTAAATCTTTTTAAAAATATTTACTATTAATTGTAAGGACTGTTAATCCTAATCCCATCCCATCCCAACTATAATATAATATTAATATTATAAATGCGAAAGCGAGTTTGTTTGTTTGTTACGCTTTCACGCTGTATCTACTGAACTGATCATCGTGAAATTTTGCATACACATAGGTTAGGGTACTGTGAAGGACATAGGCTATATATCACGCGGAGCCGCGGGTAACAGCTAGTTATAAATGTAAACGTGAGTTTGTTTGTTACGCTTTCACGCCGCATCTACTGAACCGATCGTCATGAAATTTAGCATACAGGGTACCGAGAAGGACATAGGCCATATAATGCGCGGGCAAAGCCGTGCAGCTAGTTTTAAAATATTTACCCTTAATTGTAAGGTCTGGTAATAAAATATATTTTCAAATCGGTTTAAAAATATTTCCAAATGGATACCATTTAAATTTGATCAAATTCGGTTAGTTTGATTGAAGTTGCTAGCTTTGTTGCAACAATTTTGTTTTGTTGCTAGTTGCAAGCTATCAATTATTGTCATTAAACTAAAATCTATGAAAGTTAAGCTGATACTATAGAAAGTTACCCGTGAAACAAACAGATTTCATCCACCCATTAAAAACTCAAGAGTTCTTATAACCTGATCTCATCGACACATCAACAGTGGGACAGCACACCTCGCCTAATTCAAGACTGTGTCCACAATGTTGCGAGTCAGCGTATATTGATGGCTTGAGAAGGAGTAGGCACTGGAAGTGAATTCTAAGTTCTTACATCGTATAACCAACTAGAATTTTCTCCACGATAATTGTAGCCTCACCAGCAGATAAATTAGCTAACTATCTATCATCATCATCAGGTCTTTTTTAGTTTCCACTGCAGGAGCGCGACCCTTTTTTACTATCAGAGCCATATATTAGCCAGAGCAGTGAAAGGATCTCTCTATAGCTGAAATCATTTTGAATATCAGTCCAGTTGTTGCGGAGCTTATTCAATGCAAACAAACAATCAAATCTGTCCTCTTTATTGTACCTATCAGTATAGAGTATAGATATACATAGATAAGTCATGACGAAAATCTTAAGTAATAAATTAATATGCTTAGTCGGTGAAAATCAGTTTCGACGATGTTCTATACAAATTGGCCTACTTTTAACAGATACTCACGACTATCACATTTATTTATATAATTATTTTATCTTAAAATAATGCCTGCTATCATTTTTTTCACAGCAGGGTCCTACTGATATCTGACCATGACTTTTTGAACTATCTAAGCTTGCCACAGCGCGTTCTTCAGGGTGCGATAACTATTCTTGTAGAAGTTTAATATCAACATTGTTTACATTTAAGAGCTATGAAAATCATGCAAAGAAATGTGTTCTTTTCTATTATATCCTATGAAAATGATTAACAATAATTTATCAGTGATAGAATAGCATGAAAATGAGGACATAACTAGTACTTATCTAGAAACCAACATCCATGGTAAGAGAAATGTGGGGCGGGGAGGGAGCCCTCAGGTGACGGCCGTTAACCGGCGTTAACCGGATTAATTTGTGGGAGTGTCCGACATGGGACGATCGAGTGCCGAGATGCCGTCCCAATTTGTGCGGGCCTTTAGCACTGATCACTAAGTACGTATACCTAATGATAAAGTAAATTTTGAATAATGAGGGATGTCAGAAAATGGTCACCATCGGATGGCACCACTGAGGCATCGACCTTGATAAGCTGCTGTCATTGAATAATACTCGATAAGCAACAACAATTGCTACATTGTGGCCCAATCTTACCAAACTGAACCCGACGTCTCAGTGCTGCCGCCGCCGCTTAATTAAGACATCTCAATAATTATGACAAAGGCAATGGAGCTGGTATCTCGTTACTATTTTGATGCCTTTCTTTTCTATAGAATTGTTAAATGGCTATACATCTTTGATAGGGTTTGACTGATAGCCTCTGATACCCAATAGTCAACAGGCCAATCTACAATACTAAAGCATTGAAGTCGGTTCCCTTTCACTATTATTTACTTGGGGTGCTGGCGCTTTCCAAAGAACGGTTGACGTTAGGTAAGCCGTAAAAACTACTAAAGTGTATGAATACTGTCATGATAGCGAGGCGTCATCATCTGAAGAAGCAACCGGGAACTACGCTCAGACGATGATGATAATAGACATTGTTTCGCCCAATACTTTACTACAGTGATTGCATTTTAGTTTGCCTCATAACCATCTTGTTAGCAGCAACAATTTGGGCTTTTCGGGCACACAAAGAGATAATACAATAAATAAATATATATATATACGGACAAATCACACAGATTGAGCTAGCCCCAAAGTAAGTTCTTAAGAAAGACTTGTGTTATGGGATACAAACTCAACGATACTATATTTTTTAACAAATACATATATAGATAAACATCCAAGACCCAGGTCAATCTGAAAAAGATCGTTTTCCATCATGACCTGACCGGGGATCGAACCCGGGACCCCCGTGTCGCAGGCTGGCGTGGTAACCGCTGCGCCACGGAGCTCGTCCCAACCCATTGATACTTGATTTGATTCTCTTGTCCCTTGTCCACCATCACGCTAATCAAGACTTTAAGATTCTGTGGCTCTATCAACTATGTAAAAGCATTATTTCACCATGGCAACAGTAATTAGCTTATTATTCCACTATCGATATTTTAGCAAACGCATTTCGGGGATACCAAATATAAAGTCAAAGTCAAAGTCAATCATTTTATTCATCATAAGATATTTCAATATCATTTAGTGAACGTCTATTTTTTTCATAATTACAATTAGTTTACAAAAATATATTATTGTTGGCGACAATAATTTACTTACGGCTAAGTTTACACCGCTTCCAAGGCGGAGTGCAGAAGAAGCGGCAACAAACTGCACAGCGCATTTTCTCCAAATGACGTCAACTTACAATCTACGACATACCTATTAAATATAAAAATATACTCATTTATTCATAATCAATTTCATACTGGAACTTAGCAATACTATAACCATATTTTACTGTATACCATATTTACCAATACTTTTTATTACCATTACTTGGGATCTGTTTAGAGATCAAGCAGAATAAGCCACTACAATGCAAGAAAACAGTGAGTATCTACTTCAAAGGTACGATTACGTCCGTTTTTTTCCTGCGTGTATCTCTACGCTGAGGGATAAAGTGTCCATTAGACATGTCAGCGGCGGGACACGGAACGACGTAGTCCTGACATGACTTTTGATGACGTTTTAGACGACAGTGATGGGATAAGCCAACGGCTTTGGACTTAAAAATTGTTGCTTATTTAAAGAAATATCATATTTTTTTTTGATATTCTGATGAGAGAAAAGAAGTATAAAATACTTCCACTTACAAATCATAACGTTATTTTTTCCCTTGCATGTATCTCCACGCTAAGAGATAAAGTGTCCATTAGCCATGTCAGCGTTGGGACACGGGCCGACGTAGTCCTGACTTGAGTTTTGGACGACAGTGATGGGATAAACCGACGGCTTTGGACTTAAAAATTGTTGCTTATTTAAAGAAATATCATATTTTTCTTATATTTTGATGAGAGAAAAGAAGTATAAAATACTTCCACTTACAAATCATAACGTTATTTTTTCCCTTGCGTGTATCTCTACGCTAAGAGATAAAGTGTCCATTAGACATGTCAGCGGCGGGACACGGGCCGACGTAATCCTGACGTGACTTTTGATGACGTTTTGGACGACAGTGATGGGATAAGCCGACGGCTTTGAACTTAACAATTGTTGCTTATTTAAAGAAATATCATATTGTTTTTGATATTTTGATGAGAGGAATGAAGTATTATTTGAATAATAAGTCGAGTCCAATCAAAATTTATTTTTTAATAGCTTTATTTTTCGTTTTGTGACAACTATCACCGGAAATGTTTCCAGAGACAATAGTTAAACAATTCAACTTAGATAAATACTTCCACTTACAAATCATAACGTTATTTTTTCCCTTGCGTGTATCTCTACGCTAAGAGATAAAGTGTCCATTAGACATGTCAGCGGCGGGACACGGGCCGACGTAATCCTGACGTGACTTTTGATGACGTTTTGGACGACAGTGATGGGATAAGCCGACGGCTTTGAACTTAACAATTGTTGCTTATTTAAAGAAATATCATATTGTTTTTGATATTTTGATGAAAGGAATGAAGTATTATTTGAATAATAAGTCGAGTCTAATTAAAATTTATTTCTTAATAGCTTTGTTTTTTATTTTGTGACAACTATCACCGGAAATGTTTCCAGAGACAATAGTTAAACAATTCAACTTAGATAAAATACTTCCACTTACAAATCATAACGTTATTTTTCCCTTACGTGTATCTCCACGCTAAGAGATAAAGTGTCCATAAGACATGTCAGCGACAGGACACGGGCCGACGTAATCCTGACGTGTCTTTTGATGACGTTTTCGGACGACAGTGATGGGATAAGTCGACGGTTTTGGACTTACAAAATTTCGCTCATTCGAAATAAATTAAATATTCATTTTGATGTTTGTACGAGAATATAAATTATTCTGTAACAATAATTTTATTCTAGTGAATTTCTTTTTATCTTCCATGCTGGTTCGGGAAAATGGAAAAAAACATAGAATATACCAGCTGTTTTTCTGGAAATCATTGGAATCATATAAATAGACAATCAATCTTCATAGTATATAACCCTTTCCTTCTGACCCTGTTAACTAAGGGTTTACCTCGGTTAAAAACCAGTCTAGATAGCATTAATCACGTATCACAATAGCCCCTGATTTATCATTGAGCACCTAATTTGACGACCCAGCACTAGCCAAATTAATCTAACGCCTAACACACTAACACAACAGAGTTGGGTGACCATTCTTCATTAGCACAAAGGAGGCCGCCTTTTGTCTCTTGTCCATTCATTTACAATTGTTGACTACTCCCAACATCCCTATTCTGGACTCCAAACCTTGTAACGAAAATTCTAATCCTATCTTTTTCTTATTCAAAACATTGGAGAGAGATAGATAGATGATTTAATGGGGAATTTCGTGGTTGGTTGCGGGAATAGGCCCGCTGTCGTCCGGACGTGATCCCTGTCAACAAATCCACAATACAGGCTGAGTCGTTGTCACCCCAGTTCAACAATGAAATGATTAATGAACACCTTTCTTGTACTTAACTATCGGGCTACGATTTGATGTAACGCCGTACGTAAGTGGTTTTTTATTGTGTCAGGGATAGGGTGTAAAAATATTGTTGTGATAACGGAAGCTAAGGCGGTAATGTAAATAAATGATGTGACAGATTCATGTCAAGCCGTGAAAGAGGACGATTTGTAACCAAAAGCTTCAGGCTTTGATTTCCGCATACGTTTACGCTTACGCCTGAGTGTATAGCAAAATCTGCCAAGTTGACTATTGTAATTTTTACTCGATGATCCAGAAGGAGGGTAATGTTTTTGTCTGTATGTATATGTATGTTAATACCATCGTTGCCTCCTGCAGCCTTAACTGCTTGACCGATTTTGAAGTGCGAGGTGTCATAAGATAAATATTCTTCTCAGTGTGACTTAGGCTAGGTAACGTCAGCAAAAAGTCAATATATTAATAAAGAAATAATAACCATATAACCAGAAATCTGTTTTTGATAGTTTGCGTCTGCCATATTGATTTTTTGCTGATGTTACATAGCCCATGAAAGTTCTGGGAAGAATATGAATCTAATGATATCTTACACTTCAAAATTGGACAAGCTTAGGCTTTAGGAAAGAACAATGGAACAGATACTATTCAAACATTACTCGTATTCAGAATTTTCCCATCTTTTTGCTTCACTCATATTTTGCAAAAATATATAGCGAAATCATCATTCATATTTCAACATCAGAAGATTGTTTAAATGAAATATTATTTATTTAATTAAGCTGGAAAAAAATTGAAAAGAGAGATATTCAACAGCATCCCTTATCCCACTATCCGAGCAGCTCCCCTTGGCCATGATCTACCTTAGTAACCTTGGTTGACTTGGAAGTCCTTGAACGGACTCAAGTCGGCCAAAGCAAGGAGAGTACGAACAGGTGGGTCTTCAGGAAATTGTGGGTCTACAGGTCAGAAATCTTTTGTTCCTGTAGTGCCACCCCTCATACCATGGCACAGTTATTATTTTGCCCTGCGTGCCCTATCACCTGTACGTACGCGAGGAACTATACAATGGTACTGATAACGCCATATCAGTAGCAGAGTTTTGATCAAAACAAATGTAAATTGAGTACCGAAACCGAGTCGTCGAATCGATACATGTGATGCTTTTTAGCACACCCACTTTAGAGTTTTTTAAAATAAATATAATATAAGTGATGTATATAAAGTGTATATAATTGTATCATTAATAAAAAAAAATGTATATCCTTAGTTTCGACATTACCCGTAGTGCAAATTGGGTAAGCTGGGAAGCATACTATCTGGCAGCCCCATCTCGAAATTTCAAATTTACGCATGTTATAAGTACATATATTGTATCCACGCGGAAGAAGTCGCGGGCAGCAGCTAGTGTACAATAAAATTGTTACGAAATGTAGGTATTTAGGTTTTTATTTATACTTGTGGGTACATAATGAATACCATATCTCAAGTACCCTCATTTAGTATAAATTTTGCTAGGTAGCATTATTACAAGTGGTGCACTGGAATTTATATTTGTTAACATTTCATCATCAGGTCTTTCTATTCTCCACTGCAGGAGCACGACCCTCTCTGTACTACCAGAGCCATATATTAGCTTGAGTAGTCAGAGGATTTGGCCTACACTCTCCACGCTGGCCAGACGGGTTGGAGAGGTCTCTTTGATGTTTATAAGCTTTGTTTAGCTTGTTTTTCCTTAGTCGCTTTTTACGACATCCACGGGATGACTTGGAGTGGTTCTATTCTACTCTGCCGGGAACCACACGGCATTTGTTATATTAAAATAATTAAAATGAAGCGAGGCAAAAGACTTTCAGTTAGTTTGGAGCTTTTAGCAATAAGACCGCCAATTGTACGACTTAGTTTAATTTTTGTATTATAAACATTTCATTTATGGTGTACAATAAAGTATTACTTACTTACTAGCTGTTGCCCGCGACTTCGTCCGCGTGGATGTTGATTTTCACCCCGAACCCGAACCGATGAATGTATTATTATTCATTATTTGGATAAGGATTATAAAGTCTTTATAACGGCCACTGTCAAGGTAGTGACCGGGACCGACGGCTTAACGTGGCCACTGAAGCACGGATCATCATACTTATCAGACAATCAAATGATCAGCTTGCAATGTTCAAACCAAACTAGAACAACAACACAAAGTCGTTGCCCCCGCCGGGAATTGACCAGCGTCCTCCACAGTGTAAGCCGAACGCTCTAACCACTACACCACGGAGGCAATAAAGGAAATTACCACATTTAAGTTATATAAGTCACAGTTTTACTCTCGTTTATTTTGTCGGAATCGCCGACTAGTAACTTACACTCACAGTGGTTTCTATTATGGTCGTCATCGAAACTAGTCGGCCATTACGTCTAAATAAACATAATTATACAAAATAAACTATTAAAGCAAGAACAAGCTATGACGTATATAAACTCACATATAATTTACCCTAAACCATACCTAACACTTCTATTTATGATAGTCGCGTTAAAACTTATTGACATGTAGGTACTTACCTAGATACTCAATAAAATACGTAAACATTCTTTGCTAACGTTTAATAACTAGGCGCGTATTTGGGAATTGTACCTACCTACCTAACCTACCTATATACGGACAAATCACACAGATTGAGCTAGCCCCAAAGTAAGTTCGAGACTTGTGTTATGGGATACTAACTCAACGATACTATACTTTTTTATAATAGATACTTATATAGATAAACATCCAAGACCCCGGTCAATCTGAAAAAGATCGTTTTCCATCTTGACCTGACCGGGGATCGAACCCGGGACCATCCGTGTCGCAGACAGGCGTGTTGACCGCTGCGCCACGAAGCTCGTCCGAATTGTAAATTAAATGTTTCTTAAGCCATAATTTTGAATATCCAAAATCAAATGAGGAATTGAGGATACAACATTAATATACAAATTATTTGACACAATATATGTACTTATAACATGCGTAAATTAGAAATTTCGAGATGGGGCTGCCAGATAGTATGCTTCCCAGCTTACCCAATTTGCACTACGGGTAATGTCGAAACTAAGGATATACATTTTTTTTATTAATGATACAATTACATACACTTTATATACATCACTTATATTATATTTATTTTAAAAAACTCTAAAGTGGGTGTGCCAGAAAGCATCACATGTCGATAATGTGATGCTTTTTAGCACACCCACTTTAGAGTTTTTTAAAATAAATATAATATAAGTGATGTATATAAAGTGTATATAATTGTATCATTAATAAAAAAAAATGTATATCCTTAGTTTCGACATTACCCGTAGTGCAAATTGGGTAAGCTGGGAAGCATACTATCTGGCAGCCCCATCTCGAAATTTCAAATTTACGCATGTTATAAGTACATATATTGTATCCACGCGGAAGAAGTCGCGGGCAGCAGCTAGTGTACAATAAAATTGTTACGAAATGTAGGTATTTAGGTTTTTATTTATACTTGTGGGTACATAATGAATACCATATCTCAAGTACCCTCATTTAGTATAAATTTTGCTAGGTAGCATTATTACAAGTGGTGCACTGGAATTTATATTTGTTAACATTTCATCATCAGGTCTTTCTATTCTCCACTGCAGGAGCACGACCCTCTCTGTACTACCAGAGCCATATATTAGCTTGAGTAGTCAGAGGATTTGGCCTACACTCTCCACGCTGGCCAGACGGGTTGGAGAGGTCTCTTTGATGTTTATAAGCTTTGTTTAGCTTGTTTTTCCTTAGTCGCTTTTTACGACATCCACGGGATGACTTGGAGTGGTTCTATTCTACTCTGCCGGGAACCACACGGCATTTGTTATATTAAAATAATTAAAATGAAGCGAGGCAAAAGACTTTCAGTTAGTTTGGAGCTTTTAGCAATAAGACCGCCAATTGTACGACTTAGTTTAATTTTTGTATTATAAACATTTCATTTATGGTGTACAATAAAGTATTACTTACTTACTAGCTGTTGCCCGCGACTTCGTCCGCGTGGATGTTGATTTTCACCCCGAACCCGAACCGATGAATGTATTATTATTCATTATTTGGATAAGGATTATAAAGTCTTTATAACGGCCACTGTCAAGGTAGTGACCGGGACCGACGGCTTAACGTGGCCACTGAAGCACGGATCATCATACTTATCAGACAATCAAATGATCAGCTTGCAATGTTCAAACCAAACTAGAACAACAACACAAAGTCGTTGCCCCCGCCGGGAATTGACCAGCGTCCTCCACAGTGTAAGCCGAACGCTCTAACCACTACACCACGGAGGCAATAAAGGAAATTACCACATTTAAGTTATATAAGTCACAGTTTTACTCTCGTTTATTTTGTCGGAATCGCCGACTAGTAACTTACACTCACAGTGGTTTCTATTATGGTCGTCATCGAAACTAGTCGGCCATTACGTCTAAATAAACATAATTATACAAAATAAACTATTAAAGCAAGAACAAGCTATGACGTATATAAACTCACATATAATTTACCCTAAACCATACCTAACACTTCTATTTATGATAGTCGCGTTAAAACTTATTGACATGTAGGTACTTACCTAGATACTCAATAAAATACGTAAACATTCTTTGCTAACGTTTAATAACTAGGCGCGTATTTGGGAATTGTACCTACCTACCTAACCTACCTATATACGGACAAATCACACAGATTGAGCTAGCCCCAAAGTAAGTTCGAGACTTGTGTTATGGGATACTAACTCAACGATACTATACTTTTTTATAATAGATACTTATATAGATAAACATCCAAGACCCCGGTCAATCTGAAAAAGATCGTTTTCCATCTTGACCTGACCGGGGATCGAACCCGGGACCATCCGTGTCGCAGACAGGCGTGTTGACCGCTGCGCCACGAAGCTCGTCCGAATTGTAAATTAAATGTTTCTTAAGCCATAATTTTGAATATCCAAAATCAAATGAGGAATTGAGGATACAACATTAATATACAAATTATTTGACACAATATATGTACTTATAACATGCGTAAATTAGAAATTTCGAGATGGGGCTGCCAGATAGTATGCTTCCCAGCTTACCCAATTTGCACTACGGGTAATGTCGAAACTAAGGATATACATTTTTTTTATTAATGATACAATTACATACACTTTATATACATCACTTATATTATATTTATTTTAAAAAACTCTAAAGTGGGTGTGCCAGAAAGCATCACATGTCGATACGCTAAGAAGATAATCCGGCCGCCTACTTGATGCTTAATCTTCTTGGGAAGCTCCAGAACTACATAATATCTTTAAAAATGCTTTTTCCAGTATTATATACGAGATAATTTTAAGCATTTCCCCGGACCCCGGTTATCCAAGCCGCAGACATGTCGTAAAGAACTCCACATTAGCACGTCGTGCTAAGTAAAAAATAATGATGACAAACGTCCCGCCGTACACCGGGACATAAACATGTCTCACAGGTGTGCACCTGAAATAAAATGAAGTTACTATAGAAATATACCTATATTACTAACTAAAATTAAAAAATATATTATAGCTAAATGCCTATAATAAAATAAAGTTACTACAGGTATATAGCTCTCGTAGCTTTATTTTAAATATATACCTATAATAACTTAATTTTATGTAAAATCACATAAACTGAACATAGTAGATAGTGTTTCTACCTATACGCTGTACCCCTCGCTAAATTTGGCAACACTTAAGAGTTCTTTTTTTAGTTTATCGTAAAGAACTCCACATTAGCACATCGTGCCAAGTAAAAAATAATGATGACAAACGTCCCGCCGTACACCGGGACATAAACATATGTCTCACAGGTGTGCACCTGAAATAAAATGAAGTTACTATAGAAATATACCTATATTACTAACTAAAATTAAAAAATATATCATAGCTAAATGCCTATAATAAAATAAAGTAACTACAGGTATATAGCTCTTGTAAATTTATTTTAAATATATATACCTATAATAACTTAATTTTATGTAAAATCACATAAACTGAACATGGTAGTGTTTCTACCTATATGCTGTACCCCTCGCTAAAATTGGCAACACTTAAGAGTTTTTTTTTTGAGTTTATCGTAAAGAACTCCACATTAGTACGTCGTGCTAAGTAAAAAATAATGATGACAAACGTCCCGCCGTACACCGGGACATAAACATGTCCCGCAGGTGTGCACCTGACATAAAATAAAGTAAGTATAGGTATGACAGTCATATAAATTGAACATGACAGTTTTCTTACCTACACTTATTGTGAAATTTGGCAACACTAAGATTCCTTTTTTAGGGTTCCGTAGTAAACTAGGAACCCTTATAGTTTCGCCATGTCTGTCTGTCTGTCTGTCTGTCTGTCTGTCTGTCTGTCTGTCTGTCTGTCTGTCTGTCCGTCCGCGGTTTTACTCAGAGACCATAAGTACTAGAAAGCTGTAATTTGGTATGAGTATGTATATTAATCATGGCAAAAAAGTCGTAGAAAAAAATCTTGAAAAAAAATTTTTTTTTGGGTAGCTCCCATACAAGTAAAGTGGGGGAGTCATTTTTTTTTCTCTACTTACCCATCTTGTGGGGTATCGTTAAAAAGGTCTTTGAAAAATATTGTGAGGTTGAGAACACCATTTTTCGATTTAGGGATCCGTTTCCGAAATATTTGGTTTTAAAGTGCAAATTTTTGTTAGAGGTACGTGTCCCCCCCCTCTATCTCCTAAACGGTTATATATAGATACGTGAAAAAAATTACAGCAGTAGTATATATACTGAAGTTGAAAGGAAAACTATCAGAGCTAAGTACTAAGTACAAACTAAAAAGTTATAGGCAACCAACTTATAAAATGTACTGGAAAATGTAAAATTTCATACAATCTTTATTGTTAGATGTTTTTGGTCGTTAAACTGTGAGGTGCGAGTGTAAACAGTGTGTACTCAAAGTTGTCATTCGCAACTACGGAACCCTATACTGCGCGTGGCCCGACACGCACTTGGCCGGTTTTTTTTTTTTTCTTCTATTCTGGTTCTTAATTATATCTCTCTCTATATTATAATGTTATAAAAAATCTATATGGCGACTATAATGCCACAGCCAGACATTGGTAACTATACAAAATTGTAATGAAAATGCAAAGTGATTTAAACTCATTTATATAATGATTAAAACTCAGTGAAAGAATTAAGCTATCGAGCTTTACTTCTATACTCAATTTAATTTGTTGCTACGCTTTATACACTTGGCGGCGGCCGGATGAATTTTTACAAGCCTCTTGATTTATGCGAGTTTGGTTCACTAGATAATGAGATAATCTGCTGTCAACAAGGTGGGAAGAAAACGTCCATTTAATGTACCAGCTGCCTCTCTTCCCAAACAGACCTTAGAACGCGGCCGAGGAATGGCTTGACCTAAGGGGGTGACTCAGACCGTCAGTATGAACAACTTCTTCCTATAGGAGCAAAGCTAGAAACAAAAAGAAATCGTCATTTTCATACAAAGATGTTTAGCCGCCTAGGCTATTAGTATGTAAAGTCTAAAAAACGAGTTCCCTGCATTGTTCTCCTAAGAAAAGTTGTTCATATTAATTTTATAATTTAAGGGTGTGCCAAGCGTCAATTTACACGCTGTATATAATAAAATCTTTTAAAATAATAGGTAAAGTATAGATTTTATAACTTATACATAAATACCTTCTAAACTGGTTACATGGCTCACTATTCACGGAGCGGGCCATTACGTCCATAGACTATCTATTGGCAGAAACACTGTAACGCTAAATATCTCCTGTTTAAATTTATTAACAAACTTGGGCAGTTTGTCCCCGCGTGCATGTGCAGGCAAGTTTCGATACTGGGGGCCCATAAATTGATAAGCTTATGCATGCTTGTCTATGATTTACTGGTGTATATGTTAATTGTATTATGGTTCACGATGGTCTCTGACCAGAAGTAGTTGGTACATAGCTCTGTGATCTGTAGACCTCACGACACTTATTACAGCGACAGTGCAACATATGTTTGTTTTTCGTATGTGTAAGTGGCCAACACTGGTGTCAGATTTTTCAAGCTGCCTTAAGGCATCTGACATAGCTTAACGACTGCCATCAACGATGACAGCCGGGACCAACGGCTTAACGTGCCTTCCGAAGCACGGAGGAGCTCGAGATATTTTTATGCCACTTGCGGTCACCCATCTAAGTAGGGACTGCACCAGGGGTTGCTTAACATACGTAAGCGCTCATAGAGATCATACCCACTGGACCATCGGGCTCCTCTAGTGCAACATATGAGTACGATAGTACGATTTCGATCATCATCATCAAGTCTTTCTTAGTCTCCACTGCAGGAGCGCGAGTCTCCTTGTACTACCAAAGCCATATATTAGCCAGAGCAGTCAGGAGATTTGGCTTACACTCTTCACGCAAGCCAGACGGGTTGAAGAGGTCTCTGTGATGTCTATTAGCTTTGATAAGCTTGTTTCCTGGGTCGCCTTCTACGATATCCACGGGGAGACTTGGAGTGGTCCTATTCTCCTCTGCCGGGAACCACTCGGCATATCCACATCGGTCCTTACCTGCGTGATACACCGTAGCATGCATGAAGGTCCCTGTGGACCCCGGGTCCATAAATATGTCGCTAATACCATCTCAGGTGCGCCGTACGTCGCTGTGACGCGATTAGATCATTATCATCAAGTCTTTTTTAGGATTAAGGCGTTGAGACCACATGGCAGAAGTAAAAATTTTGCATGGCGCGAAAATACCCGTCCGCTATTGGCTGATGCGTACGCGCCGTGCGGCGACTCGGCCACTCTCGAAAGTTGTAAAAGTATTGCGAGCGAGATAGCACGAGTCTTGTTGTTGTTGGATTTAAAATCTTCATCATCATCATCAGGTCTTTCTAGTCTCCTCTGCAGGAGCACGACCCTCTCTGTACTACCAGAGCCATATACTAGCCTGAGTAGTCAGAGGACTTGGCCTACATTCTCCACGCTAGCCAGAGGGGTTAGAGAGGTCTCTTTGATGTCTATAAGCTTTGTCTAGCTTGTGCTTACTTAGTCACCTTCTACGACATCCACGGGAAGACTTGGAAAGGAAGAAGTGGTCCTATTGTACTCTGCCGGGAACCACAGGGCATAATTCACATCGGTCAATTACAGCATGATACCCCGTCCGATGAAGGTCCCAGTGGACCCCGGGCCCATAAATATGTCGCTAATACCGTCCCAGGTGCGCCGTACGTCGCTATGACGCGCTTAGATAACCGCCGAGTTTTGATAATGTTTCGCTAATGGGCTGTTTGGGCCGTCACAATTATTTTTAATGGCATTGGGGTTAAATATGAGTGGTTGTTTCATTTTAATCAAACGGGTTACTGCAGTTTTCGGTGCAGTGGTTAACACGTCAACCTGTGTTAAACGAAGGGCTTTGGGTTCAATTCTCAGCAAACATACCTTCCAATGTTCAATGAGAATCGAACACAACGCCCCTATACTTAATTTCTCTGAACTGTACTTAATTAACACAGGTTTTTTCTGCGGTTCTGGAGATGCTTGAATATATATACATATAAAATTTGGCAGTATTTTTACAGCCTGCCGACTGGCTGAAATATGTTGGTGAATTTGTAGGTAATAAAGGAATCAAAATAATGATGGGTTGCTAGCCGCATCGCCTATTGAAATAATTCCTGACGCCCTTCCCTCGATCAGTTTTTAGTTGTTTTATATATTGTTTACTTCTATTCATCACAGGTCTTTTTTTAGTCTCCACTGCAGGTACACGACTTACATAATAAATTAAACTTCTTCATTCAGTGTTATCCATTTGGACATAGTAATGTCAAATGGTCATTAAATGAAGTTGATTAATATATAGATTTATTAATCGATAAGAAGTACAATTTATAGAAAATCGCACACATTACTTGATAAACAAGATGCACGCTGCTATTCAGCACGGTCATTTGATTACTCATATGAATGGACAGAACTTCCTTACAGACTCCCTTGTCTGCCTTTTACTTAATTACCTGGGCATAAATAGAAATTCATGGTTCATTACCAAACAACGCTGCAGGACACCGGCCAAGTTGGACGCTAAATCACGGCCTTTGCTGTGGACCTTAGTGAAAATATACGGGCCAATAGTATGACCGCGCACGACACGGTGAAACATTCATGTTTCATAACAAAAAAAAATTATAGGATAGTCAGGTTCAACGCTACGCTAACTCATGGCCTTTGCTGCGGATCTTACCTTTACATACGGACCAAAAGTAAGGCCAGGCACGATACCGTTAAAAATGTATGTTTCATTACCAAACAATTCTGCAGGACACTGGCCAAAATTGACAGTAAATCGCGGCGTTTCCTGCGGGCTTGAGTGAAAACAAACCTGATAATGTTAATGGTTGGTAAATGTTAGGGTAGACAAGTAATTAGTTGTTACATCAAACACGTTAGACCAAAGGTGTACTGAAACTTGAAAATAAAACCCGGGCTGTATGGCGTGGCTGAAAGCCCGCTGCTTACCCTTCTCACTTCTATCACATATAATACTTTTTTCTTACATGGCTATCGCAACAAATATCCACAAGCCATCAGGGAATGTGTGCAACTTGAAATGCATTGCCTAGAGGTACGAGTATATATTTAAAGTAGTAAACGAACCTGCTTGATGCCTTCTATATTAGCTGTTTGTAGTAACAGTGGGTGGCGTACATAGCACGTACAGTACAATCGGCAGCAGAAAAGTCCTTGAATAGTGATCACATATCGGTAAATCCACTGACCAGATGGACGGATGACCTAACCAAGGTCGTAGGAAGACGATGGGTGCAAGTCGCTTCCAACTGATCACTGGACACCCTTGTTAGACTTCTTGCGGCTAAGATGATGACATAAGTAAGAACCGCAGCGTTCCCGTACGCAATACCGTCTACTGTTTTCTTGTGGTGTTTCGCGCACTGACCGGAAGCAGAAACTTATTCGTTGTTCATGAGAGTTGGACAGTTTGTCAATTTATGGGGCACAGCGACGCAAGTCGGCGATCCGTCCCACGGCTTAATTGAGCCACTCCGTATAACTATTGAGAGATTATGTTGCGACCTTTGATAGCGTGACCAGAATCTAACCTGTTTGTGACAGAAACTTTATTAATTTTATTATTAAACAAGTGGCGGTAACGTTTATTTTAACCCCGCTGCATTTATTTACAAAAAATATAAAAAAAAGAAAACATATGAATATTATAAATAAGTAAAACTACGCGGGTGAAGTCGCGGGATAATTCCTAGTAGGACATGCTATTTTGTTAGGATTGCCTACTATAGCTATACCCGAATAAATTGCACATTTTGAGACATAATAATTAAAAAATATTATTTCAGAAAGCACGATTAATTGTCAGCTTTATTTTGCCTAAAATTAACACATTTTTTTAAAAATTGTGCATAATTGTACCCACCCTACATAGAAATAAATGAAATGAAAAGAAGAAGAAGATTTGATTCATAACAAACTATTATAGAAACCGATAAAATAGTTCTTACTTAGATATATATACGGGATAAATAAAATCATTTTACTACACTAGACATCTTTATTCTTTACACAACCATACATACAAAGTAACATACCTGCGAAACTATATCTAAATATTACCTACATTACGAGTGCATAAAAAAGTTGCATTCAATGTATACTATAGGTAAACAAAACTAAATCCAAGTAGTGATCTACTATAAAATTTATTATTTATTTAATATTATTTATATTTCTTTAAATCTGATTACATAATATTTATAAAAAAAACAGCTATCATTTTCTATAAACATCTAAATAACTTAGCTACATTAAATAACTTACCTACAATTAAGTACACAAGTACACTAATCATTACGACTTTTCCAAAATTCTGCTAAATCCTTAAACCTATTAGAACACTCCCTTTGCCTCCTAGGACTGCATAACACCGCTGGACTATTTAGTATAGAACTAAACTTTCTTACAAGAGTCGTCACCGATTCCCTCACCGATTCTCCATCAATATCCTGACCAAGACTGGCCAATGTAGAATTCAGCTGTTCGAATGCCTCATCAATGTAACCGTCAATATCATCATCACATTTTTCTTTCTGAGAGTCATCAGTATCATCAAACGATAGATCACCGATAGAAAAACTACATTGAACAAATTCTGGAATCACTTTTTTCTTCTGACGCACGGTGCTTGTAGCAGAACATAATTTCTCAACAGATTTAAAGATGTCGTCAATTTGATCACATATTTCTTCCACTGACAGCGCTGATAATATTTGTCCACTGATGTAATAGAATTGCTTGCCAGGTAGATTATCTGTTGGCTCTTGTTCCAAATCGTGGATGAATTCTTTGTAGTCCAAAACGGATCTTTTCGATGTTCTTCTTCCAACTTTCCGGCGTACTCTCTTGAATAGAAATGACGAATCGAATGTTGTTTTCTTCAAGTCTAGGGTACTGAAGACGGATTTGAGCGTTGGTGTTAGGTCTTCTTCCGTCTCGAGGTCTACTGGGTTCCCCCAGGCTTCTTCTAGCTTCATCCATTGTTCGTTGCAGGACAGAATTTCTTCAGCGTCCAGTAAACTGGCCATCGTGACTTGGCGTGACAACGTACTGGGAGTGACTGATGAGATGTCGGTATGTATACAGTATTAATATATTTTGCGGGTCATTAGTAAATTTGCTGCCAATTCTTTCTGTTTTGTCTAAAGTGGTAATTGGTGGGGGTTGTGTTGTTTTTTTCTTACTTATTTGTTAAAAAAGGATGGTAATTACTTAGAGTACAATAATCATTAACTTATTATGTTCGAAGATAGCTAATATTTGCAGTACTGATACGTTTAGTAATACAAATATTTCTTATGTAATTAGTAATTAATTAATTTTATTTATTTAATATTAATTGTAACTAGCAATATTGCAGAATAAAATATATTGCAGTTTTAAGATATTTTTATTGTTTGTTTGTTTTCTTATTTCTTAGTAAACTTGTAGATATAGTTGATTTTGAGTGAAACAAATTCTATTTTTTCGAGTTGATGGATGCTTGGTACAATTTTCATATCTAATAAATAAATACAATATCGGTTCAGTTGTTTGGTTAGAGTTGGCTTTTTTATCTGCAAGATTATAAAAAAAAATCGTTCGAATGGCAGTACACAACCTATGGTAAAAAAAACAGTAAGTATCATAGTTTGGAATAATCCTTAAAAACAATCAAATATTATGTAAGTCATTTCCTACGCAAATTAACGTGTCCAATCCGTAATGCAGTTATACTCGTAATCCTAACAAAACAAAGAGACACAACACACTCAACATTCTATACAAATGATTCGTACTTTCTAATTAGCTATATTTTCGTTATATTTCAGCGGGAATGGGAATTTACATAAGTACAGTCAGCGGCAGATACCGGTGCGTTATAAACAAGGCACCTTTTGTATACAACGACCGAGTGTCGCTTAATTATCGTTTTCAAATGAACATTCGGCGGATTTATGCTGGTTAGTACAGTCAGCCTCTTTAAAGTATGTTGTAAATTCAAAGTACTTAGTGATAAGAACCGATGGTCGATGGGGCAGAAAGGTTCTTGATTGGCAACCACGTATCGGCAAGCGCACTGTTATTCACCCAAGTGTTGAGGTGTAATTTTTATCAACTTATTTACCTGATCAGACTTTGATCCTCGTCTCGTCCTCGTCCGGGGAAGTACCACACTCTCACAGAAAATCGACGTTTGAGTAGTAGCTTTACAGCTTCTATGCTTCGTTCGGTGAGTGAGAGCGGAGTGGAGAGTGAGAATGGAGGCTCATACCACCTCCCCTCTGTGGAGGGAAAAATAAAAGGCCAGCAACGCTCTTGTCATACCCCTGGTTTTATATTAGTCCATGGGCAGTGGTGATCACTTACCATCAGGTGACCAGTTTGCTTGTTTGCCGTCCATGACGTAAAAAAAGTCATACGACGGGCGGAAAAATGTCATATATGTTGTACGTTATTTGATTTACATAAATGTTGTATTTACGCTAAACTTTAAAACACGAAGTACTCTTAATTTTTGATTGCCACAGCGCTTTTCTGCGACTTTTATCAGGTCAATTTGTTGGTGAGTGTCCAACTTTGCGTTTGCCGTTAAGTTGTCACTATTCGAGACCCTTTCTGTCCCATCGGTCATCGCTTCTATCCGCCATAATATAACTGTTTATCTCCTAGATAAATTTGGTAAAAGGTTTACATCAGCGAAACTAGCAACACCCGATATTTAATTCTTGTACTCCGAATAAGGACAAATTTAAAAAATCTACAGTACTACACTAGTAAATTACTTGTAGTATTTTTAGTAGAACTTTTCATCAAGGTTTTTTCAATTAGATCTTATTTATTAGTAAAAGAAATAAAACCAGGGGTGGCGCTAGTTGGCTGGTCTAAGGGCCTTAAGTAAAAGAAACATATTTTGTTGCAGTCCAAATAGTAATCATATGACAGCCTCCTTAGCGTAGTGCCAGCTTGTGACACGAAGGGCCCGGGTTCGATC
The DNA here is from genome assembly GCA_963082605.1 of Rhodophaea formosa. Lineage (NCBI taxonomy): Eukaryota > Metazoa > Arthropoda > Insecta > Lepidoptera > Pyralidae > Rhodophaea > Rhodophaea formosa. The sequence continues at coordinate 22,321,576 of OY720209.1, forward strand.
CCCGGCCAGGTCATGATGGAAAACAATCTTTTTCAGATTGGACTGGGTCTTGGATGTTTATCTATAGGGGTATCTATTATAAAATATAGTATCGATGAGTTAACAGTTAGTATCCTATGACATAAGTTCACAACTTACTGAGAGGTAAGCTCAATGTGTGTGATTTGTCCCCATAAATTTATTTATTTATTTAAATGCATATCAAATAATACATCTGACTGTATACAAAAATAACGCGGTCCTAATGAGAGGATCTGATATCACTTGTACGCTGTAAAGTTGTTTAAAATTGTTTGCAACATTGTAATATTCTGCTGTTTATTTTTCCCTACGTGTTCCTTATTATAATAATGAATTTCGCATATACCGTATTTCGTAGTAACGGAAAATACCCTGGCGTAAAGAGGAAATATTTCAATACAAACTTTCAAACCTAATTATTTCAAAAAATATATTACCATACCAAATTTACCAAAATTCTGGCCTAGTAGTCTTTTAGGTATATCATTACATTTATTCCAGGAAAATTTAATTAAGCTACCTATTTGCGTAAATAGGTTTTATAATGTACTATTCTAATGAAAGATATCCTTGCATTACTTACACTTCAAACTTTCTGTTACTCATTTATCTAATTAAGGGGTAATTTAAATACCCATGCCATATTGGAGTTGTTTTGATAATTATGATTTTATATTTTAAGATAATTTATGGAAAGCACAGATTGGTGGCCTTTGCCCAGCATTGAGATTTATTGGGCTAGCTATGATTAATAATAATTATAGTCATTATGCTCTGCATATAGAAATCAAAAGCTAGCAATTTTTTTCTTACACCCTAACAGAGTAATTAAATTTAAAAACATTATTTTATAATCGTTTGTATTTTATTGTACGTGTGTGAAGCGATTAATAAATGAATTATAAATTCTTCTTCTTAAGTAAAAACTTAATAAACCCTTTAATGGGCAACTCAACCCATGTAAGTGTATAAGTAACCCTTTGGTAAATTGACACGCTGTTAAATAAACTTTAGTGGTGGCATTCAAATGTATTTAAAAGTTTCACATATAAATTCTTCAAGTTCGTTCAATAATTTGCCTAAAAACCGAAATCTTCAATTTATACTTCGTTTCAATATTGACTGATTGATATTGAATTGGTATACCTATCTTATGCCAGATTAAACTATACCGTTACGAATACACAAAAACAGTCCCGGGTCAATATTGACTGATTGATTGATGATGAATTGTTGTATCCTATACCAGATTACAAAGAGGGGTATGCTTTTGCAGTGGAGACTTAAAAAGACCTGACAATGATGATGATGGTACCAAATTAAACTGTACCGTTACGAATACACAAAAACTAACTAAATAACAGTCCCTATCGGCAACACAGAAACTAGAAGTACCTTAATCTTATTTATCTCGCTTGCAAAGCGTCCGAGGCAATTAAACGCATCCAGTGCCGCCATGTATCACGACGGTAATCCAGGGGACAGGATCATAATAACAAAAAACAATAAAAATAACGAATTACCCCGCGAACGGAGCGCGAATCGGGCGGACGACGCGGCACACGGAAAACTGTGGAGAGGACTACTTAATATTTGATGTGGTTAGAACAGTGTTCATGTCGAAATTACTTAACGTTAGGGCTCGTTTTGATAGCAATATAATTATGCACTATTAATATTGAAGCAATTAAACCCATCCAGTGCCGCCATGTATCATGACGGTAGTCCAGGGGACAGAATCATAATAACAAAAAACAATAAATATATCGAATTACCCCGTGTATCAGTAGGACGACGCGGGCCATGGAAAGCTGTGGAGAGTAACTAGTCGTTAACATTTTGATGTGGTTAGAGCTGTGTTCAAAGTGAATCAAAATTTATTTAAAAATAAGTTTTGACAACATCATCAAAATTTAAGAGCTAAGCTCTCTTGTTTTGACAACAGAAGTTTATATTTTTATTTAATATAATATTTTTGATGCTTATAAGTATGAAACAAATACAACGGTATCCACATCAAAATTTCGTTTACAACAGGGCTCGTTTCGTGAATAGGAATTAAAAATTTTGGTGCATACTTGAACGGTAAGTATACAATGTTACATGTGCTCATAAACAGATGTGTCTAATATATTTCTTACGCTTACAAATGGCTAACGCGTTTTGAATAAAGTGATCGTCACCTGGTTCAATTGTAAGCTCCCACACGTTCCAAACAGTGCTTGCATCGGACGATGCATAGTTGTTTTGTTTTCTCTTGTCGCCTCGTGGCATTTATGATAAATCATTCCAAAATAAATTAAAGTATTCTTGTATATTGTAAACACGCGTACTCTAAACATTTCTAAAAATAAAAACATTTTTAATAGTGGATCTATTAAAAACCACGAAAATTACGGAAAACATATCAAATTGCTTTATTGGATCTTCCTTTTTTATTATTTTATTTTACATATCAATTTCAGAAAATTCTTAAGTATTTGATATCTATTCAGAGAAAAGAAAGACCAAACGAAAAAGGCATTGCTTGTAAAATATTCTATAATAAGTCGACAGCGTTTTTATAAAACGCACAGCTACTCCACTCCCTTATAGAATCTTTATTCCAAATCCACATTCTGTTTGTGCTCATTCTTAATATGGGGCAAAACTGTTGGAAGAACAACAGTTTTTGTTGTATATTTTATGTTCTGTGACGCTATAACTCAGCGGCGTGACGCGTCAGGCTCCTCGAGTATACTTCAAAGTTATTTATATTGGGCAGTTATTTTTATTTATATACATGTTTTATTGGTTTACTGCGTTACGGGCTGTTGCTCATGTTTTTGGTTTTAGTTAAGTGGTTATTATGATGGGATATATGGGCTGGATGCTGTGGAAATGTGGCTTTGTTTATGGGAGTTTTGCAGCCAAAGCGTTCTTGTTTTTTTATTTAAATGTTTACGCTATACCACATAATAGTACTAACGTAGCTATTCTTAATTTTGTGCCTAGGGCCTACGGAGGTGTGTGAAAAAAAGTTAAAAATAAACAAAAACTCGTCACGATTTAGTCACCACATAGTCTCTCATGCATGTAGGTTAATATCAGGGATTGAAGGATTGAAGTTTTGGAATCCGTAGCACTCTGTAGCATTTTTGTGCTACACACTGCTACACTGTGCTACGAACTGCTACACTGTGCTATGAACTGCTACACTGTGCTACAAACTGCTACACTATGCTACAAAATGTTTTTAAATGTTTTCTTGATTATATATAATAGATAACATTACAGTGTTCATGTTCGCAGGTAGACGAAGTTGACATTTGTCTACCTGTGAACATCAACAGTGTAAAGTGATCGAAATATTAGGTGTATAAATAATGTAATTAAAGCGATAAAACCATCATTAATCATTTTTATATATTATTTAAATAAGTTTATTATGTTAAGAACAAAATAATCAAAAACTTATGCTCGACATGATATATTCTGTAAAAGAAATTGAAAATTGTTAATTAGCATTAAACACAAAGCAGTGTGAAAATAACAAAATAATAATTCTCAATTGCTCGCTCATTAGCATGCTGATTGCTGCAAATGGCCGACAACATTAACAGATTAAAAATTATCATTTACGGCCTCTTCGGAAGCAACGCTTTAACTACGTCACCGAGTAAACAATCATTGTATTCCATTCAAAATTTAAAAAAATGGTTGTTTAATTACATGCCTTTCTTTAAAAAATATGTGTTGATAGCTGACAGCTGGATGCAAAATTAAAATATATACGGACAAATCACACAGATTGAGCTAGCCCCAAAGTAAGTTCGAGACTTGTGTTATGGGATACTAACTCAACGATACTATATTTTATAACAGATACATATACAGATAAACATCCAAGACCCAGGTCAATCAGAAAAAGATCATTTTCCATCTTGACCTGACCGGGGATCGAACCCGGGACCATCCGTGTCGCATGCAGGCGTGTTGACCGCTGCGCCACGGACCTGAAATACTTTAAGGACTATGTCTACCTGAGGACTTTTGCAGCTGATGATGATGTGATTAGATAAATCTCTTACGAGTACACCCACTATTCGTCGGAACCTATATCAATATGATCCATCCATCCATCCATCAGGTCCTTTTTAGTATCCACTGTAGGAGCACGACCCTCTCTGTACTACTACAGCAATATATTAGCCAGAGTAGTTAGAGAATTTGGCCTACACTCCCCACGCTGGCCAGACGGGTTGGAAACGTCTTTTTGATGTTTGTAAGCTTTGTTTAGCTTGTGTTTTATAAGTCGCCTTTTACGACATCCACGGAAAGACTTGGAGTGGTCCTATTCTACTCTGCCGGGAATCACACAGCTATCAATATGATACTTTAAGCTATCAATATGATACTTTAAGCTATCAATATGATACTTTAAGCCTTTACAATAATTTTATTCAGGGTAATGTTACAATAGTCATAAACATCGGTAACGGTACCGATCGCTGCGAGCGGCCGATACGCGCTATGTCCGTCACCAAACCGCTCGTAAAGCAGGGTTAAACACAGCCAATAGTTTGATTGGGGTGTAAAATGTGGGATTCATAGCTATTTGAGGTTAATCCTTGCTAAAAAGAAGTCAGTAAATAAGAATATTTTTATAAAACGTGATTTATGGATTTGTACATAACTCTTGATTTAAAATATAAATTATAATTTAACAAATAAAGAAATTTTTGTGTTTATGATTATTAAGGAGAAATTAAATTAAATTATAATACATTTACGAGCTCCGTGGCGCAGGGTCAACATGCCAGCCTGCGACACGGGGGTCCCGGGTTCGATCCCCGGTCAGGTCATGATGGAAAACGATCTTTTTCATAATGACCTGGGTCTTGGATGCTTATCTATATAAGTATATGTTATAAAATATAGTATCGTTGAGTTATTATCCTGCGACACAAGTTCACAACTTACTGTGGGGCTAGCTCAATTTGTCTGATATGTCCCTATATATTTATTTATTTATTTTTATTATACATATACACATACTATCACGCCTCTTTCCCATGGGGGTAGGCAGAGATCAAGGACCGCCACTTGCTACGATCCTTACAAAACTCGCTCGCTTCATCTACATCCATCACTCTTTTCATACATGCTCGCCGGTTTCGGGTACTCCTGACTTGCCCCTTGGCAAGAATGTCAGCAATCTGGTTATGTCACGGTATGTGGTAAATTATAATGATTCACACATAAACTTAAAAACTTTAACTACATGAAATAGCAATTGTTAAGTCGGTAACGTAGTTAAAACATTTTCCTCTACTTACATCAAAAACTGTGAATCATAATTTAAATCTGTTAATCTTGTCCAACATTTGCAGTAATTAGAGTGCTTGACAAATCGACTGTTTTGTTATTTTTACTTCATGTTCTATTAACGACGGAATATGTAACGTTCATTAAAAAACCGGCCAAGTGCGTGTCGGGCCACGCGCAGTGTAGGGTTCCGTAGTTGCGAATGACAACTTTGAGTTCACACTATTCACACTCGCACCTTACAGTTTAACGACCAAAAACATTTAACAATGAAAATAGTATGAAATTTTACAGTTTATAAGTTGGTTGCCTATAACTTTTTAATTTGTACTTAGTACTCAGCTTTGATAGTTTTCCTTTCAACTTCAGTATATATACTACTGCTGTAATTTTTTTTCACGTATCTATATATAACCGTTTAGCAGATAGAGGGGGGGGGGGGACACTTACCTCTAACAAAAATTCGCACTTTATAACCAAATATTTCGGAAAGGGATCACTAAATCGAAAAATGGTGTTCTCAACCTCACAATATTTTTGAAAGACCTATTTAACGACACGATGGGTAAATAGAGAAAAAAAAATACTCCCCCACTTTACTTGTATGGGAGCTAACATAAAAAAAATTTTTCAAGATTTTATTCTACCACTTTTTTGCCATGATTAATATACATACCCATACCAAATTACAGCTTTCTAGTACTTATAGTCTCTGCGTAAAACCGCGGACGGACAGATAGACAGACAGACAGACATGGCGAAACTATAAGGGTTCCTTGTTTACTAGGGTTCCTTAAAAAGAAGAACGAAGAACTCTGACAGGGTGACTGACCATGTCACCTACACGAAATGACGATGATTTAAAAAAGTTACTTTAAAAAATATCGGATATCAAGACCTACCGATTTTTATTATATCTATTAACGAACAAAGAGAAAATAATCTCATGCAGCTGAAGTCAAAAATAAACAATGAGCAATCATCATCATTTCGAGTAGGTGACATGGTCAGTCGACCATGCACACCCTGACAGAGTTATTCGGAACCACCTCTCGGCCTCTGACGTGGTTCCTTTAACGACTACCAGATGGCAGCCGGGACCAACGGCTTAACGTGCCTTCCGAAGCACGGAATCATCTTTCTTATCATACAATCAGGTGATTCATGCCTGCAATGTCCTAACCAAACTGGAAACAACTTAACAAAGTATTCTTCCCGTGGGAATCGAACCCACGACCCCTGGGTCAGTAAAGCAAACGCCTTAACCACTGGAACACAGAGGTTGTTACAATGAGCAATGACTATAGTTTTATTATTCTATAAGTTTGAAAAAAAAAATGATACAACACTACCCTAATGTTTTAATTTGCAGTGACATTTATTTTTAATTGGTGATGTAAATAAATAAAGCTTTATTTCCGCTTTTTAATCTGTTAAGGCGCTCTTCTAGTAACACTAGCGCCACCCAGCAATTAAATTCCTTAAAACATAAATTGTATCGAATTTTAAAAATCTAACAAGTACAAAACTACTAAATTACTTATAGATTTTTTTGTATATAACAAGTAATTTACTAGTGCCATGTTTAAAAAGAAAAATCGATTAACGCCAAATGTGGCCACTTTTGGCGTTAACCTGTTTTTCTTTTAGTTTATCAAACGAATATTAGTGAAAATGAATACAAAAATACGAGAAGTCGTTTACTAGAAATGTACTTGTTAGATTTTTAAAATTCGATATAATTTAGGAATAAAAGACGCTGGGTGGCGCTAGTGTTACTTTAGGAGCGCCTTAATGTTTTCGTCCATTTGCAGCAATTAGTATGCTAATGAGCAAGCGATTGAGTATTATTATTTTGTTATTTTCACTCCGTTTTGTTAATTATGGATTTTTCATTGAAACAATGTTTTTTCGTCATTAGCTTTATTTTGTATTATCTATTTTAAAATGTCGTATATTACAAAGAACTTTAGTCGATTTAGGATTTGGATATGTTTCAAAATGACGGTATAGTTGTGAGATTAGTAAATAATATGAAAATATCGAAAAGACGTTCTAACACTGATACACTGCTACAACCTTTATTTGACAGTGTCAGTGGTGCAGTAATTAACATGCCAGCCTGTTATGTAGCTGGCATGGCATGGAACCCACGACCCCTCATGCGAGGGGTCGTGGGTTCAATTCCCGGCGAGGTCATGATGGAAAACGAACTGTTTCAGTTTGCCCTGGGTCAAGGATGTTTACCTATACATATAAGTATCTATTTTAAAATATAGTATCGTCGAGTTATTATCCTATGACACAAGTTCACAGCTAACTGTGGGGCTAGCTCAATAGCTGTATTGATCTGGTACATTTACTTATTTATTTTTATTTGTAGCACTATTCAGCGTCGTACAGAAGGCTATGGGATTGACTGCACATTTAACAGAGTGATAATTGTTATTGGATGAGAATTTTTGGAAATAGTAGCAAAGCGCTTGTAAAAGCCAATACAACCTTCATGACAATTTTTCTACGAAATTTGTTTGCTTCTGAGTACAAAGACAGAGTTCTGTAACCCCAAAACAGACTCATCAGCTCTTATCCTTTAATTTAATCTAATTCCTTAATTAGTACAACAAAGGGTTATTCTTACAATTTATTAATATTAGGCCATTCCACACCAGCGGGGGTAGTAAAGATTAATTTAATGAGACTATGAGTGCGCAGGCTCCGATGATTACCCCTAAATCACATTTAGTGCAGTCATTATCACCGCCCGATATTATTGAGTGCTGTGACGATAAATAAGGGATATTGGGACGTGCGATAATTTTGCGAGCGTATTTCAGAATAGTGGCCTGCTTGATTTTATCTCTTGGCCTTTGTTTAACTTATTGAACGTTACATAGGGTGTAAATCTCTTACTCTTACTTTTTTTATCTTGACTTATATATAGCAACACCAGGAGTGTGATAAGAGCGTTGCTTTTTAAGAGATGAAACACAGCCACCTAGACTGATCGACCAACAAAAAAATAATAATATGGATAGTAAGAAAGTCAGCAACTGACGAGCTCCGTGGCGCAGCGGTCAACACGCCTGACTGCGACACGGATGGTCCTGGGTTCGATTCCCGGTCAGGTCAAGATGGAAAATAATCTTTTTCAGATTGACCTGGGTGTTGGATGTTTATCTATATAAGTATTTATTATAAAATATAGTATCGTTGAGTTAGTATCCCATAACACAAGTCTCGAACTTACTTTGGGACTAGCTCAATCTATGTGATTTGTCCGCATATATTTATATTTATTTTTTTATTTTTTTTATAGCTAACAAAAAAATAAGCACTCATGCATTTGTATTGGCTTAAACCCGCTCCACACTCTCGGCAAAACTACACGAGAATAGGCGAATACGAGAGTGTGGAGGCAAATACGAGAGTATTCGGCAAGTTTCAGCTATATACATACAAAGTCTCCATGGTGGCGCTATATCGTCTTTTTTAACGCCATAATTATTTTTCTATTTATTTAAATTATTTTTCTCGTTGTAAGAAGTATAATACACTACAAGACATAATGCTATAAGGCCGCAGCAGTTTCAACGTCCATCTTCAACGTCCTCAAACAGACAACTGCGCTAAACGAGAGTGTAGAGAGCAGTTCTCGATCTCGTCTTGTTTCGGCGAATACCGGAAACGAAACCTCTCGACAAGAGTGTGGAGCGGGTTTTACTGGCCAGCTCAGCTACTAGTCTTATGTAAAAGGTTTAAGGCTACCAAAATCACGGCAAACGTTCTTCTTTTCTTCTTCTCTTCTCAGTGAAATTTTATTATAATTACATATAATTACCGTCAGGGGATGCAGTTTTAATTTGAGTATATTGTTGCTCATAGAAACAAATTGATTTCACTTTTTAAAATTGCATCAATAGTGTCGATTGAGATGTACGTAACCATTTTATCTGTGTTCATATACTTGTATTAATAGTATACATATTCTTGTATTGTATTCGTTTTAGTTTCAAAATTCGAACCCTAGACCATCCGGCGTGCTTGAGCCTATAGGTTTGTTTTTCTTTTGAACGATGGTCAATCTTCTTTTCTCTACATTTGGTCCCTTTGGACATCATCATCATCATCATCAGGAGCAGATCACTGCAGGAGCACGACCCTCTCTGACTATCAGAGCCGTATATAAGCCAGGGCAGTCAGAGGATTTGGCCTACACTCTCCACGCTGGCCAGACGGGTTGGAGAGGTGTCTTTGATATTTTAAAGCTTTGTTAAGCTTATGTTCCCTAAGTCGCCTTTTACGACATCCGCGGGAAGACTTGGAGTGGTCCTATTCTACTCTGCCGGGGACCACACCGGGACATTTGGGATATTCAATCAAAATATGGTTGTCATGGGTATACGTTTCTTGGGGTTAATTCGTTAACGAATTAATGTTGGGGTTAATTCGTTTTTTGCATTCAATAACTACATCAAAGAGTCCTCTCTCTAACCCGTCTGGCAGCGTGGAGAGTGTAGGCTAAATCCTCTGACTGCTCTGGCTAATATATGCCTCTGGTAGTACAGAGAGGGTCGTGCTTCTGCAGTGAAGACAAAAAAAAAACAGATGATGACGATGATGAAGTACATTTTCAAAATTTATATTATACAATAGTAGGAACATGTAGATAAACTAGTTCACAGCTGGCCAGTAAATCTGCAGCTTGTAGCCGCCGAGGTAACGACTACTCAGATATTGGCAATACCCGCGCAGATTTAAGATGGCTGACGACTTGCCCGGTTTTAATTGGTCGGATCTGTTTGGAACTACACGGAGATGATAATACCATTTTAATTTTCGTTTTGTTACTGACTTTGCGACTAGGGCTTGCAGTATTGAGGACAAATAAGTAGATATAGGCAATACCGTGTAGACTTAAGATGCCTGACGACTTGCCTGGTTTTAATTGGTCGGATCTATTTGGGACTACATGGAGATGATAATACCATTTTCATTTGAATTTTGTTAGCGCTTACGCGTTTGTAGTATGTAGCATTGAGGTTACAGGTATGCAATGACAAAAAACGCAACAGAAGATGAATTGACTGTTTGAATGAGATGTCATATAATACCATTATTCCTTGCCATTGATGTAACAGTTAGATTTGGCAATAAAGCGGTATAACTATTGATAACAGACGACTTATGATTCAAATCTGTTTGAAATTACACGGAGATGATATTACTACATAAATATGTAGTTACTCAGAGAGTTGATCCGGCTGTTACTGTCTTGTAAAATATCTGCACTTAGACTTTTGACAGTGCTGTTAGAAAAGGAATTCGTGTAGTATAACTGTTTTTATTAGTGAATATGAACTCATTCTTGCTCTGTAGTTTACTGGGTATTGAAAATATAGGCAATTAAAAAAAAAATACGAGCAATATTGTTAGCAGAACTATCTAGCAATCTTATCTTCCAAAATATCGTTTAATAAATTATACAACTTTTAGTCTGAACTTGCTTAAAAAGATAAAAAGGTATTATGACCTCCATATATTTCCCCATGCAGTAACCACACGCTCAAGTTACGAGCGGACTGCGTGTAGACACCGTTAGTATTGCACGCAGTTTATTACCACTGTGACACTTGTGTGGACACCCTGTCCGCCGACAATATGAGAGTACATACTCTATGACTGTAAACATTTGCGAATGCTGAAATGTATGAGATTACGCACAGGATAGGCTTAAATTTTCTTTAATCAATTAAATACGCATTAGGCATAATTAATAGGCTTAAAATATTCCTTAGTCAATTACCTACGCATTAGGCATAGTTAACACATAGTGAAGTTAAACATGCAATAATTAGATTTCAATTGTTCCGGGTTCGATCCCCGGTCAGGTCAAGATGAAAAACGATATTTTTCAGATTGACCTGGGTCTTGGATGTTTATCTATATATGTATTTGTTATTAAATATAGTATCGTTGAGTTAGTATGGAACTTACTTCGGGGCTAGCTCAATCTGTGTGATTTGTCCATATATATTAAAAATAAAAAAATACTTAGCCCTCTTGTAAACACTTACATCAAAACCTTGTAAACACTCTTCTTTTGTGATTGGCTGTGTACTAGTGATAGTGTAAAAGAAAGATGACTTTATTATTACTTAATGTCAGGGGCAGGTTTTCTTAATATTTTTAAGAATATTTTTTTCAAATAGGTCAGGTTTTTAAACAAATAAAAGTGTTTGGAGTTTGTAGTAGGAAATCAAGAGGTGCAGAAAGATTTCACCTTAGATGTTTCTACCAATTGATTTTGGTTGACTTTATCCTATGGAATTGGTGTAGTTTGGTGCATAAAATGCTCGTGCTTATGAAAAATTTGTGAAGTAGTTAAAGTGCACTGTTGTATAGACTCGTATCTAGAAGCTCCCACGAGGCAATCGAAGAACCTTCACCGTCTTTGATTGCTGCTTGTTAAAACTGTATCGTGTAATACTTTACTTTGTATCTCATCAAACTGGACATTGGTCTTCTTCTTTCGAATCGTAGATGGCTAGTTTTATATTTGCCTTGACCAATAACTTGCAACTGCGACTGCTCAGTCATTTGCCTCATTAAGGTCTATTTGAGTGCAGGAAGCCGGACATTCAGGGCACACCAATAGGTGGTCCATTGACTGGGCAGCGCCACAGTTGCAATTACTATTGCTGGAAAAACCCCACCTGACTCGGTTTTCCTGGCATCTGCCGACACTAGCGCGAAGTCTATTTAAAGACCTCCAAACTGGCCAGGGCAGACTGCCTCCCGGTGGTAGTTTTTCAGCAGGTGGAATCTGGGACGGTAATGGTGGATATTTACTTATCCACTGCTCCATTCGGGCTTTATGGGCTTTTGTTGGGTTGATGTTGGGTTCTCTCAAAAAACTATTACGACTCTTGAGTCTCGAGGGTGGAGGGGCTTGACCATATAGCAAGTGTCGCGTATCATGCGTTTGTTTATATTTTTCCACTGCAGCCGTGATCCTACATGGTATGACATTGGTAGAATCACTAAAGCCTCAGTGGAAGCCATAATATGAAACGTTTTGGTAAACGTCTGTACTGTATATTTAACACAAATATAACGTCAATGAATAGTCATCAAAGAGAAAATTAAAAGAAAAACAAAAAATATCTATCCATGCGTTAATCTCAGAATAGGCGTTAATCTCTCGAACGTCCTGTCCCGTTCGGGACAGATTTCGAAAAAAGAACGACTGACAACCGCCTGTCGAGATAGTGACGCGGCCGAACAAAAGCGCACAAAGTTAAAGCTTCTTTGACATTCAACCTTATTTTTCAAGCACTAAGGTTTAATTTGGTACAACTTTCGACATAATAAGTTTGTTTTGAAATTTGTCAGCTATTATTATTTGCATTCTAAAAAATATTTTAAAATATTTAATTCTTAAATCTAATCTAATCGTGTCTTTGAGTCAGGTTTTGACAATTTAATAATTTTAAAATATTTTGTGCATTATTACTATAACACTAGAGTTTAGTTTTGCAAAGAATATTTGAGCTTATTTAGTTGTCGTACGATAGACAATGCTGTACCGTACCGTGGAACATGGTGTCAGTGAAATGAACAAAGAGTTATGTTCTGACAGAATGGAGTCGTTGAAAAATCCGTATTTCGTGAATTTTAAAGATAAACTAAGAGGAAAACGAAGGTTTCTTGTATTTAATAAGGTACGAGAAATCATCAAAAACTGTTTCATTTATTACGAGTAGATACTGAAATACAGTATAATGGTTTCAGGACTAATGTAAGTATGTAACTACGAAAATAACTTTTAAATTGGACTTCGGGGAAATATTCTTTCAATAGACTTGATGATATATTTTAAGAGTCCCACGTAAAGCCGCAATCCCATACAAACGTAGTTTAGTTTTAGTAAAACAATACCTATACAAAATTACAGTGATTTGAAGTTTCGTATCGAAAACTTGTACTCGCTGTAATTTTGTATAGGTATTGTTTTTAAAATTGAAATCTGATTATAAACATCAATATGCCTTATCCGGTCGTATGTACGAAATTTGGTTGAAATTGGCTTAACTGTTGTAAAACTAATACGAAACTACGTTTGTATGGGATTGCGGCTTTACGTGGGACTCTTAATCGACCAAAACTGCGCAATGTCTAAAGACTCGCTTATGTAATCGACTAGGAAAATGTTATACCCACAAAACTCCTTCATAAATCACTTTATCTTTTGGCAAAAACCACATGAAAATCCATGCAGTAGTTATTGATTGTATCGCGAACCGACAGACAGATAGACGCGGCATAGAACTTTATTTTATAATATGTAGTTAGTGTAGACAATATAATACTAACGTAATAGACTGCCCACCTCGTACAAAAATATTGGACCAAATAAAGGTTGCGAAAAGCAGGCGAATGTATGGCGCAGGAGAATTGCTTGCTACTCGATACTAGATGGCGGTAATGTGCGTTAGCCTTTAACTTACTAAATATACGGTATCATTTTAAAATATTATGCCTAAAATATTGTTTTGATTTTTAATAAGATATATTTTGTGAATAATGTTTTTATATTCTCATAATACGGTAGATACAATATTATGTAGTTTCCAGTGGCGCCATCTATGTGAGTCTCTGCGAACAAATCGTATGATTAAGGCGTTGAGACCACATGCTATGACGTATGGTGCTGAAACTTGGACGCTCACAAAGGATGCTTTGCACAGATTCAGGAGGCGTGTCTTGTGCGATATCAAGTTACAAGACCACGTTCCCAACATCGCAGACAGATTGCGTACTAATGGCACGAGACATTGAAGAAACGGTCACGAGCTGCAAATAGAATTGGGCAGATTACCTGACTTGACGGAGTGATGGTAGGTGGAGCAAGTTACTTAGAATCCAGAATGTTGACTTAACAGGAGAGAGAAATTAGCCGTCTAACGATGGCGTTGCGGTCGCGGGTCGTACCTGGATAAGAGATGGTAGCACCGTGTTGGAAGGCGGAAGCAAAGCGAATCCTGTCCACAGCAGTGGTGAAAGAACAGCTTTGATGAACACTTTTGTAGTTTCAACTACTATTGGTAAAATGTATTGGTACTATAATTTTTATTAATATCGTATGTATTTACCTACATTTATGCAAATAAAGAATTTTGAATTTTGAAAAAAAAATTTTGAATTTTATACAAAGATAGCTCAGACAAAATGGATCAAAACTAGAATTGGAGAAGTTGTAGTAAAAGCCAAAGCTGCTAATCGATTCACCTAATAGCTATTAAGTGCCAACCACGGAGGGTAAAGGTGTAAACTATAACTGCCAGCAAGTATCAACGGCTGGTGATACCTGCACCCACCAATACGGAACCTAAAACTATTGGTGACAAAGCACCTTTATTGATAATGGTGGTGGGGTAAACAAGTGTAATTTAGAAGGAATGGATTGCAAGTAAAACTGGTGCAATTTCGTCTAACAGTTAACTGCCCTCATGGCCTCACGGCTGGTGACACCTGCTCCCACTGATTTATGATACACTGTCTACATATTGCTAGCTGATATACATACGGAACGTAAAGATAGCTGTGACATAGTACCATAATTATCACTCAGGTGTAAATAAGATTAGAATTTATCGAAAATTGAATTGGAGAAGTTGTACTAAAAGCCGAAGCTCCTGACCGATTCGCCTAATAGCTTAGGTGCAAACTATAACTGCCCGCAAGTCCTAACAGCTGGTGTCACCTGCATCCACCGATTTATGATAAGAAACTGTACACATTACACTATTGCCAGCTGATATATGATCACAAAAAAACAGATACTAAGTTATATGTGTCATAGCCCCCTAAATTTTCAAAAGGTGTAATTAAGACGGTATGGATTGGAAGTAAAATCGGTGGATGCGTGGATTGCGATGGGCAGCAGCGTCGGAAGCGATATAAGTTAACAAACTCCACTCACTAATCCGTTTGTTAAGCGTGATGACTATGGCACAAATACCATTGATGGAAATCCTTAGGGGAGGCCTACTTCCAGCTCCAGCAGTGCACTTCTTGCGGCTAAGAATGATGTTTATGACAAACAGTCAAAGTTAAAGGATTAAATATATCGCACGACTTCTGTGGTGTGCCTGATCCTAATAACTCTTTTCAGTGGTGATTGGGTATCCCATCTTACTGCTGAGCAAAGCCAAATTAATTTTGTTTCATCATCATTAGGTCTTTTTTAGTCTCCGCAGCAAGAGTAAGACCCTCCCTGTACTACCAGAGCCATAGCCAGGCCAAATCCTCTGACTGTTCTGGCTAATATAGCCAGAGGATTTGACTTTCACTCTCCGTGCTGGCCAGAAGGGTTCTTGACGTCTCTTTTGACGTTTATATAAGCTTTCTTTAGCTTCTTTCCTAAGTCGCCTTTGACAACTTCCACGGAAAGACTTGGAGTGGTCCTATTCAACTCTGCCGGGAACCACAAGGCTCAAATTTTATTTAATATAACAAAATTTAGTTGATACAAATTCACGTTAACTATATAGGGTAATAATAACAGAACGTCGTTGCCGCAACTATTCTAAAATACGATCGCTAAATTAGCGTTATTTATCGTCACTACACAATATCGGGTAATGACTGCGGTAGTTGTGATTTATAACTCACTAGCGATTTTCCCTCGACTTCGTCCGTGTAAATTATATACTATGTCAACGGCAGTTAAATTAGCTTTTTAAAGGTGTAAGAATTTTGAAAATTGGTCCACGAGTTTTCAAACAAACAACCAAATCTTTCCACTTTATTATAATATTATAAGATACCCCGATATTTGCCTCTTTGACGTCACAACATATAGGTTTCCTCTAAAATTACTGGCTCTGGGTTCGATACCCAGCCCAGACAAACAAAGATACTCGTACATATTATTACGTCTTAATAGGAATTTACCCGATCTAGGAAAATTCCTTGGAATATCTCTATTGGATCTACCAAACGGGAAATTGTTCGCAAAAACGTTGGTTTCAATTTTAATCTAGTAAAATAGGTTGTTCTTGTTTTCTGTGTTATGGCCATCACTGGTCCATTAGACGATATATTTCTAAACATACCAGTGTATGAATTTATGTATTATCATGTGGTCCCAACCCCTTAATCGTACGATTTGTTCTCAGAGACTCACATAGATGGCGCCACTCGGAGCTACACAACATTTTTTATCTTCCGTATTATGAGAATATAAAAATATTATTCACAAAATATATCTTATTAAAAATCAGAACAATATTTTAGGCATGATATTTTAAAATGACTCCCTATTTTTTCATAAGTTTAGGCTAACGCAAATTACCGCCGTCTAGTATCGAGTAGCAAGCCAATTTTCTGTGCCATACATTCGCCTGCTTTTCGCCACCATAATTTGGTCCAATATTTTTGTATGAGGTGGGCGCAGTCTATTACATTTGTATTATATTGTCTTTGGTATTATGAATTTTTGCGTCATAAATATATTATGAAGTGTTATTTTTTCAGTTTTACTTTAGCTTCCGGTCCAAAACAGACATACGCGCATAATTATCATTAACAGGTAAGATAATTCTATTTAAGTACAGTCCGCAAACATATAATTTTGAAGGAAATATCACCTAAGTCGTCCATGTAACACGTGCGTTTATTTGCGTTTAAATTTTTTCTCACATCTTGTAAATTTTGAAAATTATACAACCAAAAACGCTTATATTAAACACACAATCCAATGGTATTTATCCCGCCATTATTACGCTGCCAGTGAGTAGTGTCGTGATTATCGTAACCGGTACATGTTTATGTGTTTTTAATTCCGTCGTATTTCGGCCGCGGCAATACGCATCGGATATCGCACTCGTAAACTGGGCTTAATGTACAGCAGGGATACGTGAACGATAGTTTTAATTCAATGTGTTTTACAGCCTTTTAAGTGCAGTGGTTCACACGTCAGCTAACGAAATCCAGGTCCAGGATCAACTCTCGGCGAAATCAATACGCATAATTCATTTTTACAGGTATTCATTCCGCGTTTCTGTTGTTACCTAAAAGAGGGATCGCAGGTAAGCAGCCGACCATAATCAACATAATCATTAGGTCTTTTTTAGTCTCCACTGCAGGACTATGACCCTCTCTGAACCACCAGATATATTAGCCAGAGCAGTCAGAGGATTAGTCCTACCCTCTCCACGCTGGCCAGAAGGTTGGAGAGGTCTCTTTGATGTTTATAGGTTTTGTTATGCTTGTGTTTTCTGCCATAAAGGCGATAAAGACTTTGCCAAATTGTGAATACTGACCCATTGTAATAGTCTGCGCCAAAATTCTCTGTCTAGCTTTATAGTCATCACAATCCAATTAATTCCAGCAATCGCCTCACATCATCACCAAATGTGTAGAAGATTAGTCTATAATTTAACATCAAGATGATGCTGATCATCAAGATGTTCCTATAGGAACCTTTTTCCATCCAGCTAATCTAGTGACCATATCTTAACACCTAAATGCAAAACTAGTTTCTGAGATTCGCGCATTCAGCCAAACACAGAAACTCTTCAGCTTTATAATATTAGTATAAGTATAGATATTATTTAAGGAAGACTACCTTTTGCCCACATTTATATTAATCACGCTAGTGCGGGAAAAAGTACATTAGGTACTGCAGCAGTGGCCGGCAATAGCGGCATTTTGACAAACGTGTTGTGTGTGATGCAATATGCGAAAGTGACGATTTAATCATCGTAACCAACATAATACTTGATTTTTCTATTCTCTTACTTCATCAACTAGCTTTTCTTCGCCACCTATAGTCAAAATCATCATCATCAGGTCTTTTTAGTCTCCACTGCAGGAGCACGACCCTCTCTGTACTACTAGAGCCCTATATTAGCTAAAGCAGTCAGAGGATTTAGCCTACACTCTCCACGCTGGCCAGACGGGTTGGAAAGGTCCTTTTGATGTTTATAAGCTTTGTTTAGCTTGTGGTTCCTAAGTCGCCTTCAACCACATCCACGGCAAGACTTGGAGTGGCCCTATTCCACTCTGCCGGAAACCACACGGCGGCAGGCAAAATATCATAGCGCTATAACGCCTGTAATGAGCAGCTTCCTTTTTTTCACGTTCTAAGTAGTTTTACATTCTTTAGACTCTTTGCCTATATGTGTTTATCGAGGTAAAAGTTATTGTATTTCTTGTATGCCACGAGCTCGTCCATTATTTAATGAAGTCAATTTTTTACTCTCGTTTTGATCATCATTTCGAGTAGGTGACACGGTCAGTCGACCATGCACACCTTGGTATCAAGAGTTCTTCGGAACCGCCTCTCGGCCTCTGACGTGGTTCCTTTAACGACTACCAGATGGCAGCCGGGACCAACGGCTTAACGTGCCTTCCGAAGCACGGAATCATCTTTCTTATCAGACAATCAGGTGATTCATGCCTGCAATGTCCTAACCAAACTGGAAACAACTTAATTAAGTATGCTTCCCGTGGGAATTGAACTGATGATGACTCAACTGATAATGACTCGTTTAGATTCACAAATTTCTTTTTTCGAGAAATCAAATTATCGTGCGTGTTTTTGTGTGCGTTTTAAACGATCGACTGAGGCAAGTATGAACGGGGCAGTAAGCTGGGGTTGCAGACTACCCACGAGTATGAGACGATGCGCCGAATACGATATGATATATCTTTTTCAACATCTACCGTGGCTTTGATGTAAATACTAACATTTACCAAATGAGTGGAATTGTTCGGACTTTTACTTTTAAGAGTTGGTTAATCTTAGGTTTTACTGGAATATCTTAGGATTTACCTTAGTTCGTGCTTTTGCAGTAACATACCACTTCATACATTCTCAGTAAGTATGTATTATGATTATATACGGACAAATCACATAGATTGAGCTAGCCCCATAGTAAGTTCGAGACTTGTGTTATAAGATTCTAACTCAACGATACTATATTTTATAATAGATACCTACTTATATATAGATAAACATCCAAGACCGAGGTCAATCTGAAAAAGATCATTTTCCATCATGACCTGACCGGGGATCGAACCCGGGACCATCCGTGTTGCAGGTGTTGACCACTGCGCCACGGAGCTCGATATTGATTGCAATAATAAGGTTATAAATAAATAGATATACCTTTGAGAATATGTGTAATGCAAGTGCATATCGCGTTAGATATGCAAAACCACTGCTTGATGACAGTGACACATAAATATGACATTATTAACCAAACGCCCAAATTGTGCGCCAAAACGACAACAATTTGACCAATCAACCACGCCAGCCATAAAATTCCGAATAGTATTATCGTTACTATCACCCATCCGCTAAACTGAAGTGCAGCCGTATAAATTGTCCTAAGCGCGGGCAATGCGGCGAATCACGCGGTCTATCGCCCTATGATGACGGCTTTACGATCACATTAATGCTAATTTTGGACGAAACGATCGCCCGGCCGGCGTTGATGATGTTTTGTCATTTTAATGGGTGCACCTTGTTTTAGTAAATGGGTTGCAGTTGACAATGCGACGATTATGGCAGTGATTCTTTGTAAGTGATGCGATTGTGTTTTTAATTGTACCTTAGTTATTTACAGCGTGTAAATGTACTTTTGACATTGCCTTAAAGGGGTGACTCAGCTCCTCTAAATGAAATTTTCTTATGGAAACAATGCTAGGAACTGAAAAAATGTTCAACATTTAAAAAAATGTTTATGAATGTCGGATCTTTTTTTGATTTTCCAGCATTGGTCTCAGCAAAAGTTCGTACTGTCACCACTTTAAGGGAGTGTTGAATGTCAGTAAATAAGTATACAGTGACAAATTGCACAGATTGAGCTAGATCTAGCCCCACTGTAAGATGTGAATTTGTTTGGTAGGATACTAAATCAACGATACTTAATACAATTTAACAATACTATTATTTTTTTATTTATACTATACGCATCAGTCTGGTATCCTTTAGTGTTGACAAAGGCTTGATGCATCATAATTCATAATATATATAACATCCAAAGTTCAATCAACTACAGTAGATGTTATCAATACCAACATGAAAACATAATTAAATTCGCCAATAATCTGACCCAAATCAACTGAATGGTTGCCAACATTCAAAAAACTAGAACACAACGAGCACAAATCAAAACTGGGCGGTGTTCTGATTAAATTCGCGGGTTCCAGGGTTCGATTCCCGGGAAATGGCGGCGCGTAATGACCGGGATTGTTCTGTTTTGATTTAATGACTTGAAATAATAGCAATCATGCGATCACAGGCTCATATATTGAGACCTGTTAATGTATAGGGTGATGCAATAAATAGTGTTGATAATTTTGACTGAAATATATATGTTTATTAGAAAATAATAATGGTATATCATCATCATCATCATCATCAGGTCTTTTTAGTCTCCACTGCAGGAGCACGACCCTCTGACTATCATAACCTTTTCTGGCTAAATGGTATATACATGTGATAAATAAAAAAAACTTATACTGTCTATAAATCAAAACCAATTAATAAACTAAACTACTTTAACATAATAAAATAAACTTATAAATCTAAAAATTCATGCCCATATGGCATGTTGGCAACAACGATGGCTTATTTTGACTAATAAGGTAAAAAAAATCTCTTGAAGTTACTGCTAAAATAAAAATGTACTTTAAGTACATACTTAAAACAACGAGCATATACAGGTGCCTAATCCATCTATGAAAAAAGAATCCGTCCCCCCCAGACAACAAGTTCAAATAAAATTTCAAAATAATCAGGTTCAGGGTTCAGTAGTCAAGGGTTCAAATAGTTACAAACAAAAAAAAAATAAAAGAAAGTACTTTCTCCGTTTATAATGTTAGGATAGAATCAAATAATTGTCGTTCAAGTTTCTCAAGATTAATAGAATAATTATTGTATTCGTTTAACGTTATTGTTATTTTATCTTTGGGGCTCATTGAAAATCGGAAGCACATCTAACCTTCGGGTTATTTTGTACTTATCCTATACCTTATTCACCCACACGGTGATTTCCAAAGAAGAACTGCATGAACTTCAGGATATCACCTAGTGCGTAGTGCTTGTAGTCCTCTAGATCAGGATACACCGATCCGAGGAGGTCCAAATACTTACCGGCCAAAGAGTCACAGCAACACAAGATGTGTGTCATTGTCTCCTCGGATTATTTACATACCATGTTAATATAAGATAACGTTATTGTTAGATAAAAATCATATTGTACTTTAAAGACTAATTTTATGATCCTATATGAATATAAATATGCACCTGTACATACCTCTATATTAAATTCCCCTAAGTAACTCCATCCAGATTTAAACAGCTCGCATAATTATATGTAATTATAGCTAATAAATGATAATGGAATTTTATTTCCGTTTCTAGCATCAGCCTGTACGAGTGCCGTTGACACCGCGGTAATGGAGGCGCATTATTTTGCTGTAATTAATTTACGATAATGCCGATTAATGGTTACGCCAAATATTACGCTCTGATTGCGAAGTTAGATTCGTTTATTCAAATGAAAATATTGAATGAATTTTGCGCACGGTTTCATTCGACAATTCGGTTCTTAATATCTTTCATGTATGTACTTTAAAATAATTTAAAAAACATTATAAAACAAGTCAAAGTAAACAACACAGCACTGCCATAAATATATTACTTATTAGCGTTTTTT
The DNA here is from genome assembly GCA_963082605.1 of Rhodophaea formosa. Lineage (NCBI taxonomy): Eukaryota > Metazoa > Arthropoda > Insecta > Lepidoptera > Pyralidae > Rhodophaea > Rhodophaea formosa. The sequence continues at coordinate 22,343,640 of OY720209.1, forward strand.
TTAAATATCTTTAAAATAAATAAAATAAATATATACGGACAAATCACACAGATTGAGCTAGCCCCAAAGTAAGTTCTTAGTATGACTGGTGTTATGGGATACTAACTCAACGATACTATATTTTATAACAAATACATATATAGATAAACATCCAAGACCCAGGTCAATCTGAAAAAGATCATTTTTCATCTTGACCTGACCGGGAATCGAACCCGGGACCATCCGTGTCACAGGCCGGCGTGTTGACCGCTGCGCCACGGAGCTCTTTATTTATTTAGAAGCTCGTATGCGTGACTTTGTATTTTTCCGCGATAAACTATCATCATCTTCTTATTATTTAAGAGCTTTATGGCCCTTGTCGATGGAGTATGCGCCAAACCTATCTATCCTCTGCTTTAGACTTTAGTTCTTGATATGACCGGCACGAACCTTCCCAGCGTTCTTCTCTAGTTGGTCAACAAAACTTTTCCATGGTTCTCTTCGTTCTTCGTTGGTGATATGTGCAATAGATAGACATACAAAAGTTTCTAAAATAATTGATTTGTCATCTATAAAGATAGTGTCCAGCCTAGTAATAATTCTCAAAAAATATATCTAACCAAAAATTGGTCCTGCTCTTGTTATAATATTTATTTATTTTTTTCGACTCCGTGGCGCAGCGGTCAACACGCCGGCCTGTGACACGGATGGTCCCGGGTTCGATCCCCGGTCAGGTCAAGATGAAAAATGATCTTTTTCAGATTGATCTGGGTCTTGGATGTTTATCTATATATGTATTTGTTATAAAATATAGTATCGTTGTGTTAGTATCCTATAACACAAGTCTTATTTAAGAACTCACTTTGGGGCTAGCTCAATCTGTGTGATTTGTCCGTATATATATTTATATTATATAATATTTATATAAATCAAGATATTAAAGATAGATATTAATATCATTATTACTGCCTTTGTTATCCCGGATAACACAAGTAATTATACAATACCTCAATCATCCCATCTTTTATTAGTTACTTTATTGTGGAATACAGAAAAATGAACTGTGAAAACATAAGACTAATTTTTAGAGTTCGTACCCCTTTCAGATTCTTCATGTCTGTCTGTCCTGTCTCAGCCATTTTATTCTAAAACCATTTGTACTACACTGTTGATACGATTTTGTATCAAAAAAAAAGAATAAGCGAGAATCCCCATACATGTAACTGAACCTCAATTTTTTTACCATCGAACCTATGAGATTTAAGTTCGCGTAGTCAACTATACTCTTGGTATATTTTCATACCAAATGAAATTAAATAATATTGTGCGCAACCTCAAAACAGTGGGCCACAAATCACGATATGACGTGCAATTAATTAATATTCACAACTATGACATCTATTTACCGGCTTTTGTAAAATGCCTGCGGTCTATTGTTTTTGTTGTGACCGGAAATTAACATTATTTATTGTACACTAATATGAATGTTATGTGTATTTTTAATTCAGATTTAAAGGAAGAATCCACAGTGAATCCTAAGCGTAGCGAGGGATTCAATGCTAGACTTCTTTGTTTCAATCTGGATTCAAAATAATGCCCTCGCCTTAAACTTCTTATATGGTCCTCCCCTTGTGTTACATTACAATCTAGTACTGGACACTTCTTTTCAAATTTTTGAATAATTTTTTTATCTGACTGTACCTAAGAAACGGCTTTTATAATTTGATGGTGTCCGAATTGTCAGTAAAGAAATATTCGGTTAGTCGTAGCCGAATAACTAAAGACGGAATTCTAGATTCTTCATGTCTGTCTTCATGTAGGTTTGGAAGAAAGTGGCTGTGACACTTCATTCCGAAACTATTAAGACTACACTCTTGAAATTGGTAGACAAATGTATAACTTAAACCGCGTGATGATTTATATACAAAAAAAAAGAATAAGGTAATAATAACATTGAACTGAACCAATTTTTTTTACATCAAATCTATGGCATTTACGTTCACGTAGTAAACTCAACTCTTGGTATATTTTCAAACCAAAACGCAATTAAATTGGACTGAAAATATTGTGCGCAACCTCAAAACAGTGGGCCACCAATCATGATATGACGTGCAATTAATTAGTATTCACAACTATGACATCTATTTACCGGGCTTTTGTAAAATGCCTGTGGTCTATTGTTTTTGTTGTGACCGGAAATTAACATTTTTTATTGTACACTAATATGAATGTTATGTATATTTTGAATCCAAATTTAAAGGAAGAATCCAGAGTGAATCCCAAGCGTAGCGAGGGATTCAATGCTAGACTGCTAGGGCATTATTTTGAATCCAGATTGAAACAAAGATTCAATCTGGATTCAAAATAATGCCTTAAACTTATTATATGGTCCTCCCCTTGTGTCACATTACAATCTAGTACTGGACACTTCTTTTCAAATTTTTGAATCATTTTTTCATCTGATTGTACCTAATAAACGGCTTTTATAATTTGATGGTGTCCGAATTGTCAGTGAAGAAATATTCGGTTAGTCGTAGCCGAATAGCTAAAGACGGAATTCTAGATTCTTCATGTCTGTCTTCATGTAGGTTTGGAAGAAAGTGGCTGTGACACTTCATTCCGAAACTATTAAGACTACACTCTTGAAATTGGTAGGCAAATGTATAACTTAAACCGCGTGATGATTTATATACAAAAAAAAAGAGAATAAGGTAATAATAACATTGAACTGAACCAAATTTTTTTTCATCAAACCTATGGCATTTAAGTTCACGTAGTAAACTCAACTCTTGGTATATTTTCAAACCAAAACGCAATTAAATTGGACTGAAAATATTGTGCGCAACCTCAAAACAGTGGGCCACCAATCATGATATGACGTGCAATTAATTAGTATTCACAACTATGACATCTATTTACCGGGCTTTTGTAAAATGCCTGCGGTCTATTGTTTTTGTTGTGACCGGAAATTAACATTATATATTGTACTTATTTTTACTCTTCCATGCTGGTTTGGGAGAAAAGAAAAAACATAGAATATACCAGCTGCTTTTCTTCCCGCGCAGACCGTAAAAGCCGGTCAAGAGATTGGGCGAAAATCTAAGAAATCACATTGTTAGGCGATGCGGCTAGCAACCCAACCCTATTTTGATTTCGCTTATCACCTTTCCGACTCCAACTGCCGCTTTTGGCAGTTCATCATCAGGTCTTTTCAAATTTCCACTGCTGGAGCATAACCCTCTCTGTACCACCAAAGCCATATATTAGTCAGAGAAGTCAGAGGATTTGGCCTACACTCTGAACCTAAGCATAGAAGGGTTAGAGAGATATTTTTGATGTTTATAAGCTTTGTTTATCTTGTGTTTCCTTAGTCGCCTTCTACGACATCCACGCGAAGATTTGGAGTACTCTGCCGGGAACCATACGGTGCGACTTTGGCAGTTCACCTTCATCATATTGATATTATACATATATATATATATATAATTATATATACTAGCATTATTTTCGGAACTTCATCCGCGTTTAATTATAGTATACGTTACCCGAAATAAACTCTGTAGCAGTCTCGTAGCAGTGTGTAGCATGGTAGTAGCCCTTTGTAGCATTATCGTCGCTCAATACCATGAAAGCAGACCATTCACTTGTACCTAGGTACTTATGAGCAACCCTTTCACATTAATAATTAGGAACAAGTCCAAATCACACAAATTAAGCTAGCCCCACAGTCAGTTGTGAACTTTTGTCGTAGGATACTAACTCAAAGATACTATATTTTATAACAGTTACTTATTTATGATAAACATACATAACCTGACTTGGGATTAAATTTTAGGACCCTGCGATTTAAAGGCACTTGCCTTTGAGCCATGAGGTTGAAATATATTTAATTTATAGTGACGCCTTCCGTTTGGCAACAGCACTACGTCTAGGTGCAACGTGTATAGTCCCTCATCGTTGCCCCTGTGGGGATACCGTCGATAGCTTTGGACACCACGGCCTATCATGCCCCAGGAGTGCCGGCCGTTTAGGGCGTCATGCCGCCCTAAACAATATTATCCACCGCTCTCTTGCCACCATTAACATGCCTGCCGCTTTAGAACCCAGTGGTCTGGTTCGTGATGATGGCAAGAGACCGGATGGAATGACTCTGGTGCCCTGGCGTTTGGGCCGGCCTTTGGTATGGGATGCTACATGCGTCGATACCCTAGCGTCGTCCCATCTTCAGGTCACCCAGTCAAAGGCCGGTACAGCAGCAGCCGCGGCAGAAAGCCTCAAGAGGCGCAAATATGTTAGTATTGGGAATAGCTACATATTTGAGCCTTTTGGGGTTGAAACCATGGGTCCGTGGGGTCCATCAGCCCATCGTCTCTTTGACTTTTTGTCAAAGAGGCTTATCGAGGTATCACGTGACCAAAGGGCTGGCAATTACTTGGCACAAAGGATAAGCATTGCCATCCAACGTGGCAATGCTGCCAGCCTTTTGGGCACGTTACCGCGAGGTGATGGTTTGCAGGGACTATATAATTTGTAAATATTTTAATTAATTTTAAGTAGTTTTAATTATTATTATTCATTTAGATACATTGCTATTAAACCCAAATAAATTTAATTTAAGTATTTTTAATTTGCTAAAAAAAAGTTAGAATATAGATTTTGTTCAAGGTATTGGTGATTTACAAAACCTTCATTTCTTCCGAGTTTGTTCATATCCTAAATAGATACAATATAAAAAAGTAACTATAGTAAGCAAACGCTTAAAATAACTACAAAATATAAAATAAAACAAATACCTACTTCTTAAATAAAATACTTAGATTCAGTTTATTACACACTTAAACTTACGTCCCTTACCTTTTCAAACTTTCCGTAAAGCTCCCACATTGCACTCCCACTCTCCCCAGAAAAAAGGCAACACTACGAGTTTAAACTTTGATATTTCATAAACTCGGAGTTAAATATAATTTAAGTTTATTTTTCTTATTACCGCGTAACAAGGAGTGTTATCGGCGCGGGCGGGCGCAGTTAAGCAAATTTATACTTTCGATTACTGCGCAGGATGAATAAAAAACAAATGAGCCGACAATTTGTTGCGCCTGCCCTGCCGTGTGGTTAGACTAGGGAGGATATGACTGTTTCTTATCAAGTGTTTTAATAGCCATTTTGCTGTGTGGTTCCCGGCAGAAAAGAATAGGATGACTCCAAGTCTTTCTGTGGATGTCGTAAAGGCGACTTAGGAAGCAAAGCTTATAAACATTAATGTTTATAAGCTTTGCTTAGCTCTCCAACCCGTTTGGCCAGCGTGGAAACTTATGGGATACAAGTGTTTGTTGTAGAGATAAACGGGCTTATTCATGCTAAGTTTTTGTGTTCATCTCACGGCGCAGCGCTCCACTAGTAAAAATTTGCCATAAATCCTGTATCATATGAATTTGTGCGAATGATTTGAAAAGACGGGAAATTATTTGCATCTTGTTGAAGTCAATTTGCAATTAGTTTTTTTTATACATGATCGGATTTAGTCCACGTCAAGCGTGTAGGTGTTTGTATGAGGTATACAAAATTTCAAAAAGAGTTTGATCCATAGCGTCTTATCCATCCTAACCTTTCGTCATCTCGCAGCGCAGCGCTCCGCTATTATATTTAATGTGTTGCTAGCTTGATTTGAACATAGTATCAAACTCGCCGCATTCCTCCTCCGTATTACTGATCTGTCGCGTTTGTTTCTTTAGTAATATGGGGAATTAGATTTTATGCGGTCAGAAGTAATAAGCTACAGAAAGTCGAGATTCGCATTTGTACGAGTGATCAGAATGGATGAGAAATGTGATTGTTACTAAAATCCTAATCCTTCCTCTCCTATCCTATCTTCCTAACTTTATATTTAATATTATAAATGCGAAAGTGAGTTTGTTTGTTAATTTGTTTGTTTGTTTGTTACGCTTTCACGCCGTATCTACTGAACCGATCATCGTGAAATTTTGCATACACATACGTTAGGGTACTGAAAAAGACATAGGCTATATATCACGCGGGCGAAGCCGCAGGTAACAGCTAGTAATATATATTTTTTAAATATTTTTAACAATAACTTTGTTGTTTGTTTGTTTGTTACGCTTTGCCGCCGTATCTACTGAACCGATCATCATGAAATTTCGCATACACATAGGTTAGGGTACTGAGAAGGACATAGGCTATATATCACGCGGGCGAAGCCGCGGGTAACAGCTAGTATAAAATAAAGCCAGCAAAAAAACAAAATGGCGGACATAAACTGTCAAAAACGGCTGCCGTTTTTTTTATTATTAATGCATCCTGTTAAATGCAACATCTTAAACTTGTAAAATATTGAGTAAATCTTGTACCTTACCAGATAAACTCAATATTTGACGTCAAAAAACGACAAGAATCCTTAAATTTATTTAGGGCCGCGTAAAACTTTGTTTAAATTTAGCGGAATGCGGCACGGTTCACTTGCTGGAAATAATAATAGTCATTCGGCTTGAGCTAAGGAAAGCCTCTTAAGACGAGAAAGTTAAAAAATAATTAATGCTTTCGTAAATATTCATACCTTGCGGAGTTTAGACTTAACCCTCTAAGTTGGAAACTTACGGGACGATTTTCTGGTCCGAACGGCTTGTCCAAACGATTTGTAAATACTCTTAGAATACATTAGCATAGAAGGTCAGATTCTCCGGCCATATTGCCTATCATAGGAGGTAGGCCAAAACAGAGATGGATGGATTGTATTAATAGGGATATGAAAGAGGTAGAGGTGGATGCCGAAATGGCAAGGGATAGAAAATTGTGGAGAGAAAAGACATATTGCGCCGACCCCAGATAATGGGATAAGGTAAGGCAGATGATGATGATGGCCTATCATATACTCACGCAAAAAGTACAATTTAAAACTCGCGAATAAAGTACAATTTCAAAATCTTTAAGTTTTGATGGCCTAAGTTAGTTGAGTTACGGGCATTTTGATATAAATTTCAAATTAAAAGTGTCTCAAGACCAGAGAGCTGGCTTATATTTTGGCCAAAAGATTAGCATTGCCATACAATGTGGCAATGCTGCCAGCCTTCTAGGCACGATACTACGGGGCAACGAGCTGCTAGGCCTATTCTATTTGTAAATAATAGTTTTAGTATAACTTTTTTTTTTCATACAAAATAAGTATTGTTTATTAATAAAGATGTATTACGTTCATAATGTAAGTATGACAAAAAACATTTATACTCACTTACTTATTATATGTTCGTTATTGAAAAATGCATTTTTCTTCAAAAGTAGACCAAGATTTGTGATTTGTTTTTCATCGTTTAAAATAAATTAAATCATGCAAATTATGATCGAGGACCAAAATGCATTTTTCGTCAAAAGTAAACCAATGTTTATGATTAATTTTTCTACGTTTAAAACAAATTAAATCGTGTAAATTATGACCAAGGTCCTTAGATAACATAATCAAAATTAATATAATATTGTCTCAGAGTAAAACTCGTTTCAAGAGTTCGTCCAAATTGTGGGGAATTCACCTAAATCTGGGCGTTGTTACCGCCAAATCACAATACTTCTTACACTGCGTGCTCGGCTTCAATTTACTCCCGTGTGTTCCCAAACTGAAGGGTTCGTCCAAACTGCGGCGATTTCATTTAAGTCCGGCGTTATCGCGAGAGCCCATTGTTTTTCTTTCTCGAAATTTTACGGTCAATTTGACGTGATTCGCTTTTTTACGATTAATTTGAATTTAATTAGCCTGAGTTGTTGGTTTGCGAGAAAATAGAGTTTGCTCGGACTTGGGTTTGATGAATTTTATGCTAATTAAAATTTTAATAGTTGAAGGTACTTTTTTTGTAAATGTTAATTTATCAGTGCACCTATTTTACTTCTAAGCCAAATATAATATAGGCACTTAGATGATTAAAAGTCTAGATAGACTATATTAACCAATAAAGAGTAAAAATGTGTCCAACTCAAAGAAAGTATATGATGCATACACATACATAGCTGTCGTTTTGATAAGTTGACATGACGCAAGTGCTAACTCAAGGATGCCACGCAAGAATTAAAAATTTGGCCAGTTTTTTTAATAATTGAAATAAAGATAATATATAGTCAAAGGACAGGCAGGCATTACTTAAATTACTTAATTACGAACCCGGGACCATCCGTGTCGCAGGCAGGCGTGTTGACCGCTGCGCCACGAGCTCGTCAATTATAGAATAGAAGTATGTTCGTTCGCGAAGTAGTGCGTGCAGTGTGCCACGAAGGTAGTCAAGTTATGTTAATTACCATTGTTTATTTAGGTTTTTACTCACCATTAGGAATTAATTCCATTGATTCATAAATAAATATTTATGGTTTCTGTGGTGTGAGATATTCAATAACAGGAAATTTAAATGATTCGTAAATGAATGTAACCGCGGTATGAACTTCATTGTTACTAACCTACATTCAAGGAAATGTAATTCAGGTTTAGTTAATTTTTTCGGGATCCCTATATATTGTACAACGTGATTCAGAATAATCTAATAATATTTTAATTTTAGAATAAAAACTCGTAAAAAAAATATTCAGCGTGTAAATTAATCCTTGACATAGGTATCCTTATAGTGGTGACTCAAAATGCAAATTTTAAATCTTTTAATATTAGATCAAGAACAAAAAAAAAATTCGACATTTTAATACAAAAGTATTCCATAGCCATTTTCGACATTTTCAATAAAAAGTATTCAATATTCCATCAATACGGAAAAGTCAAAAGAAACTTTGTGTTTTCCTGCATTGGTCCCAGCAAGAACCCTGTATACTACAAACATTTACTTAGTCACATACTATACTTAGATACATAGCACGCCTTTTTTGGGCAGTTGAATAAAAGACATAAGTTAATGATGCACTAAATTTTATTTATTTTTTGTTATACTAACACTTTATGGGTCGTAAAGCCTGAAATAAAAGATTTTTATTTTAATTACTTAAATCCCACTGCTGGGCAAAGGCCTCCCTCTCTGCTATCCATTCTTATCTGCTTTGCACTAAATTAAAAAAAAATATATCTGTTGTCAGTTACTTTTACCTTATAATATTCCCAGAATGAGAAGTGCAAAGTTGCTATTTGTGGAATAACATTTGCAAGCTAATTAATAGGAAAAACATTACCATAATGTAATAATAGGAAAATGATATAATACTTATTTTTTTGTGACTTTATTCCTACATTTTATATAATATATTATAAATATTATGTAATATGTAGGAATAAATTGGGTATTTAGACAAAACGGTTTCTTTGGCATAAAACTTATTAGTCATAATTTTCTATATCTTCTTTTTATTATGCGTAACAAGTTTTATGTTTGATTCCAATAACACCTATGCATTTAAATTCCAAGCCGGGCAAACATTATAATGTATGTATATACTACACATCCACGGTTTCATCCTTTAAAAAACCGGCCAAGTGCGTGTCGGGCCACGCGCAGTATAGGGTTCCGTAGTTGCGAATGACAACTTTGAGTTCACACTGTTGACACTCGCACCTCACATTTTAACGACCAAAAACATCTAACAATAAAGATTGTATAAAATTTTACATTTTCCAGTACATTTTATAAGTTGGTTGCCTATAACTTTTTAGTTTGCACTTAGTACCCAGCTCTGATAGTTTTCCTTTCAATTTCAGTATATATACTACTGCTGTAATTTTTTTCACGTATCCATATATAACCGTTTAGCAGATAGAGGGGGGGACACGTACCTCTAACAAAAATTTTCACTTTAAAACCAAATATTTCGGAAACGGATCCCTAAATCGAAAAATGGTGTTCTCAACCTCACAATATTTTTCACAAACCTTTTTAACGATACCCCACACGATAGGTAAGTAGAGAAAAAAATTACTCCCCCACTTTACTTGTATGGGAGCAACCCAAAAAAAATTTTTTTTTCAAGATTTTTTTCTACGACTGTTTTGCCATGATTAATATACATACTCATACAAAATTACAGCTTTCTAGTACTTATAGTCTCTGAGTAAAACCGCGGACGGACAGACAGACAGACAGACATGGCGAAACTATAAGGGTTCCTAGTTTACTACGGAACCCTAAAAACGGTTCTTTTAGGAAGGTATCATCAAGGAATTAGTTACAGTTTAATAAGCAGCAATCTCCGTGCTTCAAAATATGTTAGTTATTATACGTCCTGGAACACGCAATATGCAAAATTATATTAAAATAACGGTTCCGTACCATTATCTATAACAAAAATACTTTTTGTTGTATGGGAGCCCAATTTAAATATTTATTTTATTTTCATTTAACTATTTATTTTTAAAGTGAATTATAATTAAATATTCTGAGAATAATTTCAAGACTCTACTTTGCGTTGCTGTTATTAATATGGAGCAAAAATGGCAAAAAAATGTTTGTTGTATGGAAGCCCTCCATTCATTTTATTCTGTTTTTAGTATTTGTTGTTATATAGATGAGATATAGAGGCAACAAAAATAGATCACCTGTAAAAAAAATTACTGTCTAGTTATCAAGGTTTTATGAGATACAGCCCGGTGTCGGACAGACAAACGGACATCGAAGTCTGACTAATAGGGTCCTGTTTTTACCCTTACGGTACGGAACATTAAAAAACCCGTTTTATAACATTTGTGAATTAGGTTAAATGTATGAGTACGTTTGATCGAAATATTCATAAAATTAAGAGGAAGGAAGAAAAATAGTTGTAATTATGGCTAGCGAGTATAAAAGCGCCATTATGTATTTACTCAATACTAGTACGCGTGAAAACATATAACGTGTTAGTTAGTACTTGTCAATAGTTCCAGATAAAAAAAAAATATACGGACAAATCACGCAGATTGAGCTAGCCCCAAAGTAAGTCCGAGACTTGTGTTATGGGATACTAACTCAACGATACTATATTTTATATAAAAGATACTTATATCGATAAAAAACAATGACAAGACACACTAAGTCAAACTGAAAAAGGTCATTTTCCACATTGACCTGACCGGGAATCGAACCCGGAACCATCCGTGTCGCAGGCAGGCGTGTTGACTGCTGCACCACGGAGCTCGTCAAATAACAAAACTTCTTAGTTTACTAACGTAAGTATATTGTTTTCGGCTTTGGAAAATATTCGGCTAAAAACTTTGAATTGTGTCAACTTGTCATTTAATAAAATAAAAAAGTCGTTTTCATACAAAGACCTTTCAGAGTTTGTGGTGGGAAGTCAAGGGGTGCAGTTGGGGTTTGCCTTAGACGATTTTGCAAATTTATTTTAGTGGACTTTATAATATGAAATTGGTGTAGTTTGGTGTTATAAATGCTCGTGCACATGAACAATTTGTGAAATAGTTAAAGTAGTCTGTTAATATGGACTCGTATAGATTTGTCACCAGAAGCTCCCACGAGGCATTAAAGAACATACGCCGTCTTTGATGCTACTTGTTAAAACTTTACCGTACAACACCGATACTAAGTATCTCAATTTATTGGACATTGGCAGAATCACTGAAATCTCGGTGGAAGCCATATAATAAAACAGAAGAAGAAGAAGAAAGACTTTGCAAAGTTGTACTCTGTCTTCCCCGTTATAGATGAAGCTGGCACTATATCTTTCTTGGTGCTTGGGAGTCCTTCATGTGATTTTCAAACATTTTTTTTCTCATCATTTTTTTTTATTTGACAGGTACTGTGCTGAAAAAGTACTTCAATTCAGATTATTCAAAAACAAAATGGTGTCTTGTCAATACGTGATAATGTTGCTTAGTTTTGTGGTAATTAGTTTTATAACACAATGCATGGCAAAAGCTGTAAGCATAGGAAAATGTACATCTACAACTCCTCTCGAGATAGAAAAACTCAGTGAAATGTGCAACGAAGAGTGTTCAAACATGGGATTCAAAGGAGGGTATTGTAAAGAAGACACTACAATATCAGATACGTATTGTAATTGTATAATTAAACCCACGTCTGGATATATGAAGTTTGTATGTGGTTCCAAAGTTTTAGGGCTTCGCAAAATTTGCTTGGATGAGTTGCAAAAATTATTTCCAAGCATACAAATACAGAATACTATAAAAGTTTAGAATATTCTTCACTATTAATAATCATTTGATCGCTACACAGATCGTGGCACTATAAGCCAGTGTTTTGATAAATTGTTTTGATAGAAAGTGACAAAAAAATTAGTGAGATTACCAATTGATATGAATGAACATCGCCGTGTGGTTCCCGGCAGAGTAGAATAGGACCACTCCAAGTCATCCCGTGGATGTCGCAAAAGGCGACTAAGGAAAAACAAGCTAAACAAAGCTTATTAACATCAAAGAGACCTCTCCAACCCGTCTGGCCAGCAAGGAGAGTGTAGGCCAAATCCTCTGACTAATCAGGCTAGTATATGGCTCTGGTAGTACAGAGAGGGTCGTTTTCCTGCAGTGGAGACTAGAAAGACCTGATGATGATGATGATGATGAAAGAACAGACGAATAGGGGTGAGATGGTGAGGAATAAAACGTATAGAATGAGTTGACACAGTCGACTCCAAATCGGGAAGCGGCAAGGAAGAAAGTAACAAAAGAATTCGAAGATCAGTAGGTACTGTGTGAAATATCTGCAGATGTATACAATAGAATATGGTATTTTAAAAACTAGTTTTATTTTTCATATCTAAATATGTATAAAAAGGTCCCGGGTTCGATTCCCGGTCAGGTCAAGATGGAAAATGATCTTTTTCAGATTGACCTGGGTCTTGGATGTTTATCTATATAAGTATCTATTATAGTATCGTTGAGTTAGTATCTCATAACACAAGTCTCGAACTTACTTTGGGGCTAGCTCAATCTGTGTGATTTGTCCGTATATATTTATTATTTATTTATATGTATTCAGTATTTTTGAAAGTACGGGTATCTGAACAACAATATTTTAATGTCGAAATATTATATTTATATGGAATAGAGACCCACAAAAAAGGCGATAAAAATAAAATAGAACCTCACTTACAGTTACACTAATCAGCTGGTTAAATATTATATGGGAAGTTCAAATGTTGTATTCTGGTTTTTTTTTATTATGTATATTCTATTATGGATTTTGTAACCATCATTAAAATATTGTCAGATTGTTCTTTAAGTGCTCCAAAAAAAGTAGCTCATTAATCCCACCCCAATCCCAATCCCATCCCAACTAATATTATAAATGCGAAAGTGAGTTTGTTTGTTTGTTTGTTACGCTTTCACGTATCTACTGAACCGAACATCATGAAATTTTGCATACTCATAGCTTAGGGTACCGAGAAGGACATAGGCTATATATTACGCGGGCGAAGCCGCGGGTAACAGCTAGTCAACAATAAATCTATTTATTGCAGTAGGGCCTTAATTAGCTTTTAGTTTCTGACGTCAATTATGGCTTCTTTCTTAATTGGTTTGCGTTTTAATTGATTTACCTACAAGATACCTATTAGAAACAAAATATGATTTTACTTTTTATGATGAAAAATATCAGGTGCGATTTTTTAACTCCTCGACATACCCTTGAGTCGGTAAATATGTACAACTTTTCTTTTGGGAACAATGTTGGGTATTCAAAACAATATTTTTATCTAGCAAAAGTGTTCACCTAGTCAGGTAATTTGTTTAGGAATATCCTTGAAGGGAATTTCGAAGGTATTTTTTTAGTGGGCTATCTAGTATCTTCTATCTAGCTCCGTGGCGCAGCGGTCATCACGCCTGCCTGCGACACGGATGGTCCCGGGTTCGATCCCCGGTCAGGTCAAGATGGAAAACGATCTTTTTCAGATTGACCTGGGTCTTGGATGTTTATCTACATAAGTATTTATTATAAAATATAGTATCGTTGAGTTAGTATCCCATAACACAAGTCTTTCATAAGAACTTACTTTGGGGCTAGCTCAATCTATGTGATTTGTCCGTATATATTTATTTATTTATTTAAGTGAGCTTTCGCTACTTCACCTGTTTGAGGTGAGGGCAGAGTGCCCACACAGGTAGACAGGTTGACTGATAGGCAACATCACCAAAGGGGAAAACAAACTCTTATAATATGCCTGATGGGCCGCGATTACATGCATGGCTATATTATATATTGTTATTTTTATTTCATGTACTTTGTTAAACTATTATAACTGTATGTTTCCCTTATATAAATAAATAAAATAGCCTGAATGGCAGATCTAAGAAGGAGGTACCTTTGATATTGTAAAACCAACGAGAGATAAATTAATTAACAGTGTTTTGAGGTGTCTCTTACTCGTTTCGCACGTCTAGCGATTCGGACCGCGGTGCGAATCGCCCAAGAGCTCTTTTTGAATGGGTTATTTTGCACCGTAGTCGTTGGAGCGGTGCGAATGGCCCAAGGTATCTTTTGGAATGGGTCGATTCGGATCACGAGGCGAAACGATCCAATACTCTATGCATGGCTCCGATTTAGACTCATATTAAAAATTAAAGTATTTGAGTTATTTATTTGTACAGATAAGAAGAAAAATGGACAATTAAAAAAAGAAACTCGCGAGATAGTATGTTACGTACGATTATATTTCAAAAAAGTATTAAATAAAAACATGGCGTAAGCCAAGATTGAATCACTATTAAATGGACTCATTCATATAAGAAAATATTTGGACTATTCAAACGCCCACCACGGTGTGAAATAGCCCATTCAAAAAGAGTTATTGGGCGATTCGCACCGCAGTCCGAATCGCTTGTGGTTTGTAACGACTAAAGACCCGTTTTGAGGCCAGCGTGACCGTCGTGTTGCTATCACTCACCTGATGATGATGTTCGTAACAGATCGAAACTAGTCTGCGAATCCGACGATAAAAACGTGAGTAAAGCCTAATTTCTATGAGGTAAATTTGGATGTAACTTTACTTCTCAAATCTTCCTGAATCGTCCCTTATTTAAAGCATCTTAAAATACGGACGAGCTCCGTGGCGCAGCGGTCAACACGCCGGCCTGTGACACGGAAGGTCCCGGGTTCGATCCCCGGTCAGGTCAAGATGAAAAATGATCTTTTTCAGATTGACCTGGGTCTTGGATGTTATGATGTATGTATTTGTTATAAAATATAGTATCGTTGAGCTAGTATCCCATAACACCAGTCTTACTTAAGAACTTACTTTGGGGCTCGCTCTATCTGTGTGATTTGTCCGTATATACGGATTTCCGTAGGTAGGTTTAAATTGACATTTTTTGTGGTTTTTAATCTTACGTTTTTTGTTTACAGCTACATCAGTGAACCAAATACTTGGGACATTACTACACAATAAGTATTCATCTTTCTTACACTAGATCATTATAATTAGTACAAAAAACATTATATTGCAGACGTGAAATGGCTCCATCCAGAATTCATCTTATAGTGTTGTTATATAGTTTTTTGATGATTAACGCCATGTTAACGGCCATGGCACAGGAAGATAATGCAAAACTGTTTAACAAAAAGTGTGACAGGAAATGCAAAAACATCGGTTTCTATAAAGGAGTTTGTGTTGAAGATTGCGATGATAAATTTCTAAGTTTCTTTATTTGCAATTGTAAGGGCAACGTCAAATTGGCGCCCGGTTTTGTTATGTCGTTATCGTGCGTGGGTGTCTATAAATTCTTAAAACAACGATGTACACCTCAGTAAGATCTGTTTTTAGTTTTATTTTTATTATCCATATTATTCTAGGTACTGTTTACTATTGCGACCTTAGGAATACGAACGTGATGTACCTGCAGGAAGTGTTTAAATATTGTTAACTTAGCAAGACACGTACATCACGTAAGAATATACACGTATTCCTAAATCAGCGATCTCCCCTACCAATGCGATACCTATGTATATTTCCTTAGTATATAAGTTACGAGTAGCATTTCTAATAAATCATCACTTATCCTGGTATCGATCTCAATGGTTTAATTTACGCACTCGCCATAATTGGTGACCCCGACGTGATCAAGCCGTCGTGATGTAGTCTGACATGATGGATACGCGCCTCAACACCGAAGACCCAGACGACGTAAGCCTGAAGAACGGAAAAACCAACGTGCACATTTTCACTGGCTTCCCACAAGCGGGTCTCACCGGTTTGAAAATCCAAGAGGCACTCCGGCAGTAACCAGAACCACAAGGACAACAAGGACCATCAAAAATGGCTCCAACCACGTTGAAAAAAGGAATCAACACCGGCTCACACGATTCATTGATCGAATCCTGCACCATGGCTGAACGGTCATAAAACAGGAGGCACAGGAACTACCAGGCAACCACAATGGACAACCCCGAGGCAAAGAAAAATCCGCGCAATATCAGCGCAACCGCAAGCTCTAGCCGTCAACTTCAAGAAAAAGAAGAGAGCGCATGCACAGAGATATAACAGAGGATCAACGAAATTATTAAATACAATAGAAACAATTACGCAACGTGAACAGCTGATATCTATATGATGACGCATTTGACGTCACAAATCGCATCACTTTACATGGAATCAACAACGAACGAAAGTGCAACTACAACAAATAATTGAACGAGGTCAAGATCGCAAGGCCGCCGATGGCCGTATGTTGTTAAAAAAGGCGTAATGAGAAAGAATATAAATATTTGCCTATTATTTGAAGAAGAATTTATTTGGCAACAAAGAATCTTGCACCGCATTTCGTGATATCATTAAGTTCTAATGCCTAATTGCTACCGACTTACACAGTGGTATATATTTCATGGCAAACAAGGACAATAAATTGATAACTTTGAAGCCTGCAAGCAAAAGAGCGAACAACTTTAAGATGGAACAGCGATCAACATATTGACAAGAAAACATTAAAGTAAAATGGCGATCACAGAAGCACTACTTTAACTGAAAATTACGTCTCTCAAGATGCAGCAAATGGTTCACAGCAAGCAGTCTCAAGAGCAAGCCAGCAAACGGGTCATACTTCAGGGCCACAGCTGCCGACGCACCGAGCTCCTGGTCCTGAGCAGAGCACCCACAATGTTTATTTTCGACAATTATAACGTCCGGCACAGCCGCCGAGCTCACGCTTAGAAATTTTTAAAGAGTGGCCACTCTTCAGCGGAGCATTTCGGCAGGACTTCCACCGGCGCTAGTCGACATCGCTCTCTACAGTCTCACAAAAGACTACGAGCAAGCAGAAATTATCTCCCGACTCACTGGGATTGAAACAACTGGCAAGTGAAAACGTATCTATACGAGAAGCTCAGACTGCACATCAAGACCATATTGACAAGATGTATATTAAGAGATATAAGAAGTTTGCAATATCTACCAACTATGTATAAGGAAAAAAAACGATTCACAGGGTCAATGTCAATGCATAAACGCATAATTTGCCGCGCAGAAATATTTGCCTACACAGCGTTTTTCAGCACGTGCACTATGCAATTGATGGATATATTTAGTATATTTGCGTTCGCTACAGTTTTTACATTTTTGTTATTTTATTGTTGTTACAGTTTATGAATTTTTCGTTAATTTTATTGTTAATTGTTTTTATTTTTTACAAAAGGGGGAGTACTATTGCGACCTTAGGAATACGAACGTGATGTACCTGCAGGAAGTGTTTAAATATTGTTAACTTAGCAAGACACGTACATCACGTAAGAATATACACGTATTCCTAAATCAGCGATCTCCCCTACCAATGCGATACCTATGTATATTTCCTTAGTATATAAGTTACGAGTAGCATTTCTAATAAATCATCACTTATCCTGGTATCGATCTCAATGGTTTAACTTACGCACTCGCCATATTTACCTCTGTGTACGAGTAGTATACACCTGGTTCAGTGTTGGGAGGCTGGTAATCTGTCATACAGGTTTTCCTAGTACAGATACCAGTCACTCACATAGATTGATCTTTACTTTACAATGCATCAGACTCATTAATTGTTATGTATACGTGTATACACATGGTCCAGTGTTGGGAGGCTGGTAATCTGTCATACAGGCTTTCCTAGTACGGATACCAGTCTCTCACAAGGATCTAATTGTATTACTGTATGTTACATCCTACTTGTTGTGTAAAGCTATTTAATGTCTATGTGAGAAAAGAAATAAAATATATTATTATTATATTATTATTACGTCTCTCTAAACTCCTAAAATCATCCTTATATCCTTATCCTTACCATGTGGTCTCAACGCCTTAATCGTACGATTTGTTCTCAGAGACTCGCATAGATGGCGCCACTCGAAACTACACAACATTGTATCTGCCGTATTATGAGAATATAAAAACATGATTCACAAAATATATCTTATTAAAAATCAAAACAATATTTTAGGCACAATATTTTTAAATGACACCGTATATTTAGTAAGTTAAAGGCTAACGCAGATTACCGCCATCTAGTATCGACTACCAAGCAACTCTTCTGCGCCATACATTCGCCTGCTTTTCGCAACCTTAATTTGGTCCAATATTTTTGTATGAGGTGGGCAGTCTATTACGTTAGTATTATATTGTCTTTGTCCTTACATAGTATTTAATGACGTCGCATCCGCCACGTGGTCCCAACCTCTCGATCGTACGGTTTTTTTCTCATAGACTGACATAGATGGCGTAATATGGTAGATACACAACATTGTATCTACCATATTATGAAAATACATGAAGAGCATTATTCACGTAATATATGTTATAAAAATTAGAACAATATTTTTGGCATCCTCAGGTCTTTGTTAGTCTCCACTACAGGAGCACGACCCTCTATGTATTATCAGAGCCATATATTAGCCACGGCAGTCGGAGGATTTGGCCTACACTCTCCACGCTGGCCAGACGGGTTGGAGAGGTCTCTTTAATGTTTATTGCTTTGTTTAGCTTGTATTTCCTTAGTCGACTTCTACGACATTTTCAAATTACAGTCTAGTTTTAACAAGTTTAGGCTAACGCGGACTACCGCCATCTAGAATCAAGTGGAAAACAACTCTGCGGCGCCATACTTTGGTCCCATATTTTCTAATGATGTTTGCAGTTTTTACGTTCATAGGTTATTGTCTTTGTTTTCGCTGTCTTTTTGCTAAGATCTTTTAAACTTCTCAATTTTTATACACTTTATAGCAATAAATAGAATGATTCATGAGCAAGGTTTGTAAGTATAATACATTCCAGGGCACAGCCGGGCGCGAGGGCTGAGTAATATTATGCAGAGGAAACAATTGTGTATTTTATTGTAATAATAAAATAAATAATAATTCTTTATTTAAGACAACATGGTCCATTTTTGTGAGTAACAATATTTACTTAATCTAAGATAGTTACCTTATCTAAGTATTAGTAACAAAATCTTAAAAACGTGTGTTAGTAATCTATAACTAAAAGTGACCGGGTTCGATCTGTAAGCTGTATGAGTGGGCCATAAAAGCGGTCCGCAATCATGCGCAAAATACTGTTGTGACTGTCGCGAACGTTACGTAACAGCGCGGCAGTTTTTTTACGCCAAACCATCCATATACATTTACATCAACGCCGTCCGTGTGTGATTCAGCGAACATCGCCGACGCACTGCAAAACCGAGGCCGTCGCAACAGTACGTATAAAAGACGTAAATACGTAGTAATGGACAAACTGAAAAACTACAGGAGCCGCTAGAAAAAAAAAATGCAGTAGAATTCTATATCATCAGCGAGTATTAAAAGCTATATTTTATTCTGAAAACAATTAGGAATCCGTATAAAACATTCAATAAAGTAACTTTGCCGTGTGGATGCCGGCACAGAGTAGAATAGGTCCAATCCAAAGGTGACTTTGATGCTTGATTTAGCTTGTGTTTCCTACACACCATGCATCAATGATACACCTCCAACCCGTCTGGCCATCGTAGAGCGTGTAGGCTAAATCCTCTGACTGTTCTGGCTATTACGAGTATATGGCTCTGGTAGGAAGACACACAAAGAGGGTCATGGTCCTGTGGTACCTAGAAACTTGAACTATCTTCCAAGCTGGTCTGGGAGAAAAGATAAATCGTAGAATGTACCGGCAGGCCGATTTGCTAACTTTTGACAACTACGGTGTACATCATTTTCATGGTAACTTCAATATTCATTACGGCTTTGCTATGAATGACTATTTTTATTTATGTTATGATAACCGTAATGGATGCTAAAGTAACAATCAAACACGTATACTGAGTTAGCAAATCGGCCTGCAGCTGCTTCTGTTCCCGCGCAGATCGTATAAGCCGGTCAAGGGAATGGGCGGAAGGAATCATGTCGATAGGCGATGCGGCTAGCAACCCATCAATATTTTGATTCCGTTCTCCACCTACTAACATGCTAATACTTTTTTAAGACCGAGGCTCTGTTTACCCCGCAAGGGAGAAAGACATGATAGGACGTATTTTAATTTTTAACCGACTTTAAAAAAAGGAGGAGGTTTTTAATTCGTCGTTCCCCGATTTCTCAAAGACGCCAGGACCAATTTAAGAAACTCTTTTTTTGTTCGATAGGTCATTCTTTACAGATGGTCCCATTAAATTTTGTATCGAAAAGTATAAAGCGCTTTTTGAAAAAAATTAAGTTTAGATCTTTAAAACTACGCAACGGATTTTGATGCGGTTTTTGTAAATAGGTAGAATAATTCAAGAGAAAGGTATGTATATTACATGCCCGGGTGCAGCCGGGGAGGGCTATTAGCTAGGTGTAAAAATGAATTCTTAGGTGTAAAATTGAAATCTTTGGTCTAAATATATTTTTTCCCTAGTTCCTCTAATTTTTCAGTAAATTGGGGTTAAAAATTGTTTTAATCGAGAAGGGTCATTTTTTTTTGTTTAACTGTATTATTTGAGCTTTAGACAATGCATTCCAACAGTTTTTATGAAGATTCATTGACCTGCCCTGGATAAAACTCTTACGGCATTCCGTTTATTAGCTTATATTTTTTTTCTCAGTTTGTTACAAATTAAAAAGTCTATGGTAATTACGCGCGTTCTAGGGCGATGTAAGCATTACTTCAAATTTGATAAATTCAACAAAAGTAAAATTTTGCATGTAGTTAGGGAAAACATTAAGCTTAATTTAAACGTTATTAAATTTACATAATGTTAGAAAAAGAGAACTATTCCCCAGAAATGAAAAAGAAAAGAAAAATGGCTACATTTTTGATTAAAACGGATGGAAACAAACCTGAAACTAGTTGTTTCCGTGAGCATTTTACATTAAATCCACAGAAACAAAAATTTTAATGCATGCAGAATATTAATAATAAAGGCCACATTCAATTTTAATAAAAAGAAATTGTTTAACTGAAAATGATTGTCTTAAGGAATAAAACGCCAATTTAAAAGGTGAAGGAACAATTTTAATATATGTACATGTCGCAGTAAGATGGATAAAGCCGTAATTTAGTTAACTCCATAGGGATATTATTATATGCCGTGCCATAGCTATACGGAAGCGACTCATTACTCTCTTCCTAGTAACATAATGGGCTATTTTCCTAAAAGTAATTAGTCCGTTAGTTAGATTATAAAAATCATTTGACACGTGTTTTTTTCTTTTGTCAATCAAACAAAAACTGACAAAGATATAGCCCGTTAAAATCGTGTGTGACATCACTAGCCAGTACACTTTTTAGTGGCATGTGATGTTACAAGACTCATGAACTTTGACATGCTTTATCTTTGACATTTATTGATTAATTAACGAATCAAAAATACGTGTTCAATATTTTTTGATTGTCTAACTGACGGTCTAATTTTATTATTAATATTTTGACCCAGGAAAATAGCCTAATATAATACGGTTCAAGTTTAGTGATATAATCATTTCTGACGTCAACATTCCTTTGGTATCTGTAGTAAACCTTTGAAAATGAAGTACCCGCGAATCGAATCCGGTGCCCTTCATATCCCAGGTTCGCGTATTAACTACTGCGCCATGGAGATCGTCATCTATATAAATTAGAGTTTCGGTCAATTAGGTTTCAAATTATTAATGATCCTCATTAATTAGGTACTCTTTTCTTTCTTTCAATTAATTTGTATCTTTATAGGTTTCACTTATCGAAACAACTATATTCGAATACTTTGCTGTTGCTAAAGAATTTTCAGTAATTTTGTGAATACTAATTGTGTTTTTTTTCTGTCTTTATTGAAACATAATGGCGTTTAGATGGCGCCTAATGTTGGAATTAAGTCAGGGAGAAAATAGTTCGCTTCTAAGCTGTTTTACACTGAACATTATATTGAGTGCATTTGTACTGACTACTTTTATGACACCTCCCACTGTCACTGGCTATCCTCAGGTAAACATGAAGATAGAAGATCAATATCCAAAAACAGGGACAGTAAGTAAAAACTTCGGACTGTGTTCACTTACTAATGTCATCATCATTTCAGACACAAGAAGTCCACAGCTGGACATAGGCCTCCCCCAAGGATTTCCAATACGACCGGTTGGAAGCGGCCTGCATCCAGCGCCTTCCTGCGACCTTTGTCAGATCGTCCGACTACCTGATCGGTGGGTGTCTAATGCTGCACTTGCCGGTACGTGGTCGCCATTCAAGAACCTTCCTGTCCCATCGGCCATCGGTTCTTCGCGAATGTTTGTTTGTTATGTAACTACACAACTACGCCGTGTGGTTCCCGGCTACCGTGTGGTTCCTGCCTGGCCGCCGTGGTCGGAAACCATTCCGACCGCCATGCTGTGGTTGCCGGCATAGTGGAATAGGACCACTTAAAGTCTTTCCGTGGATGTCGTAGAAGGTGACTTAGGAACACAAGCTAAACATAGCTTATAATCATCCAGCCCGTCAGCAGGCCGATTTGCTAACTCGGTGTACAACGATTTGATTGTCACTTTAACATCCATTACGGTTTTAATATCTTAAATAAAAATTGTCATTCATACCGAAGCCGTAATGAATATTGAAGTTACCATGAAAATGATGTACACCGTAGCTGTCAAAAGTTAGCAAATAGGCCTGCTGGTCAGCGTGGAGAGTGTAGGTCAAATCCTCTGATGGCTCTGGCTAATGTATGGCTCTGGTAGTACAGAGAGGGTCGTGCTCCTGCTGTGGAGGCTAACAAAGACCTGATGATGTACTGTTCATTCCAGAAAAAAAAGTATTGTGCCTTAGGGATTGACATTTACGCAAGCGCAACCGCGAGCAAAAGATGATAATAATTGATGATAATAAATGAGGAGCCCGATGGTCCAGTGGGTGTGAGCTCTATGAGCGCTTACGTATGTTAAGCAACCCCTGGTGCAGTCCCTACTTGGATGGGTGACCGCAAGTGGCATAAAAATATCTCGAGCTCCTCCGTGCTTCGGAAGGCACGTTAAGCCGTTGGTCCCGGCTGTCATCGTTGATGGCAGTCGTTAAGCTATGTCAGATGCCTTAAGCCAGCTTGAAAAATCTGACACCAGTGTTGGCCACTTACACATACGAAAAACAAAACAAAATAATAATTTTATTTTAATCTAACTTGTACGTTTGTCAGATTAAATATGATTGATGTTGAAGTCGTGTAAGTTCCCGGCAGAGTAGAATAGGACCACTCCAAGTCCTCCCGTGGATGTCGTAAAAGGCGACTAAGGAAACACAAGCTAATCAAAGCTTATTAACATCAAAGATACCTCTCCAACCCGTCTGGCCAGCGTGGAGAGTGTAGGCCAAATCCTCTGACTACTCAGGCTAGTATATGGCTCTGGTAGCACAGAAAGGGTCGTGCTCCTGCAGTGGAGACTAGAAAGACCTGATGATGATAATGTTGAAACTCTCGGTGTGATAGGGCTTCTCATATCAATGTCTTCAGCATAACAGGAATATGTGCCTGAAAGGCCTAAATAAAATGGCTTAACGTGCTTTTGAAGGTACGTTTAGCCGTTGGTCCCGGCTGTCATTATTGGTGGCAGTCGTTTAGCTAGGTCAAATGCCTCTAGGCAGCTTGAAAACTCTGATACTAGTGTTGGCCACTTACACATACTGCTTATTTAAACGCCTGTCTATGGCAGCAAGAGATGAGGCATTCTTTTGCCTTTTTAGGTAAGTATTATTATGGTAACAAATTTTAGTGTTGATTACTGATGTAACTCGAAATAAAATTTACGCGGCATAATTTATTTTTAAGTTTTACGCGGAAGAAGTTGCGGGAAAATTCGTTCTCTAAAGTAAAATAAAAATAGATTGTTCAACCTGATGGCGGCGTTGTGTGTCGGGTCGTTGAGTTCCCTCTAATATGGTTGAGCTCAGCGATGGCTGATCCACACGTCAACTCGTGAACGGGTGCTGTCAGGGGGGACTGGTCTGCTCGGCCTCTTTGAGACTACTTTAAGTATCATATGTTGTTTATTATCTTTGCACACTCGATCGTTAACATAAACATGTTCGAAAAATAATAAATCTATGTATATTGGAATTGTAACATGAAAACAGAAAAAAGAAAGAAAAAGACAATAAGGAATAAATATTCGTAATCATATAAAGCCCTTCAGGCGAGTAGGCGACCAAAACTGTTGATAAGAGTTCCTTTCGGCGTTTCTTCTCTGCAGTGGTCGGTTCCGAAACGCTAGTAGTGTGTAGCTTTTGAACAATTAATAAATACATATTATCTAATAAGATAATTTTAAATATGATATGGCCTGCAAAGGCCTTTTTTCTGAATAAACGTTTTGATTTTTGATTTGATTTTGATTATTTTATTTATTTACATTACAGCCCCCGGGAACGACAACAGATGATAAGGAGACCTATTCTTATTTGGAAGTCCTAAACGAAAAATGCAACAGTGAATGTTATAATATCGGCTTCTCCAATGGATATTGCGATATAAATAAATCTTGTAACTGTATGCTTACAAATGATTACTACAAAGTTTTTGAAAAGTGTTGTGACCCTTCATTCAAGAATCTAACGTGCTATATTAGGTTCTAAGAATAAATTTTTTCGCAATAAAATTTATTTACAAATTCAAATTATTTCGTAGTAATTATTATTCTTAGGGGTTCCAAACCCAATGGGTAAAAACGGAACCCTAGTCACGAGATTTTACCGTCCGTCTATCCGTCTGTCTGTCACCAGGCATGAACCGTGATAGCTAGACAATTATAATTCTCACAGACGATGTAGGGTAAATCACGGATAGTTGCCGCACTTTTCAAAAAGTTTTAATTAAAAAAATGGGTCGTTATTAATAATACCTGATAATGTATATGAAAACATAGGTTCTTGATATTTTATAAAAGACCAATTCCGTGAACATAATTGATACTGGTTTTGAGTATATTACGTTTTATTTGACATCCTAAAAAACGGATAGTCGCCTACTGCAGCGGATAGTTGCCAAATGTTAAAAAGAGTTAGGAGGATACTTGCCGCATAGTCATACATAACACCTGGTTTTCGCCTATACCTGCGAGGCATTCTGTTTACCTAGAATGAGCACGTGAAAGCGGTTAATATTGTTTTACATTTAAAACAAGAATAGCATAATCTTTAGTTGAAAAAAAAATCTTCGTTGATTAAGGAATAAATGGTTATGGAAAGTTGCCTTTAGAGCAACTATCCGCCACAATAAATAAGGCAACTATCCTTTTTGATACGGATAGTTGCCTTTTCGATTTAGAAAATAAATACAATCTTTTCAACATTAAAACGCAATTAATAGGGCAATTAAAGGTCTAATGTTAGCAAAGAAACAAAATGTAGTCTGAAACCACAATCAATTATAAAGATATCCAACAAAAACTACTTACCAATATAATTTCGACGTCCGTTAATGTTTCGCAGCGGAAGATTTTTGCTCACACTGACGAAACGCGTGCACCCACTCCAACGGTTTACGTGACAGTGAGGCCTGCGGGGGGAGCGCTTCCAACTACAATCAAGCACTAATGCCACAAATGTACCTAACATAGAGAATTCGAAACCGACGCAAGTATCCCCCCGACGCAACTATCCGTGTTTTACCCTATTTCTGATGCTGTAACAACAAATACTTAAAGCAGAATTTATATTATTAGGAGGGAGGGTATGGGTACAATGAACGTGTTTTTTAAAGGTATACCTTCAAACCATTCAAAACACAAGAATTCCCCAATCTAAATTCTCCAATACATTACTATAAAGCTCATACTCCAAATCCTGACGGCTCTAAGGAAAAAATCTCTCACTGTATATATTCTTAGATATTGGCGTATGTTGACATATTTACGGCCTTTTGGACTATTAAGTGGTGATTTAGTGCAGCATATCGGGGATGGATTCGTTTTTATCGCTGGCAATATATCCAGTGGGCTCCCGGTCTATTACAGACTCTTTGTGATTGTGACGGAACGGGAATCTCTGTTCTGTTACTCTAAGGAATGTGTCACACGTTTTTTGTTGACTTTTTGGAAGATTTTTGATATTTTGTGCGAATTAATTATGGCCATTTGAATTAAGTGGTAATTTAGTGCAGCATATTGGGATGGATTAGTTTTTAACTCCGGCAATATATCCAGTGGGTTTTCTCTCGGTCTATTACAGACTCTTTGTGATTGTGACGAAACGGGAATCTCTGTTCTGTTAATCTAAGGAAAGTGACACACATTTTGTGTTGACTTTTTGGAAGATTTTTGATATTTTGTAGGCATTAACAAAATTCAAAAAAGACATCCGTATTACGAAATATAAAATTAAATATTATCATCGATATATTTTTTTTGAAAATGAAGAAGTATAATATGGGAAAAAAATCTACGCGGGCAAGATTTGAAACTGTGAACAAGCTCCGTGGCGCAGCGGTTACCATGCCAGCCTGCGACACGGGGGTCCCGGGTTCGATCCCCGGTCAGGTCATGATGGAAAACGATCTGTTTCAGATTGACCTGGGTCTTGGATGTTTATCTATATATGTATTTGTTATAAAATATAGTATCGTTGAGTTAGTATCCCATAACACAAGTCTTTCTTAAGAACTTATTTTGGGGCTAGCTCAATCTGTGTGATTTGTCCGTATATATTTATTTATTGTGTACTAGGTCTTTATACGACTTTATACGCCTTACCGATCCGGCCACCGCAGACAATCTGATATTGATATATATCGGATAAACAGAAAAGAAAAAATATCAGCCTAGCATTGCGAATGCATTAAAACACCTGATGATTCCGGAACTAAGACAATACGATGTACTAAGCTTGGATGTCTTGACGAGGAAATGCCTAAAACAGCTCAAATATAATATCCAGCTTAAAGCATACACAACGAGGAAAAGCCGAGTGCTCATAATAAACCAATGACTACAATAGCTAGCTTTCTGGGTACGACCATCATAAGACATTTTTAATACATTTGCAATTCATCATCAGGTCTTTCTAGTCTCCACTGCAGGAGCACGACCCTCTCTGTACTACCAGAGCCATACACTAGCCTGAATAGTCAGAGGATTTGGCCTACACTCTCCACGCTGGCCAGACGGGTTGGAGAGGTATCTTTGATGTTAATATGCTTTGTTTAGCTTATGTTTCCTTATATTATATATAATATATAAATATATGTATATATATACTATAAATTTATTTTAGGGTAATTTGCAATTAATAATAAATTTGTAGAAAAGTGCCTAGTCCGTTAAATTCAGCAAAGAATCAAAAGTTTTGATGTCAATAGGACCGTCAAAAAGCAAATGTATTAAAATATTATTTTTTAGACAAGGTTGAAGATAGGATTTGAAAATATACTTGAAGGGTTCACAAAGCAGGGCATGTCGGATGATTCCGGAACTAAGACGACGCGACGTACTAAGCTTGGATGTCTTGACGAGGGAATCATGGTATTGTTTTAATGCTGAAAACCGCAAAAGGGCGATTTTCAAGATGATTCAGAAGTACTGGATGCGATAAGAAGAATTTATTAGAAATGCAATACAAATTTATTTTTTGTTAGTGTTATGTGTAGTCTATATACGGTAAAATATTGGTAATTTTGGACTTTTAAAGGGGTGATTAAGTCCGGATACATAAAAACTTTTCCTATGAGACCTATTCTAGAAACTCAAAAAATTTATTTACCCGGTCAAGTTGTATGAAAATGTAAAAAACATGAGTTCTCAGTAATGATCGCTGATTAAATCTACGGTTTGCATTGCCTCTTAAAGGTTCCAAAGCGATAAAATTTTTCACCGTGTTTAAATAGTAGGTAAGGTAGGTTATATTACTTTTTCTTAGAAAAGAAACGCTAGCAGTTTTTCGATTTTTCATATTAAAAATTAAAAATAATAAGAAAGTAAAAAATATAACGTTCAAAAAGAGATACAATTATCCAATTTTGAATACAAATCTTTGACTTTGACTTTGAATTACTAAATATCCTATTTGGGTTAAGTAAAAAGTATGAATTGTATACGTAAGAATAGCAAAGGTACCTGGAATACCAATCACAAGTATGTAACTATATTAGATGCCTTTTTAACCATATTGGGTAGGCAACCTATAAAGGCTAGAAAATTTTAAAAGTAAACAATTAATAAAGTCCCAGGGTAGAATACTCCAAAAATTCGTAGTACGTTTCTAAAGATGGTCAGCGTCCGTCAATATGTACCTGTGACGGGTGTAGATCGAGTAGGTATACAGAAAAATTACTCAAATTGAGCTACAGAAAGTTGTGACCTTGTGTCGTATTATACTAACTCAACATAAATTTTTTTAAATTGCATTTTTATAAAGATAAACGGCCAAGACCCAGGCCAAACAGAAAAAAATAATTTTTCATCATTACTTGGCCGGGAATCGAACCCGGGTTCACCTCCGTTGCAGACTGGCATGTGTTAACCACTGCGCTACTGGGGCCGTGATGTATACTATGTATCAGATCTAGATGCGTAGATACATCTGCGGTAGTAATCTTAGGTATCACAATATCGGTACAGTTCGCACAGCTTGTAACGGTTAATGCCTTAATCTTAAGCCCGTGGACGAAAGCCGAAAGAATTGGATGGACATGGTAGGAAACTCAACGTAAGCAATATCATGCTTTACGGTTAAACGGAAAAAAAAACTCAGAGCACCAGATAATATCACCATATGATTTAAGCCATTATAAAATACAGACACCAGTTTATTAGTCCAATAACCAATTCCGAAACCAAATAAGTCAAAGCTTACAACTTCAAAAAAATATTATTCTAAATATTAAAACAAGTTAATTCTAAAAAGTCTGTTCATGAAGCAGTCATAGGGACTGCTTCGTGAATCCACAAGTTTTAAAATCGGAAAAATCGCTTAATGCCCCTCGTACATAATCTACGAAATATTTCAATACTCACAAAAATCCCACCATATAATAATATATCTTGAACGTATCTTTACAAGCCCAACTACTATTTTTTTTCTTAAATTTAGGTGAATACAAAACTCCACAACGCACGGAACTCTCAACAACGCCTTATCCACTCAAATCCAACCACATCACCTTGAAGGTGTCTCCCCAAGCTATAACTCTTAACGGCGAGGGCCGTCGGCGCGTTGAGGAATTATTATTATGCGAATAAATACTCCAAATGTCACGACTAAATGTCCCCCCCTTAATCCAGGGGGAGGCAGACAAATGCCGTTCGATCTGCCGGAATGTTTCAGTAATAGTTTTAAAGTGGAGACACTTTTAGGGTCGATTTTAGACATGGTTTGTAAGATTTTATAAGTGAATTTTTTGAAGTGAAATCTTCATTAGCGGCGCTATGCACTTTTTGTGATGAGGAAAAATGTTAAACTCGCGACAGGTCACGTGACCGACCGATTCGTCAGATTGAAAATTCGTAAGACGGACACGTGACCTACAACGTTAACATTCAGTTATATCATTAAAACTAACGTGAGATAAAGACTCGAAAAATTTAGTTCCGGGCTCTTTCGGGATCCACCACCGCGCATCCCGCACTCGCCTTGAAAATGGGCTTCTGACGAGTCCGAAACTATAGCCGGCAATCCCGACAAATAGCACGTAAGTGACCCGTAGATATATATATATATATATATATATATATATATATATATATATATATATATATATATAGATATATATAGATATCCCTTTACGGTAAATGTTGATCAGATGCGACTTCACGCGAGCACTTTGTTGATCCGAAAACGCATGTTGATCCGGCGCCTTTTGTTGATCCAATATGCATCTCTGGTAACAAATGTGGCTCCGACCGGATCAACATCTGCACTATCGGACTTCTTACCTAGCATTCGCTGAAGTTGATCCGATATACAAATCCACCTTGCGATAGTTACGGATAGTGTTGATCCGATTTAAATGAACCAATCAGAGCACAGGAAGCGATCTGATTGGTTGAAAGCAGCCGCGTCGTTGCCGTTTTGTATCTTAAACTATCCCAAACTACACAACATTTAATCCATCGTCTTAAGGCTCGTTAGACGAGTTTGGGCTCGTTGGATTTGTCTTGACAAGAGCGTTAATTTTTATTAGTGTCGAGGGTCTGATGATGCTTCTTGAAGGTGGCCATAACATCTCCTGAACTACACAACATAACCCTATCGTGTTTGGGCTTATTGAATTTGTTTCGACCAGAGCAATACAGTGCCTATACAAATGACTAAAATGTAGAAAATAAAATTACATAAACGTAAAAAAAAAAAAAATATAACAAGCTTTTATTTAATGCTCAGTAAAAAATAAACTTCAAATATTCATCAATGTACTGGTACTTACTTTAATTTTTTTTGACGAATGCCTGGACCGATTTAAGAAATTCGTTTTTGTTTGATGGTTATTCATTATAGATGGTCCCATTACATTTTTATTGAACAGTGGCGAGCGCTTTTTTAAAAAAATAAACAAAAACCTAAAAAAATTTTACAGGTTTGCCGTTCGGATTACACTTATTTCTATTTTTTTCTTATGCCTATTAAAAAAATTTATAGGGTTGAAGTCGGTTTTTGTTTTTTTTTAAAAATATCTTAAATTATTTGATTGTTAGACATCAAAGCTTTTTGTTTGTATGGTGAACGTCTGGTGTTCCCCATCGTCTAGTTTGTAATAAATATAAGTACTCATTTCCATTACTTACTTACTGCAGCGTCTCTTGCTGACAGTTTTACTTGTCAGCTTGCCTCTTGCACAAAGGCTCTAATGATGTCTTCACAGTTGCCTATCTCTTTCTTTACACGCCGCCTCCGTTATCTCATATCCCCATCTACTCTACTGTGCCCCTCTCTTAATTTTCCTATCAGATCAGATGACCTTGACTCAGTTACTCAGTTTGATGTTGAGAATACTTCTTTCAATTTTCTTTTGACCATACTTTTAGACTGTTTCTCTGTTATGAGGCTTACATCAGCGAAACTAGGTAGACTCTTAAATTCTTCATCTCCGTCATTTGATCAAATTGAAAGAAGTCTACGAGAGTACTTCGGTAGTACATTACTTGTAGTATTTTTAATATAACTTTTCATCAATTCGAATTAAGAGACCTGCTGGTAATGTGTAGTTCTCTTATATTATCAAATACAAAATAATGAAAAGTAATTCCAAAAATACTAAAAGTTATTTATTTCCGATGTACTATAGTAGATTTTTAGATCTCACTGGAACAACAGTTAGAACAATTGTTGATCCACCTATTTTACGTGTTTACTCAGATCCGCGTCGCGCAAACTGATATACTCTGATCCGTTCTAGATGCGCGTGTGACGTCGGTGGATCTGCACTTGCAGGTTTTCAACATACTCGTCGGTGATTTCACCAGTATATGTTGATCCATCAACGGTTTAAAAAATCATACTGGATATGACTTTTTAGATCCAGAGTATATTCAAATTATATGCGACAGTTACTTAGACAATGTGGATCCGGAGCCAAAATTGACCAATAGGTACTCGAGCACAAAACGGCAACGTCGCGTTCTGCGTGCGACAGTTCACTTGTTCACATTCGCATCGCATCTAAAAATCTACTATAGTACTTTGGAAGTAAATAACTTTTAGTATTTTTGGAATTACTTTTCATTATTTTGTATTTGATAATTTAAGAGAACTACACATTACCAGCAGGTCTCTTAATTTGAATTGATGAAAAGTTATATTAAAAATACTACAAGTAATGTACTACCGAAGTACTCTCGTAGACTTCTTTCAATTTGATCAAATGACGGAGATGAAGAATTTAAGAGTCTACCTAGTTTCGCTGATGTAAGCCTCATAACAGAGAAACAGTCTAAAAGTATGGTCAAAAGAAAATTGAAAGAAGTATTCTCAACATCAAACTGAGTAACTGAGTCAAGGTCATCTAATCTGATAGGAAAATAAAGAGAGGGGCACAGTAGAGTAGATGGGGATATGAGATAACGGAGGCGGCGTGTAAAGAAAGAGATAGGCAACTGTAAAGACATCATTAGAGCCTTTGCGCAAGAGGCAAGCTGACAAGTAAAACTGTCAGCAAGAGACGCTGCAGTAAGTAAGTAATGGAAATGAGTACTTATATTTATTACAAACTAGACGATGGGGAACACCAGACGTTCACCATACAAACAAAAAGCTTTGATGTCTAACAATCAAATAATTTAAGATATTTTTAACAAAAAAACAAAAACCGACTTCAACCCTATAATTTTTTTTAATAGGCATAAGAAAAAAATAGAAATAAGTGTAATCCGAACGGCATACCTGTAAATTTTTTTTTGGTTTTTGTTTATTTTTAGGGTTCTGTACAAAAAATGAAAAACGGAACCCTTATGGGTTCACTCGAGCGTCTGTCTGTCCGTCCGTCCGTCTGTCACAGTCGATTTTCTCCGAATCTACTGAACCAAATTAAATGAAATTTGGTAAGAAGGTGTAAACCTATGACCCAAACACGGATGTGCAAAGTTAATTTATATTTTTTTTAAATAAGGGTCAGTTTATGGTGTCCAAATAGAAAATGTTAAAAAAACGTTTTGCAAACCTTACCGTGTTATATATCAAATGAAAGGGCTTGTTATGAGGACCTCAAAAATATTTTTTTTTGTTCGGGAAAAATCAATACTCTTGATTGTATTAACGAAAGAAGGCAAAATTTGACCATTCCCCCCCCCTGATCTCCGAAACTACCGGGCCTAAAATTTCGAAAAAATTACAATATATAGTTCATTGCTTAAAAATTACAGGAAAAATAATAAGAATTCTATCAGTTGAAAAAAAAGTGGTAAACTCACGATAATAAGTTCACCTAGGGAAATAGTTCACTAAAACACCACTAGATAGCGCTAGTCAATTGAATAAA
Organism: Rhodophaea formosa; assembly: GCA_963082605.1. Taxonomy (NCBI): domain Eukaryota; kingdom Metazoa; phylum Arthropoda; class Insecta; order Lepidoptera; family Pyralidae; genus Rhodophaea; species Rhodophaea formosa. Next base: position 22,376,878 of record OY720209.1, read on the forward strand.
CCTTTTTTGCACATTGTGTGTATGTTCACGAAGCATATTGTACGGAACCCTCATTGCGCGAGTTTGACTCACACTTGGCCGGTTTTTTTCAAAAAGCGCTCGCCACTGTTCAATAAAAATGTAATGGGACTATCTATAATGAATAACCATCAAACAAAAACGAATTTCTTAAATCGGTCAAGGCATTCGTCAAAAAAAAATTAAAGTAAGTACCAGTACATTGATGGATATTTGAAGTTTATTTTTTACTGAGCTTAAATAAAAGCTTGTTTTAAATTTTTTTTTTTTTACGTTTATCTAATTTTATTTTCTACATTTTAGTCATTTGTATAGGCACTGTATTGCTCTGGTCAAAACAAATTCAATAAGCCCAAACACGATAGGGTTATGTTGTGTAGTTCAGGAGATGTTATGGCCACCTTCAAGAAGCATCATCAGACCCTCGACACTAATAAAAATTAATGCTCTTGTCAAGACAAATCCAACGAGCCCAAACTCGTCTAACGAGCCTAAAGACGATGGATTAAATGTTGTGTAGTTTGGGATAGTTTAAGATACAAAACGGCAACGTCGCGGCTGCTTTCAACCAATCAGATCGCTTCCTGTGCTCTGATTGGTTCATTTAAATCGGATCAACATTATCCGTAACTATCGCAAGGTGGATTTGTATATCGGATCAACTTCAGCGAACGCTAGGTAAGAAGTCCGATAGTGCAGATGTTGATCCGGTCGGAGCCACATTTGTTACCAGAGATGCATATTGGATCAACAAAAGGCGCCGGATCAATATGCGCTTTCGGATCAACAAAGTGCTCGCGTGAAGTCGCATCTGATCAACATTTACCGTAAAGGGATATCTATATATATATATATATATATATATATATATATATATGCTAATATTCAAGTTTCACTTCTGCCGGCACTCCCGGGTGCAACCCGTTGATTTTTTTCAGTCAACAGCTTTTATGACCTGATAGTAATGTAATATTTATCTTTCGTCTAAGCGTTTTCCCGGTTGCATCCTCGCTGTGGTGCGTCGCACCCCCGGGGTTCACTTTTATAGCAGCATTTATGCTGTAATATTTATTTAGTTATTTAACTTTTTTACAATAGTAAAAGTCAGACTTAAAGCCGAACCTTTTATCTTTCAATCATTATGATTTGGAAGGTTTTTACGGCTGGACTGTAATTCATAGGAAATCTCCAGAAACCACGGACAAACATCTGTGAAAGTGAAAACCATCATAATTAGCCACTACATCTTTGCAGATAAATGTTGCAGCAGCATCATGGATTTGATTTTTATAATAATAATTCATCATCATCATTTCAGCCGCAAGAAGTCCACTGCTGGACATAGGCCTCCCCCAAGGATTTCCAATATTTTATTAATAATAATTAATGACCTGTAAAAAAATGTTATCAAAATGAAGTAAACAATAAGCCTCACGTTTATGACTGACCAGTCTACTCCTCAACATTATAATTTTTAACTGCCGTCATACGAGAGAAGGGCACATGTATCATTTTGGTCAAACCGAGATATTTAGGATTAAAGTTTTCACCATATTCTGCTCTATAGTGTGAGAACCTATTGCTTTATAGAAAAAAAAAATACTGATTATATTTGCGTAAAGGTTAGTACTATTATATTTTTACCTTTTTATTTTTTAAATATTATGAATTATTTAATAATTTCAAAAAATAACTTTCTGTTTAAGAAAAAAATATAAAAAAAATACCATTTACTACAAAGAAAAGGCATAGTTAACCAAATGTGACCTTTCTTTTTAATATTTCTAACAAATTTGACAGCGTGTCATAAAGAAAGGGCATATTTGTCTAATTGCGCGTTTTTAATTTAAATAGAACTAATGTGTGCACAATTTTTTTTACAAATAATCATGTTAAGAAAGTTTAATAAAATGTAAAACATATGGTCATGCCATTCCTAGTTAGCTTATCCAAATAACTGAAACAAAACTTAGCAAGCCACCCTCTAGAACACCAAAATTCAGAACAAAAAATATATTAATCTTCAATGGTTTTTTTTTAATCTTTGGGGATAAGTGTGTACTTACAATTTTGGCTGACAAATAAAACATACCTAATATGAATTTGAAAAGAAAAGTGAATTAGTAAAATTCTTAAATTTACAATTCTTAAACTCTTTTAAGTTAGATACCTTAATAATAGGTTGTATGCCAAACTTAAAAATCTGTAAAAAATAATATTTACTCTAAATCACAATATTAAAATAAATCAAAATATTTTATATTAATAGAGGAAGAAAAGGAACATCAACTTTGGTTTTGAACCTATGTTAGAGCTTATTCTAATTATTATTGTTTATTTACTTAACACCTCACAGCCATAATTATTAAAGGCACTCGTAGTTAAATATTCTTAAAAGTATTACCTATATTATTATAAAAAAAATTAACACAAATATAACAACGCACTTGGTTTAATTATCACAATGCAATAGTAATAACTAAAAAAAAGTTGAAAGGAATTAAATAATCAATTTGACTTAAAATATTAATTTAAAAATTAGTCTTTAGTTTCAGTCTTCATAAATTTCTGTGAGACCAGCTAAACTATCGTTAACGGGTAGGTTTCTCCATGGGTAGGTAAAAATCCTGTAGTAATTTTTTCACCACAGTATTTGGACCAGTATCGGAGACAACTTTGCAAAAGTCTTCAAAGTCATACACTCGACATCGCAGGCACAACTGGCGCATTTCACTGAAATCCTGCCCTCCTTTCCTCACCTCTTATCGTAAATAATTTAAAGAAAAGGCACAACTGGTTATATGTGCCTTTTTTAAGTAAATAAATACAATATGCATAATAAAGTAAACAGGTCACATCTGGCATTTGAGCCTTTCCTTTATGTTATGTTGTACCTTGTGCCTTTTCAACGCAGTTTTTTGTAAAATCCTAAATCAAGTAACAGTCACAACTATGTACTTGTGCCTTTTCAATATAATATTAAATAAATATGCCTTTTCATTCAACAAAACACGAATATAAGTCTCATTTGTGCCTTTTGCGCCTAGAGTAACTCCGAATTCCTTAAAGTTAAAATTCTACAAAAAATTGAGCAGATGCGCCTTTTTTTCCTAATTCTAAATATGTATATAACTCAATTTTCTTAAAAGTGTTAGTTGCGCCCTTTTTCGTACGACGGCACTGTCTTATCGCATTTATAAATTTATATACCTAACGTTTCGAACTCTTACAGAGTTCGTGGTCGCAGGTAGACAACAAAGTGTTCGAAACGTTAGGTATATACGTAAAGGTAAATACCGTAATGAATGCCATAAAACTATTGTATACAAATTAATTTTATTTGAATGTGTAACAATCGCGAAAACGTTAGAAAACATTTTTTGTCACATCAATCGCACTCGAAAGAAACTCAAATCTGTAGATGCAGAAAAGTAGGCTTCTTCTTCTTCTTCACTATCACTACATAAAACAAAGTAGCTTCCCGCTGTCTGTCTGTTCCTTTGTATGCTTAGATCTTTAAAACTACCCAATGATTTTCGATGCGGTTTTATTCAATAGATAGAGTGATTCAAGAGGAATATTTCTAATACACGCCCGGATGCAGCCGGAGATGGCTGCTAGTTGACAATGAAGCATACGTATTAGCCCAGCCGGCCTATTTACTAACTCGGATGACAGGTGTCGATGCCTATCGATCTAGGATTTGCTGTTACACTGCGGTTTTTGTATTTCAAATAAAAAGTTCGAGCTAGCAAAACCCGCATTGTAATTGTAAATTCTAGATTCATAGGTATCGACACCTGTCATCTGAGTTAGTAAATAGGGGGGCAGGTCAGGCCATAATAATATATAACTATAATTACTCGTTGATTTACCAAAAAAGGTAGTAAATCGTCAATCCGCAGTATAAATTAGCAAAGGCAGTAGTTAATAAAGAACGTTAATAAAGAACGTCACAGTAAATCATAAAGTTGTTCGATCGCTAAGTCAATAAATTCTCTCAGGACAACCTTTCGCGTGACTTGCGAGGTTGAGTCTAGATTGATTGAAATTCATATTTTTATTGATTGAAATTTGTAACTAGCAACACAAATTTGTTCTCTCTCGCCTAAATAATATAGTCAAAAGCTCACGGCAAGTATTTTTGAAGAAGCCCGATAGCCTACTGGACGTGAGCACTATTAGTGCTTACGTATGTTAAGTAAGCCCGGGAGTAGACCCCAGTGGCAGCAGTGGATGGGTGACCGCAAGTGACATAAAATAACTCAAACTTATACGTGAACGTTGGAAGGCACGTTAATCAGTTGATATCGGTTGTTATCAAGCAGCAATCGTAAAGCTATGTCGGATGACTCTCGGTAGCTCGAAAAATCTGACATAGTGTTGGCCACTTATACATACGAAAAACAAACAAACAAAAATATAAAAAAAACTAGTTCCGGTGGAAATCGACAAATCAGGAGGGCGATTTTTAAAAGTTTCATATTAAAATAAAATGCAAAAAAGTCTAAATGTATTACATTTTCTAGCGGCGCCGCAATGATGACGATGACGAGCTCCGTGGCGCAGCGGTCATCACGCCTGCCTGCGACACGGATGGTCCTGGGTTCGATCCCCGGTCAAGTCAAGATGAAAAAACGATATTTTTCAGATTGACCTGGGTCTTGGATGTTTATCTATATATATGTATTTGTTATAAAATATAGTATCGTTGAGTTAGTATCCCATAACACAAGTCTTTCATAAGAACTTACTTTGGGGCTAGCTAAAAAAAAATGATGGATAGTAAATTGGAGTACAAACTTTACTCCCCCGGCTCCACTCGCGTTGATTTACTTCACTAAACGGGAACAGTTGGTACTTTTTCCACTGCTTTTACAGAACAGAAAGAGAAAGGCTGAAACGAACATCTGCATGGCCGAATACCCGCGAAAACATTTACGGTTCCCTGTATCATAAATGTGTTAGACTTATACAATATTATATAAAGACCTATCTAACTTTACCCCAAAAAAGGGGATAAGGGGTTCCTTGTTGTTACTACGGAACTCTTCTTGAGTTATTAATCCGAGCTCTTACCTATATTCCTGACAAAATAGTCATTGTCTGTGGTTTCTTTCCATGGACAGAAAAAAGAGTAGATAATATCTAGACTCTTAATCTTAATTAGATAATATCTAGACAGAAAAAAGAGTCTAGATAATATCTAGACTCTTTTTTCTGTCCATGGAAAGAAACCACAGACAATGACTATTTTGTCAGGAATATAGGTAAGAGCTCAGATTCTATTTCGAAAATTAAAAAAATAGAATTAATAAATCCAAACCTTTCATAGTCATACCATTGTTCTCTGCAAATGATTTTACTGAATATTTTAAACAACTGCATGATATTCAAATCAGTTAGCACACCACTATAAATTCCGATAATGAAAACACAAAGGGCATGACAATTCAAACGCCGCCATTATCGAATAAAATGGCTTCTAAATATGGCGGAATTTATTTATTTATTGCTTTTATAATACGTCCGAGTATATATCACTTGCTGTCATACTGGTGGCGATAATGCAAAATTTTGGGACAGAGGTGCGGTGGAGTCGGATGTTCGATGTTTTTTTGGGTATTTTGGGTAGGATGGACGAACTGTTAAAATGTTATAGCCTGCTGTATAATTTTGAAACTAAGCTAATGTGGATCAAAATGATGGAGTGAAGGCCTGAATAAACTGAGACAAAAATATTGTTAGTCGTAAAATAAAACAAGACCGTAATGAAATTGATCTATAATAGAAAGAATTTAAATTCATACAGTCATTTTAGATAGCTTTTTTTTGTTTTTTTTTTCGAAGTGTGTAGTAACGAGAAGCGTTACAATTATTCTCGTGTCTACGCATTTATGCAAAAGTAAAAGGCTGCGTATGGATTCATTTTCATCTATACTGGAAATAAATTTAGCAAAAATCTTCTTGCGTTTGACAGACATGCAATTTTTTTTGTTAAGTATGCATTATCGACTCTATGCTACCGTTGTGCCGCCGGTGGCGTCAAAGTGTGCTAGTAACGAGAGGCGTCACAATAATTATCGTGTTTACGCATTCATGCTACGAAAAAAGCAGCGGAAGCGTTTCCATCTGTACTGGGAGCAAGAGTATCTTCTTGATTCTTACGGAAATATTTTTTTTGTTTTAATATACTTTTTCGACTCTATGCCACCGTTGTGCCGCCGGTGGCGTCGAAGTGTGCTAGTAACGAGAGGCGTCACAATAATTCTCGTGTTTGACAATGCTTTAATGCGCGTTTGATTCATTCCCTGTTTCACAAATGAGGTTATCATTTGCAGAACAGTAATAATGAATTTTGTTGCAGACTGCTGGCCGTTTTGTGGCCATTTTGAAACGTTTAACAAATCATGCACTTATTGTGCGCGGTTGCGCGTTTGTTTTTGACAATATTTACCAAATTTGCATGGTTTATGCTCAGTTTGGTAAACAAACGAAATTTTAATTGCTTCTTTTTCAACTTAAACATTGATCAAGAAAATGTGAGTGATATCTTGGATATTATTATTGATCGGCGATAGACTTACCACTTTTTCCCGCTTCTCGTCTTCCGTCTTTACTAAACTTTGCAAAATAACATTGATCATAAGTGTATTTTAAGCATTTACAATAATATAGACATTATCTGTTTATATTTGTCTTAACTAGTAATTTTCCGCGATTTCGTCTGCGTAAATTATTACATACGTCACCTTCATAATATATGTATAAGCTATTTAATTAATGAAATCAGACCAGTAGTTTTGGAGCCTATTCAAAGCAAACAAACAAACTATCAAACTTTTCCTCCTTACAATGAAAGTATCTATCTATATACATAAAACAAAGACGGGTTTGTTACAACACTTATAACTCGAGATCTGCTGAACCAATTTTCATGGTTATTGATTCGTTGGATTTGTCTCCGCCCTGAATAGCAGAATACATCTTAAAAACAATAAAAACTCGATATGTGTAATGAATACTTAATCATTGACTGTTAGGCGGTACGAAGTTCGCCGGGTCAGCTAGTAGGTATGTAGATAAATGAAGAAATTAGTTAAGCAGGATTTGAACGCCAAACTTACTTCTATGTTCGACGTAAGATTACTGGTTCAAATACAAACATAGATTGCAAGAAACTTACCTTATCTTATTAGACAAACAAACTCACACCCAAAACACAAACTCCTGTTTGCATACCCAACTTCATATTCACTCGACCGCTCCCATTATCAATGCAAAAAGCTCATACATCATACAAACCGCTGATGCCACCCAAACTTATCCTGAACTTTTCGGCCACCTTAAGGCCATTAAAGCCTTAATGACTGGCTGTAAATTGGCCATAACTCAGGCCACGCAGTAAATAACGCCTTGATAAGGGCTGCTGAGTTGTCGTCCGAATGTGTCTATCTTCCTTGCCATGGGGAGGATTTATGGGAGGGGGCGTGAGGCTCTTAGTAGTTAAATTAGATTCGTATGTCGGCTGTCCGCTGTAGTGTGGATGGGTTGATGAACTGAGACTTGATAGAATTTCTACTAGACAATTTATAGTTGTGTTTATTAAATTATTTGTTTTTGGTGTAAGTTGGATTAAAAACCAGATGTCTGTTACATAGAAGGGATCATTTTGGTCAAGGGAAGTAGACTTTTCATTCTGTAAGGGATTGAATAATTTTTTTAGATTTGTATGTCGGGTGTCCGTTGTAGTGTGGATGTGTTAATGAGCCGAGAGTCGACAGGAATTCGTATTAGACGATTTATAGTTGTTAATCAAATTATTTCAAAAACAAATATTCTCTTTTAGTAACATGATTGTAAAAGACGGACTTAAAACCACAGGCTGTATCTAAGTCAACACAAAACTAATACATTTTGGAATAGAGCCTAGACACATTCACATTAATTTTGAATTATAATTTATATGATTAAGGAACCATTTTGTTTATAAAATTTTTAGTGACAAAGCTCAAATTTACTAATGGCACTTATTGATTGTGCCTTGGCGTTATCGGAAGAAAACGCCACTTGGCACAATCATAAATGAAAGGAAGTTAAATGGTCCAAGAAGCTACTTAAATAATGAAAAAATCAAGTGCAGAACAAAGAAAAAGGGAAAAAATACTTTATCATTGTGATAATGAAATAAGTATAAAATAATGCCGTGTGGTTCCCGGCAGAGAAATCTTCACTCCAAATCTTCCCGTGGATGTCGTAAAAGGCGACTTAGGAAACTCAAGCTAAACAAAGCTTATAAACATCTAAGAGACCTCTCCAACCCGTCTGGCCAGCGTGGAGAGTGTAGGCCATATCCTCTGACTGCTCTGGCAGTACAGAGAGTGCTCCTGCAGTGGAGACTAATAAGGACCTGATGATGATCATGATGATAAGGTCCCGTTGACTGGAACTGAGTTGTTAACTTGTGATGTAGGATACAAACATACATAGGTACTTTTTTCCTTGCGGGGTAGACAGAGCTCGGGCCTATAGAACCTAAAGGCCACGTTTAGCATGTTGGTGATCTTGTAGGTAGAGACGGAATCAAAATAGTAATGGGTTGCTAGCAGCATCGCCTATTGACGTGATTCCTCACGCCCATTCCCTCGACCGGCTTTTACGATCTGTGCGGGTAGAGAAACAGCTGGTACATTCTACATTTTTCTTTTTTCCCAGACCAGCGTGAAATACTATATTTTATAATAGATATTTACAAAGATAAGATTATTATAATGATCAATGTGACTATAATGAATCCTAACTAATATTATAAATGCGAAAGTGAGTTTGTTTGTTTGTTACGCTTTCACGCCGTATCTACTGAACCGATTATCATGAAATTTTGCATATTCATAGGTTAGGGTACCGAGAAGGACATAGGCTATATATCACGCGGGCGGAGCGGCGGGTAACAGCTAGTATTACATTATCAAAACTAAAAAACACCAAATATAACAAACAGCATTTCATATAATTAAAAATAATAATTACATGAGTAAGCCCGCGACCGCAGTCAAACGCACGACTCATTATCAGCAAAAATGTGTGTATTTATTTGTACGCCGCAAACGTCAGAACAGCGCGCTGTCAGTTACCGCAAAAACTAGATAAAACTGATTACGATCCGGGTTTGAATTGTGTGTAAATTTAATTTACCGATTTTGAAGTATATTTAGTTGTGAGTTGTGTATACAGACAGACAGATCTGTTGACAACCTACTCCGTATGCCAGCTTGCGATACGAGGGGCCCGGGTTCGATTACCGGCCTGGTCATGATGGAAAACATACATATTATAACGCCTCTCTCCAATTCCGCTCCGCTTCGCGCCGATCTCCGCTTGCTACGATCCTTACAAACCTCTTTCGCTTCATCCACATTCATTACACTTTTCATGCATGCTCCTCAGTTCTCCTTTTGCAAAAACGTTCGTAATTTTTGGTCCCGATACGTTCGTCGAGGCCGGCCCTGACTGACTGTCCCAATTTTCGTCAGTATCTCCTTTTAAGTGACCACGAAATCACCTTTTAGAGTTTCTTTGTGACGCACATCTTACTTCGCATTTAACACAAAATCAATTTCGGAATATTGATTTTGAAAATGATCCGATATGAAAAACTAAGAGTTCATATTCTTAGATGAAAAACCAATGTAATGACGAAACTCTGCTATTTGCCGCTATGTCGAAACGAAAAAGCGAAAGCTTATAATTCATTTCATTAAATGAGTCTAATATTCATCACTAGATGTCGGGATGTCGGTATTTTAACTTACTTATAAATTTCTAACTTACATCTTGAAGAATTAATTAATTATTGACCTTGAAATATATTTAATTATAATTCATAAGCCTTTTTAAGGGACAGGTCAAAACAGACGATTGTAACTATTATTACTGCCATCTATACTTTTCCCAAATTAATCAATATTATAGTTCTACCCCCAGCCACTAGATGTTGTTACCTACTAACGATTTATTTCAGGTTAACAAAAATTAATTGCCTTTTCGTCATTTAGTGAGCCTCTTTATGAAATGAAATACCTAGGTTTAAAATTAATATCGCTGTCACTTCTTTTATGTGTATTTGTTGTATTATGTAAGTATTTATCAAGGCGAGCGAAGCGAAAGAGCGAAATTCCACAATCTATTTGTTTTGTGGTACATATGGCGTATGTACGGCCAAAGCCAATATAATACTAACGTAATAGACTGCCCACCTCATACAAAAATATTGGACCAAATTAAGGTTGCGAAAAGCAGGTGAATGTATGGCGCAGGAGAGTTGCTTGCTACTCGATACTAGATGGCGGTAATCTGCATTAGCCTTTAACTTACTAAGTATACGGTGTCATTTTAAAATATTATGCCAAAAATATTGTTTTGATTTTTAATAAAATATATTTTGTGAATCATGTTTTTATATTCTCATAATACGGCAGATACAATGTTGTGTAGTTTCGAGTGGCGCCATCTATGGGTGTCTCTGAGAACAAATCGTACGATTAAGGCGTTGAGACAACGTTGGTACGGCTATGGACATAGGCACAATCAAAATATTGGGGCGACGATTTCTCAAAAATATTGGGCAAGACTTGGATGCGCACAGCGCAAGACCGGGTCACGTGGATAAACCATGAAGAAGTCTATACCCAACAATGGGTGAACACAGGCTGAGAAAGGAGAAAGAAGAAGAAGACCAAAATATAAGAATCATGCTTACACACGGAACAAGGTGAACCAGGTAGGCTTGGGTATTTACATATTAATTTCAATGTTTGTCTAGATCTGTTATCACTAGTGCCCGCGATTTCATCGGCGTAGGTTTTGTGAATTTATAATTGAACTTCATAAGCCCTCATGAAATACCACTGTATGCTTGTGGATAATTAAGTAAGATTTAAACATTATTCCTATTATTCTAGTCACCACAAATTCTAGTTTCCTTAATATAACCTAGGATTACGGATGTATAAAGAAACAAACAAACAATTACGCCCCCTACCTCGGGAAATTAGCAATTACTTAGCTGAAATCTTCTCGGCCGCACCATTATCTCGCCGGTCGTAACTCCGTCGCTAACTGTTATTGCCATCATTCTGCTCTTGATTTAAACAAGACGTTATGCTGAGACGATGGCGTTGGGTCGTCAAAATCGCTGATGTAAGAAGAATTCTACGAAAAGGTTGATGAGGTAATTAAAAGTTACTTAGAAAAAAAAATGCTATCTTTTAACTGTTCTTATTAGGTACCTATATGCAAAGGTATACAATATAGAGTTAATTAATCCTCAACATACTAACCCTGAAAGTGGTGACTCAGCCCGTCAATATTAACAACTTTTTTTATGGGATCGATGACAAGAACTCATCAAAATTTAGTTATTTATATAGAGAGGCCTATGTCCAGCAGTGGACTTCTTGCGGCTGAAATGATGATGATGATGATTGATGATGATGACGCTGTGAAAAAGTTACACGCCGAGGATGAATTTACACGCCGCATATTTTAAGCAATATACTTAAATCATCGTGTATCTGCTCTTGGTTTACACAAGGCGTTATATTAAAGTCATTAATTCATCAGAAACGCTGTTGAACGAGGATTTCTAGAAGAAAGAAAGATATGAAATCACAATTTTTCTCAAAGCAACAAATAGGCCTCGGATTACAGTTGAAGTAGTTAGGTTACTACTTCAACAACTTCGCCAACCTTCCTTTGAATAGATGAAAATGACATCTTGTGTCGAGTAGCCGAAGCAGAAAATTGATTGATCTTAAAAATCACTCAGAGATGGCGCTGGTAGTCTATAAATCATATCCAATTGAAGTTATAAAAAGCTATCATGAAGATTAATTAAAAAAATATTTAGTCATTTAAAAAAGGTGACATATGGTTTGATATGCACTTCAACTGAATATACAAATAGGAACCCTAGCCAACCGCTAGGAGAACAGAAAGAGAGGATATTGCAATGCATAGTAGCCGACGTAGGAAACTGAAAAATCACTCAGAGATGGCATTCAATCATTTTCAAATCAAAAATTAATGAAAATATAAAAAGCTATCATGAATATTCGGCTCATAATATCTGCAAAAAAAAAAAATTATTTATGAAGAGAAAAAGCTAAGATCCGGTTTTTTTACTGAACTCCGGGCTCAAATGCACAGTAATGTAACTGCGAAAACGCTCGGAAAAGAGAGAAAGAGAACATACATACAAAAATACATATTTTAACGTCTGTTTCCCTTACTGGGAGACAGAACCCAAGGTATAAGACCCAAAGGCCAAATTCAGCGAGTCGATGGGCAAGAAGATGAAAAACTAAATCAAAATTTAAGAAATTTTTAACAAAAAACAAAAACCGATTTCGACCCTATCAATTTTTTAAGCATAAAAAAGTGTAAATAAGTGTAAACCGAACGGCATACTTGTAAACTTTTTGTTTCTGTGTATTTTTTCAAAAAGCGCTCGACTCATTTGGATAAAAAATTTATGGGACCATCTGTAAAGTATTACCTATCGAACAAAAAAAAAAGAATTTCTTAAATCGTTCCAGGTGTCTTCGAGAAATCGGGGAACATACATAAAAAAAAAACATTACGACGAACTGTATTTGTATAAACCTCCTCCTTTTTTTGCAGTAGGTTAAAAATAGTAATGGGTTGTAGCCGTATCGCCTATTGAAATAATTTATAAGGTTTCGCCCATTCTCTTGACCTGCTTTTACGGTCTAAGCGGGATGAAAACAAGCTGGTACATTCTATGTTTTTTCTTTACTTCCAGACCAGCATGGCAGTTGAAGTGAAGAAATAGAAAGAATATTATTTATAAGCATTTTCTGGAAAATTATTTAACAAACAGACATAACGTTAAAATTCTTAAATACTCTTTTTGTGCTGTCGAGTAAACACATGCTTTCCACCGGAAGCGTATTGTCGGCGTAACGTACGCCACCACACTCTCGTAAAGACCAGCCTGGCTTACTAAAGAGTACAGAAGATGTAGCGATAGCAAAAACTTAACGAAGCTGTCTGTGTTGATATTCAGTAAACCTATCTGTTAAAAATCGTTTTACTTTTGTGCTGTCGGATCAAAACATACTTTCCACCGGGAGCGTATTATCGGCGTTACGTACGCGACCACGCTCTCGTAAAGAAAGAGTACAGAAGATGTAGCGACAGCAGAAACTTTCACTGTTGATATAGAGGAAACCTATCTGTTAAAAAACAGTTTCAGGAAAATAGCAGAAATATATAATACGTTTATTTTGTGCTGTCGGATAAAAACATGCTTTCCATCGGGAGCGTATTGTCGGCGTAACGTAAAGAGTACAAAAGATGTAGCGATAGCGAAAACTAAACAAAGCTGTCTGTGTTGATATACAGTAAACCTATCTATTAAAAATCGTTTCAGAAAAATAGCAAACAGGCATATTAAACTCTTAAATACTACTTTTGTGCTGTCGGATAAAAACATACTTTCCACCGGGAGCGTATTATCGGCGTAACGTATACGACCACGCTCTAGTAAAGATCGGCCTGGCTTACTAAAGAGTACAGAAGATGTAGCGACAGCAGAAACTTTCACTGTTGATAAAGACTATAGAGGGCTGTCATTGTATTATAGTAGTACCTGTGCGGATTGGTTTGGTTATAAAAGCATTATATTGTCTTTGAATCTGCGCTTCATTGTACCACACTTGAATATGCAACGATGAGACCGCTTGGAAAAAGGACTGGAAAAAGAAAGAAGAAATAGAATATTATTTAAAAAAAAAAAACATTTACATGAAAATTAGTAAACACACAAACAAAACAAAAACATTAAAAAATCTAAGTATACTCTTTTCGTGCTGTCAAGTAAAAACATGCTTTCCACCGGGAGCGTATTGTCGGCGTAACGTACGCGACCACGCTCTCGTAAAGACCAGCCTGGCTTACTAAAGAGTACAGTAGATGTAGCGACAGCAAAAACTATAGTATAGAGGGCTGTCTTTATTTTAGAGTAAGTACCGGTGTGGGTTGGAATGGTACACATAATTTTTATCGGTAGTACATCGACTTGAAGGCGTTTTTTTATTAAGAAAAAATATCTCATGATCCCCATCTCAAAATTTCTTAAAAGCTCGGCTGACTAGTTTGTCTCGCTTCAACACTATAATACCTACCTATTTTTACGTTACGTTTTAAGTTGAAAAATCAAAATCGGCCAAATCCTCTGACTACTCAGGCTAGTATATGGCTCTGGTAGTACAGAGAGGGTCGTGCTCCTGCAGTGGAGACTAGAAAGACCTGATGATGATTATGATGTTTTAAGTTGCTACTAATTAATAAATACCAGTATTTGAAAAATATATATTTTGCATCAGCTTTTAATTATTTATTTGCTATTTATTAAGAAGTATAATTTCTGTAGTTTTGGATGATGTTTGTTTAATCAGATATACTCGTAAATAAACAATTGTCCCCAAAGAGTCTCTCAAAAAATACCTGTTACTAAACATAATAATAATTTATACATGTTTGTTAGCCAGTGTTAGGTACACTGGCACTGTACTGGCACTGGCACATAAATGGTATTTTGCACACGCTTTTTCGTTATTCTATGAAAAAAGCTCACAAAAATAGGAAAAGATTAAGTAGGTACCTTGCTTTTCATACCTTTGAAATTGACTTTTCAAACCAATTTTAACGCAACTTAAAGTATCGATATTAGATCAAAAGTGTGCTTAACAGTCTTTTCCAGCTAGATTCATACAGCCCTATCCATTTTCAAAATTTACTAACTATTCATTTCAGTTCTCCGTTTTCAAAACGTGTCAAAACTTCTCTGCCCACGGTACTGTTGCAAGTTGCAACTATCGGAGATATCAAAAAGCTTACATGGAGTTAGGGACTCGATTAAAGCCCACCTTGTTTGCATCGTTGCAGCAAATCTGCTGACCGTACACGCTATTTATGGTAATTAAAAATTTTGGTACCTGTTTGGTTTCTTATAAAAAAATATATTTTTTTTTGGGGACGGGGCGGTCTATTTTGTAAATTTAATCAAGGAAATGTTTATTTCAGACTTCTTTAGTCTGAGCAATTATAGAATCTTATTTTTACGAGCTTCTTATTTAATTTGTAATCTTGTATGTTTGTTTGTATCAATCTTGGGACTCAATTTCGAAGTCAAATGTAATTCACCGTACCAGATGAAGCTGAAATGTTGTATACTTGTATTATGTAAATTTGATGACAATGCAATATTAAGGTACAATATACCTTATCTGATGATGGAGTTAGAAGGTGGCTATAAGCACTTCTAAAGTAAAGACAAAACACCCTCGTCTTTATTCATTAGAAAGATTTCTCTTGGAAAGTACATTTCATATGTACTTTCGTATAATAAATAATATGAGCGATTTTATACATCGCTCATATTATTTATTATACAAAAGCTTGCCACATAAATTTTATATTTGAAGAAAAAAATACCTTTTGTTTATTACCATTCAAGTTTATTTCTGCAATCTCTACGAAAGCTTAAGCAAACCGATACGCCTTATAAAAATGGTTCTTTGTTTCTTTTCTTACCCTAAAACCGACTTATAACACTATTTAGTAAATCATGATATCCGGTACTCTGAAGTGAACAAAACTAAACAATGAATGGATTTCCGACTAAGCATAAGTTAGGTTTAGACTCGGTTTGGAAGCGTCCAAAAAGGTGCAAAGCCCTAAGTTTACAGGCCAAATTTAATATCTGTTTAGCACGGGCGCGTAATTCTCTCGTAAAGAGCACACACCACCAGTTTTTGTCTCCGTTGTGGTCACTGCATAGTTAAGGGGGAGTGCTGTTCTTAGGTTCTATAAAAATTACTACGCATACTGTGTATATTATTCGTTACTACATGTTTATGTCTTAAAGTATCTTGTTTTCATCTTATGTATTACAATTATAATTTAGTAAAATTTAAAGGAACCATGTATAAGATTGCTGTTTCGCAAAGAGCCATGGAGAGAGCCATGCTTGGCATCAAATTGCAAGACCGAGTTCGCAACACTGAGATCCGGCGTAGGACGAAAGTTCACGATGTGCTCTCAAGGGTTGCAACTCTGAAATGGAACTGGGCGGGACACCTGGCTAGGAGGAACGATGGTAGGTGGACTAAGGCTGTCACCGAGTGGTATCCCAGAAATGGGAAACGTAGTGTTAGACGTCCGGTAGCGAGGTGGGCCGACGACATAAAACAGATTTCAGGAAAGAACTGGATTGCGAAGGCTAGGGATAGAGAAGGATGGCGCAGACAAAGGGAGGCTTATGCCCAGCAGTGGGTTATGGAAAGCTGATGATGGTGAAAATTTAAAACATTTGTCACGAAATTTGGTGCAAAAAAAATAACCAAAAAGCACTTGATGATTAAACATCTCTTCGCGTTTTGACCTAGTGACAAAGTGCCATACCATTAGGAATATACGTTTTATTCATCACAACGTATATATAAAGGTATATTTCTGTTTGATCGTTATTTCTTCGCGCCTTTGTCAACTCGTCGTCGTCGAACCGATGTGTATCGTCATCGTAATCGTCATCAGGTCTTGCTTCGTCACCACTGCAGGAGCATGACCGATGTGTATAGTACAGATAGATATAAATTACTATACTTGTGCATGGCATCTATTTATTGGGTGAATGAATGAATGTATGAATGAATAATTTATTTGAAGACACACAGCACAGGACATAAAACATTATACAATAAACACACTTGTTTAACACTGTGCACGTCTTCAAATAGGTCCCAACTCAGCATATGTTGGTTATAAAGCCAACGCTGGTCTTCCGTTGGGACCTATGTTGACGTCACGGGTGTGCACACTTACGACTAACAAATCGGAAAAAAAACACGAAACAATAAAAATAAAATACAAATAAGAAACTCAGATGTACCGTGCGTGCATTAATTCTAGGCCTGTCAGTCTCTTAAACCCTTTCATATTTTAATATAACAAAAGATAGTACAGCCTGCTTCCCCTTAACCGCCGGCCAGGTATTTAGCGCAGTATTTACAGCGTGTTTAAGAGACTGAGTTAGCGATCTCCGCTGATTATGCGCATTTTGTGTGCTCATTGCGCATTTGAATAGCTCCCACTGCAGGCGCAAAAAGACGAGGCAAGTTTTACCAAAGTATACCTAAGTAGTTAGTATTGTGTAGACTGCCAACTCATACAAAAATATTGGACCAAGTTAAGGCCTGCTAGGTGGTAGGCGTCATAGTTAGACGACGGTGCTGCTGAGTTGTTTTCCACTCATCACTAGATGGCGTTGATTCGCGTTAGCCTAAACTTGCTAAAAATTTAAAAATATAATTTATAAATCACCATCTTCATCATCAGGACTTTTTTAGTCTTCACTGCAGGAGCATGACCCTCTTTGTACTGCCAGAGACATATATTAGCCAGAACAGTCGAAAGGATTTGGCTCTGTTTGAAGATTTGGTTTGAATTTATAAATATTGTACCCAAAATATTGTTTTAATTTGTGCCGTGTGGTTTCCGGTGGCCGTGTGGTTTCCAGTGGCCGTGTGGTTTCCGGCAGAGTAGAATAGGACCACTCCAAGTCATCCCGTGGATCTCGTAAAAGGCGACTAAGGAAACACAAGCTAAACAAAGCTTATTAACATCAAAGAGACCTCTCCAACCCGTCTGGCCAGCGTGGAGAGTGTAGGCCAAATCTTCTGACTACTCAGGCTAGTATATGGCTTTGGTAGTACAGAGAGGGTCGTGCTACTGCAGTGGAGACTAGAAAGACCTGATGATGATGATGATGATATTTTGGGAATGATTCTTTCATTTTCTCATGCAAAGTTGTGACGCTACCAGCGAAATATATGTGCAACTGTCAGAAAACATCGTACCATTTAGAGGTGGTGGCCCCAGCCACATGATATCATAGTAACTGTGTGAGGCGCAGGCGCCGGGACTCGCGCGTCGCTGTCACATCACCCACAACTACCGAGTGCCGAGCGAAACGTCTGTGCCCCGTCTTTTCTATTAGTTTTCAAAAGTCACAACGACGCCCCGACTGCGCCCGACCCGCGTCCCGTCCACGTTTTACGCCTTTTCTGTGTGTCTCGCGCTTTAGCTCTTCGCGACAGGATGGGTTCATTCTTGTCTGGGTGCTTTTACACCTCAACACTTTGCACGTTTGCCTTTTCACCTAAAATACGCACTTGCCATAATAGCCGTACCTTCACTTCTACACGGGTAAGATAAACGTTCAATAAAAGCCGGCCATTAATCAATCTGCTTTTGCTTTCAGCTGTAATCGTCAATCAAAAAACTCGTAACTCACACACCACTTCAGGTAATTGATTTATTTATTACACAATCCAAGCCATAACATAACCATTGGTTAAAGCAAACACCGTGCTAACGTAAATATTTACGTCGTAAAAATGTATAAGCCCAACAATGCGTGATTCAGGCCGTTAGACGAATAAATCCGTCGTGTGGCACGTAAAGCAGTACAAATTGTAGGTTTAAATCAAGATACGTGCGTCTGCGCATGTCGGGAGACCAAAAGTGAAGAGAATGATGGGACTTTTTCCGGAACTGGTTATTTCGATAAAATAACACAGTAATTACATCAAAATAACACATAATATACGTTCATTTGAGAATCACCCAAAGCAGACAGATTATTGTAAAAGCTTGATCACCGATTTTAATATTATTAATTTGATGTTAGGATTTCAATAAAATTATTTTAATACGGTTTTCATCGCGTTTATTACATTATTTATACACCTAACGTTTCGAGCACTTTACAGTGTTCGTGGTCGCAGGTAGACTAAGTTAACATTTGTCTAGTATTTTATAAGAACTGCAAAATCTACCGCCTAAAATATTTATTGATAACGTTCCGGATGTACGCAGTATTAGCTCACGGTGTCTGAAGGTCTTGCAGTCTTCTGCTTAGCTTGAGATTTGATTAAATTGATGACTGGATCCCAAGCTGGTGGTAACTGCCAACCATCCTCTCTATTGAAATTAGGATGTTTTTTAATTTCAAGCAAGACCTTCAGACACCGTGAGCCAATACTGCGTACATCCGGAACGTTATCAATAAATATTTTAGGCGGTAGATTTTGCGGTTCTTATAAAATACTAGACAAATGTCAACTTAGTCTACCTGCGACCACGAACACTGTAAAGTGCTCGAAACGTTAGGTGTATAAATAATGTAATAAACGCGATAAAAACCGTATTAAAATAATTTTATTTAAATGTGTAACAATCGCGAAAACATAAGAAAACATTGATGTTAGGATGACTAAATTCTTCATTCTAAACGTAAAGCAGCGCAAAGTACGCATATTTGAATGAAGATAAATGCACTGACGTATACTTTTTAGCAGCTGGCATATTAAAATGAAATAAATATATTGGAACAAATCACACAAACTGAGCTAGCCCCACAGTAATTTGTAAGTTTGTGTTATAGGATAATAACTCAACAATACTATATATTGTTATAATTTGCGTGAAGTCTTGAAAATATAAACAGTGGTCAACAAACATACTTTTATTGGTATATAATGAGTCAAATCGTACCAGATAAATTTGGAAGACATATGTGATCTGATACACCCAAGTCTTATTAAATATCCTTTTTTTCGCCGAACCTGTTTTAAATACCCCTGACATTAGAGACTGATTAATGAAAAAAATACGAAGTTCATAATAATAAGTCCCGTGATGATATTTCAAACGATTATTCCCAAAAATACAGAAAGCGTGGTGTACCTACGAGCACCCGTTGCAGTGTTTTGGTGAGATCGCCCGAACAATTCGTCATCGGGAGAATGAATCTCTCGTCACTTAGAAGCCGTGATTACTTACAAACCAATAGAGGCGGCATATTTTAATATAATAAATGTGAGTTTGACAAATAAAAATCAGTTTGTTTTTGACTGTCGTGTCTGAATTTCAATGTCAACTATTTATATTTTTAATGAAAGCTTGTAGCTCTACTGAATAAATACGTTTTATCAGAGCATCAAGTACCTCCTTTATACAAGATGATAATAAGAAGTATAATTAAAGTCGATTGTAAAATGACCATCAATCAGCTGTTTTATTTACAGTGGATTGATTGAATCATCAGTGCTTTACTTTTTAGGATTCCTTAATAAATAAGGAACTCTTATAGTTTCACCATGTTCAGATGTCTATATCTCATACATTAGTAAGTTAGGGTAATTTTGTTTGTCTTCCATTCCTTGTTGTGGCGTCATGTTGGGTACTCGTGGAGATATCAATTTTTTTTCGGTATCTGAATACCTACCATTTTTTGATTCAGAGATCCTTTTTTTTTAACTAGCTATTTAGGTTCCACTGCTGGGCAAAAGCCTCCCCTTCTGATCTCCACCAAGTCATATCCAGAGATCGCTTTATGAACCTTAAAAACCAAACTTTGTTGGAGTCACGCTTCCCCACCTACTGCAAGCGAAACGGTCATTAATGTATACGTAAAAAAATTAGGGCAGTAGCGTATAAAACTAAGTTAAAAGAAAAACTGTCATAGCACGGTAGTGTTCACAAATTAAAGAGGTATAGTTTTCATCAGGTGGGCCGTATGCGTGGATAAAACATAAAAAGTTGACTTACTTATAAAATGTCGGGCGACTACTAAACCCTCCACTGCACGTGGTCCAACCAAACTGTTTTACTATTACTAACTATAGCTTTTTTACCGCGAGGCAGAAATCTTATAAGACTTGATTATATAAAAATAAATTTCTTACGTAACCTAAATCGAAGCCAAGATGGCGCGATGAAGTTGATAGGTTCTTGGAGGTTGGCAGTAAGCTGCACTGGATAGGGATCAGTGGGGAAAAGAAGGGGAGGCCTTTGCCCAGCTGTGGGATAGAAAAGCAGGTTAAAAAAGAAAACCTAAATGTACTAAAAATTATCAATGTCTACAGTCAAATCTTCTGTCTAGATTCAAATACAAGGGGTCAAGATTCTTATTTGATTAAAAATATTTTCTTTTTGCATAAATAACTGACCAATTATTTCTCTATTCCATCAAAATTTCTTAATGCCTCAACTGATTTGGATTTTTAGTTTGAATCCATTCATCCATCCCAGTGACATAGGCTATTTTTATTACCAACGCAGCCATATTTTTAGTTTGAAATAAAAATAAAAGGTTTGTATAGAATAATACAATAGTCCTGTCAATAATTTGTTAGCTCTGTAATAAATGAGTCTGCCCGCAATGATTCTCGAGGCCTGTCAATCGCCGCCCGCGCTGTTCTTCCCGCGATGACTGACTAATGTCATAATACTATCTGGACCGTGAGACTACTTAACCATGTGGGTTTGCTCGAGTAAATTGTGGATTTGCCTAAAATTCAAGCTGTGGTGTCCGAGCAGTTGGAATGAAAATTCAAAAATTCTTTATTCTTCTCCATAATCTTGCATAGTAGAAAACATTTGCAGTTACAGAATAAAAATAATAGAGGATTGTGAGAAAAAGGTACTAAGCAGAGCTTGTATCCAAGCATACCAGCCTCTCCCTTCGGGATCAGAAATAGTTAGCTGAACTTATAATGCTCTGTGAGACACGTTGTAGCCAAATATGAGGAATATTCGTATAGGAAGTGGTGGTCTCGAAATATACTAAAACTAGGTTTATTTCAAGTCACCACTTACTATAGATAAATCGAGAGGGAATCTGCATACATAAGCGTAACCGTCGTGACGCCACCCCTTTCACTCGCCCCGATGATGGTCTTCGTAACAGACCGAAACTAGTCGGCGGATCCGACGTAATAAAACGTGAGTAAAGCCGTGTTTTCATAATGAATTTATCTCGCTAAGTTTTAATATTATTATTGTGTCTACATATATCTAAAAGCTCGTTTGGTGCAGGCTTTTATCGTCAGGACTGTAGTAGAAGTAGCTATAGTCCTACGTCAGATGAAATCTAGTTGGTTGAACAAGTTGCATTGTTTAAAATAAAGTTAAGATCCATCTAATGGCACTCCGAGGGAGAATACGAATCTAATTACAATTTAGAGCTCCTTCAAAATTGGTCAAGTTGTTTAGGCTACAGGAAGACACAATGGATCAGACATACTCAATACATACTCATGCGCCAAAACATCTCCTTCTAATAGGGTCAATAAGGGTAAAAATCAGACGCCAGTATCAGTCATAAGGAAGATTGTTGTCATCAAAAATTGAATATATGAAACCAAAATATGATCTTATGTCAGCATAAAATATAAAGTATTTATAATGTATTTAACATCTTTATTAGTAAGTGTTTATTATCAAAACAATAAAGAGTAATGGTAAAACAACACGTTATAGAGGCGAAGCGATGTTTACCGGTTTTTGGTTTTCACATCAACGTCCTGGATATTAATAAAATTATCATTTAATTATAATTGAATCTGACAGCAAACGATAGCTGTGTCAAACGCAGAAATTAATTATAAATATATTTTTGGCTTATGTTTATTAAATCTCGCCAATAATTAGACTCAATTTGTTTACAGCTTAATTTATATATCGCGAAGGATAATTCTGATGATACTATCATTATTTTCATTTATTCTTTCTTTCATCATCATCATCAGGTCTTTCCAGTCTCCACTGCAGGAGCACGACCCTCTCTGTACTACCAGAGCCATTTATTAGCTTGAGTAGTCAGAGGATTTGGCCTACACTCTCCACGCTGGCCAGACGGGTTGGAGAGGTCTCTTTGATGCTTATAAGCTTTGTTTAGCTTGTGTTTCCTTAGTCGCCTTTTACGACATCCACGAGATGACTTGGAGTGGTCCTATTCTACTCTGCCGGGAACCACACGGCGTTCTTTCTTTAAACTTGAATTAATGAATGAATATGCTTGCGTATTTTTAGTTGAAAATAGTGTTAATTACTTGGGATTGGGATAGTTGGGATTGAATGGAAAAATAATACTAATAAGTTATCTTGCGACAAGTTATCATGAGAGAATCTCCTAGAGCATTTCTTATAAGAGGAAGAAATATCGGCCTACTCTCAGTTATATAACTATATAAAACAAAAACACGATAACTTATTGGCCGGCAAGATCATTCGATTTCATAACTCCAGGGTCAACTGCGGCTTTGTATTGCTCATCATCATCATTTCGTGTAGGTGACACGGTCAGTCGACCCTGCACACCCTGGTGTCAGAGTTCTGCGGAACCGCCTCTCGGCCTCTGACGTGGTTACTTTAACGACTACCATATGGCAGCCGGGACCACCGGCTTAACGTGCCTTCCGAAGCACGGAATCATCTTTCTTATCAGACAATCAGGTGATTTGTATTGTATCAGGCTTTGTATTGCTGCAACACACATATTACATGACTTGATAGAATTTACATATAAGTTTGTTTACTATATTGTGTGTTTGTGGCATATCAAATAAACGTATTATCTATCTTTCTACCTGTAGCTACATAAATAGAAGGGTTTTTCCCAACATTCCTCATCAGAGGGCGTGCATTGAGTATTGTTCGGGTGCCCGCAATTGACTTATTGCTGCCCCTGTGTGAGAATGAGCTACGGGTTTGAGTCCCGCCCTATGTAAAAATGAATCGTACACAGATAGCTGTTTATCCAGATTAAAAAATATTGGATACCGCATCTTTCGTAGTATTGGCATTTTCAAGGCTTTCCGTTTATATCCAGATTTACTGTAACTTTTTTCCACAGCTGTGACTATATCTGTTTCTCAAGGTACTTTAGAAACAGACAAAATTATTTAAAATGCCCCAAAAACTCCAAAGCATTTTAGATAAAGTGGTCCACACGTCATTACTATATTCAAAGTGAAATGTCGCTAAAATTACTGTTTTTTACATATATAGCTACATCATGATATACTTACGTTCAAAGTAAATGCTTTCTTTGATCCATACAAACTTAATGAAAAATTATATTTCCAAGTTAAAGTAAATAATAATAAATAAATATATACGGACAAATCACACAGATTGAGCTAGCCTCAAAGTAAGTTCTTAAGTAAGACTTGTGTTATAAGATACTAACTCAACGATATTATATTTTATAACAAATACATATATAGATAAACATCCAAGACCTAGGACAATCTGAAAAAGATCATTTTTCATCTTGACCTGACCAGGGATCGAACCCGGGACCTTCCGTGTCACAGGCCGGCGTGTTGAGACCGCTGCGCCACGGAGCTCGCTCGACCACTAGAACCGACCGCCCTAAGCACAAATCATAAAACATCGTGTCAACATTGCAATAATAAATTTGTGATATTGACACAAGGAGGACTATGGACGTTGTCAGCCCATGATGGACAGAGAATAAATTTTTAAGCTCGAAAACTCAGCAAAGCATTTATGATAAAGTCGTCTCGTACTTATATCCAAAGTAGGATGACGTTAAAATGATTTTAAAAAAATACTATTTTTCACGTCAGAGGCCGAGAGGTGGTTCCGAAGAACTCTGACACCAGGGTGTGCATGGTTGACTGACCGTGTCACCTACACGATATAATGATGATTCTGACTATTTTTCTACATTTTTAGCTAAATGTATTTCGTCAGCTACTTCAAGCCAGGAACAACATGTTTTACCGTAACGTTTTAGTTAAATAAAAAGCTTTGGAATATTTCTTCTCTCCTTTCAAAAATGTTATTGAAACATGATATTTTCAAATTAAAGTGACCACAAGAACGAAGCGCCTCAAATACAAATCATAAAACATCGCGTCAACATTGCAATAATAAATCTGTGAGAATGACCCACCCTCCAAGGAGGGCCATGAACGCTGTCAGGCCATGATGGACGGCAAGGCATAAAACTGACGAGACGAGCACTTCTGAATGGCTCTACGGAGCCCAGTATATCACTTTTATTACATGCCATCTTCATACTTAATAACACTGTCAGCCCATGGTGAACAAAGCATATCTATTTTAACCCAAATACTTAACCCACTTAACCCGACTAGGTGTTATAACACCGCTCAAAAACAAATTTTAACTAAAGCCGTCCAGATAGTGCTATATTCAAAGAGCAATAACTGTAAATTTATTTTAAAATGTCATGATAATAATTTTTGTCACACCTGTGACTAGAGGCATCTGTTTCGCTTAGCACTTTTTGGCAGAGACAACATAATATTCCTTAAGTAGTTTTAGTTAAAATAATTATCAATATATCTTCTTTCCTTGCAAATTTAAAAAAAAATATATATTTCAAAATTAAAGTGACCACAAGAACGAAGCGCCTCAAATACAAATCATAAAACATCGCGTCAACATTGCAATAATAAATCTGTGAGAATGACCCACCCTCCAAGGAGGGCCATGAACGCTGTCAGGCCATGATGGACGGCAAGGCATAAAACTGACGAGACGAGCACTCCGGAATGGCTCTACGGAGCCCAGTATATCACTTTTATTACATGCCATCTTCATTTTCATATTTCATATTTGCATTTCCACCCCGGGGGGTGTTTTAAGCGTTCGCGCGTTTTTCTATGTAACCTCTTTGTGCGGATGACGGAGCCAGTGGCCGCTCGTCAAAGGTTTTGTGGTGGTGCCCGCAGGAGGGAGAGAATTAGTTAGGTTCCGTTTAATATATTTTTTTAATGATTGTGAAACATTTGGT
This sequence comes from Rhodophaea formosa, assembly GCA_963082605.1. Classification (NCBI taxonomy): domain Eukaryota; kingdom Metazoa; phylum Arthropoda; class Insecta; order Lepidoptera; family Pyralidae; genus Rhodophaea; species Rhodophaea formosa. Next base: position 22,402,616 of record OY720209.1, read on the forward strand.
CCAAGCAGATTTAATGCTATGAACATACTTTTGTGTTGATCTTAAATCTTGTTGGCTAAGGAATACTTTAATAGGCGATTCGGCTAGCTACCCATCACTATTTTAATTCCGCTTTCCACCTTAATACCCACTTACATGCTAAACGTGGCCTTGGTTTCATGACTTTGGGCTCTGTCTGCAAGGGAGACTTGATTATGTATGTATGTATGTATGTTGATTTTAAAGTTACAAAATTCTATTATACCGAAGTAAACTCGTTTTTATATAAAATTTTTTGTTATACTAGTTATGTCTATACTGATTTTTGGAGAGAAATCAGGAAAGCTCCAGCTGACAATATAGCTAGTTTTGTTATATTAGCTCAGGAACATATTATGATAAAATATATATATATATATATAGAGAGAGAGGTAATTTATAGACCATGGTCACAAAGTCACAATCACAATAGAACACTAGTCTGTTATTAATAATTGTTAATATACATATGTCAGTTGCTACAAGGCAGCTTAAAAATTTGAATTATTGATTCATAAACCCAAGTTCAAAATATATTTAGAACATTAGGTAAAACTAAAACTCTTAACTGGAATAAAAACTTATCACAAAATATTTTTTAAATGTTAATCTTATTTATGCTGTAACAACAGAGAGGTCACTATAAGGATTTTATTTTCACCTTAGGGAGCCCTGAAAGCGTGAGGCAAGGAAGTGTGCAGAGTTTGTGCCTTGTCGTGACGTGTTTAAATATTGTTAAGGCTGCTCTTTGCTGCCCTTTTTGTTCGTATTTGAAATTAAAAGCACAGTTTGCCCTGTTCGCTTTTGGATTAGTGGTGTGGTGTGTAGCTTATACAATGTGTTGCAGAATTAAATTAGACTATTTTTACAGTGAAGCCGTGTGGTTCCCGGCAGAGTAGAATAGGACCACTCCAAGTCTTCCCGTGGATGTCGTAGAAGGCGACTGAGGAAACAGAAGCTAAACAAAGCTATAAACATCAAAGAGACCTCTCCAACCCGTCTGGCCAGCGTGAAGAGTGTAGGCCAAGTCCTCTATCTGCCCTGGCTAACATATGGCTCTGGTAGTACAGAGAGGGTCGTGCTCCTGCAGTGGAGACTGGAGGGACCTGATGATGATGATGATGATTTTTACAGTGATTACAGTGTACTAGCTTTCGATCGCGGCTCCGCTCGGGATAGTAGTTTTCTCCACGATAAAAAGTAACCTTTATCCTTCTCCGTACTCCAGACTAAGTGAATGCAAAATTTCATCATAATCGGTTCAGTAGACAGGGCGTGAAAGCGTAACAAACAAACAAACTCACTTTCGCATTTATAATATTAGTTGGGATGATATTGAGTGCTTTATATTACTATAACTCTCTCTTTCGTCTGAGCGTATTCCCGGTTGCATCTTCAGTTGGAGTGGTTCAGAGCCCGCGGTCCGCTTTCCAGCTTTTTCTTCTCCACTTTGCACGGTCTTCGGCTTCCTTGGTTGAGAGTCCATTGGCACCCATATCGGCCTTAACAACATCAAGACATCACTTCTTGGGTTTTTCTAAGCAGCATATCTTGACATTTGTTCCGTATGTTATTGGCATCTTCATTTATGAGACTATTATTTGATATTGATTGCTTTGAATGCGGTGTCTAGTAAGTTTTTTCCCTGTAATAATTGTGAAATTACATTAAGTTTTCATTTACAAAATATCGTTAGCAAAAGAATTTGCAAGAAGGTTGGTAGTCTCGCTACAGCGCTTGTGATATTTCAGCAAAATAATTTTACAACATAGATACTTACAGACAACATGCTGTTAAAAAACATAAAGACAGGCTGCGACTAAAGACAGAACTAAGATCAATTATAAGAAATAATGTATTTTCATCACGTAAACTAAATAGTACCTACCCAAAGAGAATTTATTAAAATTACTCATTAGGCGAAATAATTATCGCAACTCCATCCACCACAAAAAGATGGCACCACCAGTACTTGAGTCTCGCAGCGAACACGATGAATACATATAACTTCTGAAACGTCAGCGGATACAAATAAATAAAGGTTCACACTAAGTCTTGTTTATATTCTGTTATAAATTATAGAAATAATGTACTAAATAATATACCCGGACACCGAACACCCTGAGACCGCAGTCTGAAAAACAATCAGATGAAGCAGAATTAGTAACTTAATACTACTTAATAAAAGTTTGCAAAAGAAGAAATAAGACCCCACTTTTCTTTACTAAAAGTCATATTTATGCTCAAAAGGCGACCTAAATCCATCAGTCTCACATAATCCCATTTGCTTTCCGTGTCGCCGACCTGCTATGGGTAACGCAACAAAATTATAAAAGGGTAAATAAAACAGAAAGCTTACACAAGTCATAAATTTGATTTATAGAGATTAAAAAAGGCGCTTTAGAAACGACTCGAACGAAAATTTTCGGTGGGACGAATCGAGAGACGAGAGTACGGTTGGAAAAAAAAGATAGAAATAAAATATGTAAAGTAAATCTTTATTCTAATTTTTTTCTGTGACCTAACGTTGATCTTTGGATTAAATATGCTAAATTATTCATTTAATACAGATAAAATATAGTAAATAAATGTTTAGAAGTAAACGAAACTTACCTATCAAAATAAGGTTTCAAACGAAACTTACCTACCAAAGGAGGTTTCGTTTACTTCTAAAACTAATTATTTTCATTTAAGAATGAAAAATGTTTTTATCTAATTTAGAAACGTGTTAATCAAGTTTTTGAAACTTTCACGGTTATCAACATTACAATTAAGCATATCGGGATATTTACCGTTATTATTGTGGTTTCTTTTATGTTTGTGTTCCTTCGTGATCACGGTCCATGTAACTGGATCGAAATATCGAAAACTCAAAGAAACCAAAATAATCTCGGTAAATATCCCGATATGTTTAATTCTAGTGTTTTACTAGTTCCTATTTCATTTCAGAACAATGTCATCTGTTCTGCGAAGCTCTAGATAACCCTTCAAATAATTTTATGAACATAGCGTTTTTGTCAAAAATCTTTTTGCAAAAACGCCAGTAAAATATCATGTTGATACTTTAAACTAGAATATACTTATACCTATATATAGATAGTAATAAAATAGCTTGAAAGGTTATTTAGGGCTTCGCAGAACAAAGATGTACTTTCTTATATTTTCGCCCAATCCAGTGACCGACTTTTACAGTCTGTGTTCCCACACAGATTTTAAAAGCCGGTAAAAAAGAAAACCAGCAGGTATATTCTATTTTTTCTTTTTTCAAACCATCATGTAAAATAAAATAATCTAAATAAAATACTGAAACAAGACCTGTTTTGCTATCTCTCCCCGTGTCAGCGCACTGTCGATGTAACGGGCGTCAGAGGGGGTGTCGTAAGAAAATTTACAGGCACCGCCGTATTTCACCCGCGTTTTTGCTAATCTACCCCTAATGCTTTGTTTACCTGCTGACCCTACTACATGACGCGTTTCGCTCATTGTATGTATAATTAAGATAGCGTTAACATTTTTATATTGTGATTAGTAGTGAAAAATTATTTCAAATAGTTTGATTGCTCGCGTTATGTGTTAGTTCACGCAATGCGCACTAGTTTAAGGTTATGTAATACGTTCATATTTCTTGCTGGCTTGACAGGGCTTTGGTTATTAATAAGTAAATATTTCTTGCCCTGTTTGCCTCATTTTTTATTTTATTTTAATGTAGCGATTTTGTCACGACTTTATCTGCTTAAACTACAGCGTTTGTTACCTACAGATAAATTAACTTTCTACAAGTGAAAGAATATTCAAAATCGGCAAAGTAGTTTCGGAGCTCATTCAATGCAAATAAACAATGAAGAATTTCCTTTTAGTTAAAAGTTATATATAAATATAGACTATAGACTATAATATGTTTTTTTTTTACAATTTTCAGGCTGTAAAAAGTCTGACATGGACGACGATTTTAAATGAATTAGTGATTTTTTACTCGACTGACCCACCCAGAAAATTTCATGCGTATGTATATGTATTTGCGTATGAAAGTATTTCTGTTCAATAGTTGCTTCCTGTAGCCAAAACTGAAGTTGAACTGACCAATTTTGAAGTTTACCAAAATGATCAATAGTTCTCCGTATATAGGTAAATAATTGCAAAAATATTAATTAATTCATTCGTTTTCGAACCTCAAAATGAAACAAATCGCATCGCAATCAAAATGAAACAAACTTGCATTTTATTGTCTCAAAAGCTACAAAGCTAAAAGAATAAAGTTGTCGAGCTCCGTGGCGCAGCGGTCAACACGCCTGCCTGCGACACGGAGGTCCCGGGTTCGATCCCCGGTCAGGTCAAGATGGAAAATGATCTTTTAGATTGACCTGGGTCTTGGATGTTTATCTATATATGTATCTATTATAAAATATAGTATCGTTGAGTTAGTATCCCATAACACAAGTCTCGAACTTACTTTGGGGCTAGCTCAATCTGTGTGATTTGTCCGTATTTATTTATTTATTTATTTATTTTATTTATTATTTATAAAGTTATTATTGACGTGCACTATCCAAAGCAGATGTCCGGCCGTGGCTCGGGACGAATTTTCCGCACGACGTCTCTCGAATCATTCATAGTAAATAGTAACTTACTTAATTAGTTTTCGAATCTTCTCGTAAATAAATAATAAATAAATATATACGGACAAATCACACAGGTTGAGCTAGCCCCAAAATCAGTCCGAGAGTTGTGATACAGGATACTAACTCAACGATACTATGTTTTAAAATAGATACTTATATAGATAAACATCCTAGACACAGGTCAATCTGAAAGAGATCATTTTCCATCTTGACCTGACTGGGGATCGAACCTGGGACCTTCCGTGTCGCAGGCAGGCGTGTTGACCGCAGTGCCATAGAGCTCGTCACAGTCGTGAAAATGAAACAAATAGCTAAACTTGCATTTTATTTTCTCAAAAGCTATAAAGCATAAAGAATAAAGTTATTATTGACGCGGACTATCCCAAGCAGATGTCCGGCCGTGACTCGAGACGTATTTTCCGCACGACGTCTCACGAATCTCTCCAACTGTCTGACTTGATGGGTCAGTCTATTTTTAACTGTAAGGGTCTTATTTTTTTAATCGACGGATGTCTTGAAGGAGGATAATATTTTCGCGCTTCATAGATTTAGTCTGTGGAGGAAAAAAATTGTTACAGTAGATAGCTTTGCTTCCAAAGAAAAAAGTATTCAAATAGACGGGCTGAATCACTCTTTACAGGGTCCAACACGATCAATATTTCACCATGAACTAGTCAATAATTACAAAAATATGAATGAAAATGCTTTTAAACCAAAATTAAACAAGGAATCTGTCTCTAAAATTGCATTTTATTTTGTGGAAAGCTAAAATAAATAAAGTTATTATTGACGGGGACTATCCAAAGCAGACGTCCGGCCGTGACTCGGGACGTATTTTCCGCACGACGGCTCACGAATCTTTTCAACTGTCCGACTTGATGGGTCAGTCTGTATACATAACTGTAAGGATATTATTTTTTACCCGACTAACCCACCCTGAGGGAGGGTACTGTTTTTCGTGCTTTACAGACTTAGTCTGTGAGGATGGCAGCTGTTATGTCGCGATTGTGACCGCAAAAGCTTATATATGTATGTAAGTATGACTGGTTCATTAGTTCCTCCTTAAGCAGCTTGACCGATTTTTAAGTGACGGTGTCATTAGATTAGTATTCTTCGCCGAAGTATTATTATGGCTATGAAACGTCAACAAGAAATCAATATGGCGTCAGTTTTTGGAGTAAAAACTTTTTTAGCGGCGCTGTGCACTTTTTGTGATAGAAAAAACATGTAAACTTGCGACGGATCACGTGACCGACAGATTCGTCATGTCGAAAATTCGTAAGACGGCATAGGACGCTTTTGTGAATGTGCGTGTGTGTTTGTGTTCCAGCGTGCTACGCACATCCGTGGATGGTGACTGCTGTTAGGAAAAGTATTAAATTATGAGTGATAGTATTTAAGTTTTCACTTCTGTTGTGTTTTTTTTAAATGCAACTTGTTAATTTCTTTTGTAGTTATTGAATTAACAAGTCAGTGCTTGATTGTGCTGGTGCGTGTGTTCAAACTTGTTTTCCAATTCCAAATTAACCTATTCGTTACGTGAACAAAGTTTACAAATTCGATCTTATAGAGAATCTCTCTTCTCAATATCAATATCACAAGAATTGTATTAAGAGAACTTATTAGAACGTATTAAGAAAATAATTTATTCTTCATAGATAGATAAAGATATTTATACAGCAATAAACTTTTTGCGCCTAAAATCATGCTCAACTCGGTCAACTTTTTAGGCTACAGGAGACAATGAAACATACATACATACTTGCTTATATATTATTACGTCTTTATCTCTTGCGGGGTAGACAGAGCTCAAGATAATAAAACCCAAAGGCCACGTTTAGCGTGTTAGTAGGCGTAAAGGTGGAAGGTGGTAACCTAATAGTGATGGGTTGCTAGCCGCATCGCCTATTGACGTGATTCCTTCTATTTTCACCCAATCCCTTGACTGGCTTTTACGATCTGCACGGGAAGAAAAGCAGCTGGTATATTCTATGTTTTTCTTTTTCTCCCAAACCAGCATGGAAGATCATACATACGCATGAAAAACATTACCTAGCTGGGTTTAGTTGGGTAAAAACTAAAGGTCCTAAAACAAAGAAATTCGTTGAATTTCGTACAATTTGAACCTATATCCTTGCAAATGAGCTGCATGAAGTTGTACGATGCAGCAGATAGCGCCGACTTACGAGGGCAGCTTAGTTTAGTTTTCCATTTGGCAAGCGCATGCAATACCCCGCTTATTTGGACTCTTTTATTGCTATCAATAACTGATATGAAAGTCAACATCAGGTCCTTCAAACTTACAGAGAGTTAGAACTTTGCCTTCTTAGAGAATAGATTAAATATAACCAGCCAATTGTGAATCAAAATTACACACAAGGGTTCCGTTATATAAATAAATAATATAATAATAAATATATACTTGACTAGCTCCGTGGCGCAGCGGTCAACACGCCTGCCTGCGACACGGAAGGTCCCGGGTTCAATCCCCGGTCAGGTCAAGATGGAAAATTATCTTTTTCAGATTGACCTGGGTCTTGGATATCTATCTATTATTATAAAATATAGTATCGATGAGTTAGTATCCCATAATACAAGTCTCGAACTTACTTTGGGGCTAGCTCAATCTGTGTGATTTGTCCGTATATATTTATTTATTTATTATTATATTTTATTTATTTATATGGACAAATCACACAGATTGAGCTAGCCCCAAAGTAAGTTCTTATTTTATTACGAATACATTAGATAAACATCCAAGACCCAGCGGTCAATCTGAAAAAGATCATTTTTATCTTGACCTGACCGGGGATCGAACCCGGGACCATCCGTGTTGTGACACCTGTGGGTCGGCATGTTGACCGCTGCGCCACGGAACTTGTCAATACATACAATACATATTTATAAACGATATTTTACATATACCATACGATATTGAATTACAAAAAGCTCAAGATTTAAACGTTTATTTATTAATATATTTTCTTCGATTACTTATTAACTGTTTAGTGTTCTAATTTGATTTCACAACTGAAAACTATTGATGACAGTAACTTATATGTTTACGCCACCTCCTAAGGGGAGTGTCGACGTCAACTCCATTACTTAGAAATGTGGACTGAGTATGCATTGTCGTAATTAAATGGCATGACTAAATTAAAACAAAACTATTTTGTAATGATCTTATTATTATTATTTTATTGTTATTGTAAAAAAATCTCTGTAAAAATAAATTGAAATCCCTACCATTTATTTTTATTTATTATTACATATAGTTAACGGAAATAAATTACTCAGTAAAGTTGCCGTTTTTGGCTAAATTTGATCTACTGCACACGTAAGATCATAAAATAATATAAAGGACCTTACATGCCAAATTTTCAAATAACACCTCAGTTATTTACCTGACTGAACCTCCCAAAAGAAGATAAAATTTTTGCAGGTTACCTATATTGTAAAAAATGTAATGGTAAAACCTATATTGTTTAAAAAATGTTTTACATTCTTCAAAAATATTCTGTAGCCCACATGGCTGTAAATTTAAGGTTTGCGATGTCATAAGATCTTTATTTAAAGTCTAAGTCATTGAGGTCTATCTCGGAGTGTCATAGGCTAAATCACGTCAACAAAAATCATTATGGCAAAAGTAAACTGACAAAACCGGCCAAGTGCGTGTCGGGCCACGCGCAGTGTAGGGTTCCGTAGTTGCAAATGACAACTTTGAGTTCACACTGTTCACACTCGCACCCCACAGTTTAACGACCAAAAACATCTTGTATGAAATTTTACATTTTCGAGTACATTTTATAAGTTGGTTGCCTATAACTTTTTAGTTTATACTTAGAACTCAGCTCTGATAGTTTTCCTTTCAACTTCAGTATATATACTACTGCTGTAATTTTTTTCACGTGTCTATATATAACCGTTTAGCAGATAGAGGGGTCGTCACACGTACGTCTAACAAAAATTTGCACTTTAAAACCAAATATTTCGGAAACGGATCCCTAAATCGAAAAGTGGTGTTCTCAACCTCACAATATTTTTTAAAGACCTATTTAACGATACCCCACACGATGGGTAAGTAGGGAAAAAAAATTACTCCCCCACTTTACTTGTATGGGAGCTACCCTAAAAAAAATTTTTTTTCAAGATTTTATTCTACCACTTTTTTGTCAGGATTAATATACATACCCATACCAAATTACAGCTTTCTAGTACTGATAGTCTCTGCGTAAAACCGCGGACGGATAGACAGACAGACAGACAGACAGACAGACAGACATGGCGAAACTATAAGGGTTCCTTGTTTACTACGGAACCCTAAAAAAGGATAAGTAGTTTGGCCTTTGATTTTTTGGGTCAATGCTACCAACTTTCCAAATAGCACTGGACCTCAAAATATTCAGGTATCTGTAATTGATACTCTTAGCCTTATAACTTTAACATAAATTGTTGAACCAAGTTGCTTCCATTAGATAATATTTTTATTAAAAACCTGATAACTTCTTCATTGTTCTCTATTGGACATCGTGTCCGATATAAAACGCAGTCATGATCGCAGGGAGACGCTCGATCGATGACCTTTGACCCCTTTACCTGCCCCCGTCCGTCTTGAAATCCGCTGCATCTGGTTAAGGGGACGACACAAGGAGCAGTTGTCATCTGTTTTCATAGTTTTTATATAAACATTGTCTATCTTGGTAGAAAAGTTTGAATTATAACAACTGAGATGCAATCAAATAAAAAGGAATGATGGTTGATTTCAGTTAACCTGGAATTAAAAGAAATATCAGATTATTTTGGTTTGATTGGCTTATTACTTAAATAATAAATTAACGTATGGATATCTTCGTAGAAAAGTTTGAATGCTTATAATGAAAACTTCTCCTTTCTCTAGTGGATTGTGTCCGATATAAAACGCAGTCATGATCGCAGAAAGACGCTCGATCGATGACGTTTGACCCCTTTACCTGCCCCCGTCCGTCTTGAAATCCGCTGCATCTGGTTAAGGGGACGACGCAACCTGTGCAGGGTATCTTCTTGTTCGTACTTTTTATAAATATTGTCTATCTTTTTGCAATAGTTTGTATGCTGACAGATGCATTTAATGAAAAGGATTAAGGGTAAGTTTCAATTGATCTGGAACTAAAAAGAACAGTTTCTTTTGGTTGTTTGGACTGTTCTTTAAGTCTTTATAATGGAATTTGGCTGTGTTGTTAAATATATGTAGTCGGAAAAATCACACAACTTGAACTTTCTTCTTTCATAAATTTTTGCGCTTTGAACATATATTCATGAGCCATTTTTTAAGTCTCTCTAAAAGAGCAGGGCCCTTTCTGTACTACCAGAGCCATGCAAAATTTTATAACGATCAATTCAGCAGATATGTGTAACAAAGAAACAAACTAATTAAAATTCAAACTCTTTCGCATTTATAATATTAGTTAGAAGTTAGGATTAAGATAGGATTTAGCTAGTGTTTTCTGAGTCACCGAGTATTCTACTCTGCCGGGGACCACACGATGTTAAACAATACTTATCCTATGTTTAGTCATGTCATTATTTTCACTTAGGATTTTTCCTCGTCCGCGATTTCTTCCCCTTAAAGGGTGGCTCCCCCTGTCCGTCGGGCCGTCTTCACTCAATACGTTTAATATTTGAGCCCGTCTGTCTGTACACGTCCACCTTGCTTCCTATCAACTTATATTGCTGAGTCCATCTTTGTTGATGTCGTCGTTAAGATTTTATTGTAGAATTGCTTTTGAAACAAAGATATGATTTCTATCTTAGAGTGCAGTAGACGTAAGAATTAATAATTTCTGAATGGAATAACTCAAAAAGTACCAAACCGATTTTTTAAATTCTTTCATGTGCAGAAACGCACACTATCAGTGGGTTATATAATCTATAATTTATGCGAATTAGCTGCTAATTACTACGTGTGACATTCCTGTTAGGATTATTTTACTTCCTTACAAAAATATTCATTAGCTTAGCAAACTTGCGTTAATGACGTCTCGGTAGTAATTTTAGGTTTCTGTAACCAAAGACTGTAAACGTGGGACCCAATCAAAAAACCGCCGCTGTCATCCAGCTCAAAGATTTGAAACGTTTAAACAGAAAATAGGCCCACGCAGGCACTTTTTCACTTAAAATTACATTTAAATTATCTAACACAAACGCTACAGTCTACTAGCGTTTCGGAACCGACCAGAGAATCTCTTTTTAACAGTAGTTTCTTTCGGCGTTTCTTCTCTGCAGTAGTCGGTTCCGAAACGCTAGGAGTCTATCCGCCCGTCAGATGTCACATATTGAACCGTAATGGCTTTCCGTACCTGTACGGAGGCCGTGTTGCTCGAAGACCGTAACAGTAGTAACATGTTTATATCTATTGCCGCTATGACAAAAATACATACATAAAAATAAAAATAAATAAATAAATAAAATAAAACGATTAAGGGCGTCCCCACAAGAAACTTTTTTTTTTAAGCGTTTTGTGTGATTCGGATCCCATAAAGTAAGATTTTGACTCGTACTTGGCCGGTTTTTCTTAACGTCATGTACTTTGGCCCTTCATTTCAATTCGTTCTGTGTCCAAAGGCCGGTAGGGCCAAAGAACATGAGAGTATAGTTGTAATTTTCTGAAAAACTGTTCAGATATTAAAGCTCCACGCTTCTGATTGACTGTTTTACAAATAAACAAGTTTTTAAAGTTCGAACTGAATATCTGATTTAAGTTTAATTCAACTGTAGAATAAACACCTTATCCACTCCACCCATAGTACCCGGTAGTGCCAGCAGCCCCTTATGGCAAGATTTAAATAAATATAAGAAAAGCCTCCCCATTATAAAAAGGATACCTCGGGGTGCGAGGCGGTGTGTGGCGACCTCTCTGTCAAATTGTATAAAGGAAGTAGTTAGTAAGAATGATAAAAAGAGCTGGGAGAGTTATTTGACTTTTTCTTATAGAACGCTGCACGTATGCTTTGATAAAAGCATCGGCAGTTCCCTAACCCAGAAAATAAAAAATAATTGCTCTCCTAATATTAGGCCAATGTTAGATATAGTCCAAGAAAAACGAATTGCTTACAAAATTTCAAAAGTAATTGAAGCTAAATTTGACGAAGGTGATATAAAGGGGGCTGCCAACCTTTTATTTTCCAGCGATGTCGTTGCCACCAGCACTCCAGAAACCTTCGCTGCGCTGATTTCCAAACATCCTAAACCTTCAGCTACGTCCTGCCTGCCGGATGCCCCCGATCTTTCTCAGCCCACACCGCAAGCCACGCCAGAGGATGTACGAGCCGCGATCTTGTCCTTTAGGAAGGGCTCTGCCGGTGGACTCGATGGTTTAACCCCACAGCATTATAAAGATCTTATCTGTGGCATCACGGGTACCGCAGGCACTGGTCTTTTAGAGGATTTGACGCGGCTCGTCAATCTGATGCTCAAAGGTAAAGTTTGTGAAAATATCCTTGACGTCCTATATGGAGCAAACCTGTGTGCCCTGCGGAAGAAGGATGGTGGTATCCGCCCAATTGCCATTGGTAATACACTCCGCCGCATCGTCTCTAAAATCTGCTGTAGGCATATCATGCTCGATCTAGAGCCACAATTCCAGCCCATACAGCTAGGTTTTGGAACCAGAGGTGGATGTGAGGCTGCCGTGCATGCAGCTCGCACCTTCCTCAAGTGTGGCGGAAGTGAAGTTTTGCTGAAGGTGGATGTTAAGAATGCGTTCAATTCAGTAGATCGGGGCGCTCTGCTGACACAGATAAAGAACTTAATACCCGGTGCGTTTGCCTACCTATGGCAATGCTATAGTGAGCCGACGTGCCTGGTATACGACGGACAACTCATAAATTCGGCAGTTGGCTGTCAGCAGGGTGACCCTCTCGGACCGGCTATTTTTAGTTTGGCTATAAACCCACATATCAAAGATTTGGTTTCTAAATTTAACACCTGGTATTTAGACGACGGCTGTTTAGGGGGCGATGCTGTGTCAGTCCTTTCAGACCTTGAAAAAATTATTAAATCTTTCGGCGCAATCGGTTTAGAGTTAAATTTTTCTAAATGTGAACTTTACTTTTGCGGAGGTATGCCTCTAGATATTCGCAACGAATTAATTTCAAAATTTAACGTTTTGGCCCCAAATATTAAAATTATTGATGACCAGACCCTTCGCCTCCTAGGAGCACCAGTCTTGGAGAATGCTTTCTCAAAATTTATAGACGATCAAAAGTATGTTTTTGAGGACTCCTCCAAGCGCCTAGTGAAATTAACCCTCATATGGCATATACCATTTTAAAATTCTGCTTGTTTGTGCCCAAGACCACTTACACTCTCCGTTGTACACCGCTATGGGCCCAAGACCAACTCTTGTCCTCTTTAGATAAAATTATCAGGGAGACAATCACCAATTTGTTTAACTGCCCTCTAAATGACAGGAGTTGGGTTCAAGCAGCACTGCCGGTTCGTCACGGTGGCCTTGGCATAAGAAAAATTTCTAGTGTAGCGCTGCCAGCATTTCTGTCGTCGGTGCATGGTACCCGCAATCTCGTTGGTAAAATTCTAGGCCCATCGTTTTGCGATGTAGAGATTGCGTACCTGGCCGAGGCCACAAATGCTTGGCTCAGTGCAGCACGTCCGAATAGTTGTCTTCCCCTGAATCTGGCTTCACAGCGTCAATGGGACGAGCCGCTCTGCCAACAGTCACGAGTTCACTTACTCGAAAGTGCTAGTAGTGATGCGGAGCGGTCTCGTCTCCTTGCCAGCTGTGAGCCAGAATCGGGGTTCTGGTTGAACGCCATCCCGTCACCAGCGGTAGGAACTCTTCTGGAGCGAACTACATTTAGTTTAGCTGTAAGTCTTCGGTTAGGGGCTAGAACAAACGAGCCCCATCGCTGTCGCTGCGGGGGAGATGTTGATCCCCTGGGTCACCACGGTCTAGCCTGTCGGCGCAGTGCAGGGCGTATTTCTCGCCATGCTGCTATAAATGATGTCATCCGTCGGGCTTTTGCTGCCGCTGGTGTGCCGGCAGTACTTGAGCCTGCTGGTATCAGCCGAGATGACGGCAAGAGGCCCGACGGCATGACACTCATCCCCTGGAAAAACGGACGGTCGCTTGTTTGGGATGCCACGTGTGTAGATACTGTAGCTTCATCCCACCTACAAGCGACCTCCCGTAGAGCGGGTGCAGCTGCAGCAACTGCAGAAGGGATTAAGAGGCGCAAATATGCGGTTCTAGGTGAGCCCTACATATTTGTGCCTTTCGCCGTGGAGACTTTGGGGCCATGGGGTGCGGAGGCTCGTCAATTGTACAGAGAGATCTCGGCACGTCTGATCGACGTCTCCAGGGACCCAAGGGCTGGCGCTCATTTTGGACAACGGCTGAGCCTAGCGATTCAACGTGGAAATGCGGCCAGTCTCTTGGGTACATTACCCTGTGATGACAGCGATCTGGGCTCCGTTTTTTATTTAGTTTAGATTTATGTTTTTTATTATTCTTTCTTTTTAATCATAATTATTTATATTTTTATTTGTTTAACTATATTTGTAATTATGTGTAAATAAAATTTGTTCTATTCACCGTCAACTTACCATTTATGATTTATGGATCTGTGACCGTCAATTATTACTTTAGTTTAATTTGTATATAAATTACAAAGATCAGCAGCGCGTGGTCATTAGCCTTCTGTTTTTCTCTTTCTCTCTTATCAGCTTGTTTTAGGTTGCTTTTTGTAGCAACTTCAGCCGAAGATCAGGCAATATGAAAAGTATACCTCGTGAAATCGTACGACCTCCTTCCGACTATTTCCTTCATCGACATTGTTACGATGATGCAAAACCAGGCTGGTAGGAACTATATGTAGATAAGAATAAAATCCTTATTTATTCCGAAACAAACGTATTTTACATGAAGTTTCACACAATGTAATGGCCAGAACTATACTCCGTAACTCCCCGCGAAGTAGCCCGCTAATAAAAATACGAGTGTTTACTTCTGCAAAACTTAAACTCATTTTCATATTTTCAGCCATCGGAGCAGCAAAACAAATCCACAATTCACAGTGTAATAGTAACATACAATCGTACTGCATTAATGTGCAACTGACGCAAAATATGTTGACTAGATGTGGCGTCAACCAAACCAAAAATACTTATGGGGAGAAAAATTGTTGTGTAGTTTTGGTTTAACAGATTCCATTGATCCCGTTTTGATTTTATCGTTATATATATCGTTATATTTTATTAGAATACTGGTGAAAAATTAATTGTTATTTACTTTCTACACTCAAAATATTTGGAATTGTGAATACCTCTGCAATATTGTAAGCACTTCTAGAGAATATTTTTTTTTTTTTTTTTTTTTTTATGTCATAGGACGGCAAACGAGCAAGCGGGTCACCTGATGGTAAGTGATCACCGCTGCCCATGGACTAATGTAACACCAGGGGTATGACAAAAGCGTTGCCGGCCTTTTATTTTTCCCTCCCCAGGGGGATGGGCCTCCGGCGCTCTCACTCACCGAACGAAGCATAGAAGCTGTAAAGCTACTACTCAAACGTCGATTTTCTGTGAGAGTGTGGTACTTCCCCGGACGAGCCGGCCCATTCATGCTACCAGCAAAAGTGATTTTCGCCGGTAGCGTGGCTCTACCACAACTAATGCAGAGTTTGTTACTATTTACGAACTGTTTACCGTCCGCCGCTGTCGTAAAATTCTATCACTCGCTGCAGTTGATCCCGCTTATATTGTGTAAGTACAGTGGTAAAAAAATAAATTTTAATTTGTTTGTAAAAGAATTTACTTTTTTCTTCCACGCTCGTCTGAGAGAAAAGATAAAAACGTAGAATGTACCAGCTTCTTCTCTTCCACGCAGTTAGTCAAAGCCGATCTAGGGAATCAGCATCAGGAATCATGTCGATAGGCGATGCGGCTAGCAACCCACAACTATTTTGATTACGTTCTAACCTACAAGCCCACCAACATGCTAAACGTGGCCTAAAGGTCTTACAGACCGTTCTGTCTACCCCGCAAGGTAAAAAGACGTGATAGTATGCAGTTTATTTTTCACTTTCAAAATATGTAGAATTGTGAATTTGCCTACAAAATTGTGAGCACTTCTAGACAATACTGTAGCGTTGTCACTATTTACGACAACTGCTTACCGTCCGCCGCTGTCGTAAAATTCTATCGCTGCTGCAGTTGATCCCGCTCCGATTCCGGTTTTTATTATCAGCTCATTATCATTTTGTGGTATTATCCGATATTGATCACATCACGCTTGGGTGGAATTAAAATTATACTGTTTTTATTCTCTCATTATGATTAAAATTAAAAATCAATGAGAATCAATGGTATTTTAAGCTTTCCAATTATGAAACACAATTTTATTTTGGTGAAATTATACAATTCCGAAATTTAAATAGGTCTGTATGATAATTATATTATTACCTTGATGATAAAGACTCAATACCAAAGTAATTTCATTATTTGTTCAAAATACATCGAGCATCGCCATTCAAAGCGACCGCACTTTACAAAGATAAACCCACTCAAAGCCAGGTGCAATAATTTATTTCGAAAGTCACCTTTGGTCTCAAAGACTATCGACCAAGCTTGATAGCTGTCCCCGTAAATGCACACATCTTTACCAACCACACTTCTAATATATCAAGCGCGACCATCCCTGCGTTTTCATCTTTACAAACTTTTCTTTATCTGCACAAACTTTGAAAATCAGCCTTATTATTTATGTTATAGAGTTGAAGAAGTTTATTTTGGTGGTTAGTTATATTGGTATTTAAGTGCGGAGATAGCGTTTACGGAGCACGTTGCGGCCGCAGCTGAAATATGCAGAGACCGTATTGAGGGTGACCTGTACAAAGAGGAGGGAAGTAAGACAGCCCGCGTGGACGCTAGACCATGCAGGTGTGGGGTGCAGCTCCACTATTGGGCATGATACGTCACGATACGACAAAATTACTGATGAAATATGGAAAGATGTCATCGGGTGACCAATAAAGGACGAAAGAAGTTAGACAGTCCACTTGAACGCAAACCATGCAGGTGTGGGGTGCACTATTAAGCATGATACGTCACGATACGACAAAATTACAGATGAAATACGCAGAGACAATACTGAGGGTGACCTGTAGAAAGAGGAGGGAAGTCAGACAGCCCTAGTGGACGCTAGACCATGCAGGTGTAGGGTGTAGCTCAAATATCAAGCATGTTACGTCACGATACGACAAAATTACAAATGAAATATGCAAAGAGCGCATGAGGGTGACCTGTACATAAAGGGAGGAAATGTGATAGTCCATATGAATGCAAGATCATCCGGGATGTGAGGTACGGTTTTATTGTCAAGCTTAATATGACAGGATTCGATAAAATCACATATGAAATATACAAAAATCACTTTGACTTATAATTATTTACGGCAAACCATTAAGTAATTACCTGTAACAAATAGCGTACCAAAGATCTAAATAATAATTCTTTTAAACCTTCTCTTTTGTTCATAAATAAGACACAATAGTAATATTATAGTTAGACTATGTTGTTTTTCGTATGCGTATGCCTTAAGGCATCTGACATAGCTTAACGACTGCCATCAACGATGACAGCCGGGACCAACGGCTTAACGTGCCTTCCGAAGCACGGAGGAGCTCGAGATATTTTTATGCCACTTGCGGTCACCCATCCAAGTGGGGACTGCACCAGGGGTTGTTTAGCATACGTAAGCGCTCATAGAGCTCATATCCACTGGGCTTAACGACTGCCATCAACGATGACAGCCGGGACCAACGGCTTAACGTGCCTTCCGAAGCACGGAGGAGCTCGAGATATTTTTATGCCACTTGCGGTCACCCATCCAAGTGGGGACTGCACCAGGGGTTGCTTAGCATACGTAAGCGCTCATAGAGCTCATATCCACTGGGCCATCGATTAATACATTTGATTCGTTTAAGTATAAGTTAAGAGACAGAGAACCGTATTTTTTTATTAAAATGAAGACAATACTGTTTTCTATTCCATTTCATAAATGTTTCAAGAAATAAACATTTATAAGGCTTCTCATAATCAGGCAGTGGAGACGCGCGCTTGTTGTCGAAAGCCCTCCGAGACACGTGTGTCAAAGTGACCGCTATAAAACATGCAACGCCAACTTAGCGCAACTTAGGTGTTAAGACGAGGGGTATTTGCTTTGACATTGGTAAATTCCAGCCAAAAGAGAATCCATAATGTATTAAAATATTGTATTTCCAACTTTAGAGTACACCTTCTTCTTCATCGGTCCCTAAATGCTGAGGATCGGTGACCACATGTGTCTTAAGCTTTCCAGTAATCAGCACTATGGATAAAATTATGCATGGAACCATAAACAGTAGTATTTCACTAGCACTTTTGATGCAGTCGGCCCATATTGCTGGTTTTCCTCTGGCACATTTACCATCTATTTGGCCCGCCAACCGCCGCCGCCGGAAGAGCAAACCTTTAAAATATAAATTATCAAGCTAAAATGCATCTTCTTAAAAGTTTTTCATTTCTGAAGATTCGCCATTTGCACAAATTAAACCACTTTAAAAATAAAATTCAATTTCTATGGCACTCCATAATAATTGAATTTTCGCAACGCACATATCATTGGAATTTCCTTGGAGCCACGTGCTTGTTGTCAAAAGCCCTCTAAGACACCTGTGTCAAAGTGACCACTATAAAACATGCAGTGCCAACTTAGTGCTACTTATGTGTTAAGACAAGAGGAATTTGCTTTGAAATAGCATTTTGACGATAAAGTGCACCAAAAGAGAATCTCAAATGTGTTACATATTGTGTTTCAAACTTATCTTGAGAACATCTTATAATGTAAATGTAGATCATAATTAATAACATAAATGATATACGATATGCTATTTAAACCCTGTCTGATCCTTAAGAGGGTATACTAGCAGTGCATTTTCCATACAAATGTATTTCTCTATTTTCTCGCTGAAAACTGCTTCTAGAGGCACAATTCTTTTTACATACAATCTATTACTAAAATAGGTATGTCCCTATGCTTTATTTTTTTTCTAAAAACCTGTTTAAAAGAAAAAAAAATGTACTTAAACAGTTTGTTTGGGAAAAATAAAAAATAGGGGCATTCCTATTTTAGTACTAGATTTTATGAAAAAATAATTGTGGCTCTAGAATCAGTTTTCAGCGAGAAAATAGAGAAATACATTTGTATGGAAACCATATTGAAAAAATACTGCTAGTATACGCTTTTAATGGTGCAACTCAGCCCGTTAATATAACAATTTTTCTTATGGAACTAATGCTGGAAATTCTAAAAAAATCTACATTTACATACAAATTGCCCGGTCGGCTGGGCACTTTTGTGTAGGAATTTAATTTTTTTTCGGATTCCCTACCCAAACGGTATCCAATTATTAAGCCTCTGCTATTCTTCACAAACCACAATAGGTAGAGGTTTGAAATTTTCGCAAAATATGTATTGCTATATCTAAAATTGAAAGGATATAAGGAAGGTAGTTTTGGCGATTTTATTCTAAATATTTAACCTTGATGTGGAACCATGTGCAAATCCGATTCGCACGTGGCCGGTTTCACTCGTGATGACAATGATTTAAATAAAGCTTTAAAGTCACATGCAAATTTAGTAACACTGAGAAAAGCTTAAAAACAAGTTTTACATGATTAATATGTCACTCACGTATGAAGTCATCTACAAGCCGACATATTTCAACCGGCCTGTAGCTGACTTCATACGTGAGTGACCCGTATTTTACATATTAATAAGTTTTACATGATTTTACGTCACATAGAACAGCACTGCGTCTAATTGTACAACGGTATGAAAAGCTCCTTGTGAGCTGAAAGCTAATCTTAGGAGCAAAGCTTTATTACTGCACTCGAGGGTGTGGGCCGTCGCTATGTTTATTTTCATTTTTTCGCCTGAAAGCTCGTTGACAAAGACTTTTTGAGAAACATTGTTTTACGAAGTACAATGTTGTTGGGACTTTAAGTTGAAATCCGGTTGCGGTCTTTCGTTACATGTAAACTTTGTTAAGTCTACAGGTTATGAGCAGGTAATCAATGACTAAATCAATTTCAATTTACATTATTGCAAACCATAACGTACAATAAATTATATTATAAAGTTAAAGATCATTAAAGAACCCTGTGAATTTATTGAGGGTTGATTTACAGGACACTCACACACTATATTTTAATAGCTCATTTCTTCCCGTAAGTCCGCGTGAAGGTAAAAGTGGACTGCATTGTTTTTTATAGGTTCAATCGATTTAAAGAAAATTATAACAGACAAATACAAGAGCAATAACTATCAGATTTCCGGTTTATGAAACTCGTAGAAGTAATTTGACATTTTTAACTTACATCTTTTTAAATGTTTAATACTTAAGTATGAATATTTCAAATAAACTTTAGACTTGCATATCAATGTTTCCCGCTTAATATCTCAGAGAGATGGAGTGCTTAAAAATCAGTGTTACCTAAGACGCCTGTCTGTGGCAGCACAAGCTAAGGCATTCCTTTGCCTACATTAAATAAGGTAATCACGGTACACACGTAGCCTGTAAAATCTTAGTGATATGAATAAATAAATATAAGTATACGGACAAATCACACAGATTGAGCTAGCCCCAAAGAGTAAGTTCGAAACTTGCTTTATGGGATACTAACTCAATGATACTATATTTTATAAAAGATACGTATATAGATAAACTTACAAGTACAATGTTGTTGGGAAAGTAAGACGGCAACTAGTGGACGGGAAAGTTGCGTTGTCCGTTGCGACACGGAGTCTGAAATATAAGTTGGACATATTATTATAAGTACCTAAAGTATGACACAAAATACAATTTTTAAATACTTACTTAAAAAAATATAAAAACAATATGCACATGATCTCGTGTCATCACAGAGAGTAGCTCTGCCACTAATTTGCACAACAGTATGAAAAGCTCCTTGCGAGCTGGAAGCTAATCTTAGGACAAAAGCTTTATTACTGCCCGCCCGAGGGTGTGGGACGTAGCTTTGTTTATTTTATTTTTTTGTCTGAAAGTCTGCTGGAGTCCGAAGCTCGTTGTCAAAGACACTGAGAGATTTGTTTTTCATTGCAATTTTGATTCTTTGCTGAGCTTTTACCCGACTTAATATGTATCATGTTTATACATGATACGATTTTAATATTTTAATTTTTACTAACAAAAATGGACTATAATTGTCTGAATAAATGATATATGATTGATTGATTGCGTCTAATATGTTGTAATATGACCATTAAAATAAGAATATTGAAATAATGATACTACCGCTATGTTAATCGACAATTACTAATAATCTACTCAAACTGTCTGACTGTAAACTGTCTGATGTGTTCAAGGACAGCAACCTACCAATCAACCTTATTATTAGCTATGTGTCATTCCCATGAAAGAAAGTTTACGACGTGGACACTTAGACGCTTCCAAAGAATTATAGCTTGCTGCAAGTCACTTACTGAGACACACACTGAGATTCGAAGACGTGGCTCTAAAAAGGATTGGCTTTCTAAGGTAAAATTAATTGGTATTTATAACATCATATATATCCTAACTTATATTATAAATGTGAAAGTGAGTTTGTTTGTTTGTTACGCTTTCACGCCATATCTACTGAACCAATCATCATGAAATTTTGCATATATATAGGTAAGGGCACTAAGAAAGACAATAAATCATGCGGGCGAAGCCGCAGGTAACAGTTAGTTTACCTATATTTATGCAAATAAAAAAAAAATTGGCCAGGAGTGATTCATTTCACCGCTCCTCACATAAACGCCTGGAAACAGTGGTTATAGCTTGGAAACACAGAACAAGTTGCCATAGTAAAGATGGAACGATAACTGGTCAAATTGCGATAAAGTGATAGATGAGAATATCATAAAACATACTGCCTCGTTCCTCAATCGATTCTGAAATGAGAAGAGAAGACTCAATGGTTTGAAAAAAAAAAGAAGAGAAGAAAAATAGTTATTTTTGTTTCCATGCTACTGGCAAAAGAAAATTTCCGTAAAAGTGAAGTGAACAAGACCTCATTTCATTTATTTCAAAACTAATAAAAACTTTTACTTATATCATTCTCAAAATTTTTATTGTTCTTTAAATTAAAGGTTACAAATAACACATGCAAATCATTTTCCAAAGCACTATTGTTAAGAAGGCACAGTGTTTACATATCAGTCTGACAAAAACGCGTGACAAGCTGCGCGGCTCATCAAGTTAGAACAATGCAGGCTCCGAATTATTCGCCATACGCTGAACAATGAGCCTGCTAGTTTCCTTGACCACCTAGTTACTGTAGAGTAGAGAAAGCTAGACCGTGTGGCCATGCAGCATGCATAAAGAAAGGATGCAGCATGAATGCAACAAGCTTGCAATAAGTAAGCAGCAAGCAGGTCTTTCTGGGTGGCTTCATCAGAAGACTCGCTTGCCCTTCGATTCAATCTCACTCCTCACACAGTCTGTGAACATGACCTAGACAAACCCAACCATTATATGCGTTTTGATAATCCTCAAGTCCTTAAAAAAACAGATACATTCAAAGAATGTTTCGTGAGGCTATTGAAATTGTTAAAACGTCCTAATTTCAATTGAGAGGATGGTTAGCAGTTCCCATCAGCTTGGGGGATAATTAAAATTTAAGCTAAGCAAAATACTGCATGACCTTCAGACACCGTAAGTCAATACTCGTCCATACGGAACATTATCAATAAAGATTTTAGGCGATGGTTTTGCATAGTTCTTCTAAAATACTAGGCGAATGTCTACTCTTAGTCTACCAGCGACCATGAACACAAAGTATTCGAAACGTTAGGTGTATAAATAATGTAATAAATGCGATAAAATCGTATTGAAATATTTTTATTTAAATGTGTAACAATCGGGATACAGTACAAAACATTTTCGTACTTTTAAACATGGTCTTTCCCACCCAACTTCAAAGAAGCAGATAACTTTAGGAAGAACAATAAAATTAACAGTCTATTATGCTTGCAGCTCTATGATTTTTACACCAGCTCATGAGCTTCTGATGAGAAAATAGCCATAAAAGTAAGATGTCATGCGTATGCAAAATTGTTGTACAAACTCATATAGGTACATAGATAGCTTTTCAGTTCTGGACTATCATTCATCATCATTTCAGCCGCAAGAAGTCCACTGCTGGACATAGGCCTCCCCCAAGAATTTCCAATATGACCGGTCGGCCGGAAGCGGCCTGCATCCAGCATCTTCCTGCGACCTTTATTAGGTCGTCCGACAACCTGGTCGGTGGGTGTCCAACGCTGCGCTTGCCGGTACGTGGTCGCCATTCATGAACCTTTCTGTCCCATCGGCCATCAGTTCTGGACTATGTCATTTAAGAATTGGTCAGTAATCATGCTATACGAGCTTAATGTGTATGAGAGCAGGTCGCACGTTGGATGTATTCTAGGTGCAGATAGAATGGCGGTGGTTCAGTCAGTAGAGCCAAAGACAATATAAAACTAACGACTGTCCACCTCATACAAAAATATTGGACCAAATTTTAAGGTTGCGAAAAGCAGGCGAATGTATAGCGCAGGAGAGTTGCTTGCTACTCGATACTAGATGGCGGTAATCTGCGTTAGCCTTTAACTTACTAAATATACGGTGTCATTTTCATCAATATTATGCCTAAAATATTGTTTTGACTTTTAATAAGATATATTTTGTGAAACATGTTTTTATATTCTCATAAAACGGTGGATACAATGTTGTGTAGTTTCAAGTGGCGCCATCTATGCGAGTCTCTGAGAACAAATTGTACGATAAAGGCGTTGAGACCACATGGTAGAGCGTAGACCTAAAATCACTGGTCCAAGCCCTGCATTTATTTTTTTAATATTTTATCTTATTTTTAATTTAACAAGACTATGTTATTGTTTTATTTACCCTGTAAACTTCTTTCAGTTGATAAATTATTGATTTTTATCCCATAATATCGGTCAAGCTAAATATTGCTCTCTCATTGGTGCACCGAACCCTAGAAAAGCATAAAAACACGTTGAACATGATCTAGTCTCATCAAAAGCTAGCGCTGTGCCTAATTTGTACACAACAAAGCTTGAAATAAAGCTCCTTGCGAGCTGAAAGCTAATCTTTGGACAAAAGCTTTATTACCGCCTGCCCGCGGGTATGGGGCGAGTATCTTTGTTTTAATTTTTTCGCCTGTAAGCCTGGAAGTGCCCTAACAATACTTAGAGATGTTTTGTTCTTCAAATTGTAGTGTTGCTGGGACAATTTTTGTTGCATAATATATTTTGTGTTATAAAAAAGCAAGGTAAACTACATTATTTACTATCACGTCTTGATCCAGAAGAAAGAGTAGACAGAGCTTAATGCTTAGCATGTTGGTGCACATATATTTAAAAAAGGTAAAAATAATGAAAATAAGACGCACATGACGACACAGAGGGCAGCACTTCCCCTAATTTGCACAACAGTGTTTAAAGCTAATCTTAGCACAAAAGCTTTATTACTGCACGTCTGAGAGTTTGGGGCGTAGCTTGGTTTATTTTTTTTTTTTGCCTGCACGCTTGGAAGCTCGCTGACAAGAAACTTTGAGATATTTTGCTTTTCAAAACGTAGTGACATTTGAGAATTTTCTTGTAACTACATATATGTAATAGTGGATTCTATACTATGATGATTGATACATTTTCTAAGCCTAGTAGCTGAAAGTCGAGTAAATCAAGTAAAATACATGATTCGAAACATAACGAAATTACCCCGCCGCTCTTTGTCCATTGTAGTGACGTGACGCGAATGGAAAAATGCTGGACAACGGCTAATTTCCTCCCCGCGTCAGTCCGCTTGACAAGCCTTTCATGTTCGACTCAGCTGACATATGTTTATGTAGGACTAGCATTTGCCCGCGGCTTCACTTGCGTTTATGAAGATCCACGGGTACACCTTTTGTGCAATAAATTATTGATTACAATATTGACTTTAAAGGTAATTACTTCTTCTTCTTCTGTTTTATATTATGGCTTCCACCGAAATTTCAGTGATTCTGCCAATGTCCAGTATAATGAGATACCAAGTATTGGTGTTGTACGGTAAAGTTTTTCCAAGTAGCATCAAAGATGGCGTATGTTCTTTGACGCTTCGTGGCAGCTTGGGGCGGCAAATCTATACGAGTCCATTTATCAGTTCACTTTAACTATTTCACAAATTGTTCATGAGCACGAGCATTTATAACACCAAACTACACCAATTTCATATTATAAAGTCCACTAAAATCAAAAATCAATCAAGCGTGGAGAGAGTAGGCCAATTCCTCTGACTGCTCTGGCTGATATACGGCTGTGGCAGTGCAGAGAGGGTCGTGCTCCTGCAGTGGAGACTACCAAGACCTGATGATGATGATGAATAAATAGTGACTTTCATAGTTTAAAAAAAGAAATAAAAAAAAAACAATTGACGCCATTCTCAGCTAATATCGATGTGCTTTTTTGTACCTAAAGTTTTTGTTTCAATTTAATTTAGTCATATAGTGTCCTACACTATGACTTCCTTGCGAGAAAATTATGTTGAGTTTTGACGAGCTCCGTGGCGCAGCGGTCAACACGCCTGCCTGTGACACGGAGGTCCCGGGTTCGATCCCCGGTCAGGTCAAGATGGAAAATGATCTTTTTCAGATTGACCTGGGTCTTGGATGTTTATCTATATATGTATCTATTATAAAATATAGTATCGTTGAGTTAGTATCCCATAACACAAGTCTCGAACTTACTTTGGGGCTAACTTAATATGTGTGATTTGTCCGTATATATTTATTATTATTTATTTCTTGATATTTTTTTCCGATTGAGTACATACATATTTCATTATTGATTATATTATTGATTATTTTAAGTAAAACTAATCGTAGAGATCGTTTTAGATTTAAAACTCAATTTAAAATGATTATCATACTTTTTTGGGTCGAATAATTAAGAATTTTTTTACTTATTTTACTTACCAACTTAGTAGACATTCCAATCGCAACAAAGGCACCTCGAATCCACTACAACCCCCAAATTAACCCCCCTTGGGGAGAAAAAAGCGAAAAAGCGAAAGACGTTACTTCGTCGCAGGACTAACGATTTCCAAGTGGCTGTCCCATAAATCCGTGGTCTGATTGATACATGGCGGTGGGTTGACGCCCATCCAGTAATTTACTGCCATCCCCGCCCACCATCCAGATACGAGACTTTTGTTTTGCATTAATTCCTTTTGGATCTTCCTTCGTCGAACCTTGCGAAATCTGGATTTTCCGGGCTAAGTCGCATTTGATGCGAGTAACTTTGATTGTGATAATGTTTACTAATTCTTTTGTGATTGTTACGCATTTAAATAAAATTACTTTTTCATCATTCAAGCTCTGAAAGGTTGTATTTAACTCAAAATCCTGGTTAATTTCGATTTGCATCCTAGTATATTCTTTCCTACATCGAGGTAAGTAAATTTGAAAATCGAAAGCAGCCACGCGCCGCGTGCCACGCGTTGGCTCCTCTACCATTTATAAATTTATTTTTAAAACAAGCGTACTGGCTGCCACAAATTGCTGAATGCATTAAAAGCGTAAGGCCATAATTATAAAAAAAGGTTTGGTGCGCATTTCTTTGTTTTATTCTTTGTTGCAAATGGCAAATATATATCCTCTCAATCATAATAAAAGTTAGTGTTAAACTCGAGTGTAAATGATCAATTACACCCTCGAACTATACCTAAGCGGCCTCGCTCGCTTTGCTCGCTCGTGCGCTTAAATATCTCGGGTGAAATTGATCACTTACAAACCGTGTATCTAGTAACAATCTAGTATTGATTCCGTTTTGAGTTTTGACGCGTTTTTTACAATATTTATACACCTAACGTTTCGCACACCTTCACAATGTTCATGTCCGCATGCAGCCTTCTTAGGTAATCTACCTGGAAACATGAACACTGTAGAGTATTCGAAATGTTAGATCTTGTAATGACAAAAATTAATGCTATTTAAACTGAATTAAAAGTAATTTTATTAAATTTTCATTGTGATACAGGATGTTATGGAAAGACGAAATGATATTTGAATGTTTTTCAAGAAACTTGCAATGAGAAATGAACAAAGATCTATCCGTGTCTCTTTCCTAAAATATCAGAGAAGATTTTTTACACGACTGTCAAAATCACGTCAATAGGCGATGCAGCTAGCAATCCATCACTGTTTCGATTCCGTTGGTAGAAACCTTACAGCCACTAGCACGCTAACGTTACGTACATACGACACCCACGGGAAGACTTGGAGTGGTCCTATTTTAACCACACCGAAACCACACGGCTGATTTTCTTATTCTTATAATTATGTGTATATGTATATAAAATCTGACGAGCTCCGTGGCGCAGTGGTCAACACGCCTGCCTGCGACACGGATGGTCCCGGGTTCGATCTCCGGTCAGGTCAAGATGGAAAATAATCTTTTTCAGATTGACCTGGGTCTTGGATGTTTATCTATGTAAGTATCGTTGAGTTAGTATCCCATAACACAAGTCTCGAACTTACTTTGGGGCTAGCTCAATCTGTGTGATTTGTCTGTATATATTTATATTTATTTTATATTTATAAAAGTTATAATCTATGCTTCATAACGTAATGATTTTTAAGAGAGTTAATTCTTTCCTCAAAGCTATTTTAATCAACATTATTTTTCTTACACATTTTATCTCGTAAAATCAGCGAATACTGAAATTCTCAAGGTGAAACAAAGCGCCCATCAATTGTTCGACGACTTCGAATTTACGTTATAAGAATAATGTGATGCTCTCATATATCGATACATCGAAACACCCATCGTGCCTATAAAATATGAATTTTGGAGGGTTCTCATTGGTTCTGAGACTTTTTACCTTTTTGAGAAACTGCACAGTGAAACTTGTCGCTTTTTCTGCACTCGCGCTTTTATTTATTTATTTATTAGCTTATTATAAATGGTTATAACTGAATGTGGTCCCAACCAACGATTTGT
Source organism: Rhodophaea formosa (assembly GCA_963082605.1). Taxonomy (NCBI): domain Eukaryota; kingdom Metazoa; phylum Arthropoda; class Insecta; order Lepidoptera; family Pyralidae; genus Rhodophaea; species Rhodophaea formosa. The sequence continues at coordinate 22,430,342 of OY720209.1, forward strand.
TCTTACAGATTCACAAAGATGGCATTACTCGTTGCTACACGAAATTGTGTCTTCGGTATTATGAGAATATAAAAGCATTATTCACATAATATATCTTATTAATAATTCATTTCTTATTTTCTTTATTTAATAAATAAGGTAAAATAGCATTTAATGGTAAAAACAAAGAACGAAACTAAGATTATAAACTATAACTAGTCTTAAAAAAAAGAAAATTAACCTACAAAAAAAGAAAAATAAATAAATAAACATTAAGTTAAATAAAAAATAGAAGCCAAATCGCTGCAGTCAGCGGGCAGGGTGCCCAAAAGGCTGGCGGCATTTCCTCGTTGGATTGCCAAACTTAGTCTTTGGCCAAAATGCGCGCCTGCCCTTTGGTCACCGGAAAATAAATAATTTGACCAAAATTTTTGGCTAATTATGTTAAAATTACGCCTCAGTTTTAGTAAGTTTAGGCTGACGCAGACTACCGCTATCTAGTATCGAGTGGCTGCTTGCTACTCGCTACTAGATGGCGGTTGTCTGTAGCGCCATACATTTGCCTACTTTCGCCACCTTAAGTTGGTGAGATGGGCAGTCTATTACGTTAGTATTATATTGTCTTGGCTACTGTAGAGTGTGTGAATTCTGATTTAGACCGTCAATATGAGCAACTTTACCTATAGGACCAACGCTAGGAACTCGAATTTCTTTGACTTACACAAATTTCCAGTGCGACTGAACACTTTTGAATGAAGTAGTTGAATATTTATTTCAAAACGAATAAGTAACGAATGTTGGGGTTTAATCTCATTGACTTTGTGCGGATTGTTTTCAATATTTGAAACAATTTATAGTCGATATAGTACTTAGTAAGTGCTAAGTTTGTCTAATGTACCAACTTTAACATTTGTGATGCACCTCAAGCTTCTGAAGTTAGTTTTCGATGATTTTTTTATGGGATTGATTTACACAGATTGAGCTAAATTTGTAAATACACGTAAGTTCTAAACTTGTGCCTTGAGTCGTGGGATACATACTTTATTTTATTATAAACACATTTTATAAAAAAACATCGAAGACCAAGGACAATTTAAAAATCTTTTCAATCGTGACCTGACCGGGGATTGAACCCATGACTCTGCGATTCAAAGGCACTTACCATCAAATCTTAGGCTTCTTAGTAGCAATAATGAAGTGTTCACAATTTTTCTTTGTTATTACCACCGACCTGTAGGTAGATCCCACGGGAATTCGCCCTTTGCAAGAGAACACGCACGTGAGCCGTAAACAGCGTGTGTTTACGAGATACCGCGTGTAGCGATTTGATTGTTCCGATGATTTGTATTGATAGGCAGACGTGTTATTTAGAAAAATTCGTTACTACTTCTTTCATAATTTTTTTTTTTGATAATTTAAAACTGTATAAAAAGAACAAAAACTGTGAACATAAAAACGTGCGACTTTTAACAGTTGCAGTTAACCCTGTATTTCGAAACCTTAAGAACTCCCTTGCACGGGGAAGACATGCGGGGACATCATATTGCAGGGACACTGCGAATGTCCATTCCGTACGTTAGTATCATTATTCATTATTTGCCTCACGCCCAAAATATGATTAAAAACATCTAGAAATTGAAGAACATCGTTAGAGACGAGAGACACAATTCCCCATCACATTAATAAAATAAAGTGTCTTAATGTAGTAAAACTTAGAAGGAAATGAAAACCACAAGTTGAAGTTAAAACATGGAAAAACCACACATCTCGTAATCTCTTGACGCTTGACACGCGACAAATAAATCAGGGAGATTTGTTGTTACATCCATTGTGTGCTGTAATGAAAGAGCTCACTTCTGAATTAGTTTTATTTACAGCCCCTCCCCCTTCTCCTTCCTTTCAAGGCAACTTTTATAATATGTAAACAAAATTTAAATAATTACAGGCATTGCTCTGTTTTCACACATTCCCTTGACTGGCTTTTACAGTCTGTGCAGCAAGAGAAGCAGCACATTCTATTTTTTTTTTCTTCAAGATCTGTATTTAAACACTACACAAAGGAGGAAATGCAAACACCGGATGAAATTAAAACATGATAAAACCACACATCTCGTAATCTCTTGACGCTTGACGCGCGACAAATAAATCAGGGAGATTTGTTGTTACATCCATTGTGTGCTATAATGAAGCTTATGTGTGCTCACTGCTGAATTAGTTTTATTTATAGCCTCTGCCCCCCCCCCCCCCCTTTCCCTTAATTTCTACGGCAACATTTTTTATACACTTAATATGTATGTCTATTATGGGGCTTACAGATCCTGAATCCATAACGCCTGAAATTCTTCTTCTTCTGTTTTATATTATGGCTTCCACCGAAATTTCAGTGATTCTGCCAATGTCCAGTATAATGAGATACTAAGTATCGGTGTTGTACGGTAAAGTTTTTCCAAGTAGCATCAAAGATGGCGTATGTTCTTTGACGCCTCGTGGCAGCTTGGGGCGGCAAATCTATACGAGAATTTATCAGTCCACTTTAACTATTTCACAAATTGTTCATGAGCACGAGCATTTATAACACCAAACTACACCAATTTCATATTAAAAAGTCCACTAAAATCAATTTGTAAAATTGTCTAAGGCAAACTTCAACTGTACCCCTTGACTTCCCACCACAAACTCCTGAAATTCATTTTAAGCTGTCATTTTCTGTATCACCCATTCCTTGACTGGCTTTATGGTCTGCTCAAGAAAAGAAGAAGCTGGTAATTTTTTCTTTTTTTCTAGACCAAACTTAGACGGTAATGCAAAACACAGGATAAGATAAAACATGGTAAAACCACACATCTTGTAATCTCTTGACGCTTGACGCGCGACGTCGCGACAAATAAATCAGTGAGATTTGTTGTCGCATCCATTGTGTGCTGTAATGAAGGAGCTTATCTGAGCTTACTGCAGAATTAGTTTTATTTACAGCTCGCTTCCCCAAACCTACATACTTATTACATATTTATCTATTATAGGGCCTAAATTCATAATGCCTAAAATTCATTTTTAGCTACCGGAGTTTAGGTAAAAAGCGAAATTGAAAAAAATACAGACATTTCTCAGTTTTCACCCTTTTTCTTGACTAGCTCTTACGGTATCTGATTGAATTTTAAAAGAAAAATTAAAATTGATTGGTAAATTGTACTTCTTTTTCTTTCAAATTTCTATTTAAACAGTTACACTAAGGAGGAACTGCATATCAAAAGATAAAGATAAAACATGATAAAACCACTCATCTTGTAATCTCTTGTCGCTTGACGCGCGACGTCGCGATAAATAAATCAGCGAAATTTGTTGTCACATCCATTGTGTGCTGTAATGAAAGAGCTTATCTGAGCTCAGTGCTGAATTAGTTTTATTTACAGCCCCTTCTCTCTCTTTCTTTTTATGGCTACTTTTATTATTCATTTATATCACGTTTGTATCCATTATATTTAAAGCCTAAATCCATAATACCTTAAAATAATTCGTTTAATTTAGATTAAAAACAAAACTCAAATAGTGACAGGCATTTCTTTGTTTTCATTAGTTCCCTCTACTGGCTTGTAGGGTCTGAGCAGGAAGAGAAGCAACTAGTACATTCTATTTTTTTTTATTCCAGATCTGTATTAAAGCCGTAACTCTTAGGAGGAAATGCAAAACAGAAGATGAAATTTAAACATGGTAAAACCACACATCTTGTAATCTCTTGACGCTTGACGCGCGACAAATAAATCAGAGAGATTTGTGTCGCATCTATTGTGTGCTGTAATGAAGGAGCTTATCGTAACTCACTGCTGAATTAGTTTTATTTACAGCCCCTGGTTGCCTGCGTGTCACACAATATGATAATTGAACCCTGTCCGATCCTTAAAAAGGTGACTCAACCAGTCAATATAAACAAGTTGAGAACTCGAACAAAAATATAAATGCGTTCAGTCAATTGGGCAAGTCGTATGAAAATGTTGAATTTGTTTTTTTTTTTTCGCACATTCTACTTTCTGCATTAATATCAAAGGATAAGTTATTTACACTGACGGGTTGAGTCGCCCCTTTAAGGATCGGACAGGGGTTTATTAACATATTGTATCATCATCATTTCGTGTAGATGACACGGTCAGTCGACCATGCACACCCTGGTGTCAGAGTTCTTTGTTACCGCCTGTCGGCCCCTGACGTGATTCCTTTAACAACTACCAGATGGCAGCCGGGACCAACTGCTTAACGTGCCTTCGGAAGCACGGAATCACCTTATGATACAATCAGGTGATTCATGCCTGCAATGTCCTAACCAAACTGGAAACAACATTAACAAAGAATGTTTCCCGTGGGAATCAAATCCACGACCCCCGGATCAACATTACAAGGCAAACAATTTAACCACTGGATCACGGAGGTTGTTATTATTAACATATTGTATGATAACATATGTAAATGAAGCCTCTATGCAACGCGTAAATTGAATCTTGCAATGGGTGACGTAGTCCGTCTTTGAATAGGTAGTTCCAAAATCATTCCTTATTCTTTTTAAAACCATAATACTTTCCAAATATCATAATACCTCACTCTTGAATTTAACCTTTAGTACTTAACAGTTTATGATGCGACGCCTATTATTAGAAATGGGTGACATTTCATCCTGAGAGGTAACATTTTACGAATGATTTGTCACCTAAGTCAATTGCAACGCGCAGTCAGAAGTTGCATATATCGTTAAATACATAGTTATATTATTATATTATAAAACGAGGACTATCTTTAGAACCTGGTTTAAACCATTATCCGACCAATATATCAACATTTGTTACTTTAACGTTTTTTCAGTGCCATTGTAATTATTTTTTTGGACGGGTAATGGTTTAAACCAGGTACTAAAGTTAGTCCTCATTTTGTAATGAGAAAGATCTCTTACGTGATATCCACGAAAGTGTGAATAAATAAAAGTATCACCATTATCAAATAATTTTCCCAAACAATTACGAAATTACAAATTGAATAAAAAACAAAATGGTGCCATAACAAAAGTTGCCAAATCTGAAATAGTGTTGCCACATCTTCGAAAATGTCGGATCTTTCAATTTGATACACAATGGACAATGAACAACTTTCTCACGATCAAACAAAATTGGATATCTTGAACAATAGACGTGTTTTAATAAAAACTCTTGTTCTGTGTGTCTGTAGATTACATACCTATATCTGTATTTGTAGCACAATTCCAGACAGCTAAGTTAACACGTTTTGATATACCCCAACTACGGGGCTAGTCGCTACTTTGGCAACTATGGTGTACAACGTTTTGATCATCATCAGGTCTTTTTTAGTCTCCACTGCAGGAGCACAACTCTCTATGTACTACCAGAGTCATATATTAGCAAGAGCAGTTAGAGAAATCGGCCCACACTCTCCACACTAGCCAGACGAGTTGTAGAGGTCTCTTTGATGTTTATATAAGCTTTGTTTAACTTGTGTTTCCTAAGTCGACTTCTACGACATCCACGGGAAGACTTCGAGTGGCCCTATTCTACTCTGCTGGGAACCACACGGCATTTTGGTCATCACTTCATAATCATCATCATCACAACCGTAAGAAACTGCCAAACATAGGCCTCCCACAAGGTTTTCCATTATTATGGGTGTTTGCCATACTTACCACGCTTGGCAAACGGGTTGGTGAGCACGGTTTGTTTGGCTCATCGATTCCGATGCTGTTAGCCCATTGAAACCGTTCTTAAGCGATGGAAAGTAGGAATTTTTGGTCTGGGGAATGGGATGTATTGAGATGCGTCGTGTGGTTTCCGGCAGATTAGAATAGGACCACTCCAAGTCTACCCGTGGATGTCGTAGTAGTCGACTAAGGAAACACAAGCTAAACAAAGCTGTAAACATCATAAAGACCTCTCCAACCCGTCTGGCCAGTGTGGAGAGTGTAGGCTAAATCCTTTGTCTGCCCTGGCTAATATATGGCTCTGGTAGTACAGAGAGGGTCGTGCTCCTGCAGTGGAGACTAACAAGGACCTGTTGATGATGATGATGATGAGATGTGTCTTGCTCAGATAGATTGGGGATAAGCAACCAGCAGCTCGGGAGGCCACTCGCGCATACGCGATGCTATGCCTGCAAGCACCAGATAGGCAGTTGAGGACCATACCCTTGTCACTACATAGTATGAAATAAAATCCCAATCCCATCCCAATCCCAATCCCAACTAATATTATAAATGCGAAAGTGAGTTTGTTTGTTTATTTGTTTGTTACGTTTTCACGCCGTATCTACAGAACCGATCATCATGAAATTTTGCATACACATAGGTTACGGTACCGAGAAGGACATAGGCTATATATTACGCGGGCGAAGCCGCGGGTGATAGCTAGTCTAGTATAAATTAAAGATCTAAGCATTCAAAGGGACACTATATATGCTTAGATCTTTAACGCTACACAACGGATTCTGATGCGGGTTTTTTAATACTCGTAGATAAAGTAACTGAAGACGAAGGTTAATTTAAACATGGCCTGGCACAGCCGGGGTGGTAGATAATTAAAATAACTACAAGTAATATAATAAAATGCAGATTATGATTTTTTAATTTGATCTGTTTTTTTTTTTCCTAGCCTGTTTGTGTGTCCCACTGCTGGGCAAAGGCCTCCCCTTTCTGCTTCCATAGGCTCCTGTCAAGGGCTACAGTCCGCCAATCTTTATCATGTGCGTCCAAATCATCACGCCACCTCCTCCTTGGTCTGCCTCGTCCCCTGCGGCCATCCGGTATCCACATAGTAGCCGTTCCATAATTTGATCTGATTTAGGAGTAAAATAATAAAATAAAATGATGGGTTGCATTAGTTTCGCTGATCTTAGCCTCTTAACCTTTAACTGAAAAATTAGAAGAAGTACATCCTGGGGCGACCACGTGAAGTGAATGATGAGCTAGGCCTCAATTAAAACGAGGCTCTCAGCTGCTCTAACTAGCCGTAACTCGATTTGCGGTGCGCCTGATGAATTCATAATACAAATCTTGAGAAAGGAAGTATTTTTACAAGTAATAGTCTGTCTGAGAAAGAGTCATTTGGTACATATTAAACAGCTAGGAAAACTATTGAATTTAGAAACCACGACATTTACAAAATATGTTTTTAAGTACACATTTATTTTTTAATAATATTAAAACTTACGCGAGACAAATTCATTATGAAAACACGGCTTTACTCACGTTTTATTACGTCGGATCTGCCGACTAGTTTCGGTCTGTTACGAAGACCATCATCGGGGCGAGTGAAAGGGGTGGTGACACGACGGTTACGCTTCCCTCAAGCTTTGAGGGAAGCGTAACCGTCGTGGTCTTCGTAACAGACCGAAACTAGTTGGCAGATCCGACGTAATAAAACGTGAGTAAAGCCGTGTTTTCATAATGTATTTACTTTTTGCTCACTAGTTGGCACTACTATTGGATAAGGACAGTAAATTATTTTTTAATCTGTGGTAAGGGACAATTCACTTAGATTGAACTAGCAGATTTAGTTGTGGTAGAGCCACGCTACCGGCAAAATTCACTTTTGCTATAGCATGAATGGGCCGGCTCGTCCGGGGAAGTACCACACTCTCACAGAAAATCGAGTTGAGGGTCGTGGGTTCGATTCCCGCAGGAAGCATACTTTGTTAAGTTTTTTCCAGTTTGGTTAGGACATTGCTTGGTTCCGTGGTTCGGAAGGCACCTAAAGCCGGTGGTCCCGGCTGCCATCTGGTAGTCGTTAAAGGAACCACGTCAGAGGCCGAGAGGCGGTTCCGAAGAACTCTGACACCAGGGTGTGCATGGTCGACTGACCGTGTCACCTACACGAAATGATGAAGACCGCTTCTATGATTCGTTTGTAGTAAAAAAAAAAAAAGCTTTATAGGTGAAAGATTTTCGAAATTCAGTCCATTTGTTTCGGAGCCTATTATTCAATGCTAAAATCTTCCCTCTCAAAATATAAACATCCAAGACCCGCAGGCCATTATGAAAAATATCATGTTCCAACATATTCTGGTCGGTGATCGGGCCCTATACCCTGCGATTCAAAAGCACTAACTCTGACGATCTCTGTGGCTTAGTTACCACTAAGCCACAAGGTAGAAGTTTTAAATAATAAATAAATAAATATATACGGACAAATCACACAGATTGAGCTAGCCCCAAAGTAAGTTCTTAAGTAAGACTTGTGTTATGGGATACTAACTCAACGATACTATATTTTATAACAAATACATATATAGATAAACATCCAAGACCCAGGACAATCTGAAAAATATCATTTTTTATCTTGACCTGACCGGGGATCGAACCCGGGACCTTCCGAGTCACAGGCCGGCGTGTTGACCGCTGCGCCACGGAGCTCGTCAGAAGTTAAAACTTGGTTAGATTGGTGCGAAGATAGACCACTCGGTCACCACTTATGCTGGACTGCCAAAAACACTTACATACTCTCTTTTCACGCTCAAATTTTTGCCATAGTCGTTAAAATGTCGAGCTCCGTGGCGCAGCGGTCAACACGCTAGCCTGCGACACGGGGGCCCCGGGTTCGATCCCCGGTCAGGTCAAGATGGAAAAAGATCTTTTTCATATTGACCTGGGTCTTGGATATTTATCTATATAAGTATATATTATAAAATATAGTATCGTTGAGTTAGTATCCTGCGACACAAGTTCACAACTTACTGTGGGGCTGGCTCAATTTGTGTGATATGTCCCTATAAAAAAAAAAAAAAAAAAAAAAAATCTACAAAACAGCACCATAGTAAACCACACTGTACAACCAAACAATCTATCCACTTGGTATGTCTCCTTCACACCCCGAAACTGCAAGCCAGCAAAGTCCAAGCCATAGATTTATAAAACAGTAGAACAGACATTTATTTAAAGTCTAGCTCTTGATTATCAGACTATCTTGAACAAATATTATAAAGAGGAAAAAATATTTGTTTTAATGGATAAATTCATAAAAATACTTCAACAAAAGAAAGCTACATTATTAGGGAGTGAAGTTGTCTAAATTTTATTTAAAAAAATAGAGAACCGATAAATTTTGCAATAATGTAAACACAAGGTATGAAAAATTTACCAACCTTTATCTGTCATTATTGGGCAAGCGCTTATGATGTCGCAGTTATATAAGCGTGCACTCGGATATGAGATGTTTTGGAACCCGGGGCCAGGTGTAATAAAACCCACACGGACGGAGTAGCATGATACATCTAGTTTTTTATAAATCTGAGTGTTTGAAATTTAAAATCAAAATCTCTTTGAGCTGAGCATTTCCAGCTGTCTCAATCACCGAACGAAAGATAGCAGCGGTGCGGTAAAGCTACTCAAACGTCGATTTTCTGTGAAAGTGTGGTAGGTACTGCCCCGGACGAACCGGCCCATTCATGCTACTAGCAAAAGGGAATAACGGCGGTAGCGTGGCAAAAAAAAATATTTTAACTATTTGATTTCTTCTTAACTCTATGGTTAGGACTTAATTTAGTGACCGAAAATTAAACCGTACGTTGGTCACCAGAAGCCGACGGCAGTGCTGCCACATATTTTATGAAAAAAAATTGAGTCTCTTTGATTCCTTCTTAACTCTATGGAAAAGACTTAATTTAGTGACCGATAATTAAACCGGACGCTGGTCACCGGAAGCGGACGGCAGTGCTGAGACACGTATTTTTGCCGTACACGGCGGACTAATAAGATTCCACTAACTTGATTGCAACAATTTGATGGCTAGACTTTGTCGATTTTATTGTTGTTAATAAGACTAGCTTAGATCTGAAGTAAGATTTAATATGCCGTGATAAACTATTAATTCCTGTTGGCCTGAAAAAAGAAAAAAAAGTGGAAACGTATTAGATGCTCCTCTTATTTTTGACCAAGCGAGCTCGAGACGCGAACGAAGTTTCTTTGAAGTTCTCTGTTTAAGCTTGGGTAAAATGTTCTTAGTTCTGAGAACAGCCAGAAGTCTGTCTTACTGGTCGCATTTCTTAACCGATACTAGCAACATTTTAGGAACACCTTTAATGATTTCATAGACTTCTTTTTGACGATATTCATTTAGTTGATTTTTAAAATGGCGAAGTTGGCACAAAAGTCCTAAGCGCAACCAGCGTAAGCGGCGTTTAAGACCATTGTCATCTTCGACAAGACACATAATTAACTGACCGCGTCATCGGCAGAATGATTAAGGTGTTTTTGAAGTCTTGAACCCTTTTAATCTAGACGGGCGGTGCTGACAAAAACTACCCAAAACGATACTATATTTTATTACAAAGACTTAAATAGATAAACATCAAATGTGGAGGCATTGTAACAATTATAGTTAGTGTATTGCTTCAATAATATTACAAAATCACATCGAAAAATTACCAGCGCTCATTAAAATCCACTCAAAGCCAACCAGCCGCGATTAAGTAGTTTTTCATTATCAAATTTTACCCAATTTATTATTGGGTAAAATTTGAATTAGGATTGATGATTAAAGTAGGAAGATTTTAACTCATTATAATATTAAAATGCAAATTCTATAAAAGCAATGTGAAGTGGCACATTATTCAAAAACAACATATCCAACTATATCATTTCATTTTCATTTCACCAAAAAATTACCAGCGCCCACTAAAACCCACTCAAAGCCAGCCAGCCGCGAGCAACTCGTCCAAAACAATTGAGGGATGACTCTGTTTGATCAAAACTTGTATTCAATGGCGCTGATAGACAGTTTTTTTAAAGGAAGCATTGCTAATTTCATTACCAGTTCAAAAGCCCGTCATACACAAGGCTCCTTTGATCGGGCAAAAATACAGATATGTGGTGTACTCTACCTTACGCTGTGGTGCGAGTCACGAGATTCAACGGGTTTGTTATTTAAATGGTTCAAAGTCCCACAGACTACGAGAGGGGAACACATAAGTGTTCCCCTCTCGTATCTGTTCCAATCATGACATATTTGTGGAGTCTCAATGGGTTATGTTACTTTAAATATTGGATTGGGGCAAAAAATCTAAAACATCTTTTTGTTTTTGTAAGCTATGTTGTAACATCAAATTTTTGCAGTTTTTAACTTAAAACTGAAAAATGATTTTTAAATGTTTTTTTTTATACATAAGAATGCAATAAGGATATACAGCTAAGGATTCATTAATACCCAGTTCGTGGACATAAGACACAGTATTATTTCTGTATTTATCTGTTGACCAATATAAAAACTTTTATAACAATCTCTAAAGGAAATTAGTTACATAGCAGGATAATAACTTTATTGAAATCGGAAAACTAAAAGTTCTATATGATAGTCAATTCTATTTATTCTATTCCCTTTAAGACTATATCGTATACGTATGTTTTAATAATAAGATATTATGCATTGCCAAAATAATTGCAAACATTTTAATCCTTTTACTGCATCCACTTGCGTCACTAGTCACTACCGCCCCCCGCTACCGCTTATGCCCCATGCCGCACACAGTGGTGCCCCGGGCGTATCGTTCTCCGCTAAGCTAATGAGATGTCAGCACAATCATTTGTGCTTTAACCTTACGCGATGAGCTTTTTGGCTTTAATTTCAACCGCCTTTCTGATATTAATTAATTTAAGACGTGGCAAAAATTTGCAACGATTTTTATAAATACTTAACATTTAAAAAAAAGAATCATTTTTCCAATTTTTATTATGCGGGATTTTTATTATGCTTATTAAACTAAATTTCGAATAGAAAAAAAATATATTTTTTTTAAATGATTATTTAGCTGCCGAACAATTAGTATGGAATTTTTTTTAAGGGTACCAGCTAATGATCGTACGAAGGGAAAATTAAGTCGTAGTGAGTTCACACACCAGCGCCACCCAGCAATTAATTCTATAAGTCCTAAATCATATCAAATTTAAAAAATCTAATAGCTGAATGCCCTAGTAAATTACTTGTTGGTACACGAATAATTCGTTCTCTTAAACTTAAATTATAATATCTATGAAAAGTAATAAAAACAATATTATATATTATTTTTATGTCATAGGACGGCAAACGAGCAAGCGGGTCACCTGATATAAAGTAAAGATTAATGCTTTTAAATAAGCAACATTTCGCTGCCTATTCCAAATCGGTGAAAGCGGCCAGACAAACTGACAGACAGATACTTGCCTCTGCCGCTTCAGTGTCAGACACAGAACCATTTGAGGTGTCAACCTTGAAACAGCTAACTATAAACGTAACTGATTCGCAGCTAGGATAAATAATAACAAAGCTTATAAACATCAGAGACCTCTCCAACCCGTCTGGTCAGCGTGGAGAGTGTAGGCCAAATCCTCTGACTACTCTGGCTAACAATTATATGGCTCTGGTAGTAACAGACGGTTGAGCTCCTGCAGTAGAGACTAAATAAGACCTGATGATGATGATGATGATGACTATATCCTTAAGACGAGCTCCGTGGCGCAGCGGTCAACACGCCAGCCTGCGACACGGGGGTCCCTGGTTCGATTCCCGGTCAGGTCATGATGGAAAACGATCTTTTTCAGAATGACCTGGGTCTTGGATGTTTATATCTATATAAGTATATATATATGTCCCTATATATATATATATATATATATATATACATATATATATATATATATATATATATATATATATATATATATCGGAGGGACTATGGAGTCGAGTTGATTGTTGTTTGAATAACATTTAAGTTACTTATTAGAAGATATCTGTTGTATTATATTTTAAATACTTTCTAAATTCTAAATATAATTTTATTCGATTTTTAACACGGTCAGCATAGAGTCGAACTAAGTTCAAAAAGTTATTATTATATCCAATCTGAGCAGAGGATATACCCCGAGCGGGGTCAGGCGCCATCTTGACTTTTACAGTTGTTACCATGGAGATTTTCAGTATGACGTTTAAACAAACGGTCGTATGGTGGTTGTTGGGAGATATAAGAGCGATAGCGTGCGATCGAGGTGGATCGTTGGAGAGTTGTTCGATGGGTACCCTGAACTCGCTGCTCGTACTTAATATTTAAATGTTAATTGTGTTATTGTTTAGTATACCTACTTAATTAAAATTATAAGAAGTGAAGTTATTTTGTTTTGTGCTCGCATTTCACCCAAATGACGCCCACTGAGCTCAAGATCACCCATGATATCGAAGATGATACCCTTTTCTCCGACATCAGAAGCGGGGCCCGATGCAGGCACAAAACGTGAACGAACCAACTGGGACAAATGATGGCTGGCATGCTTTGTTTGAGGCGCAACAAAATAGTATGCGATTACTTGTGGAGGCACTAAGCAACCCGTCGGCCGGCGAGGACAAGAAGATAATTGTTATTGCCTAAATTTTATCCTGAAAATGCAAACACTGATGCGCGAGCTTGGCTAGCAACGGCGGATATCTGCTTTTTGGACCAAAATCTACAGGGAAGTAAACTTATTCTTATAGGTACTTATTAAAGCAATGAAAGGTAAAGCGGCGACATGTTTTTTTCGGATAGCATTTCCCAATGTGAAATGGGTCAAATTCAATGATGTTTTTTTTCTTTCTCGCTTCAATACGTTAGACATGTTTTGCAGCTACTGTCTTAAATATTTTTACTAGTAAACCAAATGAAGGCGAGTGTCTTATTACCGCATATGCAAGCCATTTAATTACTTGATATGACTATTATTTGACACGAATTAAACCACGGTTTCAACGCAACATCTTCTCTGAAGAAATAGCTACGCGCTGTAAAATGCAACGTAAACTCATGGCATTTTTCTTCTTATGGCAAGAGAAGTTATCAAGACATAATGTCCAAGATTTAGTTCTTTTCCTACTAAACGTTTTTCTTGAGGAAAACTTGTTCATAAATCTTTTGAATGTTTCAGCGGCCCACATGTCCAGCAACAAACAACTTCGACCCCTGATCACCAGGATGCGGCCGTGGCTACAAAAGCCTGTGACCTGTTACACGTGTGCTGATGAAGGTCACGTGGCATCACGATGCTTGAAAACTTGGCCACTCAATAAGCAGCCAGTTCTAGCAACGTGAAACGAGTTGACGTATGCGGTGCGAAACCTGTCACAGGGGTAAATACACAATGCGGTGAGGAATTTTCATTTTGTTTCGATTCCGGCGTTTATTGTTCTTTAATTAAAGAAAGTGTCTCTGACAGATTTATTTGTTGTTGAGTGATAAAACGCTCTCGTAACTTTGACTGGTGTAGGAAAGTCTAGTGTATTGTGCGACTGACAGATTTTGGCAAATCATTATTTTTTTTATTTTAGTTAGTTTTAGTTTAATATAGTAATGATTGATGATAAGATGACTATGATGTTAGGTGTTGTCTATACTTATATTTTGTGTTAATAAAAATGAATATTTTAAAAAGAGATTATCGAATTCCGGCTGCAATGCCAAAAAAGACTGAAACAGAAGATCTTCTCCTACCGATAATGTTATCATGAGTTTTCCTGTGTTCCAGTGGCAGTGGTTATTCCATCACTGCCGATCCCAAGACAAGATCGTAGGTATTTTTTTTCACGCAGGTTGTCATAAACATAAATGAAGTTCTTCACATCTATCATAGTTTCCAACAATTTTCTGCTTTGGTAACTTCTCCTATTAATGTTTAATTTAATCATCACAACAACAAAAAAAAATTACAACAAGCAGTTTCGTGATCTACACTACGCCCCACATTTATACCTGTTGTAGGTATACGCAAGAGATACCGACGAGATTATTTAAAATCTGGTCGTGGCTGGTCTACTATAAGAGGACATTATAAAGTCGTTGAAGTACTAAGCGGTGACAGGCATCATGTAAAAAGCTATAATTGTAATCGTACATATAATTACTCCAGAGAACGCTTTCGTTCACTCCCCCACAGTCCTATGTCCCTGTGCTGGATCCATGCTTGTCTGACAATAATAATGGCTTTGACTACATTATACTCTCTAGACAGCGTCATGCCTTTATTTCAAGAATTAAAAAACTGCCCTATTTTTCAATGCTTGTGTGCGTGACAGTTTTGTGTTAGCATACCCGTCCTGTTTATTAATGCCATCAAAATCCGTCAAATTAGTAGCTATGTGTTTGCATCATAGAATATGCGTTGGACTCAATTTTTTTTTCTACGCTTTTAGGCTAATACCGTCTTATTATAAAAAAAAACGGCAAAAATAGGTGTAAACCTGTTCTACCTCAGTTTGGACTTGTGATGAATCAAGTATTGTTTAGGAAATTAAACTTTGCTTCATTATAAAAAGTGAACTAAGTCACGATCGAATTAGATCTGAGACGATCCCCCGAAAACATATTTCATTCGTTCATTCATTCAATCATTCCACTACATCGTTCCAATCTTCATGATAATTGTAATAATTTTTTTTAATTTGTTGATTGAAATAGAATAAAACTTAAAAATAATAAAATTGAAATGATGAAAGATGATTATTTTTGTTATAAAATGATATATTCAAAGGTTTGATTACATAAATCATACTTTTTACCTGCAAATATTTTTTCACGTAACTGTTGGTAACCTTAAAACCCTGAAACGGAACGGATCTGAGCGCGCGTAACAAATTGTATTTTTTCCAAAGAAACCAAATAGTAACCTCGGTCCTCGAACATTGTTTTATATTAGATTGTAAAAAGTAAATTTTTCAAATTTATTGAATTAAAGGAGCCGTGGTCGTGTATACAAAAAGTATTGTTTTGTAGATGCTGATAAGAATCGCCGATAATTATGTTGAAACTAACCTCAAAGTTTGTTTACGATGGTGAAATGTTTAATAAATCAATGGTTTCAGGTGTCCAAGCATGGTTTTCTAGTTGTTGTGAAATAAAAAGGACAATAATAGTGTTGAAAGTGATAAAATAATATTTTTACGACATGTAAATCTTCAAATCATTAAATAATTTAACGTGATATTTGTGATAGTTTTACTGCTTTCTTTGTATTTATTAAGTATTCGCTCATTGTAAAATAAGTAAGTTTCGAGTTTTCACGTAGATTCTAGCATCAACATATACTTTTGTAGTAAAAAAATCTATTTGTTAGTTACAAAATGAGTTAGTATTGAAGTTAAACTAGTGAAATGCTGGTTTATCTTTTGACCTAGGATCATGTATGACTTGAGCGATAAACCTTTTTTTATAATACGATTTTCCTTTGTACTTGACTTGAGAACCGACTTAGAGATGGTTTAATAGTTAGTCCGCTTTTTATAATAAGACGGGAGTCTATGTAGGCTTTATAAAATCTTAGAATGATGGTTGTTTTTTTTTTGATTTTTTTTTGTTGTCGTAGCAATCTATATTTTGCATGTCGATATGTCACCAAATGAAGTAGTTTAAAAAAAACGCGTCACGTAAACGATACGTAACATACCTACACTAACGGCGTGGTGGCTGTTTAGTCAAAGTCAAAGATTGTAATAGGAATTGTATATTTGTACCTATCTCTATTTGAAAAAAAATTTTTTTTCTTAATGTCAATTTTTTTTATTTACGCAAAATTTAAAACTACTAGCACTCTTCAGCACTGTTAAGGTGTAGTTAAACTATCTTAAGGATGAGGTGACCATTTGTGTAGGTTAAAATATGATTAAGTAAGATACGTAAGTTGAGCATAGTATTCACTCATAGGCGAGGTGGCCATGAGTTGAAAATTATACGGTAAGAGGCGTGGTGGCCATAATTTAAGAATACTCACTCATAGGCGAGGTGGCCATGAGTTGAGAATTATCCAGTAAAAGGCGAGGTGGCCATAATTTAAGAATACTCACTCATAGGCGAGGTGGCCATGAGTTGAGAATTATCCGGTAAGAGGTGAGGTGGCCATAAATTAAGAATACTCACTCATAGGCGAGGTGGCCATGAGTTGAGAATTATTCGGTAAGAGGCGAGGTGGCCATAATTTAAGACTACTCACTCATAGGCGAGGTGGCCATGAGTTGAGAGTTATCCGGTAAGAGGCGAGGTGGCCATAAATTAAGAATACTCACTCATAGGCGAGGTGGCCATGAGTAGAGAATTACCCGATAAGAGGCGAGGTGGCCATAAATTAAGAATACTCACTCATAGGCGAGGTGGCCATGAGTAGAGAGTTATCCGGTAAGAGGCGAGTTGGCCATAAACTAATAATATTCACTCAGAGGCGAGGTGGCCATGAGTTGACAATATTATTTTACTAGAGGCGTGTGAATAATAGGTAGAAAATAATATTACTAATTGCTTAGTCAGGAGTGGCCGAACTATGTCATATAGATCACAATTTTTTTTTCCAGATTACAATGATGCGTGCCCTTCAACATCACACGAGGACGTGTGATTTATCAGGATGGCCGTATCGGAGGGACTATGGAGTCGAGTTGATTGTTGTTTGAATAACATTTAAGTTACTTATTAGAAGATATCTGTTGTATTATATTTTAAATACTTTCTAAATTCTAAATATAATTTTATTCGATTTTTAACACGGTCAGCATAGAGTCGAACTAAGTTCAAAAAGTTATTATTATATCCAATCTGAGCAGAGGATATACCCCGAGCGGGGTCAGGCGCCATCTTGACTTTTACAGTTGTTACCATGGAGATTTTCAGTATGACGTTTAAACAAACGGTCGTATGGTGGTTGTTGGGAGATATAAGAGCGATAGCGTGCGATCGAGGTGGATCGTTGGAGAGTTGTTCGATGGGTACCCTGAACTCGCTGCTCGTACTTAATATTTAAATGTTAATTGTGTTATTGTTTAGTATACCTACTTAATTAAAATTATAAGAAGTGAAGTTATTTTGTTTTGTGCTCGCATTTCACCCAAATGACGCCCACTGAGCTCAAGATCACCCATGATATCGAAGATGATACCCTTTTCTCCGACATATATATATATATATATTATATATGTATATATATATATATATATATATATATATATATATATATATATATATATATATATATATATATATATATATATATATATATTTATTTATTTGTATTTAAGAAGATTTTTTTAAATCTATGATTAAATCAAAAAATAGAAAACGCGACTGCACGTTTTTGACAGTTTACATCCGCCATATTGATTTTTAATAACGTGACCTAGCTATGACAGTCTGAGGCAAAATACGAATCTACAATAATTGCACCTCACACTTCATAATCAGTCCAGCAGTTTAGGCAACAGGAAGCAACAATGGAACAGACATACCTACTGACAAACATACATACGCGCGAAGAACATTAAACTCCATCAGGGTGGTTCAGTCGAGTAAAAAGAAGATACCTACATATGAGAATTTTTAACTATTCTCCCTCCACATCAAAGATAGGCCAAGACTACAAAACGAATTCAAAGAAAAACAATCTAAAAAGGTTCAAAAGAATCCGCCAGACCGTCCACAGATTAAAATTGCGTGCAACATATTAAAGAAGTCCGTTCCGTTTCACCATACAGACTAGACGTTCCGTTCCACATTAAATGACTAATTGAATAAAGAATATATTTTTACAAAGGTCGGTTATCTCTGCCCCGGGCGCCAGGTAATTATTTTGCTTTGTGCTTTGTATCTGTTTCTTTTGTTGTTCTCCATTACGGTATTGTCTTTAGCATAAATTCTAATCGTCATTCGTTAGATCTGGTGAGAGTTAGACTACCCATACTATTAACTTTGACCCCCTTATTCATAAAAATTAACAAATAGTCAATAGTCAAAATTTTTATTCAGCTTAAGATATTTTAAATATCATTTAGTGAACGTCAATTTACATTTAAAATTGGTTTACAATGTTATGTTACTGTTGACGTCAATAATTTAATTACAGCTAAGTTTACACCGCTTCCAAAGCGGAGTGCAGAAGAAGCGGCAACAAACTCTAGTTAAAGTATGTTTTATCTTTATCCCACGCTCTAATGTCTGACATTGAAAAAACGAGACAAAACATAATTTAACTAAAATAGGTTTAATAAGCGATTGATAATTTTTATGAATAAACTTTGCGGCATGGAATTTTACTTTTCGTATGATTTATTTATCTTTTTTTAAATTAAAATTATGTGATGATGAAAAAGAATTCGGCATAGGTAGGTTTAAACCCAATTCCCTTAAGTTTATGCCCTAAATATGGTACCAACGACACCAACGTGGGTTATGGAGTAATATTTGATGAGAGAATTTGACCCAAAGAGGTTAAATTCTCTCATCAAATATTGCTCCAATTATAATGCTCTCATTAATTTGGGGCACATGGCGTATTCAAAGCATACGTACTTCGACTTCAGCCTATGCGGTAAAACATGAGAGTTGCTGCTCTCCAAAAGCCTTGTAATTGCTTCTCAGTTCGGACCTTCAGGATATGCATGCAAATCACGGCCCATCAGGCATATGAGTTTGTGGTCTCTCCTTGCGCACAGAGGCAATGCTCAAAGACGAGGTCCGTCCCTCTTGAGGGCTTTTGGTGATGTTCACCTCACAGGTTGAAGTCACTCTACCCTTACCTCAAAAGTTCGGTGAAGTAGAAAAGTTCAATTGGATGCAAAAATTCGTTAATATGAAAGAATTTTTATTTCTGGCTTTTCTCTTTTTCAGGTTCGGCAATTTTTATATTATATTTTTGTCGGATTAATTCATCGCATTGCCAAGGCCTGCTACGAAAAAAAAAGAACCAAATCCACATCGGTCATAGCTACGGTGCCACAGATACACACACAGCAATGAACATTATATCACCCCTATTTTTGCGGCGGGAGTTATTATATGTGTACTCAAAACCTACTAGATAAGTTTTGAGTTTTGATTACAAAATAACATAAAGGCTTTTAGTTATATAAAAGAGGTTGCGGGACAATTGCTAAATAAAAAAAATGTGGATATGAAAGAAAGTACGTATAATTTAAAAAGATTTATTTTTTTCTCTTAAGTCCACGGTTTAACAAGTAATATTAGTCCAACAGTATCCACGTGGTTCAAAGACAGTGATGTACTTGTGTGTGTACGATATGCAGAGGTGACGTTTTACAGAGCTGCGGGCTTTTCTGCAGAGTATAATATAGAAATGCAAGATATTTTTAATAAACAATAAGGTATTATTAAGCCTCACTGCAAAAGTAGGATTTTATACGTTTGTATAATATCTAGACGACGCCCACGATAGGAGGAGGCGTGTCAATGAGGAGGCTTATGCCCAACAGTGGGTAAGTAAGGGCTGCAAAAGAGACAAGGAAAAGAGATATTATCTAGGTATTGTCTGACTGTTGTTTGTTTGTTTTTCAGGTGTGTAAGTGACCAATGTAGCATTAAATGGATGAACCAATTTTTATGCAAACCCTAGCAAATAAACATTTCATTAATTCATTTCATTCATTCATTAATGTACGTCTTTTATTAGGGTTCCGTAGTAAACTAGGAACCCTTATAGATTCGCCATGTCTGTCTGTCTGTCCGTCCGCGATTTTACTCAGAGACTATAAGTACTAGAAAGCTGAAATTTGGTATTGGTATGTATATTAATCATGTCAAAAAAGTGGTAGAAGAAAATCTTGAAAAAACATTTTTTTTAGGGTAGCACCCATACAGGTAAAGAGGGAGTGATATTTTTTCTATTTAAACCCATCGTGTTGGGTATTGTAAGAGAGGTCTTTAAAAAATATTGTGAGGTTGAGAGCACCATTTTTCGATTTAGCACAAGCTAAACAAAGCTTATGAAAATCAAAGGTACCTTTTCAAGGAATCTGGCCAGCGTGGACGCACTGCAATTGCTCTGGCAGTACAGCGAGGATCATGCTCATGCAGTGGAGACTAACAAAGATCGGATGATGATGATGATTTGCCTATCAAGCCAAGTATACCATGCCACAATGTAGTCCGCCTGTCTATGTGTCATAACCGTACTATATTTTCCTCTAAAACCAGTGCGCTACACAGATATTAACTATGACAACTGAATAGGATCGATGGGACTGTAGTCACACCGATCAAACAATATATTATTTTTCTGACTTTAGTGTATAAAATATACTTATTTGAGATTGAGAAGTAATAAGTCATACTCACATATCAAGTACAATCGGTTTGGAGGAGCCCGATGGTCCAGTGTGTGGTGTGTGGTAAGCGCGCTTACATATGTTAAGCAACCCCTGTTGCAGTCCCTACTTGGATGGGTGACCGCAAAGTGGCATAAAATATCTCGAGCTCCTCCGTACTTCGGAAGGCACGTTAAGCCGTTGGTCCCGGCTGTCATCGTTGATGGCAGTCGTTAAGCTATGTCAGATGCCTTAAGGCAGCTTGAAAAATCTGACACCAGTGTTGGCCACTTACACATACGAAAAACAAACAAACAATCGGTTTGGAAACGCTAGTAGTCTGTAGCTTTTAAACAAAAATTAATTAGATTATTTAAATGTGATATGACATGAAAACGTGCCAGCAAAGGCCTGTATTCAAAATAAATGTTTTGACTATTAAAATATGTAGGTAACAACAGGTTCCTCACATGTAAAAGTCCAAGCTACAGACGATATGTTTCAAACTTAACAGTACGGATTGGGACAACATCGTGCACGCTTGATTCACATTCGGCCTGAGGTAGACCTGTAGATGAGGTCGAAACATGACAGACGGCTAGTAGCTATATACTATTTTACATGAGTAACTCGTTATTATAAATTTTAATAATATCTTTCTCACGTCAGTTTCAATAAAGAAAGTTTTGATTTTTATTTTTTAAGGTTTCGGTGTGAGATGCAGCCAGTTATCCCGCCATAAAAACGCAAGTTTAGTCACAAACGCAACGCGTCAGTCAGAAGTGGCGCGCTACAGATATTGACATTCTGATATCGCCTGACATGGCCCTATTTTTAATTGCTTTATTGATAGGCTTTTAGGGTTCTCGAGAGATATGGAAAAACGCGACAGCATTTGTCCACTAGGAATTATTGTTCATTTTTATGGGCTCAGTCAACCCATAAAGGGAATATCGAAAATAAATTTACTCGGTGTATTGAACTTAAGTATTCATACTCCCGAGCTGCTATTTTATCATCCATAATCCATCCAAGTAAGAAGTACCTATCCCAAACATCTTTATCCCGTTCCCTCAGTCCAACAAACATACCCTTCTCTCGCTCAAAAAGCAGTTACGATGGACAGCAGCGTCGGAACCGATACAAGCCAAGCAAACTACCCTCATCGTTTGTAAGTCGTGATGGGTATGGCAATACTCCTCAATGACGGAAACCTTAGGAGAGCTTTCGTTGTTGCGGCACTATGAGTAAGCTCTCAGTAGGGCTTATCAAAAGGTTTAACTTATCAATAGACGACCTCAACATTATGACGGGGTGTGTGAGGAGCTTAATGAGGAGCAACATTTAGTCAACAGTTATAATAATTTATTAAAGAAAAGAAAAAGGCAGTGGAGTCTAAGGGCCCTACTGTGCCGGAGGTTCCGAATTCCCAGTAAAGAGGTACTGTCCTGGGGTCCAGCGCGGTGAAGTGGAGCTTCCAGTGGCCAGGTGTTGTAGGCTGTCCAGGACTCGAGTATGTTCAAATCGGTGCTCCTTGTTAAACCAGTGCCAAGGTCATAATGTTATCTGATAGTCTGAACCTGGAACCCTGGAATTGATGTCTTTGGTAAGGAAATGCTTATAAAATTAACGGCCAGCCATCTTGCCACGAGAGGTGATGATGATATAAGGTGATGGTGAAGGACGTACCTACTTTTACCTAAGTGCAATGACTGTGGCTGCTGGACGTCATTAAGAACAGTTTAATTTTAAGTGAATATGTTTAAAATTGTAAAAAATGGATATTCTCCGTGGCGCAGCGGTCTTCACGCCTGCCTGCGACACGGATGGTCCCGGGTTCGATCCCCGGTCAGGTCAAGATGGAAAACGATCTTTTTCAGATTGACCTGGGTCTTGGATGTTTATCTATATATGTATTTGTTATAAAATATAGTATCGTTGAGTTAGTATCCCATAACACAAGTCTTTCATTAGAACTTACTTTGGGGCTAGCTGATTTGTCCGTATATATTTATTTATTCTAATTATTTTATATTAACAAATAAATGTGTACTACGTTACAACATACCAGCCTGCGACACCATTTATCGTTCGATCCTCAGTCAGGTCAAAATTAGAAATTGTCTTTTTCAGATTGACCAGGGCCTTGGTTGATTATATAAACATGTATTTGTTATAAAATAATAGTATCGTTGAGTTAGCATTCCATAATACAAGTCTCGAACTTACTTTGGGGCTTGCCTAATCTATGTGATTTGTCTGTATATATTTTTTATCCCTCTCTGTACTACCAGAACCATATACTAGCCTGAGTAGTCAGAGGATTTGGCCTACACTCTCCACGCTGGCCAGACGGGTTGGAGAGGTCTCTTTGATGTTAATAAGCTTTGTTTAGCTTGTGTTTCCTTAGTCGCCTTTTACGACATCCACGGGATGACTTGGAGTGGTCCTATTCTATTCTGCCGGGAACAACACGGCACATCGGCATCATCATAATAAAACTACGGAACCCTCCGTTGACTGCAGATTGACAAGCTCTTAATCGGTTTTTTATTCAAAAATAAATAAAAGCCAAAATCTGTCGCATAGTTCCGCCGCGCATACATAAATATTTTTTAGTTCCGCCGATAATTGTGACTGACGTCTGCAAATGCTATTTCCAAAATTGAGGAATGCTGTTGAAAAAAATCTACATTTTTATGAGCATTGAAATATTTGTATTGATGGATTTGAGTGGGGTTTAAAGAACTAAAAGTTTTATGAAAATGTTCATTATTAATTAGTTTTTGCTGTGTGGTTCCCGGCAGAGTAAAATAGGTCTCCAAGTCTTCCCGTGGATGTCGACTTAAGAAACACAAGCTAAAAAGCTTATAAACATCAAAGAGCCCTCTCCAAATGTGTAGGCCAAATCCTGTGACTGCTTTGGCTAATATATGGCCCTGGGAGTATAGAGAGAGTCGTGCTGCAGTGGAGACTAAAAAATACCTTATGATAACTAAATAGTCATTTAAATAAGAAAAAAAGTGGACTTTTTTAATGAAGGTGATCAGCTCATTAACAATTTTGCTTGGGATTTTTTTTATGTTTCGACCCATGTCCCTTAGTGACAGTTGTTCAGTATGATTAGTGGAGATATGTTCGAGATTATGTATATAGAGTCTGTATTGTAAAATGGCGCTCGTAATTCCCTTGTAGGTATGTCGAAATGGACCCCGCAGCAGAAACGACCTAGAGGCAGACCAAGGAAGAGATGGATGGATTGCGTTGAAGAAGACCTTAAGAAGATGGGAAAATATAGAAACTGGAAGAAAGAGGCAAAGGAGCGTGACAGGTGGAAGAGGCCAAGGCCCATAAAGGATTGTAGCGCAGTAAGAAGTAAGTAATTCCCTTGTAGGGGTGACTCAGCCCGACCAAATGAACAATTAATCCTATGGGACCAATGTTGGAAACTTAAGAAAAAATTGATTATTGTCATACAAATGTGTTCGGCTGGCCGTACGTATCATCATCATCAGACCTTTTATAGTCTCCACTTCTGCAGCGTGACGCTTTCTCCATTACCAGAGCCATATAGTCAGTGGAATTGGCTACTCTCCACGCTGGCCAGGCGGGTTGGAGAGGACTCTCATCCGTACATCTACAATGTATTTTTTCGATTTCAGACTTGGTCACAAAACAAAACTTATTCGTTTTCACATTAAGAATGTGAATTTGAATTAACGCTTGTTAAATACCATACATATTTAGGTATAATACACAAAACATATCAAACAATAAACATAAAAACGTTCGCACGTCCACACTATTAGGCCAACACCGCGTATAATCATACAGTTAAATCAAATCCCTTAGGCCCATTTCACATGAGATCCACGAAGATACGACATTGTAAACACTCCAGTTTTGGTACCTGATCCCGAATTCTCATACAAAGTTATGGAATTAGTCATAAAATGGATTCGTGACTAAAATATCTAACCTATACAATGTGTATTCGACTTTGCTATCTACGAATCGAAAGATATCACAAGCCAAAATCAAACTTAATTCTATTACAATAAGGTCTAACTTAGTTTTTGATATACGTTATATAAGACTTTATGATAACTGAAGTGTAGTACAATGTCAGTTGACATTCGATAGAGGGCGCGAGTGACGTCATTAAATCAACCGAGCTACAAAATTTAGGGCTTAAGGGTTTATGATAAGGTACGAGTATATGTACTTACATCATCCCTTTATTGAGGGGAGATACGAAAAAGGGCTAGTTTGTTTTGTAATTGACAAATCGTATTTCTATAGTCTCGTCTGTGTTTACTAACGGGTTTGACAGTGCCTCAGGTGGGAAGAATCAAAGTCCAGTATGATAGTACAATTTCTATCATAATATATAATGAGGACTAACTTAAAACCTAGTTTAAACCATTATCTAACCAAAACGGATTGACAATGTCAGTATCGATCCCTAGGAAATAGTACTTTTCTCCGGGTTGAAAAGTAGCCTTTGTTCTTTCCGTACTACAGACAACGTGTAAGCAAAATTTTGTGATAATCGGTTAAGTAGATAAGACGTGAAAGCTTAACAAACAAACTCAATAATATTAGTTGGGATGGGATGGGATGTTGCAGGTATATCGAAAACAGAACCTTTTTTGATGCAAGACTACCAAATAAGACTCAGAAAAAAAAACCCCAAGCAAGTATTTTGTACTTGTTATACTACTGAACCACCCAGAACCATGATTTTCTTCCGAATGTATGTAAGTATGTTTGTTCCTTTGTCACCTGCTGTAGCCGAAACTGCTTGACCGATTTTAGGTGTTTTTTTTTTCGCAATTCTTCGCATTCTACCCCGGAGGGTCATAGGCTGTGACGTCACCAAAAATCGGTATGGCGCATGTAAACTGTAAAAAACCGGCCAGGTGCGTGTCGGGCCACGCGCAGTGTAGGGTTCCGTAGTTAGTAAAAGTAAAGTAAAGTAAAGTAAAAAGTTATTTATTTTCTCCATTGTTACATGTTTAAAGATTAATATTAGGCATTATTTCATTTTATTGTACAGATCGAGAGTACACTCTTAGCCCTGTACACTAAAATTAATGTTGGAGACTGGTGTCTGTTTAAGGCAAGGCCTGAGTCACAGTTCACCAGTGCTCTCACAGCTGGACACAGGTAAACTTTATCTTAAGCTATTATAGGTCTATGCTTACATGCAGGAATCACTATGAATAACAATACTATAAATTGAAACTATAAACAAACAAAGTAAGATGGATTAAGAATAGTATAACTATGTGTGTGACTATAATAATACAAAACAAATATATGCTGAGACTTCAGGAAATAAATAAGGAAAGACTTCTAGATAAGTGGATGCAACAGTTGTTCTGTTTCTTCATAATTAAGAGTAAATAAGTATGCCGAGATCGTTTTTTTACAAGAGTAGGTTAGAAGTGGCAACAAGTTGAGTTTAAAATTTAAGTTATTATATAGATATGGGCCCAAAAAGCAGAAAAATCTGTGTGCAAATTTATTAGTAAAAAGGGAAGTGATAGCTACAAGTCGATTTCTTCTAGACAGGTTAGGGTTATATGGAGTGATAGTATGTTG
Organism: Rhodophaea formosa; assembly: GCA_963082605.1. Taxonomy (NCBI): domain Eukaryota; kingdom Metazoa; phylum Arthropoda; class Insecta; order Lepidoptera; family Pyralidae; genus Rhodophaea; species Rhodophaea formosa. Next base: position 22,456,984 of record OY720209.1, read on the forward strand.
CTTAGTAATGACATTCATAATGTATAATTGTCGAACTGTCAAAACCTCGCAGAACTTGTACAATTCGAAGGTAGGGAAAAGAAAAGGTTTGAAGGTACATACTTTAAGGAGAGCTCTTTGAGCTCTTTCAAGTCTTATCATTATAGATTTGGAAGCACCACCCCAGGAACCTATACAATAATTTAGAAGAGACTGTGCTAATGCAAGGTATGTCATTTTTACAGTTTTTGGGTCAGCAACTAGTCTAAGTTTTTTAAAAATATATATTAATTTTCGAATTCTACCAGCCATAAGGTTGATATGGGATCTGAAATTTAGGTTCTGATCAATTATCACACCGAGGTATTTAACAGATTCAGAGGGTTGTAGTGGAGAGCAGGAGCACTCTGCGGAGGAGTCTTTAATAATGTGTGAATGTGGGACGATTGAAAGATGTTGTAAAATATTTTTATTAGAGACGAGGTTATAAATGGAAAAATTTACAAGTTGTGTTTTTTGGTAGTTGAGAGTTAAGAGGTTGTTTTGCAGCCATTCAACAACCAAGTCCAACCCGGACTGCGCGTAGCGATATGTATCTTGCCAGTTCTTAGAGGAAAACACTAGAGCAGTATCATCTGCGTACGATATAATTTTACAGTGTGGGATGTTCATGAGGAGGAGGTCGTTCATATAGACCAGGAAAAGAGTAGGGCCTATTATACTTCCCTGAGGGACGCCATATTCAATGGGTAGTTCAGAACTGTGCTGCTTGTTTACCGAGACACATTGAAATCTATCTGTCAAATAGCTCTCGAGTAGTTTTAGTTGATTTCCCCTTATACCGATAGATTCAAGCTTCCTTAGAAGAATAGGGATAGAAACCGAATCGAACGCTCAGTTGCGAATGACAACTTTGAGTTCACGCTGTTCACACTCGCACCTCACAGTTTACCGACCAAAAACATCAAACAATAAAATTTTATGAATATTACAACATTTTCGAGTACATTTTCTAAGTTGGTTGCTTATAACTTTTTAGTTTGTACTTAGTACTCAGCTCTGATAGTTTTCCTTAAAACTTCAGTATTTATGCTACTGCTGTAATTTTTTTCACGTATCCATATATAACCGTTTAGTAGATAGAGGGTGAGAGGGAGGGGAGGGACACTTACCTCTAACAAAAATTTGCACTTTAAAACCAAATATTTCGGAAACGAATCCCTAAATCGAAAAAAGGTGTTCTCAACCTCACAATATTTTTTAAAGACCTATTTAACAAGACCCAACACGATGGGTTTGTTTAGAAAAAAAAAATATTACTCCCCCTTTACTTGTATGAAATATTTTTCAAGATTTTTTTCTACCACTTTTTTGCCATGATTAATATACATGCTTATACCAAATTACAGCTTTCTAGTACTAATAGTCTCTGAGTAAAACCACGGACGGACAGACAGACAGACATGGCGAAACTATAAGGGTTCCTAGTTTACTACGGAACCCTAAAATGGTAGTTGTTGGAAAATACTTTTAATGATTCTGCGATCACCGGTTTCACCAATTATTATTGTCTCAATGATTTCAGTAATAACATTTAAAAGTAGTTCTCCATTGACCGACATTATCACAGGGACACGGTCATATCACAGTTTGCTTCCGATCAACTGAACAAGCAAACAACAAGTTTTACTTAACAAACAAAACCATTTTTTTAAAGTCTGCTAAAAAAATATTTTTCATAGTTGTAGGGTATTGGATGGTTTATCCGAACTAGTATTATAAATGAGAAAGTGAGTTTGTTTGTAATGCTTTCACGCCGTATCTACTGAACCGATCATCATGATAATTTCCATTCACATAGGTAAGGGTACTGAAAAGCCCCATAGGCTATATATCACGCGGGTGAAGCCGCGGGTAACAGCTAGTCACTACATATTATAAAACAAAGTCCTCCGCCGCGTCTGTCTGTCTGTCTGTTCGCGATAAACTCAAAAACTACTCTACGGATTTTCATACGGTTTTCACCAATAGATAGAGTGATTCACGAGGAAGGTTTTAAGGTATAATACATGCCCGGGCGCAGCCGGGTAGGGCTGCTAGTCTATTATAAATTATAGTAGCCAGGAGTCAGTATCCTACGGCTCAAGTGGACAACGGGGCTATCTCTATTTTGTGTGATTTGTCGCGATATATTAATTTACTTAACCCACTTTTACAAAATATTAACTAATTGTTAACAACAATTAGACCATCCTCTCATGCACGACTAACGCTTACGTCATAGATGTGTCGTTATTTTTGTTAATCTCGTATCTTGAGCGTTATTTTTAATATTTCACTTTCACTTCTCAAATGTAGACGAACTGCGGTCATATATACTGAAGTGGTATATACTGTGACAAGCGGTCATTTTGGTGTGGCTGTAACTGCGTTATAAAGTATTATATTGTCTTTAATGCAGAATTCTCAGCTTTCTTAGCAAAGTTTCACTTTGACTAAGTTCGTTTTTTCAAGATTAAAATAAAAAATAAAATAAATATATACGGACAAATCACACAGATTGAGCTAGCCCCAAAGTAAGTTCTAATGAAAGACTTGTGTTATGGGATACTAACTCAACGATACTATATTTTATAACAAATACATATAGATAAACATCCAAGACCCAGGTCAATCTGAAAAAGATCGTTTTCCATCTTGACCTGACCGGGGATCGAACCCGGGACCATCCGTGTCGCAGGCAGGCGTGATGACCGCTGCGCCACGGAGCTCCTACTTATGTAAGCCTCGCGAGGCTATCTCATACATCTAAAAAACGACTGGGTATATAAGTAGAATAGATTCTATATAATCCATCGTTTTTTAAATTTTTGAGGAGTTAATTTATAAGTTTTTCACATTCCTGCGGGAAAGTTATGAAACACCGAAATAAATAAAAAAAAAATACCCAAAAGTTGATCACCGTCCAATTAAAGTCGAACTCGTGATGAAAAAAAAAATATCCATGAATTGAGTCATCAAAAATAATCTATGTGATTTTGAACCCATCACAGATTTTCAGAATCAGTTGAGAAATGCAACCTGTGGAGGGTAACAGAAGGGCAAACATACCAAAGAAATTTCATTTCATTCTCAAACTGAAACAAAGACGCTACAAAATTTATAACCAGTGTCACTCAGGGTGATAATTATATGAATACCAAAAGTACCCCATACTTTTAAATTTGTTAAGGTATTTTAAGAGTTATGATGGAATAAATAATCTTTTTTGGGCTGCTGGGTTAAAACCAACAAACGTATGATGGTGGTTTTAACATCTCTATATAAATAGCTTCACCATGCGGTTGCAATTTGAGCTGCGCGGGCGCACTTTTTGGCGTTCAACTCTGACATTACGGATGTCTGTACTTTCTTTTGTTAAAATATTGGTATTTTAATGAGGCTTATAACCGTAGGTAGGTGTTTAAGTGATTACATGAATGAACTTAATAAGCAAATAAATATATTTGCTTATTAAGTTAAAAAGTCTGCTGGCGTGTGGTTTCCGGCAGAGTGGAATAAGGCCACTCCAAGTCTTCCCGTAAATGTTGTAGCAAGCGACTTAGGGAAAAGAAGCTAAACAAAGCTAAGAAACATTGAAGAGGCTTCTGTAACCCGTCTAGACAGTGTTGAGAATGTAGGCGAAATCCTCTGACTGCTCTGGCTAAGATATGTCACTTGTAGTACAAAGAGGGTCGTGCTTCTGCAGTGGACACTAAAAAATACCTTATTTATAAATAAATAAATATTGACAAATCACACAGATTGAGCTAGCCCCAAAGTAAGTTCTTATGAAAGACTTGTGTAATGGAATACTAACTCAACGATACTATATTTTATAACAAATACATATATAGATAAACATCCAAGACCCAGGTCAATCTGAAAGAGATCATTTTCCATCTTGACCTGACCGTGGATCGAACCCGGGACCTCCGTGTCGCAGGCAGGCGTGTTGACCGCTGCGCCACGGAGCTTAAGTTAAATACTCAGGTCATGATGGAAAACGATCATTTTCAGATTGGCCTGGATCTTGGATGTTTATTTATATAATAAGTATATTGTGCATATAGTATCGATGAGTAAGAATCCTACAACACAAGTTTACAACTTACTGTATTACGGCTAGTTGAAATTGTGTGATTTGTCCCTATATACTTGACGAGCTCCGTGGCGCAGTGGTTACCACGCCAGCCTGCGACACGGGGGTCCCGGGTTCGATCCCCGGTCAGGTCATGATGGAAAACTATCTTTTTCAGAGTGACCTGGGTCTTGGATGTTTATCTATATAATTATATATTATAAAATATAGTATCGTTGAGTTAGTATCCTGCGACACAAGTTCACAACTTACTGTGGGGCTAGCTTAATTTGTGTGATATGTCCTCTATATTTATTTATTTATTTATATTTTATATATTATTTGAGTATATCTCAGCAATGGTCAGGGATGTCATACCCAACTGCCTGTCCATTGCTTGCAGGTATACCATTGGGTATGCGAGCCCAGCCTCCTGAGCTACTTAAAAAAAACCAAATGGCAGCAGCGTCGGAACCGGGATAAACCAATCTTCGCTCACCTGCCCGTCTACCAAGCTTGGTGAGTATGGCAAAACCCCTCTTTGATGTAAATTGTCGGGGAAGGCCCGTGTCTAACAGTGGACTATTTGCGGCTGAGACGATAATATCACAGCAATATGCAAGATTCAATGGTTTATTTAAAATAGTACATACATACATACATACATACATAAGATCACGTCTTTATCCCTTGCGGGGTAGATAGAGCCACAGGTCATAAGACCCAACAGGCACGTTTAGCATATAAGTGGGCATTTAGATGGAAAAAGGAATGAAAATAGTGATGGGTTGCTAGCCGCATCGCCTATTGGTATGATTCCTTATGATTTTGCCCTCCCCTCGACCGACTTTTACGGTCTGCGCGGGATGAGAAGCAGCTGATTCATTCTAAGTTTTTTCTTTGCCCCCAAACCAGACCCTTATTAATTGTCATACTGTTTACAATTTTAAAAACAAGAAGTGTTTTGTTGACGTCAATAATTTCCTTATTGCTAAGTTCAGACCGCTTCCTAAGCGGAGTGCAGATGAAGCGGCAACTAACTGCACAGCGCATTTTCTCCAAGTGACGTCAACTCACAAATTTTAGTTATTTTAGTATGTGCAGTTAGTTCACTTGGATTGTAAGGAATTAACATTTCGATATATTATATCCGTTATTTATAAGTTTCAGAGGTCGTTTAACTAAATTAAGAACTATGTAAGTATCATCATCATCATCATCAGGTCCTTCTAGTCTCCACTGCAGGAGCACGACCCTCTCTGTACTACCAGAGCCATATACTAGCCTGAGTAGTCAGAGGATTTGGCCTACGCTCTCCACGCTGGCCAGACGGGTTGGAGACGTCTCTTTGATGTTAATAAGCTTTGTTTAGCTTGTGTTTCCTTAGTCGCCTTTTACGACATCCACAAGATGACTTGGAGTGGTCCTATTCTACTCTGCCGGGAACCACTCGGCCGATGTAAGTGTCGTCAGTAATGAATGATGAAACATTTAAATTATCTCCATTTTATCTTAAAACTGATTTCAATTAAAAGATAATAACTAATTTACGACCACCTACCGTATATGAATTAATTATGACATCAAAATGGCGGATTTTGACACTGCCTTTTAAGTCGGTCGACTGAGTTTGTTGTATATAATATGTTGATAACAACCCGTCCAATCGTTAAAGTGGTGACTCAGCCCGTCAATAGGAATAACTTTTCCTTTGGGACTCATGCTGGAATTTCTAAACAATTTCAAGGCCCCACACTAGCCACACTAGCGTCGCCAATAATTTTATTCTAAATACTTTATAAATAGAAAGAAATTCAAGAATGTTAATCATATAAGCCTGTTACCTGAAGTATTTTTGGAAACATGTTTTAATATTATCAGAATCATTCATTAAGAGAATTACTGATTACCGCCAAAGACGGCCGTTTCAGGCGGTACTCAATAGTTCTCTTAATGACTGATTCACATAATATTAAAACATGATTCCAAAAATACTTTAGGTTATTTACTAATGCTTATATGATTAACATTCTTGAATTTCTTTGTATTTATAAAGTATTAGGAATAAAATTATTGGCGTCGTTAGTGTGCTTAGTGTGGGCCCTTAACGGAAATGTCAATTTTTGATTGTAAAATTTGTTTATATTTGCGGTCTGATTTGCCCCTGGATTTGACAGGGTTTTATTATCATATGGTGTATGTTAGAGGTACATTATATTTCTATTTTATATAATCTCTTCTTCATGACGAGCTCCGTGGCGCAGCGGTCAACACGCCGGCCTGTGACACGGAAGGTCCCGGGTTCGATCCCCGGTCAGGTCAAGATGAAAAATGGTTTTTTCAGATTGTCCTGGGTCTTGGATGTTTATCTATATATGTATTTATTATAAAATATAGTATCGTTGAGTTAGTATCCCATAACACAAGTCTTACTTAAGAACTTACTTTGAGGCTAGCTCAATCTGTGTGATTTGTCCGTATATATTTATTTATTTATTTATTTATATATTTTATTTATGTCAGCGAATTTTTTTGATAATTATGATAAAAAATAAACAGGTAAAATTTTGAAGCAATTGAAAGTAAAAGTCTTTAAAATCTTAAATGTCCCTTGTAGCCTAGAAACTAGTCTATGTAAATGTGACCAGGAATAGTAGAATGGCAACAAATTATAATAATTTCCCAATAGAAATGCGACCGACTTCATTAATTGATTGAACTTTGACATCTATTTTGTTCGCAACATATTTTAATTTTTGCAATTTGAATACTAATACCTACTTTTATGTTAATCTAGAAATTAACGACATTACAATCCAAGTGACCCGTATACTTTTGTTAAAAATATTTAACATCTATTAATATCCAAAATATGATTCATCAAAATTTCCACTGAAAACTTATCCACAACATGCTTAATTTAAAAAATCACAGGTAATTTATAATTTTTTTTTTTTTTTGTTATTTTTTTTTTTAATTTAAGACAAATTTAATCAATTAATCTCATTATAAGAACAGCAAAAAATAAAAGTTAAACTAAAACTACTATTTACAAATAAAATAGGCCTGGCAGCTCGTTGCCCCGTGGTAGCGTGCCCAGAAGGCTGGCAGCATTGCCACGTTGTATGGCAATGCTAATCTTTTGGCCAAAATATAAGCCAGCCCTCTGGTCATGAGACACCTCTATTAATTTTTTGGCGATGGCATTGAATAATTTATGTGCCGAGGGTCCCCACGGCCCTAGAGTTTCAACCCCAAACGGTTCAAATATATAATTGTTGCCAATACATTCATATTTGCGCCGTTTGAGGTTTTCCGCCGCCGCCGCTGCTGTGCCGGCTTTTGATCCTGTGACCGGGAGGTGAGACGTCGCCAGAGTATCGACGCAAGTAGCGTCCCATACCAGGGGCCGCCCCAACCTCCAAGGCACAAGAGTCATCCCATCCGGTCTCTTGCCATCATCCCTAGCCAATCCGTTTGGTTCTAAAACGGATGGCATGTTGATGGTAGCAAGAGCCCGATGGATTAAATTGTTTAGGGCGGCGTGGCGTCCTAAACGACCGGCACTTTTGCGGCAAGACAGACCATGGTGACCCAAGTCATCAACGCCATCGCCGCAAGGGCAACGATGTGGCACCGTACAAATGGCACCTAGTCTCAGGGCAGCTGCCAGGCGAAAAGTTTCGTCATCCAATAAGGTACCAAGGTTGGCAGATGGTAGGGTTTGAAGCCAAAGCCCGGACTCCCATTCGGCGGCAGCTAGAAGACGGGCTCGCTCTGAAGCACTACCAGATGACTGTAATAAATTAATCTGGGCTAAACTGCAAAGCGGCCCGTCCCACAGCCTTTGCGAGGACGGAAAATCCGGAATTTTAGAATTTGGACACATCATTGACCAAGCATTAATGGCCTCCAACTTGTGACTTATTTCAAAGTCAGGATTGTCCAGAATTCTTTTATAAATTTCTTCGATACTGTGTATAGAGGACAAAAATGCTGGTAATGCAATACTGGAAATTTTGCGGATACCTAAGCCACCGTACCTAACAGGCAAAGAGGCTTGGTCCCAATTGTGTTCATCCAAATTTATATTCAAAATAGTCGAAACGGAATTTTGGATAAGGGTGTCAAGATTTTGGAGTAATAAAGAGTGTCTCCAGAAAGGGCTGCAACGCAGGTTATAAGTAAAATTTGGACTAAAAAGGCAATATCTTACAATAGTAAAAGCAAAATGTGTTTGTATTTCTAAAAGGCGCTGTAAAGCCAGGTTAAAATTTTGAATTTTTTCTTCTGTAAATTTTGAAAAGGACTCCTCAAAGATTGGAGAACCTAGTAGGCGTAAAGAGGATTGTCTAGAATTTTAATACCCGGTGCAATCGACCGAAACCTTGATATAATATTGTCTTTATTATCGCAGGTATCGGTCAAAAAAAGTTCACATTTTTTAAAATTAAAATCTAAGCCGATCTTGTGGAATTCATCGGTTAAAAGTTGGAAGTCACTCAAAACAATGTGAGGAGCTGAAGATAAACAGCCATCATCGAGAAACCATGCGTTAAATTTTGAATTTAGTTTTTCTAGGATTGGGTGGATAGCGAGGCTAAAGATAGCTGGCCCTAGAGGATCACCTTGCTGGCAGCCTACACAGGACAAAATTAAGTTATCTTTAAACATCAATTTAGAATTTATACTGTAGCATTGCCAGATATAATTATACACAAATGGAATTTTGTTTTTTACCTGTGTTAGCAAGGCAGTCCTATCCACCGAGTTAAATGCGTTTTTTATATCCACCTTTAACAAGACTTGACCCTTTTTATGCTCTAAGAAGCTTCTCAATGAGTGAACGGCGGCTTCACACCCACCCTTAGAACCAAATCCTAGTTGTACTGGTTGCAAATAGGTCCTTAGAATGGGTGTGATAGCCTTACAGCATATTTTAGACGCCAATCGTCGATAAGAAGTCCCTACCGCGATTGGCCTTATGCCGCCGTCTTTCTTCTTAAGAGCACATAAATTTGCGCCATAGAGAATGCAACATACCTCCGGGACTACCTTTCCAGAGAGCATGAAGTTCATCAAAGCTGTGAGGGCCCTGAGGAGGGTCTCGCCAGCAGTCCCGGTATTGTTTCCCACGAGGTCTTTCAAGTGTTGTGGGGAGAGACCGTCGAGGCCGCCAGCCGAACCACTCCTAAAAGACATCACTGCTTGAAGAACATCATCTGGAGAGGCAGTTAATGGGGTATATTGATCATCTGACGGGCTTGGTACATCAAGTCCTGTTGAAGGTGGATGCCTTTCTCGCAAAGCGGAAAGCGTTTCCGGGGAATTGGGAGCAATGGCGTCGTCGGAAAATAACATCCTCGCAGCTCCTTTTATGTCACCTTCGCTTATTTTGGACTCTACATGGGTCTTTAGGCTTTTCGAAACAAAATTTACTACAAAATTTTGGTATGGCAGGGGCTGTCTATTTGAACAATTTTCTTTGATTCTATTGGTGAGGGACTGCTTTGAGGTAGTCGAGTTTTCTTTTTTTATATGAAGTATCCGATAAGGGAAGGTGAGTAAATGCTCCCAACTTTCAGGGGTGTTGTGCGCCAAGGTACTATGAATTTCAGAACATAATGTTTCTGCTACCGAGATACGTGCGCCTTTGGGAATTCTTTTAATAATAGGTATGCTATGTTTTAAATTTGAAAGAATCTTATCAAAAGGTATAAAAACACGGGTTGATATCGGAGGTGGAATAGGTGTAATATTGGATGGACAGAGAGGCCTGCTCCTGTGAACCTTAGATAAATGAATATTTAGGCCTCTTTGTCCTTTAAAAAACCGAGGTTGGGAGCATTCAGTACATTGAATGTAGGACTGTGCCGAGGATGTTTCAACATGCACCTCATTGGACAACGTATCTGCACTATTCTGCATAGTAATGAAAACTTACACTAACCTTAAAAATATACAAAAAATACCACCAAAAACCAGAAAACACACAATATTTACAAAAATACCAAATAAAAATGACGTTTGTCGTTCAATCACTTTGAAGCTCAGTTGAAGATGCTTTGCGCATGTGTATTGTCTCCACTTCATAGAGAGAGACCACGAGACCACGCCGTATGCACAGGATGGTGACATTTTGCTTGGCGGGGCGCCGCGCGCCGCCGCCCGCCGCTCTTCTTATTTGACAAACTCAACGAGTCAACTCATACGAGCATACGAAAAATTGTGACAAATTGGCCATAAAGCCTCTGCGATGAAGTCCAAATGACTGAAAGTCTCTCAATGTACAAAAACTATCGTTTCTGGAAAGATATCTTCAATTTTAAATAATATTTTAATTGGAAAAATTTTATAGATGCATTTGACAGGATGCTTTTTTTTTTTTTTTTTTTTTTATAATTGTTTACAACATGTCAAAAACATTAGGAAAATACAGCAACATGTTTCTTAAAAAAACTTCGCAGAGTACAGAGACAGTAAGTCGTACTAAAAGCTGTGATTTAGCGGTAGTAGGTATGTATATGACCACTAAGTGGTGATGAAATGAAATAAAAAAAAAAAGTGTTTTCTTCCATATTTAGTAATTAGTAAAATAAGAATGAATAGGTTACTATTTCACACATTGTTCATGAGCACGAGCATATATATGACACCAAACTACACTAATTTAATGTTATAAATTCCACTAAAATCAATAAGCAAAAATTATCACCAACTAAACCCCTTGACTTGAGTCCGTATTATTATGTTGATTGTTACATCATAGTGACATTAGCAATTGGGAATAACGGTGCGTAAGCGCACACTATTTAGCACTTTTAGCGAAAATTTGCAAACAAAAAAAATGTAAATCATCATGACTTTGACATTTGCACCATTTCACTTTCACTCACACTTACAAGTATTGAAGAAAAGTGGCGTAAGTATGCACACTTATGAACAAGTACTGTCATTATTTGACGAGGGATAAAAATGAAGGAATACTGTTTTTCTCGCTTTGATTACTCGCTCACAACTGTCAATGCCTGTTGTTTGTTTGTTGTTTTTCGTGTTTGTAAGTGGCCAACACTGGTGTTAGATTTTTTAAGGTGCCTTTTTTTGTATAAAAACAACTAAGTTGGCACACAGCCATATGACCCACATGATAGACAGACTATTAACGACTAAGCATTTTAGGGGCACGAAGGGCAACAAATACTGGCCAGTGAATCGAATCCGGGACGATTCATAGGCGCTTGCGGCACCACTGAGCTACAGAGATCGACAAATGATAGTAGTAATGATGACGTCGAAGCAAGTAACCTACAAACCCACATGACATCGGGAAATAAAGTGACCCCTCATTTTCCGCATTGCAATAATTAAGAGTGTTATGCTCGCTATTGTCTGTTGATTAGAATGCAGCTGCCGGAATGCAGTTTATGTAACTCTAAGATTATCTGTGCATATATACATAATTTATTCTGAATCTTGTTTGAAGTTTTAGCAACAGGATAACCGTTCAATTTCTACTGGGTTTTAATGTCCTGGGTGCAATACCCTAGAGTATTCCTTAAAGGGGCAAATCAGCCCGTCAATATGAACCAATTTTCGTATGAAAATAATTATGTTCACACAAAAAAAATGGCATTTTTATACAAATTGCATATCAGGAATATCTTTTTGTAGTTGTTCCCAGTCTTGAGAGGAAAAATTGTTCTTACTGATATGCCGAGTCAAACCACAAGACTGATATAAAAATTCTTTCATCAATAAGAAGCTACATTATTACGAGTAATATCAATAAAAACTGGAAAAGAACTCTGCAATGCTGTCATTTAACCATGCGGCCTACCTTGGAGCAAGTCTTAATTTGGTGCAATATTTTTGTATGAATTTAGCAGTTTATACATAGGTACATTTTATAACGTCTTTATCCTTCGCAGGGAAAAGAAAGTTATTAAATCTAAAAGGTATGTTTTGCGTGTTGGAGGGCACGTAGGTGGAGACTGAAATCAAAATAGTAATGAATTGCTAGCTCCATTTCCTATTGACGTTATTTATTAGATTTACGCCTAATCCCTTGACTGGCTTTTACGGTCTGCAGGAAGAAAAGCATATATTGTCTTTGACCTCGCATATCTCCGCAGACACACAGCATTGCAACGAAAGTAATAGTTACAAATGATGAAATCAAAGATTTGAGCAGTCTCTACATATGCACAGCTTTGCAACAAATTAAATTTAAAATTTAAAACAAATGAGCACATAATTACAAATGAGCACTCATTTACAAATAATATATTTTTAGTAATTAATACACAAATGGAATCCGGACGTCTGCTCGCGACAACTTAATAAGAATTTAATCAGCATTAATATTGCATTATTTCACTTCTGTTGTCGTAATTTTATTTAATTTAATTGTTAAAAGGACACGTGAAATATTCAATGGTTTGCATTTAATATGCTTTACAGAATGCAGAAAGATGAATACTGATATTATGTGGGCAGATATTTACGTAATTTTTGACCGTTCTTAATTTAGTTTCGTAAATTAACTTATTAGTGTGTATTATTTATGTGCGAACAAATGTAAAAAATTAAATATACATACATACAGTTACGAATAGGGCACACATATTTAGAATCTGGTATAGACGCATATACAAAAATCTGTCAATATTACACACATAGATATAAAAAACTAATACATACTTACTGGCAATTACTGGTTGAATTAGTAACCGCCTTTTAATTGATATTTGTTTGCATGCAAAACATGCATTAAGGGTGCTCCTTGGCCATTTCGACTATGTTTAACCTCTATTAAAATGGTCAAACATAAAGCACCCATAAAAAAAACATATATACATCGAGCTCCGTGACGCAGCGGTTACCACGCCAGCCTGCGACACGGGGGTCCCGGGTTCGATCCCCGGTCAGGTCATGAAGGAAAACGATTTTTTTTTTTTTCAGATTGACCTGGGTCTTGGATGTTTATCTATATATGTATTTGTTATAAAATATAGTATCGTTGAGTTAGTACCCCATAACACAAGTCTTTCAAGATTCAAGATTCAATCGTTTATTTAATATAGGTTTCTTTGAACACTTATTAATTGTCATATTTGTGTTTACAATTTTTACAACAAAAAAATTTTGTTGACGTCTATGATTACTTATGGCTAAGTTTAGGCCTTTCTTAAGAACTTACTTTGGGGCTAACTCAATCTTTGTGATTTGTCCGTATATTATTTATTATATTGTAGAATGGTTTTTAATCTTAACTTGCTGAGGAGGACTTTATTCTAAAAATCATAGTTTTCTAGAAAAAAAAAAGTACCACGTATATTGATTTTTATTGCAAATATTCATTAACTACGTAACTCTTTATCTTAAAGTCATGCAATTTTATTTTCAATACAATACCAGTCAACCTACAAACTCTCCCGAAGAATTTTTATTTTACAGATTATTCTTCTTTTTAATATTAAATTTATGTTATTTAATAAATTGAATGCGCACGGGCGACGGGCAGCAGCTGACTTTCTGTCTGACGGGGAACTAAGGTTCAAAACTCGGCCCATGTCCTGAAGGTCATTGGCACATGTACGAGCCTTAACATTATCTTTTAGACAATCCGATGCCCCGCTAAGGCAAATTCATGACACATCCTCTAAATCAAACACGACTGAAAATAATGGATCTCGTTAGTAAAGATTTATTAAGTAAAAAATGAAATGCTATATCATCTTAGACATATGCAAATTACTTAACAATAGTCAGCCTTGGTAAGTAGAGTGTAAAGATTAAGTTACTAGGGTTCCGTATCAAAATTGTTAAAGAATCTCTGGGGTTCGGTCATGGTCACCTAGGTGAAGAGTGACAGGGGTTTTCTTCGTCTTCTCGCTTCCTCATCTGAGTATTTTCCCGGTTGCATCCTAAAATGTGGTGCATTGGATCCTGGAGTCATAATGTCATAATTCAAATCAAACTTTGTTCCGCTCGCCAGCCGCTTGCCCATCTCCGTATCCTTTTAAATTATTTTTGTAAACCAAATAATAATACTGAAAAATAATTGACGTCCAAAAAGCAGAGAGCCGTCGTTTCTCCTGTCTAATGTTTATAAAACAAAGATTTATTGCGGTTTACAAAAATTACTTATTTCAAAAAAACTACTAATTATATCTCATTCACACCAATTTTCGTAGAAAGTGTTCATTGAGATCTAAAGCATTTATTTTCACTCTTTTATTTCACAAGTCTGCGACACGGAAGTCCCGGGTTCGATCTCCGGTCAGGACAAGATGGAAAATGATCTTTTTTAGATTGACCTGGGTCTTGGATGTTTATCTAAATAAGTATCTATTACAAAATATAGTATCGTTGAGTTAGTATCCCATAACACAAGTCTCGAACTTACTTTAAGGCTAGCTCAATCTGTGTGATTTGTCCCTATATATTTATTTATTTAATTTATTATTTAATTAAAAGTTAAAAAGAGGTATAAAATATAAAAATCGTAGCGCAGTTTACAGAATGCATCTTTCTACAAAATTTCAACTGTGTAGTCTCAATAGTTTCAGAATGAAATGGCTTTATCATATGGAGAGACAGACAGAAATGACGAATCTATAAGGGTCCCGTTTTTTGCCAGTAGGCTATGGAGCCCTAAAAAAGAAGAGAACCCTCGGTTCTCGTGTTTAACTTGCACTTGGCCGCTTGCCTCATCTCCGTATCCTTTCAAAACGAATGAATTTCATGAACTTAATAAAAGATAATGAAAAATTATGCGTCCAATACATATTATCGCGTCTTTGTATGCCTATCAAGACAGAACTTAAGGTCATAAAACCCATAGGCCACGTTTAGCGTATGACTGGGCGTTAAGGTGGAAAGCGGAAGCAAAATAGTGATGGGTTGCTAGCCGCATCGCCTATTGATGTGATCGCTTATATTTTTGCCCAATCCCTTGATTGGCTTTTAAGGCCTGCGCGAGAAGAAAAGCAGTTAGAATATTCTATGTTTTTCTTCCGTCCCAAACCAACATGACAAATGATTGACGTCCAAAAAAACCGGCTAAGTGCGTGTCAGGCCACGCGCAGTATAGGGTTCCGTAGTTGCGAATGACAACTTTGAGTTCACACTGTTTACACTCGCACCTGACAGTTTAGCGACCAAAAACATCTAACAATAAAGATTGTATGAAATTTTACATTTTCTAGTACATTTTATAAGTTGGTTGCCTATAACTTTTTAGCTTGTACTTAGTACCCAGCTCTGATAGTTTTTATTTCAACTTCAGTATATATACTACTGCTGTAATTTTTTTCACGTATCTATATATAACCGTTTAGCAGATAGAGGGGGGGGGGGGGGGGGGACACGTACCTCTAACAAAAATTTGCACTTTAAAACCAAATATTTCGGAAAAGGATCCCTAAATCGAAAAATGGTGTTCTCAACCTCACAATAGTTTTGAAAGACCTTTTTAACGATACCCCACACGATGGGTAAGTAGAGAAAGAAAAATTAGTCCCCCACTTTACTTGTAAAGGAGCAACCCAAAAAAAAATTTTTTTTCAAGATTTTTTTCTACGACTTTTTTGCCATGATTAATATACATACCCATACCAAATTACAGCTTTCTAGTACTTATAGTCTCTGAGTAAAACCGCGGACGTACAGACAGACAGACAGAGCAGACAGTTTACTACGGAACCCTAAAAAGCACAGAACCGTCTGTTCTCGTGTCCAAGTCGCACTTGGCCGATTGCCTCATCGCCATATCATAACAAAACGATTAAATTTAAAATATATTGTAAAATCATCATCATCATTGGGTTTTCTTTTCCTTTAGAACTCCACTGCAGGAGCATGACCCTCTCTGTACTACCAGAGCCATATATTAGCTAGAGCAATCAGAGGATTTGGCCTACACTCTCCACGCTGGCCAGACGGGTTGGAGAAGTTTGTGATGTTTATAGGCTTCGTTAAGCTTGTGTTTCCTAAGTCGCCTTCTACGACATCGACGGAAAGACTTGGAGTGGTCCTATTCTACTCTGCCGGGAACCACACGGTAAACCATACGGTGCTGTAAAATAGTTGATGCCGAAACAAGCTGTGAACCATCGGTTCTCCTGTCCAACTCGCACTTGGCAGATTGCCTCATCTCCGTATCCTTTCAAAACGAATCAATTTCGACATTTCGATTCGTAATGCAGAGATTGTTTTAAGAGTTGCATTTAGAAAAGTCCATTATTCCGATGCAGCTCCGGTTTTGTAAGAATTTGAGTCTAGTGTGGGCAATGGGTGTACTGACTGGGCCAATATGTTAGGCAATGCCTCTCCTTGGTAAAATATTCATATACATGGCGAAATTTTGATCGTTCCCTTAAAGGGGTGATTCAGCCCGTCGATATGAACCATTTTTCCTATGGGACCAATGCTGGAAACTCAAATTTTATTTCGACATTTTCATACAAAAGTGTTCAGCCGCCCGGGCAATTTGTATAGGAATGTCGAAATTTTTTTCGAGTTACAGCATTTGTCCCACTGGAAAAGTTGTTTATATTGACAGGCTGAATCACCCCTTTAATGGTCCGGAACGATCAAAATTTCGCCATGTATATTACCAGCAGCTATTCCAAGTTTTGTTAATATTAATAATAATGTGCTTGAAGAACGAAAGTTCAAACTAGGACTATTTAAAAATAATTTAATACTGAACTGTTAAATATGCTTTTTAATCCACTCCAAGTCTTCCCGTAGGTGACGTAGAAGGTGACTTAGGAAACACGAGCTGAACAAAGTTTATAAACACCAAAAAGATCTCTCCAACCTGTCCAAGTCTGGCCAGCGTGGAGAGTGTAGGCCAAATCCTCTGACTGCTCTTGCTAATATATGGCTCTGGTAGTACAGCCAGGGTGACATGTACCTGCTCTGGAGACTAAAAATGATCGATAACTCAAGAAATATACAAATTACGTAGGCTGAATAATTTATAGCATTTTTTTTTAATTATTTTGTTTTCTGCAGCATTGGTCTTAACGGAAAAGTTTTTTATATTGACGGAATGAGAAGGGTGATTTTCAATTTTATTTTTGCAATAGTATAAAAATAAGTATGTTAAATATAATTTAGTACCAATAGGTTACTATTGGTACTAACCAAGAATATATATTTGTAAATAAGAACTCGACTAAAAAAATCAATCAATAAAATTAAACTAATCCATCAATCAAACTCGACTCGTTTTAAAAAGTACATTTTAGGCAATTTATTATACATTGAGTAAGAACTCAAATCACAAGTGTTTCCATCAAAATTATAATTATACATTGATATCCGAATACGTAACCGGATAATTTGAGTAGCAATTGATCGATGCTACGTCTATACTTTTTTGACAGCTCTTGAGGTTTGACGCAATGATTTTGGATTTATGGATTATTAATATGTTTTCGATTACATTTTCACGAAGTATACGATATGGTATGTGACCGTGAGTAATGTTTTTGTAAGTGACCAACACAGTGTCAGATGTTAAAAGCATTGAAGGTGTTCTGAAGTGTTCTGTTAATAATTATGAACAATTTTTTTACTATTGGCCTAATGCTGGGAATTATAAAAAATATATATTTTTCGAATTTTCAGCTTTAGTCTCATAGGACAAGTAATTTTAAGAACCTTGCAGAGTTTTATTAAAATATTGTAGAATCACCAATTATACCCATTTCTAATACTCCCAGTTATAAATGGTTATAATGCAGATAAAGAACTGTACCTGACCTGAAGTAAAAGTGCATAATATATATGTATGATAAGACATAAAAAAAATTCAACGGAAAGGGTCATAATAAGAACAATCATAAAATGGAGCAATCCCACTCTCACGACTCTAAAATAATTCCTCAACATCTTTATTGAAGCAATAAAATCGATTTCTCAACGATAAAAACAAAATAACCATAGAATGACCAAAAATGTGTTCGGAGTACCGTTTATCTATCATTACCGGCCAATATGAGGTTACGTAAACCTCATTTGTTTACAAACTAGCTCTTTTGATATCATTTTCGTTTTTGGAAATATAAGAAATTTGTTTTAACCTGAAAGCAAATTTTATGACTCTCACTTCAAATTACCAACCATATTTTACAAAATAAAACATGTTTTTGTCGTTTTTTATTTTGCCTGTTGGTTCCCAACAGAGAATAGGACTACTCCAAGTCTTCCCGTGGATGTCGAAGAGGACTTTGGAAACACATGCTAAAAAGTTATTAACATCAAAGAGACCTCTGCAACGTCTGGCTTACGTGGAGAGTGTAGGCCAAATCCACTAACTGCTCTGGCTCATACTCGTATACCTATGCCTCTGGTAGAAGAGAGAGTGTTGTGCTCCTGCAGTGGAGACTAAAAAAGTCCTGATGCAACAGAAAAAAGAAAAATAAGTCATCACTATTGATGACTTATTTTTCAATCAGATGATGTTTTGGCATAGTTATTCTTTAGTACACTATCATACCGTGACAAGTTAACAACTTAGTGAGCGGCTAGCTCAATTTGCGTGGCTTGTTCTTATGTACGTATATTAAATAATAAAATAAATACATACGGACAAATCACACAGATTGAGCTAGCCCCAAAGTAAGTTCGAGACTTCTGTTATGGGATACTAACTCAACGATAGTATACTTTATAACAAATACATACATAGATAAACATCCAAGACCCAGGTCAATCTGAAAAAGATCATTTTTCCATCTTGACCTGACCGGGGATTTTTTAGAACCTTCATCATCTTAGGGTTCACTCCAAGGGTTTCGAAGCAATAAATTCAGAATAATAGATATTAATTAATTTGCCGTGTGGTTTTCAGCAGAGGTGAATAGGACCACTCCAAGTCTTCCCGTGGATGTCGTAAAAGGCGACTAAGGAAACCCAAGCTAAACAAAGCTTATAAACACCACAGACACCTCTCCAACCCGTCTGGCCAGCGTGGAGAATGAAGGCCAAATCCTCTGACTACTCTGGCTAATATATGGCTCTGGTAGTACAGAGAGGGTCGTGCTCCTGCAGTGGAGACTAAAAGACCTGATGATGATGATGAATAGATATGAAGTTGGCAAGTATTAACTTAGTTTGTACCTGTTTATATAGGTACGTTTATTGCAACGAAATGTGAAAGTACCAAAACAACCATATGTTACGTACTTATACTCACATGCAGACACACCTGTCCAGATGCTAATCAATATATGTACCTATCAGATGATTGATCACTTCATCTTGTCTCGATGTTTCTCATGGAGCAGATAATGTATCTAGTAGTATGTAGTATTTCCAGGTTGTGATTAAATTTATTGTAA
The DNA here is from genome assembly GCA_963082605.1 of Rhodophaea formosa. Classification (NCBI taxonomy): domain Eukaryota; kingdom Metazoa; phylum Arthropoda; class Insecta; order Lepidoptera; family Pyralidae; genus Rhodophaea; species Rhodophaea formosa. Next base: position 22,476,439 of record OY720209.1, read on the forward strand.
TCAGCAAAAAAGTTTACTTACATTTAAAAGTCTACGTAATTAGAAAATAATAATTTGATCACTTGGCAAGGCAATAAATAAAATTATTGATACTTAAAAACTAATTGTAAATTTTTAATAGATATGAATCTATAAACAAATTACAATCAGTTTTTATTTGGACTGCCAGCTAATATTTTACGGAATTTTTAATTGCATCTATATATTTTACGGATTTTTATTTGAATTTTTTATACTATGTATTTTTTAACACCTGAAAGAATACCATGAAGCACCGAGAAAAATGAAAAGAAAGAGAGGAGGCTTTTGCCCAGAAAAAAGTAATGTAAAATATTACACGTATGCTAACATTTTTTGTTCTAAATAAAAATTTATTTTTATGTGGAGTCTGTTAAAAGACAATTTATTTTCATGTCAGTGCATTCTACGACCTGTCTAGATAAAAAATCAATATGCATATCAACTTGATCACTTCTTCTCATCTCGACGTTTCTCACGCAGTAATTTCGCGTTCAACTTATTAACATATGGCAGAACTGTATTGTGTAACCGTTGTGAATGATTTATTAAAATATTCAAACGCTTATGAATTATTTATTTACGTGTACGAGTAATTGCACTGTCTCTGCGGACCAATTGTTAACATGCCAGCCTACGGAACGAAGGCTGGTTCGAATCCAGGTGCAGGTCTGCGGTTCTGGAGCTTGGACGGTTGAAGTCAGGCAGGCAGCCGGCCGCATAACCTTTCGCCAAATCAGCCAGTATGAACCCGCCAGTTAATGTATGTTAGACAGTTAGTTATAAAAGAAACCTTTGTTAAATATACATATTAAATTTGATTAAAATATTCTGTTCTGTGGTATCACTACTACGGTCTCTCTCTCTGTCCCTCCCTACCATAGTAATGAACATTTTATATGTGTAAAACTTCATCATCATCATCAGCCTATTGCAGACTGCTGCCGTCCGCCATAGTGCACGATCTTCCGCTTTCCTCATCCAGCCACTACGAACGACTTTTCTCAGGTCATCGGCCCATCTAGAAGAGGGACGTCCCACACTACGTTTGAGGAGACGTGTTTTGACGTATCCTCAGTCCACATGTCTAGTTTTTAAGGTTAAGTTGACGTCGATTGAAAAAAAGCGCTGTGCAGTTTAATGCTGCATCTTCTGCACGCCGCTTTGGAAGTGGTGTAATGGCCGTAAGTAAATTTCTATGGTCAACAAGTTTTCAGTAGTAAATGATGCATTATGTATGACAATTAATAAGTGTTCTACGAAACCTATATTAAATAAACATTAATGTGTAAAACTTACCTACTACAAATTGTGATGTCATTACCATAAACTGGTTGTAGCCATTCGGCCACCATCAGCCGTCACCCATAAACCCACTAACATGGCGGTCAATGGCACAAACCGCTGCGATACATACTAACGCACGCACCGTGTTGAAAGTGAGAGCGATCCTTTTACTCTACGATACAACAGCAACATTTAAATAAATAAATATGGACAAATCACATAAATTAAGCTAGCCCTACAGTTAGTTATGAACTTATGTCGAAGGATACTAACTCAACGATGCTATGTATATTTTTTTAATGATACATACTCGTATATAGATGAACATCTAAGATCCAGCTCAATTTGAAAAAGATTATTTTCCATCATGACCTAAACGGGGATCGAACCCGGGACCACTAGTATCGCAGGCTAGCGTGTTAACTGCTGCGCCACGGTGGTCGCCGAAATTTAGACAATCAAGGGAATGGTTTAATCAATAAGATAATTAAGAGTACTCGTTTGGTAAAATCCTCAGAATAAGATAAATAAATATAGGATAAATCTCACAGTATTAACTAGCCCTTAAAAGTGTTCAGCCACCCGGTAATTTATATGAAAATGTTGTATTATTTTTTCGAATTTCCAACATTAGTCCCATTAGAAAATATTGACGCGCTGATTCGCCTATTCGAGGATAGGAAAGGGTTTTATTCATGTGTTGTATATACGTATAGATAAACGTCCAAGACCCAAATCAATCTGAAAAAGACAATTTCTATATTGACCAGACCAAATATGAACAATCTTTTATATTTTACCTTTTACGTTAACGAATATTTAGTTTCAATTTCGATAACGATTTCAGTTTTGCAAGCGTAACTTGGAGTAGATCGTTGATGTCGTTTGTTAGGGAAACGGCCGCTAAAGTTGGACTGTGTTGATTCTGTTGCACTAAGTAGGTATATTTTAATAAATTGGTTTTCAGTGATACATTTCTTTAAAAAGTATACCTGCAATATTACATTCTGAATTTATTAATAAAAAAACTATCAGAATCCTTTGAAATAGTAGTATATTTTTTTCTTAAATATTATAAGTACATTATAACTACCAAGCTGTTGACCATAAGGACGCTTTTATTAATAATTTTAATTCCAATGAACAATAATAAAATAAAACAAATCTGGGACCGTTTGCTTATGGGTCGAACTCTTAGACCACTGAGCCGTTGACTCATTAATTTTTGAAAGGACTATGTAGCTACGAGTAGCTCTTAGTGAGCTTCCGCTACTTCACCAGACTTTTTCAGGTAAAGGCAGAGTGCCCTCAACCTGTAAAGCAAACAGCACTAAAGGGCCCCAGACAGGTACACACCTCAGCTTTGGACGTTGCCAAGGCAAACAGCAAATTAACTCTCATACGCCTGATGTGCCACAATTTGCATGAATATCAAATGATTTGATAAAACTGTTTCATTATATAATTCTCAAATGGTTCTGTTTAGTGGACGCGTTAGACATTGTGCAAACTTGCACTTACCCGACTTGGCACGTAGAGGTTGTGTTAACACGACATTGGGAAATAATTTAATATTTATATCATAAGACAAGCGTTTGCCTGAGGCTATGTTTGATGTACACTACTCATGTTTCATCATGTGAAAACATACTGTAATGGTGCGATGGGCGGAATATAAAATGTGATATTAGCATCCTATACATCTTTTATACATTGTTCTTATCGTTTCAATGATTTACTACTACTTGTATGAAATTAATATTACGTTTGGCTAATTCTCAGGCCTTGAATGAAGTACTCGACTCCAACTATAAACACCTCTCGTATTTTAATAGGTCGGGGAAAAAGTAATTTCGTATTTTTATGTGTAAAGTTGTAATCAAATATCTTTGGTAATGTTGTATGTATCTGGCTGATTTAAATACCATCTGAAAGGTAAAATTTTCAAGAATTATATAGAAATGTACAAAATATTTTCCCTTAATTTTTAACCGTTTCCTTGATTATTAAAAATGAATAAGATAGACGAAAAAAAATTAACATTTTAAAAAGTTATTAAAAAATAAATAAATTATGTAAAAGACGCAGAAAGTGAATTTTGGTATTAATAAAAATACCGCAGTCTCAGTAAGAATAGCACAAAGTTGGTTTATGCGTTTTGTGTCTGAGAATTTTGATGTCAAAGTTACACCTCTTTTGTATGGACGGATAAAATCTTAATACAAAATACAAAATTACTTTCTCCCCGAGCCTTGCATTAATATGCCGATAATAATGTAAAAAAAAAAAATACTAGTTAAAACTCCAATATTAAGAGACTAATGAGCCAGCGCAACCAAACATTTTATTTCTTTTACTGCTAAATCAGATCAAATTAAAAAAGTACTCTGTACTTTAATTGTAAATTACTTGTATAATGTTAAGTATATCTATTATAATTTCCATTGCTTAGTGTTAATTTAATTCGTTGAAATCAAAGCCGTGAATCATATTTATTCAAATTACCCACAACCTGCCCTCGACCTGTGCAAATTTTCATAATATAAAATTTGCAATTTTTTACGAGCAATGATCACAGACAATCTTCAGTTTTCTATGTCTGTGAACTTAGCATAACAACTGTCAGCATATCAAAGTTTGAAAGGAGTTCTATTCGCATCCAGGTGAGTTCTATAGTTCCTGATACATTTCGAAAATAGTTCTATAATATTTCATGAAAAAAATTTTTTTTAAAAAATGATATGCTAACTTCCCGTAGCATATCAATTTCCGGAAAATTTAAAGTAAACAATGAAAACTGGAGCTTCGGGGCAAGAAAAAGAGTTCCTGATGTATTAAAAACATAGTTCTACTATATTAAAGCAAATAAAAAATTTCAAAGTTTGGACTTACATTGATGATTTACTAATTAAATATTATTTTAAATTCAGATTTTTTTTTATTCCAATGGATTATTTTCTACCTCTGGACCCTTGAACTCCTTGGTTTTATACACTTCATGTATCTCTCTATATGGCTTAATCAAAGTCCAGAGTAAAACTCTACACTTGGCCTCAGCATATCATAGCCGGCTTAGCATTCAGAGAAAAATATAATACAAGCAGCAAAAAATTAGAATAAAATATTTTTTCTGCATGTGCACCATAGAACTCCTTGGTTTTATAAACATCAAGTACCTCTCAACATGGCTCAATCAAAGTCCAGGGTAGAACTCTACAAATGGCCTCAGCATGTCATAGCCGAATATCAGTATACAACGGAAAATATAAAACTTGATAGAAAAATTAAGAAAAAAATGTTATGATGTCTAAGGACCCCACAACTCCTTTGTTTTATATAATTCAAGTACCTGTCTATATGGCTCAATCAAAGTCTAAACTAGAACTATACACATGGGCTCAGCATATCATAGCTGAATATAAGCAATCATAGAAAAGTATAAAACTTTTAAGAATTAAAAAAAAAATGTTGTCCTTCCTTAGGACCCCGGAACTCCTTAATTTTATACACTTCAAGTATCTATCTAAATAGCTCAATCAAAGTCTAGAGTCGAACTCTACACATGGCCTCAGCATATCATAGCCGAATATAAGCAGTCATAGATAAGTATAAAACATTAAAAAAAATAAAAAATTGTTGTGCTACCTAAGGACCCCGGAACTCCTTGGTTTTATACACTTCAAGGACCTTTCAATATGGTTCAATCACAGTTCAGAGTAGAACTCTACAAATGGCCTCAGCATATCATGGCCGAATATTAGCAGTCATAGAAAAGTATAAAACTTTTAAAGAATTGTTGTGCTACCGAAGGACCCCAGAAATCCTTGGTTTTATACACTTCAAGGACCTTTCAATATGGCACAATCAAAGTTCAGAGTAGAACTCTATAAATGGCCTCAGCATATCATAGGCGAATATAAGCAATCATGGAAAAGTATAAAACTTTTGAGAATTAAAAAAAAAATTGTTGTTCTACCTTAGGACCCCGGAACTCCTTAGTTTTATACACTTCAAGTATAAATATAAATAGCTCAATCAAAGTCTAGAGTCGAACTCTACACATGGCCTCAGCATATCATGGCCGAATATTAGCAGTCATATAAAAGTATAAAACTTTTTAAAAAAATTAAAAAATTGTTGTGCTACCGAAGGACCCCGGAACTCCTCGGTTTTATACACTTCAAGGACCTTTTAATATGGCTCAATCAAAGTTCAGAGTAGAACTCTACAAATGGCCTCAGCATATCATAGCCGAATATTAGCAATCATGGAAAATTATAAAACTTTAAAAACTAAAAAAAAAAAATTGTTGTCCTACCTTAGGACCCCGAAACTCCTTAGTTTTATACACTTCAAGTATAAATATAAATAGCTCAATCAAAGTCTAGAGTCGAACTCTACACATGGCCACAGCATATCATAGCCGAATATAAGCAGTCATAGAAAAGTATAAAACTGTAAAAAAAAATTAAAAAATTGTTGTGCTACCTAAGGACCCCGGAACTCCTTGGTTTTATACACTTCAAGGACCTTTCAATATGGCTTAATCAAAGTCCAGGGTAGAACTCTACACATGGCCCCAGCATATCATAGCCGAATATAAGCAGTCAAAGAACAGCATAAAACTTTCAAAAAATTTAAAAAAAAGAAATGTTGAGCTACCTGAGGACCCCGGAACTCCTTGGTTTTATACACTTCAAGGACCTTTTAATTTGGCTCAATCAAAGTCTAGAGTAGAACTCTTCACATGGCCTCAGCATATCATAGCCGAATATCAGTATTCAAAGAAAAATATAAAACTTGACAGAAAAATTAAGAAAAAAGTGTTATGATGTCTAAGACCCTAGAACTCGTTTATTTTATATACTTTGAGAACATATCTATAAGGCTCAATCAACGTCTAGACTAGAACTATACACATGGCCTCAGCATATCATAGCTGAATATAAGCAACCATAGAAAAGTATAAAACTTTTAAAATATTAAAAAAAAATTGTTGTTTTACTTTAGGACCCCAGAACTCCTTAGTTTTATATACTTCAAGTATCTATCTAAATAGCTCTATCAAAGTCTAGAGTCGAAATCTACACATGGCCTCAGCATATCATGGCCGAATATTAGCAGTCATAGAAAAGTATAAAACTTAAAAAAAAAATTAAAAAATTGTTGTGCTACCGAGGGACCCCGGAACTCCTTGGTTTTATACACTTCAAGGACCTTTCAATATGGATCAATCAAAGTTCAGAGTAGAACTCTACAAATGGCCTCAGCATATCATAGCCGAATATAAGCAATCATGGAAAAGTATAAAACTTTCAAGAACTAAAAAAAAATTGTTGTCCTACCTTAGGACCCCGGAACTCCTTAGTTTTATATACTTAAAGTATCTATCTAATTAGCTCTATCAAGGTCTAGAGTCGAACTCCACACATGGCCTCAGCATATCATGGCCGATTATAAGCAGTCATAAAAAAGTATTAAACTTTCAAAAAAATTAAAAAAATTGTTGTGCTACCGAAGGACCCCGGAACTCCTTGGTTTTATACACTTCAAGTATCTATCTAAATAGCTCAATCAAAGTCTAGAGTCGAACTCTACACATGGCCTCAGCATATCATAGCCGAATATAAGTAGTCATAGAAAAGTATAAAACTTTAAAAAAAAATAAAAAATTGTTGTGCTACCTAAGGACCCCGGAACTCCCCGGTTTTATACACTTCAAGGACCTTTCAATATGGTTCAATCACAGTTCAGAGTAGAACTCTACACATGGCCTCAGCATATCATGGCCGATTATAAGCAGTCATAGAAAAGTATTTAACTTTCAAAAATATTTAAAAAATTGTTGTGGTACCGAAGGACCCCGGAACTCCTTGGTTTTATACATTTCAAGGACCTTTCAATATGGCTCAATCAAAGTTCAGAGTAGAACTCTACAAATGGCCTCAGCATATCATAGCCGAATTTAAGCAATCATGGAAAAGTATAAAACTTTTAAGAACTAAAAAAAAATTGTTGTCCTACCTTAGGACCCCGGAACTCCTTAATTTTATATACTTCAAGTATCTGTCTAAATAGCTCTATCAAAGTCTAGAGTCGAACTCCACACATGGCCTCAGCATATCATGGCCGATTATAAGCAAACATAAAAAAGTATAAAACTTTCAAAAAAATTAAAAAAATTGTTGTGCTACCGAAGGACCCCGGAACTCCTTGGTTTTATACACTTCAAGTATCTATCTAAATAGCTCAATCAAAGTCTAGAGTCGAACTCTACACATGGCCTCAGCATATCATAGCCGAATATAAGTATTCATAGAAAAGTATAAAACTTAAAAAAAAAATTAAAAAATTGTTGTGCTACCGAGGGACCCCGGAACTCCTTGGTTTTATACACTTCAAGGACCTTTCAATATGGCTCAATCAAAGTTCAGAGTAGACCTCTACAAATGGCCTCAGCATATCATGGCCGAATATAAGCAGTCATAGAAAAGTATTTAACTTTAAAAAAAAATTAAAAAATTGTTGTGCTACCGAAGGACCCCGGAACTCCCCGGTTTTATACACTTAAAGTATCTATCTAAATAGCTCAATCAAAGTCTAGAGTCGAACTCTACACATGGCCTCAGCATATCATAGCCGAATATAAGCATCATAGAAAAGTATAAAACTTAAAAAAAAAATTAAAAAATATTTGTGCTACCGAAGAACCCCGGAACTCCTTGGTTTTATACACTTCAAGGACCTTTCAATATGGATCAATCAAAGTTCAGAGTAGAACTCTACAAATGGCCTCAGCATATCATAGCCGAATATTAGCAGTCATAGAAAAGTATAAAACTTTCAAAAAAATTTAAAAAAATTGTTGTGCTACCGAAGGACCCCGGAACTCCTTGGTTTTATACACTTCAAGGACCTTTCAATATGGCTCAATCAAAGTTCAGAGTAGAACTCTACAAATGGCCTCAGCATATCATAGCCGAATATAAGAAGTCATAGAAAAGTATTAAACTTTCAAAAAAATTTAAAAATTTGTTGTGGTACCGACGGACCCCGGAACTCCTTGGTTTTATACATTTCAAGGACCTTTCAATATGGCTCAATCAAAGTTCAGAGTAGAACTCTACAAATGGCCTCAGCATATCATAGCCGAATATAAGCAATCATGGAAAAGTATAAAACATTTAAGAACTAAAAAAAAATTGTTGTCCTACCTTAGGACCCCGGAACTCCTTAGTTTTATATACTTCAAGTATCTATCTAAATAGCTCTATCAAAGTCTAGAGTCGAAATCTACACATGGCCTCAGCATATCATGGCCGAATATTAGCAGTCATAGAAAAGTATAAAACTTAAAAAAAAAAATTAAAAAATTGTTGTGCTACCGAGGGACCCCGGAACTCCTTGGTTTTATACACTTCAAGGACCTTTCAATATGGATCAATCAAAGTTCAGAGTAGAACTCTACAAATGGCCTCAGCATATCATAGCCGAATATAAGCAATCATGGAAAAGTATAAAACTTTCAAGAACTAAAAAAAAATTGTTGTCCTACCTTAGGACCCCGGAACTCCTTAGTTTTATATACTTCAAGTATCTATCTAATTAGCTCTATCAAAGTCTAGAGTCGAACTCCACACATGGCCTCAGCATATCATGGCCGATTATAAGCAGTCATAAAAAAGTATTAAACTTTCAAAAAAATTAAAAAAATTGTTGTGCTACCGAAGGACCCCGGAACTCCTTGGTTTTATACACTTCAAGTATCTATCTAAATAGCTCAATCAAAGTCTAGAGTCGAACTCTACACATGGCCTCAGCATATCATAGCCGAATATAAGTAGTCATAGAAAAGTATAAAACTTTAAAAGAAAATAAAAAATTGTTGTGCTACCTAAGGACCCCGGAACTCCCCGGTTTTATACACTTCAAAGACCTTTCAATATGGTTCAATCACAGTTCAGAGTAGAACTCTACACATGGCCTCAGCATATCATGGCCGAATATAAGCAGTCATAGAAAAGTATTTAACTTTAAAAAAAAATTAAAAAATGGTTGTGCTACCGAAGGACCCCGGAACTCCCCGGTTTTATACATTTCAAGGACCTTTCAATATGGCTCTATCAAAGTTCAGAGTAGAACTCTACAAATGGCCTCAGCATATCATAGCCGAATATAAGCAATCATGGAAAAGTATAAAACTTTTAAGAACAAAAAAAAATTGTTGTCCTACCTTAGGACCCCGGAACTCCTTAGTTTTATATACTTCAAGTATCTATCTAAATAGCTCTATCAAAGTCTAGAGTCGAACTCCACACATGGCCTCAGCATATCATGGCCGATTATAAGCAGTAATAAAAAAGTATTAAAATTTCAAAAAAATTAAAAAAATTGTTGTGCTACCGATGGACCCCGGAACTCCTTGGTTTTATACACTTCAAGGACCTTTCAATATGGCTCAATCAAAGTTCAGAGTAAAACTCTACAAATGGCCTCAGCATATCATAGCCGAATATAAGAAGTCATAGAAAAGTATTAAACTTTCAAAAAAATTTAAAAATTTGTTGTGGTACCGAAGGACCCCGGAACTCCTTGGTTTTATACATTTCAAGGACCTTTCAATATGGCTCAATCAAAGTTCAGAGTAGAACTCTTTAAATGGCCTCAGCATATCATAGCCGAATATAAGCAATCATGGAAAAGTATAAAACTTTTAAGAACTAAAAAAAAATTGTTGTCCTACCTTAGGACCCCGGAACTCCTTAGTTTTATATACTTCAAGTATCTATCTAAATAGCTCTATCAAAGTATAGAGTCGAAATCTACACATGGCCTCAGCATATCATGGCCGAATATTAGCAGTCATAGAAAAGTATAAAACTTAAAAAAAAAATTAAAAAATTGTTGTGCTACCATATTGAAAGGTCCTTGAAATGTATAAAACCAAGGAGTTCCGGGGTCCTTCGGTAGCACAACAATTTTTTAATTTTTTTTAAAAGTTTTATACTTTTCTATGACTGCTTATATTCGGCTATGATATGCTGAGGCCATGTGTAGAGTTCGACTCTAGACTTTGATTCAGCTGTTTATGTAGATACTTGAAGTGTATAAAACTAAGGAGTTCCGGGGTCCTAAGGGAGGACAACAATTTTTTTTTTAGTTCTTTAAAGTTTTATACTTTTCCATGATTGCTTATATTCGGCTATGATATGCGGAGGCCATTTGTAGAGTTCTACTCTGAACTTTGATTGATCCATATTGAAAGGTCCTTGTAGTATATAAAGCCAAGGAGTTCCGGGGTCCTTCGGTGGCACAAAAATTTTTTTAATTTTTTTGAAAGTTTTATACTTTTTTATGACTGCTTATAATCGGCCATGATATGCTGAGGCCATGTGTGGAGTTCGACTCTAGACTTTGATAGAGCTATTTAGATAGATACTTAAAGTATATAAAACTAAGGAGTTCCGGGGTCCTAACGTAGGACAACAATTTTTTTTTAGTTCTTAAAAGTTTTATACTTTTCCATGATTGCTTATATTCAGCTATGATATGCTGAGGCCATTTGTAGAGTTCTACTCTGAACTTTGATTGAGCCATATTGAAAGGTCCTTGAAGTGTATAAAACCGGGGAGTTCCGGGGTCCTTAGGTAGCACAACAATTTTTTATTTTTTTTTAAAGTTTTATACTTTTCTATGACTACTTATATTCGGCTATGATATGCTGAGGCCATTTGTAGAGTTCTACTCTGAACTTTGATTGATTCATATTGAAAGGTCCTTGAAGTATATAAAACCAAGGAGTTCCGGGGTCCTCCGGTAGCACAACAATTTTTTAAATTTTTTTGAAAGTTTAATACTTTTCTATGACTGCTTATAATCGGCCATGATATGCTGAGGCCATGTGTAGAGTTCTACTCTGAACTGTGATTGAACCATATTGAAAGGTCCTTGAAGTGTATAAAACCGGGGAGTTCTGGGGTCCTTAGGTAGCACAACAATTTTTTAATTTTTTTTAAAGTTTTATACTTTTCTATGACTGCTTATAATCGGCCATGATATGCTGAGGCCATGTGTGGAGTTCGACTCTAGACTTTGATAGAGCTATTTAGATAGATACTTGAAGTATATAAAACTAAGGAGTTCCGGGGTCCTAAGGTAGGACAACAATTTTTTTTTTATTCTTAAAAGTTTTATACTTTTCTATGATTGCTTATATTCGGCTATGATATGCTGAGGCCATTTGTAGAGTTCTACTCTGAACTTTTATTGAGCCATAATACAAGGTCCTTGAAGTGTATAAAACCAAGGAGTTCTGGGGTCCTAAAGTAAAACAACAATTTTTTTTTAATTTTTTAAAAGTTTTATACTTTTCTATGGTTGCTTATATTCAGCTATGATATGCTGAGGCCATGTGTATAGTTCTAGTCTAGACGTTGATTGAGCCTTATAGATATGTTCTCAAAGTATATAAAATAAACGAGTTCTAGGGTCTTAGACATCATAACACTTTTTTCTTAATTTTTCTGTCAAGTTTTATATTTTTCTTTGAATACTGATATTCGGCTATGATATGCTGAGGCCATGTGAAGAGTTCTACTCTAGACTTTGATTGAGCCAAATTAAAAGGTCCTTGAAGTGTATAAAACCAAGGAGTTCCGGGGTCCTCAGGTAGCTCAACATTTCTTTTTTTTAAATTTTTTGAAAGTTTTATGCTGTTCTTTGACTGCTTATATTCGGCTATGATATGCTGGGGCCATGTGTAGAGTTCTACCCTTGACTTTGATTAAGCCATATTGAAAGGTCCTTGAAGTGTATAAAACCAAGGAGTTCCGGGGTCCTTAGGTAGCACAACAATTTTTTAATTTTTTTTTACAGTTTTATACTTTTCTATGACTGCTTATATTCGGCTATGATATGCTGAGGCCATGTGTAGAGTTCGACTCTAGACTTTGATTGAGCTATTTATATTTATACTTGAAGTGTATAAAACTAAGGAGTTCCGGGGTCCTAAGGTAGGACAACAATTTTTTTTTTTAGTTTTTAAAGTTTTATACTTTTCCATGATTGCTAATATTCGGCTATGATATGCTGAGGCCATTTGTAGAGTTCTACTCTGAACTTTGATTGAGCCATATTAAAAGGTCCTTGAAGTGTATAAAACCGAGGAGTTCCGGGGTCCTTCGGTAGCACAACAATTTTTTAATTTTTTTAAAAAGTTTTATACTTTTATATGACTGCTAATATTCGGCCATGATATGCTGAGGCCATGTGTAGAGTTCGACTCTAGACTTTGATTGAGCTGTTTACATAGATACTTGAAGTGTATAAAACCAAGGAGTTCCGGGGTCCTTCGGTAGCACAACAATTCTTTAAATTTCTTTGAAAGTTTTATACTTTTCTATGACTGCTAATATTCGGCCATGATATGCTGAGGCCATTTGTAGAGTTCTACTCTGAACTGTGATTGAACCATATTGAAAGGTCCTTGAAGTGTATAAAACCAAGGAGTTCCGGGGTCCTTAGGTAGCACAACAATTTTTTATTTTTTTTAATGTTTTATACTTATCTATGACTGCTTATATTCGGCTATGATATGCTGAGGCCATGTGTAGAGTTCGACTCTAGACTTTGATTGAGCTATTTAGATAGATACTTGAAGTGTATAAAACTAAGGAGTTCCGGGGTCCTAAGGAAGGACAACATTTTTTTTTAATTCTTAAAAGTTTTATACTTTTCTATGATTGCTTATATTCAGCTATGATATGCTGAGCCCATGTGTATAGTTCTAGTTTAGACTTTGATTGAGCCATATGGACAGGTACTTGAATTATATAAAACAAAGGAGTTGTGGGGTCATCATAACATTTTTTTCTTAATTTTTCTATCAAGTTTTATATTTTCCGTTGTATACTGATATTCGGCTATGACATGCTGAGGCCATTTGTAGAGTTCTACCCTGGACTTTGATTGAGCCATGTTGAGAGGTACTTGATGTTTATAAAACCAAGGAGTTCTAGGGTGCACATGCAGAAAAAATATTTTATTCTAATTTTTTGCTGCTTGTATTATATTTTTCTCTGAATGCTTATGTTCGGCTATGATATGCTGAGGCCAAGTGTAGAGTTTTACTCTGGACTTTGATTAAGCCATATAGAGAGATACATGAAGTGTATAAAACCAAGGAGTTCAAGGGTCCAGAGGTAGAAAATAATCCATTGGAATAAAAAAAAATCTGAATTTAAAATAATATTTAATTAGTAAATCATCAATGTAAGTCCAAACTTTGAAATTTTTTATTTGCTTTAATATAGTAGAACTATGTTTTTAATACATCAGGAACTCTTTTTCTTGCCCCGAAGCTCCAGTTTTCATTGTTTACTTTAAATTTTCCGGAAATTGATATGCTACGGGAAGTTAGCATATCATTTTAAAAAAAAAAATTTTTTCATGAAATATTATAGAACTATTTTCGAAATGTATCAGGAACTATAGAACTCACCTGGATGCGAATAGAACTCCTTTCAAACTTTGATATGCTGACAGTTGTTATGCTAAGTTCACTGAGGTCAGTTTTCTATCGTTGCATCATTCATTTACATAAAATACAACGAGATGTGATTAACGTGTCACAATTTTATTTTGTGTGGGTTTTTTTATTTATAATAAATTATATATATATATATATATATATATATATATATATATTATAATAAGAAAGTCTGGTGGTCGAGACATCTCTCTTACAGAAAAGTCATGAAATATTTCTAGAAAAAGTTTTTTCCAGGTCCAGTGCTGCTGAAATTTGAAATAAATAATTTTTAAGCTAACGGAGATACGTATCAATTAGAATTGTGTATTGCAAAACCCTAGGAAACGCACCAAATATTTTTTTAATTTACTGTTTACAATTTAAAGAGGTCTACGGTTCAAATCGATAACTGATGATTTGGAACAAAGGATGTAATTTTTAATGTTTATTCGTTCATTAAATTTTTTGTAATGTGACCAATTTTGTTCTATCTATATTTTTTAAGTGACAGAAATATTGTATGCCTGATTATGGCTAATGTGTTGGTCCTATTCATAATGTAACAACTAATTGTAAACCACATTATGCAAATAAAGAATTGAAATTGAAATTCTGTAAGAGAGCAATGGAGCATAAACATAATAGATCAAATACGGAACACTATCAAAAAACACTTTATAATCGTACCGTTAAATGTCATGGAGAAGTAAAGACAATCTTAAATCTATCAATCTTAAATCCTAAATGGTCACTCCATTTTGAATTAAACTTTTTTACGCGTACGCTAAAGTTATGGAATGAACTCCTTGCTATGGTTTTCCCGAGAGACTACAGTAAAGGGTTCTTCAAAAAGGGCGTGAATAGATTTCTTCAGGGTCGGCAACGCTCTAGTGTTACCTCAAGTGTTGCAGCCGTCTATAGGTTCTTTCCATTTATAAGCGCTATTTCCATCAGATGGGCCGCATGTCTGTTTGTCACTTAGTTGTGTATAAGAAGGATGTTTATTTTTTTATTTGTTAAGTCTGTCAATCTTGATACCCAAAGTATAGTACCGGAATTGCACTTTTACTTGGCGGTACCTGTTTCCGTCGGTAAATTACAGACAGACATAATTGAAAAAATAACAAGTTGAGACTCCGTAGTAGCAAACTTAAATATCACTTTCATTTTTCAACAAAATAAATAACATTGTTATTTATGTAATTTTTATGAATGACAACATTATTTGCGACGAAAATGTACTATATCTCGAAACCTGCCCGGTTCAAACCAAGTGTTCAATGAGATGTATTTTTATTTTTAATTTTTCGCTCTTATCTTAAAATTTAGATGCATGACTTCGGCAGGACTCACATTTTATTACTTTAAGGAGTGCCTAACTTTCAAACGATTGACAAAAAAATATTTTAGGATCCTTAATGCCATTTTAAAGTCCTATCTATAGACACCCCGCACGTATAGGGTTGATCAAAAAAGTTTTTTTTATACTTTCAGTTATGTTTTTTTTTTTTTTTTTTTTTTTTATGTCATAGGACGGCAAACGAGCAAGTGGGTCACCTGATGGGAAGTGATCACCGCTGCCCATGGACTACTGCAACACCAGAGGTGTCACAGGAGCGTTGCCGGCCTTTTATTTTTCCCTCCCCAGAGGGGAGAGGGAGCTGGGCCTCCGGCTCTCTCACTCACCGAACGAAGCATAGTAGCGGTAAAGCTACTACTCAAACGTCGATTTTCTGTGAGAGTGTGGTACTTCCCCGGACGAGCCGGCCCATTCATGCTACTAGCAAAAGTGATTTTCGCCGGTAGCGAGGCTCTACCACATGTATGTATGGACAGCCTCCTTGTATTCAGTATTCGCTTTGGTCAGGTCGGTGACCACCTGGTGGGTGGGTGTCCAACGCTGCGGTTACCAGTCATCATCATCAGTTCTTTTTAGTCTCCATTGTAGGAGTATGAGTCTCTCTGTTATATCTACTAGAGCCATATTACACAGGAGATTTTTTTTATATACTGACAAATCACACAGATTGAGCTAGCCCCAAAGTAAGTTTGAAACTTGTGTTATGGGATACTAACTCAACGATACTATATTTTATAGTAGATACTTATATAGATAAACATCCAAGACCCAGGTCAATCTGAAAAAGATCATTTTCTATCTTGACCTGACCGGGGATCGAACCCGGGACCATCCATGTCGCAGGCAGGTATATATTAGCCAGAGCAGTCGGAGGATTTGGCCTACGCTCTCCACGCTGGCCAGATGGGTTGGAGAGGTCTCTTTGATGTTTATAAGCTTTGTTTAGCTTGTGTTTCCTAAGTCGCCTTCTGCAACTTCCACGGGAAGACTTGGAGTGGTCGTATTCTGCTCTGCCGGGAACCACACGGCACTGGCGGTTGCCAGTACTTACTTGCTTTTCCAATGAGTGAATTTATTTATTTAAATTATATTTTACAACTCACTTTACATAAGCAGTCTTTACAGTTTAATTATAATAAATAAAATAATTAATTCTTATTTGTTTCCTTCGAGCCATCAGACGTTGCATCATTACAAATTTGAATAAAATGCAGCAAGAGTCGATTAATTTGTCTGCATAGTGTCCGTTTTATTTATTACTTCGAGTATTTCTCACGATACATATCTATACTTTCCTTTTTATTACAGGCTTTTATTTAACTTGCAGCGGATGTATGTATGTATCTTGTATGTTTGTTAGGGTTTTGACATAAATAAGGTGCTTTAAAATCGAGTCACAAGATTTGTCTTTTGAAGCACTTATCCATGTAACGATGCTGCATGATACCTTCATGTTACATATTGCTTACCACCTCATTGCTCAATCACCATCATCCTGTCCACTTTTATTTAGACGAAGTATATAACATTTTTAAATTTAAATTCCATTTTTGAAATCTTCTTTACACCCTTCCGCATCATCTGACACACACTGTTGCTACCTTTGCTCATAGACACTTGACTACAGAATAACTGTTTCGTTTTGTTTTAGAATCAGTATCTGTATTTGTAAACCAATAAACAGTCTTAATATGGGAAACATTGTAAAATAAATTAAAAATTTAGTTTCCCTGTGTGTCGAATGTGTCCTTATTTCCTACCTGCCTGAAATCTTTATCCGCTGAGCAACACCTAGATACCTCATCCATTTGATGTGGGTCTCTAGCTCTAACAAGAGCTGAAAGAGTTGGGACCTTATATCCTTAACCGGTTGAGCTACTTACTCGTATGGATGTCGTTGAGACAGTAGCCGATGTCATACCTGCAATCATTGGATAGGTAGTTAGGGACGGCATTCTTGACTTTAACATGGTCAATATTAAAATCAAAACGTAGTCAGAGTATCGTACTAAAAATGCGCTTGTATCGTTAATGTTGAGTATTACCATATCACGCGGGCCTGACAGTATCAGATACATTATAAACAATTCACCTAAGAGTATAAGTAGCTATAATTGGATAAGGAGAGATGAATAGCAATGATAATCGATCACAAAGTGAAATTAGCCGCCGACCAAACAATAGAATTGGAGAGAAATCGGCCATCGGAAGCTCGTGGAATATTATGTAAATATCAATTGTTTTCAGTATTGAACAAAGAACCCAGCCGTATTCACTGTACGTCATTTTAGCAAAGCTGTAATTTTGTGGATCTATGGTTTATATAAAATGAATGAATTATGGATACTCTTCTGTATCTTTCCTTATATAACATTTAACATGTAATGATGGTAATTACGTAGATTTTGTTTTATTAGACTCTTACGATCCCTGTGGCATATGAAGATTATTAAATAAATATATACGGACAAATCACACAGATTGAGCTAGCCCCAAAGTAAGTTCGAGACTTGTGTTATGGGATACTAACTCAACGATACTATATTTTATAATAGATACTTATATAGATAAACATCCAAGACCCAGGTCAATCTGAAAAAGATCATTTTCCATCTTGACCTGACCGGGAATTGAAGCCGGGACCATCCGTGTCGCAGGCAGGCGTGTTGACCGCTGCGCCACGGAGCTCGTCAATTATTAATATTAAAATGTCTTATATGATACATGTTAACACCAGCTATACTGAAATGACGTAAGGTAAAAAGACCTGGGACCAGCCATATACATAATACATTTATTTCATTCATCATCATCATCAGGTCTTTTTAGTCTCCACTGCAGGAGTACGACCCTCTCTGTACTACCAGAGCTACATATCAGCTAGAGCAGTCAGAGGATTTGGCCTACACTCTCCACGCTGGCCAGACGGGTTGGAGAGGTACATAAGGATAAGGATGTTCAAAAACTAGCAGCTTAGCCAATGACCGATTGAACAAGAATCGCTACACATCGAAGAAAGCGTCTTATATATGCAAATATATGCGTAATTATTAACTTATTTATTAAAATTCTGCGACAGACTTCGCAACAGTCGCAACACTGTTGCGCAACAACATAAAGTCACAACTTTATTACCAAATGTAACGAGATGAGCCCATATTGCCGTATGCACCAGATTTTTGCTTGCAAAATTGCAGTTATTTACTAATTGGTCATAAAACATGTTAAAGTCTAGCTTATTAATCTCGAATCGGTGTTAAATGTTTGTTTTTATTATCTTTATTGCTACAGACTAATTATTAAAGTGTCTTACTCACATTGCGATATTATCGGGTATAACTGTTTGTTTATTTGAATAGTTGCACATTTTACTGACAGAAAATAAAAGGAGATTGTCCATTACCAGAAGAATACTAATCTAATGACAACTCACATTTCAAATATAAATAAATAAATATATAGGGACATATCACACATATTGAGCTAGCCCCACAGTAAGTTGTGAACTTCTGTCGCAGGATACTAACTCAACGATACTATATTTTATAACATATACTTATATAGATAAACATCCAAGACCCAGGTCATTCTAAAAAAGGTCGTTTTCCATCATGACCTGACCGGGGATCTGAGGCTGGCGTGTTGACCGCTGCGCCACGGAGCTCGACACGATCGCACATCGGTCAAGCCGTTAAGGCTACTCGAGAAAATAATAGAACTGACATACTTACATTCAACAGTTCAAACATAGATGCATACATACATGCGAACGAAAAATATTATCGTTATTTTGGGTGGGTCAATCTGTTAAAAAAAGAGTAAAATAACTCATTCCTAATAATGCTAGGCCAATTAGTATTATGAGCCTATGCGAAGACGCTTTATTTTAATTATGATATAAACTACAATAAAACGTCAAGTGCGAGTCAGAATCACACACTAAGGGTTCCTTACCAATATACAATATTTAACTACAAAAATGCTTAAAAAACTTTAGTTCTCTGGGCCCTATCAATTTTAAATTTATGTTATTTAATTTAAACCGGTTTATTATTTTGGTTTTATTATTAGTTTTTTAAATAATTTTACAAACATATATTGTCAGTAAGGCGGCAATAGACATACAAATTCTGTTAAACAATCAAGTCTCTACCTGTTACGGTTTTAAATGATCCAGCTCTGAGATAGAGATGGACGAAAATTGGAGGCTTTGTAATTGCAGTTTTAACCCCTTTCTGGTACGGAACCCTAAAAAATTGTAATTTGTGTGTCACGGTAATTATTTTATTGCGATTATATCATGCTAATAGCACATGTAAGTATCCATATTTATTACACTTTACAACTTGATGGATAAGCTATCGAAACTCTTTGGATCTGAATTAATAAAAAGATTGAAATAAGCAAATTACTAATTAAACATGGAGATTTAATATTTTGCAGATTGTGAGCACTTATGACTCAAAATGTCTGTAAGAACGCTCGTATGTACGATGCCACCCAGAGCGGGCCACTTTGGATGACATCGTACATACTTGTATGTTGAATGAATTTATACTACTCACTATTATTATCACTACGGGACTTAAAACGATTATTTTTGAGATTTTTCTGGCATTTCGACAACTTTTCCGTTAGTTTGTGAGGATAACAGGTGCAATGTTGTCGAAATATTATACAAATCTCAAGAAAATGGCGGTAAATCTCACAGTGATAAAAAAAAAAAAACAACGGGTTGCACTCGTGCCGGCAGAAGTGAAAACTTGAATATTATTAACGTTGTTTTTCGATTGAGTCACGTGCCTTCTTCTTACGAATTTTTAATCTGACGAATCTGTCGGTCACGTGACCTATCATCATCATCATCATCAGGTCTTCCCAGTCTCCACTGCAGGAGCACGACCCTCTCTATACTACCAGAGCCATAATACTAGCCTATCACGTGACCTATCATCATCATCATCATCATCAGGTCTTCCCAGTCTCCACTGCAGGAGCACGACCCTCTCTGTACTACCAGAGCTATAATACTAGCCTATCACGTGACCAATCCCGAGTTTAAATTTTTTTCCCCATCAAAATAGTCCACAGTGCCGCTAGAGAAGTGTTCACTCCAATAATAGTGATTGTGACCGCGATAGCTTAAAATATTATATAAGGTATATTTATACCAGTCGTCATTGAATTGCATCAAAATTGGTCCAAATTGTAACTTGACATAGAGCAGCCGGTTTTTGATCTCGATATTGACATAGGATATATCGACCGACCGTTAATGCAATCGAATTGGCTAATATGTTACTAAACTATGTTTCGTGACAGTTGCGAATCCTCAAAACATAATATAATGGTCAAAGGCCCTTATTACGTATGAATGGGTGATATGTATGCAAATCTTTATAGTTGTTTTGACGGCTTCTATGGCGCAGTGGTTAATGCGCTAACCTGTGAGAGTAGGGGTCACGGGTTCGATCCCCGGCCAGGTCGTGATGGAAAATGATCTTTTCAGGATATCCTGGGTATCTATACTTATATAATTATCTATTAAAAATATAATATCGTTGAGTTAGCACCCTACGATACAAGTTCACAACTTATTGTGGGGCTAGCTCGATCTGAGTGATTTTGACCTACTTATATATACCTCGTCACTCCACCTAGTTCTGGGTCGGCCGCGTCCCCAAAAGCTACAACAATAATTGGTCAATTATAGCAACTGACAGACACAAATGGAAGCGAGAGAAAGAGGCCTTTGCCCAACATTGGGACATTCTTTAATGGCTCGTAATAATAATAATATATATACCTATATTTATTTATTTCTTGCTTGTTCTTATATGAATAGCTTCCGCCAAAAGCTCTACTCGGGTTTATTTTGATGTCTCATCTATGATGATGGAAGAATACTTTTTTCTTTGAATAAGGGTACCCTATGGGCTTCTTTGTATCCCAGAAAATTTGCGTACAGAATTTATGATGATCGGTTCAGTAGTTAAGAGTCGCCTGGACGCGCATGTCTCCATACAAACGGAAAAAGATAATTGTGGCAATATTTGATAATTTTGGAGTAAAATTAAGCATCCAATCAATTTATCTTCTTATAATCTACGTAACTGTAAAGGAACACAGTTTGGTTAAATTATCAAGTATGTACAACGCCAGTATTTTTTGCCATCTTTTCTTCAAACTGATCTAAGCCTCAAAGTGTGCCGTAATCTCTATTTTGAAATTCAGTTTCTATTACCATATAATTTTAATTTGAATATTTTTACACCCGATATAAAAATAATACGTAAATCAATATAATTTATATAAAATTTAAAATATTAAACAACCGCCGACACGAAAATTCCTCCATCTTGTTCACGGCTGGAATTCTGATAAAACATATTTTTAAATAATATTATTTTAATACGGTTTTTATCGCGTTTATTACATTATTTATACACCTAACGTTTCGAGCACTTTACAGTATTCGTGGTCACAGGTAGACTAAGTTGACATATGTCTAGTATTTTATAAGAACTGCAAAATCTACCGCCTAAAATATTTATTGATAACGTTCCGGATGTACGCAGTATTGGCTCACGGTGTCTGAAGGTCTTGCAAAATTATTTAAATGTGTAACAATCGCAAAAACATAAGAAAACAAAACATATTTTAAGAACCAACGCTAAGAAATCTGTTTTTAAATAAATAATCTACTACCAACTTCCCGCCGTATGCTTCCCGGCAGAGCAGTATATGACCACTCCAATTCTTCAAGTGGATGTCGTAGAAGGCGACTTAGGAAACACAAGCTATACAAAGCTTTAAACGTCACATTGACCTCTACAACCCGTCTGGCCAGCATGTAGAGTATAAGCCAAATCCTCTGATTGTTCTGGGTAATATACGGCTCTGGTAGTAAAGAGAGGGTCGTGCTCCTGCAGTGGAGACGTAAAAAAGACCTGATGATGATGAAAGCTGAATCGGTTCGGTTACGTGCTTACGTTAGGTTGACGCCTGGTTGATGGCGAGGCCAAAGGCGATACGAAGAGTTGATATGTAAGCTGTGATATCCTAGCAGTATTTTTTCAGTATGGTTTCCATTCAAATGTATTTCTCTATTTTCTCGCTGAAAATTGCTTCTAGAGGCACAATTCTTTTTTCATAAAATCTAGTACTAAAATAGGTATGCCCTCATTTTTTGATTTTTTCTAAAAAACTGTTTTAAAAAAAACATTTTCTTTTTATCATAAAAAAATAAATAAAACATAGTACCTATTTCAGAAATAGATTAAATTAAAGAATAATTTTGCCTATACAAGCAGTTTTCAGCAAGAAAATAAAAAGAATACATTTGTATGGAAAACATACTGCTAGGATACCCTCTTAAGTTTATCTGAAGTGGCAAACATTCCACCTGTTAAGAGCGTATACTAGCAGTATTTTTTCAATATGGTTTCCAAAAAATGTATTTCTCTATTTTCTCGCTGAATACTGATTCTAGAGCCACAATTCTTTTTTAATAAAATCTAGTACTAAAATAGGAATGGCCCTATTTTTATTTTTTCCAAAAAAACTGTTTTTGTACATTTTTTTTTCTTTTAAACAGGTTTTTAGAAAAAAATAAAACATAGGGACATACCTATTTTAGTAATAGATTGTATGTTAAAAGAATTGTGCCTCTAGAAGCAGTTTTCAGCGAGAAAATAGAGAAATACATTTGTATGGAAAACGCACTGCTAGTATACCCTCTTAAGCGGTCACTATCGCCTAACAGTGTTTCTTGTGTTCTCTAGTATTTATATTGAACCTTACACAATACTTATTAGAGATAAAACTAGATTATAACTAAAACCCGTTTTAATTCAATCTAACATTCACTTGTCACTGTTGGTGCAAGATCAAGGGTTTTTGCACTAAATGGTGCTACAAGATTTTTTTGTGGTAATGTTTTTAATTTAAAAACAAAATGCTTTATTTTCTGTAATTAAAGTGATTTGATCATGATGATGATGATGATGATGATGAAAGTGATTTTATATCCACAGGTGTTGGAGTCTCCTTTTAGGCTATCTAAGATGCCTGTGCCAGGAGGCTCCGCTCTTCATTATCTATATCTTACATTAAGATCAATACAAATTGAGTTTTAGTATATATGTGAGTGTGTGTATGTATGGGGGGGGGGGGGGGGGTATCAACATTCAAATCAATATGTTTAACCCTATTGATTTGAATGCTGATGTCTTAGGTTTTTTTTATTATACATTACACAAGTGTATTTACTTTTATCTATTTATTGCTCTTGCATAACAATAATTAATAGTATTTTTAATTTTTATTTTTATTAAAAATAAATTAATTTTAAGATTTCTTTATAGAAAAAATATAATTAATTTAAACATACAATTATTTAATAGACATCCCCTGACGGAGTGCTTTAGTACGTCATAATGAACAACTTTGGTTTTGTGGAAGCTACGTTTGAAACGTATTAAAAATCGACATTTCTATGCCAATTGCCGAGCTGGTCCAGCATTGGTCAAAGTTGTTCATCTAAACAGGCTGGGTCAACCATTCCAGAAAGTGTTAGTGGTTAATTAACACGCTGTTTATCTATATTTTTTTTGTTTCAATGACTGTGTACTGTGTAGTATTCTTAACCAGAATTTATAATATCCCGATAGATCAGTTATCATAAAACAAAGCAACCCAAGCAAGCTTAAGTCAGGTCGATTCCTATCCTTAGAATTAGCATGCAAATTTCCACATTTTGACATGTATTTTTTTTAGAAAATCCTAATCCTAACTAATATTATTAATGCGAAAGTGAGTTTGTTTTAGCTGTGTAGTTCCCGGCAGAGTAGAATAGGACCACTCCAAGTCATCCCGTGGATGTCGTAAAAGGCGACTAAGGAAACACAAGCTAAACAAAGCTTATTAACATCAAAGATTTCTCTCCAACCCGTCTGGCCAGCGTGGAGAGTGTAGGCCAAATCCTCTGACTACTCTGGCTAGTATATGGCTCTGGTAGTACAGAGAGGGTCGTGCTCCTGCAGTGGAGACTAGAAAGACTTGATGATGATGATGATGATGAGTTTGTTTGTTTGTTTGTTACTTTTCACGCCCTATCTACTGAACCAATCATCATTAAATTTTACATAGACATAGGTTAGGGTACCGGGCGAAACCGCGGGTAACAGCTAGTATGATATATATTTAAGAAAAAAAAATAATTAGCCGTGCAAATCGTTGCTTTCCCGTAGCGTCCAGATAGCTGGTAGCATTGCCATGTTGGATGGCAATGCTGGTCTTCTGGTCAAGACATAGGCCAGCCCTCTGTTTACGGGAAACCTATTTTTTTTTTAATGTGTTAGTGACGAACACTGGTGTAAAATTTTACCAGCTGCCTTAAGGCACCTGACGTAGCTTTTTTAAAATATTCTTTGATATTAATAAAGAAAGCATATACAAAGAGTTACTTATATAATAATTCAATGATATCTCGTACTATTACATTTCACTAATAAATTAAATTATTGTTATTGACCACGTTCCTTACATAAAGTGCTATAAATTGCATAACTGGCCCTTCTTGCATCATTTTGCAATGTTTACACAAGTGCTTTATACAGGGTGCTACAGACAAGGTGGGAAATATTGGAATGAAATACATAGAGTTTTTTTTTAACGCTAATGCTAATTATAAGAGCTTTTACTATTTCTATTATTTTCACGACATTTATTTATGACTAAAATCAATACGCATGACATTTTCATAATTTGTATTAATCTTTACTATGTTAATATTTGTATGCTTTATATGGCAAGATATAACAACTTTTTACTATTTATTTGATCGTCTAAATAATTTCATATCAATATTTGACAAATAAATTATTGTTTGGTTCATTGAAGTCTTTTTAGATTAAGAGCTAGCGAACCATCTGACTAACCCGTCTCCCACAAAGCTAGAAATTTTTTAAATGATATTTTATTGTCTGCTAATTATAAAAGTACCGGTCTGGTAGGTATATCGCGGTTGCGTCATCATCCTTTAAATTTTTGAAAATGCAAAAAAAAAATTTTTCTTAACCTTCTGCCACAAGGCTACAATTTTAATATATTATAATTTAAGTATGTTTAAGTCTAAAAAAAAATCGCCAACCTCTTTTGAGGGTTGCAAGTGTGTGCCAGACGATAGCAAAGTTGTCATTGGGACGGTAATTCATAACCTGCTGCCACAAGGCTACAATTTTGAGAGAACATTCTTTCAATTGTTTAAAAAATATATGTAAACAGCCAGACCATTCTAGCGGTTGCAAGTACCTGCCAGACGACGTGGAAGAGCTCGTGACCCACCTGACTAACCCGTTTCCCACAAGGCTAAAATTTTAATATGGTATAATTTAAGTATGTTTAAGTGTAAAAAAAAATTGCCAACCTATTTTGAGGGTTGCAAATGTGTGCCAGACGATAGTAAAGTTGTCATTGGGACGGTAATTCATAACTTTCTGCCACAAGGCTACAATTTTAATATGTTATAATTTAAGTATGTCTAAGTCTAAAAAAAAATCGCCAACCTCTTTTGAGGGTTGCAAGTGTGTGCCAGACGATAGCAAAGTTGTCATTAGGACGGTAATTCATAACCTGCTGCCACAAGGCTACAATTTTGAGAGAACATTCTTTCAATTGTTTAAAAAATATATGTAAACAGCCAGACCATTCTAGCGGTTGCAAGTACCTGCCAGACGACGTGGAAGAGCTCGTGACCCACCTGACTAACCCGTTTCCCACAAGGCTAAAATTTTAATATGGTATAATTTAAGTATGTTTAAGTGTAAAAAAAAATTGCCAACCTATTTTGAGGGTTGCAAGTGTGTGCCAGACGATAGTAAAGTTGTCATTGGGACGGTAATTCATAACTTTCTGCCACAAGGCTACAATTTTAATATGTTATAATTTAAGTATGTCTAAGTCTAAAAAAAAATCGCCAATCTCTTTTGAGGGTTGCAAGTGTGTGCCAGACGATAGCAAAGTTGTCATTGGGACGGTAATTCATAACTTTCTGCCACAAGGCTACAATTTTAATATGTTATAATTTAAGTATGTCTAAGTCTAAAAAAAAATCGCCAACCTCTTTTGAGGGTTGCAAGTGTGTGCCAAACGATAGCAAAGTTGTCATTGGGACGGTAATTCATAACCTGCTGCCACAAGGCTACAATTTTGAGGGAACATTCTTTCAATTGTTTAAAAAATATATGTAAACAGCCAGACCATTCTAGCGGTTGCAAGTACCTGCCAGACGACTATATAATAGTCATGTCGCTCGACGGGAGTGCGCGCGCATCAGACTTGTAAGAGTTAGAAAGTTATTACAATACAATATTGTAGTGTTCGACGGCCTCCGTGGGGCAGTGGTTAATCTGCGGCAGGGGTGGACCCTAGTTCGATCTCCGGCCAGGTCATGATGAAAAAAGATCTTTTTCAAATTGTCCTGGGTTGTGGATATTTATCTTTATGAGTATCTATTATAAAATATAATATTATTGAGTTAGTATCCTACTAGTTCACAAATACCCTGAGTGGGGCTAGCTCAATCTATGTCATAATTTGTCCCTATAATTACACACTAATGCCCGCGGCTTCACCCGCGTGGATCTCGTTTTTCGCGACCAAAACTTATTTATGTCCTTATGTTTCAAAGTATCTCCATGCCACATTTTAGGCCAGCCGTTTCAGCTTGAAAAGGTAACAGATGGTAGATACAGTTACTATCGAATTTCCCTATATGTTATAAGTATGGATTAAGTTTTCGGCGTAGTTAAGAGTCGTTCACGCGGCAGTAACTATGGGGCTATGTTACGATAGTACCTACATAGAACCTAATAAGTGTTTTAACAGTGAGAAGGTACTTATTACTACGTATTTTAATCGTGTTTTAGGAACCCTGATATCAAAATTTCTGAGAAATCAGAATACCTACATATAAAAAAGATCGTTTTCCATTATGACCTGGCCGGAGATCGAACCAGGGTCCACCCCTGCCGCAGATTAACCACTGCCCCATGGAGGCCGTCAAACACTACAATAGATATATTGTTTCTTTCTAACTTTCTAACTCATACACGTCTGTTGCGCGCGCACTCCCGTCGAGCGACATGACTATTATATAGTCGTCTGGCAGGTACTTGCAACCGCTAGAATGGTCTGGCTGTTTACATATATTTTTTAAACAATTGAAAGAATGTTCTCTCGAAATTGTAGCCTTGTGGCAGCAGGTTATGAATTACCGTCCCAATGACAACTTTGCTATCGTCTGGCACACACTTGCAACCCTCAAAAGAGGTTGGCAATTTCTTTTTAGACTTAAACATACTTAAATTATATTATATTAAAATTGTAGCCTTGTGGCAGAAGGTTACGAAAAAATTTTTTTTTGCATTTTCAAAAATTTAAAGGATGATGACGCAACCGCGATATACCTACCAGACCGGTACTTTTATAATTAGCAGACAATAAAACATCATTTAAAAAATTTCTAGCTTTGTGGGAGACGGGTTAGTCAGATGGTTCACGAGCTCTCCCACTATTTTGTGTGTGAGTGGTCTATACAGATGTAAATTTTCAAGCCTAAAGGCATCTGACACCGCTTAATGAACCACCTATGATGAAAGCCGGGACCAACAGATACCGTGACTTCTAAGGCACTGAGAAGTTCGACACATTCGTTTTACGTTATTTGCAATCACCCATCCCAGTCTGTAGCACGACCGGGGTTGCTTAACCTGCGTAAGCGCTTATAAAGCTCACAACCATTATGTTATGGACATTTTCATTTATATCATATATATCTGTTGTTATGTGTTTTCTTTTAGTACAATAAAGATATTACAAACAAACGAACATCCTGTATAATCTTTGTAATACAGTTAAGATCATCAAGCCACTTTCAATGCGCTATACATTGCCATATGGAAGAAGACAATGCATTCATTATTTTATTATTAGCATCAATTTATTATAAGTATAACAATTTGCCTACTGGCCTATATCATGATTGCCTTCTGCTACCTTTACCATGTAGGTACAGACCGAATCAAAGATTATGGCGGCTCGGTACATCACGCGAGCCGATGCGCATTACACAATATTAGGTTCAGCGGGGCGCGCGCGGGGAGGCGGGGCGCATACTGCGTGGTGAGCTAATATCCGAGCCATCATAAGTTTGATTCGGTCTGTACTAATTTCTCATTAGGGGCCGGCAAAGTGCGTTACTTGTCTAAATTTGTTGTCTCTCATAGTGACAGGCTCTATAGCGAAGTGGTTATCATCATTTCGTGTAGGCGACATGGTCAGTCGACCATGCACACCCTGGTGTCAAAGTTCTTCGGAACCGCCTCTCGGCCTCTGACGTCTAAAGCCGTATAATCGAGTTCGATGCCTCAATAGGACAGACAAGACAGGTCATTGGATAATATTTGACAGAGTTTGTGGTGGGAGTCAAGGGGTACAGTTGAAGTTTGCCTTAGACAATTTTGCAAATTGATTTTAGTGGACTTTATAATATGAAAGTGGTGTAGTTTGGTGTTATAAATGCTCGTGCTCATAAACAATTTGTGAAATAGTTAAAGTGGACTGATAAATGGACTCGTATAGATTTGCCGCCCCAAGCTGCCACGAGGCGTCAAAGAACATACGCCATCTTTGATGCTACTTGAAAAAACTTTACCGTACAACACCGATACTTATTAGTATCTCATTATACTGGACATTGGCAGAATCACTGAAATTTCGGTGGAAGCCATAATATAAAACAGAAGAAGAAGAAGAAGAATATTTGACAACAGCAACAATTGACATATTGTAGCCCAATCACCGGCCCCGACGCGTCAGTGTTGCCACCGCTTATGGACGGCACTATTAACGGACAGTAAACGCGCAAATCTAATCGTCTAATCTGGACACGGCTTTAGACTTCTTGTGCACGAGGCAGACAAATAATTACTTTACTATCACAATGTAATCTGTTACAAATGGCATTTAACTTCATCGTTTTGTTGTCTAAACGCATAAAAATGTCTACCTCAAGGTCATGGCGTGAAGATGCACGAATTGATATGAAATGAGAGTGATCTCGCCTCTGTTGCCAAATAGTTTGCACTTCAAACACGCCGACAACAATACACTCTTTTGGTTGCGTTGCGTATTATGTCTCGTTTTGTGCGAATTTTTCCTTCGCTGTTTCGAGTCAAAAGTCAATTATATGCGTTCTCAGAATTGTTAACAAATATAAATATTTTCACGTCCCTTGCGGGGTAGACCGAGCCCAAGCTCATAAAACCCATAGGCCACGTGCAACGTGTTGGTTAAGTTGGTAAGTGGAATCAAAATAGTGATGGGTTGCTAGCTCGCTTATTGGCGTGATTCCTTAGATTTTCGCCCATTCCCTTGACTGGCTTTTACGATTTGCGCGGTAAGAAAAGCAGAGTATATTCTATGAATAATAATTAAATATATACGGACACAACACAGATTGAGCTAGCCCCAAAGTAAGTTCTTAAGTAAGACTTGTGTTATGCAATATTAACTCAACGATACTTTATTTATTTATAACAGATACATTTATAGATAAACATCCGAGACCCAGGTCAATCTGAAAAAGATCCTTTTTTAACTTGACCTGACCGGGGATCAAACCCGGGACCATCCGTGTCCAGTCCTGGATTAATAAATAGGCCGTATAGGCCGCGGCCTAGGGGCGGCAGCGTCCTAGGGGCGGTAGTTTTCAGAGGACGATCACTTGATTTCAGAGGATAAAAGTAAAAAAAAAATATATCTTGTTTCTTTCTTACGCTCTCTTTCTTAATGACTAGGTAATTTGTTCGTTTATTTAACTTTCATTTGTTTATTTAAATAATAATTTTCCATTTGTAGTAAAGGACCTTTACTACAAATGGGAAATTATTATTTTAGGAAGGTATGTACATGGGGCGGCGAAAATAAAGTGGCCTACACTCATAAAAAATAAAAATCCGGCACTGTCCGTGTCACAAGCCGGCGTTTGTATAATCTGCACGTGACAATGTTACATTTGAAATGCATGTTAGGAGGAAGATAGATACTACTAGGTGCATGTCTAAATGCGCTACTTATATGGAATTATGGTCTATAAAGTTGATGTAATATCGGTTAGTATTCACAATAAAAGCAAAACCATCGGCCTGCCTTGCCTTTTAGAACGTAATGTTACACCAGACGTTGCTATAACTTTTTTTATTACTCGTATATCGCATCTGAATCAATGTTGCAATAGAATTTGCGGAAAGTAAAAAGAGTGCAGAAGAATCGTCCTGACACATTATTGTGTATGAATTTTGCATTAGCCTAAAAATGTTATAACCATACCAAATACTTATTATTTAAAGTAAAAAAAAGGCCAAAAGTTGATCTCCGGCTCCAAAACTTAAGCTATAGTATCGAAAACAAATAATAGACTCTACTTTTAGATGTTTATATTATACACGAGATGCATAACCTCATGGCCTACAGTGAAATTTCAAAACAATTTGTTGTAAGTGAAATTTAATACTAACAAGAAGTAACTTATAAATAGAATTAACTATATATACATACACACAATAACATTTCTAAAAATAAATATTTAAAAATCACACAGTCCTTCCAGCTTTCCTGGGCATGGGCATAAATGGCAATGCTGATACACGCAGATTCCAGCCCTTTGGTCACGAGATACCTCAATAAACCTAGTAGCCATGAAACTAAAAATCTTATGCAATTATGAACCCCACGGTACCCAAATTTCGAATTTTATTAAGTTCAAGCACAAAACCTTACGGTAATGAATTATCAAAGCACCGTTAGGTTAGGTTTCAACAATTGAAATGTGTTACATTTCTGTACCGTCACTATTTTGTAGCAATAGTGAGTGATCAGTAAGTTAACACAATAGACTACTTTAAATTCTAGTTTTAACTAACCGGTCATTTAATCTTTCTTTTTTTTCTGAGCTAATGTAAAGCCGAGGTAGACTGGTGGTTTTGTTGAGTAATTTGTTTGGGAAACCTTCAATGCGATTTGTTTTAGTATTTTTATTGAATACTCTAAAGCACTCAAGTAAATTTTACATAAGTAAACTAGCTGCTACCCTAGCAACTTCGTTCCGTCGGTTTCGGTTTTATCATGCATTCTATCTAGGCCTCTGGACCCCGGGTTCCGAAGTATCTTAGGTAGGATGTATCCGGAAACACGCCTAGATGACAGACATCAATAATTGTTACCGAGGGCGCCCAATTTATTTATTTTATTATTAATAAGTACAAAAAAAAATAGAAGTTGACTATATGAATAATGTAACATAATCTCATTTGAGATTTACCGTACATTACGGTTGCCACCAAACCCGTGTATTCATGCAAGGTAATCTTAAAAACCTTTCTGTTGCCGTCGCAGTACAACTCACTGTGTACCTGCATTAATTATGCTATTCCTAACTCGTAAACAACTAAGTCATCATCATCATCATCATCATCAGGTCCTTGTAAGTCTCCACTGCAGGAGCACGACCCTCTCTGCACTTTCCAAGCGCTATATATTATGTATCATACATATAGCCAGAGCTGTCAGAGGATTTGGCCTACACTCTCCACGCTGGCCAGACGGGTTGGAGAGGTCTCTTTGATGTTTATAAGCTTTGTTTAGCTTGTTTCCTAAGTCGACTTCTACGACATCCACGGGAAGACCTGGAGTGGTTCTATTCTACTCTGCCGGGAACCACACGGCTAAACAACTAAGTACAGTGTGATTATTTTTATTCATTTGGGATTAAACTTATGTGTGTTCCATAATTAGTATTTATTTATGCTTTACATTTTAGCTTACATCAATTAAATTTTCAGACAAATCTCGAAGTGTTTATGATAATGAAATAATAGTTTTGTTACTCGCTAATAATGTAGCTTTCTACGGATGACATAATTTGAATTTATCCATTACTAGCAACCCTACCCGGCTGCGCCCAGGCATGTATTATACTTTAAAACCTTCCTCGTGAATCACTCTATCTATTAGTGAAAACCGTATGAAAATCCGTGGATTCGTTTTTGAGTTTATCGCGAACAGACAGACAGACAGACAGACAGACAGACGCGGCGGAGGACTTTGTTTTATAATATGTAGTGATAGTGATAATTAAACACACAAACATACAAATATTTCCTCTCTTTATTATTAGCCTAGAAGTCTACATACTCAGTGTCCTAATAAGCAAAGGCTGATTTGCAAGGTCGCCATATAAAGTAGCTTTCATTCTGTACGTTAGTTCTAACCTTGGCTGCCTTAAACTTAAAAGAAACACAGACACCTGTTCTTGTTTTTCTTAGCGTGTCGACTCGGGCGAATTATACTTGCGTTGACCAGAACTTTGCAACTGTATTCAGTAGCATTGTAATGGTCCTCGCTTGTGCATATGCGGTACACAGATAGTAGGATAGGCAGGGCAAAATAGAAGGTGTGTCATGGTCTGAGGAGTAGCACAACATGGACAAGAGATTTTCGAGTTGTAACCCCACCTGTTCCATCCATCCATCCATCCATCAGGTATTTTTTAGTCTCCACTGCAGGAGCACGACCCTCTCTGTACTACCACAGCAATATATTAGCCAGAGTAGTCAGAGGATTTGGCCTACACTCTCCACGTTGGCCAGACGGGTTGGAGAGGTCTTTTTGATGTTTGTAAGCTTTGTTTAGCTTGTGTTTCCTAAGTCGCCTTTTACGACATCAACGGGAAGACTTGGACTGGTCCTATTCTACTCTGCCGGGAACCACACGGCACTCTGCCGGGAACCACACGGCCCACCTGTTCATATTCTCCTTACTTCTACCGACTTGGGTCCGGTATTAAAAACATAAATTAAACCAGATAAAAAAAATCCAAAATATAATTCTAAAATCGCAGACGACTTTACGCGTGGTTAGATAACAAACAAACACACTTTCGATTACACATTCTGCCGTCCTAAAGCTTAAACGTCGTTAACTACCGAAACCAAGTTTCGAGATACGCGCCAAAATGTGTAAAAAAAGATCAAAGTGGTGCCAATTAATAATTACTAACAATATCACTAAAATAAATATAGGGAAATGTAGGTTTGGTAAAGCACTTTCGAATAGCTATATGTTTAGGCGTAGAAGATAAATAAATAATAAAATATTTCGATTTTGGAGTTAAAGCCTAGCATTTTTTTCAAAATAAGTTTTTATTTACATAGCTATAATATCGTTATGTCACCCTTAAAGACATTTATGCTTTGGATTTATTGAAGTATTTATTTTATTTTACAAAACTTTACAAACTATACTATTGCGTGACTAAAATGTCTTTATAGACTTTAACGACATTAAAGCCTAGGAAATTATCCGGAAAATGCTTTATTAAGTTACATTTAAACGCGTTTATTGTCTTTTAGATACATTATAGTCTAGAAATATAAAAAGTAATTGTTTTTTGGCAACATTTATAACAACTATTCCCAAGCTATAATGTATTTACTTGCAGAAGATGCAATCATAGCGATGGTTTAGTTTGGTATTGTTTTTGTTAGCGTGGCATTTTCCAAAGAAAGTGTCGTTAACTACAAAAATTGAAAATCAAAGTATGAAAGTAGCTGGCATTTATTTTAATAAAACATGAGGTAAATACACTCAGTTAGACTTAGTTAAAAGATTATAAAAAAAGTATCAAAAATAAACATCAATCTACTTAACAGTATTGAGACATGTAGTAAAAACAATCATTGTGTATGACTCATAGAAATAATAAATTGTTAAAACTTAGTATATAAGTTGCACATTAATTATAGAAAATCGTAGTACTTTGTACTCATAAAACAATTACTTATGTGCTTTAATACTAAAGTCTACTACATTATTTTTGTACTTTGTACAATAATACTCGTAGGAACATTAAAAAACAAAAACAATTCTAAAACTTAATAGTCTAGTAACACAACATTTTTCGCTGGTAAATAGACAATAATTTGTACTCGTAATAGAAAAAATTACTTAAAACAATCATAATGTTTTATTATCAAAAATTCAAATTATTCACTTATAGCAGGTATTACAAAATTACGAAATGATACCTGGAGGGCATGATCAGTCCATTATATTGAGCAACTTTCTCCAGGGGACCAACATCAAAACACAAAAAATAAATTTTGATATTCTATAAGAAAAGGTAATTCAAAGTTTCAAAACTGTTATTTCGTAATTCGATGCTAGTCCCCTGCAGAAGGCCGCTCAATATCATGGAATGATCATGCCCTTTAATTATTATTTCGTAATTTTGTAACACTCTGTATATTAAAAGTACCTATTTTTACTCCTTTACATTATATTGTATAATTATTATTTTAGTAAAGGTTTTTATTATTACTATGAAATTCAGCCTTAGTATTTATACATAATTACCATATATTCCTTATATATTATAACATATAATGTAATCTTATTTACTTTAACGTACATAATATAAGTATTATTCACTATATGAGTGAATAATATTTAAATAGATACGTTATATTATGAAATTAAGAAATTCACGTTACATTATTTTAAAAAAACTTAAGACTCGAGAAATCAAATGCCTAATTAGAAAAAATATTTAAGTATTTTTGTACTCACTAAAACAATCTAAGTATCAATAATCAATAACAAACTCTTATTATGACGTTGTATTTATTAAATCTATCAAATCACAGCCCTTATTAGGTAGTTTAGAGTTTTAATTAAGTACTTAGTCTAGAAGTTCTGTTTTTAGTCTTAGAATTAGTCAGTCTTGAAGCCTTGTTGCTAGTGCCACTTGTACTGGCAGTTGCATTTATTGTTACAGGCAATTCTTTCCAGAACAGCTGTTTGTGAACAGGCATAATGCTGGAAATTTTATTTAGAATATCAGCCTTTCTCTCATAGTCTACGCCCTTTGGGGCAGAACGATGTTCGAGTTTCATAATCGATGGGTCTTTTATGAATTTATCATTCATAAAGCGTAATACTGTGAACTGGTCGTTAAAATTATTTTTATATTGAAGGTCGTAACTATTGCGAGAGAAAGTAACCTGGCACATGTCTCTTAAATAGGCTCTAGGGTTAGATGTGTGAATTCGTCTGTCAGAGATATAATTTTCTACATTTATAAAGTCTGTTGGTGCCATAGATTTCACGATTACTTTATTTTGATTGATAGATGCTACCGCCTCTTCAAAGTCGGTGAAGTCATAAAGTTTTCCTTTTTTTTTCATTGAAAGCTCTACCTGATGGTGAACCTGATCACAGCTCATAAATGTATGACCAGGTTCAAAATAGTACAATGTTAAGTTTTTAGCACAAATCATGTCACTGTTTATTATATATACCAGAAACGAGTACAGCAACCAATTTTTATTCTGCGCTGTGCAGTTGTCTAACCATAAATGAATTTGTGTTGCATCCCTGTTGCGCAGTAGGAAATGGAAAAAAGCTGACAATATATCCTCTTGTTTCCTTCCTGCTATACTTTCATTCCAGATCACGGTGAGAGGTTTATATTGATTCGTAATTTTACCAATTGGGGCAAAAGTTTGATTTAATGCTACAAGACGTTTGCAAAATATGATAGATTTGAATGTGTCCATACGAGGCAGCATAATAACCTTTTCCAAATCCGTACTGTAATATATTTCAGCATCGTTTCGCGGTAATTCTTTGTGTTTATTATATAATTCCCTAGCCGTTTTATATTTTTCGTGATGCCGAGCCCAGTCTACACAACTGGAACAATCTGCAACAATCTGACTTTTGGCGTCATGTGATGTTTGTTTTTCATGCAGGTTGTAGGTCTCACACATCTCGCACTCTTCGTGGCCTAACTGAGTAAAACTTATATTCATAGTTTTTAGATGTTGCCTGTATAGTTCGTATGACACTTTTTTGTCAGGAAATTTTGTACAGTAGTGTTGATGCATGGAAACAATATTAATATCACTAGGCAAATAACGACGTAAGGGTGCATGTTCTCTTCTGTAATGATACTCTGTCGGGTTAAAAGATAACACGTGTTGTGTCAGCAGGTCACGGTCATGCATAGGTGTTTTTTGGTGTTGCCCACGTCCGTCTACAGATATATCTTTAATATCATAATGAAGGATCCTGTCGTTTGTTTTTTCATAACCTAATGTTGTTAAAAAAGATATTTTGCAGATCTCAACTCTTGTACCATCCAGTTTTTTTAGTGTAAATAATCTTTTTGGCCTTCTCTTCAACTCAGTAGTAGTTTTTCTTTTTGGTATTGCAATTGACGTGTTTTCTGCAACAAATGCATGCTGTTCACTCCAAGACATCTCCCAGTATTTTTTATTCATAGCCAATTTGTCTTCTTGGCTAATTTTAGTGGAACATTTCTTCATACATTTATCAGTGCATCCTGTTTTGACGCCGTGCTCAAGTTTTCTTTTATTTATTGATTCAAGTTTTCTTTGGGATAATGAAGTGTTATATTTTTTACGTTTTCGTGATGGTTGTGACAATTCAGGATCCAGGACAACCGATGATGATTCTACAGTTTCTGAACTATTAGTAAACGCAGGTGTTTGGGAATCACAATAAAATATTTCAGTAGTGTTTCTACGTTTACGACCAGAAAGTGATGCTGGGTTAACCAATCTTTGAAATAAACCATGAGAATGTCTTCGAATTGGCTTTTTAATTTCAAAATCATGAACAAATTCAGATGATATAATATTTCTAGTTTTCAAAACAGTTTGTGAGTTAGATTTAGATGCCTTTAGCATTTTCTTTTTTCGAGATAATTTTGGCTTATTTTTATTCGTTCTTAAATCAAGAATCTCGTCTTGAGACTCCGATTCATCTGAAGGATAATAGTTTTTATCGCGCGTGGAGTCATCAGAATCAAAATCAAGATGATTATCATTTGGGGAAATTACGTCTTCTTGTATAGTTTCTTTTAAGCTGTAATCAATATTACGGTTGCGAGTAGGAAAATCTCTTGACGGCATTACTTCGTAGCAAATTAAATCAATAACATCATTATGAAAGTTTGGCGAATCTTTACTCATCTCGAAATTAGAACTATTCAATTGCATATCTTGCTCAATATCTTCTTTGTTTCTAAATGTTTCATTCAACTTGGTTATTGTGTTTTCAAGAATAGTCTTGTCTTTAAGGTCAAATGTAGTCTGCGTATTGTTAAATGTATCGAAAAGGCTACTGGTTAACGAATATGACCTGGCATAGATACTATCGATATTCGTTACCTTAGGCTCTGGCAGACTTTGTTGAAGTTGACTCAATTTACCATCTGAGAGAATAACATTCTTCTTAGTTTCTGGAGGGGCTTTGTCTACAGTCATGTTTAAAATAGTTTTTGTTCTTTGTGATATGTTAAAACACCTGTAACAAGAAAATGTATAAAAAAGATATCTTATTATGTAAACTGAATAATTAAATAAATAGTTTTTTTTTTCAAAGAAAAAGAAATTAACGATTACCCTTCCAAAAAATTAAGCTCATGTTACTTGAGGTAACATTAAGATTCTAACGATACCTACCTCACATATCAAAATTGTTTCAGCCATTTATAATAAATAAATGAATTAATATATTCGGAAAAATCACACAGATTGAGCTAGCCCGATGGTAAGTTTGAGACTTGTGTTACAGGATACTAACTCAACGATACTATATTTTATAATAGATATTAGATACATATATAGATAAACATCCAAGACCCAGGCCAATCAGGAAAAGATCATTTTCCATCATGACCTGGCCGGGGATCGAACCCGAGTCCTCCGCGTCGCAGGCAGGCGTGTTGACCGCTGCGCCATGGAGGCCGTCAGTTTAGAAGTTATGGTGGAATAAAAAACCTTACATACAAACATGAAAACACATTACCACTCCTTTTTAGCAGTCATGTTAAAATAAACAGCATTAATCTACCTTTAACCTCACCCACCGTCAACTCTACAAACATATCAAATAATAAATAAGAAAAGCGCGCATACAGCCAACACGTTCAATGTTTTATATTATTTGCCTACACACTCGATTACACTACCCTGAGTTATAATTAATTACATTTCTTATTTAACTGATTTTACGTTATACACAAATATTTACTATATTTTGAAAATGCTTATTATTTTATCATAAAAATAATATTAATACTTACTTTGATATTCTGTCCGTCATTTTGATGATATTGGCGGGAACGCGCGGAGCGCACGCACACGTCCTCCCTCTCCAAACTTTCACAGCGTACTTCCCCTCGCCTCGCCTACCCAGGACGCGTGGGCGCGGATAGAGACAGTTTAGGCATGCATTGCTGGATAAAGTCGATTTAGCTTATGTTTGCAATGTATTTGTATTGACAGTACAAAACTTTAACGTCTTTATTTGGCAATAAAGACGATCTAGCTAGGCAACTTCGTTTAGAGACGTTGAAGCTATGGAAGTTTGCACCATAACCTGAAGAAATACTTACCATAAACGTTAACAAAATAGCATTAAAGACATTAAAGCTTAGAAAAAATCACTAACGACATTAAAGTTATGTAATTCATTAAAAATCGTTTGCAAGTAACAAACACTAACCTTACTTTGAGACAATATAGATTGGCAATGTCGGATAAATACGTTTATTATGGTAATCATACCAATGGGGAATCACTTAAAGACGTTTTGAAATTTTCTAAAACAGAATCTATACCACATAGAAGAAAATTAATTAGATAGATCGATAGAGCTCTTTTTTTAAAGTAAGATGGTATTAAAAACGTAAAATTGGCCAGATGTTGGTTAAAGACGTTTTAGCTTTAGGACGGCAGCATTAACGAGTAATAGCTACACTTGTGAAGATGTTACTGTTTAGGGCTGGCGCATATAATAATTTTCTGTTTATATTAAAGGTAGCTGTTACTAACTGACTGATATATAAACACACAGCTGAAACAATTTAACTTAAGAGGGTATACTAGCAGTGCGTTTTCCATAGAAATGTATTTCTGTATTTTCTCGCTGAAAACTGCTTCTAGACGCAGAATTCTTTTTACATACAATCTATTACTAAAATAGGTATGTCCCTATTTTTTATTTTTTTCTGAAAAGCTGTTAAAAAGAAAAAAAATTAGTACAAAAACAGTTTTTTTTGAAAAAATAAAAAATAGGGTAATAATAAACAAACAAACAAACAAACAAACTCACTTTCGCATTTATAATATTAGTTGGGATTGGGATTGGGATAATCTTCTGTTCCTTAGATTTTTCTGCCAACCCTATAAATGTGGTCAGCTATCCGCGCCCATCTGGCCTCGATACTTTCATTGATCTCTGCAGACAGACCTCGGCCATCATCACATCACTGGCAGGCAGAGAAAGGCAGCTTCACACTGACACTTGAATTCGATAGGTGTAGCAAGTTTCCATTGCTTTAATTTGTTAATGGATTGGTGGACTGTATTGCACAATAAAAAAAAAATATTTTAAATCCAAATGAATTTAGTCTTATTATAGTTTGCATTTGACTGTTTGGAAATTGAATACGGACGTTCTAACTTTAAATTGTAAACAGTAGTTCATAAAACAATTTTGAAGTGTTATCTAAACCCTCGTCAAACAAAATTCTATATGACATCTCCGTTTTCTGTCTAAACTGTTCTTTTTTCCCAACGAATAAACAGATTTGTTTTAAAGCTTATTACAAAATAAATTATTAATAATAATTAAAACTAGTTGTTTTTGACATACTTTCTTTATTTAAGCTTTTTTTTAGTTGCGTCCTCAACTGTTATGCGTTGGAGCCCAGCCGGCCTATTCACTAACTCGGATGACAGGTGTCGATGCCTATCACTCTAGGATTTGCTGTTACAGTGCGTTTTTTGTATTTCAAGTAAAAAGTTCGAGCAAGCAAAACCCGCATTGTAATTATAAATTCTAGATTGATAGGCATCGACACCTGTCATCCGAGTTAGTAAATAGGGGGGCAGGTCCGCCATTATGACAGCATTCATGCTGTGATATTATTTGGCGAAAGTTTTTGGTTAAGATTATTCTGGAGCAACCTTAGGAGGATTAGCAACGATCAAGCAGCTAACTTTAAAAAAAGTTACCTACGCCAAATCGTACCACAGCATACTTGCAGCTGATGTTGGAAAACGATCCTCTTAGATCGGCCTGGGTCTTGTAGGTTGATCTATTTAAGTATCTATTATAAAATATAGTATCGTCGAGTCAGTAGGATACTAGACTAACTCAACGATAACAACTTAAGAGTCGCCTGGACGCGCATGTCTCCATACAAACGGAAAACGGGAATTGTGGCAATATTTGATAATTTTGGAGTAAAATTAAGCGTCCAATCAATTAATCTCATTATAATCTACGTACGTTCCTATACAGTTTGGTTAAAATATCAATAGTTTGAGAACTATACGCCTCTCAAGATTTCCATATAAATTTAAAAAGGCTTGTAATTCTCAAACCATTGGTATTTTTACCTACCTATATAGGAATGTACGTAGATTATAATGAGATTAATTGATTTAATGCTTAATTTTACTCCAAAATTATCAAATGTTGCCACAATTCCCTTTTTCGGTTTGTATGGAGACATGCGCTTCCAGGCGACTCTTAATTTGTGTTATTTGTCCCTATATTGAAAAAGTAATTTGGAATTAAGTTTCCAGTTAGTAAAAGGGGAACAGCAGGATTTAGAAAAGAAATGAAAAGCAGCAGGAAGGAACCATGTAGCATCGTTACATTGTGAAGTGCTTTTAGGAAACATGAAAAATTACACCAGTTAATGGTCATTCACACAAATGAAAATGATTAAAAGAAGTCAACAACTTACTTACTTAATCAAGTCAACCGGTTACTATTAAAGAATGCTTTATATTATGCATTAGTCCACCTCGATCCATAAGTTCAATATTTGTATGTGTCTAATGAATAAATACAATGACACAAATCTTTGGAAACTATCAAGACTAGAGTTAAAGTTGGCGTAATAAGAAATTGTAATTGCCGACATAACTTGACGAATGGGTACAAAACTTAACACATCAAAATCTTCGCATCTGACCTGTCCATCCGTTCACCCATCGCATTACATAACGATCTGTACTTTTACCTTTTTTAATGTAGGTAAGTGATTACTATAATAGGATTACGTGTATCCCTAATACTGTGACTCGTTTGTAAATATTTTATGTGTATGGCCGAGAGGCGGTTCCGAAGAACTCTGACACCAGGGTGTGTATGGTCGACTGACCGTGTCACCCACAAGAAATGATGATGATGTCTATATTACATTCGGAAAGTCATCATCATTTCGTGCAGGTGACATGGTCAGTCGACCATGCACACCCTGGTGTCAGAGTTCTTCGGAACCGCCTCTCGGCCTCTGACGTGGTTCCTTTAACGACTACCAGATGGTAGCTGGGACCAACGGCTTAACGTGCCTTCCGAAGCATGGAATCATTTTTCTTATCAGACAATCAGATGATTCATGCCTGCAATGTCCTAAACAAACTAGAAACAACAAAGTATGCTTCCCGTGGGAATCGAACCCAAGACCCCCGGATCAATAAGGCAAACGCCTTAACCACTGGACCACGGAGGTCGTTATATCATTAAAACTAACGTGAGATAAAGACAATATATATATATATATTTATATCAACGGGTCACTCACAGTTCGGGATCCACCGCCGCGCGTCCCGCACTCGCCTTGAAAATGGGCTCCTAACGAGTCCGAAACTATAGTCGGCAATCCCGACAAATAGCACGTGAGTGACCCGTTGTTATCTATATCACGGAGGTCGTTATTCGGAAAGTTACTTACCAGTATTTGGAGTAAATCAATGTTTACTAATTACCTAATGATCTGCACTTTTACCTTTTTAATGTAAGTGATTACTATAATAGTATTATGTGTATTCCTAATACTGTCGCTTCTTACTACGATTTTAGATATTTTGTGTCGAGTTCTCAATTTTCTGTTTATGATTTTTTTTCTTCCGTGCTGCGTGCATTTGGGAGAAAAGAAATAACATAGATATACCAGCCGTTTTTTTCTCACGCAAACCGTAAAAGCCGGTCAGGGAATTGGGTGAAAATACGAGGAATCACGTTATAGGCGATGCGGCTAGCAACCCATCACTATTTTGATTCCACGTTCCATCTAAACCCCCTTTAATACGCTAAACGTGGCCTTTGGGTTTATCCGACCTTGAGTTCTGTCTATGGGATAAAGACGTGAAGATATGTATGTTTGTTTGATTTTTCCATCTCTTGCAGAAATGCGACCTGGCGACCGGCGACCAGTACAGAGTACAGAGAGGGTCGTGCTTCTGCAGTGGAGACTAATAGGGACCTGATGATGATGATGATGATGACCGGCGACCTGGTAGACCCCGAAGGAGATGGCGCGACGACCTAGATGCGTACTCCAAAGACTGGCCAAACAAAGCCCAAAGCAGAGAAGAATGGAAAGCAGAGAGGGAGGCCTTTGCCCAGCAGTGGGATTTAACAGGCTAGCAAATAAATAAATAAAATGCAGAAATGGTTAGTCAGTGTTTGGAATAAATCAGTTTTTAGTAATTGAAGATCTTTTACAATAATAATATAACGTGTTTAATACTCTCATTTGGAAATTATACGATTTTCGATATTTTATTTGTATTTCTCAATACCTTGATTTATGAAACTTTTTTGCGAATCACGCAGAAAGTGGTTAGTCAGTATTAAATAAATATTAAGTTATTAAATATTTATAGTTAAAGCTGTTACTCATTTATTACTTTGGTTAATACGTTGATTGGTA
Organism: Rhodophaea formosa; assembly: GCA_963082605.1. NCBI lineage: Eukaryota > Metazoa > Arthropoda > Insecta > Lepidoptera > Pyralidae > Rhodophaea > Rhodophaea formosa. The sequence goes on from OY720209.1 coordinate 22,519,516, forward strand.
TTATAAAACTTTATTTTTTGTTTAGTGATTATTTTCTTGTTTCTGGCCCACTTTCAAATAGTAATACAATTTTTTAAAGTTCTCATCAAAAATTCTGTGATTTATAAATACATAAAAAATAGAAAAAAAATAAATAGATTTAAATTGTATTCGGTAAAAAAATTCAACTTAAGCTTAAACTAGTTGGAAAGCAGTAATCAAATAATTCTTGTGGTCTAAGGCGAACTTTTAAAGAACTTGAAATATAAAATAACGTAAAAATGTACGTAACGTAATGTGATGGAAATTCAAAATTATCAACATTCTCCTATTTTACATTCACTCAAATCAAAATTAATGCTTCACAATGATAATACTCTAAAACATAAAAAAATAATGGGTTAAAAATCTAAATATATCGTTATTAATTTTCCTACATTCACTTTTAAGATTAAGATCAATGCTAGATGAAGGTATTGCTCTTAAAGGAAGTCTTCTAAAAAAAGATATAGTTGCAATCAGATAAAACAAGACAGATCAATCAAACCGTCAAAATGTCTGCACTACAAGTATAGGCTTGCAGACCTGCATCGGTTTGCATAATATGTCAGATACCGTTCTAATAGAAAGGATGCTTGTAACTGATATGCAAGCTAAGATAAGAAAATAAATAAGCTAATGGAATGACTATGGTGCAAAGTTTAAGGTTTCCATTTTTTTGTTGACTATACAGCCTGTAAAATTACTCTTGGGCACACTAGGCACAGTAGCGACGCCAATCATTTTATTCCTAATACTTTACAAATAGAAAGAAATTCAAGAATAAAAATCATATAAGCATTAGTAAATAACTTGAAGTATTTTTGGAATGTTTTAATATTATGAGAATCAGGCATTAAGAGAAAACGTGATTACCGCCAAAAACGGCCATTTTTTTCGGTAATCTGATTCTCATAATTCTCACTGATTCTGATAATATTAAACATGATTCCAAAAATACTTCAGGTTATTTACTAGTGCTTATATGATTTACATTCTTGAATTTCTGTCTATTTGCAAAGTATTAGGAATAAAATGATTGGCGTCGCTACTGTGCCTAGTGTGCCCCCTTAACATTCATTTAAAGAGGGCTTTATACCGACGACCCCAAAACTGAAAATTTCGTGATACTTGTAGCCTGAGGTTTACACACAGCTAGATCAACTTTTTCTTAGATTTAGACAGGGTTGAATAATATGTCAAGATTTTTTTCGCATGTTGCATACATGAGTTACCTAGTATCCCACGACACAAGTTCACAACTTACTGTGGGGCTAGCTCAATTTGTGTGATATGTCCCTATATAAGTATTATAAGTATTATTATGTGAAAAGCATATTACTGTCGTAAAACATACGTCTTTGACCCTTGCGGGGTAGACAAAGTCTATAGCCATAAGAGCTTAATGCCATTTTTAGTGTATAATTAAATTAGGCTTAGGGAATAGGCAAAGGAATTGTCCGTACATATATATTTATTAAAAAAAAAAGAATTGAAATAGTGATTGGTTGTAGCCGTAGCGCCTATAACATGATTCCTAAGGTTTTCGCTTACTCCCTTGGCTGAATTCTATAATCTAACAGAAGCAGCATTCTAAAATTTTTGCTTTTCTCTTAGATTAGTGCGAAAGATTATTTTTCAATACTTTAAGTAAGTAAGCAAATAATAATAATAAAATCAAGAAGAAAGAAAAAATTACTTGTCTCAGCAGATCAATTATTGTTTTAAATCTCGGAAATAAAACGCACAAATAGTCTACAAGTTAATATTCTGATATCTATGATAACAAACTCCCAATAAGTCACAATTACATACATACATACATACATACTATCACGTCTTTATCCCTTGCGGGATAGACAGAGCCCAAGGTCATAAAACCTACAGGCCACGTTTAGCAACGTAGTGGGCGTAACGGTGGAAAGCGGAATCAAAATAGTGATGGGTTGCTAGCCGCATCGCCTATCAATGTGATTCCTTAGATTTTCGCCCAATCCCTTGACCGGCTTTTACGGTCTGCGTGGGAAGAAAAGCAGCTGGTATATTCTATGTTTTTTCTTTACTTCCAAACCAGCATGGCATATACATATACATATACATACATAATCCTTATACAAACATGTAATAAAGAAACAGAAGCATCTTCAGTTCACAAATCACTTATCAAACAATGACGTACATCTCGGTTCAATGACCCGGTGACCCTGTGCACTCATAGGCATAGGTCACGGCACTTCCCGCAAGTGCAATGTTAACTATTTGTTAGTCAATAGGTTACCGTGGACATATGTGGTCTTAACCTCTAATTCGTACGAGTTTTTTATGATAGAAGCATATAGATGGCGCTACTGGTTGCGGCTCTTGCCCATATTATCCCAAATATCCCAATCCCAACTAATATTATAAATGTGAAAGTGAGTTTGTTATTGCTCATCATCATCATCAGATCTTTTTTAGTCTCCACTGCAGGAGCTCGACCCTATCTTTACTACCAGAGCCATATATTAGCCAGAGCAGTCAGAGGATTTGGCCTACACTCTCCACGCTGGGCAGACGGAATGGAGAGGTCTCTTTGATGTTACCAAGCTTCGTTTAGCTTGTGTTTCCTAAGTCGCCTTCTACGGCACCCATGGGAAGACTTGGTGTGGTCCTATTCTACTCTTCCTGCTCCTCTTAGTAATTTATACGTAGATCTGGAAGACCTATGGTGTATTGGCGTTAATGGTGATAACTGACCAGGTGTTAAAAACTCTCTCTCTATCTCTGACGCTCATTGAGTAGCTCTGGTAACCTCCAGAAACATCGCTATTATCAACATTTCAAGCAAGCCGCAAGAAATCTACTGCTGGAGACATAACTACGAATGATAATGTGGACTATTTAGCTACCTCCAAGTGAATTTTGCAACTTCAACGGACTTACTTTTTACATCAATTAGCTTTACATCAATTTTTACTAGACAACATATTTTATTCAATTAATGACTACCTGGCAAGGGACTAGAAAATTTGCCTAATTATTATTTTTATGTGACAAATGTGTTTATGAATTTATTTAATGACATTTTCTTTCGAAATAATTAGTAAATATGTTTTTATAAAATCGAAAATGCATGTATGTAAATAATGAATGTGTGTTAGTGTAGTGACATTTAGAAAATGATTTATAAGATTTTGCATACTGTTTTCAGCAGTTGAATAGGCTTGCTCTATTTGTTTTGTAACATCTGTATTTTGACCCTATTTAGCAAATAAAAATGTTTGTTTGTTTGTTTGTTTTGAGGTGAGCGCTGCGTGCTCTCAATCTGTAAGGCGAACATCACCAGGAGAGACGGGGCTCGGCTTTGGGCGTTGCCTGTGTACGCAAGGCCTGAAGAGACAGCAAACTCATATGCCTGATGGGCCGCAATTTGCATGTATAGCCTGAAGGGCCGAACTGAGAAACAATAGCAAAGCCTTTGGAGAGCAGCAACTCTCATGTTTTGCCGTATGGGCTGACTACTAAGCCATTGGGCTCCTCATTTGTTAAGTTGTTAGGAGTTACAATGCAAAGAAATATTTAATCGTACTTTAGCGTAAGTTACGTCGTACGGTACATACGGTACGCCTGAAATACAGGATGATTATCATCCTAGCTCAGGCACCATTCTTTCATATTTCCTTTTATTTATTAACAATGTATTGTAAAATGTTTAGCTCTTAATTATTTGAATAAAGATTTATTATTATTCTCTTTATTTGCTTCAATTCTTAGGATAGGAATTATAAAAACTATATAAAAAGTAAAACATAACAAAATATCGTACAAAATTAAATACAATTTTTATAAAACCCTATCCTAGTAGGCCACCAGCAGCGGAGTAAGACTCAAGCTACCGGCGGTTAAGGCTGCAGGGAGAGGAACCTCCTAACTATGCGTGCCGTGTCTAGAAGTACCGCCTTCTGTATCTGGCCCTTGATCCAGCCATCCAGCGAGAGTCTCTTGAGATGTTATTATTATTATAGATATGTTAGAATAGGTATTTTTTCTGATTAACTCTGGTAGAGAGGTCTTTCTTCTATTGCACTTTTATTTTTTACATGAACGTTTTAATGCCATTAATTTAGAGAAATATTTTTAACATTTTATATTTTAAAAGTATGGATTTCACTTATCAAATCATCATGCTAATTAATGGTAAGTATATAATATTTTTAAATACTACATTCTTAATGTTGTACAAATTAAAAAGTCAAGACTGTTCTGTATTTTCAAAAAGAATTTTAATGTTATTCAATTTAAGGTAAAATATTTACCAATGATTTTAGGAAACCTTGTTTTGTAAAGCGTATGCACGAGTACACTTCAAAAGCTCTTGAACGCTTTCGACATAATAGACTAAGTAAAACAAAAAAGGTTAAAAACCAATACAGGTTTTATAGATCGTAATGTCCAAAATATGAACTGGCAGCCTTCAATATGACCTACTTTTGTACAATTACCGAATTTAAAAAATAAAATTGAACATTATCTGAATACAAGTTCACACCGTTGTTGTTGGTTTAAAAAACCGGTTGGGAATATTTGCTTGTTCAATCTTCGCTCATTGTTTGCCGTATAAACAAATTTTATACGATTTTTTAGTGTGACTAAGAATAAAACCATGAGTAATTTTTTGGACTAATGGTAGAGAAATATTACGTGTGGTTCCCGGCAGAGTCGAATAGGACCACTCCAAGTCTCGTGGATGTCGTAAAAGGCGACTTAGGAAACACAAGCTAAACAAAGCACATAAACATCAAAGAATCCAACCCATATGGCCCGCGTGGAGAGAGTAGGCCGCTCCTCTGACTGCTCTAGCTTATAATATGGCTCTGGTAGTACAGAGAGGGTCTTGCTGTAGTGGAGACAAAAAAGACATTATGATGAATATTGGAAAATAATAAATATGAAGCTTTCACAAATTGCCATAGCAAATTGAAAATGTAAAATTTTTGGAGATCCCAGTACTATTTCCTCAGAAAAAGTCAAGTGAATATTGAAGGTTATTGAACTTATTTTCTAAACCTTCTATAACCTCCTGGTTATAGAAGGTTTAGAAAATTAGTATCCGATATAGCATATGTAGTATAATAGCTGACTTCGGAATCCAATGCATGGATAAGGGCGTAATGAGAAAAAGCATAAATGGTATAACCTTGAGGAAGTTATGCAATCAATCACTCGTTTATTTACTAAACTTGCTTAACCAAGGGTATTATAATTGTACAGGTAATACTAAGTTCGTGAAACTTAATTAAGGAGATAAGTGATTTAAAATTAAAAAAATTCGGAATTTGAAATTAAAGTTTCATATTAAATCTATACTAATTATTATAAAAAGGAAAGACGACATAGTTTGTATGTTTGCATTGTATAGGCTCTGAAACTACTGGATCGATTTTTTGAATCCGTTCAACTATAGAAAGTTAATTTATCTGCGGGTGGCAAAGGCTGACAAAATAGTGGGATAATTGCTTGTACATATTTAATAATTTACCAGATAAAATCGGCAATAGACAAAAAGATTGCCAACGAACGATAACCACAAACGACTGAGACGTTTTTGTTTTTTAACACCTTGACATGGTTCTAAGTGATCATAACTATACTATTAAGATAATGAATGGTTTTAGGGTTCCGTAGCCAAAGAGTGCAAACAACACAAAAAAGTCGCTAATACTGAGAATCCGATGTCCGTCCGTCTGTTGGGTTGTTTTTACCGTAAAACGTAGAAACCTGAAATTCTTACAGAATTTAGTTTACTATTATAAAATATAGTATCAGTGGCGTAGCTATCATATGGCCAGGTGGTGCAGTGCACCAGGGCCCCGGAGCTCAGGGGGCCCTCTAGCCTCAACTTTGAAAAAAAAAAAGATTTTTTTTAGAAATTCTATTTTTTTTTAAATCAAATCAACATCACCAATGATAAAACTCCTTATTTAACATTTTCACATGCGCCAAGCGTCCTCGATAAGCATGTGCTGTTTGTTTGTTTGTTATCGTTTTTTCAGTTATATGGTAGTTTGGATGAGTATGCCCGTAGCACATTGGATCAGCTGACGTGCTTGACGGTCGTGAGATCAATTCACCATCCGCCCATCAACTTTTTAATGAAGTTTTCATTCGCTCTTGCCTTGCATCAGTTCTTATTTATGATATTTGTGGCGATGTTTTCAACTTTCTGGGGTCTGGGACGTACTACAGTAGTTGATGCTAGGTTTGCCGCCGACCGTTGTAATTCGTAATTCCCTACTACCAGCCTTATTTCATCAAGTGTCACCACTAATGCTATGATTTCTATTCCGCACATCCATCCATCTGGCACCAAACTCTGGAAAATCTCATTTTCGCAAAAAAAAAACCGGTGACAAGATATGTATGATACAGGTTGTTGTTGCTGCTGATCGGCAATAAAAAATAACCAACGTTTTTCTAAACTCAAGTTCACATTGATGAACGAGCTACTATAGAAACTATAATATCTTCTTACGAGTTAGTATTGATTTTACCGCATCATTACCAAACAAGCTGTTTTATGGTTCTTTTTTGTTGAGCTTCATGTAATCTATACTCACAAATAACACAACCCAAAGACAACGCTTAGAAGAACTTTACTACAGAGAAACTATAGAGACGACGTATGGATTTAGCCTACTAGGGATGAATCATCCCCACTGTTTCCTATTCTCATTCCCTCTCAATAATTTTGAAGGCCGATATAAGTTCAAACTACGCGGAAAGAGGGGAGGAGGGCCCGATTCTCTCCCTATGCACCAGGGCCCTTGCCCCCCTAGCTACGCCACTGTATAGTATCATTGAGTTAGTATCCTACGACATTAGTTCACAACTTACTGTTAGGCGAGCTCAATTTGTGTGATTTCTCCATTTATATATTATCGCTACCACATTTTTGACGACCTCCATGGCGCAGTGGTTAATATGCCAGCCTGCGATACGAGTGGTCTCAGGTTCGATTTCCGGTCGGGTCACAGTTTTCTATGAAAATGTAAAGATTTTTTTGAGTTCCCAGTACTGAGTCAGGCCATGATGGAAACAACCTCTTTCAGAAAGGCCTGGATTTTATATATATATATATATATATATATATATAAGTATCTTTTATAAAATATAGTATTGTTGAGTTAGTATACTACGACACCAGTTCACAGCTAACTATACTTATATATAGCTTAATTTGTCATTTGTCGTTTTATTTTTCCCTATAATCTATTTATTTATTGTCGCTAAAACACAAAAACATACATGTAAAGTGTTTTTTGAATGGTTTTGTAAATGATTGTATGTTGGTACGGAACCTTAATGTGCGATTTCTCTAACGATTCACGAAATAAATGGTTTTTAGGGTTCCGTACAAAAGTTGAAAAACGGAACCCTTATAGGATCACTCGAGCGTCTGTCTGTCCGTCCGTCCGTCTGTCACAGCCGATTTTCTCCGAATCTACTGAACCAAATTAGATGAAATTTGGTAAAATAGTGTAATCCTATGACCCAAACACGGATGTGCAAAGTAAATAAAGATTTTTTTGAAATAAGGGTCATTTTGAGGGGCCCAATTACAAAATTTTAAAAGAAAGTTTTGCAAACCTTACTTTGTCATATATCAAATGAAAGGGCTCATTATGAGGATCTCAAAAATATATTTTTTTTGTTCGGGTAAAATCAATACTTTTGATTTTATTCACGAAAGAAGGCAAAAATTGACCATTCCCCCTCCCCCTGATCTACGAAACTACTGGGCCGAAAATTTTGAAAAAATTACAAAATGTTGTTCATTCCTTGAAGATTACAGGAAAAATAATAAGAATTCTATCACTTGAAAATTAAGTGGTAAACTCACAATAATAAGTTCATCTAGGGAAATAGTTCACTAAAACACAACTAGATGGCGCTAGTCATTTGAATAAAACATTTTTTGCACATTGTGTGTGTGTTCACGAAGCATATTGTACGGAACCCTCATTGCGTGAGTTTGACTCACACTTGGCCGGTTTTTATTGTGCTAATTTATGTATAACGGCATGAACTATCCCACACGTTGCTAATTATATTGTAGGAATGAAGACTTTTTCAAATACAAAAGTTGTTTTGCCTAAACTGGCTTCTGTTTAGCTATGTAGTTTATAAGGATTTAATTTATGACGAACTCTAAAGCTAAGTTATTATCATGAGACTGGTATATCGAATGTTTTGGGTTCGATCCTCGGTTAGGTCAAAATGGAAAATTATCACTTTCAGATTGACCTAGATCTTGGGTGTTTCTCTAGATTAATGTACTTGATAAAAAATGTAGTATCGTTGAGTTGATATTCAATATGTGTTATGGGAATATACTAGGTACATTTTAAAGTCTCGAACTTACTTTGAAACTAGCTTTGGTGACTTCTCCGTATAACCTACTTAAAAATATCTTTCAAATATCTTCCTTCTTGACGATGCATATTTACAGTTATGTCAGTTTATATATTTTTTAATGGATTATAAAGTTAGCTTCACGTGCGTTTTTGCTACTTCAACGTACTTTTGAGGTAAGGGCAGAGTACCGTCAACCTGTAAGGCGAACAGCACCCGTGGTCGTATTTTGTTTTACGTTTTAGTTTTATTACCACAAAGTTTTATAAATAACGGGTTTGTGTTAATCTGTATTTATTTGTGTTTGCACTATTGTCGAATAAACTTTATCTGATTTTTAACTACTTAGCAAACAATTGTCCGAGACTTTTTTTGCATAAATTATAATCTATGTCACCAGCAAATAGATTTCCTTTCCACGTTTGTGATACTTATATTCAGCCGTTAAGGCATGCATAACTATCATTACATTTTGTAAACACATTTTCTTGTATCAATCAATCAATCAACATTAATTTGTGATTCTTATTGCATGCGGAAAAGGACATTGGGCACCTTTTTATTTATTCATTCATTTAATGTAAATCTTTGAACACTTATTAACAAGTGTTTACAATTTTTACAACAAACATTTTTGTTGACGTCTGTAATGGGCATGTTGACTAAAATTTTTTTCATGTTGCTATGTAAAGACCTGCCAAAAATAAACACAATAGTGACAGAAATACATTTCTAAACAAAAAACTCTTTCAGTTATAAAGGTTTTAAAGGCACATGTTTTTAGACGTAAATTTTTAGACGTGAAAACGCGCCGCTGAAATGCCTATATATTTGTGACGTCACAAGCTTGTATTTTGTATGGGTGGCGTGAGAACTTTGTTTGGTAGCTATACGAAATATTTCGTTTATGGTAATGGTTTCATAATAAAAGTTGCTTTAAATTTTGCAGACTAAAATACAGTATAATTATAATTAAAGATTTTCATACTTTAAAAAATGGTCTTATTCCCCCAACTTTAAAGAAGCTTTAAGATCACTTAACGAATCGATATCAAATTATAAGTGTTCTTTATAGTGTTTTTAGATAGAAATTAGTCCCTTTCAATCAATCAATCTAAACAGGCAATCTAAACAATAGGCAACTACCGTATTTACTTATGACTAAGTTTAGGCTGAGGCCTAATTTAGGCTAAACCTATCTGGACCTATCTGGTATTCTGGAAAGAAGTACTGTTTCCTAGGCCAGCCGAGGGCAAAAGGTTTAAGACATATGAGTCGGTCTAAAAATAAAAAAAGAACATACAGTATGTATGCTGCTAGCTATTGCATACTCAAACACAAAAATGGTTCAGTTGGCGTTAACTTTTTTTTGGAGTGGACCAAAAAATATAACCTAGAATATGGTAATCTACCACTCCAATCCGTCTGGCTAGCGTGAAGAGTGTAGGCCAAAAAGCATTGACTGCTCTGGCTAATGTATAGCTCTGGTTGTACAGAGAGGGTCGTGCTCCTGCAGTCAAGTGGCAAGCGATGACCGTAAGTGGCATAAAAATATCTCGAGCTCCTCCGTGCTTCGGAAGGCACGTTAAGCCGTTGGTCCTGGCTGTCATCGTTGATGGCAGTCGTTAAGCTATGTCAGATGCCTTAAGGCAGCTTGAAAAATCTGACACCAGTGTTGGCCACTTACACATACGAAAAACAAAACAAACAAATAAGTCAAGTGGAGACTTACAAACACCTGTTGATGGTGGTGATGATGATGATAATAAGTAATGACTCGTAAGAAGTCACTAGAATCGATTCTTATCATTAATTTACTAGCCTGAAACAAACAATCGTTAAAATTGACCATACGTTGGTCAAAACAATTATCCAACGAAAATTCAGACACGCCAATAATTTCTTTCGCAAAACTTATGACTAATATTTCTATCATCTGAGGAGGTTTAACTCATACATAATTAGATATCATTTCGCCTTTTACCCGAAAAAAATAGTTTGTAACCCGTCTTCGTCCTCGCCCGCCGGATGGTCCAAAGTAAAAGTGGTTGGCAGAATCCCCGCTATAAAAGCGGCCGCCGAGACTCTCCGACATCACACAACCTTCGACCGACGTCCAGTCCACTCACAAACATGGCAAAGTGGAGCATTGTAAGTTTCGGAGACCGGAGTGCAGTGATAGTGTTGTGCTAACAGTGATGTGACGGATCGTGATAGAATTCGCGGATCAGTGTTCGAAATTCGAAATTTTTGAGAGCTATTGACAAAATCGAATTCTGAATTGCATTATTCAAATTTAAAATTATTGATAAAATTGACAATTCCGAAATCAAAACAAATTAATAACGTTCTTAATTTAAAGATTAAGATTATCTAATGACATTCTAAATTCAAAAATTTGAAAAATTAAAAAGATTATCTAACATGCAGATTCCAAATTTAAATTCATTATGCACGCTCTGATTGTGAATGTGTGATCTAATGAGAGTGTTTGTCCACCAGGTTGCGCTTGCGCTCATCGGCTGCGCCGTGGCGGAGCCCCCAGTAGGGTACAGCTACTCTGCTCCCTCGTCCCTAGTCGTGGTTGGAGGCAGCAGCGGGGGCCACTACAGCGGCGGGGGCCACTATAGCAGCGGCCTGAGCAGTGGAGGCCACTACCAGCAAGTGCCCGTCGGCCACCAAACCTCAGAAGGCTACCACGTCGACCCCAACCTCCTCCACAAAATCAAGCACATCATCCTTAAGGACGAGATCCAAAACCAGGCCTACCAGTCAGTATCTTCCGGACATGGTCACGGGCACGGCGTCTCCTCTCACTACGGACCCCCCGCGCCAGTCTACGGTGTACCTCACGACAGAATTGTCGGCATTGAATTAGAGCACATTCAACAAGGCATCCAGGTCGCTCAGTACCACCAGGCTGACGAAGGCTATTCTGGTGGCTACGCCGGCGGTTACTCCGGCGGCTACTCATCCGGTGGCTACTCGTCTGGTGGCTACTCATCCGGTGGACACGGTGGACACGCTTCCATCTCTTACTCCGCCCCAGCTGTCTCATACACCACCATCGGTGTTCCCTCAGGATCCTACGGCGTCCCATCCCCCTCATCGTCATACGGCGCCCCCCATCATTAAAAAGTCATAGTCAAATAAGTTACGAAAAAATGTGATCGCACTTAGGCTAATATGTATTATATTATTGTTGTAAGTTTCTGTAAATAAACCTCCTTTTGTAATGATCTGTTATTTTGATGCCTCCGAGTAACGATTCATTATCTTTTTTTCGAACGATTCACGAACTCCGTGGCGCAGCGGTCAACACGCCTGCCTGCGACACGGATGGTCCCGGGTTCGATCCCCGGTCAGGTCAAGATGAAAAATGATCTTTTTCAGATTGACCTGGGTCTTGGATGTTTATCTATATAAGTATCTATTATAAAAATATAGTATCGTTGAGTTAGTATCCCATAACACAAGTCTCGAACTTACTTTGGGGCTAGCTCAATCTGTGTGATTTGTCCGTATATATTTATTTATTTATTTATAATTTCTATTACTGGATCTGATTTTATGACATGAAAATAGTCTTCTTAGTATTTATCTTCTTCTCTAGTCTCTAATTTAATCATAAATAGACCAAAACTACTCATTGACCACTACTGAATATTTGGGCATATACATAACTAAGTTTCACACACTCAATCCGTTAAAGTCATATTTATGATATTCAACTCACATAATACATAACTTCATATTTTGAATTAAGTCTAAATTATTAGTGGAAATGGTTTGGTATTTGCGAATATTTCGATTGATATTGATGAGAAAGTATTGGTACATATTCATATATTTTTTCTTAATAGAAAAAAAGGGGAAGTGGTATGTCAGTCTGTAAAAAAAAATCGTGTCTAGTAAGCCTGACCTGACCTACATTTACAAATGTAGATTTAAATAATATTGCTTCAGCTAGTGCAAAAAAAACTTTAGTATGTCTATCCGGCTGTTTTCCTCTTCAGATTGCATTTCATAATCGTCGTGAAATATTGTGAGCAGTTTTGAAAATCACATAGATTTATTTTTGTCGATTCAAATTTTGAGAGCAGCTTTAAATATTTGTTGAATAAGTTTTTGGAATATTCAATGTCGAATCGTGTCATATGATGCAAAATATATAATTAGATTCCGAATTACAGTTATATAACATCCATAGAAGATATAGATAATATAATTAAAATAAACTCCAATGTATCACCAAACTTCGTCTAGACTTATTATATTACATTATATTACCATAATTATGTATCGAGAGTGAAAGAAATGTCAATATCATTTCATTCCTACGTCATTGCGTAAGAAGCGAGTCGACATTCGAATCTCCATATACGGTACTCGAAAAACGCATTTAAGCTGTAGAAATGAGTGCTGCAAGGTCTGCAACACAACTTACACTTTTAAAGTTGGCATAATTATCAATAGACATGATTTTTTAAAGTAATTTGTGTTCTATATCAAAAGGATAAATTGTTGTGATTGTGTGTCTCTTCAGTTTTATAATTTGGTTTTTATTATTTGTGGCATATGTGTGTGTAAATAATATTATATGAACAAATCAGACAGGATGAGGTTTGGGGCTAGCCCAAAACAAGTTCGTTATTTGTGATAAGGGATATTACTTAACTCAATGTTACTATTTTTCATAAATATATAATTTAAAAATCCAAGATTGATATCAATCTGAAAAATATTTATTTTTCATTTTGATCTGACTGGAGATCGAACCCAATATATCGATACACAAATTTTGTAAAAATTTCAAGCATCCACCAATTTCAAGTTCAAGCGAGCGCTGTACAGAGGGACGGACGGACGGAGGGACATCAGAGGCTTAAATATAGGGTCTCAAATATTAAATTGATGCAAGTGTTACTTTACGGAAGTCAAAATTACATGCACTTTGAGTTAAATAAAAAAAGTTGAAAAAAGGGTCTTGTTTTAAATTTTTGAGTATGGAACCTTTGAAAAGCATTTGTAACAAAGTGGGTTCCGTATCAGACTCTCTATTACCTATCTATTATTTATGTTTCAAAATGTTATTCCATTTTATGTGATGCACATAATATTTATATTTTATTAAGCTTCAGTACTCAAAACAATCCATATTCCCTTCCTTATGTTCCCTTTTCTGTCATTATTTATGTTAATAGTTACATTATTATTTATATCAACTTCTATGAATCGAACATTTACCCATTTACATGCTTAGAAATTGTCCATAGCTCACGCATCAAAAGTGACGTAATCGGCTTTAAACTGGGCTATCAACTAGCTTAAGTCATAATATTGATATACACGCGAATAGGGTCCTTTCAAAATGAACATCCTTTGCAAATTCTATTTAGAAAATTCTACAGCTTTAGGCCCAATATGGGATCGAACGAAAACGAAGAAAAATTCTCAGAAAAAGTAGAAAATAAGATTCCCATGAAACTGTAAGCTCCACCTATTTTTTTAATGTTTAGCAATATTTACAGATTTACACTTACATTTAAAGTGCATAAAATATTATTGTGCATATTAATTATATAATACTTTACCAAATCTTTTAATATATGTAGTGTAAGAGGACTACAGCTAAGTGGATAACAAATGGTGTTTTTTTTATCGGTGTTAATAGAGTTAGAAGCACTCTATTAACACCGATAAAAAAACGAATAAGTTACATCAGATAACGCAGAAAATATATTTTTTATCAAAATCTTAAAGATTACATAAATAATCAGACATACACCTTAATACAGTATATTCCAAATATCATATAATCATATATATCAATATATCATAACATCAATAAACCAAAGTCTCATATGGACACAATATAAGTAGGTAATAGAGTCCTACAAAAAAGGGGCGGATTCTTTAACATAATTCACAATTTATGTCAATTTCATTCACAGTATTTGATTTGAGGAGCCCGATGGACCAGTGGGTGTGAGCTCTATGAGCGCTTACGTATGTTAAGCAACCCCTGGTGCAGTCCCTACTTGGATGGGTGACCGCAAGTGGCATAAAAATATCTCGAGCTCCTCCGTGCTTCGGAAGGCACGTTAAGCCGTTGGTCCCGGCTGTCATCGTTGATGGCAGTCGTTAAGCTATGTCAGATGCCTTAAGGCAGCTTAAACAATCTGACACCAGTGTTGACCACTTACACATACGAAAAACAAAAAACAAACAAACAACAACAACAACAGTATTTGATTAACAACAAATGCATCCGTAAAACGCTCAGCCTTTTCAGGGCACCTGTTTTTATGTGAGATCACATTTAAACACGTTCAAAGCGACAGTGATTTATTCTTTCAATTTCTGCAGTACAATGCATTGTACACCTGGTCATAAAACTGTCATTGTGGCGATATCATTGTAAGGTTTAATAACCCCTGCATTAAATCTTATAACTTAATTTCTTCTATTATTCTTTATTGGTTTCTTCCGTGCGGTACAAGGTCTTTGAAAACTGATTTTAAATATAATATAACGGTTTTAAACACTATGTTTATACATCATTTATTAATTAGATACATATTTATCTCTTTCCAACACCAAACCTAATTGAAGTTATACCTTTCGCACGACAATGAGGTTTATACTTAGTCGCACTGTAAGCGAGACATAAAAGACAAGGTTTTTACGTTTGGTTTCGCACTAAACTTGTGGGATTAAATTAATTGTAATATGGATAATATTCATAAATTTTCAAAATCTACATACTACCTTCGAACGTTTCGAAACCAACCATTGCAAAGAAGAAACGCTCAAAAAACCTTTTTTTAATGAAGACGACAAAGATCTACGAACCAAGGAGATCGACCGGCGGATACAAATGGGATGGGTGGCATTCGGAAAGCTGGTGGACGTGTTCAAAAACAAGAAAATACCACAGTGCCTAAAGACCCGCCTCTTCAACCAGTGTGTCCTGCCAACCATTCCTTACGGCGCTGAGACATGGACTCTCACAAAAGGTACCATGTACAAGATTGCCGTTTCGCAAAGAGCCATGGAACGAACCATGCTCGGCATAAAACTACAGGACCGAATTCGCAACACGAAGATCCGACGACGAACGAAAGTTCATGACGTGATCTCGAGGGTTGCGAATCTAAAATGGAATAAGGCAGGACACCTGGCTAGAAGAAACGATGGTAGGTGGAATAAGGCTGTCACTGAGTGGTATCCTAGAAATGGCAAACGAAGTGTGGGACAGCCGGCGACTAGGTGGGTCGACGACATTAAGACCATTACTGGAAAGAACTGGCTCGCGATAGCAAGGGACAGAACGGAATGGCGCGGACAAAGGGATTAATAGGGCTTATGTCCAGCAGTGGACCGCAAAAAGCTGACGATGATGAATGAAGACGAGAATTCATCAAAACACAAATTCAACCTGCGACGTAAATTCCCACACACAGTTAATGATATGCGAGCAACAAATGCACCTGCCGAATTACGTATGGATCGTACGCACACGGGCTATGTAGGTAATAGGGTCCTATGAAAACGAAAGTTCTATGTCAGTGAACGGAGAGACGGATTATGATCTTTGTCTTACCGGTCACTTTTACTCAGTGGCAATGCAATTGTAGACCAACGAATGTATAGAAGTAGAGCAACATTCGTAGAGAACATCATCATCATCATCAGGTCTTTCTAGTCTCCACTGCAGGAGCACGACACTCTCTGTACTACCAGAGCCATATACTAGCCTGAGTAGTCAGAGGATTTGGCCTACACTCTCCACGCTGGAGACGGGTTGGAGAGGTCTATTTGATGTTAATAAGCTTTGTTTAGCTTGGGTTTCCTTAGTCGCCTTTTACGACATCCACGGAATTACTTGGAGTGGTCCTATTCTACTCTGCCGGGAACCACACGGCGATAGTCACATCGTAGAGAACAACACAAATTCAATATGTGAATTTGTGTATTGTGTAAAGCTTGCTCAATCTGTTTCATTTGTCCATATTATTATTTCATTTCTGATAAAATGACGTTTTTAACCTTTTCAATGCTACTGAAATGGACGACACATTTATTTATTTATGAAAGGTATACACAGCAAATTACAATCATAACATGGTATAAATATGTTTAGTTACATGTGTATCTGGTTTAAAATAAATAAGCACAGTGAATTAGATAGTAATCCAAAACGTACATTCACAACATGACACTGTAAACATAGTTATAGACAAAATATATAGTTGATGTTACAAACATAAGAATAAGACATGTTAAAGTACAGTTGGATAGAATCATAGATACAGTTACTTGAGATATTATAAAAACAGTTCACAAGCATAACTTAGTAATTTAATTTAACAAACAAAAGATTGCTAATACAGACATATTAACACATAATATGTAAATTATTCAAAAGGTCAATGGAGGATGTGTTTAATTCGATTTGATTTTACGCAACGTTCCGGTTCATATATCGAGCTTTACTTCTGTATTCTCCTTACTTTGCACAAAATGATGGATGATTGGCCATAGAATTTAGCAAGGAAACATATAAGTCTCATGTTTTATGACAAGCTTACATCTCGTTCTAGAACAATTAGACATCTTAACTCAGAGACGTTTTAGAAAGGTATTCCAGCCGTAGATTACGTGAAGTATTGTTTCCTGAAACACAGAAAATATTTAAGTATCCATCAATCATTTTGTAACTAATTGAGAAAGAATTCGCTTTAAGTGCTTATTTCTGCAATCCCTGGTTGCGAATATCTTCCATACTGGTCTTAGAGCAATTCAGAAACACTGTTTACGCCAGCTGCTTCATCTATATATTATATAGTATCACGTTTTTATCTCTTACGGGGTAGACAGAGCCCAAGGCCATAAGACCGAAAGGCCACGTGTAGTATGTTTATCGGCTTAAAGATGGAATACGGAATAAAAACAGTGATGGGTAGCTAGCCGCACCGCCTATTAACATGATTCTAAGATTTGCGCTAATTCCCTCGATCGGTTTGTACGGCCTGCGCGCGAAAAGAATCAGCTGGTACAGGTATCGGAACATCGCGCGAGTCGATGCGCAGTACTCAATATTAGGGCGCGCGCGGGGAGGCGGGGCGCGTACATTCTAAATTTTTTCTTTTCTCGCAGACTAGCGTAGAAGAGACGTAAAAATAACATAAATCACGTCTCTGTACTTTACGGGCCAGATAGAGCCCGAAAACTACAATTATGTCGCTGGTTCTAGTAGTTACATCACAGAACTGACCGACTTGATACATATCAATTGTGAGTGGGCGATGCTAGAGTCGATCAAGTATGTTATGTTTGTCTGGCTCACGAATGACATGATTATTTTCCGGTAGTGTTTTGAGAAAGCCGTAACTGAGTTTATGTAGTGGTACATCTTTCAAATAAATTTACGCGACATGATTTTTTCCCATTCAGAATAAATATTGAATTGAATGAAGAAGCTAGATTTTTATAAATGATTCTGATTAAGAGAGGCGAAAAAAAATTTGTTCTGAGTTTTGATTATTAAGCAGCCGTTAGCCGTGTGGTTTCCGGCCGTGTAGAAACTCTGCCGGAAACCACACGGCTAATACATCAAATCTTCCCGTAAAATCTTCCAATGGATGTCGAAGAAGGTGACTTAGGAAACACGAGCTTAATAAGGCTTATAAACATCAAAGAGACTCTCCAACCCGTCTGGCCAGCGTAGAGAGTGTAGGCCAAATCCTCTGACTGCTCTGGCTCTGGTAGTTCAGAGAGGATCATGCTCCTGCAGTTAAGACTAAAGGACCTGCTGATGATTAAGCAGCTAGATTAATAAAGAAATTGTTAAGGATATTTTTGATCGCCGTGTGGTTCCCGACAGAGTAGAATAGGACCACTCCAAGTCATCCCGTGGATGTCGTAAAAGGCGACTTAGGAAACACAAGCTAAACAAAGCTTATTAACATCAAAGAGACCTCTCCAACCCGTCTGGCCATCATGGAGAGTGTAGGCCAAATCCTCTGACTACTCAGTACAGAGAGGGTCGTGCTACTGCAGTAGAGACTAGAAAGACCTGATGATGACGATTTTTGATCAGGTATCGAAAAATTTAGTTTTGGTTGAACTGGTTGGAAAAGATCATTTCAAGAATATGAACATTTACAAAAGAAACTTATCATTACTATAACATAGTCTTTTAAATTTATAGCTATTTTTATTAAAACGCAATATTTAACATAGCTGCCGGCAAAAATTGTTTTGCCGCGCGCTTGGATGAAATATTTTTAAAAACATTAAACTCTTCATTGGCAACTTCTTTTTCTTCTTCTACATCTTGTTTTAATGTGAAGTCGGCAAAACATGTAAGAATATTCCATTTTCCCTGTTTAGAGCCCATCATTTGATACACCTTACCTTTCCATACCGTACCAGCTTGAAGCTATCGGTTTTATAGGATCTAGCTACACGGTTCATGAGATACAGCCTGTGATAGACGGACAGACAAAAAAATCATATCTTTTGGGGTTCCACAACGTAACTGCTAATGCGTCTTAACCGCTGTATCTCATGACATGCAACGATTACGCAATAAGATTCGGAGCGCAGCGGCGGAGAAAGTGCATGCACTGGGATTATCGTGCGAGCGAAAATATTGCTAATTTCGCTAAAATGGACGCCGTGACGTAACCAAGGTAAGCCAGTTTCTAAAACCACGTCACTTGAAGTAATCTTACAGTTATTTGAGGATTTCGAATTATCCATCTTAATTTAGGGTTATGCTGTGACCAGAAACACAAAATGACCGTTGCTATGTAATGACCAAAGACAATATATTACTATTGTATAGACTGCCAACCTCATGCAAATTTTTTGGACGAAATTAAGACCTTCTATAAGATAGCCGTGTGGTTCCCGGCAAAGTAGAACAGGACCACTCCAAGTCTTTTCGTGGATGTTGTAGAAGGCGACTTAAGGAACACAAGCTAAACAAAGCTTTTTTAACATAAAAGAGACCTCTCCAACCCGTCTGGCCAGCGTGGAGTGTAGGCCTCTGACTGTTCTGGCTAATAAATGGTTATAGTCTCCACTGCAGGAGCACGACCCTCTCTGACTATGATAGTCTAAAAATACCTGATGATGATGATGACAAAGTAGACGGTCATAGTTAGACGACGGTGCTGCAGAGCTGTTTCCACACGTTATATTACTTTATTTCTACGCAACACATTGTAGGTAAATATTAGAAGAACACCTCTCCAACCCGTCTGGCCAGCGTGGAGAGTGTAGGCCAAATCCTCTGACTGCTCTGGCTAATATATGGCTCTGGTAGTATAGAGAGGGACGTGCTTCTGCAGTGGAGACTAACAAAGACCTGATGATGATGATGATGATTAGAAGAACACTACGTACGAGATAAGAAGAGCACAACGTACGAGCTATAGTGGGAGATGTTGCAAATGTCTGAAAGCGGCCAACTTAATGGCTCCTAATATTTTCGACTCAGGTTGACTTTAAATTTAAATTATTTTATAATTTAATTTATATAATATTATAATTCATGCAATTTATTTTGTAATTCTTATTGTGACATTTCTTTCAAATTGAAATTATATTTCTAATGTAAAATTGTATTGATATCTGAAGTAAATGAATTTTAATTTTTTATTTTTTTCTTAAATTGTTTGACAATGTTCAGCTAAAATTTGTTTTGAATTGCGGATTTCTTGGGTTTTAAATTATTAGGTGGTAATGTGAGGCGTATTTGGCCTACACTTTCCAGACGCTACGCTGGCCAGAAGGGTTGGAGAGGTCTCTTTGGTGTATCCTCTGATTGCCCTGGCTTATATATGGCTCTGGTAGTCAGAGAGGGTCGTGCTCCTCCAGTGGAGATTAAACAAGACCTGATGATGATGATGAATGTGAGGCAGCTTCTAAGCTTTTTTATTCACCAATCAAACTTTAAACTCATTGATCATCCATTGCCTCATATTCTAAGGTTAAATGAAGAAAAAACTTTATAAGAGAACCAATAAGGAAGGAATGAAATAAAGATGTGCTCTAAATCGTTAACGATTGTTCTAAATGAACGAAAGGCGTTAGTCTAATTGTTTTCACATCACTATATAACCTACCATTGTTATGTCAATCAAACGTTCACTCGGACAATTAACTTCATTCATCATTCATCACATCTGACCAATTACAGTTCATGGTGATTAAACAATTTCACGGTATTTATAATAAACTTATGAATATTTGAATGGAATTGTTGCGTAAATTTCTAATTTGATATTTTTTGGATTGGTAATGTGTTTAATATGAAACAAAATACAAATTAAAATTAATTGGTTTGATGTAACACTTTCATTTTAAAAAAACAGGGATTTGTTTATAAATGAACTATGTTTGTTTGTTTTTTCGTGTGTGTAAGTGGCCAACACTATGTAGCTAGCTCCAAGTGAGCTTTCATTATTTGAGGCGAGGGCAGAGCGCCCTACCTAAGAACCCTTAAGAGGGGCACACCTCGACTTTGAGGTGTTCACAAGGTTTAGAGAAGCAGGAAACTCTTATATTGCCTGATATGCCGGGATTGCATGCATTGTGCTGGAAGAGCAAATCTCTGACTTACGAAGTATACAGAGCCCAGCCGGCCTATTTACTAACTCGGATGACAGATGTCGATGCCTATCAATCTAGGATTGGCTCTTACAATGCGGTTTTTGTATTTCAAATAAAAAGTTCGAGCAAGCAAAACCCGCATTGTAATTGTAAATTCTAGATTGATAGGCATCGACACCTGTCGTCTGAATTAGTAAATACCCTGGGCTGGGCCATAATGCCTACGTGTAGATGGTAAGCAAAATAAAAATGGTAATGGCAAGCCGCATCACCTTTTAATAATGGTTTTCCGAGGGCACACCCACCAGCAATACCAACATGCTCAATATGTATCACTATCATCACAAAATATTAAAAAACAAAATCCTTCGCTGCGTTTGTTCCCGATAAATTAAAAAAGTACTGCTTCATACATTTTCATGTGGTTTTCACCAATAGACAGACTGATTCATAAGGAAGGTTTATAAGTATATTACATGCCCGAGAGCAGCCACGGAGGGCTGCTAGTATGTGTATAAACGGGACTTCCAATTATTTGTCGTCACTTAATAAGTTGTTTTCATTGACGTTTCCCTCTAAATATAAATAACGATTTTATTATTGGTACAACTGCGTCTACCACCACAGTATGACACCGCCAGTACTCCAGTCTCGCTGCGACCAAGACAGATGTAACTCCATTGAAACGGAAACAAATAATTAAGAATTAGTCTCGCTATTTAAAGGGGGAATGCTGCCAGTATCTTTGGAACCTTGCCTAAAGGGACTCCTTTTAATAATATATTTTAGGTATTTTATCATATTTTTTAAGGTGTTTAGTTTTAGGTTAATTTTTCAAAATTAGAAGTCCAATTTATGTTTTCATATTATGTTTCTTGGGAACAAAAGGTTCGCGCTAAGTCCCTGTTTATAAACATAATTATGAGAAAGTAATTACTCAGTAAATCACCGACAATTTCTTCGGTTTAGATTGTAGTAAGGCGGGTTCAGTTCCGGTGTTGTTGCAGGTTCATTCTCGGCTTGAAAACGTAAGCTCGGCGGCCGCCGGTGAAGGTTGTAGAAAGCTCCTTGACTCGAGTGATTGTTCAATACTTGAAAATATTTTAGGTATGATCGATGTAGTAACGCTTTTGTGAGATATTTTCCACGCTTAGGCCGATTGTTTAGCCCTAATGTGTGAAAACAGAAGCAAATTTTTTGGCTAAGTATGCCCGCCGTGTGTTTCCCGGCAGAGTAGAATAGGACCACTCCAAGTCTTCCCGTGGATGTCGTAGAAGGCGACTAAGGACACACAAGCTAAACAAAGCTTATAAACATCAAAGAGACCTCTCCAACCCGTCTGGCCAGCGTGGAGAGTGTAGGCCAAATCCTCTGACTGCTCAGGCTAAAATATGGCTCTTGTAATTCAGAGAGGGTCATGCTCCTGCAGTGGAGACTTAAAGGACCTGACGATGATGATGATGATGAGTCCAGTGCGGCCTTAGCAAACTGTGATTATTGTTTGTTTTTTTTTCAATCTGATCGCTCAGTAAAATGTTTTGAAAACGTCTTTTGATGTTCGTACTTAGTAAGCAAGTCGTGATTGTCATCAGTTTATCAAAAGCACTTGGTTTTACCTCGTGCTTTTAAACACCTCGATTACCTATAGTATCCAGCTTACTTTGACTTTTGGTTAAGTCCGTAAATGCAACATTACGATCTAAGTTTCGATATAATTACTTATCGTATTAATAGTAAATCTATTGAAAATACACAAGCAATGTTTGTTGATATATATATATATATATATATATATAGATTCTAGATTCAAAGATTCAAAACGTTTATTCAGAAAATAGGCCCTTACAGGCACTTTTTCTTCACTCTTTTATACAAATGCCAAATTGCTTAACATCTAGTTGCTCTCTTTTTTTTAATATCTTATTTTTTTTAATCAAATTTGGTTTGTTACTAACCAGTGTAAATTGATTCCAATAAATTAAATTTAACAATTAAGGCATATAGTTTGTAAAATAAAACTTTAGTTTCAATGTCATAGACCGTATTGATACCAAATCTATTAAAAATATACATTGTAGCAATGTATCAAAATAAATAGTCGTGAAAAAGTACCTGAGTCGCCTGGAAGCGCATGTCATACAAACGGAAAAAGGTAATTGTGGCAATATTTGATAATTTTGGAGTAAAATTAATCATTTAATCAATTAATCTCATTATAATCTACGTACGTTCCTATACAGCTTGGTTAAAATACTAATGGTTTGAGAATTACAAGCCTTTTTAAATTTGTGTGGAAATCTTGAGAGACGTATAATTCTCAAACATTTGATAATTTAACCAATGAGATTAATTGATAGGATGCTTAATTTTGCCCTAAAATTTTCAAATATTGCCACAGTTCCCTTTTTCCGTTTGTATGGAGACAAGCATTTCCAGGCGACTCTTGATGTCTACATAAGCATCTGAATCCGTCATGGTTGCGTACATCGCAGTCGTAAAACTACGTATGGTCAAAAAGCGAGCGTCGGTCCGTCGCAGCATCTGGGATTACGTACTTTCACCCACATCCGCGAATTGAATGCAAATTATTGTCTTTAAAATCTGCCTGCGTTTTTTGTTTACGAATCATCATCGCATTCGTCAGTCTGAGATACAAATGCCTGATTGCTTAAAATCATGCTGTAACTTTTTTAGGTGCATCTAAACGGGCCATGTTTTACTGCAATTTATGGCTGCTCTTTTGGCTACTAATTGCCCGGTCATCCCAAAAAAACTTAATTGCAACTGATGGCCGAGCAATCTATGGCTGGGCAATGTGTTGAAATAATGTCTGCGATAGTATGGCTTGTCATGCAGACTTTTAAACGGGCTACTCAAACCGGCAATAATGGCAGATGAAACCACAGACGCAGCGGCTTATATTATTGCAGGCTTATATTATGCAGTTAATATCGATAGTTCGGCGATCGTCCGGCAACCTATCAAAACAATACCGGCCATATGTGGCTATACCAATGTTTGGCTATATGGCCGGGTCATTATTGCAATGTTGCATAGTATGATTAGCTCCGTGGCGCAGCGGTCAACACGCCTGCCTGCGACACGGATGGTCCCGGGTTCGATCCCCGGTCAGGTCAAGATGGAAAATGATCTTTTTCAGATTGACCTGGGTCTTGGATGTTTATCTATATATGTATTTGTTATAAAATATAGTATCGTTGAGTTAGTATCCCATAACACAAGTCTTGCTTAAGAACTTACTTTGGGGCTAGCTCAATCTGTGTGATTTGTCCGTATTTATTTATTATTTATATTATTATTTATGATTGGTATTTCTTGCAACAATGGCTGACAATAGCCGGCCACAGTGTTGCAGCAACATATTGCAGTAAAACATGGCCCGTTTAGAAACACCTTTAATTTAATCATAGAAACCTTTTTAACCCGACTGGGCAGAGTGGAGTTTGTAGACCAAATTCTCTGACTGCTTTGAATAATAAGTGGCTCTAGTAGTACAGAGAGGGTTGTGCTCCTGCAGTGGAGAGTAGTGGAGACAAAATAAGACTGCTAATGAAGATGCATTTTTGCCTTATTTGTTTTTTTCTGTCTCAAGATATTGTTACTAACCAGAGTAAATCG
Organism: Rhodophaea formosa; assembly: GCA_963082605.1. Lineage (NCBI taxonomy): Eukaryota > Metazoa > Arthropoda > Insecta > Lepidoptera > Pyralidae > Rhodophaea > Rhodophaea formosa. Next base: position 22,544,191 of record OY720209.1, read on the forward strand.
AATGACAATAACACCACCAATGACAATATCACCATTTCGGCCGCAAGAAGTCTACTGTTGGACATTTGCCTCTCCCAAGGATTTCCAATGCGACAAGTTGAAAGCGACCTGCATGCAGCGCCTTACAGCGACCTTGGTCAGGTCGTCCGTCCATCTGGTCGGTGGTAGTCCAACGCTGCGAGTACCGGTACGTAGTCGCCATTCGAGAACCTTTCTGCCCCATTGGCCATCGGTTCTAAGAGCTATATAAAAATGGAAAATGGGAATCGGAAATAGTAGGATTGATTCCTGAGTTAATTATCGTCCCTTGATTATTTTGCACCACTGGTATATGCTGAAAAACATATATATGTTTTTCTTTGGTGCCATGTACACTTGTAGAATTCATGTCAGAAAATCAAAAATCAGTTATTTACACAGTTGATTGTTTAAATGACTATTCCTAAGGAGATAGTTTTAATAATCTTTCTTTCTTAGTTTCTCTTATAAATATAAAGTAACAAACAACACATTAATAAAAAAAACTTTCTATGTTATTATAACTTATTATTGCGGCGATAGCTTTAGTGCTCATACCTCAAAGTTTGGTGAAGTAGCGCAAGCTCACTTGGAGGTTGCTATATAGTATTCTTCTTATCGTGTCGGTGGCTCAAAAAGTCTAAAATAATCCTATATTTTATCCCTCCAGTATTTAGCAGTAGCCAATGCATACAATTTTATAACACTGCTACAAGTATTCTTATAGTTTAGCTGGACCAATATGATTTTGCATAAGGTGTTCCAAATCACAGATATTTTATACCTCAACAAAAATGCTCATCAGGCTTAACAACTTTTGCTAAGGCTCCACTTTTATATTTTTTATAGTTCAGCTGGACCATTATGGTGCTGCATCAAGTGTTCCATTTTCCAAAATAAATTTCTACCCTATATGTTGCCTAGGCTTAATAGCTATATAGTAAATAAAGTGATCGTACATACAAACAGACAGAGAGACAGGAAATTCTAAAAAAAAAATTGTTTTCTATTACTTTTTTTAAGTGTCCCTCTATCCATTTCAGTCAAAAGCACTAAATGTACAGACAAAATATTTTACTGTTTTATTATATGTATATAGAATAGATTAGAAATATATATAGGCAAACAAAAAACTAGGCAGTCATTGAACTATATGCTTTTGTTTTAGTACGAAAAATCAAGAACTCGTTTCACTTGTTTATGATTAAATGAATTCGAAACAAATAACAATCAATCACTGATTGTTTTTATTTTGAATTTATTTATTCTTTTACTTACATGTTGCATAAAGATGACTATAAAATGTTCATTGTAGACATGTACCCAGTCAGAGTGTTGCAACACGGATTTTAAATCAAATATATTAAATTTAACACCGAATGATATCGCTTAATTTCTTAATTGAACAAATAAATGAAGTAATATTAGTATTCACGATTTATATTTAAAATTTGTAATATTTAAGTTGGTCAATTAGAATAAAATATACATTAGATTGTGTGATTTTTTATGGACGTCAGTGGCCAACGCTATTGTCAGAATTTCAAGCTGCCTAGTAATTCTTCTTATCGAGTCGAAATGGCTTCATTCAATTAGATATCTTTTGTCCAGTTTAGCCACGCCAAATGCCATGTCGTTGGCCTCAAGTTCCGGTACTGTGCTAGTAATGGAGCAGTTAGGGCACGAAAGAAGGTGAGGCATGATCTGATCGGCACCGCATTTACACACATTGTTGTAGAGAAACCCCACCAAATCCTGTTTTCTCAACTCCTCTCGATTCGATCTTCCACCGGCAGCTCGAAGTCGCTTTAGGGACTTCCAGGTTGCCCAGGGGAGGTCTGCACCTGGTAAAAGCTTCTCAACAGGTGGAATATCGAATAGACTGACGGTTGACGGTCAGAGTCACCTCCTCAATGGAATGTTGAGGTTTAATTTACACGCTGTATATTGTATGCAATTATTAAAGTATGATTTATGTGTCTAGGTCGCGTCATAGCCGTCTAGCATTTAGATGTCTCGGGGCAAATATCATTTCGAAAGTCAGATTTTATTGGTTACTTCTTATTATCATTTATATGTCCATCAGTTCAATAATGATAAAATATAGGATACGTGTTTAATTAATGTCTGTGGCTATGGTTACTTAATAATTCTATCTCCTATTGAATTTAAATCTTCATTTAAATCGTGCTCACTATTTATTTTTATCTTGCTTAATAGGTAGGAGTTATAATGGTCGGTCATAAAATAACTTAAAAATATGTGTCACCTAAGTGTTACGGGGCCGTCAAATCAGCCCCTACATTGTAAGGGCCCTTAATGCTGTAAGTGTCACTTAATCGTTGATGAAAACAAAACTTGCGTAAGTAGCTTCTATACTGATTTAGGAGTCACTTAAATTTTAGGGGCTACTGGTGAAAATATGCTAAGTATCCTTAGATCCATGACCTATAGTGATATGACCTAGAGTATAAAAAATATAAGCAGCTTATTTCTTGATCTCGATGTTCTAAATTTGTACCAACACTACTCTCACTTATGGAAATCTTATTCACGGAAATCTAAAACTGAATTAAAATAATAATATATGCAAATCTTTTGCATTTTGGAGATATTAGTAAATTGTATTTCATTATGCATTTCATTAGTTTAAGTAACATGATTTTACACATAGACTTGTAGATAGACTAGACAAACACTGCATTTTTTTTGTATATAGAGTTAAAACACGAGTAACCTAGTAGGAGTAGATTGTTAACATCATAACCAATAACGTTTGACTTACGACTTTTGAATATAAAAATAAATATTAATTTAATTTGCCGGTTGAATATTAAAAACTCCACCCGAAGCGCACGCACCTGCTAGCGTCGCATCGTCTTTTCGCAAATCGCAATCGCAAAGACAAGCAAATGTCACGACAGTAAAATCTTGAAAAATAATTTAACTATTGCATGCTCCGTGGCACAGTGGTCAACACGCCAGCCTGCGACACGGAGGTCCTAGGTTCGATCACCGGTCAAGTCAAGATGGAAAATGATCTTTTTCAGATTGACCTGGGTCTTGGATGTTTATCTATGTAAGTATATATTATAAAATATAGTATCGTTGAGTTAGTATCCTACGACACAAGTTCACAACTTACTGTGGGGCTAGCTCAATTTGTGTGATATGTCCCTATATATTTCATTTTATTATTGATGTAAAAGTAAGAATAACGTGGACTCCGAAGCATCCCGCTGGGGATGAAAACGGCAGTAGGTGTACGCTCGAATGAGAGAAAAAGGCAAGGAAGTGACCAGAAAATAAATTGTGCGTGTACCAAGTCACCGATAAGAAAGCTAAACCTTTGAAAAAGCCTTAATCCAGGTTCTGTAAAATCTATGAGTAATAAAGAAGTTTTTTTCGTGAGTTTAAGTGGCTTACACTGGTGACGGATTCTTCAACCTATATAAAGGCATCTGGCATTGCTTATTACCATGTATATCCTTTTGAGTAGTCTATAAATATATTATGTATATTAGTCGATGATGTTTATATTGCACAAACCAGTTTGCGAAAATTAAAATATTACGTTTACATTTGCATATTTTTGTAACTTTATTGGCGAAAATTAAAACATATACGATATGATGAAAGTGTCACTTGATTACAGCATAATCTTTATACGAATGCAATATTCCTTACGTTTTATATACATTCTTGTGCATTTGTTTGTAACGCTTTCACATCTTTGGTAACCACAAATGTGCTTATGGTGTCCTTGATAACCTATATGTTCAATTTATTATGTCATATATTAAGCAAAAAGCTTTAAGATATAACACATTATTCATAAAAAAAATAGTTAAATATGTTTTGTCCTGTTCTTGTGTCGTTGTTAATGTCAAACATTCAGCAGTGGGATAAAGACAAAATATATTGTACCTAAAATAGGTATAATAAGCGTTTTTAAATTTTTATGAATAAGGGGGCTAGTCTCTAACTCTGTCACGCCATTAGATCAATGATTACAAAAACACCCTAATTTTTTAATGCTTGTGTCCATGATTGTCAGTCTGTAGCCCTTAACAGAAGTTTATGGAAGCAGAAAGCGGAGGCCGTTGCCCAGCAGAGGGACATTACAAAAAGTTTTATTTAAAAAAATTGTGCTTTATAGCTTTGTCATGTCAACTTATGCCATGGTCCAGTGGGTGTGAGCTCTATGAGCGCTTACGTATGTTAAGCAACCCCTGGTGCAGTCCCTACTTGGATGGGTGACCGCAAAGTGGCATACAAATATCTCGAGCTCCTCCGTGCTTCGGAAGGCACGTTAAGCTGTTGGTCCCGGCTGTCATCGTTGATGGCAGTCGTTAAGCTATGTCAGATGCCTTAAGGCAGCTTGAAAAATCTGACACCAGTGTTGGCCACTTACACATACGAAAAACAAAACATGCCATCAAATCGATAGCTATGTGTTTGCATCTAAGTCTATAAAAGTCAGACCTAATTTTTGAGTGTCTATGTATTTTTTGTATGTTGGGCATCTCTTTGATTTTAAATCATTTATATCTATTTAAAGATTTTTTGTTTTACGACACACGCAAACAAAAAGAGAAGAAAAGGATGTCCGTTGCATTTGAGGCGTTTTCAAACGTACGTAAACATTGCAACCTTTTGTTCGCTTTCCTCCCAAAACTGTACCAAAATGACTCAACTAAAAGACAAACTCACACCACGGTGATACTCAAAACCAGTATAAAAGGATTGCCAAGTTGACCAGTCTACTGTTTTATGTAACAAACGCCTTACGCAATCAGGGCCGGGTAGGTATGGTCATTTTGTAACTCCGGTAACGCCTTATTGAGTGATGCGTTTGCTAAATCGGTTTTAAATTTAGTACCTACTGATTTATGACTTTTATTACCGGGTTATAGAGCTACTTCGTTAGGTTAGGTTAGTGCTAGCTGAGTGCATAATCTATGATTTAATATAATACATTTGAATGCTAGTATTCCTGTCTGTCTACTTTTTACACTTTACTTCATCATCAGGTCTTTCCAGTCTCCACTGCAGGAGCACGACCTTCTCTGTACTACAAGAGCCATATACTAGCCTGAGTAGTCAGAGGATTTGGCCTACACTCTCCACGCTGGCCAGACGGGTTGGAGAGGTCTCTTTGATGTTAATAAGCTTTGTTTAGCTTGTATTTCCTTAGTCGCCTTTTAAAACATCCACGAGATGACTTGGAGTGGTCCTATTCTACTCTGCTGGGAACCACACGGCTACACTTTACTTACAAACTTTTAATATATTTTTTTTTATTATTTGAACACTTATTTATTATCATTTTTTTTTGATTTCACGACAATTAATTGTGGACACTTAAATTCACTTTAAATTTACTTACTACACTTAAAACTAAGTTTAATGCCGCATCTAAAGCACAAGAGAAGAAGAACTGGCATCAAAATGCACTGATTTTCTCAAAGAGTTATCAACTTAAAATTTTAGACCTACGATGTTCAATGGAATGTTGCATAATTTTACGTTGTCAGGTTAAAAATAGAACACTTTGATTACGAAAAAAATACTGTTTCCGAAGATGTACATAAGCGCGACTTTAGCCATAGTAAAATTTTTCTTATGTTTACCTGTTACAACCTAGTTCAACTCCAATATTCACTTAAACTCTAATCTATCATTTGCCATGAGAGCCTTAAGCCCTTGGTGTTTTTATCGATGGAGTGTAAGCCAAACTTCTCTTTCCTCTGTTTTATTATTTTTAATATTTGATACGTCATGACTCCAGCCTTCTATTAATGCAGGTTAGCAAAACTTTTCCTTAGTCACCCTGGAATTCTCTTTCCCTTTACCTTAGCCTCTTCTTCTTCTTAGCGTATCGACTCGGGCAAATTATATTTGTGGTGACCAAAACTCTGCTACTGATATAGCGTTATCAGTAGCATTGTATAGGTCCTCGCGTGTACAGGTGGTAGGACACGCAGGGCAAGATAATAAGTGTGCCATGGTCTGATATTAGCCTCTAGAAGAAGGCATCATCATCAGGCCTTTTTTAGTCTCCACTGCAGAAGTACGACTCTCTCTGTCCTACCAGAGTCTTAAATAGCCTGAGCAGTCAGAGGATTTAGTGTAACTCTCCGCGCTGGCCAGACGGGTTGTAGAGGTATCTTTGATGTTTATAAGCTTTGTTTAGCTTTGATAGGGCGTGAAAGCGTAACAAACAAAGAAACTCAATTTTACATTTATAATATTTTTAGGAAGTTAGGATAACCGTGTACTCTTCTACGAATGTTTAACGGCTAGGCATGAAACGGTCCGACATACTTATTTCTCCGATAAACCTATTGGTTTCTCTTTATATTCTTTAAGATGTGAGACCAAGTCAGATTTTTCTAAAAGTTTATTATTAACAAACCGAGATGTCCCAACTCGGCCAGGACTGGAATTCTAATCCTGAGGTCGCGTCGGGTCGAGTTACCTAACGTTGGACGTTACGTTACGAGACGAATCTAGACCTAATCTAAAGTGTATTACTGTTTTTGCATACATATGCCTTACATTGCCTTGCTTTGTTTGTTATGTAAAGTATATAGGTATATGTATACAAGATGTCAGAGGCAACAGTATTGTTCCTTAAACCATCAAATCAGCCCGTTAAAATGAACAACTTTCCTTTTGACACCAACGCTGGGAATTCGATATAAATTTCATACTAATGGGCAAGTTGACTAAAAATTTTTTCGTGTCGTTATGTAATGTGTTAATGTTATATGTAACCTGCAAAAAACCAACGCAATAGTGACAGAAATATATTTCTATAAAAAATAACTAGATATAAAATATAATGACGAAAACGAGACGCGAAACAGTCAGACATAATACCATATAATTGAAGACGCTCACTTCTCAATTCTTGACTGATGCACTTCCTACTCGACAGACGTAGAGTTAAGATGATCTAAGACAGGACAAATGATATTTATTTTTTGGGAGACGTGCTGATTTTTGACAATGTCATTAATATAATTGAAGTTACATCTGAAATGTTTTTAATTCGAAACAATAAAATTGTTAAAAGTAATTAAAAGATTAGGTGAATGACTAATCAATAAAATTTTCAAGTTTTAGTTTTCCGGAAAATAAATATAGTTCCCAAGGTGTATTGCTAGTTAATCAGGATAAACCATCGTCTAATAATGAAACTAGAATCAATATGATTAATTCTCTTGTTGACTCGGGCGATTATATTTGTGTTGACCAGAACTCTGAATACCACTCAAAACCAATCGACACTTGCTGGCTAAATAGTTGAACTGACTTTAGTCTGTGTTTAATAATTATAAGACGGGTGTCTTGTCTATGCCTTATAAAGTCTGTCATTACAAGTCTGTCATTATTCTCCCGCACACCGCGTAATGCGCTACCGGAACAAGTGTTGATGAGTCAAGAGTGAGTCGGTTCTTGTATTAATGGTTCCGTATTGTTTTTTAACTTTTATCTACTTTTTAATAATAATACTTCACACAAATTAAGCAAACACCACATTAAATTGTGAACCACCACACTACTAATATTTTATCATACACTAGCAGCCGTCCCCGGCTGCACCTGGACATGTATTATACATATAAATCTCTCTCATGAGTCACTCTATCTATTTGTGAAAACTACATGAAAATCCGTGCAGTAGTTTCTGAGTTTATCGTGAATAGACGGATAGACAAATCGTGCAGACGATTTTGTCTTATAATGTAGTGATATTTAGTGATAGTTATATAGGTACCCAAATCAATCTGAAAAATATTGATTTCCATCTTGGCCTGACCGGGGATTGAACCCCGGATCACTCGTGTCGCAGGCTGGTGTAACCACTGATTTGGTCAAATCCAAAGTGCATTGATCATTTTTGCGAAAATGATCTTGTTCAGATTGACCTGGGTCTAGGATGTTTATCTGTAATAAAATATAGTATCGTTAAGTTAATACCCCATAACAGAGGCTGGCTCAATCTGTGGTATTTGTCTATACCACAATTATTTATTTCTTTTATTTATTATTCAATTAGGGAAACTTAATTCATCCAAGGAACCCTAATAAGTTGTTGAAACGTGACACTGACCGGAGTTGAACCGCGACCCTTAAGGCGACACGCCTTGATATTTATCTGCTATTTTGAAGGCAGTTTTGGAGAAATTGCAAATATGTTTGACTTTTTAATGTCTGCCATTTCGTTGTAATTACATGACTACCAACTTACTTTTGTTTTTCCATAATTGGTAATGATGACTTGTATAATGATGTTACATTGTATTGTTCACCTTTGCGGGGTAGATACAGCCTCTCTTTGAATGAATTAATGAATAATTATTTATTGCACCAAATAAAATATGTATAGATTTGGAAAACACTAAACTTAAAATTCAAAGGATTTGGCCTACACTCTCCACACTGTTCAGACGGTTTGGAGAGGTATCTTTAATGTTTGCTTGTGTTTCCTGAGTCACCTTCTACGACTTCCACGGGAAGACTTGGAGTGGTCATATTCTACTCCACCGGGAACCACACGGCGACGCCAAATCCTCTGACTACACTGGCTAATATATGGCTCTGGTAGTACAGAGAGGGTTGTGCTCCTGCAGTGGAGACTAAAAAAAAGATGAGAAGATGAAACTTAAAATTGATACAAGAGCGGACTTATTGGTAAACGATCTCTTCCAGTCCCAGTCAGATGGAAAACAAACATTAAAGACGTTGGTGCAGCAAAACAAAATTTGCACAAACATGATTTGAAAGGCTTTACATTTATACAGCGCGTTGATGTACCCTCATTATTCCCTTAAAGGGGTGACTCAGCCCGTCAATTGAAACAAATTTTCCTATGATATCAAATTTGAGAAATCAAAAAAAAGTAACTGTTCCATACAAAAGGTTTCTGCCGTCAGAGCAATTTGTATAATTTATTTCTCAGTTCCCAAGCAATAGTTTTGTAAGAAGAGTTGTTTATATTGATGGACTGAGTCACCTCTATATTGACGGTACTTACATTTGCATGCTGTGTAGCAGATTTAGTGAGGGGCTTTTTGGACGGCTCCCGCGGCGCAGTGGTACTCACCCCAGGCGAGGGGTGCCTTGCATCAACTTCATCTTTAAAGGTATTTGCCGGAAAATTTTTGAACCAGCCGAGAAGCCAAATAGTGATGAGTTGCTAGCCGCATTGCCTTCAAACATAATTCCTCAGTTTCTATTAGCCAAGCCCCTTAATTGGCTTTTACGGTCTCTGTGTGAAAGAGAAGCAGCTGGTACATTGGTTTTTCCTTTTTCCCAAACAAGCCTGAACCGTCGATTTTGCATAAAACAAGTATTCGTAACATATTATTACATTATTCGCATAACATAGTATATTACCTGACATAATATAGACATTAAGGTATGTCCAGTCTTGTTTTTATGCCATTTGCTTGCACATTATAATGTCTACGCCTTGGATAATCAAGTGTCTATGACATTCGTTACCGCGCGTGGTGAAACGGTTTTTTTGGTCTATCAAATGGCCATTATGTCATGTCTTATGTAGGTTTATTCTCTTATATTATAACGTTTCAAATGTAATAAAATATAGTAAGTAAATCAATGGTCTACATCAAGATTTTAGTATTATCATCATCATCTCAGCCCAAAAAAATTCTATCATTGAATTAAACCACGCTTGGCAAACGGGTTGGTGAGTGCAGTTTTTTTTTTTTGCTAATATCGGCTCCGACGCTGCTGCCCATTGAAACCGTTTTTTATGCCTAGGTATGTGAAGGAGTTTGTTGGACTGTGGGAATGGTATAAAGGTATTTGGGATGCTACTTGCTCGGTTGGATTAGGGATGAGAAAGTAGCAGCTTGGGAGACCAGGCGCGTGTACCCAATGCTATACCTGCAAATACTGGACAAGCAGTTGAGAATGACACCCCTGACCAGACTTTAGCTTATGTCGCGTTAATTTTTTGCCCGCACTGAGCCTATCCAATTAAAGATCGTATTGGGTAGTTCCGGTCCAAAATGGAACCACGTTAAAAGGCCGGCAACGCTCTTGCCACACCCCTGGTGTTGCAGTTGTCCATGGGCAGTGGAGATCACTTACCATCAGGTGACCCGCTTGCTCGTTTGCCCGTCCTATTTCATAAAAAAAGGTACTCCCTCGTTTTCTATAATTTCATCTTAATAAAGAATTTAGTGTATTTGGCTCTAACATTGAGTAAAACCATACCCAATGAAGTGTCAGCGTCAGGCAGACAGCCGGTCGCAAAAACTTTTTAAAATAATTATGCATCAGAATTTATACATATACAGAGTGTAAATTTATTCTCGAAATTCCATTTAAGTGGTAACTCAGACCGTCAGTATGAACAATTTATTCTATAGGACCAATGGTGAGGACTCAAAAGAATGGATATGTTCATACGAAAGTGTACACTACAGTGTACCCGTGCAATTTGTATGGGAAATATGGGAATGCCTATTTTTTGAAGTTCTAAGGAGTTATCAATAAATATTTTAGGTGGTAGATTTTGCAGTTCATATAAAATACTAGACAAATGTCTACTTAGCTACCTGCCACCACGAACACTGTAAAGTGCTCGAAACGTTAATGTGTATAAATAATGTAATAAACGCGATAAAAACCATATTAAAATAACTTTATTTTAATGTGTAACAATCGCGAAAACATAAGAAAACGTTCTAAGGATTGTTTATGTAGGAAAAGTTGTTCATTTGGACGGTCTGAGTCACCACTTCAAGGGAATGTAGAGGGGCAAATTACACACTGCATGTATAAGCGGATCCCTGTTTACAAAGCTGTACATCCGAGGATGCAACCGGGAACAAACTTCGATGGTAAAGAAAATCTATCAAATACACAAACCAAAGTTTTTAACGTGAAAGTTTGATGTCTATGATCAGTATGGCCATTAAGTATGAGTAAGTTAGTTTTGCTTTCACGCAGTAACTATTCAATCGATCATCATTAAATTTAGCAGGCATATAGCTCAGCTATTATATAATAAATTTATACGCCGGTGTGGTTCCCGCTACAGTAGAATAGAACCACTCTATTTCTTCCCGTTGATGTCGTAGAAGGTGACTTAGGAAACACAAGCTAAACAAAGCTTATAAACATCAAAGAGACATCTTCAAACCTCTATTTTTCTGGCCAGCGTGGAGAATGTTGGCCAAATCCTCTGACTGCTCTGGCTAAATATGGCTCTGGTAGAAAAGAGAGGGTCATGGTCCTGCAGTGGAGACTCATCATCATTTCGTGTAGGTGACACGGTCAATCGACCTTGCACACCAGTGGAGACTAAAAAGATCTGATGATGATAGCCCAACCAGGTGATAAGAGGAAAGTTGCAGCCCAAAGTCAGGTGATCATAAAGAATGTCAAAAATGGGAACAGAAAGCGACATAGAAGGAATTTTAATTATCTAACTGTGACGTCAACGTATGAGATTAGATCAATTGAGACTGACCATTGCATATGTTCGGCCTAAGAGTTGACTTGACAGGCAAGCGAAGCAGTTGTAATAACAGTGAATTTCATACAGTTAATATGATGGTTCCCCTACCACTCCGTTAAGTTAGTAACAAAATAAATATAAATAAAATATAGCGACAAATCACACCTTCGAGCAACAAAAGCCGTGTTGCTCGAAGAATCACACTAATTGAGCTAGCCTCGCCGTAAGTTTTGAAAAAGCTTTCGGGCCCTCCAGGAGTAGCACAGGGTTAAGAAAGTTGCAAACTTAGGTGTAGACTATTTTTAGTGGTCTCTAAAACACAGGATGTTAGTGTAAACAGTATCATCCTTTTAACCAACAAACCAGCCCGGCAAAACGAACAACTTTTTCCATGGGACCAATGGTGGTAACTTAAAAAAAATTTCGTCATTTCCATACAAAAATTTTCGGCCGGCAATTTGTATGAAAATGTGAAAAAAAAAATTGTGTTCCCAGCATTGGTTCTGAAGGAAAAGTTGTTCATTTTGACGGGCTGGTTTGTTGGTTCAAAGGATAGCACTGTTCACACTAATACCCTGTATATAAAAAAATCACCGATACATGCGAGTTTGCAATGTTTGCACTTTTTTGTGTCGATATTGACTGGACTAATAAGAATTTTACTAATGAAGTACTTACCTTTATTATTTAATTGGATTCTGTTAAGTACCTAGTAAAATAAATAAAATTAGGGGTTGCGCTAGTTGGCTAGCCTAAGCACCTTAATTAGCTCAATCTTTAATATTTATTTATTTATTTATTTATTTTTATTTTTTTTCTTCGCAATATAAAATGTGTAGTGTAAAATGTAACAGTGAATATGGATCTTTGTTATCCGAAATAAATGCAATTTTATTTTATATATTTTATTTTATTTATAATCCATAGGAACCGACTAAGTGGTCCTATTTTGAACGAAAAACTTACAGCTTGCTAAATTCTGATGTAAAATTAACCTATTTAATCTAAAGATGTCTATTAGATAAAGATCGCCCAAGACTAACCATTACATAAGTTCGGCCTAGGAATCCACTGATGCGGCGTTTACTAGCGATCTTACGCAAGCCATCTATATGGTGTTTATGTTACTGCCACGGCTTAATTTGTGTAATACCGAGGAAAACTTGATACAAAGTCAGACGAAGAAGCTAGTTGCGTGGTACTACCAAGATTACCGGACGCTAAGCACACACACAATATTTTAAATGTGAGTGAAGTGAATAAATAAATAAATAATAAATATATACGGACAAATCACACAGATTGAGCTAGCCCCAAAGTAAGTTCATATGAAAGACTTGTGTTATGGAATACTAACTCAACGATACTATATTTTATAACAAATACGTGCCGTGTGGTTCCCGGCAGAGTAGAATAGGACCACTCCAAGTCTTCCCGTGGATGTCGTACAAGGCGACTAAGGAAACACAAGCTAAACAAAGCTAAAAACATCAGAGACCTCTCCAACCCGTCTGGCCAGCGTGGAGAGTGTAGGCCAAATCCTCTGACTGCTCAGGCTCTGGTAGTACAGAGAGGGTCGTGCTCCTGCAGTGGAGACTAAAAAGACCTGATGATGATAACAAATACATATATAGATAAACATCCAAGACCCAGGTCAATCTGAAAAAGATCGTTTTCCATCTTGACCTGACCGGGGATCGAACCCAGGACCATCCGTGTCGCAGGCAGGCGTGTTGACCACTGATACAGGTTTGTTCAAACTTATTTGGTGAGCCCTTGCTGCATGTATTGTAAAATGAAATTTTTTTGGTGAATAAATAATTTTGAATATTGAATTGAAACATACAATGAAGTTTGGCATACCAAGGACATTCGATATCAATGACCGTAATATGCATAATAAATAAAAGACTAGTCACAAAGATTGAGCTAGTCCCACAGTAAGTAGTGAACTTGGGTCGTGGGATACTACAATCTCAATGATACTCATAAGACAATCACCAGTGGACAGGAACAATGAGTCAAAAGGCGAAATAGATCTAATTATAATTTTAACAATGGTACAGTTGGGATTACATCGGGTGTCACTTGTACCATCAATGGTACTAGTGGGATAAATCGGTGCCAGTTGTACCATTAATGGTACTTCTCAATGGTACAACTGGTCCGGCGGCTGTATAACAGATACTTATACATTTCATTCTGAATATCCTGTTTATATTTAAGAAATATTATCAAAATCCCTATTAGAACACCTACTCAAGAAAAAGAATGTATAGGATTCAAAACTCTTTCACTTATTACTAGCTGATTAATCTGCGTGTGTCATGGGCTATAATTTACGCGGATGAAGTATTGGAAATATTGCTAGTGCTATATAAAATAAGTAATTGTTAATTTTAAAAAAGCATGGAGAGTGTGGTACAAATCTTCTGGCTGCTCTGGCTAGTATATGACTCTGGTAGTTCAGAAAGGGTCGTGCGCCTGCAGTAGAGACTAATAAAGACCTGAATATGACGATGTAATACACAAAAATAAAAAAGAATACAATACGAAACGCTACATTGTACGAACACAATTTAAGACCTACAGAGTAAGTGAGATCGACAAAGTCTTACGGATATTAATATATCAAGCGTATAAAGCTACTTTCACTGCGCGTGCGCAGGCTACAATATGTTCTGTATGTTTGAGGTTATTAGCCATGTGGTTCCCGGCAGAGTAGAATAGGACCACTCAAAGTCTTCCCGTAGACATCGTAGAAGGCGACTTAGGAAGCACAAGCTAAACAAAGCTTATAACCAACAAAGAGACCTCTCTCACCCGCGTGGTGAGTAGAGGCCAGAAAATTGCAATACTGAAATTTCAGAGAAATTGCCGATTACATTATCAAAGGATGAATTTTTTTTTTCGATTTTTAGTTTTAGGTTGATTTTTAATAATTATTTAATATGTTATTATAGTTTATTCTAGTTTAATTAATATGTATATTATATAAGTGGTATTTCCTCTTTTAAATAAAATTATTTTAATACGGTTTTTCAGACTCAGAGTCTACCTGCGACCACGAACACTGAAAAGTGTTCGAAACGTTAGGTGTATAAATAACATTATTTAATTTTTTTAATACGGTTTTAGTTACGGTTTTTAATTATTTAAATACGGTTTTAATCTCTTTTATTACATAATAAACGCGATAAAAACAGTATTAAAATAATTTTATTTAAATGTGTAACAATCGCGAAAACATAAGCAAACATTTTGAATTTCATCTGTTATTTAAGCATGGTTCCTGTTGCATCTCACCTGAAATGATTCTAGCCACGGCACCCAGGACATCTATTCAGGGCCCCGGGTCGACTACGGGAGTCGACCCGGGGCCCTGAATAGATTGCGTGATAAAACCAAAGCTCATGTGAGCGAAGTCATGGAAAACAGTTAGTATAGATAAGTATACATAGTTGTAATATTTACATAATAATAACAATTATTATAGTATAAAGAGATTGTAGATTCTGATTCACTTATCGTTTGAATATATTAAACGTGCAAATGTGAAAAGCAAACATATTTTACCTTCGATAGTAGGAACTTCATTTGACGTATACCATAGTGTAATAGCATTCAACGTGAATCCAGCACATTGTTAAAAACAGTTTGTTTCGGCGTTTCTTCCCTACCGTGGTCTGTTTCGATACGCTAGTAGATAACAAACATTTTGATTGTGTTTCTGCAAACCCTACACCTTAGTCAAAATATGAAGCCATTTCGTTATATTGGCAAGATTCAAGATTCAATCGTTTATTTAATATAGGTTTCTTTGAACACTTATTAATTGTCATATGTGTGCTTACAATTTTTTTAACAAAAAAAATTTGTTGACCTCAATAATTACTACTTTACACCTAGTAAATTCCTTTCTTTTCATATGCTGCAGGAATATTAAATGTGTTAACAAACATACTTACATTACACTAAATATATATAAAAAAAAAAAAATGCTCAACACACATCTTCACATACAAACTTTCTCATTCATAATATTTTTAGGTACTTTTTGCACTCAACCGCTTTCATTGACATCATGCATGAGTCATAATTATCGCAACTCCTCGTGGCCTGCTAATAAACCCAGATTCTCGTTCGCACGTTACGTCACACATCTAATAAGGAAACTCTATAAGAATGCTAATAATTGGTTACAATGCAGATCGCGTACAGATTTTGAAAGGCTAACTGCTGAATAAGCATATACGTAAATAAATAAGCCATGTGGTTCCCGGCAGAGTAGAATATTTAAAATTAAATTAAATTAAAATTCATTCTTTTCAGATATCAAAGATCCATACAATTTTACATTAGAAATACAATTGTATTTTAAAAGAAATATCACAATAAAAATGAATTATATGAATTATAATATATAAATTGAATTATAAAATAATTAAATTGAATGATAAAATAAAATTGTATTAAATTTAAATTAATAAATATAAGTTTTAATAAAAGAAATGTCACAAATTCTTTAGAATTATTTAAAAGAAAAACCAACAATGTTACCTAATACCTTCGTTGCGGCCTAGGCACTGCGATATGTCTATCACAGTAGTGTTGAAGATAAGTACAGTCCAGTCGGTCAGCGATCATCTTCAGAATGATATTGGAGCTGGCCCGCATTCTACGCACCAAGGATGCGCCCCGCTTACGCATAGCAGTGTGAAAAGAAGAATAGGACCACTCCAAGTCTTCGATTTAAAACAACCCTGCAATTCAAGAACACTGTTTGTCGTGTTCGTTTTTCGTGTGTTTCATTTTGCCAGGTTAAAGCTGCCTTTAGGCATCTAACATAGCTTAACGACTGTCATCAATGATGAAAGCCGGGACCAACGGCTTAACGTGTCTTCCGAAGCACGGAAGAGCTCAAGAATATTTTTATGCTACTTGCGACTCTCATCCAAGTGGAGACCACCCCCGGGGTTGCTTAACATGCGTAAACGCCAAGAAAGCTCACGCCCACTAAAGTATCTAGCTCCGCATAACACACTCTCAATAAATATTAAGAGTAGGTACAGTCCTACTTCTAAAATTAAAAAAAAAAACCGGCCAAGTGTGAGTCAAACTCGCGCAATGAGGGTTCCGTACAATATGCTTCGTGAACACACACACATTGCAAAAAATGTTTTATTCAATTGACTAGCGCCATCTAGTGGTGTTTTAGTGAACTATTTCCCTAGATGAACTTATTATTGTGAGTTTACCACTTAATTTTCAAGTGATAGAATTCTTATTATTTTTCCTGTAATCTTCAAGGAATGAACTATATTTTTTAATTTTTTCAAAATTTTCGGCCCAGTAGGTTCGGAGATCAGGGGGGGGGGAATGGTCAATTTTTGCCTTCTTTCGTGAATAAAATCAAAAGTATTGATTTTACTCGAACAAAAAAAATATTTTTGAGATCCTCATAATGAGCCCTTTCATTTGATATATGACACAGTAAGGTTTGCAAAACTTTTTTTTTTAATTTTGTAATTGGGCCCCTCAAAATGACCCTTATTTCAAAAAAATCTTTATTTACTTTGCACATCCGTGTTAGGGTCATAGGATTACACTACCTTACCAAATTTCATCTAATTTGGTTCAGTAGATTCGGAGAAAATCGGCTGTGACAGACGGACGGACGGACAGACAGACGCTCGAGTGATCCTGTAAGGGTTCCGTTTTTCAACTTTTGTACGGAACCCTAAAAAGAGAAATGTATCTAATCTTAACCGCATCTTTGCAATTTTCTTCCCAAAAGGTGACTAATTTAAGACATTTGGCAATGTTCACACGGTTATGTCACTCGTCTAATAAGGAAACTGCTTTATACGAATGCAAATCATGTGTTAGAATGCAGTTCGCATCTAGGTTTTGAGAGCCTGCCTGCTTTTAGAGAACTGTACCTATCTACACAGATATCTGTATTTATTACATTAACGCGTAGTGTGACTACTCTAATCCTCTAAAGCCTACTACTACGCCATTCAGAAATCTTATTCATGGAATTATGTTCCCGGTTGATGTTCAACTGACAGCTTCATTAAGCGTATACATATTTTGTCGAGTAATCTATAAAATTAAAAATTTTAACCGCGTCAAGGTGACACGTAAATACGTCCATTTTGTGAACGGTTAAACTCATTTTAGTAAAACATGTCTAAGAACCATAACCAGAAACCAGCTTCCAATAACAAAAATTACATCGTTTCATCTATTTTACAACTACGGCTAATCGACCAAGTGCAACTTGAGCATTTTTATTGCTTGATTTATTTACTAATGTATTTATTAGACTCCCATACAATAATATTGGTTGTTGTAGATAATTATTGGATATATAAAATCCTTGTCTTTTTCTGTAAATCCAACTCGAATTTGGCCAGTTTTATATTACCTTCAGTAACTTACTTATGAAATATCCAGTAACGCGTATGTAGAGCAGTGACGCGTCACGTAGGCTTTACAACACCTGTCACAAGTATTTCGTGTGCAATTAAATGTGAATGTTGATCTCGTTGATGGTCCGTATGCGTAGTAATTTAAAAGGTTGACCTGGTCTATGTCTTTACTCGTTAAAGTTGTTGGTTTATTCGTTAAACTTTGGCGACAACAAGCGTTGTTTGTTTAAACCCGTGTGTGTTTCTGTGTGTCCAACATGAACTTGGCCAGTTTTATACTACCATAGAATTTCAGTAACTTGCCTTACATATGAATTATCAATTGGTTTATTATTGTGCAGTAATACAGCACCCTTAGGGTGTTTTTGTAAATCCAACTTGAACTCGACCCGTTTTTATTACCATTTCAGTAACTTACCTGACTTATGAAATATCCAGTAACGCGTATGTAGAGCAGTGACGCGTCACGTAGGCTTTACAACACCTGTCACAAGTATTTCGTGTGCAATTAAATGTGAATGTTGATCTCGTTGATGGTCCGTATGCGTAGTAATTTAAAAGGTTGACCTGGTCAATGTCTTTACTCGTTAAAGTTTTTGGTTTATTCGTTAAACTTTGGCGACAACAAGCGTTGTTTGTTTAAACCCGTGTGTGTTTCTGTGTGTCCAACATGAACTTGGCCAGTTTTATACTACCATAGAATTTCAGTAACTTGCCTTACATATGAATTATCAATTGGTTTATTATTGTGCAGTAATACAGCACCCTTAGGGTGTTTTTGTAAATCCAACTTGAACTCGACCCGTTTTTATTACCATTTCAGTAACTTACCTGACTTATGAAATATCCAGTAACGCGTATGTAGAGCAGTGACGCGTCACGTAGGCTTTACAACACCTGTCACAAGTATTTCGTGTGCAATTAAATGTGAATGTTGATCTCGTTGATGGTCCGTATGCGTAGTAATTTAAAAGGTTGACCTGGTCAATGTCTTTACTCGTTAAAGTTGTTGGTTTATTCGTTAAACTTTGGCGACAACAAGCGTTGTTTGTTTAAACCCGTGTGTGTTTCTGTGTGTCCAACATGAACTTGGCCAGTTTTATACTACCATAGAATTTCAGTAACTTGCCTTACATATGAATTATCAATTGGTTTATTATTGTGCAGTAATACAGCACCCTTAGGGTGTTTTTGTAAATCCAACTTGAACTCGACCCGTTTTTATTACCATTTCAGTAACTTACCTGACTTATGAAATATCCAGTAACGCGTATGTAGAGCAGTGACGCGTCACGTAGGCTTTACAACACCTGTCACAAGTATTTCGTGTGCAATTAAATGTGAATGTTGATCTCGTTGATGGTCCGTATGCGTAGTAATTTAAAAGGTTGACCTGGTCAATGTCTTTACTCGTTAAAGTTGTTGGTTTATTCGTTAAACTTTGGCGACAACAAGCGTTGTTTGTTTAAACCCGTGTGTGTTTCTGTGTGTCCAACATGAACTTGGCCAGTTTTATACTACCATAGAATTTCAGTAACTTGCCTTACATATGAATTATCAATTGGTTTATTATTGTGCAGTAATACAGCACCCTTAGGGTGTTTTTGTAAATCCAACTTGAACTCGACCCGTTTTTATTACCATTTCAGTAACTTACCTGACTTATGAAATATCCAGTAACGCGTATGTAGAGCAGTGACGCGTCACGTAGGCTTTACAACACCTGTCACAAGTATTTCGTGTGCAATTAAATGTGAATGTTGATCTCGTTGATGGTCCGTATGCGTAGTAATTTAAAAGGTTGACCTGGTCAATGTCTTTACTCGTTAAAGTTGTTGGTTTATTCGTTAAACTTTGGCGACAACAAGCGTTGTTTGTTTAAACCCGTGTGTGTTTCTGTGTGTCCAACATGAACTTGGCCAGTTTTATACTACCATAGAATTTCAGTAACTTGCCTTACATATGAATTATCAATTGGTTTATTATTGTGCAGTAATACAGCACCCTTAGGGTGTTTTTGTAAATCCAACTTGAACTCGACCCGTTTTTATTACCATTTCAGTAACTTACCTGACTTATGAAATATCCAGTAACGCGTATGTAGAGCAGTGACGCGTCACGTAGGCTTTACAACACCTGTCACAAGTATTTCGTGTGCAATTAAATGTGAATGTTGATCTCGTTGATGGTCCGTATGCGTAGTAATTTAAAAGGTTGACCTGGTCAATGTCTTTACTCGTTAAAGTTGTTGGTTTATTCGTTAAACTTTGGCGACAACAAGCGTTGTTTGTTTAAACCCGTGTGTGTTTCTGTGTGTCCAACATGAACTTGGCCAGTTTTATACTACCATAGAATTTCAGTAACTTGCCTTACATATGAATTATCTATTGGTTTATTATTGTGCAGTTATACAGCACCCTTAGGGTGTTTTTGTAAATCCAACTCGAACTCGACAAGTTTTTATTACAATTTCAGTAACTTATCTGACTTATGAAATATCCAGTAACGCGTATGTAGAGCAGTAACGCGTCACGTAGGCTTTACAACACCTATCACATGTATTTTGTGTGCAATTAAATGTGAATGTTGATCTTGCTGATGGTCTGAGTGTGTAGTAATTTAAAAGGTTGACCTGGTCAATGTCTTAACTCAGTAAAGTTTACTTTGAAAAATTGTGACAGCAGCAAGCGTCGCGCATGCCGTCCCCGCAATAGTACTCGAAGCAAAGATCAAAGATCGTAGGTCCTTTGATTGCTTTATTGGAGCTTTTGACAAACCTATACGAGTTCATATGACAGTCTATTTTAACTATTTTACTCATCTTTAATAATAATAAATATATACGGACAAATCACACAGATTGAGCTAGCCCCAAAGTAAGTTCTTAGTAAGACTTGTATTATGGGATACTAACTCAACGATACTATATTTTATAACAAATACATATATAGATAAACATCCAAGACCCAGGTCAATCTGAAAAAGATCATTTTCCATCTTGACCTGACCGGGGATCGAACCCGGGACCTCCGTGTCGCAGGCAGGCGTGTTGACCGCTGCGCCACGGAGCTCGACAATTACTCTTTCATAAGTATATAGCATTTATTATACCAATCTACACCAATTTCATATTATAAATTCCAGTTAAATAATTTGCATTTTCGTTATTTACTTAAATAGGAAAAATTGCAGACATTTTTTTGATCATCATCTTCTCACCACTGTTGAGCATAACCTTGTCTTGGTTTGTATTTATAATTTTCTTTATATTTTCTCTCTGAGGTGTTTGTTTTAAGGTTTGTGATGAACTACTATCCAAAGACGGACTTGCGAGGGCTTCAGCTTACAGAGCCACTAGTAATTGGACAAAAAAAAAAATACAGTGGCTCTCCGATCGTACAGATAGAAGTGAAAACTTGAACAATTACGTGTATAATTTTTGAATCGTCAGTATATATTATATTGTGCAGGTAATCCGTTTTATATGAATATATCTAAGGAAATACAGAGCTGTCGGTTTTATAATAATGATGACGCGAGTTGAATGGTTTTTTACCATCTCAAAAATACCCAACTTGACTTAAAAAGTTTACACTTCAAAAATAATTTGAATTTAAAAAAGTCACTCAATTGACTCATCACGCTTCACGTTCCCATGTCTGTACATGCGCCATTGTGTTGTTTATACTGGTCGTTCCATTATTGAAATTGAATAATATTCCTTGTTTAACCCATATGCGCTCACCGTGCCCAATTGGGAACGCTTACAAATCTACCCTCAACTTTTTTTGTTTTTACATTAAGGCAACATTTTCATTTGTAATTAAAACGTTATTAGTACGCACACGGATTATTAATAGTTGTTTGAGATAAACTAGATTAATTTGATAATATCGTGCCTAAAATAAACAGGATTATTAAGTTCTACTACGCGCCTAATGTAAGTACTTTTATTTTAGTCTATTTATTTCACAGTAGTTATTTTATCACATTCTCGTTTTGGCAATAATAGTAACTAAGTAATAAAGACAGCATTAGATGAATTACAAGGCTGCATTGTGAATAAAGTCGATTGACACGTGGGCGTCCTCAATTGGGGACTACGGGCACAAGAGGAATCAAACATTATTTTATTTTCTGCAGAAGTTGGTTTTGAAAAAACACGTCTAAACGATCTAAGCATCGAGCAATAAATAACAGGTGATTCAAGAAGCTATCTAGGCTCTTATGAGAGAAGATGCTTTAGATATAGAGGTAAATTTCGTTGCTATGACGAAAAGGAAGGCAATGGTGACAACATCATGAGCAATGATTTTCCTAGGGACATACTGGAAAGTATTGAAGTTTCATCAACAGGAGCGCAGATGAATGGGACAGTAGCGATGACGAACCTTTAGCGACGACTGCAGCAAAGAAAAGACGAACAGATAACCTTCTAAGTCCTTGTTGTAAGTGCCACCCTAATTATGAGTCCATAATTTTTGATGAAAATAATGTCCAAGAAAGACGCGAAAAGATGGCTAGCACAGTTGAACAATTGAAAACCTATTTAGGCATCCTTCTTCTAACCGGTTATTATACTTTGCCTAGAGAACGGCTTCATTGGTCTTTGGACGAGGATTGTAACGTGCATTGTATCTAAAGCGATGACTAGAAACCGTTTCTTAGAGATAAAAATTCCGATTTGACACAATACATAAAATATTTTTTGTTCGTTGGCTGGACAATAGTGTCTGCACAATTACGATAAACTAATTATAGTAGTGTCCTACCATTAGGCAAAGTAACGCGTTGAAGTTCAGCTCGCAAGACATGCCTCAAGTATTCGTCAGATACAATAAAAGTAGTGTTGGTCGTTTTTTTTCATATCGCACTTCCATTCGAGACAAAAAGTGGTGATGGATACTCTTTACCTACATGCTTGATTTTACTGTAAGCCATTCCTGGCGTTTGCAACTTTGTGATGATGTGAAGATGGATCAGCTGCAGTTTAGACGAAACATAGCTAGTCACTATTTATTGCCCAGAAAAATTGCATAAGGTCTATGTGTAAGGTTCCACAGAGGACGAGTTGCAAAGATTATTTCAGAAAGTTGAGCCTATTAACTCTTCCGTCTTTATACATTTATGAAATGTGTCACTTTGTCAAAGCGCATCCAACACTATTTCAAAAGAATTGTGATATTGATGGATATAGAGGGAGATATCCTAATAAACTTATACTACCTAACATTATAACCACTCTTTATGGCCAAAACAGTTATCCGATGGCTATTCGTATTTACAATAAGTTACCAAATGACTTAAAGGATCTACCATTGCAGACATTCAAAATTAGACTACGAAATATCCTGACTGAGAAATGTTATTATACAATAGAAGAATACTTTAGGGACAATTTGTAATATTAATAAAAACTGTATATTTGCATGCCTAGATAGGTTAAAGGTGAGATGCTTGTATTCTGTCCTAACAGCTGTTTTTGTACCACTTTTTCCGCAAATAAATAAAATTGAATTGAATTGAAAAAACTATATAATAAAGAAACAGACCGCCGTTCACGTCCAACAGTGTCCATAGTCCCTAGTCTGCAGTTCGATGAATTTGAATAAACAACTGCTATGCACCATTTGTCATATAAAGCTCGTTGGCAGTGCAAATAATGAATCAAAACATCAAGTGTCAAAAAACAAAGTCTTGAATTTTTTTATACTGAATGAGCCCAGTGTCCCCATTCAAGCACGGTATTTTTTTTTATAAAATAAAACAAATTTTATATTTTTTTGTTATATATCATTAAAAGTGTCTTTTTTCTACATATAAATGCTTTTTATTTCATATTTTTTCAGTAAGTTTAATCTTGGGCGCAAATGGGTTAACAATTCGATAGCAAAGATTTGATATCGATTGCTTTGAGTAGAGTGACTATGTGTATCGTCAAGGGCCTGGGGTGCCATCCTTAACTACCCATCCAGTGGTTGCAGGTATGGCATCGAGTACGCGCACCCGGCCTCCCGAGCTGCAACTCTCAACCGCAATCCATCAAAGCAAATAGAATCCTAAATAACTTTATCCCGTTCCCCAAGTCCAACAAACTTCTACACTTCCCTTGCTTAAAAACAGTTTCGATGGGCAGCAGCCGACATAGCCAGACATAGCCCAGCGGATTAGCTCTTTGAAGTGGCAGTGGGCGGGGCACATAGCGCGAAGAACCGATGGCCGATGGGGCAGAAGATTCTTGAATGGCGACCACGTACCGGCAAGCGCAGCGTTGGACACCCACCGAGCAGGTGGTCGGACGACCTGATAAAGGTCGCAGGAAGACGCTGGATGCAGACCGCTTCCAACCGGTCATATTGGAAATCCTTGGGGGAGGCCTATGTCCAGCAGTGGACTTCTTGCGGCTGAAATGATGATGATGATGATTGGCAGCAGCATCGAAACCGAATTATAATCCAAACAAACTGCGCTCGCCCACTCGTTTGTCAAGTGTAGTTTATCACACCAAATGGCACAACACCCCCAACATTAGAAATCCTTCATCATCATCACGTCTTTTTAGTCTCCACTGCAGGAGCACGACTCTTTTTGAACTACCAGAGCTAATCTTAGCCAGAGCAGTCAGAGAATTTGGCCTACACTCTCTAAGCTGGCCAGACGGGTTGGAAATGTCTCTTAGGTGTTTAAAAGCTTTGTTTAGCTTGTGTTTCCAAAGCCGCCTTTTACGACATTCATGGGAAGACTTGGAGTAGTCCTATTCTACTTTGCCGATAACCACACGTTTGCACAGGATCCTTGGTGGAGGCCTATATCCATAAGTGGACTTCTTACACCTTAAATGATGAAGAGTATGAGTGAAACTGTGAGTTTTATGGGTACTTATAATACCGGAATCTAGGTTATAGTCATAATCATAACATAGAAGACCATTTACCGTTCACATACGGTGACCGATCGCCCGCTCACTTCCAATCTAATAATGTAATATCGGTAATTTATCTTCGGTATCATTGTTGCGTCATACAGTGACATACAAAAATTGAGAATTTAGAGCTTAATAATAATTCAACAGCCTCCGTGGTCCAGTGGTTAAGGCGTTTGCCTTGTCGACTTGGGGGTCATGGGTCCGATTCTCATGAGAAGCATACTTTGATAAGTTGTTTTCAGTTTGGCTAAGACATTGCAGGCATGAATCACCTGATTGTCTGATAAGCATGATGACTTCGTGCTTCGGAAGGCACGTTAAGCTGTTGGTACCGGCCGCCATCTGGTAGTCGTTAAAGGAACCACGTCAGAAGCCGAGAGGCGGTTCCGACGAAATCTGACACCAGGGTGTGCATGGTCGACTGACCGTGTCACCTACACGAAATGATGACGAATAATAATTATGGCATGTGGATCACGTTCATCGATTTTCAACCGGCTTTTTTGTATGTTACCCACTAACTCTATAGTTTTGAACCGATTTGAAGGTGTTATTTTTTTTCATTTGTTTGAAATATTATCAATCTTATTCTAAGTAGCAAATTATTTAGGTACATAGAGTACTTTCCATGAAAGAAACTTAATACAACTTGGTACCGTTTAAAAAAGTGAAGCTAAAAGACTTTGTATTACAAGTACATTTTGTAGTATTTTCAAAATACTATCTTTAGTTCCTACGTCTGTAAACCAAACCAATATTTTATTATGTGAATAACTATATACTAATACTTACTTACTTACGTTTTTATTAAATGAGAAAAATTTTATAGATTGGTGTTAATAGATTGTGTGTTCCTTAGTAATAAACTCAAAAAATACAGAACTGAAAAAAAAATTTTTTTCAAGTAATTTAATGTAGAGAAAGCTAAAATTTCAGTGGGTAAAATTGATTAACGCGTACGAAATCGCGGGAAAATTACAAGTTATATAATTAAGCACTAATATTCCAGCCACGTGCTAATGACTGAGACCAACAAATTGCCAGGTCAGGAGCCTTAGAAAGCAGCTGTCTGATCATAATAGGCTGTGAATAGTGATGCAACGGGCTCTATCTGTTATTGAATGAGTTACACATGTAAATTATTCACAATGTACCGATATTTAACGTAAATCCTAACCTAACTAATATTATAAATGCGAAAGTGAGTTTGTGTGTATGCCGTGTGGTTCCCGGCAGAGTAGAATAGGACCACTCCAAGTCATCCCGTGGATGTCGTATAAGGCGACTAAGGAGACACACGCTAAACAAAGCTTATTAACATCAAAGAAACCTCTCCAACCCGTCTGGCCAGCGTGGAGAGTGTAGGCCAAATCCTCTGACTACTCAGGCTAGTATATGTCTCCGGTAGTACAGAGAGGGTCGTGCTCCTGCAGTGGAGACTAGAAAGACCTAATGATGATGATGACGCCTTCACGCTGTAGCTACTGAACTGATTATCATGAAATTTTGCATACACATAGGTTAGGGTACTGAGAAGGACACAGGCTATATATCACGCGGGCGAAGCCGCGGGTAACAGCTAGTATTGAATAGATAGCGGTCCGCCTCGACTTTGTCCTTGGTACATACATAGGTTGGCATTCAGGGCTAATATATAGTTACGTTAGCCCTGAATGCCAAGCTATGTAATAGTAATGTATGTAATAGTTATTTAACGTTGAAAGATGTTTTGAAATAATTCCAGTAGATCCTTAGATTAGCGCGTTCAAACAAACAAACATAAATATAAATAAATAAATATATGGGGACATACCACACAAACTGAGCTAGCCCCACATTAAGTTGTGAACTTGTGTCGCAGGATACTAACTCAACGATACTATATCTTATAACATATACTTATATAGATAAACATCCAAGACGCAGGTCATTCTGGAAAAGATCGTTTTCCATCATGACCTGACCGGGGTTCGAACCCGGGACCCCCGTGTCGCAGGCTGGCGTGTTGACCGCTGCGCCACGGAGCTCGACAAATAACATACTCTTCAGCTTTACAATATTAGTATACCTATTTATCTGATGTACTAGACAGTTTAGGTCAAAATACTTAGGAAGCTCGCTACCAGAATTATTGCACTAAGCAATCGTGATGAGACAGGTCGTACTTAGCAGTTAAGTGATGCATTTAAATCTATTTTATTGCGTAGTTTATTGAGGAAGGCTTTCGTGATTATTTATAGGAAGGTTCGGTTTAGTTTAATATGTTTTATGAGAAGCCAACGCCAGGAATTGTATAATGCGATGGATAATAATCCATTATAGAATTATGAATTACTAGCTGTTACCCGCGGCTCCGCCCGCGTGATATATGCCTATGTCCTTCTCAGTACCCTAACCTATGTTTATGCAGAATTTCATGATGATCGGTTTAGCAGATACGGTGTGAAAGCGTAACAAAGAAACAAATAAACAAACAAACTCACGTTTGCATTTATAATATTAGTCAGGACTAGGATTAGGATAGTTATAAATAATAAATAAATAAATATATACGGACAAATCACACAGATTGAGCTAGCCCCAAAGTAAGTTCTTAAGTAAGACTTGTGTTATGGGATACTAACTCAACGATACTATTTTTTATAACAAATACATATATAGATACACATCCAAGACCCTGGTCAATCTGTAAAAGATAATTTTTTAACTTGACCTGACCGGGAATCGAACCCGGGACCATCCGTGTCACAGGCCAGCGTGTTGACCGCTGCGCCACGGAACTCGTCAATATATCGGATAGTTAGGATAAGGATAAGAATTGTTTTTTTTTTTAATTCGAATTAATTAATGGAGTCAGAAGCCCTCTGTTCCCTATATAATGTTATTTCAGACTTGCGTTCATATTTTGTTAGTCCTTACATACTATGTTAGTACAAAATAAAATGCGAAAGAATAATTTAGTTGAGGAAAATCCAGCCTAGTCCTCCCGGACCTCCTGGTACTGCCACGTGCATGCGCACCCAGTGCCTCCAGATTGGACAGTCGGGTCTTTCCCGGACAACACAGAGGATACTATTGCAGCTTCCCCGAACTCTGCGCATCAGTGATGCGATGCAATGCCTATGCAAGATAAATGTTTGTTTAAGGATTCGTAAAAAAATCAGGGCAGTAGCATATCGAAAAATATATATAATATAAAAATATCACATATATGTTCATTCTACTCTAAAAGAAAAGCTAACATTGTATTGTATTGTGCAGTTATACACACGTTTATCTATGCAAAATTCTAGCTAATTTGAACATCGGAATTTCTGTTTTAGTAACTTGCAAAATTTGATTACCGACAAACATACAGACACCAGCTATTTACTAACTTAGATGACAGGTGTCGATGCCTATCAATCTAGAGTTTACTGTTATATTGCGGGTAAGTATTGCTTGCTCGAACTTTTTACTTGTAATACAAAAACCGTATTGTAACAGCAAATCCTAGATTGATAGGCATCGCCACCTGTCATCCGAGTTAGTAAATACGGCAGGACAGGTATAGCTAAATAAAAGCTCTAACGTGTAAATGAATACTACTACTGCTAATATATTCTGCTTGGTCGATACACCTGTCCATCACACCATTTGTCTAATAATCTATTACGCTTCGTGATTGCCTCAGGCGTAGTAGACGGTACACCTGTTCCTAAGGGTCATAGGTTAATGTACCAGTCAGCGAGAGATTACGTGTTTTACTTTCTAGACGGAGGCATCAAATTAGATTTAAATTCGTTTAGCAAATGAATGGGCTAAATCGTATTAGTAAATTAACCTTCAGCAGCCTCGTAGGGGCGACTCAGCCCGTTTACATGAACAATTTTTTTCGATATTGGTTTTATAGGCCAATGCTGGGTACTCAACAAAGTTTGATGTTGTTTTCCGTGTGAGTGGTCAAAACTGTTGTTCTAATAAATAGATATTTACGGACAAATCACACAGATTGAGCTAGCCCCAAAGTAAGTTCATAAGTAAGACTTGTGTTATGGAATACTAACTCAACGATACTATATTTTATAACAAATACATACTTATATATAGATAAACATCCAAGACCCAGGTCAATCTGAAAAAGATCATTTTTCATCTTGACCTGACCGGGGATCGAACCCGGGACCATACGTGTAACAGGCCGGCCTGCGTGTTGACCGATGCACCACGGAGCTCGTCAATTTTTAAAGCTAAATTATATTTAAAAGCTGTCTAAATAAAAGGCATCTAGCTTAACGACTACCATCAATGATGACAGGGACTTACGGCTTAACGTGCCTCCGAAGCACGGAGCTCGAGATATTTTTTTGCCACTTGCGGTCACCCATCCAAGTGGGGACTGCACCAGTTGTTGCTTAACATACGTAAGCGCTCATAGAGCTCACAACCACTAGACCATTGGGCTCCTCATAAGCTTTGTTTAGCTTGCGTTTGCTAAATCTTCTTCTACGACTTCCACGAGTTCCACAGGAAGACTTGGAGTACCAAGTGAGGACTCGAGCGGGGCTACTTAATATGCGGAAGTGCTAATAATGCTCACGCCCACTAGGCCATCGGGTATTTATTTATTTATCAAAACTTTATTGATCCAAGATAAAACACTTGATACAATTGGCGGACTTAATGCTAAGAGCGTTCTCTCCCAGTCAACCATAGGGATAAACAGAGAAAAAAAAAGTAAGGCGCAAAAATGTGATCTATATGTAATGCACACATAAATAAAAAAATACAAATCTATACAAATAAAGGCAAATATACTACAAACTAACATACAAATACTATTTATACATACTAATGATGAATAATTACAGAAAAAAAAATTTGGAAGTTATTAAATCAAGAAGATGAGTGTGCACCTTTCTTTTAAAATAAAATTTACTCGAAGTTTCTTTTACGAGTATGTCAATGGGCAAAGCATTCCAGAGGCGTGAAGCATAAAGAGTGAAGAATTAGACATGAAATTTGTCCGACTTGAATCGTATCAACAAAGTAAAAGTAAAGTAAAAACGAATTTATTTTCTCAAATCAATCTACGGTACGACATAAATATGCGAAACAGTATCATTTATGTGACATTATTGGATGAGACTGGATGCTGATGTGTGCAGGGTGGCAGCAAACTATTGCTCTCCTTATCTAAATGTTAAACATAATGCTTTGTGTAGCTTGTGATTCCTAAGTCGCCTTTTACGACATCCACGGGAAGTAGGTACTTTTATACTCTTCCGGAAACCACACGGCCAATATAAAAAAAAATATAATAAACAACATCAAGCTCTGTGGCGCAGCGGTCAACACGCCTGCCTGCGACACGGATGGTCCCGGGTTCGATCCCCGGTCAGGTCAAGATGGAAAATGATCTTTTTCAGATTGACCTGGGTCTTAGATGTTTATCTACATAAGTATCTATTATAAAATAAAGTATCGTTGAGTTAGTATCCCACAACACAAGTGTCGAACTTACTTTGGGACTAGCTCAATCTGTGTGATTTGTCCGTATATATTTATTTATTTATTTTAACCGTATTATGTAAACCTCGATAAAATCTTTTCGTGTTAAAGTATCACTAAAATGCATTAATTGTTATTTTGACATCGTAATACATCCTGTGTCTTGGGAATCGAGTTAGTAGTCCATTGTATACTGCTGCAAGGAAACAATTTTAACAGATTGCATCACATTTAAAACGTCAGTGTTTTACAATCGGAATTATTAAAATAAAAAACCTGATTGCCCTTCTTTTTATTTAGATTGTAGATTAAGAGGTTTATTAATATAAGTTTTTTAAAACACGTATTAATTATTATTTAATTAATTTTACAACAAGACATTTTAACATCAGTACAGTCCAGACATCCGTTGCATTGTACAGGGCAACCTACCAGTCGATCAAAGAGCCGGAACAGTTTTATGAAAATGATAGTTTTATGAATAGTCGGCGACCCAAAATCCTCCCGCATGGAACTCTGTCGCAAAAAGTTTCCCACTCCTCCAAATTACATCTCTCCATCCGAGGGGCTGCCACCGGGTAATAACCTCCCGTGGTCCATATGGAGGAGCCTTAATCGCCTCCGGACTGAGGTGGGCCGATGCAGGCATAATTTGGCTCGGTGGGGCTATATTGACCAGGCGGAGGTGCGATGCCAGTGTGGTCATGACGACCAGACAATGTCATACCTCCTTTCGTGCTCCTCTTGTCCAACTAGCTTTATATAATAATAATAAATAATAAATCTTTATTCATATAATTAAGAGCTAAACATTTTACAATACATTGTTAATAAATAAAAGGAAATATGAAAGGATGGTGCCTAAGCTAGGATGATAATCATCCTGTATTTCAGGCGTTACAATACTTATTTGTACTTAAAAACTGGAAAACAAAAAAATAAACAATTACACTTGGAGTTTAAATTACATTTAAATAGAAACACACATTATTTTAAAACTATTAGTAATTCCTCTGTTTCATCGTATATGACATATTTAGAAGGGCTTCTCGTAGAACTTTTTTAGCAGCTCTATAATTAAAGGGGTAAAAACCTATTTTTTTATTAAGTCTATTGTAAAGCAGTGGACCTAGAAATAGAAAGAACCGAGAGGAGAAGGCATGTTTTATTTGTAACTGTTTGCAAACAATATCCTGCCGTCTTTTGTTAGTAGATTGAGTGCTGAAAGGCAGTGTGGCGTGCTGTTTGAGGATTGTGCTTAATATAAATAATTGTCTAACTGTAAGTACCTTACAGGATTTATAGAGAAGTTCTGTAGGGAAAAGGAAAGGGCGGAAAGTTGAAACCTTAAGAATGGCTCGCTGAGCTGCACGAAGGAAGATCTTTTTACCGCCTCAGAAAGTGGAATTAGAGTTGCCACATACTGGAGGGACAAAATCTTATTGCCAGCCATCGACACGAAAAGAAGAAGAAGATCAGTACAGTATCTTATTTTAATACCGCTTCCGAAGCGGAGTGCAGAAAAAGCGCCAGCAGACTGCACAGCACAGAATACCTATCATTCTTATGGTTTGAGAAGAACCCCATCTAGCCGCTTGGAAAAACGAACAAATAAAGAAGTTTACAAAAATACATACAGATGTGCAAGGATACATAGCCCGTCTAAGAAGTCGGGTGAAAAAATCGGCAACCTAAAAGTTGTGCACTACACTAAGATAATCATCATCATCATCAGGTCTTTCTAGTCTCCACTGCAGGAGCACGACCCTCTCTGTACTACCAGAGCCATATACTAGCCTGAGCAGTCAGAGGATTTGGCCTACACTCTCCACGCTGGCCAGACGGGTTGGAGAGGTCTCTTTGATGTTAATAAGCTTTATTTAGCTTGTGTTTCCTTAGTCGCCTTTTACGACATCCACGGAATGACTTGGAGTGGTCCTATTCTACTCTGCCGGGAACCACACGGCAAATACTACGATAATAATACCTAATTAAGTATATTGTCTTTGAATACACTAAATCTTGTGAGTGACTATTGGTGTCAGAATACTAATAAAGTCAGAAAATGAATAATAACAAAAATGTTAACCAAACTGGGACAAATTATTATCATCTGGGCCACAAGAGTCCACTGCTGGATATAGGCCTCCCCATAATAAATAAAACGCCTTCCCTAAGATTTCTAATACGACCGGGAAGCGGCTTGCATTCAGCATATTCCTTCTATCTTGTTCAGGTAGTCCAACCATGGACACAAGCTGCCTCTCTTCCTACGCAGATCGTAAAAGCTAACCTAGGGAAAAAAAACCTTGTACCACACAAGGGAAATTTTTAGAAAACAGAGGAAGATAATGTTTTCTAAAATGCATCATATATAAACCAAAGCATTATTCCCGCGAAATTAAGATATTATAATGTGTACCGTAATAACGGCCGTATTTTACAACACAATAAACAGTAGATCATCCCCGCTGCGCGTCTGTCTGTCCGTTGATTTACGTGGACGGGCGACACATTATTTTTATTTAAATTAAACGCGAGGTATCTAAATTATTTTCTGGGTACTACTCATCTGTGTTTCCGGTAGCTTCTTCGGATTAGTGCTTTGGGAGCCCAGGGTCAAAGACAATATAATACTAACGTAATAGACTGCCCACCTCGTACAAAAATATTGGACCAAATTAAGGTTGCGAAAAGCAGGCGAAAGTATGGCGCAGGAGAGTTGCTTGCTACTCGATACTAGATGGCGGTAATCTGCGTTAGGATTTAACTCACTAAATATACGGTGTCATTTAAAAATATTATGCCTTAAATATTGTTTTGATTTTTAATAAGATATATTTTGTGAATCATGTTTTTATATTCTTTTAATACGGTAGATACAATGTTGTGTAGTTTTGAGTGGCGCCATCTATGCGAAACATTTCAGGGTCCAACTACTAAAATAGCATACAGGAGATTTTTCATGATTTTTTTTTATAAATCATTATAATAGTCAAAACAATAGGTAAATAAATTAATTAAAAATAAAAAGACATTAGCCAAGTTCCTGTTGAGAAAAAAATGCAAAAAGTATTTGCTATCTATACTAATATTAAAAAGATGAAAGATTTGATTGTTTGT
This sequence comes from Rhodophaea formosa, assembly GCA_963082605.1. Taxonomy (NCBI): domain Eukaryota; kingdom Metazoa; phylum Arthropoda; class Insecta; order Lepidoptera; family Pyralidae; genus Rhodophaea; species Rhodophaea formosa. The sequence goes on from OY720209.1 coordinate 22,577,690, forward strand.
TTGCATTGAATGCTCCAAAACACTAATAAACAAGAACTATTTATCTGCAAGTGACATAGGCTGTAATTTGCAGGGGCGAAGTTGCGAGAAAATTACATGTACAGTGTTTTTATAAAAACAACATATTGTTATCGGTGCAGAAATAAAAAAAACGCATTTGTAATAATATCTGTCCATTGAAGGTTCACGAGAAACCTACAGTCAATTGACAGACAGACGGCCAGTGAAACCTTCTGTTTGGGGTTCTGTTGGCGATCTATAATCCTTAAAAGTGAATTGAAATTAAATTACAAATCGTAGTAATTCTGTCAGCAACACAATAAATACTCATTCCTATGTATTCTCTGAAGTAATTCCTACTTGTTTGTTTGTTTGTTTTTCGTATGTGTAAGTGGCCAACACTGGTGTCAGATTTTTCAAGCTGCCTTAAGGCATCTGACATAGCTTAACGACTGCCATCAGCGATGACAGCCGGGACCAACGGCTTAACGTGCCTTCCGAAGCACGGGGGAGCTCGAGATATTTTTATGCCACTTGCGGTCACCCATCCAAGTAGGGACTGCACCAGGGGTTGCTTAACATACGTAAGCGCTCATAGAGCTCACATCCACTGGACCATCGGGCTCCTTCCTACTTTTATATGCACGAAAAAGTAAGCAATATAAAAATTTACTTGTGACGTTTGTATGAACTAACGACTATTCTGGTTTTATTTAGGTTAATAAACGAACATGTTTTCTACACTCTTTAAACTTCAACTAAGAGTAAATATGTTTGTGTGACTTGTGAATTAGCGACAGTTTTTTTTTCGGAGCAAACTTACATAAAAGTTTATTTGCGATTCAAAATTATAGAGTTTTCAAACTCCTTTCTTACTTTGGTCATGATAAAATTAGACTCTTATTTACAAACATTTATGATTGATTTTTTTTTTATATATAGGTACGTACAAAATCACACAGATTGAGCTATCCCTAAAGTAAGTTCGAGACTTGCGTTATGGGATACTAACTTAACGGTACTATATTTTATAATATATATTATAAAGATAAACATCCAAGACCCAGGCTAATTTGAAAAAGATCAATTTCCATCTTGACCTGACCGGGGATCGAACCCGGGACCATCCGTGTCGCAGGCAGGCGTGATGACCGCTGCGCCACGGAGCTCGTATCCAAGGCATGTTATTAACATAAGCAAAGTCGTGGGTTAAAGCTAGTTGGTATCAGTTGTAATATACACTTTTATTTATATTTAAAACTGCACCTAGATTGATGCATAATCATTGCCGTGTGCCTCCCGGTATAGTAGAATAGGACTACTCCAAGTCTTTCCGTGGATGTTGTGGAGGCGACTAATGAAATACAAGCTAAACAAAGCTTATAAACATCAAAGAGTCCTCTCCAACCCGTCTGGCCAGCGTTGTGTAGGCCAAATTCTCTGACTGCTCTGGTAGTACTGAAAGGGTCGTGCTCCTGCAGTGGAGACTAAAAAAGACCTGATGATGATAATGAAATAGATGCAAATAAAATAACTATATATTTTATACAATAAAGTATTATCGAAGCCATGAATCGTCTTTAGTCTACAACAATATCGTCAGTCATCTCAGCAATCGTCTCCATATTACTTGGCGTTTAAGGCAAGCGTCGATATCAGCCCCATAAATCGCGCTAATCATTTGAGTTACTCCGTCTCCGAGCTGTGGGGCCGTTTGGGGCCGTTTGGGGGCGCTGGGGGCCGTTTGGGGTCGCCAGGCCTCCTGAGATATAGTGCCGGGTGACTGACGAAAGTTATAAGATTTGCATTTTTGAAGGAACTGTTGAAATATCATGATGATTTTATTGTTTAGTCAATATCATGGTTATCTTTGACGCCTCATCTTATCTTATCTTATCTTATCTTCATTGGGGCCGATTATAAATCGGAAGCACGTCTAACCTTTGGGTTATTTTGTACTTACCCCATGCCTTACTCACTCACACGGTGACGCCTCATACAAACAAATGAGTTGCATTGCAAATATACACAGAGGGCGTTACGTACTACATCTAAAGGATATTAAATTAATTCGGATAACATTTTTTATTCCTTAAGTAAATGCGTCATTATCTATTTTGAAGCTTTAACACATTCTTATTAGTGTAATTAACTAGAAGTGGGCCTACTACTCTAACTATGACTATAAGAACTAAGCTTACCACGTCTTTGCCAAAGCGCGTGCCGCCGGATGAGATATTTATATGTGTAGAATTTCTATTAAAATATCCAAAGTCAATATTTTTAAATTGATTTTCCCTGAGTAATTTTTTCAAGAAGCCTATTGTTAATCGTTTCAGGAAAATAGGTATCTGGCTCTGCCAAAGTAGTTTTTTTTTTTATTTTCCCATTATCCAAATCAGATATTTTTCATTTTACTGAAAAATGTATTTTGCCTTAATTTCACTAAAACAGTTTTCATTTTAAATCTGTGTGATTTGTCCATACATATTTATTTATTTATTTAACTCGATTATTCAACTAAGTGATTAAAAATAACCTATGAAGAATACGTCGATCTCCGTGGCGCAGCGGTCAACACGCCTGCCTGCGACACGGAAGGTCCCAGGTTCGATCCCCGATCAGGTCAAGATGGAAAATGATCTTTTTCAGATTGACCTGGGTCTTGGATGTTTATCTATATAAGTATCTATTTTTAAATATAGTATCGTTGAGTTAGTATCCCATAACACAAGTCACGAACTTACTTTAGGGCTAGCTCAATCTGTGTGATTTGTCCGTATATATTTATTTATTTATTTATATATCCCGAACTTATTTCAAAAAATCGTTATTCAATGATCAAGGATGACTTTATATATTTTTGTCATGAAAACATTAAGTCTCGCATATTATTAAATCTTCCTAGAAAGAATCACAAATTATTCTTTCATAGCTTTCTTTAGCAACCATTCACTATAAAAACGTGCATCTGGCAACTTCACAAAACCGTCAAACATAAAACGAAAACATTAAAAAAATCTCATCGGCTAAAAGCATCCGGAAACTGCTTACAGCAACAGCTAATTAGCAATATTTAAAACGCTAACAACCGAAATAAGCAGAATTTATGCCAAGACAATATTAGAAGAGAGAAATGAGCGGAGCGAATGCAATAACAATAAATAGCAATAAATAAAAGGATTCAGCCGTTGCTTGTATTGTATGATACTAATCCTGCGGCTAGGAAAGGCGTGGAGACGACTTTCGACTACTTTCTTTAAGGGTTAGCACCGAAAAGTTTGGTTTCGTACGAACATTTTTACGAGTATTTTACATGATTCTTAACTCTGGAATCGCAATCCCTAAAATAATATACAATCACAGAAATATAAAAAACTAGTTATTTTCCCGTTTCGTTCGCGTAAATTATAGCTTATGCCACCCGCTGATAAGACAAAATTTTGAAAATCGGTCAATGCAAACAAACAGACAATCAAATCTTTCTTCTTTATAACATTAGTATAAATACCGTTAATTTAAAACAAAATATTATCAGCAGTCTATTTATTTACGTTTTGATCGCAAAATTCAATCATCAATTTGAGAAGACTGTGATGAAAATAGATGGAAGATGAAATTAACCAAATTCTGCAAGTGGACAAAGCATTGAGATACTTATGTATTATTTCTACATAACAAAAAAAAATATGATACCTGCCATAAGTTTTCTGCTCTTCTATTTACGACATAATATTTATACATAGGTAAACATCCAGGTATCAATATAATTTTGAAACCAATTCCCAATCCTTTACTGCAAACGTTATAAATTATCAAATCAATAGAAACAAAAACAAAGAAAAATTTAAAAACATACATTGTAAAAAAATCTCAACAGCCTTCGAGAACAACATACAAAAACGTAGCCGACTCCACCGCACCCATTTCCCCAGAACTAATCCAAGGCAACGCCGACTGTTACGGCGATTACTTTAATTGGCTCAATCTCCATTCAAAACCACCTCGCGGGGGGAGGGGGGTCACCATCAGATTTATGGCGAAAGGGTAAGGCCTCTGATCCCTGTTTATGAAGGAAGATAGCAAAAATGTAGTAGTTTGGGGTGGTTTTCAGACTTTTCAGCTTGAAATGTTCGTTTGGTTTTACTTATAATTGTGTTTGGACTATGTTTATGTAGACGTGTTGATATAAAATACAAGTAAAATTTAAAGTAGATGGAACGCGGAACAGAGGGAGACCTAAGAAACGATGGATCGATAGTGTCACAGAAAGTATGAACAGGAAGGGAGTGACAAAAGCTATGGTGGATGACAGATCAAGGTGGAAAGAACTGTGCCGACCCCACATATAAAAGTGGGATAAGGTAAAGGAAGAAGAAGAAGTTGATATAAAATACAAGGTAAGTACGTACATATGTTACCTATCACTACACTTTGACCATAAAATATCTTAACTATGTCATGAATTTGTTTAGAAAATAACCAACTATTGAATGTTTGTGTGTGTGACAAATTTGTGTTAGCGCAGCGTCATGTCAAAGTTGTGTCATCAAATCAGCAGCTATGTGTTCTATGGGTACAATACTTTCATATGTCGATGTTATTTATAAATCATTCAGATAAATTTTATCAAAATACAAGTAAAAATTTATGTAACATTAGCTGTTACTCGCGGCTCCGCCCGCGTGATATATACCTATATCCTTCTACGTACCCTAACCTATGTTTATGCAAAATTTAAGAGCGTATACTAGCAGTATTTTTTCAAAATGGTTTCCATACAAATGTATTTCTCTATTTTCTCGCCGAAAACTGATTCTAGAGCCACAATTTTTTTTATAAAATCTTGTACTAAATTAGGAATGCCCCTATTTTTTATTTTTTCCAAAAAAACTGCTTTTGTACAATTTTTTTTCTTTTAAACAGGTTTTTAGAAAAAAATAAAACATAGGGACATACCTATTTTAGTAATAGATTGTATGTAAAAAGAATTGTGCCTCTAGAAGCAGTTTTCAGCGAGAAAATAGAGAAATACATTTGTATGGAAAACGCACTGCTAGTATACCCTCTTAATGAAGATCGATTTAGTAGATACGGCGTGAAAACAAACAAACTCACTTTCACATTTATAATATTAGTTGGGATTCGAAATCATCCTCCGACTGCTCTGGCTAATATATGGTTCTGGTAGTAGAGAGTATGTAAGTTGGGTACAATACTTTCGCATGTCAATGTTATGTATAAATCATTCCGATAAATTTTATCAAAATACAAGTAAAGTTTATGTAACATCCAAAAATGTCCTCCGGCTGCTCTGGCTAATATATGGTTCTGGTAAGGGTCGTGCTCCTGCAGCAGACACAAAATAAAAATACCTGATGATGATGATGATTAGTAACATTCATACGTATTCATCCAAAGAAATATGGTTTCGTCATACCGAAAAACAGAAGCAGACCTATCAAAACATGACGTAAGCCGATGCTATTATATTTTACGTCGATCTGATCACAGGCCGTAAAGTTCTACTGGACAGAGAAGATCTAGATCAAAAGTACATGGAGCGTTATAGGCCGATGGGTCAAAATATTGGAGGGCGACGGTGTAAATATGATCTGAAAGATTTGATAAAATAAAATTTTAGGTGAAAAGTTTTGCAACTTATTTGGTACTACTACCTAATTTATTACATCCCTATGGAGTCCACTTGACACAGCCTTCCCCAAAGTGGATTCCTCCATCCCCACCATTAGAGGTGTTTTTTCATACTCATCACTCATCACGTTTGGCAAACAGGTTGGTAAGCGCAATACTCAATACTCAATGTTTTATTGCAAACCATAAAGTACATAAAATGACATTAATATAAAAGGTACAAGTTTTTTATGGACCCTGTTGGGCGCAGCAATGTGGTTAGATCAGATGAGAACGCACTCAAGTATTAAATTAAGTTAAAACAAAGATTTTGTTTTTCTAAATATATATGTATTTATTAGGATTTATTAATGATAATTTAATTTTGAAATTGGTAATAGAATTAATTTGATTAGTATTTAAAATGATAAATTTATTATATAAGGTATTCAATCGTTATTAATAATTTGATTATTATTTTAATTTAATATTAGGTATTTTGAATAAATTCATACGGTCATATTTTGTCAGTCAAGTATTCATTTATATTATAATATGCTTTATTTAATAGAATTCCTTTAAGTTCACCAATAAATGTTTTATCATTCTCTTCTTCTGATAAAGATTTAGGTAGTTTATTATAAATCCTAATTGACATATTTAAGGTGCTAGACGAGCTCAGTTCCAAGCGAGTGACTAGCATCAATATCTTGTTTTTATGGCGGAGGGGGTATTTCGTTTTAAAATCTCCTCTTTTCATGTACAATTCTGGGTATCGACGGACAAATTTACACATTTCTAATATATACATACTGGGTACTGTTAATATTTTGTATTTTTGGAAAAATGGTTTACAACTTTCTGTTTGTTGGATATTTGACAGTTCGTTGGCCTTATATTGGTTCCAACGCTGCTGTACATCTAAACCGTTTTTAGGATTCCGTAGTAAACTAGGAACCCTTATAGTTTCGCCATGTCTGTCTGTCTGTCCGCCCGCGGTTTTACTCAGAGACTATAAGTACTAGAAAGCTGAAATTTAGTATGGGTATGTATATTAATCATGTCAAAAAAGTAGTAGACGAAAATCTTGAAAAAATAAAATTTTAGGGTAGCTCCCATAGAAGTATAATATTGTGAGGTTGAGAACACCATTTTTCGATTTAGGGATCTGTTTCCGAAATATTTGGTTTTAAAATGCAAATTTTTGTTAGAGGTAAGTGTCCCCCCCCCCCCCCCCCCTCTATCTGCTAAACGGTTATATATGGATACGTGAAAAAAATTACAGCAGTAGTATATATACTGAAGTTAAAAGGAAAACTATCAGAGCTGAGTACTAAGTGCAAACTAAAAAGTTATAGGCAACCAACTTTTTAAAATGTAAAATGTCATACAATTTTCATTAAATAAATAAATATATACGGACAAATCACACAGATTGAGCTAGCCCCAAAGTAAGTTCTTATGAAAGACTTGTGTTATGGGATACTAACTCAACGATAGAATATTTTATAACAAATATACATATATAGATAAACATCCAAGACCCAGGTCAATCTGAAAAAGATCGTTTTCCATCTTGACCTGACCGGGGATCGAACCCGGGACCATCCGTGTCGCAGGCAGGCGTGATGACCGCTGCGCCACGGAGCTCGTCGTTTCATTGTTAGATGTTTTTGGTCGTTAAACTATGAGGTGCGAGTGTAAACAGTGTGAACTGAAAGTTGTCATTTGTCAATACGGAACCCTACACTGCGCGTGGCCCGACACGCACTTGGCCGATTTTTTAAGGGGGCACACTAGGCACAGTAGCGACGCCAACCATTTTATTCCTAATACTTTACAAATAGAAAGAAATTCAAGAATATAAACAATATAAGCCTTAGTAAATAACCTAAATTATTTTTGGAATCATGTTTTAATATTATGAGAATCAGTCATTGAGAGAAAAAGTAATCAGATTCTCGTAATTCTCACTGATTCCGATAAGAATAAACAAGATTCCAAAAATACTTCAGGTTATTTACTAAGGCTTATATTGTTTATATTCTTGAATTTCTTTCTATTTGTAAAGTATTAGTGCCCCCTTAAGAAGAAGGTAGCAGCTCGGGAGGCCGGGCGCGCGTACCCGATGCCATACCCGCAACTACCGGACCATATTCAACGAGCTGCTTATGAGAGACATATGATGTGTCAATTTTTAATCAAATTCTAGGCATTTCTAGATGCTCAAGGTAGTGGAGTTTCATAATGAAACGTACCTTTAAATTATGTTTCAATATTTAGGAATACCAAGAAAAAGAGGGATTGATGAACTCAATCATAATAAAAAAAAAGACTAGAAAAAACATATGAAAATATAGGAATGTGTGGAAACAAACAAAGGAGACTTAAACTTAGAATTACGATACAAATGGTTAATTATAAAAATATTGAGTAACTTCATATGTACCTACTATCTTATATTTGTCTGAAATAAAGTGTGTCTTTGTTACAGCAAGTCTCCAAAACCAATAAATCGTTTACCAACGAAGACAAGCGTCCAGGAGCCGCTTCATCACACACCATGTTTTCATTAGCGAACTTAACGTATGACGCGACGAGGGACTAAATCTTCATTTTTGACGTCCCATGGGTGTCAAACGATATAAGGATACTGGAAGTGGCAAAAAATCATGTATGACGAGAGCACGTTTTCACCCCTTACACCCCACATACGTTGCAACCCTGTTGTAACATGTTAAACCCTATCCGATAGTTTACTACATTGGATAAATTGAAGTAAATATTATTAGAGAGCAGCAGCTTGAGAATGCTCTTGATTATACCTCCATTGGACTTTTATATGGTGTTGATCAAACGAGTAAAGACCGCAATATTTAACCGGAAGCTTCCAGGTTCAAACGCCGTACAGTCCGGCTCATACTTTGAAGCTTTTCATATTGTGATTGAAGCTTAGTTATTTTTATCGACCGTCACTTGCGAAACGTAAAAGCATCGTACGCAAACCGTATTACTACTGGATTATTCACTACACCAAGCTGGTCTGGGAGAAAAGAAAAAAACATAGTATGTACCAGCTGCTTCTCTTCCCGTGTAGATCGTAAAAGCCGATCGAGGGAACGGGCGTCAGGAATCATCTCAATAGGCGATGCGGCTAGCAACGCGTCACTATTTTGATTCCGTTCTCACCTACAAGCTCACCAAAATGCTAAATGTGGCCTTAAGGTTTTATAGACCTGGGCTTTGTCTACCCCGCAAGGGAAATAGACGTGATAGTATGTATGTATGTATTATTCACTAGGTGTGAGGAGTAAACAAGACAATTTTACCTGCCAAAAAAATAATGGTACCATCAAATCATAACTTTGAAATATTTTACATGAATTTAATAAACCCTGGCCTTTTTTGTAGCCCTTCTAGTAGAACTATACCGAGAACAGATGTCTCGTCCCGGCCCGCTAATGTTGATATATCGGCCGAGTGCGGACGGACGGACACACGAATGCACGTTAAATAATAAGATACTTTGTCCACCTATTTATGTGTGGTACAGTTGAAGGTAAATTTTTGAGTAAAGTAATAAATCCTCGTCTAACTAATATTACACGTTGTGCCATCAGGGGTAAAAAACCAACCAAGTGCGTGTCGGGCCACGCGCAGTATAGGGTTCCGTAGTTGCAAATGACAACTTTGAGTTAACACTGTTCACACTCGCACCTCACAGTTTAATGACCAAAAACATTATCATTGAAAATTTTATGAAATTTTACATTTTATAACATATTACATTGTTGGTTGCCTATAACTTAGTTTGTAGTTAGTACTCAGCTCTGATAGTTTTCCTTTCAACTTTAGTATATATACTAGGTACTTGCAATTTTTTCCACGTATTCATATATAACCGTTTAGCAGATAGAGGGGGGACACTTACCTCTAACGAAAATTTGCACTTTAAAACCAAATATTTCGGAAACGGATCCCTAAATCGAAAAATGATGTTCTCAACCTCACAATATTTTTTAAAGACCTATTTAACAATATCCAACAAGATTGGTTTGTATAGAAACCTTGTATGGGACTCTTTACTTGTATGGGAGCTATCCTAAAAAAAATTGTTTTCATGATTTTTATCTACCACTTTTTTGGCATGATAAATATACATACCCATACCAAATTACAGCTTTCTAGTACTTATAGTCTTTGAGTAAACCCGCGGACGGACAGACGAACGGACAGACAGACAGGCAGACATGGCGAAACTATAAGGGTTCCTAGTTTACTACGGAACCCTAAAAAGGACAAATAATCATCATCGTCATTTTAAAAGACGAAGAAATGTTTCGTGACAGAGGCATAATTTTTCTTCTCAATGAGTTTCTTAATTTTAATTACACATAGGTTAAACTTATAGCAATAGGTTATACGAGCTTTTTTCTCATCTTTATATCAAACTAGCAGCCCTACCCGGCTGTGCCCGGGCATGTATTATGCCGTAAAACCTTCCTCGTGAATCACGCTATCAACTGGTGAAAACCGCATGAAAATCCGTGCAGTTTTTTGAGTTTATCGCGAACAGACAGACAGATGCGGCGGAGAACTTTGTTTTACAATATGTAGTGAAGCATAGCCGAAACTACTGCTTTTAGAAACTTAAAATTTGGTACATGAATTCCTTTCATGGTGCAAGTGAGCACTAAGAAAAGATTCTTAGAAATTCAACCTTGGATTTTTGACACGGACGAAGTTACGGGAAGTACTCATTCGCTAATCCCAAGGCTCTATCAACCGCGTGATCGACACAAACGCAATTCTTACAATCTGATACATTCATCATCATCATCATCATCAGGTCTTTTTTAGTCTCCACTGCAGGAGCACGACCCTCTCTGACTATCAGAGCCGTATATAAGCCAGGGCAGTCAGAGGATTTGGCCTACACCATAGATATCTGAATATTGTGGCCTACACTCTCCACGCTAGCCAGACGGGTTGGAGAGGTGTCTTTGATATTTTAAAGCTTTGTTTAGCTTATGTTCCCTAAGTCGCCTTTTACGACATCCGCGGGAAGACTTGGAGTGGTCCTATTCTACTCTGCCGGGGACCACACGGCATTTGATACATTGTAAGCAACTTATGAGCTGAACCTCGCAACAAATAACATTTAATGCTGTTATAAATAATACCCGGTCGGGATATGACGTGATGTACTGATCGCGGCAATATTTCAGTCCGCTAAGTTGCTGCCCCTTGAAAATTATCGGGCTTAGCTCTCATACACAAACTATGAGGAAAGTGGCTCTACTTCTAAAATAATTTGGACGGACCACTCTTTTTAACCGCCTTTTTTTATGTATGTTCCCTGATTTTTCGAAGACACCTGGACCGATTTAAGAAATTATTTTTTTGTACTTTACAGATGGTCCCATTAAATTTTTATTGAAATTGTTGAGCGCTTTTTGAAAAAATACACTAAAACAAAAAAAAAAATTACAGGTATGCCGTTCGGATTACACTTATTTTCATTTTTTTCTTATGCTTTTTAAAAAAAATTGAAGTCGGTTTTTGTTTTTTATTAAAAATATCTTCGTGTTGGATTATATAGTGCAAAAATTAATATACCTAACAATGTTCCTTTGTTCTACCTGTTCAACTTATTGTTTATTTGACTCTCCTCACACCGCGTCACGGGATCTTGTAAGATGGACGTATTGCTTCTAAGTGAACGAATTTAAAATAAATATTTCAATATTTGATTAACAGCACATTAAGTATTTTATTTTAACCCCATACCTCCTATATTATTCTGTATGCCTCTTGAAAATTATCGGGTTTACCTCTTGTTATATTTTAATTCGTACTACAAAGAAGAGGTCGGTTACTCAAGTATTATTCTCTTTGATAGTGATTCTTTTTAAGTTTTACCTTGTCAAATAAACAGTGCATTTTTGACTGTCATCGTTATTTTATTTAATAACATTTATCTTAATTAAATACACAATACCTCTCATACACAAACTACATAGAAAGTGGCTCTACTTTTCAAATAATTTGGACTGACCAATCCTTTTCTTTGCAAAGCAGCTCCCCTATTAAAATAATTGGCCTTAGCTTAGCTCTCATACGCAAACGATTGGCAAAGTCGCTCTACTTTACATCTTAAAATGATACGAGAACACCCTTTTTGTACTACCAACGCCATTATTAGACTGCTCTAGTTAGAGGATTTGCCGTATACTCTCCACGCTGACTAGACGGGTTGGAGAGATCTCTTTGTTTCCTAAGCCGCCTTCTACGTAATCCACGAGAAGATGATGTTGTCTTATCCTACTCTGCCAGCAACCACACGGCACTAACTAACTAAAAATATTACCTTATTGCAACTAAACCATTGCGCCGTGTGGTTCCCGGCAGAGTAGAATAGGACCACTCCAAGTCATCCTGTGGATGTCGTAAAAAGCGACTAAGGAAAAACAAGCTAAACAAAGCTTATAAACATCATAGAGACCTCTCCAACACGTCTGGCCAGCGTGGAAAGTGTAGGCCAAATCCTCTGACTACTCAAGCTTATATATGGCTCTGGTAGTACAGAGAGGGTCGTGCTCATGCAGTGGAGACTAAAAAGACCGAATGATGGTGATGATGAACTAAATCATACTTAATTTGAGTTAGTTCCGATAATACAGAGCTTTAAATTTAATATACCTGTTTGCCACTCTAATTTACTCTTTGGGCTAATGGTCGTCGACTCATCGGTAAAATGCTTCTGATTGAATTTTTTGACGACAAAATTAGTGTAACAAATGACTGAAAAAATCTAAATTTATGTCATAATAATTTCATTCGGTTAATATTTCGTCACGTGACGTTTTTTACGTCTTTTTATTACAATGTTAGCTAGGTATGTATGGACGCCAATAAGATAATTAACGAAAAAAGTATTCTTAAATGAACATTATAATAATTAAATCTTACGTCAACGTAGATGGAAGTAAATTAGTATATAACTGGGTAAATATATATTTCTAATTGATTGATTCCCGTGTGTTGTTCGTGTGGTTCCCGGCAGAATGGAATAGGACCACTCCAAGTCTTCCCGTGGATGTCGTAGAAGGTGACTTAGGGAACACAAGCTAAACAAAGCTTATCAACATCGAAGAGACCTCTCCTAACCGTCTGGCCAGCGTGGAGAGTGTAGACCAAATCCTCTGACTGTTCTAGCTAATATATGGCTCTGGTAGTACAGAGAGGGTCGTGCTCCTGCAGTGGAGACTTAAAAAGATCTGATGATGATGGTGATGATGATGAATTGATTGATTGATATAGGTAGTATAGTTTATTTCGCTTTGTGAAAAATTTAAAAAATCAATATGTTACAATATAACAAAAGTAAATAAAAATTAGTTATTATGTAAGCGAAGTTAGCCAAAGCGTACTTAATAATGATAATAAATAAAAATCTTAATGAAACCAAAATCCAAGCTAATATCCAACTATTAGTACCACCTGTACTTATTCCTTAGTAGTATTATAAATTGGAAAGTAACTCTGTCTGTCTATCTGTCTTGCTTTCACGCCAAAACTACTGAACCGATTGTAATACAATTTGCTACACAGGTAGTTTAGTGCCTGAGAATAAACATAAGTTACTTTTTTATTCGAAAAAAAAAAGACGATATGATAAAACATAAAACCGCAACCCTCGTGGACGTAGTCGCGGGAACCAGCTAGTATAAAAATAAGACCAAGTGGAGCATACACCATTACGAATCGAGTGCAAGTAGCCAATCTCGTTCACAGATAATTTATTTCCGAACATCACGAAAGCTTTAGTCTTATGTGGGTTAGGTATTACTTCATATTTCTGGACTGACCGATCGATGCAGCACTATATCAAGGGTTCACTGCCAATGGCCAAGGAGTTCTTTGATGTACAGCATTTATTAACCAACTACATTCTAAACTTAACTATGGGAATTATGCTAGAGGGAATTCAAAAAGATTGTCATAGATCTCCTCTCCAACCCGTCTGGCCAGCGTGGAGAGTGTAGGCCAAATCCTCTGACTACTCAGGCTAGTATATGGCTCTGGTAGTACAGAGAGGGTCGTGCTCCTGCAGAGGAGACAAGAAAGACCTGATGATGATGATGATTTTTATTTATTTATTCATTCATTTCTTACACTATCATGACAGGTCTCCCTAATACAATAGCGTACTTAATAATTAAATTAATAGATACATGCATGTCCCTTTAGCTACTAACCCCGACATAACACAAAACAAACAATGTTGCCCTTGTGAACTCCGTCAATGAACTACCAAATATATCTATTTTCTCTGCGACTTTATTCAGCGTATGCAAGGCTTGGGTGAGTGGTGCCTCCTTAAGGGTATTTGTTCTCGCTTGCGGTATCGCGAATAGCGGAGGTTGTCGCCGTCGCCATACGTACCTGTCTGGTACGTTCAATGCCAACCATTGCACGTACCAGACAGGTACGTATGATGATGATCATAGATCTACCGTTCACTTCCACTGGCCAGGGAGTTCTTTTATTCTCCTGAAGGGGTGACTCATACCGCCGAAACGAATAACTTTTTTATAGGACTAATCCTAGCGTACGAACTCAAGAATTGTATCATATATTAAGCTCCACGTAAAAATCTTTGACGACTTATCTATTATGTATATTTACAATATTATAACATTTATTATAGCACATAGGCTATACAGGAGCCCGATGGTCCAGTGGGTGTGAGCTTTAAGAGCGCTTACATATGTTAAGCAACCCCTGGTGCAGTCCCTACTTGGATGGGTGACCGCAAGTGGCAAAAAAATATCTCGAGCTCCTCCGTGCTTCGGAAGGCACGTTAAGCCGTTGGTCCCGGCTGTCATCGTTAATGGCAGTCGTTAAGCTATGTCAGATGCCTTAAGGCAGCTTGAAAAATCTAACACCAGTGTTGGCCACTTACACATACGAAAAACAAACAATAGGCTATACATAGCGCAAAGTCACGCGAAAAAGGTTGTAAAACATAAACACACGTTAAAGACCGTATTAAAATCCAGGGCTGACAGCAGGTCCACGGAGGCCGACCACGGCCGACGGACGAGTCCCGTGGGAGAGCCCTAATCACTCATTGCTTAGTTTGAATGACGGGTACACCCGTTCGGTTCCTGTTGTGCTATTTTTGAACGTGCGAATCATTTAAGTTACGATTTTATGATCGAAAAACGAAAAAGATTTCGTTAGCTTCTTTGTCTAGTTTCGACCAGCCCGTATGACAGGTGTCGATGCCTATCAATCTAGGATTTACTGTTACAATGCGGGTTTTGCTTGCTCCAAATTTTTATTTAGAAAACAAAAACTGAATTGTAACAACAAATCCTATATTGATCGCTCGCCATGGACAAGGCGCGTTTTAAGAAGCTGACGGCTAACCTTCAGTGATGAAGTGGCACAAGAAGAAGAAGATTGATAGGCATCGACACCTATCATCCGAGTTAGGAAATATGCGGGTGGACAGCGACCTCATCAGGGTCACCGGGAGTCGGTGGACTCAGCATGCACAAGACCGCAATTGGTGATCTATGGGGGAGGCATATGTCCAGCAGTTGACGATCCTGGCGGATAAATAGATAGGTTTGTCTAATTCCTAGATAAATGATAAGCAAGCAGATTAAACGTGGTTTATGGCAGGCCAGAATCTCAAACTTGCAAATGTCAAACTTGTAAGCATATGAAATGTCAAATCACAAATTAAAGAAAAGATATATTTTTTTTCCTACTGACTGAGTTACTTTTAGTCGAAATTAAATAAAACTCTGAGTAGTGGCTACATCTTATTGTTTCTTCTCATACCACTTTATGTGGGGTTGGAACAGCGTGTATGTAAGTTTTTAGACGACTTATATTGTTTTATTCTTAGAAAAAGGTAATTCCTTTTACTCTATTTGGATCTATCAGTGTCGCTACTTAGGCAAATGAAAATTGTGTATGTAACTAAACGATTATGCGTAATTTAAGTTGCAAATAATAATTCAAAGATTTACCTGCACACATAATATACACAAGATGACTCAACCTGAAAAAACTGTAACGTTAATAACACATCAAACGCAGGTATAAAAACTTCGTTGCTCAATAAATCCGTCGACACCTACCGCCATCTATCAAAGATGGCCGAAAACGTAAGGTAATGCGCTGTGATGACTGACAGATGGCGTTGTGCGCTTAAAACGTACGGCAAGGTGTGTCGGGATGAGATTTAGTTTGTTTATAAATCTTACTATCGTGAATCCGGTTTTTATGAACAGTGGCAGGACTATAATGTAGCTAATAGTTTTATGTGTGCTTTTTTTAGATATCTAATTGGGATTTATACTTTGAGTAGTTGGTAATTAATAGTTTTGTGATTGCTGTTAGAAATAATGAACTAAATTATTCTTTTAAATCACTAAGAAGAATCTTTAATGATGCTTTTGGAATTTCAGAGGATGTAAGTTCAAGTTCCTCTTATCTGCAACATAGTGACATCTAGCGTCGAATAGCTAATTATTGGTATAGGTATAATCAATTGCAATATGATTGAGAACAAGCTAAACTATTCTTTAAAATAATGAGCAACTAAATGTAACTTTATAAAAACAAAAAAAAAACATTATTTAATCACAACTTTATTAGTTTAAAAATAATATAATTAATATTATATGAGAAAGTCATGAAATTCCGCATAAGAGTTGTCTAGAGATAAATAGGACCAAATGCTTCGTTTTTAATGTAATAAAAGAGTAACGTTAGAGAATGTAGTTGCTAATAACAAAATTCTTGTAATAGAAATAAAATAAAAAAAACAATATAATTATATAAAACATAAGAGAATTTAGTCATTCGAATTTTTATGCCAAGAAAATCCAAGATTTCTGCTCTGGGCAATAAATATTTAACTGCTCCGCTTATCCAAAGCATAGCTCATCTTCCTTTTTATAATTATGTACAATCGATGCTCAGTCTGCAATAAACAAAATTAACCCGCCGAAAATCTTACCATAATCTATGTGATCCACCATTATTGTAAACTTCGTAACAAACAGTAAAATTATTTTGATTTCATGTGATACGAGAGTAAGGTTAGACACTGCAGTCTCTATTAACAAAGTTCCTGTAAAGAAAAAAGAAACGGTTGTAACATAAAATATAAGGATTCAATCAATTGAAAGTTCATGCGGAAAAATCCAAGATTCCTCCCCCGGGAAACCTGATCTTACCGCTCCGCTCTTGCCAAACATTTGACGATGGTTAACCGTAAATTACCATTATCTGCAGACGCACCGAGCTAGTATATATTACTTATGGTCGGATTGACCACAAAAAATATTTTGAGTACATGTGATACAAGAGTAAGGTTAGAGACTGCAGTCGCTACTATCAAAGTTCCTGTGAAAAATAAATTTAAAAAGAAGATACGACTTAAAACAGTATCTTAAATAATCTGGCGGACAGGTACACGTCGCCTGTGTGGAGATGTCTGATGAGAAGGTAATTGTTGAAACCCACTCACTTACGTGATTTTAATATTAGCCCTTGGTCCCGGTTGCCATCTGACGTCAGAAGCCGAGAGGCGGTTCCAAAGAGAAAGAATTCCTAACATAATTATGGATCTTAGTTATGTGATATTAAAATATATATTTTTTATGTATAAAAGGATTCAATTATTTGAAGATTCGTGCGAAAAAATCCAAGATTCCTCCTCCGGAAAACCTGATCTAACCGCTCCGCTTCTGCCAAACATTTGACGATGGTTAACCGTAAATTACCATTATCTGCAGACGCACCGAGCTAGTATATATTATTTATGGTCGGATCGACCGCCGCCGGTGATGCGGGGTTTTTCCCGCCATCGGCAGCGCAGGGTTGTCACGTACGGGGGTGATGAGCTGATATGGTTATGTCTAATTTATGTTTTTGAGCGCTGATGAGTTTTTGTTGGTGTCAGTTTAGAATGAAATCAACTTTTTTTGAACTGAAATCAACTTTTTGCAATGATGTGATCTGAATAAATGAATATGAAAATTCTGTACCAAGAATTTTACGTAGTTTTGATAAGTTTAACCTTTCATATTTTCCGTGGGAGGCTCTACAAAAGCGAATGTTTTTTTTTTACGTATTCATAAATATTGTTACACAAAACATAAAATCGAAAGTGTTATGCTTTACAATTCATTTTCATATTCAATATTTTACCGCAGTAAAGACAGTAGCATAGAGGGTAGACTAATACGGTTGCCTTGATAGTTCTAACATCAACCACAGCTCTTTGTTACGAGTAGTCTGTGAAGATGGCAGCTGCATAGTTGTCTAGATATCAGACAAATCTCAAAAATAATCGCGGTAAGTCCCGTAGTAAGAGATAATTTAAGATAATAATAGTGATTGTGACCACGAAAGCTTAACAGCAACACTCTGGAACCTGTAGAAACATTTTTTCACTGTTTTGAAGAAAGTGGAAAACTTCTATTGGAGAGGAAAGATTAAAAAACAAATAAAAATCTGTTACGTCAGATTATTTCTCATTAAGAGTTTATCTCATGTGTCTTTTGTACCTAATACACTATAATGCTTCATATTAAGAAATTTACAAGGATAGTCTTGAACACATCCTATGTATAACTTGTCTATGATAACGACATTTTTAACCTTTAACTTTTTCTTGAACTATTTATTTATTTATTTATATTAGGGAAACATACAGTTATAATAGTTGAACAAAGTACATGAAATAAAAATAATACTTAAACCAATTTATTTTTATTATTCATATGGATTTTCTAACAAGACTACAAAGAAACACAAAGCTCTAATATTTGATCTGCCACCACATCACTCAAGTAGCATCGCCAACTTTCTGAAACTGCGTCCGAATTCCGGGAGAGCATACACGCTACTTTTACCGACGACTGGAGGTTTTGCGACTGCATGTTGCAGTCTTGCGTTTTGCTCTGCGTTTTAAACAAGGACACCGGTTTTTACTATGTATTATGTCTTACGGAATTTACGTAGTGTTTTTTTCAAATCTACTAAAAAGCTTAAGGACTCTGCTTCTCGTCTTTTTTCCACTTTGCATGGCGTAAACGATATTGTATACGGGCAATTTTTTCATTAATAAGGGTTAATGTATCTTGTTTTGATGCGTGGTAGCATTATTTGTACTGGAAAAGGGAGGTACCAAAACTATTTTCTTCACTAGTAGCAATATGTACATGTCGAAGTTGCATGTTATTCATTCCTACTGGTAAAGTTTCTGTGTACTCTGGCCATAGATTCAAGATTCAAGATTCAATCGTTTATTTAATATAGGTTTCTTTGAACACTTATTAATTGTCATATTTGTGTTTACAATTTTTACAACAAAAAATTTTTGTTGACGTCAATAATTACTTATGGCTAAGTTTAGGCCGCTTCCAAAGCGGAGTGCAGAAGAAGCGGCAACAAACTGCACAGCGCATTTTCTCCAAGCGACATCAACTCACAATTCTAGTTAGACCTTATAAACTACTTATATATATGTGGACTGAGTGTGCATTGTTTTAATTAAATGTCATGATAAAAATTTAATTGGAAAAAAATTATGTCATCATTGAAATGTTAAATAGGTAAAATTTAAATAGCAAAATGTCAAATTATTGAAATTAAATAAAAATGTCATATTTTAAAATATTATGTACCGAACGTACCAAACGTAATATTTCTGTGCATACAGAATTACGAGGCGTCTGCGCCAAGCTCAAGATCATAGATTCTATTGTTCATCATTGTAAGCTTTATGATGCCAGTATTCGAGGAATTTTTGCAACAAATTTCAAAGAATACTTCAGGGTTACGCACTATTAGCACTCCTGGTGTTTCAGGTGTTCACAGGCTACCGTAACTATTTCCCATCAGATGGGCTCAAATCATATCCATTACCACCATTGCGTGTCCTAAAAAATAAAGTATCCAGTCTACTGTGACCATAGATTTATCGGAGGAGGACGCAACAGCAACAAAGGCAGTAGTTCATCGCTGACAGCTTTATGATGCCAGTTTTTGCTAACAGCCCCCACCAATTTATTGCTCAAGTTTTATTAATTAGCGTTTTCGAGATGTGCCTTTGGATTTGTCGAAGATATTCGATATGCTTATGCAGTCGCGTTTTCTCGAGTCGACTCATGAATAGACGGGACCATACATATAATAAGTATTTTGCAACACACTTAGGGTTAATATATTAAAAATATATACTGACAAATACCACAGATTGATCTAACTTCATACTAAGTTGTGAACTTTGACTATACACTCTTTAGACTCTGTCATGCCTTGTTTTTAATGATTAAAAACTGGCCTATTTTTAATGTTTATGTCCGTGACAGCTTTGTGTCTTAGGGGTATTATCTTCAATTATTGAAGATACCCTAATTGTCTCTCCGGTGGCTGCAATGTGGCATCGGGTACGCGCGCCCGGCCTCCCGAACTACTACTTTCTTGTCCCCATCCATCCGAACAAGTAGCATTTCAAATAACCTTAACCTACTCAAGCCTAAGCCTACGTTACCTACCATAAAAAAATTGTTTCGATGAGCAGCAGCGACGGAATGCAGATAAGCCAAACAAACTGCTTTACCAACCCGTCTGCCAAGACTGGTGAGTGTGGCCAAAGACAATATATTACTATGGCAAACCGCATGGTGCATATTTTAGGGAATAGTCCATGGATTTTTTTCAGCTTTGATTATAACGATAGTTGAAGAAGTGGCTACATAATCTGTAATCTGCTCAAATTGCTGCATCATATTACAATTTTGTGAAATCGTGAACCTAAGCTAACGATTCATAAGAACTGAATTGCCAAGTGTTCCAATTTGGTTTGATCTTAAGAAGATATTAAATCATGGGAGTCCTGGCATGATTTAGGGCGGAAGAGCCGGTATCAGCGATCGGAAGGGCCGCTATCGGGACATCGCACGTTGTAGACTCGTTAATTTTACGTGTCACAAACCAACCTCTGTAGGATTCGTTGGCACAGTGGGAGAATAACTCATCTTTGGAAATTGGTGTGACTTTTCCTATTTTGAAAGTAGCATGAATTTCTGTCCGGTAATAGTCGCCATCCTACCAAAGTGACCTGTCCAATCCCATACATCGACGATACTAGTTTAGGAGAAAGGTGTTTTGTTATGGGTCTAGTTCATCCTTATCTCACCCCCAGCATACTTCATCGTACACTCCTTATTGAAATAAAACGGCAACCAGAATCTTTTTAAGAAAGTAATCAGGTCAAATAGCTGCTTCCAGTTTGGTTTGATGTTTTGAAGATTTGTGTGAATTTTCCTTTCATAAATTGCAGTCAGGTAATAGGGATACTACGGACAAGAGAGTCATTCTCAATTTCTTCTCCGTTGGTTGCAGATATGGCATCGGGTACGCGCGCGTGGCCTACTGAGCTTCTACGAACTTATCCCTAATCCATCCAAGCAAGTAGCATCTTAAATACCTTTATCCTGTTCCCCAGTCCAACAAACTCCTACCCTTCCCTCGCTTAATAAACGGTTTCAATGGGCAGCAGCGTTAGAGAACCAAGATAAGCAAAAGAGATTGAAATGATGATTATAAATAGCGGCACTACTGGTATGAATTGAATGAAATGCAGTTACATATGAATTTATGCCAGATTATAGTCGAATCTGGATGACAGAGGCACAGGACCGAAGTGGGTGGTATAAGCGAAGGGACATCTAGGAATAAAGAAAAAACATAAAATGTGCCAGCTGCTTCTATTACCGCTAAGACCTAAGTAACTGGTCGAGGTAATGAAAGTATAAGGATTCCTGTCAATAGACGCTGCGGCAAGCAATCCATCACGTTTGCGGTTTTTACTTGTACGCCCACAAATATGCAAATTGTGGCCGATGCGTCTTAAGCTCTGCTTTACCAGTTAGTTGTAAAGACGTGATTATATTACGTATACGTGTATAAATAAATTTATAAAAGAAATATACTAACATCTATAGAAATCGCCTGGCATGATGACCAATAAATAGGCCTCCCTGATACCAAGTGTACTTATATATAATATGCCTCTAAAGAGTCTTTCAGTGTGTCTCCAACATTACCCGCCCAAAGTTAATGCCCCGAAGTTTGCGCCCAAATTTTAATAATAATATATCTTTGAAATTTATTCGATAGCGGCAACGACATCGCTCGTACAGATCGACGCAAAGATGATTTACTCTCCCAATAGATATTAACGACTTTGTTGCCCGACTGCGCAGGGTGGGTACGGTAATATGTATAAAAACTTTAATTAATTAACGAATTTGGGTAGCTGTGGAATTTTCACTTTATCTGCCATTTTTTTGTCTAAGCAACCAAGCGCAAATCGTAAAAGCCGATCGAGGGAAAGGGCGTGAAGAATCATGTAAATAGGCGAGGCTAGCAACCCATCACTTTTTTGTTTCCGTTTTCCACCTACAAGCCCACCAATATGCTAAACGAGCCCTTAGGTTATATAGACCTGGGCTCTGTCTACCCCCCAAGGGAAAAAGACGTGATTTTATGTATGTAAGCAACCATAGAACTGACCTCGAAAATTTTGTTTTCTGTAGGCAAAATTTCTTATTCAAGATGATTTCGTTCTACTTTTGATCTTGCCTTATTGCAGTTATTTACCTATGACATGGAGCAGATGTTGAATAAATAAATTATATAAAGCTGATGTTGCTATCTGTCGGCGAGTAGCTATACTAAATGGATATCAAGGCCAATATGGTCAATGACCACATTGACCATGCTGACCACATTGCTTTTACTGAACACTGCCATCTGTCGAACTCGCTTGGAACTAACAACAAAATATCGATCCATGCATTAAGGTTCTCCAGATTAATGTCCAAGTAGGTTCTTATATTTATTTATTTTATAGTGCAGAAAAAACAATCATTAATAAATATGATGATTTACCTAGTTCATTTGTGACATTATGTGGTTATTACAAATGGTCAGTGACCATAATTATACAACTACGACATCTACGTCGTGATTGGTAGGTATATTACTTATTTCGAAAAAAGTACCTTGGAAGTTGTGCACTTGCCATGGTTTTCTCGACAAACTGCAACATGAATAAATATTATTAGATATACTACAATCACTAGTTTTCAATACCAAGAAAATAACAATATGTATAATATATATTTTTTTACGATTACCATTAGCACAGAATTATTTCAAATAAATTAGGTGATAAAAACTAATATATAATATGAGTACCTACAAAACAAACACTGTAAGTTCCGACAAGGACCTTAATTTTTCAAGAACACTGTGAAAATGTCGACGAACGAAATTACACAAACTAATCAAAAACATCAGACGTCAGGTGATTTACAACGTTTATTCGCTAGATGGCGCTGCTGGCTAAGTGGCGCATTTCGGCCGTACTTAAGCGCGTGTACTTTACTTTGTTGGTGAAGCTTGTGCCCGGCCCGCGCGTTATTTATCGCGCCATCACTGAGCGCGCCCTTAAATCATCACGTGACATCGTCCTGTTGTAAGTCTGGCCGAGGAATCACCAAAAAAGAGTCATCATCCTCTTTACCTTATCCCATTATTATCTGGGGTCGGCGCAGTATGTCTTATCTTTCCATGTTTCTCTATTTCCCGTCATACTCACTTCCACTCCCGCCACCCTCATGTCCTGCCTTACACATTCTATCCATCTCTTTTTTGGTCTCCCCCTTCCTCGGTTTCCACTTACTTCCATGCTCAGTGCTTTTCTTGTTATATGCCGATCTTCTCTCCTCATTACATGACCAAACCAACCTAATCACCAAAAAAGAGTAGTGTTATAAATAATCCTAGTATGATGATACGAGCAAGAGCTCTCTCTCAAACCAGTAATTTCTCGTTTTGTTTTCTACTCTTTCTACCTTGTAATGGACGAGGATGTGATACTAAATATTTAAAGACTTAAAGGTAAGTAGAACATTTGTTAAAAATGGAACGTCTGAAATTACACAGACTAACCACAAACAATGCTAGATGGCGCTGCGGGCTTAGTGGCGCATTTCGGCCGTAAAGTGGGTGTAGCTGTTTCCAGTTTGGTTAGGACATTGCAGGCATGAATCACCTGATTGTCTGATAAAAAAGATGATTCCGTGCTTCGGAAGGCACGTTAAGCTGGTGGTCCCGGCTGCCATCTGGTAGTCGTTAAAGGAACCACGTCAAAGGCCGAGAGGCGGTTCCGCAGAACTCTGACACCAGGGGGTGGTCGACTGACCGTGTCACCTACACGAAATGATGATGAGCTTGTGATCGCGCTTTATTTATCGCGCCATTACTGAGCGCGCCCTTAAATCATCACGTGACGTCGTTCTCTTGTACGTGGCACCGAGGAAACACCAAAAAAAAGAGTAGTGTTATGTATGAATACTCCTATTATGATTAAACGTGCAGTCTCTCAAACCAGTATCTTTCCATTTGGATTCTCTGCTCTGTCTACCTTGTAATGGACGAAAACGTGATATTAATAAATAAAATAAAATAAAATATTTTATCTTAAAAGACCTATAATACGCAAGTGTGGATAAATAAAAAGTCAGTATTAATTCAGATGATAATAATGACCCCTTCGGTAAGTAGAACATTCGTTAAAAATGGAAGGTCTGAAATTACACAGACCAATCACAAACAATGCTAGATGGCGCTGCCGGCTAAGTGGCGCATTTTGGCCGTACTTAAGCGGGTGTAGCTTGTGACCGCGCGTTATTTATCGCGCCATTACTGAGCGCGCCCTTAAATCATCACGTGACGTCGTCCTGTTGTACGTGGGCCTTAATAGATGGCGAGAAAACTTTTTATGAAATGCACTTAGCGGAAAATCTATTTGGAGGGAAATATGAATTGTATCTTGTTAAGTTCAAATCTTAGGAGGGAGAAGTGTTTTAACGACAAGCCGTGGCCAGTCCAGTAATTCTTAGAAAGAAATCAAACAATCAATGAAGGGGCCACTCAGTCCATCAATACGATATTTGTTGCTAATGGGATGAATGCAGTAAACTGGAAAAATTCAATATTTTCATGCAATTTATACTTATGTTTTGCCGGCCGGACGAATTTATTAAGAGTGTAAGTCTAAGTATGGATTTCTGTACTAATATTATTATAAAAAGGAAGGATTTTATTTGTTTGTTTGAATTCAATAGACTCCGTAACTACTGGACCACTTTTCAAAATTCTTTCAACTCGTAAAAGCTAATTTTTTATAGCCTATAATTTACGCGGGTGAAGTTTTGGAAAAATTGCCAGTATGTGATTATATTATGACTATTTGTAAAATAATTAATAAGTAATAGCAAAGTAGATTCAATAAATTATATTTAATAGCCATTTAGAAACATGTTGATATTAATCTCTCTTTAATATTTAGATGTGCAAAATATTGATAGCGTTCATTAAATTCCAAAGAATTAGTGGTCTGCTGTTTGTACGTGGAGAATTTTTATAGACTCACCTCTTGAACTTACGAGCACATAAGTACTGACTATCGGGAGTTTTGCATAATGTTTTAAACTTTTATCATAGCGTTTAGCAAAAAGAAACAAATTGTTAAACATCCGTAATTATCAGTATTATTTCGGATGATAGAAGTATATTAACGATACCTCAAATATTTAAGTCTTTTACAGATATCCAGATATATATTATGGTGAGTGTCAGAAGGATTATTGTCTATAGATTTCTTTTTTTTTTGGGTTTCGTGTAAGTAGAGTAAATACGGCGGAGCAGTCAAACCAAATTTTTGATTTTCTCTCATTGTCTAACTTCTGTCGGATCGGATCGCAAAACATCGTACCTGAATAAGGATTTCTTACGCCTGTTCCCTCGATCAGCTTTTACGATCTGCGCGGGAAGAGAAGTAGCTGGTATATCCTACGTTCTTTTTCCTTTTCTCCCAAACCAGCGTGGATGCGCTGTTGGTGTTGCGTTCTTAATTACTTACGTACAGTTAGTTTTATATTGTCTATGCTAAAACACATGATATTATATATTCTGAAAGTATATGACTATGTACTTTTTTTGGCAATGTCGTGTATAAGTAAGATACGTCGGAGGAGTCAGAACAAACTTTTGAGCTTGAAATAAATTCCCTTAATTGCCTCACCACACGTCAAACCTTCAAAACACCATTAAATTAACTCTCATTGTCTAACTTCTATCGGATCAGATCGCAAAACATCGTACCTGAATAACCCAATAATTGTGTACATAAATCATCGGAACGACTCCTGATAATTCTCCCTAGGACGAGTGTCGTAAGTCACGAGATAACGGAGAATTTGATTTGCTGATTGTGGTACAGATTATAGGAAAATGTTGTTTGAAAATCTATCTTTCATGCCATTAATTTTGGTCATCATTGTCTTTTTTTTTCTTTAGTAGACCTAAAGAAAAAAAGAAAGAAAGACAATGATGAACAATGATCCAAATAGGCTCCATTGCTTAGCCAAAACCGATGGTTTTGCAAATGTTAAGAGCGTATACTAGCAGTATTTTTTCAATATGGTTTCCATACAAATGTATTTCTCTATTTTCTCGCTGCAACCGATTCTAGAGCCACAATTCTTTTTTCATAAAATCTAGTACTAAAATAGGAATATTAGCCCATATTTTTAATTTTTTCCAAAAAAACTGTTTTTGTACAATTTTATTGAAACAGGTTTTTAGAAAAAAATAAAACATAGGGACATACCTACTTTAGTAATAGATTTTATGTAAAAAGATTGTGCCTCTAAAAGCAGTTTTCAGCGAGAAAATAGAGAAATACATTTGTATGGAAAACGCACTGCTAGTATACCCTCTTAAGGTTGAAGATAACACGCACGCACGGAAAACAATATCAAAGTACATAAAATAATTAAGTAGTCGATTCCCCGATCCTAACAGTAGTGGGTTTCCCAAAACAAAAGAACAACAAGATCATTGTCATTTCATCCGCTATTTCATCCGCTTGACTGTAGAGTAGACATAGTTTCTTACACTCTACATATCCGATCGTGTCAAATATTTCTGCAATCACCGGACAGGTAGTTGAAGATAACACCCCTGACCACACAAGATCGACTTTATAATAATTCTCTTTAAATACCTCATGAAGTTTCGACTACTAATAAGTATACTACCGACTAAAATAGTTAAAACACATTCATCATCATAATCATCATCAGGTCTTTTTCAGTCTCCACTGCAGGAGCACGACCATCTCTGACTACCAGAGCCGTATATTAGCCAAGGCAGTCAGAAGATTTGGCCTACACTCTCCACGCTGGCCAGACGGGTTGGAGAGGTGTCTTTGATATTTTAAAGCTTTGTTTAGCTTATGTTCCCTAAGTCGCCTTTTACGACATCCGCGGGAAGACTTGGAGTGGTCCTATTCTACTCTGCCGGGAACCACACGGCACATAAAACACATTATCTTAGTCTTATTTACTCCAAATCTACAATCTATCAAAACAAATTATTATTAATATGTAAAATACGGGTCACTACACGTATGAAGTCAGCTACAGGCCGACATGTTTCGACCTCATCCGGAGGTCTTCCTCAGGGCGAATCTGAACCGAGACGTTGAGGTTGAAACATGTCGGCCTGTAGCTGACTTCATACGTGAGTGACCCGTATTTTACATATTAATAATGTTAACATCTCACGTTAGTTTTAATCAAAAAACAAATTATTATTTTTTCAATTAATTTGTTTATACACAATAAGGTCGCAACATATTGTTGGATGAAATTTGAAGGTTCATCCAAAGCATGTAGGATTTTAAACACAAATATAAGACGTCACGATAATACACTATAATTTAGTTCACGCAAAATGTACTTTCTTTAAATACCGGATGAAGTTCCGACTATTCATAAATCTTTATTTTTCTATTGAAAAGGTAAAAAGTTAAAACATATATTCCTCTTTATCTTATTTACTGCCAAAACTGCAATCAATCATAACTTGAGCCTATTTGTGTCATAAATCGCCGACATTCTGTAACTTGGAGGCCGTAACTAACGTAAGGGTTCGAGCAGTCCGCGATAACGCGATACGTGCGAAATGCGACTTTTCAACCTTTTGTGGGCCAGAAGACAATAATGTCTATAATGTATGCGCTTTGTTGGATACCTACTTAATTTTATCTTTTTAACTGTGATTTACCGTGGAAAAACCTGAATCTCTAAAAAACCTGAAGTCTATTTCATGAACTAAAATTTAGATTAAATTTGTATGGTAAACAAATTTTCATTATAGCCACAAATATCACGGTAAAAATCCCGATATGCCTTATAACATTATTATTAAAATAATTCGTTTAATATGAATACATGCAATACCTCCCCAACGTATTGTTGGATAAAACTTGAAGGTTCATCCAAACCATGAAGGATTTTAAACACAAATATCTACGTCACAGTAACACACCAAACTCTTAATTTAGTGGTTGACGCGAGAACTTCTTCCCTTACAATTCTGCACGAAGTTCCAACTATTTATAATACTAACTTTCAAAAAAAGTTGTAAAATAAATTTCTCTTTATCTTATTTACTGCCAAAACTGCAATCAATCATAACTTGAGCCTATTTGTGTCATAAATCGCCGACATTCTGTAACTTGGAGGCCGTAACTAACGTAAGGGTTCGAGCAGTCCGCGATAACGCGATACGTGCGAAATGCGACTTTTCAACCTTTTGTGGGCCAGAAGACGATAATGTCTATAATGTATGCGCTTTGTTGGGTATTTTTGTGTTTGTCACGATTTACGGGAGCCCCCGTCAAAGAAACGCTCCAGAAATATGGGTTTGGGGACTACAGATTACGCATTCAATTATATGTGTGTCATATTGTTTTGTTTATCTCTTTGAGGAGGCTACTTTGTTCTTTAATTGTAATCTGTGTTCATGACGTCTGAAATAGGGCACAGATGCTACCGTCGAGTGTTAAGGCAACAATTTTTTAATAAAATTTCAGTCAAGAATTTGCATACGGTCAATGAAAGAGTAATTGGGAAAATATTTTTTTGCAGGCCTTCCTTTTCGCGTCAAATCACATTTGAAATAATCTTAGTTATTTAGAGTAATGGCCTCTATCAAAGCATAATATGAGGTATTTTTTGAGCTTTTATTAAATATATAATAAAAAATTTGTTGGCCCCTCCTGTTGCTGGCTGGAGTGCTAACCACTATACCACGGAGGCTGTCAAGTACATTGTCAAGCCATCTCATGGAGGACAACCGATGCCTGCTTCGTCTTTTATTAAAATACTATAATTACTATACTATATACCGTGTGCTATGACGTTTTTGTTTTTTGTTTGTGTATAAGTGGCCAACAATCTGCCGCAATGCAACTGACGTAGTTTCACCTCTACCTTCAATGATGACAGCTGAGACCAACAGCTTGACGAACCTTCTGAGGCATGGAGGAGCTTGACATTATGCCACTGGTGTTCAACCATCCTATTTGGGACTACGCCCGGAGTTGCCTAACATCCGTAAGCGCTAATAATGCTCACGTCCACTGGGCTAATAGGGCTCCTCAACCGTGCCAAGACTCGAATGGATCTTCCAGAGTTTCTGAGACAGGGGGTAATATAGTCATAATAGTGTATAATAAATAGTAATATAGTCATAATAGATATTTCTTTTTATTCGTAGGTGTGTTAAAAAACCCTATCTTCTTATTGGATGACCTTTAGGTGCCGCCTTAATAAAATCCTTATTAGAAATTCAATCTTCTCTATCTTCAATTCAATCTTCAATATTATTTACTTAAAAAAAGGAACAATTTCTAAATTGTGCATTTTTTAAGTAAATAATATTGAAGTGTTCACGTTTGATCTGTATGATTGTTAATTTAAGGCGTGTTATTTATTGTTAGCTGTGGACAACTTTTTGGCCGGAAATGTAAGATTCGTAGTTTAAGTTAATATAGTTTTAAGAATGGCTGTTGTTGTCTCTAATAAATAAAATAAAATAAAAAAATAAATTAGAAAATAGAAACGCCAAAAAAAGGTAAGAAATAAAAAATATTGGTTGGATGCATCGAATTCACGAATCAGCTAGTCAAATATCTATGAAATTTTTTTGGATGTTGGCAAATGATTTCAACGAAAATATTCTTAAAAAAAATAATGTATGTATATTATTTTAGGGATTCTGATTTCGTTTTCCGTGAAAATATTACTAGGGAGTTCAGAATCACGATGAATATGATACTTCTTCTTCTTCTGTTTTATATTATGGCTTCCACCGAAATTTCAGTGATTCTGCCAATGTCCAATATAATGAGATACTAAGTATCGGTGTTGTACGGTAAAGTTTTTATTGGTGAACTCTTTAAAATCAACATGGCGTAAGTAAATCTTTACAATTCACTGTTCCTTGAGGGAAAAAAGTCAGAATAATTAACAAAACCTTCGACAAAAATCTTCTGCAATAAAATTATTTATCCAAAATCTATGAGTCTCAGTCATAATCGAGTTTTTCAAATAATCTCCTCAGTCGACATCAAGTTTATTCGTGAGAGAATATACCCGTAATTCTGTAAAAGTTCACAGACAGCTCAAAGCAATGCATCCAAGTGGGAAATAGCCGTACGTTCGTTCCCACCTCTGAATCTATCACTGTCTCGATTGCTTGCCACAACTACAGCATAAATCCCACAAGTATAACACGATTTTGACATATCATTGATCTATCTCGGCCGGGATCACCTCTACACCTAGCTCCCGAAGAATACTAAGCCAAAACTACGCGATTTCACACCTGAAAGTAATGCGACTTTTACAATTTCTACTCTATCCATTGCTTATTTAATCTAACTCTTCAAAAAACGACGTAAGGAAAAACGGTAATGGTGAAACAACAATGCGTTTAGATTTAAATTTGGAAGCGTCGAACATAACCAAAAGCAATGCTACGAAACAAATGTTACATCTTGAATATCGAAGCAAATAAAATTGTGCTCAACTATTCAAGAATTAAAACACATTTTGGAGTGTTCTTTTTAAGAAATTTTCATGCTTTCGCGGTGATAAAACAGTAGATAGTTTGAAAGACAGCTCCTATCAACCGTTGACAACTACATATTGTAGATACGTTTATTCGATAGGTGTTTTCTACAATATACACTGCGGGTTGTCGAATCGAAAATATATTTCACCGAAATGTTGACAATTGTTCGAATGTCAAAAATAAAGGTGAGATCGTAACGAAATGGATTGACAAATTGTTGGAACAAGGTGTGGTTTTAAAGGGTTGACGGTTTTGAGTTACGTTTATTTATCTTTTGTTTGTTTATCATTAGATACGTGCCTTTAGAAGGTATCCCAACTAATTCTAACTATCCTATCCTATCCTATATATATATATATTATTTCGACGAGCTCCGTGGCGCAGCGGTCAACACGCCAGTCTGCGACACGGGGGTCCCGGGTTCGATCCCCGGTCAGGTCATGATGGAAAACGATCTTTTTCAGAATGACCTGGGTCTTGGATGTTTATCTATATAAGTATATGTCATAAAATATAGTATCGTTGAGCTAGTATCCTGCGACACAAGTTCACAACTTACTGTGGGGCTAGCTCAATTTGTGTGATATGTCCCTATATATTTATATATATATATTTTTTTTTTTAAATGCGAAAATGAGTTTGTTTATTTGTTTGTTTGTTACGCTTTCACGCCCAACCTACTGAACCGATCATCATGAAATTTTGCACACACATAGGTAAGGGCACTGAGAAGGACATAGGCTATATATTACGCGAGCGAAGTCGCGGGTAACAGCTAGTAACTTATATTTACGACAATAGATATAACTAGCGGCCCTCTTTGGCTGCCCCATGCATATTAATTACATAAAAATCCTTTCTGAAAAATAAATAATACCATAGGGACAAATTACACAAATTGAATTAGCTCCATAGTAAGTTGTGAACTTTAGTTATGGGGTACTAAGTCAAGGATAAAATAAAATTCTTCAAGTTAGTGAAACACCATTAAAGTCGCAATAGTAGTTTCTAAGATTAGTCTGCACAGACAGATGACTTTGATGTACAGTATGAATTGACCGATAAGGTATTTTTCACTAATTATTAACTGGTCACTCCACCAGCAGTATAATAAGCAAATTTTGCGAAACCTAAACATTTTTCCGATTAGGGCACTGATAAAAACGTAACTATTGCAAAAAAACATTTTAAAAGTGATTATAAATAAGGATATGGTATTCCAAATAAAAAGTTCAAGCAAACAAAACCCGCATTGTAACAGTAAATTTTAGATTGATAGGCATCGACACCTGTCATCCGAGTTAGTAAATAGGGGGGCTGAACCATCTCCAGAGACATGACGATGCTAGACTAACACCAGCAATGACTCAAGATCGCAACCAGTGGCGATCACGTATCAGGAGGGCCGACCCCGAATAGGGAATGCGCCAGGGAAATGATGATGATAAAACTCCAAGACCCAGGTCAATCTGAAAAATATCGTTTTCCATCTTGACCTCATCTTTTTGTATAGATGTTTCCTTTATGCGATACATTACGAAAGTAATGATGCCTCAAATAAAATAATGACTGCCTCCGTGGTCCAGTGGTTAAGGCGTTTGCTTTGTTGACCCGGGGATCGTGGGTTCGATTCCCACGGGAACCATACTTTGTTAAGTTGTTTCTAGTTTGGTTAGGACATTGCAGGCATGAATCACCTGATTGTCTGATAAGAAAGATGATTCCGTGCTTCGGAAGGCACGTCAAGCCGGTGGTCCCGGCTGCCATCTGGTAGTCGTTAAAGGAACCACGTCAGAGGCCGAGAGGCGGTTCCGAAGAACTCTGACACCAGGGTGTACATGGTCGACTGACCGTCTCACCTACACGAAATGATAATGATTACGAAATTTTACTAAGTTGTGCTTTTCTGAAGTTTATCATCAAAAAAGCTCAAATGCTTATTGCCTTGACATAGCAACGAGAAAAAGCTAGCAATAAATTAATCAATAAAAGCTCTACTATCTTTTATTATTTTCTATCCGCATCAAACTTACTCTATACCACTCGACCATCTGCGAATAAACAGCTTATCAGCGGTTGTCAAACTGCTTTGGCGCCTGAACCTAAAAATAAAATGTTTGTTTTTCGTGTGTTTCAGATTTTGAAGCTGCCTAAAGGCATCTGACATATTTTAGCGATTACCGTCAATGACGACAGCCGGGACCAACGGTTTAACGTGCCTTGCGAAGCACGGAGACGGAGAGGTATTTTTATGCCACTTGTGGTCACTCATCTAAGTTGGGACTGCGCCCGGGGTTGCTTAACATGCGGAAGCGCTAATAATGCTCACAGTACTAAGTCATCGGGCTCCTTCGAAGAAAAAGTACATGGCGAAATTTGAATCGCCTTAGACCCTTAAAGAGATGATTCAGCCCGTCGACATGAACAACTTTTCCAATGGGACCAATACTGAAAACTCAAAAAAATACAATTGACCGGCTGAATAAGTTTGTATGAAAACGTCAAAGTTTTTTCCAAGTAAATAACATGTGTACCAAAGACAGGGGCCGTGTGGTTCCTGGCAGAGTATAATGGGATCACTCCAAGTTTTCCCGTGGATGTCGTAGAAGGCGACTTAGGAAACACAAGCTTGACGAGGCTTATAAACATCAAAGAGACCTCTCCAACCCGTCTGGCAAGCGTGGTGGTGTAGGCCAAGTCATCTGGCTGCTCTAGCTAATGTATGGCTGTGGTAGTGCAAAGAGGGTCGAACTCCTGCAGTGGAGACTCAAAAAAACCTTAGCACCAATGAAAAGGTGTTCATTTTGACGGGGATCGGTTGCCAATTAAAATTTGTGTATTAATCAAAAATTAATGGTATATAGAAAACAATATATCCTCTACAACTTTTGTTTTTTTTATTGTTTTGAGAATTTTATGAACTCCTAACACTTTTGCCTTGAGGCGAGGCCTTAGGCTCCGTGAAGCACTTTGAGAATGACTGGTCTATATAAACAGGGCGGAAAAAACTTTTGGGGTAAAGATACCTACCCTTGGTAATATAGCAATCGCTAATTTATGACGGCCGTTAACACCCTTTGTGTGTTTGTTTGTTGAGCAAAGAGCACGAACATCTCACGGGGTTTATTGTCTTGGAGTCACAGGAGATAATGCAATGACAGCTGAATATGTTCGATTATAAACAAAAAAAAATGATCTAATTATTTTAATGCTACATGGTATTGGCATGGCATTTATGTATAAATGTTAGTCTGCTTGTATGAAGCGTCATACTTGTGCCTGAACACTAAAATTTTACAGCCCTAAAGCAGCTTCAAATATCTGTCATCAGCTCACTTAGAAAGCTAACAAAAGTCTGTGAGACTTATGCTGGGTTGCACGGCTTGAGTTACAATGTAGTAAAGAGTGAGTTGCTGGTGTTTCGGGCGGGTCGTGCGAGTCTATCGCACGTGCCGCCCGTGACGCTCGGTGGAGTAGCTCTTGCCCGTGTGACTCAGTTTAAGTATTTAGGACATATTGTTACAGATGACCTCTGTGATGATATCGATATAGAACGGGAGCGTAGGGCATTGGCAGTCAGAAGTAATATGCTGATACGCAGGTTTGCGAGGTGTACACGGGAAGTAAAAATAGCGTTATTTAAGGCGTACTGCCAAACTTTTTACACCTGCAGCCTGTGGCTCAGCTATACAAAGAGGGCTTACAATGCCCTACGCATTCAGTATAATAATAGTTTTAGGATGCTGCTGAGACTTGCCCGATACTGTAGTGCGTCAGGAATGTTTGCCGAAGCACGTACGGATGACTTTTACGCCATCATACGCAAGCGAACGGCCTCCCTGATGCGTCGCTGTCGGGACAGTAGCAGCAGTATCCTAAAGACTTTGAGTGCCAAGATGGACAGTCCCATACTTAAACACTGGGTGAAGGTCCATATTGGCACTAATAGATGATATTTCGTTTATTTTTCTTTTCTTTGATTTTAAAAATTTTGTAAATTATGGATTGTACTTATATCCGAAATAAACGCATTTATTTTATTTATTATAAAAAACAATGAACAACTGGAAAATATTATCATCAATAAAAAAAATGTATTTTCACGCAGATCCACGGATAAAACCAATCAATAATATAAATTAAACAACATTTATAAATCTAATCATTCAAATACAAAAGATAATAAGCAATCGAATAACCAATCAAATAAAAACCATAAAGAACCACAACCCACAATTAAAGTTTCCAGCCGACCACCCATCCATCCGTCATGCGGACGTGCCTCAAGGTGCCTTAACAATTGATAGCCCCACTTTATTGGGGGAGGATCTAGACTGCAGATATCAACTGATATAGGACTAGGTTTTACTCCACGTGGAGGAATAGGTCTTGATACTTTATGTGAGCCTCTTTACAAACTAGACGTGTTACGAGTAATTAACTTTTGTTTTCTTGAACGAAACAAAAATACTCTTATTTAAGTAAGATTTCAATTCCTCTAGTACTTATTTGGATTATTTAAAAAATTGCAAGTAATTTCTTCAAAACATATATGTACGTATATACACTTTCTTGTGTCATTTTATTCAATCAGTCGTTTAATCAACATAAAATCATTTTCATTAGAATAATACCCCAGTCAATGAAACTAAAACTGTAATTTGACTTAAACATCATATTGACTGTTTGGAATGCGATATATAAAATAAAGAATTCAAGGATAAATGCTTTTGTTTATTCTTATATATCTTGTAATTTTCAATGTGTAACATTATTTTGGTAATAATAACATGATAAAACTAATCTTGTTAGATCCAACAGCAGGCCGATTTGCTAACTTTTGACAGCTACTGTGTACATCATTTTCATGGTAACTTCTATATTCATTACGGCTTCGGTATGAATGACTATTTTTATTTAAGATATAAAAACCGTAATGGATGCTAAAGTGTCAATCAAATCGTTGTACACCGAGTTAGAAAATCGGCCTGCAGGTGGGTAAAAGTTTTTCTGTTACCATCTACCTCTATCCGTCTTCAAATTTCGTCATAACCAAATAAGTAAAAATATAAGAATGATGTTCGATAGAATTTCAAACATAATATTTTTGGTGCGCGATGACAGGAATGAAAATCCAAAAGTATCAAAACCTATCACTCGCATCTCGAGTACGCGCATCGACCACTCGTACATAAGAAATCATTCAGAGCCAGTTCTGAAGTTCCATTCTTTTATTGATTTATTTCATATTATATTAATTTAAAAAAACGAACGAGTTATTTATAAGCGTTCACTCCCAATCTGATAAGTCTTTATTTATAGTTTTTTTTTCGTCCATCTGCCATTTCTGATCCTTTTGGAGTCTACGAGAGATTGGGTGTAAATCAAATGGGGGTTGGTGCATACATTATGATTATGGTTTTGTTTTGTAGACAGGTGGAATGTTTTCATACGTTATTCTGAAGTAAAAACTTTGTCAGAAAGTATCTGAGTAACAAAATATTAATGCTTTTATTGATCGACTTAGGAATTTTTATACGATTTATGTGACTGGCGACCCTTCCATATTATTGAACGTACCTGTACTCATCGTACTGAACAACTTTTTCCAAAGAACATAGTTCCTTTTATTTAAAACAAAATACATTAAATATGAATAAAATTGAATTTACATATTAAATCGATCAGTTGATTAAAAGTTTTCTATAGGGTACCCAATTATTCCTATGTACCTTGGGTAAAGTTGATTAGTGTGAACAGTACAGGTACGTTCGAGAATATGGCAAGAGTATAGATTTGTAAATAATAAGTGAAAGATTTTTGACACTTACGAAAAATTAAACTAGGAAATAAATTTGCTTGATTATAGTTTAAAAGAAACAAAGCATTCCAGCTAAGGGTATGACCAGCTCTCAAGTAAAGTAGAGAAAATAACGATACTATTTATAAATAACACTGAATACAATAAACAGGTACAACAATGCAGTAATGAAAACTTTTTTAACAAATTATTCCTTGGTGACGTCATTATTTCTTCAATTATCATAGTTACTATCATCATCATCATCAGGTCTTTCTAGTCTCCACTGCAGGAGCACGACCCTCTCTGCACTACCACCAGAGCCATTACTAGCTTGAGTAGTTAGAGGAATTGGCCTACACTCTCCACGCTGGTCAGACGGGTTGGAGAGGTATCTCTGATGCTTACAAGCTTTGTCCAGCTTGTGTTTCCTTAGTCGCCTTTTACGACATCCACGGTATTACCTGGAGTGGTCCTATTCCACTGCCGGAAACCACACGGATAGTTTCTACATAGAACGCGAATACATAAGCAGCCATTATACAATGTCAGATCTAACTAAAAAAAGTTATCGGTCTGCCACTTACACACACTACTTTACACCAAGTCGGTTAAGATTAAAAGTGCTTCCACATGTTAAGCAACCCCGGACGCAGTCCCCATTTGGATGGGTAACTGCAAATGGCATGAAAATATATTGAGCTAATCCGTGCTTTGAAAGGCACGTTAAATAAAATATTAAATAAAATAAAATTGTTTATTTTCAGATAACTTGGATCCATTTACGTTAGTAATCCTTACACTATGTTATCATCATCATCAGGTCTTTATTAGTCTCCACTGCAGGAGCACGACCCTCTCTGTACTGCCAAAGTAGTCAGAGGATTTGGCCTACACTCTCCACGCTGGCCAGACAGGTTGGAGAGGTCTCTTTGATGTTTATAAGCTTTGTTTAGCTTGAGCTTCCTAAGTCGCCTTTTACGACATCCACGGGAGAATTTGGAGTGGTCCTATTCTTCCCTGCCGGGAACCACACTATGTTAGTAGGTATACAAATAATGAGAATTTTAAAAACTTAAAGAAATCTATAATACTTTAAAAATCACGTAAGTGGGTTTCCCAGATTACCCTACGTTAAGCCGTTGGTCCCGACTGTCATCGTTGATGGCAAGCATCGAGGGAGATCTGACATCAGTGTTATCCACTTCCACACAAGAAAAACAAAGATTCAAAAGATTCAAAACGTTTATTCAGAAAATAGGCCCTTGCAGGCACTTTTTCACGTCAAATCACATTTAAAATTATCTTATTAAATATTATGCATTTACTCATCATTGTTCAAAAGCTACAGACTACTAGCATTTCGGAACTGACCACTGCAGAGAAGAAATACCGAAAGAAACTCTTTTCAACAGTATAGGTCGCCTACTCGCCTGAAGGGCTTTGTATGATTAATGATTATATTATATTTCTTTCTTTTTTACTTTTCTTTTTTTTTTCATCTGTTTTCATTTAACAATATTATTATACATTCATTATTTTTGGAACATGTTTATGTTTACGATCGAGTGAGCAAATCACAAAAAACAAGGACAAAGATATTCATGTAAAAGATACTTATTTATTATATCAAAGCCAGATCGAATTGCCATTTTATTAGAATTTTAGTCATCAGCAAAACGCATCGGAATTATCATCAAACGTCAAAAATATGACGACGTTTAAGTCACAAAGCACGCCGACTTGAGCATGCAATATCGACCGTAATAAATAAGTAGAATTATATCAAGCAGGTATATCAGGGTCCTAGTATGGCCGATTTCACACTGTGAAATACCGTTGGAACTTATAAACAAAATTTTATTACATTTTTAAACAATTTATGTTTCGAACACTACAGTGTTTATGTTCTCAGGTAGTCCATATGGGTGGGTAGCTAAAGTATTTAAATGTGTAACAATCGCGAAAATATACCTTTGGAACTGCTGGGAGTTTTTTAGATTAAATCTTTTTTTTACATGACTGCCCAAAGAAAAAATTGTGAAGTTTTCAGTTCATGGTGATTGTTGGTGATTGTTGATGATCAAAGCAAGAATCTCTTGATATTAGTATCGTACGATGTAAATTTTTCCAAAATCTTCCTTTCTTTGTAAACGATTTATAACAGTTTGTTCTGAACTAGTAGTTTTTTTTTTTACCCATTTTGTTAACATATATCTGTTTCAGCTAAGGTTGTGTTAGGCCAGTATCTGGCACTGCACCTTATCATTTCATACTGTACTAAAAAGAACAAATTAAAAATATTAACCAGTTTCGTCTTCCAAAAATTGATTATACCGATGTAACTATACTTACATCATATAACGAGCGTCTCGATTATTTTCATATGAATACCGTTGAAACTCGACGCGATAGACATGAACTTGTTCTGCTGTATAAAATCCTACACAGCCTCATTGATTCGCCTAATCTGCTTTCCTGCCTAAATTTCAACACGAGATTCAGATCACGTAATCGCAATTATAATATTTTTGTTCTCCAAGTCTTCTCGAATAACACATCGTATTATAACCCTCTTGTTAGAATGTGCCGCCAATATAATGAGATTCTCGCATCCAACAGAGATATTGATATTTTCTATATGACTTTGCCACAGTTCCGGAGGCAAATAAATAACGTAACGGGACTTAGTTAATAACACTACTCACATAATTTTCTCTTTTTTTTTTTCTTATATATAATCTTTTTGTGTTATTTATTTAACTTTTTTTTTTAATGTATATGTACCTACCTAACTTGTAAATTTATTTAAGTAGATAACCTTTCAGCGCTCTCTAGTATTTAAACGTCTTGATGTAATGAAGCTATTAGGCACACATCCTTTGGATTATAATTTAGATCAATACTTATTAAGCTTCAATATTGATAATTCATTTGATTGTAATCTGTTTTGTGTGTTAAAGTAAATAAATAAAATAAATAAATAACTATAAAACCATATTTAAAAAAATGCGTCAAGTAACAACTATTCTAGTATACAGTACCGATATTATTAGATATCAATAAATGTGAGAAGGCCCTTCGACCACGGCCAACTGAATACAGATTAAATAAATCAAGCATGGGGAAACGTCAATACAAGATGTGGCACATCAAAATTCAAATACTCGGGCAGCGTCAACGCAAGAT
Organism: Rhodophaea formosa; assembly: GCA_963082605.1. Classification (NCBI taxonomy): domain Eukaryota; kingdom Metazoa; phylum Arthropoda; class Insecta; order Lepidoptera; family Pyralidae; genus Rhodophaea; species Rhodophaea formosa. The sequence goes on from OY720209.1 coordinate 22,617,414, forward strand.
GGCGGGAAAATATTTATTTTATATCTTGGGTTAGAAAATTCAGTTGAATTTTGAGGAAATCTAAATGCACCGAGTTTTTCATAACTTTTCTCTTTCAATTCTGTGGAATTCAACTTAAAGATTTCTGTTATGAGATCTGCTAGTTTGTAAAAGGCAAAATTACATTACGAAATTATACACTATTTATAAAGTGAAGAAGATTTCACAGAGTTAATCGATAAGTACATTTCATTTTCGGCAGCTGCTACTAGATGGCGCTACTGGTATCAAGTTTTTAGTTACTTTTAGCTTTCTTGTTCTAGTATTTGATTTTTGTTAATTGCCGCTTGATACCATTCCTTATAATAATTTCAATGTTTAATCTACGGATGAACTAGAACTGAAATAATTCTCACTCCTTACGTTTTTTAGCGTTTTTATCAAAAAACTGCCACTTTTGCGAAAACGTAAAGTTTGAAGAGTTATTGTAATGATATCCCCGAGAATATTTTAATGATATCTCCGTTTTCTTTTAATTTATTATTACTTCTATTGGGGTGGCACTGGTTCCTATAAAATTAATTTATACCTTCAGGTCAAAAGGAAAATTGTGTACTATGGAAACTAGTGTCTTGACTTGACCAATAAAAATCTAAATCAGAATATACTCGCACATCAAAGTTAAAACAACGTAACTCGGACCGGAATTATTTCAATACGTTACATATACAATACAAGCCTGTTTAGATAATGAGAAGCCTATTAAAATAAGATTTTTTTACTTATAGACCCTTTTAGACTATCTTTTAATGGAGGGTGTTGGCTATACACCGCCTGGAGCTGGAGAGGAGTGGAAGGAAATGGGGGAGACCTTTGCCCAGGAGTGGAACAGCATAGGTTAGTAAAAAAAAGACCCTTATCTTAACTCACCGCTTTTAAAGGAAAACATACGAGGAGAACAAACCGCCATTGGATCTAGAGAAAATCCAATAAAATAGATGCCTTCAGTTATTCATTCAGACGGACATCCTTACAAACGCTATCATGATCATAAACACAATCACATCACGCAGATTTATCGATATGCGAGAGGAATGCGCGCGCGCATCAATAATACTATTTTCTTTGACCACAAAATAATGGGAAAGTAGAAGGATAGCATAACTAATTGACTGATAAATCAGTGTTTGCATGTGGCTTCCAACTCAACCTCAGTAAAAATTCTTGGATAAGGCTTGATATAGGTCAAGCAGTGGACTTTTTGTGGTACTGAGTTTTTGATTATGATTTCTAATAAAATAGCGTCAATAGTACTAAATAAGTACGCTGCAACCAGCAGAAGAAGCTAATATGCCCAGAAATAATATGTTTTAACTGGTTTTAATGTACAGAACGGAAACGCATCAAAAACCATCCTTGGCTGTTATCGTTGGCTTTTAAAAACAAGAATAAGTATAGCTGCTGTTACTAGTCGCGCGTTACGCGACGTCTTTTATTATTATTATTACATAAGTTAGTACTTGAATTAATTCGATGATGGTGCTCTGGTTGTTCACTCACATATTGACGTGTCTGCGAATGTAAAATTATGTCTGTTTGTAGTAGTGTTAGGCGTAAATATATGGGTTGTATAAACACCATATAGACGCTAAAAACAAGAGTTGCATATTCAATGATATTAAGAAACATAATGAACTTACATTTCCATACCCAAGGCGAATTCCTTAATCAGTTAGTTACAATAAAGATAAGGCCAGAACAGACCATTCTGTAATCTCGTTATTTTGTCCGTCGGTGCATCTAATGATAATGTGCACCCTACAATTAAGTTCCTTCGGGGCAGGCCCATTACTGATTTGTGATTGATTTTATATACCTTACACGTAACCATTTTATCGACAAACAAAATTTATTCTTATCTCAAAGCGAAGAATATAACATTTTATATGGCAGTGATTGATTTCGGACTACCATTTGATTTTAAATAAAATTCAAACCATAAGGAACTGATTTCCATTGAGTTTCAAAGCAGTGATGGTTTGTAAATGCTGGGGTTTTAATGTGTGATGCTTTGTACTACGAAATAGTTTAAAATTAGTATTCAGATCAGCTATGACTTAGACTTTTGATTCTTATTGACTTTGAAAGATCGCAGACTCTAGTGACCATCATCATCATTACAGCCCTAAAAAGTCCACTGTTCGACATAGGGAGGCCCCTGAGTATTACTTTTTTCATACTCACCACACTTGGCAAACGGGTTGGTGAGCGCAGTTTGTTTGACTTATATCGGTTCCTACGCTGCTGCCCATCGAAACTGTTTTTAAAGCGAGGGAGGGCTAGGAGTTTGTTGGACCGTGGGAACGGGATAAAAGTATATGGGATGCTACTTGCATAGGTGGTTTAGGGATGAGAAAGTAGCTGCTCGGGAGGCCGGGCGCGTACCAATGCCATACCCGTAACTACCGGACAGCAGGCCTATTTCCTAACTTTTGACAACTACGGTGAACCTAGGTGAACATAATTTTCATGGTAACTTAAATATTCATTACGGCTTCGGTATGAATGACTATCTTTATTTAAGATATGAAAACCGTAATGGATGCTAAAGTGACAATTAAATCGTTGTACGCCGAGTTAGCAAATCGGCCTGCAGGTAGTTGAGGATTACTCACCTGGACCACAATTCATCAACTTCTTTGCGTATTCCCGGTTGCGTCCTCAGTTGTTGACGTTACAGAGCTCAGAATCCGCTACTTACCCTCAGTGATTTGACGAGGTTACTGGTTTTAACTCTAATCAACTGCCGTCTGAGCCTGCAAGGGTAGACCATTACCAATCCTAATCCTAACTTCCTAACTCATATATAAATGCGAAAGTGAGTTTATTTGTTATGCTTTCACGCCGCATTAACTGACCCGATCATCATGAAATTTTGCATACACATAGGTAAGGATACTGAGAGGGACATAGGCTATATACCACGCGGGAAGAGCCGCGGGTAATAGCTAGTCTTAGTATAAGTAAACAAACGCTAGATAGCGTTCGGGATTCGGTACCTACAGCTTAAGGTACCTTTAGGTAGGTTAGGAGCCCGATGGTCCAGTGGGTGTGAGCTCTATGAGCGCTTACGTATGTTAAGGAACCCCTGGTGCAGTCCCTACTTGGATGGGTGACCGCAAGTGGCATCAAAATATCTCGAGCTCCTCCGTGCTTCGGAAGGCACGTTAAGCCGTTGGTCCCGGCTGTCGTCATTGATCATTGATGGCAGTCGTTAAGCTATGTCAGATGCCTTAAGGCAGCTTGAAAAATCTGACACCAGTGTTGGCCACTTACACATACGAAAAACAAAAACAAACAAGGTACCTTTCAAAGTACGGAATCATCTTTCTAGCCTGCAATATCCTAACCACAACCCACCTTTCACAAAGTATGCTTTACATAGTAATTTGACTTAAACCCATGAGGTAAACACCTTGACCACTGGACCACAGAGGGAGTCAGACCGCAAAATTTAGTATTAGGCATTTTGTAATTTCAACTTCCCATGTCTACGAGTTCGTGAAAAAATGTCTTTACTAACAGATACAGTTTTTGGTATGAAAAGCTTCTCATATTTGGACTTTTACTTCATTTCTAATTTTTTTATGACATTTTTTTTGTATATTTGCTTAATCGACAAACCCGTAGAATTTTGGATCGACCACTGTTAAGGTATGGAGCCCTAAAAACTACCCTCTATCTACAGAGAGTGTTTTTAGGCCATTTCCATAGGTCATTGAAAAGTGTAGTGACATAACACAGTTTCACTTTCTGTCCATTACCATACAAACGAAGACTGTTTTCGTGGGATACAATACGCCCTAACCAATAACTCATACAACAATGGAGTTTTTTCGACAACGCCCCTCATTTTGTACGAAATTTATGAGCAGTGATGAAATGATTGAATGGAAAGTAGTAATTAAAAGTACTATTTTATGTCAGTGTTGTGAGTTATGATTTCATTGGGTTACTATCAAAAGGTCAAGATATCAGAATAGCCAAGTAAAACAAAGTACACGTCTCAAAAAGGCTATGAATCGTCTATATATCATAATGACTAGGTAGCATTATTACTACATTTCAAAATGCCCTACAGTTAATATCGATATCAAATATTGCGAATGCGCATGTAACCGTGTCTTTTTTTAATATATTGTAAAGACTACTAAAAATAGTCTACACCCGAGTGGGCAACTTTCATAACCCTATGCTACTCATGAGGGGCCCGAATATATGAGACATTTTTGGTTTTTTCGAAAAAACTATCTTAAGATACATCTTTAAGGTATTTTTTTCATGAAAAACACTAATTTGCCTACCGATTGAATATAATTTAAACTCTCTGTGACTTATAGTCATTTTCTTTCTTTCTTTTTCAATTATGGCTTCCACCGAGATTTCAGTGATTCTGCCAATGTCCAGTATAATGAGATACTAAGTATCGGTGTTGTACGGCATGTGGCATCAAAGATGGAGTATGTTCTTTGGCAGCCTCGTGGGAGATTTTGGCGACAAATCTATACGAGGCCATTTAACAGACTACTTTAACTATTTCACAAATTGTTCTCGAGCACGAGCATTTATAACACCAAACTACACCAATTTCATATTATAAAGTCCACTTAAATCAATTTGCAAAATTGTATAAGGCAAACGACAACTGAACCCCTTGACTTCTCACCAAAAACTCCCTTATAGTCATTGAGTCATAACTTGTCAAATCATGTCAACGCCTTCCCAAATTTGCCACAATGTGGGGTAGTTTTGCTTTCCGGGCCCGGGCCAAATGAACTAAAGATCTTGCGTTGCCTATTTAAGGGTGCGCTAGTCAGGTGTTTCGCCATACAAATTCTGAAGGGTGATGACTCCGTTGTTCGGTATCGTCTGTTTAAAGTTTTTAATTATATCGATTTGTTTTGTCGTTATCTATGCTTGTATGGAATCATAATTGTAAAATTATAAGTACTTTAAAAGTTATGAGTCTCAAAACATTCCGTTTTAACACGTAATTTTAAAGCAACTTTGGGCACAATTAAATACCGGAAGGAGTATAAAATCTCTAAAACAAAATTCATACAAGCATAGTTTGGTTATTATATTTCGCCGCTTCATTTTCGATATAATCAATGGTAGTCCCTTTATCATACAGGCAACATATTCGCACTTTCAGATTTTACAGTATTTCAACTGACAAATCGCATTTCCTGTTCACCTACCTATCGCGCCCTCTGGCGCTGAAACCTCATTCCTTTTTCGTGCGAGGCAACGAACGCACGCGCGCTCCTCAAGATGCCTAAGCGCACCGCGCAAGAAAAAATCGCGAAATACGAAGCGAAAATAAGGAAGTTAATGGATGGCCATAAACGTCGTTCATCAAGAGTGATATATTCGGATGACGATGATCAAATCCAAGGTAAGAAAAGTGACTTTTATACACATTAATTGTGACAGTGCCATCTTAATAAAAATCGGAATCAACTGCGCGTTGAGGACGATAACGGGATTAACTGCGCGTTAATCTCGAAGTACTATTGTACTTACATAGCTACAGCTAGCGTATTATCACATTGTTAATTACGCAACAGCCGTACAAACCGTCCGCGAGACACACACACCAAACTACCCACTTTTTTATTATTAATAAAGTTTATTTTGTTCTTTATAGAACAAATGGGAAGTCCGTCGTACATAGAAGACCAGGACGCCAATTTCTTGGAAGAAATCCCGATCGAAACAGTAGCTGAACCAGACGATGGAAAAGATGAGGCCGTACCGTCCACATCTGCGCAGCCGATTACTGCCACAGAAAGTTCGGATTTGGACCCCGAATTATTGCTCGCCTTGGGCGAGTCCACGTCGGATGCTCCAGACTTTGGCCCAGATATTCATGATAGTCTTGCTAACTTATGGCAGCCTATTCTTAAGAAAGGGCTTGCCGATGAAAATAGGGATAACATTTTAAAATCTTACCCCGTCCCTGGTAATTGCAAGCTTCTGCTTGCCCCTAAGCTGAACGCTGAAATTTCATCTGCAGTACCAACCGTTGCTAGAGGGCGTGATAAGAAACTACACACCCTCCAGCAACAGCTGGGGTCGGGCGTTACCGCTGTAAATAAAGGAATGAATATCCTTCTTACAAGCGGGGACAAAGTCGAGGCTCTTAAAAATTTAAGTGACAGCTGTCGCATTCTATGTGACTTCCATTTTGCTCTAAGTAAATATAGAATTAAGCTTATAACGCCTAGCCTCGATAAAAATTTCTTGCATGTCTTACAAGACACCCAAAGAGATGAATTGTTATTTGGCGCCGAGTTAGGCGAAAAAATAAAAGCTAGCAAGGCTATCGAGAAGCAGGGCCAACAAATAAAAAAGAATACGCCGGTTCAGAAGCCTGCCGCAGTACAATCGACGGCTGTTCGTCCTAGCTATGTCCCTCCGGGAAACTGGAGTGCACCTCCTCACTACCATTACCCGTCGACAAGGGGGGGGCGGGGAGGTGCCAGAAGACCACAAGCAGCAGCCACTCGCAAACAGACGAACACGACGTACAACAAGACAACGCAGGCGAAAGGCCGTGCTCAAGCGCAGCAGTAACCGAGGTACATGCAGGAAAAAATAATAAGTTCTACCGTAATTGGAAAAGTATTACGAACAACGAAGTTGTCCTGTCTTGGATACGAAACGGTTATTCAATCACATTTTGTAAACAGGTTTCTCAATCAAGTGTGCCTATTTCTAATTTTTCACGTAAAGAAAGTGATAACATGTTATCAGCAATTAATAAATTACTCGACCTGGGAGCAATAAAGCCTTGCAAACCCTGCCCAGGTCAATTTATTTCTAGAATATTTTTGGCACCTAAATCAAACGGAACCTTTAGATTTATCTTGAACTTAAAGCCTTTAAATTGTTTTATTAACAAAGAACATTTTAAAATGGAGGATTACCGAACAGCTTTGAGATTAATTCCAGACGGTGGCTATTTAGCCACAATCGATTTAAAAGAAGCCTACCTTCTCCTTTCCGTATCCGAGGCAGATCGTAAATACTTAAGATTCGATTTTAGACATTGCGATGATTCTAAAAATACAACCTATGAATTCACAGCTTTACCTTACGGGCTTTGTACAGCCCCAAGGGTTTTTACAAAAATTATGTCACAGGTTATTACACATTTACGAAAACAAGGTTTTAAATCAGTACAATATTTAGACGATATCCTCTGTATAGGGGATAATTACCTAGATTGTTTAAACAATGTAAATACAACTTGTCAATTGCTCTGTGACCTTGGTTTTGTAATAAACTACGAGAAAAGTGTCTTAAAGCCAACACAATGCTGTAAATTCCTAGGTTTTAATTTCAATTCTAGGAATATGACAATTTCATTACCGACCGAAAAGCGTACAAATATTGCACGGTTATTAGATAAATTCTCAAAACTGCCGCAATGTTCTATTAGAGATTATGCGCAATTCATTGGAACCCTAACGGCGGCGTGTCCAGCCGTTAAGTATGGCTGGCTGTATACAAAAAATATAGAACGGCAAAAATTTTTAGCGCTTCATACTTACAATGATAATTACGAAGCAAAGATGATACCGTCGAAAGCTATACTTGAAGACGTCCTTTGGTGGAAAAATAACATTCACAAAACATCATGTCCTATGAGAATGCAAGAAATTGAATTAGAGATTTTTACAGACGCATCTAGAACCGGTTGGGGAGCAGTCTATAAAAATAAGAAAATACATGGACACTGGTCGTCGGTAGAAAAACAAAAACACATTAATTATTTAGAATTAATGGCTGCTTTTCTAGGTTTAAAAAGTTTTGCTCGCAATAAATACAACTGTGCAATATTATTACGAATAGACAACACCACTGCCATAAGTTATATTAACAGAATGGGTGGTATTCAATTCCCTCACCTAAACGAGATAGCTCGGACCATTTGGCAATGGTGCGAGTCAAGGAATATCATGTTGTATGCGTCGTATGTCAATACTAAAGAGAATATCGCGGACGCGGAGTCTCGAATCATTAACCCAGACACCGAGTGGGAGCTCTGTGCGTCTGCCTTTAGTACAATCGTAGAACAACTCGGAAACCCGGATATCGACTTGTTTGCGTCGAGAACTAACGCAAAATGCCCAGATTTTGTGTCCTGGAAACAAGATCCTGATGCCATTGCCGTTGATGCCTTCACTGTTAAATGGAACGCTTATTATTTTTACGCTTTTCTCCCATTTTCCCTAATATTAAAATGCTTAAGAAAAATTTCTGATGAAGCGGCAAATGGTATTCTTGTATTTCCTTACTGGCCTTCGCAGTCATGGTTCCCGTTACTGATGGAACTTCTCGACTCAGAAATAATTTTCCTTGGCCCCAATAAAGAATTGTTGATGTCACATTCCAGAGAGCCACATCCGCTGCATCAGAAACTTATCCTGGCTGCAGCGAGGCTTTGCGGACGGCGTGGCAGAGCCACGGCGCCCCGGCCGAGGCGCTCGACTTAATATTGTCGTCACTCGCACTAAGCACCTTAAAACAGTACAACGTGTCCTTGAAGCTCTGGTGGGAGTACTGTGCTAGCAGAAAGTTAAATTGGTTAGTTTACGACGTAAGGTCTGTTTTGCTTTTCCTAACTGATCAGTTCAATAAAGGTTGTTCTTACGGCACACTTAATAGTCATCGCTCTGCTTTAGCTCTTTTGCTATCCAAAAAACTGAGCTCTGACGAAAATATAAAACGTCTCCTTAAGGGCGTTTACCGTTTAAAACCTAGTGCTCCTAAGTATTTACAAACTTGGGACCCTCAACTAGTGCTGAATTTTATAGGTACTTGGTACCCAAATGTAGATTTGCCCTTAGACAAACTTACAAAAAAGCTAGTAGTTTCATTTGCCCTTAGTACAGGGCACAGAGTACAAACATTTTCAGCAATAAAACTGGAAAATGTTTCGGTACAACAAAACGGAGTAAAAATAATTATAACTAAAGTCTTAAAAACTTCAGCTCCCGGCCGCGAACAACCAATATTGTTTCTGCCATACTTCAACGATAATAAAAGTATTTGTCCTGCATCCGTTCTCAAGGATTATATTTTTGTCACGCAAAAATGGAGAAAGGATGACACGGGCCCGCTCCTGCTTACGCACAGACCTCCATACAGAGCCGCCACGACACAGACTGTAAGTCGTTGGATTAAGCAAGTTTTAGTCGATAGCGGAGTAGACGTGAACGTGTTCAGCGCGCATAGCACGCGACATGCGTCCACGTCTGCTGCGAGCGCCGCGGGGCTCAATATCGAAGCCATCAGGAAAGCTGCTGGCTGGACCGATCAGTCGCAAACCTTCGCTCGCTTCTATAATAGACCCATAATGGACGAAGCAGCTTTTGCGAAATCGGTATACTTTTCATCTAAATAATTAAGATTATTTTTCGGCAAATTATTGATTATGCCATTTTTTGAATACGTGTAAAATGCACTACGCATTTGTGTTTATAAATATTACTATTGAGAATTATAAGACTGATTTGTGTTACACAAATGTGTATTATTTAAAAACAAAACATATCTCTTAACATCTACCATTGATTATATCGAAAATGAAGCGGCGAAATATAATAGACGATCAAACGAACTTCCAAGTGAAGTTCGATCACTATTATATGAGCCGCTTCATTTGAAGATATAATCACCCAGCCCTCCCAATGGAAAAATCCATACCCAATCAAGTTTTGTTTTCAATTCCTCTCTAAAAGAATGAGGTTTCAGCGCCAGAGGGCGCGATAGGTAGGTGAACAGGAAATGCGATTTGTCAGTTGAAATACTGTAAAATCTGAAAGTGCGAATATGTTGCCTGTATGATAAAGGGACTACCATTGATTATATCTTCAAATGAAGCGGCTCATATAATAGTGATCGAACTTCACTTGGAAGTTCGTTTGATCGTCTATTAAAAAATATATATTATTTTACTTTTAATAAAAATATTCAGCTGTTTTATCACAAGAACACTTCTCCCAAACGCATACTCGCGAATTTTTAGACGACGAAGATTTAGATTTTTAACAATATTTGTGTTTGCACACACTAGACTGTGGTTCCGATGTGCTTATACATCAGTGTAAATAGTTCCGCACTGTTCAAAACCGAGTCTATCCCTTTCTCAGCGAAATAGCACGCATTTTAGCCACGTGCGCCGACGAGTTCGAGTTCCCGACTAGCGCATCCTTAATAGCCCCAATCGTAGAAGTATACGAAGTACATAATTTTTTATGGTCCCAACATTTTTCCGTTATATGGTGACGTGTTTTATATTTTTGTTCGGACTTTCAGTGATCGACATATTTAGGCTTTACAAGAAATTCTTATTCGGATAGAAGTATTAAATATTTTGCAATATAAAAAAATATCTTAAATCGTCACCGTTCACAGCACGTTAATTTGAAACAATTAACCCAGTTGGGGTGAGAGGCAGATTAGTGGTACATCGCATTCTTGTAGTGATTCTGCTCACAATAAAACTTTTATGATTTTTAAATTGATCCTCGAACCACCTTTCCAAGTTTTGACACGTTTAGTGTGACCTGTCGCAGGCCTGTGTCCATTCTTACAAATGTTGCGGTTGAATAAGTATTTTATCGGAGTTTTTGGTGGGAAGTCAAGGGGTTCAGTTGTCGTTTGCCTTGTACAATTTTGCAAATTGATTTATGTGGACTTTATAATATGAAATTGGTGTAGTTTGGTGTTATAAATGCTCGTGCTTGAAAACAATTTGTGAAATAGTTAAAGTAGACTGTTAAATGGACTCGTATAGATTTGTCGCCAAAATCTCCCACGAGGCTGCCAAAAAACATACGCCATCTTTGATGCCACATACCGTACATCACCGATACTTGGTATCTCATTATACTGGACATTGGCAGAATCACTGAAATCTCGGTGGAAGCCATAATGAAAAAGAAGAAAGAAAGTATTTTGTCATAGATCGGATGATCTATACTATGATAAAATATCATGCCGTCAGAATAGAATAGGACAATTTCAAGTCTCCCCGTAGATGTCGTAAAAGTCGACTAAGCAAACAAAAGCTACACAAAACATCAAGGAGACCACTCCAACCCATCTGGCCGGCGTGGAGAGTGTAGGCCAAATCCTCTGACTGCCCTGACTAATACATGGCTCTGGTAGTACAGAGAGGGTCGTGCTCTTGCAGTGAAGACTAATAAAGACCTGTTGATGATAGATCCGCTAAACTATTCATGAACAATAATATGACAGAAGTTTAGAGTTATACAACTTGTAACAATAGGTCTAGGAATTTGACACCTTTAGTAAAATATTTAAACTAAATTTCAAAGAATTATCGGCCAAAAATTCAGACTGTGACTGAAAACTCTCTCTCTCTTATTCTCGGGTGTATATGGAGCTTTGAAATGCAAGGTAAGTTGATACTATAATTGCTAGTAGACATGCACGACGACCTCTCATACGTGTGTTTAGTACTCGAAATTATTCTGCTGTGACGACCCTGATTGTTATCTCACACATTGACGTGTATTGTATACGTACGTATATAAAGATTCGTTTGTACTAGGTTACGCAGAAAGTTTTGCTTCTAGCAGTATTTCTGTATGGGATAATGGTTGGTTTTAATGTCAATTACAACTATGAGTATAACAAAATGTATAACACATGTATAACAAAAAAGTAACACAATATTCCAAATTTTAATGAAAATTAAAAAAAAATTACTCAATACTCAATACTCAATACTCAATACTTTATTTGCATCCTTAATGTAAGTAACAGGTCTTATTCTTATATATAGGTAACAATTAAGGACCCTTTCGGGTGCAGCAATTGAAGAGGGGCTGTCTTGACATTTTTAATAAATTGCATAAAACTTTAAAACATTCAATAAATTCAATTACTTAGATTTACCTAACTCATTTTAAATTAAAAATAAAAATTAAAAATTATTGTTAAAATTAAAAATTAAACGTTTCTGCTTTTCCTAAAAATTAAAAAATAAAAATTAAAAATTAAAAATTAAAAATTAAAAATTAAAAATTAAAAATTAAAAATTAAAAATTAAAAATTAAAAATTAAAAATTAAAAATTAAAAATTAAAAATTAAAAATTAATTAATTAAAAATTAAAAATTAATTAATTAAATTAAATTCCCTTTAAATTTGGCTTTATTAGTGTAATATTATTTTAAATAATTTTATCTTCCAGGTATTCTGTTACAGTATAATAGCATTTATTGATTAGAATTTTTTTAATACATTGCACAAATGTTTTATCATTTTTTATGTCTCTTAAGGTTTGAGGAAGTTTATTATATATCCTAACAGCCATTCCCAGAGGGCTTTTAGAATGCAAGCAGAGTCGAGAATTTGGCAATTGTAGTTTATTGGGATTTCTTAAATTATGTTTTCCCGTCGTATCTGCTCGTGTCTGAAAAAAATTTGGATAGCTTCGGGCGAATTTACAAGTTTCCAAGATATATATACAAGGTAGGGTTAGGATCTTATGTTGTTTAAAGTGTGGTTTACAGCTGTCTAGTTGCCTAATATTGACCATTATTCGTACCAAACGTTTTTGGATGGTGAAAGCTCTTTGCCAGTCAGTTCCATTCCCCCACAGGAAAGTACCGTAACTTAGCCACGAGTGAGCATATGCGTAGTACGTGACCAGTGCCGTTTCCGTATCAGTGGTTTTTTTAATTTCTCTAAGAGCGTAAGCAAACTTAGACAGCTTGGCACACACTTTTCGGACATGAGATTTCCAGTCCATGTGGCTATCTATATCCACGCCAAGTAGGGTGAACTCATTTACTACCTCTAAATTTATGCCGTTGAAGTTTAATTGTATATCTAAGGCTTTTTTCTGGTAGGGGTGGAAGAGCATAAGTTTAGTTTTAGCAAAGTTTATTTCCAGGTTATGGTTATTTAGCCAATCTGATACTTTTTTAAGGGTTTCTTTAAGTCGCTCACGTAAACTCGTGCTGTTGAGACTTGGGGTTAAGATCGAGATGTCGTCAGCGAAGAGGACGCAGTGTTCATCAATAATGTTTGGTAGATCGTTAATATACAACAAGAACAGGAGGCATCCGAGAACGCTACCTTGTGGAATGGATGAATTAATCGTTTTACAATCAGACCTGATTTTTTGGATTGTGTTTGATTCATCATTATAAAACTCTATTTCAACATACTGTTTTCTATCTTTAAGATAGGAAGTGAACCATTTATGTGCAATTCCTCTAATCCCCGCTGCATATAATTTACTAAGCATTATGTCGTATTGGACTTTATCATATGCTTTGGTTAAGTCCAATAACATTCCTGCACCGTATTTACTTTGGTTGAGGATATTAAGTATTTCTTGAACATACTTATATACAGCCAAAATAGTAGAGCGATTTTTCCTAAACCCGTTCTGACACTCATTAAATATTTTATATTTTTCGCAGTACGCATAGACACGGTCTGCCATGGCTCTTTCAAAAATTTTTGAAGAAGTAGGTAGTAGAGCTATAGGTCTGTAATTGCTTGGATTGGTAGTTTCGTTTTTTTTGTGTATAGGTTTAATTAGGGTGATTTTCAAAAGATCGGGGAATATCCCTTCATTGAACGACTGGTTTATTAACTTAGTAAATGGTATAGCCAATTCGTCCGCGCATTCTCTATATAGCTTTGGCGGCAATTCATCTATGCCGTGGCTATTTTTATTTTTTAATGATTTAATAATTTTATATATTTCGTGAGTGTCAACAGGGTGAAGGAATATGCTATTTTCGATTTGATTGTGGACTCGGTTATTTGTTGTATTATTTGTAATTTTTTCACCGATGGATGCGAAGTAGTTATTAAATATATTTACTATATCTTTTGGGTTTGTTATTGAAGTTTTATTGATAGATAACTTAATATTTTCCTTTTTCGTTTTTCTTTTTTTATTTGTACGCTCATTGACAACATTCCACATTGTTTTAACCTTATTCGTTGATTTTTTAATTAGTTTTTTGTAGTGTAATTTTTTTGCTATGTTTACAGATTTTTTTAAAATGTTTTCGTACTTCTTATGGTATTCATGCAAGGTGTCACTATTTGATTTCAATGTGAGAAGTTTTAATAACCTTTTATTCTTTGAAGATATTTTTATTCCTACTGTAAGCCAATGTTTTTTATAACTCTGGTTTTTAATTTTTTGTTTAGGTATACATTTGTTTAAAATTTGGAGCATTTTATCGTGAAATATGTTATAGTTTTTATTTATATCTTTGTTTTCAAATAAAACTTCGTGCCAATTTATTTCTTTCAATTTTTGTTTAAACATATTTATATTCTTAAGACTAAAAATTCTATTTTCGGTATACCACGTATTTTTCGCTTTAAATTGTCGACTTGTTCTTACACTTACGGTTACTGCTGAATGGGCAGAAAACCCGAGTTTCTCAACTCTTATTGTTTTATCATTTAAAGTAAAATTTGTGAATACTAAGTCTATACACGTTTTTGAGGTTTTAGTAAAATGTGTTGGTTCTTTTATGTGTTGTGTTAGTCCGTTTTGTCTCATTAGGTTTAGGAATTTTAAAGTAAATGGTTCGTTTTTCAAGGTATTAATATTAAAATCTCCTCCTATAATTATTTTGTGCTTAGAATATTTTTTGTTTACGTAAGATAAGATTTTTTCCAATTGATTTATAAATGTATCAACCCGTCTTCCATTCCAGTACAATGAAATAAGTAAAAGATTTTCACTTGGTAATTCAGTAGCGCATAGCTCTAGATTAAATTCTATCGACATTTCAGCAATATCTCTCCTTTCTGTCGCCTCAATATTATCCCGAAGTAAGATGCAAACTCCTCCACCATCATAGTTTTTTCGGGAATATGATGCTGCTACCTTATATCCATTAATGTTCATGAGCTCAATTTTTTCGTCGGTCAGCCAAGATTCTGAGATACATATTGCTTTATAGTTTGGATTTTGAGTGATAAAAGCTTCTAGTAAGTACTGTTTATTGAAAACACTTTGAAAATTTTGGAATAAAATATCGAAATCAAATTGTTGTTTTCCTACGAAAGGAATGGTTACTTTGTGGTGTTGCTGGCTTCCTTGTATTCCAAGTACTATTAGTTTGCGCGTTCTTCAAATTATCTATTTTTTCTCCTTCTATATAGAGTTGGTTATTTTTTATGATTGCGTATTTTCCGTTTTTTCTAGCTCTATACATCTCTTCACGTAGTTGTTTTCTCTCCAGTAAAGTTTCCTTATCCATAAACTCAGCCACAGAGAGTCCAGTCCCGCGTAGCAGATGACTATTGTTTATTATATATTTTGTCATTTTCTTGCTTATGAGTTCTATCGATAATGGTCTTTGTTTATTATTGTTGTACTTTCCTATTCTATATGTCTCTTCTATGTATCCCTCTAGATTTATATTGAGAGTTTCTCGAAAAGCATCCACTATTCTATTGTGTAGCTCGTATTCAGGTTCCCTAAAAAACTCTTGCAGGCCGTAGAGCACTATTTTTTTGTCTTTGTTAACCGATGGAAGTAGTATATCCGGATTAGTGGTCTTATTTGCAATTTCCTGTATTTCCTTAATCAATTTTTCTTTTTCTTGTTTTAAGTTTTGGAGTTTTATGTTAATATCTTGTATTTCTTTTTTTCTTCTTAGGTTTTCGTTTTGTAATATACTTGTTTCTTGTTTTATTTCTTCTTTAAATTTTACTATTGCTTTATTAATCTCTGTTGTAATTGTGATTCTTAAATCAGCTATTATTGATTTATTGTTGTTCTTTAACTTTATATCTATAAGCTCGCTTAGATTTTCTAGCGTCAAATCGGTGTTTCTTTTTGTACTTTCCTGGTTTAATGTATCACCCAAAGTGCTAAGGTCTACTGAGTTTATAGAGTCATTCAGTGGAAGGGTCTTTTTGTTCCGCATTGTTATATTAGTGTTGTGGGAGGGCGAGCTGGATGCAAAACTACTATCGTGTAGATCGTGGTGGCGTACAGGAGTGTTTGAATTATTTCCCTTTGGTAGCTTGCATAAACAGGCTTGGCATCGCCAGTTTTGTTTATGCTCCTTTGTCATGGTGTTATAGAATCTTACACTTGGTACGTTCGCACACTCTAGGTCGTAACGTTCTTTACATGTAATGCAGTCCAGATACTCTTTGTTAGGTATTTGTTGCAGGCATCCCGAGCATTTATTTTGTATTGTTGTCATTTTGCAATTCTTTTCTTACTAGTACTGTCCTCTAGCGGTTATGGGATAAAGTTGTAATGTAATTATGGAAGTACGTACAAGGTGGTGCTACTTATTATATTGTTTGGTACTCAACAGTAAAGAACAGTTTTCATCACGGAAGATGACTGTGTTTAAAAAGGCGGTTGAAGAGGTGTCTGATGCCGACTGGAAAATGTGTTTTGAAAATTGGTTAAGACGTATGTAAACTGTGTAAGACACTAATGGAGAGTTCTTTGAAAAGATATAGTAAAATAAATAATTACTATCCACTTTATTTATTTACAATCTTAGGTATTAGGATTGTATAAAATTGATATAAAAAGTAAAATATAATACAAAACATAAAAACTTTATAAAAACCTAAACCTAGTTCGCCGCCAGCAGCGGGGCTCAAGGCTCAAGCTACCGGCGTTTAAGGTTGCAGAGAGAGGAATCTTCTGACAATGCGTGCCGTGTCTAGAAGTACCGCCTTCTGTATCTGGCCCTTGATCCATCCATCCAGCGAGAGTCTCTTGAGATGTTGGTCGAGACTCTTTGCTATAAGACCGTTTCAGTTCGCTATAAGACCGTTTACTGAAACGACTATTTAATTATTATTATTACGAGCCTTGAGTGTCCCAGTGCTGGGCAAAGGCCTCTTTCTCTCCTCTAAATTAAATAATAAAGTAAATAGTAGTTTTAGTTTAACTTTTATTTTTTGCTGTTCTAATTAATGTATAAATAAATATTTAAATAAAGTAAATTAAATAAAATAAATGATAAAGTAGTATATTTCTTTAGTACCGCAAAAATTTCTGAATGCCTAACGTATTAAGCAAGCATAATAATGATGATTGCCCCATATATATGAAGCCTGTCATGTGTAGAATATTGCTGTATGACAATGGAAACCCACCGGCTCTCCTTCGACTCATCAAATATCGATGTGATTGCGACACTCGCGTTTACGATAAGAAAGGCAAACTTTTGCAATTTTTAATGATAATACTAAGTAGCCGGTTACGATGCCTCCTTATAGTCATTACCGTGTTATAGTTATTAGTGTGTGGAGCCAGTTATCTTTGCGCATTATTTACTTGGATTTAAGTATGTTAAGCTTATACGGCATCTCATACGACAAGACGAATTTATTAAAACCATCTTAGAAGAAAAGATTAAAGTTAGGAGAGGAAAAGCAAGGCCAAGGAGAGCATTCACAGAGGAAATAAAAGAGAAGGCAAAAGTTGTTTCGTACAAAGAGGTCAATGAGATAGCTTAAAGGGAAAGATGGAAAATACGCCACCGACAAGAACAAAGTTCTTTAATATATGATGATGATACGTAATGTGATTACATAGGTAAATAATTTAAAAAAATGTTTCCCTATTTCCATGTGGGTCTCGGAGAAAAAAAAAAACGTAGAACATACTTAACTATTACTATTCCTATAATTATCGTAAATGCTGGTCGAGGGAATCAGCGAAACTCTAAATATCATATTTTTAAGTGAAACATCAATTTTCAATTTGTTTATTGCTTTTTCAAATATTCTTTCTTCTTCTTCTTCTGTTTTATAAAATGGCTTCCACCGTTATTTCAGTGATTCTGCCAATGTCCAGTAAATTGAGATACTAAGTATCGGTGTTGTACGGTAAAGTTGTAACAAGTAGCATCAAAGATGGCGTATGTTCTTTGATGCCTCGTGGTCGGGAGGTTATGATGACAAGTCTATACGAGTCCATATAACAGTCCACTTTAACTTTTTCACAAATTGTTCCATGAGTACGAGCATTTATAACACCAAACTACACCAATTTCATATTTTAAAGTCCACCAAAATCAATTAGCAAAATCTTCCAAGGTAGACCCCAACTGCACCCCTTCACTTCCCACCACAAACCACCCAAATATTCTTTGTTACGTTCCTCCAATGTGACAAATAAATTTAGAACTTCTGCCCATTCATTCCTCATAGCTAGTATGTTTTTCTCAAACTTTAATCAAGATTTAAGATTTAAACGTTTTTTAAATAAATATTTCTTTGAACACTTAGTAATTGTCATATTTGATTTCACACCGAAAATATTAAGGTCTGTATACCTTATGGCTAAGTTAAGGCTTCTTCCGAAGCGGAGTGCAGAAGAAGCGGCCACAATCTGCACAGCACACCTTTTAATAATGTATTCAAATATATTTTCTCCAATCGACTTCAACTTACAATTTCCCTTAACCTTAGAAAATACTAAGATTATTTGGAGTGCTTTTATCCAATACAAACAAACACACAATAAAGCTTTCCTCTTAAAAATATAAATAAGTAATATTTAGATGAGTATGAAGTGCCGCAATAAACTTCATTCATTTATTAATTCTGTAATCTTTTAGCTATATTTAGTTGGATTTTGAATATTAGTTAGGATAGGATTAGAATACTCGTAACAATTTTCCTAAACCACTATCATGATTAAAAAAAATATAAATTTAAAATAAAAATAATTATTTAAAAAACTGCAACATCTTACGACCTCCATATTGATTTTGCTGATGATACATAGCCTTCGACACTCCGGGAAATAAAACGTATCTAGTGACTCTTCATACTTTAAAATCACCCAAGCCGGTTAGGCTACAGTAGGTGACAGTGGAACAGAAATACTTATGTACATACATAACTACATACGCGCGAAAAACTTTACCCTCTTTCTGAGTGGGTCAGTTGGGTAACTAATTAAAAGTGAAAGATAAAAAAGTTTATCTTACCTTGTAACAAAGAAACAAAGAAGATTTTTGTTTTATATCAATCTTGTTCTTTTTGAATTTGTATTGACATAGGAAGAAATATGTCTTACTCTATAAACTTTGGTTTTGGAGTTACACCAGACTTTAAAACCTCAAGCATGTTTTACTGAATTCACTCAGTAACCGGAGGGATGCCGCTCATACATGTAATAAGGAGGACAAATTTAATTGTTTGTTTATTTGCTTGAATTCAAAAGGCTCCGATACTACCGGACCGGATTTTTTTTTACATAGAGAAAGTTAATTAATCTGAAAGTATCACTACTATATATACTATATATATATATATATATATATGTATAGATAGATATAAATATGTAATAAAATATAGTATCGTCGAGTTAGTATCCTGCGACACAAGTTCATAACTTACTGTGTGGCTAGCTCAATTTCTATGATATGTCCCTATATATATTTTATACGTTTTCTTTTCACCCTTTTTTTTCTTTATAGTGGAAACAACGAGGGGAGGCCTTTGCCCAGCAGTGGGACACAAACGGCTAATAAAAAAAAAAAAAAAAGTTTAAAATTTATGCTGAAAAAGTAGCGAAAAATTGCTTCTACATTAAATACGAAAACAAGTATCTCCAATTCTCTATTCGTGTCTAACGTCATTGCGTGAATTTAGTCAAGTGAGATTGAGGTTTTATCTGTCTAGACCGACTAGAGTTTTATTCTTCATACGCTGGTTCATTCAAGTTAAAAACCAAATTGAAGTTTGATTTACATGCATATGCTCTCAAAAAGGATACTACAAACGGTACGTGCTAGGCAGAAAATAATTTAAGAGAATAGGTGAATTCCATATTAAAGATTCAGCATATACTGCAGATTAGCCGTGTGGTTCCCGGCAGAGTACAATAGGACCACTCCAAGTCGTTCCGTGGATGTCGTAAAAGGCGACTAAGGAAACACAAGCTAAACAAAGCTTATTAACATCAAAGAGACCTCTCCAACCCGTCTGGCCAGCGTGGAGAGTGTAGGCCAAGTCCTCTGACTGCTCGGGTTGGTATGTGGCTCTGGTAGTACAGAGAGGGTCGAGCTCCTGCAGTAGAGATTAGAAGGACCTGATGATGATGATGATACTGCAGATTAGATCGGGACGTGTGTATAAAATTCTACTCGGGCATTTTTGCGTCATCATCATCAAATCTCGTTTTAGCCTCCACTGTAGGAGCACGGACCTCATTGTACTACCAGAGCCATATATTAGCCAAAGCAGTCAGAAGATCTTCTTCGTTTCAATCTGTAAAGAAGATAGTTTCACGCTGGATATCACGCAATCTAATGCAGGCTCAGAAAGAGGTTCAGGCAGAATGGTGTGGAGACATGATATCAAAGTTTGAAGCAGACTCGTCCAGTAAGGTGCGTTTCCGCCTGAGCTGTGCAAGGATGCGAAACAAAGAATGCGTTTCATAGACCACTAGAATTGCTTCTTTTACCTCGCCTCAGCAGAGCTCTGATAGAAATAGCTTAGAGGGCGGGACAAAGTTTTGTACAAACAAATTAAGCGAAAGATGTGTGCGAGGGATGTGTGCTTGGCCGCATCGACATGGGCTCATATCGGAAAAGAGCCCGCTACACATCCTCACACCACTGTCTTGCGGACCGTTACACAGCTTCTCTATGTGTCCTCGCACTGCTTAGCAGCCTTGCAAATCTCTGATGGAAACACATCGTTTCACTTCTTCGCACAAACTACGAAGAACACACCACTTAACTATATCACACATCGTTGCACCTCCGTTTGACATCTGGCTGGCCGTTTGTTTTATTCAGATTAACCGACAACGCCGGTGTCAAGTGGGTCGGGATTGGTATTATTTTTGGTGGTTATTTGATGGGTTAATTTCATGTTTGTTTTTGTAATCAGTATTGTTTTTAATTGTTTATTTTGTTGTCTGTGAATCTTTTTTCTTTTTCTTTTTATTACCTATACTGTTTATTATTGTCTGTGTTTGCGTGTCGTGATGCCTCGTAAGGTGACGGCTGAAAATCAGTGCTTCACTAGGTTCCCCTAGTCCAGCGTAACACT
The DNA here is from genome assembly GCA_963082605.1 of Rhodophaea formosa. Classification (NCBI taxonomy): domain Eukaryota; kingdom Metazoa; phylum Arthropoda; class Insecta; order Lepidoptera; family Pyralidae; genus Rhodophaea; species Rhodophaea formosa. The sequence goes on from OY720209.1 coordinate 22,638,530, forward strand.
GAGCCGTCACCTTTTGTGACACTGTGGGCACATGTTTTAGCTGTATTGTCTTGTGTTGTTGTTGTGTCACTATAAATATTTTTCATTTTATTCATTTCACATCTCTGGTGGAAACGCAGTCTAAAGAGGTTACTGTGAATGGCAGATTAGCCATTATACGAGGGCAACACCTACTAAGTAGTAACAAGCAGTTAAAGATGACATCCCTGACCAGTAGGTCAGGGATGTCATCTTCAACTGCTTGTTCGGCGGTTGCAGGTATGGCATAGAGTTCACTCGCCCAAGCTACCTACTACTTATTCATCCCTAATCCATCCATGCAAATAGCATCCTAAATACCTTTATTCTGTTCGTCCTGTCCAACAGACTCCTACCCTTCCCACGCTTAAGCGGTTTCGACACAGTAGCAGCGTTAGAACCGATATAAGCCAAATAAACTGCACTCACCAACTCGTCTGCCAAGCCAAGCCATACTCACCACGTATGGCTAATTCCCCCCATATTCGCAAAGGCTTATGACTAGCAGTCAACTTCTTGCAGCTGAAATGATGACGCCAAATATCTACTGCAATCGATCCAATAATGTAGTCCATAAAACAAGCAACACTTATCACAAAGAAGATTGGCTTTTTATCGGCCATAAATTCAGGTGCTATATCCACTGATCGGCGGGCAACAATTCCTAAATTGCAATTTATGACTCCGCCGTTTATGGTCCTCGTAAAATTCTGTCACTTTAAAAAAATCGGTAATACACATAAACATGTCGGTGACGAGATTCGGGGTAATTAAAGGTCGTAGTCCATTTTTCTATATTAGTTTATTTCGTTGGCTCGCTCATTCATACATATGTACTCGTAGCTCCGTGGCGCATTGGTTAACACGCCAACCTGAGACACGGGGTCCCGGGTTCGATTTCAGGTGAGGTCATGATGGAAAACGATCTTTTTCAGATTGACGTGGGTCTTGGTTGCTTATCTATAATAAAATATAGTATGATTGACTTAGTATTCCACGATATAAGTTTACAACTTACTGTAGGGCCAGCTCAATTTGTGTGAAATGTCCCTATATCCCCTGTTCCCTATATATTGAAGTTTATCAAGAATATAATATAATGAGCTTTTAACTTATTTTTAAATGGAGCGGTTTTTATATGAAGTCATCATCATTTCGTGTAGGTGACACGGTCAGTCGACCATGCACACCCTGGTGTCAGAGTTCTTCGAAACCGCCTCTCGGCATCTGACGTGGTTCCTTTAACGACTACCAGCCCCCATAGCATGGCTTCCGCGACGCCGTTTATATCGCGCGATAAACTATCTACTTCTCGCTCTTCAGTATTGCGAAAAACAAGATGGCGATAGTTGATAAACGTTGTCGCACGTGCCATGCTAGGGGGGCAGATGAACTACTACTTTTTTATATGAAGTGGGAGATATAGACAGTTATCCATGCTGGACTCGGACAAAAGAAAAAACGTAGAATGTGCCAGCTGCCTGTCTTCCCGCGAAGACCGTAAAAGCCGGTCGAGGGGATGGGCCAAAATCTAAGAAATCTTATCGATGGGCGATGCGGCTAGTAACCCATCACTATTTTGATCTCGTTTTTCACCTATACGCCCATCAATATGCTAAACGCTTAAAAAAAATAAAAATAATATGAATGGAAAAAACCGGCCAAGTGCGTGTCGGGCCACGCGCAGTGTAGGGTTCCGTAGTTGCGAATGACAACTTTGAGTTCACACTGTTTACACTCACACCTCACAGTCTAACGACCAAAAACATCTAACAATGAAGATTGTATGAAATTTTACATTTTCCAGTACATTTTATAAGTTGGTTGCCTATAACTTTTTAGTTTGCACTTAGTACCCAGCTCTGATAGTTTTCCTTTCAACTTCAGTATATATAATATTGCTGTAATTTTTTTCACGTATCCATATATAACCGTTTAGCAGATAGAGGGGGGCCACACGTACGTCTAACAAAATTTTGCACTTTAAAACCAAATATTTCGGAAACGGATCCCTAAATCGAAAAATGGTGTTCATAACCTCACAATATTTTTGAAAGACCTTTTTAACGATCCCCACACGATGGGTAAATAGAGAAAAAAAAATTACTCCCCCACTTTACTTGTATGGGAGCTACCAAAAAAAAAATTTATTTTCAAGGTTTTTTTCTACGACTTTGTTGCCATGATTAATATACACACTCATACCAAATTACAGCTTTCTAGTACTTATAGTCTCTGAGTAAAACCGCGGACGGACAGACAGACAGACAGACATGGCGAAACTATAAGGGTTCCTAGTTTACTACGGAACCCTAAAAATGACGTTAAAAAAGAGATACAATTATCCAATTTTGAATAAAAATCTTTGACTTTGACTTTGAAACGAGGCCTTTGTACATTATGAACTTAGGCTCTGTCTACCCCGTAAGGGATAAAAACGTGATCATATTTATGTATGTATCTGCCTCTAAATAAATCAGAGCAAGTGGGGGATCAACCTAAAGTCTTATTTCCCGTATAAAATGTATCGCGTCCTAAAATGTTGGTGTCAATTTTGGCCCAAATTTACGATCGCGAAATTTTCGGAAAGTACTGTTATTAATTAAATGCTCCGTATTACGCACTTTATCATGACCGACATGTTTGATTTCTACTATAAATAATGTGAAATTCAGATACTTACGTGTCGTATTATTTGCGGAGTTACTTGCATATTTAGAAAAATAACTAGGACCTAATTCTAATTTAGAAAAATTTGAACTACTTTACGTTCCAGGTGGTAGTTATTTTTTTTTTATTATACACTTTGTAATAGAAGCTACATTTTTTGAATTTTTTTCCAGTTGTGACTCCTTTCCGTGCCTACTAAACAATCGGATATATTTATTGTAGGTATTACAAGATATAACACATTTTTTGCAATTGAAGCTCTTCGATTCTTATTACACTGACGAGTTTCGTGGCACAGCGGTCAACAACGCCGGCCTGCCACTCGGATAGTCCCGGGTTCGATCCCCGGTCAGGTCAAGATGGAATTTTTTTTTTCAGATTGACCTGGGTCTTGGATGTTTATCTATATATGTATTTGTAATAAAAACTATAGTATCCTTGAGTTAGTATCCCATACCACAAGTCTCGAACTTACTTTGGGGCTAGCTCCACATGTGTGATTCGTCCGCACCGTCCGTATATATTTATTTATTCAATTGTTTCTTATTTCTTTTTTACGCGTGGTCAATGATTGGAGATATGACAGTCTTTCTAAAATTTTATGTAAGTGGCCAGCGATTTTAGATGTGTTCTTGCGTATTTTCGGCGACTATGACTATCATTTTCCAAATACTGTTTTACAAATTAAATATTCTTTAATAAAACAAATAAATTAACCAAAACATAAAATTTTAATAGAAACAAACTACGAATCACAGGCTACTTATTGCAACTAAATCTCTTCCAGCCAACTTTTGGGCGCAGAGCGAGCGAGAGATGTAATAGCTTGGAATGTGTACGGTACAGCAAATCGGCGTTTTACAGCCTTAAGGCGCTCCTATAGTAACACTAGCGCCACCCAGCAATTAATTCTTTTTATCCTAAATTATACCAAATTTTAAAAATTTAACAAGTACAGAACTAGTAATTAACTTGTAGTATTTTTGTTTTCAATTTCACTAATATTCGTTTGATAAAATAAGAGAAAATCAGGTTAACGCCAAAAGTGGCCACTTTTGGCGTTAATCGATTTTTCTCTTTAAATATGGCACTAGTAAATTACTTGCAATAAACAAAAAATACTTTACGTAATTTAGTAGGTTTGTACTTGTTAGATTTTTAAAATTCGATACCATTTATGATTTAAGGAATTTAATTGCTGGGTGGCGCTAGTATTACTATAAGAGCGCCTTAAAATATGCTTCTTGACGTCCCTACCTGACACGCTTCCATCCCGAGCAAACAGTGTTTGATAAGGAGATTACCCACTAATTTTGATCTGGTTGACAGGGATTAGCTCTATCTTACGGTATCTTGTGGTAAATCATACAGCTGCTTGATATATGGCTTGTTGTTGCCTTTATCTATGGAATGTCATTTTAGTTTCATACGCAATAGGTTTTAATTAGGATCTCAACATCTATGGTGGCACATGAAGCTAAAATAATGAATGAATTGAAAAATATTTATTGTGAAGCAATGGACAAATAAATATAGTCCGTATATTGAATAAGACGCTTTATTACTTTATTATTATTAATACAGATAATTAAAATGATTAAATTAAAATGATTGATTGAAAAAGTAATATTTTAAGTTGGCTGAAGTTTGGAAAAATTTAAATAGAACTATCCTATTGGAATCATTGCACGTGTGTCAAAAAGTTCTTTTTCAACTTCATGATGTAGTTGCGCTTGTTGTTGGATGATGGAATAAAATTCCAACAAAACTTTTTAATGCCTTAACTAAATCGTTAGAATGTTTACACTGAGTAACATAGGCTTTACTTTTCCAAGGCAGTCGAATTTTTTATTAAACAAAAAAAAACTTGCTTAAAAATATCAAGAAAATACCATACAATCTCTTAGTACTGTGCTGTTTACAACAGTTGTAATGACAAAAATATGCATTAAAAATATACTTATGATATCAGAAAACCAAGGATCTTCGGCAAATAAAATATTAAGATCCACCGTGACATTCTACCTAAGGAAATTAAAAACATCTCGTCATATCAAGGATTTTCTAATTACGTCATTGGCACACTCTCGAATTATAATTACGTTCAGTACACTTCGATCCAAAATTAATTACACTTAAGGACAAAGTCACACTTCGTTTTATTTTTATACAAGTTAGTATTTGCCTGTGGCTTGGTCTATATCGGCTACAAAATGTCCATCCATCCATCCATCAGGTCTTTTTTAGTCTCCACTGCCGGAGCACGACCCTCTCTGTACTACCACAGCAATATATTAGCCACAGTAGTCAGAGGATTTGGCCTACACTCTCCACGCTGGCCAGACGGGTTGGAGAGGTCTTTTTGATGTTTGTAAGCTTTGTTTAGCTTGTGTTTCCTAAGTCGCCTTTTACGACATCCACGGGAAGACTTGGAGTGGTACCATTCTACTCTGCCGGGAACCACACGGCCTCGGTCACAAAATGTGATGAGATACTTTTATTTTGTCACAATCAATATTTCTTTTAGAAAGTGTGTAAAAGTATAGTAACCAATTTTTAAATATATATTTTTTCAGGCAATAATTGGTAGCTTAGCTAAGTTGCTTTAAGGCAGGTTAAAAAATGTAATATCAGTTTTAATCACAGCAACATGCTATGCTCGTAGAAGAATAATCAATTACTAATTTTCTATCCTAAATTGTTATGTCAATTAAAATCAGGGCAGTAGATTTTGCACCAGAGGGTCAGAACAATGCTCACTAGTATTCCGGCTAGATCTTGGGCTAAGATAATTTGGAGACCTGACTTTTAACTCTTTCTTCTCCATTTTGCAGGTCTTTAGCAACCTTCATCGTTACACTGTTAAACGATCTTTGTTAATAACATCAAGTCACATCATCCAACAGGTGGTGGGTTGACCTGACTAGCGTCGCAGAAAAACGCTGGATGATAAGCCGCTTCCAACTGGTCGTATTCCATTGGAAATCATCAGGGGAGGCCTATGTCTTCTTGCGGCTGAGATGACGACTTCAATTTAGTACAAAATAAATTGCTGAAGAAATAAATATACATACAGACAAAACCCTGATCCAGCTCAACAATATCTAAATACTTGAACCAGGATGCTGACGTAATATTTCGTACGCATTCGCGGATGTGTACCTATAGTAGGATGCTTAAAAAACATTAATTTAATAATTTGTGACTTCAAGTAAGCATAAATGTTATTTTGAATTAAATAAATAGATATTGCATGCAAATTGCTCGTATCATTTATTATTGAGATAAAATTGTAAGAATTGCCAATTCTGCTTTTATGGATGACTCATCATATTAGCTGGTATGTAGGGAACTCAGTTTTGTCATTAGTGCTAATACACTTTTTTTATTACAGCACTGTTTTATCTTTTACAATCATCCACTTTACCTTGTGTTGTTTCTTTTCAAACAAATTGTACAAAATATTAATAGGCGTAAATCTACATAGCTTCAGGCTCTTAGAAAACAAGTCTGGATTGGGTTTCTTTCGCCGTATTCTTCTTACGAGTGGTCGTTCAGAAAAGCGTTATTTAATTTTGCATATAAAAAATTAGAGAAACTAACGTTCAAAAAGAGATCATCATCATCATCAGGTCATTTTTAGTCTCCACTGCAGAAGCACGAACCTTTCTGTACTACCGGAGCCATCCATATATTAGCCAGAGCAGTTAGAGCATTTGGCCTACACTCTCCACGATGGCCAGATGGTTTGGTGTGTCTCGGTGTGACGGTTGGTGATGTGTTAAAGCTATGTTACGCTTGTGTTTTCTAAGTCGCCTTCTACGGCAAAAAGATACAGGCATCCTATTTTGAAAAAAAATAAATTACGTATATGACAAATAGGTCACGTCCTCCGGTCTTGCTTAATATCGCTCTAGTTTCCCTTTAAGTACCTATTATGAATCTGACTCGTTAGACACATCTGTTTCAATTTTGCCAAAAAAGAATCTCAACTTTTCGCGCCATTAAATATACGTAACAACGTCTTCTATTCAAAATTTGTACAAATTTTAAAATAATGAGTACCATTGGTCCCATTAGAGATGAATATAAAATATATCGCCAGGGTCAGGCTTTATAGGCTCGCGAAATGCACGCAGTCATTATTACAGTAAATATTTCTCTAAATAAATAAAATCCAACATTACTACACAAAATCACACGCCAATTTCCCAAAAGCATCAAAGAAGCACATTGGTTCGAACGGCCATCATCAAACTGTGACTTGGCGCGTAAAACGTAACTGGTCATGTCCGAAATTGTTTTTATTGTAATGATGTATACTTTTACTGCGCTTGAAGTGTACCAGGCGCGAGGGCGGCCGAAGAAAGTACTGATAACATCAAAGATGGCAAATATGGAGAGGAACCACGAAATTTAGATACGGCAATCCATCCTACCTACCAACTTATAGATGTACTTTTTTACTTTCATATTAACACGTATAAAAACGTTATAATCTCCCTTACTTTATTTTTGTACACATTGTAAAAAGTGTAATATCATTGGTCCATTAGAGATGCATATATATAAATCTAAAATATCAGGCCTCCTTGCTCCTCTTTCGCTTAAGCTCTAAGGCTGGCTGAACGCAAGCATTCATTACAGTAAATATTTATCTAAATAAATAAAATCAATATTACTACACAAAGTCACGCGACAATTTCCCAAAAGCATCAAAGAAACACATTGGTTCGAACGGCCATTATCAAACTGTGACTTGGCGCGTAAAACGTAACTGGTCATGTCCGAAATTGTTTTTATTGTAATGATGTATACTTTTACTGCGCTTGAAGTGTACCAGGCGTGAGGGCGGCCGAAGCAAGTACTGATAACATCAAAGATGGCAAATATGGGAGAGGAATAATAAAGTTTGGATGCGGCAAACTTTTTTCATCGTCTTTGTTAGACTCCACTGCACAGGAGCACGATATTCTCTGTACTACCAGAGCCAGAGCAGTCAGAAGATTTGGCCTTTACTTTGATGAGAGGTCTTTGATTTTTATAAGCTTTGTTTTTCTAAAGGCGCCTTCAACTCCATCCACGGGAAGATTTCAATTGATCCAATTCTACTCTGCCGGGAACCACAAGGTAGGTAATTCCTTTTAATAATTAAAAAAAAATTGCCGATTTCTCTGATTACTGTGGCTAATGTATGGCTCTGGTAGTCAGAGAGGGTCGTGCTCCTGCAGTGGAGACTATACAAGACATGATGATGATGTGGTTCCCAGGAGAAGCAAAAAAAAATATCAACTTACAATGATGATTGAATAAATTACCTCTATTGTGAGTGCCATTGAATCATAGGGTCTCGGGTTGATTCCCGGCCAGGTCATGATAGAAAACGATCTTTTTTGATCTAGGTAGTAAAACATCAATTGGATGATTATTGGATGTTTATGCTTATAAGTATCTATCACAAAATATAGTTCCGTTGAGTTGGTATTCTACGACAGAAGTTCACAACATATTGTGGTATTGCTCTATCTGTGTGATTTGTCCCCATATATTTATTTTTTGTCGGCCAGTGTCAAACCGATTACTGTTGGTTCCCTTCCTCTATGAGAATAGGTATTTTGCATCTATTCGAGATACAAGTGCCTATAGTGGTGATACTGCACTTAGATGTTGGTTGTAGAAAGGAGAATTACAGAGTTTATGCGGTACGATAAATAAATAAAATAATAAGTATATAGGGACATATCACACAAATTGAGCTAGCTAACTAGCCCCACAGTAAGTTGTGAACTTGTGTCGCAGGATACTAACTCAACGATACTATATTTTATAATATATACTTATATAGATAAACGATTCTTAGCTATAGGAGCCTGAACGACACTTTTTTAAATAAAAATCCGAATACTATGTCACTCGGGGGTGTAATAATACTAGCGATACGATACACCCGAATCTATTGAGGCATTTAGAAGTTATTGTGGAATAAATAAACTTGCCATCATCCAAACTTGCATACATGAACTCAAAAACAATACATTTCATTTTTGCAGTCGTGTAAAAATATCTACATCAGAAGAAATAAAAGAATACCACATCCAAAATTATTCTTTCCTTGTGTCCTCAAGAAAAATCGCCTATTGGATATTTCAGTGAATCCTTAAAAGATGGACATCGTTTACAATGGCTCACATCAAAGACTTTCATTATTTTTTTACGGCTGACAAACGCGATTGGCCAGGAGATACTAAATTCATGCATGGCAGCCATTTTGTTATTTTTTGGGAGTCCGTGTAAATGGCAAAATAGGGAAAACTACCAATGTAGGTACTAAGTGAAAAATAACTAGTTAAGTTTTTGTATTTAACTAAAGAAGATTTTGATGGTTTTTATTTCCCTTGCATTCTCCTTGATTGTCAGATAACATGTTGATTGAAGAGGTAAAACACTTGATTATTTTATGAATAATTAAACTCACTTACAACACAATTGTTTTTCAGCTCCGTGGCGCAGCGGTCAACACGCCGGGCTGTGACACGGATGGTCCCGGGTTCGATCCCTGGTCAGTTCAAGATGAAAAACGATCTTCAGATTGACCTGGGTCTTGGATGTATATCAATATATGTATTTGTTATAAAATATAGTACCTCTCGTTGAGTTAGTATCCCATAATACAAAGTCTTACTTAAGAACTTACTTTGGGGCTAACTCAATCTGTGTGATTTGTCCGTATATATTTATATCTATTTATTTTTATTATATAAATAAATAAGATTAGCGCATCTGAATATGATCTTGACATTAAACATCTACTGTTGAAAATAGGTCTTGTCTTCTTTTGGACTGGTCTAGAAAAGGAGTATTTTGTATGTGTATGTGGCCAACACTGGTGTCAGATTTTTCAAGCTGCCTTAAGGCATCTGACATAGCTTAACGACTGCCATCAACGATGACAGCCGGGACCAACGGCTTAACGTGCCTTTCGAAGCACTGAGGAGCTCGAGATATTTTTATTCCACTTGCGGTCACCCATCCAAGTAGGAACTGCACCAGGGGTTGCTTAACATACGTAAGCGCTCATAGAGCTCATACCCACTGGACCATCGGGCTCCTCGAGTAAAGAGTAAAATAGGTCCTCATTGTCTCTTATAGGAGGCTGCAGTAGGCTAAAAAAGTACATAATATTCGATTATACATTTCCTTTTAAAGGTATATGCAACCAAAACCATACAAGAAAGCTATACGCCTTGTAAGGGGATATGCAAACAAAACCATAGACGAAAGCTTGTATCTTCAAACTATACGGAACTCGCATCAAGTCCATCCATTTTTTATTGTTAATAAACACAAGTTGTTTACTTTAATAAGACCGCCCTGCAAAGGCCCGGACGCCAATTTAGATATGTAAGATTTTATTGGACAATAATTTGCCGTTTTTATTGTTTATCACTCAAACTTATCAGAACTAATTTGACTAAAGTATTTGATATCAGTTAGAAAGGGATATGAGTTTGTCGTTTTATGTTTCAGAATTATTTTGAGGTTTTATGTGTGTTTTGTATCACTTGCAGATATCAAATGTGTATCTTATTCCAATTAGGGATTTAAGACATTGAGGCCAAAAATGAACAGTAGAAAAAATCGTTTTGGAATTGACAAGAAATATTTGATGATGAAAATCATATTATAAAGTGTTATAAACAACGTTATCTTGTGAAGTTTTAGTAAAAAATATTATTTTTAAAGATTTGCTTTTATAGTTAATATTTGTACAAATCACTAGCAATTTCATGTCCACCTGCCTTTTTAAATTTGAAAAAAAAGAAACTTTCCAATAGTTTCGAAGTTTATTTAATAATTCAAACAAACAATAAAATCATTCCTCTTTTTAATATTATTATTTATTCTAATCATATAAATATCACAATATATATGTCAATAAAAAAATATGTCAATTAGATATAAATATGTCAATTAGACTCGAAAAGCTGATATTTTTAATATAGTGGCTACTCGTATGATGAAAATTATATAGTACCTTATTTTTTTACTGTATTCACAAAAAGTTAGAAAAAGGGGTCAATAGACGTCACTAGATACAACAAATCACAAACTAATGCGTGAAATATAAACCGTGTTATCAGCCATTGTGGTACAAGTTCTAAAAGTGAGGGTGAAGTTCTTGCAAAGTAGATTTTTTACTTATTTTTGTTAGATATAACGATGACGGGCTCCGTGGCGCAGTGGTTAGCACACAGCCTTCTAAGCGAGAGGGTCTTGTATTTGAGACCTTAACACATTGAATTAAGAACTGATGTTTAAGGTTTTCAAAATGTTTTTGCGATTGTTACACATTTCAGTAAAATTAATTTAGTATGGTTTTATTTAAATTATGTTTAAGGCTTGTGATTTAGAACATACTTTGTTTAAAGTTTTCTTTGAACCACAATTGTTAAATAAATAAAAAATAAAATATCATAAAGGCTGTCCTTATCATAATTGTGCTATTTCATACTTTGACTGCTACTGATGGTCTCCTGATCCTGATATTAACATGCTAACCTGCGACATGATGCGCACTGGGTTAGATTTCGGTCATAAGGAAATCATCATCATCATCAGGTCTTTTATAGTCTTCACTGCAGGAGCACGACCCTCTGCACTACCAGAGTCATGTATTAGCCAGAGCAGTCAAAGGATTTTGCCCACACTCTCCACGCTGGCCATACGGGTTGAAGAGGTCTCTATGATGTTTAATAGCTTCGTTTGGCTTGTGTTTCCTAAGTCGTCTTCTACGACATCCACGGGAAGACTTGGAGTGCTCTTATTTTACTCTGCCGGGAACCTCACGACATAGGCAAATACTTACTTCATATTTCAAAGTTATTATCCTGCATGTTTAGAGATACCCAACGCCCAACGACCCAGGGCTTCAACGCCTTGCAGCTCAGGGTAACCGGGAAAACGCTCAGACGACGCCGAGGATACTTAATACTTTTTTTTGGTACAAGCTTTTGAAATTTTGACCCTATCGTTGTAGAGTCCATCGCCTTCGCCGCTCCCTCGCGCCAAGTTCACATAAGACATTATTTACAGTGAAGGCGGCCGTGTCCAAAAAGCTTAGTTGTGTCAAAAGTTGAGCGTTAAATCATCGGCCACTATCTGGACAGCGCAGGCTGGACATTGGCCACTAGTGTCGGACACGTGTCCATTGTCGCACGGGAAAAATGGTGGCTCAATGTGAAAAAATACGAGATATTTCGCAACAAAACACGGTTAAGAGAAATCTTCGAGTGCCACTTTTCCTATTGGACCAATGCTGGAAACTCGGATTTTTTATTACTTTCCTTTAATAATTGACCAGATGGCTAGACAGTTTTGTATGAAAACGTGGGTTGTTTTTAAATCTTTATATTAAACCCATAGGAAAAGTTTCTTTGAGAGGCTGAGTAACCCCTTTCATTTTAGGGTCAATTTACTCGCTTAATAGTGATAAATATAGTATATTATAAATAAAATACCTATTTATCCAAACAAAAGTCCCTAGTGAATTATTAAACAATTCAGATACATTATAGAACAACAAAAAAACTCAACTTCAACCGCAATTATATCACTACTCAGTGTCATTACTCTTCCCCAGGAGAACTGCTCCTATGACACTAAGGTCGCGTGCAATGCCGCATACAACGCTGCGTTTCCCACGGTATACGCTTAGGGTATACGTCTCTCATCATATCTCAAACAAACTTACGTCTCTCCGTGAACCGCCTTATATTTTGCAGTATCTTTGAGATTTTGACAGCACGTACCGCTGAACGCACCGCACGACGCGCCACCACTTTAAAAAATAAAAAGAAGTAAGTTTTATACTTCTAAGATAAAATAATAAAAAAAAGAAACAATAAAATGATTAGCGTTAACCTGTCCTAAAAATTTTGTTATAAAGCGGAAAACGAAACAAAACTTACTTTAATTATTAATATTAACAGGACCTGGGCCGAACCTTTTATTTATTTCCGCTGACATTTCTATGGAGTGGTCGCAGCGAGACCACGATGTATGGATGTATCTATAAATACGAATTTGAAGCGAAAGTTTAAAAAAGAATAAAAATTACTCTGACCGACAATGGAAACAGCCCCGAGCTAAGTGATCCGGCATAAAATGAAATATGATGACACTTTTACACATTACAATACGAATTTTCCGTGTAAATGAAAAAAACAGCACTCATCCGCAGCGGTGGCGAAAATTCTTTTATTTATTGCGCGATTGCCCACAATCATGACGGTATTTTGCTAAAAGGCGAATAGTTTATATAAACTCTTGTGTTATTGAGGTTCCTGAAACTCTTTGGGTGCTGTCAAGGGGGACTGGTCTGCTCGGCCTCTTTGAGACTACTTTAAGTATCATATGTTGTTTATTATCTTTGCACACTCGATCGTTAACATAAACATGTTCCAAAAATAATAAATCTATGTATATTGAAATTGTAACATGAAAACAGAAAAAGGAAAGAAAAAGACAATAAGGAATAAATATTCGTAATCATAAAAAGCCCTTCAGGCGAGTAGGCGACCAAAACTGTTGATAAGAGTTTCTTTCGGCGTTTCTTCTCTGCAGTGGTCGGTTCCGAAACGCTAGTAGTCTGTAGCTTTTGAACAATTAATAAATACATATATCTAATGAGATAATTTTAAATATGATATGACGTGAAAAAGTGCCTGCAAAGGCCTATTTTCTAAATAAACGTTTTGATTTTGATTGATTTTTTACTTTGAAAGTAAGTTTTTTTTTTATGGCATAGGACGGCAAACGAGCAAGCGGGTCACCTGATGGTAAGTGATCAGCGCTGCCCATGGACTAATGTAACATCAGGGGTGTGACATAAGCGTTCCCGGCCTTTTGTTTTTTCCTCCCCAGCTTATCTACGGGAGGGGATGGGCCTCCGGCTCTCTCACTCACCGAACGAAACATAGAACCGGTAACTGTGGCGCAGCGGTTACCACGCCAGCTTGCGACACGGGGGTCCCGAGTTCGAACCCCGGTCAGGTAATGATGGAAAACGATCTTTTTCAGATTGACCTGGGTCTTGGATATTTATCTATATATGTATTTGTTATAAAATATAGTATCGTTGAGTTAGTATCCCATAACACAAGTCTTTCTTAAGAACTTACTTTGGGGCTAGCTCAATCTGTGTGATTTGTCCGTATATTTATATATATTTAAAAAAAAACCGGCCAAGTGTGAGTCAAACTCGCGCAATGAGGGTTCCGTACAATATGCTTCGTGAACACACACTCAATGTGCAAAAAATGTTTTATTCAATTGACTAGCGCCATCTAGTAGTGTTTTAGTGAACTATTTCCCTAGATGAACTTATTATTGTGAGTTTACCACTTAATTTTCAAGTGATAGAATTCTTATTATTTTTCCTGTAATCTTCAGGGAATGAACTATATTTTGTAATTTTTTCAAAATTTTCGGCCCAGTAGTTACGGAGATCAGGGGGGGCAATGGTCAAATTTTGCCTTCTTTCGTGAATAAAATCAAAAGTATTGATTTTACCCGAACAAAAAAAAATATTTTTTAGATCCTCATAATGAGCCCTTTCATTTGATATATGACACAGTAAGGTTTGCAAAACTTTTTTTTTTAATTTTGTAATTGGGCCCCCCAAAATAACCCTTATTTCAAAAAAATCTTTATTTACTTTGCACATCCGTGTTTGGGTCATAGAATTACACTATCTTACCAAATTTCATCTAATTTGGTTCAGTAGATTCGGAGAAAATCGGCTGTGACAGACGGACGGACGGACAGACAGACGCTCGAGTGATCCTATAAGGGTTCCGTTTTTCAACTTTTGTACGGAACCCTAAAAAATAGAAAAGCTTCTACTCTAACGTCGATTTTCTGTGAGAGTGTGTACTGTGTACTTCCCCGGACGAGCCGGCCCATTCACGCTACTAGCGAAAGTGATTTTCGCCGGTAGCGTGGCCCTACCACAACTAAAACACGCTTTTTACATATCTGCCTAAAAATAAAGTGAATACCTATGTTAAGTCAAAAGAGGAGAAAAGAGTGAGTTTTCTTTAGGAAGTCGTAATTTTGAAATTGTGCAGTATATTGAATTTTTGGTAATATTGCGCGATTGCCCACAGTCATTGCGGTATTTTGCTAAAAGGCGAATAGTTATTGTATCAACTCCTGTCTTGTTGAGGTTTCTGAGACTACTAGGAAGTTAGTTTTTAAGTTCTAGGCCTCTTAGTGAAACCAGCTATGTTTTAAGTCACTATGAGAAAAGAGTCAAGAGTTTTCTTTGGAACGTCTTTATTTTGAAATTGAGCAGTGTTTTGAATTTTTAGTCATATGACGCGATTGCCCACAATCGTGACGGTATTTTGCTAAAAGACGAAAAGTTTATTTTATTAATTCTTATGTTGTGGGAGTTTCTGAGAAAGTTCTAACTAAATAGTATCTTTTTACACAACTGTTTATAAAGCAGTGAATATGCTTTAGTCAAAAGTAAAACCAAAATTCAAGAATTTTTATCTAAAACTAGGAATTTTCCTGTGACTTCGTCGACGAAGGCATAAAAGACAAAGGGATTGATTTTTTTTAAAGTCGTGTGTGTAAGATTACACACGTCTAGCGTAAGTTATCAAAATATTTCCCACATATCTTCAAAGAATGCCTAAACTTCAGACTATTAAAAATGTTCAAATTCAATTTAAGATAGAGACTTTTAAATAACATTTGTCTGTGTATCCAGTGACCCTGTCTACGCTTCGTAAGTGCAAGTGCAGAGAAACCAGCAACGTACTACACTGCAGAATTTACTCCAAGCCACGTCAACTAAAACAACAAAGGAATTCCAGAAGAATCACTCGTTCGCCGTTTGTACGTCAAGACGTACTAAAGAGATTAAAAGCACATGTATAGATCTGCGGTCTCTTGATTGTATGTAAATGAAACTTCTAAGTCAATGTAATCAAAAGATTAACGTGGTAAAATGAATTTGCTCTAAATTGCGAGATATAAATCTATAGCGTCACAGAGCAAGGAATGTCTTGTCGCTAGCGCGCGAGCCGAACGAGTCCCCTACGTGTGTTGTATAGGGTTCTTTCATTGATCTACGATCTCGTAAAATCATGAAGTTAAAAAAAATGAGAAAAAGAAAATATTTATATTTGTTTTGAAGCCTCCTCGACACGACATTCGCGAGCAGTTGTCTGTTTTGTTTTTCCCAAATTAAATTTTTATTTTAAAAATTACTCTTCAATATGTAACCTTACATCTACGACGATTTACTAAAGTTACCATATTATATTATATACTAGAGTGGATTCACAACTTGCAAAGGTGGAGTCTCCGATCAAACTAGAATAAAAGTTTTCTATTGGTAAGTATATCTGCAATTAAACTAGTACTCACATACACGGTCCATCATAACTAAGATCATAAAATGAGAAGGCTGCACCCAATTTCATAAAACACACGTGCCTTAGGCCTGCGGTATTATTCTGTAGAATTTTTTTTACGCATAATTAAAATCAAAAAGAAAATCATACGGCTGGTTTTTTTATCTGAGTTTATTAGATGAGATTGTATTTTGAATGTGTAACAAAACATTGGTGGTTAGATTATTTAAGCTACCTAACAAATACGGACAAATCACACAGATTGAGCTAGGCCCTAAGTAACTTCGAGACTTGTGTTATGGGATATTTATTGTAGTCAAATATTTTGACAGAAAAGTTCATTTTCGCTCGCGAAAAGTATCCGAAAGATTCAGAATAGCCGCCGATTGGCTCCCTGTAATTGGGTGCGTCTGTATTTTATAATTACCGCGGCGATAAATTACGGTAATATCATTAACCCGCAGTAACAGGTTATCAGCTCGCGGTAAATTGAAATATACCGACCGTTTTTGATTACTGTGACTGTTTTTCGCGAAATTATAATATATAGGCAATGGCACTATCCATTTCTAATAATAAAAAATATTTATAAAATAGTAACTAGTTACAGTTTCTTTTTTTACACCGTTCCTTCTAAATGCCTTAACCAACGTATTTGGACAAATGGAGTATCAACAGAGTTACACACTTTCAAGTAACACAGGCTTTAACATAGCAAATGTGTTTCTTTTCTTTTTGATTATGAATTAACAACTTTAGAGTTCTGTGTTCGAGAACGATCTTATGATTATTCTCGCATAGGGAAAATACTCGTAAAATTGAGAATAGCCACCGATCGGATCCCTGTAATTGGGTGCGTCTGTATTTTATAATTACCGCGGCGATAAATTACGGTAATATCATTAACCCGCAGTAACAGGTTATCAGCTCGCGGGAAATTGAAATATACCTACCGTTTTTTATTACTACAGCTGTTTTTCCTGAATCGCAATAAATAAGCATTTTGCTATATAATTTATTAAAAAATAAACAATGAGCTCTATGAATCAATCGATTAGCTTAGAGATCACGTCTTAATAATCGTCGAGCTCCGTGGCGCAGCGGTCAACACGCTAGCCTGCGACACGGGGGTCCCGGGTTCGATCCCCGGTCAGGTCAAGATGGAAAAAGATCTTTTTCATATTGACCTGGGTCTTGGATGTTTATCTATATAAGTATATATTATAAAATATAGTATCGTTGAGTTAGTATCCTGCGACACAAGTTCACAACTTACTGTGGGGCTAGCTCAATTTGTGTGATATGTCCCTATATATTTATTTATTTATTTTTTATCTTCTTATTTTAAGAGCCAGACTCTCGTCGGTTCCAAATTTCCTAAATCCTCGGCTACTTGTTTTATTTCCTAAATAGCAATTTTCCTGTGAATTTGTCCGTGTACATTATAGCCTATGTCACTCGCAGATTAATTAGCGTTTTTTATATAGACACGAGGCAAAGCAGAAAGCTAATAATAAACCGATTACTAGAATATTAGCTAGCTGAGAACGAGCATCATACAACGGTTTTCATTTGCGATTACCATGAAATAAATTGAGCAAAAAAAGGTATAGTCCATAATATTCGATGTAATAAGGACTGTGTTAATCTTCTTTCTTCTTGCTACAGATGTAGAAAGAAGAAACCTGCTGTGGGACCCGCAACCTTGGCAATGTCATCGCTCTAACGACCCAGCGGTTTCCCTCGGTTTCTGAGTCCCGTCCTAGGTCTCTAGTCTAGCAACTTTGGTCCCATCTTCCATCCTCCCTACGGCTTATGTGACCTGCCCATTTCCACTTAAGTGAGGTTACTCTTTGTGCTATGTCCGTCACCATTGTGCGTCTCCTGATTTCGGTGTTCCTAGTATGATCTCTAACAATGATTAATAAGGACTGTATTATTAGCAAATGTATATTTTAAAACAACCTTTTGGTTAAATATAGTTACTTGTCCCTTACCTATTTCCAATAGTCAACATTGTATAGAACACCGGTGTCCTTAATAACCCATTATCTATCCCCATTCATCTTTACGATATTTTGCACGAGTTTTACTGCAAAAAGTTCAGCCGGCAAAGCTACATTGTAGTCAATGTACAGAATAATGTCAGTTTGATTAGGATATATGTAAGTAATTATAATATTTTGTAACGCAAATTGAGCAAAATGTGCACATGCTGTGCACATAGAAATATCTTGAATTTTTTAACTGCTATCACAAAATACTAATCACAGAAGAAAAACTTTTTTAAATGGACTTTATAGTAAGCTTTTGCCACTTCATCGGGCTTTGAGCTGTGGGCCGAGTCACGAGCCAACCAAAGGGCTCTTTGAGCGATCTTGAGCTTTCTTATGAGGCCTATAGAGTACATTTGTACGCACATCATAATCATCATCACGTCCCTGTTTAGTCTCCACTGCAAGAGCACGCACATCTCTGTACTACCTAAGCCATATATTAACCAGAGTAGACAAAGGATTTGGCTTATACTCTCCACGCATCCCTGACGGGTTGGAGAGGTCTCTTTGACGTTAATAAGCTTTATTTAGCTTGTGTTTTCTTAGCCTTCCACGACATAGAGGTAAGTATGCACGTTAGTGCCTAAAATCGTTCAGCGATGGCGACCCTGATTGTTACCTTACACATTGGCGTGTGATGCCATGTGATTCCCGGCAGGTAGTAGAGCAGGTAATAAATAGGACCACTCCAAGTCTTCCGGTGGATGTCGTAGAAGGCAAGTTAGGGAACTCAAGCTAAACAAAGTCCTCTAACAGCACTAGCTATTATGTCGCTCTGGTAGTACAAAAACGTTCTGGCTCCTGCAGTGGAGACTAAAAAGACCTGATGATGATGATGATGACATTGGCATGTGAACGAATATCAAGTATGGTTAGTAGTATTGTAAGACATTAATTTTACTTCACTTGTATGAAGCGCCATACATGTGCTTTATATAATTATTAACCAGTATACATTTCTGGTAGTAACCAGATGTTGATTTACTTTCCAAGTATCAGAGCATTGGTTATTTCCTTGTCGATGCATTACCCTTATACATAAAAATACTGCCAGCTTTTGGATATACTACCGTGTTTAGTATCTTGCAGGTCATTTATTACTGAATATACTATTTTATTGTTTTTTTTTTATTTAAATGAGTAAGTTTGAATTCATGTAAGTAATGAAAATATATTAAAATTAAAAATAAAATTTTTGAATTATATTTTCACGATTGTTAGGTACACATTTAAATAAAATTATTTTAATACGGTTTTTAATAATGTAATAAACGCGATAAAAACCGTATTAAAATAATTTTATTTAAAAAATTTTGAAATTTAATTTTTATATCATATTGTATACCGCCGTGTGGTTCCCGGCAGAGTAGAATAGGACCACTCCAAGTCATCCCGTGGATGTCGTAGAAGGCGACTAAGGACACACTTCTTCTTCAGAAGAAGAAGAAGGACACACAAGCTTATAAACATCAAAGAGACCTCTCCAACCCGTCTGGCCAGCGTGGAGAGTGTAGGCCAAATCCTCTGACTGCTCAGGCTAATATATGGCTCTTGTAGTTCAGAGAGGGTCATGCTCCTGCAGTGGAGACTTAAAAAGACCTGATGATGATGATGATCATATTGTATGCACTAAAGAGAAAGATGCTACTAAGTGAAATATTTAATTCAATATTGTCAGACCTTTTATTTATGAATTCTCCCAACCGCGTGGATCCAAATCGTTGACTCGTCTTATAATAGCCACAGACAAACATACAAACACGCAGATTGATGTCCTAAGCCGCTGATGTATGGGAGTCATCCATTTGTCTGGATTTCGACTAATATTAGAGAGGAATTTATGTGAAATGTAAATGCGATCTATTTTGATTTTTACTAGACTCTCGTAAGAGGAGTTAAAATAATATTCGAGCACCGTGGCGCAGTGGTTAGCACGTCAGCCTGCGACTCGGGTGGACCTGGGTTCGATTCCCAGCCAGGTCATGATGGATCATTTTCAGATTGGCCTGGATCTAGGATGTTTATTGCCATAGCAATATTAGAAATCTCGGTGTCATAACGAAAGTTTTAGGTAACATTTTATTCAAATGCGTGTTTAGGCCTAATCACGTTACATACGACGTCCCGCCTGTGGGCGTGAGTGATAGTAATTCTCATCTGTGGCCGTTATTGTCACAACAGCATCGAAAACAACTTTAGTTATGACAATACGTCAAGCGGCGGTGCAAAAAGTGTCATTTTATAAATTTTGGGAATGGTTTTTGTCCGTGAATGTGTTAAGAGGGTATACTAGCAGTGCGTTTTCCATACAAATGTATTTCTCTATTTTCTTGCTGAAAACTGCTTATAGAGGCACAATTCTTTTTACATAAAATCTATTACTAAAATAGGTATGTCCCTATGTTTTATTTTCTTCTAAAAACCTGTTTAAAAGAAAAATTTTTTTTACAAAAACCGTTTTTTTTTGAAAAAATAAAAAATAGGGGCATTCCTATTTTAGTACTAGATTTTATGAAAAAATAATTGTGGCTCTAAAATCAGTTTTCAGCGAGAAAATAGAGAAATACATTTGTATGGAAACCATATTGAAAAAACACTGCTAGTATACGCTCTTAAGAAGCGATCGTGAGGTCATGGACCAAATAAAAAAATAACGATAGCGCGTGCTACGGTAGACACAGCGCCATCTATTGGTAGACTGGGGAACTACATAAATGTACTTAATTTTGATGTTGATACCTCGATAGCAATATTTTCTTTCTATTTTCTTTTCTTCACGATTATGGCTTTTATCGTTTGAAATTTATAAACCTTTATTCAAAGACCATCTAGTCATAACTTAATTTGTAGTAAAGAAACAAGATGTGAAATTCGTTTCATGAATTTTGTTTGTATAACACAAACAGATAAAATTCCAGGAGTCATGAATCGCGTATAATATAGCTAACTTAATTAAAATAATAACACTTAAAGTCAAAATCAAATTTGCGATTTAAAGCAGGGAATCTCGTGATAAATATACAAAAAGTGTCGTAAAGCTGTCTATCGCGCGTTTAAAAATCAGAGATATGTAAAGGCACTGCGATCCCGTTCGGTTTATTTTATACGGGAATCATGAGGCAAGGGCCAGGCTAACATAGTGTGGCGACGACTTTACTGCAGTTAAAAATTTGAGATATGTAAAAAGCACTGCGATCGTGATCAGTTTAGTGAAGCCTTAGGCAGCTTGAAAAATCTGACGTTAGTGTTGGCCACTTATAAACACGAAAAACATGAAACAATAAGTTTATTTAACATGAGTCATGAGGGGCGGAGGGCAGGGCTAAGTAGGTATGGCGTCTTAACTTCATTAGAAAAAAAATATACGTTTTATTTATAAAATATTAATATTATACAGTAATCATGATCATCAATACAAAGATTCAAGGATTTAGGACGTTAAAAATCCCTTAGGAAGGTATACTCATCGATATTTTGGTTCTAGGTTTGATTCAATAAGACGATATGATGACGGAATTTTAATAATGAACACGTATAATGAACCAACGATGTACTTTACTATTAATAATACTGGTTGTTAAAAATATGCAAAAGAAAATATCTGTATGCCTTTTAAGAGCATTTGTTTTTTATGTAATACACAAAGTTGCAATTTATTAAAATACGTAACAACGGGTTACTCACGTAAATAGTCAGCTACTGGCCGACATGTTTCAACCTCATCCGGAGGTCTTCCTCAGGGCGAATGTGAATTGAGACCCGCGCACGGTGTCGTGACGACACCGTGCGCGGGTCGGCCAGTAGCTGACTATTTACGTGAGTAACCCGTTGTTACGTATTTTAATAATGTCTTTATCTCACGTTAGTTTTAATCAAAAAGTTGCAATTTGTTATACTGCAGCTTTTCTAGTCGTTGCCGCTTTTTAAATAACATTTTATTGAATAAACATAATTAGCAAAATTTTCTTATCAAAATTTGCATTGTCCATTGCACACTTAAATTATTCTTTGGGAAATTCGTATTGTAGTCCGTTGCCACTCTATTGTATCCTCTTATAAAACCTTATAAAAGCTACTAAATAGTAATGTTTATTTGGTACTAAATGTCTCTCGAGTTAAAAAAATGACAATAAATATATCAAAATATCGTTTTTTGTTACATTTTGATCCGTCAGTTCGTAATGTACTTTCAGATCGTAATTTAAAATTCGATTTGAAGTTACTTTGAGTTTACTTTTTAGATTTTTTTTTTGTTGAAAACAAATTTATTAAGATACATCAACAGTGTCTATATACAACATACTTAAACTAAAACTAAAACTAACTAAAATTAAAAAAGTAATAATTAAAGCTGAAATTAACAATAATTTCTATTAACAAAAAAAAAACTATAGATAAAAAATGTCCCGCAAATCACTGCCCTGCGGAAGTGTTCCCAGAAGGCTGGCAGCATTGCCACGTTGTATGGCAATGCTTATTCTTTGTGCAAAGAAATTGCCAGCCCTCTGGTCATTGGACACCTCTACCAGCCTTTGGCTCACAAACTTGAAGAGCTTGTGAGCTGAAGGCCCCCACGGCCCCAACGTTTCCACCCCGAACGGCTCAAATATGTAGCCATCGCCGAGGCAGGCATATTTGCGCCGCTTGAGGGTCTCGGCGGCCGCTGCAGCCTCACCAGCCTTGGAACTCGTACCCTGGAGGTGAGAAGATGCGACAGTGTCGACACATGTAGCGTCCCACACTAATGGTCTTCCCTGCCTCCAAGGCACAAGTGTCTTTTTAGATTAAATTACTCATGAATAATATTTCCTATCTTTTTTGATAGTATTTTACAGACAGCCTTTTATATTTCCAATTCTGTGAATTCATCTAGATAGGGTAAAGTAAAATAACAATTAAAATATGTGGATCGAACTTCTACTGTTCGTTAAAGGCCATAAAGGAAATCATTGTGGCGAGCTCCGTGGCGCAGCGGTCAACACGCCTGCCTGCGACACGGATGGTCCCGGGTTCGATCCCCGGTCAGGTCAAGATGGAAAATGATCTTTTTCAGATTGACCTGGGTCTTGGATGTTTATCTATATATGTATTTGTTATAAAATATAGTATCGTTGAGTTAGTATCCCATAACACAAGTCTTGCTTAAGAACTTACTTTGGGGCCAGCTCAATCTGTGTGATTTGTCCGTATATATTATATTTTATATTGTTAATAGGCTCAGCTAGTAGCAAGTTATGTGTAACATTGTTTTAGAGTTTTCAGTGATTTTTCAAATGTTTGTTTGACTGCAAACAAGCAGACGAGCCATCTGATGGAAATTGGTTTCTGTCGCCCATGGACATCTGCAATACCAGAGGAGTTTCTGTTATAGTAGCAAGTTTATAATTATTGTTTATATCGCTTGTGACGAGGAGCCCGATGGTCCAGTGGGTGTGAGCTCTATGAGCGCTTACGTATGTTAAGCAACCCCTGGTGCAGTCCCTACTTGGATGGGTGACCGCAAGTGGCATAAAAATATCTCGAGCTCCTCCGTGCTTCGGAAGGCACGTTAAGCCGTTGGTCCCGGCTGTCACTGTTGATGGCAGTCGTTAAGCTATGTCAGATGCCTTAAGGCAGCTTGAAAAATCTGACACCAGTGTTGGCCACTTACACATACGAAAAACAAAAACAATCGCTTGTGATATTAATAATACAAATGAAAAACTTATTTCATATCTTGTATTCTTTTGGTATTTAGTCAGTCTATCCCGTTAGGCACCCAAGTCATTTTTTAGGAGACAAGGACTTCTATCTCTAAGGGAGCTTTTTCATATTTTATGTTCGAACAGGTCATGTCACCCACTTGTGTTCTATACCTCAGGAAAAAAATCAGTTTGTGAGGTCCCACGTCTCCCAGCTCTGATAACGCGAGTCTTACATTAAATAAATGAGCCAACACTATAGTGTTGGGTCAGCAGACAGTAACGCTTTAGTTTAGGTCATATCTTTGCTTTAAGGCTAGGTGATAGTCAAGAGTAAACCCATTTTGTCGAGCTCCGTGGCGCAGCGGTCAACACGCCAGCCTGCGACACGGGGGTCCCGGGTTCGATCCCCGGTCAGGTCAAGATGGAAAAAGATATTTTTCATATTGACCTGGGTCTTGGATGTTTATCTATATAAGTATATATTATAAAATATAGTATCGTTGAGTTAGTATCCAGCGACACAAGTTCACAACTTACTGTGGGGCTAGCAATAATTCTCTGACTGAGGTCGTAGGAGTCAAAGAAGAGATAGAGTGTGTCAAATAATGAGGAAGGGCTAAAACGAACGAAGTCTATAGAATAATATTCTTTTCTACGAGTGCATGTATAATGGGACATAAAATCTATTATTCTCCATCCAAAAATAACTTAGACAATAAAAAGATGTCGTGGCCCGTCCCATTTACCTCTCAACGAAATCAATCAAGCGGCTCATCTAACCGCCTTTTTACGTATTAACCGCATAAATTAGGGAGAAGCTAAATATTTAACTGACTTGTATACGACGAGCGCCTCCTAAATGTAACGCATAAATTCGGCCAAGTAAAAAGTCGTCAACCGACCGACGTAAGAATAGGGTGGACAAGATTGGGCATTTTTAACATGTTTCTTTAAATATTTTTTTACGTATGAGAGACAACATCGGTATTTCTTTTTTGGATAAGCTTTTATTTCGAACTCAGAATATTTTATCTGATTACAGAGCTATTCAGCTTTTAAGAGTTCCTCATCATCAGACCAGTTTGTTAACAGCATTTGATGCCTGTGTCACCTAAACACCTAACAAACATACTAAGGTATGCAAATTTACAAATTAATTGGACACCAAAACTTTGGTTAATCGAAAAATTGCATTGGGTTTGATTTTACAGCCTAGCCTTATCTAGGGTATTATAATAAAACTTTATAAACCTACGTCAAAGCATGCCCTTTCCTAGAGACGCGAGCAAAGCGTCTCAGCTTACGCTTGAAGAAAAAAATGTATGTCTGTGTGTTGTTCTTCTCTGCTGGCTAAATTTCACAGCTAATTCTCATGATATTCTGTATGTACGTTTAAAAAGTCCCTAGAATTGCCTTATTTTTGATTTTATTAATCAAAATCGCTGATTCTTGTCCTAAGAATCCCGAGGTCTACCTTCAGCATACCTCACAGAGCCAGTTTCTAATGCCTAACCTTGTTTTTGTACAACTTCAAAATAATCCACAATTCTATTGCACAACCTATATGTAAAAGAATGCGCCCATCCACCCTAACCTCACCCCTGCCATTAAACGCAATAGTTACGGTAACAAAATTTATTGTTTTTCATCTTTGAAATCTTAGCGGAGTCAAGTTGTATAAATCATGCGTTAATGCCCGCGCATTATACAAATTCAAATTTATAACCCGATAAAATTACAGAATGGCCGATGGGGTGGCGCACCCGAGGGGTGTCATTACCCCCAACTAAATGTTGTGTTTTCATTAGCTGGCTGTAATTTTGTAATGCGAATTTGCAGGCATTGGTCTGCTTTTTTGATTGCTGTTTTTGATAATAGTCAGGTCACAGGGCCAGACTAGGAGATCATAGGCTTTCAATGCAGCTGTAATAATTCTTTGATGTAATTAATAAAAGAATTACCTAGCGTTCCGTGTGAGTTATAAAAGGCCTTAATAGCACAGACAATAAACAATTGTGTTTTTCTATTCCTTCGAAAGTTTCTCGGATAGCAACCATGTACCGGCAAAAGTAGCGTTGGACACCCACAGACCAGCCTTATTTACTAACTCAGATGACAAGTGTCGATGCCTATCAATCTAGGATATGCTGTTCCAATGCGGTTTTTGTATTTCAAATGAAAAGTTCGAGCAAGCAAAACCCGCATTGCAATTGTAAATTCTAGATTGATAGGCATCGACACCTGTCATCCGAGTTAGTCAATAGGGGGCAGGTGATCGGACGAAGACGAAGGACGTAACGTCCGACCGGTCATCTTAGAAATCCATAGGAGACGCATATATCAAGCAATAGACTTCTTGCGGCTGAAATGATGAACGATGAATAGAGTTAACCAACATATCTTATCATATTGACGAGCTCCGTGGCGCAGCGGTCAACACGCCAGGCTGCGACACGGATGGTCCCGGGTTCGATCCCCGGCCAGGTCAAGATGAAAAACGATCTTTTTCAGACTGACCTGGGTCTTGGATGTTTATCTATATTATGTATTTGTTATAAAATATAGTATCGTTGAGTTAGTATCCCATAACACAAGTCTTTCTTAAGAACTTACTTTGGGGCTAGCTCAATCTGTGTGATTTGTCCGTATATATTTATTTATATTTATACTAAAAAGTATTACCTTAAAGCTATCCTGGCAAAAATACCTATATTAGAATAATATATTCATAATGGCCTCATAAGAAATATCAGAATAAACATTAAAACAAATGGCTTTACTGAACAAAATATTCCTAACTACGAATCACATTTTAATCAAAAACGTATAATGACGTCGCCTCTCCACAGGAAACGATAACTTTATGTGAAGGCAGATTTACATGAGATTAGTACCCAAGAAACGAAGTGAGTTTTCTAAAACGAAAAGGTATTAAATAAATAAATATATACGGACAAATCACACAGATTGAGCTAGCCCCAAACAAAGCAAGTTCGAGACTTGTGTTATGGGATACTAACTCCACGATACTATATTTTATAATAGATTACTTATATAGATAAACATTCAAGACCCGGGTCAATCTGAAAAAGATCATTTTCCATCTTGACCTGTCCGGGGATCGAACCCGGGACCTCCGTGTCGCAGGCAGGCGTGTTGACCGCTGCGCCACGGAGCTCGACGAGCTATTATTTGCTAGTGAATTGATATAATAGAAAAGAAGTTGTTGAAAAGTAAGTCACATTTATGTACAGTGTACAAATAAAATAAATAAGATTACAACCACCAACATCGCACTCGGTTACTAACCGCATTGCCTATTGATGTGATTCCTTTCGCCCTTAACTGGCTTTTACGGTCTGTGCAGGAAGAAAAGCAGCTGGTATGTTCTCCTCATCCTCCTCCTCCTCCTCATCAGGTCTTTATTAGTCTCCACTGCAGGAGCACGACCCTCTCTGTACTGCCAGAGCAGATAGAGGATATGGCCTACACTCTCCACGCTGGCCAGACGGATTGGAGAGGTATCTTTGATGTTTATAAGCTTTGTTTAGCTTTAGTTTCCTAAGTCACCTTTTACGACATCCACGGGAAGATTTGGCGTGGTCCTATTCTTCTCTGCCGGGAACCACACGGCACTACTGGTATGTTCTATGTTTTTTTTTTTCTCTCAAACCAGCATTAAAAAGTTATCAGTTTTGATCTTCGAGCAACACGGAAGGGAGTAGCCATACGCTGCATTCCCCTCTGTCAAGGTACAAGCCAAAATTAGGCATATGCATGTCTATGTGTTAGTTGTGTGTGACTCATCTGTACACAAATTATTATTTTTTTTTATGTCATTTTTTGTGACAATGTCATAATTACTATCAAGTGACAGTTTAAGTTTTGTATGTAGGTGTGCGGAACTAAACTTGTGTGCACATTTTCCCCCCGCAAAAAACGCCAGAAAAATTGTCATAGTAAATTGTCGCTTTGCCCACTCCCTTCGTCCGGTACGGAGGCCGTGTTGCTCGAAGGTTTTGATTCATTCAGATTTTCAAATGTCAAACTCCTTTCAAATATTTCTATTAGCGGTTAATCGAATGATCAAATTGCTTTATCCTCTATTGTCTCTGTCAAGACAAAGGAATCAATTGGAGATGGTTTTTGAGTTTTCACACTTTTGGTTTTCTGATCCGTTAATTTTTTAAAGATTAATCTTTATTACACTTATTATATTAAGTAAATAAAATACTTATAGGAAAAATTCCACGCGGGCAGTAATTAAATTTTTTCCGTATCTTATTTTCTTTGTGTATTAAGATTATAATTATAAGAACAGTCCTCATTGTAAATGCATAAAAACACCTATAATATTAATTTTTAAGGTTTGCTGTACAAAGGTTTCCAACTACTAAGCCTTTAGCCGTCTAGCAGTCCCTTATTCTGTCTTTCAGTCTATGCATCTCAACCGCAAGCAGAAAATTGCAACTGCCATTATTTAATGGCAAAATATAAACGTGATATACCTAGCTATGAAATAATCTTTTGCCGATATAACAGTATGGAATTTAAAAAAAAACATTCAGGCGGGGATTCTGAGAATAATGTATTTTTAGGGCTCCGTAGAAATTTGTGAAAAAACGGAATACTTATAGAATGATGACTCGTTTTTTTTTGTTAAAATGGTATGGAACCCATCGAGTTAGTCTGAATTGCACTTGGGTGGGTATTATTGTTTTTCTAATTTGTGCTAATTTTGAATGATGTTCTTTCTTTTTCACAGTTGATTGGTTTGAGGAAGTTGAGATTAATTAGTCGAATCGTGCGTGACAGTTAATTGTGTTACTTAACTTATTCTAAAACATTATCTAAGGTGAATGTATACTTGGTACAAGCAACGAAAGTATGCCAGAAAAAATTACAATGTAATCACAGTCCGAATCAAAGTTTATGGTGGCATGGAACATCGCGCGAGTCGATGCGCAGTACACAATATTAGGTTCGTCGGGGCACGCGCGGGGAGGCGGGACGCGTAATGTGAAACTCGCAGTAACTAATATCTGAGCTGCCATAATTTCTTCCCTTAAATACAATTTTTTAGGCCTGTTCGTGACAAATTTTGATTCGGCCTTAGTTAAGCCGGAGTTACACTAAGCCCTGATAATGATCTAAGGCGACATTTAGTGTGACTGCTTGCCGCATTGCCATTTGACATGGTCTTCACGTTGTCCTTCATTCCTTTGTTCGACTTTTACGATCTGACCGGAAAAAGAAGCACCAAGTATATTCTTAGTTTATACTTTTTTCACAGACCTGCAAGGATAGATGTTCTACCGTATCCATCCTTAAACATTATGTCAAAACCCTCTCCGATCATTAAAATGGCTACTCAGCTTCTCAATATTAACAATTTATTCTTATGGAACTGTGCTGCAATTAAAAAAAAATGAAATTGCTGAACACTTTTGTATGACGATGTAACTTTTTAAAAGGACTGAATTGCTCCTTTAATAATCGGTCATGGTTTCAATAACATACTGAATGCACGCTGTCATAACAGTGAACCCCGGGCTCAGCTGGGATGCAACCAGGAACACACTTAAATGAGGAAAATAATCACTTAATTTATTAGTAATTTTAAGACTGGGCAAATTGAAACAGAATAAAAAAAGGTAAGAGTTATTAATATGAATTTTACTTATATGGACTATTATTGCTTTTTAAAATATCATGTGTAGGTAATATAAAATATCATAAATATTCTTGATTAAGATATTATGTGCTCCGAGGCGCAGCGGCCAACACGCCTGCCTGTGACGTCCCGGGTTCGATCCTCGGTCAGGTCAAGATGGAAAATAATCTTTTTCAGATTGACCTGGGCTCTTGGATGTTTATCTATATATGTATTTGTTATAAAATATTGTATCGTTGAGTTAGTATCGCATAACACAAGTCTTACTTAAGAACTTACTTTGGGGCTAACTCAATCTGTGTGATTTGTCCGTATATATTTATTTATTTATTATTTATATAGTATGTCATAGTATTTAAGTTTTCCAAAAAACATTTCAACAAGGTA
This sequence comes from Rhodophaea formosa, assembly GCA_963082605.1. NCBI lineage: Eukaryota > Metazoa > Arthropoda > Insecta > Lepidoptera > Pyralidae > Rhodophaea > Rhodophaea formosa. The sequence continues at coordinate 22,668,447 of OY720209.1, forward strand.
CTAATAAAAATTTGTTTGCACGTAAGTACAAATAGTACGAATTTTAATAGTATATTAAAGTTAGCTTACATAATGTGTGTGTGTGTGTGTGTGTACGTGTGAAACTAAAAAAATATGAGAAAAAAATATCAAACAATATTTCTTGCTCCTAAAAATGTCTATTACGAGTATATTGGCAAAAATAATTTGAGAAAGATAACTTCATATATATAGGTAGTCGTACAAAATTTCAAAACATTTTATTTTTTATCGAATATATGTAGTTACGATACCTAAAAAAATTATATCCCACGAGGACAAACTCTTTATACAATATTTTATTAACCCCCTGTCCTGTCCTTAAAGGGGAAATCTTTCGTTAGGCAGTAGGAATAGAATCCTACCGGCTGCGCCAGTTAGATTCGGGAGCGTTTTGTTGTTTATAAATAATTACTATTCTAATTAAAACGTAAAAAAGATTTTATTCTTTACGTTAACTAATACATTAAAACTAACTTTTCAAATATACCACTAATGTTGGGGAGTGGGTATTGTTGTTCAGTCGGCGATAGTCTATTACCATTCTATATTTTAAATAAAATATATATTTTTTTTACCTTATTACCTTGGTTAAGTGTATAATTTTTGATGGAAATATATTTTACCATCGACTCAATAATAAGTTGCAAAAAAATACGACTGCCGTTTTTGACAGTTTGCATTCGCCATATTAATTCATTGCTGACGTTACACCTTAGCCTATGACAGTTAGCCTATGACAGTTAGCCTTTGACACTTTGGGGAATATCACAAATCTAATAACACCTCACCCTTCAAAACCTACAACCAACCAACCAACCAACCTTAAGTTTAGGCTACAGGATGCAACAATGGAACAGACAAACTTACATACATATGCGCAATAACATTACCCTCCTTTTTGGGTGGGTTTTCTGACCCACCAAAAAAGGAGGGTAATGATTTGCGCATAATGGCTTAAAGATTTTTTGCTTCGGCTATGCATTGGATGGTAATCTTTTTACAAAGACTTTTTTCAACTTCTGATAGAATGTTTCCTTCTATATCTTGAAAAACTATGTTATATACATTTATCAATGGGATTGATCGTGATATAGTATGATTAAACTGGCCGAAAGCCAAGCCAATAAACAAATCAGACGGTCCATTCAAAGTTTTCACAAGCTAAGTCTGATGTAGTGCCTTCTCTTAATTAAACAAATAAGTCTATCTGAATCAAGTAAGAAAATATAATTTTTATTCATTTGCCAAATTGGATAACTATTTTAATATTTACATAAGAGCTAGAGATAACAAGAGGTGAACACAAATACATTTTTTTTATAAGTGGTGCCCGTGAAGCATGGTGGCAAGATCGCTGGCTGCATCCCCGTTGGATAGCAAAACTTATTCGCTGGACGAAACAAAAGCCAGCCTTCGTATCACCAGCAGTTGAGATAAGCAGTGGGGCAATCTCTTTAGAGAGGCCCCCGCGCTGGTCCACCAAGATCCAACGTTTCTACGCTAAACAATCATCATCATCATCAGGTCTTTTTAGTCTCCACTGCAGGAGCACGACCCTCTCTGTACTACCAGAGCCATATATAAGCTTGAGTAGTCAGAGGATTTGGCCTACACTCCCCACGCTGGCCAGACGTGTTGGAGAGGTCTCTATGATGTTTATAAGCTTTGTTTAGCTTGTTTTTCCTTAGTCGCTTTTTACGACATCCACGGGATGACTTGGAGTGGTCCTATTCTACTCTGCCGGGAACCACACGGCGCTAAACAATTCAAATTGATAATCATCAGAGAAATGATGAAATCTTCCAATTTATTTACTTAGCATTTTTCGATTCAAGGCTGAGTAGGGCCACTCCGTGTCTACCCGTGGATGTCGTAGAAGGCGACTTAGGGAAGAGAGTGTAGGCCAAATCCTCTGAATGCTCATGTCGTATGTGGTAGTCAGAGAGAGTGGCGCTCCTGCAGTGGAGACTAAAAAAAAAACCTGATGATAATGATGACAAGAAGTTCAGCCGCAAGAAGTTCCCTTTTGGACACAGGCTTCTCTCCAAGAATTTCCATCAATGGGAGATTTTGACATTTATTAAATAAAGAAAATAAGAAATGGAGAAAAAATTCCACGCGGGCAGGACTTGAACTGCGAAACCATTGCAATGAATTTGGAAATCAACTAATGTGTAGCTATGTAAAATTCATTGCAAAATGAGTTGTAATCAAATACCGCACTTGTAAAAGTGGGGTAGTTGTGTTGGGTGACGCAAGCCTAGATGCGTGTAAGAGGAATGGGATATGGAGAAACTCGGCGCCGGGGCTTGAAGCGCGGTGGCGTAATTGGCAACGCATAGATCGTATTGAGATCTAGACGCAGGTTCAACCTGCCCGCGTGGAATTTTTACTCCATTTCTTATTTTCTTTACTTAATAAATAAGGTAAAATAGCATTGTGAATGCAAAATAAAATCCCATATAAAGTATAGATTTTGACATGTTCACCACTCTTGGCAAACGGGTTGGTGAACGCAGTTTGTTTGGCTTATTTCGGTTCTGACGCTGTTGCTCACTGAAACCGTTTTTTAAGCGAGGGTAGAGTAGGAGATTTTTAGACTGGTAGAACGGGATAAAGATATTTGGCACGCAAACTTGCTAAGATGGATTAGGAATGGTATATTGTACTATTTGACCGTCGTCATCGTCGTCAACAGGTTTTGTTTAGTCTCCACTGCAGGAGTACTACCCTCTCTGACTACCATAGCCATATATTAGAGGATTTCGCCTACACTCTCCACGCTGGCCAGACGGGTTGGAGAGGTTTCTTTGATGTTTTAAAGCTTTATTTAGCTTGTGTTCCTTTAGACGCCTTCTACGACTTTCACGGGCGGACTTGGAGTGGTCCTATTCTACTCTGCCGGGAACCACACGGCACTATTTGACCGTACAGGGTAACAATTTAAAGTTATTTATTGCATCTAGATACATTTGGGTACCATCTATTAGATAAAAAAATTAAGTTTCCAGTTAGTTGCTACCTAACTGAAGCGTAGAAAGTTATTTTTTTAAGAATATTGTCTCAGCTGATGTTACATGATAACCTAAACAAAAATCTGGTCCTCAAAACTATCCCTATCCTATCCCCAAAACTCTTGTTGTACATTAAAAATACGCTCATTTCTTTCTTCAAATAATAATCTAAATTAATATTTTTGCAAATGAAATAGCTAATGCATGAAAGGGTCAGCTCATCTTCATCAATCAGCATTACAAACTTATTCCACAAATAATAATTAGACAAAGTAATGAAATATAACAAATACCTCCCCTGACGACGCGCTTCTAACGGTTCGTGAATGTGGACACATTTTATTGATGAGGACTCCTAACTTAATATAGACGGTCATTGACCTGATAAATATTGCGTCTTTGATAATTTATATAAAACCAAACAACTTCATAATTACTTAAAATTTCATATTTTAAACAAATAGATATTTAAGATAAAAATTGGCAAAAATTCACGAAAAAAGTAAAAATTTTTATTGTATATTTGACGGCAAACGGGCAGACGAGCTACCTGATGGGAAGTGGTCACCGTCGCCTGTACGTACTGCGTACAGTAAACAAAATCTATATAATGCTTATAAACATTACTTCTTATTACAAAAAGGCGGATTTACTCATGTAACTTATTTCAAAACAGCCGTAGACTAAAAGAAGATAATGCGCCGTAGACTAAAAGAAGATAATGCGCCTAATTCTGCCGACATGTGATAACAAACTTAAGGCTTTTTATAACATGCCGACACGTCAGAGGCCGAGGGGCGGTTCCGAGGAGCTCTGACGCCAGGGTGTGCATGGTCGACGTACCGTGTCACCTGCACGAAATGATGATGATGGATGACGTAGAGATTTACACAAATATGTTTCATAAATACTACATGACTAAATCACGAAGTGTAAATTGGTGCTGTTCAATACAATTATTCCCTGTCTACTAGTAATTTTCCCTAGCCTTTGATTACGTAAATTATAGCCTGTGTCACCCGCAGATAAGTTAGCTTTATAGGTGAATAAATTTAATAACGGCCCAGTAGTTTTGGAGCCTATTCAATTCAAACAAACAAACATTGAAATATTTCCTAACTATAATATTAGTATAGACAAAGACAATATAATACTAACGTAATAGACTGCCCACCTCATACAAAAATATTGGACCAAATTAAAGTTGCGAAAAGCAGGCGAATGTATGGCGTAGGAGAGTTGCTTGCTACTCGATACTAGATGGCGGTAATCTGCGTTAGTCTTTAACTCACTAAATATACGGTGTCATTTAAAAATATTGTGCCTAAAATATTGTTTTGATTTTTATAAGATATATATTGTGAATCATGTTTTTATATTCTCGTAATACGGTAGATACAATGTTGTGTAGTTTTGAGTGGCGCCATCTATGCGAGTCTCTGAGAACAAATCGTACGATTAAGGCGTTGAGACTACATGGTATAGATATCAGCACTTCTAAACGTGGCCTTAGCGTTTTATGACTTGGGCTCTGTCTACCTCACAAGGGATAAAGACGTGCTTATATGTATAAAATAAATAAATATGTATGTATGTATATCCAGCACTTCAGTACATAACAATCGTTGGTTGCACCAGACGCGCGTCTGATTAAGTCAATAGCAGAGAGTGTGGACTATGCCATCATTACATACTGATATTAATGGCATAGGGAAAATATTAGCTTTTGTGTTGGAAATATATAGGGAACTAGCTGTTACCCGCGGCTTCGCCCGCGTTATTTATAGCCTATGTCCTTCTCAGTAACATAACCTATGTGTATGCCAAATTTCATGATGATCGGTTCAGTAGATACGGCGTGAAAGCGTAACAAACAAACAAACTCACTTTCGCATTTATAATATTATAATTGGACGTAGTTTAGCAGAAAGGACTCAATCCACATTCACCTTGTTTCGAGATACGATTTTTTGAAGTTTAAATGAAATTTACTCATAAATTTTCTAGGTGGACATTTTCAAATTTTTCATGAATATATGTGTAAATTAGGTAGGTATTAAATGTAGTATATATAATTTTAATACACTCTTAAATAATCAAGATATTTAGAAATATATGAGTCTGGTTCCTTTCTGAGAAATTGTTTTTTCCTTTGAAGTGTGTTTAATTTTATTCAGCAGTAAAGACCCACGTAGATATAAATGAAGAAAATATATGTTTTATTCAAATAAACTACTAGTAAATCAATCATATTGGATTTTATTTTGTACAAAGAATGGGATAAATAAAGAAAGATAAACTTAAGTGCCCATTAAAAGCTTAAAACTAGAGGTCATTGAGACATAAAATAAACATAATTAAAAACGTATATTTTTTAATCAAAGTTTACTCATGTATGCTCCAATTTAAAACTTTTAATCATTTTGTGAATGGATTGGTAAATTTAATTTGTAATATATGTATGTTATAAAATTTCTATACATTCTAATTTACTGAAGTTATTTAGTAAAATATAGATTTGGATCCTTTCTGTTAAAATCATTATGTTAGATAGTGTATTTGATATAATTTAGCAGAACAGACCTGTTTATAAAACTTTATCATGATAAGGTTTATCTGAATAGAACTACTAGTTTCATTGTAATATTTTATTTGTACTATATTTTCTCTAAAGTACGTAAACAAAAAAATAAATGGCAACCAAAAACGAACAAAAAAGAACAGTCTTTCTTTAAAACTCTAAACAAAAAAAGAATACAAAAACAGTGAAAACTTAATTAAACTTAAACATTTTCAGTATTGTGATGTGATATATATATATATTGTGTGTGCGCTTATGAAGATCAGTGTTGCAATATTATATTTATAATTATCTACCACAAATGGTGATAATGTTGCCATTTTATATTTAGAGCAATAATATGTTTAGTAATAATTGAGTGGCCAAATATTAATAATAGGCAGTTGGATAACTTTAATTTGTAAAAAATAAAACATTCATATTAATTTCCTTAAATAATTGTTTTTAATAAATTAGAATTTAGACAGTTTGAGTCCTTTCAGCTGAATGTATGGAGCAATATTTTTGTAAAAGTGTTTTCGCAGAAATGACTCAGGTCATTTGGGTCATTTCAGTTATTTTTATTGCGGCTGTCTTTCATGTATATTGTATTTATCAGTAAGGCACCAAGAAGATTAGGTCCTTTCAGCTAAAAAGAAAAATAATATGCCTGATCATGTGGTTTGGTACCTAGTACCAAAAAAATACTTATATAGTGTTTTTTTTTTTCACAATTTTTTTTCTGTGGATGAAAGATCTAACATGATAGAGCACTTCGGTGCCACTAACTCATTTTCGACCATTTTGTGGATTGAGTCCTTTCTGCTAAACTACGTCCAATTGGGAAGTTGGGACTAGCTTTGCCCGCGTTAAGTACAAACTCCCGTTTCACCTTTTTAGATGAATTTTGGAAATCCCTTTCTTAGCGGATGCCTACGCCATGATAACTATCTTCGTGCCTAATGTAAGCGTAATATTTGAGGTGTGTGTTATAGGTCAGTTAGTCAGTAATTAGTCACTAGTTAGTCAGCCATTTTGAGACTTTCAATACATAGAACTAAAAAAAATTAAGCTACACCTGCGGTCTTTAAAAATAACATTGAGGTTCCTTAAACCATTATTTCTCAAAGTCAATAGTTCCAAATATTGATTTCGTTTAATTTTTTTCATCTGGGTTTAGTGGAATAAAAAAGAGCCTATGCCACCCGCACATAAATTAACATTATAAAGGTGAAAGAATTTTGAAAATCAGTTTAAATGTTTCAGTTCCTATTATATTCAAACAAACAATCAAATATTTCCATTTTATACTATTATCTATATATAAGGGATATAAATAAAACAAAGACGGGTTTGTTACAACACTTATAACTCGAGATTTGCTGAACCAATTTTTATGGTTATTGATTCGTTGGATTTGTCTCCGCCCCGAATAGCAGAATACATCTTACAAAACAATGAAAACTCGATATGTGTAATGAATACTTAATCATTGACTCTTAGGCGGTACGAAGTTCACCGGGTCAGCTAGTAACAGATAAATAATAAATAAATATATACGGACAAATCACACAGATTGAGCTAGCCCCAAAGTAAGTTCTTAAGTAAGACTTGTGTTATGGGATACTAACTCAAGGATACTATATTTTATAACAAATACATATAGAGAAAAACATCCAAGACCCCGGTCAATCTGAAAAAGATCGTTTTTCATCTTGACCTGACCGGGGATCGAACCCGGGACCACCCGTGTCACAGACCGGCCGGCGTATTGACCGCTGCGCCACGGAGCTCGTTCACGGAACTCGAAGTTTTTCTCTTTATTTCATCATTCATCATAAATAATGCTTAGATACATTTCTTTGACAACAAAAACTATTTTATTTATCTACTAAACTTAAGTAGGTATATTTTACGCAACACGAAAAACAATGCAATGAAATAACCCGAAAACTGGCGAGCTTTCTTAAAATACTTTCCCTAACAACATTATCGCGTTAACGTAATAAATGGTCCCGGGTTCGAGTCCCGGAAAGCATGCGTCTTGTTGATTTGTGACGAGAGCAGATGGACGGGGTACCGCGATGATTTGTGTTGCTTTTTGACAACTGCTCTGCGGTTCTACGTCATAAATTTAATTAGTGGAAATTAGAATTGATGTGTGTGAAAACGGGGCATGAGTGGGTGTTATATTTATATATTTTTATATAGTAGAAAAATATATTCAGTCTAGAAAGTTGCCTACCTGCCTGCGACACAAAGGTCCCGGGTTCGATCTCCGGTCAGGTCAAGATGGAAAATTATCTTTTTCAGATTGAACTGGGTCTTGGATGTTTATCTATATAATAAGTATCACTACATATTATAAAACAAAGTCCTCCGCCGCGTCTGTCTGTCTGTCTGTCTGTCTGTTCGCGATAAACTCAAAAACTACTCCACGGATTTTCATACGGTTTTCACCAATAGATAGAGTGATTCACGAGGAAGGTGTTAAGGTATAAAACATGCCCGGGCGCAGCCGGGTAGGGCTGCTAGTCTATTATAAAATATAGTATCGTTGAGGTAGTATCCCATAACACAAGTCTTACTTAAGAACTTACTTTGGGGCTAGCTCAATCTATGTGATTTGTCCAAAAAAAAAAACAAGCATAATCAAGATTTTTTTGGATATTCTCAAAAATTTCTAGATGCAAGCACATCTATAAATTAAACAGATATAAATACAGTTAAAATATAAACAATTCGTAACCTTGAAGATTTTTCTTAATAAGCAGTGAATGATAAATACTGCTTACGAGTGCACGTATATAGCTTACATATGTACACTAGCTGTTACCCACGGCTCCGCCCGCGTGATATATAGCCTATGTCCTTCTCAGTACCCTAACTTATGTGTATGCAAAATTTCATAATGATCGGTTCAGTAGATACGGCGTGAAAGCGTAACAAACAAATAAACAAACAAACTCACTTTCGCATTTATAATATTAGTAGGGATATAGTTGGGATTGGGATTGGGATAGTAAGTTTTTTGGGATCCCGTACCGTAAAATTTGAATAGTAACCCTTTAGGACCACACGTTTGTCCATCTGACTGTCTAGATCTTCTTCAAGAATGCCTGGATATATCAAGTCAAAATTAGTTGCGAATTTTCTCAAAATCTCAAGGGATTCAAAACCTAAAGGGTACTTCTCGTTGACCTAGAGTCATGAAATTTGGCATGAAGCCGAGAAGAGAAAAATTCCAGATGCTATTTTTTTTATTAAATCTAATTAATATTTTTTTCGTACGGAACCCTCGGTTCATGAGTCCGACTCGCGCTTGGCCGGATTTTTATCTACTTATATCTTACAAATGCATTGACTGCAATGTTTCAAAAAAATGTTATTATACAATTGACGATTTTTTAAAGGATAAATTTGTTGACAAATTTTGACCAATTAATGTGATTTTTAAAAATTCTGTTAGATGATTATAATTTATAGGATTTGTATTGATAATTTTATTTTCTAAAACTATTGTACGTCCAATATGGGCAGAACATGGCGGCCTATATGTATATTGTAACAACTTATTGCTTACCTGTGTTCTACAATAAAGTGATTTTGATTTGATTTTTCTCTAATGAAAAAGTCCCTGTTTTGTCGATCTTGCGATGAATGACAATTGGCGATGATTTAATGCCATTTTTGACAATTCCTCTCCGGTTCTAGGTCATAAATTTAATTAGTGCCAATTGGGATTGATGTTTGTGAATGAATATAAGCATAGATTTAAAAAAAAAATATCGTCTCATATAAGGGACATGAATTTAAAATGGGGTTGGGTAAGTTGTAAATAGTGACCAATCTTCATCATGTAGAAAAATACTTTTCACTAAAACTGAAGCGTTGGCTTTCAATACACTTATTTATAGTCAATTACAAAAACATATTTTATTAAAATCGGGTTAATATTTTTCCTATTTTTAGTAATTTTATTGTATAAATTTAAATATATGCTAGCTTGTAATCTATGAGCCTATATTATATAAGTATTTTACTTGTAGCCTAAAATAAATGATTTTGATTTGAATTGAAACACATTGGTGATTGATAAATCTAAACTTTTATAATTTTATTATGTTTAAATTTATTTTCAATTATCTAAAATATCCCTACCAAATGATTCAGAATTCAAACATCTTTTTCCTTACCACCCAAAGAGAATCCAGAATTTTAAATTACAATCACTTATTTTGAATTACAAAAAAGCTGTACATGACACAAATCAATCCTCGTTACTCCACGGTCCAATTATAAGGCCACATGCACACGAACATTTGTCGCGTCGCAATATTGCACGGCGTTAATCCTGCGTGAAGGAAGTCATAAATCAAGTCATTTGCGGCGAAAAAAACGTGTCGCGACGAGACAGACGCTGGTGTGTCCGACGCCTTATTATGAATATTTTAAAAATGTTTATATTAGCATACTTTATTTGTAATTTTATATCATTGTGCAAGAAGCGGTCCTAAAATGATTAAAAAAAGAACGTAATAATTGTACTTCATTATCATCTTTTCAGCCGCAGTAATTCCACTGCTGCTCATAGGCCTCTCCAATTTCCAAAATTACCGGTTGGAAACGGCCTGCATCCAGTATTTCCCTGCGACCTTGGTCAGGTCGTCCGTCCAACTGGTCGGTGGGTGTCCGACGCTGCGCTTGCCGGTACGTGGTCGCCATTCAAGAACCATTTTGCCTCACCGGCCATCGGTATCTACATAATTTTACTTGCATCTTAATAACTATATTAACTTTATACAGAGTATAGATTTGATTGTTTGTTCGTTTGCATTGAATAGGCTTCAACACTACTGCACTTATTTTCTTAATTTTTTCATGTGTAGAAAGCTAATTTATCTGTGAGTGGCATAGGCTATGAGTTACGCTATACAATAAACTATACAGTCATATATAATATCATCCATTATATAAAGTTACCCAAAAAATATCTTATGTTGTATGAAATACCCAAGAGACTAAATTATCTACTTTGATTAGGTTAAGTCGGATCATAATATACAATAAAAAAATAAAAAAATCAGTAGGGTATAGCTTGCATTGGAAATAAATCGGAGTTTGTGGTGGGAAGTCGAGGGGTGTGTGGTTCCCGGCAGAGAAGAATAGGACCACTCCAAATCTTCCCGTGGATGTCGGAAAAGGCGACTTAGGAAACTCAAGCTAAACAAAGCTTATAAACATCAAATAGACCTCTCCAACCCGTCTGGCCAGCGTGGAGAGTGTAGGCTAAATCCTTTGACTGCTCTGGCAGTACAGAGAGAGTCGTGCTCCTGCAGTGGAGACTAATAAAGACCTGATGATGATGATGAGTCAAGGGGTGCAGTTGGGATTTGCCTTAAATGATTTTGCAAATTGATTTTAGTGGACTGTATAATATGAAATTGGTGTAGTTTGGTGTTATAGATGCTCGTGCTCATGAACAATTTGTGAAATAGTTAAAGTAGACTATTATATGGACTCGTATAGATTTGTCATCAGAAGCTCCCACGAGGCATCAAACAACATAATCCATCTTTGATGCTACTTGTTAAAACTTTACCGTACAACACCGATACTTAGTATCAATTTACTGGACATTGGCACAATCACTGAAATCTCGGTGGAAGCCATATTATAAAATAGAAGAAGGAAAACATAGGCTCGAAAAACATTACCCTCCTTCTGGGTGGGTCAGTCGGGTAAAAATAAAACAGTAATAGTCCACGTACAGACACTCTCTCACAATTCGACGACTTTTTTTTCAATAAATCACACTTTATTTAAATAAGCTACACATCTTCCCTGCATCTTCTGATGATAGATTTATGACGTCGTGTATATGTTAATATACAATATTCCTGCGAAAACGCTATACTTGTGATTTATGGGTGATTTCGGACAAGTGGGGTGCATTCTGCACAACACTGTCGAAAGTAGGGTGCGTGAGCAAGTATCAGATTTAAGTAACTTACTTTTGTATCTCCTTTGGAGTCACGGGTTACCCTGGCTTTGCTAGGGGATATAGATCCAACAGTGGACCTTTAGAGAAATTGATGTGGTGTAGGTCTTCAGCCAGAACCCGTTCCTAACCAATGTATGTTAGGTATGCTCCTTAACATGAATAGGTCTAGGCCGGAGGGGAAACTATTTAATTTTTTAAAAAATAGTGAGCTATTGGATAAAGACGTGGGTAAAAATTGTACTGGGAAGATAATAACCTATTATTGCGAACTGTTTTTCAATACTCACAGAATTAGGCTCGAATAATGAAAATCTAATAAGTTATTGTGCTGCCCTTGTCATTATTTTGTTATAAGCCCGTTTATTTATTTTATCATCATCATCATTACAGCCATAAAAAATCCACTGCTGGACTGCCTCCTTTAAGGATTTCTATCATTGCCGGAGTTTTGCCACTATCACTTAGCTTGGCAAACGGGTAAGAGAGGGCAATTTGATTGGCTTACATCAGTTCCGAGGCTGCTGCCCATTGAAACAGTTTTTCAAGTCATCAGCATTTCGTGTAGGAGACACGGTCAGTCGACCATGCACACCCTGGTCACACCACAGATCTGCGGAACCGCCTCTCGGCCTCTGACGTGGTTCCTTTAACGACTACCAGATGGCAGCCGGGACCACCGGCTTAACGGGCCTTCCGAAGCACGAAATCATCTATCTTATCAGACAATCAGGTGATTCATGCCTGCAATGTCCTAACCAAACTGAAAACAACTTAAGAAAGTATGCTTCCCGCGGGAATCAAACCAACGACCCCCGGGTCACCAAGGCGAACGCCTTAATCACTGGACCACGAAGGCAGTTGTTTTTCAAGTGAGGAAAGGGTAGGAGTGTGTTAGTCTGAGAAACGGCATAAAGGTATTTGGGATGCTACTACTACTAGTTGAGGATTACACTTCTGACCACGTGTTCAGTATGAAAAATGTTTAGTTGCACTATTTCCAAACTGACCCAAAAACCTAATCACCAGATGTCGCGGCGCGTAACTTCAAATCGGCGCTATTAAAGACTTTCCAAACGTGACGAAAGTCCGTAAACAATCCTCGTGTGCGAGATAACGCCGAAACGGCGGCGCGTTTGACTGCAACACAAATTAAGTAGCGTTAAGATGCGTCCACATCGAGCCACCGAGAAATGCAAGCTGATCTTTTTAGATATAATATGCGTGCCAAATCTGTCGGAGACTGTGTAGTGGAGAAGAAAACCCCAGAAAACAGTCATCAATAAATGCTGGCTCGATACGCGTACGCGTATATATGCCGAGCACTGTATGAAATAAATGGAGTGACAAAGCGGTAGACTGGCTCAGAATCTCAGCTAAAGACACAGTTACGAGTAAGAACGCGATTAGATGAAACATTGGTTCAAAAGAATTTAGGCGTAAAAAATATTTCCTTACGTAACGAATGTCCGAAAACAATACTCGTTTGCAAGATAATGCCCTAAATACTTTTTAACACCCTTGATCTTACTCAAATTAAAAGAAAAAGCTAAAAGAACACGATATGGGGAGTGAAAGGTATGACACTTAGAATTTCATTACGATTAGTTTTTTAAATAACATGAAAATCTGTATTGCCCTTCTTTTTATTAAAAAAGAAAAACTATCTACTACTAAATAAGGACACTTGAGTTTTTCAGACGAATAAAACGACACTTTATCTATTATCTGAAATATACTAGGGAATAAAGAAATTTATATTATTTTTAGTAATCTGGTAAAAAGCAGATCTAGTTAGATCAAGGATTAATTAAATAAACAAATGTGCATTAGAAGTGATTAGTCGGCGGATCCAACGTAATAAAACGTGAGTAAAGCCGTGTTTTCATAATAGAAGTGATTCTCCTGTATTTCTGCTATTTTATGTTGAGGTCGCAAAGCGCGGCACTTTTGTCTAAAGTTTGTTTAGGCGGTGTGTTAAATGTAATTGTTTATTTATACTGTGGCAAGACATGAAACTGGTTCGTCTTAAAGTATGACACTTATTTGTTTATGTATTAGGGATTGCAGGTTTCTGCCGCCTAGTAGCAACTTATTTACTTTTTACTCTGTAATCTACAAAGGAAAAATCGACATGCCTTTAGTTCAAGAAATAAAATAAAAAGCTCAATCACCTTGAAAAAATATTGCTAGTATTATTTGGGGTTGTTCAACGATACACTATACATTCAAATCTGTTTAGGAATTTAGGGGTTATGGATGAACAAAAGAAATACACATAGAAACCTACATGAAATACAAAAAGGAGTTTTTGCAATTGTGTTAAATTTACTTCTCAGCTGATGCTCTCGCTGTAGTAATATAAATAAATGATGTTTTTATAACATTTACATTGTAATAAAACTTGCGACAATCTTTAAAATCCATGTTTAAGAATTCTAGTTATTAAATCTTATTAGACAAATGTTGACCTAGACTGCAAACATGAACACTGTTACGTATTTTTTTTAATCACACAGATTGAGCTAGCCCCAAAGAAATCTCGAGACTTGTGTTATGGGATACTAACTCAACGATACTATATTTTATAACAAATACATAGGTATATAGAATAACATCCAAGACCCAGGTCAATCTGGAAAAGATCATTTTCCATCTTGACCTGACCGGGGATCGAACCCGGGACCATCAGTGTCACAGGCACGCGTGTTGACCGCTGCGCCACGAAGCTCGTCTCTTTTACACGATATGTGTATATATAATGTAAAAAAACTTGATAAACCAAATCAAAAATCATTTTATTTCAATACAAATAAAGTTAATTATAAAATTTTACTTTAGTACGCATAATTCATCGAAACCTAGAGATTCCAATTCACCAAATTAGAAACAAAGACGCAGACAGAAGCTAGTAAAATAAATTAGGCTCCGCGAAGCTCGTCCAAAAGCCTTCAGCCGAAGCTTCAGTCTCGCGAAACTTTGCACCAATGAGGCAAATAAATTTGTTTTATCTCTACGAAAGTATTTGATTCACTCCCCGCTGGTGGAATGATCCGCGCCTTTTAGGGTTCCGTTGGTAAATTTTAGAAACGCAAGCTTCTGCTGTGTATCACTATCATATCTATACTAATATTATAAAGAGGTAAAATTTAATTGTTTGTTTGTTTGCATTGAATATGCTCAGAATAAATGATTGAATGAATTGTTTATTTATCAAATAACAATGACGCATACAATTGTTAGTAGTACTTGTAAAATCATTTGTACAAAAATATTCATAAAGGACATTCTTGCACCATCCCCCCGGCTATGGCACAGCAATGGTTTACGTAGAGGCTGTCGAGTTACTCAGAAGTACTCGCAATTTTTAAAATTCCTTCACTCAGACGCTAATTTATCTGCTGATGATATTTGCTAATATTTACGCGGAGGCAGTCGCGTTAAAATTGCTAATATCATATATTCCAGACGGGTCTTAATACAAATTAATAATTTTAGGTCTGTTTCTACGGAGTGAAACCGGAATCATATTACAAAATTTAAGCTATCCGTCATTTATACACGAGTTTTTAATACAATCGAACCTAAAGTACTAACTAGATCGTCATAGTTTGTCTCTCTATCAGTCAATGTGTCGTATACCATGAAACAAACTAGCAAAGTGCATAATATCTATAACCCACCGACCAGCAGGCCGATTTGCTAACTCGAAGTACAACAATTTGATTGTCACTTTAGCATCCATTACGGTTTTCATATCTTAAATAAAAATAGTCGTTCATACCGAAACCATAATGAATATTGAACTTGCCATGAAAATGATGTACACCGTAGTTGTCAAAAGTTAGCAAATATGCCTACAGGTGGTCGGAAGACCTAATAAAGGTCACAAGAAGGCGCTGGATGCAGGCCGCTTCCAACCGGTCGTATTGGAAATTATCTTTGGGCCTTCCATTAAAGAATCCACTTGTGAAGGACAGATAAAGAAAGTTAACAAGAAACATTACAAAGAAATTAGCAGTAAATAACTGTCTATATATACCTAGCGAAGCTTACAATTTATGGGCAATTCTTTAACCAACTAGAAGAAGGTTCAAAACAAAAAAACGAACGTTAAGAGCGTCAAAAAAACTTTTTTTTTCAAAATTTTTATAATATATAATAAAACTTTTATTGGATCATAATTGGAAATGACATAAGTGATAATAATTTCAGCCACAAGAAATCCACTGCTGGATATGAAATTGATGATGATGATAATGGTAATATCTAGATAGACATACATACATACTATCACGTCTTTTTCCCTTGCGGGGTAGACAGAGCCCAGGTCTATTAAACCTTAAGGCCACGTTTAGCATGTTGGTGGGCTTGTAGATAATAACGGAATCAAAATAGTGATGGGTTACTAGCCGCATCGCCTATTGACATGATTCCTTACGCTATTTATCTAGATAGACGTTAACATTTAAGCTAGGTAATAAGTAAGTTCGTCTTTGTGTCATAAAATATTAAAATTATTATCACTTGTTATTTCCAATTATGATCCAATAATGGGTAGATTAATATTATTCAAATTTTGGAAAAAAAATATAATAAAAATACATTGGTTTTTCCAATGATACGGAATTCTTCACGCGCGAATCAGGCTCGCGCTTGACGTTTGTTTTTTTTTTTGTTTTGAACCTTCTTCTAGTTGGTTAAAGAATTGCCCATAAATTGTAAGCCTCGCTAGGTAGATGTATAGACAGTTATTTACTGCTAATTTCTTTGTAATGATTTTTGTTAACTTTCTTTGTCTGTCTTTTACAATCAATCTACTTTAAGGGCGGAGTTTCACGTTTTATAAAGTACTGCTTTAATTTTAAACCGACTTCAAAAAATTATGTTATGAATTCGATGTATGTAATATTGTTGGAATTACATAGTTTTTGTATTATATATAATATTCTATACCAGCGTTGTTCTAACTTTAAATAGTAAACAGTAGTTCTTAAAATAATTTGAAGGGTTATCTCCGTTTAATTTCAAATGTTTTTTTTCAAAGGGGGTAACACTGGTTCCGATTAAAATCATAAATCCCACCTCAATTTCAGGTTGCTAGTACGAAGTTCTAACGTAAGGCTTAGTTGTTAGGTCATTGCATTAAAAACAAATATTCCAGAAACTGCACTTTAAAAGAACTGTCCTCCTCACGCTAACTTATTAAAGTAAAGTGCAAACTGCTTGCAATAAAGGGGACAGACGTTGGTTTCTAATAAAACTTCAATCTCCATACTACCCGCCGCGTCCCACTGCTGTCGTTCTCGAGCTTTCACTCACACGATACAAGTACAAAGTCACACTAACCACACTACTCGTATAAAAAATCAAACTCCTCCGTCCATTTTCTACTCAGAAACAACATATTATACACTCTTATTTTAAATTCAACACACAAACTTTAAGAGGTAGTCACCTCTTAAAGTTTAAGAGGTAGTCCACCTAGTCTAGTCGACTCCATGGTCCAGTGGTTAAGGCGTTTGCCTTGTTGACCGGGGGTCGTGGGTTCGATTCCCACAGGAAGCATTCTTTGTTAAGTTGTTTCTAGTTTGGTTAGGACATTGCAGGCATGAATCACCTGATTGTCTGATAAGAAAGATGATTCCATGCTTCGGGAGGCACGTTAAGCCGTTGGTTCCGGCTGCCATCTGGTAGTCGTTAAAGGAACCACGTCAGAGGCCGAGAGGCGGTTCCAAAGAACTCTGACACCAGGGTGTGCATGGTCGACTGACCGTGTCACCTACACGAAATGATGATGATGACCTCTTCTTAAAGTTTGTTCATCAACATTAACAACTTTTGATATGGGACCAAAGCTAGGAACTCAAAATAAAATTTGACATACCCATCCAAAGTTTCTGCTGATCGGACCAAATGTGTGGAAAAGGTAAAAATAATATAAATTTTTCAGCATTGATCCCATAACAAAAGTTGTTCGTGTTGATGTTCTTAAAGTTTGAATATTTAATTCAAAATAAAGGTGTATCTTGGACGGCATTAAGTATAAAAAAATACCTCATAAATATCAAATCTATTGAGCCTTTTAGGTGTTTAAATAAATTGATAAACACATAAAATAAATTAAACTATTTTTTTTGACAGCCTTTATTAAGAGGTTTTTATCTGAAACAGATATGTCAGCCTCATCATAACTTTACTATACATCAACAAAAAATTATCGTACTATCCATTAAGGGGGCACACTAGGCAAAAATACTTCAGGTTATTTACTAAGGCTTATATTGTTTACATTCTTGAATTTCTTTCTATTTGTAAAGTATTAGGAATAAAATGATTGGCGTCGCTACTGTGCCTAGTGTGCCCCCTTAAGCTATTTAGGAAGATGAAAACCTTATCAACCTTAATCTCATTGACAACAGAAAAAAATAAACTATAGACGTAACCACGTAAAAACGCCTTATCTTTAAGGCTGTGTTCTCCCCGGCCGTCTGATCTCAACTCACCTACTCTCATATTCGTCAATGGCCGCTTCATAAATATGCGAGCGTTCCGAACGCCTGATTACACCTAAATAATAAATTCAATTTGCTCCAGCAGCCATCAAATATTTTCTTGTGATAACGTTTCTATATTTGGACGGCGGATGGTGGGAATAATGGCGTTATTTAGAGTCTTGCAATATGCTAAGATAGTAGGCTGCCGGCATTAACAAGTCAGGAGATGGTTGCCCGGGTGCGGACAGAGGATGCGTGGAGTCGACGATCGTATAAAAAGAGTGTGACTCAAAGAAAAATGTGTTGACCGATTCTTTAAATGAAGGAGTTTTAGTGGATCAACCTTGAGATATTTCTACAAGTTTTTATCTCTTGATATGCAAGTTTATTTTTGCACCAGAAAAAAATAAACTTATAGTTATTGTTGTTGTAACTACAATTTTATTAAAATTTGAAGAATATCTAGGCAACTATTTTAGAAACTCTTTCTTTTGGTCCATTGGTCACACAAAGATGGGACCAATGGCTTGAACATACACAATTTCATAAAAAAAAATAAGTAAAAGCGACTCCGTCCGTACTTTCGAAGTGAAGAAGAGCAATTTTTATTTATTCTTTGAATTTCATACGAAAGTTACAAAAACTTACAAACTAGTTTAGCGCACGTCTTTAGTGTTGATTGACCTTACAACAAATATAAATACCAACTTCGTAGTTTAAAAACAACTATTTTGGCTAGATGAGAACAGAACAAAACCGGCTAGTGCATTTCAAGAACAACAGCGGCTCCATACTTTCTCGAAAACAATTTTTACGACATCGCTCAGCGCACGCCGCCGTACTAGTGGACTCTTACATTTCGCGTGGCCTTCTGGCGCGCTTGTTAAAAACACAATGAATAATTTTTGGGTTTATCTAGTTATAATATAAGTTAGTGCATATTTGAAATAACAACTCTGAAAACAGCGATGAACTCTGTCAACTTTGCTCGCCTCTTTAGCGCATCTTTTAAGAAACAGCGACTCTATAGCTTCTTCAGAACAATTTTTACGACATCGCTCAGCGCACGCCGCCGTACTAGTGGGCTCTTACATTTCGCGCGGCCTTCTGGCGCGCCTGTTAAAAACACAATGAATAATTATTGGGTTTACTCCCCCGCTTTTTACCGACTAAACACGGTGGAAATGAATTTTATAACTTCATTGCAGCATCGATGGTGAAGTGAATATTTTTTTCTTATAAGCTAATAGTAATTTTCTTGCGACTGTGTTCGCGTAAATATAGCCTTTGACATCTGCTGAGAAATTAGCTTGCTATAAGTGAAAGAATTTTGAAAATCAGTTCAGTATTAAAAGAAAAAAACTGGCGGAAGAAAGTGAAGAATGGAAGAAGCTCCACTGACAAGAGCCCAGCACTTTAATTTGATGATGATGATGGTCCAGTATTATAAGAGCCTATTCAATTCAAACAGAGAGGGTCGTGCTCCAGCTGTGGAGACAAATAAAAAGACCTGATGATGATGATGATTCAATGCAAAAAATAAACAAACGATCAATTCTGTCTTCTTTAAAATATTCGTATAGATAAGTTAACTATTAAGTTAACCACGTATAAATTTACTACAAAGATTTTTTTGAAAGGGTGACTCGGCTCGTCAAAATGAACAACTTTGCCCAAAAAAATTAAAGTTGTGAATTCATTCATCATTCATTCAAAAGCAAAATTAAAATTCTTGCAAAAGTGTTCTGTCGTTCTATCAATACGTATGAAAATATTAATTTTTTTAGTACCTATTTGCACACGTCGTGTGTCGAACGCGGTCCCCCTAGTGTCATGAGCTAGCGCGTTAACCACTTCGCCAGTTCGGAACGGAGGCCGTCAACAACTTATCGATAATACTACATTGTATATTGTTTAATACACGTAGGTAGGTATACCTTATGAAGACCTTACAATTCCCGCGCAACCCTCATAAATCGCGATCAAGTTTATTATATTTTTAATTCGACCGACTACTATACATCAGCGTGATTTATATGGCAAAGTTGCGGATTTATGATACCGTGTGAATGAGGCCTTATTGCTTGAAGGTGAGCAATTGTTTTTGCCGTGTGGTTCCGGGCAGAGTAGAATAGGACCACTCCAAGTCTTCCCGTTGATGTCGTAGAAGGCTTATAAACATCAAAATTCTCTCCAACCCGTCTGGCCGGAGTGGAGTGTGGACCAAATCCTCTGACTGCTCTGGCTAATATTTGGCTCTGGTAGTACAGACAGGGTCGTGCTCCTGCAGTGGAGACTAAAAAGGAACTGATGATGATGATGATGAAGCCTTTATTGCTTGAAGGTGAGCAATTATTATAGTTTCTTAAGGCCGTTCTTTTAAGTTACGTTTGGTACACGTTAAAAAAGTAAGGAGTATGGTACCCAAAACCAGCGAGAAAGAAGCATGTAAAGATCGTAGCAAGGAGATCCAAGATATAGATCTTCATCCCCCTTGGAAAGAAACTGATGGTATAGATATTTATGGTTTGCATACGCAAACGAAATGTGGTGAAAGTGCTTCTAACTTACTGTTTGAAATACACGTAACTGCAGAATACGAGCGCATTAACTTGAACCCACAAGTACACATAACTCATGTGACACCGAAAACATTTGTAACAATGAGAAATAAATCGTTGGGCATATTTCACTCAAAAACTTACTACCATAGAAAATCAAATTTCGCATTCTCGAGTTGCAGTCAAACCCACTAAACGGGCAAAAGCGGAAACGTATAAATCAATACACGGGCGCTAGACAAATAAAACATTAAACAAGAAATACTTTTTTTTTATATCTGCAAATTTCGAAAAAAGAATTACAACCAATAACATGCAGTAGTGTTAAACCAATCTTATGGAAACTCTGTCGAGTGATTTTGACACGTAATGGGTTGAGTTAGAGTGCGTGTTGATTGCGTTGCTAAGTTTGGCAGTGATTTAGTCCCTATCGACCGTCAACCTGATTAATGTCGCTAGTAAATCAGCGGATTACGACAATGCGAGAAATGACGAGTCGCGGCCGGATCGCAGCCGATACTGTGTGGTTTAAGTAAGAAAACATTGTTGAAAAATTTGTGAGAAGTAAGTGTAAAAACAAATTAAATAATTATTTGCCTTTATTCATACAACTTAATATTTAGACCAGCAAGGTCTAATAAATTATAGCAAAACCTATTTTTGAATTTTCTAGAAAAATAATGATGTAAATAGAGTTCAAACTTAAATTATGAATTAAACTAAGCGGTACAAGTAGTCATTAAGCACTTCATCAATACAAAAAGAAGTAATCAAGTTTCCGTTGGTATACCCATCTGTCAGTCTGTATAGGCTAATCTTGGAAATAACTGAAGCAAGTTTGATACATTTTTTACAAACGTGTAATGCACTTTTAGGTAAAGTTTTAAAAACATTAGTAGGAGGCTAGTTAAACTGTACTTTCAAATTGTCTAATTTTTTTTTAACAATAATTTAACTAGTGTAGCTATTAAACCGCTAACGCTATCTCTTATGCTTTGGTCCAAGATGTCGCTTGTATCGAATTATTGAGTAAACACGTAACGTAATCGGGCGATCGTTTCATTTAGAATGCGAATGCAGGGATCGGAGAAATATTGCCGAGAATATTTCTAATAATGAGTGTCAATTGGAAGTAATATGATTTCATGCGAAAAATGCGCATACAAGCCAGACCTTCTCTAATCCATAAATAAACAAAAACGAACTTTGTAATCTATACAAAATATTTTTATTTGAGCGGGTAACTAAGTATTTATGATTATTTCTACAAGAACTAAAAGCTTTATCATACAATGTAATGCTATACGTACGATATTATTCATGTCATGTGCAAGCTCAGAGTTTCGTTAAGTAAATAATTGAGAGATACATTGTAAGCACATTTATTCCTTTCTAATTTGGAACCTATCAAAACGCATAAAACAGAAAAAGTTATTGTATAAAAAGCTTGATCAAATACTTTATGCAAAGAGTGTCGTAAACAAAATTAAATTCTAAACATGTATAAAATACGTTTATGATCTGCTCAAACTCGACTAGCTTGCCATAAATAAAAAATGAAATATTTCAAAATAAAAATCCACCTTGGGACCGTGACGCAATTATGACACAAACAACGCATGCACAGAAAGAAATGAAAAGATATAATGCAGTGGTCGTAAACACGGTGTTGTGTGCGTGAGTCGCTGGCGTGTCACGGTGCTACTGACAAATTGATTTATGTAGTTGGGGGAAACGCTCGCCAGAAACTTTGCTCTTTGACTGAAGGCGAGAACGCCACGCAGCATTTTTGAATTTCGAAGTTTTAAATTAAGCAAAATTAAAATTGCTCATTTATGTTCTTAATTTGAACATTTAAAATTTATTTATGGCGTTGTGCACCTTGATATTTTGACATTTTCAATTTAAAAAATTAAGAATTAATGGTTTATACCAATGAAAATAATTGTATATCAATTATTTTGTGTAATGGCTGAATGGGCGTATATAAATAGGTAGTTAAATTAGAAAAATAATCATAATTAAAAATTTTATTACACAAATACTTAAATGGAATATCATTGCTGTCACATATAATTCTGTTTTCGGTGCCGCTTTGTACTTTTATAGACAATTTAATTTAACACAACAAGTGGTCTAATCAACCAGTCTATTTTTATATCAGTCCGATTGACACCTTAAAGTTTTATGGTCAAAAAGCTATAAAATGGGGTCATAAAATGGGGGATTTAGTGTCAGATGTCCAATGGTACATCGGTTGGTTTATGGCCTCTCTAGTCCGTGGTATGTCACCAATGGTGGACTGGAAAGGCCAATAAAATAGATAAATAATGGTGATTGTGGGAGTCGTTACAAAAAAGTCTGATTGATGTGATAGGGTATTTTGGAAAGTATCGATGTATTTTGAAGTCTTTTTTTTTCTTTTTCTTATCTCGGAAACCTGATTGGACATTAAACTGTATTTGAGTTGCTTGTAGGTAACGTCAATTCCATAAAGTAAGACCGATGCTTGTCTAACTTTTTATTATCTTTTAACCAATTTCAGAAAAGGAGGTTATCAATTCGACACATATGTGTGTAACATTATTAAAATGGCTCGGTTTATATATATATTAGCCCTTGTTAGCAATATAATATAACACCTTCTAACATGTGTTTCAAATTTCATAAGTGTTTGTATGTCCTCTATTATCACAGAACATTGTATTTATGCTGTTGTGTTTTATAATCTTCCCAATGAA
This sequence comes from Rhodophaea formosa, assembly GCA_963082605.1. NCBI lineage: Eukaryota > Metazoa > Arthropoda > Insecta > Lepidoptera > Pyralidae > Rhodophaea > Rhodophaea formosa. Next base: position 22,691,842 of record OY720209.1, read on the forward strand.
TGTCGTAGAAGGCAACTTACGAAACACCAGCTAAATAAAGCTTATAAACATCCGGCGGGAGAGTGTAGGCCAAATCCTCTGACTGCTCTGCCTACTTTAAGGCTCTGGTAGTACAGAGAGAGTCATGCTCCTGCAGTGGGGACTAAAACAGACCTGATGATGATGATTGTTGTTTTTATATGAAAAAAAGGTTTGCGTTCCTAATCCTTTATTTATTTTGAGATAAAAAGCCTTAATAATATTTAAGGGATATGGTCATTCCACGATATTGAAAAATTTTTACCAGGAGACAAACTTCAAAATACGCTCAGCCCTTTTTCGTCTTGCATGGTAACGGCATAGTTAGAACCTTTGTAATTGATACAAGATATAGGGCGAAACATTATTAAGTTGTCAATGAGCTACCACTATATATCTTTTTATTTAAATACTAGTCCATAAAATAGTCTAGTATAAAATAACGTGTATTTTACTAAAGCTATAAAGACTTTTTATCAAAATTAACCTTCACACGAGTCGCTCATAATTTCGGAAAATTGTCGTCTAACATAGACAGCATATAACGAATACGTCATAAAGTACCGAAATTACATCGACCCGATATCCAAAAACAATGACCTGATCAAGCGAACGTGCTACTGAATTTTCAACTTTATTGCTTAAGATTTAAGGTGAAAATTGTGGATTTTCCCAAATGCATGCAACTATACGAGTGAATAACTTTTTTCAATTATAAAAGACCTAATTTATTAACCACTGATCGAAGTAATTTGAACTTTAATTACAAAATAATAAAGTTGAATTTTGTCTATGAGGAATTGGCTGTATAACCTTGCAAAAGTAAAGAGGTTATCCACGAAAATGTTAATATAATAGTTGGTACAGTACTGGGGGTTTTGTTGGCGTTAAAACATAAATCAATTTTATGGGCCCATCTAAATCAAACGCGTTTTAATGGGCGGCCCCCGTCATATCATAGCAGAGTATGATAATTTACGACGACTATGTGACGAATGTTAGAAATAAAGGTCCTGCCACCCTCCATCCCCTCCCAACCCCCTCTGGGATTAGTTTTACGCCCTAAACCTTGGCCGTAAATATGCCATACGGTATCTTGCGAGATAATTTTTGAATGCTTCAGACCTTTTCGTTTTGGTGGTGTGTTATGTTATGATGTTCGGTGAGGTATTTTCCGTTTGAGTCATAGTAGATTTTGGACACAATTTAACTTTTGAATACTGTATGAGCTGTATCGTTTTGATTCTTAACTTTACATCATTTATTTAGAAAGGTCCTCTTCAAACTTATTATGTTTACTCAATATTTAGATAATGTTATGTCCCGAAGTTTTGTTTTACCTTTTCGGGATCTACTGGACAGAGAGCTGCCAGGCGTTCAAGCGTTTTGCGTTCTGCGTTCAAGCGTGCTACTTACAAATCCGCTGTTGGACGGTCTTCACAACACCAATACTGTAAGTACTGTAATCATGTTTTTTGGCAGTCGTTAAGCCAAGTCATATGCCTTTGCTTTAACATTTGATATCAGTTTAGGTCATTATCACATACGAAAATCAAAACAAACGTGTTTTAGTGAGAACGCGCTGTCTCATCCATTCAGGGGGTCATGCCTCCTGTGTGGGTATAAATTTTGAACGGAGGCATGACCCCCTGAATGGATGGACAACAGTAGGACACCAACACAACGAAACTGACCCCTTGAATGCTTGACCGCCTGACCGCTCTGTACATAAATAGAACCTTTAATTTATTTAGAAATTTATTCTTCAAACTAATGTTCTTAAAATAGGCTACTTTACTTAGTTCTAGTACCTAAAAAATTGTTTCTTAGATTTCTCAAATCAAATCATTTATTTGCTCCTAATAAAACCGCACCTGTAAAATAAGTATTAAAGTTATTTATTATATTAGTGAAATGTTTATTTAATGCATTTTTATCCAAGTAAACAAAACAAGTTGATTCAAAATCCAAATAGTTTTTTCCTTGTCTTCTTTTAATGTAACGTTTGAATCCGTCACAAAATGTGACCAAAATCTACTATGGCCAACGGCATTCAAAGCGTATGATGAACTTGTTGATATATGAACGCCTATATGATTAGGCTGTCTAATCAGACAACTTGGAGTGAGAAGCCGGTTCTTGAATATGGTTCCGTATATTACAAATTAGTTTAAATTGGAATTTTGACGTTTGAATAAGTACTCCTTCACGGACACTAAATCTGACACAATAGAAATAACAGTTAATTATCTGTAAAAAACTGCACATGCAGGAGTGTTACGGATAGTTTTAAAAACAAACTAGAGTTTACCCGCGGCTTTTATCACGTTATTGAAAATTCTTCAGGTTCAGTAGTTTTTACGTTTTACCTTAACGACACACCCAGAAGAATGATTTTTTTCGCCCTTATGTATATATGTATGTCAATATGAAAGTATCTAAATATGTATGTAAGTATTCCATTATCACTTACTGTAGCATATACGGCTTGATTGATTTTAAAGTGTATATCAATAAATAATAAATAAATATACAGGTTTATAGGTAACATATCACACAAATTATATGTCCGCATATATTTATATTTATTTAAATTGAGCTAGCCCCACTGTAAGTTGTGAACTTGTGTCGCAGGATACTAACTCAACGATACTATATTTTATAATATGTACTTATATAGATAAACATCCAAGACCCAGGTCATTCTGAAAAAGATCGTTTTAAATCATGACCTGACCGGGGATCGAACCCGGGACCATCCGTGTCACAGGCCGGCGTGTTAACCGCTGCACCACGGAGGTGTCATTAGATTGTTATTCTTCTCCGAAGTGTCATAGTTAGGCTATATGCCTATCTTTTTAAATAATCCTCTTATTTTTGGATATTACTTACTCATATTCTTCTAAGTTACTTTACAATTGGTCAACGTATTTAAATTTCATGACGACAAGTCCTAGAGCTGATGAACTATTGCTAGTTTTTGACAACCGGCGTATAACGTTTTATTCGTCACTTCTTAATACATTGCGGCTTTCGAATGATAGACTTTTTTTATTTAATATATACAAACCGTAATGGATCGAAGCATCATAACAAAAAACAGCAAATTAGTAAGAATTCGTTATTATGAATATGTAAAAAAGTTGCCTGTTGCTTTTTAAACCAACATAAACAGCGTACGTAACTAACCCTAAAACAATGACCTCATCCACCGTATCATAATAGCAACAAATAATATTTACGACACACATAAATTTCATTAATTACGTACTGGCGATGATTAATGGCGATACATGTACTACAAAATATTGTAAAACGGTCGAATGCGTTGGTCGAGCCTATTTGGGAGAAATCCCACTAATAATTATAAAATATTTGTATGTTTATTACTCAATCGAACGATACACCACAATCGATGACCTACATGGCTCGGTGCTACCACAAGTGGCTTTGAATGACAGGGCTCGGGTTCGATCCCCGGCCGAGTTTTTTCCTATATCAGTATCTTCATCATCTTATTCATTAGTTTACAACTTACTGTGGTCGTAGCACAATCTGTGTGATTAATTAAATTTATTTTTAAATACATGTATTATGCTGCTGATTCTCTGCCAATCTCTGTGTATTACTAGAACTTTAAAGGGACTAGACCAAATTTTTAAACCACTGTATGGATAAAGGTGCATACCATACATCAGTAATTATAACATAAAACAATGAGTAACACGATCACAATCTATAATATTACATAATGTTATCATTACACATTGTTTCATCACGTTGTATAACTACTGTGTCATGTATGGGTGCTCCTTTAGAATGAAATGTAACATGATGTTATTAAGCTATGTTTGTTCAGTACTTCCCTATAAAGGCGTCGGACATATACTTAAAGCGTAGGCTTGTCAAAATGAGCCAATTTTCTTTTGGTACATAGGTACGCTGGTATCTCTTTTGTTTATTATTTAATTGAATGAAACGGTTCTCAATGGGACGTCTATTAGAAAAAATAAAATTAATGTCTTTTAGTACCATTAGTAATTTTTTTTTTATAAAATGATGGAATGTGAGGTATTAATCATATATTTTGTGATGTAATGTGTGGCATTCTTTTTTACCAGTGATTTTACATGTTGAGCGTTTTTTTCATACAGTACCTATTACCTGTTGAATATAAGCCCTCCTTGAGGATACCACTTCTTTGCTACCTAAAATTTATTTAATTTTCTTACAAACAAACAAAAAAATTTTTTTGCAATTCTACTTAAAGTTATTTATATCGGTAATAACGATCTGCAGTACCGAAATTTGTGCGCTTACAATATTTTTTTTTATTCACATTCGCCCTGAGGAAGACCTTTGGATGAGGTCGAAACATGTCGGCCAGTAGCTGACTATCTACGTTACTAACCCGTTGTTACGTATTTAAAAGTTTGTTCCTTTTCATGTAGTTCCCGGCAGAGTAGAATAAGGCCTTCCCGTGGATGTCGTTAAAAACTACTTGGGGAGCACAAGCTAAATAAAGCTTATAAACATCAAAGAGACCTCTTCAACCCATCTGGCCAGCGTGGAGAGTGTAGGCCAAATTTTTTGACTGCTCTGGCTAATATTCGCCTCTGACAGTCAGAAAGGGGTCGTGCTCCTGCAGTGGAGACTAAAAAAACGTGGTGATGATGATGTTGAATGTATTTTACTAATGTATATAGCTCACGTGAGTTATAATCAAATAAAAGTTTTAATAAATTTGACTGACGTTGTATAGTTAATCTGCATCATAGTTAAAAGTTAAAACATCACACGTGTCCCCGTTGTGCGAGTGTCGGGAGGCGCTTATCTCCGTAACTTATAGACCTGATAAGCGGACATGTAAAAAACGCAGCCCGATGACGACCACTCAGTTTGGAGGGAAATAACGCCTGTCGATCGGGGACGGTGTTATGCAACTCGCATTTATTTTTATTACTCTTTAATATCAGATCCTTTTTAGTCTCCACTACAGGAGCACGACCCTTTCTGTACTAACAGAGCCATCTGAAATGAAATGAAATGAAATTTTATTCAAATTTGGATATCATGTATCGCTTTTTGAACGTCATATTTTTTTTTTTTAAATTTGCAAGATCGAAAAAACTACTAGCGTTTCGGAAAGACCACTGCTGAGAAGAATACGCCGAAAGAAACTCAGTCCAGTTTTGGTCCCTACATCACTCACTCAACATCTGAGCCATATATTAGCCAGACTACGAATAAGTAATAAGTCTTATTAAGTAATAAGACTTATTACTTATTCGTAGTAGCCAGAGCAGTCAAAGAATTTGGCCTAAACTCTCCATGCTCACCAGACGGGTTGGACAGGTGTCTTTGATGTTTATAAGCTTTGTTTAGCTTACGTTTCCTAAGTCGCCTTCTACGACATACACAGAAAACCTTGGATTGGTCCTATTTACCGTGCCGGGAACCACACATCAATATTTTATTATTTCCCATTAGCTATTTGTCCACCACTCAGCTACGTAAGTATATAGCCTCTGTTACCCATTATTTATTATTTATATTTATTAATGTACCTTTCATACGATCAGGGGTGTCATTTTCAACTGCCTGTAGTGCTTGAAAAGCAGGGCATCGAGAACGCAAGTCCAGTCTTTTGAGCTGCTAATTTTCCTTCGAAGCAGGTAACATGCCAAACACCTCAATCCCGTTCCCCTAGCCTAACAAAATTCTTCCCTTTGCCCGCATTTCCATTTTTTCCATTCGCTCCTTCGCTGAAAAAACGATTCGATGGGCAGCAGCGTCGGAACCGATATAAGCCAAACTGCGCTCACCTATGTTAAGCCAGCCTAGCAATGGTGATGATGATGAATATAGCTTTCTATAAAAAAATATATATATATACATACGGACAAATCACACAGATTGAGCTAGCCCAAAAGTAAGTTCGTGACTTGTGTTATGGTATACTATCTCAACGATAGAATATTTTATAACAAATACATTATATAGATAAACATCCAAGACCCAGGTCAATCTGAAAAAAGATAATTTTCCATCTTGACCTGACCGGGGATCGAACCCGGGACTATCCGTGTCGCAGCCTGGCGTGTTGACCGCTGCGCCACTATTTTGTAAAACAGTTTAGTAGTGTTCCAGTTGCAGTACTTACTTGCAGCTTGTCCGTTTTGGACTGATCAATGGAATTCCCCTCCCGCGTCAGTGTTTCCAAACTCGTCAATTTAGGGATTCCTAAGGCAAGAGTGACTTGACTTATGATCTAGGTGGGGCAGAGGGCTTCAACAGTCTTTCTCCATCGCGAACGGTCTTTGGCAACGCTCTTTACTTCGGGCCAGGTTAGCCCGATTGTCTTCATCTCCGCCGCAACAGTGCGCCGCCAGGTCTGCTTGGGACGGCCAACCTTTCGCTTGCCCTGAGGGGTCCACTCCAGGGCTTGCCTCGGGATGTGTGTGGGCTCTCTCCTGAGTGTATGGCCTATCGGACATCACCGCAAATGGACATGCCATTTGCGGCGCTCAATCTGCAAGGCAAGAGTGATAAGCATTATTTGATTTGGCATGCACCACCCAAGACCTCTTGGTTTGCTTACCAGGCACAAAAGAGTCTAATGCACTTAACAACTAACTTTGCCCACTTTACCGTTACTTTGGCAAAAATCGTCCAATCTACGTATTACCCGTACAGTTAAATTGCTTGTTTAAAATTTCCTCTCCTTTCTACTTAGCTGTTTCAAAGTACATAAATAATGTATGGGCACAGTCAAAAAATTAAGTAATGTATGATCCTTAAAGATCCCATATTTTTGTGCAAAAACATTTTGACTTGAAGTTAAGTATTGTTATTTTTTTTTTTTTTGCAATGAAGCCCTTTTCGGTAAAATAATTACTAAATGAACATATAGGTACTATCACAGGAGCTGCGACACATTTAATTTTAATTATGATTCCATAAAAGTTGGTATGAATTTATGCTTTTACTCGCCGCTGTCTGAATACGTCAGTGTTTCCCAAAGTGGTGCACAGACCCCCAGGGGTCGATGATTAAGAGACGCACATGCACAGCAAAAACAATGAGGAGATCAATCTTAAATAATTATCATGTGTAGGTTTTATACAACGATATCTTAATTATGATAATACGAAGCCTGAAGACGTAATATTGTACTTAAGTTCGAATTGAAAAGTGACATTCGAATTGAACAATCAATTTAATCCTATCATATGAAAACTTACTTAGTTAAACTAAAAAACTAACAAATAAACCTACCTATAAAATAAAATTGCCTATGTGTTGGACTTAACTAGGTATATCTTTTTGTTACGTTTTCCGATTGTTATGTAACCACCGTGAAGATTTAGAACGTGTCACGATATTTCTTTTTTGGTTACAGTTACAATCTAAGCTAAAATTTAAAGCATGGAAAATAGTTTTATGATATCAAAGATATTCAGATCATCGAGTATTTTACTTTACTTTGGAGTCTTGTGTGCTAATAGAAGGCATTTCATATTTTAACGAAATTTTTACGATTCAACTTGCCTAGACTTAACTTTTTAGGTAAGATGCTAGTGCTTTTAACCAACAGTCCCCTCATTCGACATTTCACGAAACTTTATTACAGAAAACATATTATAGCGAATCTTCTTAAGCCATTGTTCATATTTTGTTGTACCCATCTTACTCCAATACGTGCACAGTTCAGTACCTCAATGGAACTAATAATAAAACATATTTCATGGATCATCATCATCATCTCAGCCACAAGAAGTCCACTGCTGGACATAGGCTTCCCCCAAGGATTTCCAATACGACCGGTTGGAAGCGGCCTGCATCCAGCGCCTTCCTGCGACCTTAGTCAGGTCGTCCGACCACCTGGTCGGTGGGTGTCCTACTCATGGCTTCAAGGCTCATCACTTGTCAAAAGATATCGAAATGAAACCACAACGACTTGATAACAAGAATATACCAGTGCAGTTTGTTGCCGCTTTTTCTGCACTCCGCTTTGGAAGCGGCCTAAACTTGGCAATAAGTAATTATTGAGGTCAACAAAATTTTTTTGTTGTAAAAATTGTAAACACAAATATGACAATTAATAAGTGTTCAAAGAAACCTATATTAAATAAACGATTGAATCTTGAATCCTGACCAAAAGTTTGGAAACCTCAGGCAAATGTCATAAAAATATAGTCTCGTAAAGGAGACAAATATAAATTATTATTATGATCAATATAATTAAACTAGCGGTACAACGTTATTAGTGATGCCAGAGGTGTTTTATTTTAGAAGTATTAGTAAATATTTTTTTAATAGCCCTCGTATATTAGCACTAAATTACCAGTGTAATTGACCAAGCTAAGTATAGTGGCGTCAGAATGAAAAAAAGGTTTCATAAAATCGCTACTTTACGTATCATTTCTACTATTATAAATATCTAAAAGTTTTGCGTTTGTACATAGATTTTTTGATGTGTACTCTTAAGAGTCGCCTGGACGCGCATGTCTCTCAAGATTTCCATGCAAATTTAAAAAGGCTTGTAATTTTCAAACCATCGGAATTTTAACCAAAGTGTATAGGAACGTACGTAGATTATAATGAGATTAATTGATTAAATGCTTAATTTTACTCCAAAATTATCAAATATTGCCAAATTCCCTTTTTCCGTTTGTATCGAGACATGCGCGTCCAGGCGACTCTTAACTTCTTTCTTTCGCTTATTGCAACATCTTTTTTTCTGTGGGAGAGATTTCGTGATATGGGATGGAAATGTGTAAGGAATAAGAAGGCTGTTTAGTTTATATCAACAAATACAAAAAAAAATACTTTCAGCGATCGGGGGCCTGATGAAACCCTGACCAATAATACTATTTGAAATTTGTTTTTAGGGGGTTTATGTGCCCCGATTGTACATACATATATGTAACTAAGGCACAGAGTACTAAATAGTTACTTCGGAAACTAAGGCTCGTTCTATTTTTTCAACTAATCGATGTTTTCGACATCTTGTCGAGTTTTCTTAACTGGACGCGTTCTTGTATAATGACGTTTATACGCAATTTTTTAAACTTTGGGTTAAATTTACGATTTTCCGGGTAGGTCATTAATTTTTTTGTAAAATGAAATATAACTACTCTTTGACACTCGCTTAAAATGTAGCTTACTAAAATATAAAAGTAAAGATTTCTTTTAAATCTGTTCAATTTGTTTTGAGTTTATCCGTTACAAACACACACAATTTTTTGTTTTTATAATATTAGTCTAGTTAAGATATTATAAGTATGGAATGCAGAAGTCGCGCTAAAAACTAGTATTAACAAGTCATATTCACGCCGGCGCCTGAAAAAGACTTTTCTTCCCGCCGCCTCGTAAAAGTCTTGTTTTTTAAAACCATTTATAAATATAAGTACTGGGACAAATTGCGTCTGGTTAATTATTTTTATATATTCTTGTAAATGTTTAAGTAGATGTAGTGCGTACTTAAGATGGACGAAAATTTAAATCGCGCCGTAAAATTTTGAGTTCGTATGAATAAGTAGATTTTTTATAGAATTTTTGGGATAGCGATTTATCTATGATGTGAGTCAACTCCGGGTTATACAGCGTGTTAATTTACCTACCGATGGGCCAGTGGGTGTGAGCATCATTAGCGCTTACGTACGTTAAGCAACATCTGGCGTTGCCATTGGGTGGGTGACCGCAAGTGGCATAATATTTCGAGCTCCTCCGTGCTTCGGAAGGCACGTTAAGCGGTTGGTCCCGGCTGTCATCATTGATGGCAGTCATTAAGCTATGTCAGATGCCTTTAGGCAGCTTGAAATCTGACACCGATGTTGGCTTCTTACACACACGAAAAACAAACAAACAAATCAGTCGGTCAAGACGGCACACGTGCCGCGCGCATAATGCCTATGGTGCGATCCCCCCGCGGTCCGGACGAAGTAACGCGAAGTAAAGATATTAGGCCACAGGAACTAGAATGTGGATCAAGATGCAACCAATGCCAAGTTGTCGTCAACACACTACTAGCTTTTATAAATAGCAAAGTGGATTTTATGCCAGAAACTGGAATTATTCAGGTGTGTCTTAGTACGTACAAGAGTGAAGAAATAGAAAACGCGCGGTTGATTGCATATAAACTAATGGCGCCGGCTAAAAAAGTGTTAAGGAGGAAAGAAGGAACGGAGCAAAGAAGCTTACAAGAAATAATTAAACTTATAAAAGAGTTTGAACCAAACTGTGTTCCTCGCTTCTGTGCAGAAGACATTAATAAACTACCTGCCGTATCCTTTAATCATATCGACGTATCAACTTTTCTAAAGGAGATGATTATTCTTAAAAAAGACGTAGCTAGCTTAAAAGAAAGGCCGACTGATGTCAGAGAAACAACTTTTGTGCCGTCAGACCGTGAAGAGGCATTAAAGAAGGAAATCGATGACGTTAAGAAAATGCTGAAGAAACTACAAGCAGCCCACTATACGTACTTAAATCGTCAAGAAGACCTATTTCTTATGTCTTATCATAATGATAAGGACCAAAGAAATAACGCGACATCAACGATACATGCAAAGTACAATACGGATAACGTGCCTTCCGTTCGTCTCGATAACAATTTACTTAGCGCGGCCGGTGGAACAACCATGCGAGGTGAGAGGGGAATAAGTTTAGAACGAGAAATCAACAATAGCCCTGTGCTCATACCTACACTACAAGATGTGTTACGGAGCCCCACTCCTGACCGAACTGCACCACCGCATACTGTCATCTTACAGACAAACACACAGCATGCCAAGGTCACTAGGTCGTCGGCAAAACATCATAACCCTTCAAACGAGACTTCATATATACCTACCTACAGGGATATGGCTCAAAAACAGTGCGATGATTTGAATAGCGAAAAGGATAAAGATGGTTTTACTACAATAGTAAAAAAAAGACGTAACACGTATAGGTATCGAAATAATCGTGGCATTTCGCAAATATCAAGTAAACTACAAGCTGCTGAATCGTATTCGTGCATATATCTATCGCGTACAAAGAAAAAAATAAATGAGGACGACATCAAAGAATATATAAAAGACATGAAAGAGGAATGTAAGCAAGTAGAAATGTTAAAGCAGACACAGGATACCAACTTTAACTCATTTAAGATAACCATATTGACAACAAAACTGAATACATTTCTACAAAAAAGTTTTTGGCCAGAAGGTTTGGTGTTTAGAAAATACCGCCCGCAGCGTTCTGTAAGAAGCGATACCGTTACGAACAAAACATAAATATGGATGTACAAAATCACAGTAATTTGAAGGTCCTATCTTTTAATTGCAAGAGCGTTAAACGCTCAGTCCAGCATGTGAGAGATCTGTGTAAGAGATCCGATATCCTGGCGCTCCAGGAGACCTGGCTTATGCCCCACAATTTAGGTTTTATGAACAGCATTGACAAGGAGTTTAGCTGTTATTCTAAGTCTGCTGTGGATACATCAACCAAGGTGCTGACTAGTCGGCCTTACGGTGGTGTTGCGCTGATGTGGAGATCCAGTATGTTCGCCAAAGTCGATATAGTGCCGTGTGATAACGATCGAATTATCTGCGCGCGTTTAGTGCAAGGTAATCGAAGCCTACTTGTGTTTAGTGTATATATGCCTACGGATTGCGATGATAATTTACCGGAATTCACGCTGTGTCTTGCGGAAATAAGTGCGATCATCGAAAATATGGACACGGAGTGTGTGCTGATTTTGGGGGACTTTAACGCGCATCCCGGAACACTTTTCGGAAGGGAACTGGTCAGTTATTGTGGTGAGCAATCGTTAATTATTTTAGATCAGGAGCGTCTCGATCCTAGTACTTATACGTTTGTATGCGCGGCGACTGGATCGTGTCGCTGGCTGGATCATCTAATTGTGAGTGCCGCGGCGGCGAATCTTGTAACCGATATTTACGTAAAATATGACTCAAACTGGTCGGACCACTTTCCGCTAGTCGCTCATTGTGATTTTAATTGTATAAGACGTAAACAATCTGTAAGCAGTGCAACAAATGTGAATCTTAAATATTTCTGGGGTACTAGGGATTCTGGCCAAATAGATGAATATAATAGCTTTTGTGAGGACAAACTAAGTAAATTAATGATTAAATATAATGTTAAATATACAGAAAATCATAATTATAATGGTAATTTAATGGTACAAAGTTTGGCTGTAGATTATATTAATAATTTTTATAATGAAATTATTGAGACCTTGCGTAAAGCAGCAGAATATAGCTTTAATACCAAAAAGAAGGGACGGAATCTAGCGGGCTGGAATTTTCACGTCAGGAATGCACATGCTAAATCAAGGCAACATTTTTTCGCATGGGTACAGAGTGGTAGGCAACGCTCGGGATATTATTATGAGAATATGGTCAAATCGCGCAGGGAGTTTAAGGCTGCGCTCAAATATATACAAAATCACCAAGAGAAGATTAAAATGGATATGCTGGCTCGACATCGAGCAGATTGTAACTTTGCCGAGTTTTGGAAAGAAACGAGGAAATTAGATAGTAAAAATAATTTGGCTTTAAATATTGAAGGAGAGAAAGAGGAAAAAAATATTTCTAACATGTTTAGAAATCATTTTACTAAAGGAAATAGTTCATTAAAGAGTTCAGAAATAAAAAAAGCAAGGAGGTCGAAGACTGACAGCGTGTCAGTGTCACCAAAACAAATAATGAATATTTTGAGGGACATGAAGCGCGGGAAGTCACCGGGCCACGACAGCCTTAGTATTGAGCATATGCTGTATGCGGGCCAGCATATCTGTTCAGTATTGGCGTGGCTTTTTACGCTCTGCCTGAGACACTGTTATCTTCCTCCGGATATGATTCGAACAATAGTCGTTCCTGTTCCCAAAAATAAGACGGGAGATATTTCGAGCATGGCCAATTACAGGCCAATTTCACTGGCCACGATTGTGGCCAAGGTACTTGAACGAGTTATCCATAGCCATTTTAACGGCATTGGATACGATGACGGCCAGTTCGGGTTTCGCCCACAGGTATCGACGGACATGGCAATCTTTGCGTTAAAACAGGTCGTCAAATACTATAAGCAGCAGAATACCACCGTCTATGCCTGTTTTTTGGACCTAAGTCATGCGCTTGATACGCTTAACCATGAAAAGCTATGGAAAAAGCTGCGTATGTGTAAACAGGTCCCAACTGATGTTGTTGGTCTGCTGGAGTTCTGGTACGAAAACCAGACAAACAATATCAGATGGGGATCCGGAATGTCAGACTGTTATCGTCTTACCTGTGGCGTTAGGCAGGGAGGTCTCACCTCTCCTGATCTTTTCAACACCTACGTGAATGATCTGCTCGTGGAATTGAGCAGCACTCCTGTAGGACTCAGGTTGGATAATAGATATGTCAACAACCTGAGCTACGCAGATGATATGGTGCTGCTCAGTCCTACGATCAGAGGGCTCCGTAAGCTTATAGCGATATGCGAAAAGTACGCCATAGATCATAATTTGATCTATAACGCTAATAAGACGGAAATGGTGGTGTTCAGATCGGGCAAAGGTCCAGACAATATTCCCGAGGTTAGTCTTAGTGGCCAGCCAATCAAGGTTGTTGACAATTTCAAGTACCTTGGCCACGTCGTGACTTCTACCCTGAAGGATGACGCAGATATCGAGCGACAACGCAGGGCTTTATGTGTGGTGGGCAATATGATCGCCCGAAAATTTGCAAAGTCTGCTCCTGACGTGAAGATTACGCTTTTTAAGGCTTTCTGCCAAAATTTTTACACATGTCAACTTTGGACTGACTACACTCAAAAAACAGTCGATGGCATTAGAGTTGCATATAATAACGTTTTTAGACAGTTAATGAGTCTGAAGCGCTACTGTAGTGCTTCTGAAATGTACATGCAAGCCAGGGTCGACTCATTTAATGCCATCCAGAGAAAGAGAATAGCATCGTTTATGTCCAGAGTTGACAAGTGTAAGAATACAATTATCAGTAGTCTAGCGGAAAGGCTGATTACGACCAAAACATACGCATGTTGGGTAAAGCTTATACATCATAAGCTTGATTAAAGCTCATTAATTTTGAGTCTTTATTTTATTATTTTTATTTTATACATATGACTTATTTCTTGTAACTATGGATCTTGTGTCTGCAATAAAGAATTATTATTATTATTATGTTTTTATTTGTTTTTCTCAAGTCTTTTAAAGACTTGGTGTTTGAGCATTTATGGGGCCTAAGCCAACACAAAGAGGCTATATTAGCATTAAGAGTTTGATAGAAATTTCCTAACAATTCTACAGGTATTAAGTATAACAGCTTTTTGAATAAGTATGAAAGTGGATGGATTTAAGTCTAGTGTGTTAAGGTGTGTGTGAAGTGTTTGAGGTATGACGCCTGTTGTAGAGATGACTATGGGAATTGTTTTTACTGTATTGACTCGCCACTGAGTTTTTATTTCTATTGAAAGATCCGTGTATTTTGCAATTTTTTCGGAGTTAGTATTTTCGAGATTATGTGTGTTACAAACTGCTATATCAATTAAGAAGACCGATTTTGTATATTTATTTAACACGGTTATATCGGGCCTATTGAAATGTACTGTTTTGTCCGTCAGTATTGTCCTGTCCCAGTATATTCTGTATTGGTCATTTTCTAATATGCTGCTCGGTTGATATTTATAATAGGCTATTTTTTCATTTATTAAATTATATTTGTAGGCTAAATTTTGATGAACTATGGCTGCTACTTGGTCATGGCGGTGTTTATAATCTGTTTGTACTATTGCTTTGCATGCACCGGTAATATGTTGGATGGTTTCGGAAGCGCTATGACATCGTCTGCAGGAGTCTGTTGAAAGATTGAGTGTGCGGATTATGTGTTTTTGGTAGTTTCGGGTGTCTATTATTTGATCTTGGATGGCAATCATAAAGGCTTCGGTTTCCGGAAATAGTTCTCCATGACGTAACCAGGCGTTTGAGGCGGGTTTGTCAACATGGGCTTGCTGGAGATCCTTGCGGTGTCTGCCATGCAATGATTTCTGTTGCCACATACTAATTTTTTCTGTATCGTCAGTAATGTTATTGTGTATATTGGTACTGCGTAGATTGAGTGGAGTGTAGTTTATTATTATTAATACATTCAGCCCGTTCTAGTGTACAAATTTTCCTATGGCATGCAGGGCTTACTCGCTAACTTTTGACAACTAAGGTGTACTGTACAACGTTTTAATCGTCACTTGAAAATATTAGGTCCTTACCTATGAAATTGGCGTTTTCTATAGAGCAAAGTGAATTTTTCATACTAACGTCTTAGTATTATTTCGGGTTTAATACATATATTCAACAAAAATAAAAATTTTGCATGGAGTTACGGACAACATTAAGCCTAATTTAGGCATTCTAAAATTTACAAAAAGTTAGAAAAATAATAGAAATATGGCTGCATTTTTGATTAAAACGGAAAAACCTAAATCGAGTTCTTTTCATGAGCATTTTCAACAAAAGCTAAAAATTTTGTGCATGCAGAATGTTTATAATATAGGCTTCTTACAAGTTTCTAATGTGAAAAAATGTGTTATCCTAAAAATTATTTTCATTAGGAACAAAATGGCGAGCGAAAAAAAACGCCAATTTCATAGGTGAGGATTGCAGCTCTAGTATTATTGACGATTTTTGTTTAAGATATCGAAATCGTAATGGATGTCGAACTGACCATTAAAATGATGTACACCGTATTTGTGAAAATTTAACTGCTAGCCCGTTAATGCGATGTGCATAGAGAGTGAAATGTCATTGACTAGTAGGAAGAGTTTTTGGTGGGATGTCAAGGGGTTGGTTTGCCTTAGACGATTTTGCAAATTGACTTTAGTGGACTTTATAATATGATATTGGTATACTTTGGTGTTGTTAATGCTTTTACTCATGAACAAATTGTGAAATAGAAAAAGGGACTGTTATATGAACTGTTATATAGTAGACTGTTATATGGACTCGTATATATTTGTCATCAGAAGCTCCCACGAGGCTACCAAAGAACAGACGCCATCTTTGATACCACTTGTTAAAACTATACCGTACAACACCGATACTTAGTATCTCAATTTACTGGACATTGGCAGAATCACTGAAATCTCGGTGGAAGCCATTTTATAAAACAGAAGAAGAAGAAGAGGAAACTTTTTATCGGCTAATGTACACTTACTGCATAAAGCGGTCCCGGGATATAAAATAAATCACAGGATTGTTTCATTTCGTTTTATTATGCCAGTGCTAGTCAAAGCCTGTTTGTTTAAAGCAAGTTATACAAATGTTTTATGGTACTACATACTTACATATTACCACATCTTTATCCCTTACGGGGTGGTCAGAGCCTAAAGCCATAAGACTAGAAGGTGTGTGTGGTGTGTTTAGCGTCTCCAGTGGGTGTGAGCTCTGTGAGCGCTTACGTTAAGCAACCCCTGGTGCAGTCCCTACTTGGATGGGTGACCGCAAGTGGTATAAAAATATCTCGAGCTCCTTCGTGCTTCGGAAGGCACGTTAAGCCGTTGGTCCCGGCTGTCATCGTTGATGGCAGTCGTTAAGCTATGTCAGATGCCTTAAGGCAGCTTGAAAAATCTGACACCAGTGTTGGCTACTTACACATACGAAAAACAAACAACAAACACAAACAAGCGTCTCAGTAATCATCATTATCATCATCATCAGGTCTTTTTAAGTCACCACTGCAGGAGCACGACCCTCTCTGTACTACCTGAGCCATATTATTCTCTCCACGCAGGCCAGACGGGTTGGAGAGATCTTTTTGGTGTTTATAAGCTTTGTTTAGCTTGTGTTTCCTAAGTCGCCTCCTACGACATCCACTGGAAGACTTGGAGTGGTCCCATTCTCTGCCGGGAACCACACGGCTAGTAATCGTGTAGAGCAAATTAAATCAAAATAGTCATGGGTAGTTGGCGCCGTATCGCCTTTTGACATGATTCCTTGTGCTTCGTGCTTCGGAAGGCACGTTAAGCCGTTGGTCCCGGCTGTCATCGTTGATAGCAGTCGCTAAGCTATGTCAGATGCCTTAAGGCAGCTTGAAAAATCTGACACCAGTGTTGGCCACTTACACATACGAAAAACAAACAAACATGATTCCTTGATTTCGGTCAACATCCGAAGATCGGCTTTTATGTATGACCAGTGCAGGAAGATAAGCAGAAAAAAATCCACAGATTTTTTCCGACGTGGAAGAGTATTGTCTAATCCAAAAGTATTTCAGGTTACTTCAAGCTATGCTGCTTGGTCAAAATTTCAGTTTCCTTAATTAGTTTTAACTATGCATTGAATAAAGTCAGGGGGGTCCTTAACTGCCTTTTAGGTCGTCGCAGGTATCCCCAATCTATCCAAGGGATGGCCTGAGTCCAACAGTGGACTTCTTGCGGCTCAGACGATGATGCATTGAATAATTAAAATAAATTATCTTATAAGTTAAGATTTCGAAGTCATATGAACAAGAAACCAGTTTTACACTTCAGGTGCCGCCTAGCAACATTTGCACAGCCACCCTCAAAACACACAACACAGATAAAACGTTAATTACCAAACCATAAACCGCCTTAAATCTGTCGGGCCGGGAATCACTCAGACGTCTTAACTCGACGCCTTAATCATGATAATGACGTCATTCGTCGCCGTTTACGCACTTTCCCTACCAAAAACACACAAAATACTTCGACCTCCCTCAGTTCAAAGTCCATTACCCACTCAAAACCTATACAATATTTTAACTGCCTCATAAACAAAGCAATGGAAGGAATATTCAGCGATATTGTAGAAACGGGGTGAGTGACAGACGGCCTGTCAGTCAAACCCTTGAATGGTGGTTCGTCGCTACAGGTAAAGGGAATATACGGGACCATTTTACTCACTCAATTTTTGTAGCTGAATCCTATGAAGTAAGACAAACATTGAACGAACGGATAAATAGAGAAAGGGTAGAATACTAGCAAATTTTGTGCGACTTCGTTTGCGTAAATTATAGCCTACGTCACCAGCAGATAAACTTGCTTTCTATAGGTTCTATTCAATGCGAACAAACAATAAAATCATTCCTGTTTATAATATTAGTATAGACGTAACAATAGGTTCTCACGTAAAAAGTCAACGTCTCGATTAAATCCAACCTGAGGAAGACCTCCAGAGTTGAGTCGCCTGGACGCGCATGTCTCCATACAAACGGAAAAAGGGAATTGTGGCAATACTTGACAATTTTGGAGTAAAATTAAGCATCCAATCAATTAATCTTCTTATAATCTACGTACGTTCCTATACAGTTAAATTATCAATAGTTTGAGAATTATACGCCTCTCAAGATTTCCATAATAATTTAAAAAGGCTTGTAATTCTTAAACCATTGGTATTTTAACCAAGCTGTACGGGAACGTACGTAGATTATAATGAGATTAATTGATTAAATGCTTAATTTTACTCCAAAATTATCAAATATTGTCACAATTCCCTTTTTCCGTTTGTATGGAGACATGCGCTTCCAGGCGATCCTTAAGGTATTTGGGATGCTATTTGCTCGCATGAACTGGAGGTGAGACCGGAAGAAGGAGCTCGGGAGGCCAGGCGGGAGTACCCGATGCCATACTTGCAACCACCAGACATGCAGCTGGGGATGACACTCTTCACCATAAAAGGGCAATTTCACATGTTTATGTGTAAACTATTCTGAAGGTGAATAAAGATTTATTTGGATTTTTGGTGGGAAGTCAAGGGGTTCAGTTGTCGTTTGCCTTATACAATTTTGCAAATTCATTTAAGTGGACTTTATAATATAAAATTGGTGTAGTTTGGTGTTATAAATGATCGTGCTCGAGAACAATTTGTGAAATAGTTAAAGTATTATTACTCGTATAGATTTGTCGCCAAAATCTCCCACGAGGCTGCCATAGAACATACGCCATCTTTGATGCCACATGCCGTACAACACCGATAGTATCTCATTATACTGGACATTCGCAGAATCACTGAAATCTCGGTGGAAGCCATAATTAAAAAGAAGGCAGAAAATAAGAAAAAATTATTTTGTACACTAATATTATAAAGAGAAAAGACGGCCGACAAAGGCTAAATTACGCGGACTAATTTGCGGAAAATGAAAAAGGAGAGTGAAGGCCAAATTCTCTCATTGCTCTGTCTAACATAAGGCTCTGCTAGTATACAGACGGCCATACAGCAGTAGAGACTAAAAAAATCCTAAGACTAAAAAATGATGTTGCAGGGAAATTGCTACTTATTGAAATTCTTTAAAATTGAAGGATAGCGCGGCACTAGTTAGGTAAAACATTAACAAGAGGCTACCCCTAAAGCCTACGGGTCACAACCCCGTGAGTCCCCTGCCCCCAGCGACCCCATTTTGAACAAGACAAACGCCTCAAATCCCTTGCCGCCAACGCTGTCTGTCACTGTACATCTAATAATGGCCGCTAATTAAAATGACGTTTTGTTTTATTTCATCAAATTAATGAATACCGCAGGAGGGGGTGGGGGGAGGCTGGAAATAGGGCATTTGCGCGATTTATGGCAGCCCGAGATGGATAGTGTGATTTATGCCCTATTTGTCATGTTTTTATGGCCTCGTCCTTGTTTTTGTTTGATCATAGTTTGCGTTTTGTTTATTAATTTACGGCCCGTAGATGAAATGCGCTTTTTATCGTTTGTTTCTATTGCAAGGGTCATTTTGTACATTAAATGATTTTTTTAATTCAAAGTTGATTTTAGTGTATCTTTTTATACGTCTTATAATTCTCTTTCTCTCTCTTCCGAGTGTGTTCCTGGTTGCATTTCCTGCTGGAACACTTCGGAGCCCGGCTTTTACTTCTCCAATTCACACGATCTTTGGCATCCTTGGCACGCATCAAGCTAACATTTTTTGGGTTTGCCTTTTCTACCGGGGCTAGGCTGAGGCGTAATAGCCAGATTGTTATCTATGTAAGCTGCTGGTTTCCGCAAGACGTCCTATTATTCTTGTGTTAAAATAATCAACAAACTACAAGCGTTTATAAATTTAGTTTATTGGTCCTAACGTGCTTGAAGGGCGTTTTTACATCATCGTCCACCATCCTAGCCGCAAGAAATCCACTGCTAGACACAGGCCCTAGAAGGATTTCAATCATGGGGGGTTTTTCCGTATGGAATATAGGATAGATACGAATAGGATGGATTGGGGACGAGAAAATAGCAGCTCGGGAGGCCGCGCGCGCCTACTCGATGCCATAATTGCAAATATGGAAAAGGCTATTGAAGATCACCGTTTCCTCATGGTCATACTAGTTTGTCATACCACTATTTTTTTTTTAAATACATGGCGAAATTTTGATCGTTCTGGACCCTTAAAGGGGTGATTCAGCCCGTCGATATGAACCATTTTTCCTATGGGACCAATGCTGGAAACTCAAATTTTATTTCGACATTTTCATACAAAAGTGTTCAGCCGCAATTTGTATAGGAATGTCGAAATTTTTTTCGTGTTTACAGCATTTGTCCCATACGAAAAGTTGTTTATATTGATAGGCTGAATCACCCCTTTAATGGTCCGGAACGATCAAAATTTCGCCATGTATATGGACAAATCACACAGATTGAGCTAGCCCCCAAAGTAAGTTCGAGACTTGTGTTATGAGATACTAACTCAACGGTACTATATTTTAGTATCGATACTTATATAGATAAACATCCAAGACCCAAGTCAATCTGAAAAAGATCATTTTCCATCTTGACCTGACCGGGGATCGAACCCGGGACCATCCGTGTCGCAGGCAGGTGTGTTGACCGCTGCGCCACGGAGCTCGCCAAACTATGACTACGAAGATGATACCCCTGACCAAAATTTGTATGTTTACCCTTAGTGAGTGTTATATATTACCTATATATTTATTTTAAATTCAGTAAGAGTTCGTTCTTATTCACCAGTTGTCAACCAGGGCTAGGCGTGGACGCAAAGCAGCAACTGAGGAAAATTAATCAAAGTACCGAAACATTATTATTTCTATTAGTATCTGCCACAACTAATGGAACTTAATAAAGTCACAATTAAATAAATTGAACATTAAGTTTGCTCCAAAACAAACAATCTCTTTGCACGCAGCACTATTGAGAAATGTTAGGAACTGTTATATTTTGCTTTTACTTATATAATATTTCATATCCTAATTTAATATAATAAAAACCGGCCAAGTGCGTGTCAGGCCACGCGCAGTGTAGGGTTCCGTAGTTGCGAATGACAACTTTGAGTTTACACTGTTCACACTCGCACCTCACAGTTTAACGACCAAAAACATCTAACAATGAAAATTGTATGAAATTTTACATTTTCCAGTACATTTTATAAGTTGGTTGCCTATAACTTTTTAGTTTGTACTTAGTACTCAGCTCTGATAGTTTTCCTTTCAACTTCAGTATATATACTACTTATGTAATTTTTTTCACGTATCTATATATAACCGTTTAGCAAATAGGGGGGGACACATACCTCTAACAAAAATTCGCACTTTAATCTAAATATTTCGGAAACAGATCCCTAAATCGAAAAGTGGTGTTGTCAACCTCATAATATTTTTTAAAAATATTTATTTAACGATACCATACCATATAAAATAGAAAAAAAAATAACTCCCCCACTTTACCTGTATGGGAGCTACCCTAAAAAAATTTTTTTAAGTTTTTTTCTTACCATATTTTTAGCATGATTAATTTACATACCCATACCAAATTACAGCTTTCTAGTACTTATAGTCTCTACGTAAAACCACGGACGGACAGACAGACGACAGACAGACATGGCGAAACTATAAGGGTTGCTTGTTTACTACGGAACCCTAAAAAAGAAAAAGTTGTAGAGCGGACTTCGGAATATCACCGCTGAATCAATTTTAATTGACTGTCTAAAACAAGAAGGACATTTTTATTTAGGAGCGTGGTTTTTTTTTATTTAATTATTAAAAAACATGCTGAAACCTTTCTTTACTTTTAATATTTTAATGCAAAAATACGTTAATTAAAAAATGTTGGTAGTTGCAAATTTGAAATTGCATATTTCAGCGTCATTTATGCACATGTTACCTTAAGTTTTTTCTCAATTATTATGTTTTATAAACTATATTAAAAAATTAAAGGCTTTTTATTTTATTATTTTCAGGTTTGCTTCTTCTATTTCTTGAAACCTACCTTCATTTCACAAAGCTCGATATGTATAATTCATAATTTCAAAAACAATCAAGTAACTTATTAACTAAGGTACCTACATAGAACAAGGACTTTTTTACTAGATTCCAGCAACTTATCGGTAGGACCTTTGATTATATCTATCATCGTACGACAGCAAATAGTCAACTGTCCATCTAAACTAAATATTAGCAGCCATTGAGCTAAAGCCTTTATAATCAAAGACATTAAAAATGTCAAAATGGTCGACAGAATGATGTCAAATAATTTGACGCGGGCAGACGGAGTTAGTGGGTTTAGACGGGGGCTGGTCATAAACAAATTAATATAGGGTGGTTGAGATTAACGAGAGACGTGGTTTAAATTAAAATGAGGTTTGTGGAAGTTTTCTTAGTTCTATTAATAGTGACGTCTATCTTACTGCCTACGTGGCACAATGGTTTATACGCCAACCTGTGACAGGAGGGCAAAAACACAGGGCAAATTATGAATTTCAATAAACATGGCAATAAAATCCCATATGATGTACAGGTTAAAAATATGCAAGTACATTTTTTTTTTAATGAACTAGGTATCTAGTTCCAAGTGAGCTTTCGCTACTTTGCCGGACTTTTTGAGGTGAGAGCAGTGCTCTCAACCTGTAAGACGAACATCACCCAAGGGCCCCCAGGAAGGACGGACCTCGGCTTTGGGCGTTGCCTGGGTAGAGACTTGGAGAGACAGCAAACTCTTATATGCTTGTTGGGCCGCGATTTGCATGCATGGCTTGAAGGGCCGAACTGAGAAACTGCAAGTAAATGTGCTACTTTTTGTAAGTCAGAAATACTCGGGCTGTCAGCTTTTATGCAACCCGTCAGCGCGACGCGGATTGATAACCGCGAATATATCTGGCGGCTGGCAGACCCGACCCTCCGCGGAAGTGCGTCCGTCCGTCATCCGTCATCAATCATCGTCAAAATGGCACACCGGCCGATTTCCAGTACGAGGAAGGGCTCGAGTATTTTGGGATTTTCGTATGCAAATGTCTTTTACCCCTGCGAGGTAGACAGAACCGAGGAGTATAGAATCTTAAAGCCGCGTTTGGAATATTGATGGGCTTGTAGGTAGAGAATGGAATCAAAATAGTGATGGGTTGCTAGCCGCATCACCTTTTGACATGATTTCTCATCTTCTTCTTTTCGAGTCAAAAAGGCTATATCTATTTTTACATTATATTACACCAGAATTTGGCCACCTGGATGGCGCGATCATTAGCCTCCATCAAGTCCTCTACGTTGCAGGAAGTAGGACAGTTGGGGCAATTCATGAGATGGGCCATTGTCTGAACAGCGCCGCAGTTGCACTGACTGTTGCTAGAGAAACCCCACCTTACCCGGTTATCTCGGCATCTCCCAACACCAGTCCTTAGTCTGTTTAGCGACTTCCAGACTGACCAAGGAATGATTCCTCTAATATATTGGATTTGATTGTATAAGATTGTAAAAGATGGACTCATAAGTCTATTCCTTCGATGGGCTTTTACAATATTGCGGGCACAGAAACAGCTGGTACTTTCTACTTTTTTTTCCCCATAACAAGGTGAAAGATTTAAGTCTTATAGTCCCAGGCTCTGTCTGACCCGCTTGTAAAATTGTACCCCGCTCGGGCTGGCAGCTTTCATGCAACCCGTCAGCGCGACGCGGATTGATAACCGCGAATATATCTGGCGGCTGGCAGACCCGACCCTCCGCGGAAGTGCGTCCGTCCGTCATCCGTCATCAATCATCGTCAAAATGGCACACCGGCCGTTTTCTAGACGATGTTAGGGTTGTGTTTGATATTTACATGTTTCAAAAATATTCGAAAACCTATTCTTTTTGGTATCGATTAAAAATAATAAACAGTTTAAAAATTTAACATAAAAGAAATATTCGAATTGAAATCATCCTCTTTGGTATCGATAAAAAAATATGTTTTCTTTTTTGTAACTACATCATTTATGTATAATAAAACTTCTTTTTTTTTTTGGAGCGGTTCATCTGCAAATTGTTACATTCAAATTTCGAGTAAAATCGTGCATTTGGTAGAAATCTATTTTTTATGTAATACTAGCTGTTACCCTCGGCTTCGCCCGCATAATATATAGCCTTAATATGTCCTTCTCGATACCCTAACCTATGTGTATGCAAAATTTCATTATAATTGGTTCAGTAGATTCGGCGTGAAAGCGTAACAAACAAACCAACAAATAAACAAACAAACAAACTCACTTTCGCATTTATAATATTAGTTGGGATTGGGATTTAATATTCTTTTCTTTCATGCTGGTTCAGGAAAAAGAAAAACAGCTGTTTTTCTTCATTACCAGCCCGTATTTACTAACTCAGATGACAGGTGTCGATGCCTATCAATCTAGGATTTGCTGTTACAATGC
This sequence comes from Rhodophaea formosa, assembly GCA_963082605.1. Lineage (NCBI taxonomy): Eukaryota > Metazoa > Arthropoda > Insecta > Lepidoptera > Pyralidae > Rhodophaea > Rhodophaea formosa. The sequence continues at coordinate 22,716,504 of OY720209.1, forward strand.
GGCTTTTGTATTCCAAAAAAAAAATTAGAGCAAACAATACCCGCATTGTAACAGAAAATTTTAGATTGATTGGCATCGACACCTGTCATCCGAGTTAGTAAATAAGGGGGCTGATCTTACAAAACGGTTGAAGGAATCTGCGAGTAATTCAGCAACTCATCACCATTTTTTAATTTTTCACCAAAACGTATCATTGTAAATTATGTAAAACGTTATATTTAGGTCTTATTTATCATAGGCTCAAGCGGTGTGGTCCCCAGCAAAGTAGAATAGGACCACCCTAAGTCTTCTAGTAGATGTCGTAGAAGGCGACTTAGGAAACCCAAACTAAACAGAGCTTACATCGTAGGCACCCCTTCAACTCATCTGGCCAGCGTGGAGAGTGTAGGTCAAATCCTCTGACTGCTCTGGCTAATATATGACTCTGGTACTTACAGAGAAGGTGGTGCTTCAGCAATAGACACTAAAAAAGACTTGGTGATGAATTATAGGCTCTATCTACTACGTAAGGAATATAATTTCTCAAAAATTCGTTTTATTCTCCACTAATGTTCTGCAACAAAAAATACTACCAGCATCTACAAAAGCGACAATCACAAATCAAGACCAAAATTTATTGCACATGATTTGAGAAATGACGCTTCAAACTTTTTGCCACCTTTTGTCCAGAATGCACGCGCGGGCCCACTGTGCTCGATAATAGACATATGTCTCTCCATCCATCAGTCTCGCAAATTGTTTTGCCGTCCTCTCTCTTTCAGTTGTACCCGGTTGCATCTTCCACTGCGAAGCTTCGAATAACATTTTTTAATTATCAAACACCATGTTAATTTTTGATGACTATTTTTTAAAGTATAAATTTTTTTGCCGTTTGGTTCCCAGCAGAGTAGAAAAGGACCACTCCAAGTGTACCCGGGGATGGTCGTAGAAGGCGACTTAGGAAACACAAGCTAAATAAAGCTCACAAACATCAAAAAGACATCTTCAACTCATCTGGCCAGCGTGGACAGTGTATGCCTAATCCTATGACTGCTCTGACCTGGCTCAAGACTCAAAATACTTGATGATAACGATGAAAAACCTCTTTAGGCGCGTTGGGCATTTTTGAGATGGGAAAAAAAAACATTGAACTCACGACACCCTTTCTCAAAATCTAACACCTATATACATTTGAAAGGAAAACTTCATTAGGCGCATTATTTTCACAGAAGTGAAATCGGCACTATTCGGCAGTCACGGAAGGCCTCTGTATTTTTTTTAACGTTACCAGCACTGGTGTCAGTTTTTTTAAGCTTGTAACACTTTGTGTAGTACATACACATGATATCGATACTGAATTTATTTTACTTATAATTTTATTCTCATGAATTATGTATATAATACTTTGTTGTGTCGCTTTCTATTAGTAAAATAATAAAACCAGTAATTATTATTTGTCTTTATTATCCATTAAAAACAAACTAATCTCTTTAAAATACACAGTAGAGAGGTATATATGGGTAGATATAGTTTTTGCCTATAGTCGGCTCGCGGGCCCACTGTGCGCGATAATGGACACATGTCCCTCCATCCATCAGCCCCGCAGATGCCGCGAAGTGGACGGCATTTGTTTTAAGAGTTATGCGATCCAGTGATTTCAATAGGCGAACCCCTGAAATCCTTAAAAATTTATTTTTTAAACATTTTTTTTAAATGTATATAGTCTCTTATGTACTGTAAACATTTTGCTAAAACAATCAATCCACCAACCTAAAAAAAAAACAGTAATTGTTTTTTTTTCCAAAAATTTTATTTTTTGGCGAGATTTCATTATGAGCGACTCATGGGTTTATCTTCTTTAATTAAGAAGTAGGTTCCTATGAGTCCATCATCACACGAGCTGTCTCATAATATCCTATTATCATCCAACTTATAGAAGTTTTAAAAAAATTAGCTTAATCGGTTAAGGTTCTGTATTGAATTGCAAGATTTGACCCAAACAAACATACAGGGTACAATGCAAGTTATTTATAAACCATATAAAAGCTTGGAAAATTGTCAAGCAAAAATTGAGAGCATTCGCATATTTTTAAAGTGAAAACTGCTTTAGGTGCGTCGACCACTTTTTGGGTGAACAAAAATCATGGAACGCGCGTCATCATCACCGAACGCTTTGCACTTTTTCGGTGAACAGCAAGTTTAGTTTTCACTTCTATCGGCAGTCCCCAAAGATTTTATATCGTTTAAATTGAACTTTGGGAACAAGTAATTGTCCGAACAAATTCAAAGAAAAAATTTTTTTTAATCATGACATCCAACCTATCACAAATAAGTTTATAATAAGCATTTAATCTTTTGACACGGAATTAGTATTCAATATAACATTAAACAGACTTAAACATGTCTATTACTGAATCACGATAACTAGATCCTTTAGATAAGATTCCAGACTGTTCGTTGTTAATTTTGCTGATTGACAGCCGACGGATTGACAGCCGACAGGCGATTGACAACCGAACTCAATTTCAGTTCTTATCGACTGTATTTAGAAAATACTAGTCATTCTCAAGACGACTCATCTTATTCAAGACGTCTTCAATAACATTTTATGACTTAAATGACAAATCTTTTGCTTTTTTGTGTATCTTTTTGATTCACTTTAACAGAGCAAAAACACATGCATCAATAAACGTGACAAAAAATCCAGAATCAAAAGTAGTAGTGCGTGGCTGGCCCATCCAAATTATCCCTTAGATGGTGACCTTTGCAATGTATGCAGAGGAAAAGCTGCAAGTACCTACTTAATGTGTTCTTATTATATGCGAATTTACTTAACAATAAAATCAATAATAAGCCAATAACACACTTAGAATCTACAATGGTGTACAAATCAGATCAATAATTTAATTATCCCTCAGTTGGTGACATTTACAATCTATGCAGAGAAAAATCTGAAAGCACATTTTTTGTTTTTATTTGTAAATTTACTAACACAAACATCAATTTTATACCAAAACAGCTACTAAATAAGCCACATGCACTCAGAATCTACAAAATCTTTAAAAAACATATCAAAAATTTATTTCAATTGAATTTAATCCGGTCGAATAATCCGTTCGTCTTGATTGACAGCGTCGTCGGGTTGACGCGATTCACTTTCGAGTTCTTATCGTCAGCGATTGTAAATTGATTTGTTGATAGGCAGGTGCAGTTTTATTTTTAAATTAATATGATATGGTAAATGTGATTGAGATAATACTGTTTGTGAATTTTACTGTATAATTAAACAAAATATTTAAATAAATAGAAAAGGATTTCCATAGCTTTACAAAGGGGAAACGCAGCAAAATTTTACCCTTTGAACTGTGGTAAAATTTTTCCAGTGTACTGTTTTATTAGCTAAACTGATGTTTTATTGTCATTAAATCTACCTATTTCGTTCGTGATAAAATCAAAGATGCTCCTAGATTTTCCCAAAACATTTTTGTAGCTTACCTTAAGACATCAATTTTCTGTTCCTCTATTACATACATTACTACTAGTACTACTGTTGTTTTTTTTTCTTTTAACAGTGATCTAGAGCTCATAAATTTGTACTCATATCCAGCAAATACAAAGAAAAGAATACTAAAATCAGTGAGTTACAACTCAGCAGTTTCGAATTTGTGTCAAAATTATTCAAATAACCCTATTCGAATTTCGAATAATCTGCGTGTATTTTGACTGACAGCTATCGCAGGGTTGACAAACATCTCATCGATTTACTTTCGAAGTTTCGTCGCTTTTGATAGACTAGACCAAAGACAATATAATACTAACGACTAGACATTACCTCGTGACTTCGTTTGCGTATTCAATGGCATAAGTGTTATTTTGATGTATAAGATATAACATTTTTAAGTACCATCAAAATCTGGCCAGTATTATTTGTGTGAAGTAGTATCAAAAATCCATTCATAAATATATAAAGTATCACAAACTTTTACATTTGTAACACAAGTGTCATTAAAAGCCATCATCAAACTAATTGCACTCCAGTGCTGGATGCTGGACCAAAGTGCAAGATCTTTCGCTTTCTTCTTCCAGTAAAAAATAACGATCTAGCTGTTACCCGCGGCTTCTCCCGTGTAATATATAGCCTATGTCCTTCTCGGTACCCTAACCTATGTGTATGCAAAATTTCATGATGATCGGTTCAGTAGACACGGCGTGAAAGCGTAACAAACAAACTCACTTTCGCATTTATAATATTAGGTGGGATTGGGATTGTAAAAATTATTCGATACTGATTTTCAAAATTACCGATCCGAATTCCGAATAATCCGAGACATTCGTCTAACAGCTATCGCAGGGTTGACAGACGTTTCACCGATTCACTTTCGAGTCCCATTGTGAGATTGCTGTGAGATTGATTCATGCAGGTGCAGTCTGTTCGATTTATTTGTAAAAAGGAATGAATTCAATTCATTGGTGACGCGGTGATAGGTTACTTAAGACGTCAAAATCTTGTGGGCTTGTAAGACTGAGTAGTTTAAAGTAAAAGTGTTTATTTATTTGGTCAGTGGTAGCTTTCTTCATTTGTTGAGCTTCCACGCTATATGTTTTATATTGTTTCTCCTTCACTTTTTACAGTTCTACAACTATATAATATAAAAGAATTTGACGACCTCTGAGGCCTAGTGGTCATCTTGCCAGGCTAGAACACTGACGGTCCCTGATTCAATTATGATGAAAAATTATTCAGGCAATATTCAGGCTGCCTGAATCTTGGATATTTATCTATAAAATATGTTAATAAAACCCTGTTTGAACCTTAAAGAAGCAACCTAGCTCGTCAATATGTACAACTTTTCCAATGGGACATTATTGCTTTAAAATAAAAATAAAAATTAAATTCCTATACAATTTGGTATGGAAATTTCTATTTTTTTTTTTCGAAAGTGTTCAGACGGCCAAGCAATTTGTATGACATATATAAAATTTTTCACTTAGGCTTCGGGTCCAGTTAGCTGTTATTGGGTAAGACATAGTTTCAGTTGTTGTTGCTTGACAAATCTTATCCAATGACAGCTGCTTACCGGAACCTACGGTGTTAATTGTAGAAAACCCTTTATTTGAATAAAACACATTTTAAATGATGTGTATAAATTAATCTAGCAATAATTAACAAAACCAGACCTATTAAGTCTAAGCGTAATAAAAATAAACACTAAATAATATGAAAACTGAATAATTATACACCTTTATACATCTAACGAGCATTCAACTCATTTGGTGGCACTTAATCGATTGAAAACTTACTCATTTCCTGTCACTATTACCGACCTTATTATCATAACGATAAGGGCGGTTTTAACGTTGAATGCTGGTCTATGAATGACGTATCCACTTGGCTGATTGTAGACTCTATGTATATGACGTTAAGGGTTACGAGTGACCCTTGAAATATGAGTAGTCGTCACGAACATTGATTGATGTGTCCTGAGTGACGGGTGCACGAAAGCGGGTGGGTTCGTCATGCAGGACTTGGTTGAAGGCATAAGCGTAAGCGGGTATCTGGTTTGCTTTGAGTATTGTTTGTGAATTCTTATATCTAATTTAAAAAAAACTAGTGCTTCTAGTTGCAGGAACAAGATTGGAACATGAGAAAGACTTACCAGCGAAGCACATGTGGTTAAAGAACTTTATTTCTCAAAGAAATTTACATTTCACTTATAGAGAAACTTATAAATTACAATGTGGGTGTGAGCATTAAAAAAATTAAACATTTGATAAAAAAGTTAAGTCGGTAGTTAGTAGTTAGTAGGCATGTACGCAAAATAAGCAAAAGATGTAAACAACGTTAGGGCGCTCGTTCACTTATATCTAAAACAATCCAAAACAATATCGAACCAGATTAAAATAACTTGGGTTTATCAGTAACTATTTTGATTTGTGTACTTAAATCATGTTAATTAATATTTTAAATTGCATGTATAATTTAGATTTAGAATAAGTAAAATCATTTAGGTAGCTATTTAGTAGTTAATGTTTCTAGTTAAGTAATAAGTAGGAATGTTGATATAACTTGCGTTTGACATAGCCTGACTATGTATGGTCAGGTATACGACATTTAAGATAAGTAATTGATGCCACTATTATGACATACCACTACTGTGGGTGCTCAATGTTAAATGCCAGTGGACGTTCAAATCTAATCCATGGACCTAGGAATAATATGGACCCGGCATTAGACACATCAAAAGTGAAGCATAACTTACGTCACATCAAGTCCATGTGTGCAGCATGTATTTGACATTTGGGAAATTTGACATTTCGTTCGACCGGGGAAAAGTGTAGGGATTTTTGTGCCGATGTGTGCGTGCGCTAGTGTCGCGACACGAGTGTAGGGATTTTTAAGTGCGTCACTGTTACATTTTCCAAGGGCATATCCTGATTATTCTTAAATCCATGATCTAATCAAAGGTTTTTCTTACACTGTAGCAGATAAGATTTTAGTAATTTATTTGTAGTTTGTTAAATTAAATTGATATATAAATAAATAGTATCCGTCATGTAAACTAACTAACTTGTTAAATTTATTTTAAAAAATTATGTAGTAATATAAATTTTAACTTAGATAACCAACTAAGAATATTGGCAGCTCTATATAGTGCATGGAATTGATTATTCTAATCATAATTTGATTTTTATAATCAATACGATGAAATGCCAAACATCATTAAAGACAGACGTTGGAAATTTTAAGAAATATTTAACAAGCCATCAAAATTCATCATAAGGCCGAATATAATTCAAATATACTGAAAAGCTTTTTAAAATGAAAACTAAAGGACAAAGAAATTTAGAAAAACTATGTGGAATGAAAATTATAATAGACAAAGAGATTGTATTTCCGCTTCAGCTCATGACTGAGACCATTTTGCTATAGGTTTGCTAACATAAGTATACGCTGACCTGCCCGGTTTTTAGTTTCGATATCCACGGAGGTAATTGAAATGAATATAGTGAAGCTGGTTATTGTCGGCTGGTAATGTTGTGATTCACTACTCATTGCCGTGTGGTTCCCGGCAGAGTAGAATAGGACCACTCCAAGTCTTCCGGTGGATGTCGTAGAAGACGACTTTGGAAACACAAGCTAAATAAAGCTTATAAACATCGAAGAGACCTCTCCAACTAACCGCTAAAGTGTAGGCTAAATTTTTTCACTGCTCTGGCTATTATTCTGCTAATATTTAGTACCGAGACGGTCACGTTCCTGTAGTGGAGATTACAAAATTTTTCTGTGTAAAATTAGCACTACTAGAGAATACCTTAATTTTACTATTATGTTCCCCTCTAGGAGCAACTTATCTATATCATGTATGTAGTAAATCTGTAAATAACGTGGTTGGTCGCAAGATTATGTAGGTATTCTTATATTAATGTGTCTTATTGTGTAATATTTATCTTGCAACTGTTTGTTATTCCTTAATAAATAAATAAATAAATAAACAAAGACCAGATAATGTTGATGACTCATTTACGACTATGCCCTAGTAGAGTTTACTCGTAAATGTGTTTACTAGAATTTTGATGTACGCCTCTATCCACATTTTGATTTGTATCTAAACTTACACCTATTGTATTACCAGCTCCTCTTGACGAGCTCCGTGGCGCAGTGGTTAACACGCCATCTGCGACATCTGTGGTCCCGTCATGAAAGCATTTTTTTTATATTGACCTAGGTCTTGAATGTTTATCTATATAAGTATCTATTAAAAAAAACAATAACGTTGAATAAGTATCTAACGACACAAGCTCACAACTTACTGTGGGGCTAGCTCAATTTGTGCGCCATGTCTTTAGATATTATTTATTTTTATTTGTATGTTTTATCATCTGTGCAAGACTATTTATTCAGTAATCTAAGAGAACTTCATAATTGTTGAAACGACTAGCAATCTATTACTATTTTGATTCTATTATCGACGTGACATGCCCACCAACTCGCTAAAGGTGGGCTCTGGGCCTTATGGCCATAAGCTCTGTCTACTCTTGTTTGTTTGTTTTTTGTATGTGTAAGTGGCCAACACTGGTGTCAGATTTTTCAAGCTGCCTTAAGGCATCTGACATAGCTTAACGTCTGCCATCAGTGATAACAGCCGGGACCAACGGCTTTACGTGCCTTCCGAAGCACGGAGGAGCTCGAGATATTTTTATGCCACTTGCGGTCACCCATCCAAGTGGGGACTGCGCCTAGGGTGGCTTAACATGCGCAAGCGCTTATTATGCTCACGCCCACTAGGCCATCGGGCTCCTCTGTCTACTCTGTCAGGGATAAAGACATGATAATTGTATGTTTTTCAACCTAAGTTTAAAAAATTACGATCAATTCAGCTGCCGCAAACCTATCCGACAATCAGTGCTGGTTGTAGCACTAATTGTCGGCGTTTAAAAACGCTAAAGATCCCATACGAGCTCAAAAAACTTAAAACGCAGCATTTGCCGGCACTCTTCAAAGACAATAATGAACTTGTCGAGGACTTCAATCTTCGTTCTCATGTAAAATTGATCGTCAACATGTGACGGCACTTGAAATCGATATTAACAGACTATCTCCCACGAGGTCTCGAAGTTAAGCTGCCACTGCCATAGGAATATCCATCAATGATTTGAGTATCTTCATATGGTTTTGTTTTAATGTATGGTTTTTATTTATTGCGGTAAAAGCTTTTATTTTTGTCACTGACTCCACTGGCTTCGTGAGTTCTACAATTTTATTGCTATAGGAAAAGAAGCTAGAAAAATCCGAAAAAGAACACGAGAGACCAATAATTATATACCGATTATTATACGACACTAGTATCGACGACCAACGAGGCGTCGTATTATGAGGGGTGATGAGTATTCAAAGGTCGTAAATACATTTAACTCGTCTAAAAAGCAACTGGGAATACGTGTAAAAAGCACTTGTTACTCTAAAAAGGTCTTCAATGTTGTTGTCGAGTTAATACTTGATGAGTGTATTAACTCGACATATAGTGTGAAAAGAGAACGAAGTAGTATTCATATTTTATGAAAACAAAAATTTGCAGATCCTTCCACATCATCAATTTTATTCAAGACTATTTATACTTGGTCATTAATAGTTAGGAAAGGGAAATATCTACACATCATATGCCTTGACTGAGATGGACGATGAACTATCCTGATTTAATTCAAGGAAATTTCGTCCTTAGGATACTAAGTAAGTGAGATAAACTGAGTTCAGAGCAGCGTTTGACAAGGGAAAAATAGCTATACCAAAAGAAAGCCCTAGTGAATCTAAAGGTAGGCTTCTAGGAATGAATTTCTTCACGTGTGGTAAAAAGAACCTTACCAACTTTTAAAAGAATCTCCACTTTAACTGGGTTTTCAGTGGTTAGGAAAGGGAATTCCATGACACATAACCCGGTAAATATGTAAAGGGTTTGATGTTGAGGTACTGCTCAAAAATAATACATTTGGTATATGGATTTTAGTTTTCCCAGATAATTGTTTATTCATAGTACTGCACTAAGTGCAGTTACATGCACTTTTAACGACACTGATGATTTTTTGTTTCACAATGGTGACGTTTTGTTCTAATCATTTCTGAAATAATATTAAAAAAACCTTGTCACTCATTTTTCTCCCTTCCCTAAACATTGACTAATATCATAAATGACCTTCAGTACAACTGGCGATACTTAAACACCAATCACCCTTGACATCAGCGTTCGGAACCGATCGCTCCCACGACTACATTTTACGACACTTTTTGTCGCACTCGCGCCACTTGCGCTTATTAAGCCGTGTTCGGTGGATGAACTGCGTTGGCTTTGTATGGACATGTGAGATTGTATGGATGATAGTTTCTTAGCATTTTGTATCGGGTCATTTACATTTATCAGAATTTTGCCACTGACAAATCGTTTACAGTGAAATTGTAAAGGTAGTCTAATTTTTTTCGTATTAGTAGCATACCAATTTAAAAATTATATTTTTTGTTCCCAAAATCTGGCTATGTAGATATCAGTAATAGGTACCCTCATTTTGTCCAAAGTACTGATGAAAAGATACGTCTGACATTGTCTGGAGCTGTCCTTGAAATTAATTGGTGTTGTTTATAGAGGTCTTTGCGTGTGCACATGATAGGATATGCTGGGTAAGACAGTTAAATGTGCCATGGTCTGGGGAGAGTCGCCACATGGACAGGCAAATTCCAAGATTTTTCCATATCTGTTTTTATTTTTGTTCGCCAATAGGAGTCCAGGCAGATGGAGGTAAGTAGCTTAAATAAAAATAATATTATTGAAATGGAAGTTTAAAATAGTGCGATGAAATGCATAATATTATATAATATAATAATATGTATATAATAATATTTATTCTTGTCATTAACCATTATGGTTAACGAAAAGAATAAATGGAGGGAGTTGACATACAGAGCTGACCCAAATAGGGAAAAAGGAAGGAAGTTGATGATGACTAGAGTTTCACAGTCTCTCACTTAAATTTCCATTATGTTAAGCATATTTTTTTCCTTTTATTTAAAATAGCTCTCCCTTTCTTAAGCATGTCTTTTGACTAAACCCACAAACTACAAACGAAACTGTTAATAAAAACTAACCACTACTTTTCACTTGATACAACCGATCGCCACCAAAATCAAACTTAGGAAGCCATCTTTCAATCAGTCTTAATCCATTCTAAATTTAGCGAGCGGACACATCAAATCAGTGGCACTCCATAAAGGCATGTCCACAAGTCGCCGTCGCGCGCCATTAGTCTCTCGAGATACGGAGCTGGTGGTTTTGACAATTGATTTATGTCTGTCATGGCGTGTCAGGCGCCGACTGCGCCCGCGCATCTGTGCGCCCCGCTTCCCCGCGCCGCCGCCGACTAAGAACAAACATTGGACAAAGAGTAGATTAACAGAATGGTCACTGGGCAGGAGGTTCGGTAACGCTCTAAATAATTGTTTTCGAGACACGATATGAGTTCTTAATATTATTGCCTGTTGAATACCCTGTAAAATAAAGATGAGCGGTGATACTTTAATAAACTATATCTGTATGCCGTGCATATAGTTTGAGGTATTTTAGCTAAAGTCCAGTCAAAATGTGAAGAGGGCTAGCAATATTCTTGGTAAATTACACAGTAAATTGATTGCCTTTAATATATTTTTTTTTTAATTTTTTGCAACTTTTATTAGTAAATTACTAACGGCTCACAAATACATTTCAGTGGTATCATAATCAATGATACTGTGCAAAAACTTGCATAGTCGAAAGCACTTTACCTCAAAACATTCTCAAATATCGTTTTATCACTTTCTAGATAATCATCAAGCAAGACAAAGATAGCGCGAGACTTAAGCAAGCATGTCATTATTTAAAATACTTTTGAGTATTTGAGGGTGAGTGAAGTTGAAGCTGGAAAGTTAAGCTCCGTAGCATCTCAGCTGAGGATGGCACCAAAACACTTTTAAATAAGAGAGAAATAATTATAAAGTTTCTACTGTATCAGTCTTTGCCTAAAAGGTCCTTCTGCGTCAAAGATCAGTCTATCTACAACAAGGAAACGATTTATCACTAAACTAAAATAGTTGATCCTTGTTTGCGGGAGGGTTTTGGCGAAAAATACACGATTTATTTTCATTTCGGGTTATAATAGGTTACAGCTGTACGGTGTTAACAATGTGTCGTTTTACTGCATGAAACTTAACTCGGCACAAAATTTAAAAAAATCAAATTTCTTGAGCTTACTCAGTAGTAAATTTCTAATTTGCCTTATAGTTGGTTTAGTTTAGTTTCTCGTGTGTGTAAGTGGCCAACGCTGGTGTCAGATTTTTAAAGGTACCGAAAGGCATCTGACATTGCTTAACGACTGCCATCAATGATGACAGCCGGGACCAACGGCTTAAAGTACCTCACATAGACTTACGACAACATGAAATGATGATTATCAACTCCAAAGATTTTTTTTTTACTCATAGTGTAATGTATTTTAGGAACTGGTTAGACGGATTTTAATTGCGCCTAGAAAAAAATTTTCATCCCTTATAGATGCATGATTTCAAGCCATAAGGTGTAAAAAATATTTTGAGCAGAAAGCACGAAAAGCCGTCTGTTCCATCTGAAAAATCTCTCGCTAGTATTCGCCACTAACACATGATGGTGATGACAACTAGGGTTTACAACGTTTTAATATTCATTTCAACCATAGATATCAGAATATTTTTCAACATACACTAGGGTTTATTTATCTTAAAAAATGTCTTTGGAGACTGCCGATTTAAGTGAAAACTAAGTAACTTGTTGCTATCTCAAAAAATACGAAGCATTTGGAAACAATAACGCGAGCTCCTCGATTTTTTTGTCACCCAGAAAGAGTTTAATACACCTAAAGAATGTTTTCACATCTAAAATACATTATACAAAAGCCGTAATGGATGTTGAACTAATATTCCACGTTGACATTTGGCACAGTAAGACTGACACAAACATACATACAAACGATGACGAGCTCCGTGGCGCAGCGGTCAACACGCCTGCCTGCGACACGGATGGTCCCGGGTTCGATCCCCGGTCAGGTCAAGATGGAAAATGACCTTTTTCAGATTGACCTGGGTCTTGGATGTTTATCTATATATGTATTTGTTATAAAATATAGTATCGTTGAGTTAGTATCCCATAACACAAGTCTTGTTTAACAACTTACTTTGGGGCTAGCTCAATCTGTGTGATTTGTCCGTATATATTAAAAAAAAAAAAACATACCATCACGTCTTTTTCCTTTTGCGGGGTAGACAGATAGGCCAGATCTATAAAACCTCAAGGACACGTTTAGCATGTTGGTGGGCATAGATTAAAAAAAAATTCGTGTCTCTGGTGGGCTTGTAGGTGAGAACGAAATCAAAATAGTGATGGGTTGCTAGTCGTATCACCTATTGACATGACTCCTAACGCCCATTCCCTCGATCGGCTTTTATAATCTACGCGAGAAGAGAAGCAGCTGGTATATTCTACGTTTTTTCTTTTCCCCCAGATCAGCGTGGAAGTCTGACACAAACACCGACTTACACAAAAACACACATTACATTAAAAAAAAAACAAAAATGCAAATTCACTTTTAAAACTGAATAAAATAACCGTATTTAAATTTCAATTTCAAACTAGAAGCACAAAATCCAACGATAAACTAAAACCCTACATATAAACTATGTTATGTTACAGTCTAATTAACGAACTGTCTCTCCGGGCTGGCAGGTAAATGACGTGTGACGTTGACGTGACATGACGGTGACGTGACGTTGATGTGACGTGACGCGACTGCCGTAATGAAATTGTGACATTGAGATGGGCGTGAGTGTTGAGAGGAAGCGGAAATCGGTTTAAATACTCTATAAATAAACTCTAATCCGAGCGTTATTCAACTTTCACCACCAATCTTGATGCTTAAGATTCTGAATCCGTTACTAAGTCAGAGTGTCAAACTTCGCTCTACAGGGATAGCAGGTAAATGAAGTGTGACGTTAAAGGGTCATGGTTGTGACGTAACATGACAGCCGTAATGAAATTGTGATATTTGTATATCTTGAGAGGTAGTGGGAATACGTTATTTAAAATACTTTGTAGTGAAACTTTCTGAGCCGAGCATTATTTAATTTTTACCCCTAATCGTGATCTTTAAGATCCAGGATCCTAAGGGATAGTACTTATGAAATGTCTTAACATTTGACGAGCTCCGTGGCGCAGCGGTCAACACGCCTGCTTGCGACACGGATGGTCCCGGGTTCGATCCCCGGTCAGGTCAAGATGAAAAATGATCTTTTTCAGTTTGACCTGGGTCTGGGATGTTTATCTATATAAGTATCTATTATTAAATATAGTATCGTTGAGTTAGTATCCCATAACACAAGTCTTACTTAAGAACTTACTTTGGGGCTAGCTCAATCTGTGTGATTTGTCCGTATATATTTATATTTTATATTTATTTATTAACGTGGCGTCATGGCGGCGTTAAAATTTGATCAGACACTGTTTATATATAAGTAAAGATACTCGCTAGTTTAAAAAAGAAACATTTATTAATTTAAACTGTTACAATCGAAAAAAGCCATTTCTGGCCGTCAATTGCAATAATACGAAAAAATTCTAAATTTCGTAAAATTCAACAAATATACTTCTTTTTTAGTCGGTGGTCGTAATTCGTAAAATTAAAACACCTTTACAATCGTACTTTTACAGCATCTCTATGTAGGTAATACTTTTCGCAACGCATCCAGTCACTGCTCCGCGACACAGCAGTGAGGGGAAACGCTACTTGCTCTCACTTGCACCACCTAGAAACTCATTCAACATTATCTATATCTACAAATCGCTCCAATCCACATGGCTGGGGTACGTTCATTGTTTATTTTGCAAGTTAAATATACGTAAGTGTTTATATGTCGTATTAAATATGCGTGCTATTTCTGTAATGGTTTTGTTTTAATATAATTATCTAAATGACGTCAAAGGCGATGTGGCTAGCAACCTATCACTATTTTGATTCCACACATCTACCTTAACGCCCACTAGCACGCTAGACGTAGTCTTTGGTTTTTACTCTGTCTACCCCGCAAGGGATAAAAACTTGATAATTATATGTATGTATGTTTTATTTGATTATTAATCTCCCACCGGGTAGCAATCTTCCCTGGTCAATCTGGAAGTCGCTAAACCGACTCCGGGCTGGTGTAGGAAGATCCCAGGAAAACCAAGTTAGATGGGGTTTCTCCGGCAATAGCACATGTGACTGCGGCGACGTCCAGTCAATGAGCCACCTTCTAACGTGCACAGTAAGCGAGGCAAATGACAGGGCTTTCGCTGTAGCCGCATACTAGTCGAAAATATTTTAATAAAATATAGACATTACGACTCGAGGAGAAGATTTGTGTAACTGTTTTAGACTTCTTCAAGACATTACACAGTCCATGGACAAATCAAATAGTACAAAAGGACTGAATCATAGCATGGTTTCTAATAGTCTTTCGTTTTTCATACATTGCCGCTGTCATTCATCCTCTAAAGAGCATTTGGTTATTTAACAGCAATGGAAAGCGTTGTCAACAACATGGACCTAGGAATAATATGGACGCTGCGGATATCACAAGGAGGCCAACTTTTTACGTTTGTAAAACAAACATAATTAGAATCTAATAATATTTTTATTTTTTATTTAACCTATATTATCCCATTGCTGGGCAAAGGTGTCCCCCATTTCCTTCCAGGACTAGACAGGGAGTCTAGAGCCATTTTGACCATTCTTCGTTAAATTTGCGCAAATCGTCACTCCATTGTATTCGCGGTCTACCCCAGTTACGTCGCCCTCCTTCTGGATACCACTTCGTGGTCACATGGGCCCAACGATCCAGGTACATACGACAAATATGGCCCGCCCAATCCCACTTCAGCCTCGCAGCTTTGCGCCCCACATCGACAATGCCTGTCTGAGCAAGGTGTAGTGTTTCGGATTCTGTCCTAGGACACTCCGCTCCATTGCTCTTTGGGGAATTCTGAGTTTGGACTTAATACCCTCCGGCCAATCCCATGTTTGAGCACCATACTCGTATGTAAGGACGGGCAAGATAAACATGTCTATGAGCCTGCGTTTTAGTGACAGTTGCAGATCTCCTTTCATAAATTCTTTCATGGACCAGCAGGCCTATTTGCTAACTTTTGACAACTACGGTGTACATCATTTTCATGGTAACTTTAATATTCATTACGGCTTCGGTATGAATGACTATTTTTATTTAAGATATGAAAACTATAATGGATGCTAAAGTGACAATTAAATCGTTGTACACCGAGTTAGCAAATCGGCCTGCAGTAGCTCCTCCATGCATTAGCTACGCGACGATTTATTTCGTTTTCATCTCGTTTACTGCTGAAGGAGACTAACTGGCCCAAGTAATACATAAAATTAAATATAAAATTAATTAATTAACAACGGTTAGGCTTCCAACAAAGCACTGAGGGCCGCCTTGTCAATGGAGCGTTTTCGATACAGCGACCATCGATGTAGTGGCTGCCGATATTATGATATAGGTCGAGTCGCCGCCCGCGCCGCTGCCCAGACTGCACGCCTTGAAATGATATTATAGTCTTCGTTATAGACCGAAACTAGTCATTAAATCTGTCTTAATAAAACGTGAGTGAAGCTAAGTTTCTATAGTGATTTTATCTCGCATAATTTAATCTATACTAATATTATGAAAAAGAAAGATTTGTTTGTTTGTTTGCAAAGGCTCCGATATTCCTGGACCGATTTTCAAAATTATTTCACCTAAAAAAAACCTCGTTTATGTAAAGGTGACATAAGCTTTAATTTACGCGGGTGAAAAAATTTATTGTTTTATTATAATTTCGGTAAAGTTCCAAATGACTGATGAATGACGAGTTCCAAATGTTAAAATCTGAATAGGATACTATCATTAACAGGATAGACGAACGGACCATCAGTGCGGTCAGCAATTTTAATGACACTCACATGGCACAAAGGCGCAACTGAGAATTCGCAAAAAATCGCATTAACAACAACTCCACCCACAGCCGTTGTCAGAGCAATAAATCAATTTTATACAAAACTACCGAAAAACACAATGCGTTCGTGCTCACATCGCCTGCATTTGCATTAGTGATTGCATTAATCATTTCACACAATTGAGCCAATAGAAGCCATAAAACTTTGTATAGTACGCCATTAATTGTCATTGACAGTTGACAGGAGGGGGGATGATTGACAAACGTCTCGTCAGCTCCGCGTTTTGTTGCCAAGTGTTTCTTTTTCCGTTTTAAATGATAGTTGCGTGACTTGCAGATTCTGTTGATGTTTTTATCGATTTTTTTAGATTTTGCCGCGATTAATCGAGTCATTCGGTCGTAATGAATACAATTTGTACGACAATATTTTACGGTGTGACTTGAGCGGGTATGTGTGAAAAAGCAAATTGTCAATATGAAAATCATTCCATTTAATTGATGTTGGTGATTTCACTCGATATTATAGGCCTCTTCTCACAAGATAAAACACAAGGTGGTAACAGATCATCATTCACTCTTATGGATCTTTCTTTGCAGATTGGCAAATTACTTAACGAGTGATTTCTTAAATTATATTTTGGTAAAGATACTCAAAAATAGGATTTATATTTAATTACGAAAATTTAAAACTTATCCGTGTCTCTTTTGATTAAGGTTGCTGGATGACGCTGAGTAGATGCCATTTCCATCCAGGTGAATTGGATGGATATCCTTTGTCCAGCTGTAGGCTTCTTGCAACTGGAATAATAATGATGATGATGTGTCTCTTACAATTATTAAGAGACAGCTCAATAAGATATAAATGTTTTATTATGCCTTTCTGCATGAGTTTATCTTCTTCTAAAACATTATAATGTCAGAATTATAGATAATATCGTTTGAATCCTCATGTAAAATGAGTGATATGTATTAAAATTTATTTACCAGGTCGGTTTTTTTTGTTTGCCTCGTCACGCGGAATCTTGAATTTTATGATTTAGCGATTTTTTTCTCAATTTTTTTTGAAACTTTTTCCTAATAAACTCAACATTTCAACCTTTCTTAAACTTCGCAGAGCTTGCTTTCTCTTTCTTATCCAATTCATCTTAATGCCGTTATTTTTCAACGACTGTCAATATCACCGTTCACAAATCTGCCATCCCAACACTATCGTCATCAACTACTTTATTATAGACCAAAGGGTCGCACACTCCATCAATCCATCTACACCAGATGTATGATACATTGACATACGACACACGACGTAGTGTATGGTCACTGCATGCAGTTCAGTGTAAGTCAATTAATATAAATATGTACGGACAAATAAATATAAATAAAAAATAAATATAAATATGTACGGACAAATCACACAGATTGAGCTAGCCCCAAAGTAAGTTCTTAAGAAAGACTTGTGTTATGGGATACTAACTCAACGATACTATATTTTATAACAAATACATATATAGATAAACATCCAAGACCCAGGTCAATCTGAAAAAGATCGTTTTCCATCATGACCTGACCGGGGATTGAACCCGGGACCCCGCGTCGCAGGCTGGCGTGGTAACCGCTGCGCCACGGAGCTCGTCAATTAATGCATATAATGATTGTAGTCTCTGTTTTTGTGTCTCTTATATATCTCATAGTTTATTTTTGTCAATGTCATCAATATGTTAATATTGTGAATTTTGTGAATATTTAATTATTTTTGGCAAAATAAGTGTTACAAAACACTTATTTTGACTTGTAACATGGAGACAAGGGTTTCCCTCATTTCCATTTAATGCTTATGAATAATCTTCTCTTACAGTTTGCTAAAGAGTCAAATAGGATTCCTTACTCTTTCTATATCCCTCTCTGTCACTCATTTCAATTTAATTCTTAGATGTTATTGCGACTTTTTCTGTTTCTGTTATAGAATCAGAAATCAGTCAACTCTTACATTCTGATGAATTGTATATCAATCAGAAGTACTTGTGGTATTACCTTTTTCTGGCAATTGCCATATATGTATTACCAAGGAGGTATATTTCATTCGCAACATTATCGGTTTTACAATGTTAAACATCAACTTTATTTCCCCATTTACGGTTTAAATATTTGTCAATTTGCGTAAGACTGTCAATTTAATTCGCATATCAATTCCCGTCAGTTGCCCAATACGTTTATTTTTTATTGTACACAGAAATCATTCAGTTCGATAAGATCTTGCCGTCGATCTGCCAATGGTAACCCTTCAATTGAAATAAAACAGTGTCTGTTCTTTCGCGTCTATCACGCGGCAAAACGCGGTATCTGCAATTGTCGATCGGTGATCCTTCGTCAATTGTCAGTTGCGATGTTATCTGTGACGGGCGTCACTCACTCGGGAAACGGCCATTGAATAAAATGTCAATTTTGTACTTACGATGTTTTAGCGCCATTGAAATCGCTTTGAAGGTCTGTTTTTTGTTATTCGTTAGATTTTTAATAAGTTACTGTGGGTGAGTTTTGTGGGTTTGAAAAATAAAATAGAACAATCGATTAGGGGTTTGAAAGGGTGCGCAGGACTCGACGTACGATCCACTTTGAGTGAGTTAGAGTGACTAGACATAAAAATACATAAATAATTAGCGTGACTAGACTTAAATTAGCAATCTACAAATTTTGAGTTGTTTCGCTGACATGAAAAAGAAGATATTTAAACTATTTATAACAAACATTCACATAGATAATTCTGTATATTTGTATCGTTTGTAATTTAAAGCATCGCTGAGTTAGCATCTTACGACATAAGACAGGTGCCCTTAAAATAGATGTAGGCCCGCCCGCGCCGTCACATTTGATTTATTGTTAATTTAATTAAAAAAATAAACATACTTTAAACACTTTGTGATTCAGGTACATATCCCCAGTTTAAGAGTTAAGTAAACTTTTTATAATTTTGGAATTAAATCTTAATTGATAAAAAATATTGTCATATCCTGAATGGCGTTGTGGACATGCCAACCGTGTAAATGTAGTTATAATAGTTTCACACTCGCACGAGATTACAACTTAGAGTGGGGCCAGCACAAAATTGTATTTTATGCCTACATATTTATTAATATACTGCTGGGCAAAAGTTTTCTCTCTTTCCATCCATTTTTTTTAATTCTTGGTGGTATCCTTCCAATTACCGTTGGTTTGTAATTTAAAAACTATTTTGGTAAATTTTTTATCTTTGGCACACATTGTTTTATTCGTGTATGCTTATATAAAATATTTTTTTTAACTTTATTGAATCTATATTTATTTGTAATTAGAAAATAATAATGGTTTAACATGTGATAAATAAAAAAAATCTTATACTATCAATAAATAAAACTAATACACTAAACTACTTTTAACATAAAAAAATAAACTTATAAATCTAAAAATTCATGCCCATGTGGCATGTTGGCAAGGACGCTGGCTGCATTTCCACGCTGGATTGCGACGCTTGGCTTTATTTACCTCAAAGGTTAAATGTCATTATAGCTAAAGAAACGTTTCATCGTCCATTAGACATTTAAGGTGAATTTTGAAGTAAAGCGGCAGGTAAACATATCAACAGCAGAGCGGCAACTGCCACTCCATTTGGCTTGAACTTGAGTAAAAGGCAAACACTAGGACTATACGCGGTACTTGCTACTCGTACGAACCGTCACGGCAACCGTGACGGCCATGGTTTTCTACGAGACCCGAGACCACAGAACAACAAGACTTACTTCTCACATGAGGTAATTTATAAAGGGCGTAAAAAGAGAAAAATATTTCGGGTCGGCAACTCGCGAGTGGCACTTCTGGTGTTACAGGAATCCACTGGCTACGGTAACCGCTTTTCATCTGGTGGACCGTTTGCCTGTTTGCCTACTTATCAGTATAAAAAAGTTGTGCGGTGCGAGGACGCGTTGCCAAGCTGTGAATTGTGTAGAACTAGGAAGGGTGTGGTGTTGCAAGTAACTTGACTGAAGTTTGTGAAAAACACTAATTTCTCGCTTGGCAGGTTCCACTGGTGCTAAGCAAGGAGATAAATTTGGTATCGCGGGTGAGTTTGCTAGGACTTCAAAGTGAATAGCTTGACGGAGCAGCCCGTTTAGCCGGACATTTGCATAAGAAGGTCAAAAAGCAAGTTTAGTCTTAGTATTCATGAATTCGAAAAACAAACTCCGACGAATTTTGCCGGACACGCAACCAAATATCTTGACTGTATCCGACTCGATCCGGACACCAAGCAAGCCTAGGTGAATGCTTTTCTTACATGTCGTCTATTGCGACCTTAGGAATACGAACGTGATGTACCTGTGATAATTGGTGATCCCGACGTGATCACCCGACGTGATCTAACTGACGTGATCCGGTCGACGTGATGTAGTCCGACGCGATGGATACGCACCTCAACACCGAAGACCGAGACGACGTAAGCCTGAAGAACGATTAAATTAAAGAGCACATTTTCGCCGGCTTCCCACAAGCGGGTCTCACCAGTTCGAAAATTCAAGAGGCACTCATCGGCATTCACCATTTCCATCGAAAATGGCTCCAACTACACCGGTAAAAGGAATCAACACCGCCGCCTCTCAAGATACATCGTTCGACACCTGCACTGACGTTGTGGCCTCTATCACCATAGCTGCGCGAACATTATGTATAAAGGATGCACAGAAACCACTAGGTAAGGCTAATAATTCATTTTTAGGGTTCCGTACAAAAAATGAAAAACGGAACCCTTATAGGATCACTCGAGCGTCTGTCTGTCCGTCCGTCCGTCTGTCACAGTCGATTTTCTCCGACTTTTACTGAACCAAATTAAACGAAATTTGGTAAGATGGTGTAAACCTATGACCCAAACACGGATGTGCAAAGTAAATTTATATTTTTTTTAAATAAGGGTCAGTTTAGGGGGTCCAAATAGAAAATGTTAAAATTATATATCAAATGAAAGGGCTTGTTATGAGGATCTCAAAAATATTTTTTTTTGTTCGGGAAAAATCAATACTTTTGATTTTATTCACGAAAGAAGGCAAAATTTGACCATTCCCCCCCCCCCCCCCCCTGATCTCCGAAATTACTGGGCCTAAAATTTCGAAAAAATTACGATATATAGTTTATTGCTTGAAGATTACAGGAAAAATAATAAGAATTCTATCAGTTGAAAATAAAGTGGTAAACTCACTATAATCAGTTCACCTAGAGAAATAGTTCACTAAAACACCACTAGATAGCGCTAGTCAATTGAATGAAACATTTTTGCACATTGTGTGTGTGTTCACGAAGCATATTGTACGGAACCCTCATTGCGCGAGTTTGACTCACACTTGGCCGGTTTTTTTAAATAATTATTTCTTCCATCGCGGTGACTGCCGCGCGAAATCTGCGTTGCCGTTGCCTGTCGGTCACCTCAAACTCTACCTTAAGCAGTAAACTCATACCCCGTTGCGTATTAAGCATTAATAGTTTCACGTAAGCCTATTGGTTTAATAATCCTGATATAGCCTTTCCGATGACCGCTGTCTACGTACTAATTATGTTTTATGTACACAAATACCACATACTTTAGCAAATCAACTAGGCATAAACGGCTAAGGTTGTAAAATTGCAAAAATAACGTTCTATAAAAGGAACCTATTTGTTTACGCAGTGGCTATACTTATGAGTAAAAAAAAGCCTAATGTTCCAGCTGCTCCTCGTCTAATGAAGATTGTTAAAGCGAAAAAAATCATATTATGAGCGAGTATACATACTCAAAATATTAAATTTACTGCTTTATTTACTTACTAGCTGTTAACCGCGGCTGCGCCTACGTGATATATGCCTATGTCCTTCTCAGTACCCTTACCTATGTGTATGCAAAATTTCATGATGATCGGTTCAGTAGATACGGCGTGAAAGCGTAAAAATTGTTTTTTACGCGATGCGAAAGTGAGTTTGTTTGTTTGTACAAACAAACTCACTTTCGCATTTATAATATTAGTTAGGATTAGGATTATTCGACGGGTAAAATAGGGGTCCTCCTTGGCCATTTCGACTATGTTTAACCTCTATAAAAATGGTCAAACATAAAGCACAATACCCAAAAAAAAACATATATTGTAGAATGGTTTTTTATCTTTACTTGCTGAGGAGGACTTTTTTCTAAAGTTTATAGTTTTTTAGAAAAAAAAAGTACCGCGTACTTCGATTTTTATTGCAAATATTCATAAACTACGTAACTCTCACGCAATTTTTATGTTCAATACAATACCAGTCAACCTACAACCTCTCCCGAGGAATTTTTATTTTAAAGATTATTCTTCTTTTTAATTTTAAATTTATGTTATTTAATATTTTGAATGCGCGCGGGCGACGGGTGGCAGTCGACCGCTGACTTTCTGACGGGGAACTAACGTTCAAAACTCGGCCCGTATCCTGAAGGTCATTAGCGCATGTACAAGCCTTAAAGGAACGACCGAAAATTTTGAAACATCCTAAACCCACTCGAACGGGTGAAGCCTATGTATCTCCTTATTATAAGAAAGCTAATATCTGTTTACATTTACACGATTCTCAGAAAATACTATTAATTTACGTTACTATCGAGACTATCCCGCATATTAACATTTTTTTTCTTAATATTAAATCCGGACAAATCACACAGATTGAGTTAGCCCCAAAGTAAGTACGAGACTTGTGTTATGTGATACTAACTCATCGATACTATATTTTATAATAGATACTTATATAGATAAACATCCAAGACCCAGATCAATCTGAAAAAGATCATTTTCCATCTTGACCTGACCGGGGATCAAACCCGGGACCATCCATGTCGCAGGCAGGCGTGTTGACCGTTGGCCACGGAGCTCGTCAATTAATACATTTGATTGGCGCCAATATCAAAAAGAAGAGTCCGATATTGCCGCGACTTCGGTAGTGAGCGTTGACGGAAGCCGTGTTGCTCGAAGGCGTTGACATATTGATATTGTAAAATGAAAACAGATGAAAAAAAAAAGAAAAGTAAAAAAGAAAGAAATATAATATAATCATTCATACAAAGCCCTTCAGGCGAGTAGGTGACCTATACTTACTGTTGAAAAGTTTCTTTCGGCATTTCTTCTGTGCAGAAGAGACAGATGACATCCTGGCTGCTCGATTACGAATAGAAGTGCTTATTATGTTAAATATTTTATATTACCAATAAATTTGCGAACCAGGCAGGCATCAAGAGGCTGTAAAGTCGTAAGTAACGTACTAGTTACTTATTTTTATGGGCCGAACAAAATCAGTTCAGCTGCTTTTGTTCTTCTATAATATAAAGCTCGTGAAAGTCGAAATATTCATAGAAGTGTAAAGTGTCATTGCCCACTAGATCACTTTAAACTCTGAAATTAAATAAGATTAATCCAATTCCTCATATTCAAAACTAGGACTCCGGTTTACTTAGTGATTTGTCAAATGTGTTTTTTTTTTTACAAAAAACAAAAAACTTGCCATCCTCGTTAAATGATCACTCCGTTTTCATACAAATAATTTCCGCGCCGCCCACGCATCCGATCGCTAACATCAGTGCGGATTGGGACGACAACGTGCGCGCGTCTCAATTCACATTCGTCCTGAGCAAGAACTCCGGATGAGGTCGAAACATGTCGGCCAGTAGCTGACTATTTACGTGAGTACCCC
The DNA here is from genome assembly GCA_963082605.1 of Rhodophaea formosa. NCBI lineage: Eukaryota > Metazoa > Arthropoda > Insecta > Lepidoptera > Pyralidae > Rhodophaea > Rhodophaea formosa. The sequence goes on from OY720209.1 coordinate 22,740,719, forward strand.
GTTGTTACGTAGTTTAATTATAATAAATAAATATATACGGACAAATCACACAGATTGAGCTAGCCCCAAAGTAAGTTTGAGACTTGTGTTATGGGATACTAACTCAACGATACTATATTTTATAACAAATACATAAATAGATAAACATCCAAGACCCAGGTCAATCTAAAAAAGATCATTTTCCATCTTGACCTGACCGGGGATCGAACCCGGGACCATCCGTGTCGCAGGCCGGCGTGATGACCGCTGCGCCACGGAGCTCGTCAAATTAATTTAAAATAAGGGCAGCACTGGATCCCTTAAAATGTATGTATTCCTTTAAATACAATTCTTTGGTTAGGACAGCTGAGGTGACGATTGCCATCAAATAGCTTATACTCCAAGTAGCCATAAAGTTGCAAAAGTTACGTCTCACTATAAAATTTTATTATCCTAATTGCTATATGCAAATTTATATTAATGATGACGGCAGCGATCTGTCTTATTATCGATAAAATATTGACCATAAATTAATGAATTGCTATTTTATGATACGTTTTATAATATTTTTCTAACAAATCATATAATAATTACTAAATTAGATGAAAAACGTGAATGTCAATTTGTTATTCTGGTAATTTTTTGAATATTGGTTGTATAGTTTTTAAGTTTATACAGACTTAAAAAGATCCATATACATTTATGAGTAATCATTTTAATTATGCGAAAGTAACACTGTATGTTTGTTACCTCTTCACACTTGACACAAAGTTATATTTGCAGTTGAAAATGAGCTACATATGGCAAAAATTGCTCACTTTCAACTAGTTCAAACCAATTTTCGTTGAAAGTTTTAAGAGAAGAGAGACAGCACAATTTTAAAAAATCTCCCTTTTATTTAAAAATTTAGGGGGAGGGAACACATTTTACCAGTTTGGAAGTGCTTGTCTTTTAAACGATTGACCAATACATCGTTTTACGAGTAGGGACCTCGCATGTAATTTTTTAAAACCTAGATATTAAGTACGTGGGGGTAAAAATTTTCTTGATAATTCTAAACATCTAATGTAAGGACCTCTGTGGCCTAGTCGTCGTAGCCCAGGCTGTCACACTGCAGATCAATCCCTGGCCAGGTCTAGAAGAAAATTTCTTTTTAAGACTGATCTCAATATGTATTTGTTATAAAATATAGGATCTTTGAGTTCTTGTCTAAAAACACAAGTCTCGAACTTACTTTGGCCCTAGCTCAATCTATGCGATACATACATAGGTACCTACATATAATCACGTTTAAATCCGCTGCAGGCTAGACAAAATGCAAGGTCATAAAACCTTATGAGTCGCCTGGAAGCGCATGTGTCCATACAAACGTGTCAAATTTGATAATTTTGGAGTAAAATTAATCACAAGCCTTTTCAAATTTGTATGGAAATCTTAAGAGGCGTATAATTCTCAAACATTTGATAATTAAACCAAACTGTATAGGAACGTACGTAGATTATAATTAGATTAATTAATTGGATGCTTAATTTTTCCCTAAAATTATCAAATATTGCCACAATTCCCTTTTTCCGTTTGTATGGAGTAAAAATAGTAATTAAAAAGTTAATTTTACGACTTTTACCTTTTACGCATGTGTATTGATTACATACATTTTTTCTGACAAAAACTGTCCACTCCCAAATTCCACCGACGAAAGCACTTTTTCAATCACCTCACTTCCTAAAAACAAAACTACACCTCAACACATGCGAGCCCCACAATATTTGGCCTATTACGGCCCCGCCATTGATTTATAGGTTATGAATCAACCCCCTCCCCCAAGCCATTACACCCTTGATGTATCGCCCTGATAATGAATCTAGCAGTATTTTTGCCGGCCTGATGGAAATATGAAGGTCTGAGGAATTATGGCCTTGTGCTGCTGGCATTGGTACTTTGTACTTACGTGTGAGTGACGGCATGGGTGTTGTTTACCCTACTGACTCACCCACAAGGGTAATATTTTTCACGTGTTTTTATATCTACAGCGTGAAAATTAACCCTAAAAGGGATAACTCAGGCTGTTGTTCGTGTTGGCGGGCTGAGTCACCCCTTCAAGGGTTACTTACCCTATTACACGAAGTATATGTTTATGTAAGTGTGTCTCATTGTTTCAATCTGTAGCCCAAACGACTTGACCGGTTTAGAAGTGTAAAGTGTTATTAAATTTGTATTCTTCCCCGAAATGTCATAGGCTATGTGACATCAGTAAAAATTTAATATGGCGGACGTAAACTGTCAAGGAGTCGGTGGGATCTAATACAAGTGGATTATTATTATTTTTTTAAATGATCCACTTGTTACCCAACGGTGCGAGTCTTTGGAGGGTAATGTGTTGTGCTATGTTTTACATATTTTTCAAGGAATTATTCGGTATCATCGAAATACCGTGATGACCATTGAAAATGCATTGCAAATATATCGAGCTCCTCTGTGCTTATTTTCAACCCGGAAAACTAGCCTATGGGGATGAATCTGGCATCACATAAACAATTCACTAGTATTCATCATCATCATCATTTCAGCCGCAAGAAGTCCACTGCTGGACATAGGCCTCCCCCAAGGATTTCCAATATGACCGGTTGGAAGCGGCCTGCATCCAGCGTCTTCCTGTGACCTTTATTAGGTCGTCCGACCACCTGGTCGGTGGGTGTCCAACGCTGCGCTTGCCGGTACGTGGTCGCCATTTAAGAACCTTTCTGCCCCATCGATCATCGGTTCTTCGCGCTATGTGCCCCGCCCACTGCCACTTCAAAGAGCTAATCCGCTGGGCTATGTCGGTGACCTTGGTTCTTCTGCGGATCTCCTCGTTTCTGATTCGATCTCGCAGAGAAACACCGAGCATAGCCCTCTCCATAGCTCTTTGAGCGACGTTGAGCTTTCTTATGAGGCCCATAGTAAGGGACCACTAGTATTCAGTTCCACCAATGCTACTTTTCTTCATCGTACTTTGATTTGATGATTGATGAAAATTATCATACTTATAGTGGGTGATTTGAACTCCGTGGCAACTTTGATGTCGGAAACTGAATGCTTAATACGCAGGAAAAAATGCTAAAAATTAAATAATGAACTTGACCTCCCATGCAACGGTCAATTTTATGAAAATGAGTAAGTAAAATATAGTTTTTCATAAATTTTTATTAGGAATTGTGATTCTGTCATTCAAATGTTGTGTTATAATCGCAAAATATTGGAAAACATATTGTCGTGGAGCTAAAAAATCATCTAATGTCGTAGAGTCAAAATGTAGCTTGATTCAATTTTTTAACATTACATATTAGTACATTATGATACAAGTATGGTAAGGTGGATATTATAGTCGAGGTGTTTATAGGCACGAGGCGAAGCCGAGTGTTTATAATAAACCGACGACTATAATAGTCAGCTTGCCGTACAAGTATCATACGACGTTTTTCAATACATTTGCGATTACCATAAACTAAAACAAGATTGCAATTTAGCAAATAAGGAATTTATAAAAGTTAGGAACTAAAGCAGTTTGTTAAAATACATTTAGGTATATTAATCAGGTACATTTACTAAGGTTTATTTTCGCCAAAAAATTACATTGATAATCTTCTTAAATACCACTCTCATATATACCATGTTTAAAGCAATAAATACATTCATTCACTCATTCATTATTTTTTTCGAAGTCGGTTAAAAAATCACATCGCACTAATCAGAAAAAAGTTTTCATGCTGAACTTGAAACTCTTTGCTCGGATTCTATGAAGAAGTTTAAATTTTGCAACTGTGGCATTGGGCTATTGAGCGGTTGTGATTGGTGTAAAGTAAAAAGCACTAGTGGCGTAAATTCACCATTACGATACAGATTTCGATGTCATAAGAACCGTATTATCAGCAAATGTATTGAAAAATATTATTTTGTAATTAATATACATAGAACATAGCTGTATTTTTGCTGACCTGATGGATATATGCAAGTTTTAGGAGTTATGGCCTTGTATCACTGGCATTGCGTTTGGGTGGTGTACTTCGGTAGGTTCATAGACTTTCGCACATGTAAAATGTGTTAATTACTGAATTTTATGTTTATGTATGTCAGTTTAATATTACACCATCCATCCATCGTCTGGAGACTTTCATGAACGAGAGCTTCTGGCTGCAGGGAGTCATCTACCGAAGGTTCCGACGTCTGTCTGCTCACACTCACCTCACGTCACATATACATATATTTTATCTTTTAATGGGGCCGATTTAAGATCGGTCTAAGCTTCGGGTTATTTTGTACTTACCCCATACCTTACTCACCCACACGGTGCTTCCTGAAGAAGGACTGCATTAGCCTCAGAATATCACTGTGTAGTGCATGTAGTTCTCTAGATCAGGATACGCCGATCCGAAGAGGTCCTAACGCTTACATACCTACATACATACTATAACGCCCTTTGCCCATGTTGGGTTTACAGAGCCCAGGTCCATAAAACCTAAAGGCTACGTTTAGCATGTTGGTTAAGGAGCTTGATGGCCTAGTGGACGTAAGCGTTATAGGCGCTTTCGCATGTAAAGCAACCCTGGGCGCAGTTCCCACTTGGATGGGTGACCGCAAGTGGCATAAAAATTTCTTGAGCTCCTCCCTGCTTCGGCAGGCACGTTAAGCCGTTGGTCCCGGCTGTCATCGTTGATGGCAGTCGTTAAGCTATGTCAGATGCCTTTAGGCAGCCTGAAAAATCTGACACCAGTGTTGGCCACTTACACACACGAAAAACTTGTGGGCTTGTACATGGAGATCGAAATCACATTAGTGGTGGGTAATAGCTGCATCACCTAAGTATTGACATGATTCCTCACGCCCCTTCCCTCGATCGGCTTTTGCGATTTGCGTGATAAGAGAAACAGCTGGCACATTCTACATTTTTCCTAGAAACCTAGTTGTTTTAGGATGTTTATATAATTTTATATTATGTTAGTCTGTAAATAATAATTATTAATAAATAAATACATACGGACAAATCACTCAGATTGAGCTAGCCCCAAAGTAAGTTCTCAAGCAAGACTTGTGTTATGGGATACTAACTCAACGATACTATATTTTATAACAAATGCATATATAGATAAACATCCAAGACCCAGGTCAATCTGAAAAAGATCATTTTTCATCTTGACCTGACCGGGGATCGAACCCGGGACCATCCGTGTCACAGGCAGGCGTGTTGCCCTCTGCGCCACGGAGCTCGTCATAATTTTTAATGAGTAAGGTTGATTTTGAATATAGTTTGTATTACTGGGTGCATAGATAAATGTACTCATTTTGCAACACACGTCATTTATTAATCTGTGGTTGCGTTGTTGGTTGCACATGTATTATATTTATACCTGTTAATTGTTGTATTAAGATGTATGTGTAATCGTTTGTAAACACAAATAAATAAAATAAAAATAAAAAAATAGTTGGATAAGGGACATGATTAAGAAAAGCATTTTTGATAGTGAAGAAATTACTAGGTACTTTGTCCCTTACGGAGAAAAAAGAGCAATGAAGGCCGTGTGGTTCCCAGCAGAATAATAGGGAATATGAATGAAAAAAATATCTGTTATCTTACCAGTTTATCCAAAAATATTTAATAGTAAAGTATTGAAGGTGAAAACAGAATAAAATTTGGTTGAAAAATGAACGAGATAAAATGATTTTAGGAAAATATGTCTATCTCACTCGCGATAACACTATTTTATATGGCAAATGTATGCATGGCATAGACTTTGACGTCGCTAGTCCATATCGGACTTCTCTTTCTTATTTAAACTTTAAAGTTTCACATCTTCGTCGTTAATTAAGATATTTTGAAAGTTCTTTCATATTTTTTTACTGTGGTTATTAAGGATTATACTAAGCAAATAAAAAAATTACGTGCATACTCCCTATTATATATATATGACTACTCAGTCTTACCGTGGATGTCGTAGAAGGCGACTTAGGAAACACAAGCTAAACAAAGCTTATAAACATCAAAGAGATCTCTCCAACCAGCCTCTAAATCCTCTGACTATTCTGGATAACATTGGCTCTGGTAGTCCAGAGAGGATCAGGCCTCTGCAGTGTAGACTAACAAAGACCTTTATTATGATGATGAAAATGATAAATTAAAAGCCACGTTTCATGTCATCATCATCATCACTGTTTAATGTGTTGGTTGGTGTACGTTAGTTGGGAGCATCGCTCTACCGATCTTTCTTTAGATTTTCGCCCATTACCTTGACCGGCTTCTCCCGCCGATAAATGTCTATAAGTGACAAAAATTTGAAAATTGGTTAAGAGTCGCCTGGAAGCGCATGTCTCCATACAAACGGAAAAAGGGAATTGTGCCAATATTTGATTATTTTGGAGTAAAATTAAGCATTTAATCAATTAATCTCATTATAATCTACGTACGTTCCTATACAGCTTGGTTAAAATACCAATGGTTTGAGAATTACAAGCCTTTTCAAATTTGTATGGAAATCTTGAGAGGCGTATAATTCTCAAACATTTAATAATTTAACCAAACTGTATAGGAACGTACGTAGATTATCATTAGATTAATTGATTGGATGCTTAATTTTGCCCTAAAATTATCAAATATTGCCCCAATTCCCTTTTTCCGTTTGTATGGAGACATGCGCGTCCAGGCGACTCTTAAGTTATTCGGAACCACTTAATTCCGAATCACTTAGCCAATTTTCAAACAAAACTGTCATGTTTATATTAGTATAGATAGATTTAACAAAACTTCAACCTCTATCGAGTCGTAGACTGGTTATTAATATATATTAATACATATTATTTTAACCAGCGCTTTGCAACTATGATTGCCCGTTCGTTTGCCTCATTGAGATCCATCATAGTGCAAGAAGTTATATGGCTACTGTAAAACAAATATACTTACTTAACCTGTTTTATTTCAAACCGTAGAGTTTCTTACATTGTTTTTTAATGTTGTTTATCAATGAAGTTTTTAATGACACTGACTTTTTTGTGTCTTTGCAATGATAACATTTCCTCGATAAGCTTTGATGTGATATCCACTGTAGAAATAGTAGTGTAGAAATTAGTTCATATTTTTTTGATTAATAACTTGTGTAACTTAACTCTCGATATTCCCTTAAAGAGGTGACCACCAAACCGTCAATATGAACAACTCTTCTTATGGGACTAATGCTGGGAGCTCGATTTTGGTTTACGTTCCCATAGCTCGGGCGGCTGAACCATTTTAAATGAAAATGTCGGTGTTTTTAGTTCCGATTCATATTGTCGGTCTGAGCCACTTCTTTAAGGGAATGTCTCTTTAAAAAGAGTGTCAACCTAAAAAGTATTTAACCATATTGTAAGTATAAGCAATTTACGAGAAGTCGATACGTTGTTTCCCTACTTAAGACGATATAAGGAAAGAGGTATTAAATAAAATAGTCATTTAAAGTATGTAACATATATATTTCTTTGAGCTTTTAATTGCATTTTGAAATACAACATAAAATATTAAATAAGATTATTAAATTTGGTAAAATCAATATTTCAACACCATTTTTATTAAAGAATGAGCAAAAAGTCTCTCACCAGAGCTAGCGTATACATAATATTTGTCGTATGTTTCATTATTATCGTTAAAATGATACTTTATCGATTTAAAATTTAGATTTTGCACTGGCCACTCGTGACGCCATCTTGTTATTGCGTATACACTTGATTGTCATAGTTGACTTGAAAATTCCCGTTGAAAATTAATGTTTTAGCATTAAAAACATTCTCAACATTAGAAAAAATATGATAACAGATCGAAAATAAAATATTTTTCGATTGTTCGACATCAAGAGTGGCAGTTTACATATCGTGTGATAGTCGTCTGAAACTTACATGATAATGTTTACAATATTTTTTATTAAATATAAAAGAGTTTGCACTCGCATGTACCGTATATACACATCGTATATCTGAAGTTACAATGGAAGATATCTCTCAATACATTTGAATGTTCTAAACGTATACGAATGTATATTCTTATCCTTTCAAAGAAAAACTGTATAACGTATCACTTTTAAATATATCGGTTGAGACAACCAATGGGCTGGTAAATGGTATACAATGTTCACAGACGTGGGTCACCTAACAATACGTACTTAACACTAAATAATAAATAGCTGACACGCGGCGGCGCGCCTAGAGCGAAATTTACACTAAGGAGATATTGCGTTCTATGTCGAATTATGTACAACATGAACCCATGAGATTGGATCTCCGAGATTGCAGGCGCGAAGGACCAAAATATACATACAACTAAAACTAAGCCTAACTCTGATTTACATAAAAATTAAGTAACACAAGTGATATTGCAACAAATTCCGAATACTGAACGGAGCAGACTCCCTAATCGAACACGCAGAAGGCTTGCAATTAAGTTTACTTTTAGATTAGCAAAAAATATACATTTACAAGAGATCGAATCGAGCTTTTACGACTTAATGTGACTTATATTTACAATTACCGAAATGGAATTAATATGTACTCGTATGTGGAAGATAAGCGCGGCGCAGGGCCTAACAACCGGTCCACTTCTAAAGGCAATATTTTCAAAATATTCTCTTAACCTACACGAACGTAAGACGTTTGGCGTATACTTAAGTCGCTAGTCGTAATTACACTAACCGAACTATGCGGTGAACTCTAACAATTACCTAAATAATTAAATTGGCAAAGAGTTTCGAAATACTTAGCGTCGCGGTGCGACCTAACCCTAGCAAGGTTTAACGTAGCAGGATATGGTATCATCACATTCGATGGCCCGTCAGACCTATGTACAGTCTACACGTATTTACTGGAGAGTTGCTTCGCGAGTTCCGTATACTTGAGGAACTTGGAATGGGGGCTCTCGTCGAAGGACTGCGAGGGACTGCGCGGGTCTTGGGGAGACGCCGCGTTGGACCCGCCGCTCTTGTGAGTGCCTGGGGACGCGGCTGGCGGTGGAGCCTTCATTGGAACAGGCTCGGGCAAAGCTCCGTCCTTCACAAAGTGCATCTTAGACAAGTGATGCCTATATGCACCTTTCGATATGAATGGCGTGTCGCATAGAGCGCACTTCATGAACGAATCGGTCACCACCGCGTCATTGCAAGCCCAGCTGAAGGTTAAAATGCTCGGTGGACCTGCTGGAGATGGGGCCGGCGCAGGCGCACGAGACGGGTTAGTCTCAGTTTTGTCACATAATTTCTGCAGGGCTGCTAAAGGGTGGCTACCGCCGCGTCGAGACGAACTCGGCTCGTTAGAGGACCCACCACCAGCTAAATTATCAAACATTGAAGACAAAGCACCAAGACTGGACGCCGGCTTTCTATCAGTGCCGGGAGTGTTAGCAGAACGGTCACTGGCTGGGCTACGAGGACTAGCAGCTGGGCTCGGGCCCTCACTTTCACGCTTAGGAACCACTTTCATTTCCTCCTCAGTCGAGCTGCTCGGCCGAGGTGTTTCATCTTCCTCATCTACTTCGGTTTTGACACGCACTGGCTGACTGCTTAAATCTACTCCGTTCTCGCGTTCCTCTTCTTCAGGAACCTCTCTTTTTATCCGCACATCGGAAGGGCGATCTTCCGAGGCTGGAGTCTGAGAGCCGCGAGTGTCAGGCGTAGTGCGAGGTGTCATGTGATAGGCGTCTAACTTCCTATCGGGAGTGAGAGATTCAACTCTACTGCCACCTCGCTCTGACATGGAACTAGATTCGCTGCCACTGCGCTCGCGACGGCCATAGCCCTGCTGGTGATGATAGTTCCTCAACATGTTCATAGTTGTCGGGTCTACCAGCGGTTTAGTGTAGTCTACGCTCTCATCTATACCTAATCTTTTCAGAATACTAGAACCAATCGGTGCGTGGGATGCTCCAGCAGGCATCCCGGGAAGCGAATGTCGTGACCGAGTGTCAAAACTTTTTTCTATCAATTGTTCTATGGCATTGAGAACCGAAGGCGACGAGCTCTTATCATTGCTCGCGTTAGGGTCTTTGGAACTCGGGGAGGAATCGTTCACGGAAGATGGAGAGCGGTGGTGAGCCGAGCCGGGAGATGGCAGCTCTTCATTGATGCTTTTACGACCATCGCGGCCGGTCGGAGTTACGTGCCCGGGCACATCAGGAGGGATGATATTGTTAGAAAGAAGAGCGCTCTTCAGAAAATTCCTTTGGCTATTAGACATAGGCGCGCCTATACATTGGCGGATATGTTCAACGAACACGGCAGTCTCAATTTTGTCCCCACATTTCTCGCAAGTGATTCGGCTACCAGCGCCAAAATCCCTAATCGGTTTCCCCATAGGAACCCCATTACCTTCCCCGTTTTTGAACTCGTGTTGCGCTCTCTCCAGCTCAAGAAGTTTCCTAACAGGTAAAGATTTCTTTCTCTTTTCGCGAGTTTGTCGTCGCCTACCCCCGCTTTCTGTGATCGATCGCATAATGTGCTCTTTGTAATGAGAATTTTTAACCATATGATTGCTCAATTCTTTCAAGGAACTAAACGCTTGGTCGCATACCTTACAAGTTAAAACTGCGCTAACATGACTACTGGTGCCGGTCGCAGGCGGCGCTGTATTGGGGGCCCCGGGACCGCTAGAATTAGAACCTTTAGCTTCATCAGATGACTTCCAAGATATTATTTGTTCTTGAGAAATAATGTTCGTATAGTGCTGAGTTCTTTGCATGTGGCTGGTCATTTCGGCTAACGATCGAAAGCTTTCTGCACACCACATGCATTTCAATATCTGCCTAGTCTGCTCAGCTCCCTTACCTAACCATACGTCCTGACCGCGAACAAGCTTTCTCGGAATTGGCATATTTTCCTTAATTAGCATATTCAAATCACTCTGGTTTGGTTTCGAAGAGCTGCTGGATGACGATGAGTTGTGTGAAGGCGTCGATGGCGAACTAGATGGCGGTTGTAAAGAAGGAGGTATCGGTGCCCCTGTTGATGGAGGAACCGGTACGTTTACACCGCAGTGTTTTGCTTCCTTCATGTGTACTGTCAGGTCGGCAAGTGAATTAAAACTTTTCTTACACCAGACGCATTTGAGGACATCTTTTGTTTGATCAGCGCCTTTATTGAGCCAATGTGATTGCCAAGCAGAATGTCTAGCGGCAGCATTAGGGGCTAAGCCAGCGCCTAAGGCTGCGCTTTGTACTGATCTAAATAACTCCTCGCCACCAAGCCTGCTGAGTTCACTCATCTTTTCCAACGCTTTGGTAGCATCGCTAGGTGTGGGTCCTCCATGTTTTAATTTACCGTTCCAGTCAGGCGGCAGTCCACCCTTCGGAGAAAGGCTCGCAGCAGCAACAGCCGCTGCAAAGTATGGCAAGTGGGGTGCTACCGGAGTTGTCCATGGCGATGGACTGGGTTTAAATTCTGCAGTTCTCGAACTTTTCCTTGTTGGGACTGGAGACGGCGAATCTTCCGGACCCCTCTTTCTGGTTCCTACTGATAAATCTAGCGGACCGTTTTCATTCTTACTGAGATTGACGGCGTCGTCGTCCTCATCATCTTGGGGTGAGTCACTGCGCTTTGTGCTAAAGTCGAGTACTGCGTCAGATCGTTCGGAGTCTGTCATGTCATCTTGGCAGGACATGAGGAGTCGCTGTTGCGCTGCTGCAGCTGCTGCTGCACCAAGGTAGGCGGCGACGGCTGCAGAGTGAGGCGGTAAGAGGGCAGCGGGTAGGGCCGCGGGGAGGGCAGCTGTTAGCGCGGCGGGTAGGGGGAGGCCGGGCCCACTCCTCCCGGAATATACAGAGTCATTGGAGGGACAACGCGGCGCGCCTGAGGACTCCCGTGACAGACATCTGGGACTCTCCCTGTGGACAAGCAAAAACTTCGTGTTAGGTTGGAATAATTAACCTATTTTTCACTTTTAAAACTAAATCTTGAAATTAAAACAATGACAGAAGCCAACATTTTATTATAAATGAATGACCCTTTCTTTGAAGTAAAATAAGTTTTCACGAAAATAGGACCTTTATTTTTATGAAAACAGTTTTGATACCTACTTATAAATGTCATTTATTTAAATTATTTATTTCTCAGTTTTTTTTAATTGCACATTACGCCATTAAATTTAATAAGTTGGATAACAAAAAGATATTTTTTTTAAATATCCTCTATTGTTATAACACACACTTCTTTGTTTATAAAAACTTTGTTCGGTTTTTTCACAAAGCGAGCAATAAATTAGTACATCAAAATATAAATAAAATGATTAAATATCAATAAAAACACCAATAGATTACATTTATCATAAATTCAATATCCGATAGCGGGCCATATTCTGATGACATCCGTAATCAATGATTTATGACTTCAATTTACAGCACGCAATTGTTTTAAAAAGTTGTACTTATCATTATGATTTGCTAGAATTAGGAAATCCATCACTTGAATATATATATTCAGCCTGTACATTCACCTAACCAACGCAGAAAAACGCACAAATCGAAAGTCATATTTCCAACGAATTTCCAGTTAATTTATATTCCTGTAAATTAAAACTTATTGAAATATCTGACACGCTCGCCAGAACTCTCCGCCGATAGGTAACTTTGAAATATTGATGACCATAAAAACATTAAAGACGTCGATTCCGAATGAATACCAGATTCTTTAATCAGCCACCGCCATAACAAAACGAGAAAAATGAATAAAGCAGTCACGAACTTGTTATGAGTGAAACAAAACAACAAGATTCATATGAAACTTGATCAAAATTCAAAGTCGAAAGTAAAAAAAGTTTTACAAACAACAAAAACTATTTAGAATACAAATAACGATGAAACAATATAAATCAAGACAAATAAACTTAAAACAATGCTACACTTGTATAAATGTAAAACCTACCTCACGTGGTCCGGTTCGACGATCATTTTGGACGAAATCTTTTCAAAGTATTCCAAACGAAACTTGTCGAAAAACTCGCGGATCCATCAAATATCACTTTTCAAATAGACTAACACCATTTAACAAGACAACTGACTCTCCAAAAATAGGTTGGAAGTAGAAACACGTCGCGAAAGACGCGCCGCGAGACCGGCGGTCGAGAGGGAAGTGCGCGATGCCTGCGGCGGTGGCGGCGGTCCCGCGTGGAATGAGACGCGGCGTGATTTACGACCCGCCTGCAGCGCCCCCGCCCCGCACGCCCCTCGCTAGAAAGGGACAGCTTCAAACACTAACGGAGCCCGCACTGAGAACGACAGAGACGAAGATACGTATTCTGCTTCGAGGGGTGGTGCGCTGCGTAATGCAAGCGTGCGTGCGATGCGCGAGGTGGACGTGCAGTGAGGCAGTGACGGCTGACGGCCGATCGGTTTGATGACAGCCGCCTGACACAGCAGCTATCGCAAGCTGACTCACCGTCGTATCGCCAATGAAAAATGTACGGAACATCCTTGACGGCCAATAGGCGCTATACACTTTTAATGAGTATGTTTACGAATGAAATCTTCTCGGATAGATATACGTAGTTGCGTCGACACTATCTGTCCAAGTCTCTGGGGCTTAGAGAAGATTACCCGGACGGGGTTGACGGCGTTGACAAGGAAATGGCGCGTTAACAAAACGCCGAGACGAGTCCTTTTAACAACACAGGGACAGACAGGGGACGAGGACGGATTTACGCGTATCATGAACAGATTTCCTGCCATGACAAAGGAAAATATTCTTTAGGTTTATTTATCTTACGAGGGTAAACGGCAAACTCACTCTAAGTGACAATATAAATATCATTGCGATAAAGTCCTGGACTGAACCGGAGTCCAATAAGACGACACAATGTATCTTTCAATCAGTGTTTTTAAGTCTTTTTAGTTGACTGTCACGACCACAAATTAACTTTTCAACATCAAACAGTCGCCTCAGTCAAAAATTGTCAGTCATCCCGACACTAATAACGTCGACGGTGATTTGACGAAAGCCCGAATTCATAACCAAACTTTCTGGAAGTTTGGAACAAAATCGCCAGCTGTTTATAGCTTCCTATAAGCATTAGTCGGGTGCGGGTCAATCAATCACTTGTGTTTATGTGACAGGTATTGTGCTCTCTTTCCCCCACGCAAACATGCACGCGATCGAACATACCCTGAGATGGTACAATAAAAAATATCGCTGTTCCATTTTTCCGAGTGGTTGCAGTTGGAAACAATGTGTTTTGCGATAAATTCTACTCTGTGACTCTGTTTTGATACAGAGCCGGAATTGGGGCGAAGGAGGCATGTGCGGCGAAGTTTTACATCGCAGGGTGTCCGCCACCTGACTCTTTGAATAATTTTGCAGTTACAACATGAATTTTAAAAAAGAGACACAGATGTGTGAAGCAATAAAACGCGCTAATCGTCTTAGGCACGTGATTGATATTTAGATAGTGAGACGTTTATTTGGTACATAATTAATCAAGTTAGAGATAAAACTATAGCAAGAAATCTATCCAATAAATTATGTTTTATCGAAAAATAGGTGACACTAAAAGAAATTACATAAGTGATGATAAAACGGATTATAGTTGGCATGATCAAACTGTATGGATATATTATGAATTACTAAGCCTATTGACATGACATTTCTATCGTATGAAGTTCATAAAGAGGCAATTATCTTGATGTCGGAAAAGATGTGTCGATAGTGTTAGTTTTAAAATACCATTCAAGTGTAACACAAATACATAATATCCGAAAAAAAATATTATTTTCCAAACGTGACTAATTTATACAGCTCTTTTTGGAATTAATTCTAATCAGAATAGTCTGAATTTACAAGTTCATCGTCCCGACTTCCGGTTCCTAACTTTACAAACAAATAGGAATATTATTAAAATATACAGCCAAATTATACACGAGTCAAATTGATTTTAATTAGATTAATATAGAACGAAGAAACATTGATAAAATGAAAACGTGACTTATGTCTCGTGCTCTAGAAATATGGTATAAAAAAATCTGTATTTCGGAAAAAAAAAATTACCAACAAACAAATGACACCTGAGCCAACCAAAAAAATATGACGTGTTTATCTCCATTTTTTTAATCCTATGAAACATCATTAGGAAGTAAAGCGCGCCAGAAAGTCGAACCTTCATCGATTCAAAATCTAAACAATAGACCCTCAGGGTGGAACTACTCTGCAGAGAATGTTTATGATTGATGAAGTCGCTTCACTGCAACTAATTGACAGTGATGGAACAGCGAACCTACAGACCTAGCGAACGAGATCGTTGAACAAAACAAAATTTACAATCCTCAAGCACATTCTCTTGAGAATAAAGCCGATAATTCGTTAGATACAACATTTTTAACTGCAAAATAACTTGTGTTCTCAATAGAAGTACCTGTCTCACCACCGGACGCACCTAGGTACAGCAGATTATTTTAATTTCCCCGTTAAAACAACAGATTCATAATTATGTTGTCTGTGTTATAATTAATGCTGCTAACTTTACCGGAACAATAGTTTCTCAACAAGAAATGACGCATTGAATGCGAGAATTAATGATATTTGCGTGGTGTCAATTGAACTCATAATTTCTGCTGAATTGATAGACAATGACACGCGTGACAGATATGTATAGCTGTTAATTCGTTCCAATTAAAGTTACATTGAAATTATTGCTATAAAACATGTTGTAGGGCACCTGTGTCAACAGGCATACAACCGCAATTAGTGAAGCTCTTCAAAACTAATCAAACACAATAAATCGTCGGAAGTACAAATATTTCTGGAAAACAATGACAGTTTTATAGAAGATACCCATTTTTGCAATAAATTATGTAGATAAATAAAACTGAAAGTAATTATCAGCTAAATTATGGCAATTTGAAACGATAATGTTTTTGTTTCGGAATAAAATTATCACTTACAAATTGTAAAGAATATTCACATACATGAGGAAGTATAAAAGTTAAAGTAATCCTGTGTTGTGGTTTTTTACCTGCTAGGTAATTTAATCTTTTTATACCTATCATTGTGTGTCATCAGGTCTTACACCTGATCAAATGGGCATGCTATGTTTTATGAATATCATGATTTTATCTTGTTATGTGAAAGAAAACATTAGTATAAGAAACTAATTTCAGTATTTTTGAGATTCTAATAATAAAGTTATTATTCACAAACTTGAATTTAAAATTTTCTCCAAATGATGTTATTTTCGTTGCCACTTTTTATTTTTTTGGAACAAGGGAGAAAATCACTATTCTTAGTAACATAATATCATGTAAGAAGATTATTAAGAAAAATAAGATTTTTCGTATGAAAACTCTACATCAAGAGGATTATATCGGGGTTGGAAATGCGTCCGCGAATGACGTCTCAAAACGCGAAATTTATTTCTTGAATATCTCACTAATCCTTTGTTTTTAAAATCTGTAACATCGTAAATATTATTATTTGGGCGTTTATCTCAAAATTGTTTTAGATTTTGATAGTGAATTGTTTTAAAAAGCATCAAGATCATTTATCCAGAAGTTTCTTAGCCTTCCTCGGCGATGACGGGCAGAATGTGGACAATATGTTTAGCTGTATCAAATATCGTGTACTTCACTGAATTTAACGGGTTTTGACAAGAAAATAAATATTGTACATAGATTTAACTAGTTTATCCAAAAATCGATAAACTTATTATACGAAACACTAGGAACTAGGAAAGCCTCAGTGGCGCAATGGTTAACACGCCAGCCTGCAACATGAGATGCCCGGGTTCAAACTCCAGTCAGGAAAACGATATTTTTCAGATTAGCCTGGGTCTCGGATGTTTATCTTTATAAGTTTGACGAGCTCCGTGGCGCAGCGGTCATCACGCCTGCCTGCGACACGGATGGTCCCGGGTTCGATCCCCGGTCAGGTCAAGATGGAAAACGATCTTTTTCAGATTGACCTGGGTCTTGGATGTTTATCTATATAAGTATATTTATTATAAAATATAGTATCGTTGAGTTAGTATCCCATAACACAAGTCTTTCATTAGAACTTACTTTGGGGCTAGCTCAATCTGTGTGATTTGTCCGTATATATTTATATTTATATTTATTTATATTTATAAGTATCTACTATTAACCGTTGAGTTAGTATTCTGCGATACAAGTTCACAACTTACCGTAAGACTAGCTTAATCTGTAATTGATTCCTTTATATTTATATACTTAATTTTCTCATTGTTTTTAAAAAAGTATCCCAACCTTAGACAAAAATTAGCAAATCATTACTTATGTTAATTACATGTTTACGCATTGTGATCGAATTGGTCGATCGTTTGACATTCAAGGCCATACAGTCACGAGCCATATGGATAGTCATTCACAGTTGGAGAGCAAGAATTGATGGACTGTCAAATGAAAGATTCAGAATCATTATTCCCGGAAATATCCTCTATAACTGTCACTATCGTGTGTCCATTCATTTCTTTGACTTCATCAATTTACTTTTAAACTTTATCCGAATCGAAATCAACATTATTTATAGCGTGTTTAAGTTCAATATTGTGTGTTGGAAGTAGTGTTGTGGTGACAGGAGAGCCGTTGACAACTGATGGTGGAAAACAATGGGATCGTTAAAGTGGACACTGCTATGACGGCCGGACCACCGCCGTCACTGTACAATACTCCAGCCTGTATTGTACGGAGATTATGAAATGATTTGTAGGCATGCTGGAGATAAAACTCAGATAGAGTATAATAGCTGTTCTTTGGATGATTTTCTTCAAAAGAAAGGCGAACATGGAAAACTATTTTAGTTTCTGTAGTATCAAAGTTTATTTAGCCGGCTTCGAAAACAGAAGGTTCACAATTCTGTTAATTTGATTGTGTTTGGTTCTTTATAACTCAATTATTTAATTATAATCTAATTATGTCTTATTTAATCACAAGGATAGACTTTTAGATTGGTCCGATTGAAGTTTCATAATAATCGATTCAGCGGTTCAGTCGAATTTGATTTTTATCTAAAAGCTTCTGAAAGTTAAACTTCAGAGCCTGGTCGGCTACCTATTTTAGGTGATTTGACGAGATTGATGTTGTTTACACAAAGCGACAGTCGTCTGACTTCGGACCCCGGGCTCCAAAGTGGGTGCTTTGGAGCTGAGGATGTAACCGAAAACACGCTCAGATGAGACAGGGAATATTGTAAATATAAAACCAAAAAATTATAGAGATGAAAGTGTATATTTTTTTTGGTTTTATATTTTAAACGCTAGAAGTTTTTCAATTTTGCAAATATAAAATAATATAATAACATAAAGTGATAAATAAGATCCAAAATCTGAATAAAACCTATTCATTTCATTTCAAAGGTACGTCTTTGAATTATTTATCAATTATCCTACACTCTACCCAAAAATAAATTTAATAACAGCATACTTATGTGTAAGGCATGGAAAAGAAGAATACTCTGAGACAGTGACGTAAAAGACAATACGGTAGTTGCCTAATGTTAAGATTATAAAATTTGTTTCTAATGAGACTAATTTCTATCTAAAAACACTATAAAGAACACTTTTAATTTGATATCGATTCGTTAAGTGATCTTAATGCTTCTTTAAAGTTGGGTGAATAGGACCATTTTTTTAAGTATGAAAATCTTTAATTACAATTATACTGTATTTTAGTCTGCAAAATTTATAGCAACTTTTATTATGAAACCATTACCATAAACGCAATATTTCGTATAGCTACCAAACAAAGTTCTCACGCCACCCATACAAAATACAAGCTTGTGACGTCACAAATATATAGGCATTTCAGCGGCGCGTTTTCACGTCTAAAAATTTACGTCTAAAAACATGTGTCTTTAAAACTTTTATAACTGAAAGAGATTTTTGTTTAGAAATGTATTTCTGTCACTATTGTGTTTATTTTTGGCAGGTCTTTACATAACAACATGAAAAAAATTTTAGTCAACATGCCCATTAATGAGACCTAGTTGAATCACTACGAGTGTTAGAAACATTAACCCAGTAGTTGTTATCAGCGCTTACTTATGTTAAAGCTTATGCTTAAGTTAAAAATTGCCGCAGAAATATCGGGTCTACCTTTCATCATCATCATCAGGTCTTTCTAGTCTCCACTGCAGGAGCACGACCCTCTCTGTACTACCAGAGCCATATACTAGCCTGAGTAGTCAGAGGATTTGTCAGAGGGTCTACCTTTACTTAAGTTTAAAACGGCTGTTAAAAACCAGTTAGTAAAAAAGGCATATTATTGTATTAATAATTATTTAAATGATAAAAATGCGTGGTAGTAATTGAATTGTTTGTAATTTATTGTAATAAATATAAATAACATTAGAAATATATAAAAAATTGTAATACATTGTAATCGAAGCCCTTCAGGCACGTAGGGACCAAGTCTGGATTCAGTTTCTTTCGGCGTATTCTTTTCACCAGTGGTCATTACGAAACGCTAGTAGTTTTTCGATTTTGCATATTAAAAGTAAAAATAATAAGAATGAAAAAAAAAATACGTTCAAAAAGAGATACAATTATCCAATTTTGAATAAACGTCTTTGACTTTGACTTTGAAAGAAATCAAAGGGAAACGCTGGATACAGACGGCTTTCAACCGATATCTATATACATGAAGATCTTGAAGAAAAACGGTGCGATACAAGAGGTGTAAAGAATCTAGGCAAGGCTTTTTACACGAGTCCAGTTAGACAATCCATAAGCCAGTTTTATTGTTTGATTAGTCACAGGCCTGGCCTAAAATAGCCATTTACTCGAAACCAATTGACTGGGTTTTTTGTACTAGCAAGCTGGTTGGGCCTAGGACTGGCGTCGTGTATACCGACCATTAAAGCCATTGGTGCTGGATGTCATCTTTTGATGGCAGTTGGTAAGCAAGGTCAGCAGGCCTATTCGCTAACTTTTGACAGCTACGTTGTACATCATTTTCATGGTAACTTCTTTATTCATTACGGCTTCGGTATGAATGACTATTTTTATTTAAGATATGAAAACCGTAATGGATGCTAAAGTGACAATCAAATCGTTGTACACCGAGTTAGCAAATAGGCCTGCAGGTTAGGCAACTTGAAAAATCTGTGTTGGTAATTTACACTCACTACATTTTCCTTTAGCTTACCTTTCGGCATTGGGGTCTTGTATCAAAGTAGCTGGTATGCTGTGCTCGATGTCATCTCTGTCCTCTGCGGGGGAGGCGCGGGACGCGGGGGACTCCGGGGAAGCTCCCCCCTCGCCCCTGTCCTCCCCCCTTTCGCTGCGTTCCTTCACTCCGCTCTCGGGACTCGTTGCTTCTTCTGCGAACAAAGAGAGACATGTTTTAATAAGTGTACGTAAAAATTATATACTAAGTTAAGTACTAAGTTTTCCCTTTTACTATATAATCTCTAGACTCCGTCGTGCCTTTATTTCAATGATAAAAAAATTGGTGACGTTTTTCAATGCTTTGTGCGCGTGACAGCTTTGACACGCGTCATTTTAACTTATGCCAGTGTACGTTTTTTACGTAGTATACATACATACATATATCTCCATGCATTGTACATAGTATACATATATCTCCATGATGCCATCAAATGGGTCGCTGTATTTGCATCATAGTCAATGAGTTGCACCTCAGAGCAATAAGAGTTGCACAATTTTTTTTTGCTTTTTTAGAATAATAGAGTCGACCTAGGCTTTATATGATCTAAGAAAATCTCTTAAATACACCTCCTTATTCATAAAAATTAACAAACGCTTATTAAACCTATTTTAGTAAAAATATGTTTTGTCTTTATCCCACGCTCTAATGTTTGACATTGAAAGAATGGGACAAAACATATTTTATCTAAAATAGGTTTAATAAGCGATTGTAAATTTTTATGAATAAAGGGGTTATTGTATTCAATCTTAGCAAGACAGCTCAAAGATTCACTGTCCAATATTTTTCGACATACAATTATTAATCTTAAACTGAATTTATTGAATAAAGTAAATTTTTCGACCGACAAATTATATCTGACCCGACTAGGTAAATATAGAAACAGCAAAGGCCAAAGGCTGGTAGAGGTGTCCAATGACCAGAGGGCTGGCAATTTCTTTGCACAAAGAATAAGCATTGCCATAGAACGTGGCAATGCTGCCAGCCTTCTGGGAACACTTCCGCAGGGCAGTGATTTGCGGGACATTTTTTATCTATAGTTTTTTTTTTGTTAATAGAAATTATTGTTATTTTTAGCTTTAATTATTACTTTTTTTAATTTTAGTTAGTTTTAGTTTAAGTATGTTGTTGTTGTATATAATGAAACAGCATAAACGCCAAAGTCAAAAGCGGATTTGATAAATCAAACCGGAGTTCAGCAGATGGCGCGGACGTCCTTTGATCAGTGTGCAGTGCATTCGATTCCGCAGTGCAACCCGGGGGCAACATCTTCAATGCCGGATTGACATGCTGCGTTTTAATCAATTAGCCAACCGAACGGTTTTCGGACCAGTGGGCAGTGAAATAAGCGGACCACACCGCTACGGTTTTGGGCCATCTCCAATTTCAGTTTTTATGGTAGGTTTTGCGCTTTTTGGTCCGCGGTTGTTCTAGTGTTTGTAGGTCATTTGGGGCTTTTGTTGTGTTTTAAAGCTTTCTTTCTTTCGTATTAACAAAGACAATACATATAATACTAACGTAATAGACTGCCCACCTCATACAAAAATATTGGACCAAACTAAGGTTGCGAAAAGCAGGCGAATGTATGGCGCAGGAGACTTGTGCCTAAAATATTGTTTTGATTTTTAATAAGATATATTTTGTGAATGATGTTTTTATATTCTCAAAATACGGTAGATACAATGTTGTGTAGTTTCGAGTGGCGCCATCTATGCGAGTCTCTGAGAACAAATCATACGATTAAGGCGTTAAGACCACATGGTATAAGCATTTTCTAGTTTGTCTATTGCAGTCCACAGCTGGAGCTAGGCTTCCCTAAGGGCACGCCACAGTGTAGGATCTGCCGCTTTAATTTATCAAAAATCTGCGACCTCTCAACCTGTCTTTAAACCTTTGCTCCCGGCCGTCATCAAATAGTGAAGCTAGGTGTGTCTAGTAAGGTTCCTTAAGAGTCGCCTGGACGCGCATGTCTCCATACAAACGGAAAAAGGGAATTGTGGCAATATTTGATAATTTTGGAGTAAAATTAAGCATCCAATCAATCAATCTCTTTATAATCTACGTACGTTCCTATACAGTTTGGTTAAATTAGCCTCTCAAGATTTCCATACAAATTTTCAAAAGGCTTGTAATTCTCAAACCATTGGTATTTTAACCAAGCTGTATAGGAACGTACGTAGATTATAATAATAAATTGATTAAATGCTTAATTTTACTCCAAAATTATCAAATATTGCCACAATTCCCTTTTTCCGTTTGTTAGAGACATGCGCGTCCAGGCGACTCTTAAGGCAATTTGATAAATTTTACATCATTGTTGGCCATATACATGAAAAATTAACGAAGCTATAAAAACCTGCATACAGTTTGAAAATTGACCATTGTCTCGACACCCTTAAAGGTGACTCAGCTCGTCAATATTAATAACTTTTCCTTAGTGTTAAATACTGGGAATTAAAAAAAAATCGTAAGTTTCCCGAGCATTTAGTATGGGAAAGTCAAAAGAAAATTTGAGTTACCTTTTTATGAGAATCATCATCATCATCAGGTCTTTTTCAGTCTCCACTGCAGGAGCACGACCCTCTCTGACTATCAGAGCCGTATATAAGCCAGGGCAGTCAGAGGATTTGGCTTACACTCTCCACGCTGGCCAGACGGGTTGGAGAGGTGTCTTTGATATTTTAAAGCTTTGTTAAGCTTAAGTTACCTTAGTCGCCTTTTATGACATCCGCGGGAAGACTGGAGTGGTCCTATTCTACTCTGCCGGGGACCACACGGCACATTTTATGAGAATGTCGAAGGACAATTTTACAACTGTATATTGCCACACCACAACCGATAGATGGAATTTTCAAAACGTTATTTCCTAAAGCAGCGCCAGTGATAAGATCTCAAAATCGAGGCGATCGCCAGGATCCGCCGTAATCGATCGATTTACCGAATTATGTCAATAGATAAGAGACTTTGAATAATTGATCCGGCGGTCGATGAGTAACGCAATAACACCAATCAATCATTAATCATGTGTTGTTTGCGCAATGGCCGGCGAAAGAGTACACTATTGAAAGTATAGAAATGGAGCTTCTTTACATGATTCCCTTGCTTGAGTGCTGGATAAGGCTGTAATTTAAGTCTATTATTAAAATGGTGACGTAAATCAATAAGTTTCTTAAACAAAGCGTGACCATGGTTTGACTAACATATAAGATATAAATGATGGTTTTGCAAAGTTTGATAAACTATGGAAAATTAAGTTTTCAATTTTGATAAAAACGTAGAAAGAGTTGTAAAAATGTATCTCTGTTTATTTTTTTATTTTGCTTTATATATAGTAAGATTTTTACTCAAAAAACGTGCTGAAGAAATCTGCACCGATATTGTACTGTGCTACAAATGTATTGCTTTGACGTTGAAATATTTAAATAAATCTATGAATAACACTTTCACACTTAACTTATATACCTACTCAAACTAAAGAAGTTCTTTACCAGTAGCGAAGTGCTAGAAAATAAATGTCACTAAAAGAGTACCTTCACGGTTTCTAGCGCGTTCATTTTTGTATCCTCGTTAATTTGCACCGATGTCCCCGTTTCGGTGTAATTTTCCTCTTTTTATCAGTCTGAATCGATTTAGTATTATATTGCTGATAATCGCAATAAAACGATTGTTGCTATCTTTATTTATTTTACACATGACATAAACCATATCAAATTATAATTATTTTCCCGGAAAATAATATATTGTTTGTGTTTTAAAACCATTTTTATCTCATATACGAATACATACAAATTAAACAACACATGTTAACGTTTTCTTTTGTAAATAGACACACCCACACATCTCGAGGAAATATAACCATTACCGTTTTAACGAAAATGTACCTACTCAGTTGTCCCTAAAAAAAGTTATCTGTGTATAATATAGTTTTTGTAAATAAATATAGGCAAGGCTATGGAAAAGCTATAAGGCTAAGGTTAACTATATACTGCGTACATCTCCGATATTTTGTATCTCTTTAAACCAAAACCTCGGTGGAAGCCATAAAATAAAAAATAGAATAGAAGTTAACAATCAAGAGCATCGCTTTTAAATATCCGACAACTTAATGTTACATTTCAAATTTTGTTAACACAACGACGACATCTTGTTAGAAAGGCACTGATTGTTCTTAGATCAATCTAATTTCGATATCAATAACAGTTATTTCTGATCAAACATTAAAAATAAACCAAGTAACTGTTCTCAAAACAGGAAACTCGAACGATGACGCAGCGTTAAAAACTCGGACAAAACCACGAAACAATGGTTTAATTCCGAAAGCGGCGTGAAATCGACATAATATTCGATTAGACGATTATCGATATCTGATGGCTAACGAAACGAATCGGGTCGCGACGATTTTAACTAAATCGTCGAATAACATCGCGATGGGGTTCGTCCACTTGGGAAATGCTATCCAACTGGAAACGGATCACTTTAAAAAAACATATATGTCACGTCTTACATTGCACTGCTAGATAGTGAGAAGTCTACCTGTATTCTATATGGGTTTACTCTTGATAATAGAGAAGGAGAGCATTCACAGACGAAATAAAAGAGAAGGCAAAAGTCGTGTCATACAGAGAGGTCAAAGAGATAGCGGTAGATAAGGTAAAATGAAAAATACTCCACTGACAAAAACAAAGTTCTTAAATATATGATGATGATAGAGACGACTCTATTATCAAGAGTAAAAATATTTATAATAAAATAAATAGTCGTAATGGCATAATTGATATATAACTATGTAAAAACAAATAGCATACGAGTAGACCATGAATTTAATTCATAGGACACCTTTTTAATTCATAATCATGATTGGTTCCCGAGGGATGCAATCAAATTCATAGTCAAGGCGCAGAAGTCGAAAGTTAGTTTACGTTATTAGCGGGTTAAGTTGCATCTTACTCTTCAAAAACAAATAATTAACTTAAAAACAATCATAAAAGTCACATAAATAACACAAGTGACCTGAATCTGAAGTCTATCTAGAACTGTGTCAACATTCGGGCTATTTCTAGTCCCTCCTGGTCGTGTAATCCTATTGGACGTACCCTCGTGATGGTATCAAGATGTCTCGATGTCTTCATGCTATATTAATAGCGGGAGGTTTCAAAGGAATCAATCATAATTGTAACTTTTAAATGGAGGCCAGATTCTGACACCTCATCATTCAAGTCTAGGTTATTAAATTTTTAGACTTTAGAGAATCCTTACGACATTTTAAAATAAATTGTATACTCGATTCGCAATTAAATTTGTATTATATCTGCAGCGCTATTTTATAACTTTAGATATTTGCAGTCTTTACTTTATTTTGTTTATTTAATCAATTATATAGTCTTTACAGACTTTAGCGAATCCGAAAAAAAATTACATTGGCATAAAAAAGTATTCAGCCGGCCCAGCAATTTGTATGAAAATCTTTTTTAAAATTTCCAGCCTTACTTCAGTTCTATATGAAAAGCTGTTATACGAGTATATTGACGGAATACCCCTTTAAATATTGGACAGTGTTTCATGAACAAATTTTATAAGAATCATATTTTTGTACCTACAACCTCTTTAAGTATTGCTTATAAATTAAGTATTAAGAGCCTAACAATGTTGTTCACAATCAAACTTATCCCAATCCCAACTTATATTATAAATGAGAAAGTGAGTTTGTTTGATTGTTTATTTGTTTGTTACGCTTTCACCGAATCTACCGAACCGATCATCATAAAATTATCATACACATAGGTTAGGGTACCGAGAAGGACATAGGCTATATATTACGCGAGCAAAGCCGCGGGTATCAGCTAGTAGTCTTATAAACAAACAAACTTTCCTTCATAAAGATAATATTAATTTTATCACGTGACCAAACTCGGCGATCGGCCATTGCGTCGTTCCAGTTTTCCTATCTGAACACTGGCTATATTTCAAATCGGAGTCAAAAGGTCCGGTGAAGTGAGGTGAAAGCTATTTACAAAGCTATGTCTATGATAATTCTAGCAAATGCCAATAGCTGACATTCAGAAAATCTAGATTTTAGATTATTTAGCGAGTGACCATTGGATATTTGTATTTTATATTTTCTCCCATTTTCCATGCTGTCTTCATGATGGTAAGATTAATATTTTGCTGATCCTCGTAATTGTAAAAATCGAATGAGTATAATTCAATAGTGATTCAATCGGTGATTATGCCATGTTTAAATTTAATCCTTTTTTGAAATATAATCAATACCATTTCGCAAGGTTTCTTTTTCATTGTCCATTTTTCATCTTTAGGCACAGTAGCGACGCCAATCATTTTAATAAAAATTTGAATGAAATGTCTCTTAATGACTAATTATCATAATATTAAAACGTGATTACAAAAATACTTCAAGTTATTTACTAGTGCTTATATGATTTACATTCTTGAATTTCTTTCTATTTGTAAAGTATTAGGAATAAAATGATTGGCGTCGCTAGTGTGCCTAGGGTGCCCCCTTAAGTAATTTGAATACTTTGATTTTTAATATGAGTCTAAATCGGACCCAAGCAGGGAGTATTGGATCGTTTCGCCCCGTGGTCCGAATTGACCCATTCCAAAAAATACCTTGGGCACCGCTCCGACGACTGCGGTGCGAAAGAACCCATTTAGAACGGGCTCTTGGGCGATTTGCACCGCGGTCCGAATCGCTTGTGGTGCGAAACGACTAAAGGCCCAATAAAGGAACGAGCAAAAGCCATTACATCTAAACTAACCGGTATTCTACTTACTTTTATTATACTAGCTGTTAGATAGCAACTTACTTTCATTGTATTACCCGCGCCTTAGCCCGCGTGATATAGGTATGTACCTATGTTCTTATCAGTACCCTAACTTATGTGTATGCAAAATTTCACGATGATCGATTCAGTAGATACGACGTGGAAGCGTAACAAACAAACAAACTCACTTTCGCATTTATAACATTAGTTAGGATAGTTTGGATTAGGATTGATAAAATATGTAATTATTTGTTTTCATTGAATAAGCTTCGAAAGTACAGGACTGATTTTCAAAATTCTTTCATCGATAGAAAGCTAATCTTTCTTCCCACACTTAAAACGCGCTCTTGATGGGTAAAACTAAGGGTTTTTTTCAAAATTGCAGAAACTCTATCATCACACAGCTAATATTTTTTCTACACTTAAAAACAGCGGTTTAGAGGTGTAGCAGCCTCGGATTTTATTTTTCAGAATGTCAGAAAGTCTGTCATCAGCTTCGAGCAACACGGCCTCCGTACCGGACGGAGGGAGTGGGCAAAGCGACAATTTACTATGACAATTTTTCTGGCGTTTTTTGCGGGGGGAAATGTGCACACAAGTTTAGTTCCGCACACCTACATACAAAACTTAAACTGTCACTTGATAGTAATTATGACATTGTCACAAAAAATGACATAGAAAGAAAAAATAATTTGTGTACAGATGAGTCACACACAACTAACACATAGACATGCATATGCCTAATTTTGGCTTGTACCTTGACAGAGGGGAATGCAGCGTATGGCTACTCCCTTCCGTGTTGCTCGAAGGTCATCAGGCTCACGAAGTCTGCAGCCCACAGAAAATAAATATTTGGAACGAAAACAATGCAGAGAGAATGGAAAGCAGAGAGGGAGGCCTTTGCCGAGGAGTGGGATTTTACAGGCCAGTAAATAAATATAACAAATACAACAACATTTCGAAACAAGTAGAACAATCTACACTGCTTGCTCACGCGTTGCCTCCAAAGCTCCCTTATCAGCGTTATCAGACAATCACTGAATCGTGTCGATGCTGATAATAGCGATCAATCACAAGCAGATGCTAGGCTAAGCCTGTTGTGATAACGCTTTCGCAACTCGTACAGTGAGGGGTCACTGATATGTTAACGGTTTTAATTGTTGTGAATATACAAAGACCCAAGGCTCTACTAGTCTAGTCACTATACTTCCACTAAGTTGTCAAAACCATTTTTTTGTGTTTTACAAATAAATTTCTTTAGTTATTAGGATGAGGCACTAAATAGATCTGACACACGATGAGTTCATCTGTCAGAACCATGGATATCAGAATATTTACATCTCTGTGGTCAGAACTGTACTACAATTTACAAAATATGTAAATTTGTAATTACAATTATCTGTTCAATAAAACAGATTTTCCTACAATTATGTAAATTTTCACCTCTACAGAGAAAATGTTTATTAAACAGAAAAATGTAAAATGCAGGTACAATTTTACAATTTTGTAGATTTTCGACCATTGTAAAATTGTAAATTGTAATTTCTATTGAACAGAAACTTGTAGAATTGTAACTTGTAATTATATAAAATACAATTACTATTTACAATTTGTAATCTTTATTAAACAAGGCCCTGGATCAAGTTTTTTTCTATTACCCCAAACAAGGCAAGAAAATAGTTAAAAAATAGATAACTCTAAAATTTTTGGATTTTGTAAATATTTCGTCGGCCAGGACAAACAAATTTAACGGTCACTCTGCCTCGTTATTATTATGTCATAAAAATTGGGTAACAAATCTAAATGAATACTCGAAGTCAATTGAATCACCATAGAGGTAATTCAATCAACGTACATGTTATTAAATTCAATCTATCAGTTAAGTTCATTTGAATGCTATGCATTGTATTGGACGCAGACGACAAAGGACGAGATGGAACCGAGTTATGAAATATAGATGAAAATATTTTCCTTTATTACTTAATTTACTTTATTACTTATAATTGTATTGTAAATTGTATGACAGCCAAAACGACGCGTATCAAAACACTCCTTATTTTGATTCGAGTTCATCTATGTCTTCAAAGTAAATGAGTTTATTTCACCATAACTTCCTAGTAGTTTTATAAATAAGCACTATAACTTCTTAACAACGCAATAAATTTGGAGTCCTTATCATCTCGAGTTACATAGGCTAAATAAATTTTCTGATTTGATATAATCAAAAATTCAAACTTTCAAAACTTATACTAAGATTCTTTTGGCGTGGTTTGAGAAAAGCAAACACGCCGTGTCGCCCCTTAACACTTGATGATGGTCGTCGTAACGAACAGAATCTAGTCGGGAATTTTGACCGAGTAAAATCGTGATTCTACCTTTAAATTACATTGTAAAATCATCGGAATAAACCGGACAGAAATCAAAAGAGCATCTCGTACAAATAAAACAAATGAAAACCGGGTGTTGCATTTGTTTTAAGGATCCATTGGACAGTCGTCACGCGATGTCGTGAGATCGATCTCAATGTGTCAGACACTCGGACGTAAATCAGCGGTGTCTAATTGGTACATCGGTTTTATAAATAAAGCAGCATTCGAGATTTTCAACCATATATACTGAGGAGCCCGATGGCCTAGTGGGCACGAGCATTATTAGCGCTTGCGCATGGAAAGCAACTCCGGGCGCAGTCCCCACTTGGATGGGTGACCGCAAGTGGCATAAAACTATCTCAAGCTCCTCCGTGCTTCGGAAGGCACGTTAAGCCGTTGCCGGGACCAACCTTGGACGTGCCTTCCGAAGCACGGAGGAGAAGCTGTCATCATTGATGGCAGTCGTTAAGCTAGGTATGCCAGATGCCTTTAGGGAGCTTGAAAAATCTGACACCAGTGTTGGCCACACACACGAAAAAAAACAAACAAAAACATATTATGTATTATAAGGAATTTTAAACTTTCATCAAAATCATGTAGAAGTGACATGACATGTAACCACCTAACCATACATACATCTGCACAAACTTACACAATAATGAAGTTCATTTTGCATGGAGTATTTAGCTAACTACAATTGAGCTTTTGCTACTTTTCCGGACGTTTGAGGCGAGGGCACAGTTCCCTCAACTTATAGAAGTAACATCACCAAAGGGCCTCGGAAGGGACAGTTCTCGACTATATTTTATTTTGGCGTTGCTTGTGCGCGCAAGGCTTGGCGAAACTGAAAACTCTGATAGCAAAATCAAAAACAAATGAGAGTTTTGTACGAAGACGTAAGCCTAATAAAAACAATAAATCGAATCCTTCTTCATCAGGTCTTGTTAGTCTCCACTGCAGAAGCACGACCCTCTCTCTCTGTACTACCAGAGCCTTATTAGCCAGAGCAGACAGAGGATCGAATCCTTAAAAACAAATTATATTGAACACGCGATGTCACGAGATTGATCTTAATGTGTCAGACAATAGGACATAGATTTGCTTGGTCTTATTACTATATACACACACATTGCATTTTTTTCAATTGACTATGAATTTGATAAGTTTGAAGGAATAGGAAATATTACTGAAAGCTATGCAGCCAGAGTGCACCACTAGCACATACAGTATAAGAGGTTTGACACTGAAAAGTATGTACTTGAAAATGTCAAAGTCGCTATTAATTTGTAAAATTATACATTATTCCTTAATAATTTGATTTTAAAACACTCCTATGAGTATTTAAATATAAAAACGTATTTGTGCAGCGTATTTTTTTGTACAATAAAGGCAATTTATTGCGACTTTGACAGACTTGTCAATGTCAAATATTTGTTTACTGTCTCTGCTAATACTGCCCTATGGCGGGAGAACATTGCAGTATTATCTCCTATTAAGCAAGTTATTGTAAGTATAGACTAGACACTAGAAATATATTCGCAATTAACCTGCTCTAGTTTTGTCATTCTGTGGTAAGAAATGCACCATGCAACTATGTTTATCAGGATTCATTGAATTGTTTGACCTTCAACTTAAAAAAGAAGATCCAAAAGAATCATCATCATCTGCCTCACCTTATCCCATTATCTGGGGTCGGCGCAATATGTCTTTTCTCTCCATAATTTTCTATCCCTTACTATTTCCGCATCCCCTTCGGCCGTGTATGATACCAGAGTTTGGTAACCGGTATCATACAAAGAAAAAATGATCGTCGTAGGATACTGGTATCCAACTAATAGGGTTTATTACTTTTCTGATACCCTTTATCATGTTTGGTAACCAGTATCCAGTAAGGAATATAACATTCTGCCTATGAAACCAGCTGGGCAAAACTGTGTTAAACAAGGGTAGTTCCCAACTCAACACTGAGATGAGAACCCTAATCCACCTCTACCTCTTTCATATCCCTATTAACACAATCCTTCCATCTCTGTTTTGGCCTACCTCTTCCCTTATTCCCATCAACCCTCATAGTTAGAACTTTTTTAGTCAGGTGTTCTTCGTTTCTTCTCATAAAGATATAGATCCAAAAGTATATAGATATAGAAATATATAAAAGACAAGGAAAATGGTTTCCAAAAAATAAGTATACTGTGATTTATTATGACAAAACTTGTGAACCCGTGACCCACAAACATACAAAATCCTATTTAAGAAATGGAAACAAAAATGCTTTACAAGCAAATTGAGTTATAAAAGCACTTAATTGAGTATTCAAAATCGTCAAATTTTACATAAACAACAATAAAATTATCACAAATAACCCTAAAAAGGCTCCAATATAATCTCCTATCAATATTATTTCCATAATAACTGTATACACACAATTTTGACGCCAAAATCCCCTATTTTTGACACGCTAAATAATTTTAGCATACGTTTATACTGAATAAATATATGTAATAATGAATATTTATTGGAAATCATCAAATGTAGGTGGTCTCCCCGTCAGCATTACTATGCGACCGACATTCTAAGGCTGCTGTCATAAATTTTTAAGAAAAGTAATTTAATCAACAGATATTGATATAGTTTAGCAAAAATATTACCGTATTTTATTGATCAGTTTATGTTAAATTTTATCGATTTTATAAATCGTATATTGATGATAGAGCTGTGGAAGCAAGGAAAATGGGATAATTTTAAAACAAACAATTTTGATATTCGTTCAAGCCAATAGTTTCGGAGCCTCTTCAATGATAACTAACGAACAAACATACGATTTGAACACGTACGGGTATTTGTTCTTGTGTCAATGAAACAATCCTAATCCTAACTCCTAACTAATATTATAAACGCGAAAGTAAGTTTGTTTGTTTATTTGTTTGTTTGTTACGCTTTCACGCCGTACCTACTGAACCGATCGTCATGAAATTTTGCATACACATAGGTTAGGGTACTGAAAAGGACATAGGCTATATATCACGCGGGCGGAGCCGCGGGTAAGAGCTAGAAAACAATAAAAATGAAAAGTATTTAAGTTCGTGGGTGGAGGAGTAGAAGGTCGTGACATCATAGCTTTCTAAAAAGTGTACAAAACGAAAATTTAAGGGTCCTAAATTTTTTATTACTAAACTGGAAAAATTATTTTATTTTCTTACGAATCTAGCCAATTGTAAGAAAAATGTCGAAAACGATAATTTATTCCGATTCATTACCACAAACAACTACCACTCGAGGAGCCCGATGGTCCAGAGGGTGTGAGCTCTATGAGCGCTTACGTATGTTAAGCAACCCCTGGTGCAGTCCCTACTTGGATGGGTGACCGCAAGTGGCATAAAAATATCTCGAGCTCCTCCGTGCTTCGGAAGGCACGTTAAGCCGTTGGTCCCGGCTGTCATCATTTATGTCAGTCGTTAAGCTATGTCAGATGCCTTAGGGCAGATTGAAAAATCTGACACCAGTGTTGGCCACTTACACATACGAAAAACAAAACAAACAAACTACCACTCAAACAGTTCCCAATTTTTAGGGTTCCGTAGTAAACAAGGAACCCTTATAGTTTCGCCATGTCTGTCTGTCTGTCTGTCTGTCCGTCCGCGGTTTTACGCAGAGACTATAAGTACTAGAAAGCTGTAATTTGGTATGGGTATGTATATTAATCATGGCAAAAAAGTGGTAGAATAAAATCTTGAAAAAAAATTTTTTTTAGGGTAGCTCCCATACAAGTAAAGTGGGGGAGTAATTTTTTTTTCTCTATTTACCCATCGTGTGGAGTATCATTAAATAGGTCTTTCAAAAATATTGTAAGGTTGAGAACATCATTTTTCGATTAAGGGATCCGTTTCCGAAATATTTGGTTTTAAAGTGCGAATTTTTGTTAGAGGTGTGTCCCCCCCCCTCTATCTGCTAAACGGTTATATATAGATACGTAAAAAAAATTACAGCAGTAGTATATATAATGAAGTTGAAAGGAAAACTATCAGTGCTGAGTAGTAAGTACAAACTAAAAAGTTAAAGGCAATCAACTTATAAACTGTAAAATTTCATACTATTTTCATTGTTAGATGTTTTTGGTCGTTAAACTGTAAGGTGCGAGTGTGAATAGTGTGAACTCAAAGTTGTCATTCGCAACTACGGAACCCTACACTCCGCGTGGCCCGACACGCACTTGGCCGATTTTTTTAATAGGTATAGCTCAGAGTTACAAAATCACGCTATATGTGGAAGTAATATTACTCATCTATTCGCCAAAACCATAAAAAAAGATTTATATTCATAATCAAGTAAACATGTCTAGGACATTAAATGAATCATAGATGCTGTTTAGTTAATCAGATATACGCAATTTTGATTACAAATGCAGACAGTTGACAAACTATTGTATTCATCATTGTCATTCGTATTAATTTTATCAACACTGTAGTGTAGATTTACTTAGGTTGATTTGTTATATATATATTTCTATATGAATACTACCCACACTAGCATTAAAAAGAGGAATATCCTAGCAGTACGTTTTCCATACAAATGTATTTCTCTATTCTCTCGCTGAAAACTGCTTCTAGAGGCCTATCTTTTTTTATAAAATCTATTACTAAAATAGCTATGTCCCTAAGTTTTATTTTTCCTAAAACGCTAAATAAAAGATTTTTTTTACAAAAACAGTTTTTAGGAAAAAATAAAGAATAGGAGCATACCTATTTTAGTACTAGATTTTATGAAAAAATAATTGTGCCTCTAGAATCAGTTGCCAGCGAGAAAATAGAGAAATACATTTGTATGGAGACCATACAGAAAATACTGCTAGGATACGCTCTTAATAGTTCAAAAAATTCATTTAAAACTTCTTTCACCATTAGATAGCTTCTTCTACTATCAGCAGCGAGTAATATGGTCAATTTACGTGAACGATGCCACAGGAAACCGGCTAACTATTTTGGTTCATATGTTTGTCATATTAATAGTGACCAAGGTTACCTACCACTCGATATCTTTATTGGAAGCAATAAGGCAATCAAAAATTTGCCTAAATAGCCATAAAATTCGGTATTTGCCTAATGTTACGATTATATAAAATTTGTATCCAATGATACTAATTTCTATCTAAAAACACTATAAAAAACACTTTTAATTTGATATCGATTCGTTAAGTGTTCTTAAAGCTTCTTTAAAGTTGAGTGAATAGCACCATTTTTAAAAGTATGAAAATCTTTAATTACAATTATACTGTATTGTAGTCCGCTAAATTTATAGCAACTTTTATTATGAAACCATTACCACAAACGTAATATTTCGTATCGCTACTAAACAAAGTTCTCACGTCGCCCATACAAAATACAAAGTTGTGACGTCACAAATATGTAGGCAAATCTGCAGTGCGTTTTCACGTCTAAAAATTAACGTCTAAAACATGTGTCTTTAAAACTTTTATATCTGAAAGAGTTTTTTGTTTAGAAATGTATTTCGGTCACTATTGCGTTTATTTTTGGCAGGTCTTTACATAGCGACACGAAAATTTTTTTAGTCAAGTAGCCAATTGCAGGATGTATAAAAATTATGAGTCATTAGGAGCGAATGACTCCACATCAGACCTAAGGTCTGATATATCAAAAAGAAAATTAACCCACACTTTATACATATATTTGTAACTATGTATAAAAGAGCACCACGTCTACAGACGATCCAAAACCCGAGTATTAATTCCAACACCTCTGAAAGACAATCGTACTTATTCACTAAAGAATTGTTGACTTTGATTTCAAGTGACTTTTAAAAAAGGTCTATGAACCAACCTGAGCTAATCAATTGTAACATTGATTTTAGGAGCATCCTGCGTAACAGAGTTATTTTGCAAGTACCCTGTGTAACAGAGTTCGCGTCGACATCAACGCAACAAGTGACTAATTGTCGCTGTCTGTGATGTTCGTTATCCTCTTAACCCCACCGCTGATGCTGTGAACCGACCTATGAAACTTCAACAGTAAGGAAAACCTTCCATACTATTACTATGATAGAACTATTATTCATTTTGTTTTTATTACGATTACTATAAACCGGTATGAATAGAATAGTCTTTTATTCCTTAGAATATAGTGATACTTAAACGAACCTGAGCTAATCAATTGTAACATTGATTTTGGGAGCACCCTGCGTAACAGAGTTATTTGGCGAGCACCCTGTGTAACAGAGTTCGCGTCGACGTCAACGCAACAAGTGACTAATTGTCTCTGTCCGTGATATTCGTTATCCTCTTAACCCCGCCACTGATGCTCTGAACCTACCTATGAAAGTTGAAAGGGGAAAAGCTTTCATACTATTACATACATACAATTACTATTACGACTATTATAAACAGGTATTACAAAAAAATACAAGATTACCTGACTGATAAAATACAAATTAATTTGACATCGTAAATGATTCATATTGGGGTAAAATAAGATATTTTTGATTTATTTATTAATATTTGACCATGTTAATGATTATTTTATGACTTTTTTTACATAACTATAATTCTATAGTGACGCATGTGTACTTAGTTTATGCAATTTTCCTGCGCCAGTAATGGCAGAATTTGCTGTGCACCATTAAATTGTAACATCCTTGTAACCATTTTCAGAGGAATAAATGATTCTTGATATTTACTTTTTTTTTGCGGCTCCTTATTAGCTCCACAACTATCTAGTAAGCACCATTTATTATTACAATATTTTTATT
This sequence comes from Rhodophaea formosa, assembly GCA_963082605.1. NCBI lineage: Eukaryota > Metazoa > Arthropoda > Insecta > Lepidoptera > Pyralidae > Rhodophaea > Rhodophaea formosa. Next base: position 22,776,751 of record OY720209.1, read on the forward strand.
ATTCTTATTATTTATATAATAATGTAACAAAATTTATTGAGCTTAATACCTGTCATACTTGGTTTGTTTCTCAACGAATTATATTCTTTATCAAACAAAAGTCACAATAAACAAGAAAGAATGAATAATATAATTGCAAGGTTCAAGGGAGAAGTCTAATAAGTGGATATTTATTATTAATTTTTTGCGTTAATAATAATATACGAATAATAATTTTACTAAAGTATTTTATACCGATCAAAATCGTTTTATTTCTCAACGAATAATATTCATTATAAAACAAAAGTCACAGTAAATAAAAAGAAATAATAATAGAAGTTAAAGGTGAATCTCTCGATTTTTTCCCGGCTCCGAGTGCCCTATCTCCTCAATGGAGAGGTCTGTCAAGCGTCATTTGTTAATTTGTTGCTCGCGACGTCACACCATGAACTTGCTTCATTTCTATATTTTTGCGTCAATTTTTTTGTATAATTTACTTCTCAAGTCAATTTACTTCACAATAAAAAAATAGAAATAATAATGAAACTAAAAATTTAATTCATGGAGAGTTCTAATAATCGTATATTTATTATTATATTTTGTTGTTCTAAAGATAAAAATTTAAATAATGATGTTACAAGAATAGTTTCTTCTGTATTAAAAATTGTGTTTTTATCAACTAATTATATTTTTTACCAAACGAAAATAGAAAAGTCACAGTAAATAGAAGGAAAAATAATAGAACTGAAAGGTGAATCTCTCGATTTTTTCCCGGCTCCGAATGCCCCTATCTCCACAATGGAGAGGTCTGACAAGCGTCATTTGTTAACTTGTTGCTCGCGACGTCACACCATGAACTTGCTGCTTTTCGACATTTTTGCGTCACTTTTTTGTTAAGTACGTCTAACAGTGTATTAAGCTAAATGAAATGAAATGAAATGAATAGTTTTTATTCAAATTTTGGATTTCATGTATCGCTTTTTGAACGTCATTTATCTTTCTTGTTATATTTTTTTTTTTGCAAAATCTAATAACAACTAGCTATCTATAAATAGGTGAATAATTGGTAATATGGTAGTTTTTTTATAATTATGGCAAACATTTAAGTTCTGAAAATGGGGTGACCTTGAATAGTACACAGTAATGTACAACCTGAAATGCTCCAAATCATGAGGCGTGCAAAAATATGTGTTTCTAAAAAGATATTGTAGAAAAATAAATTAAATTAATCACCCAGCCCACTTATCGTCGGTTCCGCGATCACTCATAAACAGAGCCCTACGATTGTGTGACCCGCAATACCTCGAGTCTGAATTAATAACAATGTAAACAAGGAGTCTACAATAATAACATAATTAATAATTTTATATTATTTAATTAATATTCATTAATAACCAAAATTATTATGAGAACAATATAAAATAATCGAACTTTCTGTTCATACATGAACTTTAAAACCAATACACTCCTGTTTTGACAGTCGAGTTAAAGTGGTCCCATTCATATGCGTCTTTTATTAATTAATTTAATTTATACTGAAAAAAATAATAATTAATGAAAAAATCAATAAATATTCACATTTTGTCTCTTCATCAATACCAAATCGACGCGTCGTGTCAACTTGCAATTTGTTTTTGCGATCCGCGACAACAGACAGCAACATATTATAGTAATTATATAAAAAATGACCGCCCTTCATGAGCGTCGTTGACAAATGCCGCGAATTTGTCAAAGCTCTGGGGCTTTTATTAATTTTCCATCAAGCTTTTTTTCGAGACGTGTTTATTTATTGCTGATGATTTGATGGACGGCTACATTTGTCTACTTATTTGTTGATATAGGAGTATAAGTATTATTCTAAATATCTGTAGCTTAATATGCTGATAGTCAGAATTGTTTTTTTTTTAAATATAAATTAGTGTAAACTGATAAATTCCTAAAAAAATTGTGTCATCGATCATTGAAGACAACGATTTCAATTTGCAAAACTTAATGATCTTATTTTCACTTTGTTTTATATTTAAATTACTTTGAATACGGTTTTATCGCGTTTATTATTAGCTTAACTGTTTTATTATGTTTTAGAATAAATGTGATTTATTTATGTATAAAAATAATCTATACATAACGACAAAAGTAGTTAAATATTTTATTCGATTAAACCAATAAAATTCTTTAGTCTTGTTATTATATTAGCCTTCAACATTGGTTCTAATCAATCAAACATCAAAGTCTTAACCAAATATCAAATGTGTCTAAATATCAGTGTAATTAATTACGTCGAAATTCGTTCGTGACTGTTTTTTGTTATTTGACTGATGATTGTATTGACTCGACGCTGACACGGTCACGAATGTCAAGGCCTGCTTTTAGAGCTCAGGAGTACTATATTAACCCGACTACAAAAAACGAAGGTTGTCAGTTTACCCTGTGTGTATGGCATATTGACAGATTTGCACGCTTTTTATATTATTTTAGTGTAGTTTCGGTAGTTTTTGGAATATAAAGTTAAGTATTTTGTCAGTCGGAAAGTTGAACCGTTTTATTTGCTTTTTTAAATACGCAAAATACTTTGTTTTGCTACTCATAAGACTTGTTGCATGCTCGTGGTCAGTCTTTTCCTATACACAAAAAATTATGTATCTCTCCTCTTTGTCATCGGCTATAAATAATTCTGCGTCTCTGTAGCGTCATAATGTATTAGTTAATAGATTTTTAATCAATTAATCTATTCGCATCACGGCAAATCTACTGGACCGAAATGAACCTTTTGTGTTCAGTATTTAAAAATACAAGGCTTTCATTTGAATATTCATGATTTTCACCAACTTAAAAGATAGAGCCTATGATTATTAAAACACTTTCACCCAAGGTCACACAATTAATCGAGTGAAGAAGAAAACAAAGTATCTATTCGGCGCCATAATTATGTCAAGGTCAAATCCTAACGTAAAGCGATTTTTCATGAGCATCAAACATGCTTTACTTTATATAAAGTATGAAATACATAATGTACAAAGTGTGGTCCTTATTTCTGTCCTCTATGTCATTCGAGCTTGGTCTTGGCTGAATGACCTCTTAAGCTTTATACAGCAAACAACTGTTTCAAGTTCAGAAGCTAACACCACCTAGTAACGAGCGGAAAATTACACTGCAGCGCCATCGCTACCACCCATCGTCGCAGCTGTGGCAGTTAGTGGAACTAACAAGTCCCTTACAATGTGCGTGCTTATAGCAGCTAAGTTAGGCTAGTATTTTTATTTGAGTTCGGCAGTCTATCTGGTAGTATTATAATTCGACATATCCTTAAAGGACCATGTTTATGCAAATAAATTTATCTTATCTTATCAATATGAATAACTTTTCCTATGGGATCAATCAATGCTGGGAAAACGATTTTTTTTTAATTTCCCAGGTGGCTAATCACTTTTGTATGAAAATGTCGAAAACATTTCGAGTAACCAGCATTGATCCCACAGCAAACGTTGTTTATATTGATGACCTGAGTCACCCTTTAAGGGTATGTCGAGTGTCATGTTACACTCTGTATGATAAGTTAGCAAATACTAAGTAAGTAATGTAAGTAGTGAGGTTAATGGCATGCCAAAATTTTAACGTCCCAAATGTCAAACTTGTAAACATTATGAAATGAAAAATACCGATTCAGTAAATACAAATTCATAGAGTATTTTTAATAAATAAATAATAAAAATATTTATTTTAACGGATTATTGAAAATTGCAACAATAACGGCAAAAAATGCAATTTTAAATCTACCAGTGAGATTTTTTTTTTATGTCTGCATTTAAAAGATCGACTAGGAAGTGAAGAATTGATTGACTACTACTCTGAGCAAGAAACCACTCGGCAAACGACGTTAATTAAGTGAACAAGAAAACAAAATGCCGGTTTAATCATGTCAAGGCCAAACGCTGACGTACAGCAATATTTTTCATGAGCGCTAAGTATGCTAACGGTCCTAGGTCCTGACCTCATTTGTTGTAAACAGGTCATGAGTTTGATTTATAGGAATAATACAATTTAGAATCTGTTGGCATACTATTTTGTTAAATAACGTACTTACGGGATAGACGGAGCCTAAGGCTACAAAACCTTAAGGCCATAATAATTAGTGCATTGGTGGATAGCGGAAATAAAGACAAATAGAAAAAATATATTTTGTGGCAAGATGAACTCTAACTAAATGGGTTTTCTTTCGTCCGGACTTCATCATCTGATCAGGTCTATGGTAGCATTGTCTTGTCATTTGACTTACATAAGACTACAAAATTTCAGGTCAAGGGATTAAGGATGAGTGTTTTGAGTCCAAGATTTTACCCTCAAGAAAAACTGTCAAGGCAAATTAAATTTTAAAAAGTTGTAATAAGTGAACCGTCGTCATAATTAAAAGAAATAAACCCTGTCGCCGCTGAAAAAACCGGTGGACCCGCCAAATCTATAGGGGTCGATGCGAACGGGAGGATTAACCGGGAATGTGTGAAAAATCCCGGACCAAATCATGTCCGGGCGAGCGCGATCCGTATTTGTCAGCGGACAGACGGGCAGACATCATTTTCATTAGTGGCTGGGTCGCTCCATTTGTACTAATGTTTAGGAGATACGGTCCCGTGTAAATCCGTCTTTTTCCGCTCCCCCGTCGACGGTTTAGGGTTGATTTGGAAATATGTTTGGATTTTTTGATGGCGATTTTTATTACTCTTTTTATACACAATCTCTTTGCTGGTTTACTTTTAAAACCATGATGCTGTGTTTTGTTGCTGTTTTTGTGTTGCTGAGTTCTCGGATAATCAAGATAATTTTCTTTTACTTTTATTTATATATTTTAATGGCAAAATCAAAAAAGAAATGTGTGCAAGTATCCTACTGGTACTGTAATAATAGGTCGCTATCATGATCCTTAAACCAAAAATCCTAATCCCAGCCTGCATGATGGATTCTTTATTTTGTTTCACCCAAACATAATGCTAAAGAAGTGACGTCACTCTTCTGTTGTTTTTAGGGTTCCGTAGTAAACAAGGAACCCTTATAGTTTCGCCATGTCTGTCTGTCTGTCTGTATAATATATTTTTGTAAACTAATTGTAATTATGAAAAAAATTGACGTTCACTAAATGATATTGAAATATCTTATGATGAATAAAATGATTGACTTTGACTTTGACATTGACATTGACTTTGACTTTGTCTGTCTGTCTGTCCGTCCGCGGTTTAGGGTAGCTCCCATACGAGTAAAGTGGGGGAGTATTTTTTTTCTCTCTACTTTCTACCTCTATCTGCTAAACGGTTATATATGGATACGTGAAAAAAATTACAGCAGTAGAATACAAACTGAAGTTAAAAGAAAAACTATCAGAGCTGAGTTTTAAGTGCAAACCAAAAAGTTATAGGCAACCAACTTATAAAATGTACTGGAAAATGTAAAATTTCATACAATTTTCATTGTTAGATGTTTTTGGTCGTTAAACTGTGAGGTGCGAGTGTAAACAGTGTGAACTCAAAGTTCTCATTCGCAACTACGGAACCCTACACTGCGTGTAGCCCGACACGCACTTGGCCGGTTTTTTTAGGTACGTTTAAGCAGAGAGAGGGTAAATTGTGACCTCATAACTCTAATATGCCATAGAGATATCGGGTTGTCAGGTTAATCTTTTACTTTTATTTCTATATTTTAAAGGCAAAAGAAAAAAATAGAAATGTGTGCTAGTTTCCCAATGAAACTGTGGTAATTATATATGGCTATGATGATCTGATGCTTAAACCAAGAATCCTAATCCAGCTGCATGATGGATGCTGTATTTTGTTTCACCCATCAATCTCTGCCGGCGCTTGATTGATACGGTGACACATTCATAAAGGTATTAATTTAACTTCGGCCTGACATTGATGGATATTTATGATATTAACGCGATAATTACGAGGCGTCGATATCGAGTGCTCGTCCTTTATCGGTTGATATATCGCGCGCGGGTCGATGTCGTCTTGTTTTTTATGGTAGGGATTTTTTTTGTTTGATATAATAATAATAAATAATAAATCTTTATTTAAATTCTTAGGTGGTATAAAATATTACAATAAAGACATACATTAAAAAAGTACAAACATAGTTTTGTCTGAGCTAAGGTGAGAAGCACCCTGTGTTTCCGACTTAATTGATGATTGTGCATGGGCGATTCCTAGGTTCAGTTGGTTTAAGAAAGAGGAAATAAATTGACATGTATATTTATTAAAACCATCTTTATAATAAATGTCTTCTGCTTAGTATCCTGATAGAACTGATTCAATTATTGATTACGATATTTACTCTTAGAATAGAAAACATAATTCTGTACTCTTAATCTGACCGATACACGGAAATAATACAGGTTGCTGTACCGCTCGTAGATATGCGATGGTATATTACAAACGTTCCTATATCTAAAGTTTTTATAAATAAATAAATATATACGGACAAATCACACACGTTGAGCTAGCCCCAAAGTAAGTTCGAGACTTGACTTATGGGATACTAACTCAACGATACTATATTTTAGTACAAATACATTATTCCATCCATCCATTCCATCTTTTTCTATGCCAAAAGTTACTATGGGTACTCAGTCCTTCTACCAATATATAATGCGAGGTAAGTTCACACTAGCGCCGCCCAGCAATTAATTCATTTACTCCTAATCAAATCAAATTAAAAAAATCTAATAGCTGATTGCCCTAGTAAATTACTTGTAGTATTATTTTTGTTACTTTTCATAGATATTACAATTTAAGTTTAAGAGAACGAATTTTTACCGCCAGAAGTGGCCACTTTTGGCGGTAAATTAAAAATAGTGAAAACTTGTACCAATAATACTACAAGTAATTTACAAGGGCATTCAGCTATTAGATTTTTTAAACTTGATATGATTTAGGACTTATAGAATTAATTACTGGGTGGTGCTAGTGTGTGAACTCACCTCGCCATAATGTCCTTGATCAAAACTAAGATATCAATATGTAACTGTTACAAAGGCAGTCAATAAATATAAGACTGATCGTAGTGAGTCCTGGGTTTCCTATTTACGCTGGAAACACCAAAGACTATTCTGGAAGTAGATGGCATCTTGCATTTTCTGGTTGAATCAGTTATTTAGTAAACATTTAAAAAAATAAAAGCAGCGTCCTCCTTCGCTGACGTAATGCCCGAATCTGTAACGTTACATTACACGCAAATGCTACCAGTGAGCGAGGGACACTTAAACTTTTATAATAATAATAATAAAATTATTTATTCAAGTAATTCAAACTCATAACTGTTAGTAAAATGCTTATACACTATGTTAGTAATAAAATTTAATTTCACACACATAATATATTATATTAAACTTGACATGTCACACCCGTGTCACCCCACTGGATATGGCACGACAATTATTTACATAAGAGCTGTCTAATCTGCTGTAAAATTAGTAAATGTATTACTAATTTTATTTTAAACAAAATAAAATTAGTAATACATTTTTATATTGACGATTGACTGACATGATCAATTACCATAAACTATTTAATCAAAAATTTAAATCAACGTTTTTACTGTTGAATTTATCATAATTTGATTACATGTTCATATTAAAATAACGAGTAATGTCATAAAAATCCGTTAAAGTTTGCATTTAGAAATTTGAATCAGCAATTAATGGTCGGTAGCCATATTGGTTTCTAATCGTCTTAGATGATAATTTTGTCCACGGATTTAGTTTTGTATAAATCTAGAGATAACTGTTGATTATTTAAATAATTTTCGCCCATCAAAGCGTTCAATGGTCGGATGAATTATTAATTTGTTTAATTTAATTAGCCTGTTTATGTATTTGACCAAGTTTTGAATGCTTTATGCGTTTGACTGCTTTCTGATAAATTATTTACATTTATTATCGATACTAATACGCTCTCTATTCAATAGCTTATTTTGATTTTAATTTACAATATGTTATAAGAACACTGTACGATTCTTAAAATGATGACTTTGCCCGTCAATATGAATAACATTTTCTATCGGAATAATGCTGGAAATTCGAAAAAGAAAACACTTTTTTATACAAATTGCACGGCCGGATGTATGAAATATGGGATTGTATGGAAATACAATTGTTTTTTTTTTTTAATTTAGTTCTAGTTCATAGTCATGTGCTGAGTTGCCAAATTAAGGGTGGGACACGGTTTTATTAAAATATTGTATATAGCTTGAAGGAATATTTTTTTTTCTAATATCTTCCACTCACTTCACTACATAAGGAGCTTATACGTTCGTTTATTTCCATAAATAATTTATATGTACTATATCTCTCTTGCCCATCATTCCAAAACAAGATAGATATTAAAAATAAACGAAGCGCGCATCTTTTCATCAAAGATAAATAATGAATTTACGACTGACACTAAACATAAAAAGCTTCATAAAATATGTTGCATAAATAATTATGTTTATTCAAATTTCAAATTCGACACGTAAAAATAAAAAGATCAGTTTTATTGCAGCCAAAACAACAATTAATCCTGACTATAAATCATTGTAATTAAAATTGGCATATTTAGACTTAATTGACGATAACATAGGTACTTTAATTAGTACAAAAATGTGAATTATTTATGTGTTGAAGAATAAACTCTAGTATGATTTGGTACGAATGGACGGACAAACGGACATTCAGAAAACTTTAAGTACCTATAATGGCAAACGTTTTTTTTTCGTCTATATACTTAAGTGGCCGGTCGTCTATATCAGAGTTTTCAAGCTGCCTAATGAATCTGACATAGCTTATCGACTGCCGAATGAAATAAGTAGAAACCAAATGTCTTAACGTACCTTCCGAAGCTCGAAGAACTCAAGACACTATATAAACCACTTCACGAAAATGGAAACCGAGTCTGGGTTTGCTGAACATAAAAACAATGATTTTACTCTACCTTTTTTCCATGTTGCTTCTCATTCCGCGTAGACCTTAAAAGCCGGTCGAGGGAATGCGCAAATATTTAAGGAAGCATATTAACAAGGTCTGAGTTAGGAAACCAAGGTTTAAACCAAGGGTTAAAATCAAGGTGTACGTAGTAGGTGTAAAACTGTGTTACACCTACTACGTACACCTTGATTTTAACCAACACACTACCATGTGGCCTTGTGGCTTAAAATATGTCTAAACGGTAAAGGATAAAGACGTGATTAATCGGAATCGAAGATTTTATCTTTGTTCTAGAGAACGTTTCGAGTTTTTAGGGGATTCCAGTAATCGTGATCTGAGGTCTTCTAATAATCTCACATTAAAAACACCGGTACATCGTTCTTCTTTCTACTCAAAATCATTTACAGTCCAAGCAGTGAGATTGTGGAACGCGTTACCAGAGCCAGTCAAACGAGCGCAGTCACTGTCTACTTTTAAAGACCAGGTTAAAGAGTTCTACCTGCAAGGGTAACTGTCTTATCATTTTCGTCAACATCGCTTCTGTTGTATTAATGTGTTCGTTCACTCACTTATCTTATGGCTGTTGCATTATTAGTATATATACATATCGTATGTATTTATGTATGTTTTTTTTTGTAGTGTATTATAAATTATTTATTTATGTTTATTAGTAGTTGGAACGTACACCCCGTCCGTTAACGTTCTTTTGTCCTCTCCATCCACCGGTTGTCAGTTGAAGAAATTGCTTTTAGCAATAAGACCGCCCATTGTACATAAGTTTTAAATAAGTTCTTTATATATTTGTATGTTTTGGTGTACAATAAAGTATTACTTACTTACCTAATTACTTACTAGTTGCGCCGATAGATAGCGCTAGTAGATATACTTAGTTGACTTTTTAAGGCATGCCATTGCATGCATGCATTTAAATGCATGCCATAATGACGTGTTCGCCGTGTGGTTCCTGGCAGAGTAGAATAGGACCACTCCAAGTCATCCCGTGGATGTCGTAAAAGGCGACTTAGGAAACACAAGCTAAACAAAGCTTATTAACATCAAAGAGACCTCTCCAACCCGTCTGGCCAGCGTGGAGAGTGTAGGCCAAATCCTCTGAACACTCAGGCTAGTATATGGCTCTGGTAGTACAGAGAGGGTCGTGCTCCTGCAGTGGAGACTAGAAAGACCTGATGATGATGATGATGAATGACGTATTCCGCGTTTGAATGACACTAACCCACCAGAAGGAGGGTTATGATTTCGCGCTTATGTATGTATATAAGTATATCTTTTCATTGTTGCATCCTGTAGCTTTAATTGCTTGACCAATTTTAAAGTCTGAGGTATCATTAGATTCATATTTTTCCCTGAAATATCATAGTGACATAGTAACGTCAGAAATAATCAATATGGCAAGCGTAAACTGTTAAAACTTCAGTCGGGTTTTTTTATATTTATAGGTATGAATGTTACAGAGTAGGTACAAAAACAAATGAACAACTCTGTTGTAATTTTCAATATTTTGCCTACAAACAGACAAGCATACAATATAATAAATAGAAGATTGACGTGAAGCAACGCTAGTATTGTGATCAACTGAATGCCTTCAACGTCTTCGTTGTAAGAACGTTTGTGCCTCATTGTTGGGGGAGTGACTGCTAAGTGACAAGATATGGGGTTCTTTCATACATGGAAATAAAAGAAGTAGTTTCAAAAGGTATTTTTGAGGTGACAATTAGTAATAGGTCAAAGATTTTCATTAATAAAGAAAAAGGAAATTAATGAAAAAAAACTTAGTAATTACTAAAAAATAAATGTTTATTTATTAAATTAATGTTGGCACCTGTTCCAAAATTAAATTATATGTAGGTAAGTGGAAACGGAAAGACCCAATTTTCTTAATTATTAACTTTACTCTTTATCACGTAATAAATGCTGAAATAACACAACTCTTATATAGCTATTGTCAATTTCAACATGATTATTTGACAATTGTGATTATGCTCAGATGAAAGAATTTTCATACCTTAAAAATAAATTGATTTTGACGCTTTTGGTAGAAAAATTAATAATTTAAAGAAAATTAATTAAATAAACTATCGATATGAAAGAGAATTGACTTGAAAGGAGATAAGTATTCTATAACTTTAAATATAATTTTATGGCTTTATCATTTATTATCTTTTACATTGCTTAGGTTCTTGTAATTTTTTCGTTTTAAAAATAAATAAACGGATACTACAAATACATTTAAAGGCTCTTTTATTTTTATTTATTAAATTTTTTTTGTATATTTTACATACAACTTATTAACTGTATAAAATATTCTTATATAAGACTTAACGGGTTAAAGATAGCCACTGATCTGTTACATTAAGGCAAGTATTAAAAAATATATTCCAGAGTTTATATCTCCTCCAGGTGGAATAGATATATCAAAACATTGAAGTACTCGCGTCGAACCCGGAACAGGCCTATCTGATGGCAAGCATCTGTCATAAATACTAGAAGGGTCGGCATAAGGAATAATATTAGCATAAGAATGCGACTTTCCATAGAACCTCTGTGACGCAACTCTGACACACATTGTGTTGCCATTTATACATTTTATGTTGAGGTATTAACCTTGGTTTGCTTCTTGATGCGATTAAGAAGTTATGACACACTGGTCACCTACCGTTCCCAAAAAACACGTCATGTCTATTATATCAGTCATATTTAGCACACACGAGAGTTTGTGTATTTTGTAGTTCTGTAAAAAGCAATCCAAATAGTTAATTAGGATTCTAGAGAAACTTTCTTTTTTTCTACTTTGTGGATGTGTTTGTCAAAGTCTGTTCTTTTCTTACGATTGACGGAAAAAAATTCTGGCATTCGTCGTAAAATTTCTCATTCTTAACTATTCGTCTATATGATTCGTCCCATCTATTCTCCATTCAGTTTCTTTGGTCTTCTAATTTGACGTTAACGATTTCTTGAAAATCTGTTTCAAACATGTATGTATGCCGAGTTATTTTTAGAATTAGAACCTTCTAAACGAATTAGTTTTTTGAAAATTAGTCAAGTGGTTCACGGGTTCAAAAATGTATATACGACTAGCTGTTACCCGCGGCTTCGCCGACGTAATATAGCCTATGTCCTTCTCGGTAAACTAACCTATGTGTATGCAAAATTTCATGATGATCGGTTCAGTAGATACGGCGTGAAAGCGTAACAAACAAACAAACAAATTCACTTTAGCATTTATAATATTAGTTAAGATAGGATTAGGATAGTTAGGATAGGATCTGAATTAGAGATCTTACTTACAACAAAGTGAATACAGCGATCGAAATCAATGAGTTTGAAGTTTTGAACACGACCCATATGCCCTCTGTCTCTTTCTTTACTGTACGTGTGAAAGCGAAACAACATTATCTTTCTCTTACGAATCTTTTTCAATATCAAAAATGTTGCCAACTTTGTTGTATGTAGGCAAGACCTCCATAGTGTGATTTCCTCATCCAAAATCCTAAGAAATTCAGTAATCACTAATTACTTTAAGGTACACGAATGAGGCAATATCTTGTCTGTCCATAATAATAGCTTGTAATGTCTCAACTGCATGATTTCCGATGAAATCCCGATACGGGAAAGGTCAACATGCTTCGCTTGTTTCGCGATCTGTACAACATGAGCAACATCTATTAGTCTTTGTACGAGTGCATGGGCCAAGCGGTCATTGCTGGTACCGTCAGCAGAATAAGGTAAAATATGGAATGTTTTTATTTCACTGTTTTTTAAAAATTTGCAATAGCTATTAGTTTTTGTACGTGTGCATGGGCCAAGCGGTCATTGATGGTACAGTCAGCATATTAAGCTGAATATGTTTTTATTTTATTTTTGATCTGTATAATATCAGCAACACCGTCAGTATTTGTGTCAAGCGGTCATTGCTGTTTGCATTAGTAGATTAAGATAAAAGTTACTAAAAATAATTTTCACTTTATTTTAATCTGTACAGCATGAGAAACTATATTTGTCATTGTACGAGTGCATAGGCCAAGTGGTCATTGCTGGTACCGTCAGCAGATTAAGCAAAATATTTTTGTATTTTATTTTTGATCTGTAATTACAACATCAGCAACATCTATCAGTCTTTGAGCCAAGCGTTTATTGCTGTTAGTGTCAGCGGTGTCAGCGGATTAAGAATAAAGTTACCAAAAATATTTTTTATTTTATTTTTGATCTGTACAACATGAGCGACATATATTTGTCTTTGTGTACTTACGAGTGCATGGGCCAAGCGGTCATTGCTGGTATTATCAGCAGAATAAGCTTAATATTTTTTATTTTATTTTGGATCTGTACAATATCATATCATCATTATCATTATCATCAGGTCCTTTTTTTAGTCTCCACTGCAGGAGCTATGACCCTGTCTACTACCAGAGCCATATTTTAGCCACAGCCGCCAGAAGATTTGGTCTACACTCTCCACGCTGGCGAGACGGGTTGGAGAGGTCTTTTTGATGTTTATGTTTAGCTTGTATTTCCTAAGTCACCTTCTATGACATCCACGGGACGAGTGGTTCTATTCTACTCTTCCGGGAACCACACGGTCAGTCTTTGGGCCAAGCAGTCATTGCTGGTACTGTCAGCAGATTGAGATAAATATCACCAAAAATGTTTTTTTGTTATTTTTTATGCGTACAACATGAGCAAAATTTATCAGTCTGTAAAAGTGCATGAGCCAAGCTGTAATTGCTGGTACTATGAGTAGATTAAGCTAAACTTTACCTTCATCTTTTTTTTTATTTTATTTTTGATCTGTACATCACGCACGACAAATATTAATTATTGCCAATTCTGCTAACGTTAACTATATTTACTAAGTCAATGCTTCAGTTCATTTTTAGTGAAAATATGAGGATAATATCCAGCGTGTAAATTAACCCTAGACATTTTCTTAAAAGGGTGACTCAGAACGTCAATATGAACAACTTTTTCTATAGGACAAATACTGGGAACTCAAAAAAAAATTGACATACCCATACAAAAGTGACCAGATGGTCGGACCAAATTTATGGAAAGGGTAAAAATAATAATGAATTTTCAGCATTGGTCCCATAACAAAAGTTGTTCATGTTGATGGGCTGAGTCACCTTTTAAAGTTTGTGTATTGAATTTAAAGTAAGGGTGTATATGATCATTTTTCAAAAATTTAGTTTGTCAAAAGTGTCAATGTCACCTTCTACCCTGAACTCTGGTGGCACGCAAGTGGTCCTCACTTCAAACAAGCCTCTCGTTGCTGACGCTACATTTGATCCAATTCAACATGCCATGCCAGTACCTGCTCTAACGCCGTCCTCACTTCAAGGGGCGGGGACTAACCATGCGTTTTGACCAATGATTTCGCTCCGTTCCCGCAAAACTAATTATACTGATTTATGCTCCCATTGTTCATTGTTGTATGTCTTTCTCTTACTTACTATAAACTTACGTGTATGCATCTTTGGCTGATATATCGTTTTGTTTTTACGGATCGCTAGATACCAGTAATTAGTCGCTATTGGTGTCGATCGTATCTGTTGGACAACGCTTTGTTTCTGTTTTTGGTTTTGTGTTATATCTGTAAATCAGATGTTAGTGATTACTATCGTTCCAGTAGCTCGTACAACGTACGTAACACTACTATGTGTTAGTGTGCAATGGCAATTTGTACTGTTATATTAGTGTAATAAAGAGGACTGCCCAAAAAAGGTTAGTTAATAAGAAGTTTAATAAAAAATGCATTTGATAGGGAGTGTGCACTGTTACATAATCATTTATGTTATTTACCCTTTATATCTTTTTCCTTTTCTTGAAAAATTATAATTCAATATTCACAGATATTAAATAAGACTTTAACTTACAATTTTACAAAATATTCTATTTATTTTGAACAATCAGTCGTATATGTTATGTAGGATGACTATTTTCTGAAGAAAAAAAATTAAAATTTGCTCAGCTATGCTTTTTCTTTCCGCTAATTGGTTACCTGTGCTTCGAACCTGGGGTACGGCCATATTAATCATAAATCAAATATTTTCTTGAGGAAATATGTTGAAGATCTAATCTTAGTATCAGTACTCCGTGATACAGAATTAAATTAATCGCATTCAATACTCACATCATATCATTCATTATCACTTTCATTCACAAAAACAAAAACACTCCTTGCATACCAGTTTCTCCACGAATACGGAATGGCACGCAAAAAAACCTTTCAATCTACATTTCGAAAAACAAAAAGTTGTCGCCAACAAACAGCTACAAAGAGACAACTCCCATTCCATTTCGAGCTGCAGAAATCTCGCTGTCAATCCCATTGTGTATCAATATTTTGTAAAATATATTCCATGTTCGAAAAACAAACCAGCAAATCAGAGCGTCCGGCACGGCAGCTGCGGCGCGTCGCATTCACCTGTCGTTCAAGATGCGCGCGCGCACGTGGGCGGGGCCTATTCGAATTTGGAATGCGCGGTTTTCGCGCTTTTTTCCATTTGCCCGTCAAGCCTTCGGAATTCGGGTGCGATATTTTCTCGGAGTGGAATCTGAATGCTGTAACGCGAGTTGATATATTTATTCCTTTAGTTGGCTGAGATTTATGGTGGTGGGGTCTTTTTGCGTCGATTTATTGGGACAGCTAATCCAGGTAGTGTACGGATGGACTGGAGACGGAGGTTCTGATTCAGACTTTGATAACGCTGTTGAAACAATGGGTTCTTTCTTGAGGCTTTTAAAAAAAGAGGCCGGTTCGTCAGTGAAGCCACTTTACGTACTGGTTGTATAACTTGGTTAAGTGCCATTAAGTGTATTTCTTGTGTAGGGTGGGACCTTAGATTTTTTAAACCACGCCTGAGGTTGCTATAGATGCGTAAGATATGCCTACGCCCACTTGAACATTGAGCTCTTTTTTATGGTTCCAAACCCAAAAGGTACAAACGGGCCCTTAATACTAAGCCTCCGATATACATCCGCCAATCTGTCTGTTCAGATGGATCATCAGATCAGAAGCCACATACGAGAAGCGTGGTTTTTGTAGTTAAATATTGTACAGAACCCCTTATTTTTACGATTCACTCTTGGCCAGTTATTTATATGTTGTCACAAAATTTCATCAACAGCGATGGGTTTCTAACTGCAATTCTTTTGAAATTATTCCTTCAATTTCAACATTCTTTTGATCGGCTTTTACGACCTGTGCAAGAAGAGAAGCAGCTAAATTTTACGTTGTTTCTTTTCCAGATCAGTATGAAAGAGTATTTTCATAGTATTTCAACAAAAATATATAAATTCCTATTTAACCCTCGGACTGCAGAAATCGCAAGGAGTTGCAGCGTGCATTTTATGCTCTAAATTATATGGTAAGTGACGCGTTTGGAGGCAGCCGCTGGATTAGGGGCGGGTTGGCTAACCGCGGTTTGCAAGTCAACAGCTATGACGGCGACTACTTTTACCTAACAAGGGCAAAGGAGGTAATGTTTTCAACCGATTAAAAAAAGCGCTAAGTGCGAATTAGACTCGCCCATGAAGGGTACCGTAAATGCAAGCTTAGATTAGCCGAAATAACACTACAATTTTTCGCCAGCCAAAAATACTTTTTTTTTCGTAGTTTTTGGAAGAATGACGAAGTTGAATTTTCGGTCAATGAAAACAACCCATCTGGCTAGCGTGGAGAGTGTATGTCAAATCCTCTAACTGCTCTGGCTAATATATACCTATGTATATGGCTCTAGTTGTACAGAGGGGAACGTGCTCCTGCAGTGTAGACTAAAAATACCTGATGATGATGATGAAATCAAAAGTTAAAAAGGTGACACACATTTTACCACAACACTTTCAAAACACTTTGCTTGCCGCATAGCTGAAACTTAAATTGAGTTCTCCCTAAATTTATTTATTTATTTTATAAGTATAATTATCAATAAGTAGTATTATATTGTTGCACTTTGCACTATCAAATAATAAATATATCAATTATGTATTTTGCTTGCCAAATATTAATTTTACACTGCGTGAGACAAAATATTTTGTTTAAAAATTGTAATAGCGCGTCATCTCAACTAAGGTGACAGCTGAAAATCAGTGGTTGCTCCCCTGAGCAACATCTCGCTGAGCTGTAGCTTTTTTTGTGCTATTGTGGCACATATAAGTCATGTTTCGTTTTAAGGAAAGTTTTTGTTTGTTTTTAATTTTAATACGTATTGTATGTGTGTTACAAAGAACAAAATAAATCTTTTATCTATCTATCTATCTACCACTTTGGAGTGCTTATCTTTCAAATTATTGACTTTGAGAATATCTTTATAAAAACCTCAAAGTCATTTTAAAAGACCTTTCTATAAACACGGATAGTTTTGATAAAAAAAACATTTGTCTCTATTAAATTTGCATACCTTTGCAAATCATTTGTATCTATTAAAGAAATGCAGGAAGATCGGAAAATGTAATACTATTAATAAAAATAATATTGTCAGACTAACAGACAAATGGATAGCAAAGTGATCCAATAAAGGGTTCGTTTTTACCTTTTGAGGCACGGAACGCTAAAACCCTCTTACTATCGCCTTATATGAACAAAGTTGCTAGAATTTCCAAGTGTACTTTATTATCTTGAATTATGCATCGTAAAGTAACATTTTCTATTTAATTAACTGTAAATGCAATTTTGTCGTTGATGTTTGCACATATTGGATTGAAACAAATTGCAATAACTCCTCTTTAAAGGCTTTCTTGAAGAGAAAACAGGTGTTGCATGTGTTGAATATATTAGACTTATATTGAATTTATATGGGTCTTCATAAATAGCTAGAGATTAAATTTCATGGTTGTAATTTGTAAAAGGTTGGTTTTATAATATAACAACTTTTATTATGTGGCTAACACTTAAAATGATACTAATAAGTAATATTTTTCTGGGGTGAGTTCGGTATTTAGTCTTTTTTTTTGTTAGATTGTAAATGTTTACCTACTTTTCTTTTAAGAAATAACATAAAAAACATAGACTTCCTCATAAATTTGAATGATTAGCTGTCAAACCTTTTTCGTATTTAGTCTTTTTGTTTCAAAAACAATCTTAGTAGAAAAAGCGAATTTCTTATTATCTCTACGGGACTTACCGCGTTTATTTTAGAGATGTATGATTGCATAGTAGCTCTTCATTAAGTCAACAAGTGAAGATGGCAGGTGTGTTGCCACAATAATTATCAGACAAATCTCAAAAATAATCGAAATAGTAACTAATTTCTCGTCTATAAAGTTATTCTACAAAAAGCAACTGTGCAATTCTTATGTGCAGAGATTCGCTGTTGGTAGACATTTACACCGGGCTTGATATTTTAAAAAAGTTATAAAAAAGATAAAAGTAGGTATAACACAAAAAATACCGGAAGTAAAATGATAACACTTACAACCGCTCGGGCCAAAACAGACGCTTACCTGAAAAAAAAATATTTCATTTAACAAAGATAAGTCAACACCGATTCATTAGCAGATACAATCAGGACGTCATAATCGCGAGAATTCCTTGCGTGAACATATTCCATGTTCTAATCGCGTGTTGGGAGCGATAAGCGATATGGGTCAGGTAGCCAAAACCCAGGTGATCCGTCAAAAACTAAATAACAATAACGAAATCTAGGATCGGGCGAGGTTGAGTGGCTTCCGTCGACAGCAAGATTGATGGTCGACGCGGCGACTCGCAATTATGAAAAATTATTTTGTAATAAGTGGGGTGCGATTGACCGGCGCCTGTGGCGACGGGTTGGCGGCGAGTACTGCAATTATTGGGTGAACTAATTAGGATACTTTTGGTCTTTAAAGAGTACCTTTCGTTGGTACTTATTATTAAACTAGCATTTGACCGCGGCATCGCTTGCGTTAAAAACTTTGGACCTTTATCAGTGAATGCCAACGTCATAATATATCTGCCTGCCTAATTTCAGCGCCATCTAAAAAAGCTACGTATCTGTGATTCCATAACCAAGGGTGACCATAATTAATTCCCTGTAAAAAATACAGACGTAATACTGTTTTGGTTCTAAAAATATATTAACACCCGGAATTTTCAACATATAAGATTATTTACAAAATTCAGATATTATAATATATTTTTAAGGACCAAAACTGTATACTAATGACAATCTTAAATCTCAGACTGTCTTTGTCTGGTTAGATTATCTAGCTAGATAATGACAGGACGAGACTTAAGAACACTTTTGGAGATGCCTTTGAGTATTCGCGGGCATAAGACCCAATAACTGGGCCATGAGCATAACGTGGTACCTGGTGTATTTCCGGTAGGCAGGAACTGGTAACTGTAGTTAGTCCAAGACATGCTTTTGTCTGTTAAGATACATTTCTGGGTATTTTATGACAAAAATAGGTTAACTACATCGATATCTCTTTAAAAGTTTTTTTGAAATATGGAGATCTTTTTCTGTTTTGTAGTAAAATATTTTAAAAATTACAAAAAGACATATTTGTTGAATGTTGTGTTCTAAAATAAATCAAAGCAACTTAATACTGTTGAATTAAAAAATATACTCACTAATTGTGTACCCCTAATTTATGAAAACTTAATCCAGAGATCCAACGTAAAATATACAATAAAATATATCAGAAACTCAAGGCGACAGAATGAAATCGACGAATCTATTTTTATACAGTATAACAGAGTTATGTAATTATAAAAGGAACAGAATTGACGCTTTACATTTGTAATGGTCTTTCTAATATCGGAAGGTTAGAAAAAAAAGAGAAGTACGTACTTACCTACTTGTAATATACAAAAAATACTATAAGTAATATGAGTTTTGTACTTGTTAGATTTTTAGAATTCGATACAATTTATGATTTAAGGGATTTAATAGCTGGGTGGCGCTAGTGTTACTGAGCGCAAGGTCTTATAAAATGTTACAACATGCAACTCCTGACATGTTATGAAGTATTACAGTTATGGTAATACTTAAATTCGATGAAAAAACAGTACATATGTATGTAAAATATGAGTGACAAATTAATGACAAATATGAGACCTGTGTGAGACGCAGTATAATACTCTTAAATAACAGCAATTTATCCTTCTGTGACCTCTTTTATTTGGTGACAAAACGGAGTTATAAAATTATACGATAGACGTTTGTCTCAGAAGCCGCGGTTTCCGGCTGATCTATAACTATATTAATTTGGATACTATTTCAAATAAACTCTAAGTTTAGTGATTAATACACAATTTTAATAACTTTCTTTCATCTTGCCATGTTTTGGTTCATATAAAAAACAAGTGATATATTTCTGTTGTGTTTTCACCCGCCCATACACTCAATAAAATTAAAAAAAAAAAGTAAAAGTTGATCACAAAGATAAAAAAAAACGGATTTCCCTAACTTTTTAGTTCAACTTTATTTAAATCATTAGTATAGAATTTACAGATGCCATACACACGACAAATAATCTATTTTGTCTGCCCTAACTTTACAAAAAAATATTTTTAAATATTAGTCATTTGAAGCTGATACCTTTTTAATATCAGTATATATTATTAAATTTCTTGTCTAAATAAATTATTTTGTATTTTTATTTTTTTATTGAGGTGTCATCTTTTTTAAACCTGCCTTCAGACATTTGACATAGATTAACAACTGATATCAAATAATGACAGAGGTTTTGTGGTGGGAAGTCAAGGGGTGCAGTTGGGGTCTACCTTGGACGATTTTGCAAATTGATTTTGGTGGACTTTATAATATGAAATTGGTGTAGTTTGGTGTTATAAATGCTCGTGCTCGTGAACAATTTGTGAAATAGTTAAACTGGATTGTTATATGGACTCGTATAGGCTTGTCACCATAACCTCCCGACCACGAGGCATCAAAGAACATACGCCATCTTTGATGCTACTTGTTACAACTTTACCGTACAACACCGATACTTAGTATATCAATTTACTGGACATTGGCAGAATCACTGAAATCTCGGTGGAAGCCATTTTGTAAAACAGAAGAAGAAGAAGAAATACTGACAGCCAACCAACAGCTCAACGACCTCCGAAGCCGGACGTAACTTAAAAGACATAGGTATTTTAATAAATTGTTTACAACAAAATAATCAAGTTAGCAGTACTAAAGTGACATTTTGCACTAAATATGCGAGATATTCCAGCGCAGCAGCGGCGGTCAGACTGCGTCCAATTCGGTTTGAATCTTATTACCATAACGCGAGTGTCCGCGGTGCACACCGCCCGCACTCGCCGGACTCACGGGGTGGAAGTTCAATCACAGAAAACAATTATACTCAAAAAATTGTTTACAGAATATAATATAGAAAGAGTAACAAGTTTTCACCGGACTTTATCTTGTTGACGTCAGTTATTACTTATGGCTAAGTAGTATACTAACTTAAATCTTCGTATACTAACGAATAGAATCTCCAGCTCAAGCGCAGACTTTGGAAAGGTAACATTATTTTGCGTTATCCGGGTCTATTATTTTATTATATGAACCGCGAAGGAATGGAATTCCCTTCAAGCGTCGCTGTTACCCGACTTGTAAAATTTAGGGATTTTCAAGGCAAGAGAGAAAAGGCATTAATAGACTTTGCGTGTACCGCCTTAGGCATCATCGTTGCTTTCCATCAGGCAAGAAAGAGGTCAATCATACTCATCATCATCATTTCTTGTAGGTGACACGGTCATTCGACCATGCACACCCTGGTGTCAGGGTTCTTCGGAACCGCCTACATACTACATAAACATACTCAAATGATTTATTTACATAAATATTTAAACGGATTTGTAATAATAAAGGAGCTTAAGGAATTGTATCGGAAATACTACGAAATATTGTCCTAACACAAGGGTCTACTGTATAATACATAAAATTTTATCATACAACAGTTACAATAAAGTTTTTGATGACTGAAACTAGAATGTCTGGTCAATGGAACCTATACTTAACATTAGGAAACGTTCAACATACAACAAAAACGGCCTGTAGCTGAATTTTCAATTACTGCATACATCCTGCCCATCTGTGTGTCCCGCTGTCCACCTATTTTATATAGTATTTAGATGCATTAAGACTCATCTTAGGCCGAGATCGAGTTTCATTACCATACCGCCTCTCGAGGGCTCTAGCCAGGGCTGTGATGCAGGGACAGAGATTCAGGGTACTGATGTGAGTCTCATTATCATATTTACAGATATTGGCTATGAATTGGAGGTTTTTGAGAGGTCTGGACTATCTATAAGCTATTAAGATGGGACTATTTTTGATAAATTTAGGAAGACTGGAGCCAGGAATGAGACACAGGCGAGAGAGATTCAAGGTACTGATGTGAGTGCCACTATTGTATTTATAGATATGGGCTAAACATACTTTGTTAAGTTGTTTCCAGTTTGGCTAGGACATTGCAGGCACGAATCACCTGATAGTCTGATAATAAAGATGATTTTTCCGAAGGCACGTTAAGAAGTTGGTCCCAGCTGCCATCTGGTAGTCGTTAAAGGAACCACGTCAGAGGCTGAGAGGCGGTTCTGAAGAACTCTGACACCGCAGGGTGAGCATGGTCAACTGACCGTGTCACCTGCACGAAATGATGATGATGATGGCTATGGATTAGTGGTTTTAGAGAGGTTCGGACTATCTATCTTCTACTAAGCCTGAAATGAAAACTTTAGCTGAGACTGAGACGCAGAGGATTTGTGGTACTGATGATACCCTCATTATATAAAGTATAATAAAACCTCATAAAACATATTCTAGAATAACTAAGTATTTTATTTTTTATAAAAAAAAACTCCGCACAATGTTAAAAATATCATTTAGATACACAGTTTAGTTCATTTGATGAATATTTTAACTATTGAAGCTTTTATTTCTCAAAGTTCCAATACCTGTAATAAATATATAAAATCTATAATTAATATAATTTAAACCGAAGTTATCCGACTACGATACTATCGAATAATACTTTAAAAATACAATAAAAAGCAACCATCACATTAATAAAAGTTTTATGATAAACTATTGAGACTTCAATTACTAACAGACAAAGGACATGAAAAGAATGCGACGCATCTCATTGCTTCGAGTTCTAATGACCGCCGGTAATGAGGGCCGGGACGATAAAATATTTATGAAACCGTAATGGAACGCGTCCATGGCGGAAACGTCCCCATAAGAGTAGTGCAAATTACTTGGTATTGGATTGTTCGATCGCATTTGCGCCTAGATCAATAGTTAGAAAGACATTATCAGATCAGATAAGTCTTTCTTAGTTAATCTAAATAGGTACCTAGGATTCTAGGGATTATATTGTTAGAGTTGTTTTGTTTTTCGTGTGTGTGGCACTGATTAGGTAAATGACCATATCTTGCGTGTTTTTATTGTTCGATTCTATGGTTTGAACGAACGACACAAAAAGAAGGATAAAAATATTTTTGTGTTTTTTATTTAAGGCTGCAAAATTACTCGACTGATTTTCAAAATTATTTCACCTAAGAAAGCTCATTAATTTATCTGCGGGTGATATGCGGAAAAATTACTAATATACACCTAAACAGAAAAAAAATCTTAGTTTTTTTATCATCTAGATGATGATGATGATTGATGGTATATGGCAGAGTGTTTTTCGTTTTAATATAGTTTCTAGTCTCCGTTTCTAACGAGTTTAGATAAAATATTATCACCCTCCAACACACAACCAACCTCAGATCAACCAAAACACGCGAAAACCGCCGCACCAACCAAGAATTCAAGTTAGCTCCAAATTTAAGGCTCTATGCGTCTGAAGATCGTATCTCGGCACAATACTGGCGCATCACGACACGAAATATGGACGGGCGTATGCCCCCTTGTTTTATGTTAATGCTCCGCATAAAAGGCCTGGATCGCTGTGATGGAAAGCCCGATACGGGGATCGTTACCCTACGCATCAGCTAAGCTAATGCGGTACTAATAAATAGGTAATATTGTGGAAATCTTGGAGGCTTTTGCAGGAACAATTTTTACACGTGAATAGAAATCTTTTTAAAAAAGAAGAAAGAAGTTTAAGCAGCCAGTATTTCGATTCGGATTTTATTTGAATAATTAAATGCCCGATACCGGTGTCGTAACTCTACGCATTAGGTAAGCTTATGGCGCACTAATAAATAGGTAATATTGTGAAAAACTTGGAGGTTCTTGCGGAAGCAACTTTTGCAAGTAAATAGAAAACTTTAACGAAGCTGGAAGCAGCCAGATTTATTGAACGCCTAAATATTTCGGTACAGGTCTTATGGATGAATGTCCAATTCGTGCAATATTCCGTAACAGATACATATACAAAGTAGTGAATTTTGAAACCGTGGTGTTACATGAAAATCTTAAAATAGAAACAGAAGTATATTTAAGCGATTAGCAAACCAAAAAAGCCAGAAGGCAAATTCTTATTGATGGAGAAGTCTTTTTTTGATAGATTACTCGATTTGTCCTTGTTTTTGACGCGATCAAGAAGTGATAATCAAGTTGTCGCTCGTGACCTATCAATTGCATAGTAAATGTATTATGAGCTCAGGCTCTGTCCAACCCGCACACAAATCCTGTAAATTTTCCACAAGTAACCACTGGAAGCGATAATTAAGGCGAAGTAGCGACTGTCGCACTATCGCGGTGTCGATCGCCGACATTCCGAGACCTAATAAGTCGCGCGCAGTCTCATTTGTGCTCAAAAAAACGAACAATACTGATAAAGGAGACGGCCCAATAATTTAGGGTCATTGTTTCTCTTAATTTATGGAGTGTGGTCCGATTGATTTGTAGGCGAGCTGTTAGGGATAAGCCTTTAAGCGAGCATCTTTGTTTTTTCTTGGGTTCGGCGTGGGGCTTCCCGGAAAGTTTTGGTGAATTGAGCTGGTCGAATATATCACTAAGAGAAAAGTTTGTTAGCGAATATGTTTAGTCGGAGTAGAATTGATACAGTTTTAAATCGTATTTTATTTTTTTGATAATGTAGGTATCAGCTTTATTAACACCAAAGATGTTTTATTAAAAGGTAGCAGGAAGGCGCTGGATGTAAGCCGATTCCAACTAGTCATATTGGAAATCCTTGGAGGTCTTGGAGAAGGTATACCAGCGGACTTCTTACGGTATGATATTTTATTAACATCACGACCAACACAAAAGGTTTCTGCCCCCACGGGAACACAACAGTTTTGGCACTTCGTAAGGAATTTGATCGGAGTATTAAAGAGGTAGAATAAACTCAGATTCAGATGACTTACCTAAGAAGATATGAGTGCTATTTTGACGAATGACGGAAACTAGCAAAGTAGAGAAACTGACGAGTAGTAACTCAACCGATTCTACTTGTTTCATATGTATAATTTCCTGTGGAAATTAGGCAGAACCTTTTATTTTTAAAACCACTGCATATAGTCCAAGCGCTGCATTAACTGGAATGGCGATGGGGATATCATTAACAAAAAATATAGTTTACATAACCTAGGCAGCAGCAACAAAGCAGTCGTGAGTGATAAAATCGAACATTTCGCAGTCAGCGATGTCAATCTACACCTAGATCCAGCCTCTCCTTAACAGTGCGTCAACTCATTTTATTCTCGGTAGCGTCCCGATATACATACAATGGTCATTTAAATCCGATAGGATTGGCTGGGGGAACTGGGCGGGCACCAGGCCATATACGCGTTCGTCGTGATGCACATATTAAGTTAGGCTCAGTATGGATGCAAGTTACTCTGACGTTTGGTCGTGAATGTCCGCCGGTAATGTACAATGGGTGTTGGTGGACGCAGGGTTGCTTTTTTGTGAATAATTTGGATCATCTAGGATCGAGGCTTTAAGTTATGGCCTTTGTCTCGAAAGTCCTTTTAAGTGAATTCAAATGAAGCTTTATTTTTAGTCACGCATGGCTTGGTCATGCGTACGTCTTGGGGTCAAGAGAGAATAAATAAATCTTTGACGTGGAGCTTCGTTTTGTAACTTCTGAGTACTCCTTGCCATGAAATGAAATTTCAGGTTTACAGATGCCATTTATCGTAATGATAGTTCAAAGGAGACAAAAAAAGCATCATATCCAGCTCGACCAGTAATCATAACTGTTTTTCTCAATCAGGTTTTTCAAAGTATATTATTCAATACGAGCATGAGAGACCTAATGCTAAGTTCCATCACCAGCCATGGACTAAAATCAGAGGCAGCAATAGAGGTATTGCCAATTTGCTGTAGTTATATAGAAATTTCACGTCATCCCAGCAATTTTCCTTCCTAAAAAAGTATAGCTGATTGATGCCAGAGAAAGATAAGAACGTGGTACCAGTTTACCAGAATTTTGGATTAGTTATGGCAAGGTTACAAGGTTACCCAGTCAGTCTCGTTACGCCAGTCTCAGGTGACGATAATTTAGATGAACTGTCGTATTATCTTGCTCTAATAATATTTCATAATACGATATGGCTCATTTAGAAGACGACCGTAGGAAGCGAAGAAAACCAAGAAAGACGTGGGTTAAATGTATCTGATCAGAATATCAAGATATGAGGTAATATGGGTTAAATATTTATTTGGTAAACGATAGAAAACTATCGAGATAGTCGAGTCCAAAAAAGAAAAAGGCGAAGAAGTAAAAGAAGATACACTTCTCTAGGGAGCGATTAATTAACGGAACATTCTATAAGTTTCTAGCCAAAGATAGCTCTCCTATGTGGTCTATCGACAGCCCTGTCCAGGGTACAATGCCTCAGGCTAGTGGCGTTACATTTGTTTGCGGGTGGCGCCTAAGCATTAAATCATCGGGACCCATAATATCTAATTCGTACGTCGATTTACATAGAAGACCACCTGAGAGATCTTAGAAGCATACTAATTTGGATGTTAATAATAATATGGTCATAGGTGACCATGATATTGAAGCTAAGAATGAAACAAGTTAACTTAAGTGAGTGAGAAGTGACCGTGACTTTTTTGTACCAGTTTCGCAGAGCCTAGAAATCCTTTAAAATGTATACGAACAGAACAAGATTTTTTAGAAGCTGGATGTCTGCTTATTTGATTTAATTATCTATAATGTTTATTCTCGCCTCAAAACCATACAAAGTTATATTTTGGGGCACAATATTTTTTGTTCATTCATCTTTAGTAAAGTATGATAATTTCTCTTTCTGATCATCATCATCATTAGCTTTCCATAACCCACTGCTGGGCATAAGCCTCCCTTTGTCTGCGCCATCCTTCTCTATCCCTAGCCTTCGCAATCCAGTTCATTCCTGAAATCTGTTTTATGTCGTCGGCCCACCTCGCTACCGGACGTCCAACACTACGTTTCCCATTTCTGGGATACCACTCGGTGACAGCCTTACTCCACCTACCATCGTTCCTCCTAGCCAGGTGTCCCGCCCAGTTCCATTTCAGAGTTGCAACCCTTGAGAGTACATCGTGAACTTTCATCCTACGCCGTCGTTATTTCTGATCAAAATAAAGCAATTCAAGAGATATTTTGTTATTTGATTTAATTAACAGATACACCTAGAAAAAAACTTCAAACCACAGTTACTGTTTACAGCTCAAATTTCCTAGCTTCTTAAAACGGTCATGAAAAAATATTACTAATGATTTGAAACATCTATTAAAAGTTACCTTTTCTCTAACAAGATCGGTATTATCCGCTCTATATACTTCCACCGCATTGTCAACAACGTTCCATAGATCTCCATACATTACCATGGGACAGCTGCACCGCAAGAATCTTCCGAATACCATCCAGCTTTCCTTTTAAGGAACACTTGATCACATCGGCTATAAATTGATTCAGCCCTGTAATTGGTGATTTATTCCTACATCTGTCATATTAATGTAGTATAAAAAATTGCCAGCAATTATGGCCAGTCGTTAAAGTAATTTATAGATAATTTTTTGTACTACTTTGTAGTTAGCGCTGTCGTAAAATTGATTTAGTGCTGCTGTTAATGAAATTGCAGCATATTATTGTCTGGCCAATGAGCTATGATATGATATTTTCATGGATCCGTAGAGATCCGTGACCGTTGAAGCATAAGTACTGGATTTCCACTGTTTAAACACAAGTAGTTGTGTAATTATTTTTCCAACTTTTATAATTTATTTAATTTTTTTCAGTCTGACACATGTCTCCTGTGACTGTTTTCTCTATATTTGCACGCCTCATTTTGAAAATTTAACATGCATGACATATCAAAGTTTGTAAAACCCATAAGGGTGGATACCAAGTGAGCATACACATGATGTTTATAGTAGATGACACCACTGCCACAGATAAAAGTGCTAAGAACAATGATTTTAAAGAACAGAAAAAAGAAAGATACATAACTTATTTGATAATTCCTTCGATGATTACTCAGGTTTTACAACTTGTCAAGCACAAAATTTAAAAATACGTTAGTAAAATACCAAAAAGGGACCACTCAGCATAAGGCAGTGATAACACATCTCTGGTCACCACCAAACGCATAAAACAGTAAGGGCCATTTCAGACTTTTAAAACGCATTTTTTGCAATACCGAGTCTTGCTTTCACAATATATCTTATAAACTCCTAGAATAAAAGAGTAAATCACGCGTTCGACGCATTCTATATCCGTTGGACTTCATTCCTATCTGATGTCCGTCCATTAATTGGAAGAGCCAGCTATATAAGGCCTGTATCGTTGCGCCCGCGTCCCCATGTAATTGGTCGAACGCCATTTGACATTTACACGCAAGATGGCCGCCGAAGCGATATACCGCGTTGACAAATAGTGTTCGTTAGTTCGAAAGGGTTCGCATGTTCGCTAATAAGATTTTGAATGGCTTTCGAGATTTTAAATGTAATTAGTTGCATGTCAATGTCGGCTTAATGGCTGCAATGTTTAGGCAAACGGAACTAGAATTAGAAATACATACTTAACACGTCTTTTTCCCTTACGGGGTAGACAATGCCCAAGGCCAAAAAAAAACCGCGTGTAAGGAATGGTAACGAGTTAACCGCATCACCTTCTATGATCTTTGAGATTTTGAACCACACAGCAGTCACAGAACAGAGCAGAATGTGACTGTCGCTCGATCACTATATTCCGTGCTCTGTGTTTTGAACCAGACTCTCGATCGACTTGTCTGCGTCAAAAGAGAAGAAGATGGTTAATTTTTTTCTTTATGCAGACAAGCACTATTGCATATTTAACTACCTCGTTTATCTTAATTAATAAAAATCCAAACTTGCACAGGAAAACTGAATATTGAAAATTTTAATACTCGTAACAAAAAGAAATACGCATTAGCCTGTAAAAATAAGTTTTCAAAAACCTGGCAGGCAATATTTTGTTTTCTTAATACTAACAATTAATAAACATGGCCCTCTCTTTGAGGTAGTCGGGTAAAAATACTGGATCGAAACCAACCGAAACAAAGGCGTTGGAGGTCGCCAACTTGGCGCGTTTGATTGATTGGACGTTTGTCCGACGAAATACATCATCGACGCGACGCGACAATGTCTCCAATTACTTAAAACCCGTTTAGGAACTAAATTTTAAAATTATTTTCTAGCATGCTCTTTCTTTTATTCCATCATGTGTGTACTTCAAGTATACTACAAAGACAGCTCCGTCATGCTTTGCCAATATGAGCACAACTGTTGTAATAATAGTTTTCAAAAACTGGCAGGCGCCTTTTTTTATACTAACAAATACATCAAAATAGGTTACTTCGGCCTATGTCCAGCTGTGGACTTTCTGTGGCTGAGATCAACACGCCGACCTGCGACACAGAAGGTCCCGGGTTCGATCCCCGGTCAGGTCAAGATGGAAAATGATCTTTTCACATTGGCCTGGGTCTTGGATGTTTATCTATATAATGTATCTATTATAAAATATAGTATCGTTGACTTAATATCCCATAACACAAGTTTCGAACTTACTTTAAGGCTAGCTCAATTTGTGTGATTTGTCCGTAACATATATTTATATGTTTACTTTTTAAAGTAGTCGAGTAAAAATACTGCACCCAAACAAACGCTGGGGGTCGCCAACTCGGCGCGTTTGATTGATTGGACGTTTGTCCGAAGAGATCCATCATCGACGCGACGCGACAATGTCTCCAATTACTTAAAACCCTTTTAGGAACGAAATTTAAGATTCTTTCTTTCATTCCACCATATGGTTATGGTGCTTCAAGTCTAGTATAATACTATTAATACAGCTCCGTCATAACTATCTTTGCTTCGTGTACTTGACACGAGTAACAATAGTTTTCAAAAAACTGGCAGTTTATATTTTATTTTCTTTATACTAACAGATACATAACCTCCTTTTTGAGGTGTATTCGAGCAAAAATACTGCACCCAAACAAACGCTGGGGGTCGCCAACTCGGCGCGTTTGATTGATTGGACGTTTGTCCGACGAGATCCATCATCGACGCGACGCGACAATGTCTCCAATTACTTAAAACCCTTTTAGAAACGAAATTTGAGATTTATTTTTAGCATGCTCTTTCTTTTATTCCACCATATGGTTGTGGTGCTTCAAGTCTACTATAATACTATTAATTATTTATATTTTATTTTCTTTATACTAACAGATACATAACCTCCTTTTTGAGGTGTATTCGAGTAAAAATACTGCAGCAAAAGCGTTGGAGGTCGCCAACTCAGGGCGTTTGATTGATTTGACGTGGTGTCCGACGAGATCCATCATCGATGTGACGTTGTCTCCAGTGTTTCGATTGCTCGAAACCCTCTTAGCGATGAAATTAAAGACTTGCTTTTTAAGGGTACGGTATTTTTGCCAGGTGATAATTAAAGAAGATTATGGCATGGCGAGAAGAAGTTTCTGTGAAACAAAAGCATTGGCAATTCGATACGTTTGATTGATTGGACGCACGATGTCTTCAATGTCTTGTTTGTCTTGATTGCTCAAAACCCTTATAGCAATGAAATTCAGACATGTTTTTAAGATATGCTATTTTACACAATTATCTTTAAAATAAGGATATGGCATGACGATATATCTTTACTAATTTTATAAAGCTAAAGAGTTTGTTAGGTTGTTTGGTTGAATACGCTTATCTCAAGAACTACTCGACCGATTTCAAAAATTCTTTCACCATTGTTTAGTTACTTTATATCTAGGTGACATAGGCTATGTATATACCATAGGCAAAGCCTAGTTTTTTTATATATTTTCATACAGCACCGAGAATTCGCTGAGAAACAAAGGCGTTGGGGATCCACCGATCCAGCGCGTTTGATTCAAAAAAAATCAAAAAATCAAAACGTTTATTCAGAAAATAGGCCTTTGCAGGCACTTTTTCACGTCATATCATATTTAAAATTATCTCATTAGATAATATGTATTTATTAATTGTTCAAAAGCTACAGACTACTAGATTGATTGGACGCTGTCCGATAAGGATACATCATCGACGAGACGTTAATATTTCAATCCAATACTTCCGTTGCTCAAAACCCTTTTAGCAGCTAAATTTAGAAGAGATTTTTCTTAAATTGGTATTTAATATTATTCATGAGACCTTAGACTTTACATCATAAATAAATAAATATATACGGACAAATCACACATATTGAGTTAGCCCGAAAGTAAGTTCGAGAATTGTGTTATGAGACACTAACTCAGCAATACTATATTTTATTACAAATAGACATATAAATAAATATCCAAAATAATGTAAAAGTGAGATTGTATATTAGTTTTTACCTAAGATTTTACACGGTTATTTCCTGAACCAATCACTGTCAAATTTTGTCAGTGGCACTGAAGAGAGAAAAAGAGACTACGTGACCCTACCTGAACTACGTATCATTTAAACTTCATCATCATCATCATCTTGAGGTGTTTTAGTCTCCACTGCAGGAGCACGACCCTCTCTGTACTACCAGAGCCATATATTAGCCTGAGCAGTCAGTAGATTTGGCCTACACTCTCCACGCTGGCCAGGTAGGTTGGAGAGGTCTCATTGATGTTTATTAGCTTTGTTTAGCATAAGTTTCTTAAGTCACTTTCTACGACATCCCAGGGATCCATCATTTAAACGTGTCACAGATTATTTAGAAGATTGAATTTTTTTACGAAAAACATTATCGACTTCGAAAACAAGACTTAGTCTTCATCTCTTACGTCGTTTTTTTAGCCTTATCACATTTATTTGGGGTCGGCTCACCTAATATGGCGTTGCCAGTATTTTTATCCTGGTTCGTCAGTGGTAGTATTTGGAGCATCTTTCATTTACCTTCTAACATGTCCCATCCAAGTTAGCGTAAGTAAGACTTATAGTATTTATATTATTAACAAAATTGTAAAGTTATTATAAACCAATACAAAATTTTATATTAATCACTGTCTCATTTTAACGTACGTAAAATTTAATTTTACCACGTGTGCTTAAAAGCTCTCAATCAAGTCGTGATGGATGCCTGCACACAATCGGCCATCAATCAACCCGTATGGTCCGACCCTTACGCTATTGTCTCTCGCTGGCCACGTGTCTGCCCAGTGTGTCTTCACTTCCTTATCCGTTACGAGGTAGACAGATCATCATAAGGTCTTTTTTAGTCTCCACTGCAGCAGCATAACCTTCTCTATACTACAAGAGCTACAAATTAGCCAGAGTAGCTAGAGGACATGACTCACACGCTGGTCAGACAGGTTGGATAGGTTTCTCTGATTTTTATAAGCTCTGTTTCCTTATTATTATTAAAAACGGTTGCCTCTCACGTTATATTTAGTCGGTATTGCCGACCGGGTTTCGGCCAATTCAGATGGCCATCTTCAGGGCGAGTATCAAGGTCGTCGCGACACGGCCGTTCCTTGAGCACTGACGGGATCCGCGCGCGCCGCCCGCCTTTCCGCGCGACGTGAGTGCAACCGTTTTTGATAATAATAATTATGTCTCACGTAACATTTAATAATTTAACTGTTTAGTTGCCTTCTACGATATCTGTCTGGGACACCTTTAGTTGATATGATTGAAAGATAGTATTGTAATAATTATGTTTATTGCGACTGGAAACAATAGGAAACTGATACAATTTTAGAAATGACACACGACGGCTATGATACGTGAACTGATTTTTGCTATAAAATGTAAAATGCACGCGGCGCGTAGAATAGCTTAATCAACAAATTCTAACAATGCGAGGTTCGGACCGAACAATATCCTCGGGAAGAGTTGGAGTGGTTCAATTCTAATCTTCCGGGAACCGTACGGCAGCCAAAAGATCAGAAGGTCTTAAATCCAAAGGTCAAGGTCACGGAAAAGGCGTTGGAAACGGCGACAGGTCGGGTTAGCCTATTCTGTAAGGATTCTCAAAATTGCAATTTATTTATTCTTCTAACGTTCTATGTGCATCGGGCATAGTTTAGGTTTCACTCCCAAATCTGGTGGTTCAATCTGCCTCCGTGGTCCAGTGGTTAAGGCGTTCGCCTTGTTGACCCGGGGGTCGTGGGTTCGATTCCCACGGGAAGCATACTTTGTTAAGTTGTTTCCAGTTTGGTTAGGACATTGCAGGCATGAATCACCTGATGTCTGATAAGAAAGATGATTCCGTGCTTCGGAAGGCACGTTAAGCTGGTGGTCCCAGCTGCCATCTGGTAGTCGTTAAAGGAAACACGTCAGAGGCCGAGAGGCGGTTCCGCAGAACTCTGACACCAGGGTGGTGGTGACAGCATGGCCGACTGACCGTGTCACCTACACGAAATGATGATGACTCCTAAATCATAGCGTAGAAGAACAAAGCGATGTGTGTTTATTACTTGTAGTATTTTTGGTGTTATGTTGATAAATTGACTAGTCATAGCCGCCAAAAAAGGCTACTTTTTGCGGTACTGAGTAATTCTCTAAATTTGCCGAACGAAAAATAATGAAATTTACTTAGTAAAATTAAAAACAAGACCACTACAAGTAACTTTACTTACAAAGTGTTGAATTCGATTTTTTTCAATTTATATTTTGGTGAAAATGACGGTTGTCGCTAGTTTTGTTGATCGGAGCCTCTTAAATGATAAATTTAAAAGTTCTAGGCCGGAAATCAGACAGCACTATGGGCACTATCATTAAAAAGCTTCCCTACCTTATTTACGATAACAGGCGCCGGCGCAGATCCATGATCGATGTAGTGAGCTGTCAGCAAACGCAAACATTATCAATTTCGGTCCACTCACCCCTTAATTGGTTCCAACGTTTGAGTAGAAAGGGATTTAGAATTTTATTTCGAAGGCGTCATAGACTTTTTTTGATTGATTTTCGGGTGAAATGTTTTGTTGATAATATAATTAATTGAGTGATGGATCCGTAGACGCGACGTTTGATAAATGAGTTGTCAAATTTTTGAAAAAGTTTACCTGTTTAAAAAAAAAAAACGTTACCGATCTATGGATTTATTTGTATTTCGTTGGACGACAATTATAACAGATTTTTCAAGGTACCTAGAGGCATCTGACGTAATTTAACAGTCATCAATGAAGACAGCCAAGAGCAACGGCTCCGAGGCGAGCAGGGAGGAGCTCAAGATACTGTTATGCCTTGGGGTTACCTATCTAAGTGGGGACTGAGCACTATAGCTTCACATGCGTAAGTGCTTACGCTGACTGGGCCATCGAGCTACTCCATTTCACTTACATAGTATCAATACGGCAAAACAAAAAGTACTAATTGTTTTATATATGAACTAGCAGCCCACCCCGGATGCACCCAGGCATTATTATACCTTTAAATAATCCTTCCTCATGAATCACTCTATCTATTGGTAGTATCGTAGTTGATAGTATCCGTATGGTTCCCGGCAGAGTAGAATAAGACCACTCCAAGTCTTCCCGTGGATGTCGTAAAAGGCGACTAAGGAAACACAAGCTAAACAAAGCTTACAAACATTAAAAGACCTCTCCAACTCGTCTGGCCAGCGTGGAGAGTGTAGGCCAAATCCTGTGGCTACTCTGGCTAATATATTGCTGTGGTAGTACAGAGAGGGTCGGGCTCCTGCAGTGGCAGACTAAAAAAAAAAGACCTGATGGATGGATGGATTGGCAAAAACCACATGAAAATCCGAGCAGTAATTTTTGAGTTTATCGCGAACAGAGAGACAGACAGACGTGGTAGAGTACTTTATTTTATAATACGGTGTGATGATAGTGATAGTGATAATAATAGTGATAACAAATAATCTAACGTCAATTACCACTCTATCACTTATTTTTCAATGCAGATTTAACTTAAACATGCCAAATCCAATACAAAGCTTCTTAATTTAATGTCACTAAATCGTATGCAAAGTTGAGAGTCCGTTTGTAGGGTGTCCATAATAAACAAGTCCAGCGGACAGTCCGACCCGACGTCGCACTTATCACCGGACATAATGTCTTCAATTTTACGACAGCCCTGTTCTCCGGAATAAAAAGAGCGACAGAAGGATAATACACGTGAGGCATGAAAGTAAATTATTTTTTTTTTAATAATACGCGCTTTCAGCCCTCCCAGTGCAGAAAAAAGTTATTAGAAGATCACGAAGGTGTCATTTAAAATATTGTATTGCGAGGCCCTATCCTCTCCGACCCTTCTGGCTAGCGTGGAGAGTGTTGGGCAAAGCCTATGATTGCTCTGGCTAATATATGGCCATGCTCCTGCAGTAGAGACTAAGAAAGACATGATGAGTGCGAGGCACTAGATATGCCTATAATTGTACAAACTACTGTTTACAGTTCAAAGTGAGAATGTGAAAAATCCGCTATCCCTTTAATACTGAATTGTAAAATTCCGAACTGTGAAGAATATGTATTATCATTAATGATGTATGTCGTTTTAGAATTATTGCAAAAATATTTATATTTGTTATTGCTAAGTGTTCCTCGAAAAAATTCTTTAATCTACACGCAAAACGTGAAACTTCACAGTGAATGCCATTCTAAATTGCCAATCACACAGTTTGTGTTTTAATTTTAGACCTAAAAAGATTTTCTGCTCCTTAAAAATATTCATACGTAGTCGAAATGTTAGAGTTGAACCTTCGAGCAACACGGCCTCCGTACCGGACGGAGGGAGTGGGCAAAGCGACAATTTACTATGACAATTTTTCTGGCGTTTTTTGCGGGGGGAAATGTGCACACAAGTTTAGTTCCGCACACCTACATACAAAACTTAAACTGTCACTTGATAGTAATTATGACTTTGTCACAAAAATGACATAAAAAAGAAAAAATAATTTGTGTACAGATGAGTCACACACAACTAACACATAGACATGCATATGCCTAATTTTGGCTTGTACCTTGACAGAGGGGAATGCAGCGTATGGCTACTCCCTTCCGTGTTGCTCGAAGAGTTGAACAGAGTTCCACTAACTGTACTGGAGAAAATGCGCTGTGCAGTTTGTTGCCGCTTCTTCTGCACTCCGCTTTGGAAGCGGCCTAAACTTAGCCATAAGTAATTATTGACGTCGACAAAAACTTTTTGTTGTAAAAATTGTAAACACAAATATGACAATTAATAAGTGTTTAAAGAAACCTATATTAAATAAACGATTGAATTTTGAATCTTGTATAAAATTAAACCATATCTAATGCTTTACTAGATAACGTACTGTATAATGTGACACATCTGTTACTTTCTAATGTATACCTGAGCTGTGCGCGTGCGCGTAAATTTGAACAAATGCACGACGGCAGATTTTATTTTACGGATCAAGGAAATTGTAACAATATCTCAACTATAATGTTATTTGCGATAAGAGTTTATGTCCTCGCGTTGATATATACAGTTTGTGACATAAAGCTGTCTGGCATTCGTTTGTCACTGTTTATATGCCGAAGATAATACCACAAGATAAGTGTACGAGAGGCTTTAAATTGTGGGCGGGTTGTGACGCTTTATTTACTGTACGGCAATACGCTGTAAGCTACTGCCATGTGATCAAATGTCTTGTCAATAATATTGAGATGGCGGGAGCGACTGACTGCCTTATTTTCTTACAAGTGTAACTGACGACAATTTCATACAATAGAGGAATTAATATTATGTCATCTAAATAATAAATGACCCAACTAAAAAGGTAGTGTATGTAATAGGTGATTATGTATATAAGAATGGTATGAATAAAGTACAAATTTTAAAGTAAAGGATCTTGCTTGTTATAAATGAGTAATTTTGTAGGGAGTCCATATATTCTTACATAATTACAGATGCATATTTTACAAAAAAGTATTACAGATATATATTTGTACCTGTATATAGAATATGATGAAACTTTACAATAAAACAGCTTATACATCAGAATAGTCATAGACTTTAATCAGAGTATGAAGTCGCACGTAATCAAATAGCATATTAAAATTTAATCATAAAATGACGAATTTTTTAATATTGTATCTGTTGAACATAAATAATTATTTAAATAGCTTAATCAAAGCATCAAAGTAAAAATAACAAAAAAATCGCTTACTTTTGGGTCTTGCAAATTTGTTAGACCTTTTAAAGCAGCAAAGTTCTTCCCATAAACCACGGCTCCCACCATAAAACGTACAAAACCAGTCAACACTGGTTTACTCCGCTGTAATTCTAATGAGCCAATTGCAATGGCGACTGCTACTAATGTAATGCGGATGCTCGCAATCTGATCGTGTGAACGCGAGACATTGGCTGCGGACATGCGATGTGTTGTCACCCTAGCCTGTGTTCTCACACCTACATACATACATAGTATCGTCTTTATCCCTTACGAGGAAGACAGAGCCCAAGGCCAAATGACTGATAGGCCATGTTAAGCATGTTGATGGGCTTAAAGATGGAATACGGAATCAAAACAGTAATGGGTTGCTAGACGCACCGCCTATTTAGATGATTCCTTAAATTTGCGCCCCTTCCCTCGGCTGGTTTCTACGGCCTGCGCGGGAAGAGAAGCAGCTTCATACGTAACTTCTTATTATATAAGGGCCTTTTTTGTATAACCTGACTCTTTTTTAGACCCATTTGTGTATTTTACATTACCGACTGAAACAATCCTCCAATCAGATATATCAGAATAGTGTTGCGTGTACTAGCGTAAAATCGACGGATAATGTCTAGTATGTATTGTCGGTAGATTATGGACAGGTCACAACGATTGTTTTAGATGAAAGCAGATGAAAATTTAATAATATCTCAAATAAATATCTAAACCAAATTCCAATCAGCTCACATAAGAATAGTTTTGCGTGAACCCATCTCTCAAATATCTAAAACCAGCAAGTTATGTCTAATATTGTCGTTGAATGTATCGAATTATTTGACAACTAAATCGACACAAGGTCACAAAGTCTCTTTATATATGGTGAATAGACCCTTAGTCTTTGATGATAAAAAGTGTAAAGCAACGCTTGTAAAACAAGTACTGCTACCTCACAAATAAAAACATTATGGTTGATTAAAACTCAGTGTATTTCGTAATAAATAAAGACGTGATCCAGTAATATCTGAACAAAATTCCAATCAGCTTACATCAGAATAGTGTTGCGTGTACTAGCATAAAATCGACGAATAATGTCTAGTATTGTCGGTAGATGTATCGAATTATTCGGCTACTTTATCGATACAGGGTGAGGCACGTCGGCCGTTACTCACTAGCTTTACAATCTAGTGATCGAGCGTGTAAGGTCATGCGAAATGGTACTGTGGAACGCAATACTTGCATTGTTTTGTTGCTTGACGGGGAAGTTTAAGAATATAGTAGTGGTAATTTTCAAAATAATAGAGACGATTTAAGGCAAAGTGAGGTCAGCCGATACCACACTAGCGCCACCCAGCAATTATTTCTATAAGTCCTAAATCATATCAAATTTAAAAATCTAATAGCTGAATGCCCTAATATTATTGGTACAAGTTGGTAAAGAGAACGAATTATTACCAATAAAAGTTGCCACTATTGGCAGTAATAATTCGCTCTCTTAAACTTAGATTATAATATCTATGAAAAGTAATAAAAAGAATACTACAAGTAATTTACTAGAGCATTCAGATATTAGATTTTTTAAATTTGATATGATATAGGACTTATATAATTATTTGCTGGGTGGCGCTAGTGTGACGTATCGTCTGAACTCACAGCGCCTTAAACAGAAATTTAGATAATTTATCTACGTTATTGTTTAGAGTTCCGTACCCAAAGGGTAAAAACAGGAACCTATTTGTGAGACTTCGATATCCGTCTGTCCGTCTGGCACCAGGTTGTATCTCATAAAGCGTGATAGCTAGTTTTAATAGAACCTAGGACGTAACGAGAATTAATATATATAAATATTGGTTCTTTAGTCAATGTGAGATTAATTATTTTATTTTTATTTTCAACCTATCATCATCCAAAAGACATTTAATTTTTGCATCCTAATCCCGTCCATGAGGATAAAGATTTAAACCATAAAAATTGTACTTTATGATTCTTGATCTTCAATTCCAAGTTATCATCACATCTCGGGAACTCTCAATTAACCTTATAACATTAAAATCGGGGACTGACGGGCTTATCACAACATTCCCAAGACTCTGTCTAACCCGTCAATTACTCAAACGTTTTATTCGGCCATTTATTTTAAGCGACTCGTACCTTCTTTGCGACGACACCACAGAGTAAACTGTAAACAGAGACCAAGTTACGTATGATAATGGTCTCAACGTAAACTTCGGCGGCAACGCGACGCACATTTTGTATAAAAAGAGAACGCATGACGCAACAGATGTAACTAAGCTTAATTTAATCGAGATTAGCTTGAAACGACCATACATTATATAAGCGTAAATCACGTTAGTTTGTCTTAAAAAAATTGAAGTACCTTTTATTTTGTGCAAATTTATATGTCCGCTTTTGTGTCGATGATATTTTCGATGGCGATGATTCATACTCTGTGGTTACAAACACTTACGAGGAATTTGTTTATATAACTTTTCTTGTTGTATAATAAAAAGAAAAAAAAACATAACACCCAATTAGTACGAATTTGTGAATGCATAGAATGTACTATTATGATTTACATTGCATACAGTTACGATTGACATTACATATTTCTCAAATCTTATGTTTTATTCGTCTCAGATACTCGTCTTATTATTGTATTTATTAATTTTAGACAAAGTAAATTTAAGACTATTATTAAATTTACTTCTGAAGTCATCGCTCACATCGCAAAAGTCATGCGTCCATGATAATACCAATATGTTAATCCCAATATCGTAAGAAAAGCGTCAATGAATATATAATTTCACTTGCTCTCTGTAGCGTAGCATTTTCCTCTACCCCGATACCTTCCTTCGGCACAATAATCATGCGTCAACGACAGAACACTATCTAAATGGTATTTGAAATGCGTCCATCAATAAGGGCTGAGTGTTGAACCTTGTAGCGGCGTCCGACTCTTTTTGTATAATTCACATTAGGCGAGAATGCAGTTCTGTCGGCGCGTCGGTTGAGGAGTATATACGTTTAAATAATTAAATGAAATAAGCCTTTATAGCTGTTATATAAGTATCAATAAGTTTAATAATACATAACTAAATTATTTAAATTTTCGTGTCAGCAACCAATTTTTCTTTTAGCAGCTTGCGCTTTGACTAAGGCCTCCTCCTATGCTTTTGAATCTGTCCAATCTACTTTATACATATGATAATTATGACATATATTATATACTAGCGGCAAATTTCGTTTCGTAAAATTTTAAAATATTTCTTATGTTTTTTTTTATGATATTCCGCAATTCGAAAAAATCGATTTGGCCATTCTCGATTTATAAATGTTCGAATAAACCCAAACGCATTTACGTACATCATATTATTTTATATAGTAATAATATACTCGTATCATATCATTTTATAAGACTTATCAACGAATATGCGAACGATAGTCACTCCATATTTACAAAAAAATATGAAAAGTATTTAGCGGAATCAATTTATGACTATTAAAGCAAATATAATATCTTATGTGAAGAACAGAAGGGATTTAGAAAAAATATGACTATTATATTGGCTATTTTTGACTTACTTGACTCAATAATTAAAAATGTTGATAATAAGAAACCTGTTTGTGCATTGTTTACAGAAATGTCGAGTGCTTTTGACTATGTATATCATGACAGATTTATAAATAAATGTAATGCGCTCGGTATCAGAGTAAAACATATTAGATTTACTGGTTTCTTACCTAGAAAATCGTAAACAATATGTAGAAATTCATAGTTTGTGTTCTCAAAGTAAAAATGAAGTACATCATCAGTCTAAGCATAGAGTAAATAAGTTCGGTGTACCTCAAGGTAGTGTCTTGGGGCCATTACTTTTTCTTATTTAAATCAATGACATGCCAAAATTTGTAAGAAATAAAATGGTGCTTTTCGCTGATGATAGCACAGCAATTATATAATGTAAAGATGAAAATGAATACGAAAATGATATTAATAACACATTAAAAGATATAGTTCAATGGTTAGATGTAAATAATAAAAAAAAAACCTAAGAATCTTGACATACATTTTGGTGGACACAATATTGACGAAATAGAAACAACTAAATTTCTTGGACTGCATATAGATAGCAATCTTACATGGAAATATCATAGTGCAGAAATATGCAAAAATCTAAGCAAATCTGCCTATGCATTGTTTAAATTATCCAAAAAAGTTAAATTAGAAGTGTTATTAGTAGCATATATAACTAATGTAATATTAATAATAACGAAGTTCAAAACTTGCCAAATGTGCACAGTCTTAAGTGGAAGTGTGTATCCAAAACTCTTTTTTGTAATTTATTGCATCCGCTGACTTGTGATGGATTATTATGCCTGTTATCTCTAATGCAGTTTTTGGGGTGATGAATTTAAAAAAACAAGATATGTTACTGAGGCTTATGTCATGATATGATCCAGTTCTGAGCGCTTTTTAATGAGTAAAAGTACCTATACAGTGTGTAACAAAATAACGAAATAATTTTTAATGAGCAGTATCAGGCCATGATATTAACCAACTATCCCTTGGGGAATAACATCGAAAAACGAAAAAAAAAATACTTCTATAGAAACTCGAGCAGCTGATTTGTGTGAACGGACAAATCACACAGATTGAGCTAGCCCCAAAGTAAGTTCTTAAGTAAGACTTGTGTTATGAGATACTAACTCAACGATACTTTATTTTATAACAAATACATATATAGATAAACATCCAAGACCCAGGTCAATCTGAAAAAGATCATTTTCCAGCTTGACCTGACCGGGGATCGAACCCGGGACCATCCGTGTCGCAGGCAGGCGTGTTAACCGCTGCGCCACGGAGCTCGTCAGTATCTTGGACTGATCATGCCCTTTAAATATCATTTCGCTATTTTATTACACACGGTATATTTGAGGCTTTGCCATGGTTCATTCGATGTTTTTTGTGTTATTGCTTTCATTTTATACTTTTTGTAGGTACATAGTAAATATTTTGACTTCCCATAGAAATTTGACCAGGTAATTGGTGAATTTGTATGGTCTTTTATTTTTAGTGTACCTTTAATAAAAGTAGTTTTGGCTTTTCTGTAAAAAGTTTAGTATTTTCACTAGTTTTTATTTATAATCTAATTGTTTTTTTTTCTATCTCAAACGGCACCAATTTATTCGTAAATGAGTCATTTATTAAGCCATCCAACAAAGAACATAATAATTAGATACCATTTTAGACGAGGCCGAGTGATTCGTTGTCTGAATGTAATTAACTATGATGGATGGATCCGGTGTTCTGTGAGAACTTGACAAACAAAAATACTATTATTGTGCTGTGCTGGGTGTAACGAAAATTTATGCGCGACTTAGTTTTGCTGGAGATTTTGTCTATGACACCACAGACCATTGAAAAAGAAATTCTGTGTCGGGGAAACATGTTATTAAATCTATCAGGATATCGAATAAATGTTAACTAATATTATCAAAATTTTACTTGTTATTGAATCTATCATCATCATCAACAGGTCT
The DNA here is from genome assembly GCA_963082605.1 of Rhodophaea formosa. Lineage (NCBI taxonomy): Eukaryota > Metazoa > Arthropoda > Insecta > Lepidoptera > Pyralidae > Rhodophaea > Rhodophaea formosa. Next base: position 22,819,670 of record OY720209.1, read on the forward strand.
TTGTTAGTCTCCACTGGAGGAGCACGACCCTCTCTGTACTACCAGAGTTAGCCAAAGCATTCAGAGGATTTGGCCTACACACTCCACGCTGGCCAGACGGGTTGGAGAGGCCTCTTCGATGGTTATAGCTTTGTTTAGCTTATGTTTCCTTAATCGACTTCAACGATATCCACGGGAAGACTTGGAGTAGCCCTATTCTACCCTGCCGGGAACCACACGGCACTAAATCTATCATGTAACAGATATAAAAAATTTGAAAATGTCAAATTGGTAAGTTTGGGTATTTTTCATATTATTAAGTTTGATTTTCGAGTATGTAAAAAGCCAACATTGGTGTCAAATTTTTTAAGCTGCCTTACGGCATCTGATATAGTCAAACGACTGCCATCAATAATGACAGGCGGAACAAACGGCTTAACGTGTTTTTCGAAGCACAGAGGAGCTCAAAATATTTTAATGCTACTTACATTTTGCAGCCACCTATCTAAGTGAGGACTGCGACCGGGATTGCTTTACATGCGGAAGCGCTGATAATGAAGCTGATAAAACAAAACATCAATTTTGCCTCAAATCTAAACTACAAGTATGCAAAGTCTTCTGAAGCTGATGCATGTGCATCCTGCATCCAAGAATGCTATTGGAAGAGGCAATGAGCTGCATAATTCTGCGCGGAGACTGATGGCGTCAAGCCACTCGCGAGTTGTGGATGACGGGGAAAATTGCAATCCACAGACATGCATTTTTCTACGTCCGTGTATATACATACATACATATTATCACGTCTTTATCCCTTGCGGGGTAGACAGAGCCCAAGGTCAAAAAACCTAAAGGCCTTAGCATGTTAGTGGGTGTTAAGGTGGAAAGCGGAATCGAAATAGTGATGGGTTTGCTAGCCACATCGCCCACTAACGTGATTCCTTAGCCCAATGTCTGTGTGAGAAGAAAAGCAGCTGGTATATTCTATCTTCTTCTTCTTCTTTCAGGTCTTTGTTCGTCTCCACTACAGGAGCACGACCCTCTCTGTACTACCAGAGCCATATGTTAGCCAGAGCAGTCAGAGAATTTGGCCTACACTCTCCACGCTGGCCAGACAGGTTGGAGAGGTCTCTTTGATGTTTGTAGCTTTGTTTAGCTTGTTTCTTTAGTCGACTTTTTTTTTTTACTTTCCCATACTAATTGGCTGAACACTTTTGTGTGAAAATGTTGAATTATTTGTGATCCCAACATTCCCTTTCCCTTTAAGGAAATGTCGAGGTCCTTAAAGGGATAGCTCAACCCATCAAAATGAACAACTTTTCCTAGGGAACCAATTAATTAACACGCTGTATACGAAACAAAGAAGTATCTCGTCCATGCTGGTTTGGGAGAAAAGAAATAAAACATAGAATATACTAGCCGTGTGGTTCCCGGCAGAGTAGAATAGGACCACTCCAAGTCTTCACGTGGATCTCGTAGAAGGCGATTTAGGAAACACAAGCTAAACAAAGCTTCAAAACATAATTTAAATTATTAATTTAAATGCTGGAAATTCATTATATAATTTGCAAAATAGAAAAAAATATAGAGAAAAATATGACGACCAAAAAGATGTAAAAACATGTATCCAATTTTGAATAAAAATTATTGACATGACTTGAATTCGAATTTCTACCAACAAGAAGCAACAAACAACTCAATACTCAAACATACTGACGCATCACCTTATCAATCGTATCCTTATCAAGCCACAATAAAAACACATCACGACAATCGCACACGAACCGCCATAAATTAGCACGAACATCTGACGAGGCGGCCGTAAAGTGCCTCGAAATACGAGGTGTTAAACGACGGACAACAATCAATAAATACAGAGCTTACGTGGCATTCGCTGGACGGTGTGGGATGTATACCTACTTCAGAAATTGAGGTATTTGGTCCGTTGGTATGAACTTACATGTTTTCCCAAAAAAAAAAACTGATTTGGATAATTTCTCAATTTTATGAGAGCCGTGAGATTCCCGACAGAGCAGAAGAGGACCACTCCAAGTCTTTTCGTGGTAAAAGGAGACTAAGGAAACACAAACTAAACAAATTTACATCAGAGAGACCTATCCATCAAGTCTGGCCAGCGTAGAGAGTGTAGGCCAAATCCTCTGACTGCTCTGGCTAATACATATATGGATTTGGCAGTACAGAGAGGGTCGTGCTCCTGCACTGGAGACTAAAAATACCTGATGATGAATCAATAAAAACAGAGCTTACGTGCTTTGATTAACAATAAACAATGTTACTATTATGTTCACTACGGGACTTACCGCGATTATTTTTGAGTTCTGTCTGATATTTCGACAACATTGCAGCTGCCATTTTCACAGACTAAGTCTGAGTTAGTCTGTGAAAATGGCAGCTGCAATGTTGTCGAAATATCAGACAGAACTCAAAAATAATCGCGGTAAGTCCCGTAGTGAACATAATAGTGATTGTGACCGCGAAAGCTTAAAATCATAAATAAACAATGTTGTTTTATAGTACATCAATGCTTAAGTGGCATTTGCTGGACGGTGAGAGACGTATCCCTACTCCAGAAATTGTGGTATTTGGTCCGTTTTTATTAACTTACATGTTTTTGCGGTGTTGTCAAAATAGCCTGATTTTGATTTTATGTATTTCGTAATTTACAAGCTTTGGCCCTATAGGAAAAGGTGTTAATAGAGACGGGCTACAACATCCTATCTCGGATATCCTTGCAACTACATAACAGGTGTAAGTTTATGATTAATTAATGAATTATTAAATTATTGCAAAAAGTAAAATGTGATACTACTTTTATCGACATTTTATAGAATTCAAAGCAGAGAACAGGATAACTTATATAATGATGTTGTTACTATTTAACAATTATTTATTAATCCATTTTCAGAACTTAAATTGTCTTTTTACTTGCATTTTCAACACACGAAATGTTTCAAAAATGATTTCTTATTTTGTCAATGAACAGCATGTGTGAAAACAGCCTTATTGGGACATGTTCATATGTCTCATAAAGTAAGAATGTGTCGTCGTATCGCTACGACTTGTGACATCTCTCACAAGCGTATAGAGTAGGAATTGTCAGTCGTTGCCTCTAGTAAATGATGACTGGTTGAAACATAGAGATAAGCGAGTAATAGAGAATTCCCTGATTGAAATCTTTAAATAGAGATATTATTATTCAATTTATACAAAATAAAAGATAATAATAACTAACACGCTAAACGTGGCTGTTAGGTTTTATGACATTAAATATATAATGAAGTATCAAAATAATTATTTAGCTTTTTTTACGTTTTTGTGTGTATTCACATTTTGTATATATATTTTCTTCAAGAATACGTAACTATTCATAACATAAAGAAAAAATAGCTCCTAGATAAAATACTTCTCATTGTTAGATACTTAAATGATTTTTATTTGATTTGAATATAACAATAAAAAATCGGCCAAGTGTGAGTCAAACTCGCGCTATGAGGGTTCCGTACAATATGCTTCGTGAACACACACACAATGTGCAAAAAAATATGTTTTATTCAATTGACTAGCGCCATCTAGTGGTGTTTTAGTGAACTATTTCCCTAGATGAACTTATTATTGTGAGTTTACCACTTAATTTTCAAGTGATAGAATTTTTATTATTTTTCCTGTAATCTTCAAGGAATGAACTACATTTTGTAATTTTTTCAAAATTTTCGGCCCAGTAGTTTCGGAGATCAGGGGGAGGGAATGGTCAATTTTTGCCTTCTTTCGTGAATAAAATCAAAAGTATAGATTTTACCCGAACAAAAAAAAATATTTTTGTGATCCTCATAATGAGCCCTTTCATTTGATATATGACACAGTAAGGTTTGAAAAACTTTCTTTTAAAATTTTGTAATTGGGCCCCTGAAAATGACTCTTATTTCAAAAAAATCTTTATTTACTTTGCACATCCGTGTTTGGGTCATAGGATTACATCATCTTACTAAATTTCACCTAATTTGGTTCAGTAGATTCGGAGAAAATCGACTGTGACAGACGGACGGACGGACAGACAGACGCCCGAGTGATCCTATAAAGGTTCCGTTTTTCAATTTTTGTACGGAACCCTAAAAATTACGAAAAATTATGTAAAGCAGTATTCGAATAAAACAAAACGCGTCCGTAACTCCAAACCATACTAGTAACTTTAATAGTAACAATGAAAATTAATCTCCTGTTATAATACGACAATAAAACGCTGTATGTGTATAAAAATCATTCCGGCTCGTAAATGAATGTATCCGATTTCCGAACAGATTTGATCGTAAAATCACTATAAAAATCTTTTGACGCACTCTTAAAGTCTAATAAAAGTTATCGTAAAATATCGGATGCGGAACTAGAAATCGGATTTTCGATGTATCGATACATCGTTTGGTATCATTGCCATCTGCAGTGATCAAGAACGGATTCGAGTGTGAGTGAGTAAAAAAATGTGTAAAACGACATAAAAAGGTGTTAAAGTTGACTTGACTCTGGTCTCTGTTGAAGAGTTGTTTATTGCCATTATTTACATACATACTATCACGTCTTTTTCCCTTGCGGGGAAGACAGAGCCCAGGTCTGTAAAACCTTTGCTGCCTGTAAAAGTTAATTATTATTTAGATAAGTTTATAATATTGTGTTATATGTTGTAGTGCCCTCGCAGGGTTCCATGTTGTACTATCAACTATTTATAGTGTTTTTGTGACCTTCGACACATGGAAACAATAAATACATTGAATTGAATTGAATTGAACCTTAAGGCCACGATTAGCATGTTGGTGGGCTTGTAGGTGAGAACGGAATCAAAATAGTGATGGGTTGCTAGCCGCATCGCCTTTTGACATGATTAATTTATTTGGATTTCTTAAAAGAATAATCTTACAAATTTTCGAGAGTCGTAGAACAATCGTTGTTCTTCATGATGTAAGCTACCTACCCCTTCAAGGTTACTGCTGATTTACAAATAACCCTGTATAGTATACCTATGGGGAGGGCCCGAGAAAGCACAATCTCATTTTTCTTAGAGAACTTTAAATACTAGCCTTGCGATTTTCCCACTTAAATTAGAAATATGGTGTTAAGACTTGAAATAAGTCTCAACTTGTATTAAACTTTGTATCAAAAAGACGAAAGCACGCTTCTAATTATAATTTAAAAAAAAAACTTTTTTACGTCAATAAAACAGAAGAATTTATCAAAAAGTTTTTAATACATTCTTCTGTTTTATTAACGAATTTCACCTATCCTGATCAAGGCCAAACTCGGCACAATGCTTACCATACCTGATCGAAAACACTTATAATCACATCATCGAGCTACCTACCAAATCGATTTCGGGTCGCGTCATTCGATCCGCGAATATTAAATCAGTTTTCGATAAATAAGGATTAGGTTAAATCACAAATTAGATAAATCCAGATAAGTACGAAACTCCAATACTTAGTATGCATCAGTAACGTCACACTTCCTTTTGTTGTTCGTTTGTGTACTGTTTAAGTGTCAGATTTCATAAGGTTTGACATACATTGCTAAACCACCGTCGTCTCATGGATGGAACAGCTAGGGCAAGCGGTTTACACTGCCCTTTGAGCATGAATAAAAAAACCAAGTATACATCTTGTTCTTGCATACTCGCTAATATAATATAAATAAATACATTTTAAAAAAGTTAAAATTTCCGATTGCCTTTTTATATCAAATCCAATTTAAAACATGTATTATTTAAAGGTTTTGTTAGAAAAACAGGCCTCAGGCACTTTTCACGTCAATTGATATATTTAATAATCCTACTTTAGTAATGATTGTGTGATTAATTATTTTTCAAAAGCTAGAGACTAAGTGTTGGTCGCAGCAGTATTTCAATGTTATTCCTAGTACTTAGTATTTTATAGGTATATTTTCCTACTTCCAGACTATAATTTTTTTGCCATTAAAAGGAACAAAAAAGTGTCTTCTTTAGACCGAATCAGCACGTCAACAGAGTGTTACATCTAGAGTTTTTTTTATTTGTAGCTAAGCCTTAAAATGGCTATCGCTTTGCATATGTTTAACTTTCCATCGTTTGGTTACTATATTTTATTGTTTAACTATAAATATTTGTATATTAAATAGGAAATAGGTAGCTTTGTTGTATATAAATTGTATATTTGACACACATACGAGTATGAAAGGATGGGGTGTGAGATGTACCTATAATTAATGTAAATTAAGTTATAGAAATATGTTGTTGGCATTTCAATAACGCTTGTCCATAGTAATATTATAAAGAGGAAGATGAGATTGGTTGATTAAATTGAATAGGCTTTTAAACACCAATTTTCAAAATTATTTCCCGTATTATCTGCGGGTGATGTAGGCTATAACTTACGTGAACAAAGTCGCGGGAAAGTTGCTAGTATCCAATAAATATATACGGTACAAATAAATATATACGGTACAAATCACACAGATTGAGCTAGCCCCAAAGTAAGTTCTTATGAAAGACTTGTGTTATGGGATACTAACTCAACGATACTATATTTTATAACAAATACATATATAGATAAACATCCAAATATAAATTCATCCAAATAAATTCGGAGTTATTTAGAGATATTCTATAAAGTATAGGTAAATATTCCATACGTATTACTTAAACATAGGTACTTATTGAAATCGAAGGGCTCTCTTGTAAAGTAGTGGAAGTTATTACCTGAAACAAAAAATATAATGTTAAATTCAACTTATCTTTAAAATATTGAAAGGAACTCTAGTTTTAAACCTTTTTTCACAATAAACTTGCCATTATAAAATATTCACCCATCTAAATCAATTTATTTCTAAAAGCAATTTGTAACAACACCCCAGAAATTGTTATAAATAACTTTATAATCAGTTAATTAAACGGAAGCCGTCAACGGGACGAACAGCGTTCAATCAAAAATGAAAAAAAAAAATGGCGCCAGTAACAAAAACTCTTTCATCTCGAAAAATGATGGACCCGAAAAGGTGCAGTTAAAAAAAGCGACGAAACGCCGGAAAACGAAGATGCTTGTATATCAATCAGGCTGCGGTAGGGACGGTTTACACGATGCGATATGTTATTGAAACGATTTTTATATAAGTATTCGTTATTACTTTTTAACTAAGAAAAATGAGGGTACTGATTGTGAATACTGATTTGATTAAATCGTTAATGTGAATGAAGATACCTACAGTAAAAAAATTACTTTAACTACTTTTAAACTTTCGCTTTGCATGATTATTAAATGAAACGTCTGGAGTAAAACGGTATGTTTCGCGTTAGTTCCCGATATTGCATTTAATAAAAATTACTTTATACGTAAATCTATTTATTTATTACTTTTTGCTGTTTTCATTAATATCCCTATATTTTGTAACTCTGTTTTGTCGCTTAGTACCACTGATTTTATACAGTAGTGATGACAAAATTTCGAGCACTGAGTTTTAATTTTTTGCAACAAATCTTGTACTTACAGAAACAAAATTATAATATTTTTAGCGATTTTATATTTCTTTAATCATTCATTGACCACTTCCTCTAAAATTTCATTGAATTACTTGTGTTGATAAATCAATGGATTAGATTTAATCTACTTACTAACCAGAAAAAAATACAAAAAAAACCGGTTATAGGTATTATTTTTTCGTATCGTGTAAAGTGCCCCGCATGTTCCAAACTTGTGAGCGATCAGCGACATGACAAATTTATTGGCCCTCCTTTTGTGACTAACGAATCTGGCCGGCAACTTATGGCAGCTAATGTTTCCGTTATTTTTTCATTTTTATTTGGGAAATATACACGCAGATACTGTATCACGTCTTCATGCCTTACGGGACAGACAGAGCCGAAAGTCTTTATGATTTAGCAACGTGACAAAATTGTTGGGCTCCTTTTGTGATTCATAAACCTGGCCGGCTACTTATGGCAACTAATGTTTACGTTATTTTTCCTTTTTTATTTGGGAATTATACACGCAGATACTGTGTCACGTCTTCATGCCTTACGGAGTATTAAAAAGCGAAAGGTGGATCATCATTTAGGACTTTTTATTAAGCTCTTTCCAACTTTTTTTACACAAGATGGCTGGTGGATAACGATGGCTAGTTTTTGCCCATTTATGAAATTCCCAAGTTTTGCTTTATATTTTGATCGCCTTTTTTTTAATCATCGACTTCGAATACATATTTTTATTGGTACAGACAAAAAGATCACTTCTATGTACAAAAAAAGTCGGATAGAAGACCAAAAAGTAGTAAAATATCAAAATAATATTCACGTTTTGAGAATAACCGTGGACATGCCGATACCTTACCATATTTAATTTATTATTCCTCGTCACGCCAGCCGATAAATAACCAAACTTCTAATTAACATTGATTTATCATTGGATGAGTTATGATCACTGTAATATTTAGATTATCACAATATATTCAAGTTTCTAGATCCGCTCGATTGTAAATGCTGTATTAATTTTATTACAATGACCATTTCAAACAAGTTCGTAGGTTGGATTGACCTGTATGGCAGTAGAGAACTGGACTAGCTCTATACAAAAATAATGAAATGAGTAAAATGCCATACTTTACCAAAATTTACTAAAAGACATTGGAAGTTCATTAGAAGTGAACTTGCTTAAATTTTATGAAAAACATTGTAAAGTACGAACAAGACTTAGGAAATTCCAAATGTTATATTATTAAGAAATGCTTTATATCTTTTCATGTTCAAGCTTACCCAAAGACGTTTAAACTAAATCTTTTGTCAAAATTTTATGATTTTCATTTAACACCTGCACAAAACCAATTTGTCAACAATTTAGAAATAGAACATTTTTTTCTGTGTGCAACATAAACGAAGAAGTATTAGAAATGGTTGCCTGTTATATATTACCGACAGCGCTATTATGCCTAGTCTAGTAGAAATAGATGTCTACTGTAGGTTAGATTTCGTAATACAGAGGTCAGTTGACAATGTTACCGTCAGAATAGCAGGCGCGGGCGGTAAAAACAATATTTTATACGAAACATGGTGTAAATTTATGTTCATAAGTCTATCTAGGAAATTTTGCAATGGCACAAGTTAAAAGCGTAATATACACGTATAATATATTGGTTAGGAGTTAATTTTGTTTGCTATTTTACAACCCAAATTGTATACTATTATGAAAATAAATTTCTAAACATATAAGCTCAGAAGCATTACCTGTTGGGAGTTGTGGATAAGTATTTTCCTCATCTTTTTTTAATGTGTATCACAAGATGTGATAAATAAACTGTATGAGTCTCTCTATGTCAATGTATTAAGCAAGTTAAATGACAGATAAAATACAACTGTATCGACCTGTATAAGCTATGTCATCTGCGCGGGACAATCACGTAGTGTCTCTTGGGCAGCGTCTATCAATACCAACGTCGTCGCTCGCAGAATACTGATTATCAAAATCGGAATAAAACTTTGGAAATTCCTTCTATGTCAATGAATTAAGCAAGTCAAATGACAGACAAATTAGAGAAAATATAGTTTCTCATAATCCTCTTTATCTCTCTGTATAGAGCTACATGATCAGCGCTGGACAATCACGTTCTATGTCTTGTGCAGATAATTATGAATAGTGACTTCACTTACGTTACACGGACAAGCAATTAGAGGTAAAACACCTTTGAGTAAAACAAAGTAGGGTACTTTTAAGTTAATGAATAAAGCAAGTCAAATGACAGACAAAATCGACAACATAGGAAATAAAGTGTCTGAAATTTTCTGTATCATTAAGCTACGTCATCTGCGCTGGACAATCACGTAGTGTCTCTTGGGCAGCGTCTGTCAATACCAACTTCGTCGCCCGCGGAATACCGATTATCAATTAGGGTGGGCTTCTGAGGGGGTGTAATAAGAAAGCTGGTGTTTAACCTACTTGGAAAAAAGCGGTTTGTATACATATTTTATGCTGCATGCCCTACAAGTAGGCATCTTGTGACTCTTGATTCTAGTTATCAGTTAATTTAAAAGTTTTTCCGAAAGAAAAAAGCCGAAGGTTCACTATTACAGGAGGAATGATGAATCTAGAACTGCAGGAAAATACCGTATGTCTATGCCGGGAACCGAACCCAATTACATCGCCTATCAGGCTGGCTTATTAACCAATGTATACAACGCAGGCTGTCACCTTCTTTATTTTTATGTAAACGATAGTTATATGTAAACTTAAAGTACTCTAAGGCAATTTTATTCAAAATTGGATGTATTTATCTTATTTCAAACGTCATATCCTCCTTTTTAGGGTTCCGTAGTAAACTAGGAACCCTTATAGTTTCGCCATGTCTGTCTGTCCGTCCGCGGTTTTACTCAGAGACTATAAGTACTAGAAAGCTGTAATTTGGTATGGGTATGTACATTAATCATTCCAAAAAGAGGTAGAAAAAAAATCTTAATTCAGACTTGTAACAGAAGAGAAGAACTTTACATTTAATACAAGAAAAACGTGATTATATCCTTTTGGAAGATACCTCTACATATTTTATTGGTGATTTTGTTACAGAAACAATTTAAAGATTAGAACTGTTTGCCTTCTGTCACCTTTGATTCTTACATCAATTTCGTGGATCATAAAACTACTATAAAATCAATACGAACACTAAACGGCCAATTATAGTACGTAATTATATATAACAGTCGTAAAACTACACCTCTGTAAAGCAGCTATTACACAACACGATATTTAGTGTCTGATGAGATATGCTGCAATACGTTAGACATGTGTATATATTGCTATAATATCTTGTAAGAGACTAAAAATTGTGTTGTGATATAGCCATTTTTGCTGGCCTTAGGTGGGCCCTTAAGAGGAGGCATGAATTCAGGGGTCCAGTGGGCAGCACTGGACCCCTGAATTTTTGAAATAAATCGGTTGAAAGAAAAGAAATGTTTTCGCTTTCAAAATTTTTTTTAGAAAAAGTTGTTCATATTGTCCCGCTTCACTCTTTTAACAATTGGGGGTTTTATTAACATATTGCATAAACCGTGGTAGATGTTGAAATGACCATCAAAACATTGTTCACCATATTGTTAGCGAATAAGCCAGCAAGTCGAATGTCCGAATCATGTCAAGATTGCAACACCTCCCATACCATGTTAACTAAAAGTGCTGATATCCACGAGCTAATCATAGTAATCATCAATATTTTATTAGTCAAACTTTATAATACTATTCATAATTGTATATATTCTAACATAACAAGTGCTCAACACCAAGCAGTAATTTAATAAAAAAACTCACTCCCACGACTTTCAAGTCTAAATTATTCAATATACAAGCACTGACCTACCGCAATCGGGCCTAAGGGCGGCTTCGCACGTGCGCTCACTTTTTCCGATTACCATATCGGCATCGAGCGATCGGCGCAGTCGCCGCACAAATTGGCTATCTCCCGCATGCATCTCTTATGAATCGCTGCGACCGCGAATCTGAATATTTAGGAGATCGTGAGTCGCTCGGTAGCGAGTCTGCAACCGCCCTTATTTTGATCGTTTGTCAGGGATGATGAAATCAGTTGGTTGGATATATTGTGGGGATTTTAATATGGTGTACAGAAGCTGCCGCGTATTGTAGGTGCATTTTACAATCTTATCCTAAAACCTCCTCTTCATCCTAGCATTTTCCCGGTTGCATCCTCAGCTGTGTTGTTTTGGAGCACAGGGTGCGCTTATAGGACAGAATAAATATTGTGACATGATTGGACAAATATTCGTAATGTTGTGATTGTGAAGGAAAAAAAACTAGGCAGGCACGTAGGGACCAAGTCTGGATTGAGTTTCTTTCGGCGTATTCTTCTCACCAGTGGTCATTACGAAACGCTTGTAGTTTTTCGATTTTGCATATTAAAAATTAAAAATAATAAAGTAAAAAATATAATAACATTCAAAAAGAGATACAATTATCCAATTTTGAATAAAAATCTTTGACTTTGACTCTAATGAAATATAATTTTTCCCATTAGTGTTGTGCTAAAATCCTCTAAAACTAAATAAATATTTGATTTGAACTCGTACTGCATAGGCTATAAGTATCAAGATATAGCTGCTTGTTGGTTTAAAAAGTCTCACCTCTTTCCCAGTCAGAAGTCAAGTTTTCAAAGACAGAACGTGGCCTCATTACTGTGATCTGCAATCCACATCTGTAACATTCCGATGTCCTCAAATGAATCAGCCTGTATTCAAACTCAATGCATGTCTGCAATCGAAATACAAACAGGTATTATCTGCTGTACGGCTTCAAGAGTAGTTTTAGAAACATTCTGATAAAATTGTAGAATACTCCAAAGTGTCTCATTACTGTGATCTGCAATGCACAACTCTAACATTCCGATGTCCTCTAATGAATCAGCTTGTATTCAAACTTAAAACCTCTCGGCAACCTAAATACGTTCAGGTTAGATCTGCGGCTTACAGCAGGTTCCAGAAATTTTTCGATAAAATTGTAGAATACTCCAAAGTGAAGCCTCATTACTGTGATCTGCAATCTACTTTCTTTTTGATTCTTTAATATTCCGAGTTCCTCTAATGAATCAGGCTGTATTCAAACTTTAAAATTCAGCTAAATCAACACAAGTGCATACCTAATTGCAGACCTCATCAGATGAAACAGGAATACAAAGATACGAACGTGTATACATAGCATTATTGATTAGCCTTCATGAAAATGATCTCTATAAATTGACTGTTTTTTTTATTGTGGCATGTTAAGTAATAATTTAAGCTTTGGTTTTGAGAAATTAACCTCTCGGCAACCGAAATACAATGAGTATCTTCTTTACCTTTGTACCTTACACACACACACACAGTTAGTTACAATTTTATTAGAAATTTCTTTAAAGCAGATGCTTAAAGAAATTTCTAATAAAATTGTAGAATACTCCAAAGTGTACCCTCATTACTGTGATCTGCAATCCGCATCTTTAACATTCCGAGGTCCTCTAATGAATCAGCTTGTATTCAAATCAGCTGCATGTCCCTTGATTAAGGCATGCATAGAGCTCGGTGGAAACGCTGCTTTTTAAATTAGGTCTAGCCGCGCCTTGTCTTATTCAGATTCTGAGGCGATGACAATGTTTAGGAAAATATATAATGAATTTATTAGAACAGCAAAAAAGTTAAACTAAAACTACTATTTACAAATAAAATAGGCCTGGCAGCTCGTTGCCCCGTGGTAGCGTGCCCAGAAGGCTGGCAGCATTGCCACGTTGTATGGCAAATTTTATGAATTTAAATATTAATTGTAGGAGATTCAGAAATAAACACACAAAGCTTAATTATTTTTTTCGGACGGATATCGAAGTCTCAGAAATAAGGATCCCATCTTAAAGTTAATACTGACTTTTAGAGAAGCATGTCGGCCTAAACGTGTCGCATGTTTAGAAAAGTCAATGAATCGAGGTCCATCTCTTACAGGCAAATGTATCAGTTTATGATATGTGCAAATGTACGCAATATATAATAACAACAAAATTAAAAACAATAAATCGTAATGGAAGTTTGAACGTTCACCAAATGACATTGAAATATTACGATGAATAAAATATTTGACTTTGGCTTTGACTTCTTACTTTTTTCCCAAAACTAATTTGCCCAAGCTAAATGAAAACTGAACATGTCACAATTAAAATAAAACAACTATCTTAGTCCATCTAATAAATGAGAATAAATATGCCACGTACCTACAGGTTGTTCGCATCTATGTATTCCTGTTCCGTCTGATGACATAATTTTCTGTCTAATCTTCTTACTTTTTCCCAAAACAAATTTCATATTTTCTCAAAACTAATGCTAAACTAATATTGAATATGTCGAAATTAAACAATAAGACAAATTATCATAGTCAATCTCATAAAGGAGAATCAATATGCCATATACAGGTTGTTCCCATCTTTGTATTCCCGTTTCGTCAGATGAGGTCTGCAATTTTGTATGCACTTGTGTTGATTTAGCTCTGTGATGCGGTGAATTTAAAGGTGATTGGTCTGAAAAACTTCTGTCGTGTTCAGAGACTACTTGTACGGAATTTATTAAACAAGAGTAAGCAGCCTCCATTTTCTATTATGAATAACTGGTGATACATATGTAAAATAGCATAGTGCTTGAATTTGCTTGAAACCCATATTTTTTTTAACGCATGTATTCATCATCATCATCATTATCAGGTCTTTGATAGGCTCCACTGCAGGAGCACGACCCTCTCTGTACTACCAGAGCCATAGGTATTAGCCAGAGCAGTCAGAGGATTTAGCCTACACTCTCCACGCTGGCCAGACGAGTTGGAGAGGTATGTATTAGTCAAACAGATATACAAATAGTGAGAAAAAACTATAGATTACACAAACTTTTGTAAATAACTCTTCAGTCAATCAGATATAAACTAGTTTGAAAGAAAAATTTGTTATTTTTAAAAACCGAAAAATATTTTTTCTTCTTTATATTGCTTGATTGAATGGAATTAAAAACAATTCGTCGTTTAATTCATTATGTTTGAGATTTTGTCATTTGTCGTTTTGTCCCATAATGATTAGTAAAAGACTAAATTTAAAATTCTAAATAATCTCAAACAAATAACACTTCAAACAAAAATAAACTTTAATCACCGGCAATAAGGTCGAACATTTAAATGCTAAACTTTTTATTAAGGCCGCTACACACTAGTCGCGACGACCAATAACTGTGTACATTAATTATGCGGACGTTGCCAGTGCTCTTTTTTCCCGGAGCGCCTTAATGCGACATGGGCGTACGTGTTATGGGACGATATTGGGACCTCACTGAATTAGGATCTTGTCGTAATGGAATTTAGAATGTTAAGTTCAAACTCAACAGTTTCAATGAATTAGGCATAACTAATTGTAAGAGATAATTATTATTGTACTGTACATACTTATTTCCTTCTGTATATATAAAACATTAATCTATAATAGACTCAAACCACATAGCGGATTGCGCCAAAATTTGGTAAGTAAATATGACGTAGTTGGGCGTTAGGCCACGTCCACAGTAGGCAGACTGTTAGCGGCTGACTGAGTGAGCCGCAAATTTGTGGCTAACTGAAATTTGAGTTAGCTGCAAACTCAGATCAATATTTGTGCGTCGCAAGCAAACTGTTATGAGTTTGCCGCTTATTTAGGTCGACCGACTGAATCATCACTTTACTATTGTTGTACGAAGGGAGTGGTTGTGTTTGTACAGTTTGCGGCAAACTGACTCACTACGCCCGGCGAACAACCATATCGCCGCCGCCAACTGGAACCGGTTTTGCTGGGAGTCGGCCGCTCACTGAGATAGTCGGTGCGCGTAACGCTACAAACTGCGTACAGTGAGCGCAAAACTAGCGAACTGTGGACACTCCATTTCAAAAATATTGAAGGGCGTACTAAATCGATATGAAATGAAATGAAATGAATAGTTTTTATTCAAATTTTGGATCTCATGTATCGCTTTTTGAACGTCATTTATCTTTCTTGTTATATTTTATTTTATTTTTTTGCAAAATCGAAAACTACTAGCGTTTCGGAAAGACCACTGCTGAGAAGAATACGCCGAAAGAAACTCAGTTCAGTATTGGTCCCTACGTGCCAGAAGGGCATAATACATAACAGCTACGAACAGTTATAAGTCTACACATACATTTAACAAATATTTGACTAATTCCAAGCATTTTTATCTATTAAATAATCATTTATACAGTAATATGCCTTTTTTATAAGCTGATTTTTAACAGCAGTCTTAAATTTATAAAACGATAGTTCTAACAATTCATTGGGAATTCTATTATAGAAGCGTATTCCAAGACCCAGAAATGAACCCTTTGTTTTCTGCAGCCGCAATGCTGGGGTTGCTAATTTATTTATATTTCTGGTGTTCCTACTATGAATATCACAATTCTTTTTATATAAATGAAGGTTTTGACGCACATACATGATATTCGCAAAGATGTATTGGGATATTGGCGTATTGATGTATTGGCGATACGCCGCAAACTCAGTCGGCCGCTAACAGTTTGCCTACTGTGGACGTGGCCTTAGGTACCTAAGAAAGGAGTCGGGTTCATAAGCTAGTATAAAGTGTAACATCATTGACAGGTCTTTTTAGTATCCACTGCAGGAGCATTACCCCCTCTATCTGTACTACCGGAGCCTTAAAATGAGCAAGAGCAGTGGATTTGGCCTACTTTCTCCACGCTGGCTAGACGGGTTGGAGAGGTCTCTTTGATGTTTATAAGCTTTGTTTAGCTTGTGTTTCCTTAGTTGCCTTCTTCGACATCCACGAGATGATTTGGAGCGGTCCTTTTCTACTATGCCGGGAATCACACGGCATAACAGTAAGGTAACATATGTAAAATGACTGTGGTAGAGCCTCGCTACCGGCGAAAATCACTTTTGCTAGTAGCATGAATGGGCCGGCTCGTCCAGGGAAGTAAAACACTCTCACAGAAAATCGACGTTTGAGTAATAGCTTTACCGCTGCTATGCTTCGTTTAGTGAGTGAGAGAACCGGAGGCTCATCTCCCTCTCCCATCTGGGGAGGGAAAAATAAAAGGCCGGCAACGCTCCTGTGACACCCCTGGTGTTGCAGTTGTCCATGGGCAGCGGTGATCACTTCCCATCAGGTGACCCCGCTTGCTCGTTTGCCGTCCTATGACATAAAAAAAAAACATTCTCCCTGACGAAGACATTATGATCAGAACATGTCGGCCAATAGTTGACCATGTACGTCAAAAGCATTAATATTTTAGACATTATCGCATTGAGTTAAGAACCGATGTGATTACTATACGATAAAATAAGCAATTAGAAAACTATAAAAGAGGCATTCTTTTTACTGCTTTTGAAACTTTCCTATAGAGGAATAAAATTCCAAAAGCAATCGTAATGAAGCATACTTACACCCTGTTTTTCAGCCTTACCTGCAAACAAAGACAGTTTTCATTTAGCACCATGTTAATTACAAAACAAGAGATTTACAGCGGTAGCCAGGGTTGCCTCTTGCCCATTACGGTGGCCATAAAGCGACGGCATTAGGACTGGGGGACGTCCCTAATCCATTTACGATATAAAGAGTTATAAATCAAACTTAATATGAGCTACATGTGTTGATAAAGACCCACGCACACTTGGAAGGATTTGGCACAAATAAGGTACTTGTAGATGGGACACTTCACTCATGCTTATAGCAATGCTTGCTTAGAATTGTTGTGCGATTATCATCATCAACATCATCAGGTCTTTCTAGTCTCCACTGCAGGAGCACGACCCTCTCTGTACTACCAGAGCCATATATTAGCTTGAGTAGTCAGAGGATTTGGCCTACACTCTCCACGCTGGCCAGACGGGTTGGAGAGGTCTCTTTGATGTTTACAAGCTTTGTTTAGCTTGTTTTTCCTTAGTCACCTTTTATGACATCCACGGGATGACTTGGAGTGGTCCTATTCTACTCTGCCGGGAACCGCACGACGATGTGTGCGATTATACTCAAAGGCAAAAGAAAATATTACATTAGAAACGTTCTGTATGTTTAAATAATTTATTTATTTCCTCTGACGTTTCTATGCAGTTACATCAATTGTGACCACAGCGAGATTCTTTAGATTTAGAAAGAGTCTTGCTGCGACCTCGATGGATGTAACTCCAGGTTTAGTCAAAGTCCAGTAACTATAAAATACTAGCTATTACCCGCGGCTTCACCCGCGTAATATATAGCCTATGTCCTTCTCGGTACCCTAACCTATGTGTATGCAAAATATCATGATGATCTGTTTAGTAGATACGGCTTGAAAGCGTTACAAATAAACAAACAAACTCACTTTCGCATTTATAATATTAGTAAGGATAGTTAAATTGGGATTGGGATTATGTGTTTAAAGCACTAAAGTTTTATTAAATAGTGAAATTTTGAAATGTCGTTTTATTTTGAATTTCCATAAACTTCCACCGGGTAAATCTGAATCTTTCTGTCTGTCTGTATACAAAAGGAAACGCTGTCTTAGGCAACTCTTATATGGAAAAATTGCTCGACTTGTTAAGTCATCGGTTGAAAAATAGTACCCAGGGAATGTTCAATCAAACAAATTTGTGTGTATGTTTTGCTAAACCGCATTTTAATCAGAGTGTCGTTTCTGATAATATCTAGTTTATGCTAAGGTAACGCACATTGGTGGATTCGAAATTGGAACGAGCGTATTGCTTTGAATAACAGTTGTAATTTTGAATGTGAGGGTTGAGTTGTGAGGATTATTTCGTTTTGGTACTCGCATCTAATTTATGTGTTTCTAAAGCACGTATAATTACTAGCTTCTTTCAAAAGGATCAATTTATTTGGAATAAATTATAAATAAATAAATAAATATATACGGACAAATCACACAGATTGAGCTAGCCCCAAAGTAAGTTCGAGACTTGTGTTATGGGATACTAACTCAACGATACTATATTTTATAATAGATACTTATATAGATAAACATCCAATACCCAGGTCAATCCGAAAAAGATCGTTTTCCATCTTGACCTGACCGGGGATCGAACCCGGGACCATCCGTGTCGCAGACAGGCGTGTTGACCGCTGCGCCACGGAGCTCGTCAAAAAAGTTGTTGAAGTGGAAATTGACTTAAATTTCAGAAAGCTCTAGAAATGCGTAAGTAACTCTGTCTGTCTTGCTTTTATGCAAAAACTACGGACATAGATAGTCGAAAGCTTGAGAAAGGACATGGCTACTTGTTCTACGCGGACAAAGTCGCTAGACGCTAGTAACCTAGGTAAGAAGACTACGTGCATTGGCATAATGGGATTTTAGACACTAAACAACAAATTTAAAGCTGCTTTTCTAAATTTGCTAAAGTATAAATTTTATACAAAAGGTATATACATATATTTAAAATGATAAGATTCATTGGCATGAAAATAGATTTTTATAACATCTTTTAAATGTTTCGTTAAATAGAGTGTTGTAATGAAAAGATAGCTAAGAACTTCAAAGACAAGACTAAACGTTGACTTGACTAAACATGATTTTAATGTACTCAACATTATATACCAGAGATATCATACAATAGGTATTTATACTTGCGGGTCACCTGATGGCAAGTGATCACTGCTGCCCATGGACAACTGCATCACCAGGGGCGACAAGAGCGTTGCTTGCCTTTTATTTTTCCCTCCCAGGGGAGAGGAGATTAGCTTCTGGCTCTCTCACTCACCAAACGAAGCAAAATAGTATATTATGCATCCACTTCTATTTAAATACCGAAATAAAGTTTAAATAAATAAAAAATAATTCCTATCCGTTTACGAGGAACAATCTTGAGAATGCATGGCTGCATATCCTGGTGCACCGTGGACAAAGGTCCTCAATTGTTCCCCTGGATTTATGTTATACACATTTAATGCAAATCATCCGTGGATGCCTCGCTTAAATATGCATGTAGGAAGGTTTGTTTTAATTATATTGTTAAAGGCTAGCTTAGAAGTAATAATTTTCTGTAACGAAAGACAAGAAATATCCTACTCCCACAGAATATAATTAATGCTCATTTGTTTATTTGACGAGCTCCGTGGCGCAGCGGTCAACACACCTGCGACGCGGATGATCCCGGGTTCGATCCCCGGTCAGGTCAAATTGGAAAATGATCATTTTCAAATTGACCTGGGTTTTGGATGTTTATCTATATACCTATGTGTATTTGTCATAAAATATAGTATAGTTGAGTTGGTATCCCATAACACAAGTCTCGAACTTACTTTGAGGCTAAATCAATCTGTGTGATGAGTCCGTATATATGTATTTATTTAACAAATAAACAAATGCGCTCTAATTATACTATTCTTATTATATTAAAACTTTCACGGCTAAACGACTGAATCGATTATTGTGAAAATTTGCGTATTAGTTGTCAGAGGTACAAAAAAGAACATAGGCTAACTTCTTACCCACCGATCATATGGATTAAGATTTGCCCACGACTCTTAAAACCTGAAGAAACAGCAATTTTTCATATACAAACGTATATAGTAAATAGTTTTTTGTTTTACGTATAAAAATAACTAACTTTAAAGTAATATTTCATATATAACATAAGAAATAAACATAGTCGTAATGATTGTGTATTAGTAGATGGAAACACTAAAAAAATGCTTGAACGCCATCGGATCATTCCACTAATGTGTATAATGGAAAATAAAATACCTATCACTCATTTTGCCAATAATAGTAATTGGGTCAGTCACTTCAGCACAATGACAGTGACAAGAACTTAACAACATTATAAAAATAATCTACTCAACATACAAGTAATTCTGAACAACCTGCCAATATTTTAATGTGGAAATCAGAATCCCCAATAGAAAATTGACTTTTATTGGATTTTAAGCACATAATAAGATATAAAACAAAAAATATATACTAAGGAATAAAACAAAAAGAAAAATAAAACTAAACTGAACAATAAATGGAGCTCAGTTCGCTGTCATCGCAGCATCATTAGGTGTAGCACTACTACTGCACCTACTCAATAGAATATACATACACAATAAATAGAA
Organism: Rhodophaea formosa; assembly: GCA_963082605.1. Taxonomy (NCBI): domain Eukaryota; kingdom Metazoa; phylum Arthropoda; class Insecta; order Lepidoptera; family Pyralidae; genus Rhodophaea; species Rhodophaea formosa. Next base: position 22,840,263 of record OY720209.1, read on the forward strand.
TATACATACACAAGAAAACTCCAACCCGTCTGGCCAGCGTGGAAAGTGTAGGCCAATCCTCTGACTGCTCTGGCTAATATATGGCTCTGGTAGTACTACTACTGCACCTACTTAACTCAATAAAATATACATACACAATCAATAGAATATGCATACACAAGAAAGCTCCAACCCGTCTGGCCAGCGTGGAAAGTGTAGGCCAATCCTCTGACTGCTTTGGCTAATATATGGCTCTGGTAGTACTACTACTGCACCTACTCAATAGAATATACATACACAATAAATAGAATATACATACACAAGAAAACTCCAACCCGTCTGGCCAGCGTGGAAAGTGTAGGCCAATCCTCTGACTGCTCTGGCTAATATATGGCTCTGGTAGTACTACTACTGCACCTACTCAATAGAATATACATACACAATAAATAGAATATACATACACAAGAAAACTCCAACCCGTCTGGCCAGCGTGGAAAGTGTAGGCCAATCCTCTGACTGCTCTGGCTAATATATGGCTCTGGTAGTACTACTACTGCACCTACTCAATAGAATATACATACACAATAAATAGAATATACATACACAACAAAACTCCAACCCGTCTGGCCAGCGTGGAAAGTGTAGGCCAATCCTCTGACTGCTCTGGCTAATATATGGCTCTGGTAGTACTACTACTGCACCTACTCAATAGAATATACATACACAATAAATAGAATATACATACACAAGAAAACTCCAACCCGTCTGGCCAGCGTGGAAAGTGTAGGCCAATCCTCTGACTGCTCTGGCTAATATATGGCTCTGGTAGTACTACTGCTGCACCTACTCAATAGAATATACATACACCATCAATAGAATATGCATACACAAGAAAGCTCTAACCCGTCTGACCAGCGTGGAAAGTTTAGGCCAATCCTCTGACTGCTCTGGCTAATATATGGCTCTGGTAGTACTACTACTGCACCTACTCAATAGAATATACATACACAATCAATAGAATATGCATACACAAGAAAGCTCCAACCCGTCTGGCCAGCATGGAAAGTTTAGGCCACTCCTTTGACTGCTCTGGCTGATATATGGCTCTGGTAGTACAGAGAGGGTCATGCTCCTGCAGAGGAGACTAAAAAAGACCCGATGATGGTGATGATGGATGACACAAGAAAAAAATAGGACGTCCCATAATAATTTGAACAGCTGCTTGGTGATTTTTTATGGGTGGTGAAATTACATTTTTTATTCTAAAATTGTGTACAATGTACATTCTAATAAGGATTCTGATTCTGATCCTAATATTAAAATATATCCAGGTTGTTTATAATCACCTGTTTAATTGATAAAACAAAAATTAATCAAAACATATTCAATTGAAATCGAAATCCAAACTTTCGGAAAACCAATCAAAGCTCCCAGAGCAATTCAAGAACCCGCACCCCACACACAAGACAGCGCAAGTGTGTGCAAGGTGGCATGAAAATGGAATTAAGGGGGGGAAATGCAAAGGAATCAACCGGCGAGCGAAGGGGGGCGAAATGTCCCAGACCGGACACTTTGAACGAATTATGACGGTCATTATTAGTACGTGGACAGAATTAAATTGCCTCCCCTCGCACCCCCTCCCTCCGGATAAGTATGGCCACATAATGATACCTGCCCGATACTGCAGCACTTACGAGTATCTCACAGAAATAGAATCTGTATCGCTATAGATCTTTTTTGCGTGTAGATTAAGCGTTTAATTAGTTTTATGACTGCGATGGTATTGAAGTGCTTCGATGGGCGGATCCCTCCCTATCGTAGTCTGACGTTGGAAATGTCTGGAAGCATCGGCTTAGGTACAGAGTAAAGTGATCACAGATCTATAGTAAGGTAATTATTGAGATACGAGAAGGCAAAAATTACACAATTAGACATATTTATCTCTTAAGATGGGGATGCAGCCGAAGTTTGTAGAACTAGGCCATGTTTGGGAAGGTAGGAAGGAAGGAAATAACAATCTAATGAAAATCAAAATGTTATTTAGAAAATGGGCCCTCCCTTGCATACACATTTTTTTACGTCAAATCACATTTAAAATTATTATTTTTAGATTTAATAATTATTTTTCAAAAGCTACAAACTATTGCGTTTCGAAACCGACGTACTACTACTGGACCTCAATAGCAACGAATTAATATAATTACTTGTGTACAGCTTTTTAGGGTTCCGTAGTAAACAAGGAACCCTTATAGTTTCGCCATGTCTGTCTGTCTGTCTGTCCGTCCGCGGTTTTACGCAGAGACTAAAAGTACTAGAAAGCTGTAATTTGGTATGGTATGAATATTAATCATGGCAAAAAAGTGGTAGAATAAAATCTTGAAAAAAAATTTTTTTTAGTGTAGCTCCCATACAAGTAAAGTGGGGGAGTAATTTTTTTTTCTCTATTTACCCATCGTGTGGGGTATCGTTAAATAGGTCTTTCAAAAATATTGTGAGATTGAGAACACCATTTTTCGATTTAGGGATCCGTTTCCGAAATATTTGGTTTTAAAGTGCGAATTTTTGTTAGAGGTAAGTGTCCCCCCCCCTCTATCTGCTAAACGGTTATATATAGACACGTGAAAAAAATTACAGCAGTAGTATATATACTGAAGTTGAAAGGAAAACTATCAGAGCTGAATACTAAGTACAAACTAAAAAGTTATAGCCAACCAACTTATAAACTGTAAAATTTCATACTATTTTCATTGTTAGATGTTATTGGTCGTTAAACTGTAAGGTGCAAGTGTGAATAGTGAGAACTCAAAGTTGTAATTCCCAACTACGGAACCCTACACTGCGCGTGGCCTGACACGCACTTGGCCGGTTTTTTTTATTAAGTACCTATCGAATTAGGCATTCGTCTCCCATCTCACCCGATGGTAAGTGACGATGAAGACGAGAATGTTACATACCTATCCAAAAGATACCCATTAATTCTACTTTTGATTCCGCTTTCTACCTTTACGCCCACTACGATGCTAAATTTGGCCTGAAGGTTTTATGACCTTGGGTTCTGTCTACCCCGCAAGGGATAAAGACGTGATAGTATGTATGTATGTTGAATGTCCCGGGACTTGTCTTGCGTACCCCGCAATATGACGTCCCCGCTCCTCTCTCTCCTTCTCGGGTGTTTGATAGCTTTGAAATACAGGGTTAACTGCTACTGATTGTTAGTGTTATGTAGACATAAATATTACTCCGCTCCCCACTTGGATTGGTTTCCGCTACTGCCAAAAAATAACTAGAGCTCTTCTGTGCTTCGGAAGGCAAGTTAAGCTGTTGGTTCCCGATTTCATTATTAATATCAATCGTTAAGCTATGTCAGAGACCTTGCAGCAGATTGAAAAATCTGACACCAGTGTTGGCTACTTACACGTAATAAACAAAGCTATTTTCCTTTTATGAAACAACTCAAATATTAAAATTGACGACGTCAGTAAATATGTAAAAGGTTTACTTAATCTAATTCTCGAGCCTTTAAACCTATTTAATCCTTCGCATAACCTAAATCAAAGTACAAATATCAAACAACCCAACACCGTAACTACCGCAAATACAACCTAACTATGATAACGCGAAATGGATCCGCAAATTTACAAAAACATCTCGTTATCCAACATTAGTAGTAGATTAGTCGAGTTACTGGCGCGTTGGTTGATAATACTGTATCAATACTGGCTCAGTATTTGCTGTAATCTGTAACGTGAAGATAAAAGTAAGGTGGGCTGGGCCGCAAGTCATAAAACGGAGCGGGACGCTACCGTTCCAAAAGGACTGTCGAGAAAAAGATGACCACAACTACTTGAGAGGTACTATCACTGCGTGATCGAAAATGAAAAGACAATAAAATGCTTCAAAAATCTGTTTATTTTGACACTTTTACTTTATTTATAATGCTTAAAAAGGTGCAATGCGAATGAATATCAGAATTTTTACTACTTAAGGAAGAAATAGTGATTGGATGAACTTTGAAAACTACTCAACCAGTAATAAAATTTTCGATACTTTTATCTACATTACACATTAAATCGGTTATTGATACAAAAGCTGTTTATAAACTAAGAAGGTGAAATACTAGTTGCTCAAGATAAGTATTGAATTTAAGTAATTCAGTGCTGTGTTTTTTCGAATCCTCAGTGAGGTGCGTTATGCTAATATATGTTTTGGCATAGTATTTACGGCCAGTAGCTTGCCTAACACAAACTCTCCTTAAGTAGCTCTAGAACGGCCGACTTGTGAAAATATGGAACCCAGAGATTTTCATGCAGATACCGTATAAACCATTTCACCGTGGTAGCTGACTGAAAGTTCTACTCTCCTAACACTTATACAAAAACGCTCCTAACTCACCACTTGCACTATCTTGCAATATTGATACAAACGCGCATAAAGCAGCCGCCTTACCGCCGGCAGCCTCACTATCAGCTCAATAAATATTTGGTGGCCAGCCCAAATAGGGATTACAGAGTACATCACATTTGCTTTTTATTGAGCTGTTGGTACAGCTTTGTGTGAACATTGTTCTATGGGTTTATGGTGTTAGTTTTACGCAACTGTAATCTACTAAAACTGGTGGCTCTGCGAGTAGACATTTGCTAGTCTGTCTTTAGATAATTTAAATTTAATAGGTATTTATCACGCACCTTAAAATAAAGATCTAAGATACGTTTGAAAATATAAGGAAAATAACAAATACAAACAAAGGGTTACATATACCTAGCAGTGAAAGAAAGATGGGTAGATAATGATTCGATTTTCTGCAAGTTTTCTATGTAAATAACCAAATAAGAATAACAAAAAGCAAGCTATATTAATAAGACACTTATAAAAAGTCGGCTGAAAAAACTCAAATACAAACACTTTCCGTTCAGATTTGAACTCAATAGACTGTGAACTCAAGTAGGTTGCTGTAAACACAAACTGTCTTATTATAAAACGAGGACTAACTTTAGTACCTGGTTTAAACCATTATCCACCCAGAACGAATTGACAATGACAGTTGTGGAAACGTCAAAGAGATATCTGTTGACTTAGTTTGGTCGGATAATGGTTTAAACCAGGAACTAAAGTTAGTCCTCGTTTTATAATAAGACGGAAAATGTTTAGAGACTTCCATATTTTTTTCTCAGCAATAATACTTTATAATTTGATAAAGGTATTTTTTTTATTATAAATCTCTTTTGTATGTTTGCGCATATTCTTTTTCCAGTGTATGTCACACTACACATTATAATTTAGTGGTCTACAAGACAAATAAATGGTTCTGCTTACCATTTTGACGATAAAGACGTGATCCCTTACTACACCGATCCTCACAATACAAAATTACTCTTAACACTCATATCGTTAAAACACCCAAATATAACACTAATTCCATTAACAATAACACTAACAGTTAATATTAACAAAACATATTTCGGGATGCGTTATTTGACGGCTGAATAAAATAACAATAAGTCCATTGCCGCCCATTGTCTTTTACGCGGGAGAAACATGAACTTAACGCGCAATGTATAAAGGGGTTTGAAGGGTGAACGTATTACAATATTTGCTAGAATCTCGTTATTTTTAAGTATCTCATTGCTGTGTTTCTCAAAGTTTGGAGATTGGTGCGTGGGACTCTAATCTTTTTTGTTTTTATTATTTTTTATTTTTTTCTTTGATAGAATTTATTTTGTTTAACTGGTAGTCGCAGAGACGGTCGTGCTCCTGCAGTGGAGACAAGAAAGACCTGATGATGATGATGATGATTCCAACTGAACTTTCATCATTACCACTACAATTCAGACTTCAAATTTTCCTAATGCACAAAACACACTTAACTCTCTATTTCAAAAACTTTTGAATCATTGGTTTCGATGAAACTAGCACTTTTCCTTAATTTGGATTATACCAAATTCAACTTAAATTAATAACTGTCAGCCAAATGTTAGTTTTTGAGATATTCGCGATTTGAAATTTGGCACGTATTTAGAAGCTAGTATAGACTAACAAATACAAAAAATGTGTAATTTTTACAATATTACATACATACTAGTCGAAAATTGATATGCTCGTTTTGAAGTTGTTTGAAAATATTGTAATGACGGCGTTGCAGTAAAAATCCAATCAATATATTAATGGTGTTTCTATAAGCTTTTTGTCTTGATAATTATTTTTGTTTAATTTATTAGTAAAATGTGTTAACCTTAACTACTTTGAGCTAGTACTCGTTAATCGCCTCCCCCAGTCACTCCACTTTGAGAGCCATTGTACAGCATCATAGCGCAGCGACATGGCGCTGTAAATTATAATGTTTTATGGTTTAATACTGAGATAAGGCGGCAAGGAGCCTATTATTAAGCGTGTTAACCGGGGGAGGGTTAGGCGGCGCAAACACCGGCGATTTGCGATTAGTCGCAATGTTTTGTGTAGCTTTCTCGTCAAAATCTTATAATAATACAAGTGATTACGACTAAAACCAAATTTAGTATTTTTTATGTAAACCTTATTAAAAATATAGGTGTGTTTCTTTAGATTTTATTTTCAAAATAAAGATATTTTTATAACCTGACCAGGGATCGAACCCGGTACCTCTGAGTCGCTGGCGTGTTAACCACTACGCCACGGAGGCCGTGAATTGTATTTGTAATTTAAGTTAAAGATGTCTAAAACGATAAGTTAGAAGTGAATCTGGAACATACATGTAATTTTCATTTATTTATGGGAGTAATTGAGCACATAATAATATGTAAATATATCTTAGTTTTTGTTACGGTAAGAATTGTCGATGGTATTTTTTTATGTACAAATAATATCTTGTTTTCTATGTACACACAGGCCTTGACAGTCTTTTCATATCATATTTTATCATATTATCACTAAATAATTCCATCATTGAATATCTGCATTAATTTTAATCTCTGTAAAAATATATTTCTATAAATATGTGTAATGACAATATTAATAAATTTATCTACTAAAGTATAAAAGATCAATCGTTTGCGACAAGTGCGATCTTACCTCAGATAATTCAGGAATCATCAAGTGAAAATCAGATCAATATATAATTGATAATCTTTCAGATAAACTGACTTCAACCAAACAACTGAATTGATTTTAAAGTAAATTAAATATTATTTTTTTAAGTCTTCAAAAACGATTTAATTATTTGGATAAAGTTCAATTTTTCAAAACAAAATAACTTTTATTTTCAAATCGGTTAATTTAAGACGGAGTTATTGAAGTAACAAATATATCTATTTAAAAAGCATATAATTTTCCGAAATAAAAACTCCCTTATTTGAATTCCCTTAAAAATGTACAGTACAAAATTCAATAAGGAGAAATATACTATTGATTATGTGTAAGGATGCGACCCAACAACTACTCAAACTATTTCTAAAAATCTTTCACCTGTTAAAAGTATCAACAAGGCAAATTTTGCGGCAGAAGTTAGCGTAATCAAAATAAGTAAAGTCTACTCGTAAGTAGGTCTCCTACAATCTTGCAACTAATCCGTTCGACTTTCTATCCACTGGTTCTTATCCACATCTCACCCCAAAGGAAGATTTTTAACGAGCCGTTCCCCAAGTAGGTATGTAATTATTATTTTCATGGGAGTTGAAATGAGGGAATGGTTTAAATTTTTAAGGGAAGTGAAACCTCCATCTACATATAAAACTAGTCGGCGAATCCGACGAAATTTAAACGTAAGTGAAATCGGGATTCTATAATGAAAAATGAATCTCAAAAATATTATGATTAATGTTCTAAAAAACTCTGTATGTCATGTCCTCAAGCTTCGACTATTGAATAGAATTAAATTAAATTTGATATATAGAAAATTTAAAATCGTTTGCCAGCGATATAAGGTAACCCGCATTTAAAAAAACGTATCTTTCCAAAGGATCTACATTCAAGCGAGTAGAGACGAGGACAAAGGTTTAAGCTATTTTGCTAATAACCACAGTCCTCTCATAACCTTGCGACTAATCCATCCGACAAGTCGCATCGCATCTCGCCCCAGAATATGATTTTTAACGAGCCATCCCCCAAGTATGTAATTGTACGAATGCGCTTCGTAATGGTTATTTATGTAGCGAGCGGGTGGAAATTATTTTTTATTGTCCGCGCACCGACTGCAGCGGTTGATAAAAGTAATGGCCGATTGTTTCGGCTAATGCGTGTATGCAGATGCCTTATATAAATAAAATAGATTTATAGTAAAAGGGGCGTGATGCTGGTAACGGTAACGGTAATGTAAAAATATTGTCAGCTAACGAAAAAAATCACTTACCTATGAAAAGATCTGCATATATCAATGTCTGCCTTATAATATTTTCGCGATTCGATAAATTCTACCTAATAAGGTTAACATTTTATTGTAAAGATCATATAGAAACTTTGATTAATATAGTGAAAATTGTATTTAGAGATATTTCAAATCAAAAAATACGATTTGCCTGTTTCTTGTTTTATGTTTTGCTAAAAATAAAATGCAAAAAAACAATAATAATATATAATCTCTTAATAATCATTTAAAATTAGTCTGTGTTGAATATTTACATAAAAAATCATTGTATAAATTTGAGCAAAAAGAAATAATGAGACTTAGCAATGCGACTAAAGTTTTAAAAAAAATTCTTAAACTAATATATATCAGAATTTGTTTCGATTATTTGTATAACACATCCGAATACAACATGCACATCAAAAGCCATCAACAACATAGGAATTTATCACTCAATCCAGAGCATTCGAGTCAGGAACTTCCCACAAAAACCGTGTCGCTCCCGTGTCCATAATAAATAAATCGCTGGATACATACGTATAATACTTACATTTTTGAAAATTTATTTCACTAGTTCATGCTTAGTTTTTTTTTAAACATAGTAAAGAATTTTATCATTATATATTGTGAATATTCACTGCCAACTTACTATGATTATGAAAATGATGTCTCTTACTTCTAAACGCAAAAATACTAGATGTATTTTAATGAAAATTAAATCAGTGAATCTAGCGCCACTAAAAGTGGCCTTTTTCAGCAGTAATTTTTTAAATTATCCAAATGCAAAATAATAAACAGTGTTACCTAAAATACTGCAAGTAATTTAATTACTAAATTTCTACTACTAAAGAACAGTATTACATTTCTCCATTTTGATCTGATTTAGTAGTAAAATAAATGAAATGATAAGCGTCGTTATTCGATGCATCTAAGCCTCTTTAATATAATACCTAGTTTTATATTTATTTATATTATCCACGTCTATATCTCTTGCGGGGTATACAGAGCCCTAGGTCATAAAACCCAGAGATCACATTTTAGCGTGTGAGTGAGCGTTAAGGTGAAAAGCGTAATAGAAAGCCTAATCCTTACTAATATCACGCGGGCGAAGCCGCTGTTGACAGCTAGTAGATATATGCATAGACAACAAATCACGCAGACAAACAGAGAAAACTGTTTCCTATGTATTTATCACTCAATCAGCACAAAAAGCCGCCCACAAAAAGCGTGTAGTTCCGCGTCCAACATAATGAAATCGTAAATCGCCGGCGTAATACTCAAATATAAATCGTGGCGGTTTGGCGCGTACGACATTTTTGTCGCTTCAATCACGCAGTGTGCGGTTGGACTAAAATGATACCAAAATTGAGTAAGCTGCTTTACATTTTTTTTAGTTCGATGGATTAGGCATTACGTTTCTGGAAGGAAAGGTGCGTGGAAAGGGTTAAGAGTCGCCTGGACGCGCATGTCTCCATACAAACGGAAAAAGGGAATTGTGGCAATATTTAATAATTTGAGGGCAAAATTAAGCATCAAATCAATTAATCTCATTATAATCTACGTACGTTCCTACACAGTTTGGTTAAATTATCAAATGTTTGAGAATTATACGCCTCTCAAGATTTCTATACAAATTTGAAAACGCTTGTAATTCTCAAACTCTTGGTATTTTTACCAAGCTGTATAGGAACGTACGTAGATTATAATGAGATTAATTGATTAAATGCTTAATTTTGCCCTAAAATTATCAAATATTGCCACAATTCCCTTTTTCCGTTTGTATGGAGACATGTGCTTCCAGGCGATTCTTAAAGGAAGTTTTAGCGTTCAAAAACCTGATACAAATGAATATCACTGTTTGAGAACTTCTTTAAGGGATCTTTAGGCCATTAACGATTTAGACAAGTTTCTACTGTAGACTAAAAACGTTTTTTTTTTAATAGCCATGAGTGTCCCAATGTTGGGCAAAGGCCTAATAAAAACGTTTGGGACCATTCTATTCTAGCACCTCAAACTGCCTCTGTGGTCCAGTGGTTAAGGCGTTTGCTTTACTGACCCGGGGGTCGTGGTTCGATTCCCACGGGAAGCATACTTTGTTAAGTGGTTTCCAGTTTGGTTAGGACATTGCAGGCACGAATCACCTGATTGTCTGATAAGAAAGATGATTCCGTGCTTCGGAAGGCACGTTAAGCCGTTGGTCCCGGCTGCCATCTGGTAGTCGTTAAAGGAACCACGTCAGAGGCCGAGAGGCGGTTCCAAAAGAACTCTGACATCAGGGTGTGCATGGTCGACTGACCGTGTCACCTACTCGAAATGATGATGATGATGACCTCAAAGTTGGAAAAGTAGTATTTATCTCATAAAACTGCCTAAAATATTGTACTTCTGGGAACTTTTTTGCAATATTTAGTAGGACAATTGACTAAAATATAGTTATCGACTATATAACACCTATATAGTTAAGTGTATTATTTCAAATACTCAAAAACCGCTTAATTGGCAATTTTAGTTTAGTTTACGTCCGCCTAATTAAGTTTGACAGAAAGAAAAAAAAATAAAAACCGGCCAAGTGCGTGTCGGGCCACGCGCAGTATAGGGTTCCGTAGTTGCGAATGACAACTTTGAGTACACACTGTTTACACTCGCACCTCACAGTTTAACGACCAAAAACATCTAACAATAAAGATTGTATGAAATTTTACATTTTCCAGTACATTTTATAAGTTGGTTGCCTATAACTTTTTAGTTTGTACTTAGTAGGTACTTAGCTCTGATAGTTTTCCTTTCAACTTCAGTATATATACTACTGCTGTAATTTTTTTCACGTATCTATATATAACCGTTTAGGAGATAGAGGGGGGGGACACGTACCTCTAACAAAAATTTTCACTTTAAAACCAAATATTTCGGAAACGGATCCCTAAATCGAAAAATGGTGTTGTCAACCTCACAATATTTTTCAAAAACCTTTTTAACGATACCCCACAAGATGGGTAAGTAGAGAAAAAAAAATGACTCCCCTACTTTGCTTGTATGGGAGCTACCCAAAAAAAATTTTTTTTCAAGATTTTTTTCTACGACTTTTTTGCCATGATTAATATACATACTCATACCAAATTACAGCTTTCTAGTACTTATGGTCTCTGAGTAAAACCGCGGACGGACAGACAGACAGACAGACAGACAGACAGACAGACATGGCGAAACTATAAGGGTTCCTAGTTTACTACGGAACCCTAAAAACCTCACCGTGTGGTTCCCGGCAGAGTAGAATAGGACCACTCCAAGTCATCCCGTGGATGTCGTAAAAGGCGACTAAGGAAACACAAGCTAAACAAAGCTTATTAACATCAAAGAGACCTCTCCAACTCGTCTGGCCAGTGTGGAAAGTGTAGGCCAAATCCTCTGACTACTCAGACTAGTATATGGCTCTGGTGGTGCGGAGAGGGTCGTGCTCCTGCAGTGGAGACTGGAAAGACCTGATGATGATGATAATTAAGTTTTACTAAATTTTGTAACCTTTGACAATTTCGGGAAGAATATGAATCTAGTGACATCTTATACTTCAAAATCGGTCGGGATGGGACAATGAGACAGACGCTTACTTACATGTACATACATACGCGCAAAAACATTACCCTCGTTATAGGTGGGTCAGTCGGATAAAAACTGTCAACTTATCCAGGATAATGAAATCATAAATCGAGTCGTGGCACTCGCGGCGTTCGCATAATAGTAAAAATGAAATATAAATCGCGGTTTGGCTGCATCGGCCGACGTTTTTGCGGCGGCTTCAACCACGCCTCAGCGGGTAAAATCAACTGCTAAATTTTTTAACATAATCTTTAGGCGCTTTGAGCTCTTTTATGATAAAAATTGAGTACAGGACGCATTTTTGTGTGTGAACTATTCCTTCGAAACTAGAGATGTTTCAGCATAATCATCATCACAATTGTACAAAAAATCCATTACTTTTCACCGTCATTTTCACCGTAACATCTTCTTCTTCCTTTACCTTATCCCACTTTTTTATGTGGGGTCGGCACAGTATGTCAGTTCTTTCCACCTTGATCTGTCATCCACCATAGCCTTTGTCACTCCCTTCCTGTTCATACTCTCTTTTCTTACTTATTTTTACCGTAACATCATTCCCTAGAAATTTTGAAGGAGCCAAGACAATATCTGTAAGTTTGAATGCAAATAAACAAATAAGTAAATCCAGTGCAAACTGCGCCTAAAACCAACGAAAAATCGAGCAATAAAACGCAAAATTAAAACGCACTAAAACCGCCACAAAAGCGGAGTAGATTCATACACCGGACGCTAACACACTTTCACGTGTCAATGGCTGGCCGTAAAAGCCTAAAACGCCGAAAAAAAGGCCACAACACCGCGTACATGCATCTTTTTCACTCCACTGACAAATGGGTATAAAGCTGGATGACTGTGCGAACGAAAAATCATTCACAAATTGTGACGCCACCCGCTTAGCCGCCGAGCTACTTTTTATCCCGCGCCATCAATAAAAAGGCAAAAGGCCGAAAAAAACGCAGTGACGTCATGGGTTACGTTTTCGCGCCGACAACGGTGGATAAATCAAGCGCGCGAATGTGGAGTCGGCCCGCCCGAATTGTGGCGTTTTATAGCGATTTGATTTACACTAGTGTGGAAATGTTGAGAGCATAGAAGGTTGATTCGACGTGAAACGCTAGTAATATGTACCGTTTAAGCAATAATTTAATATAATAAATAATACTTCATAAGTAATTATAAATGAAAAAGTTAAAAGCAAAGGCATAAATTTTTCTGAATAATACGACGTTCGAAAAGCGATACACGTTATCCAAATTTGAATAAAAATGTCACTACATTTCATTTCGAATAAACATTTTGATTTTTGTGAACGTTCTTGGTATCTTTAAATACGAAAAGTAAGTGGAAGGCCGGACACGAAACAAAATTATCAAGCTGTCGTCTATTAGCGTATTGCCACAATTTGTAACTTCAGTCAACCGACGCTCGAGCAAATGACTTCGTGTATCGATCAAACGGCTTTCGTTCTTGAGCAGTTAACCCCACTACCACTTAGTAAGGAGAGGGAAATATGGGCCCAACATATCACAGGTTAAGAAGTAAATGAATAAAGTCAGTAAGAGAAGAAGTCTACTACTGAAACTAAAGATTTCAAAACTGTTTGACCATGGATTGTGACCAGCATCCGGTATTTCCCCAACTGATCAACTAGTCTTACCAGGCCATGTACTTGTATAAAGGTCCAATTCTGTCCCCTTTTTATTTGCTAGTTGTGCTATAGTATTTTAATGTTCGATACCCGAGTCGAGTTTACACGAATAAACGCCGATATTGCTCAATGAAAGGGTTTATAACCGGGGAAATAACCGTTTTATTTGCCAATGATGTTAAAACGTTGTAACTTGAATTATTTAATGTTCTGATCGTAATCAAAAAGGCTTCAAAAATAAAAGTATACGTTTTTAGTAACTAAGCTGTGCCACGATTTTTTAACTTTTTGAAATAGTTTTGATTTCGAGCCAATTAGTAATTCAAGATTTGGTGTTCTTTTGTTTTTATTTCGTGCGTGTAAGTGGCAGACACTGGTTGCCAAAATTTGGTAAAGAAGCTACTCAGCGCTAAGGGATTCCATTCTAGGACCAGTTCGTTGATGTAATTTGATTGTATTCGTCCGATTAATACAAGAATGCAAAATTTCAGCTTAATTTGACACCTGGAAGTTGGTTAAATTAAACTTACAAACAACTACATATGCTACAAATGTTTCGTACCCCAGAATGGCCAAAGAAAAAAAAAATATCAAAATCTCCAATATAGCACCTAAAAGATATTTTGCCACCAGGAATTTCTTCACACTTATAAACAACTTACAACTAAGTCAGAAGATAGTATTTCCTAATATTGCGATTCACATCGGACAAGTCACAATGACAGTCTAAAAAGAATTCATCTCTTAAATAAAATATAGAAAATCTTGAGTCCCACGTAAAGCCGCAATCCCATACAAACGTAGTTTCGTTTTAGTTTTACAACAGTTAAGCCAATCTCAGATTATATTCAGATTATCTATAATCAGATTTCAATTTTAAAAACAATACCCTCACAAAATTACAGCGAGTACAAGTTTTCGATACGAAACTTCAACTCGCTGTAATTTTGTATAGGTATTGTTTTTAAAATTATAATCTGATTAAAAACATCAATATCCCTTATCCGATGGTATGTACGAAATTTGGTTGAGATTGGCTTGACTGTTGTAAAACTAAAACGAAACTACGTTTGTATGGGATTGCGGCTTTACGTGGGATTCTTAAGGAGCATAGCTAGCTAAAATAACAATTATACCAACAAATTTTGGACCCTATTAAACTAATCCGACAGTGACATATCTTCAGCACATGCTTATTTCTTAAATTACTAATACTTCACATACGTTTCGCAATGGTTATGACAACTGTGAAATACTGAACGTTGTTCAAATAATATCAAACACGTGTTTGAATTGCTCTTGAATTATTGCTGGTATTTGATAATATAGAAGTGCTATAACCTCGTCGCATTCTTGGATATTATTGACTGTATTAACAATGAGTATTATATAAATAATATTAGTATCTTCATCATTTCTATTGTTGAGTGGGTTGTTGGAAACTATTTCAAAGAGAAATTATTAAGTAACATATTGTGAAACACCTGCCAATGTGTTTCATATTCAAGAACTATGCGCATTATCTCACCAAGTGCCCAAACAAAAATTATTTGGATCTGATTCATAGTGCCCATTGGTACTAATTCGGTATTTGCCTAATGTTAAGATTATATAAAATTTGTTTATAATGAGACTAATTTCTATCTAAAAACACTAAAAGAACACTTTTAATTTGATATCGATTCGTTAAGTGATCTTAAAGCTTCTTTAAAGTTGAGTGAATATGACCATTTTTAAAAGTATGAAAGTCTTTAATTACAATTATACTGTATTGTAGTCCGCTAAATTTATAGCAACTTTTATTATGAAACCATTACCATAAACGAAATATTTCGTATAGCTACCAAACAAAGTTCTAATGCCACCCATACAAAATACAAGCGTGTGACGTCACAAATATGTAGGCATTTCAGCGGCGCGTTTTCACGTCTAAAAATTTACGTCTAAAAACATGTGTCTTTAAAACTTTTATAACTGAAAGAGATTTTTGTTTAGAAATGTATTTCTGTCACTATTGTGTTTATTTTTGGCAGGTCTTTACATAGCAACATGAAAAAAATTTTAGTCAACATGCCCACTATAAATGGCAGATTTAAATCGTAAAGAGCTAAGACTAAACTTGTTTTAAATGACAGTGACAAAGTCAGGCTTGTCAGTCAGCACTAATAAGCCAGTCTGGCTACATAATTATAAAAGGAAACATCAAGCCCGGCCAGTCAAAGACCAACCAACAGAAATTTCTAGCTCATGGTTTAGCTTACTGGCCTAGCTCGGCTGTTGACCACGTAGCCAGTAATAGGCCTATTAAGGATGATAGGCGCAATCTTCTTATCTAAAAATCGTTCTGATTATCTTGTGATTATAGCTGATATAGCTGTTCTGTTGCAATCAAACATACAAATTACAAAAGTCTCCATATTAACTAAGTAACCAATGCCAATGTCACACCTTATATAATGACTAAATACGATAATGCCATACAGGTGAATATAACCAAAAGCCCAAGATACTCATCAAAATCAATAAACGATCCTAAACCGAAATTCCTTTTTAATGAAGTCCACAAAATCAACTTCCAAGAATCCATCTTTATCATTCGCCGACGTCAAAATAATTCAGATCAAATACTAAAGGTCACAGCACACGCAACTCGCAAAACGAAAAACTAAAAGCCGACTTATCCGCACTAACCTACCCGTGACTGACAGACGGCGCATCACAGTTGATCAACTGGTGTCCCGCCACCGCCCTCGTTCATTCGTTTACTCACTCATTCATTCACTCACTCCGACGTCGGGTTCGAGTGATCTCTGATCACCTTACGTGGGCGAATTTCTTTTTTTATCGAGCTGTGGAGCATTCGAAAAAAGAACACGTTTTCGGCCAGGAATATTTTTCGAGCATTTTAGTCGCGTTGGACGGTTTTTAAGAACTTAATATATCTACCGTGATTCCTTTTTTAAGGTTTGTGTACCTTTATCAAAATGATAACAGTGAATTGAATACGTAGTTTCTTCACTTTTTAAAACGGATGCTAAACAATGAATCCATAAAACAGATTGGGATGATTTTTAACATTCAGTAAAATAGATAGATGATTCTCAATGTATAATTTACAAGACTCCTCACAATTTCATCGAGTTATGCGGAGAAGATGCCATTGAGTCACAAATCAAAATACGTAAATAGACGATCTGGCGGCGCTCTTAGATGATGACATTCCCATCGGCACAGATTTGTACACGATTCCCGTTCGGGCAACAATAGCTGGTTGTCAACGTCAAACGCTCAGCGTTTATCGTCCAAATCTCCGCGTCATCTAATACAGCAGATCGCATCAATAATAAACCGAAAAATGAGCCCCTTAGATACGGATCGAATTAACGGTCAACCGAGCACAAAGCCCGGCCAATCAGTGGAACGATTCTTTTCCGTATTTACGTCACATTTCTTCGATTTCGCGGCACGTTCGAGACGTAATAAGCGGACGTCCCCCGTCCGTCACCCGGTGGTGGGGGGTGGGGAGTAGTTAATGAAGTTTTCTCAGCGATTCCCACCGGTCGTCACATACGGCCGCGCTGTGGTCACATATTGTGCACGTCTCACATATTGGCCGGGTAAATGTTTTAATAAGCGCATCCGCTGACTTGCCCGTTTGTGCTTCTTATTAATGTCTATTGTTTCGAGTTTTTGTTATTACGTCTATATTGTCCATCTGTTGGGAAGTTTTTCCAGAATTGTTGCTGAATATTCGCTTATAGCATCCACTTTCTTTGTGGTTGACAACTTTAGTATCAAGTAGTTTTGCTTCTATTACGAATAGCTTACAACTATGAGATCATCCATATAAACATATTGTAATTTGCGTTCCATCAAATTGTTTATAAGTAAGCATTGTATAAAAGAAGGTATCTTAAACTAAAACCGAATATATAAAACTATAAGTTTTATATATTCGGTGGGCAAGAACTAATTTGAATATGCACTTGCAAATATGCTCTTAGCAACTCCACTGATTCTCAAAGATCAGCAAGGGTGCAAGAGAAGCACTCCTTAACTTGTGCTACATTATGCAAGTGCTGTAGTCTTTTGCACTGCTATTTTAAAATGATGACATGATGTTTATGATCATATAGATATTATAGTGCAATAATATTCAATAATTCCGAGTTTATTGTATTTATTTTGTTTAATGAATCACTAAAAATGGCATTATAAAAAGATTATCCTTTTCTCAGAAGTGGTGATGCTGGCTGAGAGCAGCAGTCTGGAATGATGACAATGGGAGATATAAGTACCGAAAGCTAAGATCTGATGT
This sequence comes from Rhodophaea formosa, assembly GCA_963082605.1. Taxonomy (NCBI): domain Eukaryota; kingdom Metazoa; phylum Arthropoda; class Insecta; order Lepidoptera; family Pyralidae; genus Rhodophaea; species Rhodophaea formosa. Next base: position 22,858,116 of record OY720209.1, read on the forward strand.
TAGCAAAGCAATAGGATGTACATAATTATCAATTCATGATAACAGCAATAATGACAGGTTGCTAAATTTCCCATCGCGTAAAACACCTCAATGTTTCGTAAAAGATTTCACAATGAATAAATAGAAATGCAAGAGTACATAAGAGTTAAATATTTTCCAACCTCAAAAACATTGTTTAAGTCCTCGATATGTGTCTAAAAATAAACGGCGGCTATCCACAGACGTTAACGACCGAGGGAAACAAATCTCGTACCTTCCTGACCTACCGCAACTCGCCTGGGAACGCAGTGCCTTATATTACCCCTATTTTTATGGTGCTCCGTTTTTCAAACACTAGTACTGGCTGTATTTCTTACTTACGTTTCTTTACACTTTCTGGATTGGACAGAGTGTGAGATTGATGAATCAAATCCCACAAAATAGAATTTTCCAACTTAGATATGGACACACTTTTTTATTTATTTGACGAGCTCCGAGTTCGATCCCCGGTCAGGTCAAGATGAAAAACGATCTTTTTCAGATTGACCTGGGTCTTGGATGCTTATCTATATATGTATTTGTTATAAAATATAGTATCGTTGAGTTAGTATCCCAAAACACAAGTCTTGCTTAAGAACTTACTTTGGGGCTAGCTCAATCTGTGTGTCCGTATATATTTATATTTATTTCATCCGTTGAAAGTTAATTTATCCGCGGATGACATTTTTTTTACGCGGATAAAGTCGCAGGAAAACTGCTAGTGTATTAGGATCCTAAATCTAAGAGGTTGTAAGTAGGCCGAGTTTGAAATGGCTTTTGAAAGAAAGAATCGATTACAGATTTTTTCAACGATTGATAAATTTCGTGTTGCAATCACAAATGAGTGATTCACTACAGTAATCATTTTATAAAAATTTATGATAAAAAAGTAATTGATTGTCATCATGTGTTATGATTACTACGATAAATGAAAGACGGAAAATATTATGTTTCTATGCTAAGAATTTTTTTTATAGCCATTCAAAAAATCACATCAGTCAAAGTCAAAGCCAAAGTCTAAAGTCAAAAAAACTGGATAATTGTATCTCTTTTTGAACGTCATATTTTTCTCTCTTATTATTAGGCAGGAGAAACAAAGAACTCATAGCCAAGAAAGGGTAACAGTAAAAGTAACGTTGGAGTCAAAGTTCAAATTACAGCATGATAAAATTAAAAAATTCTCCCTAAAATGTTAAAACATCATAGTCGCATTGAAAAAGACCTAATTCAAAGCCATACTTTTACAATACAAGAACGACAACACAAGAAAACCTAATGAAAAATACCGATTATAAACAGACATACAGTGCACTGACCCCTTACTCCATAAGGCACTCAATACACCCCAGGAGTGCATTAATGGCATTTTTCACATGTTTCTCGGATCACAGGTCAAGTCAGCCACCCTGTAGGAGAAGTAGGGAGGAGTAGGGGTGGTGGGGGGACGTCTCCCGTCAATCAGTTCGCGCGACGTGACCGGAATTTTATAGGAACATTGGCACAGCGTTAAGGCGTTTTTTTATGATCGTCTAACGTGTCCGATTTGCTATTGGCGTAATCTTGCTGGTATGTGCCCAGCTTTCGAGGTTTTCTCTTCTGTTGTATCGCGAAATGTGTTTATAGTAATCCGTTCTGATATCATTTGAGGTTTGTTCTTTGGGATAAAAACTATTTAGGAGATGAAATGGAATACTTTTACTTCATCTATTGTGGAATATTATCAAATGCCCTACACTAAACATGATTATAAGTTAGATTCACGAATTTCACTGACGTTTTATGTAGCTTCTCCTTGACTTCGTCATTAGTTAAAAGTGAGCAGATAGGCGTTTTCAAGTTTCTTAGGGACAATAATGTGAGTATACCTTCCTACAATATTATACATTTATTATCTTCCTCCATAGTCTTTTGTTTGCTTACTAAAGAGGTTCGTGTTCCCTCATCATTTTTTCACATGTAGAAAGTAACAGTCGACTAATTCGAATAGTAGAATTTGAAGTTTTACCGATATCCTATTCACAAGAGACCTCCGCACTGCTCTAGGTGCTCTATTACAATAAACGATATAACCACAGTAAAATGTTGCTTTCCATTTGAGAAACACGCCACACAAACTCTAAAGTAAAAACAAAGCTCTTAATAAACATTTCGCTTTAAAATAACGCGAATACATGTATTGTTACGACATAAAATAAAAAGTTTGGACGCTTTATTAATATAAGAATACGGATATCACTGCCGGGCGTAAAATAAACACAGGTTAGGCTTAAAGTTCTGCTAAGTTTGCAGAAAACCGAGCTTAAAAGCTACTGTTTAAAATTTTATACTTAATTTTGTATGCTTTAAATGCTTATTTAGGCTTCTCAATTTAATCAACTCAAAAGACTAGACGCCTTTGTGTGGAAAGAATAAAGGAGTGGCACTCTTTAACATGTTTTTACTTATTTATTTTTACGAAACATACGAGATGAGTTAGTGATACATACTCATTAATTGTAAGATACTGATAGTATTTTTTTTTATGTCAGAGGACGGCAAACGAGCAAGCGGGTCACCTGATGGTAAGTGATCACCGCTGCCCATGGACTAATGTAACACCAGGAGTATGACAAGAGCGTTACCGGCCTTTTGTTTCCCCTCCCCAGAGGGGAGGGGGGATGGGCCTCCGGCTCTCTCACTCACCGAACGAAGCATAGAAGCTGTAAAACTACTACTCAAACGTCGATTTTCTGTGAGAGTGTGGTACTTCCCCGGACGAGCCGGCCCATTCATGCTACCAGCTGAAGTGATTTTTGCCGGTAGCGTGGCTCTACCACAACTAAAGTAGTGTAGTAATCATTAATTGCTTCCATGGTGGTTTGAGAGAAGAGAAAAATCGTAAAATATAGGTACGCTACTTCTCTTCCCGATCAGAACGCTAGTGCTAGTGCAAAGCTAGTGAAGAGAATGGACGAAAATTTAAGGTATGATGTTGCTAGCAATTTATAACTATTTTGATTCCGTTTTCCATCAAATTGATAAAGTTGATGTACGGACGACGCGTACTCGAAGAGAAAGTCTTTGATATTAAAAAGAAAATTTCTATGGTTACAGTACTGGGGATCCTGTAAAAATATTTTTTTTTGTTTTATACCTATAAGTATGCATGAAAAAAAAAAATAGTTAAAAAACAACGTCGATTTTTCAACAGTTCATCTCATCATGATTCAACGATACTGATATGTAAAAAAGCAGATAATAGTACTTTTCTAGATCAACCAAAACAAGTTCCACCTTCAAAAACATCATCTTCTGGACACTACTCCATCTAATGATACAATCTGAAGTGGTCACTCCTGAGGGACTAGTGGGATTCCGAGAAAGACCACACACACTGGTGTTGACGCATGAACTCCATAATTGCGTTCCCCAGCTGACAGAAGGCGATTGACGGCTGAATGACCGAATTGTTGTCAAATACTAGGGTTCCCAAAATTTGATTAAATTTGGAAACACATTTTAGCTTTAAGTCGTTTGGAAAACCTGGCAAAAAAAGAATTGGTCAGTTCATAGAGAAGTGTTCTAGAGTGTAATAGACCACACACACTGACGTTGACTCTATAATTGCGTGCCCGAGTTTACAGATAGCGATTGACGACTGAATGACAGAATTGTTGATTAGGGTTACTAAAAATTTTAATAAATTCGGGAACTCATTACGCTTGAAGTTGTTTGGAAAAGCATGCAAGTAAAGCCTAAAGCGTAAGTCTTAGTCAATTCATAGAGACTTGTTTTAGTGGCATACAGACCACATACTTTGTTGTTGACACACGGACTTCATAATTGCGTTCCCGAGTTGACGGACGGCGATTGACGGCTGAATGATAGAATTGTTGACGAATACTAGGGTTCCCAAAATGTGAATAAATTTGGGAAAACATTTTAGCTTTAAGTCGTTTGGAAAACCTGGCAAAAAAGAATTGGTCAGTTCATAGAGAAGTGTTTTAGAGTGTAATAGACCACACACACTGACGTTGACTCTATAATTGCGTGCCCGAGTTTACAGATAGCGATTGACGACTGAATGACAGAATTGTTGATTAGGGTTACTAAAAATTTTAATAAATTCGGGAACTCATTACGCTTGAAGTTGTTTGGAAAAGCATGCAAGTAAAGCCTAAAGCGTAAGTCTTAGTCAATTCATAGAAACTTGTTTTAGTGGCATACAGACCACACACTTTGTTGTTGACACACGGACTTCATAATTGCGTTCCCGAGTTGATGGACGGCGATTGACGACTGAATGACAGAATTGTTTACGAACACTAGAGTATCCAAAAATTTTATTAATTTCGAGATCACATACAGCTCAAAGTCATTTGGAAAAACTGGCAAATAAAAGTGCTAAGCTTGGTCAGTATTAGCAAATATGGCGCTCTTACTCACATGCCCCTAGTGCCCAAACTCCTAATTCTAATTGTGGCCAACGATAGGGGTACTAAGGTAGCCCTTTACTGGAGCGACATTATTTAATAATAAAAATACCATGGATTCGCTAAGAAGAAGAAGTTCATAGAGACTCGTTTTCGTGGGATATAGACCACACACACCAGTGTTGACGCATGGACTCCATAATTGCGTTCCCGAGTTGACGGCCGGCGATTGACGACTGAATGACAGAATTGTTGACTAGGGTTACCAAAACTTTGAATAAATTCGGAAACGCATTAACCTCGAAGTCGTTTAAAAAAGCTGGCAAATAAATGTGTTAGGGTTGATCAGTTTGTAAAGACTTGTTCTAGTGGGATATAGACCACACATGTGTGTTGATGACAATGTGAGTGGTGATGACGCATGGACTTCATAATTGGGATCCCAACTTGACGGACGGCGATTGACGACTAAATGACAGTTTTTTTTTCTATACAACTAAGTAAGCAAACAGGCATACAGCCCACCTGATGGAAAGCGGTTACCGTAGCCTATGGAAGTCTGCAACACCGGAGGTGTCACTCGCGCTTTGCCGACCGCGAAGAAATCTTTTCACGCCCTTTTTGAAGACTCCCATACTGTAGTATATTATTGACATAACTGGATTCCCTAAAATTTTAATAAATTTGGGACCTCAATAGCATAATGGTGTATAAGGCCTGGTCCTACTCTGGTGCGAAAAGATAGTTATGTTTGTATAAAGCTTAAACACAGAGATCACTTTTTGTTCCTTAAAGGATTAGGGATCTCTGTCTGTATTAAAATGAAGTCGAAAACTAATTGCAATGTTTACCTAGATAAGTGATTTCCAAAATGGCATATAATATCTAACTGTACTGTATTTAGACTCTACAGGGTAGTTGCAGACGAAAGAAGAAGAAAAAAATAAAACAGAAAGATTAATTACCTAGACCAAGTCAAATTTTGAAATAAAATGTTTTAAAAGAAATTTTTCTTTCAATAACACATATTTTTTTCCATTCCAAACTAGTTAATATCATTATTAGGTCCTATAGCGAACTTTTCAATTTCACATATAGCCACCCTAGTGGCGAGATGTCAACATTTGGGTCGAGTTCGAAGAAATCCTAATTTACGACAGGTTTCGTCCGTGACTCCCTTGCAACTGGTGCCAATGGTTGATCTGGACTGACTGGTGAATGACAGAGTAGTTGGTGACTGTCGTCGCTGGTACATTTTAAGAGACTAATTTGGATGGAGTCAAAGTCAAAATGTTTTATGAAATAGCAAGCTTTTTCTAAAGGGTTTGTTCAAGATGGATAAGCTAGTTGGCTGCAAATTAGTTCTTCGTTCATTATTCTTGGATCCGCTGTGTGGTTCCCGGCAATAGAGTAGGACCACTCCAATTCTTCCTGACGATGTCGTAGAATGCGCCTTAGGGTTTCCTAAGGCGCATTCTAAGCTTATAAACAGCAAAGACTTAGCTATATTAGCTTAGTTTAGGTTAGTTGGAGAGGTCTCCAACCCGCCTGGCCAGCGTGGAGAGTGTAGGCCAAATCCTCTGAGTGCTCTGAGTAATTTAAATATAAGTATGTATGGCTCTGATAATAAAAAGAGCGTCGTGGTCCTGCAGTGGAGACTTAAAAAAAATAATGATGATGATTATTATTAACTAAAACTAAAATAAAATTGGCCGGGGATTGAACCCGAGATCCTCATGGACTGGCATATTAATCACTGCGCCACTGAGGCTGTCAACCTATATGAAACGTTTGAATCTTGAATCTGTATTGAACTTCTTGAGTGCAGACTGGCTTTCTCTATCAAAAGTCAATAAAGTAAAGGTAAATTCTTCAAAACCAGTATGAACCACCTTTTTAGGGTTCCGTACCAAAAGGTAAAAACGGGACCCTATTCACGAGACTTCGATGTCCGTCCGTCTATCACCAGGCTGTATCTTCAGAACCGTAATAGCTAGACAGTTAAAATTTTCGCAGATTGTTTAGTCTGTTGCTGTCTGTATAACAACAAATACTATAAACAAAATAATAATAATAATTAAAGGGGGCTCCCATACAAAAACGTGATATTTTGGCCCTTTTTCATGGCTACCACTCACCGAGCTAGCTCTCAAGAACCGTTCCAGCAGACAGTTAAAATTTGCACAGATTATGTAGTTATATTGTGGCTACAAAGAAAAATACTAAAATTTAAATAATAATAATAATTTAGGGGGGCTCCCATACAACAGAGTAGTTGTTGGCGTTTTTTGCTGTATCTCATTAACCGTAATAGGAAGGAGGTTAAAATTTTCATAGATGTTGTATTTTTATTGCCACAATAATAACAAATACTGAAAATAAAATAATAATAATGTTTCATCAATCATACAACAAAAGTATTTTTTTTACCGTTTGTTTTCAAAATCAAATCAAAATCTAAACGTTAATTCAGAAAATAGGCCTTTGCAGGCACTTTTTCACGTCATATCATATTTAAAATTATCTTATTAGATAATATGTATTTATTAATTGTTCAAAAGCTACAGACTACTAGCGTTTCGGAACCGACCACTGCAGAGAAGAAACGCCGAAAGAAACTCTTATCAACAGTTTTGGTCGCCTACTCGCCTGAAGAGCTTTATATGATTACGAATATTTATTCCTTATTGTCTTTTTCTTTATTTTCTTTTTTCTTTTTTTTTCTGTTTTCATGTTACAATTTCAATATACATAGATTTATTATTTTTGGAACATGTTTATGTTAACGATCGAGTGTGTAAAGATAATAAACAACATATGATACTTAAAGTAGTCTCAAAGAGGCCGAGCAGACCAGTCCCCCCTGACAGCACCCGTTCACGAGTTGACGTGTGGATCAGCCATCGCTGAACTCAACCATATTAGAGGGAACTCAACGACCCGACACACAACGCCGCCACCAGATTGAACATTTTTAGTGAGCATGACTAACTCTAACTCTTAAGACATTGTCAAACAAGGTTAAATAAGGTTATGGTCTATACTTGTTGCTCGCTCGCTAACATTTACATGTTTTACAATCAAAAAAGTAGTTGATTCTATATAATTTAACATTGGGTGTGTTAAAAAAAACCAATCACAATATAGCAAAAACAATAGATAAATAACGTTTTTGAGGTCTCCTGTATCTCACACGAGGTCAAGGCTCCATGCATTTTTATCCGCTAAATAATTATTAACGTTATAATAGGCTCTTTTTAATAATATACTTTTAGTCACTTCTTTAAATTTTGGATAGGGCAAAGATGTAAAATCTTCTGGTAGTTTATTGTAAAATTGAATACCAAGCCCTAAGAATGAATTACTAGTTTTCTGTAGTCTACAAGCTCTTGTTACAAGTTTATTCTTTTCTCTTTCTTTCTGGTACGGAACCCTTCGTGCGCGAGTCCGACTTGCACTTGGCCGGTTTTTTTTACTTTTAAAGCGTCGTGGTCAAACCACACTAATATTTCTCGATTGTTATTTTAGTCCCAGGCCGTCACTCAGCGATCGAGATGTCCGCGAGTCTCCTTGGCAGACCCACACTCGGTCATCTATTCGTTATTTATCTGTCTGTCTGTCCGTCACGCCAATACGAACGCGTATTTTGTGGGCCTCGTGTACGTAAAATATGTGGTTTACTTTTGGAGCGAGTGTAACCTGCAATTGGGTCAGATAAGGTCGATTTAAAAATAAAATAAAAAATATAAATACTGTCAATACTGTGTGCTTTGACTGACAAGTGATAATTTTGTTTATTTTTCACTCTTTATTTCTGTAATATTATATAGAGGATTTGATTGTTTGTTTACATTAAATAGGCTCAGAAACTACTGACACTTTCCTCTAACAAAAATTTTCACTTTAAAACCAAATATTTCGGGAATTCAAGATTTTCTTTTACCACTTTTTTGCCATGATTAATATACATACCCATACCAAATTACAGCTTTCTAGTACTCATAGTCTCTGAGTAAAACCGCGGTCGGACAGACAGACAGAGATGGCGAAACTATAAGGGTTCCTAGTTTACTACGGAACCCTAAAAATAGTTAAACTAACTTCAAGTCACAGATCAGTACATCAACAATTATTCACACCCAATATCTTCTTCCAAATTGACACCATCAATCGTTAAATTAATTACGAACGAGAAATTCATTGAAATTAATTTATCAGCCTCAAAGCGATTGGAAAAGTTTCTTCACACAATCACTCAGCGGATCGGACGATGATTGACCGGTCTGTCAGTCCACTTGATGAGAGGAAGTTTAGATCAGAATGGAGATTGTAATGTACACTCTCAGGTACACCATATGGTACGTAAATACAATAGATTGTAATTTATAAATATCGGCTCGCCACAACCACAACACGTCTTTTCCCGGCACCTCCAACCAGTGTTGCCACCTTCGGTAGATACCATTCCCGTGCCCGACCGCGTGAGTGTTGTCCGAGACGACAGGAATAAATACATGAATACTACAGAGATTATTTAGCAAGATTTCAGTGTTAATTGCGACGATCTTGATCTTCTACGTCATTTCGTCGTCGAGCTCCGTGGCGCAGCGGTCAACACGCTAGCTTGCGACACGGGGGTCCCGGGTTCGATCCCCGGTCAGGTCAGGATGGAAAAAGATCTTTTTCATATTGACCTGGGTCTTGGATGTTTATCTATATAAGTATATATTATAAAATATAGTATCGTTGAGTTAGTATCCTGCGACACAAGTTCACAACTTACTGTGGGGCTAGCTCAATTTGTGTGATATGTCCCTATATATTTATATTTATTTATTTATTTATTTATTTGTCACTACTTATTTAAAAAATAAAAAACTAAAAATTATGAATCAAATATGAAATGGTGGCTATATGGTATGGTGCCTAAAAAAAAGCTGGCTGCATTCCCGCATTGGATGGCGATCGCAATCTTTTGTCCCAGGTAAAGCCAGCCTTTCCGTCAGTTGTGGTAGAGCCACGCTACCGGCAAAAATCACTTCAGCTGGTAGCATGAATGGGCCGGCTCGTCCGGGGAAGTACCACACTCTCACAGAAAATCGACGTTTGAGTAGTAGTTTTACAGCTTCTATGCTTCGTTCGGTGAGTGAGAGAGCCGGAGGCCCATCCCCCCTCCCCTCTGGGGAGGGAAAACAAAAGGCCAGCAACGCTCTTGTCATACCCCTGGTGTTACATTAGTCCATGGACAGCGGTGATCACTTACCATCATGTGACCCGCTTGCTCGTTTGCCGTCCTCTGACATAAAAAAAAAAAACCTGCAGCGTCGACAAGCTTAGCCGCCAAAAGTTTCAATATTTTTTTGTACATTTCTTCGTCATTATTTTTCATGGGTGTAAGTGGCCAAACACTGGTGGGAATCTTTCGGAATGACATATGACCCAGCTTAAGATTGACATCTCATATTCGGAGCTACAGGTTCTATGTAAAGTGACGGGATTGCAAAAATATAACTTCCATTTCTTTGTTAAGGAAATAAGCTGCTCGCTGCTGCTAAATAACAAAAGTATTTTTTTTTTTAATGGGGTCATCACTGCACCTCGAGAAATTCATGTAGAACTGTAACCCATTGACGAACAGTAGACGTTTTTAGACGTTATAACAATAAAAATTATTTTTTGTCTGATGATATACGTGTCACTGGTCTCACTATCAAGGATTCCGAAGAAGAGTGGAGAAAAAAAGCTGAAGAGCACCAAAGCAACTCGTTTGAGCATGCAACTGAAAAACGCTGAGATGAGAGACAAAGAGAGAAGGAGAAAGAAGAAAAAAGTGTCCTCCAGCATACATAGTAAAAGTATTCAGGTATTTTGTTTCCAATATAATCCTCCATTGAGATAAAAGCTCCTTGGATGAGATGAATAATATCATAATTATGGGCAGGGATACGTCTTAATATCAATAAAGGCACAAATAAGTCAGGTAGGGGCTCTAATGCGCAAGAGTAAACATCAATCCATCAAAAGCTGATATGTTTGACCGCGGAGCAAAAAATTTGAGATGGGGATTAGTGTGGATAAGCTGATTTTGGGTTTTAAGGAAAAAACAAATAAGTGATGAGTTGATTTCTTTTGATTTTTATGACAGCTTAAATATTTAAGGCATTGTTTAAATATACGACAACGGGTTACATTGCGCAAATAAAGATTGTATACGAATAATTTAAAACTAAACGTTATTTTTTTCGTTTATTGGTTAATTTTTATAAATTTTAATTTTTATTCCCTTCGATTGTGAATCATATATTCTTCAATAAATCATAGTATGTCATTATCCGTAGACACATCACACGTTAACCCTTTTATCGTATTAATTCCTTCAATAGTATCAAAAACATGAAATCTTTTAAATGATCAGAATCTATGATTAAGATTCATAATTCGTCTATTAATAATATTTATGTCAACTTAATTTTGATAAATTATTATTTAGTACCACTGTTGCGGTCACTAGCAACACCGGGGCCGCGGATATACGTCACACAACAAAAAAAAAACTTTATCTAGTAACCGACATAGTAAATACACTATTGTCTTTGATATTGTAATTTTTGAAAATTAAGGTTTTTGTTGTATCCAACAAATAGCGTTCTTTATAGACAGTCCAAACAAAATACCTGCAGTAGGTGGTGAACCAACCACTCTCATTAAGCAAATTAAACAATAGGCGTATCCATACTATGCAATAGTCGTACAGTGTGGAGCAAAAAACGTATATTTGTCTAACAATGAGTCGTTGAAAAGGATGCGCGCGCGCGGTCATAACACTGCTCTATTTACCTTGCCTGGCGGTGTACGGTCAGGTGGACCGACGGTTTTTTATTATTATTTATTTAAGTACCCTTTAAACCGCAGAAAAAAAAATAAACCTCAGAGTTAGCACGAAAACTTAAGTCGCTTGCCGCGGTGCACCGTATTTCCTAAAATAAGTGAAAATAGAATTTTAGTGTCAAACACTTGAAAACAATGTCTTTTATTTTAAAATTTACTTGACGTGGAATACAACACTGCATCAATAGTGTGAATACGGTTTATTGAATTTTGGTTTATTTTGCTCCAAACAGTAATAGGACGGCAAACAAACCCAAAAAAAAATTGAGATTCCCATACAAATTGACCGAGTGACTGAATAGTTTAATATGAAAATGTCTTTTGTTTTTTGTGTTTCCAGCGTTGATTCCATAGGAAAAATTATTTATATCAATTGCCTAAATCACCCTGAGTACAGATTTGTATATTTTTTTTACTTTTAAAGCGATGAAAATTTTGCTATTTATAGTCACAAGTGCATCCAAGGCGTGGCACAGCCAAGACCAAAATAAGAAAACACTAATCCAGTCCTGCCACTCTCTTTTTGTCCGTCCGGCGCGCCCGTCCATCACACGTCAACGACTGGATCCGTCCGTCCGGGGTCCGGCAGACAGTTGGACGCGTAACCCGACTCTGAGAATCTACTTAATCTTTATTGACGCCTGCCTACGACCACAAACATACAGCTGCAGTTGTGTCAAAGCATTTTGTTTCTAATGCCAAAGTGAGAGAGTGCATTAGATGTGTTTTGGAAGTTTGCGGCGTTTTGAAAGACGCGTTCATTAGTAGCGCGTTTTCGTCTTAAGTAGACAACGTCGATTATTTTGATTTTTATTGATGGATTCCTTGCTTTTTTTTCTTGAAGTTGTATTAGACGTTTTGGTGAGATATAAGAAATAAAACCATTTTCATTAAAAAAAGAAACCGCAACATTATCCGCGTAAATTAAAGTCTTTGTTACCTTGCTTTTAAAAATATTTTCTATGGCTCAAAAGAATTTTTGAAATTGGTGAACAATTTTTGAAGATGGACAAAATCGAAATCTACATAGATTTCGATTTTGTCCATTACGAACAAACATACCATGAAATCTTTCCAGTTTATAATATATTAGCTATTTCCAGCGACTTCAATCGCGTAAATGATGCCGTGTGTTTAAATGGCAGCTGCATTGTTTCATTGCCAAACAAAACTCAAAACCGCGCTATGTGCCATAGTGCAAATATATATTAGTTATTCGCGAAATAGATTAAATCATAAAGAACATTAATGTTTTCTTCCGTTGTGTTTTAATCATTAAATAAAGTTTAAATACATAAAACCAATCTTCCGTGATAAGAGCAGTAAGGTGTCCCGGAGGCACACTCGAGCGGAGGCTTCAAGACAAGAACTGCACTCATTTGCATTTGATGTGCAGCGCAGTGTCGCTGCATCCGACACATTCAGCAGTTTTATTAAAAGTCTTGATAAGAGTGTAGAGTTCAAAATATTTGATACTAACAAACCCTGATTATCTATACTAATATTATAAAGAGGCTAAATTTTATAGTTTGTATTGAGTAGGCTCCGAAACTACTTGGCAGATTTTCAAAATCCATCCATCGCATGTAAAATATCTAGCTATTTTACCTGCGGATGGTATAGGCTATAATTTATGCAGATGAAATTGCGGGAATATTGCTAGTCAGTGATAACCATGCAAACATTTAGTCAACTGATTTATTATTCAGTTGTGAGATTTGCACACTTTCTGCACTGCTCTATTCCGTACATAGCGCATAGAACCGATAGACGATGGAACTGAAGGTTCTTGAGTGACGACCACGTACCGGCAAGAGTAGCGTTGGACGCCCACCAACCAGGTGGTTGACGACCTGACCAAGGCCGCAGGAAAGCGCTGGATACCTACGGGCCGCTTCCAAGTCAGGTCGTCTTCGAAATCCTCCCCCAAGGATTTCGATGACGTATGGCCTATGTGTTGCTTAAGAAGATTAACCATGATTAACAACTTTCATAGACAATTAAATAAACATACATACATACTATCACTTGTTTTTCCCTTGCGGGGTAGACAGAGCCCAGGTCTATAAAACCTAAAGGCTACAGTTAGCATGTTGATGGGCTTGTAGATGGAGAACGTAATCAAAATAGCAATGAGTTGCTAGTCGCAACGCCTATTGACATGATTCCTCCGATATTCGCCCATTCCCTCGATCGGCTTTTACGATCTGCGCAGGAAGAGAGCAGCTGGTACATGCTATGTTTTTTTTCTTTTCTCCCAGACCAGTTTTGAAATAAAACCTTACAAAAACATTATCCTCCTCAAATGCAGTTGGGTAAAACTGTACGAGCGGTCAAAACACGCTAAAACACCTCTGCCAAGACGATAGCCATCAAGGCTTTGTTCGCCGCATACTTATGCAGCCGTCAAAGAGGTGCCGTCGGGTGTGCGAGGTTTGCTTGCATACGGAGCAAGTGGAAGCATGCTTTTGTAGCACGACTTCTTGACGATTATTTAGTTATAAGAACAATATTAGCTTATAGTGGTCCAAAAGGTGCCGCCTGGAGTTGGCTTGAATTCGAGGCGAGTGGTAGCATGCTTTAGTATAACGAATTCTTGCATATAATGTATCAGTAAGTACAATATTAGTTGCAGCGGTCAAAGTGATGTCTTCGAGTGTTGGCGTGCACTCAGGCGATTAGTACTTTTTTGATAATATATTAGTAAGTACAATAATAGCTGCAGCCGTCAAAGAGGTGCCGTCGGTTGTGCTAGGTTTGCTTGTACACGAAGCAAATGATTGCATGCGTTTGTGGTATGATTCTTTGCTGATAAACTATAAGTAATTACAATATTAGCTTGCAGTGGACAAAGAGGTGTCGCGGGAGATGCACGCAAAGCGAGTGTTGTATGCTTTTATAGCATGATTTTTTGCCGATGATGTATCATCGAGTACCAAATTAGCTTGGAGCCGTCAAAGAGGTGCCGTTGGTTGTGTCAGGTTCGCTTACATACGGAGCAAGAGGTAGCATGGTTTTGTAGCGCGATTTTTCGCGGATAATAATACAATAAGTACAATAAGTTGATACTAGTATCGTCTTTTGAAATAAAGTAATATAAAATATATAATATTTGCTTACAGCGATCAAAAAGGGCCGCCGAGAGTTTGACTTGTATGCGAAGCTAGTGTTAGCATACTTTTGTAGCACAATTTTTTGCAGATAAAACAAAAAGTCCATACCAGTGTCTTGTTTAATTAGGTAATTATTACCTCATTTCACAAGACATTACTATCGGCATTTGTAATTAGAGAGATATGCCAATATCGTAGCAAGTGGAGATCCATAGTGTCTGCCAATCCCAACCGAAAAACTGCGTGGTATACGTATGTATGAACATTCAATGCAAAAAATGAGATTAAAAATCGAGCTCAAGACTTTCCGTATTGCTAGTAATATATATACGGACAAATCACACAGATTGAGCTAGCCCCAAAGTAAGTTCGAGACTTGTGTTATGGGATACCAACTCAACAATACTATATTTTATAATAGATACTTATATAGATAAACATCCAAGACCCAAGTCAATCTAAAAAAAGATCATTTTCCATCTTGACCTGACCGGGAATCGAACCCGGGACCATCCGTGTCGCAGGCAGGCGTGTTGACCGCTGCGCCACGGAGCTCGTCATGACTTCTTTGCTAGCGTCTACTCGCCTCTCAGCTATCCCCGTGTACAAGCAATGTCGGCCATCAGTCACCGCGCCCGGGGCGCGATCAGATACAGCGTATGATGCGATCGCGATTATACCGTGCGATTTGTGCGATCAAACTCGTTCCTTTACTGCTATGTGGTGATTTCTATCACAACAAAGCATTTCGGTTGCATTTTTGATTACTCTTTGTATCGTCTTGACTAACGATTCATTTAATATTAATTGACATATACATACATACTTATCACGTTTTTATCCATTAAGGAGAAGTCAGAGCCCAGCGCCATTATAACAAAAACTTGAAAGACCAACTTTTACTGTGATGGTGGGCGTGGACTAGGAGTGATGATATTATAAATTGTAACGTTCAATTTGTTTATACATACATACATACTAACTAATCCCGTCTTTATCCATTACAGGTTCGTCAGATCCCATCGCCATAAAATAAAAAGTTTAAGATCAACTTTTAGCGTCATGGTGGGCGTTTAGGTTAAAAAAAATGCAATCATAATAGCGTCGGAATGCTAGCCGCATTGACTGACATTTCCTAAAAAATATCCAATTATTAAATTAACTGAATTGTAACGCTCTGCGCGACCAGAGAAGGGAGAGAGATACGTAGGTACTTATTTGATAAGTATCATCATCATCATCAGATTTTTAGTCTCCACTGCAGGAGCACGACCCTCTCTGCACCACCAGAGCCATATATTAGCCAGAGTAGTAAGAGGATTTGGTTTACATTCTCCACGCTGGCCAGACGGGCTGGACAGGTTTCTTTGATGTTTAAAAGCTTTGTTTAGCTTGTGTTCTCTAAGTCGCCTTTTACGACATTCACAGGAAGACCTGGAGCGGTCCCATTCTTCCCTGCCGGGAACCACACAGCAGCTAATAAGTATGTTTACTTTTAATTACACATATCGAAAATCGATTTCTACAGTACTTTGACCCGGAAACTCGTTCTTTATCATACAAATAAATCACGCATGTACTCATACAATTATTTGCCTCATTACAATCATCGTTTAAGATTAAAAATCGCGAGTCATTCCGTATAAATAATGAATTAATCAAATAGAAAGCATGTGACATGTCCAGCCCAAGGTTGCTCGGAATATCGCTGCCAATGATTGATATGAAGCTACTTTGAACGTAGAATAAAAATAAAAAGAGTTACAGATGCGACTACTTTGAGTTGCACCTGTCCGCAACATGGGCACCCTAAAGCTATGTGGCGAGCAAGTGCATACAAGTCATGCGAAAAGTTTTATACGTACGTTTTATAAATAAATAATATTATAAATTTATCTAATCGTTGATGGAACGAATGTATCTCTGGTATAAACATAATTATTGTAATATCAATAACATTTAATTAACTATACATTCTGGTAGTTTATATTATCATCAGGTCTTTTTTAGACTCCACTGCAGGAGCATGACCCTCTCTGTACTGCTAGAGCAGTAGTATACTAAAATTTTATGTTTTGTTTGATGTCAATGATAGCACGTGACACGTCGCGCGTTTTATATGAACTGATAGGATGCGCCGCAACCAGTGTTGCTGTCATATAATACAAAATATACGACTTCACTTCACGATTCGAGATTCAAGATTACTTACGCCTTTGTAATATTAGTATGTCATTGTATAGTATGGAAGTATGAATTACAAGGCCATTATGAAGTTATTTGTAAACTCAAAATAACCCATTTTCAGTTATTAAAGTAGTAAGAAGTACCCAACTTTCCGTTCCATTCCGAATTTAAGATACCACCTGCCTGAATACGCAATAAAACAGACAGGTTATACTTCTGTGACGCCTTATTTTGCGCCCCGAGTTAGCGACTGCTATCTATCAGATAAACATTTAATTGATCGCACCATTCAATCAATTACGGTGTGATTGCCATTTGAATATTATTTGACACTTTTTTGCAAAGTCAGCGAAAACCTTGAGCTTTGGAATAAACTGATACCACTGGAATTACCTGGAGGTGTGATGTAACCCATTCAAATTATTTTTTTCTAGCGGGACAATTGGAAAATCGGATTTTCGTTTCTTACAAATTGCCAGGCCGGTCAAACATTTTTAGTTGTATAGAAATGTTGTTTATTTCCGAGTTACCAGCATTGGTGCCATAAGAAAAGTTGTTCATTTTGACGGACTGAGAGGGCTTCCCGAGAATCATTATGACTACAGGAGCATGAAGTTCACGCTGGCCAGACAGATGGATATGTTTAAAAGCTTTGCATAGCTTGTGTTCCCTAAGTCGCCTTTTACGACATCAAGACTTGGAGTGGTCCTATCCTACTGTGTCAGGAACCACGCGGCACATAATAAGTATACTGCGTTCATTCCGATTACTGAATTAAAAAGTAAAGTAATTCACATATTAACTAGATGGACTTGTCCGGAAAGAAAATGGACGTAGCCCATATGTGTCGCCTTCCTTAGTCCGTCGCAGCTATCGTCAGATCGATATGTCGCCGTCAGTTGTTTCTTTTATGTGACGTCTGCAAGACATCTTTGTAGGTATCACGGAAATATCATGAAGATATATGTGGTTGGTATTTATTTCAGCATCTATAGCAAATTCTTCATTATTTCCTTTTCGAATTATTTACTAGCAGATTTATTATCTATCATATTAGCATGTCTATAAATATATAGAACTAGCTGTTACCCGCGGCTCCGCCCGCGTGATATATAGCCTATGGCCTTCTCAGTACCCAAACCTATGTGTATGCAAAATTTCATGATGATTGGTTCAGTAGATTCGGCGTGAAAGCGTAACAAACAAACTCACTTTCGCATTTATAATATTAGTTGGGATTTATAATAGTCATGAAAATTAAACCCCGTGCTATCCTTAAAGGGGTGACTCAGCCCATCAATACGTAGAAATTCTCCTGTGGTAGAATAATTTTTCAGTCACAAAGATAGACTTTAATCAACATAGCAAACTGTACTCTAAACATGATATCTTCTTTATATAATCTAAGCATGATATATTCATAAATTTAATGAAATGAACAAAGAATAAGCAATGCTATTCAGTGTGCACATGCTGCCAGTCTTCTGGGCACATTACCACAGGGCAATGACCTGCGGGTCATTTCTTATTTGTACGTAGGTTTTTGTTTATAGGTAAGTTTTGTTTTAGATAGAAATTGTTATTTATTAAAGTTAATTTAGTAATTAATTATATTTGAACTTAATTATAATGTTAATGTACATGTTAGCGACAAATAAAGAAATAAATATTATGAAATGAAATATAAATTCAGCAAAACAGCTCATTGAAAATCCAAAATGGCGGCTAAGATGCAGATGATCGGTATCTACAAAGGTCGTCACATCTGGACGTGGAGTGACGTTTATCTCCAGGGAGTGACGGACCTCCCCTCCTACCTCCCCTCTCTACCTCCCTTCACTAATCTAGCGCCACCGGACTGCTTTGTGAATTTTGTCGGTGACAAATAAGTTTTGTGATGTGTACTGACGAACTTCCATTTTTTTGTTTTTACAACTCACTCATAAACGGTAGAGTAAATGGTAGAGTACTTTTTATGATATGTGACGTCAAACAAGCAAGCGGGCCACTTGATGGTAAGTGATCCCCGCTGGCCGAGGACAAGTGCAACACCAAAGGTGTGACAAAAAACGGTTGTCAGCCTTTTAGGAAAATTAAAAAGTTATAACTAACCATACTTGTGTAAATATAAATGGATAAATTAGAGTGACTAACAACGTGGGCAAGCTTTTCTACTACATTACTTCCCCCACTACTGTCTCAACTCTACCATGCTGTCTACTAATTTTAGGTTACTCTCTCTTCCCATGCATACGCTTAGGAGAGTGAAGTTCGAGTGCGAATCTCCATTCTGTACGTTAGTACGAGAACTATTAATGTCACAGTATTCTAAATGACGACTGATGCCTTTTTAATCAGTTATTTGTTGGTGCTTTTTGTAAGTGTAAGTGGCCAACTACTTGTAAATTTTTAATCAGTACTTACTGTATATTTCGCAATGAGTAGCATACGTTACTATTTTGGTGTTTTGTAGACCTCAGCTATAGAACTTACCTGAAACAATAATAGTGAGAAGGTCAGTAAAGGAGCTAAAGAAACAAGAAGAAGAAAAGTGATTATTTTAGCTCAGCGGAAATAAAAATGCTACTCATCATTACTTTAAATAATACCCATAATATTAAAGCTTAATGTACTTTAAGTAAATTAACTTGTGTGCTTCCGCCAAAAGTTAGTTCATGCAAGGTGGGCAGCGCCCACCGACTACTGTTAGTCCCTTCGTGCCCGCAACTATAGTTTAATGCATGCGACCCATGTCGACGTTGCTGCACCCGTTGAGCCAAGTAAGTAGGTAATTTGATTTTTCATTATAGCAATATTTTTATTAATAATTTTAATATAATGTGGGCTTTTAAAAAAGTTATTGTCTAAAATTAACTCTTTGATAAAAAATCCCTTTCAGGTTTAATGTCACGTAGAACGAACTTTCGGTTACCTATATTATTTCGGTATATGTGTAGGACAAGGGAGAGATATATGACATGAAAAACCGGACATTTACCCAAGTATTATTCACCACATCAATTAAAACTATACTCCAAGAGTTTACATCTAAATATACACTTCAAAACATTAATAATAACGCGTAAGACATATTCGGTTGATATGAAAACACAAGTACAAATTACGAGCCTTCACGTCGGCCGCATTAAATCCATCAGATGCAATATTCCGAGCCTGTGTGCACCGCCCTTAATAAAACTCTTGCGCAGCGTCGGATCTCGCCGGCTTGACGGATAAGGGAGAGAGTTGCGTGGCATCAGAGACATAAAATTGAAGTAAACATGGCGAAATGTTTGATCCTTAGGAGTTCGAAAAAGAAATGATATTTCTATAATGTTTATGCATTTACAACGCTATTGTGATATATTTTTATGAAGTAAATTAAGAAAATTAAATAAGATATGAAAATATCTAGAAAAAAATCGGGTTTGAATGTTGTGTGTCCTATTTTTCATACGACTATGCCTTACCAATTCGGCCACCGCGGTTTATTTCTATACGTCGAATTTCTTTACCATATTCCATTCCTCTTATACGTATAAGGGCATGCGCCACCTTACATAACTACCCCACCTTTACAATGTGGTATTTGATTGAAATCATTTTACAATAAGGTTGAAAATTAAATCATATATAGGAAGCCATAATTATAATCTATTTTATCAAATTATAGCGATTCAACGTGGAAATGCGGCGAGTTTCTTGGGTACATTACCCTGTGATGACAGCGATCTGGGCTCGATTTTTTATTTAGTTTAAATTATGTTTTTTTATTATTCTTAATTTTTTATTCCTAAGTATTAATATTTATTTTTGTTTAGTTATATTTGTAATTATGTGTAAATATCTTTGTCCACATTAAATAAATTTTATCAAATTAAAAAATAAAGAGAAAAAAATCTACGTGGGGGCGAGATTTGAACTTGTCTCTTTGTTTTTAAACGACTACTTTTTACAACGATCTTACATAAAGTTCTAAAGAAAATAAAGGAACATATTTTCCGCTCAGCATATCAACAAACACACAGCCTTACACGCCCACCGACCAGATCAGGAAGTTTTCTCGTCACAACAGCACTGACGGACAGACAGCCGTTCTATATCGCTCCTATATTAATATTACTTCCATTCCTATCATGTGCAGATCGGTTTACATGAGTTTACGCCTGTGGCAGCTCTAGAATACAGTTAAACTTGGAATTACTGTTTCTTATCTTATAGTAGCAAACGGTATTTAGAAATAAAAATAAAATAAATTATAAAGCCTACTTCCCATTATTTTTGGCCAAAACTATCTTTTATAGATATATCTCTTATATAGAATATCTGGTTTTTAAATTTCTACAAATACTTGTGTAATTGTTAAGTGGCCAACACTTTTGTCAGGTTTTCCTAGATGCCTTAAAGCACCTGATACAGCCATCTGTTACTATGAAAGCCGGGACCAACCAACTTAAGGTATGGCTAGCTTAACCTTTTATTACTTTTGTATAAATTATTAGTGCTTAAGAATATCAAGTTACTTCGTACTGGGTCATGGAGCTGAGTGATGATTAACATGTTTACCCCATAGTCACACATTGTTACAAACCCATTCCGTGAATAGTGTCGTCACCACGCGAGCGAGTCAGTCGACAGACATTTTGTCAAATGTCGGATTTCAGATTGAATCAGCGACGACGGGTCAATGTCGCAGTTGTTTCGGCGGAGTTTTCCTCTAGGGGATTATGAATGTGTTTTAGATAGGTAATATTAAGCAAGAATGAGTTGGAGGAATACATGTTTTATGCCACTTGTGTCCAAAAACATAGTAATATTCCCGTGCTTTGACAGCCTACGTGGCACAGAGTTTAATAGGCCAGCCTTCGATACGAGGGGCTCGTTCGATCCTCAACCGGGACATGATAGAAAACGATCTTTTTCAGATTTGGCGCGTTCTTGGATGTTTATCTAGATCAGTATATTTTATAACAATAAACATAGTATCGTTGAGTTAGTATCCTACGACACAAGTTCACAGCTTACTGTGAGGCTAGACACCTGAGCGATTTGTCCCTATAAATTTATATTTGTTCCAAGGGGTAACCCCGTAAACGGTCGTTTTATGCTAAGCGTTAAAATATGCTCGGTTTAACATATTAAGTTCAAAGTTACACATTATTACAAATCCATTCCGGTAAATGCCGTCACCACGTGAGCGAGTCAGACATTTTGTCAAATGTCGGATTTCAGATTGAATCAGTGACGGGTCAATGTCGCAGTCGTTTCGGCTGATTTTGCTTCTCGAGGATTGTTTTAGTTTGGCGGTAATAGCCTTTGGATCTATGTTAATCACCATACATCTGATGTTTGTTTAAAACTCTGAAAGAAACTGTAATACAAAGCGTCGTTAATAATTAAGGACGAAAACCGCTTAAGTTGTCAGCAACAGCCAGCTCAGTCGTTGACACTCATCATTTTAGTTGTAATTATGTTTAAATATTTATAAATATTTTGATAAGCCTATTTCTATGCCCTACTGCTGGGCAAAGGCTTCCCCTCTTTACTTCCATATTTCTAGTATAAATATATAAATATAAAAAAAAATGGTTGAGTCTTCTAATCTTGAATACTACGCGAGTAACGCGCGAGGTACGTCGCATTTTTGGACAGTTACATATTAAAATAACTAAAGATGGCCTCCAGAGATTTTATATTCTTATGTTTTATAAAGTCTTCAAAATAAATGAGGTAGCTGGCACTCATTTTTCATGTATCACATTTCCCCAAAAAGTCAACCTTAAAACATCCATATAGTACAGTTATTAATTAGTTACACATTCCATTACTTCTTGCTCTGGCAAAAACAGCTGTGATTTATTTCACCTGCAAGAATCCGACCCAGTTACAACTCACAACTCGTTTGTAACCTTGTTGTTCTTCAAGGCTGATGCGTTCGTGCATCATACGTAAACAAGTAAATTTCTATGTTGGCTGTCAGTGTAAAGCTAAAGAATATGTCATGACTCTAGGCAGCTTGAAAAATCTGACATCAGTGTTGGCCACTTACACACACGGAAAACAAAAAAAATCACTTTATACACTGATTACTGTATAAAATGATTTTCGACTTTAATTAATGACGGCTTAAGCAATCTTAAAAAGCATGGATGAGCTCAAGATATTTTTATTTTACGCCACTTGCGATCATCCATCCAAGCGGGGACTGCGCGCGGGGCTGCTTAACATGCGTAAATTCTAAAAATGCTCACGCCTACTAGGCCATCGGCTCGGCATGATTAATTAATTGAAAACTCAACTATATGTATATTAGAAGCAAAAGATTTTTGTAGTAGATAACTGACCAAAATCTATAAATATTCTATAAAACACGACTTCTTTGTAAAAATAAGTTTTATAGCCTACCTATATCAGGGAGGGTGTAAGAATTCTAAAGATACCATTATACGTCCAAATCGGTTAAGGCATTAAGACGTTATAGTGAAACAAATAAACTCGCAAACATAGGTACTGAAATGCATACATGAACTTGAAATACAATACACACCTTTTTCGTCGTATAAAAATAAAATGACCCTCTGAATATCACACACATGAAACCTACCACAACAAACAATATTTTTCTCACAAATCGATCAATGAAAGCAGGTTTTCATTCAATCGACATTGGCCGCTCTCTTCACTACAAGTCAATCAGTCAATCAAAATGACAACTGGCCGGCGCGACTGGCGCCACGGTATGTTTAAAAGTAATAAAAATAATGAAATGGACATTGTTGTAATTGGCCTATAGGCTGTACTTCCGCAACATGTTGACAATTTGTGATACACCACAGATATGTTTATGATGCTTTTTTCAATTTTTATGAAATTATTTTCAGGTTTATATTGAGTGTGGTTAAAGCAAAAGCATTTTTTTTTATGTCTTTGGATAGCAAATATTTTTAACCAAAGACAAAAAAATATTGAATTTAATGTTGAAGACGATAAAAGATATGTTTTATCCGACTTCAGAAGAGGAAAAAAATGTTAATACATTATTGAAAACCGGCTTTACTCACGTTTCATTTTTTGTCGGATTCGCCGACTAGTGTTGCCAGGTTGTTATATGAATTTATCTCGAATAAATTTAATATTGCTTTTGTTGTCAATATAGTTGTATAATCTGGACAAACGTTGTTTGTGTCGGATTGTCATGTCCCGATATCTTTCATGAATTATCATTGCTTAGTGACTGCCAATCAATACTGGGGTCCTAAGATTAAAATCGATAAAGTTAATAAGTATCTACTGGAAATCTATGATCTAATCAATATATTGATAACTCAATTAAATTTAGAAAAATATGGTTATGATATTTAATAATCTGATTACATTAAGGAAAATGCCGCTTTGTCTGGTAATCTTAGAAGAAACTTTGAACATAAGTGGAAAATACTCCGCTAACAAAAAAACATTTCATAAATATATTTTTCCTTATGATGATGATTTATTTGCACTCACTTATTGCCCATAATAAAAAGCTATAGTAGCTCGAAAAATAAAAAAAAACTTACAAAAATTGCGAATAAAATATCAGAAAAAAACAAAATTTTAACCGTAATTCAGACCATTTGTACTTATATTCTTCGATTTTTTTTTCTTATCGGTTCGTAAATGACGACGCGACGGTACCAAGCAACATACACAAAATCCGGCGAATTAAGAACTTTTTTAAAACCATTTAAAAAGAAGTTTAAAAACAAACAATTTCAAAACAGACTGGCACAACTGGCTTCGTATTGATTGGGTCCAATCACCAACCGAAGCAAGCGTTGATAACATCAATCAGCTGTCAATCAGGAGTGATTGAATCGGGCGAGGTCATCGCCACCTCAGCCACTGGCCCAGTTACCTCGCAACTAATGGAAATTGTCGTGAGGTAGGTCTGCCATTGCTTCATTCTCCTTTTCAAACAACTTTTTTTTATAATTGGTCCAAAAATAAGACTCTACGAGGCAACAAAACTAAAAAACCGGCGAAGTGGTAACTCCTATTTTGAAGTCAATAGAAAAAAAATCAAAAACAAACTATTTCAAAACACACTGTGACAAACAGTGACTACGTATTGATTGGATCTATCACCAGCCGTAGCAAGCGTTAATGGCATCAATCAGCTGTCAATCGAGGGTGATTGAATCGGGCGAGGTCATCGTCGCCCGAGGCACTGGCCCAGTTACCTCGCCTCTATTGAAAATTGTCGTGAGGTAGGTCTGCTACACTTATTCAATCTTACTCATAGATTACCTGTGTGACTTAGTCGGAGCGACTATGCCACACAGGGGTACTATTTATGAACGTGTGACACGTGTCTTCAAACGATTTTTGTATGGAAAAAACTGCTCGTTTGCAAACGGCGAAAGTTCAAATTGTACTACAGGTCTAGTAACTTGTACTAATGTTTTTAAAGAAAGGCAAGGTCCCGGGTTAAGTCGAGATGAAAAACAACCTTTTTTTTTTTTTTCAATTGGCCTTAGTCGTGTATTCTATTTAAGTGCCAAAAAATTGTTCTGGCATCAAGGTCCAACTTGAAGTAATCCCTCAGCACAAGTTTACTGCTTTGTTTGGGGCTAGCTTTATCGTGAGATTTGTCTCTATTGTTATTTTCGTGTACCTTCTAATCGCGTCGTTATCCCTTGCAGTGTAGTCAGAACTTTTTCTAATCTTTAGACTTTGCCACAAAAATTCGATTACTAGACAAAAAAAAGTAAAATTTGAAATGGTTTGACCTTGAAAAGTCGAGAGTAAATTTCAACGCTCCGCGTAATTAGGCATGCAATATGAAGATGTCCAGCAGAGGACTTCTTGCGGCTGAAATGATGATGATGATAATGAAGATGGATAATTAAACCAGAGTAGGTACTTAATATTGGTACGAAAATATTCTTCGATACTATATCATATTATTATAACAGTCCTTACAAGTCCATATCTTATTCTCACACGTCACAACCGATTATAACGTATACCCCACGCGTGGGCGTGGGCATAGAGTCGCTGAAAGCTTTCACCAATAAACCGATCCAGGCAAATTTGCGGGGAATCGAAGCTAACATACCGCTGTGTTATTTTATTGAGGCCACACACTGCGCTGTAAAGACGACTTAAATTGTAGATAAAGGATCTTGCTATAAAATAAAAGCTACGGATACACATGCTAGTTTTAAGCATGCTTAAAACTAGCATGTAATTCCGTTTTTTTTAATGGACTACGTAGCTAGCTCCAAATGAGCTTTCGCTACTTCACCGGACTTTTTGAGGTGAGGGCAGAGTGCCCTCAACCTGTAAGGCAATCTTCACCGAAGGGTTCCCAGGAGGGACGAACCTCGGCTTTGGGCGTTGCCTGGGTGCGCAAGGCTTGGAGAGACAGCAAACTCTCATATGCCTGATGGGCCGCGATTTGCATGCATGACCTGCGGGCCTATTTGCTAACTTTTGACAGCTACGGTGTACATCATTTTCATGGTAACTTCAATATTCATTACAGCTTCGGTATGAATGACTATTTTTATTTATGATATGCAAACCGTAATGGATGCTAAAGTGACAATCAAATCGTTGTACACCGAGTTAGCAAATCAGCCTGCTGAAGGGCCGAACTGAATCCGTAGTTTAATGTGATTCCGTAGCTTTTCTTTTATATACCTATATATCATATATAAGGTTAATCATACGAAAGTCATTATGGATATTGAAGTGACCATCATAAATAACGTTGTACACCGTAGTTGTCAAAAGTTAGCAAATAAGCATGCTTGTTTGCAGTATACTCAATGAATTTCTTTTCTCCCTTCCTCTCCCTCCTCAGGTAGCATATTACAATCTACCGCGATCGATTTTTGAGCATGGTAGCCTGCTTATATTTATCCAAAGCTGTTTACACGTGCTACTCAGTAGCACATGCTCATAACTGGCACGGAAGCATGCTACTCATTAAAACTTGGATGAATTTCATAATCATCAGGTCTTTTGAAGACTAAAGACAAGAGTACGACCCTCTCCGCATCACCAAAACCATACATTAGCCAGAGCAGTCAGAGGGTGTAGGCCGAGTCCTCTGGATGATTCTATCATGTGAAATCCAATGTTATTTTATGACCATTTTTCTGAAATATAATTAATTTTCTGAAATATAATTAAGTAGCTGTTACCCGCGGCTTCACCCGCGTGATATTTATATATATATTCTCTCATTGCAACGCCCGACAGGGCCCTTAATTGCTACTCTGTACATATTGTGTAAGATAAGACCTGTATATTTACATTAAGGAAGCAATAAACGATTGAATTGAATTGAATTAAATTATAGCCTATGTCCTTCTCAGTACCCTAACCTATGTGTATGCAAAATTTCATGATGATCGATTCAGTAGATAGGGCGTGAAAGCGTAACAAACAAACAAATAAACAAACTCACTTTCGCATTTATAATATTAGTTAGGATATATTCAATAAACTTTTTCGTTTCGCGACGCCGGAGACTAACGTATACAAAACTTTACTTACAAAACTATGTTTCAGAAAATTGTTTAATAAAATAAGCATGTGTATCCCTACCTTAATAGATTCTTAAGTAAATAATAAAATTTGCATTATAGATAAAGCCCGCTGATCAAGTGGTTTGATAACCAAACTAAGGCCACAGGAAAACGCTGGAAGTCGACGCACCACATCGATATCAAGACGGACACACGGCTACGTAGCTTTCGGCCCTTAAGGCAAAAGAAGCTGCTCTTCAAAGGCTTTTGCCGTATTTCTCATATTGGCTCTGGATGCATGCAAGGCTATGCATGCATGAAATTGTTGCCCATCAAGCAGTTGAGAGTTTGCTGTCTCTCCCAGCCATGCGCACACAGGCAACACACAAAACCGAGTTCTATGCCTCCTGGGAGACTTTAAGTGATGTTGCCTATACTGGTTAGGGGCACGCACAGTTTGATAAATCGTAATACAGCGTGAATTACTATTACATGCTGTCGTAATAGCGGGCGCTGAGCTCAGATGCAATGGAGAATAGGAGGAGTTGTTGGTAGTAGATGATAAACGAGGCTCTAGATAAGCTCTTACAACTGGGATATATATGTAGATTCAAACAAAAGGACGCATGCAACTAATATTGATTCAACCCCAAACAACCATTATCTCTTAGATTTTTAAGGAATTCATTTGTATAATTTTGACTGATGATGTATTAATTTTTGCGTTAGCGGCAAGTGTCGCGTATTTTGTACGTTCCACGCGACAGGTATCATCATCATTATTATAGCCGTAAGAAGTCATAGGCCATCGCCAAGGATTTTTATCATTGGGGGGTATGATAAACATACTTGTTGGTGAGCGCAGTCTGTTTGACTGTTCGGACTCTGTTGTCCATCAAATTCGTTTTTTAAGCAAAGGAAGTGTAGGAGCTTGTTGGACGGGGTACGAGTTTTAGGGTGCTACTTGCTCTAATGTTTTAGGAATGAGGATGAAGCAGCTTGGGAGGCAGAGCCCGCATAACTGGTGCCATAACTACTGTCGCAACCCCTGGACAGGTAGTTAAGGATGACACCCGACATTTACTGCTGCCACCAAACTAGAACGATTACTCGGAGTGGAAAACTGCCACCAGTAATTTGTCATGTTATGCATCTGCTGATGATAAAAGATACATTATTGATAAGAGTTAGGTTATCTATGTCGTGCGAAACTGACTTTCGCATCCGAGAATCGAACTTGCACCCACCTACACTTGTTTACAACTCCTCTAGAGCGATATATTCCGAATCAAATTGTCGACCGATCATCGTGTTTGACGCCTACGCCATGCCAATTTCCCAATTCACCATTTCAATCGAAGATCGATCTTAACACTTCACGATAAGGTTCTCAGCGTGTGAAAATGCAAAGTGGTGTCAATGCTGAATAATTTGCGACCTTTTAATACCTTATGTGGTCCTGGTACACGGAGCTGGACAGAGTTGTAAATTCAACTAAATTATGGACTGTCATTAGTACTTTTCATGTGTGTCTGTCTGTCTATAATTGCATTTGTATGTAGTTTCATCGACTTCACGTTGGGTCTTCAATTTTAAATAAATATAGCGTAAAATGGTTATAAGAACTGGGACTTTATAGACTAGCTGCCGTTGGTGGTGATATCTGTTTAGCATTTTGTTTCTACGGTCGCAGAGTAAATACTTCTTCACAATGATATTCATTGTGGATGATTGTTATGAATAACAAAATAATAAACGATCTGCATTGGAAGTCTAAATTATCTTCCATATTTCATACACTATATTCGTAGCGTGTAAAACAACCTTTGATTTAGCCCGTCAATGTGAACATCTATTCCTATACATCCAATGCTGGGAAATTGGAGTAATCGATACTTTGACAGCAATAAACTACAGGTCCGGATTGACACATTGTTCGAAAAATTTAAAGTTTTTAGTTGCTTGCATTAGTCTCAAAGACAAAGTTCATATCGACGGACTGTGTCATCTCTTCAAGGCTTTATCAATTTAGTGTTCAAATAAAAATTATAAAACATATAAAAAACTTATGTTTATATAACCGAATTTTTTAATTACTACGCGAGTACCACATACATACAGACATGAACTCTGAAACGTAGAACTTATTTTATGAGCAGTCTAGAGTCTAAAGCATC
Organism: Rhodophaea formosa; assembly: GCA_963082605.1. NCBI lineage: Eukaryota > Metazoa > Arthropoda > Insecta > Lepidoptera > Pyralidae > Rhodophaea > Rhodophaea formosa. Next base: position 22,887,428 of record OY720209.1, read on the forward strand.
TTTCACTTGAACCATAGATGTCGCCATAATAGCAACAACTTGACCGACGAACATTAACTGTAATTAATACTACTATCATCTGATATATACATATATAAGATCCTCTCTCCTTATTAAATCCTGCGAGATGATATTCTGGTTCGCACGCAACGGACAGACGGACAGGCGATCATACGTCGCACGTCAGGACGTCAGCCGCGTTTCCTTGAGAGCAGGGCTGGCACGACGGCTATATGCTTAACAAATATTCGAATAGTATAAGAATAAATCCATGCTCTTCTACGCTACTTTAGGAGGAAAAAAAAAACGTAGAATGCAACTACTAAGAGCTTCTCTTCCTTCGCAGAATTCAAAAGCTGGGTTAGAAAATGGGCAAGCAATCATTTGTCACCTTTGCGTCTTATGGCTTCAGGCTCTGTCTATTTTGTTACGGAAAAACACGTTAAAATATGTGTTTATGTCATCAATACTGACTGAGTGGGCATGGTCTGATTCCCAAAACTTGGAATCGAAATACGAAATGCCTCACCTTACCAAGCAATTACTTACAACTTGGTAGTTGTAAGTAAGTCCTTCAAATTAATTTCTAATTTAATGCTTGGTATTTCTATCCGAGATAAGATAAGAAATACTCAGATCAAAAAGCGATCTAGACTTATAGACATAACCCAGAAAGTAGCGCTAAGAAAGCGATAATGGGTGGGCCATATATATGTTGCACCACAGGTGAATGCTGGAGAAAAGATGTACTAGAACGAAGACCCAGAACTGGTCGCCAAAATGTGGATAAACCACTCACTAAATGGACCGATGATCTGGTCAAATTGCTGGAAGAAGTATGAGAAAAGCACAAGTCTGAGGAAAATGGCGTGTAAGGGCCTACTCTCAGCATTGGGTGAAAATGGGCTGAAGAAGATGAAGTTTCGAATATTCGGCCTACTCTTTATTCGAATATAGTGTTTTGCCAGCCCTACTTGCGAGTTGCGCACTAATAGAATGTGTCGGATGTATGAAGCGCGAAATTGATATATTTCTTATCACGGATTAGTTAAAATCAGAGAATTACCTCTCTGTTTATTACGGGGGAGTCTAGTTGAGCTGTCGACGTCGCAAGTTTTATTTCAACGAATCTTCAATGATCTTAAGCTCCATAGACTTCAAGGCGATTAGTTGTTCGTAAAAAGTGACCCTATTAAAAAAATACAATAAAAATTAGATAAAAATAGACATAAAATTTCTGATCATCAAACCTACTAACAAAACTTCAGGAGACATGAATGAGATATGTAATCTGCATAGAAAAAGACCAAACAGATATATGAAAGCATTTTTACCCAAGATAAAAAGGATATATCATTAATATTAAACTTCAGATTGAACTTTAGTTGAAGCATCATTAAAGAACGTTACAGTGCCCAATCAAATTTTGTAACCCAGCTTACACATTTCATGTACGGTGGGGCACGTAAAAACCAATAGGTAATACTTGTATAATAGTACCGATAGTATAGGAATAGTATGCTTTTATATGTGACCCACTGTTACATCATCAATGTGACCTTTCTTTCCTCTCAACTTTATCTTATGTCCATTTTTGCTAACGCTAAGTAAACCTTCAAACCTTCAAAAAACATAATGAAATAAAAAATCGTTTCAATTTCGTTTTACAAGTCCCGATCTAATGTAAGCTGCTAAAAAAGAAAATCATAGTGATTTTAAAAAACCTCCCCATAGGTACGAAGTACAAGTAAAGAAATACATATATCGTTAAAAATACCCGCGTCGTTGGCTTCTACGTGATTCTTATTCAAGTTGGTTTATACAAGAATCCAGATTTAAGTACAAACAATTAAAATGGAAACATACGAGAAGTAAAAAAGGCTAACTAAACACCCTTTAATCGACCCGATAACTAGCTGCCGACCTTAACTTCACAACCCAGCCAGCGAAAACAAACACTTTTTACACAAACACCTGACGCTATCAAGAATTCCACACTATCTAACATATAATTTTCCCACAACACATCAAGGGTGGGCTTCAGTAACAGAACATATCATTAATTATAATTAAACAAACCGTATTACCAGTCGCACCATCCATCAACCGTCACTACGCGATGGCTAATTGCAAACACCTCGCAAAGCGCATTAAAAATGATGCACCATATTTTAATTTATAATAATATCGCGAAATTGCAAATAAAATACGAAAACACACCTTTTGTAACACATGCGAATATCAACTCTATATAAATAAGATAGAGTAATAAATTGTTTAGACACGGCACGGTAGTTGCGCTGTTGCGTCGCGGAGAATTCATATCTCGCCCGAGCGCATTAAGTCTCCAGTCACTCTCAATCACTCAGACTGTCCACCCGTCAGTCATAAGCAAGACGAACGGGGGAATGCCAGTGGCCTCCTTTGAGGGGGCACTACCCCCCGGCGGCCCCTGAAGGTGAAAAGGGGGTTGGTCAGCTCTTGAAGACAATTTACTGAACAAGTCGAGCCGGCCGTCCGACTGGGATTCGTGCGCTGATGAAATTTATTTGAAGGAACTTGTGCAGTATGCTTGTGTTATGGGATTTCCATGGCAACTGTCGGATGTTATGTTTCATTGAATTTATTTCAAATAGAGTAAAGAGCGCAAATTTATAGACGCGTATTATTTTCATTGTGACTGGATCGTTCAAGAAGTCTATTGACATGACAACCAATCTTTTCTGATAAATATCGAAATTGCTTGACCGTACTCAAGAGTAATGCACACCTTACGCTTTGAGTTTTAAGGCGTGCAATTTAATTAATATAGAGACACTTCTGAAAATGGTTTAACGGTCGATTTTCTGGTTCATTCTTACTAGTAGACCTGCAGCGCAGGTCCAGCAGGACCTATTTCAGGAGCTAGTCTCTTCACAAAGCCTACAATGTTACTCAGAGCTACTCGTATGTAATGTAATATGTTAAATGTAATAGTGTTAAGAAATTAGTTACCTAGTATCTAAGCCATTTGTGAAGAGAAAAAATAAACGTTTTGTATTATTAATATTAATACAGTACTGCAACCGATAAAATCGCATTTGTATTATTTACGTAGGTGGTTGACGGATTACCTTATCCTTAGTAAGACGCAGTTGACGAGCTCCGTAGCGCAGCGGTTACCACGCCAGCCTGCGACACGGGGGTCCCGGGTTCGATCCCCGGTCAGGTCATGATGGAAAACGATCTTTTTCAGATTGACATGGGCCTTGGATGTTTATTTATATATGTATTTGTTATAAAATATAGTATCGTTGAGTTAGTATCCCATAACACAAGTCTTTCTTAAGAACTTACTTTGGGGCTAGCTCAATCTGTGTGATTTGTCCGTATATATATTATATATATTATTTGTGTATAGGTGTAATTCCATAAACATAACTTCAAAGCTTGACTTCCCTTAACTTTAGACAGTCTTGGGATCATACACCTACACTAAATAAAACAAAACTAAAACTGAATTAGCTGGTGTATCTTTCGATCAGACCTTACCTTATACTGTGACGAATGTGTCTACCAATTGACTTCTATTTCCAACTACATATCGCTAAACTTGGCATTTGGATGTCATATCTCTAGGCTCTGTACATCCTGTAATGGATAAAGACTTGCAACATAAAATTTACCCAAAACTTTTCTTAATATATTAATAATGTATTGTTACTTTGATATTTATAAAAAAAAAAATAATTCAGACATGAACCAAGTAATAAGAAATGCATCAACTTTTTACCAGCATGGAAATTTTTTCAATTACATAATTAACAAGTATTTATGGCAAAGTAAAGAAATTGTACAATATCAACTACTCTATAACATTATTAGATATTTTTTTTATTGAATTAATGTGTAAAGGCAACATGTTATGGGGATAGTAAAGCACCACCCAACTTTTCACTTTGATGCAATATGTAGGTATGTCTTTGTCAGGTCGAACTAAAAATTAAACAAAACATTTTCAAAAACGCAACAAAGCGTCCGATCTCGAACGGTGCCGGTGAGTTAACATCATTATCGGCGACGGACCCGGACCGGCTGGAAGGGGGGCGTGGAAGGGGGGCCTCCGTGGGGCGGAGGGGGCGACACACGTCGCTCAGATGTCGCGCACAGACGGACGTCTTTGTCGGGCGCTTTATTTACTCTCTCTCGCATGCTAGAGGTGACAGCATTGAAAATATTTTTTGTGCCCAAGTAATTAGATGTTGGACTACGTTTCTAGCCAACTTATTCGCATTGAGATGGGAGCCAGAATAAATTCTCGCTCAAATGGGACTTTGTGTACTTAATTACTTTTTTGTATAGTAAATGTAGTAAGGGCCTTTTCTCACGGATACTCTATAATATCAGCGGCACTGCGATACAAGTACTTATTTCAACTTTTAACTGTGACGTAGGCATTTTGTACCTATTTTAACGCCACTTATTTGAGCCCTTTGAGTGTGTACGGAATACATCATATGCCGTCTTCTGATTCGGGTCCATTAATCCTTTTTCCCGCTGTTGCTGTTGAGTTACAGAGTCAACCAAGCTCGTCATCGAAGTGAACAACAGCACAAGTAAGCAGCAGACCTTACCCGTGTTTTTCCGGGGACTCACTACACTTGCAGATGCAACGCTTGATTATCCTAACATATACATGTATACAAATATACTTGTAACCAAATTATTTGCCTGGTTTACTAAAAACCTATATAATAACATTCTTCAGCGCTTTGGTGAGCATTATCTCATATAACATGTGCCTTTATAGACTTAACCAAAATATTAATAAAGATTTTCTTCTAAATCTTTCAAAAATTAACTTACGAGGAACTCTAGCAGCCGTCAATATTAATCTTAGAAAGTTAACTTAAGAATAATAATTTATTTTTCCTGTGTTACGTATTGCTGCCATAAAATAACGTTTATGCATGTAATAAAATAAATCGTAAATTATAATAAATATATTTAACTCCACGACCTTGCATTTTATGAATAAACAATAAATGCCACTTCTTGTATCTATTGAGCTCTAAGCGTTGATTCAATCAAAATTGACATCTCAAAGTCGATGTGGGTTGGACACTGCCGATCATCGATTTTTTGCCTCCCTTTATTTGTATAAATAATAGTTTTTTTAGTACCAGCAGAATATTAATTTACAGCTGTGATTTTATTACATTATCAATAGGCAATTGATCATGTTGTTAACAGTGAAAACTGGGTGATAAATTTACTTCTTACGGACTATGTTATTAATGAGGTTTTTCTCCGTAGTGGTCGATTCTGAAAAGCTTGTATAGTCTGTAGCTTTTGAACATTACCCTAGTAGCATTTATTGTTGGCATTTGCTTGGGCCACATACCTCTGGTTAGTTGGCAAATGCATACAATTGGCGCGCAGTTTTCGGGTTGGGCCCAAAACTAATGGCCAACGTGGATTTGAATACGATGGCCCAACTTGTAATAGGGCCAACGTACCTACCATCGTTGGCATTTCGTCGGGCCAGTTGCAATAAGTTGATTGGACACTGAAGGGCCATTGGCTGCTGAAAAAATATTTTAACAGTTACCCTACCATCTCCAGGATGAGACTGGTGTACCTCAAGTACCAATCACCCTTTGAAGTGCAGTGCACCCCTGACTAGCGTACTCCCACGCTGAAACAGTACACTGTCACTTGGGTTAAAACTTCGGCTCGAAGTATATAGCCAAAAGTAAAAAAATGTTAATAGCGCGTTCTAAAATACGCCTTACGCCATCTATTGACTGAATAAATAATTATACATTATTATACAAAAAAACCGGCCAAATGCGTGTCGGGCCACGCGCAGTGTAGGGTTCCGTAGTTGCGAATGACAACTTTGAGTTCACACTATTCACACTCGCATCTTACAGTTTAACGACCAAATACATCTAACAATGAAAATAGTATGAAATTTTACAGTTTATAAGTTGGTTGCCTATAACTTTTTAGTTTGTACTTACTACTCAGCTCTGATAGTTTTCCTTTCAACTTCAGTATATATGCTACTGCTGTAATTTTTTTCACGTATCTATATATAACCGTTTAGCAGATAGAGGGGGGGGGACACGTACCTCTAACAAAAATTTGCACTTTAAAACCAAATATTTCGGAAATGGATCCCTAAATCGAAAAATGGTGTTCTCAACCTCACAATATTTTTCAAAGACCTTTTTAACGATACCCCACAAGATGGGTAAGTAGAGAAAAAAAAATGACTCCCCCACTTTACTTGTATGGGAGCTACCCAAAAAAAAATTTTTTTCAAGATTTTTTTCTACGACTTTTTTGCCATGATTAATATACATACTTATACCAAATTACAGCTTTCTAGTACTTATGGTCTCTGAGTAAAACCGCGGACGGACAGACAGACAGACAGACAGACAGACAGACATGGCGAAACTATAAGGGTTCCTAGTTTACTACGGAACCCTAAAAACTCCTTTTAAACCAGTTTTGCCGGGTAGTTTCTGCCAAAGAAGAGTAGGGCCACTACAAGTTTTTCCGTGGATATAATAAAAGGCAACTAAGGAAACACAAGCTTATAAATATAAATATCAAAGAGACCTCTCCAACCCATCTGGCCAGCGTGGAGAGTAAAGGCCAAATCCTCTGACTGCTCTGGCTAAAATGGTATTACAAAGAGAATTGTGCTCTAGCAGTGGAGATTTTAAAAGACCTGATGTTGATGATGATAATGATGATGATGATGAAACTAGCTTTCGTTGGACAGACTCAAGATGATATTTAATGTAGGTAGGCAAAAGGTAATACAAAGTACATTACTCACTCGCAGTTTTTTTTTATTCAGTGTACTATACAAACCTGCGCAATATTACGTTAGTATTATTTTAATTGTCTTTCGAAGGTCTTTCCCTACAAAAATCACCCAATGGTAGGAATAGCACTAACAGGCCCGATAAAGGATTCAATTAGTTGGCCCGATGTTTTATAACCATAACTTAAATCCCTACAATAAAAACCCAACGGTAGGAGTAGCACTAACAGGCCCAAAAAAAGATTTTATTAGTTGGCCCGATGTTGTTATATAACTTAAAACCCTACAAAAATCACCCAACAGTAGCAATAGTAGTAGTAGGCCCGTTGTTGGCTACCCGTTGGGTAAGTAGTGCATGTTTATGACAGTGGGCCTATTTTAAGTTGAGGTTGGCGGAGTAACTAACCATCTGCCAATACGTTCCCAACTGTTGGCATATGGAAGCCAACGGAAAATGCTACTAGGGTAATTATTTAAATAGATATGGAATGCTTAATAAGATTACTTTTAATGTGATTTAATTTAAGTGTGAAAAAGGCTCATTACAAAGGCCTTTTTTCTAAATAAACGTTTTTATTTTTTTATTACGTGAGCTAACAAGGAGTGTTGTGGTGTGGCCTCTAACCACATAGTAAAAGTGAACCTTAATATGTGGCATCTGTATAATGTTTTATAAGTTGAGGAATTAGGTATATAACCCATATATATTTTTCTCATAAACAAAATTAATTTGTTCGTAATAGCATAAGCTTATCTATCTTTATCAATCAATGCGAAGGTCAAGGCCCTGCCCGTATGAAATCGCCCTTTTAGAAATTGTAGACAACAATGACTGACTGACAATGGAAATCACTAGAACAACACACACTTCCAATAGTTAAATAAAATCACAAAGCATATCTTCAAAGCAGATCTGCATCAGTACACTCAATCACACAGGAATGAACCCACTCCTGTCTAATTGACGGGCTACTCCATCAAAACTGTTAGAACTCGCATACGAAACCAAGCCTTATTGCAATAAAAAAGAAAAACTCGAGGAAATCTTGCGAGGATTCTAACAAACACGTAAAACTAGCAGTCACGCAAAAATCAACTTTAAGTAAAATAACATAAGCTCTGATGACACGCATTTAAAAATTTGCTTCAAGATGAATTCTAACCTGCCAGTATTTTCTTAGAGTTTGATTTTAAACTTTATCATTAAAAACTAAAGTCGTATTTTCCACGTTTGAAAGTCGAAGCGTGTCAGGATTTTGACGTGTTAGTAGTACAGGATATTAGTCTCTATATCAATACAAATAAGGATTTCTGACGTATGTTTTGAAATACGAGGTACTTGTCATCGCGAAACGTCATGTGTCACACTCAGACTGTCAAGACGTTGCGTCTACTGCACGCTGATGGAAATCGTCGAGTGAGTTTTTTTTTTATATTGCAGTCGAGGTGGCGATTTAATTATGAATTTGTTTGCAAAATAGCATTGGATAATTCCACTACATTGGGACGGTGTTTTTTTTAATTTTCTAGAATAATCAGCAAGTTTTATTTATTTTCTGAGCCTTAACCCTATTATCTTTAGAATAATCACGTTTTATCCTGCACGGGGTAGACAGTACTGACTATGTTTAAATTGTTATTTTTAGTAATCAATCAATTAGTGACTCTTTGTAAAATTTTACTAAGTTCTTGTAAATAACACGTTCCGTAAAGACAAGTGAAAGGATATAAAAGTGTAATGTACTGCAGTGCTGTCTCTACACGATTGTACTTAATTTTATTTATAAACCGACATTAACACTTTTTAGCAGATAGAGGGGGGGACACTTATATTTAACAAAAATTTGCATCTAAAATTTCATAAACGGATCTCTAAATCGAAAAATGGTGTTCTTAATCTTACAATATTTTTTAAAGACCTATTTAACAATACCCAAAATGACGGGTTTGTATAGAAAAAATAATATTACTCCCTCTTTACTTGTATGGGAGCTACCTTAAAAAAAAAATGTTTTCAAGATATTTTTCACCACTTTTTTGGCATGATTAATATACACACCCATACCAAATTACAGCTTTCTAGTACTTATAGTCTCTGAGTAAAACCGCGGACGGACAGACAGACAGACAGACATGGCGAAACTATAATGGTTCCTAGTTTACTACGGAACCCTAAAAACGATTTTAATGTGCACATTGAAAGTAGCATCCGAACCGATATAAGAAAGAAACTGCGCTCACCAACCCGTCTGCCAAACGGAGTAAGTATGGAAAACCCCCATGACGATAAAATGCCTTGAAGAAGGTCATGTCTAGCAGTATACTTCATGCGGCTGAGACCTTGACGACAACAGTATAAACGATAAAGATTGCCTTCAAAACGTCGCTTTACAAATAATGTTGGATTTTCAAACGTACTCATATAAATACATGTTTAGAATTTACGAGTAATAAATCATTATGTTATCATTATTTCAATCGAGATGGTAGTTGGTCGTTAGTCGTTACCTGCGACTTGGAAACCGTTACTTCCAACTTTGGCAAACTCTGACAGCAATACTGTAAGAGGTATCGACACAATCAGCTCGGTTCATACGCGCTTTTGTAACTACGAACTCGTATATTGAAGAAGATACACCACAGGCAACATCCACTGGTTTTTTTCACAACATCCACTGGATTTCAATTTCGGCCGCGCAGCGCGGACAGCGGCGCGGGCGGCGACGCGCTAGGTGGCCCTTAGTTCTTTGAGGGAAGCGTAACCATCGTGTCGCCCTCTATCACTCGCCCTGATGAAATAAAACGTGGCAGCTAGGTTTCCTTAATGTGTAAATCTGTTGAAAAATAAATTTTCCAAACGTTCCTTCTCTCACGAAGACCACAATCAACACGTCTCGCTCGCGACGAAAATAGTAAACGACGTTTGACAAATAGCGAACAGATGTTGACGGGCGAAGACTTCTGCCGTCGATAACCAACTTCCATGACGAAGTTATAACTTGGGAACGACTGTGAATTGCAGACAGTTACAGCATAATCTAAAATCATCGATAACGATGGTCAACTGATCGGTGAAGCGACTAATGAGTGTTTTTTGAATAGCTTAAATAGACGCAAAAAATAAACTTGCAATTTTCTTGTATGACCCCCTGTAAATGACATATAGTATCTATCCAAGCACTTTCTTCTTTATACAGTCCAAACGCAAAAGCAGTAGTCCTGCAGTAGCTGTTACAACACCTTTAATTTACTACAGAGCCATTTAAAATATTCTAATTTCAAGTGTCTACCTACATACGGTTTACTAGATACAGCTGTGATAGACAGACAGAGGTACAGATGGAAATCGGAAGCTTAGCAATAGGGCCTTTGAATTTAAATCTATTGGGAATGGAAATCAAAAATAGTTAAAAAAATATTGCAGTAAATTTATTGTAATAATATTTTTATAACTCAATGGTATTTTTCTAAAGATGTCGTTTGGTCTTATAATCTTCAACATATTTGATGGGCAAGTGATTTTGTCTTTAGGTACTGAAGTAAAGTAAGTGAAAATTGAAATTTTAAAAGAATGACTCATGGTTTTTGCCAACGAAAACATTACCCAACTTTAAAGCTCCAGTAAAATACGTAAACACGAAAACCACCCTACTATCGGACCGAGCGCAGTGCGGACCGGCGAATCAATCTATCATCTATCAATCAATAAATGTAAAGATTGAGATATCTCGGGGGGAGGGGGTGGGGATGTTTACTCGTGACGGATATATCCCGCGCAGACAGCCGTCAATCAAACGAGATATGATGAGAATTAATATTTCAGGGAGCCCTACACTGCGACCCATGGTTCTTGATACTTATTACTTTTAAGGGAGATCGTTTTTGTGAGTGTAATGCTATGGTTTTATACACCCTATTTAGACATCTATATTGATGGTGGACGGAATTGTGAGTGGGATGGACCCATATAAAAGGGCGAAAACTCTAACATAGGTATCTGTTGGCGGTAAATTTTCAAGGAAATGAAAGCATAAGTGGTCAACTTTGACGTCAGATTTTTAAGTCTTGTAACATAGTTTATTTACTTTTATTTAATGATAATAGCTGCAATAATAACTGCAATAATAACTTTACTTTCTTTCCAAAACACTAAAGTGCTATTAAATATTGAATTAGGAATGACGGTTTCATCTATCGTCATAACATGGAAAACAAAAAGTAAAATGCTTTTTCTTCAATGTCATATTATTTGATGGTGTTCTTTTCGATGGATTACATTCCGTTCTTCTATGGATTTTTCTACAGTTTGGTTTGACCTTTCTCCTTTATTAATAAAGATGAGATAAACAAACAAGGAGAAATAAAATAATGTTTCATCGTCTCTCTGGTATATGTCCTTCAATTATATTATAAATAAGTCATCATGATTAAAGTTGTTGTAAGCAAATAATATTTTGGAAGCAAGACGCATTAAAATTGCCAATTTATGGAATTAATCAAACAGGAAAGATAAAAATTAAAAATATTTTTTTTATTTTCAAAAATCTTCAATTCAAAATACAAAATGTCAGTCCAATTAACAAAAAAAATCTGATACAATAATTATATTCATTGCATTACAAGTCCTTGGCTGTCAATCAAATGTCTTTATGCGATCAGAGCGACAAAGATAATAAAAAGAAAATATTATTGCATGAGCATGCCGAATATAAAATGACACATGTATTGATTGAAGGTATTTTGAGAATTATTTGAGTTTTTAGTTGGAAGTCAAGGAGTTGGGGTTTGTCTGATGATTTTACAAATTGTGTAGTTAGGTGTTACAAATGCTCGTGGTCATCATGATCAGAGTGGAAATAGTTAAAGAGACTGTCATATGGATCATATAGATTTGTCACCAGAAGATCCCACAAAGCAATCAAAGGACCTACGCCATATTTGATAGCCACTTTTTATCCGCACCGTACAACACCGATACTTTACATCTCTTCAAATCGGACTTTGGCAGAATCACCGAAACCACCGATGGAAGCCATAAAATAAAAAAAAGAATAGAGAAATATAATACTTTGTCCTTGAAAATGCATCAAGATTATAATATATAACACCCATACTTTGTATCACTTCAAACTGGACATGGGCTGAATCACCGATTCCTCCGGTGAAAGCCATACAATAAAAAAATAGAATAGAGAATAATTTTATTTTTATCCTTGAAAATAGTCCCGTCTCCTCCAAATTCGATTTGAACAATTTATCCTATGAAACCAATGCTGGTAACTAATTTTTTTGAGATAAGCGTTCAAAAATTCTTTCTCTTTAAAATGGACATTGCTAAAATCAAAGAACCCCCACGAGGCCATAAAATAAAAAAATATACGGACAAATCACACAGATTGAACTAGCCCCAAAATAAGTTCGAGACTTGTGTTATGGGATACTAACTCAACAGCAAATTATTTTATCCTTGAAATGTATCAAGATTACACAGTCCCGTCTCCTTAAAATAGACGTCAATGCGAAATCAATCAAGTCGGGGGAGGCAGGTGGCGACCCTTGACCTGTCGCGTGTTTACTCGTCTGACGGCTGACTGATGGCTACTGCGAATTATGGTATGGCTTCTAGAACTTTCTGAGAAATTGCTACCACTATATTTTGTATTTTAAGTATAGTTACGTTACTACTTTTATACATTCTGTGGTATAGTTTTAATATTGAAGCGGTTAAAAATCTTCCATTTTATGGACTTCAACTCGAATTTAGAGTTATATACACGGTGAAATATGGATAGTTTTGGACATTTTAAGTGATACAGCCCGTTGATTTGATTTGTGTCGCTGATTTCACTCGCCACGATAATGGTCTTCGTAACAGACCGAAATAGTCGGCGAATCCGACAAAATAAAACGTGAGTAAAGCCGCGTATCCGTAATGACTTAAAGTAAGTAAATTGGTGGTACACAGCTATATTATGTACTACATGGCAGCATATAATCAACAATTTACTGCCAGATAAGTCGGGAATTAAGTATGAACAAAGTTTATAGATAGTAAGTAAGTACAGTTTCTGAATCATTTTAGACGCTTTGGAATATGTTAGTAAATAAAGTATTATATGCAACTGTATGCAATCAGGCCTTAAAAATCAAAATACTCAATCTCATGTGATCTTATTATGAAACTCGCTTACAGTTCATTTCATAAACTTAAAATCGTATTTTATGGACCTCTATTACTTAACACCTATATAAAGTTCTATTATAATATAAGTATTAAAACTAATTACTGACAGTACTATCGCGTCAATCAAATTATCGCCGATACCGACCAGATCAAACAAAAACAAACATGAATAATGATCATGATTATTTCTTACAATGAAACGAATGACTTTTACATCCTGTCCCAAAATACAGGTGCTACTCTTGCTATTTTTAAAATATCTTGCATAACAAGACTTTTGCTCACCATAGCGTATTTTGGCATACATCCTATGTAATGCTTCGTAGCCAGCTGATTCTTTAAATTTATATAGATATGCTTTTACCATTTAGTGAACCTATTGTGCGTTTACATTTTACGCCGTATCTACTGAACCAATCAACATGAAATTTCGCATGCACATAGGTAGGAAGGACAAATATTATATATCACGCGGGCAAAGCCCCCGCGGGTTTCAGCTAGTGGAACAATAAAGATTAATTTTAAAAAATTGTGATACTTTTAAAAGTTTTAAGCTAAGAGTATTATCTAATTGATCAATTTTTTGTACTGGTAAAATTAAGGGTAACGCATAACATATATTATTTTTACAAGAGAAAACGGTAAAGTGATTTTTTCACTGTATTTCTGGGGAGATCCTAAACTTTAATTATTATATCATCATCATCATCATCAACAAGTCTTTGTTAGTTTCCACCGCAGGAGCACGACCCTCTCTGTTTTACAGAGCCATGTATTAGCCAGAGCAGTCAGAGGATGTGGCCTACACTCTCCACGCTGGCCAGTTTGAGAGGTCTCTTTGATATTTATAAAATTAAAGTTTAAATACCTCCCCAGAAATTACTAAATATTATAAAATATGTCATATTTAGGGCACGATGCCAATCAAACTTTCGGGACAACATTTCGTGGGCCAGGCTTCAAACAAACCGAATGATTGAGTGTTTCTCCCTGACACAGGCTCGCAATTAAAATATGCTATATGTCAATTAACGCTAAAATGTGTCAATCAACGGACGGACGGACCGACAATGAAATTGTGTAATTAAAAAGCTGGCAAACCATGATTAATTCGACGCTGGAATGTTCGGCGACATTACCTGAAACAAAAAGTGAAAGGATATAGTGATATGTCAAATTGACAGATTGATTGGTCTGGTTACTACGTAGATCAATCACTATACCAGTAGCTTGTAACCTGCAGTGGTCGTTTCTATCTAAAGTGCAGGTGTTTAATTAAAGTTTGAGATTTATACAGTGATAATTTATACGAGAATATGAGTTTATTTATTAAATACTAGCTTTCTCAAGTGATTCCATACAATTAGTGTAAATCTATGAGATGAAAGGTTAAAAATGCCTTCGTATGCATATATTGTAGAGTACGACATCTTGATGCGGATCACCGCACGAGTCTCGTGCAAACAATTATATGGAGTTTGGGCAAATAAAATTTTATTCCAGTTTTAGGGTCTAGGTCTATTGTATTTATTTGTAAATAAAATATCCCTAGGTTGATTGGTATGAAATAATCATAATGAATAAACTAAGTGTTAAAAATTTTACTAGTAGATAAAAATCCCTAGAAGATGGCCCGTTTAATTTTGACCTATTTATAACAGTTTCACTCTCTATTATCAACGGCTATGTGCTTCAGTTTAGTGACAATCGAAACATATCTTCCACTCTTAATAAGATGTTAAACGCTAATAAAGTATCAACAATCAAAACTCATTCGTAAGGTTGGTTACATAATAAAATATTACACTTTAAGTAACTTCAAAAGAATTTCAAACTAATATCAAACGAAAAGAAAAATCAAAGCAATTCCAGTATAAATCCTGTAAAAATATCCCAATTCCTACCATCGTAACTAGCCAGCTACTCGAGTTATAGTCACTTACGCCGCTCTGTTATTGCCTTAACAGAATCGCATATTCTCTCTCTCTTTCGCACATGCACCAAAAACGCTGGAACAATGGCAAAGCAGTAAAATTTTATTCGTAGCACACGTGGCCTATCCGAGAGAACTGCATAATGCGAACGCAACTTAACTAAAAAGAAGGATATCTGCATATTTATGCTATCTGAACGCGATATTTCGCCGCGACCGTCAGTGTAAAGTGTTCGATTACAATTTAATGTCATGACGGTGGGCCGTGTTCGAAAATTTAAATCGTAACCGCTCCTATCTTGAGTTTGAATTTCGAACCTTATTGAGTTCACGGCTGGTTCGAAATTTCAAAAAGAGCGTTTGAAAGTGGATTGTTTTCGTTTTGGCTTCGTGTTGGGAAGAGTTGTTTCGTGGTAGGGAGCCTACTAGTAGCCTCACAATGTGATAGGTGCTAGCTCCCATTATTTTTTAATAAGGACACAACGAAGGTTTTATTTTGCCAGGCCTTCATTAGACGCTAATGTGAGGATAAGCTCAGCATTCTAATTACAGATTTTCAATATGCTCATGTTTATAGAATTTTTAATAGTAGAATATTATGAAAATTTAATTTACTTCATAATAATGTATGATGATTGAATATATAATTTTTTTCTGCTAACCTAGTAGACGCAGTTCGTCTTTGATGTGTGTTTGTAAATGTTTTTGTTTACCATATACCGGTTGAATATTTACCCTTTATAGAGCCTCGTTATTATTAACATTTTGTTCAATGGAATCAGAAGGTTGAAACTCCTAAAAAAAATCGTGTTCCTATACAAACTGCCTGACGGGCTGTTCACCACTTTTGTATGGGATTGCCGACTTTTTGTGAGCTTTTAATATCAGTCCAATAAAAATATATATAGTTTTTATTGACAGTTTCCTTCTTCAAGGGTATTAAAACGGCAAATTTACATCTAGAGTATGACGTAACAGGCTCTTAAAACGACGTCAAAATTTATTGGGACAGGTTGTACAATTAAATTTACCCCTCTTAATAGTGTAAATAGAGAATAATTACCCTCATAAAGAGTAGACGAATAAAATTACCCAACAATATCTAATTGCTAAGGTTATATCTCCAAAACAAGCTACCAGCAGCCGAATACACTTAACGACATGTAAATTGGGCGCGACAAAAACTACCACATAAAACCAGCCGGATTAGCGACAAATAGGGAGAGGACAGAATTGCCACTCCTTATCTGCTTTCCCTATGCCTGCTTAATTGCTTATTGTATTCCAGTGATAAGTTCATTTCAATAAAGACTTGCTTACGATAAAGAAAAGTACAAATATTTTTGAACCTGCATTTGTCTACTTTTTATTTGCTGGGTAAAGTTGTCATCCATTCTTATCCAAATATACGAATTTTGTGTCACTTACAAATTATTGTCATCGCAACAACGTTTTTTTTATGTCATAGAACAGCAAACGAGCAAGCGGGTCACCTGATGGTAAGTGATTACCGCTGCCCATGGACAACTGCAACTCCAGGGGTGTTACAAGAGCGTTGCCGGCCTTTATTTTTACCTCTCCAGAGAGGGGAGGGGGGAGTAGTATATAACGATTATTTTTTAAACGTTAGAAGATCTCAAAACGCCTTCACGAGAAAATGTGAGATAATGTTGTTTAAACAAATAAATAAAAACACATTTTTAAAATAATAAGTGTTCCATGTTATGAAATAATGTAAGTATTAAAAATATTTTCACTCGTAAGAATTGTCTTAAGTTTTGTGAAATAAAACTGTCTTTCTACTTTACTGTATGTGACAATACTTTACTCAACATGTTGATATTCCTTTGTCATCCATACAAACGTATAATCAAGCTGTCGTTCTGTAGTCTACTTATTTTATGTAATAGCCATAATCACTAAATTAAAGATCGTGTATAATATGTCATCGTTTAACGACGTTTTTATTAATAAAGCTGCGGCCCGCGGGTTCGCTCGTGATCATCACTATCACATATAGTACTATAGTATTAAATTATAAAGTTGTAGAGTTTGTTTGGTTGACGCGATAATCTCAGGAACTACTCGACCGATTTCCCTCAATCTTTGTTTTTTTTTTAAATTAAAATCATATAGCCGTTCACAGAATACATATTCCTTCTTATCAAGGTTCAACTGTCTTTTTTCAATAGTTTCGGAATAAAATAGCTGTGACATATGGACAGGCAGACTGACATGAATCTATAAGGGTTCTGTTTTTTGACATTCGGCTACGAAACCTTATAAATGGCCCTTGCGTGTTTTCTTATATTTTATTAAGTGTTCAAAGCTCTTGTTATGACGTGTCAGCATTCGCAATGAATATAAACCAGTGTCCACGGGAGGCTCTTAACTAGCTACAGGACATAACATCAATAAGCAAAGAAACATTATGATACTTATGTTTAAATGTGGATGTTTATTTGTTATAGAATATAGTATCGCTGAGTTAGTATCCCTTCTTACCAGCCTTACACTTAGTTTAGGGCTAGCTCAATCTATGAGATTTGTCCTTATATACGTTTATTTATTATTTATCATCATCATTATGATCAGGTCAAGAAAAAAAATCAAATAATAGGTTTCGTATCGAGTAAAAATAACTAACATAAAATAAGGTGAAGAAAATAAGTATTTTTGGACGGTGCTTCCTTTTTTTGTTTGTTTTTTCAACCACTAGCTTAGTGTCGAGCTCCGTGGCGCAGCGGTCAACACGCTAGACTGCGACACGGGGGTCCCGGGTTCGATCCCCGGTCAGGTCAAAATGGAAAAAGATCTTTTTAATATTGACCTGGGTCTTGGATGTTTATCTATATAAGTATATGTTATAAAATATAGTATCGTTGAGTTAGTATCTTGCGACACAAGTTCACAACTTAGTGTGGGGCTAGCTCAATTTGTGTGATATGACCCTATTTATTTATTTCATCCGCGATACCACTGGTTTGCAAGTAAATTTCCCCCAAATCATATTCATTTCTGTATGAAGGGACTTTCTGTCTTTTTGTACTCTGACAATGTGAAGGTTTGCATATTATCACAATGATTGGTTTTGTGTTTGAAATATAAAGGTCCAATAAACAGATATACAAACTCACATTCGTCTTAAGAGTCCCAAGTAAAGCCGAAATCCCAAACAAACGTAGTTTTGTTTTAGGCTTACAACAGTTAAGCCAATCTCAACCAAATTTCGTACATACGACCGGATAAGGCATATTGATGTTTATAATCAGATTTCAATTTTAAAAACAATACCTATACAAAATTACAGCGAGTAGAAGTTTTCGATACGTGGGACTCTTACACCTTGTGCAAATTTTTATTACCACAATCAAAAATTATGTTGTCATAAAAACTTAAAAAACACACAATGCAAACACTACATATAATCTCAGATAAAAGACATACGAACAACAAAATTGACGCTAGAATTCTAAAACGAAATAATTAAAAGTAAAGTCACCAATAAATCAACAAAAAATCTTGACTCATCGATTCGAAATTCTGTTTCTCATAAAATATTCAAACACACACGTCATTCAATGCCACATAGAAATCCCAGATCATAAATATATTGTGGAAAAACTCGAAATTGATAAAGCGATTCCGTCGAGATCTCTGGCAGTTTTGTCCACCAAAGATTAAATTGTTAAAAAAGTCTCATTTACATTTTACATCGCGGACAGTCATATAAATCAAGATGTGACAATGTTGGATTTGACTGAATTATGTATCAGTTTTTGCGCCTAATATGTTTGAGACATAGTCTTGCAAAATAAAATTAAAACAGAAGTATAGCGTCTGGAAAGAAATGTATCAATAAAGCAGCGTCTTTTTAATTTATTGGTTACTTTTATTGCCTATTTTGTATATTTATTAAAATTATATAATTAAATAAAAACTGCCTGCGTTGACTATAGATTTTCTCTCAAATTATTGATACTGATAATCGTTGGATTAACGCTGATCTGAAGTAAACAGTGGAAAAGGCAGTGTGCTTGTATAGTATCGGCAGTACGACCACGATAATTTAAATATCTAAACGACGGCAAAAGGTTATCATGTGCAGCTACGGCCTTTCTAGATTGATAACTTAAGGGTGGCCAACCCGTCTATCCTTTCATACAAACGCTCGTACGTGATGATGGCGGTGTAACAAATTTTTCTTTAAAGATTTTCCACTAATAGGTATCTTGTGTACTATATCTAGGTTTCTATCAAAACGAAAAATCAAAATTTGGAGAAATAACTTCAGTATTAGCCTCCAAAAATCCGCTTTTTTGCACTTATTTTATGTGAACTTTGGGCGTTTATAATGAATAGTAAATAAAATATTTATTTAAAAACCTTGCAAATGTAATAGAGATTCTAGATGTACAAGGTTTTTTTCATAAACTTGTAAGGCTTACCAATAAACACGTATTTCTTGAAACAAGTTTAATGAAATTTCCGCACACTATTTTTCGTTCAATGTCTTCGCGTACTCACTAGCTTGTCTCCATGTGGCAGTAAGAGGTGTGCGGGAGACGAGGGCAAGGGGCTCTTTTCGCTTTGCCTCTTTATCTGACATTGCGCTGGACGGAACAAGCTTTTCGACCATGCTTGCGTTGACGATAGTCGGTCGGGGAAGGGCCACCTTAAGATAGCTTGTGTCACGGTTACCGGTATCCCTTGTGCTTCTTTTTAATCTTGCTTCAAAGTCCATTTATAAAACCTTACAGGCAACACTAGTGGGGCGATACCAGCCAGTGTTTTTCAAGTTATTTTCATGCACACACCACATCCTGATGCAATTTCATCAGACTTTTGTGTACAATGCCTATGTGTACGTTATAAGTTCACTTTCATGAACTGACGCATCTGTAACTCGTTTCAATTTATGATCTGAGTTTGTGATATTGGTATCCATATTAAAATAACGGTGAAGAATGAGAACAACATAAGCTGTCTGTTTTTGGATAATAATGTCGGAGAGAGCGCATTAATCTTCACAAAACATTTTGCATGTGGGCTTTGAACAGTAGTAGTGGCCTTATATGGGGGTAACTATATTGATGACATTGTTAATTCGGTCAGTTATTGCCTATTCTAAGCTAATATTGAGGAAGCTTGTTGTCCTACGTAGGAAGTAAAAGTCTTGTAATATAAGATAATGTAGCCAAACTTATTTAGCCTTTTATTGTTTTGCTTCGGTATCTTATTGACTTTGATGCTATGGCTATAAATACATATATACCAGTATCCTTAAATTATTTCTGAAACTTATCCTAAATTTTCAAGTTCAAGGCTGTGGTTCATTTAACAAGGAACCAAGAAAATTAGCCTTCATCGTCTTAATTTACATATAATATGTGACGATTACCAGCTGTTTCTCTATAGGTGATGATGATGGATGGACTTTTAAACAAACACGCTTTCTCGACTATAATTTTCGCAGGAACCTCATTATAATATGTAATAAGTAATTTCACAGCGCATCCAGACAAACCCTCGTGATTTTGGATGACATTTAAGCAATCTTGTCTTATGTAATCTATATAAAATTTACTAAATAAGGTCAGCCGCCACAAGCTTCGTAAAATTCAACAATTCGTCAAAAGTTAACAGAAATAAAATCCGCGACATACTTCATTAAAAAATACATAAAACTGTATCCGCTTCATGCTTTGGCAAAAATCTATACATTTGTGCGTACATATTATCACGTCTTTATGGCCTTGCGGGGTAGACAGAACCCTAGATCATAAAAGCTACACAGGCGTGCTACGCAAGCGTGTTAGTGGGCGATAAGGTTGTATGCGGAATCAAAATAGTGATGGGTTGCTAGCCGCATCGCCTATTGTTGTGATTCCTTAGATTATTGCCCAATCCCTTGACCCGTTTTTACGTTCTGCGCGGGAAGATAAGCAGCTGGTATATTCTATGTTTTTTTTTTTTCTCCCAAATCAGCAAGGAAGTAAAAATCTATAATATTTTCATTAGGGACATAAATAATTTTAAAAAAACAGTTCTTTGACCACCACCTTTTGATTTGTCCTCTGTCACCTTGTCAGCTATGAATGGTACCATAATCATTCACTATTACAAAGGCGATATCAAACATTAACATCGGGACTACCTAATTCAGAAAACAAAGGTGTAGTAGGTGTTACTTCGTCACGACGGTGTTAAATTTAAATAAATAAAAGAAAATGATCACTAATAGTATTAACTTAAGGTCTAGGTCTTATGAAAATCTAGTCGATATTTTAATAAAAATAGTACTAAAACCATTTATAATAGG
Source organism: Rhodophaea formosa (assembly GCA_963082605.1). NCBI lineage: Eukaryota > Metazoa > Arthropoda > Insecta > Lepidoptera > Pyralidae > Rhodophaea > Rhodophaea formosa. Next base: position 22,908,690 of record OY720209.1, read on the forward strand.
TAATATAGATGACATGTTTCAATCATTAGCTAGAAACAGGGATTGAATAACCGAAAAAAATACGGTTAAATCGGTAAGCGGTATGACGTCATACCTTTATATTTCAATACCTTAGAATAACGGTACCTTCAAATTACCATACCATAAAGAAACGGTACCTGTACGATTTTGGTATTGTAATATTGCGGTATCGTTATTTTTTTCGATATTGGAATTATGAAATAAAGGTTTTTATTGAATTTTACCGCCGAGGATTCGCCTCAATGTTTTTCGTCGCATCATTTTTTCGGTTCTGAAAATATTTCATTTAAGACACCAGTAATTATGAAGGTAACGATATATAACGATATCGGAAATGTATAAATACCATTATTTATATTTAGCTGTATCACAACCGTAATTGTCAACCGGTTTGGTTCTACCTTTAAATCTAAGGTGTATCGTAATTTTATCCCGGTACCATACCCTTATACCTTTACCGTTTTCAACCCCTGGCTAGAAATATATAAGTGGTCAAAAGACAGTAAAATTATAACATAGTCGCAACGCATCTTTATAATACCACAATTGAATTATCACTTTAAAAATAAACAAGGTAATAAATTAGAAAATAATCACTTTAAAATATCCACATAAGTCTAGTCATTCCATCAAAAATAAAAATCTACTTAGTTTAAAAATAAAAATCGGCCAAGTGCGAGTCGGCCTCGCTCACTAAGGGCCCCGTACCATTGTCCGTAATACATAAGACTATCGATCGAGCATAAAAACGTCAAGATTGTTATATCGGAGCCTTCCTCAAGTATCTATTTTATTCTGTTTTCACAACAGAAATACTTCATCTATAAAGTTCCGCTAAAAATATTTAGATAACATTTTAAAGCGACATTACAATTACAATGCAAGCCTCAGCACTTTTCCACACTATTTATGTCGCTATCAAAACAGTACCATTCACAAATAATATGTCGAGCTCCGTGGCGCAGCGGTCAACACGCCAGCCTGCGACACGGGGGTCCCGGGTTCGATCCCCGGTCAGGTCATGATGGAAAACGATCTTTTTCAGTTTAACTTGGGGTTTGGATGTTTATCTATATAAGTTTATATGATAAAAATATAGTATCGTTGAGTTAGTATCCTGCGACACAAGTTCACAACTTACTGTGGGGCTGGCTCAATTTGTATTATATGTCCCTATATATTTATTTATTTATTTCATTTATAATAATCAAAATTCTACGTATTTATAATTTCTGGAATTATTAATGTTTGTTAGTTCTTATATCAAAAAGAAAAACGCTACCTTCGTAAATTTACTAACTGGCGAATCAAAAATTTGGGAAAGCCTGTTTTTTTTTAAATGAAGACACTTAAAATAAATTATATATAAATTATCATATAAAGAATATAGTAAATCATACTAATGGCGGTCTTGTATCACTAAATTGTGAGATTAATACCGACGTCACTCGGAGGCTCACGGTGTGATGTATAAGGGACTTTGGAGACGTAAAACAAATGGTAATACCTTTTTGGAAAACCTGGCAATATCTTTGGATTAAAAGATGGCGGTCAAAGATATGAATGAGTAAACAATTCAATAAATATCGTCAAAAAGATTAAAATCCGAATGCATTTTTATTGCATTAGGAGGATTTTGTAATTTAAATCATCAAGTTAAATAAACTTGAAATAGATCTCTTAAAAAAATGTCTGTAAAACTATAAATGTACGTGTGAATAAAGAACTCCAAGACATAAAAGTTGACCGGATTATTTTTAATATGCATTGATATAAAATATTATTATCAAAAACTTAATACTGCTTGTAAAACTATAAAAAACGTTTGTAAAAATTTTTGTTGAGTAAATTACTGTTCAATAGAGTAAGTTTTTAGAATATCACTGACACACAGCCGTGTGGTTCCCCGTTCCCAGCAGAGTGGAATAGAACCATTCTAAGTATTCTTGTGGATGTCGTAGAAGGCGACTAAGGAAACACAAGCTAAACAAAGCTTTTAAAAGTCTACTCTGGTTAATATATTCTCTCTGGTAGTACACAGTACGGGTCGTGTTCCTCCAATGGAGACTAAAAAAGACCTGATGATGACGATGATGAATAACTAAAAATACTAAGCTTGATAATAATAATCATCATCATCAGGTCTTTATTAGTCTCCACTGCAGGAGCACGACCCTCTCTGTACTACCAGAGCAGTCAGAGGATTTGGCCTACACTCTCCACGCTGGCCAGACGGGTTGAAGAGGTCTCTTTGATGTTTATAAGCTTTGTTTAGCTTGAGTTTCCAAAGTCGCCTTTTACGACATCCACGGGAAGATTTGGAGTGGTCCTATTCTTCTCTGCTGGGAACCACACGGCTAATAATCAATGACAGAATAAATGAGTTTCTGTTTACACTTTAGTACTAAATAGACTATTTTAAGCATATTGATTACAAGTCATCGACAATAAATAATCTAAGACGACACCTCAAAAAGGTATAATGGGTCAACTGACAAGTGTGACTCAATGTTGACGTCAGAAATGCACTTTGTTCGAATGCTAAGGTGTTTTGTGACTAATTTAATATGTCACCGATTTGGACCTTGCATTCAAACTGGTTATGAATTCTGTGCTTCTTTCATACAGTCAAGTCTTGACTTGATCTTCATCAGATCATACTGAACTGCCAGTGTAATTCATACCGTAAAGTCTGTCTTCATAAGATCATAATGGACGGTTAGAATACGACAATTATCGAAGATCTTGATGATAAAGTTAACCTAACTTTATCATCAAGATCTTCGATAATTTAGGTACTTTAAAAATGTAACAAGCCCATCAGCTAGGGCCGGTCCATTCATGCTAGGTACTAGAAAAAGTGAATTTCGCCGGTAGCGTGGCTCTACCATAACAAAAATTCTATCGGGTCTTTCTTTATTACGTAAGCTTTTTTTCTATATCATACACACGTAACAGTAATGCGCTTCTGTATATCAGCTGCATTTGACGTAAAAGTCAAAGTTAAAGTCCAATGTTAACCTTAAACGTTAGGAACTAAAATGTTTAAATGTCAAAATTTGGTCGTTGATACGTTTGTTTTTCTCGTTACCGAATGTGAGTCACAAAGTTTCTAATTTAGAATTCGAAGTCACGATCATTATCAAAACACATAAATTAATAAGAAGAATCAGTAGTCAAATCAATTCTAATTTCTAGAAACGTGACAAAACCACGAAGAATCTCGGCCAGTGACCTATTAAAACTCGATCCGGTAGTAAAACTATAGATACCACTGTCTGTGTGTCCAACACTCGTAAACCTGTCACGCTATGACGAATCATTATTCTTATTTTATAGTAGCACATTAAGGCTGAATTATCGTTTTTGACAATATTTAGAAACAACAAAAAACATAAAATTAAATTTGTATTACGATAATGTTTTCTTATGTTTTGCGATTGTTACACATTTAATTATATAAGTATATTTTAGGCGGTAGATTTTGCAGTTCTTTAAAAATACTAGACAAATGTCAACTTAGTCTACCTGTGACCACGAACACTGTAAAGTGCTCGAAACGTTAGGTGTATAAATAATGTAATAAACGCGATAATAACCGTATTAAAATAATTTTATTTAATTGTATTAGGATTGTGGAATAGGCTTGCCCGAGGTTTTCCCTGCGTGCTTGACTTGGGGTCCTTCAAAAGTCGTTTTTACAGGTATCTTAGAGTCAGCAAGGCATCAGCACCTCTGGTGTTGCAGATGTCCATGGGCAATGGTGGCCACTTTCCATCAGGGAGCCTGATGGAAAGCCTTCTCGTTTGCCGTCAAACATATCTACATAAAAAACATTAATAGTCTGAGGATTGCTCTGTATGCAACTCAGTGGTATTTCGGCGAAGCAGACGTTCGAAATTATGATTAGTCGAAATTGTTGTAATGCCACTGGTACAGAAGTCCATCGATAGGACTTTTGTACCAGGGGTATTACGGCAGAGCAGACGTTCGTAATTATGGCTAGTCGAAAATGTTTTACATTGATGATCTGGATCTTTGGTCAACCGGACGCTCGAGCCAATGGCTTCGGGTAACTAGCCATCGGTTAATTTGCTTTCGTTCTTTAACAGTAAACCCACCGTGATGGAGGAAACCAATGCACAAAGGCCGCAGAGTTTCGTTCCAAGCGGCGGTTACATACTGGCAGCAGAAAAAAGTTTTTAACATGACGTATATGTAACGTTGTCAACTTTGACATTAACAGATAAAAAGTCGATTGCTTCCATATTTTTCGAGTTTTGATAAACAATTTCAAATCAAAACAATGACCATACGTTTGGGTGGTGCATTGAAGGAATTAAGGATCCATTTATGCCAGATGAGTAAACAGTCGGAAGGCGTTAGGTAGAGAAGAAACTTTGATTACTTAATCAGTGTCATCACCTCATCATCTCCGCCATAAGAAGTGCACGGCTGGACACAGGCCTCCCAAAAGGATTCCCATCATGAGAGGTTTAAGCCGTCCTCGCCACGCTTAAGAAACGGTTTGGTGAGCGCATTATATCATCTGGCTTGTATCGATTTCGACGTTGCTGCCCATTGAAACCGTTTCTTAAGCGAGGGAAGGTTAGGAGTTTGTTGGATTGGGTAAATGGGATGAAGATATTCGGGACGCTACTTGCTTGGATAGATTGGGGATGTGGAAGAAGTGGCTTGGGAAGGTGGGCGCGCGTACCTTTTTTTTATACAACTAAATTGGCAAACAGGCATACGGCCCACCTGATGGAAAGCGGTTGCCGTAGCCTATGGACGTCTGCAACACCAGAGGTGTCACTCGCGCGTTGCCGACCTTATACCATACTTGTAACCACCGGACTGGTAGTTGAGGATACACCCCTGGCCATAATATTTATCATAACCTCAACTTTTGACTAAGATTTACTTTGAAACCAACGACATTTAATTACTAAACCATAATATCTTGTAATGCCCTAGCAGGGCACATTTGAGGATTGTGTTAAAGCATCTAATGTAAAACCTTTAAAACCTTTTAAACGCAATTGGTGAAGATGTTAAGGTTCAAGTGCACTGATTAGGAATATTTTTAATTCAACGAGTGCGGTTGTCAAGTGTGTTTTGCGACTAAATTATCGACACAAGGATCACATTTTAAATAGGCCTTTTAGCATACAGTAGTTGTACATGCACTTTAACGCTCAACTCAATATCGACACAACAGTAAAGATACAATACAATACAACTACCTACATTACAACTTCAGCTCACTCTGAGCGGAATTCTTCCAGGGACTTCCTCTATTACAACTATGTGCGAATCAAGAAAGATAACCCAAACTTCCCTATACTGATCCGCGAATGTTGCGGCGTCCAACCTCGCATATGGGCTCGCTACGGTAAGTTCTTAAACCATTTAACAATTATTATTTGTGATTTGTTAAGTTTACTTTCCTACCCTTCTTCTGGCACTATAATCAATATTAGAACTTTATATTGTTACCCTTGGCGTCAGATCAACATTTCCCTGAAAAACGAGGACATACTTACAGCTTTCAAAAATTCAACCAAAGAAATCTAATCAAAGCATCTCTAAAATTATGCTCTTGCGACTGCATAATGTTTTCGCAAGTCAACTTTGAATGGGATTTATAGGTCTTGAGGAGCCCGATAGCCTAGCGGGCATGAGCATTATTAGGGCGCATGTAAAACAACCCGCAAATAATGGGTGACCGCAAGTGGCATACAATAAATATTTTAAATGCGAAAAGCAACTCTGCCTGTCTGTCTCGCTTTGACACCAAAACTACTGAACCAATTTAAATGAAATTTGGTACACACATAGTCTAGAGCCTGAGACATGGACATAGGCTACTTTTAATTCGAAAAAAGGCTATCCAAGCTCACTATTCAACGCGGATGCAATCGCGGGCACAGTAAGAAATGAAATAACGCGATAAAACCGAATTAAAAGTAACTTTATTTAAACAGTGTTTTCTCAAATCCTATTATTTATTCATAGGCTAAATTCAACATTCGTAGGTAAGAGATTTAACACCTAATACATTCTTTTCAGAAAAAGGTTGTGAAGTATGCGTTCATCTTACTAACTTCTCTAAGGACCAAGTGTTGTGTACTATCAAATCTCTTGTTCGCTCAAAGTAATGTTAATATAATAATATTACTTATAATGTATATTGATTTTGAAATTGGTACAATATCTAGAAATATAATGGTCTTTTGTTCTTCTTTGTAGTTGTTATTATAAAACTTTATAGTTTAACAAAATACTCAGTTGTTAAGTATTCAGTTATTTTGTAACGACTTGCCGTGTGATTCCCAGCAGAGTAGAATAGGACCACTCCAAGTCTTCCCGTGGATGTCGTAGAAGGCGACTTAGGAAACACAAGCTAAATAAAGCTCATAAACATTAAAGAGAACTCTCCAACCTGTCTGGCCAGCGTGGATAGTGTAGGCTAAAGCTCTGGTAATGCAGAGAGGGTTGTTTTCCTGCAATGAAGACTTTATAAATACTTAATGATGATGATGACGTATCAGGAATTAATTTTGGAATAGGTGACTGCAAAACGTATTCTTATGAAGTCACGCTTTCAAAAATAGTCCCCCAGAATGTCTGACCTATTCTATCACCTTCTAAACAATAATCAAAGGTTAACAATACTTAATTTAAAACCGTAATTCAAGTAAGTAGCCAATTATATTCGTACGTTACGCTTTACCAGCCGTCCTACATAACAAGTGTCACATACGAAAAATGACAATTAATTTATACGAGTCATTGATACATTGACAAATTACAGTCAATCTCGAATTTTTGATCGCGCGTCAACTTTTGGAAGCGACAGCGATAGTCGGCACAAACTAAGGAAACAACAGATGCAACAAGCATAGGCTAGCTTGAGTATAAAAACTTGTGAAAGAAAGCAACTTCAATATTTTTGATTTCCCAATTACTTTGGGATACGATCAGCTGATTTTGCTTTAATTTAAGGAAAGCACAACAATTATTTGCTTTTACTTTTTACGTCTACCTATTGTACCGATTAAGGCCGTGTTCAGACCAAACTGACTGTCAGCCGCCGACAGTGAGCGAGCGTTACGCAGTGTATTGTAATTCTATACATATTCGCTTTTTCGTTCACACCTAAAACCGACAATACGCCATTACTATTATATGGGCCAATTGTACCTGCTCACAATCGGCGGCTGACTATACGTTTGGTGTAAACACGCACAAAATTTCTGAGGTTCTAACGAACAGACACAACTTATACAATCTAGACGACAAGTGAAGACAAGAAGCTCACATTTGAACAACTTACAAAAAATAAAAAAGTATTTTGATTCCTCGAAAAACCCACTGATGTAATGATTGAAAACACAATATTTTACCAATTTAGTTGTTTCTAACGAATTAAGTCCTTGAGAAGAAAAAGGTTGCTGCAAAATAAATACATTTTATTGCCATCTTTGTTGTCTTATTATTAGAAACAAATGCCGATAGGAATTTCGACAACACACGTACAGTTATGGCGATATTCAACGACTTATCCTTCTGACATTCTTTTAATTGTGGCGTGGGCGTCAGGCCACGAAAACATACCTATATAATAATTATTTACGATCATAAAAATCTGATGCGGCATGTCATAAAGCAAGAAAAATACGTAACTTTTAATATTTTACGACTCGGATCCGTGGGAGTAACACATAATAATACTTGCGACACATCGTCGACAGCGGTCTAACGGTGCGTATTTATTTTTGCACCGATTTGTAGTTATTTTGGTGGATAATAGACGATAAAAGAGAATATCGGTCGTTACACTGTCGAGCCCGGTGAGTTATGGCGGAATCTTGATTAAATGTCTGAATTTATACACTCAGCGGCAGTAAAATTGGGCCAAATTATGACTTATGTAAACGTGCTCTTTGCACCACGCACGGCTGAAGTGAGTACTGAACTGAGATTCTTTTTTTAGCGCAATCCACCTTTGGCAATCGTTGTGGCATTTAAAATTTTGTTGTGTAAATAATTGGTGATTATTTTTCCATGCTGTTTAGTGTATAGAACGGTTTCAAAAATGTCCGATTTGACATTTGTTTAAACTGAAAGATGACTATATAAAGCACACAAAACCATCTAGATATCCCAATAATCTACTGTTACCCTGTACGAAAACAAAATATTATCAAAGAAACAGTTACTATAGCTGCATAATTTTTTTCAATAAACTTCCAGAAAACTTAAAGGAATTAAAATTAAACTCATTTAAAACTCAACTTTATAAACTACTCAAAGACAGATTTTTTTACAGTGTTCAGGAATTTTTAAATTTCAAATGGAGTGGAACTGTAGTTCATAAAAATTACTGACATAATTATACTTATTGACTATACTAATGATAAATTATTATTGCATGATTTTTCCTGATAATTGTTTGAATATTGTTAACTTTAAAAATATACTTAGATACTATATTTGCACGCCGTCAATGGCTGAATGTATAGGACTATAAATTAATGTATATAATAACTACATTTCACTCATTCAATGCAAATAAATTTCATTTCATTTCATTTCGATAATTGCATATACAGGATGATTGATTAAGCCTCAAATGCCTAAGATGAGAGTATTGAATATGACACAAAAGATGTGAAAATAAATGTTGAATATGTTTCCATGCTGTTTAGTGTACAGCACGGTTTAGTTAGCAAAACAATCTGATATTTGCATATACAAGGTGATTGATTGTGCCGTAAATCCGGCGGATGATTTAAGGAGACGCGTATGCTAATTCCGATTCTCGGGTTAACGTTAACGATTACTGACGAATTCCACGACGGCACTAACTTTCCTGAGAGTTGTGGTGTGACATACGACGAGGAATATGTGAATAGTTTATGAGTCAGGTTGTTATATTCATTCACATACAATACATACATACATAGTAGCACGTCTTTATCCCTAACGGGGTAATTCTCTTGCCGTATTGATAACTCAAGGCCATAAAACCGAAAGGCCACGTTTAGTATGTCGATGGGCTTAAGGCCCCACACTAGGCACACTAGCGAGGCCAATAATTTTATTCCTAATACCTTACAAATAGAAAGAAATTGAAGAATGCAAACCATATAAGCCTTAGAAAATAACCTGAAGTATTTATGAAATCATCATCATCATCAGGTATTTTCAGTCTCCACTGCAGGAGCACGACCCTCTCTGACTATCATAACCATTTATTAGCAAGATCAGTCAGAGGATTTGGCCTACACTCTACACGCTGGCCAGACGGGTTGGAGAGGTCTCTTTGATGTTAAAAAAAAGCTTTGTTTAGCTTTTGTTCCCTAAGTCGCCTTCTACGACATCCACGGGAAGACTTGGAGTGGTCCTATTCTACTCTGCCGGGAACCGCAGGGCCTGAAATCATGTTTTAATATTATCAGAATCAGTGAGAATTGCGAGAATCAGATTATAATAAAACGGCCGTTTTTGGCGGTAATCACTAGTTCTCTTGATGACTGATTCTCATAACATTAAAACATGATTCCAAAAATACTTCAGGTTATTTACTAAGGCTTATATGATTTACATTCTTGAATTTCTTTCTATTTGTAAAGTATTAGGAATAAAATTATTGGCGTCGCTAGTGAGCCTAGTGTGGGCCCTGGAAATTGGAATACGGAATGGGCATGTTGACTAAAATTTTTTTCATGTTGCTATGTAAAGACCTGCCAAAAATAAACACAATAGTGACAGAAATACATTTCTAAACAAAAAACTCTTTCAGTTACTTATAAAAGTTTTAAAGACACATGTTTTTAGACGTAAATTTTTAGACGTTAAAACGCGCCGCTGAAATGCCTTTATATTTGTGACGTCACAAGCTTGTATTTTGTATGGGTGGCGTGAGAACTTTGTTTGATAGCTATACGAAATATTTCGTTTATGGTAATGGTTTCATAATAAAAGTTGCTATAAATTTTGCAGACTAATATACAGTATAATTGTAATTAAAGATTTTCATACTTTAAAAAATGGTCCTATTCACCCAACTTTAAAGAAGCTTTATGATCACTTAACGAATCGATATCAAATTAAAAGTGTTCTTTATAGTGTTTTTAGATAGAAATTAGTCTCATTAGAAACAAATTTTATATAATCTTAACATTAGGCAAATACCGTATTACTAATGATGGGTAGCTAGCCGCGCCGCCTTTTTACGTGTTTCCTTAGATTTGACCCTCGCTGGTTTCGTGCGCAGGACGAAGAGCTGCTGGAATTTTCTACGTTTTTCTTTTTTTCCAGACCAGCATGGAAGAATTGTTATCCTAATCCTAACTAATATTATAAATGCGAAAGTGAGTTTGTTTGTTTGTTTGTTACGCTTTCACGGCGTATCTACTGAACTGATCATCATGAAATTTTGCAAACACATAGGTTAGGGTACTGAGAATGACATCCTATCCTAACTAATATTATAAATGTGAAAGTGAGTTTGTTTGTTTATTTGTTACGCTTTCACGGCGTATCTACTGAACCGATCATCATGAAATTTTGCATACACATAGGTTAGGGTACTGAGAAGCACATAGGCTATAAATTACGCGGGCGAAGCCGCGGGTAACAGCTAGTATTCAATAACTTTAATTGTGTTTTTCTTCTTTGGGAAGCGATGGTGAAAAACAGATTTGCAAACTTATGAATAACAATTTACTAATATCGAATAATCGATGACCAGACATGTTGTAGATTGTCTGTATGTATTAAATTTAAAACAATAAATATAAATAACACTATGAATAAAATATACGATGAAGAAGTTTTAGAATCGATTTATTTTTTTATTACCTGTCATAAAGAGCAAATAACAAACACCATCGAATTTAAATGTGAATTATTGAATAACGTTTTTAATAAATTTTTTAACGTCGCGCGAAAGTGTTTTATAGTTGTTCAAAAACATATTAATATAATGTTTAAGTCAAAAAATATAATTGATCATCTTCAGCTAACAATAAATAAATCTGGAATGCAGTCGTATTAAAAACTATCACGGTTATAAATAACATTTTAGAGATTCGTTCAAAAATTGCCACGGTGTGGATATATCCACATGCTGGTCAACCATGTTTGTCCAGATAATACCAGCACTAAGAAGCGCTCCGTGTCAGAAGTACTACCGAAAAGTACAACTGGTAGTACAAATGATACAACCTTGTATCATTTGTACTACTACAAAAAACACAAGCAAATTGCTTGGGTTTGCTTGTTACTGGAACCAAAGTATAGGAGGACGTCGGGGTGTACACTGTACATTTCGAAAATGACGTTAGTTTGGGAATCCAAGATGGCGGATGCGACTTTCTGTGCATAATCGACATGGGTGTCGTAGTATATGTTTTCGAGGTGTAGATTTCTAAAACTATGTCAGTTTTGGAATTATAATAGCGGACGCGACTTTCTGTCCAAAATCGACATGGGTGTCGTTGTATAGGTTTTTCGGGGTGTAAATTTTGAAAATGACGTCATTTTGGAAATCCAAGATGGCGGACGCGGCTTTTCATGCAAAATCTACATGGGTGTCGTTGTATGGGATTTTTCGGGGTGTAGATTTCAAAAATGACGTCAGTTTTGGAATCCAAGATGACGGACGCGACGTGTGAGTACCTTGAAAAAAAAAAATTAACAGACGCAGATAAATACTGTCTTAATCCAAATAATAGCATATTTGTGTTGAAATATTCTCGAATTAAAAAGTATTTTGGTATTAGGTTTGTATGGGTCGCCGCCTTCTTAAGTGGTGCTTCTTTACCTACCAGTCTGCTCCAACTTTAGATATCTCGGCTCTCTTATTCAGATGGACGGTGACATCTATTCCTGTAGAGCTTTCATCATTTATTTCCACTCCTTAATTCTAATCTAAGAAATACATACATAGAATTAAAACATCTTTATCCGCACGGAACAGTAAAAAAGAGTGGAAGTGGCATACGACAAAATTTGTGAGGGAACCGTGGTCGCCAAACTCACACATATAAGATGATAGTCATAAACTACACACAGATAAACTATGAGCTTCATTGCTCATTTTTATTTTATCCACGGAACAGTAAAAACTGAGTTATTAATATTAACAGGACTTAGCACGAACCTTTTACTTATTTATTTTCGCTGACGTTTCTATGGAGTTACATCCATCGAGGTCGCAGCGAGTAAGCGGTACAGTAAAAACTGTTCCGTGTTTATCCGTTACAGAGGTAGAGAGAACCCAAGGGCATTAGACCCGATAGCCGCGTTTAGCGTGTTTTTGGGCGTAAAGTTGGAAAGTGGAATGAAAATAGTAATGGGTTGCTAACCGCATGGCCTATTGACGTGTATTCCTTTGGTTTTCGCCCATACCTTAAACGGCTTTTACGATCTACCTGGGAAGAAAAGCAGTGGGTACATTCTATATTTATTTATTTCTCACAAACCAGCATGGAAGTTTAAGAATGACACACGTAATAATTATACAGAGATAAAGTCTAAAACGGCAAAGAAAAACAAAAGAAAGAGATATCTAAAAAGCGGTATAATTTGAAATTGTGCTTGAAATGGCTGGATTGATGATGATGATGATTTTATTTTAAAAAAATCCAATACAATCATATTCACATGTGAGCAAATCTGTAATTCCAACAAGAAATTTGTGGTACAAAACATAAAAAAGACATTCCTATAGTATAAAATAAGTCTATTATTATTATACAATAAAAGGAAGACGTTCACAAAACTCAAGTATACGGGAAATTTAAAGAAATCTAGTTTAACTTAGTAAAAAATAGAGTTACGACATTGATTTTGGTAAAATTCTAAAACGAAACTCGCGCTTGTCTGGTTTTTTGTTACAAATTCTACCAGACGGACATTTACATAGAAATCAATATGAATTTCAAATTAAATGGTTGACATGTCTCGATCAAAAACCGATTTGGTTTTTTGCATCTGATAGTGAACTGAATTTTTGGTAAAGTTTAACACCGTTTCCGGTATCCTAGATATTTTACACACCCACTGTCGCCAGCCAATAGTAAATGGTTAAGTTGTTTCCAGTTTGGTCAGGACATTGCAGGCATCACCTGATTGTCTAATAAGAAAGATGATTCCGTGCTTCGGAAGGCACGTTAAGCCGGTGGTCCCGGCTGCCATCTGGTAGTCGTTAAAGGAACCACGTCAGAGGCCAAGAGGCGGTTCCGCAGAACTCTGACACCAGGGTGTGCATGGTCGACTGACCGTGTCACCCACACGAAATGATGATGATGAATAGTCAATGGTAGGTACACGTTTTGTTGATGATATATTTCGATTATTATAATATGAAGATGGCGTTGCAAAGCTAATTAAAGGTGTTGCTGTGCATATACGATCATTCCTTACAAAAATATGAATACCTTTATTTTTAACTTTTTATGGAAGAAATTCGTCACCATCATGAGGTCTACTTTAATATCCACTACAGAAGCATAACCCTCCTCTACTGCCAACTATTAGCCAGAGTAATCAGACGATTTGGCCTAGTTGGAGAGTATCTTTGATGTTTATAAGCTTTTAATTAAGCTTGTGTTTTTTAAGTCGCCTTCAACGACACTCACGGGAAAACTTGGAGTGGTCCGGGCGGCAAAACACTTAAGTATGAAAATGTCGACATATTTTCGAGTTCCCAGCATTCATCCTAATGCAAAAGTTGTTCATATTGATGGGCTGAGTCATCCCTTTGAGGGTATGGAGGGTCGTTTGGGTTAGTCTGTGTATTTCACTATTGAAGCATATTCTGTGTCATTCCCGGCGATTAGGGGCTACAATTCAAAAATCGGTTTTGGCGCCTCTCCCTGGCGCAACGCCAATCACCTATGACATTAGTCCAAACACACACACACATAAAGTCTTTATATACTCTTACTGTAAAACCTGTCATATCAGAAGCATTACCTAGTTGAAAATCATTATGTAGTGTGTAGTTGCAAGAAACGTGGTAAAAGTGGAAAACATTATTATAAGAAGCGCAAGCAATTTTCACCAGATAATAAGCATTTAAAAAAATATATATGTATATTAATACGGTCCTTACGATATCGAAATTGGATCACATATTGTATTTTACGAATTAGGCCCTTTTTCTTTACACCAATCACAATTGTTCAATTTATTTTATGGTAATCGAAAATGTATTGAAATACGTCGTATGATGCTCCTACTCAGTAAGCTGGCTATTAAAGTGTTAGTTATTTTAATATTGGCTTCGCCTCGTGACTTATTGTATATAATTTCTAAAATAAGTTGGATTTAAACACGAGCTATGATCTAACTTCATCGTGGTCAATGTTGGGTCCTTTTGTTTTCCCTCTCTCTTATCAGAGGTATATTCCTTGCATCCAAAACAGTGTTTCAGAGATCTGCATCTGCGTTGTTTAACATTGAAGATGTGCATATTGCACCTGACGAGAGATGATGTAAACATTCGCAAATAACGAACTCGGTGGCGCAGCGGTTAACATGCCAGCCTGCGGTCCCGGATTCGTTCCCAGTCAGATCGTTATAGAAAAAGATCTTCCTCAGATTAGCCTTGGTCTTGATTAAATTTTTTAATAGAAGCTTGTGTCGTAGTATACTTACTACGATACAACTTTTGTAAGTTTGGATTTCTGTCACTCATTTACCACCGTACACTTTTGAGATCAGTAATTTACTTGGTTAAATTCAATGCTTCTTCCAAAACGGAGTGCGGAACAAACGGAAACAAAGCGCTCAATACATTTTTTCCAATCTACGAACAATTTTGGTTAAAGTTAAAACCCTAGCATGTGTGATTTTGCTTTGATTTTATAACTTTCTATAAAAAAAAATATTTGTTTTTATTCTGATATTAAAATAGCAGCCCTTATTATTGTAACCTAATCTGTGAATAACGCCATGGGCTATGTTATCAACAATTCTGTGTTATATACAAGCTTCTAACATGTTCATATAATGTAGTTGTTTGTTATTCCTAATAAACAAATAAATAAACCTAGGTACCTATATCGAACTAGATTGATGAGGACGAACTAAAATTGGTGCTAGGTTAGAGAAAAAGTAAGGAGAGAGATGAGGTAGGTAGGAGATTAATTGATTAAATGCTTAATATTGTACCTCAATCATCAAATATTGCCATAATTCCTTTATTTCGTTTGTATGAAGATATACGCGTTCAGGGCCCTCTTAAGACAACAAATCTCAGCAAGCTCAGTCACCCTTTCCATTCCCATAATATTTACCTCACTGCTGATTGACTATCCGCGATGCACCTGCGTCTGCGCAGTCTAACGTTGAGGATGTGCATATTGCGCGACGAATGATGTGTAAACGTTCGCGAAGTGCACTCAATTTATTGATGTGGAATTACATTTGTGGACAAAACTTGGCGAATTTAACAAATATTGATTACTGTGGTATAAAACAAGCCGCTTTCTGTTGTCTGTCTGTCCCAAAGTATAGTTTATTCTTTACACTATGCAACGGATTTTGATGTGTTTCTTGAATACGTAATTTTTTTATTATTTTGTTTTACTGCCCTGGATACAAGTCCTTTTGAGCCTTTCTTCATTTATTTCGCCAGTTGGCGAGTTATTCTTGATTGTAGTCAACGAAATGATGGTATAATTCATTTCGTTGTTTTGATTCAAGATGAAGGTCACAACACAAAACACAACATGTCACACACACCTAAAAACTATTGTTTATGTACTATAGTAGGAGCAGAATTACAGGCAAAAGTCTGTTACTTCATAAATAATTTCTAGAATTCGGGTCGAATTCTACAAAGCACGTTTATTCAAACTGATCAAACAAACACATAAACAAAAGCTCCACGAATGATAGGTAAAGTTTCAAAGGAATCCTGTTGATTGGAAGCAAGCGTGATATGTGTCTATAACAAATACTATACAGCATTAGTTTATCTTTGCGAATTTCTATAATTATTATGAAGAGTATGAAATGAACTTGTACCAGGATGATTTCTTTCAACAATTACGTCATCACATAAGGCCGCTTAAGGCCCTGAATTTTTAAGCGTCTATTTGAAATAAATAATTATTAGAAATCAAAGAGGTAATTTTGTTGTGTATGCTAAATCCTCTGACTGTTCTGGCTAATATATGGCTCTGGTAGTACAGAGAGGGTCATACTCCTGCAGTGGAGCCTAAAAAGGCCTGATGATGATTATCTAGTCTTTAATAAATGTTTATGCATATGTAAGCCTTGTTTAGCTTCTGTTTCCTATGTAGCCTTCTACTATATCCACGGGAAGATTTGTAGTGGTCCTATTCTGCTGTGTCGAGGACCACTCAGCAAAGACAAACATAATTATAGACTAAATTATAAATATTGTATACTATAAGTATTAAGTCTTTAAATGTTGATTGAACATTATTTGTATAAGTATCTGTGCTCAAATGAAATGTCAAAGAATGACTCTTTTTAATGTTCGTTATTAAAATTGTAAATAAAACACGGAAATCCCAAAAAAATAAAACAAATCCTCCACCTAAATCACGTCTAATAAATGATCTATTAAAAACGCTAGACGTCAACGACGGCCGTTGTCACAGAGCAGTGCAGCAGCGAATATCGCTCGCACTGCTAGAGACGAAAGTAGTAATACTACCGCGTGTCAGTCCGCGCCCGGCTAGTAGGCGAAAATAGCATACTGTCAGTCCGTGCTAAAAATGACGTGAAAATGCCCCAATATGTTGTCATCATCATCATGTCTTAGTCTCCACTGCGGGAGCACGACCCTCTTTGTACTACCAGAGCCATATATAGCCAGAACAGTCAGAGGATTTGACCTACACTCGCCACACTGGCCAGACGGTTTGGAGAGGTCACTCTGATTGTTTCCTAAGACGCCTTCTACGACATCCACGGGAGGACTTGGAGTGGTCCTATTCTACTCTGCCGGAAAAAACACGGTGAAATATGCTGTGATTTGGTATGATTATTACAGTAATAAGGTTAATAAACAAAATTCTGAGATTTTTAATTGCAAGTAATTAGAAAATAGCAGATTTTTGCATTTCTACAATTACCTTGAAATCCAAAACCTCCATTAACGGTACCGCCCTCTAAAACTTTTGTTTTGTATGAAATGGGTAGAAAAGGCGTCTCGTAGTACTACTTCCTAGTATAAGCGTAATTTTTCAACTGGTAGTACAAATGATACAACCTTGTATAATTTGTACCAGTTGAACTTGTTGGTACCTAGTACTTCTGTGTGTTGAGGAGCGCGATAGTCCAGTGGGTGTGAGCTCTATGAGCGCTTACGTATGTTAAGCAACCCCTGGTGCAGTCCCTACTTGGATGGGTGACCGCAAGTGGCATAAAAATATCTTGAGCTCATCCGTGCTTCGGAAGGCACGTTAAGCCGTTGGTCCCGGCTGTCATCGTTGATGGCAGTCGTTAAGCTATGTCAGATGCCTTAAGGCAGCTTGAAAAATCTGACACCAGTGTTGGCCACTTACACATACGAAAAACAAACTTCTGTAGCGCGCGAGCGACAATCACATTTCCTGCCCTATGGCCGTTCCGAAATGGTCGCACCCGATGAATCGTCCCGCGGGATCCAAAGTAACACTTGACGTCGCTATTTGCGTCCACTGACGAACAGACACGCATTGACATTTAAATTCCAATTCAAATCGACTGATATTTGTATACGAATTTATTTGAAAGTGCTTAAAATAACGATGATGGTTATTACATGTAAAATATTGTGACTTTAATGTGGAATATGTTTTTAGAATCGTATATATTTTATTTGAATAGGATAGTTTGGTTTAAATTGTTTGTGTTGTCTATGAGGATGGTGTTGTCTATTATAGACAAATTAAGAGAACTTTAGGGGTCTCTACACCGTTTAGTAATATTTAGGAGCCGAGTATTTCGGTGTACATATATTTTCAGATAGTCGTTCCGATACTTAAGTATGATTTATTTTTTTCAAATTTAGCGCTTCTTAAAAAAGTATAAGTACAAAGTTGAAAGCACAGACAACAATAAACATGTTTCCTAAATATATCTTATTAAAATAATAAATCCGTCTTACAGATTATCGAAAAATATCAGAAATGTATTTTTTCTTTTTTCAATCAAATAAAATATCATAAAGAAGCAGGCAGCGTATCAAATTGCAGGAGTGGGGGCTCATAGCATCGGTCAGTGACGTACGGTACTTTAGTCTATTTAATTTTTGTTTAATTGACAAAAGAAAAAATACGTGTGCAATATTTTTCATTAATCTACCAGACGGACTTATTATATAAAAAAATATTTATTTTTTTATTATTAGAAAACAAAACTGAGGAAAATCCGGTAGCACTTCCTTATTTAATTTTAAGTTAAAAAACTCAAAATATATAGCGTTACTTGCGATGATAGAGCGTGAGATGTATGTAAGTAAAGAGAGACAACTGGTTCTTATACTTCGATAAGAATAAATTGCTTGGTCAGTTATCTACATCGCAAAAACGGTCCTAGAAGTACTTACATAAAACTGAATGACAACGCGAACATGCAACTGTCAATGCAGCCAGCATTACTAATTCAAAAAAAGAACACAGTTAACGTACATGCTTGCGCATACGACCGCACGCAGGTAGCCTCATTTAAATTCGGATATCGAACATGAAAAGTCAATTAGCACGTGTGCGGTGAAGTAGCGCCATCTTGTAATTGGCGGCCATCTTTAATTGTCTGTGACAGGTGCGCGGGCGCAAATGAATCGAAGCGTGGGTGTTCTAAAGGGTCGTTGGTTTGCAAACAAGCGATAATTGTTTAATTGTGCTTAGATTGGATTTGACGTGTCTCTCTTTTGTCTGTAGATCATGCTTAAATTGAGCTGCTGATTTCTCATAATCCATCTGAGTACGTAGCAATTCAAATGCCTTTATCCTGTTCCCTCACTCCAACAAAATCCTACTCTTCTCTCGCTTAAAAAAAAGATTTAGGCGGGCAGCAGTATAGGAATCGCGATAAGCAAAACAAACTGCACTCACCAACCGGTGGTGAGTACAGTTTTTTGTGAACTCAAGCGTGGTGAGTTTGGTAAACCCGTACGATGAAAATCCTTGGGATTGCCCATGTCCAGCAATGGACTTCTTAAAGCTGATATGACGATGATGTCTGGTTTCAGGCAGGCAGCAGTAAAGACTTTTAACTTGTCAGTATGTCACGTATACACTGATAGATCCTGAGCTCTGATAGCTGAGGATATAAACGAAATTGCAATAATTTTTCAAAAATTCTATAAAAACCTAAAAACTTTTATAGCCGTTTACATAAGGGCCTATTAAATCCTACCTATATCCTTATTTTGTTTAAAATATAACAACACAAAGTTTGAATACATAAAAACTTTAAATAATTTGAAGGCCCACATAAGTATTATGGAGGCGGTCTTTTAGAATTTTTTTCGATAAAAGAGTGGTTTTTTTACAATAGCCAACTTCTGGACTTAAGTACTTAACGCAAATACGCATTCGAGTCCCTAAAGCCCTAAATATGATCCCCTGCAAGATGAGTTATACGACTTTCTATCGAATAATAAAACAACTTTTGTATAAATCCGAATTCATGTTGATATACGGATGTAAACCACATAATTATGTCTTCCATTTCTGTGAGGTCAATTAAGCATATAGCAAAGGAAGACATGCTTTCAGTTCAAACAAGCCATACATTAAAAGTTGCACCTGTGGAACCTTAATGAGCTGTTGTGCCCGTGTACAACATATGCGTCTTCGTATATCAATTCTTTGTATAATTCAGTCGCTGTCTTATATATAACTGTGTTTTGTATAATAAGTTTGGTTCATTCGAAATATAATGATTTACAACACAAATATTTTTAATGAAAACGTTGTCAAAGATGCAGGAATGGTTATTTTTTCTTCACGCTAAAACTTCAAGGTGGATTTTGATGGAGCATTACAATGGCTAGACTTTTACAATGGCCTAGCTTAAGTATAAATCAGGACAGCGTATAGCTTAATATAGGTCGACGAGGTCTAAATAAAACGTTAGTTTACTCTAAGAAGAAAATCTTTTTGCGAAATGTGTATATCGTTTTTAGGATTTCGCAGAAGAATATGGTAAAAAGCATTATGGCGACGCAAACGAAGTCGAGGCCGAAAGCTAAAGCTACAAAGTAATCTTATCCAGGAAGCATAGTGTGTAACATCTAGTTTCTCGTAATTTTCCTAAATAATTAAATGAAATGTAGGTTACACAAGCGAAATTCCTTAGAAACTATGGATATCAACATTTTATTTTTAAACAGTGACAAATATTCCAATCTGCCTGCATTCAACACACCAAAACGACCCAGAAACCGCCATTGTACAACTTCGGCCCGCAAATCAATCAGATGCAAAAAGTCCCAAAAACAAAGACATCAGTAGATGTCCTTCAACCAATACGGCACGGAACCATGAATAATCTAATAAATAATCGTCTGGCACAATTTATTAGTAGCTAACATTACCGTGGTGGAAGCCTTGCGAGACAGAGACGGATAGATGCGAGACGGCGCGCGTGTGAAGGGGACAGCGTTGATGTCGCCTGTCATAAATAATGCTGGGCAAAAACAATGGACAATGGTTTGTGGAGATACGTCTTCTTCGGACCCTCTGTATGGAAATGGGGTGGGGCGAACGCGTGCGCACTGTTTTTAAGTTATTTATAACTGAATGGAGAGAATTTAGGACTTTTTAAATATTTTTAAGTTATTTATAACTGAGTGAAGAGAATTTGGGATTTCTTAAAGTTTTTGTATAAGTGATTAAGGCATCTAATGTGCTCAAATCGGACGTGCGTCGACTTGTATCTTTGAAATTGTGATAATCTGAATATGTTAATACAGCGTGTCATGTTAATACAGTGAAAATTCGAAATTCCTTTAAAGTGGCGACTCAGACCATCAATATTAATAAACTTTTTCTATGTGACCAATGCTGAGAACTCTAAAAAAAATTACATTTCCGTACAAAATCCGCTGGACACTTTTGTATAAAAATGTCAAAAAATAATTTGAGTTGATGAGGTCTGATCTTTTCTGTAGGAGGAAATGAAAAAACGATAAAAAGGCAGGCATCAAAAGCAGAAAAGAAATATTTTAATTCACTTTTGAAATTTGATAAAATTGTCGATACTAAAATATTTAATTAAATAATTCTTCCAATAAATCGCTCCAATACCTTCCACCAATTCCCGAATAATAGTCCAAATACTTAGATAAGGACTCAAATTTATCGGCGACCACACAATCATTCCCTAATTAGTAGGTGTTAACATTCCCCAGCCGGAAGGAGACCTCAAGACATTATTATTCAGACCATTAATTAACCTACACGAAACTTTTTAATTAAAAAAAAAACTTTCCAAAGACAATCGCCGACGATTCAAAATCCCGCCTCAGTTAAGACTACCGCCATAAATAAATTGGATGAAACGGACGAAACGGACGAAACCCTCCCTCCCGGATAAGTGTCTAAAATTTTCACAATCCGGCAATAAAAAGATAATTTATTAGAATAGCTCTTATTGTTTTCATTATTTATGTGTATGGAGTAATGTAATCTAGGTTGGGCCCTAAATAAATAATTCCTCTTTAATGTCGCTTCTTGCCTAATCTCCGAGCGGTCGCAGCCCGCGTTTTGTTCGCTATAATGGCCACCAGAGGTATTTTTAGGTCTAAATAAATATGATTTGTTGTGCCGCCTCTGACAGAATTTAATTTCGTTCCGCTGAGAGTTTGTCGCGAATCTTTGAATTATTTTAATGAGTCATCGCTGAGTTTGCGTTTAGAGGTCTATGGGCGGCTATCTTATGTCGGTATCGGATTGGGCCTTCGATTTTCCCTACCTGTTTTAAAAATTGAAAATATTCACTTTCATTCCAAATTTAATTCTGATTCATAAACAAAGAAAACTCAAAGAAGAAAGAATGCTTGAGTGTAACCAGTATGAAAAAAAATGTTACTGAAGAGTTTTAAATGATACGCTATGGATTCCCGGCAGAGCAGAATAGGACCACTCAAGTCTTCCCGTAGATGTCGTAGATGGCGACTTAGGAATCAAAAGCTAAACAAAGCTTATAATAATAATAATAATAATGTAACTTTAATCCAGAATTAAATAATTCCATAGCACATGTCACATGTCACAATAAATTAATAAATTAAAATTAAATAAATATGTCACGGTCGCTTATCGTATCACACACATAAGTACACACTTTATTTTACGTTGGGCAACACCAGCATCTGCAGAGCCCTCCAGCCGGTATGGATGGGGCTCGCTGCCCCATCCATACCGGCTGGAGGGCTCTGTACTCTTTCTAATTTTTTTAATAAACTGTTCTCTTTCTGCTTTGACTGCTCTGGCTAATATATGGCTCTGGTAGTACAGAGAGGGTCATGCTTCTGGCAGAGGAGACTAAAAAAGACCTGATGATGATGACGATGACTAAATTTAGCCTGTTACCAATTCTGTAAGGACCCTACGGAAACCTTAGTTTTGGATAAAAAGACACCAAAATCAGTTCTTTTATTCATAGTTTTAAGTAATGTCACACACGTAGAACTTTATTTTGTTATTTGTTTTGGATGTAAGCTATCTCCTCCTATAACATTGCTAGTCTTTTGCAAATAACCCTGGATATGTTAATACGTGGTCTACCTATGTACCAGGTTTCATTATATTATGCGCAGTAGGACAGTCGTATTTTACGAAAAACATAACAGTACGCGGGTGACCTATCCCCGAAGATCTCTTCCATCCACTCCAATGTTTACAAAAAGCAATGACACAACTTCAGCGATTATACGGAACTACTGGTGATTCTAGAAAACAAATATCTTGGAGTTTAATCAACAAACAAATAAGATAGTGACCTACTACTATCTTGTTGTTTTAAGAAAGGTTTTCTTCAAGATATCTGATCATTTTCCTACAATGTTTGTGTTAGACAATTTTCTCGTCTACTAATTATTGTAGTACCTGAATTAACACTAATACCACTGATTACTAATAAGAATAAGTTACTCTAATACTAACTAAAAAAATTAAAAAGATTCTGTAAACCGATCTTAAATAATTTGAAACTTATCGAAAGTATTATAAATCGAAAAGTGCCTGAATTGCAAGTTACTTTCTAAAAAATCTTGACCTTAAATTTTGCCTTGTAAAATAGCAATCTAATACTTACCGAAAATTCCAATTGTTTACTGGTAATAACAACATTTACCGCAGAAGTGGGATTCTAAGGGACAATTACCACAATTTTTTTGACATTTCTATTTTTTCAGTGTATGGTATTATAAAAAGGTAATACGTACTTCTTTATAATGTGCAAAATCTTAGTCAAACATAAAAGAAATCATTGTCATCAAGTAATTACAAAAATAAAACAAATACAAATGAAAAATCTTTAAACAAAAACTTTAATCTTCAACACTAACTCCCTATTTCATGACCAAACAATGAGGGCGCAACAAAGAAAAAAGGCCTTTACATCACATGCAGATTCAAAGCCTTCCTCCAGACAGTAGCTGGCCATTTCTGAAAATTAGTGGCGAGGGAGGCGTCCCCCCCCCCCCCCCCTATGATTTAACCACTCCAGTACCATGTTCTGACTTTAATAAGATGTTTTACAAATTACCCTGTATTTATTAAATGCCTTTATATATTTTAGAAAATCTGAGTCAAATTCTTTGAAAATAAATAAAATCTTAGTCAAATTATTTTACTCAAACATAAAAGAAGAACGACTTCATCAAGTAATTACAAAAATGAAACAAATACTCACAAATGAAAAATCTTTAAACAAAAACTTTAATCTTCAACACTAACTCCCTATTTCATGACCAAACAATGAGGGCGCAACAAAGAAAAAAGGCCTTTACATCACATGCAGATTCAAAGCCTTCCTCCAGACAGTAGCTGGCCATTTCTGAAAATTAGTGGCGGGGGGTGGCGCCTCCCCTATGATTTACACTACTCCAGTACTATGTTTTGACTTTAATAAACAGGGTTTGTCACGAGACGGGATGGCGCCACGCCATTATGTCTATTATATATATATATATATATGTCTATTGTTTTAGTTTATAACTATACGTAAATATTTTGATACCTATTTATGACCTATACATATCAGAGTTACTCGTTCTATTCACAACGACTGCATGCATATACATCCTCGGCCCTCAAATAAGTAAAGCATTATTTATATTTTATGTTCTTTTTTTTATGGCTTATCCACCGAGATTTCAATAATTCTACCAATGCCCAGTTTAAAGAGATACAAAGTATCGGTCTTTTACTGTATACAGTCAACAACTTGCAATCAGAGATGGCGTAGGTCCTTTCCTAGGACAAATCTATACGAGTTTATATGACATGAACATTAGCATTTATACTCCAAACTACATCAATTTCGTATTATATAATGTCCACTGACATAAATTCACAAAATTATCTAAGGCAAACCCCAACTGAACCCCTAAACTAACTCCACCTAAAAAACCTAGCATTATTAAAAAAAATTAAAACCTGACTCCCGTTATTGATAGTTTACGTCTGCCAAATTGATTTTTGCCGATGACGCATACCTATGACACTACGAGGAAGAACACGAATCTAATGACACCGCACTCTTCAAAACCGGTCTAACCGTTCAGGCTACCAGGAGGCGACAAAGGAACAAACATACATACATACGTGAGAAAAATATTTTGCCCTCCTACTGGGTAGGTTAGTCGTGTAAAAAAGTAGGTATACTTATATGCAATGTTGCTAATGTTTGAATTAAATTAAAAGGGTTCTTAGGTGCAGCTGAGGAAAATTTGATTTAACTTAGCCCTCATTTAGCTGACTGGAACAACAATTTTGGATTTGATTTATAAAAAACCTTAATTTCATAATTCAGTTATTTCTTATGCAGGACAAGGAGAAGCCCAGTCAAAGCCGAATGTAAAAGAGTCGAAATTTTTATTTAGTAGTACCCATCATCAGGTCTTTTTAGTCTCTTCTGCAGGAGCAGTCAGATGATTTGGCCCTACACTCTCCACGCTGGCCAGACGGGTTGGAAAGATCTCTTCGATGTTTATAAGCTTTGTTTAGCTTTTGTTTCCTAAGTCGCCTTGTACGACATCCATTGGAAGACTTTGATTGGTCCCATTCAACTTTGCCGGGAACCAAACGGTATCGTATTTATTTAGTAGTAGTATAATGGCATTAATAAAGCAAAAATAAGTTCATGCCTTTTAAAACATACAATCACAATTATGTAGATTAAAAAACGTCTTTGATTCTAACACAACTTTATTTTTTGTTATTTCCAAGCTCAAGGATATTCTTTTATTCTTCTTCTTCCTTGCCTTTTTCCCTATTTGGGGTCGGCTCTGTATGTCAACTCTCTCCAAAGTTTCCTGTTACCAACCATATCGGCACTTGATCCCCGTTCCTTCATATCATTCCTCACACATTCCCTCCACGACTTTCTCGGCCTTCCCTTTCCTTTTTGTCCTGGCACATTTAAGTGCAGCATCTTTTTAGCCAGGTGATCGGCATCCCTTCCCTTTCCTCCAAGGATATTCTTTTATTCAAATTAAAAAAGAAAAAAAAATAATATTCCTCCCGAAATGTATTGTTTTGTTATGTATGGCTTAGATAAACGGACATTAGAAGTAAATCACCAAACACTAACTAGCACACAGAAACGCCACCACAGCGTTAGGTGACCTTAGGGTTGTCAGCTTTGAAAATAAATATAATTAAAAAAAAATTGTTGTTATTAAATTGAGTGTTCACTTTTTTAGACACAAATTTTCCGTAACGTAACTATTTTGTTTTTTAATTTTTTATATCTACCATTACCGTGTGGTTCCCGTCCCGTCAGAGTAGAATGGGACCACTCCAAGTCTTCCCGTGGACGTCGCAGAAGGCAACTTAGGAAACACAAGCTAAACAGATCTTAACAATTAGACTTCTTCAACCCATCTAGCCAGCATGGAGAGTGTAGGTCAAATCTCCTAACTGCTCTGACTAATATATAATAAGCTCTGGTAGTACAGAGAGGGCCCTGCTTCTGCAGTGGAGACTATAAAAAAGACATAATGTTGATGAATACCTACCTACCATAACTCATGATTTAGATATTGATTTCCAATCGAGTTAAATGTTGTCGTAATTAATATCTTCATTAAATTGATTGTAATTTTTAACTAAAACCCGACTTTCTTACATGAAGCTGTTTAAGTACCTATTATATCGAGTAAGTATACTGAAATAGTGTGTGGCTACCACCGCCGTCAACAGTGTGCGGCGAGTCCATATAAAATGTATAAAAACAACAAGAAAAAAAGTCGGTGGCTGCCTTTTGTGGTTGTGGTTGGTGATCCGTGTGCGGTGACACTAAGAATATGACCTATTTTTACTCGCTCATATCAGCAATGGTAAAAAAACTTCTCTACCCCAAGCTTATTTCTTTAATTTGCGAAATGTCGTTAATGCCATCACTACGTTAACCCCGTAAGTTATCAAAAATTAATAACTTCATCATTTTATAGGTGTTTTTATGCATTCACTTTACAACGCTATTCCGTTATACTTACTTTAATTAAAACATATATTATGATATGATATAGCTTAAAAAAATCCACGCGCGTATTTGACCCAGCAGTCTTTAGGCTTTGTACGACTACGCCTTACCAATTAGGACACCGTGCTCATTATCCTACACGAAGATTTTTTCCCCACATCTTATTTATTAATTTAATAAGAATAATAACTTTATCTAGTATAGTAGCCTATAGTATTAACAGCCCATGGCTTAATTGCCAAGAGCCTCGATCAACACCTAAAGAGGCTCTCGTTAGGCAGCTGGATCAAGGGCTTGATTCAGAAGGCAGTACTCTTGGACACGGCCCGTATTGTTAGGAGGTTCCTTTCCCTGGAGCCCTGACCGCCGGTAGCTTAGACCCTGTTCCCGATACCGGTGGGCTACTATTTTTATATTTTTAAATGTTTTTTTTATACATTTAAATATTTAAAAATGTTTGCCGTGTGGTTCCCGGCAGAGTAGAATAGGACCACTCCAAGTCATCGTGGATGTCGTAAAAGGCGACTAAGGAAACACAAGCTAAACAAAGCTTATTAACATCAAAGAGACCTCTCCAACCCGTCTGGCCAGCGTGGAGAGTGTAGGCCTCCTCTGACTACTCAGGCTAGTATATGGCTCTGGTAGTACAGAGAGGGTCGTGCTCCTGCAGTGGAGACTAGAAAGACCTGATGATGATGATGATGATGATGTGTTAAAATAAATAAAGGAATAATAATAACTTTATCTTCAACTGATATAAAGTAGAGACAAGTAAATCACCCCCACTAAGTAGCAGAAACCACAACCCTAGGTGCGACCTGACCGATCATCGCACAGAGCCGGCCGTATAGTTTCACCCCCTCGCCAGCTTTTAATTATAATACTTTATAGCCCAATAAATCACGCTGTACGTCCCTCGGCGCCGCCCCCGACCCGCCGCCACCCCCTCGCACGCCTTTGAAGGATATCAGTTCAATTCTCGCCGACTGTAATAATTTATAAAGAAATTATTCGCCTTTTTCCTTGAATACGTACGCGTGAACTTTGTTGGGGAGATGTTTGGTGAAATGTTGATTAAGTAGCTATAAGTACTTATTAAATATATCGGGCACGAACACTTTTAAAACACTGGCATATTTTTATAAATTTTTTGGGGTGGACAGACAATGCGCAAGTTTGTTTTTTTTTTTATTGTTCTAAGCTGTGGTCTGCTATGCTCATTTCAGTGACACTGTTATGTATATAAGTTTTTATTTTTTATTGTTAGTATATTTCTTTTACATCACTGCTTTATAAGATCCAGGGAATTCCTCCATCCCGGTTGCGTCCTTACTGTGATGAATCGAACTCTGAGTTCTGCTATTATAACAGCTCTAATGCTGTGATATTATTTGGCGAAAGTTTTTACAGCCAGTTGCCTGCCTGACGTCAAAACTCCTTGAGAATATCCGTAACTGATAAAAAATACTTGTGTATTTTAAGTTAAATTTTTTCCTACTTTAACTTGAAATTATAAATAAATAATAAATCCGTCACTTCTCGTGTGTTAATCTCTCTAATCTAGGAAATCAGTATTAATTAATCAGTTCAGAAAATATGTAAAGAAATATTTTTTTTGTTGCTCCATCCATATTGATTTGAGTGTAAAACAGATTTAAAAATAAGTTTACTAGTATAAGGTAATTAATCATTGCAAGTTTAGTTTTAAGTTATTTGGATTAAAACTAAACTTGCAATAATTAATTTCCAAAAGCTAAAAAAAAATCTTTGTCTTATTCAAGTCCCATTAATTCATTCACATTTACCCAAACACCCGAATTACACGACTTTCATAGAACAGGTGACAATAATTGGACGTCTCTGATTGAAAACGGACAGACTGGGATAAGTCCAAGTTAGACGTTTTATCGAGTGGGAGGCAATATCCCGACTTAGATTCCCGACGTGGACACCCGATTGACAGCCCTGTCAGCCGATGATAAGATATTGAAAATTTCATTCGGCCATCTTTAAATTATATTAAATTTTATTAGCTGGGGATGGAAGGTTAGCTGTGTCGAGAATGTTCGGACACATTTTATGAACTAGAAATGGATGTCAATCAGTTTATTTTTGATTGAAATTACTCTTGTAAAATTTGAGGTTTATTCATGAATTACTGTTGTCCGCGGCTTCGTCCGCGTTTATGATCCTCGGGAATGGTTTCTTTATTTTATAGGTGTTTTAATGCATTTAAAATGCTATTATGATACACTCTTATGAACGTAAAAGTTAGAGAACAACCTCCCCTGTGTTGTCCTTCCTCGGGCCTCAAACTGTCTGCATACCAAATTTCCCAAAATGTTAATCGGTTCCGTGGTTAAAATGTGATAACACAGACGGTGTTACTTTCGCATTTAATATTAATATGTAGATATTATTTTTTTTCTATATACATATTATATTTATATGTATTCATCCACCATTGTGTCAAGTTTCTGTAAATAAGAATCGTTTTCAATGCAGTATCAGAGGCTGAATGGAATAAAATTCCAATTCTTAAATGGTTTATCGCGTGAAAACTGTATTCAAATCAATATTTACATAACGATTACTACAATGTTACAATAATAATCTTATTAATACTTAAACATTAAAAAAGTGGTTCAATTGAGTTTATTTTAAAGTCCCTTTCACACTAATAAATCTCTCAGCTCATTCTTTTCCATCTTCATATTTCTCTCAACTAGCGAAGTCTTGTGATCTATCATTCGTCAAAGTGTACCCGCCACATAAGTCAGAGGGAAAAACTGAAATAAGCGCGTAATCTTATGTAAACTGTACTCAAACAAATATTTACAAAAGGAGAAGTACAATGTTACAATAATATTATAATTAATATTTAAAATTAAAAAAGTGATAACATTGAGCTAATTTTGAGTTTTCTTTTACAACAATGGATCTCTCGGCACATTTTTTCTAAGATCAACTACCGTGGTTCAGCTCATTTTTTTCTAAGATCATATTTCTCTCAACCAGCAAGGTCTTGTGATCTATCATTCGTCAAAGAGTGCCCGCCACATAAGTCAGAGGGAAAAAACTGAAATCCGCGGGGAGAGTGACTTATGGCCCGTCTGCAATTGTTGCACTTCCCACGGCAAACATAAAGCAGAGGCACAGAAGAGCGAGGTTGGTTTTTCTGCGACATAGTCCTTACCAAATTTGTTTAAGAGTTTCATAAACAGGAACTAGGTATGTATTTTTATTTGCCTATACAATTTTGGGTTATATTAATAGTATTTGACCCAGCGAGCAAAAACTGGACTGAGTTTCTTTTGGCGTATTCTTCTCAGCAGTGGTCTTTCCGAACCTTAGTAGTTTTTTCGATCTAGCAAATTTAAAAAAAATATGACTTTCAAAAAGCGATACATGATATCCAGATTTGAATAAAATTTCATTTCATTTCATTTCGAGCATGGTCTTAAAGTCGAGTCGGGACGAAAACACATTTTTTATATGTTCGTTCCACGACAACTCTCTCGAATTCGTGCTCCAAATGAAATAAAATTTAAAATTTGTGTAGGTCTGTGCAATGTGAGAAACGCTTAGTCAGCTTTGACATTTTGAAAGCTTGGGTTAATAAACATTTGAGTTATTGCTCTTCCCTCACAGCATTTTTGTTGTAGAATCGTATTTACTAAATTCTGGATGGAACTAACTATGTAACGCCCGAATACTCAAAGGCATTTTAGATGCTTCTTAAAACTAACACCGTTCTTAAGTCTCGTTCTGTCTCTGCTTAGATCTGCTTCTCTTCCCACGTAGGCCGTAGATACCGGCCGAGGCAATGGGTGTAAATCTAAAGAATCATATAAATAGGCGGGGCGGCTACTAACGCATTATTTTAATTCCGTATTCCATTAAATATATAAGGGAGGGTATGGGATAACGACAAACTACTTTGTATGTATGTATAGATAAACTTATTTATAATAGGTAATTTGGGATAAGATAGCTTGTGCACTGCTCGTTGTGCATCTGTACTAGCAGTTGATCTTTGACACCGGCGAGCTAAGGCCGCGCAGCTGAATGATTTAGATCGAGGCGTTACGTTACGGTGCAATGTGAGAAATGCTCAGCTTGATATTTCATAACCTAGCTTCTTTATATTGTAGCGATATGAAGTGTTTTTAAAGACAACCTCTATGCCCGTCATGCAAGGCTGTCACTCTGCAGGTCGCAAGTTCTATCCCCGGCCAAGTCAAGACGGAAAATAATCTTTTTGAAGATTGTTTTGTTATAAAATAATAATTGACATGAGACTTATGTTAGGAGTGCTACCACAAGTCTTGAACTTACTTTGGGGCTAGCTTAATCTCTGTGATTTGTCATTATATATTTTTTATATTTGTTCAGTTATAGATATAAATTAACATGGTGCTTCGGAATGTACTAAAGCCCATCATTAGATGGTCTATCAACTGTGTCGGAATTACGCACTTAAAAAACATCACTTACGATAGTTAAGCTTGCGATGATGCCCAAGATGTGCAGTAATTAAATGAGTGTAATAATTTACCTGAAACAAAATAAATGTTAATTAGTTAATAATAATCTAATTCATTAAAACGTTAAAATTACATATGAAACGTTGAAGTAAGGCCAGCCTTAATATTTTTTCTTGCAGCATATTAATATTATTACCACGACATCTTCCGCTTTGGCAGCAGCGCTAGCCTACCTATTATATATATATTACTACCTATAACCTAGCCATAAGTTAATTACGCCAACAATTGTTAAAGCAAGTATGTCAATAGATTTCGAAGTGTTCGAAGAAACCTATTTATACATGGCGAAATTTTGATCGTTCCGGACCATTAAAGGGGTGATTCAGCCTGTCAATATAAACAACTTTTCCTATGGGACAAATGCTGTAAACTCGAAAAAAATTTCGACATTCCTATACAAATTGCCCGGGCGGCTGAACACTTTTGTATGAAAATGTCGAAATAAAATTTGAGTTTTCAGCATTGGTCCCATAGGAAAAATGGTTTATATCGACGGGCTGCATCACCCCTTTAAGGGTCCAGAGCGATCAAAATTTCGCCATGTATAATCTTACTTAGCTTACTATTACCGGAAATAAGGATAAAACCATTTTCATTTGTTTTTCTTATAACCTATACTACATCCCCTCCGCCAAGTGCACAATAAAAACAAAGCGCGCGACTCGTCAGTCAGCCAAGCAAGCCTTCGACACAAAATAATAAGAGTAAAGAATAGTATCACTTTTTGCATGCTTTAATTTCAATGAAGTAATCGCCCAAATTCTCAAAACTAGTGAGACAACTTCAAAATAAAATTGATAAATTATATATAGGTCTTGAAGTCTTTATTTATTTATGGGCCTCCACGTTCAGAATTAACACCTGAAAATGATGGGTTGATTAATTAGAATACATAAACGACAAGTGACAAATCAGTAGGGTTTGGATTTATTTGAATTGGTTTTATCTTCACAAGTGTATTATCCAAGATCATCATCATCCGAGCGTATTCCCGGCACCTACTTCCGCAGCAGTAACGCTCCGGGGTCTGCTACTTATCCTACGTGAATTAGGCAGCTTAACGTGCTTTCCGAAGCTCGGACTCATATGTCCTTTCGGATAATCAAGTGATTAAAGCATGCAATATTCTAACTAGACAGGAAACAACTTTTTGAAAGTATGCTTCCCTGTAGAATTTGAACCCACGACCTAAAGATTATAAGGCATATGCCTTGACCACTAAACCAGAGAGTCAGTTTCAGACCATGTGAGAAGTTTCCCGTACACATACCAGTACGTGACGCGCCTTTTCTGTAAATTTCTTACATCATGCCTCCGCTTAAAACTTGGCAAGCGCCGTCTCTGCGTGAGAATATGACAAATTTATGTAAAACTCTTTGCGGGTGGAAATTAGTGCTCATTCCGTCCCATGTTTATGAGTCGAGTGTGCTCCGAAATATGGTAATGCTTGTATTGATCGAGGAGAGAATGAGTTTCTGTGGTACGGACCGTAACGACTTGTCTACTTTTGTGAGTGTGAAGTACTCTTGGTACTTAGCAAGAGTAGTGATGAGAACATTACTAGTAAGACAAAAAAACCCTTTTTTTTATACTCCACCTTGCTTAATGATAGACAGTTTATGGCTATTAGTAAAACAGTTTTAAAGAAAAAAAAGTTAAATAAGTAAGAAGGCCATGTAATAAATAATTTATCACCACCAGGACTTAAGTTACCCTCTAAATTGTAATTAAGGAACTAGCTAACTAAAAATGGAAATGTATCCCACTTCTGATTTGGAACCATCGGCCTTCTGACATCTATTTTTTTTTATTTCTTGGAGTGTAAGTAGCCTACACTGGTGTCAGATTTTTGACATTTAATGATTTCACCGAACTCTCTATTCTTCCTCTGATTGTGGCCCATCCGCCTGCTGATCTCGAAGATTTCGCGAAAGATTGACGCAGATCTGCCGAAGCGGGCTAATCGTGACACATTGCTGTATTTTCGCCTCAACTCGTTACGTGTTACGAGAGGAGCGACAATTTTAAAGACAAGGTAGACATTCGACTTTTCTCTATTTTTGAAAATGAACTGTTCTTCAACGCAAACAAAACGGAATATTCATAATTGCTTAGATTTACGTCACAAAAAGCAATTTCATCAGCTTTTTTACATTCATCCAAATATTACGAGCCAATCGCTCTTCTGCTCAACTCATCTACTAGTAAACATAGTTTAATATACAAAACGTCTTTAACTAGTCGTATTTTACTACAAAAACATTGCAAAATTCAGTCATTCGTCTGTCCAAATCCTCTATCTGTCATAGTTATCTGTCATATTATTATGTTTAAATCACGGCGTCAACGAATCTTCTCATTGTCATATTTTTACCACAGTTTGTACAGAATGAAACCTCGCAACTTTTAGTCGCCGGTCTGCCCAACTTTTCCATCTGACAGAAAGAAGGCATATTTATGTGTTTACTATATAAATCACAACGTCAACAAAACGTCATCTTGTCACATTTTTTCCAGAAGAAAAATCGCAACCTTCAGTCGCCGGTCTGCCCAACTCCGCCATCTAACAGAAAGAAGTCAGATTTATGTGTTTACTGTATAAATCACAACGTCAACAAAACGTCATTTTGTCACATTTTTTCCGGAAGAAAAATCGCAACCTTCAGTCGCCGGTCTGCCCAACTCCGCCATCTGACAGATAGAAGTCAGATTTATGTGTTTACTGTATAAATCACGGCGTCAACGAATCGTCTTTTTTCGTCTACCCCCGCGCTATAGATCATACTGCGACTTGTCTTGCGTGTCGCTACTCTACTGGAAACGGCGAGATTAAATGTGGATAACAAAACCACTGGGAAGCTTGGTATTGTTGGTCTTTGATGATTTTTAGTATCTGTCTTTAGACAAGTCTTCAGTTGCAGTTTAATTTTCGTGGCATATTATATCCACTCAAATATTAAGATCCATACATGCAAAGGCTCAATACTAATTATGTTTCGATATTAAAATAAGATTGAGCTATAAAAAATACTACGTTGATTAGATTTTTTTATCATTATAATATAATAAATAAATAAATATATAGGGACATATCACACAAATTGAGTTAGCCCCACAGTAAGTTGTGAACTTGTGTCGTGGGATACTAACTCAACGATACTATATTTTATAATATATATATACTTATATAGATAAACATCCAAGACCCAGGCCAATCTGAAAAAGATCGTTTTCCATCTTGACCTAGCCGGGGTTCGAACCCGGAACCTCCGTGTCGCAGGCTGGCGTGTTGACCACTGCGCCACGGAGCTCGACATATAATGAATACAAGAAAAAACATTGATAATACACTTAAATTCTCGTGATGATAAACCTTACACTTAAATGATAGAAATTGATTTCTATTTCGAAACACGAAGATGAGTAGTTTCGCATTGTCATGGTCTTATTCGAAAGTATTTTTTTAATAGACTGAGTAGCGAGCCGTGTGGTTCCCGTCAGAGTAGAATAAGACCACTCCAAGTCTTTACTGTGGACGTCGTAGAAGGCAACTTAGGAAACACCAGCTAAACAAAGCTTATAAACATCAAAGAGAAGAAGTAGAAGAGTGTAGGCCGAATACTCTGACTGCTCTGGCTAATATATGGCTCTGGTAGTCAGAGAGGGTTGTGCTCTTGCAGTGGAGACTAACAAAGACCTGATGATGCTCCAAGTGAGCTTTTGCTACTTCGCCGTATAGAGGCGAGGCCAGAGTTCCAAGCCAACCGAAAAAGTTCGTTTTCCATCTTGACCTGACCGAGGACCAAACCCAGGACCTGCTATTTAATGGCACTTGCGTTACCACTGAATCACAGCCACAATGTAAAGTAAAACTAGCCATACCTTACTTTTTAATGGACTTCAAAAAAAGAAGATTCTCAGTTTGATCCGTATGTTTGTATGTATTTTTGTCCGCGATTATTTTGCGTTTGGATTAACCGATTTCGATGCAGTTTTATGAAAAGTAATTGTTACATTCTGGAGAACATCTTTGTTTACTACGAAGTAGTTCTTCAGAAAGAAGTAATTTTTCAAATTCTCTAGCAAAAGTGTATCCTGAAACCTCCTACATAGTTCTACATTAGTTCAGGTGTTTAGTAGATGGTTCCTTTTTTTAAAGATATTTCTATCTCACACTGACGTGTTCGCCGCTGATGCAATAGCTCTTTCAGAAATATGTGCCTGCGGGATTAAATCTGCCTGAATGATGCCATAAATTAAATAAATTTGAGACTGTCGTCGAATTAGATGTTGCGGGTTGTGGGACGAGACGAGAATAGAAGATTTATAGGACGCCGGCCTTTGTTATTTTTATTGGGAGCTAGAAGTTTCCTATTAAAAGAGCGACGAATGATCACGCGTCATCTGTGATTAGGTGACATGAGTTTATATGTATGTACTACACTTTCAAAAGATTTCGCGAAAATACAAGAGAGATTCTTTATTTCATGACATTTGTAATTTTTACATGGTTGGTAAAAGAAGTTTGTTTGAAGAGTCAACGTAGTTAAGCATGTTGTTATTACGCCGCAACTCCTCATAAGTAACTACTTAGTTCCTCAAAAGATTTGAACGTATTTGGTATGGCCAGAATTCTTACGCCCTGCTGAGAGATAATATAGAGAGCAATAACTTGTTTCTGGCTGTCCTATGTTCTTCTTGATAAGAATTGTGTTATCGTGAGCTGTAGATTTAACGAGTCTGAGTTTGGTTAGCTTAAAATGTATTAAACATGTAACGATGCGCATGATAACTTCATGCTGCATCTTGCTTTTCACTTCATTACTCAATCATCGTCATCCTGTCAGTTTATTTCGAAACTTTATTCATTGTTTTTTCAACTCCTAATGCTATTTTCAAATCTTCTTCTCAGTCCTTCATCATCAGTCAGTCTTTCCATTCGATTCCATTCATAATAATTTTGGTCGTGACCACTCGACCTTTGCTTATAGCCTCTCGCCTACCATATTGTTTTATTAATTTAACTAAGTAGCAGTGTAACAGAATGTGTTAAGCGTGATAAAATATCGTAATATATCGAATTACCTGTGAAACTGTGTTCTTTCCTTTCGCCCTGAGTTCTTTCTCTCCGCTGAGCACTTACGACACCTACCACATATTCATGTTGAGCCTACTCTAATAAGAGCTGGGTGAGTAGAACCCGACAAACAAATGTTCATGAAGCACCTCATGCTATGAACGACCAAAGAGTTGTTTGAATATATTAAGAAAATTACACACACAAACGAGGAGATCTTAGAGTGGGCTTCGATTGATGGGCTAAGAAATAATGAAAAAAAGCAGTTTTGTTTTATAACCACCGCAACCACAAAATGGTCATGAGCGCCACCAACCTTAATGGCGCTTACGTTTTTTGAATCAAATTGGGCGGTATCTAAAAATGACAAAGATTGAATGGTAAATTAAAACTAAATACCTATATAATTTTCGAACCTGGTAACAAAATTTCACGAGAATCGGTTGAGAAACACCTGTACATGAGAACAACCGTATAGATTTACCACATTCCTTTTTCCCAATCTGAAACAGAGACGCTGCGCTTGGGCTTCGCGCTCGCTCCATCAGATATTAGTTTATTACTCGTATTGTCCGCAAGACCATTGTATCTTTTGACGAAAGATTTTTCTTGATGATCACAGTCCAAAAATAGACGAAAGATATCTCTTGATGAGCACTGTCCAAAACTTCTGAAAAAACCATCATCACATTATAAATCCAATAAATGTGACCGAGGCCCGCGAATTCTTCAAAATATTTTTACACCGCCGCCCGGCAATCGCTCAAACGAAAGAATCTCAACCGAAATAGTGTTTGATGACAATAATGTGTGTTTCATAGTCGTCATGTGGGCGCTTCTGTTTACGACATTATCTCGAGAAGAGAGCCATGGAGCTGCGAAAACTTGATTGTGGCAACGTGATAAAAAAACGTGAAGAGAAATCGATAAATAGAATATAGTTGTTTGTGTACTTAAGATGATGATGATGTGTAATAGAAAAATCTTTATTAAGTGATTTAGATAAAATGGAACAACAAAGGATATTTAAGGAATACAGTTCAACAATTTCGATTTTAATTTAACTCCATTAATAATTCTCCTAAGAGATGTATATGTATATGGTCAGGGATGTCACCCTCAACTGCCTGTCCGGTTGTTGCAGGGTGGGCATCGGGTACGCACGCCCGGCTTCCCGAGCAGCTACTTATATCCAATACATCCGATCGAGTAGATCCCAAATACGTTTATTCCTTTCCTCCAGTCCAACCGATTCCTACCCTTCTCTGCTTAAGAGTCGACTGGACGCGCATGTCTCCATACAAACGGAAAAAGGGAATTGTGGCAATATTTGATAATTTTGAAGTAAAATTAAGCATTTAATGAATTAATCTCATTATAATCTACGTACGTTCCTATACAGCTTGGTTAAAATACCAATGGTTTGAGAATTACAAGCCTTTTAAAATTTGTATGGAAATCTTGAGAGGCGTAAAATTCTTAAACATTTGATAATTTAACCAAACTGTATAGGAACGTACGCAGATTATAATGAAATAAATTGATTGGATGCTTAATTTTGCCCTAACATTATCAAATATTGCCTCAATTCCCTTTTTCCGTTTGTATAGAGACATGCGCTTCCAGGCGACTCTTAAGAACCTAGTTCCGATAGGCAGGAACGTCGTACCGAAAATACCGCGATCACCGTCTTCGAAGCGTGGTGAGTACAAAAAAACCCCGCACGATGTAAATTCCTAGGGTAGGCAGTGGACTTATGGCTGCAATCATGATGATATACTAAATAACAGTTGAAAAATATAGTTACCGTAGCAATTAAATGACACGTAGTTATATCGAGAAAAGTCTTCATACTAGTTGATTGTTTACTAATGTGTGGAGTAGAAGGCACTGGCAAACTAAGCCATTATTTCTGCTATAATAGTAATTGTGTGCTTTTCCAATCGCACCTACAAAAATCCTTTTCTCAGAAGTCTCTCTTCTCTTAATCAATACGAGTTTTTCGCGTTTAATTCTGTCACATCCAAGCAGATCTAAGTCGGGTTCGGTGTGACGAATGTATCAGATATATTGCTGCAACGCGTTGTGACAAAATCTACGAGTATTGTCTTGTAATATTAAATAAGACGCAGTGCAAATTGTGTATCTTTTTTTATTTTTCTCACAATAGTATCGCACAAATCTTTCATTCAAAATACCGCATCTACTCCAGATCTATGTTTAGCTTTCAGTGACGCCTCTCTTGTATTCTCTCGCATGTTTACTGCTCTATCAATCGCGACAGCTGCCCTCCTCGTTAACCGACGATGATGGATTCGCGACGTCGCGCGACAAGCCAGATATATCGCCGCGACGCGACATTTTATAACTCGATGATGAGAACACAAAGAAAACAGAAGTACCTAATTCCTTATGAAATTAAAATTTAACTAAACAAAAATAATGTAATTTTAGTAACAGGCAAAAGAATAATTTAATATAATCATCTTTATTATCTCAGCCGAAAGAAATCCAATTTAATATAATAAAGCCATTTTGTTACTAACTTCTAAATCTGTTTGATCATCTAAACTCTAGTAATAATATTCCATACAGAGACAAGACGAAACTTCAAAATGTGTTATTTGTCGGTGTATATTTAATTTTTTAATTTAAATACGTCATTAATCAAATGATGTTTTTGTTTGCTTTTTTTAGATGTCTGATTGTTTTTGAATTATTTCAACTATAATTGATCATATCTTGCAGAGAGGTCATACATGCATAGATCTAAAAAAAGATCAAGATACTTTATATTTTTTTATTCAAAAATATAAATATTTTTAATTTAATAAAGACTTTATTTGTGACTATATTTAATTTGAATACTCATGGTGCCTGATTCTAAAGCATTGTCTTGATACAGTAAGCTTAGTTTAATTTCTATACACTGCACATTTTGTGTCGAAGATTTCGTGTTTTAATGTGGCGAGAGGACAGATGTTCTGAATTAATAGTCTCGCTTTGATGGTCAGCTGTTGGATCAAAGATACGTGTCAAATGCTTTTGGTGGATTTCGGGAGTTTTACAAGCCTATAAAACTGCACTATAGCACGCCCGTTTTAGCTTTCATTTATAGCAGTTATTCTTTAAGTATTGTCGCTTTTTTTAGTCGTAGTCTATTTTCAAGACAAGATGGTGTCAAGACAAGAAAATAGCGAAGGTGAAGGTTTTTCTAACAATGATTTCTCCTTCGGGAACTTACAACGATCGGGATAAAAATAAAAGCCTAGTTCATCCAAACAATCACACTACAAATAAAATCTTTCCCCTTAAAATTTGTATAGATCATCAAAACACTGACAAGCCCGAGGACACAGTGGGCATGAACAATATTAGGGTTTGCGTATGTTAAGCAACCCCGGTAGCGGTCCCTACTGGGATGAATGACTGCAAGTGGAATAAAAATATTTTGAGGTCTTAGCTGCTTCAGAAGGCATCTTAAGCCATATGTCCCGGTTGACAGCATTGATGGCAATCTTAAGATATATCAGATGCCTTTTTTATTTTATTCATTAGGCACATCAACAACATCAACATGACATTCCATTTTAAAATTTATTGAACTTACTCTAATGTTTACATCTTTTACAGATGTGCACTGCAATGACTGTCTCATTAAAAAGAAATTACATGCCATTAGGCAGCTTGAAAAATCTGACACCAGCGTTGGCCACTTACATACATGACCAACGACAAATAACCAAACCCTTAATTTAAAAATCTAATTACGAACTATACCTCCCCGTTGATTAGACATACCTAAAGTCAACGACCTCCAAACAAAACATCTCGAGTTTTCCGTGCACCGATTCGCTGCACTCTTGACAATCGATTGACGGGTGTCCACCCCACCGCCCCCCTCCTCAAGGCGGAGGGGGGCGCATCGCCTGACCCACATCGCCGTATTTATTATAATTGCACCCGAGATTCGTATGGGTAGTTGGAACTTCTATAGTTATGGTAATGTTACTATGTCTTATTTTACTGGTTATTTTCAGTTCCATGGAAATAAGTTTACTTGTATTAATATTTAGTTTTCTATCCTTTCTATTGAAAAAAAGATGAGGATTCCTCGAAACAGATTTAAATAAGTTATTATCTGAAGACACTAATTTAATATTATTTTTTAACGTTTATAATGCAACCCACGTTTATTCAGTCGATATCGCCGACTAGTTTCGGTCTGTTATAATGTTACCTCTGTTCTTCGAGTGTATTTTCGTCTTATAAGTACCAAAGTCTTTTTCTCAAGCTCGGTTGATAGTCTAGTTTTTCACCAATATCTCAGTCAGTCCGTCATCGTCGTCGTAGTCTGAAGGCAATGCAAAGAGGCCGTAACAAACGTGTTTCTAATATGCACAAAAAAAATTGCAGTTAAGGGGGTACCCTAGGCACAGTAGCGACGCCAATCATTTTATTCCTAATACTTTACAAATAGAAAGAAATTCAAGAATGTAAATCATATAAGCTATATAATATAAATAACTTGAAGTATTTTTGGAATCATGGTTTAATAATATGAGAATCAGTCATTAAGAGAAAACGTGATTACCGCCAAAAACGGCCGTTTTTGGCGATAATCTGATTCTCATAATTCTCACTGATTCTGATAATATTAAACATGATTCCTAAGATACTTCAGGATATTTACTAGTGCTTATATGATTTACATTCTTGAATTTCTTTCTATTTGTAAAGTATTAGGAATATAATGATTGGCGTCGCTAGTGTGCCTAGTGTGCGGCCTTAAAAGACTTACAAAATACTTTATGACGGTTGCTAACGCCAGTATTGCCCGAAATTGAAAGAAGATGAAGTAAGAAAGAAGATAGAAATCCGTAAAGCCTCTACGGGAACCGTCATAACAAGTAGGTTCCTTTCATAACTGTATTGAAAATTCTGCAGGTGCTACTATCCCCATGTGTATCAAAGTGTATAAAATGGTGCCGTATTACGCGCGTATCATTTATCCGAAACAAAAGCTTGTTCCGCGTTACTCAATCATGTGCTACGTTTTTATTTACATAATTTACTGGCGTCACATAATTCACTCGTCCTGTATGTATTTTTTTAGTTGTGGTAGAGCCTCGCTACCGGCGAAAATCACTTTTGCTAGTAGCATGAATGGGCCGGCTCGTCCGGGGAAGTACCACACTCTCACAGAAAATCGACGTTTGAGTAGTAGCTTTACCGCTGCTATGCTTCGTTCGGTGAGTGAGAGAGCCGGAGGCCCATCTCCCTCTCCCCTCTGGGGAGAGAAAAATAAAAGGCCGGCAACGCTCCTGTGACACCTCTGGTGTTGCAGTTGTCCATGGGCAGCGGTGATCACTTCCCATCAGGTGACCCACTTGCTCGTTTGCCGTCCTATGACATAAAAAAAAAAAAAAAAAAAAAAAAAAAAATGAATTCAACTCGCGTAAAGAATTTGACGAACGTAAATATGGGAAATATACTGCTCTGGATGTGATGGCTGTATGGTGGATAAGGTGATTGGTTATGTTATGAAAGCATCCGTGGCGTAGTGGGTTAACACAGAGTCTGCTACACAGGACGCGGATTCGATTTCCAGCGCGGAAAATGCCTGTTTTTTATTGTTTCAGATCTACAGTTTCCCAGCTCTTAGGAGTGATGACATCAGGAAGTCAGATGGCTGAACATCTTTGTCAATAAATATAAATATATACGGACAAATCACGCAGATTGAGCTAGCCCCAAAGTAAGTTCTAGACTTGTGTTAAGGGATACTAACTCAACGATACTATATTTTATAACAAATACATAAATAGATAAACATCCAAGACCCAGGTCAATCTGAAAAAGATCATTTTCCATCTTGACCTGACCGGGGACCGAACCCGGGAAACTGTTAAATATGCGACCAGGAATTTGCTCAAATATAAATAAATAAATAAATAAATAAATATATACGGACAAATCACACAGATTGAGCTAGCCCCAAAGTAAGTTCTAATGAAAGACTTGTGTTATGGGATACTAACTCAACGATACTATATTTTATAACAAATACATATATAGATAAACATCCAAATATGGAGGAGCGTGAATGACTCTGAGCTTTGATGGATACTGGTAGTAGGGGTAAATATGCCAAGGGGTAAATTTAATAAAAAAGAAATTGAAGTACGTTAGTTTAAACTACGCTTACATGACATACACGTTGACGTAGCACATATGTTAGCTTTTGTATAACTATATATTGCTTCCATTTTCACGGTCAATTAATTACCAAAAGTAAATTTAACGGAATAAATTGGTATAAAACCTATGAGGACATAAAATCGAAACATTAAATCCTCATTTCTAGTCGGAAATAGAGCAATCAAAAGGTTCGCTTCTTAATAAACATCCAGAGTTACTTCTTCTTTCACATCAGCTAAAAACGAAGTACCCTCACCCATCTCAACAGAACCCAATCAACACAAACATGTCCAAACATTCCGTCAATCGTCACTAAAACAATACTCCGTGTGTCGCAAAAGTAAATACCCCACCCGCTGCCACCCCCCACCCCCTTCGTTATCACGTCCCGGACATAATTTAAGACGGGAGCCAAAGGGAGTCCGTCTGTTCTTTCGACTCGATTCGTCAACTGTTGTTGCATTGATTTTTTTTTCGTCGTCGTCTGGCTTTGGTGTTATTTTGTGAATTTCGCTTTGAGAATGGGTGAAATCGTATTTCAATATCAGGTGTTTGAAATTAGTTTTCATATTGCATTTTCAGAGATAGGGAGCAGAGTCAGACTCTGAAGTGCTACTGTTGAGGATGGAATAAAAAGATTTTAAAATTATATAATTACCAGCAAATTACTTACACACTTTACGCCTCTAGGTAAATAAGCTTTCTATAAGTGAAAGAAATTTGAAAATTGTTCAAGTAGTTTCGGAGCCTATTTAATGCAAACAAACAATCACATCTTTCCTCTTAATAATGTTATTATACATGTAGATACGCATTGTCATTTTCGAATTGATATCGAAGCAACGAAGTGATAATTATATTTTAAAATCGCGAATTTGTTTTGATTAAATACTGGTGACTTTATTGACTAACGCTTTTATTTTGTCTCTTTAATCGCTAACCTAAGTCAGATAACCTTAGAAAAAATTTAAATATTTGTAACCCGTCTTGAATATTTATACCTCATAACTAGCAACAAAACCTTCAAAAGAATTTGTTTTATATAATACATATGTGTTTAGTAAAAATAACATAAATAAAATTCCGGTAGAAGTGAAAAGTTGATTTGAAACTTGAAACACAACCAATTTCGTATCAAGCAGCGCCATCTATCTAATTTTATACAAATATAGGAGGTAATAATTTAAAAAGGTTATGAAACGTCACTAATGAAACATTAAAAATAGCCATCAAACGCCACCAAGATAGCGAGACAAAACATAAAAATGTTATATTAGATAAACGGACGCCGTTACAAAGTTACGTTCGGACGGGGACAAGAAGGCCCGACGTCAGTTATATTTACAGATAAACGGCCGCCGTTACAAAGTTACATTCGGACGGGGACAAGACGGCCTGACGTCATTGCGATAGCGTCAAAGGGTTGAGTTCCGCAGAAAAAGTGCGAAAAAAACATCCCTTATCTCGGGCTGTTTTGAACGCCCGCCCGATTGTCTCCCGAAAAATATTCGCATTTCAAAAAATAGGTCAAAAGTGAAATGGGGGTACTTTGAACGAAAATCATCTCCGTGGGTGCTCTTTCTAAAAGGAATTTCTCTCTAAATCGTATTGTTAAATTTACTTCCATCTTTAATAGTCCGAAACATAATGAACCTGTAAGGTTTTCAGTGTAGAAAAGAACCACACCATCTTTTTATATAGATGCCAGACAAGGAGAGAAATTTATCGCCTGAATCAGAACAAGGCCAAATACCTCAAAAATATTGGCAACCCAGTCAGTTAAAGCCAGAATTTGATGGTTAAAAAAAATAGAAGAATAACTTAGTAGCGAAGCGATCATAGACGTGTTACGATATGTACGAAATCACGAATCTTTTGCAATTTAAGTGAAATTTATGTAAGCGCTTTTCACTTGTATCAAAATAGTCTATGAATATTCTTAACCCAAAAATTCAGCGCAAGAAATCACTTTTAAAACTACTTAATATCGGCATTAAGACATGCCCTGCTTGTCCCAGACGTCCTGTTCATAAGATTTTGGAAATTTCTAATTTTACCTAATTTGCCCTAGATTGAGTAAACACTTAATCTAGAGCAAATTAGGTAAAATTTAGGTAAATTCTTTTGAATTGTGTATCAAAATACTTTTAAATATGGGCGCAGACCTAAGACTCGTGGGTTCAAATCCTACCTGTGGCGAATTCTTTTTCATCACATATTTTCAATTTTAATAATATACCGAGCATTGTAATGCTCTTTAAAAACCATTTAAGTGAGTAAGAGCTTTCTTCAATTTAATCAACTTTCTATTCATCTGATATGAATGAAGTAGAATACCACACTACTAACTAGTGGGTAGTATTGAAGAAATACGCATGCTTTGAATGAGTTATACCCTACGGGGTAATATGTGA
Source organism: Rhodophaea formosa (assembly GCA_963082605.1). Classification (NCBI taxonomy): domain Eukaryota; kingdom Metazoa; phylum Arthropoda; class Insecta; order Lepidoptera; family Pyralidae; genus Rhodophaea; species Rhodophaea formosa. Next base: position 22,953,653 of record OY720209.1, read on the forward strand.
TGAGAAAATTCGACGCGGTGACTCGAAGTCACGGTGGTGTAGTTGGTAACACACTTAGGGCGCAGACCTAAGACTCGTGGGTTCAAATCCTACCTGTGGCGAATTCTTTTTCATCACATATTTTCAATTTTAATAATATACCGAGCATTGTAATGCTATTCAAAAACCATTTTTATATATATTTTTAACCAACAAAGTGGGTCAAAATTTCAGCGCAAGAAATCACTTTTGGAACTACTTAATATCGGCGTTAAGACATGTCCCGCTTGTCCCAATCGTCCCACCGCCCACGTCAAACTTTTTCCAACTAGTTAAATCCTTTCAATTCGCGGGAATTTATTCCTTGTACTATTGGGAAATCAATGGCCACTAGAAACGTCACTCTGCTGTCAACGATCTATTTAAAGTTGACGGTAAATGGAAGGAGTAAAAGGGTTCGGAGTTTTTAAATCATAAATAAATTGTGTCGCGAGTATTGATGGCGTTCTTTGTTTTGCGCGGACGATATTCGTAAATATTATTTTGCTTTTTAGCAAGTAACTTCAATTATTTTAAGTAACTTGAGTTATGAATTCTATTAAATGTCGATTTTGAAACGACTAGAATAAATTATATGAACAAAGAGTTTTTAGAGGAACACTGTTCAAAATTTCAGTTCTTTTTTATGGTGTTGAATTTAATTTTTTCATAATTTTACGATCACTTTCGCGTTGTGTTTTTTTTTTTGTTGACGTCATTGCCTGTTTCTATTTTTTGTTTCCAAATACATACCAGCTAAGCAATGACTACAGACTCAGTCCCCTAAAACTAACTTTTAAAAACATATTCTTTAATACACATGACTATCTCATTGTAACCAAAATCACAAACACAGCCTGGCCCTCTTGCTCTTACAGGTTACTTGTGCAATTTGACCTTCTACAAAGATGTACGTATTTTTAAATACGAATAGTGCAAGCAAATTACTCCACTTCGTTAGTCACCAATCTGCTATTTAGTCCCCTAATAATACCTTTTAAAAACGAAGCCAGGACAAAACACACACACTAAGGTCGCGTCCCCGCCGTCTCCCATCTCAGAATTAAAACTGCAGGTGGTGGGGTGTCCGGCATTCTAAAACATACTTTTTAAAACAAAGGCCTGACTGATACGCATACTTAGATCATCTTACAGGTTGCTCTTGTAATTCAACCTGTTTTTAAACATTTTCAAATTCAGACAAAACGTATTTTTACAAATTACTTCACTTCAATAGTTTTCAATCTGCTAGTTAGTTCCTAAAAATACCTTTTGAATCGAATCCAAGACAAAACGCATACCAAGATTTTTTAAAAATTTAAGTACGAAAGTTTGCTCGTGCAATTCGACCTCAGCTCTGTATATAAACATTTTACTAATACAGGTAAATTTTTACATACAAAGAGAGCATGTTTTTACTGTACTTCATTAGTTCCCAGTACGTATTGTCTAACTAACTAAAGTTCAAAAAATACCTTTCAAAAACGAAGCCAAGACAAAGCACACACACTAAGGTCGCGTCCCCGCCGTCTCCCATCTCAGAATTAAAACTGCAGGTGGTGGGGTGTCCGGCATTGATCTGCCGCTGACGCGCCGGACGAAAGAGACGTCACCTCACCCCCCCACCCGCCTCCCTAAGAGACGAGTGGACGTGTGGACATGCTTAGCGATGTCGAATTGATAATGGGGTCCGAATGTTTCGTTCCATTTATTCGTACTTATTTATACATTTATCTTCAATCCCGAGTCTGATGCCGTTTCTATAGAGCTGGACGGTCAATAATTACGTACTCAATTTGGGAAGCTGAAAAGTTTGATTTATGAGTAAATTTATCAATAATATTTTAAGTTTGATATGGAATATTCGTTTTTTGTCATACTCGCACTTTGCGTTTATCTCTAAGTAAATCAAAGATTTTTAAAGATGATAAAAAATGTCTTAATTACATACCTTAATTTATTTTTAAGCTAGATTTTTTTTCACCTTGGAGAAATAGCTGCAATAGAATGTCAAATTCATAACAAACGAAGAATCCATCATGCACAAACAAAAATAGGTTTTAGTTTGCATAATTCTCCGCTTCACTTGAGCTTGTTTTTATTTATTATTATATGATTGTTATTGCAAAGTCGTTATAATTAGACATACCACTCTCATTTATTTTACTCCTAGAGGATCTTGCAGTATACTCCGCAAGATAGGCAGTAGATACTTTGACAACAACATGATCCTTCAAGCCATATTGTCCGTGCCCCTAACCTCTTTCGTCGCTTGTCTCGATAGTGATACTATAGTGTTTACAAAACTGACTTTAAAGTACTTATTTCAAAAAAACATCCGGTCAAAGGTAAATAGTTGACTTAGACGGTAGTGACACGGTAATAAAAAATCCATTTCATTTGAACATACAGAAACAATCAGGAGTGATAATTTAGTAAACTTTCACGTTTTTCACTTTATTTTGACTTTTGAAGTTTCAAGATGTTTATCACTTAAACATATCCATCGTTTTCCTCTTTTATAACCTACTTCAAAATAGGAGGAGAAGACTTGGGGCAAACGTCTCTATCTATATGTGCGTATATAGATAAGGAGTCTGGATGTGGTCGACAGTCGTAGGCACTCGTATATATATAATATATACGGACAAATCACACAGATTGAGCTAGCCCCAAAGTAAGTTCTTAAATAAGACTTGTGTTATGGGATACTAACTCAACGATACTTTATTTTATAACAAATACATATATAGATAAACATCCAAGACCCAGGTCAATCTGAAAAAGATCATTTTCCATCTTGACCTGACCGGGGATCGAACCCGGGACCATCCGTGTCACAGGCCGGCGTGTTGACCGCTGCGCCACGGAGCTCGTAGTCAGCTATCTTTGCACTAATGCCTTCATTTTACATATAAAACATAAAATATACTTATATTTAAAATCAAGGTTCGTAACTGAGGATATATTTGTGTTCTACACATTCACGGACATGTATCAGTTCACTTTGGATTTACAATGTAACAGTTCTAGTGGTTACTTTGTAAATGCGTACTTGACTTTGTTTATCATTTATAAACATCTGTTCATGTGCTAGTTTTCATTTATTGCTTTTGAGTTATTTACGACACAGTTGGCGATGATAATTATACGTTTTATAATTGGTACTAAAGACTCAATTAAAATATTGTATTTTTCCCTTGAAATAGTTATAAATTAAGCTGTTGATATGACCTCAATGCATTTAATTTTACATAACTGAATATGGTTGTTTGTGAATTAAATTAACATAAACAAAGATAGGTCCATATTTACATTATATCAAATGTGAGTAAAGGTGTAAAGCAGAAACGTATCAAACATAAATCTTATGTTAGATTGAATTGCCGAATTGGCTAATTTATCGAAATATTTTTAAAATTAACGGATAAGAGAAACTTCTTACAAAATATACATGCATTTAAAACTAATTTTTAATAATAGTCTTATTTTAATAGAGGAAAAAAGGAATCCTGATATTCTGTGATGGAATCACAGAATATCAGGATTCCTTTCTTCTTGAATATAGAATATATTTTTAGGTGTTTCGAATCTACCCACAAACCACATTTTGGTAAGCGATGGGAAAAACGTACAGAAAACAATAGAGGCTAATGAAGCAGCGAACTATCGGTCCGGAATCAACTGCCAAACTATTTCACAAATTAGTCGACGACGGACCGTCCTCACTCGTCCCATCGCCACATCCGGACCTGCAGGGTTGGCTATTATCCATTTACTTTAAATTAAATATATGAGGACATTTTAATCAATGTTCTTTAAGAAACTACATAGAATCCTTTTCTAGGAGATTAATGGGAAATATCTTCAAAAGACAATAGAGACTTATCAAGCAGCAAACTATTGGTCCGGAATCAACTGCCCAACTATTTCACAAATTAGTCGACGACGGACCGTCCTCACTCGTCCCATCGCCACATCCGGACCTACAGGGCTGGCTATTATTCATTTACTTTAAATTAAATATATGAGGACATTTTAATCAATGTTCTTTAAGAACACTCCATAGGGTCCTTCTTTAGGAGATTAATGGGAAACATCTTCAAAAGACAATAGAGACTAATCAAGTAGCGAACTATCGGTCCGGAATCAACTGCCCAACTATTTCACAAATTAGTCGACGACGGACCGTCCGGGTTGGCAATTATTCATTTACTTAAAATTGTATTAATAATAATTGTTTTGTAACATTTTAATGTATGTTTGTAAGAAACTCCATAGGATCCTTCTATAGAAGATTAATGGGAAACATCTTTGAAGCAGCGAACTTTAGGTCCGGATTCAACTGCCCAACTATTTCACAAATTAGTCGACGACGGACCGTACTCACGCGTCCCATCTCCACTTCCGGACCTACAAGGCGGACGTCTTAGGTTTTCCGTGAAATATAAAATAAAAATTACCCAAAAAAAGCTTGTTCGATAAGACTTTCATTTTTCACTAACTTTGTTTCTCATCTTAAACCAAACACGGGCCAACTCAAAGATTTCTTCACATAACCTTAGCAAAAGAATGACTTGGATAGAAAGTACACTTAAAAATGTCAGATTAATAAAGGATCAATTATGAAAATTTTCAAGAATCTTTATAAATACCATATTTTAATAACCCTTTAAATAATTTTTGTTTCATTATCTCGCACGGTAATTGAAACACTATCATCTTCTTTATTTTTAAAGACTTCAAAATCCAGACAATTTAGCGATATTTTGTCTCCCAAACCAGACTTTCTATTCGCCAGCCCTACTCGCCGGACCTCGCCCGTCTTGCAGCGTTTGACTGAGCGAAATCACTCAAAACTTTTAATGCCGCTTCCGTGGGGACGGACGTTCCGCTCGGGCGGGCGCCGCGCCAGTGTGAGTGCGCCTTTACGAACACGTGTAGACTGCACCATTTTGAATTAGGAATTTATATCGCATTCTTTTTTTAAAGGACAATGCGCATTGCTATTTTAACCTTTTTGTACGTAATAGTGTTTGTTCAAAAATTGTCTGGCTGGGGTAATTTTGTCCCAAGAACTAAATTTCCAGGATTGTGTTACAGAATAGACAATTAACTTAAAGTGTTTACTTTAAATATACATATATTGTTATAGCAATAATTTATTAGTTATTGTATTAAAATTGAGTGTTCTAATTTAAATGTCGAATGAAATATTTTGAAACTTGCAGTTAGCACCCAAGTGTTCTGTTTACTTTTGAGTTAAATGGAAATGTAAGTACAAACCACTCTCTAATTCAGTCAAACAATAGCTGTGCATTTTGCTCAACAAAATATGAGAGAAATGATTCAATATTGGTATTTGTAATTATAAAATAAATAATAAAAATAAAAAAGCCTTTATTTTATCCCATTCTCATTGTTTTTCTTATCTTATATAATAGTGTTAGTCTAAAAATTAGTGGTTCTCGAAAGTTTGATCTAATATGTTTGTTTTATTTCAGTTTTTTTTTGTACTTATTACATTTTTGTTTTTTAGATAGTGTTAGTTATGTTTCAAAATTCAAAAAAAATATAAAAAAGTACATATAGATGGGATCTATATGCACTTTTTTATATATTTTTTTTTGAACTATTGTGATTTTATGAAATCATAAACAATTTGTAATTAAGCAGGCCAAAAATCTTTATTAAATCATTCAACAACATCATAAATATGAAGATGCTGTCTCATAGCAGGTTCTAGGCTCCGAAACAAGTGGAAATGTGAATTGAAATAGTACTGGTTTGCAAGTCACATCACATATTGACCTTGAGATTCACGCGCGTTTCCTTGTCAACTCTCCCAGAGTTGAAGAATCTACTTTTTTATTCTTTACACGGCTTCTATTCATACGTACCTATTTTTCTTTCCTCCACTGTAACTTCTAAATGCGTTAACGGATTTAGACGTCTTGGATATCGTAAGAATTCTTACGCCCTTCCGAGTGCCATAGGCTAAAGTTTTTTTGCCAAGGTAGTCGTGTTTTTTTTTTTGTTTTTTTATTAGCCTATACTGTCCCACTGCTGGGCAAAGGCCTCCCCTCTCCTCCGCCACTCATCCCTATCTCCTGCGATTGATGACCAATTTGGATCAGAAGCCGATAGATCGTCAGACCATCTTGTCCTTGGGCGGCCTCTTTTACGACACCAGCCAGCAGGTACCCAGTCTGTAACAATCCTAGCCCACCTATCTGGGTGCATCCTACAAAATAAAATTAAATCAGACAAGTCCATACTTGTCTGATGAATCCCTCAGAATCCTCCCTTCAATAAATGAATATTGAAAATAAATCACAATTCACAACTCAATATGACTGTTAGGACCTCCACATTACACCGGGACAGGTGGGGAACGGACGCCGGGAGATAATTGGGTATTAACAGATACAATCTGTCACTTCCCAGCTGGTTTGGATTCAATTAATTTTTGCGTTTCCCTGTTCATTTGCCGTCTCGTCTAAACTAACACGAACTTGAGTCTTTGATTGTTACAAATGCTTATGTTTTCATACTGGACTGGAACAAGCTTATAAAAAAACACATACAACTTCCTAATCAGACAAGTCCATACTTGTCTGTAAATAAGCATTTATGGTGGTCATAATCAAAGACCTCAAGATCGCCTGAGTTTAGACGAGACGGCAAATGAACAGGGAAACGCAAAAATTAATTGAATCCAAACCAGTTGGGAAGTGACAGATTGTATCTGTTAATACCCAATTATCTCCCGGCGTCCATTCCCACCTGTCCCGGTGTAATGTGGAGGTCCTAACAGTCATATTGAGTTGTGATTTATTTTCAATATTCATTCCTGAGGGATTCAACAGAAAAAAGTTGCTGACTTTCTTTTGCTCATTTTTACTCATTTCTACTTGCAAGTAAAGAGTTACGTTCTCTACCCTAGTAATATAACAAATGTGATATTTTGCATAAATGTGAGGATTGTTAAGATACAAAGTAATTTTAAAAAGCTGCCTCCGTTCCCTAGTGTCATGAGCTATATTTTTTTTGTCAAGGTAGTTGTTTGTGTTTTTTTATAAGCTTGTTTCAGTCCAGTACGAAAACATAAGCATTTGTGACAATCAAAGACTCAAGATCGTTTAAGTTTAGACGAGACGGCAAATGAACAGGAAAACTCAAAATATTAATTTGAATCCAAACCAGCTGGGAAGTGACAGATTGTATCTGTTAATACCCAATTATCTTCCGGCGTCCATTCCCACCTGTTCCAGTGTAATGTGGAGGTCCTAACAGTCATATTGAGTTGTGATTTATTTTCAATATTCATTCCTGACGGATTCAACAGAAAAAAGTTGCTGACTTTCTTTTGCTCATTTTTACTCATTTCGGCTTACAAGCAGATTGAGTATTTAGGTAATGAGTAACATAGTTACATACCTTACCCTAGTTAGCCGTGAGGTAGGTACCCGGCGGGGTAGAATAGGACAGCTCCAAGTCTTCCAGTGGATGTCGTAGAAGGCGACTTAGGAAACTCAAGCTTGACAAAGCTGTTTATCAAAGAGACCTCTCCAACCCGTCTGGCCAGCGTGGAGAGTGTAGGCTAAATCCTCTGACTGCTCTGGCTAATATATGGATATGGTAGTACTGAAAAGGTCGTGCTCCTGCAGTGTAGACTAAAAAGACCTGATGATGATGATGATAATGATGAAGAAAAACATGATAGCTAGGTCAGCATTTCTTATCTGCCTTTATTTAGAGGCTTTTATCTGAAACAGATATGTAAGAATCATCGAACTTGAACCAAAAAATCACCGAAAAAACGTACTATCTACTGAGGCAAATTGTTGTCATGAAATTTGTCATAATTTTAGGAGCAGAGTTTTGATCGATCTCACCCTTCAAACCTAATGGGTTAGCCTTATTTAACTAAACATCCCCCACGTTAACACCCGCGGGCTAACGAACTTGTCAACGTCAATCGAACGTCAGTTAAATTGATTGCAATAGGGTTAACTTGATAACTATTTAAAAAGAGACTTTTGTTAACATTTGTATAAACTGAATAAATAACAAATTTGTGTTTTCCGAAATATGAGTTTCATATCGATATCTTAAAAATACATACATAGATGCCTACTTTTACGTATTACCTTTATCCCTTACGGCGTAGACAGAGCTTGGGGTCATTAGAGTTAAAGGCCACGTTAAGCGTATTGTTTGATGTTTGGGTAGAAAACAGAAACAAATATGTAATCCTGGGTTGCTAGCCGCATCGCCTACAATTCAGGAAATACCTCAGCTTTCCCTGGATTGGCTTCTATGATAAATGCGGGACGAGATCATTTTCTCCTAATCCAACATGCAGCAAAAACATGTTTATTTATGGTTAATGACTCCTATTTTTTTCCTCTTAAAGCGAAATCTCTACAACACTTAGCCTATCACGTAATTCTACTTTAAATTTTAGGACTAAACACTATTCCTACTACTCGACTCTAACTTTTACCCCATAACCAACCCACTAAAATAGTGTGCGCCACATAAACACAACACGTAAAAGAAACCAGATAATGAGTCACGCGTCTTATTACAGACCATTCCAATACGCGGGAATATTCACAAAATGCACTTATTACGGCGGGCGGGATCACGGGGATCCCGGGATGATTGGCAATCCCGGGCGGGATAACGCGCCAATTTTAATAGGATCCCGTCCCGTCCCGGATATATGCCTTATATATAAAAAACTATTGATTTAACTCAAATAATATTAATGTTTTTATACAATGAACTAATACAGACAAACTTACCTCTAGTAGTTCGAATAATCATAAATTCGGTTAAGATAGCTGTAGTAATCAAATCCTTTACAGTTAGTTGTTTACGTTACGTTTGCTTACGTTAGTTGCTTCTTTTGGAGGCTTACCTGTAAGAAAGATAACTTTTGGTTAGTTAAAGTCTCATAAAAATGTGCTACATCTTAATAGTACATTATGATACAAGTACGGTAAGCTGGATATTATAGTCGAGGTGTTTAGAGAATTTAATAAACCGATGACTATAATAGATAGCTTACCGTACGAGTATCATACGATGTTTTTTAATACATTTGCGATTACCTTAAACTAAAACAAGGTTGAAGTTCAGCAAATAAGGCATTTATAAAAGTTAGAAACTGAAGCAGTTTGTAAAAATACATTTATAATAATCAGGTACATTTACTCAGATTTATTTTCTCCAAAAAAGTACATTGGTAACCTTCTCCTTTTCGAAATCGGTTAAAAAATCACATCTTACGAATCAGAAAAAAGTTTTCATGCTGAACTTGAAACTCTTTGCTCGGATTCTATGAAAATGTTTAAATTTTGCATCTGTGGCATTGGGCTATTGAGCGGTTGTGATTGGTGTAAAGTAAAAAGCACAAGTGCCGTAAAATACATCATTACGATACAGATTTCGATGTCATAAGAACCGTATTATTAGCAAATGTATTGAAAAAACTTATACTACTTATATATTAAGGTGTATTAGAGTGAGGTCTTCAAAATGGAGTAAGGGCAACATATACATTTTTATGAATCTAGCTAGCACTTGTTCTGAAATAACTCTCGAATTCCTCTTCTAGTAATTAAATTTAGCGGCAAACAACAAGTTATGGACACAATCGTCTTACAAGAATTATCTCAAAAACGCCGCTATATTCCAGAATGTAACCCACACAACAAAGCGGCCCTTGTTCCGCGGACAGACGTGCGGACGGCAGTCCATTGGAATTCTTATAGAATGGAGTGGATTTAATATCTGTCGGCATTTGGGTAGCGAGATAGAATCCTACGATCTTCAGAGACAGTTGGGATTCATATACAATCTACATACATACATATATAAAGTAAAGGACCTAGGCGTGGTCATGGTACCGGACATGTCGTTTAAGCAGCACATAGTTGACATATGCAATAGAGCTTACAGGAATCTGGGTTTCATTTTGAGACAATGTAAAGATTTCCAAGGTACGACTACTGCTAAGGTCTTATATAATGCACTAGTCCGAAGCCATTTGGAAACTGGTGCTTTTGTCTGGAGCCCCAGTGAAGCTAAATATAGGTTAATGTTAGAAAAGATACAGAATAAGTTTTCTAGATTTCTATATTTGAAGGAGTATGGCGTCTATCCCTTTTACCCATTGATGTACCCGAGTCTATTTGTTATGGGTATGGTGGGATATAGTAAACTTGAGGTTAGGAGGGACGCTGCACTTGTCAAATATATAATTCGTATATTAAAAGGGCAGATACATCATCCAGAGATACTATCGATAATGCAAATATCTGTTCCAAACGGTTATGTGTTTGCGCGGCGGCAGCCCGCTTTATTTAATATACCTGTGTCTAGGACTAATCTAATGGAAGTTGCCCCCTTGTCACGAACAATTAAGATAATAAATGCTATTAACAATAGTACGGATATTTTTAATAAGAGCCTGCCGAAAATTATGGTAGTAGTGCAAAAATATATAGAATCACAGATTGTATTATAATGTAAAATTAAAGTAAAGCATAGGTTTTAGTTTCGTACATATAACGTCGCTTTGGTGTAAAACTGTTATGATGTTATTATGTTGATTATAATAAATAAATAAATAAATAAATAAATAAAAGGCAAAGCTGACTGACTCACTGATTTACATTTAAACGCCCTGTCAACTCATCTAATCAATATGAGCAACTTTTCTTATGGGATTAATGATGGATTTCGAAAAAAAAAAAAACAATTTTTTATTCAAATTACCCGGCCGGCTGAACACTTGTATTGGGAAATTAATTCTTATTAAAATTCCCAGCATGAGTCCGATAGGAAAAGTTATTCATATCGACGTACTAAGTTCTCCCTTTAAGGGTTTAAAGCGATCAAAATTTCGCTATTTTTAAGAGAAAACCAATAATGAGATATTATTTCACAAAGTCTAAGTTCGCCAACAACTATAGTTTATTGGCATTATCCTACAGGAAGTAGGTATCTCAAACGCCGCTATATTCCAGAATGTAACCCATACAACAAAGCGGCCCCTGTTCCGCGGACAGACGTGCGGACGGCAGTCCATTGGAATTCTTATAAAATGGAGTAGATTTAATATCTGTCCGCACTTGGGTAGGGAGATAGTGTCCTGCGATCTCCCGTAACGTTTGGGATACATATACAGTTCACACGTCTATATTCCATACGAGGTAGATAGAGCTAGATGCGGTGAAAATCGTAATGCCGCATTATCATATAGATTTGATTGCTAAATATTTGCCTATCATTGAGAGAAAGATATTGTATTAAAATTGTATGTAACAGTAGCATTCGTTTGGCTTTGCTTGCGTTAATACTGATCCCTCAGGGACACTACTTTTTGCTGGGATACAGGATAGAAAAAAAATCTGTTTACTAGTAATGAGTTCTTCGCAATAAAAGAAGGCTAACTTATTATTGACTCAATCGTCTTACAAGAATTATCTTAAAAACGCCGCTATATTCCAGAATGTAACCCACATAACAAAGCCCTTGTTCCGCGGACAGACGGGCGGACGGCAGTCCATTGGAATTCTTATAGAATGAAGTGGATTTAATATCTGTCCGCACTTGGGTAGGGAGATAGGTCCTGCGACCTCCCGTAACGTTTGAGATACATATACAGTTCACACGTCTATATTCCATACGAGGTAGATAGAGCTGGATGCGGTGAAAATCGTAATGCCGCATCATCATATAGATTTGATTGCTAAATATTTGCCTATTATTGGGAGAAAGATATTGTATTAAAATTGTATGTAACACTAGCATTCGTTTGGCTCTGCTTGCGTTAATGTTGATCCCTTAGGGACACTACTTTTTTCCGAAATACAGGACGGAAAAAAATCTGTACACTAGTAAGAAGATATTCGCAAAGAAGATCGCGGCTAACTTATTATTGGCTCAATTGTCTTACAAGAATTATTTCAAAAACGCCGCTATATTCCAGAATGTAACCCACATAACAAAGCCCTTGTTCCGCGGACAGACGTGCGGACGGCAGTCCATTGGAATTCTTATAGAATGGAGTGGATTTAATATCTGTCGGCACTTGGGTAGTAGATAGTGTCCTGCGATCTCCGGTGACGGTTGAGATACATATACTATTACTACATATTGTAAAAGTCCTCCGCTGCGTCTGTCTGTCTGTTCGCGATAAACTCAAAAACTATACGGTACTGTACGGATTTTCATGTGATTTTCAACAATAGATAGAGTGATTAATGAGAAAGGTATAATACATGCCCAGGCGCAGCCAGGGAGGGCTGCTAGTATGTTAATAAAACCAAGGCCGATCCTTACAGGGACAACTCAGCCTGTCAATATGTACAACTTTTCCTATGGGAGTAGTGTTGGAAATTTGAAAAAATCAACATTTTATAAATGATTTCTGGTTACATAAGGACTGGTGCGCGTTTTGGTTAAAAAAAAAGTAAAAAAAATGAAAATTTACGGGAATGCCTCAAAAATTTTTTTTTGCACTTTTCAACATAGTCCAACAGGAAAAGATTTCACTTTGATTCATATAATCGACGCGTGAAAGCGTCAAATAAGCAATGTCACTTTCGCATTTAAAATATTAGTTATGCGACTAAAATTATCTTATTATTCTTATGTTAAAAAAACCGCGCCTTTTCAGTGCTAAATAGAAACCGGCGGCTCTTCGTACGTAGGTATCACACAATTTCCTTACCTAAAATCGTATGCATACATTTAAAAATAGCATTATACAACCCTGATCCACGAAAATTCACCACAATAAGCCGCGAAATTCCCAAGATTTTTCCTCGAAAAACGTCTTCAACCGTAAGTCTGAATTCGTCCAAATGACGTCACCTTAACCCTGTACAGACCCGAATTTTATAACACGCTGGCTGATCGAATTTTTACGGAGTGGGAACTTTTTTATTGGCCCCAGTTACTTGTACGTCCATCGGCCCCTATTTATGTTTTATTTAACGTCCACTCAGGATTTGCATGGATTTGATTCCCTATTCGATGATAGTGGATTTGGGCCCTTTTTACGGCCTTGTCCCTTTTATTTGTACTTTAATTTTTATTTTGTAAGGTTGGTGTTTTTTGCTAGCGTTTGTCTTTACATTTTCTTTTTGACGAAGTGAAATAAATATTTTTTAAATACAATTTAACAATCATTACGGAGTCATAAGTTATTAAGAACATACTTTGGGGCTAGCTCAATCTGTGTGATTTGTCCGTATATATTTATTATTTATTTATAACAAAAACTAAATTAGTTTTCGGCATAAAGTAAACTTGTTTAGTCATTGAAAAGCCATAAATGTGAATGATTGACATATTTGTTAGAATTTCAAATGTGACTGTGATTTATACAAAAACAAACGCTTCTCAAGAAAAAATTTAAGCGAAATAGTTAAATAGGATAAAAAGTAGAAAAATATCCAAATGTTATGACAGTTTGTATTTTTTTTCACATGTTAACAATATGTTCAGTAGCAGCTCAGAATAAGTCAGCGAAAATATTCTTTGATTATAAGCTAATCCTACAATTCATTCTTGAAAAGATATGTGTAATGTAAATTTGTATCCCTTAACTACAGCTCAAAGATACAATATGTATTATATAAAAACTCGAAGGGCAACAGGGGAATTCGAATAAAATTTAAAACACACAACGACATTGCAAGAAAAAAGGCTTTCCACATGAGGGCAGGAGTCAAGACAAGACACAGTAAACAGAGGCAATATTGTAACCCGCCGCAATCTCGTATAAACCGACCAAATAGCACGGATACTTATGTAAATCGCCCACGACCACGCTTATTGTATATATAATTTGATTCCTTTTGCAATACTGTGATGGGATTCAACGAATATTGGTCCTACCTGCCCGTCTAATATCGCCGGGTCGGAATGTCCACCGTCGCATTTCAAGGGTTAAGAGATCACTGATAGGGGTAGTTTTCTGGGCTCAGTTTTAAAATATTTATAAGGGAGACAGGGAGGTCGCGTTTGCCCCGTAATCCAATTTCGTGTTATGTCTTTGGGAACTTACTTATTTTGCGGGAAGGGGTCGGCGTTTTTGGAAGTATTAATTAAGGGTAGTATTCGTGTATCGCAGATGTTTTTGGTGATTCTAATCGGGGTGGGGTTGTTTCGTTACAAATATGTGGTTTGTGATGCGAAAAGTTTATCACTATCGTTAATGATGCGAATGTAAGTTACTTTGTTTTTTTGTTTATGTCAGTGGCCAACACTGGTTCAGATTTTAAGTTACAATAGAATAACCCCAGGTATGGAAGGCTCTTGTTTTATTTGCATTCTGTTTCGTTTGTTTATTGTTCGTGTGTGTAAGTGACACACTAGTTTCAGATTTTTCAAGCTGCCTAAAGGCAGCTTAACGTGCCTTCTGAAGCACGAAATCATCTTTCTTATCAGACAATCAGGTGATTCATGCCTGCAATATCCTAACCAAACTGGAAACAACTTAACAAATTATGCTTCCCGTGAGAATCGAACCCAAAGGTATTAAGTATGCTACTTTCTTGGATGGATTAGAAAATGAGAAAATAGCAGCTTGGGAGGTTGGGTGGGCGTACTGAGCGTATCCGATGCCACACTTGAAACCACCAAAAAGGCAGATTGAAGATCACACCCCTGACTCAATCATATATAGTTAGATCTATAACAATACATAGACATGTTTTGTTTTTTTAAACTCATCAAGTAATTTCTTTGCATTCTTTGTGCATTAATGATAGATTTAGAAAATACTGTCCGCGTGTATTTTATTTTCATATCTTTTTTCTTAATATATTAAGCACTAGCTGTTACCCGCGGCTTCGCCCGCGTGATATATAGCGTATGGCCTTCTCAGTACCCTAACCTAAATGTATGCCAAATTTCATGATGATCGGTTCAGTAGGTAGAACGTGAAAGTCGTTGTTGGGATATATCAGAATAGCATTGTGAATTAAAAATAAAACCAATAAATAATTGAACATTAAGAAAGGAAATACGTCATCTAAAGGTATACATGTATGTAAGTAGTTTATTTTAAAAAGAAATGACTTTGGCCAATCTGATAATATGGACAAATAACGCGATCTGCATGCTTTAAAACTGAAGAAACTGCTAATTATCGTCGTGGCTATAAATTCGTGAAGTTTGCACCACATTCAGTTCCGCTGTAACAGAGGAGACGAGCACCGAGCTTAAGCTTGATACAAACTCGGTATGACCATCATTATCAGGTATTTTTTCGTCTCCACTGGAGGAGCACGACTGTTTCTGTACTGCCAGAGCCATATATTAGCCAGAGCGGTCAGAGGATTTGGCCTACACACACCATGCCGGCCACATGGGTTGGATTGCTTGCTACAATTATATTTCTTTTAACACGCCATAGTGTATTTCTGTCGTTGGCGACAATTCGATACATTTGTTAAAGGTATATATCATTAACATCTGCTCTAGTGATATCAGCTTGCACCCGGTCAATGTGTCTTCCACAGTACATTCATACACTCGGTAAATAATTACTTAGGGTGCACAAAAAGCTACACTACAGCCATTGCTTTTTTTTAATTACTTCACTTGGGTCAAATTTGTTTACAAATTTGACCCAAGTCAAACAATCAGTCCTGCTTCTTAAGACTTAAACTCGCGTCTCACGGATGGTCCACGCATTTACGCACGGCTACAGTATTCAAAAGCACATCTTTACTGTACATATGCATCTTCTCTGTACTGGAAGACATGAAGTGCATGAGCGCCCCATTAACTTGGGATTAATTTTAACAAGCATATTAAAATCAGTTTGTAGTGTGTAATGAGTTCGGTTACTAACTAGTCAATGAAATGCATGAAACTAAATATTTTTTCGTACAATGTATAAAACTATCACAAGTGTGATTTTTTCTGTCTGTATATAGGTTTCTGACGAAGTTTGACATGTGATATGACATCAAGTGATCCTTCTTTCGACACGGCACTCTGTGTATGTATCTACTCTGTAGTGGTTGGTAGCGTGAGCGCCCCCATCGACTCGGAATTAACTTTATCAAAGCAAATGAAAATCCGTTCGTGTTGCGCCGTGCACCGTGTAATGGGCTTGGTGACTAAGTAGTCAATGAAATGCATGAAACAATATCATTACTGTAAGATACAATTTACTCATGCTTACATAATTCCCTTTACATTAAGTTTCAGTTATGATCTGGGATGGAATGGTTTCTTTTGTTGATGGATTGAAGATGGAAAGGATAAAGGACGACGCTAATTTTTTTGGCATTTCTTCTCTGTAGTGGTCCTTTCCGAAATTCTAGTAGTCTGTAGCTTTTGAACAATAATTTGAATAATAATTTAATTCTAAAGCAGTCCGAACGACTGCTTATCGAATGTATGTGAATGTCTATTTTTTCGAGGGTTCAGCATTGTTTCTGCAGGAATAACTATTCCTACGGGCCTACTTAGCTCTTCAATATAAATAACTATTTATATTGAAGAGCTAAGTAGGCCCGTCAGGAATTGTCTAAAATTTTTAACATATTGTATGTTATGTATTTTATTGTTTCTTTGCTTAAAGTTATAAAGACAAAATCCTTTCTGGCAAGTTCAACTAGTAGTTATTCAGAGGTGACACACAAGCAAATTCAAAATTTGAGTGTGAATAACTTTAAACACTTCGGGTACATAGTACATCTCGTACTGGCTTAACTGTGCTATTATATAGTGATACATTGAAGAAGTATATAACGTAATCAGACAGAAATTTCCTCATTCAGTTAACAAAAATGAATCAAAGCAAATCTCATTCAGCAACGCTAAAAGCAGCCGTCAAGTCTGTCGCGAACTCTGTAACTCAAAGGAATGCATTTGAAATAGTGAACGGCCTACGTTCTGGAGAGTTCGCCAACAAATCAGTGTTGTAACTGAGCGTCAACTTAATTAAAACAGCGAAAAGTTGCCGATTTAAAAGCGGTGGTGAGTGTGGTCTAAGATGTGGGACGAGGCGATGTGACTTATTTCATTGTTAAAATTCTTTGATACTCTATTCTTGCAAAGATTTATACAAAAATGTATACAAATATCTCTTTTGAACTTTGTATTTTTCTTTCTAATTTTTTTGTATATGCTAAATTGACAAAACTAAAAGCATTTCGGAACGCCGATAGGAATGCAATCCATAATTATTTAATCAGCATCCCATCTTACACAGCTTTACCAGTGGTTCGAAGTAGCAAAAATTAAAAGAATTCTTTGGAAGTGATACTGTATCATTTTATATTTATTTACTATAATATAACTTGGTGACTAACGATCTCTAAAATAAATAAAAAATTACAGAAATAAACAAAATCATGACATTACCGTAAGTAACTGTAAACATATAGCGCTAAATCACGGAAAAGTTAACCGACACTAAATGTATGAAAACCTAACAGGAACAAAACAATGACAAGAGACGACGAATCCCATTCCCCAGTCCAACAAACTTCTACCATTTTGATGGGCAGCTGCGTCGGATTCGATATAAATTGGTGATAGAAATACTTGGATGAGGCCTTCGTCAAGCATTTGCTTTTGGATGAAATCAATAATCATGATGAATAATTCATCATATCGTGTAGGTGACACGGTCAGTCGACCATGCATACCCTGGTGTCAGAGTTCTTCGGAATCACCTCTCGGCCTCTGACGTGGTTCCTTTAACGACTACCAGATGGCAGCCGGGACAAACGGCTTAACGTCTTTCTTATCAGACATTCAGGTGATTCATGCCTGCAATGTCCTAACCAAACTGGAAACAACTTAACAAAGTATGCTTCCCGTGGGAATCCAACCCACGACCCCCGGGTCAACAAGGCAAATGCCTTAAAAACCACTGGACCGCGGAAGCTGTTGATAAATAATCAAACACTGAAGAAATCTCTTATTCCCGCTGCCTCCTATCACTCGATCCCAACCGCGACTCCAGCGGGCTGTCGAAGCGAAAGAAACAGTTGCGAAATATGGAAACTAATAATTTATTAGTAAAGCTAAAGAGAACGGACGGCTTGAGCGAACATTTAATGTTGGACATTCAAAGGTCTAATTACCTGATGGAAGACATTGGATGTCGATTAAGAGTATTAGACAGTACCGTGTCTAATCTATCTCAGTACCGTGTTTCTTGAATCTATCTATGGAGTATTCAATAAGGATTGTGAACTATCTATGCATCAAATCAGACTTAAACAGTATGTTTTGAAGACTCTTAATGCATTGATGTTTAAATATTTTAATATGTTACCTTTCGACGGGGACGTGGTTAAATAATAAATGAACTTTGAGCTGAATGATGTAATGGTACAGAGGTACAGGCTATCAAAGCAATAATATAAAAAAACCCAAGAAAAACCATCCCTTAAACGCATTCAGCTAAAAAACTGCATTAATTCAAACCGAAGAAGTAAAGCAACCACCCTGAAAGCTAAATTGATTAATAAAATTCTCAACGCAACAGCATTTCCTCTATCAGAATTCTGAGTTACAAATACTTAATTAGAACAGTTTACGCTCTCGAATATTTTGAATAGCAGCCGTTCGGTTCGGTTCCAGGACATGTACAGCCAACTTTAATGCAGAAAGTTGCCGATAGTAATTTTCCGTGACGTTTAAGACAAGTTTTCTTGTTTGACTGTCCGGCGCGGAATAAGCGATCCGACTTTGCTTTTTATAGGGTTCCGTGAAAAAATGGTTAAAAGGAGAGGATTTGGTGGCACTCTGTTTGACTTCAACATTTCAAGATTTTAAACGTTTATTTAATACTAGCTTTAGGTTAATTGTGTTTAGGTTTAGGTTAATTTTTCATAATTATTTAATATGTAATTAGTTTATTTTAGTTTAATCACATCTGTATTCTACTTTCTAAATGTTGATACCCATATTATTATTATTATTGATAAGTATTTTTATATGATCTTGAATTTTTGCGTACAAGTTGTCAAACTTAGCCATAAATACATTACAATTTAATACTAGCTGTTACCCGCGGCTTATATAGCCGCGTGGTATATAGCCTATGTCCTTATCAGTACTCTAACCTATGTGTATGCAAAATTTCATTATGATCGGTTTAATAGGTTGGGCGTGAAAGCGTAACAAACAAACTCACTTTCGCATTTATAATATTAGTTTGGATTAGGATTAGCATAGGTTTCTTGAAAACTTGAAATATTTAATTTCACAACTTCAAAAACAAAAACTTTGTTGACGTCAATAATCAACTAATGGTTAAGTTTAGATCGCTCTAAAGCGGAGTGCAGAAGAGGCTGCAACAAACTGCACAACGCACTTTCTCCAAACGACGTCAACTCATGGGAGACTCATGTGTTTGACTTTGGCAGTTAATACAATTCTTTTAGCTAAGTTCAGGAGTGTACTTCTCCCGCCTAAGATAATGAGTGGAATACCCAGGAAACATCGCGCCAGGGTTAGGATTTCTTTCCACTCTGAAGACTTCAACTAAACTTTAGTGTTGAGCAGATACTGGTATATCTTTAGCAGCAAACTGTCGCATATGTCAATAACCTATAAATATTTGTACCGTAATCGCCGCCGCACTGAAATTCGGTGATCCGGTTCTTGTCTAGTCTAGAAATGTTAAGAATACGACAATTACTCGCTAAACCATAGAAAAATCGAATTCCCGCTCCTTCCTGATGTTACAACTAAGTCTATGGATAATATATAATAAAATATAAGATAAGAATAAATACCACAGAGAAAATCTAAATAAAATTGGTATCCAAACGGAACCCTCAGAGAGCGTGTCAAATATGCACTTGTCCAGTTTTTTGTCACGAAGTTGGGCGATGTCGCGCTCCTCATTTTAGTGTTAACTCACTCGTTTCGAGGATTTCCATTTTGCAACAAGAATTTTTGCTAATTTTCAGGCAATTTTAACTTTGTTTTCTGTCTGTAAGATGAGTGTTGTGACTCGTGGTGGAATGAGTTATTTTGGTCGTGGGTTGTCGGTTTAAGTAAGTAATCGTGTCAGGCACTATACATTGCTTCTACTTTTGATAAGTTAATATTGTATTATTTTTTACCATCGAGTTAAGTTAAATCCATACTTGTTTGTTATAATAATATGTCCACGGGTCGGCATGTCATCGCAGCGCGCAGTGTTACTTCACGATTGACCGGTGTCCACGGAAGACCAGCGTGGGGATGTTGCAAAATGCCTTGACTTATGCTGAGTGGAGGTCGGATTAGCGTTACATTTAAGCTTATATGTACCTACATAATTGTAAACTGTAACATGTCAAATGTCGCTAATAAACATTTTTCTTTCTTTCTTTCTTTGAAAGACTCAATTAGACTGGATAATGTACTGCCAAAAAAATTTAGAAACCATGTTATGGTAGTTTGTGTAGGAAAACAGTTTTTCCTTACCAACCTAAAGTAGACTAAATCTAATGCAAAATGTTATAATTTAATTGTTTGCCATTGATACGAGAGATGAAAAACCACTAAACCATTCGTATAAAATTGGTACCGTTTTATCTTTCATCGTGAAAAAGGGTAGGGAAAACAATACTCGACGAATAACGAGGCACATTTTAAAGAACTTAAATGTGTAGTCAACATACGCACAAATTGTCGAGAACTTCAATTACGTCCAAGACCCAAGACTGATCGTGACAAGTCTAGCTTCACTAAAACCCACAAAGGAATCATTCATAACGCAACATAAAATTGTATCTATATTAGAAACGAAGACAAAGAGTGTCACGTCGCGCGCAGAACTGATGTTCTGAGCGTGACAACTTGTCACGTCAATGCAGTCTCTTGTGCAGTAAATAATTTCACAAAGGATATTTTTACGTCGATTCATGCGGCAAACGAAAATGTAGACGAGATGTAGACGCGTGCCGATGACGTGTCACGTCAGTGTAGTAAAATGTCTGGGAGCGATGCACTCGATTCTCAACATTTGAGGATGTTTGTATGTTAAAGAGATCCTTTTAGCACTCGATTCCAATAGTGTGGGGGTCGATGTCTTTTACAATTTGATTTAATTTCATAATGCATCACCTAAACAATTTTACTTCTTAGAAATAGTCGTGCATATTTGAAATAATCATTTATGACGTCAAAAAATTAAATATTATTAAGTAATTACACGAGAAAAGAAAATGTTTCAGGTGATATTTTGTCCATTATAAGGAATCAGGATGATATGTAAATACTCGTATGAATTAAAGACCTCATTACTGAATTCCATCAGACACCATAATTATCTAGTTCACTGTGAAAGTATTCTCAAACAATATGAACGAAAAATGTGGGGAAATGTTAGATATAACTGTTATACATACTTTGTTTTGATGAGGAAATGATATATCAAATAATTTACACATTACATGTACTCTTATCAACGAAGTCACGAACATTTAGTTCGTAATTCATTGCGATAATTGATATGATTTACTACATTACTCTTGAAACTATTAGAAGAGATTTGATAAAAGAAAAAGTTTCTGTAATAAGAATTGATGTTCAATACTGGTTTAATAAACAATTCTAGTCTGAGCTAAATCTTAAAGTGAAGTGACAAAACCAGCCATAAGCAGTTGTAAAAATGCAAAAAATATAGATGAAAGATTTATATCATTAAGAGTCCCACATAAAGGCGAAATCCAATACAAACGTAGAAGTTTCGTATTTAAAACTTCTACTCGCTGTAATTTTGTATAGGTATTGTTTTTAAAATTGAAATCTGATTATAAACATTAATATGCCTTATCCGATCATATGTACGAAATTTAGTTGAGATTGGCCTAACTGTTGTAAAACTAAAACCAAACTACGTTTGTATGGGATTTCGGCTTTACGTGGGACTCTTAATATTTGTAGCTTAGAGAGAGCTAAAGGTTGCAACAGCGATGTTTAGTCAAAGATAGGAAATAGCAACAGGTAGATAGCCCAATACCCAGTTATTTAACAGTCTTTCTTTCAAAAAGTTACATAGCATCTGGTACATTTTACGTACTTTTCTTGAAACTAGCATGGAAGCAAAGTCGGAAACCTTAAGTCACAAACAGTTGTAAAAATGCATATAAATAAAAATGCAAGGCTCACGTCTTTAATATTTGCGGGACAGATAAAGCTTAAGGTTGCAAGAGCGATGTTAAGTCAAAAATGGGAAATAGCAACAGGTGGATAGCCCAATACCCAGTTATTTAAATGATTTCCTTGTAAGAATACTGGCTTTTTCTCTCAGACTAACATGGAAGCAGAGTCGGAAACCTTATGTCCCAAACTTGGTCTTAGATGTTTATCTATATATGTATTTGTAATAAAATATAGTAGCGTTGAGTTAGTATCTCATAACACAAGTCTCGAACTTACTTTGGGGCTAGCTCAATCTGTGTGATTTATCCGTATATTTATTTAAACTTATCCTGCTGGGTGCATAAAAACGCATGCAGCAGCATAAGCCTCGCCGCCAATGAGCACTAATCAATACGGAAGGTGGCGAAAAATAACGAATGTTGTGTTAGCAATGCTCGTGTATTTCCGTGCGCACCCATCCGCGGTAGCGATAGTACATTAGCAAGTTTAAATAATTCAAATTTTAATTAGGTTTTGTTTTTATTGAATTTGATTATTATTTTGCTAACTTTACTTGCTGTGGTCAAATCGTACAAGTGCATCAAAACTTGAAAGCTAACTTAGAACAATGACATTAGAGAAAGCTGAAATCATTCATACTTATTTATATGAAATCATGCAATATTGTGGAGTCCTGGTGTTGAATTAGTTATGCAAATATAAGTATTCAAAACTGGTCACAATATTTTATAATGACAATGCGTTCATATAAAGATAAACAATAACAATAATTGTTCATTAACTGTTTTACAAATAACAAAATCATAAAGAAAGAAACAAATATATGTGTATGTTAATTATTGAATACTTATAGTAAAAATATCACGCTACATATCAAGCAATAAAAAACGAGGCCAAGAAAACGCAGTAGCCAAAAACCAAACATCAACTTGAAGAAGTCTAGCAATAACATTTAAATTTAATCACATTGTCATGCCAAAATTGTAAAATAAATTATTAATATGCTAGCTGTACCCTCGCATATGGCGTAATCGACGGCCGACTAGGGACGTATTGGTCCGTCGCGGAGACGCCGCCTGTGTTTTTAAAGCTTTCTTTCCCCCCACCATTCCACCTGACCGCCTCCCCCCCCCCCCCCCCACAATCGATGGACGGCGTCACGTTAGTGCAGCTATAGAGTGCATACGTGAGGACTTTCTTTGATGTGTCTTGTCTTTGTGGGGGTAATTGTTTTTTTTCTCGTCCGTTCGTAATGGAAGACTTTTTGTTGCATGTTCGATCGGATTGCAGACTAGGATACCTTGCGCAGTAGACAGATGTTTGTTTTTGCGTTGTATGTACTTACCAGTTTTCGTTCAATTAACTGTTTAGATTCAAACTGGGGAGGCATCTACCTCCCGGTGTCATTGAAAATATGAGCAAATATGCAGATTTGTCATGAACAACTTTTATAAAATGCAGTAGGCATTCAAGTCTTTATTTTTTACAAGTAGATAAAAAATAGGGACTTTACACCCTACAGAACGCATTTAGCAAGAGGATGGTATAAGTGACTGGTAGTCAATGTGAGATATCAACAATAATATTGTCCGAATGCTAATCGGTGGCCTATTGACTGGTTTCTCCGTAGTTATAATAATGTTGTTCATTTATCTACTAAAATAATACAAGGAAATAAAAGGAGTATGTATATATGACAAGGCAAACATTTCTGTGAAAAATTATAGCGTGAAAACCGAAACCAAAAACAAAACTAAAGCTTGAGACAAAATTATTTCTGCATCAAGATCTCTCTGCAAACACGCTGCACTGACGTGACAACTTGTCGCTAACACGCTGGCTACGTCAACGTTCACTTTAAACTTCAGCCTTTGGATTTGGTTTTGCCTTCTCTCTCTCATCTGAATGTGTTCCGATTTATTCTCAGCCGAGATGCTTTATAGCCCAAGGTCTACATGTGTTAACTGTGTCTTAGTAAAATTAAAATAATTTTCGAGAATTTTAGTTTTTCTATAACTTTATCCATCATCAATTCATTGATTAAATTAATTCTCCCCGACCTGACGCCTATATGTATTTATTTGATTAACTAGGATATTCTTGGAAAAGACTGACGTAAGAAATAAAAGTAGAAAGTATATTTAACAAAGTTAACATTTCTGTGAAAAATTATAGCGTGAAACCCGAAACAAAAAACAAAATTAAAGCATGAGACGAAATTATTTCCGCATCGAGAACGCTCTGCGAACACGCTGCACTGACGTGACAACTTGTCGCTAACACGCTGGCCACGTCAACGTTCACTTTAAACTTCAGCCTTTGCATCTGGTTTTGCCTTCTCTCTCTCTCTCATCTGAACGTATTCCGGTTTATCCTCGGCTGAGATGTTTTGAAGCCCAAAGACTACAAGTGTTATCTGTGTATAAAAATTAAAATAATTAATTACGTGATTAGAAACTTATTTTTTCTGTGACTTTATCTAATTATTATATTTTTTTATATTTATATTTAATTCATCTGTAATACATGAGTCCCCCGATCCGGCGCCTATATGTGTTTATTTGTATGCCTTTGTAAAATATTTTTGGAAGCGACTATCGTAATTTTGATGCGACTTTCACTAACATGCAAAGCACTGACCCGTGCGCCGACGGAATAGGCCAGTATTTTATGCTATATTAATCTAAGTTAAAGTGAATAGCAAATTAATAGTAGTTTCTTTTTTAAGATATTCTATAAGCTTTCTATCCAGATGTAATTATTTCTTTTTAAATTAATAAATAGTTTAAAACACGATCTGATCATGGCGATCCTATTTTTTAAAGATTCATTAAGTTAAAAACAATTTGTAATTATCACACTTTAGTTTTAGTTTAACTCAGTTAGTAAAATTAAATGTCGTAGACAAAACAGTTTCCGCATCAAGACAGAGGGTGCAGCGGCAGCGAGCAGTGACGTGACAAGTTGTCACTCGCACGCTGACTCGAGTTCAGTGCTGACGACGGGAGCGTGATCGCTGCTCTCTCTTGTTACTTTGTAACTTATTCATCGTTTTCTTAAGTTACCACTTATGGTCAAAACAAAAAATTTAAAGTTTATTATAAATGTAGATCATGGATTGCTGTTTATATTGTATTCTTCAAGTTTTTTATTTAAATGCCTCGGCTTTTCTTCTCGTCATCCAGTTGGTTGATAAGCACAAAAAGTCAAAGACGTTACACTATTTATGCACGTAAGGATAAATAATTCAGCTGATCAGTCAATGCGTAGTTTTTATTTATTTAATATGAAATTTCTTAACTTCTTACTTCTTGGCGCAGTAGTTAACACTGCTTGGAACGATGGGTTCTAGGTTTCGATTTCCATCGCGGAAAATTACGTTTACATTGTCTAATACGAGGGGTTTAAGGTTCAAAAGTTTCAGGAAAACGCGTTTACCTTACTTTCACAAGTATTTTTCTGCGATTCTGCAGCTATATAAGAAACCAGCTCTATCCTCCTGGGAGTCAAGCATGCAGCTGATTTTTTTTTTGTTTTATCTCATAACAGGATAAAATACCCCAGGCTTCAATGTATCCCAGTGAAGATGCAACCGAAAATTGCATGGATGAAGTAGAATATTAAGTGGATATTCTTGATTTGAAACATACAAAAAACTTACGAATGAGATCTTATCTTTACCAAATAAGTACAATTTGGAAAATCCAGATAGTTCAGGGCTACAATAAAACAAAATACCAATGACAAAATGTCATCTAGGCAATAAACTTGATTTGCAGATGCTATCATTCGATACATTGGCTATACACTGTGAGATCTCCATGTCTGTCTGATCGTATCGGTACAGCGATTCAAAAAAATTCTAATTTTATAGAAATTAAAATGTCATGCTGTGACATTTAATGATTTTGTCATCAAACATCCGCATCTTAGGGTTCTTACATAGATTTTATTTCGTCATAGCAGCTTAGAGCAAGCAAGGCTTGGTTTTAATAGTTTCAAACATATGGAACAACGTTAAAATTTGTTCGTTCACTCTGTTATGACTTATGTCTAATGAGCGAAAATGACCAGTTCTTGAGAGCGACAGACTCTGAAAATTTTGTTCTTAATACTGACTAGTGCCTCACTGAACTATTGTTAACGAACCTTGTTTTAGAGAGAAAAAGTCTGTCTTCATTAAATATTCGTCACATAAAAACTTGCTATTATTTCATCTTTATACAAATCCGAACCATTAGCCCATTCAATATCGATTGGTAATACTTATATTCTTGAATAAATTTAGTTTGCGAAAAATCGTTATTCATTTTGTATTTTAATAAATTCAAAAAGATATTTGAAGCTTGTACAATTTCACCACGCAGTCGAACCTAAACGTTGGTCAGCCGGCCACAGATCAGGCAGGTGAAACTCACCGTCCAACTTGTCCTAACCATTAGATCTGCAATCAAACTGCGCCGGCTTGACGGAACTTTGACTTAGCTAATTGCTGGATGTGGCTCGATTTTAAGTTAAACATTAAATGCGAGGAGAAGTCACTGACATAGCCCAGCGGATTAGCTCTTTGAAGTGGCAGTGGGCGGGGCACATAGCGCGAAGAACCGATGGCCGATGGCAGACACCCACCGACCAGGTGGTCGGACGACCTAATAAAAGTCGCAGGAAGACGCTGGATGCTGCAGGCCGCTTCCAACCGGTCATATTGGAAATCCTTGGGGGAGGCCTATGTCCAGCAGTGGACTTCTTGCGGCTGAAATGATGATGATGATGAAATGCGAGGAAAGCTTAGCAGAGCAAGAACTCTTTAAGAAGGGCTTGAAAAACATTTAGAGAGCACATATTTTAAGCCTGCTGCAAAATTTCACCAGTGTACCACTCGACATACTTATATACTGAAACTGAAGACCTCTCCCCTCTGGGAGGAAAAAATAAAAGGCTGACAACGTTCTTGTCACATTCTTGGTGTAGCTGTCGTCGATGGGCAGGTGCGATCACTTACCATCAGGTGACCCGCTTGCTTTTTGCCGTACTATACCATACACAAACCTGGATAACTGGCAATGAACGACCATACGTTTTGAATAAAAGAAACGTTATTTCACGTACAACCAAACTGTGGAATTAACTTCTTGCAGCGGCATTCCTGAAACGATACGACATTGGAACCTTCAAAAAACCAGTCTATATCTTCTTACAGGCCAGCAACTCTCTTGTCACATTCCTGATGTTGCAGTTGTCTATTGGCGGCGGTGATCACTTAATTATCATCAGGTGACCCGTTTGCTTATTTGCCGTCCTATTGTCTAAATAAGATTAAACTGATTCATTTTCCACGGTAGTTTTTTATCGAAGCACGTTTGACTATAGACGACGCGAAAGAAAATGAAAAGTGTACACAAAAAAAAATGTTGGGTTGTTTTTAGGTCAAGCAAGACCAAGCGATATTAACACTATGTAGCTCCAGCTGCATCAGCCTACTTCAAGAACGGCTACTTGTCTAACCAGAAACCACTTCTAGCAGACATGAAAGTTGAAACAAACTCAGCGACAGGTGACAGTGACGCGCAACGCCTGCGCTCGAACCGACTCGAGACTTCTTAGCGGACTTCATTAAACTACAGACAAACGAAGAGGCTGCCTTCGTCTCGGTGCATTTCCTTTCTCTAAATGGTCTTTCTCTGAATGTTCCTTTTCCATATTTATATTTACGTTAGATAAAAATTACATAAATGTAAACAGAGTTAATTTAAGTATGTTAGTTTATTCCATCATAAGAATGCGTTAAAGGATTTGGATGTATAAGGTATCGTTTGAATTCATACTATCATGGCAGTGAAAAATCTATGGAGATCTATGGATGTACGCATAGACCTTTAAAAACCTCAGCCGATCAGTGGGCGGAATCCACTCCAAAGCGTAGGCGTAGGCTTCTCTGCGTTTCCTTCATCTCGATCCTTTTCTACTCTCATCCATGACCGACATGTTAAGATGATACTATACTAACTGATTTCAGAGCAGGACAGTCCGAAATCATCATCATCATCATCAGGTCCTTCCAGTCTCTACTGCAGGAGCATGACCCTCTCTGTACTACCAGAGCCATATACTAGCCTGAGTAGTCAGAAGATTTGGCCCACACTCTCCACGCTGGCCAGACGGGTTGGAGAGGCCTCCCTGACGTCTACAAGCTTTGTTTAGCTTGTGTTTCCTTAGTCGCCTTTTACGACATCCGCGGGATGACTTGGAGTGGTCCTATTCTACTCTGCCGGGAACCACACGGCGGCGGCGACAGTCCGAAACTTCATCCTAAATATTCTAGGTTGCCATTCTATTAAAAGCTACTGCTGTCTCATCTCATTATAAAGAAAAGACAAAGATATACCGCATAATAGGATCCGCAAAATCACCGCCAAAGTTGAAGATTACATAAGAATATGCACTGCCTTAACTTACTTGATCTCTAAATAAACAGCGACAAATACTTTAACTGGAGCGTCAAGGAGTTAAAACGCGACGCGTCACCCGCCGGGAGCATTATCAACTTGCATCGAGATGACGCGCATCGCTGTCGCTGCCACGTCCCCAAGTTTACTCGGCTGCGCTGGAAATTTCACTCCAGACTTGCTGTCTAAGAGTAAGATATAGACGGAAGGCGTTTGGGAAGCAAAACGCGAGCGTTTAAGTTATGAGTTCAAGCGTTTAAGACCTCAAAGCGCGGAAGATTAGGTCAACTTTCTTAAAGGTAAGACACCTGGCATCATTGTCGATGAGCTGCCCAAGTTTACTCGGTTGCGCTGGAAATTTACTCCAGACTTGCTGTCTACGAGTAAGATATAGACGGAAGGCGTTCGAGAAGCAAAACGCGTGCGTTTAAGTTATGAGTTTAAGCGTTCTATTATGTCCCACTGCTGGGCAAAGGTCTTTCCCATTTCCTTCCACTTGTCCCTATCCTTAATTGTCAATTGAAATATCAACTGAAATTTAAAAACAGTACTGTAGATTCTACTCTAAATTTGCTGGCCTACATTTCAACGTTTGGTAAGGTTATTATAAGTAAAAACTCTCTGGCAACAAAGTTAATTTCTCGATGGTAAGCGACGAAATACTTCTTTATTTTCACGCTAGCGTCAGAGTTTTTTTCACATCCTCTATTCCGCTGAGTCTCGTCGCTTGCACCGCACCCCGTCACTCTACTATTGTCTTAGTTTATTCAGATCTGTCCCGCTTTCTCATCTCACTTGCACCGCCACACGTCACTCTACTGCAGCGGCACTGTTGCAGTGACAAGCGACTTCTAGCTACTGTCTTAATTTATTTCTGACTAGGTTTCACTTACTTAAATTATTAAATATGCCAATGCCGTATACTAATACTATAATATGACTAAGTAAATAGGGTCAGGAGTGTCATCCTCAATTGCCTACCCGGTGGTTGCAGGACTTGCAGGTACGTCGTCGGTTACGCGCGCCCGGCCTCCCGAACTGCTATTTTTTTTATACAACTAAGTTGGCAAACAGGCATACGGCTCACCTGATGGAAAGCGGTTGCGGCAGCGTATGGACGCCTGCAATACCAGAGGTGTCACTCGCGCGTTGCCGATCCTGAAGAAATGTTTTCACGCCGTTTTTGAAGAACCCCATACTTTGACTCTCGGAAACTTACTAATCTTCCAAACCATTCAACCGAATAGCATCCCAAATACCTTTATCCCGTTTCCCTAGTCCAACAAAATGGGTACGATGAGCAGCAACGTCGGAATCGATATAAGCAAAAAAAAAACTGCATTCACCAACCAAAGCCAAACGTGGTGAGTATGGCAAAAACCGTCCAGTGATAGAAATCTTTCGGCGAGATGTCTAGCAGTGGACTTCTTACGCGCGGCAGTAATAAACATGAATGATGATCCATCATTTGCAGATTTTCTCTTTGCAATTTCATATTTACTAATAAGATTTCGTTCCGCAGTCTCTCGTCACTTGCGCGGCGTCACGTCACTCCACTGCAGCCGAACTGTCGCGATGACAGGCGACTGAATTGTCCCGCTTGTCACGCCAGCGTCTTAGTTTATTTCTGAACAATATTGATTGTCACGTCTCGGCCGGTCTGTATTGACGTGTTATGTCAGTTCGGGTGGTAAAAATGTTGCGTGGGGTTTATTTGATTGTTTGAGACTTGGGGAAGTTAAGATGATGTTTGTATAGTTGTACTCGTCTTTTGTGATATGCAACATATTGTAATAGAGGGGAAAATAATATTTTATAGGCATGTTCCATTCACGGTATTAAAGAATATCCTACATATTGTATGGTAAGTCTAAAATGTTAACAGTGAAAAGGTTTAATTTTAAATGACATTAGTGAATACTATTAAACACATATTCACATACGCCAATCCACATATCCATACTAATATTCTGCAAAAGTTACTCTGTATGTCTGCCTTTATTTGTTTGGACGGCCTCCGTGACGCAGTAATTAATACGCCAGTCTGAGACTTGGATGGACCCGGGTTCAATCCCCGGCCAGCTCATGGTGGAAAACGATTATATTCAGATTGGCTTGGGTTTTGGATGTTTATCTACCATAAAATATTAAATGAGGTAACAATTTACTGTGGGGCCAGCCCAATTTTTGCGATTTGACAAAAAATAACCACAGAACCAATTAGGCAGGATCGAATTATTATGGAAATATTTTGAAGCTCCGGGAAAGCACCTTCATGAAAAAGTACTGTTACAAAGGGATCAAGCAAGTGAAGCAGCAGGTGCAAACTTATTTACATTTTTATTATTACAATTAATTTATTTGATTCACACTCAAGTATTTATATTTATCAAATTAGAAATGTCAGAAATAAGTCTCATGTAATTGTCTTGTAAAACTTTGAGTGCTATACTTTTAGCTCCAGAAATACAATTCCTAAAAACAAAAACTGGACCTAACGAATTCTGGGACACACGACCGCCTTAATTGCGTGGCGCACTTAAGCACATAAAGCCACCTAGAGCGGGGCCTCCCTCGTATGGGAAATATTCATGCCACCCACATTTGAACTGGTCAAGGAAGACCCAGGAAATTTCAGGGATGGTGAACATACTCATGAATGAAACTACTCAGAAGGTCTTGATTAAGATATATTATAGGGAAGTTATTGTTATTTTTATCTCCTTTAAAGCCACGGGTAGAGTTTTGTCGACCTGATTAAGATCACAGGAAGGTGCTGGCAGGATGTAAGCCGCTTCCAATCAGTCGTATTGAAAATTCTTAGAAGAGGCCTATGTCCAGCAGTGGACTTCTTGCAACTGAAATGATAATGATGGACCCGGGTGTTTGTAAACGCTTGCGAGGGAGTATAGATCCAACACGTAGATGCCCTTTGGAGAAGTTAGTGTGATGTAGGTCTCTAGCCAGAACCCTTTCCTGGAAATACCAATATATAGCCATTCAACAGATCTTGGGTGGACGGACGGGGACCTATTTACTAAAAGATAAATTAATGGTCTTAAGGGTTTGAAATTTCAGATACCTGATAACTGACTAAAATTTGCAGGTGCTGGCTTGCGCCCACTTGATGATGATGACGATTTAAAAAAAACAGTACAGTCGATTATATTATAAAAATAGATACCTACCACAAAAAACTGACATATTTGTCCTCTTCTATGTCTGTCGTCCAAATAAGTTCATATTTTAACGTCACATGGTCCTTAATATTTTAATGTTCTGAGTATTCTAAATGCCAAAATACATAGTAAAATTCTGTCAAGTATGACCTTCCCTACTTTAAATAACTACGTAGTGAAAAGTGAACCTTGAAATTAATGTTTTCCTGTAAGAAAGTTGCTATTTGGTTTGCTTTAACTCATCTACTTTCACACAAAGATTTCAAAGAGTCGACGAAAGCACTCGACACATCCTACAATAACATACATTTAGGAACAATAATAAACATTCTTATTCCGCAGTACTCTCCACTATCTTGGCGTGTCACAAAACATAACGAAGCAAATAACAAATAACGACGTAATATCAGACTCTGGCATTGTAAAGCCGTCCGTCCCGTTCGTCTCCGGCGCTCGAGTGCACCCGTGACAGTCATTTAAGACAGTGACGTGACGGGTGGGGGTGCCCCCACCACCGCCCGCCAGATGGATTGATATTGCTGCAGTGCAAGGCGATTGCATACGACGTTATAGCTTTTTGTTGGGATGATTGGTGTGGCTACGGGTGTGTTGAAAATGTTAAGATATTCTTAGACTTTAAGACCGTGGTCATAAAAACACGCTGTCAACTTTCAATTATGCATGATAACGGAATAGAAGTGTAAGGCGAAAAATAAAAAAAAACTGTAATGGCCGATGAGGTAGCGATTTGTGTCATGTATCTGATGATAGTCTAAAACTCGCAAGTATTCTTCGTATATGTGCGTGTAAGACTACGCAGATGTAGATTTGCGTTAATTTGTTCAAAGCATAGTATTACTTAGACTAGATCCTAGAATTGATTCTACAGTTTTACCTAGAAATGGTGTATTAACATTTAAGTAAATAACTCATCTAAAACTATCTGTACATCCGTCAGTCGTAGTTTGATATTACTTGAACTTTCAAATATAAATCTTTTAACATTCTCATTAAACAACCGATAAAAACGCTTAAAAATAAACAAAAGAAAATACCTACTACTCAAGATATTCCAAACAAGAAATCCTAAAATCTAACGAACGACCATCTCCATCGGAAAAATATTTTCTATTCACCCCTTCACTTGAGAAACCGGACGCAAACGAGACGACGCCGTGACGGGCCGGCGACAGTGACGTGACACGGCTTACCCGGGGGGCATATTGACCCCACCCGGATAATAAGGGGGCTATGGACCGCCGCGTAGAAGTCGTGCCATCTTTTCTAAGGATGTTCGCTGTTCTAAACAACTACGAGTAGGTAGTATAGTTTTATGTTGCACTTGGAGTTTTCAAGATAGATCAAATATAAGTATTCGTGATCAGGTCTTGTTTAGTCTTCACTGCAGGAGCACGACCCCTAATATGAGTATTAAAATATGAATAAGCATATATTCCGTCTGAAAAGAGTAATATGAGTAAGGTTAAGTTAAGTTCTATTATTATTAAATTACTGTTAAAGTTTGTTGATCGTCGTTGATCAACAAATATAAATTTATCACTGCAAAATTAATAATTAACACTCTAATAGCATGTACATTTATTATTATTATTTGTTTTTAAGCTTTCAATCACTCCGATTGGTGAAACAATCGTGGTTAGTCTCTATAAATATTATATAATTATATATTTTTTTAAAGTACGTAGACGACTAGGTGAGATTTGTTGTATTATTGCCCATAAACTTACATTAAGGGTACGCTAGTCAGGTGTTTCGCCATACAAATTCTGTAGGGTGATGACTCAGTTGTTCGGTATCGTCTGTTTAAAGTTTTTAATTCTATCGTTTTGTCTTGGCGTTGTCTATGCTTGTATGGAATCATAATTGTAAAATTATAAGTACTTTAAAAGTTATGAGTCTCAAAACATTCCGTTTTAACACGTAATTTTAACGCAACTTTGGGCACAATTAAATACCGGAAGGAGTATAAAATCTCTAAAACAAAATTCATACAAGCATAGTTTGGTTATTAAAAAATATAAATAACTTTCTTTTTAATAAAAACATTCAGCTGTTTTATCACAAGAACACTTCTCCCAAACGCATACTCGCGAATTTTTACACGACGAAGATTTAGATTTTCAACAATATTTGTGTTTGCACACACTAGACTTTTGTTCCGATGTGCTTATAAATCAGTGTAAATAGTTCCGCACTGTTCAAAACCGAGTCTATCACTTTCTCAGTGAAATAGCACGCAAATTAGCCACGTGCGCCGACGAGTTCGAGTTCCGGACTAGCGCATCCTTAACAATTCGACGTGGGGATAAACGAACGCGTTAATATGATTCACACACACAGCTTCTTTCTGCTGAACTACTTCTGAAGTCGCAATAACTACAAGTTTTACTGTCTATTCTCATATTTTTTGCCGTAACTTCTATAATTTTGTATAATTCTGGACATGCTTTTGACAGTAAACTACAAAACAGTGAATCAGAAGATATTTCTACGCATTTTTTCACGGCAAACCATGTTTAAAAAACTAAAATTATGAACGTTTATTTTACCTACCTATAAACCTAACTATAAACTTTAGACTAGCTGAAATAAAATAGTCTTTAATAAAAAAAAGAAAACAAAACAACGAAATCATTTCTAACTAACAATCACAAACTATTCAAAAACAAAAAAAATACGAAGGCAAGAAATATTCCTTAATAAAGAAATCTACATCAAGAAGCGGACTAAATCCTGGCAATATTTTAATTCCGTCCGTCAACCGTCCCGGGCAGTCGTCATTTACACGAAATTAAATACCCCCGGGAGGGGGCGCCCCCCTAACTCACCCCCAACGCCCCCCGTCGCCCAGATGGATTGATACCGTGCAGGTGGGCCGGCGATCTTGGACAATGGCAATTTATAAACTTCTGTCTTGCAGTTTAGTAGGTAAGCTCGTAGCTGCACTTGATGCGTTACTTTTTTAAAGTTTAAGGTTAATATATGAACTGTTTTGAACAAAACGTTCTTTCCTTTTGTGTGGTATAAGTTTTAATGAAATCACTATTACTGTCATGATTACTTCATAGCTAGCAGAAAACAACGTCGCTTATCCCACCCTGTCTCTGTCCCTATGTATAATAAATAATAAATAAATAAATATATACGGACAAATCACACAGATTGAGCTAGCCCCAAAGTAAGTTCTTATGAAAGACTTGTGTTATGGGATACTAACTCAACGATACTATATTTTATAACAAATACATGTATAGATAAACATCCAAGACCCAGGTCAATCTGAAAAAGATCGTTTTCCATCTTGACCTGACCGGGGATTGAACCCGGGACCATCCGTGTCGCAGGCAGGCGTGATGACCGCTGCGCCACGGAGCTCGTCAAATGTATGATCTTTAAAACTACGCAACGGATTATAATGCGGGTTTTTTAGGGTTCCGTAGTAAACAAGGAACCCTTATAGTTTCGCCATGTCTGTCTGTCTGTCCGTCCGCGGTTTTACTCAGAGACTATAAGTACTAGAAAGCTGTAATTTCGCATGGGTATGTATATTATTTATTGCAAGAAAGTGGTAGAAAAAAATCTTGAAAAATTTTTTTTTAGTGTAGCTCCCATACAAGTAAAGTGGGGGAGTATTTTTTTTTCACTACTTACCCATCATGCGGGGCGTGGGGTATCGTTAAATAGGTCCTTAAAAAATATTGTGAGGTTGAGAACACTATTTTTCGATTTAGGGATCCGTTTCCGAAATATGCAAATTTTTGTTATAGGTAAGTGTCCCCCTCTCTATCTGCTAAACGGTTATATATGGATACGTGATAAAAATAACAGCAGTAGTATATATGGAAGTTGAAAGGAAAACTATCAGAGCTGAGTACTAAGTGCAAACTAAAAAGTTATAGGCAACGAACTCATAAAATGTACTGGAAAATGTAAAATTTCATACAATTTTCATTGTTAGATGTTTTTTGGGATAAGGTGAGGAAGAAGAAGATGTTTTTGGTCGTTAAACTGTGAGGTGAGAGTGTAAACAGTGTGAACTCAAAGTTGTCATTCGTAACTACGGAACCCTACACTGCGCGTGGCCAGACACGCACTTGGCCGGTTTTTTTTATAGATTGAATGATTCAAGAGAAAGGTTTGTATGTATACCACTTGCCATTCTCATTTTTATTTTCTCCTAATTAACTGACTGTTGTACCTTACCTTGGTTAGTGATGACTTCGATTTAGCATACTAGTATTTTTTTCCAAAGATTTACCAGGTGTTTTATGATTATAGTAAGAAATCTTACGCTGATGAGATGCTGACTACAATAAAACATACCTGAAACAAAAAAAACAATCCTTAGAATCAAAAGTTAAGAAATATATTTATTAACCGATCAATGCAAAATCAAAACACTAAAGGCATATTTATATAGAAAATCAAAATCTCAAAGACAACTTTAAGGTTTTAATGAACGTTAAAATTTAATTTAACTAAATATTTTTATTACATTTCTTGTTTATCACCACCCATCATTTCGCTCGATGTAACCAAAAGAAAGGAAAATAGACTGTTTTTGTATGTACAGCGCCGGCTTTGACTATATACTCGCAGGGTGTAACTTGACCCACGACATAACCTTAAAGGGGTAACTCAGCCCGTCAATAGGAACCACTTTTTGTATGGGATTAATCCTGAAAACTCAATTTTTTTTTTTACGCCCGGGCAGTAAGTATGGGAAAGTCAAAAAATTACGAGTTCCCAGCATTAATCCCATAGAATAAATTTATATTGACGAGCTTAGTCACTGAGTCACCCTTTAAGGGAATGTCGAGAGTCAACTTACACGCTGTCTAATTTATATAGTTTCTCTAACCTTTGAG
Organism: Rhodophaea formosa; assembly: GCA_963082605.1. Lineage (NCBI taxonomy): Eukaryota > Metazoa > Arthropoda > Insecta > Lepidoptera > Pyralidae > Rhodophaea > Rhodophaea formosa. The sequence continues at coordinate 22,990,346 of OY720209.1, forward strand.
TTCCTATCAACAACAAAGTTAAAGATATTCCTTCTAAAAAAGGCATTGAACAACCCCACGACTCAAGTTCATTCAGGACCTATATGCATAATTGATTAAGTCCTCAAAAGAAAGCAGACCCCGACGTTACACGATTATCGCCGAGGTCGCAGGTCACGGCTAGTGATGTGAAAAACTCGATTCTTCAAATCGATTAAAAAGAAAGTTTCTCGAGCCGACTGCCGACTCGATTAATTGAATTGTCGCTGTTTACAAAGAAACTTGATTTATTAATTACTAGCTATTGCTCGCGACTTCACCCACGTGATTTATAGCCTATATCCTTTTCAGAACTCTTATTTATGTGTATGCAAAATTTCATGATGATCGGTTCAGTAAATAGGGCTTAAAAGCGTAACAAACAAACTCACTTTCGCATTAATAATATTAGTTGGAATTGGGATTGGTGGTTCTAAAAAAATATATATGGCTTTGTAATCATCCCTACGATTCAATATTCAATATAATATTCCTATTATTCCTGGCAAAAGTAGTAATTGTACGAGTTTGTTTTTTCAACACAAGGGCCTCTTAAATTTGGACTGATTATGCGAAATAAAATCTGGTTTAACGCAATTTAGGTACTCATACTATTTGGTACGTCATGTACTTACCTATACACTAAATGAGACTTAAAAATAGATTTCCAGTCTGAGAGGTGAACTAGTCAAAATAATAACAACATTTGATTTTCAAAATATCTGTTGTCATCATTTTGCGAGTAAATGTTGCTGTTTGCTAGACTAATAGAGATTACTTTGAAGTAAAAAAAAAAACAGCTCTTACTCGTACTTCATTGAAGTGAAATTGGACAACAAAGTTGGCTATTTACACACACATGTGTCGCGTAGCGAGGTGATGTGTTCGACGGCCGCAAAGGTAAGATCTATGTTTGTAGCGACGCATGAAAAAAAAAATCAACTGAAGTGACGTACAAGCTTAATTCGACGGCCCTTCACTAGTCTCAGTTCTATCTGAAATGTACAGCCGCTAACAAAAATCGTTCGATTTTTAATTAGGACGGGCGCGCACGTGACTCGAATGAAACGATCGCTCATTGCATAACCCGTATTAGCCGACGGAAATAAAGTTAGGGACCTTCGATTTGACTGCGCAATTAGCGATTGTGCCTAATGAGCCCCCTTTTTAGGGTTCCGTAGTAAACTAGGAACCCTTATAGTTTCGCCATGTCTGTCTGTCTGTCTGTCTGTCTGTCTGTCCGTCCGCGGTTTTACTCAGAGACCATAAGTACTAGAAAGCTGTAATTTGGTATGAGTATGTATATTAATCATGGCAAAAAAGTCGTAGAAAAAAATCTTGAAAAAAAATTTTTTTTTGGGTAGCTCCCATACAAGTAAAGTGGGGGAGTCATTTCTTTTTCTCTACTTACCCATCTTGTGGGGTATCGTTAAAAAGGTCTTTGAAAAATATTGTGAGGTTGAGAACACCATTTTTCGATTTAGGGATCCGTTTCCGAAATATTTGGTTTTAAAGTGCAAATTTTTGTTAGAGGTACGTGTCCCCCCCCTCTATCTCCTAAACGGTTATATATAGATACGTGAAAAAAATTACAGCAGTAGTATATATACTGAAGTTGAAAGGAAAACTATCAGAGCTAAGTACTAAGTACAAACTAAAAAGTTATAGGCAACCAACTTATAAAATGTACTGGAAAATGTAAAATTTCATACAATCTTTATTGTTAGATGTTTTTGGTCGTTAAACTGTGAGGTGCGAGTGTAAACAGTGTGTACTCAAAGTTGTCATTCGCAACTACGGAACCCTATACTGCGCGTGGCCCGACACGCACTTGGCCGGTTTTTTCTTTGTTTGTTTCAGAGAGATGTAGTTGCGACGTTGTTATTGGATTCGGATGGCAATTCGGACGGGGGTTGGGTGATTTTAATATTGTCGTGTCTTCATTGAATATTTTTTGAGGAAAATAAAAGACTTAAATGTACTGACGGAGTTGATGTTATTTTTATTAGCAAACTCATAGTCAAACGAAAGATAGTATGTGTAAATACAAAGCGAATTTAAAACTTTGTTACATTTATGTGCTTAAATACGATACGCCCATTGTTAAGCTATGTGGAATGAGGTCAAAAAAAAGGAATTTACTATTAAATTTTGAGAAATTCACTTTTTACGACGTATTAATTTTTTCTGATTGCACATCTTTTTTTAATCTGCATTGATAGACAAGCAGGAGAAACACCGATGTAAGTGCCATCGTAGCCCATAGACATTTGCGGCATCAGAGTTGTTGACAGAATTTAAATAGGCATTTTACTATTCTTCTTTCGAAGGAACCTAGGTCATAACTTCAGAGAAAACCAGTGGAAGGTAGCTCCTCTAGGTGATGAGCGTGAGGCCCTTTGGTGAAGCTTGATTCCCCAGCGCATGATGCGATTTTGAAATTGCAGCAAGATCCAATCAAAAAGTTGATCACAGCACTCCCCATTTAAAAAGCAAATCTTTACGTATAAAGATATAGATTTAGTTAACAACAAAGCCATTTAAACTCAATGTGCCCACTCAAAGGCCGGTCCGTCACTCCTAAACAGCTAAAACAGCAAAAATAAACTGCATGCAGCGTTTCTTTGCCGTTGCTTTGAGGCGATTTTAATTCGCTTATTTCGCTGCCGGGGGTTGCTAGTGTGCCGAATTAAGGCTGCGACTTTAGTAGCGAAATAAAGATTTATAAAGAATATTTCCGCAGCTTTTTTAACAATAAGTTGAACATATGCCTGGCAAGTAAAATAAGATTGCTTTTACACATGGTTGCGTTACATTGTTGTCACTTTATTAATTTTTAAATAAAATTAATCATTTTTGTCTATACTACTATCACTTCATTCATGGCAACAAGAACATTTAAGACCAAAATCTTAAATAAACATTTCATTTCATATGATTTGATACTAAATACCTAATAATTTTATGAAAACCCAAAATTTTTACCTCTTCCCCCAAGACAATGCCCGCTCTCGATAAAGGGATTCCGCACCACAGCCGTCAGTTCAGATTGTAAAGGCGCGATGTAATCCTGTGTGCTCTGAGCTAAAAAATACAATTTGTTTGTATCCGCTCCGCTCGTGACAGTGTACGCTTACAGTAAAGGAAGTCTGTAGCCATCAGCTCAGATTGTAAAGGCGCGATGTGATCCTGTGTGCTCTGACCTAAAAAATACAATTTGTTTGTATCCGCTCCGCTCGTGACAGTGTACGCTTACAGTAAAGGAAGTCTGCAGCCATCAGCTCAGATTGTAAAGGCGCGATGTGATCCTGTGTGCTCTGAGCTAAAACATACAATTTGTTGTATCCGCTCCGCTCATGACAGTGTCCGCTCTCGGTAAAGGAAGTCTACAACCGTCAGCTCAGATTGTTAAGGCGCGATGTAATCCTGTGTGCTCTGAGCTAAAAAATACACTTTGTTGTATCCGCTCCGCTCGTGACAGTGTCCGCTTACAGTAAAGGAAGTCTGCAGCCGTCAGCTTAGATTGTAAAGGCGCGATGTGATCCTGTGCGCTCTGAGCTAAAAAATACAATTTGTTTGCCGTTACATTAAGCCCGGCCGCACTCACTTGCAGGTTTTAAGTTCTGAAGGAATATTTGGGAGACACTATTTCCTGAACATGCATTATGGCAGAAAAAAATAGCATAATAGCAGAAGAGACACAATGGCTTGAGATTTTTTGGAATATGTCCTCAGCTTAGTTTTTGAGTGTCTATTACGTACGGTTACTTATTGATATCGATATTTGAATAAAAAATTCTACATTCAAGTGATGTATTTTTATCTTACTTTCTCTCTCTCTCTTACGTTCACATAAGAGAGAGAAAGAGACAGTAGATAATGTGAAACTGGCCTAAAAATTAATTATTAGGCCAGTTTGACGTCAATTACAATGGCTGTTAACTATTCCATAGTGTTTAACTCTATTCACCTTGTTACCAAAAAATCCAAAAATAACTAGTATTGAGTGTTGCAACCACGGCCTATCACACCCCACCGAAACGAGAATATTTAAAAATCTTTATTAATTGCTAAACAAAGTCTCCATTCAATCAACGAGACAATATTTCGCCGCACTGCGTATACAAACAAATGACCCAGTATTAGCCGCTCGTATATTCAGCGAGAACGAGAAAAAATGCCAGAGACAAAGAAATTAGTGTGGCGAGCACCTTGTGCGGCAACAAAGTTGGCTGCCTTGATTTGAAGGAGAAAATGAGAGGACAAGAGGTTTGTTAGACCAAGTCGAGCGGTGCAGGGTTGAGTACAGTCGGAGAGAAAAGTTGTTTTTATATTTTTAGCCTCTTTTTTTTTATTAATTAGAATTAGGCATTTGTCTCCCATCTAACCTGATGGTAAGTGACGATGAAGACGAGGATGTTACATGCCTATCCAAGAGATACCCATTTATTCTACTTTTGAATGTCCCGGGATTGTACTTGTCTGGGAATATAGACGCAGACAGTCCATTCCAGTCCTTAGCAACTCGAACCAAAAAGGAACTGTCTTAGTCCATTAACACACAAATCAAGAAACTTACAAAATAGTGAGAAAATTTACAAAAAGAGCTTGTGTAACTGCCCGATTTTTAACAAAAGATACTTGTGCCCAAGGCTCCACTTGCGTTAGTATAAAGTTGGCTTCCTTGATTTGAAGGAAAAAATGAGAGGACAAGGGGTTTGTTAGACCAAGTCGAGCGGTGCAGGGTTGAGTACAGATGGAGAAAAAAATGTTGTTTTTGTTTTTTTAGCTTCTTAGTCCATAAACACACAAATCAAGTAACTAAATTTACAAAATAAAAGTGTGAAAATTGTATAGTTGTGAGCTTGTTTTTTAATGACTGTCCGATATTTTATAAAAAACACTGCTTTTTGACCGCGGCTCCGTACTCTAAATATAAAGTTAGTTGCATTGATTTGAAGGAAAAAATAAGAGTACAAGCGGTTTATTAAACCAAGTTGAGCAGCGCAGGGTTGAGTACAGTCGGAGATAAAATTTGTTCTTATTTTTTAGTTTATAGACTAAAATCCGCTCACATCGAAACTTAACTTGTATAGGAGAATTGCAAAAATTGTATAGTTGTGAACTTGCTATTTTATAAAATTTACTGGTTTTTGTCCGTGGCTCCGTTCGCGTCAATATAAAGTTGGCTGCCTTGATTCGAAGGAGAAAATGAGAGGATAAGGGGTTTGTTAGACCAAGTCAAGCGGTGCTGAATTAATTACAGTCGGAAAGAAAATGTTGTTTATAAATACGGAAAGATAAAAATCTGTAAAAAAAAACTATTAATATAAGTTTTTTAATTTAGCTTTCGCTCAAGATTTCACTATCGTTACCGTTAATTTTTTCGGTGAAAAGAATTATGTCTTTCAAAGAACCCCAGACCCCAGTGTATGTAAAATGTCATGTTGTCAGTGCGTTTGTAAAAACGAGAAAGCATTACAACCACTAAATTTTATCGTCCCTGTGCTGGGCAACGATCTCTCCTATTTTCTTACTCTTGTCTCTCTCTATTGCAGAGAAATTATTTACAAAATATTAGCTGCCAAAATCAATCAATAACTTCAAATTCTCCTCTTCCGCTGCACGTGAATTCTATCTGGCCCAGGCTATTGCTCATATGCTAGTCTATCCCCTTTGCCCTACCACCTGCCTTAGGAAAAACTTAAGTGAAGCAAGAAGTGGCTAAATATCACTCAAATATTATTTCATTAATCATTGACACGATAAGAAGATGAATAAGTACTGGAATGGTCGTACCAGTGGCACCAAAAGTAATGTTAATACTCAAATTATTCCAATAAATCAATTACTTAATAATAATAATAATAATAATTCTTTATTTGCATAATGTGGTTTACAATTAGGCGTTACGTTATGATTAGGACCAACACATTAGCCATAATCAGGCATGCAATATTTTTGTCACTTAAAAAAATACAGTTAGAACAAAATTAGTCACATTACTATAAATCTAATAAATGAATAAACATTAAAAATTACATCCTTTGTTTGTCAATAGCTCTATTGAAATATTCTTTCACTGAGTAAAAGCACTCATTCAATAGCCACATTTTAAGTTTTTTTGAAAATTGACGTTTAGGTAACAATTTAATTTCCTTAAAGACTTGCCTCTTCATTTCAAATCTCGGGGCTGACGGGGCGAGCGAGCGAGAGTGAGATTTGACAAGCTGACGTTCACAGCGTGACAGACACGCAGTGACAGATGACAGTTTGACATTTCCGCGGAATAACCAGTCTCGCGAGTTTGACGTTTTATCGGAATTCGCTATCAGTTTCTTACGCTCAGCCGGCCTATTTACTAACTCGGATGACAGGTGTCGATGCCTATCATTCAAGAATTTAGTCTTACAATGCGGTTTTTGTATTTCAAATAAAAAGTTCGAGCAAGCAAAACCCGCATTGTAACAGTAAATTCTAGATTGATAGGCATCGACACCTGTCATCCGAGTTAGTAAATACCCGGGGCTGGACGAGGTGTCATACTTGAGTGATGTAACGGTTCCGGGTTTTAAAGACAGGATAATTTATAAAAGAAAGGATTGAGTAAAATATAGGTATCTAAATGTTAAAAGGGGTTAACTGATGATATGAAGTGGAAGAGGTATAACAAATGTAAGTTATACACCGAAAAATCATCTTTTTGTTAATCATGCTTTCTTTTGTACGACTATACTGTTACTCCAATTAAAATTTCCTTAATAACACTACAATAAATCTTAAATAAAATATTAGCGCGTTCATTTTCATCATACTCGACACTAATTCAAATGTGACTATAAAATTTCAACTGCAAATCGAATCAGAAAATGAAAAATAGCGAAGTCAAAGCATAATTTACATCAAATCATGCAGTTATTAAAACTTCACGTCTACCTGTACAACGTGACTGTCATTAATAGCGATCGGAACGAGTTGAAAAAGCGAAACATCCCTCTTACACCCCATAAAAACACGACAAAGACACATGTCCCCCCTTATTATGTTCAATTAAGAGGCGAAGATAACGTAGCCTGACATACGTTCGACACGTCCATCCTACCTTGACACGCACCTCAAAACGTTACCCGTGAAATCACAGTTAAATTTACACTGGACAACTCATTTCGGCAAAGTTTCTCTTGCAACTGTATTGTACAAAAATAAACCTTAATTAATTCGAGTTAAGAGCTAAGTAGAGTTGGGAAGTAAGTTGGTAAGTGCTCGGCGAGTGAGTGATGCAGAGTCGACGGTGACGGATGGTCACCGTTACATATTATTAGTGGATACGGCACATTCAGTAATCAGGGGTATAATGAGTCGTGATAGATATAATCACTCCACCCCGCTGAGTTACTGCTGTCATTTGTTAGAAAAACTAAAGGAAATTCAGATGTTTCCGGCTCATACATATTTGCTTTGAGATGTTTTTTAAACAATTTTATGTCCCAAATTGTAATATAAATAGTGTTTTTTAAACCTTATAAATCTTTAGGGGAGACCTATGTCCAGCAGTGGTCTTCTTGCGGCTGAGGTGATGATGATGAAACCTTATAAAAATTTCGCCAAGTTGAAATAATCATTCTGGATATATGATGATCGGTAAAATGTGTGAAACATTCGCTTTAAAAGAATTAAAGAAAGCTAAATTGCATAGACTAACCTAGGCCAAAAAAGGACTTATTCTACGAAACAAAAAATAAATAACTATTGGATTAAAAAGACTCCAACATAAGAGCTTTCAAGTAGGTGCAAAGCGAGCGTCAAGTTACGCTTGATCGGTAAACTGCACAGCTGTTATCAGAACGAAGCACGTGACTTATTGAAATTTACTACCACCTTTTATAAATGTGGTCAAAATACAATCAAATATGTGATATATTTAACAAGACGCGTATATTACGGAGAGTTTTGATAAATAAACTATAAAAACCAAAATGATATAATACTTTTTCCAATGCGAATGAAAAAAGAACCCTAAAAAGCATAAATAACCACGTAAAAATGAAATATGTCCGTATTTTCTAACGTTCATTCAAATAAAAGAAACGAATCAAGTTGATTGATTAAAATTAATGGACAATTATCGCTAAAACCTAGTCTTAACTTTTATTTAATTACATATGTATGTATTTGAACTTGCTTTTAATGTCACACTCGGTATACCTTATCTCCATGTTGTACACAGATAGACCCATCAACGCAACTTCTACGTAAGAACCGATTGAGTCAGCAGCGTCACGCTGCCGTCACAAAGGAGACGCGACACGTGACAGTGACTGACAGGGACGGGGCGTGATGGATTCGATCAAATATGTTTGCTTTCTCTTTTGAGAACATATAGGAATATTTATTTAGGCACTTAAATTTATTTAATTTAATTCGTACGTACTAGTTTCGCATTTATAAAAATCTAAGCAAAATACAAAAGAAACTTCTCAAAATTACGAAATGCTTGATAACGTTTTTTGGTATAAAGCGACGATTATTAGAGATTTGTTTTAATTTCGTATGTGAACTTGCTTTTTATTTCACACTTAGGATAAATACTCTATATCTATATCTGACACGGATAGAACCATCAACGCAACTTCTACGTTAGTATCGATTGAGTCAGCAACGTGACATAAGAAGACGTAGGGTAATGCGATTTGACGTATGAGCATCACGCTGCCGTCACAAAGGAGACGCGACGCGTGACAGTGACTGACAGGGACGGGGCGTGATGGATTCGATCAAATATGTTTGCTTTTTGAGTACATATTATTATGAATATTTATTATTGCAGTGAAATTTATTTCATATGTGAGTAAAGTATAATTTAAGATATTGACAAAAAACAAAAACCGATCAACCCTATCAATTTGTTTGAATAAGCATAGAAATAAAATGGAAATAAGTGTAAACAAAACGGCATACTTGTAAATTTTTTTTTTGATTATGACGAATTGAGAACCTTCTCCTTTTTTGAAGTCGGTTAAAAATATAATCAAACCTTTTTAAACTTACTACAGACCTGATATAACGTTTTGAAATAAAGCTATGGCTATTTTTTTTATTTAGGTACACAACAGGATACTTCGTCATCTAAATCATAAAAAAACACATAATACAAAACCTCATACCTATTATAAGATGAATAATAAAGAATACTATGTAAATGTAGGTAATATAGAATAACAAATAATCAAAAATGTTTTATTAGATTTTTCATCGGATACATTACTTCTTCTCGTAATATAAAACGACCTTACAATTTAATTTTATCACTAATTGTTTTTATTTATTTTTTTTGTCATTTTAATCTATATTTGCAATATCCACAAGAGTTAATAAGAAGAACTATATTATTTTTAAGATCTTTAGTGCACTCGTATTTAAGCAAATAAATAATTTGAATATTTTATTTATTTTAATAGGCGGAAGGATGACAGCCGGCTACGGAATTCTTAAACTAATTTCGTGATTTCCCCCAATATGTTAAAACATGACAATTATAATAAAGTTATTGATTTATAACAAACATATGGGTTTGTGGGACAGGGGTCACGGCAGGCGCCTTGTTTGGACCCGGGAAGTCGTAAATAGAGGCTGAATGTTTGATTAAAATTAGCTGTCATGTGTTGGTAATATGTATAAATTAATGCACATAAAATATGATTGGTGTCAAAATAATCTAAACTTGACAAGAATATACAAACATACATATACATATCATCACGTCTTTTTCCCTTGCGGGCTAGACAGAGCTATTAAACCTAAATGCCACGTTTAGCATGTTGGTGGGCTTGTAGGTGGAGAACGGAATCAAGAAGTGATGGGTTGCTAGCCGCATCGCCTATAAACGTGATTCCTTAGATTTTCATTCATCCCTTGACCGGCTTTTACGGTCTGCGCGGGAAAATAAGAAGCTGGTATATTGTATGTTTTTCGTTTTCTCCCAAATCAGCACGTAATTAGTAAAAAAATATTTAACATAGGTACATAACATAAGGAAACCTTGAAGAAAATTTCTGTGAGAAACTACGAATTAAATTGTTTTGTAGTTATTTACTGGTAAAAACAAAAATATAGAAACCAAGGAAGACATGAGCCGATTTCTGACTTCTATAGTCTCTCTCATTTCTTTAATCATCTTTATTAATAGTCCTTCTTAAATTATGTACTCAATCAAAGCTATACTTAACCATGAATAAGATAGGTTATATTTTGTACAAAGAAAATATAGTATACCATGACAATATAATTTGTAAGTTTTTCTGAGCAGGGCCGCAGTCACGTAGCTGAAACTGTTCTAAATAAAAAGTATAAAAATACAGCACTTTTTATAAAGAATCTTATCCACTCCTTAGTTTAGGAGACATACTGATGGCTGGATAAATAACAAATATTTACGGGACATTGCTAAGGTACACCCAACTTTGTCCGTATTTCTTTACGAGCCCCCCCATCCCCACCCCGCGGAGCTCATGCTTACAAACTGTCGCATTACCTACCACGACCTGCAACTATGCAACTCAACTGTGACACCCGAAAACAGACTCAAACTCGACGCACGAAAACTCAAATCGACAGCACAAAGTAAATTTGTTATTCAGCAAACAAGCTTGACGGTGTATTGCAATTTTGAACCTTATCCAGTTGAGATAGGAGCGTGACAGTTGCGTTAATAATTGGCCAGAGTAATGTTAATTCAAGTCTAATGACACAGGAAAACAGACGGAGAGGATTCTTCTGAAATAGGTTTGCGTTTTGTGCCAGAACGCCGGCAAGATAAACTCCATTTTGAAACAAAACTTGGAAACAAATACAACTTAAGTCATGTCCATAAAAATCTGTAATCCTTTACATGGATAAAGCTTAAAATACACAAACATTCTGAGGTAGGCGTGGTATCCATCATCATCATCAACCAACTGCCTTATGTTTTTTCTAGGCAATAGAGACCAAAGATAAATATTGGAGTGACATTAAATATGATTAAGTGTAATACAATCAATCAGTTATTATTTGTAGCAAGTTTTATTTCATCATCATCATTTCAGTCGCAAGAGGCCTATGTTCACATAGGCCTCCCTCAAGGATTTCCAATACGACCGGTTGGAAGCGGCCTGCATCCAGCGCCTTCCTGCATGCGACCCTTATCAGGTCTTCTGACCACCCACCGACCAGGTTGTCGGACGACCTGATAAGGGTCGCAGGAAGGCGCACAACAAGGTTTATTTATGGGTAGGTAATTTTACTTTTTAGTTAAAAATTAAATTATGAAAATAGTAGATCAATCAGTTTGAATTTCAATGGGGCAAACTTTGGACTCGCATTTCACCTCTTTAGGGGATGAATTTTGGAAAATCCTTTATTAGCGGATGCTTGCTTCATAAAATTACTATGTACGTGCCATATTTCAGCATAATCGGTTGAGTAGTTTGAGCTGTGTGTTGATTGATAGTCGGTCAGTGGGTGACGGCTGCCTTTTATATAAATACATATAGACAGATTACCATCAAAGAATGCTGCAAAATGAGCGAAGTTCAAAAGAAAATAGAAAAAGAGACACATACAATTCTTATTACAATTGCGATTTTAATCAAACCATAAGTTGCAGCGGTATGTTGATAGCTTTATCTAAAGTAGTTTTTATGTTAATGTAATTTTACCAGACGGCCAAAAAGGCTTATGTGTTTTGGGCGTATCTTGAGTGTTTGTAAATTTCTTTAGAACCGTTTCTTCTAGTCGGCTGGATAGATTTCGACATTTAAAGTATCGTTAAGTTTGTCTAAAAAAACCAAGTGAAAGGTTGAAGGTTTACAAAAAAAGAAACATAGAGTTTTGCTTTTATTTAATTAAAAAAATATTACTTCTTGTTTAATGTGTATAATTTATGACCAAAACAAACTTTTTTGATATTAAACCAGACTTGAAGTCTAACTCTAACTAGTCTTTTTAAGCCAAGATTAAAAAATAATAACACGATAAGGAATGTTGACTAACTTTAAAGGAAATAATAAAGGGTTAAGGTAATACACGGAAAAGCCGTGTTGCTCGAAGGGTAATACAGATTTGTAGTTATATATAGAACCTCTTTCGAAAAAACGAACCAAAGAACGCACCATTACTTTCTCACCGACTTATCATGTATTTCAGCTGTCTTTATGACCTTACCAGAATCAATACTGTTAGCTTTAGAAATGATCACATTACTGGTAAAGTTGTCGTTAACTTCATACTTACAATGATTTAAATACCTGATCCCTACCATAGAAAATTGATAGTTGGCATTGTCAAAGAAAATGTGGTTATAGAAAGTGCATTTCATCTTTAAACTACCAAAAACTATATTGCCAATCTGAATAATCCAAAAACTTGGCTTTAATCATAAATTAACTTTAATTATTTAACTGATTTTAAAAAAGGAGAAGGTTCTCATTTAAGATTTTTCTATAAAAAATTATTTGTATGTTTGTTCAATCCATCATTTAAGAACTGTAGATTAGAAAAATGACAATGCTTAAACGTAAGCGGGGCGCATCCTTGGTGCGAAGAGTGCGGGCCAGCTCCAATATTATTCTGAAGATGATCTCTGACCGACTGGACTGTGCTTACCTTCAGCACTGCTGTGATAGACATGTCGCAGTGCCTAGGCCGCAACGAAGGTATTAGCATTGTTTGTTTTTCTTTTAAATAATTTTAAAGAATTTGTGACATTTCTTTTATTAAAACTAATATTTATTAATTTCTAAAATTTAAATTTAACTCAACTTATTTTATAATTCATTTAAATTATTTCATAATTCAATTTATAATATTATAATTAATTCAATTTATAATATTATAATTAATTCAATTTATTTTGTATTTCTTATTGTGACATGTCTTTTAAATTAAAATTGTATTTCTAATGTAAAATTGTATGGATCTTTGATATCTGAAATAAATGAATTTTATTTATTTTATTTATTCAATTTTAATCAAAATCAGTTTAGTAATTTGGTTTGCTTTCTCTGAAAAAATATCTTATATTTATCAATTTATACTTTAATTTATGCTTTTTGATGTACTTTTTATCTCATTTCAGAGTCTCAATCTTAAATCCCAACTCTCTCAGTTAATAATATTAACACCTATATTAAGATCTTTTACTGCTATGTACATTGCTTTATGCACTGAGCATTTAATTTTGAGATTTATGTCCTGACCAATCTCTTACTATAGACAAAATATTAAATAAACAAACTTTACAAAAAATATTAACAAAAGCTAAAAGCCCAACTTTTGTTAAAACATTATTTTATTAACCATTCCAGAAACACTAAACAGAAGCATAATAAAGGCCTGCTTGCTTGTGGCAAATGACATCTTAAATTCCAGATGTGTATCTAAAATTCCACTTTTGCATTTGCATCAGCCCTGCGACTATAATTTCGTTCCGTTCCGTAATTCCGTACTTGCTATTAGCCGTTTCCTTTATGGCCATTCTCACTCAGTCCGATTGGTCGCTCGAATCTAGGAAATTGTCTATAATAAGTTACGTGTAATAGCGGAATTGTAGTCTTATCCTCAATTCTGCAGAGCGGTTTTAAATTCTGATGCTTGTCGTCGTCTTAACTGGTGTGTGGTGTCTCTGAATTTATAGGAAGAATTATTTATATACTCGTGAGTAGCAAGTTTTTCCTTATTTGTGGGATTTGGGAATAGCATTTTTTTATTACAGTCTGGTGATAAAGAGTTTTTTGTTTTATTGGTTGTATTTTTCTTTTACAGAATAATTTGCTCATTATATTTGCTAACATGATATCTTTTTTGGTTTATCTATGACTCAACAGTTTGAACCATACACAAGACTTAAATACTGGCAACGTAATAGAATTTCAACGACAGATGTCTTAGTTGAAAGTATGGTTGCCTCCAAGAGACACTTTCAACTCTACTTTGCACCTCTGTACATTATTCAAGATGTCTTTGCAACTGTGTATGTAGGGTGACCAAAAAATGTCAAAGAAAAACCTACATAAACTCTAATCCTACATAATTCCGTTTATAAAAAGACGACGGCAGAAATATTTTTACTTAAATTTTCTAATATTTTCCTGATAATTTAAGAATTTCTCTTGAATTTAGGAAACCACATTACCTTTCATCCGCATTCTAAACTTATCCTAGTCTTTCTGGAAGTAGGGCAACCCTGCTTTTATGGCGGTTTTCACTCAGTGCGATTGGGCAAGACTCGCGACAGTGCAGTGCGGTGCGGTTCATTGTCTCCGCACTTTTGTGTTTTATATCTCTATATAGCTTTCAGACTTTTAGGACAGGTAGGACTTCTCGTTATTGGGAGAAAATCTAAGGAAGGGCAGTGCTCAACTCCGGATATACTCAAGTTGAACATCATATACTCCATTGCACTTACTATTAGCGGTTTCGAAAAGAAGCTCACTTGTATTTAATATCTAGGTAGCTTTTAGACTTGTAGGACAGGTAAGTCTTCTGTTTATGGTAGAAAATCTAAGGCAGGACAATGCTCGAATCAGGATATACTCGCTCCCTTGTTTTAAATTTGTGTGTGTTGGCAATGAAACGATTTGAAGTTGTATTCTCCATTGCACACACTAATCCGATGATAAGCAGATTTTCTCACGATATTTTTATCTTCCTGTATTGTCGCTATTTATTAATCTGTAGTGTTGTTTAGATTATAATGAAATAATCTACTTTAACAGCTATAGCTGTAAGTAATGTACCTATTACTAACGTACACATACAAATAGTACGTGAAATTTTAACCCCTTTATTATTATGCCTTCTATGACCGGGGTGTCGGCCATAGAAGGCATAATAATACCTCCTTCACACAATCGACGATGATCTACTGTCATCTCAACGAATCAGTGTTCATTGCTGCGTTGGTAAAACTCTCAAGAACTAGATTAAACAGCAATGTACACTGAAATGTTGAAACAACTGCCAATCATCGGCGATTCTAGTAGACGCATTAAAGGAGTGATACGTGAAATAGGCTGTGAGAAGTCATGAAGTCATAAACCACTGTAGTAGTAACTTTCCTTGCCAGATCAGTTAAAGAATGCGGTCCCCTCTCTCGTCATGTAAGACGATACTTCCTAGTCGATAGCGTTATTGACAAATCGCTTTCAATACTACTTTCCAATAAGTGTTATCGAGTATTAAATGCATGGACAGTAGCTACTCATGTAACTCTAACTTGTGCTTTAACTGATGCAGTTATCTTAAGACTGCCGTTCTTTAAATGGGAAACCGTTGCCTTAAGTGATACGCTGAAGCGATTTTATAACATATTGTTCCATAATGTATCCACAGCAAAGATGGACATTGGCCCAGGACTCAGTTATAATGTTAGTTTTACAATGTCCATCTGCTTGAATTCGATCTATGTACTCATCATCATTTCGTGTAGATGACACGGTCAGTCGACCATGCACACACTGGTGTCAGAGTTCTTCGGAACCGCCTCTCGGCTTCTGACGTGGTTCCTTTAATGACTACCAGATGGCAGCCGGGACCACCGGCTTAACGTGCCTTCCGAAGCACGGAATCATCTTTCTTATCAGACAATCAGGTGATTCATGCCTGCAATGTCCTAACCAAACTGGAAACAACTTAACAAAGTATGCTTCCCGTGGGAATCGAACCCACGACCCCCGGGTCAACAAGACAAACGCCTTAACCACTGGACCACGGAGGCTTTGTACTGATGCTTGGGAATGCTATTAATGTAAGTATCCATGCTTGCTCCTGTCCTTTTTTAAAACACTTATTGGAAAGAGATAAGATCTTTCCAGGCAAGAAATAACAGGGCTGGTTGAGTAAAGTTTCTGATAAGAATTCGTGTAAATATTTTATAGTCGCTCAATCCCAATTACTATCTTAACATGACTGTAATTAAGGAATTACATATGTCTTTTGGTTGCTTGAAAACCTAACCGTAATATTATAATACTCATGAAAAAGGGCAAAACGCTAAAAATGTAGTACTGCTACTTATTATTTGTAACATGCAGCTGGTTTAAACACAAAAACAGCAGAATATACTTATTTGATTCTGACCAAATATTTTTTGATGCCAGAAAAAGCTACTGTGCTCAATTTGCCACAAACTGTTGGCAATATACAAACAATGAAAGTTAAATCGCTCTTTGCTCATATCTCGGGCCATTTCCCAACGACACTGAGATTTCTATGTGGATGTGACATGACCATTTCGATGCTAATTTTACTGCCAGCCACCGGCGCAATAAATGCTCTCCTCTCGTATTGATTGATATCTTAATAGGCAACAGACAGACGGACCGATTCTTAAATACATAATTTTGTGAGGTCTTGGAGACGAGGACATAAATTAGGATTTTAAGTGGAAATAAATGTGTGATATTTTTTGGACGTGAAATTCCAAGGGAGATTTATTTTTATATGTTTAGCTCCTAAATCTGATCACAAATGAATTATTATGCACAACGTTGCTTGACAAAACCTGAAAATAGATATTCCTAAGCGTTTTCTATTTAAAAGGAACAATAGTTCTGTTAGCTGAACTCGCAAATTTAGATTATTTGCTTTTTCCCGCAGCTTCACTGGCGTTTGCCTTTAACTTTGGACCCCTGTTCGTCAAAATGGCGAATAATGTCTATGGCCCTGAGGATTATGGCGAGTACGCTGTGATTAAAGAATGAAAGCATTATATTAGTTTTTTAATACTAGTGGTTTTGTGAGCTGTAGACTTTACGAGTGTTACCACAGCGAACTCTCAGGCTTTTCACTCAGAGGCGTTTCATTCCCGAATCGCGCCCTTCTGATCAAGTAAAAAAAATCTGTAGAAATCCAAGGTAATACAGGGCAAGATTGTCTTCCAGCGCGTTTTGGTCTTCCAAATCAGTTGTGACGAGGGTCTGTTGTATTTTTCGGTGACCAAACTTAGTAGGATGCAAGCAAATACCATAGATACAATATACAATGATGATGAGTTCTGATAGATCATAGATACAATATATCATAGACATATGATATATTGTATCCTTTGAATATATACTCTCTAGACACTAGACACCGTCGTGCCTTTTTTATATATACGGACATATCACACAGATTGAGCTAGCCCCAAAGTAAGTTCGAGACTTGTGTTATGGGATACTAACTCAACGATACTATATTTTATTACATATATAGATAAAACATCCAAGACCCAGGTCAATCTGAAAAAGATCGTTTTCCATCTTGACCTGACCGGGGATCGAACCCGGGACCATCCGTGTTGCAGGCAGGCGTGATGACCGCTGCGCCACGGAGCTCGTCAAACTTTGTTTACATGATAGATACAAGGATATCGTCTACAGCATTGGGCAGTCGTCTTACCTCTGCCCGTCTTAGCTCTGATCACGTCATTATCACGTTCTGCAGGTCACGTGGCTCCCAGGAGTACTTCGGACGTGCACAGCTTGAATCTGTATTAGACGTGCAAGTCGTCACATGGGAGAGCCTATATGCACTTCTGTAGCGGAAGCTTAGATCAGCGAAATAAGCATCCGTTATTTTATTCTTGTACTCCTAAATCAGAACAAATTGGAAAACCTACGTTAGTAATCCGGTAGTAAATTAGTATTGGTATTTTTGGTATTACCTTGTAATATTTTGCATTTCGTAAATTAAGAAAACCACTCATTACCGCCAAAAGTGTGGCGATAATGAGTAGTTGTTCTACGAATAAGTATTAGGTAGTTCTCTTAATTTGAAATAATGATAATAATAAACCATTTATTACAGATATAAAAATCCATATTATGTTAGTAACATTAAATTTATTGATGAAAAGTTGTAACAAAAATACTTAAAGTAATTTTATTTGAAGTAGATTTTTCCATTTCATTTGATTTAGTAGTAAAATATATAAAATGAGCTGTTTAAAAAAAATATATTTTCTACAAATTGACGCTGAATATTTTTATGTAGGTAAATGTAATTTTTTTTGAGTTTTCAATATTGGTCTCAAAAAGTTGTTCATATCGACAAGATACGTAGCCTTTGTGATTCATTTTAAGGTTCCGTAAGGATACGGAACCCTAAAGACAATGAGATATGGACCTAAAGCAATAATAATATACATAAATTATAAGCAACTGATTCCGACAAATGAAACAAAAAATCTGTCTATAAATAAGCCATCTGTCTGTCTGTCCACTTATCTAGTCACGATAAAACAATTTATTGTAATTTATTGGTTTTGAAGTCTGTATCACTGAGCCCAGCAACCGAAAACCTTAAGCATATTCAAATTCCTAATATTTGTCGAAATTATGTTTATCATCTTTTTTATAAAACTCATTTCTTTAAGCAGATTCTATGTATTAATATATTACTTTCAAATCTGTAGTATTTATAAATTATAAAACATATTACAATATTTCACAATACAATAAATACATAGGATATACATCAAAAAGATTTCGTCAATGTTCAAACCCGTCTCTTGACGTCTCTTAAATCTCATTAATTTCTGTCCAACTGCGACTTCATTCGCGATTCGCGATTTATAGGAATGATATTCCAACTTTCCAAGTAACAAAACTTGCTATCTTACTGTACGTAAATTAGAACTAAACTTAGCTATAAGTAAATTACTGATTTCAACAATTGTTTAGATGTATAAAATACTCTTTTTAAAATTAATAAATAAGATATAGGACAAAATACCACGCGGGCAGGAATTGAACCAGCAGTCTTTGAACTATATCCAACAAAAGAGCAGTAACTTTGATTGCACTGTAATTTTAATAACAGAAAACGTTAAACCTTACTTTGTGTTAGTCATTCTACGACTGCCATCTATATTTTTTGTTTTTAGGATTCCGTACCCAAAGAGTAAAAACGGGACCCTATTCACGAGACTCCGATGTCCGTCCGTCTGTTACCAGGCTGTATCTCAAGAACCGTAATAGCTAGACAGTTGAAATTTTCACAGATTGTGTATTTCTGTTGCCGCTATAACAACAAAACAAACTAAAAACAAAATAATAATAACAATTTCATGGCTTTTTTCATGGCTACCACTTGCCGATCTGGATCTCAAGAACCCTAATAGCTAGACAGTTGAAATTTGCACAGATTATGTATTTTTATTGTGGCTACAACAACAAATCCTAGAATCAAAATAATAATAATTAAGTGGGGCTCCCATACAACACAGTAGTTGTTGGCATTTTTGGCTGTATCTCTGTATTTGAACCGTAATAGCGAGAACTTTAAAATTTTCATAGATGTTGTATTTTATTGCCACAATAATAACTAATACTAAAAATCTTTCTAATACAGCAAAAGTCTTTTTTTGTGGTACGAAATTTATTCAGCGCGAGGACGACTCGCACTTGGTCGGTTTTTTACTACTGTGCCGAGAAACTTAAAATTTGGTTTAGGGCTTCTTTTGATGATTTAATGAGCAGTAAGAAATTATTTTTAGAAATTCAACCAC
The DNA here is from genome assembly GCA_963082605.1 of Rhodophaea formosa. Lineage (NCBI taxonomy): Eukaryota > Metazoa > Arthropoda > Insecta > Lepidoptera > Pyralidae > Rhodophaea > Rhodophaea formosa. Next base: position 23,009,892 of record OY720209.1, read on the forward strand.
CAATTGGGTGAAATTTTTATACTCTAAGGTTAAAAATGTTGGTAAAATGGTTGGGAAAATTGTTGGTATATTTGTTTTAATAAACATTGATAAATTATTGAATTTTATTTATCTACCTGATACATCTTTAAAAAGACAATAAAACAGTTTAAAACTAGTGCGTATCGAAAACTCGAAATTAACTATATGCATGGAGACGACATAAATTTTGACCCATATCACCCATTTCAATTCAAGCATTATCATTCCATATGTGAAGAATCAAAAACGATGTTTCTCTCTCAATTGCTGTTTCACATCATCTACAAGATTTAATTCTCGCACTGCTATCAAACCCAAAAATAAGATCTTAATTAAAATTTTAATTATACGGAATCCAGAGCCATCATCTGAGACACCGGGTGGGGTCAATCGGCCCATAAATCGTGGTCCGACATACCCCAATACGTTATAGGAATGATATTTTGTAATTTAAAGGCTTAGCCTGCCGCGGTAAATCAAGCAGTAATGGGATGGGTGGTTTTTTCATAGTTACTTGACTTGCAATTAATGTTCATGGCTCGATGGAATAGGACCGATACGATTGATCTTTGAAAAAGTATTTAATCTCAGAACTGATTTACGACACTCTTTAGAGACAGACATAAAATTATTCGATAAAATTTTTAAATATGATTTATAGTTTGATGAAACTTTTTTGTAAATCTTATGTGTATATATAAAAGCGTTACTGACTGACTTATCTATCAACACTTTGGTTAGACATATTATCTTATTATGATCTGATAATGGAGTCGGAAGGTGGCCACAGAAATTTCTCAACTTAAGAGCGTATACTAGCAGTATTTTTTCAATATGGTTTCCATACAAATGTATTTCTCTATTTTCTCGCTGAAAACTGATTCTAGAGCCACAATTATTTTTTCATAAAATCTAGTACTAAAATAGGAATGCCCCTATTTTTTATTTTTTCCAAAAAGACTGTTTTTGTACAATTTTTTTTTCTTTTAAACAGGTTTTTAGAAAAAAGTAAAACATAGTGACATACCTATTTTAGTAATAGATTTTTTGTAAAAAGAATTGTGCCTCTAGAAGCAGTTTTCAGCGAGAAAATAGAGAAATATATTTGTATGGAAAACGCACTGCTAGTATACCCTCTTAAGGTGCTCCTATAGTAACACTAGCGCCACCCAGCAATAAATTCTTTTGATCATAAATTATATCGAATTTTAAAAATCTAACAAGTACATAACTAGTAAATTACTTGTAGTATTTTTTGTATTCATTTTCACTAATATTCGTTTGATAAAATATGGCACTAGTAAATTACTTGTAATAAACAAAAAATACTATAAGTAATTGAGTTGTTTTGTACTTGTTAGATTTTTACAATTTGATACAATTTATGATTTAAGGAATTTCATTGCTGGGTGCTGCTAGTGTTACTATAAGAGCGCCATAAGAGGATAAACCCATTGTGTTAAGGTTCATAAGAAATGCTCATAATAAAAGCTAGTCACAAAACCTTTTTTTTTTTAATTGTGTATTAATATTTAAACATTATTTATTTTGAAAGAAAAGGTTTTTATATAAGGCTTTGTATAAAAAGGCAGTTTTATAAAATACTTTGAAATCTTATAAAAAGTTTGGGGATTTACTAATTCTAGTTTTGTAAATACTTACTTTGTATTATGTTCTTTCATTATTTTATTTTCGAAAGCTTTCTTATATCGACTATATTGAGCATTCCAGACGTGAACTTTGTTAATACAACCAAACAGACATTTGTATTCATCAGTGCAAAAAGGTGCAAAGGCTTGAAGTTAGCATAATACGTTCATTCAATTATCATTATTCTATCAAATAGAAAGCGTATTAAGTTAAACAAAATATAGAAAAACCGGTCAAGTGCGACTCGGATTCGCGCACGACGGATTCCGTACATATTATCTGTACAATCTTTTGACTATCGATTAAAAAGTGGCATGAAAATCACGTCACTTTTGTGGGACACCTTCATTACTTCATCATCATCAACAGCCTTCTGCATCCCACTGCTGGGTATAGGCCTCTCTCAATGCATGCCATTCGTTTCGATCTTGTGCCTTACGTAGCCAGTTTCGACCTGCGATTTTCCTAACATCATCAATCCACCTAGCTCTCGGACGACCTACGCTTCGCCTGCCATCTATTGGCCACCATTCTGTCAAAACCCTACTCCACCTATCATCCCCTCGCCTTGCCAGTTGTCCTGCCCAACTCCACTTTAGTTCCATAATACGTTTTCCAGCATCTTGAACTTCATTACTTATTTTATTTTGATTTGATAATTTACTTTGAATATACAATTGAATATTATTTGAATATTTCAAGCGTCTCTCTGTTGCAGTTATTAATTAATGTCGAGAAAAATACAAAATCACGTTTGATGTTTAGGAGCCCCCTTAAAATTTATTTAATGCTGCTTTAAGTAATGATTATTGTTAAATCGGCAATAGAAATTCATCATCTGGTTTGAAGGCTGGCTTCAAAAGAGAATCCACCCAAGAACACAACAGCCAAGTGCAAATCAGACAAGGGTTCCATACAAACAATCTTATAAGGTAAAGTACAATAGCCAAAAAAACGTCCCTGCCATCATCATCATCAGATATTTATTTTGGTCTTCACTGCAGAAGCATGACCTTTTGTACTTCTGCTTGTGTTTCCTATGTCGCCTTCTACGACATCCACGGGAAGTCTTGCAGTGGTTTCTTTTAAATTTTGGGTTTGTTTAGGGTTGACAACGCGTAGGTAGTCAATCACTACTCACTTCGTGCCTACGGTGCGAGACGTACGAGAGAAGCAAACATAACACAACACAGACAGCCCTCGACCAAGCCAGTTCCGTGGCGGGCCGTTTACGCGCACAAGTCCAGACACCCACACATAGATGCAAGCGGTTTTATGTGCACACATGCTTCAGTGTCGTTTTCTTCTTGCATAGTCTAGGTATATATTCTTCAACCCTGTGCCTTACTTGTACGTTGCATGCTCTGAACCCGATCCCGAGCACCCACCGTCTTAATTATCTAATCGAGCACGCAATCGGCCGCATAATGAGCGAGCGCGTCTCACATAAATCAGTCTGCGCTGGCGCAAGTAACGCACATCTTGATCTGCCAGGGAGGGACAACCTTTGGCACGGAGTGAACAAGTTATGTGCCGAAGGTTTTCTTTTTCTGTTAGATCAAATAATTAAATTAGTATCAAAACTCACAGCACTTCCCGCGATGTGACGTTTCCGCACCCTATTCCCGCTTATTGGTAGAAATGAATATCAAGGTTTTAAGGTACTATCGTAAGTCTTATTACTCGTATATTTTATCATCTCCATCATGCCATGTGGGTGTTATTTATTGGATTAAAGAACTACCCAAATGACTAGTATTTAATTATTTATGCTATACTATTTTTGGCATTGCAACGCAATTGATATGTATAGCACCGAAATTATTATAACAAGGCTTTTATATGAGTTAGCAGCAGAGGTGGTCAACCTTTGGTGTTTTATATCTTTACTTGTGATTAGCTTTTTGATTCCTTCCCACTTGATCTATCAGGGTAGCACACCCTGATAGATCAAGTAGAAAAGAATCAATTTGCAAGTTGCATAAAGTCCTAAGTAAAGGTCTGTAATTATGTATAAATGAAAATTTTATAATCTTATTTTTAATTAGATAATAAAACATTAAAGCGTTAGTCGTCGAATTTTAAATGACATTGCTAGGTAGAATCTTGCCAGCGTAGAATTTATTCCTATATCTCACCTATTTCTAAATTTAATCAGAATAGCATTGTGAATGCATAAAAACACCTATAAAAACATTGAAAATGTTATATTAATGTAAGCACTAATGTATTTGTGTGTGAAGAAATTATTAACAAAAATCTCACTTATAGAGGACAATTTTAAATTTAATATTTTGCTTACTTGATGCTATACTATACTGCTTAGAAATACACAGTAATTGTGTACGCAACCTCAGTTCGTTGCACCCTGTCTTGCCGTTCTACAACGCGGGTTCTGCCGATAATGGATCTAAGTCGGCTAGAATTAACACTTTCTGATAGAACGCCGAGTTAGCGGCAATCGTCCCACATAAATCTGTCGGCGGCTGCGCCCGCGCACGGTAACTCACACATCGCGATCTACGGAGCTGAGGCCAGGGGTGCGTAACATTTTTATTTTCAGTTTACGTTTTAATATTGTAAGGTACAAAAGGTAAGGTAAGGTAAGGTAAAAACGTTTTATTGTAAGCATGTAACATGGCGGTTTGTCGTTTGAAATCTGAAGTAATAGGCTAACAGAGACTTACGTTGCTCTAATAATATATAAAACTATTTTTTTTATGCATTTGTAGTACTAATAAAGATTTCTGATAATTTATAATTCTAATCAATAAGTCGAAAGGAAAAATATCTTCTATGCTTTTACTGTGTACTTATGTTATTGAATTGATTTGAGGCGTTACTTTGCGGAAGTCAAAGTTACATACAAACATACAAATAAAAACTCAAAGTGCTTATAATTATAATTTTACTAATAATTAGGTATGTCAAAAAAAATATTGTTGTCTTGATACTCGTACCAAATGTTTGGCACCACCGCAAAATAGTGCGTGCACCAGCCGGGAAGGTTGGTGATTTGTGATTAAGCTTGTCTAGAACCTGAAAATTATTTTGTTGAACTTTACAATCTTTTTATATTCATAAGGAGCATTTTTGATGCTGATATTTGCTTACAACTGTTTTTGAAACATTTTATGTATACTAGAGAACTGTGATACCTACACAACAAAAGTTGCGTCTGATACAATGCACTGAGAGTGTTGTTCCATCGAAAGCCAGTATTGGCCAGAACAGAAGACTTAATCAAGAGGTGCTGTCGAGTAAGGTTCAAAAGAACTATAAATCACAAGAACCTGGACATCCACATACGAGTAAGATATCTTTTGAATCTTGTGAAGAACTCTTTTTCTACAGTCAACGTCAAAAATACGACAAGTCAATAGATTAGACTATAAATGTTATTGACGTACAATAACATTTATAGTCTAATCTAAGACGTAAAACAAAGAAGGCATGCCGACACTCTGATACCATCTTTAGCCTTATTTTTACCTTATCATACTCAAAACGACCAGCATCGCGAGAAAAAACTTAGTCGCTAGCTACCGCAAGAGCCTACGAGCGGCCATAGGCGTCAATATTTTTTCTTGCGACATTGGTCGATTTGACAATGACAATAAGGCGTAAAATCCTATAATAGTGTCCGACGCTAGCCTTCGCCGTACGCCTTTTCTGAGAGTTGTTAGCCTTACAAGTATAAGAATGAATAAAATGAAGCTGTCAACGCAACGAATTCTAATTTAACTCCCATTATATCAACCCTTATTCTCTCATCGTATCAGTTCACAGACATATGGCCTTTCCACCCATTATACATTATTTAGGGCTGTAGATCTAGATAAGATTTATTGATTTTAGTTAATCTTGGATATGGTCCTCATAGATTCTGCAAAAACCCGCGCTATCTGAGAGAGTAATGGTGGTATCAGGCTGTTAATGTCGCTGATACTTCTAGTAGAGTGATAAGTCTGTGGTAAGTGGTGCTGCGGTAATATAAAGCTACTTTCGTTACTTTCAATAATATTTTAAGTTCATTTTTTTTACATGATAGGTGAATGTGCAATTGTACAAGATTTTCCTTATGTGAATCGTAAAAATCAATTAGGGGAACTGTACTAAAACCTGGTTAAATCACCTAAATATCCCAGGGCAGGTCTCACCGCGCCGCGACCATGTAGCGCGCAGCGGTCAACACGCCGGCCTGCTACACGGATGGTTCCAGGTTCGATCCCTGGTCAGGTCAAGATGGAAAATGATCTATTTCAGATTGACCTGGGTCTTGGATGTTTATCTATTATATGTATTTTGTAATAAAATATAGTATTGTTGAGTTAGTGTCCTAACACAAGTCTCGAACTTACTTTGGGGCTAGCTCAATCCTTGTAATTTGTCCGTAAAAAAATATATATACCTACATCAACACATTTATTTATTATTATTTATATTGTACAGCATTACAGTTTACACTAATGCGCTGGACAACTTAAAATATGGACAACAAATTCATAGGTATACTTAATACTAAACAGAAACCGGAACGAATTTGTACATCTGCTATGTTTTGAAAATGACTAGACAGGTAATAACTATCAATAACTATATAAATAGATGTCAAATCACCTATTTTTTTATCCGTCTGTTTGTCAGTGAGTGGTCTTATCAAGTAAAATACAGGTACGATTTTAATGAAATTTGGAAGCATTTTTATAATTAATAGGTTCCAGTTTTTAAACTTATGTTTAGTTTATACCGAAAAAATAATATAAACACATGTGCGTAGAAAGTCACATATACAGGTAATTTTAAATTGAATGCGCGACACTTGCCGCTGCGGCTTTACTTCAAAGTCAACGTCAAGGCTAATGGAAACATTTAGGAACTAGGAATACGCAATTGATAACATACAAACGACGCCCATTTGGCCGTGGCCTCCTGTCGTTTTTAACTCTATGCCAAGTCTCTCATACAATGACAAATCGCCGGGTCATACACCGACTGCGCCGACATTCAACACAACTATTTAGCATATTTATGGAATTATCCGTATGAAATACGATGGCGATCCGTCATGGCGCACTAATAAACATGGCCAATTCACGACACACGCGACCGTAAATCGGTCGGTGACGTCGTACCGCACAAATCATTCAAACTCACATCAAACTCGATCGTAAATACGTCCAAGAGGAGCATTAATCATTGAGAATTCGAAATAAGAAGCGCCCGAGGCTCCCATTGGTCGGTACAGAACGAACAATTATTCAAATGTCCGCCTGTGATTGGTCGGCGGATGTTCGTTTTTTAACTGACACAGTGATGGATTCCACGACCCTACGACTCTTGCGCAGCTCTTTGTTCTCTTATGTGCGATTTAATGTATGTAAGCGCAATCGATCGCTGTCGACACGTAAATAAATGTTTGTCGGTGTTTTTGTGCCTATTTTTTGCGCGATTAATCGTACAAACTTGATATAGCAGTTGATTTACTGAGCTATCAATACCAGGATGTATATTTGAGGTTATCAACTTAATTATGATGTACACAGAAACTACATTAAGGCTAATTAATAAAAAATACGTTTTATATTGGCCAATCTTTGATCAATCCAGCGTCTCCCGCCAATACATGGCAACACAATATAAAGAAACGATAACACATGAAATGCTGTTAACGACCAATAGAGGTCGCAAATAGTCACAATTAATGTCATGTTCAAACACAAACAAGTCTTAACAGTTTTATGTTATATCCTGAATACACCAACCACTTGTCGAAGTTTTGGCTCTAGCCAAACGGTGGTGACGTCTTTAATAGTTTTAAAATAAAGTGCACTCTGCCCAAAAAATAAACTCGTTTTGCCCAAGAGATTGTTTATATTGTATTCTTATTAAATTGAAGAAATAAGCTGTAGCAAAATATTCTACGCGGGCAGGACTTTTTCCCATTTCTCATTTCTTTATTTCAATAAGAATAACAATCATAAAGGATTTTGAATGCATAAAACACCTATAAAATAAAGGTATATTGTAAATAAGTCAAACTCTATAGTAGACACAAAAAGAATCAAACAAAGTATGGCAATTCAAAAATGGGTGTTTCCTATTGGCTGGTGCATTGCGCTCGCGCACATGTCAATCGCACTAGACTTATATAATCTGTGGCAATGCCTCTGAATTACAAAATACAGAAAAACAGAAGGATAGCACACCGTTCTAAGATATGTAGGGATGGGGTTCAAAGTATGTGATACAAGAGAAATGCATGAGATTTCTAATTGCTATACATATTTTATATCAAGTTTAAATTTCAACCGGTCTTGTCGGTTCATATATCATTACAAAGAAAAAGCTCTCTAGTGCAAATAATGCTTAGGTCATGTTTAAAATAGTGTCGTTATGAAATGAGTAGGTGAATCTGTAAATTGTTACAGATTTTAACTTTCGCCAAGCCAACAGGTTCGTAAAGTAGGATATAATTAGTAGGATATAAAAAGTAGTGAAGAGATATTCTGGCATTCTTTTAACCCCCTATCGGTTATGATACTAATTACACGATGTATTAATAAATGATACTAATATCAAAGCATATACAACCAAATAAATAGATAAATATCAGCTCATGAAAAGAAAAGATTCTGACGAATTGTAAAACCTCCTATGATTTATAATGCGGTTTAACCTTCGATAAGTTATCGTTCTGTGACTCTTATATTTTATGAGCATAGTGCAAGCCCGTTTACTCGACGTGTTTACGACTACAGCCGCCCAAAGCGTTGAAAATATTTAGACTCAATAACTTTTTACGGCCGAAACACGATAATGGTTTAATGGGACGTTAAGAGGCTAACTTAATGCAAGTGTGCCACTATCAGCCTTAACTGAGTTAGTTGGCGGCGCCTTTGATGATTATATTTCTTGTTAGGTGAATTAGTTAGTGGTTTCGTTAAGTCTGTAAATTTATTAACTTAGGTGAACTTTATGGGAAGAAACACACACTTGGTAGGAATAATGCTTTGGTTTGCTATTGCCCCCCATTTCCCACACTTATGTTCATGTTCAATATACTAATACACTAGTGTGCGGATTTCCCCATTTTATTTCCTTACGCTGGATGGCTGAAATAGTAGTCGATAAAAATTACATCACACGTGTCAAATTAAACTGCAAAACAGCAGAACAGAATTAAATAAACCATTTGTTGTTGTTGTTTTGTCGAGCTCCGTGGCGCAGCGGTCAACATGCCAGCCTGCGACGCGGGGGTCCGGGTTCGATCCCCGGTCAGGTCATGATGGAAAACGATCTTTTTCAGAATGACCTGGGTCTTGGATGTTTATCTATATAAGTATATATTATAAAATATAGTATTGTTGAGTTAGTATCCTGCGACACAAGTTCACAACTTACTGTGGGGCTGGCTCAATTTGTGTAATATGTCCCTATATATTTATATTTGAACTTAGGACCTTTCCATGTCTAAGACCACTGAGCTACAGCTTCAATTTGTTGAATAGTAATTGTATATTAGGTCATACCACTTTGATTTATATTGATGGTAAGATGATCAATCGAACCGCACTTACCTGTAACAAATAGAAAAATTGATTAGGAACACCTATGTAGTTTAATTTTTACCATGTAAAAGTACATCACTAAAATACACATTTATATAAAACAACTAATAGTTTGATTTTTGAGATGCAAGCAGCAATGAAATGCAAACTTCAATGTAAATTCCAATTAGAAGAAATGTCCAGAGTCTTCCAAGCAGAAAAAGGCAGTTCGCTGCCTAAAACCGAGCTTAAAACTATTTACACAACAAAATTTTGTTACATTACGAATGTTCTATTTAATTTTGTCGCGTTTTAACGGAACATATATAAAGTACACTAATATAATAGTTAGCCGTGTAGTTCCCGGCAGAGTAGAATAGAACCACTCCAAGTCATCCCGTGGATGTCGTAAAAGGCGACTAAGGAAACACAAGCTAAACAAAGCTTATTAACATCAAACATACCTCTCCAAACCGTCTGGCCAGCGTGGAGAGTGTAGGCCAAATCTTCTCACTACTCAGGCTAGTATATGGCTCTGGTAGTACAGAGAGGGTCGTGCTCCTGCAGTGGAGACTAGAAAGACCTGATGATGATGATGATGATAATAGTTAAATCACATAGCATAAGCGCAGCCACATTTCTGCATTTATACAGCCCCGCTACCTTCCATGCTGGTTTGGAGGTAAAGATAAAACTTATAATGTACCAGGTGCTTCTTTCCGCTCAGACCGTAAAAGTCGAGGGAATGGGCAGAAACTTAAGGAATCACGTCCATTAGCAATGTAGCTAGCAAACCATCACTGTTTTGATTCCGTTTTCATCGACACGCCAAACGTGGCCCAGATCTTATAGACCTGGGTTTCGTTTAACACTGTTATGATGGTTAATTCGTATGTTATATGCTAGTCAGACACTCTAAAGCATCCTGGGCTTCAAAACATTCGAGCTGAGGATGAACTACCCGGTACACGCTAAGATAAAAGAGAGAGAGATGATGCTTTTATATCTCATTGTAATAAAAACAGCCATAATCATAACTGGCGTCAAGTAAATGAGAGACCAAAAATCTCATTAGTCCGCACTGGAGCAGAAACTACAAATTGCAAGAGTGTGCAACTACGGTGACTATGAAACAAGAAACATTTGGATATTAACGGAATAAACTTAACGTAACGTAACGATATAAACTTGTTTAGACTTTCGAGAAAATTTTTTATAGAATTGTGTCGTGTTTCCGATCGTTTATATACATAATGGTAAAAATGACCAGTAAACTTAGAAACAAAGACAACACAAACCTAGAAACTAATAATAATTCATGCATTTCCATACTTATTTTGTAATAAGATAAATAATTCAATCTAAGAATCTATCTTCTAAACGAGGATTAACTTAAGTACCAGGTTAAGATAATTATCCGCCCAAAACTAATTTACAGTTACAGCTGAAAAGACAATAAAGCAATTAGTGTTGACTTATTTTAGTCGGTCAATGGTTTAAACCGAATAACGTTATTCCTCGTTTTCTTATTAGACAGGATTTGTCCGTAAAATCCTGAACATATGGCAGACCTACTTATGCACCCAGCCTGTCAGAAATAGTTGAGATGCACTGAGCTATTGTGAGAATATACTTAAATATATTTTAAATATAAAATATATCAGCTTGACATTGTATATTTTTTTAAAACTACGCCCAATTTTGATGGCACCCAAGATTTTATAACTTTGTATACAAAGAAATGTTTAGTGTTACTGTTGATGTGGAAAGTTATTATACCATAAAGAATTTAAAACAGCTCCAGGTTACTAACAGAAGGCTTCAAATATTTGATGGATATTATATACAAACTCCAGGCAAAGTGGAGCTAATTTAAAAAAAAATTCAATATTGGTAACTTGGATATTAAGGTCAAAAATTAGTTTTTGTTCGATGTATACTTTTTTTTTTCATTTATTAAGGGTATCAAACGATGACAAAATATGTTATAATAGAATATATATTATTGTCATGTAGAAGTATTGGTGAAATTGCTTAAAATGAATTCGTTTACATTTATTGAACTAAGTAAATAATATTTAAGTGATAGTAAAAGGTCGTGATTTTTACACATAGAGGGAGTTTTTTGTTCAAACTCTTATCTCCTATAAACATAAGGGCGTACAGCAATGATATCGATATTGTTGAAATTGTCGTTCTATGATTAAAGTAATCAATGGAAAGGTGATTTTTGGTTAGCATTTGTGCGTATATAATAAGTAACAAATACCTTATGTTTCTTACGGTTGAGTGATCGGGTGGGAGCATTTTAACGTATTTTGCTCTTAAGGCAGAAAGATGTCTTCAAGTTAGGAAGATTGGCAACTTTTTTCAAAATTTAAGCACATTAATCTCAATTTCTGAAGTACTGACGAGCTCCGTGGCGCAGCGGTCAACACGCCTGCCGGCGACACGGATGGTCCCGGGTTCGATTCCCGGTCAGGTCAAGATGGAAAATGATCTTTTTCAGATTTACCTGGGTCTTGGATGTTTATCTATATATGTATTTGTTATAAAGTATAGTATTGTTGAGTTAGTATCCCATAACACAAGTCTTACTTAAGAACTTACTTTGGGGCTAGCTCAATCTATGTGATATTAATAAGTCAGTATATATATTTAAAAAAAACAAATAAAAAAAAATTACTGATAAACAAAAGTTAATATTAGAATAGTGTCTTACATCCGTCTGTCTACACTTCTAGCCTCATATTATTTTATGATCGTTGTTTAACCAAACTTAACAACTCGTCATTTAATATTGCTATTTCCCGTTCATTAATTAAACTTTTATCATACGTTAATCGATATGTGTGCGTTAAAGTTTTATATCTCATAAACAAACATATAAATCCGATAGTTAATTTGATATGCTTTAATTTAGAGGCCTTCACATTTTTGTTTTGTTGCTTTATAAAGTGTTTCTATTTATTTGTGTTAGTTTTACAACCGCGACACGGTTTTTAATTTGGAACTGTCACAATAATGCCTGTATTTTATTGTAATTAAAAACATTAAAAATGGTAAGAATATTTTGTTTTATAATTGGTCCTTCGCATCTTTAGAAGTCTTGGCTTATTTGTCATATTTGCCTCAGTTTCAAAAATCGTCTTTTTACCTGGCTACGGCGAAACCAAAATTAGGGTTTTGATTTTGGCCACTATGTATATTCGTTTGTTGTCTCGTATATCCTGAACTTAACTTTTAACACGGATGCGTCTTGACCGCCCACTAGTTATAGGCTATGTGACATTATACTTACAAACAGACACATAAACACCTACGCGTCTTTACCTACATATTAATAATCTAGACCAAATCGATAGTCTAGATGACTAAAGGACAGAGGCGCTCACATTTTATTGTAGGTGACAATTCTTGAATTGAGTTCTGATGTACTAATAGGTTATAAAATATGTAATAAAAAAAAAACGTTATTACTACAGAAACTCACGCTTACATCATTTGAGCGATAAAATGTCGAGATGAGAACACTATCACAAATAATAAATGTTAAAATTGGATATGTTAACGGTGTTTTAAGAGGCGCTAAATATACGTTTAACTATATAAACTGTTTGACACGGTGTCCGTGTCGTCAAGAATTAAAGTTAGGTACAGATGCAAAGTTCCTATATTCTCCAGCACTGTATACAAGGTATATATCAATTCCTAGTATTTTAAAAATCATTAGAAGACTAAAGAGATGTAAATGCAGAGTAAAAATTATCTTGAAAATACAATCAAACAGAACACTTAAAACAAATATCTTAGATCATGTCATTCCTAAGATCACATTATACAGGACATAGCATTATATAGCTAGAACTAACTATACAATAGACGATCAAATTTTTGCTTTGTTCAACGAAGATTAATCATATGTAATATTTTACACCTTCTCTTTTTGTTCTAGTCTAGCTTGTCTAGTTTGTCTAGTTTTAGAGTTGACAAATCATTAACTTTGAGTAGGGACGTAATTGAGTTACTCTTCTGTAACGCTCTTTTATTTAGCGATATCGCGATCATCTTGCGTGGGACGAAGCTTGGAATCACTTCTTATATTTTAGTGTTTATTACTAGTATTATGCTTTATTGATTTTAACGAGGTGTCTGTCATTTATAATTAATTTTAATATCGATTTCATTGATTCTGGTAGCTATTTAAACAATGGATAGTCTTTCATTGTAATGATCAAAGTCTTGTTAGTTTCAAATAAGTATCTTTAATAATAAATAAATATATACGGACAAATCACACAGATTGAGCTAGCCCCAAAGTTAGTTCTTAAGAAAGACTTGTGTTATGGGATACTAACTCAACGATACAATACTTTATAACAAATACATTATATACATAAACATCCAAGACCCAGGTCAATCTGAAAAAGATCGTTTTTCATCTTGACCTGACCGGGGATCATCCGTGTCGCAGCCTGGCGTGTTGACCGCTGCGCCACGGAGCTCGTAATAATAGGAATAATAATAATATGTATTTCTTTATTCATGATAACATAGTCCATTTTTATGTTCTTTCTATGTACTAGTCTATTTTCTAGCAGATCTATCTATCTCTTTTTAGCAGAATGAAAAAAAAACTTAATATATTTTTCTAATTAGAAATATATAATAAATGCCACCTTAGGAACCGCTTAATCTATACCTATACTATCGCAACTAATATTACAAATGCGAAAGTGAGTAAGTTTGTTTGTTACGCTTCACGCCCTATATACTGAACCGGGCGTCATGAAATTTTGCAAATACGTTGTCTGGAGTACAGAGAACGACATAGGCTTTCTTTCATTCTGAAGAAAAATACTGTTCCCGAGGGATCGACACTAACGCAAGCGGATCCGCAAGCCAAAGCTAGTTAGTACATAAGTGTAACCCGTTGTCATATAGCCCAGCGGATATACGCACACAACATGAAATGAAATTTTATTCAAATTTGGATATCATGTATCGCTTTTTGAACGTCATATTTTTTTTTTAATTTGCAAGATCGAAAAACTACTAGCGTTTCGGAAAGACCACTGCTGAGAAGAATACGCCGAAAGAAACTCAGTCCAGTTTTGGTCCCTACATGCCTGAAGGGCTATGCTTATACACAAGTATTTGTAACAATTTTGTACATGTATTAAGCAACCCCAGGTATGGTCTACATTTGTAAGTATCTCAAGTTCTTCCTCTGGAAGGCTTCGGAGATCCTTGGCTGTCATCATTAGATGTTTTTATTAAACTTATTTAGGTCTCTTGATGAGAAATTTGATGATGAATTTGAGAGTGAATAAAGTCTTTCATTTCTTTCAGTCTTTTGCCGTGTGGTTTCCGGCAAAGTAGAATAGGGCCACTTCAAGTCTTCCCCTGGATGTCCTAGAAGGCGACTTAGAAAACCCAAGCTAAACGAAGCTTATAAACATCAAAGAGACATCTCCAACTCGTCTGGCCAGCGTGGAGAGTGTAGACCAAACACTCTATTTCCTCTGGCTAATATTTGGCTCTGGTAGTACAGAGAGGGTCGTGTTCCTGCAGTGGAGACTAATGAAGACCTGATGATGATGATGTCAGCCTTTAAAGACCAATAAGAATTTTTAGCGCAATCTCCATTCCTTTCGCAAAAATGGTTGTCTCACAGACACTTCTAACCCTAAACAGCACGTCCACGTCCAAATTATCCCGCAGTTTCAATAAGTCTGAGAGTCTATGGATGCAGCGTAATCGCAAGTAAAGTAGTTTGTATGAAACTTCGTAGACACATCAAAGATGATACCACCATGGTGAGGGTAAAACATTTTTAAGTCATTTCTCAATTCCATCATCACCAAATAAGAATTTTTCACTCAACTGCCTTCTTTTTCGCAAAAATGGTCGTCTCATGGACATTTCTAACCCTAGACGGCACGTCCGCGTCCGAATTATCCCGCAGTTTCAATAATTCCGAGAGTCTCGTATGTAGACGTGGTCACGTGACGTAGTATTTTTGTCCGCACGTCAATAAATAATGGCCGGTCAAAGTCTGAGAGCGAATGTGTGTTGATCTTGGTGGTACCTTTGTTATGCTGGTAACATGACCCTACTACGAGTCGAGGGATGATTTGAAACTCAAATCGAGTTTTGAGTGAATTAACTTTTTTAAGATACTTTCGAGAATGTTTGGATTTTTTATCTGTTTGAGTGTGACAAGAACGCGTGTATCCTAGTAAATATGTCCTACATTTTTGATGATAATTTTCTGCAAAAATGTATACAAAATTCTTCACAATTAATACAAAATGTTGTGTCATTCCCATGAAAACTATAAAAGTATTACATTTTACAATATATGAAAGGCAGAGAGGGGGCGGTATATTTAGATTGATGTATTTCCCTTATACAAAATCTACTGAATCGATAACATTAATTTCACAATGATCTAACATCATCATTATCATGTGCATATGCAGATATTTCTGTTTCCATCGAGTTCAGTTCGAGTTTAGTGAGCTCATGGTAGGATCTGATTGCAATACAGCTAGGACATCGCAAGACGTGGTCACCATTACTGAAATAACTGACAGACTCGATCGGTTTTCTGTGTCCAACAGTCTGCTCTCCGCGTCTAATTTCTAAGTTTATGTACTCAGTGCCATTTTAGCACTATATACAAACGAAATAAAACAAATAGAATTTATATATCGGGACATTTACCGTGATTGTTGTTTTTTTTTTTGAGTTTTGATTTAAAATAATCTCTAGGGATCGTCTTTACTAAAACTATAAACACCGCAGTTCACTTATTGTGATTAAATCAACGCGTTGTGTAATTAATTAGGATGAAACTATTTGGAATACCAAAGACAACTTTTTTAACTCATTGATTTTCCCAGATCGTACTTATGTATTCATATACATATGAATGTAAATATATATGTAAATATGTCTGTTCCATTGATGCCTCATGAAGCCTAAACGGCTTGACCGATTTTGAAGTGTGGGGTGTCATTAGATTTCTCTAGACTGTAAAAAAACTGACCAAAAAAAAGATGGCACTGTCAAAAACGGGTAGTTAATCGGTATTTTTTTATTTTATAAATAATTATTTTCGTTGCTAAGTATTTGCATTACATAGGCGTCCGGTTTTAAATTAGACAATCCCAACATAAGTATGGAACGCTAAAAAAGTATAATTTTTAGCCTAAAAACTTTAATTAGCGAACAAAACCTCTTGACATGAAATACTACACACTAAGTACGCCTATTTTTAATAGTACTCTCACAAATCCCGCTTGTGAAAAAGAGCGCCAAGTACAACCGCAGCCGAAAGTGATTGCCCGAACATCGGACTTGATAAATATAAATAGGCACAATTAGTGCTGATTTATACGGGCCGAGCGGATTAAACTCGCCGATTAATACCGACATCTGCGGCGATCGATCGCTCGGTGATTTACTAACTGGACATTGTAATCTGGACATATGCATACAGTGACTAAACCATCAAATCACCCTTAAAGGGGTAATTCAGCCCGTCGATATGAGCAACTTATGGGATCAAAGCTGGGTATTAAAAAAAATATGGTGCCATAGGAAAAATTGTACCTTCATATTGGAGGTCCGAGTCACCTTTTTAAGAGTCAAAAACGATCAAATTTTCACCATGTATTAATATAGTCATATATGGTTAACGGTTTTGGAACAGTTAGGTATATAAGTTCTTTGTAACTCTGTCATTATAAAATTTTATTGTCAAACTGTTTACCCTAATAAAGCAAAGCGAAAACTTATTAAATTTTATTTGGTAGCTAAATACTAAATACACTTGTGCGTTCATCATCATCAGCCTATACTCGTCCACGGCTGGTCATAGGCCTCCCCAATTGCACGCCATCGAGATCTACCTTCGACTTGTGCGTCCGGTTAGTGATAAACCCTAACTGACATCTGGGCCGATCGATCGCCGACCTTTCACTTCTCTTCGTGACTGTAGTTCGGGAGATTGATATCGTCGTGTTAACAGACGGACTGAAAGAGATGATGTTGTTCTGTGTTCATTGTGAATGTGATAGTAAAGAAGTGGTTACTTAGTTTTTAAATATAATGATGCTGATTATTTTAAAAAAGATTTGTGCAAAATACGAAAGTAATACCCGGGGATTTTTAAATACAAAAACTGTATTTAAATGGAATTACCAAATAGCGGCTAAGATCATCTATTTTCTATTCAACGATTTGCAATAAATGAGCAGTGACTAAGTAAGCAAACAGACATACGGCTCACTCACCTAATGGAGAGCGGTTACCGTAGCCTTTGAACGCCAGCCACACCACTCGCGTATTGCCGATCCTGAAGAAATATTTTCACGCCCTTTTTGAAGAACTATGTCATGTAATCTCTTGGGAAAATCATTATAGTTTTGTCGAAAAACCATTATGTAGAGTTCCTTCCAGAGCAATATTGGAACTTTACACTGTGCGGTGCGAAGCCCAACACGCACTACACTGGTTTTTTATTGTCTTATAAAAGTGCATTGAAAAAAGTGAATGTGTACTTAGATTGTTATTGGTTGTACGTATATAACAGATACTTAAATTAATATTAAAAGTTTATAATTTAATACAAAATACATATATTATTTAAACTAACACCAATCTATTTTTTTTTTAAATGCTCGGCTATTTTTAGAAGGCGAAAGGTAAACTTGTTATCACTTCAATTCTTTTTACAGCCTTCAAAATTACTCGTAAACTTCAAGGAGTGTGTTTTCGAGAAAAATATTTAAAACACACTAAAACTTAATAGATGCTTATCATCTTTTATTAGGCATCAAAAGAGACTGTATTAAAATCCGCAATCGACCAAAAATTTCGCGAAACAAATGGTTTTTTTATTACAATGTGGTGCCCCAAAACGTGTTTACATTGCATTAAACAGGTTCAAAAATATTTAAATTACCGAATTAAAACAATATAATCTTTTGGGTTAAATACAAGGTATTTTTAAATGATTTTTGTAACACATTATTGTTATTGAAATAATAAATATTGGGGTTAAATGTGCAAGCTTGCACTTTAAATATATCTTTGTAATAACAATAATATACCGTTGCGAAAAATAAAATCAACATATTGAATTAGCATTGTTTAAATATTAATTTTTGTTTTTAATACTGAAATGTACGGGTATTTTTACAAAAATATAATATCTAACTAACTTTGTTTGTTTATTTTCAGGTGCGTAAGTGGCCAACACTGAAGATGTCCGATTTTTCGAACTGCCTAAAGGCAATGCTTTATCTAACGTAAAGTTATTTTTTATAAGTAATGTATACTTAGACTAATTTCGTAAAATATTATGTTTTGTAGTGTAAGAACACACAGCGTGTAAATAGTCACTCGATATTCACCTAAAGGAGTGACCTACACCGTTAATATGAACAAGTTTTTCTATGAGACCAATGCTGGGAAGTGAAAACATTTCCAGCCACTCGCACCTCCGGATTGACCTCTGTCTTGGTTGTTTATCTGCGTATATAAAAGTATATAGAATTATAATAAGCTATGGTATCTTTAGTTAGTAGTCTGTAGCTTTTGAACACTAATTAATAATATTAACATATTTCTAAGTAAAAGAGAATTATTTAAATTATGAAATGACGTGAAAAAGTCATTCTCCAAGTCAAAATCATTGAATCTTTGTTAGTATCCGACATCTCAAGTTATCTTCCCGTGGGATTTTTCCTAAATATTTATTCACTTATATATTGATGCAGAACCGACAAGAACACAGTTCTCAAATAATAGATTCCGAATTTTGTATATTTAAAATGAAATATGATTTTTTTTACTTCCAATAACCATTTCTATTACAAAAATACAATTTAACGCTTTACAACAAATTAATGCATCCTAAAAATGCAGTTAATTCCAAAAGTTCTATCTCCTCAAACAACCCCCGAAGCAATGTCAATAAATAACATTCAAACTCCGTCACGGTCCTCGCTGCCACAAAAAGTCGCTGCCGAAAGTCGCGCGTCAATCGTCGCAACAATAACATATTTCAGTTCCATCCTCATTGTGTACCCAGTAATAAACTATCCAGAAGTATTCCAACCGTTTTATAGCTGTTTTTGACATATTTGTGATCTTCTCAGATAGGATCCCTTACGATTTATAGATTCCAAACCATTTCTTCCGAGACTACTTTCTGGGCGGTCATTCTTTATACGATTTTTTGTTTTGTCCGCTTATGATTTAGTGTTATGTGCGATGTTTACTGCTGACGTTTAAAATTAGTTTTGTGCGCAAAAAGTTGATATAAACTCTGCTTTTTATTGCGACTATTTTATTCTTAATATGGCATCTAGCCGTGGGTGTCTCGTAAATTTTGAGCCAATCACGTCTCATCCCATATCTTAAAAGCATGTTATTAAACACAAATGGAAATAATACAATATTTCTGTCGCATGATCGCGTATAAACTCTGAATATTGTACGCTGTAATCGGGAATTTACATCGACGATTTTATACTTCACTTTTATAGTGTAAGTGAATATTTATTGATCTGTTTTAATAAATAGAGAGTAGATCGGTAAAAACATTAAACCAGTCTTAAATTTTAAGGTATTATTTGATCGTCTGTTATCATTTTGTAGTAGGAAGATGTCTGTGTCACACCATGGCTAATTTTAAACCTGAATTTTTCTCTCTTAGTGTTATTCTGTTTCAACTAATAATTTATGTGGTGTGTTTCGGTAGAATACGGTACAACTCGTTGGTTTTACGTAGGATATTCCTTTTATTATTGAAGTGAAGTAAGAAATTTCTCGGCGTATTGCGGCGGAGATGAAAACAATCGGGCTAACCTGGCCTGAAGTAAAGCGCGTTGCCAAAGACCGTTCGCGATGGAGAAAGACTGTTGAAGCCCTCTGCCCCACCTAGGGGCCTTAGGATCATAAGTCAAGTCAAGTCAAGAGTTTTCTCACTACATAAAATTGTGAAGTTTTCTTGTGATCTTGTCAAGACCCGTCATAATTAAACTCAGATTGCGTAGATCACAGACTACCCTTTGTTGCTCCCGTTTCCTGCCCACCAAAACGAAGCACAAGACGTCATATCAACTCTAAAATTATCATCTCAAAGGGTTAGCATAAATATGTCCTTAACTCAACTGTCATTATCGCTCTGACAACTACAAGGCGACTAGCGTGTCTGAGTAACGCAAACGAAAATAGACTCAATGAGATATGAAATAAAGGTTATTTGACGTGTTCGTGACAGTCTTAAGTTCTGCCAGAGGCGTAAAACATCTGTCATTGGCTAACAAATGCGGACAGAAATTGATGCGCGAACGGACAGTGAAAAACGCGGAATCGTGTCCGGCGACTATTTTTAGTCGCGCAGCTGTTGCGTCGCATCGCTCCGTATCAAACCAGCCGTTTTTCATAGCGAACGCATCTCAGAATAAGCGGCCTAGACGGGACACCTTTTTTATAGGTGATTTACCTTCATCTGGAAAAGTTAATTGGTATTTTTGAGTTCCTTATCTTTTTTTATCTCATAATCTATCGTATATGAACCTAATGCGTTGCTGAAGGTTTCCAGCTAGTACTGGATCAAAATCAGTTGTTTCTTATCTGTACTAATATTATAAAGTAGTAAGATTTGATTGTTTGCTGGCATTGAATTGACTCTGAAACTACTGGATCGATTTTCGATATTCTTTCATCTATAGAAATCTAATTTATCTGTGAGAGATATCCCAATCCCAATCCGAACTAATATTATCAATGCGAAAGTGAGTTTGTTTGTTTATTTGTTACGCTTTCACGCCGTATCTACTGAACCGATCGTCATGAAATTTTGCGTACTCATAGGTTAGGGTACCGAGAAGGATATAGGCTATATATTACGCGGGCGAAGCCACGGGTAACAACTAGTAGGCTATAATTTACGCGGACGCGTTTGTTATTAATAGGAGATATTTTAAATATTTAGCAGTGATTATTCAAAAAGATATAGAAAGTTTTCAATTCATGTACTGCAGTAGTTAAAATAATCGAATGAACATTATTGTCGCTGCAATAGGAATAAGTAAAGTTGAATATAAATTAGACGATTCCTAATAAAATAAATAAATACAGTTTATTCAAACTATTTTCAAACCAGAGACAACAGATGGCGATAAAATAAATGAATGTCAAATAAAAAATCCCGATTGTTTGTGCGTGCAACGGATTAATAAAACTAATGGAATAATCAACGTCGGTGTTTTACATAAAATTATTATAAATCGCAATAAAAACCGCGGGACGCTTGACGTTCCTGATGTATACGGTACAAAACAATCCCATCGACCTGACGTACATCAAACGGAAATTTAAAAACACCTGTATTCCAAGGCATTAAGCACGTTCAAAGATCAGGCTATAATGCCTGATCACGTGATCATATACGTCACAGTTTTGACAAGATGTAGTGAGATATACACAAGTAATGTCAGACTTCCATAAAATATACTGCTGGAGGAATAAAAAGGTCGGGAGTGTGACAGTCAATTTGTAATTTGTCAAAAATAAATACCGATCCTGAGGTGGGATGCAGATTATGTGTTGACTATGCGTGTCACTTTTCATTATTTTCAAGATAAAATAATCGCCCCCTTCTTCTTTCTTCAGAATTTAGTTTTTTATTTACACAATTTTTCTTTGTATTACATAAAATCTAATTGACATAAGTTAGCTCGAACTTTTTGTAATAATCAATGATCGGCAAACTGGAACCATTACCTGTAGTTTTTTAAAGGTTTACGTCATAAATCACAATAGAGAATAACTCTGTCATTGGGAAACGCGGCTTGTACTTGTCACGTTGGTATTATCTGCGCAAGTATTCTCCTATAAAAAGTTAAGACTAAAATTTATTCATATTATATTCATATTTTACATCATATATTTATTTTAAAATGTAAACCAAGCATTGACAGTAAGATGGGTAACTATTACAAACAGTTGCTACTCTGTGTCCACTTAGTCTATGCCAGTTTGATTTGACATGACCGATCACTTGACAGGGCGTGTGCGATTAACCCTACGAATAAGTAATGAGACTTATTCGTAGGATTAACCCGAAAATACGAATAGGTTCGCTTTCTTCTTGCAAACAATTATTAAAGTCTAGTAAAGTAGAGAAATGTTGTATATTACAAATATTATTTTAATGTTAATTTTTAAGATATTATCTTGACGAATATTATAAAGAGGTAAGATTTGTGAGGTTGTACGTTGGTAATGGATAAACACAAAAACTAGTGGATCGATTTTAAAATAACTACATTATCAACGAGTGACCTGGGCTGTACTTTTTTTTGTAATTTGGGGGATTCTGACAAAAATTGCATAAATTTATGTCAAATCTGGCTATCGTTATTACTGGGTAAGTCTGCTCAAGTAATTATTGTCTTTGTTATATTAACGTGTTTTTCAGTTACATTTTCACAAGACATACTTACTTCGGAAACGGCCAACAACTAGCAGACGAGCCACCTGATGGAAAGTGGTCACCGTCCGTCGCCCATGGGCATCTGCAACACCAGAGGAGGTGCTGATGCGTTGCCGACTCTTAAGATACCTGTAAACACGCCTTTTCAAGGACCGTATGTCATAGCACGCAGGGAAAACCTCGGGCGCCCATTTCACAATCTTTTTAATTTTTTTATCAGGTTGTCGGTCTATACGACGAAGATAGTCTAAGGTCTATACGTTAGTATTATATTGTCTTTGACAAAGTGATGCTATTCAATGTTTCTAAAGTATGCAAAGAAAATTAAATTATACTTCTGTTACAACTCTTGCTCTAACTGTTGAAAGTGATAGATAGTTATCATAGCTCTAAACATGTCCGACCACCAATTAGTAATCTATTAGCGTCATCCGACCGGTTAAATATTACAAGGAAGTCTGCTTCGTTAATAACCTGGAAAATGAATGTAGTTGTACGCAGTTATACGAAGATGTAATGTTGCAAAGTGGTATTGCTCATGGTGAGGCGATTAATCGAGATATGATGTTAAAAACGTAAACGAAAAAATCTTAATATGTATATAACTGTATCCAGAGTAAATAAATAAATAAATATATACGGACAAATCACACAGATTGAGCTAGCCCCAAAGTAAGTTCTTATGTAAGACTTGTGTTATGGGATACTAACTCAACGATACTATATTTTATAACAAATACATATATAGATAAACATCCAAGACCCAGGTCAATCTGAAAAAGATCGTTCTCCATCTTGACCTGAGCAGGGATCGAACCCGGGACCATCCGTGTCGCAGGCAGGCGTGATGACCGCTGCGCCACGGAGCTCGTCACGGAGTATTCAATTACAAAATGAAAATTGACACGAGTAAGGAAAAACATGTAAATAGGCTATAAAAATATTATATATAACTAACCTGTAAATAATGAGAATGAGTAATAGTAGGTATATATAAGTATCAATAAAAATTCTAATAATTCTTTACTTTTTTCAACATCATCAGGTCCCTTTTAGTCTCCACTGCAGGAGCACAACCCTCTCTGCAGTACCAAAGCCATATATTAGCCAGAGTAGAGGATTTGGCCTACACTCTCCACGCTGGCCAGACGGGTCGAACAGTACATTCACGGGAAGACTTAGAGTGGTCCTATTCTACTTTTCAGGCCGGGATCTACATGGCTTTTTAACAACGCAGGTAAATATTAAAATCGATCAATTACTTATCAAATATTTCAAAAGTAAAAGAAATATTTTATTTCTCCTAAAATTGTTAATAAACCAAAAGTGTTTGTGGTAATATTTAGCGTACCTACTTTGAAGATCAAAACAACGGATGTATTGGAATGGAAACAGTCATAACAACATTGAATTGACAGTCACATGAACACGTCCCAGACGTCTAACGTTATCCTGTATCTTCACATGCAAGCACTAAACCAGCCCATTCACTGCGCAAAAATACCTCCCATTCAACACCCGGCAATTAACGCGTCCATAGACAAAAATTAAGATCAGACTTCTCATCAAGTCGGAAATAATCGCGCGCGTATCCAAGATGGCCGCTAAACGGCCGACATATCTGTTGGCACGGCTGTTGCGACACCTATGACTGGCAAGATGCATGATCTTTATGCGGTATGAGCGTAATGATATATTGTCAGAAATAAAGACACGACGCTAGTAAATTAGCGGGTAATTAGGGCTAGGGTATTTGAGGCGATAAATTTAATGAAGAGCAGGGTTCAATGAAGATTTGATGAGGTTTAATTAGTGTAATTATTTTTGATTTAAATGATAACTATAAACTAAGTATAGATTCGTCCTGCCCTTTAAATAAATTAGGTTACTTACAAGTGGTTGGGTTTAATCATGATTTTGTTTTGTGATTTGAAAACTAAGATGTGTAAGAAATAGCAGGTTTGGAACAACTGGATTTGGTGAGTATAATTGGACTAGCAACGTATTGTCAATATATATATATATATATATATACCTAGGGTATAAGATAAGGTACGGCAAAAACATCAACAGAACAGCACCTGGTCTTACGCTAAATATTATTTAGTTTTATTTTATTTTAGTTTAATTTTAACAAGGTTATTTAGTTTTTCATTCCAAAGGGAATATTATCAATATTGACTCAATCAAACAGAATAAACATACAGTCATCGAAAATTTGGAAATCAGATTGCCACTGTCTTCAAATTTTTCAACAGATTACCTAAGTAGCTGGCCAAATTGTTTGTAAAACCTAGAGAATCAGTAGCAAAATTAACAGAGAAGTATCCAATGATGACTTTAAAGAACCCTTTTGATAGATTTATAGAGATTTATAGAGCAGTATTCATTTCTGGTTGAACCTGCCTTTGGAACTCAATCAGCGTTAATCTTTACATGTCAGCTGATCCTAACAACTTTATATCATTTTTTTATTCTATTCTCAACCTGATCCTGATGATTGTTTGTTTGTTTTTCGTATGTGTAAGTGGCCAACACTGGTGTCAGATTTTTCAAGCTGCCTTAAGGCATCTGACATAGCTTAACGACTGCCATCAACGATGACAGCCGGGACCAACGGCTTAACGTGCCTTCCGAAGCACGGAGGAGCTCGAGATATTTGTATGCCACTTGCGGTCACCCATCCAAGTAGGGACTGCACCAGGGGTTGCTTAACATACGTAAGCGCTCATAGAGCTCACACCCACTGGACTATCCTGATGATAACTGATGATGATAGTAGAGTGACTTTCTGGTGTTCCTAAATCATCAATTTTTCAACCTCTGACCTAATTAGGGCTGTAATTCTGACTGGCAATTGTAACATAAGCACTTTGTAACATGCAGCAGGTCCTCTATATTCCCGTGCAAACTAAAAAAGACCTGATGATGATAAAATATAGTATCGTTGACTTAGTACCCTGCGAGATAAGTTCAAAACTAACTGTGGGACCAGCTCAATCTGTGCGATTTGTCCACATCTATATCTCAAGGCCGTCAACGGTCCTCAGTAGTCAATCCA
Organism: Rhodophaea formosa; assembly: GCA_963082605.1. NCBI lineage: Eukaryota > Metazoa > Arthropoda > Insecta > Lepidoptera > Pyralidae > Rhodophaea > Rhodophaea formosa. Next base: position 23,035,693 of record OY720209.1, read on the forward strand.
TGAAACTTAAAACACTCAAGATGCTAACTCCAATGTTCATAGGGTGACATACCTCCAGTCAAGTCACAGTATTCATCCGCTGACCTATTTGCGCATATAATTCTGACAGACAGGAATCTTGGCGCGCCGCTCACCCTTTACGATTGTCATTTGGCGGGGATTCCAGATAAATCATACCTTGATCGCAGCATTTGTTACTATTATTGCGGAGCGTCTTTCATGTTGAATGAATTCGCTTTGACAAACTATCATTGAGATTACAGATATACCAAATCTATTTAGACATTATAATTAACATGTCTTTAGAAAACCTTAAAAATAACTAGAGCCAGCAAAATTAAGATCGTTTTGGACCCATGTACTGTACATTCCTTAATTTATAAAGACCAATGAAGCTGCAATGCCCCAATACTGTCATTAATATGCCATACACTTAATACATGCAATAATTTGTCAACCAACCAGTCGGTAAATTGATCCACTTTATGTAACTAGGTAACCGATATCAATGTCTTATCAGCTATCTGGAGAAGTTAATAGCCCTATGACCTCTCATGTCTCATATATCAGGAAATATTTAGCTAAGCAAAATTTAATACTAAGATTTCTGGGTTTCCATTGATATTAAAATGATTGCAAATCATTTGTGTGAATATGAACAGTCAGAAGAATTGAAGGAGTATTTTATAGAGTCTAAGTTCGAGTCTAAGTTCGAAACGTGATCTTAAATATTTTGAGGTAGAAAGAGCACTGAGATATTATATTGACATTGCACATGTCGACAGCAGACATCAACGTGAATGGAGTAACCTGAGTGGACACACACACTCGAAGGAGACACTTGGTATGGACAACGCTAGGTGGTATAAAAGGATCTGCAAATATAGCAGAAAACAGTCAAGGATTCTAATGGGAGCCCTGACCGGTCATTTTAAGAAAAACAGTCATCTATTCAAAATGAAAATCGGCAAAAGCCCACTATGTGGGGTATGTGAGGAATCGCAGGAAACAATGAGACACATTTTGTGTCGCTGTGACTCGTTGGCTGGTAAGCGGTTGGACCTCTTTGGATCGGCTTATCCTGAACTGGAGGGCTACAGGCACTACGCACCAGGTGATATTCTGAAGCTCATGCAGTCCTTCTTCAGGAATCACCGTGTGGGTGAGTAAGGTAAGGGGTAAGTACAAAATAACCCAAAGATTAGACGTGCTTCCGATTTATAATCGGCCCCAATTAAGATAAGATAAGATCAGATCTTGACATTACTAAAATATAATTATAATTCTTGATTCTTGTAATAAATTATTTGTAAATGGTGATATCTTTTAAAATTTGGTTTTATGAGGCCCTAGATGACTATTTAAACCACTAGGCACTACTGTTAACAGTAAAAATGACCGTGAAGCTTTTTTTAGCATTAATGATGAAAGTGCCCATTTCTTAAATATTGATGTATGGCCTTAAACTGCAAGTTACATCCGTTGGAAACCAAGGCGGCTTACTTATATGTATTTCCACACATCTGTCCAACTAAAATTGAATATACTGCAAAACGTAGCGACTACCGGTTCGCTCAGAGCAAGGGTCACGCGAGTCGGCGCGTCATAAACAAATCCAGAGACAATGTCCGTCTGTCTGTTACCTGTTTCTAGAAAACGTTATGTAAATGCAGAGAAATCTATGGAAATAGACACGAAATATGGAGGTGTAGGGCGGATGGAATACAGCGGTAAAAGATCGCGAATTTTGATGTTTTTTAACATTTACAAAATGAGCGTCATTTTCTACCCGCTTTGATGTATCTTGGCTATGAACGTAGACATCCTATTTTATTATATTTTCAATCTACTGTAGGGCAATCCCTTCGTTCCTTTCAAGTCTCGCGATCGAGGGTTTGTAGGCAAAATTTTACATAAAGAATCAAAGTCATCCCGGCGTCTCTTTTTGTTTCACTTTGAATTACACTCACACAATTACATAATTTGGATGTAAGTAGAACATCCAAATTATGTACCTAATTTGTAGTGACTAAAACTCTGCTACTGACACAGCTTTATTTTATATATCCTTATAAGGTAAAGATTTGGGTCTGAAGTCTGTTCAAAAACTTTTAGAAAAAGAAAGGAAAATCAAAAAGGTCATACATTGAGAAAGTAAAGAGAAGACAAAATTGGTGTCATATGGAGAGTTCTAGGAAATAACGGAGGGTAGTGAAAGATGAAAAATTATCCACCGACAAAAACAAAGTTTTTAATTTTATGATTATTATAGATCATTTTATCGAAACCTGTTCCCGGTTGTATCCTTTTGAGTGCTTTGGAGCTCAGGGTTAGCTTTACTCTATAATCTATAACATTTTATCCTTTTTATGTTTGAATAAAAATGTTTTCCAATCGACTTATATTTAAAAGTTATGTCAAAATAGAATAAGCAAAAGTAGGTATCCTTATAAAAAATCTACTACGAAGGCCCACACAATAAGAACAATAAACTTTATCCTTAATGCCAAAGATTTAAAATCCATATTTGGTTATTTAGTCTACACATGTTATTTCCCAACTATACTCAAATCCACATACTTAAGTATTTTACATACTGTACGTAACACGTTACCTACAAATCAAACCTTCCCACACCTCAGCACTCAGCCGACAGCCCAAATAAAAAAGGAACATATGTCGTATACCATAAAGTAGATAAATAGCGTCCACGAGATGCGGCCACAAAAGTATCTAATTTAATTTTATGTCCGTACGTCCCTCAAACGTACCTGTCCTCGACCGTCATAGATTCCTATGTCATGCACTTTCAATTTATGGCCTAGGAGAGTGGTTCTTAAACTTTGAGCCACGCTGTCTGAGTGTTTCCGGTGGCTACATAGCGACGGTCCGGCAACTCTCCACACGTGTTTTAATTTTTTTCAACTAATAATATGCTTAGGAATCCTAAGCATATTATTGCTTGAAAAAATTTAGCATCGAAGTATCCTAAGTTAGGATACTTCGACGCTAAATTTTGTGTCCCTCTCTCTTAAATATTAAATTAGGGTTGTTAAAGTTTATATCAGAGGTGGACTTAATTGTGGCTATCTATGGCGGATGGCTATGTCCAGAAGTAGACGTCCCTGGCTAATAGATAGAACGATATCAAAATAAATGGTACCTTGCAAAAAAAGTATGAAATGCCACAAAACACGGGTGAATTTCCAGCATTGAAATTTAAAAACAGTCAACTCGGGCTTTACCGAGTTTTTGAAGGCCAATTTACCACCCAGTCCAAATTAACCACCATAGCCAAACCTCATTTCTTTACTTTTCACATTCACTTAACCTGTTTCTTCAGTTATTAATTTTGCCAAAAAAAATGCAAAGTGTATATTTAAATACATATTTCTTGCTATATTTGACTATTAAAGGAGGAAATGGTTACTTATACTTAATCAATAAATATTTATTTTAATTTAATGCAAGCATTTTTGTTTCTTTGTTAGAAATTTTTATCGTTCATTTTAAACTGGCACCCACCAAGTTGAATAAAAGTCAGCGCTACTGCCCAAGGGCTTACGCAACCACTTTGAGAAACTCCGACTTAGTATATCATCCCAAGTTGCGTCCACGTAATAAGTTTCCACAGGATAAGTTAAATTTATTGTTTATAGGGAGCCGGGTAAATAACTCCACGAATTATAGATTTTTGGGGCCAATCAGGAAGAAACGGTGATAAATTTCGAATATTATGGGGTATTAAGATTTGAATAAACATGTCGGGAGTGGAATGCTGAAATTTGTTTCCGTTTGTGACTTACTATTCGACCCAATGGGGCCAGCGGGCATTTTACGAAAAATATTAAGATTATATATTACCTATATAATAAGATTAGATATTAAGAGGAGCCCAATGGTCCAGTAGGTGTGAGCTCTATGAGCGCTTACGTATGTTAAGCAACCCCTGGTGCAGTCCCTACTTGGATGGGTGACCGCAAGTGGCATACAAATATCTCGAGCTCCTCCGTGCTTCGGAAGGCACGTTAAGCCGTTGGTCCCGGCTGTCATCGTTGATGGCAGTCGTTAAGCTATGTCAGATGCCTTAAGGCAGCTTGAAAAATCTGACACCAGTGTTGGCCACTTACACATACGAAAAACAAACAAACAAACGAAAAATATTAGGTTTTTTATCAAGTTCGTGTGCTTCTTCTCCCACGGAGGTTTTCATAGACAATATGCCAACAGTTTGACACAATCATCTGAATAGCAACTCAGTTCTTAAACTAATTCATGCTTATAAATAAAGTCTCACTTATTTTGGCTTAGTTTACGAAAAAGATTTGATATTTGTTATTGGTATTAATACCTGCCTATAAATCTTTCTTATTCCTGCTCTAAAACTATAATCAAGGCTTTAAGAGATTTTTAAGATAGGTAGAGTCAGGATTCGCAACTATATCCAAACTATATATTATTTGATTACATAACGCTTTGAAAATTATCTTTATTGTCAAAAAAATATATATTTGTCCTGTCTCGCTATGTCTTACATGTCAATCGTCAACAATTACACCGTGGGTCAGAATTTTTTAGACTTAAAGAGAGCATACTTATGGGTCTGCCTGTCGGCGTGACGTACGGCGGCTGACAACGTTATTGTCGCCTTCAAGACTTCATTTCTACCTTCATTTACATGGAACAATCGTGGGAAGACCTACGCGGGCGAAGCCGCGGGTAACAGCTAGTAATATTATAAATGCGAAAGTGAGTTTGTTTGTTTGTTTGTCACGCTTTCACGCCGAATCTACTGAACCGATTATCATGAAATTTTGCATACATATAGGTTAGGGTACTGAGAAGGACATAGGCAATATATCACGCGGTCAAAGCCGCGGGTAACAGCTAGTAGTTATATGGCATTTGATATCCGTACTGTGCGCAACAGATAAAACAATAACCCTCGAATATATTAAAAAAAAATAACTGATGTCGTTCTTTAATCTCAGGTCATCTTTGTCTTGCTAATCGAGACAGAGATAGAAAAATATTTGAGAATTTTTTGGTTAAGATGCATCAATGATGCCTCGAGTATATGGCTTTAACTTACTTAACTAATTAAAGAAACGAACCCTACGATTGACTTGCTGAGTTGCGTTGATATGTTGGAAAAGAACATATCGTTAAAACATGGGATAAAAAAGCGTCGCATTTGAGAAGTCTAGTAGAAATAATATCAGATGTGTCGATATATCTACTGCTAGAAAGAAATCCATTACAAAGTATTTTTTCACAAAGATGTAAATTAAGTAATACTTAGTTGTTTTCTGTGGCTGAATCAGCCCAAAACTAAAGTAAAAATTTCGAGCTAAGCCTTAAGGGGGAACACTAGGCACAGTAGCGACGCCAATCATTTTATTCCTAATACTTTACAAATAGAAAGAAATTCAAGAATATAAACAATACAAGCCTTAGTAAATAACCTGAAGTATTTTTGGAATCATGTTTTGATATTATGAGAATCAGTCATTGAGAGAAAAAGTGATAACCGCCAAAAACGGCCGTTTTTGGCGTTAATCAGATTCTCATAATTCTTACTGATTCCGATAGTAATAAACATGATTCAAAAAATACTTCAGGTTATTTACTAAGGCTTGTATTGTTTATATTCTTGAATTCCTTTCTATTTGTAAAGTATTAGGAATAAAATGATTGGCGTCGCTACTGTGCCTAGTGTTCCCCCTTAAGTAAGCGCTATGAATGTAAAATAAAAAATGTATCAAGCCTAAGCAGGTCTCAGTTACATTATTAGCCGGATCTCGATCTCGCAAAGGAAACAATTTGCAGCAATCGGCATGCGCAGGCGCATGATAGCCATTTTAGACGCACCCATATTTCTAACTGCGAATGTGTGCAGAGCAGTTATGTAAATTGGGCGGGTTTTCATGTAGTGTTGTCACATGTCCTTTCCTCTCCACACACCTTTTTTCATTTAATTACTTACCTATTTTATCATGAGTATTACAATTTTTGTTTGAGGAAGTAGATTTAAAATTTATACTGTGTTAGAATTGATATCATTTAAATTCATAGTGGATTATTTTGTACTCCATATTTTTGCCTCTAGAGATGTTAATATTTGAATTATCCACTTCAATTTATGAATTTCTATTTCCCAGAGCACTTTGTACAATACACAGTCTATCCTTTACGCCATGCAATGAGAAAGAGAGAAAGTAAGTGCGAGGGAGGCGGATATGTATATATTTTAGTGACATACCCATCTTTTAGTGATGTTATCGATCTCACAGAAGGTTTTGTTACTAAATTAAATCGAATTGATGACATTCGAGCATGCTTAACCGATACCATAGTGCAGAAAAAGATGATTTTATTCTAACTTAAACGAAACCAACTAAAATGTAACAATATTATTTAGTAGAATTACTTCAACTTTTTGTTGTTGAATAAAATAATTGCAAAAATATTAGCCTAGCAACACTGGAAGTTATGTAAATCGGTAGGGTGATACTAGTGATGTGCCCGCTCGGTAGGCCGTCCAGCCAAGTCGTGCATCAGATACGGCCGCGCAGCGCCATCTATCGTCGCGGGCTGCGATCTAAATAACGAGTCGATGGCGGGATAAATCGCGGCCGTCTTGCGCGCTTGTTACCGCCGTAATTAATGATACTTCTCGATCCCTGTTTCCCTATTATGATTTTGTAACAAATGTTGTACCACTTAATAGTCCTCTGCTCAACGTAACAAGTACTCATATACTAGGCCTCATATTCCATAAAAGCGTTTTGGTGAACGTAAAACAAGTGAATCTGAATTTATCCCTTAATTGCGTAAGCGCTGATCAGTGCTCAATAAAATCGCCTGATAACATACTATAAAATATTATGAAACAAGGTCTATGATTTAACAATTCTAATTTTTTCGCAAATTCAAAATTTTCAAATTTCCGCCGCATTGCCTCGCTAAAAGAGCCCACTGCAGGGCAGGTGACAACTATTTTTGAAAAGTTTTCTTTAGTTTGGAACTCAAAAACAACATCCATATAGGTTCTACATAAAGCTACTGAACGTATCATATCATTTACTGCAAAATTAAAGCCTAGCTCACAGCAAGTTGGATTAAATAAAACAAGTTTCAAAACAGGTGACTAGCCCAACATAAACTGACATACAAATGGTCTCGAAAGAATCTTGCGAAATCAACTTGACCCGCGCTCCATAATGTTCTGTTTTTGTCTCGGTCCTCTCCTATAAATTATTCTAAATCGGACCAAACAGCTTTTGGTACATGGGTAGAGTAAACGGGAGAGTGAACTAGCAGACCACTAATAAATAACGCTCCACGCTAAACGTGGTCTCAAGTTATATGAACTTGGGCTCTGTCTACCTCGCAAAAGACAAAGACATGACAATATGTATGCATGTATGTTAATACCCATGTGATGCCATCTCGTGTAACAAGTGACGATTAAACCTAGTATGTACATAATTATCAACATCTTAGTCACAGGAAGTCCACTGCTGGATATAGACCTCCCACCAAGGTGTTCTTAGTATACCTACGTCTTTATCCCTTATGCGGTATATCAACATGGAAAGTTTGATAATAAATGAAGAATACAACAGTTATTATTTTTAGTGATTATATTGGAGTTGGCATAGAAGTCTGTCTTTTTGGTAGAGGAGAAGACTTAGTATACTCGTGTTTTTTGACCCTCAATTTCTAGTAATTTATCTGTAAGAGTTACGTTTATGATATATGTTGTCACAGGAAGGAGAACAGTGCCTGCTGCTAAGTATGTCGGTTTGTTGTTATTTATAATTACCAAAAATAAATTAAGATTATGAGATATTTATCATCAGAGAGTTGCTTTTTATCTAGTGAAACCATTTTCAGCCATTTAGTAAATCATTACTAGATTTTTCACGACCTCCTATAATATGATGTTGATGTTCACTAAAGTTTGCGTCCAGTTAGTACTCTACCATGTTACTCTACCGTTCACTTTGCTAGTGTACCAGATCTTATTAGATATTCAGAGGTTGGCCAGTGCATTTTGCTAAAACATTCTGGTGATCGTATATCAATCGGCTCGATACTGTTCCCGGAACAATGCGTACGGCTACCTGTAGGCTGAAGTACGGTAGGGTTGCCAGTTCATAAAAATTAAATGATGAACTTTTCATTCAGGTTATTGAGAAAGCGTAGAATATGCTTAGTGCTTTTTAGGGTTCCGTAGTAAACTAGGACCTTACAGTTTCGCCATGTCTGTCTGTCTGTCTGTCTGTCTGTCAGTCCGCGGTTTTACTCAGAGACAATAAGTACTAGAAAGCTGTAATTTGGTATGAGTATGTATATTAATCATGGCAAAAAAGTCGTAGAAAAAAATCTTGAAAAAAAATTTTTTTTTTTTGTATCTCCCATACAAGTAAAGTGGGGGAGTAATTTTTTTTTCTCTACTTACCCATCGTTAAAAAGGTCTTTGAAAAATATTGTGAGATTGAGAACACCATTTTTCGATTTAGGGATCCGTTTCCGAAATATTTGGTTTTAAAGTGCAAATTTTTGTTAGAGGTAAGTGTCCCCCCTCTCTATCTGCTAAACGGTTATATATAGATACGTGAAAAAAATTACAGCTGTAGTATATATACTGAAGTTGAAAGGAAAACTATTAGAGCTGGATACTAAGTACAAACTAAAAAGTTATAGGCAACCAACTTATAAAATGTACTGGAAAATATAAAATTTCATACAATCTTTATTGTTAGATGTTTTTGGTCGTTAAACTGTGAGGTGCGAGTAAACAGTGTGAAATCAAAGTTGTCATTCGCAACTACGGAACCCTATACTGCGCGTGGCCCGACACGCACTTGGCCGGTTTTTTTCAATGTAACTCGTAAAACCTGGTCAAGGAAATAGACAAAACTATAACGACACATGTCAGGAGTTGATGCAGCGAGCAAACACTGGCTATTTTATGGCCCCAGGGCCGTTGCAAGCGGGTATACATAGTGTGAACCGCATACGGGCGGCACTTCCAGGGGGCAACAAAGAGCCAGAAGTACCGGTAAGTCTAAATGATTCATATTGCACCCCCTCCCTCGTCTTTAGGGTTCGTCTTAAGGCAAGTGGCCCCACCGTCAATGTCGTCAGGGCGACAAAAGACCTTAGTTCACGGGCGCGCATACTTGTGATTATTTTATCGCTCGGGTTAAAGGGTAAAACATTCTGAATTTAATTAAGACCTACCATTCTGAGTTTCTGGTAGATACATTATGATGATCAATCGCCACTTACCTGAAACAAATAACATAATATGTTAGGTATATAGATAGACAGGATAAAATGTGTTAAATACATCAATGACACACATACGTACATATTTTATTATATAAAATCAACGGCATCGCGCGACGCATCAAAGACTAAAGTCTCCACAACAGTCTAAAGTACGTGAAATTGTCAACAAAATTTGACGTCTTTAATATGTTTTGACTACTAAGTCTCCCAAGTCCTGTTTAGTTCAGTATGAGTGTAGATTTAATCTGTCCTCTTGCCAGCGTAGGGTTGAACAACTGTCCGCGTCACGACGGCGGTCGTGCGATGGATCAATGGTATCGAACGACGTACCTATCAAAGATATAAGTCTAAAACTAGTCAGCGCAGCAGACATTCGTAAGATTTACGACAAAATTGAACGTCTTTAATATGTTTTGACTACTAAGTCTACATAAAAGTCTTGTTTAGTACAGTATAAGTGCAGATTTAATCTGTCCACTTGCCAGCCCTATAGGGCTGACCTGTCCACGTAGCGACGGCGGTAGTGCGATGTACTCGTAAGATCAATTGTATCGAACGACGCATCGGAGACGTAAGTCTAAAACTAGTCGACGAAGCAGCTATACGTAAGATAAACGACAAAAATTAACGTCTTTAATATGTTTGTTGACTACTAAGTCTACATAAAAGTCCTGTTTAGTACAGTATAAGTGCAGATTTAATCTGTCTACTTGCCAGCCCTACAGGGCTGACCTGTCGGCGTAGCGACGGCGGTCGTGCGATGTAAGATCAATGGTATCGAACGACGCATCGGAGACGTAAGGCACAGCCCTTTGTCTCAAGATGCGAGATTGGGGCTCATTAAAGTTTTGGCCACTGGACAGTGGGCTTGAAGGAAATATGGGTGCATGGCTGGTCATTGGAGATAAATGTTATCTTTGAATGCATCCAGTGGTGCAACGAATTCCAAGATATATTGAAAGTTTTTGAAGTGAAAAGTTTTTTAGACGCGTTGGGCATTTTTGAGATGAGAAAAAACTTTTTAAACTTACATTTGAACTCGTGACACCGTTTCCAAAAAACCAACACGTCTGTGTATATATAAGAGTATTTCTTGCACAATATAATATTACCTGACGATTTAAAATATAAACACGTAATTGTTAAATTATTTAATTCTATCGGCACTCCCAAAGTTCCACTGTATTTTTTTAATGAAAGCTGAATAAACACTATGTCTATCACACGAAGTTCTTAATAGCTAATGTTTGTGATGATTTTAGAATTATAAGGACTCCTACCCCAAACCACAGGGAAAGAAATGTCAATGTTGGTCGCGCGGTACAACTTTCTTCTTGTGTGCCCACATAATTAAACCTTCCACTCAAACAATCATGAATCTTGGAGAAAATCCCATGGACACTTAGCATTACGTCATCATTATCATTCCGTGTAGGTGACTCGGTCAGTCGACCATGCACACCCTGGTGTCAGAGTTCTTCGGAACCGCCTCTCGGCTTCTGACGGGGTACCTGTAACGTCTACCCGATGGCAGCCGGGACCAATGAAATGAAATGAAATGAAATGAAATGAAATGAAATGAAATGAAATGAAATGAAATGAAATGAAATGAAATGAAATGAAATGAAATGAAATGTATTTATTCACATGACCAACGGCTTTAGCGTGCCTTCCGAAGCACGGAATCATCTTTCTTATCAGACAATCAGGTGATTCATGCCTGCAATGTCCTAACCAAACTGGAAACAACTTAACAAAGTATGCTTCCCGTGAGAATCGGACCCACGACCCCCGGGACAAAGCACTGGACTACAGAGGCTGTTAGCATTATGTATGCTCGATAGAGATCTCATCATCAGTTGGATGGTGAGATCTCTCTCTGTAAGACTTACTATTATTATTAAAACCCAAGACAGGTATTAAGCAGTTCCTCAATACTGATTAGACTTGCAATTATCTTCCTAGAAATCCTAATCCAGGCGTGACATGTGAGACAGACAGATAAAACGATTATATCCAAGACAAATGCTGTCATGAATCACAAAACGCATCAACTCGCCCACGGCTGGGCTTGTATTTATGGTGCCATAAAACTATATGTCACCGTGCAAATGAGCGGCATAATTATTTTGTTTAGTTGCGAAAGATGGGTATTTTTAAGCTAATAACGTAAAAAATTATGTAACAAGGTTTATGAACATACTTGAAGAAATACTTCAAATAAAAAAAATAAACATTAATTTTCAAAGCAACTGAAAAAATCTGATTAACACATTGAATATATCATTGTTTGTTAATGTTAGAATTTGCAGTGATGCGTAATACTTGCAATTCCGTAAAAAAATTCACTGATTAATTTGACTTATATATAAATGGGCAAGAATTTTAAATACCTACCAATACTCAGAAAACCTTGAATTGCAGGCAACTGTTTTTTTCTTTGATTTGCATAACTGAATCAAGATTAGACATTTCATAATGACATAACGACTTTGATGTTCGGGACTTGGGGATTTTTACATGCTATAAACCTCACGTGTTTTATCTGCTTACATACCATATATCTATGGGTCTATGGCAAGTTTATTTGTTTGATAATCCTCCTACTTCACACAGAAGGGATGGCTGAAGGTGCTAACAAGACGTTTTAAAGATATTTGCTACTTAGGGAAGAAAATAAATCAGCATAACTTAAATACCTAATTAGTAATTCTCAATTAATCAAGCACTTAGCTACCTCGCTCCTTAACCGGCAAATCACGGATATTTCATTAGCCTTAATGAGTACCATCTGTGGACAACCGCCCTAATTAAAAGTCGCCAGGCGCGTTTTTAGCGTACGTGTGAAGTCGCCTTTATTTCGTTTTGTTATTCACACTTTTTAACCGCCGACTTAAAAGGAAGGGTGAAGATTGTGTTCTCTACTAGAGGTAAGTTTAGTTTTTGAAATTATATTTGTCTAAATTGTGATATAAACAGATAACCTTAACTACTGAACGGTCTGAGAAAAATAAACGCCTTTTAATTAAAGGTTAAATTCGGTCTACCTGGTTAAATGTTTGCTGCTATAAATTGTGCATTTTGAGAGTTTATAATAATGTTATTTACCTACAGTCGGGGGTAGATTAACCTGAACTAAACCCCTCAATGTAAAATCTACTTGTAGCCCTGTCAGGTTTATATGCCCCCGACTGTACCCCATTGACTCCACTTCAATAACCTTATGTCCATACAACTAGAATATATTACATCTTAGTGGCTGACAATAACCAATCGCCTTCCATAACCTTGCGCCTGTGAAGCTATACAAAGCTATTAAAACTTTGTCAAATCACTTCCAAGCAATAATTTCTAACATTTATCAATACGATGGACCCTGACTCCGATACAAAACACCACACAGTTGAGGATATAACCAGTCAAACGCTTGGAGAAAAAACTAAGAGTCAGTTATTCATTCCATAACCCTTTGATTCCCTACACCTTATGTTCTGTACAGCTGGAATATATCACATCTTTGTGCTGCCGCAGGAAATAGCACAACATTTGTCAGAATCGCAGTGTAATGACGATCTCACGATCCTGATCTCTAGCAGCCATTAATTGAATTGAAATCGAATAGAAATGAAAGCTTTCACTGCATAGGTTTGGCGCTTCTAACAGCGAAAAGATACTAGTATATTATTATTAATACTGCAACAAACAATATATGATATCCATAAACAACAATGTAGGAGTTAAAGATGCTTTCATCATCATCAGGTTTTTTAAGTCTTCACTGCAAGAGCATGATCCTCTCTGTGTTACCAGAGGCATATATAAGCCAGAGGATTTGATCTACACTCTCCAAGTCTCGCTGGGCAGATGGTTTAAAGAGGTATCTTTGATGTTTATATTATAAGCTTGGTTTAGTTTGTGTTTCCTAAGTCGCCTTATACGTCCTGTCCTATTCTACCCTTATCTACTCTACCAGGAACCACACGGCTGATGCCTACTTTATATTTTACACAGCCAAGTTCTTAAATAAGTGGGACGTAAGTGCAGTAGCAGTGTTAGTACAGGGACGTCATATCACGGGGGTGCAAGGACGATAAACTGGAGGGGGAGGGGCTCAAGGACTGTAAACAGGAAGGGGGGAGATGCGCAGGGACAGCAATCAAGTGGAGCGCTGCAGCACATTTATCAGAATCACAGTATAATGACGATCTGATCTATTTCTGCTCTTACTTTAAGAATGAACGGTCTACATTAACTATTTCAAGGCACTCAATCATATAACATATAATAATAAATATATACAGACGAATCACGCAGATTGAGGTAGCCGCAAAGTAAGATCGAGACTTGTGGTATGGGATACTAATTTAACGATACTATATTGTATTACAAATACATATATAGATAAACATTCAAGATCCAATATCCAGATCATTTTTCATCTTGACCTGACCGGGGATCGAACCCGGGACCTCCGTGTCGCAGGCAAGCGTGTTAACCGCTGCGCCACGGAGCTCGTCATATTAAAAGGTATTAAAGTTGCATCGGAGGGCAAGCTGTATTTTTCATTTCATTTGCTCCCAGACCAAGATACTCGTATGTACTATGTATCTGATATGATTACAGAAGTACCTTTCTATATAAAGTTTAGGAGTAAAAGGTCGTAAAATGCAGTGTGCATGCAGTGCATTAGATGCAGACGAGATAATCTGATTAGCATGGGAATGCAGCAAGCTCGCGCGCTATGTAAAAATAGTGGCTCTTTACATCTCATACGAAGAATATTCAGGCTCTTAATTAAATGAAACTACGTTCAGGTTCAACTCAGTTTGCCAATAAGTGATAAATAATAATAATAAATCTTTATTCAAATAATTATAAGCTACACCTTTTACAATGTTTTATAAAAGTATATATGGGAAAATAGACAAACGGTGCCTGAGCTAGGATGAAAAACATCCTGTATTTTAGGCTTTACAGGTCTTACTTACTATTAGCTATAAATAAAATAACAATTACACTTGGTGATAGTTAGTGTTAGTGGCTAATATTACTGTTGGATTATTAAGTACTAAAATCAGCTGTATTATAACGTCGTTCATATGTTTTTTCCTCAAAAAATCTAGTTTGCGACAAGATGTTTTGTCACATTTCTTTTTTGCAAATGGTAAAACTAAAATGACCCAAAACCCTTCATTTTTTATTTCTGGTTAAAAATTGTAAAGCGGTTTACAGAATTCACCTGCATACCAAGTTTAAACTATGTAGACTCAATATAAATATAATAAATATTGTTTTGGAGCTAGTCAAAAAGGTTCACGTCGGGCAGGGAGCCGGCCGTAAAAACGTTTGCCAAATTATATCACAGCATGAATGCTATCATAATAGCTACAAATCCTCAGTTGTATGCATCGAAGCCTGTTTGCGTCCTCACGCAAACGGCAAAACGCTCAGATAAGGAAGATTTATTTTCAACCGACTTCAAAAAAGGAAGTTATCAATTCGACACGTAAGTATGTAATATTGTCTGAATTACATGGTTTTTACATAAGTTAGTCTTTATCAGCTTCAAAACACGTGTGTCAAATTTCAAAAGTGTGCGTATATTTGTTTGCACTTGCATATCTCAGAAACTATAAGTCACATTGATTCTTTTGTTAGACTTGAGTTGAAAATCGATTCAGTAGTTTTTAGTTAAGAGGAGCCCGATGGTCCAGTGGGTGTGAGCTCTATGAGCGCTTACGTATGTTAAGCAACCCCTGGTGCAGTCCCTACTTGGATGGGTGACCCCAAGTGGCATAAAAATATCTCGAGCTCCTCCGTGCTTCGGAAGGCACGTTAAGCCGTTGGTCTCGGCTGTCATCGTTGATGGCAGTCGTTAAGCTATGTCAGATGCCTTAAGGCAGCTTGAAAAATCTGACACCAGTGTTGGCCACTTACACATACGAAAAACAACAGTTAAGAAAATTGAAGTCTGTTTGATTTTTAAATCGAAAATACTACTAGTTCTAGAATGAATTGACACAAACAAACCGTAGTTATTTGTCGTCAATAACAACTTACTAACTAACCAAAAGAAGTGTATGCTTGGCACAGGCAGACCAGCGTCATTACTCATGTGGCAAAGTGGCTCATTACTCAGCGATTTTAATCTGCGTCTGATAAAGCGACCAATCGCAGCGAATAATCGCCCGTGTGCACCCGCCGTCATTTGTCGGGATTAGGTAGCATTTGTACGAGTATGTGGAGATTCTTTCATAAACATCCGATATGTGATTTTTCAAAGTAATTTTATTTTTCGCAAACTGTAATCACTAGATTACTTAATCTAGGCTGGTGTATTATTGGTATGTTCTGTTGATATAAGTTTATATATATATATATATATATATTTATATTTATATATATATATATACGGACAAATCACACAGATTGAGCTAGCCCCAAAGTAAGTTCTTAAGTAAGACTTGTGTTATTGGATACTAACTCAACGATACTATATTTTATAACAAATACATATATAGATAAACATCCAAGACCCAGGACAATCTGAAAAAGATCATTTTTCATCTTGACCTGACCGGGGATCGAACCCGGGACCTTCCGTGTCACAGGCGTGTTGACCGCTGCGCCACGGAGCTCGTCCAAGTGTATTCAAACCTTTTAAATATTCAGGTGAAATGGTAATTTATCTTGAGTTCCTCCATAAAATGGTATGCGATTATTGCAAGATGACAATATAGGGATAGCTACATATTCATCTTCCGATAAAATGAATAATCTGACGAAATGCTAATGGCCTTTAAAATATCATCATCACTTTTCGCTTACGTTGTCAGGTGTGATGCATAGATGCCCGAGGTCCGCTATGGCAGTAATACTACAATATGATTTGTCTAAACTTCTTACAGCTGGCTGCTTGTCTGTCGCCAATTCCTTGGATAGCTTCAGAACCGCAGCCAAAAACCTGTGAGAATGAAGTTCAGGTATATGTCAACGTCGGGAATCGAATCCAATGCCCTCGTATCGCAGGCTGGCGTTTTAACCATTGCATCACGAAGGCTGTCAATGCTACTCGTATAATATATTCTCACACTATGCTAATAAAAAATATCGGATATCTAAAAGGCACCCCTTTAAAAGTTAACTATTGGCTGAGTGGCGACTCAGTCAATATTAACATTATTTTTCCTATTATGACAGTGCGGATTGGGACGATACTGTACCGTGCGCGCGTCTCAATTCACATTCGCCCTGAGGAAGACCTCCGGACGAGGTCGAAACATGTCGGCTAGTAGCTGACTATTAACGTATTTTAATAATTAAGACGGAAATTCGAAAAAAATCAACATTTTCATACAAACTACTCGGCCAGCTGAACATATTGTATGGAAATATAATTTTCTTTGAATTTCCAGCATAAGGCACATGGGAAAAGTTGTTGATATTGACAGGCTGAGTCGCCCCTTTAAGGATACAATGTTTTATTAACATATTGTATAAAAAGTGCCCGAAGAAAAAAGAGCCCGATATACCTATATTTTGCAACACAAACGCAACTATTCTAATTCCAAAAGCGTTAGCGAAAATCTAATTAAAAATCCCATCCTACCCCTTCCGGGAGATAAGAAGACGTTGAAGCCAACTTTACCCCGGCGGCCCTATAAAGTGTACTTGTGTCTCCCTTGACGGTCATCTCCAGGATCACTGCAAGTCTTGCATAGCGTCGCGACAGAGAGGGACAGAGCTATACAAGCAAGTTCAAGAAGGAGCGAGACAGACGATAGACGCTTTGCAGTCGTCATAATTTTGCTCGGCAGACTCATAATAAAGATAAACTTGGAGTGGGCTGGCTCACATTGTTGGTTGCAGCATTTTTGACTCGGCGATTTTAGATTTCCTTTTAATGGTACGATTTATCTAATTCTATATGTCATAGGTCTGAGATGGGTCTAGTTTGTCTGATTTTGGATACATTGCCGTTTGATTTACAAGTACTAATACATAAGTACATACATAAAATAAGTCATTATATATATCAACGCGTCAGTCACGGCGGTGGATCCAGAACGATACATCACCGCGCGTCCCGCACTCGCCTTGAAAATGGGCTCCTGACGAGTCCGAAACTATAGTCGGCAATCTCGACAAATAGCACGGGAGTGACATTTTAATATATACTTATATAATGTCTTTAGCTCACGTTAGTTTTAATGATATAATAAAATAAGTCAGTTGTGAACTTGTGTTGCAGGATACGAAAGAAAGAAAGAAAGAAACTAACTCAACGATACTATATTTTACTTTAGGTACTACGGCCACTTGGCTCTTTGAAATTCGTTTACTTCAAAGACGTGATTAGCTTTTTTTTATATGACACCTACTTCTTCATAAATCGCTGTCCTTCATATAAAATTAGCACTAGATTCAAAAGCTCAAAAGCTTTTCCCTAAAGAAATCCTTGTAAGCGTTGAATCATGTTTTTAGCTAGGCAGTTAGTACGTGTGGAGTAAATCACGGAAGGCCGGTCCGCGAAAATTGCCGGCCCTTCCGAATGTAGTATAAGCGAGATCGTAAGATAACAATTACTTAATAAGGGTACAAGGATTTAAAGTCTTACCCCCTTATTCATAAAAATTAACAAATGCTAATTAAACCTATGTTAGTTAAAATATGTTTTGTCTTTATCACACACTCTTATGTTTGCCATTGAAAGAACGAGACAAAACATATTTTAACTAAAATAGGTTTAATAAGCGATTGCTATTTTTTATGAATAAGGGGGTAAATGTCATACTCATAATTACCAATATTTCAATAAAAAGTTGACGCCTCCACTACCCGCACGTGGCATCTTGTAGGACATTGTTTTCACGTTTATTTCTAAGTAGCTGTTGCCCGCGGCTTTGCCCGCGTTATATATAGCCTATGTCCTTCTCCGTACCCTACCCTATGTGTATGCAAAATTTCATGATGATCGGGTCAGTAGATTGGGCGTGAAAGCGTAACAAACAAACAAACTCACTTTCGCATTTATAATATTAGTTAAGATTTCGCGAACAATTCACAAACACTTATTTTTTTTATAGTTTATTTACGAAAATTTCAACTTTTAAAAGGTTGAAATTTTCGTTGGTAAACTATTCATAAAGAATTAATTGTATCCTCTATGGTATTCTTATATCTAGGTAAAGTTACCATTTTTTACAATTATTTAGGTTAAGTAAGTTTTAGTTTTCTGATTTATCTGAAACTTGAAGGTATACTTCTTGACAGTCCAACAAGCCTCTTAGCCAATGATTTGTAGCGATCTAACGTCAAGCATGCCGATGTAATCTCTTACTCAAGCACTGGCTTCGTATAGATGCCGTGATAGGGCCTGACGCAGAATGTGCAATTCGCAAAATGTAGGTACTCTACGTATATGCTTCTCTAAACTGGCACTTCTGAAATTGACATATCATGGCATCTGAGCAGTTTTCAGAAATAAATTCTGGAAACTGTTCGTGATAATAATAATTGGAAAATAAAACAAAATCTGTTTCATTCCAGATTTACGCGAGTTTTTTAGTTATATATATATATATATATATATATATATAATGAACTTTTTGCGGTAAATGTTGATCCAGTGAGAAGTTAGAACAATTGTTGATCCACCTATTTTACGTGTTTACTCAGATCCGCGTCGCGCAAACTGATATACTCTGATCCGTTCTAGATGCGCGTGTGACGTCGGTGGATCTGCACTTGCAGGTTTTCAACATACTCGTCGGTGATTTCACCAGTATATGTTGATCCATTAACGGTTTAAAAAATCATACTGGATATGACTTTTTAGATCCAGAGTATATTCAAATTATATGCGACATTTACTTAGACAATGTGGATCCGGAGCCAAAATTGACCAATAGGTACTCGAGCACAAAACGGCAACGTCGCGTTCTGCGTGCGACAGTTCACTTGTTCACATTCGCATCGCATCTAAAAATCTACTATAGTACATCGGAAATAAATAACTTTTAGTATTTTTGGAATTACTTTTCATTATTTTGTATTTGATAATTTAAGAGAACTATACATTACCAGCAGGTCTCTTAATTTGAATTGATGAAAAGTTATATTAAAAATACTACAAGTAATGTACTACCGAAGTACTCTCGTAGACTTCTTTCAATTTGATCAAATGACGGAGATGAAGAATTTAAGAGTCTACCTAGTTTCGCTGATGTAAGCCTCATAACAGAGAAACAGTCTAAAAGTATGGTCAAAAGAAAATTGAAAGAAGTATTCTCAACATCAAACTGAGTAACTGAGTCAAGGTCATCTGATCTGATAGGAAAATAAAGAGAGGGGCACAGTAGAGTAGATGGGGATATGAGATAACGGAGGCGGCGTGTAAAGAAAGAGATAGGCAACTGTGAAGACATCATTAGAGCCTTTGCGCAAGAGGCAAGCTGACAAGTAAAACTGTCAGCAAGAGACGCTGCAGTAAGTAAGTAATGGAAATGAGTACTTATATTTATTACAAACTAGACGATGGGGAACACCAGACGTTCACCAAACAAACAAAAAGCTTTGATGTCTAACAATCAAATAATTTAAGATATCTTTAACAAAGAACAAAAACCGACTTCAACCCTATAAATTTTTTTAATAGGCATAAGAAAAAAAATAGAAATAAGTGTAATCCGAACGGCATACCTGTAAAAATTTTTTTGGTTTTTTTTTTATTTTTTCAAAAAGCGCTCGACACTGTTCAATAAAAATGTAATGGGACCATCTATAATGAATAACCATCAAACAAAAACGAATTTCTTAAATCGGTCCAGGCATTCGTCAAAAAAAATTAAAGTAAGTACCAGTACATTGATGGATATTTGAAGTTTATTTTTTACTGAGCATTACATAAAAGCTTGTTTTAAATTTTTTTTTTACGTTTATGTAATTTTAATGTTTTCTTATGTTTTCGCGATTGTTACACATTTAAATAAAATTATTTTAATACGGTTTTTATCGCGTTTATTACATTATTTATACACCTAACGTTTCGAGCACTTTACAGTGTTCGTGGTCGCAGGTAGACTAAGTTGACATTTGTCTAGCATTTTATAAGAACTGCAAAATCTACCGCCTAAAATATTTATGTGACACCCACTACCTCAAGGAGGAGCTTCAACAAGTAAAATCGGTTTTAAGAAGCAACAACCTCAACCTCCCAAAAACATATCACAGAAGCCGCCCAAAGCCTCACACAGTTGATCGTTTTCCTGCCATCTTACCATATGTAAAGGGAGTCACGGACAAAATTGGTAATATACTTAAACGTGCTTCAATCAAGACCTACTACAAGCCGCACAAGAAAATAAACCAACTTTTAAGACCTGTCAAATCTAATATCCCGTTACAAGATGCTGGAGTTTATAAAATTGACTGTGACTGTGGTTTATCATACATTGGGCAAACAAAGAGAAGCATCGGTACCCGTATAAAAGAACATATTGCTGACATGAAGCATAGGCGTTCAACGAAGTCTGCAGTCTGTGAACATGCCCTAGACAAACCCAACCATTATATGCGTTTTGATAATCCTCAAGTCCTTGCAAAAGAAAACAGATACATTCCAAGAATGCTTCGTGAGGCTATTGAAATTAAAAAACATCCTAATTTCAATAGAGAGGATGGTTGGCAGTTACCACCAGCTTGGGATCCAGTCATCAATTTAATCAAATCTCAAGCTAAGCAGAAGACTACAAGACCTTCAGACACCGTGAGCCAATACTGCGTACATCCGGAACGTTATCAATAAATATTTTAGGCGGTAGATTTTGCAGTTCTTATAAAATACTAGACAAATGTCAACTTGGTCTACCTGCGACCACGAACACTGTAAAGTGCTCGAAACGTTAGGTGTATAAATAATGTAATAAACGCGATAAAAACCGTATTAAAATAATTTTATTTATTTAATTTTATTTTCTACATTTTAATCATTTGTATAGGCACTGTATTGCTCTGGTCAAAACAAATTCAATAAGCCCAAACACGATAGGGTTATGTTGTGTAGTTCAGGAGATGTTATGGCCACCTTCAAGAAGCATCATCAGACCCTCGACACTAATAAAAATTAATGCTATTGTCAAGACAAATCCAACGAGCCTAAAGACGATGGATTAAATGTTGTCTAGTTTGGGATAGTTTAAGATACAAAACGGCAACGTCGCGGCTGCTTTCAACCAATCAGATCGCTTCCTGTGCTCTGATTGGTTCATTTAAATCGGATCAACATTATCCGTAACTATCGCAAGGTGGATTTGTATATCGGATCAACTTCAGCGAACGCTAGGTAAGAAGTCCGATAGTGCAGATGTTGATCCGGTCGGAGCCACATTTGTTACCAGAGATGCATATTGGATCAACAAAAGGCGCCGGATCAACATGCGTTTTCGGATCAACAAAGTGCTCGCGTGAAGTCGCATCTGATCAACATTTACCGTAAAGGGATATCTATATATATATATATATATATATAAATTCAATTAATAGGATAAAGATATACATACATCCTAAGCCCTGGCCCCTACCCGACTGCAGCTTCAAAACATTTGACAAACACCTGTTAAATTAAAAACAGCAAGGAAATACCTACGCTAGGTATCGAACTTATAGCCCCGTGCTTCGTAGGCCGATGTGTAAACTGCTGCGCAACGGGCCCCCGTTGCGTACCAAAAGCAAGCAAGAAAAAAGGCTTTTTTGCAATTGGTGCACCTACAAATCGTAAAATATGCACATTCGTTGACAGCCTTGTCAACGAATGTGCATATTTTACGAATTGCTCACTTTGGTTGGTAAGTGCACCGATTACAAAATAGCCCTTTTTTTCGAGTACCCGATTTGCGCATTGCACTACATGCTTCAAATCACCATGGTAGTATATATTATGTAATAACTGCTATCGCCGTATCAGTACGGCTGTATATCTTGAATGTTTAGTAATTTAGTCCACATTCTCTAGGTAAAACAGTTCAACTAGCAATTTTATGTAGAACGATTTCAGAAAATAAATAACTCTAAAAAGGCCAATTTGTCAAACTCTTCTGGTGAACCACACTCGTAATTTTTTTAAGGCTAGTGAACTTTCGACTTAGGATAACAATCAAACTGTTATGATGACAACCATAACTTTACATCTTTTTGCGTAATGCTTAAATTACACCGAAAGGCAATAAGATATGGAATATATCTTAGAACAACATTGTTATTGCATACAAATAACTAAAAAAAAAACCTTCATCGCCAAATCGCCAGCGAGGATGCAATGAAGTCGACAAATTTTTCACGCGATACTAGTTGTTTTTACTGTGCAAAATCGTGTCACAGTGTATGTGCTCGCTGCTTTGCTACCGTTTCGGTGTGATTTGACCGTTATACTTTTTTGTCAGATTTATATAAAAAAATATATTTTTTCATTATGATTTTTCTGCATATTTTTATTATACTTACTGTGAAACGGCAAGCTCTCTTCTCTCTAAATGATTTGTTGCGATACATCCTTTGATGGAACCTCAGAATAAAATAAGATGACTAGATTATATGTCAGTACGAAATATGTAAATATATTGTATATCTATAGCAATTTTTAATAAAAATGTATGTACCTGCTATATCGATATAAAAAATAGTAGCTTTAGTAGTAGTACTTAGTACCTAGATGAAACAAATAAACAATCTTGGGGACACGCTCTCTAGTCACTTGTTTCTATTTCCGTTTACCGTACCTAGATCATAAATAAGAAAATCAGCCAAGGGCGACTCAAACTCGCACACGAAGGGTTCCGCAGGCTATCGAAAAGAAACGGAAAAAATATCAAGACTGTTGTGCCTTAAATATTTATTTCATTCTGTTTTTAGTATTCGTTGTTATAGCGGCAACAGAATTACATCACCTGAGAAAATTTTAATAGTCTAGCTTTCTCGGTTCATGATATACAGCCTAGTGACAGACGAACAGGCATACAGACAGACGGACATCGACACTACTATCCCGAATTTCTGTCACCAACAAGATCACTACATACTGTGCTAAATATATATTTGTATGGTATGCATAACTATGAGCAACGCTTTATGGTATCAAGGAGCGTTTACGCAGTGCTGCTGGTGACAGAGTTGTGCGCAGTACAGGCTATAAGCGACGAGCGATAATTCTACATTATCAACGCATTTAAGTCTAGCTCAACTGCTGAACGGATTGACGATTGACAGTATGTATTATTAAAATGTTTACGTAGCTGCCGTTAAATTAAAAAAAAAGTAGTATTAAATTACTTTGAAATTTGCCCATTTCATATTTATTTAATGCAAAATCTAGAAGCTCGATCATGCCGTTTTTTCTTTAGACGTTTCAGCCGCTGACTCGTTCAGCCTATTCCTGATTTTGCGTTTAATTTTATATTCGTTTAAAAAGTAGTAAATTTTTTTGAAAGATTGCGATCGCATTCTAACTAAATCTGTAAATATTTTCCTTTGGTACATTCATATATGCGAATATAGTAAAATACGAAAATAAATTTTGATCTCCCATGACAAAACCCGATCAGCCAAAGGATATTCTATAAAAAAAAAGTTAAACGTTCGTAAAAAAAGTGGTCCATATTGTCTTTAATTGATCCCTTTCCGTGAATAACACACTTACTAATAACAAAATTTTGTTTATAGACTTCACAAATCGCTCGCATCTTATTCCTTGCACCAATCTTCAAGACGGAGACAATTGGCACGTCACCGACAGAGGTCGCCGCTTTCGCGAGCGACCACAAATCAGACTGGTCCGAGCTGCCCTGGCCATTTGACAACATCATGGCCTGCGCCCATGCCAAGATGGCCGTGTCGTAAGTGATGAAGGGCATTAATGGGAATAATCGCAGTAATAATCGGGGAACACGATAGTTCAGTAGGCGTAAAGATTAAACGAACGCATGTAAAGCACCCCCGGGCAAGGTCCCCACTGGGATGGGTGACTGCAAGTGGTATAAATAAGAAACCACAAATTGGGCTGGACCGAGCTGCTCTGGTCATTCGACAACATCATGGCGTTTAACCATGCCATGACGGCCGTGTCGTAAGTGATGAAGGGCATTAATGGGAATAATTGGAGACAAGCATTCAAAGATACATGATGGGTTAGCTTGTGCAGGAATAGGAATAGCGAGTGTTTTATGCCATAGTTTTTTCCCGGTTGTAAACCTCAAATGTAATGCGTTAATACGTAGGGTCCGCTATTGCTGTGATAAATTTAGCGAATGTTTTTACGGCTGGCTGCCTGCATGACGCGATTTCTCCTTGGGTATCTCCAGAACCTATGACAAATACCTGAAAAATGTAGTTATTTGACCACGCAACCTCGTGTTGCAAGCTGGCATGTTTACCACTGCGCCCATAGTCGCCTAGTACATTCATAGGAAGTAGAATGAGACTTATTGGTCTTATCATGGTGGTATCATCTTTGACGTGACCACGAAGTTTCAAAAAACAATTCTTGTGATCCAACTATACACAGATGGCGCTGTGTACTATATTTTATATATTCATCATCACAGCTCAACCCTCTGACTGCCCTGGCTAATACATGGCTCTGGTAGTACAGAGAGGGTCGTGCTCCTGCAATGGAGACTAACAAAGACATGATGACGACGACAACTAAGAATAAAAAGCATTTTTGATCATTGCATTTGTTCAGATAACATTTTATATTATTATATTATATTATATTATATTATATTATATTATATTATATATATATATATATATATACGGACAAATCACACAGATTGAGCTAGCCCCAAAGTAAGTTCGAGACTTGTGTTATGGGATACTAATTCACTGATACTATATTTATAATAGATACTTATATAGATAAACATCCAAGACCCAGGTCAATCTGAAAAAGATCATTTTCCATCTTGACCTGACCGGGGATCGAACCCGGGACCATCCGTATCGCAGGCAGGCGTGTTGACCGCTGCGCCACGGAGCTCTTTTATATAAATGGGTACAATCTTTTTACGGTTTAAAACACATTCTGATGAGACTAATTAACAAGCAGTCTATGCTAGCAGTGGCCCTGCTGCCCTACTGCTTAATTGTTTAATTGTTTACTGTCATTTCACGGTGACTTTTTAAAATTTAGCTTGCCAGAGCACGTACTTCTGAATGAGACATATATTGCTGTAGTATTATAATATCTATGGACTTATTCAGAAACCACATGGCCAACAGTAAGTTAGTATAAACACCATTCACATAACATGACCTCTTGTTACAATGCTGCCAACACGTCAGAAGTTTTAAAACAATGGCGCGATACACGACCGAAGCCGGATATAGAAACTAGTGTCGGACGGCGCTTTGTCCGTGTTCGCACTCAAACTAAAACTAGATACATGTCAGCCATCTTGTGTACATTAATAAAGTACCTATAGTTTGTATAAAGTCCCGTTTTCCATACTGACTTGAGAGAATATAAAACTCTAGGAGGATTCCGTTTTGGCATTCGACTACGGACCTACGGACTAAAAATCACAGTGATTCAACTGTTGAGTAAAATTCTATATTAACAGCAGTAAGCGATGGCAGCACCGGGTCCGACTTTGATTGGGCCAAAATATGTCAATAATTGTTGTTCTTTTTCTTTTGCTTTATATTATGATATGACTTTCACCGAGATTTCAGTAAATCTGCCAATGTCCAGTGTAATGAAATACTAAGTATCGGTGTTGTGCAGTATAGTTTTAACAACTAGCATCAAAAATGGCGTATGTTCTTAGGGCTTTGCCGCGTGGGAGCTTCTGGTGACAAATCTATAATCCTTTAACTCAACAGTCTATTTTAACTGTTTCACAAATTTTTCATGAGAATGAGCATTTATAACACCAATTTCATATTATAAAGTCCACTAAAATTAACTTGCAAAACCGCCAAGACTTGCCTACTGCACCCCTTGACTTCCCACCAAAAACTCCATATCAATTGTTGCTGCTTGTCAAATATTATCAAATGACAGTGGTTTATCCAGGTAGACGCCTCAGTGCTATCTGGTAGTAGATAATTTCAGAAAACGCTCATTAGCAGTACCTTTAATAGAATCCAAAGAACATATACTTAATCACTACGAGACAGAATCGAGTAACCCCGCTTTAAAAGTCGTTCCTAGAACGGTTACTCTTTACTTATTCTTGTTGTTGTTGTAGCAGCAATAGATATACTACTACGATTCAAACATACAGCCCTGTGATTAACAACGGATGCGATGCGAATACCTACTGCGTCTTTTGGGTACGGAACCCTAAAACTTTACGAAAAAAATTTACGAACTTATCACAACATTCCCTCAGACGTAGATCCCTTAATTAGGTTACGATAGGGCTGACATGCCTTCTGGATAAAAGCCCTGTAAAAATAAAAAAAAAAAAAAAAAAAAAAGAACCCTAAAACTTATTATCATCGACAAGTCCCTTGTGATGGAATTCAAATCAAGTCAGTTGATGTGGCCATAGATTGGACATTATAATATCCCATATTGACGGATCCCGTGTGAGGACGCTACGTTTAATGAGCTCGTCTAATTACGTGTCAAATGTCCTGCGGCGGGGGGCATTAAGCCTGTCATCGTGTGATTATTACGTTTCAATGATATACGGACACAATTAGTTGTATGCGTCTTACGTACGGACGCACAATCATAAGTTACACACACACACACGATCGTGAACATTAACATGTTACAAAAAATTATAAACCTATGTATCGAAATCGTAACAGAGATTGAAACAGAAAAAAAAACGAAATATAATCTCATACAAATGATTAGGCGACTGATACTACTAAAAAGAGTATCTACTGGCGTTTCTTCTCTGTAGTGGTTGGCGGAGGGTTCACTATCCGAACGCATAACTTTTTTTGGTATAAAAGTTGTTTCGCATAAAATATTTCGCATAAAGGTATGTTACGCATAAAATTTGTATGGAACATACCTTTATGCAAAATATTTTTATGCGAAACAACTTTTATACCAAAAAAAGTTATGCGTTCGGATAGTGAACCGTCGGCGGAGACAGAGACAGACACAGAGACGATCTTCTGAGCCGTCATTGACAATTTTGTGGTCCGGATAAATGAGTGCCGTGAACGCGAAGGCTTACATCTGAATGATGTTAATATAAAGAAATAAATGCCTAAAGACTGTTCTTTAATAATTAATAACATATTTTATTAAGACATATTTTCTTTAATAATATTAAAACTTACGCGAGATAAATTCATTATGAAAACACGGCTTTACTCACGTTTTATTACGTCGGATCTGCCGACTAGTTTCGGTCTCTTACATATTTTTTTATTTTATCGACTCACAAATAATATACTTTCTTGTGTGACACCCTGTCATTCATCATCATTATCAGGTCTTTTCCGTCTCCACTGCAGGAGCACGACCCTCTCTGTACTACGAGAGCAGGCAGAGAATTTGGCCTACACTCTCCACGCTGGCCATATGGGTTGGAGAGGTCTCTTTGATATTCATATCCTTTGTTTAGCTTGTGTTTCCTTAGTCGCCTTCTACGACATCCGCGGGAAGTCTGGGAGTGGTCCTATTCTACTCTGCCGGGAACCACACGGCTACTGTACCCTGTACTTCATTTTATTATGTATTTATCCGCGGTACTCAAATAAATCTAAGAAAAGTAAACACTTCGCCAAATCATATTAAATGAATACATTTATAACATACTTTCGTAATATCATATAGGATAAAAAAAGTAGTTGTCTAAAAAGCCCACAAATGTGACGTCACACGGAATTGAACGGGCTATAATCTTTATAAGTTTTTGTTCAATTAAAAAAGAAAAATACGTGATCTATATTTTTTGATTATCTAACTGGCAGACCTATTTTTTTTAGGAATCTAGCCAGCCTGTATGTTCAGTTGAGTTTCTTCTTCATAATTAAGAGCTTTGTAGCAATTCATGATGGTGTTTGCGCCAAACTTCTCTATGCTCTTCGTTAGACTTTAGTTCATTACGACGACACAAGCCTTTCTCTATACTTGAATACTAAACTTTTCTTCGGTCTCTCTGGACCTTTCTTTCCTTCTACCTTTCAAGTTAACTTTGTATTGACGAGCTCCGTGGCGCAGCGGTCAACACGCCGGCCTATGACACGGATGGTCCCGGGTTCGATCCCCGGTCAGGTCAACATGAAAAATGATCTTTTTCAGATTGACCTGGGTCTTGCATGTTTATCTATATATGTATTTGTTATAAAAGTATCGTATCGTTGAGTTAGTATCCCATAACACAAGTCTTATTTAAGAACTTACTTTGGGGCTAGCTCTATCTGTGTGATTTGTCCGTATATATTTATTTATTTATTATTTATATTATTTAGGCAGTTAAAAAGAACTGAATCTATTTCATTCACACAAAATCTACCCTTTTAATAATATTCATTGATGATATATTTTAAAATTGACACCACTCCTGATAAGCTCATTGGTCATTCGACAATGACGTCGGCTGACGGGCGGCGATAAGCTCGTGACGTCACTGCTCATGACATCATAATGCGCTGTCAATGGGAGTCGCGATAAAGATCTCCGGACAAATTGCAGGCAGAAATCAGGTACAGTCCAAATCAAACTTCAAGGTGACCCGAAACATCGCGCGAGTCTATTCGCAGTACACAATATTATATTATTTAGTGATGCCGTGTGGTTCCCGGCAGAGTAGAATAGGACCACTCCAAGTCTTCCCGTGGATGTCGTAAAAGGCGACTTAGGGTACACAAGCTAAACAAAGCTTGTAAACATCAAAAAGACCTCTCCAACCCGTCTGGCCAGCGTAGAGAGTGTAGGCCAAATCCTCTGACTGCTCTGGCAGTACAGAGAGGGTCGTGCTCCTGCAGTGGAGACTAATAAAGACCTGATGATGATGATGATGATGATGACAAAATATTAGGTTCAGCGGGACGCGCGCGGGGAAGCGGGGCGCGTACTGCGAAGCTCGCAGCTAATATCCGAGCCACCACGAAATTTGATTCGGCGGTACTATCGTCGTCCATTTTACAAGCATTCATTTTAATAAACACATTCACGGACAAACTTCACTTTTTGAAATTTATAATATGACACGTGAAAATTCCCTACATTTCGTGCATCGTCGCAGGACCTGCTGCCATAACTAAATTTATTTTGCGATTTGACGAGCACCGTGGCGCAGCGGTCAACACGCCCGCCTGCGACACGGATGGTCCCGGGTTCGATCCCCGGTCAAGTCAAGATGGAAAATGATCTTTTTCAGATTGAACTGGGTCTTGGATGTTTATCTATTTATGTATCTATTATAAAATATAGTATCGTTGAGTTAGTATCCCATAACACAAGTCTCGAACTTACTTTGGGGCTAGCTCAATCTGTGTGATTTGTCCGTATATATTTATTTATTTATGCCGTTGCGACTATAACGGCCACAGACGTTAAAATCAACTGCTCACATCGTATGTAATATGATTAAGCCTAAACAGGCATTTGAATTAGGTACATGTTACCTAAAACTTGAGATGTGACACCAATCCGTTAAAGAATAAGCGTGTTGTGACACCTGATAACATGACTTCTAATATTGCTATGGGAATCAGAGCGTCTACAGCACAAACTACGAAGAAGATACTATTACTTATGTCTACAGACAGTACTGTAGTACGGTTTAGTTTAGGATATTTTAAAGGATTTCGATGCGTTCCAAAAGAAAATACTTTTTATGGTAGATTATGAGGAAACCGGTTGGTTAACGCAGTCATCTCCGTAGCTTGTACGATGACGCACATGTAAAATTTTTAACTGTTCTGAAGAAGTAAAAGATAATAGTGATATTTTTATTGCAGCATACATATCCCTACATCACCCCGTTACAGTACGTTACGTATGTATGTACCTATATAGAGTTTCATTGGAAACCTTTCCCTATATCACTCCGAGTAACACAGGCTCTAAATTTATAGGCAAGGCAGCCTTTTTCATTTTTTCATATACAAATGATTAGACCCGGAGTCCGGAAAAATTGCGTGAAAATCGATGATCATGACGATCTTGGATAAAGTTGCGGGAAACAACTAGTTTCTTGTAAATAACTAGGAGCTCTTTGAGCTGTAGACCTCGCGAAGTCATAAGCGTCACTAACCACAGTGTCTGTTAGTTCTTTTGTGCCATCTTGGGTGTTTTTGGAAAATTGCCAAAAACTGAATCGACTATGTAATTATAGATCCTGCTAACAAAATTTCACAAGAATTGGTTCACAAATGCGACCTGTAGAGGGGAACACCTGGACTGACATACTAAGAACTTTTTACCTAAGCTATGTAAAACAGAAACGCTTCGGCCGCGCTTTGCACTCGTACGACCAACAAAAGATTCAAAACGTTTATTTAGAAAATAGGCCCTTGCAGGTAGTTTTTCACGTCAAATCACGTTTAAAATTATCTTATTAAGTATTATGAATTTACTAATTATTGTTCAAAAGCTACAGACTCTAGCATTTCGGAACCGACCACCGCAGAGAAGAAATGCCGAAAGAAACTCTTTTCAACAGTATAGGTCGCCTACTCGCCTGAAGGTATGATCAATAACCATTGCCATTGCGTTTGTCCATCATTTCAACCACCATCATCACGTCCCTTTTAGTCTCCACTGCAAGAGCACGACCTTCTTTGCACCACCAGACCATACATTGGCCAGAGCAGTCAGAGGATTTGGCCTACACTCTCCACGCTGGCCAGACGGGTTTGAGAGGTCTCTTTGATGTTTATAAACTTTGTTTAGTTTGTGTTTCCTTAGTCGCCTTCTCCGACATTCACTAGAAGACTTGGAGTGGTCCTGTTCTACTCTGCCGGGAACCACACGGCATTTCAATCACCATCTACCATTGCATATGTCTAAATTAGGCAGCCAAAAAGATTCCCATAAAAACGTCACATAAATTTGTCATCAGGCACCACAGTTTAAATTCATATGTTACGATATTTTCATTCGTAATATGATTTCTAGCTATATAACTGTCATAACAGTTTCTTCTTATAGAAAACATAGGTATTAAAATGCTTGTAAAGCAACGGTTATATTGACAGTTTTGACGATAGAGTTATAGTTATGAATTTGGGGTCCTATTTGAAGCGTTTTGTGCAGTCTTCGATAAAATCTAAGTAATAAGTATATGTTCACTTCTCAATAACCCAAAATTAGTATTAAACAACGTATTACAACTACTAACTAACCTACTTAACATAACATTACCAAATCTGAACGTAAAAACTAGTATGAAAAAAATTTGAGCTTAATGAAAGCGTATACATTGCCAAACTATTCTGATAATGTCGAAAGTGGTTTGTGAATTGTTTTGCAATTTACAGATTTTACCCATTGCAATAAAAATTTAAAGGTATATTATAAATTTCAATAGGAATGATCACCGTCAAACTCAAATTAATTAAAGAAATATATTCATAAAAGTTTTAAATGTAATATTCAAAGCATAAATAGTCTAGTCGGCGACCCAAAATCCTCCCGCATAGAACTCTGGCGCAAAAAGTTTCCCACTCCTCCAAATTACATCTCTCCATCCGAGGGGCTGCCACCGGGTAATAACCTCCCGTGGTCCATATGGAGGAGCCTTAATCGCCTCCGGACTGAGGTGGGCCGATGCAGGCATAATTTGGCTCGGTGGGGCTATATTGACCAGGCGGAGGTGCGATGCCAGTGTGGTCATGACGACCAGACAATGTCACACCTCCTTTCGTGCCCCTCTTGTCCAACTAGCTGCACGAAGGAAGATCTTTTTACCGCCTCAGAAAGTGGAATTAGAGTTGCCACATACTGGAGGGACAAAATCTAATTGCCTTAAGCCATCGACACGAAAAGAAGAAAGCATAAATATAATAATTCTTGCTATAGCACTTGTATTTTGGGGTTTTCATTTTCCGACAACTATTTTACCCAAAAAGCGTTTCTATGTCACATTTGTTAAAACGTATTTCTTAATATAGTCGCATTTTATAATAGCACTTTTATAGAAGTACGCATTTTTAATGAATACATCTGCGAGTCTCTATGCTAGTCGCTAACAGTCAGACCCTACCCTAAGAACAGAGTTACATAAGGCAGCGACATAAAACACCCATTTTAGCAGCTTCCGACAACCTGCGTGGGCGCAGGTCATCCAATGAAGAAATTCCAACACCTGAATAACTCTTGCTTTACGACAGAGGTGTGTTCACGACTTGGCCTTCAAAATCTTGGCCCGTTGTGATCTTTTATCCTGTCCCATGTTTTCAACGTATTTCTGTTATTTTAATTGCAAATTGAAGTAATGATCAATATTTTACTGGTTTATAGTCAACTAAATTCTGTTTTTGTTTAACTTTTTTACTTATGCTTGATGTGCTAATAATAAATAAAATAAATAAATAAATAAATATATACGGACAAATCACACAGATTGAGCTAGCCCCAAAGTAAGTTCTTATGAAAGACTTGTGCTATGGGATACTAACTCAACGATACTATATTTTATAACAAATACATATATAGATAAACATCCAAGACCCAGGTCAATCTGAAAAAGATCATTTTCCATCTTGACCTGACCGGGGATCGAACCCGGGACCATCCGTGTCGCAGGCAGGCGTGATGACCGCTGCGCCACGGAGCTCGTCTAATGATGTCGAGCTAATGCAAACATGCTATATAAACCAGGCGAAAAATGAAGACAATAATGATAAAGATATAAAATAGGATTCAAAGCCAAACCTTCAATAACTCCTGTGTCAGTTTAACTTTATCCAGTCGGCATTAAAAACATTTCATTACTCTGTCTCTCTCCATAAAAAAAATTATATAGGTATTCAGGCCAGGATGTAAATAATCGTCATCATCGAGTTCTACAATAGATTAAACCTTTATTTGGAAATCATTATGGTCGATCGGTCCGTTAGGAAATGTAAACATGGTGTTTAGATTGAGTTCGTTTACGAATAAAGGCCTAATTAAAACTGTGTTTTTGGTGGAACATGCGAGTTATAGCCTTATTACAAAAACTTATTTTGTTGATAGGTCATGGGATAAAGTTAACTGAAAATCATACGGTTAATTCACTTTTTCAAAATGTCATTTATAAGTAGATATTTTACTATTGTTTTAAAGTTTTCTTATAACGAAATTTTTCACTTTTTGATTCTCTAATTGGCAGTGTCAGATTTAGTATTAAAACATTTATTCGTCTAAAAGAACAAAATCGATTAATTTACAAAATTTAAATACACAAGGCTCTACATTCGAGAACTACTACAATAAGTAAAATAGGGAACACTCACGTATGAAGTAAAAAAAAACTACCGCTACCATTGCTAACGAAAGAAATTTAAAGCATACTAAGCGAGACGAGCTCCGTGGCGCAGCGGTCATCACGCCTGCCTGTGACACGGATGGTCCCGGGTTCGATCCCCGGTCAGGTCAAGATGGAAAACGATCTTTTTCAGATTGACCTGGGTCTTGGATGTTTATCTATACATGTATTTGTTATAAAATATAGTATCGTTGAGTTAGTATCCCATAACAAAAGTCTTTCATAAGAACTTACTTTGGGGCTAGCTCAATCTGTGTGATTTGTCCGTATATATTTATTTACTATTTATTTATAATTCTTCCGCGTCACTAATACCTTGTACGTCAGCGACGGTTACATGATCAAATTACTGACATTTAACCTCATCTGACACCGTCTGACACAGCTAGGAATTCGCGAAAGTCACGGAACCTCGCGGAAAGAACCATAAATTAATATTAATGATTGTAAATCGAAGTTCTTTGCATGTTAAGAACCAGATGACCCGGGGTCAAATTCATAAACGGTCCATCACGAGACAATGACCACAGCTTTCTACGTATAGCGATCTAGTTATTGTCTTATGAATAAAGATCAGGGTTTCATGGCTATTTCTAATTTATTTAGCTAATGGTGAAACTGGTCGCTATTATAATAAATTAATACTCGCCATTAGTCTGGGCCTTGTAACGCCTGGTAGGAAATTGGATGCCGAGGATCTGTTGAGTATGACTTACCTGAAACAAAACATAAGTCATGAGTAAAATAGCACAAATTAATATAAAACATTTTTAGATTGAATGTAAATAAAAGTTAATTTAATTTATGTAAGAATCAAATAATATTGTACGATGTTAAAAAATAGGCCTTTCTTACGTCAATCAAAACATATTAATGTAAAAAGCGTAAATTTGATTGGCCGTAGACCAACCAATTAATAGATGACTTTAACAATCATGTTTTTTGTTTAAATTCATGGATGGTATTAAAAAATGAAAATTTTCAAGCTCTTTAATTCTGAACTAATTAAAATTTAAGCTATAATAAAAGTAAAGAACTAAAATTCTGCTGTCATTATCATGCAATTCATCGCCCTTGGGAATAAATAAGATTATACTAATCAACTGTCGGGATATTATGTGCCTAACTGACCAAATAAAATGATTTTTGGCCATGGCCAATAGTTTGCACGTAGACCGAATTGAAATCTAACTGCAGTTCATATTCTTTTTACTTTTCGTCACTATTCTTTAACGAGGTACAAAGACTGCCAGTAATGGACGATAAGTAATATTAATTGACACTCTTTCCGATTTTTCCTCAAATAGTTCCTACAAATATTTCCACTTAATTAAGTACAGTTTTAAAAACTTATTACGATTTTGTGTAACTAAATCATTATTCTTTTGTTTTTACAAAACAACGAAGTCTGAAGCTCTCTAACACAATCGCATACGTAATCCGAGGACGTCTTACGTAGGTGGTCGTTTTCCCGTTGAATTGTTAATGTGTCCAGTCCGTGCTTTCTTTTTTCTGTCTTTTTGTGTTTTTCCTGAGCTGTAATTAATGGATTTCCTCTCCATCCGGGCAGGTGACGACTTACACTGAAAATGCTACTGTTTGTTTGATTCACTAATGAGATTCTATTTGAACTGCGGAAATGGGATTTTTTATACATAGACGACCTATTGAGTGGATAACAAGGAGCACACGAATCTTACAAGTTCAATCGTCAATCTTATGTACATATGTACGTTCTTGCGCCCTGCCTCAGGTCATAACTGAAAATCAGTGTTTTGCTCCTCGAGTAATTTATGCACTGAGTTACTACCTATTTGTATCACTGCGTCACACACTTACAGTCTAAACTGCTTGCATGTCATATCATCCATTATATAATTATGTACCATTTGTGATTTGTATATATTGTATGTGTGTGACTTATTTTGGTACAAATAAATCTAATTCTATTCTATATGTACTTCGAGCTTTTATACTAATTTCCGTTCTTGGTTTCGCTTGCGTTAATGAATACGTATAAACCTCACTACTTTATTCCTGTATGCAAGGTACTCTGTTTTTTTTTTAGGGACCTTGAACTATGTGAATAGTATCACCTAATTTTAGTCATAACAGTGGATTTTAGGCTCCCACAGATCCACATATGTAACAGTCAAGTCTATTAATATACCACCACTGAATGTCTCTTAATGATACATATATAAAAGGCACAAATAGTAGACAACTCGTCTGTCTACACCCGATCGCGTAGATCTGATATTTTTTGCTCGTCTCAAATGAAGCTATAACTTATGCGAGGCAATTAAATGGCTGCACTCAGTGGATTTGATGATCACAGGCGCTGTGGAGACGATATTCGTATATTTTTGATAAAAAGCATTACTTAAACATGAAAAAATTACAACATAATATGCTAGCTGCTTCTTCTCTAATAAAATTTGGTAAACCGATACTTTTTTTCTAAGTCAAAAATCTCGACAGTTATTAATAATGCGTAAGCACATTTATTGCTTAACATGTCACAATTTATTTATTTATATGATTTTGAATTAATGTTAGTGAATGTTAGGTACGTATAAACTTTTATAAAAAGAGTTTCAAGCAAGGTTTCTGAATGGAAGTATTTTAATAAGTTTAATTGACTGTGAAAAAAATGGAACCTATCGTTTTCATTCTTACGTGAGAAGGTGTTGAATAATTGAAAGAAACAAAAATTAAGCGACGTATTGTTATTGAAAATACATAATCCGCTTAGTGAAAAAACATAATTCCCTTAAAAGTATTACGACTCCACTCCTTCCGCTATCCCGAGACATACCTGACTTTTCTTTTTCCCCGTCAGTCCGAAATGAAGTACCTCCGTCCATACGTTACAGGAAGAGGACAGTCGGCTGAAATGCGAAGTTCACGCTTAGCAAGTTGTATGTGCAAGTCGCACTGCTAGTAGTTTTTTCCGTGTATAATACGATTTTTTTTAGTGGACTTTTTAGATAACTACAAGTGAGCTGTTGCTACTTTACCGTACTTTTGAGCAGGAAGAATGCCCTCAACCTGTAAGGTGAACATCACCAAAGGGCCCGCAGAAGGGATGGACCTCGGCTTTGGGTGCTGTCCGTGTGCGCAAGGCTTGAAGAGACTCTTATGGCCGCAAATTACATGCATAGCCTGAAGGACCAAATTGAGAAACAATGGCAAAGCCTTTGGAGTGCAGAAAAATAATGTGTACACTTTTATGTGTAGGAAGTTAAATAAATAAATAAATAATAAAAAGATATGTGTGTGAAAAAAGTCTGATTTAAGGGAACGCCCCTGCATTTCTGCTCACGTTCAAAGTATGTTGACAATCGCAATATACTTGAAATTGATCTTTGCCATTGGCTTACCAATAAACGACGAAATTTCAAACTTTTAGTTTCTTCTCTTGTTGATGTACTTGTGCATTAATGACACGACAGGGTGGACATGTCATCTCATAAAAAAGACATGATGCCTATACTTTAGAAAGTCATTCTCAAGGATTAATGGTTGGATTACTTGACAATTGCCAAATATTTTTAACAACATCAGGAAGGACATAATTGCTTCTCTCTCTTATCTGATAGTTTTCCACCAGCCTATAGCTGGTTACGCAGACTGTTTTGACTATGTCTGTCCAGTGACACGCCTCCTCGATTTGCCACCTAATCGACCAATGTGAACCTTGTCAACTGCCGACCGTCGCTTCCGGCCACCCCAAGGCTTTAATTAAAGGCCAGTATAAGGTTTTAACACGTCTCCTTTGAAATCTAGCAATTGAAAGGCTTTTTTCGCTGTGAATTAGGACGAGGGCCCTCCTTATTAAAGCGAAGGGTTAAGTGGCGCCGATGAAGGATTAGTAGAAAGGGCTGTCAAGTACAGACTAGTTTGCTTTTAGTAGTGTTTGGTGGCTGATAAATTACGAAAGTCTGTGTTTTTAAATGTAATAGTGAAAAGAAGGTTCACTTTCCGAACGCATAATTTTTTTTGTTATAAATATTTCGCATAAAGGTATGTTACGCGTAAATTTTCTATACAAATTTTATGCGTAACATACCTCTATGCGAATTATTTTTATGCGAAACAACTTTTATACCAAAAAAAGTTATGCGTTCGGATAGTGAACCCTATCCAACGACACATTATCAGCTAGAGATGGACTAGAAAAAATATTAATTCTCACTTTTATACATGTAGGCGAAGAATTATAAATAAAATGCATTTCACCACTTCGACAGCGTGATTAATGACATAACCCTGCCAATTTAAAGCTCTTTAGTAATTATAGTATTTGAGCTAAACCAGAGACAGACAATACAGTTTGTTTTGTTTTGGTTTTCGTGTGTGTAAGTGGCCAACACTGCTGTCAGATTTTTCAAGCTAATAAAGTAATGATTCTTTTTTTACCACGGAATCCTAAAAGTACTTCGATTTTACTTTTGCTTTCTGACACTAAAAGTGCAACTTATGTACCTACCAACTTATGCACCCGTATGCACCTTATGCAACAATACCGTAACTCGCACCTTGGGGTCGCAAGTGCACGGGTCATCGAACCTGCGTCTCATTCACGGGATTATGTTGGTACTTAGTATTTATACAGAAGTACAGTCATGTATAAGCTGTCCAAAAAAATTGTTGATGTACGTAATGTAAGTATGTAATATTTTTTTTAGAGTTCTAGTATTTATGTTAGTAAGTTATGTTTATTGTAAATTTGACAAATTTTAATTTATATATTAATGGTTAAGTATTCATCAAGTCAGGCTGGCAGAGTAGGTCACGTGTTCAATCAGAAGATGTTGTCTTATGTTAGATTTTAGTGGCAAGCAAATACGATGGGTTTATATTCTTTAGTTTAGAGAAGTGCCTATATGTCTCCCATCCGATTCCAACTTTAGAATCATCTGATTTATCTCAGTAGGATAAGCATACTTAAATGGTTCAACATTGCGTAGACTCTCAAAGACAAACGAACAGACAAGATAAGTCAAATAAAAAATTTAAGGGGTTTAAGGGGGGACACGTATAAGGGGGTGCCACTGAAAAATACACACACTAAGCGGTAATACTTAAATACCCATATTTCACGTCGGGGGTTAATAAAAGTAGTTTGGATAACCTACAAAGTAGTCCGTGAGATATAGATTCCATCATACAACATTGTATCCAATAATTTTCAACCGTGATCATACAATATTATTTATATCATAGATGATTGATGTGTGCAATAAGTTTGCAGCCTAGGGCTATAATTTCGTTTATTACATCTACAATACTGAACTTCAAGTAAGAAATAATAAGTCAACTAAGCGCTTAATAACAACAATTCACACCTTACAAAGTAGATCAGTTGAATTAAATAGAATGTAGAAGGTGCACTCCATACAATTGATGATTATCAGAAATTTATTTTATAGTGGTAGGTATTTTTTCCTCGTATTTACAACAATTTTCTTGCTATTTCAGAGTTAGTCAATAGTTTAAATAAAAAAACCGGCCAAGTGTGAGTCAAACTCGCGCAATGAGGGTTCCGTACAATATGCTTCGTGTACACAAACACACCCACACAATGTGCAAAAATGTTTATTCAATTGACTAGCGCTATCTAGTGGTGTTTTAGTGAACTATTTCCCTAGATGAACTTATTATAGTGAGTTTACCACTTTATTTTAGAGAGAGTGATAGAATCCTTATTATTTTTCCTGTAATCTTCAAGGAATGAACTACATATTGTAATTTTTTCAAAATTTTCGGCCTAGTAGTTTTGGAGATCAGGAGGGGGGGAATGGTCAATTTTTGCCTTCTTTTGTGAATAAAATCAAAAGTATTGACTTTACCCGAACAAAAAAAATATTTTTGAGATCCTCTTACCGAGCCCTTTCATTTGATATATGACACATTAAGGTTTGCAAAACTTTTTTTTTATTTTGTAATTGGGCCCCTGAAAATTACCCTTATTTAAAAAAAATCTTTATTTACTTTGCACATCCGTGTTTGGGTCATAGGATAACACCGTCTTACCAAATTTCACCTAATTTGTTTCAGTAGATTCGGAAAAAATCGGCTGTGACAGACGGACGGACGGACAGACAGACGCACGAGTGATCCTATAAGGGTTCCGTTTTTCAATTTTTGTACGGAACCCTAAAAAAGATATATTTTTGAATCTAAATGATCAAAAGTTGTAGTAGTGAACTAAACCATTTCGAACGTAATAAAAACGAACATTAAACTTGGAAATCGTTATCACAAAAGTGTTGATAAGAAAGTTGTTAATAAGCATACTTTCCGTCACGTACTCTCGGCAGGCGACGAGCCGACCGGTCAATCAGTAAGTCACAGTTATGGGTGATTGTTCTACATATTTATCTATATTCGAATGCCAGTTCGCAGACCGCGCCAAGAAACAACGGGGTATTTTAGCGTTCGGTGATGTTTAGTGTTTACACTGATGATGTAATATGAGTCAGTCAGTGCTCCGACTCATAACTTTTTACTTTGGTTTGGTTCTCAGACCGCATCAAAAACAATCGTAGCCCTATGTTTTCATCTCTGATAAACCATTATCTAATATTCAGAGGTGTTTACTCTGTCTTTGCTTTGACTAACTGACGGAACATGAGTCAGTCAGTCAGTCAGAGGTGATTCTTCTATAACTTTTTACTTTGGTCTCGGTTCACAGACCGCATCAAGAAACAATCGTAGCCCAGTTTTATCGTCGCCGATAAGCCATTGTTTAGTTCGTTTGTGTTTACACAGTGTTATCGGTGGCGAGTTGACGCGAATTAGTCACGTAAGATTACGGGTGCAATACTATAAACATACTAATTTCTACATACTGACATAAACTGAAGAAATTAACTTCATACAAATATTCGTTATTGAAACTAATGGGACATTATGTATAACAAAGGGGAAAATGGAACCACCCCAAGTATTCCCGTGGATGTCGTAGAAGGCGAATTAGGAAACACAAGTTCTTCTTCTTTCGAGTCGTAATGTCGTAATGCATTATACAGCCACCACCCGGTCATTTGCCTCCTCCAGATCCCTCTGTGTGCAATGAGTGGGGGCTTTAGGGCACGTCAAAAGTTGGCTCATTGACTGGACGTCGCCGCAGTCGCACATGCTGTTGCCGGAGAAACCCCACCTAACCCGGTTTTCCTGGCATCTTCCCACACAAACACGAAGCCGGTTCAGCGACCTCCATACTGCCTAGGGAAGACTGCTACCCGGTGGAAGCTTTTCGGCTCTCCCTCTTCACGGAAACACAAGTTAAACAAAGCACATAACTTAAAATTGAAAAATTATGTGATTAAAAAGAATTCGCTACAGGTAGGATTCAAACCCACGAGTCTTAGGTCTGCGCCCTAAGTGTGTTACCAACTACACCACCGTGACCACATTACTAAACACATACCACACCACTAAATAGTGGGTAGTATTGAAGAAATACGCATGCTTTGAATGCGTTATACCCTACGGGGTAATATGTGATGAGAGAATTCGACGCGGTGATTCGAAGTCACGGTGGTGTAGTTGGTAACACACTTAGGGCGCAGACCTAAGACTCGTGGGTTCGAATCCTACCTGTGGTGAATTCTTTTTCATCACATATTTTCAATTTTAATAATATACCGAGCATTGTAATGCTATTTTAAAACCATTTAAAAGCACATAACGATCGAAGAGTCCTCTTCAACCCGTCTGGCCAGCGTAGAGAATGTAGACCTAATCCTCTGATGACTCTGGTAGTTCAGAGAGGGTTGTGTTCCTGCAGTGGAAACAAAGACCTGATGATAATGATTATAACAACGGGTCAATGGCTCTTGATGAGTCCGAACCTATAGTCGGCATTCCTGACAAATTGCACGAGAGTGACATAGTCACGTAAGATTACGAGTGTAATACACACATAAACAGGAGAAATAAACTTCATACTAACTTACATATTCGACTTATTTCGTTACTGTTCAGTTAAGGGTCATTTTCTAAACATGCTGTAAAATTTGGCTCGTGTTTAAAAAGTCATCCAGTAGTTTCAATATTGTACCTATACTTTCTAAAGTACAACAGTACCCTATTGAACACATAACCATAAATAACAGTGCCAAACATCAATTCCAATAAAATACATCAGTCAGACAGACCGTACAGGTAGATCTCGACAATTATTGCCCATTAAGTAGCCATTACCGGAGAAATCAAAGATGGCGGCGAAATATATAAATTATATCCGTTTGACGTTGAAATATAGTAAAGCAGTAAAGTTTATATCCTACGGAATGATCTAAGTTATAGCGGTTATTGTATTTTACTTTAACATGGATAGACGAACAAACAAGCACATACAAGCAGAAGCAAAAATAATGATAATAATACTAAAACTTACGCGAGATAAATTCATTATGCTTTACTCACGTTTTATTACGTTGGATCCGCCGACTAGTTTCGGTCTGTTACGAAGACCAGCAGTGGCAACACGGCGGTTACGCTTCCCTCAAAGCACTTTGAGGGAAGCGGAAGCCGTCGTGTCGCCACCCTTTTCACTCGCCCCGATGATGGTATTCGTAACAGACCGAAACTAGTCGGCGGATCCGACGTAACAAAACGTGAGTAAAGCCGTGTTTTCATAAAGAAATAATGATGATTGTGGTGAGTGTAAGTGGCCAACACTGGTGTCAGATTTTGCAAGCTAGGTACCTTAAGGCATCTGACACAGATTAATATTAACGATGACAGGAGGAAGCAAAGTTAGAGAGTGCTTTTTTATTAACATTAACTAAGTAAGCAACACCTGATGTAAAGCGGTTACCGTAGCCTATGGACGCCTGCAATATTAGGGGTGTCCCTCTTCCGTTACCGATTGTGAACAAATCATTTGACGGCCTAAATTTTGTAGAGAAACAATGCAAGTGAAACAATACAAATGAATTAAAATGTCAAGTTAAAAAAAAACTGGCTATGATATTTCTTCCAGAAAATTAAGAAAACGTCTAATAAAAACCTATATCTGGAGCATAGCTTTATACGGATGTGAAACGTGGACGCTCACACAGAGGGATAGTGAAAGGCTTGCTGCCTTTGAAATGTGGTGCTGGAGAAGGATGGAAAAAATCAGTTGGACAGAACGAAAAAGTAATGAAGAGGTTAAATTTTTAAATGTTACGCGAGACATAATTATTATTATTAAAAACGGTTGCACTCACGTTATATTTAGTCGGTATTGCCGACCGGGTTTCGGCCAATTCAGATGGCCATCTTCAGGGCGAGTATCAAGGTCGTCGCGACGCGGCCGTTCCTTGAGCACTGACGGGATCCGCGCGCGCCGCCCGCCTCTCCGCGCGACGCGCTCGTGCCGATGCGTTGGTTTGGGGGTCAGACACCCCCGAAGATGTTGTGGCTGGTACCAAATCGACCTCATATGCCTCTGATGGTTGTGAACGGCTCATGTGCACCTTGTAGTACCAGGTACTTTGGCTTTGTCGAAGCGAATGTAGTGAGCCACGTCCGAATCCAAGGCGTGCTCGGCGATTGCAGATCCATTTTTGTCCAATTTCTTCAAGTCTTGTAGACTACAAGACTAACCGAACACATCCGCAGCTTGAAGAAATTGGACAAAAATGGATCTGCAATCGCCGAGCACGCCTTGGATTCGGACGTGGCTCACTACATTCGCTTCGACAAAGCCAAGGTACTGGCAAGGGAAAAGGCTTTCGTCCCACGTAAAGTACTCGAGGCAATAGAGATAGGGCGGCGTCCGAATTTTAATCGTGACGGAGGTTGGAATTTGCCATCAACTTGGAAACCAATACTTCAAGCTGAACAATGCAACGAGGACATTTTAGTTCAAGGAGTTGACACGGTTAGCTCTGTGCACATGAGCCGTTCACAACCATCAGAGGCATATGAGGTCGATTTGGTACCAGCCACAACATCTTCGGGGGTGTCTGACCCCCCAACCAACGCATCGGCACGAGCGCGTCGCGCGGAGAGGCGGGCGGCGCGCGCGGATCCCGTCAGTGCTCAAGGAACGGCCGCGTCGCGACGACCTTGATACTCGCCCTGAAGATGGCCATCTGAATTGGCCGAAACCCGGTCGGCAATACCGACTAAATATAACGTGAGTGCAACCGTTTTTAATAATAATAATGAAGAGGTAGTAAAAATTGTAGGAGAGAAAAAAAGGCTGATAAACGAAATAGAGAATGGAGGGGTAGGATAATTGGTCACTTGATACGACATGATGCCTTCTTTAAAAACATACTGGAGGGTAAGGTAAAAGGAAAGAAAGGTCCAGGGAGACCAAGGAAAAGTTTTGTTGACCAACTAAAGAAGAAGGCTGGTGTCATGTCGTATCAAGAACTAAAGTCTAAAGCAGAAGATAGAGAAGTTTGGCGCATACTTCATCGACAAGAGCTATAAAGCTCTTAAATAAGAAGAAGATATATTGAAACACTTATACCCGTCTACTATTGCTGATTGATTAAATAATACTGCGGCGGTATTCCCAGATCGATATGACATTGGAACCTTCAAAAAACGAGTGTTTGTTCTCTTAAA
Organism: Rhodophaea formosa; assembly: GCA_963082605.1. Classification (NCBI taxonomy): domain Eukaryota; kingdom Metazoa; phylum Arthropoda; class Insecta; order Lepidoptera; family Pyralidae; genus Rhodophaea; species Rhodophaea formosa. Next base: position 23,080,023 of record OY720209.1, read on the forward strand.
AGGCCGGCAACGCTCTTGTTACAACCCTAGTGTTGAAGTTGTCCATGGGCAGCAGAGATCACTTACCATAAGATGACCCGCTTGCTTTGCCGTCCTATATCATAAAAAAATACAAGTAGGACCTACTACAAAATAAAGTTGAAAGTTACGTAGAACCTTATCCTTTTTAACGTCGGTTAAAAGTGGTAGCGCAAGAATTGCAACTATCTGTAACAGTTTATCAATCTACTCCTCCCGCTTATCATTCTTCAATTCAAGTCAAGCAAGCAGATTATATATCCGCTTTTATCAAACAAAAGCGTTCGCGCGCTCTCGACCACTGTTTTCCATTAGAGAAACGCTCTATTTCGTTATCTAACATAAACTTACGATCACGCCAGCAAAGGGCCACAATAGCCGATAATCATTCTACATCTGCAGTCCTATACAAATCCCTAGACTAGAGAACTACCTTACTCAGATAATGCACTGCGCGGGATAATAAACAACCTCTCATCATTTACATTGTGCGAGCGAGATAGCTGATCAGCGAAGGGGTAGGAGGGAAGGAGATGGTTGTATATTTATGCGTAGTTCCCGCCCACACTGCGCCCGCGCCTAGCGCCGTTTTCACGTTTTTCTGCAATAAAAAGTGGGTAAGAACGAGTTAGACTCGTGCAATGAGGGTTCAGTACAAAAAAGATAGTGTTAAACATGAAAATAATTAAATTTTCCCGGAGTTTCCTGCAACTGTGCAAATAGGGTCTTGCTTAATTCACGATTATAAGTAGGTTCCGCTTCCAGTCAAGTTACAAAACATATTTGACTACATCTTTCAAGTGCGTTGACTAAAATGTATATTTTGTTTTACACCGTACCACAGCCTTGAATCTTACACTACTTACTCGTACTTACTTAAAGCCTAGATATACTGTATTAGCCTAAAAGCGTAGAAAAAACTAGTGTTCAACCCATAGTGTGGTTCCCGGCAGAGTAGAATAGGACCACTCCAAGTCATTCCGTGGATGTCGTAAAAGGCGACTAAGGAAACACAAGCTAAACAAAGCTTATTAACATCAAAGAGACCTCTCCAACCCGTCTGGCCAGCGTGGAGAGTGTAGGCCAAATCCTCTAACTACTCAGGCTAGTATATGGCTCTGGTAGTACAGAGAGGGTCGTGCTCCTGCAGTGGAGACTAGAAAGATCTGATGATGATGATGATGAACCCATAGTCGTGCACACACACAGCTACCAATTTGACGGATTTTGTGGGCAGGACTCGTGTAATAACACAATGCTGTCACGCACACAAGCATTAATTGGTCAGTTTTTTTAAGCACTGAAATAAAGACATGACGGTGTCGAGAGACTATATAGTCCTTGAATATGATGTTCATATCAACTTTCATCAGCATTCCTGTGAAAAAAGTCTTCACAAATGGACAGACTGACAACAGAACAGTCCTGTAAGAGTTTTCCCTTTTTAAGTTACGGAACCCTAAAAACCGAGGTAAGTAAACAGTTGGCAACCGCATATATTTTAATTTATGCTGTCAGCGACGTGGTTATGTGAGGAAGACGCGTGGATAGCAACTATGTTAGGTTGTGTTGTATAGGACGATGGGTATGAAGTCAGAAATCTTAGTAGATGCGGCATGTACGAGTATATGGGAATCTATATGTTTTTGTCGGCTGTCATTATAGCGTCAACATAGAACACATTATCTTTCCAGAAGCCTCCTGTGTTCATATAAGTAGTTTTTGTTTATAGTATAGCTAGCCAGACGGGTTAAAGTTGTCTCTATAGGGTTTATAAGCTTTGTTTAGCTTGTGTTTACAAAGTCGCGCCTAAAATCGTGGCCTTTGGGGTATCTTACGACCTTGGGTTATATCTATCTCGTAAAGTAAAAGTGATATAACGTATGTCTACCATCTGCCAATATGTATTGCATAGGTACTAATAAAACTTATACCTAAACGTCTATTTATTATAGTCTTAAAACAAGACAAGTATCATTAATGAATGTGCATTATGAAATAAAGCTAGACCTTTGAACTGACACTTGCAGAAACAGTCAAGATAATTTTATTACACAAGCATGTGGCAAGGATTATAGGACATCATAAATCTTTTACTATCATGCAGATAGCACACACACACACACACACAGTATCATATATTAGCCCTTACGTGGTAGGCATAGCCAAAGATTGCGAGACCTTTGGGCATTTTGCTAACTAAGGAAGATTTTAACTAGAGCTTTATTTACTAAGGAGTTTTTCATGTATACATATACAGTAGATCTGTGAAACGCCACCCATCGTCATTTTTCAATTTGATTTGATTTAGGAGTATAAGAATAAAATGAAGAGTGGCGCTGGTTTCGCGAGATTACTTAGATTCTTGAATTTCATTTTACTTATAAAGTTATAAGAATAAAATTATTGTTATCGCTAGTTGGCCTAGTGCGGGCCCTTGAAACGGGATGAGACAAAGACGAATCTCGTTATGCACAGAAAAGAAGGAAATTATAAGGAAATATGAGTTATACCTAATTAAAAAAAAATAAAACACATGACTCTATCCTTTATAAAAACCTCTAAGGAAACTTGGTATACCTTGACTATCAAAATCCAAGTAGCAGTACGGAAGAAGAGCAGTAAAATATTTTACAAACGTACAAGATACGCGTGATTACCCCTCCTTAGCAGCCGGTTAAAAAAATATAATACCTACCCAGGAATCCGTATATCTTTACGTGACGACGCACGTAGGATAATTTAATTGTAAATTTATTCATAAGTGGTAAAGGCTGGTCGAGGTGTCCAATGACCAGAGGGCTGGTAGCTATTTCGCACAAAGAATAAGCATTGCTATTCAGCGTGGCAATGCTGCCAGTCTTCTGGGCATATTACCGCAGGGCAATGACCTGCGGGGCATTTTTTATTTAAAAGTAGGTTTTTGTTTTTATAGGTAAGTTTTGTTTTAGATAGGAATATTTTTTTTAAGGTTAATTTAGTTTTAATCAATTATGTTTAATTTTAAATTAGTTATTAATATTTTAGTCTCAATAAAATTATTCTCCCCCTTCATACGTTGATTAACTCAACTAACTTCTATTCTAGTCTGGAGCCAACTGGATACCTGTCCACCTCGACTTCAGTACTTTATATCCTAAATGGCTATTAAATAACAAGCTTAATCCTGATGGATATTTCACTCCACTGATCCTTTCACGCATTTATTTAATTGTGATGTACGCAGACTGGTGCGACCATAAAGAAGGGCCTGAATGGGTGTCCAGGCACATTATTAGACCACAATATCGTTATAGAATCAAACCCCTTTGAAATGACTAAGAACAGAAATGCACACCCACGGGAGAAGCTGATGGTTGGAGTGTGGTTGCAGTGTAAGAGACTGGGCGACTTATTCGACTAAACTTTTTGTATGTCATTAAATTCAAACTACTCAATGCTGATTTTACAGCTTAATTATAAATGTATAGATATACGATAGCCCTCTTGTTCTGCGAGATAGCCTTGTAGTTTAAATATTTCTGTTCGTTTCACATCATTTTATTTTCTCGTTGTTAACTATCAAACATAAAATGATGCTTGCGATCTACATTTTGCGTACTATCCGCTGTTCGCTTATGGTGCCACCACGCTTATACCCAACGCTCTTGCGTTGGGTATAAGACGCATGTCAATGAGGCTTACTTACTGCCTTCTAGTCTAGCATCAGTCGCTACGCTACTTACTAACATTCGGACCACAGCACACCCAACAAAGGACAAACAATCTGACAGCATTAATAAAATGGCACTGGCAAAGGCGATGCGACGCATGTCAGTGCGAGGCTTACTAACTGCCTTACAGCATCAGTCAGCAGGACAAACAAACTGACAGCATTAATAAAATGGCACTGACAAAGGCGAGTCGACGCATATCAAAGTTGCCTACTTACAACTTTATATCAATAGTCGCTCCGCTACCAGCTAACATTCTGACCACAGCACAACCAACGCAAGACAAACAAACTGACAGCATTAATAAAATGGCACTGACAAAAGTGACGTGACGCATTATGTGGCTTACTTACTGCCTTCTAACATCAGTCGCTCCGCCACCCGCTAACATTCGGACCACAGCATAACCAACGCAGGACAAAAAAACTAACAGCATTAATAAAATGGCACTGACAAAGGCGACGTGACGCATTATGTGGCTTACTTACTGCCTTCTTACATCAGTCGCTCCGCTACCCGCTAACATTCGGGCCACAGCACAACCAACGCAGGACAAACAAACTGACAGCATTAATAAAATGGCACTGACAAAGGCGACGCGACGCGTGTCAATGTAGCTTACTTACTGCCTTATACCATTCTCAGGAAGCTAGATTTTGACAGATAAAGAGTTGTTTATTATCCTTCTTTGGTATAGTATGAATTGATTAAAGAGTTAGCCTTCGTGTAAGAAGTTATAGGTCCCTCCTCATCTGAGCCTTTTCCGGGTATATCCTCAGCAGTGGGGATTAAGAGTCCAGGCTATGTAAAATAGCCTGAGTGACGCAGCGGTTAATACGCCAACCTGCGACAAGAGGGGTTCTTCTTGACCTTTATAAAAATATAGTTTTGGCCGGGGATAAACCCAAAAACTATATTTTTTGAGATTGGCATGGGTATTGTTATCTATAATTAAATATAGTATCGTAGAGTTAGTATCCTACGACAGCAGTTCACAATTAACTGTGGGGCTATCTCAGTTTGAGTGATTTCACCCTGTATATTTATATTTATTTATTTATATTTATCGACCAAAGCTTTAATAAAAATAAGGGTGCATTACATTTACCGTGCTTGTTTTTTTTTTTCGTTCACACTGTTCAAGGGATACGACTATAATGCTCTATTATATACCATATATGTATATTGCAAATTACAATAAGATTTACAAATCTAGAAGAAGAAAAAAAAAAGAGTGAAAACATCTTACCCTACTTTTATTTTGTTATAAAAGCAAATAAAAGATATGATACATCAAAATCAAAAAACAATCGTAAATCGCAAGCAACCACCCACCCACAGAGTGAACATTCATTCTCGCGTCCTCGGCCAAACTTATGTCTTTTTCATCCTCAGCCCACGCCCACGCATGGGCCGGCCTTAATTAGTACATCTGTCTCTTGACATGGACACAAGTATGGTGCTTCATACGAGTGATATTTATGCCCAAAACTAGAGTTCGTCCGCGTCTCCGGTCGCGTTGGTGTCGATCCCTCGGGAACAGTACTTAGCAGCAATAAAAGTTAGCTTCTGGCCTTCTCCGTACTCCAGACAACGTGTATGCAAAATTCCATGATGATATGTTAAGTAGGAGGGAGTAGACTGAAAATATTTCGACTCGATAACAAGAAGAAGCCTGATTCCCGGCAGAGTAGAATAGGACCACTCCAAGTCATCCCGTGGATGTCGTAAAAGGCGACTAAGCGAACACAAGCTAAACAAAGCTAATTAACATCAAAGAGACCTCTCTAACCCGGGCTAGTATATGGCTCTGGTAGTACAGAGAGGGTCGTGCTCAGCAGCAGTGGAGACTAGAAATACCTGATGATGATGATGATGATGCAGGGTGTGAAAGGGTAACAAATAAACAAACTCACTTTCGCATTTATAATAATAGTTGGAACTACAACTTACTAACGAAATTTTACATCCGTGCACATGCCTGTGAGTTAAGTATCAGGGTCGGCACAGCAAAATTAACTAAATGGGCGAGTTTCCTAACAAAAATATAATTAGTCCGTTAATTAGATTATGAAAAACACTTAACGATTTTTTTCTTGTGTCAATCAAACAAAAAACAACAAAGATCTTTTTTTTTATTCAAATTTGGATATCATGTATCGCTTTTTGAACGTCATATTTTTTTTAAATTTGCAAGATCGAAAAACTACTAGCGTATCATCATCATCAGGTCTCATTTCGTCTCCACTGCAGGAGCACGACCCTCTCTGTACTATCAGAGCCATAATTAGCCACAGCAGTCACAGGATTTGGCCTACACTCTCCACGCTGGCCAGACGTGTTCGAGAGGTCTTCTTGATGTTTATAAGCTTTGTTTAGCTTGCGTTTCCTAAGTCGCCTAAAATAAAATAAAAGATAATGATTTTCTAACTGGCGGTCTAATTTTATTATTATTATTTTGACCCGGGAAACTATCCTAAACGTATAAGAGACGATACGTAGCAAATAGAATATAGGATTAGCTAATCCTGTTTTTGAAACCTTATTCGAATTTTCGCCATCTTGCCGCATCCAAAGAGTATGAGACAGTCTCTTGCCGCGTCCATAACATATGTTCATTTATATCTCTATGGATTAATAGACCGTTCTTAAATTTTATTGTTTCGTGTTAGACTTGGATTTTTGGAGATATGCTTCGTCGCTTATCTGTTTTGTTTATTAGTTTTAATGGGTTTTAAATAAATTACCAGTACGAATAATTAGGTATGCTTGGTTAATGTTTGAAACTATTATTAAAAACACAAATGCTTTTTGACTTACAATAGTTCTAAGTAGGTACTTGTATGTCGTAGATTGTAAGTTGACGTCATTTGGAGAAAATGCGTTGTGCAGTTTGTTGCCGCTTCTTCTGCACTCCGCTTTGGAAACGGTGTAAACTTAGCTTTAAGTAACTTATTGCCGTCAACAATAACATAACATTGTAAACCAATTGTAAATGTAAAGTAACGTTCACCAAATGATATTTAAAATATCTTAAGATTAATAAAATTTTTGACTATTGACTATTGATATTCTTTAAAATAAAAACCGAATGCAATCAAACTACTGAATCGATAATGATGAAATTAAAAAAAAATCTTATTTTATTTTAAATCGGTTCCTAAATGACGCAGTCATGAGGTAAAATGCATTTTAAAAATATATTCCGACCGATTAAAATGACAGTAATGTTATGACATTCCCTTACATATTAAAACTATTTTGAGAATAAGTATCTGTGGAGGAGTTTGTGGTGGGAAGTCAAGGGGTGAAGTTGGAGTTTGCCTCTGTAAGACGATTTTGCAAATTGATTTTAGTGGACTTTATAATATGAAATTGGTGAAGTTTGGTGTTAAAATGCTCGTGCTCATGAACAATTTGTGAAATAGTGAAGACATTAATATGGACTCGTATAGATTTGTCACCAGAAGCTACCACTAGGCAATCAAAGAACATACACCAACTTTGATGCTACTTGTTAAACTTTACCGTACAACACCGATAGTATCTCATTATACTGGACATTGGCAGAATCACGGTGGAAGCCATAATACAAAACAGAGGAAGAAAATATCGAGAGACGAAAGTTTTTTTTTTTTTAATCTATGAAAATATCTTTAGACTATGTAATAGTAAATATTTAACGTTTTTTTTGAGCTACCTATTAATTTATATTCACGAGAAATCTGTTTACAAAAATAAAGATAACCCACCAGTCAGGTGGTAAAGACCCCTATTAAAGCGCATCTATTCATCCCCCGGGTACCGACGGCAAAAAACGGAGGGTTGAACTCATTAACTTTTATCGGTGGGGTGGAAGGGTGCAGTCTGTATATACGGCGGCGCAACCGCATTGGTGCAGTGTTTAAGATGAATATATTTTGTACCAATGTCTGACATGCTGAGGATCAACATTTTTATAATCAATCTTCGTACTTTTGCATTTCATATACGTAAGTCTACGATTATCATAATTTTGACATCCGCCCCGAAGGACAGGTGTAATATTTTTTTTTATTTTAACTATAAATGCAAAAGTGAGTGTGGAGAGTAGCAGACTGTATAATATATAATATAGTACTGAGATAAATTAAACTTGGTTCTTGAGGAAACACTCGGATTTATTGCACAACCAACGTACGTTCGTGTCCATGTACATGGATACGAACACGGGAAGAAGCACAAGGTGTTTTAGTAAAGTTAAAAATGTCACATATACGTCAAACTGACAGTATTTTTCTTAATTTTAATGTGGCATTGCCAGTTGTTGTTTGTTTATTTGTTACGCTTTCACGCCGTATCTACTGAACAGACCATCATGAAATTTTGCAGACACGTTGTCTGAAGTACGGAGAAGGACAAAGGCTACTTTTCAACTTCGACACAAACGCAAGCAGAGCTGCAGGCAAAAGCTAGTATAATATATATAAGACGTAGTATTTTCCCTCGTCCTTTCATCGTATTACCTTTTCGGTGTCACACTGTAACCAGACATGAGGTTTACTCCATGAAAAGGAATATTTACAAATACAATTCGTATGATATTATTCTATCTAAAGGCCTGTGTCATCCTAAGACTCTCAACATAACACGGCTAAATTATAATTACTGTAGCAAACTGCAGCGTTCCATGTAAGTCGAGCTCCGTGGCGCAGCGGTCAACACGCCTGCCTGCGACACGGAGGTCCCGGATACTGTATCCAGCAAACTGCTTTGGAGCGTTCCATGCACGTCTATTACTCAATCATCGGACCTCCTAATTTAGTGTTATAACCCTAATAGGTGTAATACAGGCTGAGACGTGTAAAGCCTATTCTACACAGGTCTGTCACTAGTTACTCGAATGCCAAATATGTGATAGTATGTAACTTTGTTGCAGTAAACCCTAAGAGTGTACGGACTGTGATAGGTAAACCATAGTCCACACAGGTCACTAGCTAGCTACTAGACTATCGATAGATGGTAATGTTTAGACCTTGTGTTTAGATTTAATATCATAACAGATTTATGGACAAAACGTCTTTGCTAATTTTAGAATGAATTTCGGCTGCAGAAATGTCTATGACTGCATAAATATGGTTTATTGTTATTTAGAGCTTATCAGTGATATAGCTCTATGTGGTAGCTGCCAAACGAAGTATTAAGATATTTGAAGACATTGGATTTCTTTCTTAAACGAACGACCTGATGGTGTTCTAAATTTTTAACTTATTAAATGAAAATTAATTGTAGAATGTTTTAGACATCTGCTGTTTTATGTTTAAAACTATACTTTTTTACTGAGTACAACAACAGGGAGAAGGGTACAAGATGTAGAGCGCACAGGTCCACTGTCCGATAGAAACTCAGTTCACATATTTCTGCGGGAGGGGAACATACTTCAGTCGTCAGCAAGAATTTGCAACATAGAAAAGAAATATGCAGAAATTGAAAAGTATCGATATTTTTTTCTCGAATTCATATTTTTTGGAATTATTATAGTATCTTCTCATTTAGGAGGAATATAATTGTAATGTTTTTTTTATTTTGCTTGATCGATAAATCTCTATGGTGTACAACACCCTTTATAAGCATATTATTCTGCTCGAACCTGGTCGGATGCAAGGTGCGTCATATCGATAATTACCGGTATGTACCGGTTGCCGATTACACCGTGATTTACCGATCGGTTAGTTCGCCATTTTCAATTTAGTTCGCCTCTATCGGCTTTTAGGGTTCGATTGGAGAGGTTAGTCGATTAGAATTATTAAGTGCGCGTGTGTGAGTGGCCAATACTAGGGCCAGATAGTCCAAGCTACCGACTACAATAGCTTAACTCACCTCCCAAGTACTAAAGACTCTCAATGTACATCTTAGGTACAAGTAACAAAATCAGTTTATGATAAATGTGATAGTATGTGAGGATGTATGTTTGGATGTAAGAATGATTACTCTTTACTTTTGCTGGATGAATTTCATTGCTTTTTTGCTCAAGTAGAGCTGGCGTCAGGCAGGCAGCCGGCTGTAGAAACTAAGCCAAAACAGCGAACACTGGGCTCTGACACGACAAATGGATGATACAGCCGGGTTTAAGAGGACGATTGTAATGAACTTTTGTAATGGTATAATAAAATTATAAAATATACATCAGAATATTACAAAGCAAAGTCGAGTGAAAAAGCAAATTATATCAAAATCTAATTCCTCGATTAATATGTCCTTTTACGCGTGACTCTGTCAACCCCGTTAAAGACAAAGATATAACAATTATCCTTAAGCAGCTAGTTTTGTCATAGTTCTCAGAAGACCTTTAGTTTCGAATAACCAGTCACTAAAATTACAGAGCAAGAAACAACAGTTCAACACAATACTCTATTTCGATCAACTCTACAATCATGTATCAACACATGCCGATGTAAACTGTGTTTAACTACTATCCCGTATCTCCTTAATAAGGCTGCGTGTAATGAGCACCTAGGCCGATGATTATCGTCAATTTAGCAATATAACTTATACGATAAAAGTGGTATTATCAGCTCCAGTGTTATAGATTAGGTTCGTCATGATCGTTCACTACATAATGGATAGGTTGCGGGGGCAATTTTTCAACTAGATTCTTCATGGGATCTGCAGAATAGATGAGTAATTTTTAGAACCGGACTTTCTATTCGGATTACTTTATAAGCGTTCGTCTGCAATTTCGCTCGTGTGCATGCAGATCCTATGGGATAGGATCCTTTAGGTAAAGCCTTACATGTACTTCCCCGTGTTTCAACATGATTTATCCAGTGGTTTCATCAAAGATAACATCATCATCTAGCCTAATCTTCAGGTAAACTAAAGGAAAGATTTATGTGTGTGTGTGTGTGTGTGTGTGTGTGTGTGTGTGTGTGTGTGTGTGTGTGTGTGTGTGTTTGTAAGCTGTTTTTTTTATCTCCCAGGATTGACCCCATAGAAACCGTTGTTCATATCGACGGGCTTAGTCGCCCCTTCAAGGGAATGTCGAGGGCCTAGTTAATTGAATATTTTTTTACTGTGTGTACACAGTAGAAAAATATTCACTTATTAAAAGGCACAATTGAAAAATGATTGAGGTCGGTGTCAAGCAATGAAAGCCTCACAAAGACCTATAAACTGAGGTAGGCGAGCTGTACGTACCAAAAAGGAGCTAAGTAACACCGTTGCGCTAAGCTCACAACTCTGCACCGTGAAGACGCCGTCCACGTCACGTGACACGATTGCTTTTAAATGTCTGTTTCTTGGAGTAGATACACGTCTACCTCAGTTTATATTGAAGTCTTTGGAGCCTCATCTTAACCCCAAGACGTTAGACATAAGACGTTAGACGCAACAAGTAGCTCCACAGGTGCCTCCCTCCCCTCCACCTCACCTCCCCCCTTATTAGCAGCGAGGTAATCAGTCGCGACAGCGCTGTTAGCAGCGTCGTGATTGATTAGCGAAGAAGCCTCCTCAAGAAGGGATGAGAAAAATTGCTAACCGATGGCTTGGTTCTTTACCTGTGTGGTAATGGTTCCGTATATGTCTTAGCAAAGGAGCCAATCGTATTATATATAGTAATTGAATAAATGGTTATGTTGTGAATAATTAATCTAATATTAAAAGTTTAATCAAAATGTTATACGAGTACTTAAGGCTTTTCTTTTAAAGTACTGCATTGGCATATATACACAATGTATATTGTATTTAATAATAATAATTAATAATTAATTATAATAATAATTATAATAATTAATAAAGAATTTGGAATTTGTGATCTTACAAGCTTTTTTTTTTAATAAAAAAAGCCTGCCTTACTTAATAAAATATTAAGCCAGTTTAGTGCCTCCGGGCGATATAAGGATTTCAATGACGCAACAACAATACAACACATTTAAAAATAATGAAGAATATAATAATGTAACAAGCACACATCTGTAGAAGGGATGAGAAAAATTGCTAACCGATGGCTTGGTTCTTTACCTGTGTGGTAATGTTTCCTTATTTGGCTTACCAAAGTGGCTATTCGTATATTGTAATCTAAACCTAAGTTCTTTTTTAGGGTTCCGTACAAAAATTGAAAAACGGAACCCTTATAGGATCACTTGTGCGTCTGTCTGTCCGTCCGTCCGTCTGTCACAGCCGATTTTCTCCGAATCTACTGAACCAAATTAGGTGAAATTTGAGTGAGTAAGATGGTGTAATTCTATGACCCAAACACGGATTTGCAAAGTAAATAAAGAATTTTTTGAAATAAGGGTCATTTTCAGGTGCCAACCTATAAAATTTAAAAAAAAAGTTTTGCAAACCTTACTGTGTCACATATCAAAAGAAAGGGCTCATTGCACAGCTCATTATGAGGATCTCAAAAATATTTTTCTTTTGTTTGGGTAAAATCAATACTTTTGATTTTATTCACGAAAGAAGGCAAAAATTTACTATTCCACTGGTCGCCGAATATAATAAGTTCATTTAGGGAAATAGTTCACTAAAACACCACTAGTTTTATGGAAATACTACTTACTAAATAAAATATGTAGCACGCGTTACTCGAGGTTATGTTAAAATAACACTTAGAAAATGATGTTGGAATATATCATCTAACATGTATACATCTCGAGAAGGGACGAGAAAAATTGCTAACCGAAGGCTGGCACTACACGTCTTAGCAAAGGAGCCGATCGTATATAGTAAATGAATAATTGGATATTTTGTGAATTATTCATTTAAAATTGTATGTTTGATTAAAATTTTAAACTTGTTGCCTACTTATTCTTTCAAATTACTGCATTACAAACAAATATAAATTTTTGCATACTTTTTTACTTTCGACTTGATATGTCCACGCGTTCCTGAGAAAATCGACTTGTAAGAATTATTCGACACGACCTAAGGGGAGATTCTTGTAGACTTTCTATGCAGACGTTGCAGGCATACAAACTATAATAAACATGTCAAAATAATGAAATAAATCTGGATTAGCATTATCTTACACGCCGGGCGGCAGATAGATCACCGCGAGAATACCAAATGTCAGCCCGGCATTTGGTAGTCTCGAGTTGATCTGACTTATTTGCGCGTGATAGTTCAGGAAGAGTCGTTTGTTACTTATTATTAAATTGCTATGGAAATGAGGAAACTAATATGATATAATTCATCATCATCAGGTCTTTTTTAGTCTCCACTGCAGGAGCACGACCCTCTCTGTACTGCCAGAGCCATATATTATCCAGAGCAGTCAGAGGATTTGGCCTACACTCTCCACGCTGGCCAGACGGGTTGCAGAGGTATCTTTGATGTTAAGCTTTGTTTAGCTTGTTGTGGTTCCCAGCAGAGTAGAATAGGATCACTCCAATTTGGCCCGTGGTTGTCGTAGAAGGTGACTTATAGGATACACATTCTAAACAAAGCTCATATAAACATGAGAGACCTCTCCAACCCGTCTGGCCAATAGAGAGTGAAGACTAAATCCTCTGAATCCTCTGACTAAAATATGGCTATGTTAGTACAGAGATGGTCATGCTCCTGCATAAGTGGAGACTAGAGTGACTGGGAGAGTATGCATTTAGCATTAAGTCTACCTATTGTAGCTTTTTTAGGCTAAATAAGTATTCTAAATAAAAAACATAAAATAAATAAAAAAGATCTGATGGTAATGAACCATATAACAAACATAATAGGGCATATAGCGCGAAGAACCGATACCGATGGGGCAGAAATGGCGACCACGTGCCGACAAGTGCAGCGTTAGACACCCAGCAACCAGAAAGTCGAACGAACTGACTAAGGTAAGGAGGAGTAGGGAATGCGCTGGATGCAGGCCGCTCCCAACGTTGCAATGTAAGATAGGAAATCTCGAAATTATGGCTTCTTTCCTACGGTAGGTCATAAGAATTTCCTACCTTCCCATGTTGAGTACGCAATGCAACTGATATCGAGGTCAATCACTCAAATTTTCGAAACTGCTATATCTTTCTTACCTGTAACAAATAAAAACAAATATTATTATAACATTTCTAATAACTAGGTATTTAGGCAGTTGTAAAAATCCATTAAAGTATTTCAAACTGAGGTAAAACATTCCAAAACTACCTAGGGCTGACAGTATTTTAAGTTATCGTGAATATATAGAATAACTAGCTGTTACCCGCGGCTTCACCCGCGTAATATATAGCCTATGTCCTTCTCGGTACCCTAACCTATGTGTATGCAAAATTTCATAATGATCGGATCTGTAGACACGGCGTGAAAGCGTAACAAACAAAGTTACTTTCGCATTTATAATATTAGTTAGAATTAGGATATTCAAACTTACGTGAGATAAATTCCTTATAGAAATTCGACTTTACTAGCGTTTTATTTCGTCGGATTCTCCAGCTAGTTTCGATCGGGTCTTCATAACAGACCGAAATTGGCGAAATTCGTCGAAATAAATCGTGAGTAAGGCCGGGTTTAAGTATTTAATAATTGTAACTTCAGAGTTTCAGTTCTGACAACCCTAAAGCCGCACTGGCTGCACTGCACCTGCTAGGAATGGAGGCAGCGACTGGTCACGAACCATCTTGTCAATTCCGCACTCGATACCATGAGATTTATGCAAGGTAAAGTACAGCTTTTCTATCTATAAATCGCTTGAATATATCAATAAGTTTTTTAAATGAAGGCAATGACAAATATCTTTATCTCAAGCTATAGACTACCTTCATGATGTGGCTAATCATTTCATGAAATAGTTGTATTTCATGAAATGACTAACTTAAAATGACCATATCATTTAAAAGTCAACGTTTGTTGCTATGTCAATCCACGCTTGGGCTTACAATAATGGAGAGTTTCCATGAAATCAACATAGGTTAAGTAAATTTTCAGGTATTTGTCCACCGTTCTGGAGCAGCTCAAGATTGGCGACAGGCAGGTTTCTGGCCGGAAAATTTTAGCTATTATAATAGTGGACTCCGGGAAACCACTGCTGATGGAGCAAAGAACATTCGGATATGAGAAATCACTTAGCTCTAGGTACTGCTAAAAGATATAATCCGAAAACCCCTATAAATAATAACCTATGTTGTAATTTTTTTTTACAAAACTTTATCTAAAGACTCCTACACCGTATTTCAAAAATATCAGAACCTACAGGGCTTTTACATACTAAAATTTTACCATTAAAACCTGTTTACATTGTCCAAAACAATAACCCAAAATGGTCCATCCCCTACCATAATCCAAACCGCAGGCTGTCAACGACTAGTTGCCGCAAACTCCGCATCTTAAACTACACATTTCAGGAGGTAAACACTATTGAAGGCACCCGACGTCTCTCGCCTCTGTTATTGATAGAATTTATCAGTGATCGAGCCAAGGCTGTGGCGTAAGTTAGGAGTGGATAGCGGGAAGTTGACTTAACAAAGTGATTTGCAACTTACTAATACTTAGCGATTCGCCACAACTTCGCGTTTATTAAACGTCAACCGTTTAGATTGTGTATTTCATTATATTTGAGTTAACACTATGAGGGGGTAACTACAGGCGAAAAATGAATATGTGAAAGAACTAAGGAGCGAAGAACTGAGACGCTATTAATTTTCTTAGTACCTAAACCTTGCATTCGTCCTTTACGAAAACTCGCTTATATTGACATTGGCAGTGAATCGGCTAGAAGCCGAATTCACTGCCAATCTGCCTATGTCAATCTTGCTGGACAATATGATTAACAAATTAAATACAATTTTATGAAGGCGTTGGTGGAAAATAATTTTATGTCTTTCAGTTGAAGAGAAGGGAAAGTAACGAGGGGACATAGACCGATATTTATAATGTTAAGAAAATAAAATCTAAAGAACTAATAATATAGTTAAGTTGTCCTTCAATATTGCAGTATGAATAAACCCTTTCTTTACAATGTTTTTTTCACCACGTCACTAACCTACTATTAGATGACACTCCCTCTCTTTCCCCCTCTCTCTTTGCCTAGCCTCATCCAATGTCATGTGGGGTCCGCAACTAGTAGAAGACGTACACTGACTATTAATAAATTTTCAGAAAAATAGGGAACATGAAATCGCTGTCGCTTATGAATTGCCCGCCGCCGCCAAAGTTGAACGCTGAACGCGCGTCAAGGCGCGTTACAGTCATCCTGTACCTTAGACTTGCTACCTTTAATTCCGCGTTAATGTGCGCACGCCTTAACAGAATTGAAACGGATAGCGGTGTTGTTGATATTTTATAAAGAAACTGATGCTTCTACGGCGGTAATGAAAACTAGAAATATAGTTACTTTGTCCTTCCAGATCGCAGTATAAATAATTTAACTATAGGAACATACTCACTCATACATTCCTTTTACTACATGACCCACTTTTAGGGTTCCGTAGTCTGTCTGTCTGTCTGTCCGTCCGCGGTTTTACTCAGAGACTATAAGTAGTAGAAAGCTGTAATTTGGTATGGGTATGTATAGTTATCATGTCAAAAAAATGGTACAAGAAATCTTGAAAAAAAAATTGTTTTTAAAGTACCTTTCCTCCCATACAAGTAAATAGGGAGTAATGTTTTTTTTTCTATACAAACCCACCGTGTTGGGTATTGTTAGATAGATCTATAAAAAATATTGTGAGGAAGAGAACACTATTATTCGATTTAGGGATCCGTTTCTGAAATATTTGGTTTTGAAGTGCAAATTTTTGTAAGAGGTAAGTGTCCCCCCCCCCCCCCTCTATCTACTAAACGGTTATATATGGATACGTGAAAAAAATTACAGCAGTAGTATATATACTGAAGTTGAAAGGAAAACTATCGGAGCTGAGTACTAAGTACAAACTAAAAAGTTATAGGCAACCAACTTATAAAATGTACTCGAATATGTAAAATTTCATACATTTTCATTGTCACATTTATTCCTAGTTCGATGGTGGGCAGCTAATTATGGATGAACTTTGGTTTGTTCAAAACTAAATGGTAGTACGTATTAGTAAGCTAGTCTTAGGTACTATTACTGTAAACATAATGTAGAAACCGTCAATAAACGTACATGTTTTTAGTCGATAAACTGTGATGTGCGAGTGTGAAGAGTGTGAACTCAAAGTTGTCATTCGCAACTTCGGAACCCTACGCGTGGCCCGACAAGCACTTGGCCGGTTTTTTAAACATATTTTCCCCGTTACCGTCTCTGACCAGAATAACTATACGCTGAGGCTAATCTTGTGTAGTTTTAACGTAATAATTCAGGGCTTTTAATGTTTTGTTAATAAGAAAGTTAAAAATAATTATCAATATTCATATTATTTGTCTAATGGATGACTAAACAGCGGTATCTACTACGCTCTATAATTTTAATAATGCGCAGCAGTTTCGTACATTGACAATGACAAAGTGACGAAGACCTAAGCGTACAAAGATGAACTCAAAAAACAATACGATTATATTAAAATTATCATATGGAATTGTACAGACAATTGAACCTTAAGGTGAAGTGAGTTCTCACACTAGCGCCACCCAGCAATGAATTCTATAAGTCCTAAATCATATCAAATTTAAACAATCTAATACCTGAATGCCGTAGTAAATTACTTGTAGTATTATTGGTACAACACTATTTTTAATTTGATGAATTAAGAAAACGAATTAAAACCGCCGAAAGTGGCCACTTTTGGCGGTAAAAATTCGTTCTCTTACACTTAGATTGTAATATCTATGAAAAGTAACAAAAAGAATACTACAAGTAATTTGCTAGGGCAATCGGCTATTACATTTTTTTAAATTAGATTAGATTTAGGAGTAAATGAATTAATTGCTGGGTGGCGCTAGTGTTTGAACTCACTTCGCCTTAAGAGTCGCCTGGAAGCGCATGTCTCCATACAAACGGAAAAAGGGAATTGTGGCAATATTTGATAATTTTGGAGTAAAATTAATCAATTAATCTCATTATAATCTACGTACGTTCCTATACAGCTTGGATAAAATACCAATGGTTTGAGAATTACAAGCCTTTTCAAATTTGCATGGAAATCTTGAGAGGCGTATAATTCTCAAACATTCGATAATTTAACCAAACTGTATAGGAACGTACGTAGATTATAATGAGATTAATTAAATGGATGCTTCATTTTGCCCTAAAACTATCAAATATTGCCACAATTCCCTTTTTCCGTTTGTATGGAGACATGCGCTTCCAGGCGACTCTTAAAGCTCTGTAGCTGTCGAATAAAGAAGCTTTTTAACATCGTAACGTGAATAAAATGCACTCCAATCGTGCGTGGGAGAGGCATGTTTATCCAATCACAGATTTTTAATTAAGTTTGTTTGTGTCCGCCTGTAAATTACACAGTCTGTCGGCAAAGCAGGGTGGGCAAGAGCTTTTATAACATTTATTTACTATTTTACCAATGCGTAGTAGAATTGAAGTTATTTTATAGATGGGCCTCTTGGAACAAAGGAAAAATTAAATGTCACAAATTTTTCATCATTATTTGTATAAACGGGACGCAGGACGAATAATTTTTAAATTATAGCTTTATTTAATGTCATTTCTTTGGATAAAGTATTTTTCCTGGTTTAAAATATTCGAAAATAGCTCAAAAAGCGCAATATATATGTCCCTCCCTCCCCTTTGTGGTTTCTCAGGTTTCCGTTTATGAAAATGCGACTACTTCTTTTCAAGACAAATTGGTAATTTTTGCTTCGTATTATACCGTTTTGACCAGTAGGTGGCAACAGCGACTACTTGTCGATTGATTCTTAAATAACTGTTTTTTTTGATTGGATGTCATGGAGTCAGATGGGAATGCGTAATACATAACTTCTTCGAAGGGAAACAGGCATAATTATCAAATAGGTATGTACAATAATAAACATATGTACCTATACGAAATATAACGTCGATTGCTTTTGGTTCTGTGGATACTGAAGCTAGGGCCAATCTATACTTATCGTTTTAAAATCACAGGAAACTAGGTATTTCGGTCGTCGGATTTGTGTGTCGTTTTAATGATGTCGTTTCGCTAGATGACTCGCCCTATTATTTATCGGGGCTATTCTTGATGGCAATTTGGCTGCTCTTGAAAGATGAATTCGCATAATGGCTCAATAAATACACTTTAATACAAATGTTTAACTATTATTAACTGTGATCGATGTAGCTGTCGCCAGATTTTTTGTAACATTCTTTGGCCTAAATCATGCACTATTTGAGTCATAAGAGTTCTTTTTATTATCTTCTAATAATTCTAAATATCTTAGATATAAATAATGCAAGTTGGTTAATAGGCACTTATACTTACACTTGCGGCTGAGATTACTGGTTTTAGCTTCGCAAATAGCTTAAACCAGTAATCTCAGCCGCGAGAAGTCCACTGCTGGATATGGGCCTCCCCCAACAATTTTCATCATACGGCCATTTCTGCCGTTGCCGCGATTTTGTCTCACACTTGGCCGGTTTCCTTAGTTTTTTTTAAAAGTATTTCTCTTAAGTGATCTGTCCACCAAAACTGTGTTTACTCAAAAAAAATTAAGCTGCTTTGCTTTTGCTAAGTAGCTGCAAATTTCCCAATGGCCATAAATGTCCAACACTTTCTATTTATATGTAATAAATTGGATATTTAAGTTCACTTAATGAACTACCCATCTATGTACGTTTAACAGTCTTCAAAAACTATCGTATACATCAAAAAATCGCGTTGGGACGACTGTCTACTGTACAATTGTGCAAGTTGGACATCGATTGTATCTAAAATAACGCTCTAATTCCATCGGCCTGTAGGTTTCACTTGGCTAATTCGTCTGTCTGACATTTTAGCCGCCTAAGTATATATAGCTCTACGTGATTTTCGCTCGTGATGCTTAGCAATAATACTACTTTTTTAAACCCAGCGGTTTTATCTAGAATAGAATAGAATAGAATAGAATATCTTTATTTCTCATAATCAATCATGCGTAGTTACAATAGCAATTGATCCCACACTAGGCTGGGCCTGTATCGTGGGCATCAAACAATATAAAATTTTACATAATATAACTATTAGCATAGCGCGACGTTTTCAAAATTGACTTTATATAATAAAAGCACCAGCAGGAAAACAGTAACAATAATACATTTAAATATTTTTTTTTTTTTTATGCTGTCAATATGTTTGTGTGTGTGAGCGCGCGCGCGTGCGTGTGTGTGTGTGTGCGTGTGTGTGTGTGTGTGTGTGTGTATTATACATTTATATAATTTTATGCAGATTATTATACGAATGATACAATTATGTTAATGGTTTTGTTAAAAAGTAATATTATACATCTACATTGAAAATATCTGCCGTTAATCTTTGACTTTATACTCTCTAGATACCGCCATGCCTTGTCTATCTATGTTTTATATAACCTAAGACTCTATTAGCCTAAAAGCGTAAAGAAACTGGTGTCCAACACATAGACGGTCGCGCACACACACAGCTACCAATTTGACGGATTTTGAGGGCATACTAAATTGACAGGACGCGTGTGATAACACTGTTATCTAGGGCTATGCTCGGTGTTTCTCTGCGAGATCGAATCAGAAACGAGGAGATCCGTAGAAGAACGAAGGTCACCGACATAGCTCAGCGGATTAGCTCTTTGAAGTGGCAGTGAGCGGGGCACATAGCGCGAAGAACCGATGGCCGAGAGGGCAGAAGGGTTCTCGAATAGCGACCACATACCGGCAAGCGCGGCGTCGGGCGCCCACCGACTAGGTGGTCAGACGACCTGAACAAGGTCGCAGGAAGGCGCTGGATGCAGGCCGCTTCCAACCGGTCATTTTGGAAATCATTGGGAGAGGCCTATGTCCAGCAGTGGACTTCTTACGGCTGAAATGATAATGATGAAAGATGTGTGATAACACAAAGCTGTCACGCACACAAACATTGGAAAATTGGCCTGTTTTTAATCACTGAAATAAAGGCATGACGGTGTCTAGAGAGTATCTCCGTGGCGCAGCGGTCAACACGCCAGCCTGCGACACGGGGGTCCCGGGTTCGATTCCCGGTCAGGTCATTATGGAAAACGATCTTTTTCAGAATGACCTGGGTCTTGGATGTTTATCTATATAAGTATATGTTATAAAATATAGTATCGTTGAGTTAGTATCCTGCGACACAAGTTCACAACTTACTGTGGGGCTAGCTCAATTTGTGTGATATGTCCCTATATATTTATTTATTTATTTATTATTTATATAGTCAAAAAATAGAGTCTATCTAGGCTTATGTAATCTAAGCCGTAAATATTGTGGTCTACTCCCGAAAGTCGTTCATGAATCTTATCATTCCCAACTGCCCTGCCTGTAGGATAGATGCCATGGCACGCATGGCGGTATCATTTTTGAGGTGTCCTCGAAGTTTCATACAAACTAGATTTGATAAGCTAGTGCTTTGTAATGTCAGATGCCTTAAGGCAGCTTGTAAAATCTGACATGAGTGATGAACATCATATAAAGCCCTTCAGGTGAGTAGGTGACCAAAACTGTTGATAAGAGTTTCTTTCGGCGCTTCTTCCCTGCAGTGGTCGGTTCCGAAACGCTAGTAGTCTGTAGCTTTTGAACAATTCATAAATACATAATATTATCTAGTAAGATAATTTGAAATATGATATGACGTGAAAAAGTGCCTGCAAAGGCCTATTTTCTGAATAAACGTTTTGATTTTGATTTTGAAAAAGCTTGTAGGTTATTGAACCTTGCATCACAGGTACACGGTAACGAAACATCTTACTCATATATACATATTTTTTATCACATCTTTATCCCTTGCTGGGTAGACAGAGCTCAAGGTCAAAAAACCCAAAGGCCAGGTTTCGCGTTTTTGTGGGCGTTAAGCGGAATGGTCATGGGTACGATAGCAGCCTATTGATGAATTCCTTAAATATTCGGTTAATCCCTTTACCAGGTCCATTAATCAAACCGATTATGATTTTTGATTGATTTGATTTTTGAACAATTACACAGACAAAAACAAAAAACTAAAAAAAAACGAAATAGAAAACAGAAATCATATAATAAACTTGAAAACAAATAACATAAACTCCAAACGCACTCAGAAAAACAATCACTATTCTCCAATCCACGTCAATGCATCTTTCATCAAACCTAGCAAACAATAAAGGTATATCACCCGACCAGCTTTCGATCTCTCGAATAGATAACATATAAAGATAACTCAATCGGATATTTATGCGATTGTTTCCACTCTACTGCCATCTACGAATCGGTAACTCACGTCAGTAATAACAATTTATATCGATTCGAAACGGTTATTGAATAGGGCATCGAGAATCGAGTGAATAAACCCACGAAATTATCGACGCGTTCGTCAAACGTAGAGATTAAAATGGGCTGTACACTGACATATTTTTTGGCCTGTAGTTGTCGATTTAACTAAGCATTTTGTTTTATACTTGTCTGAATAAAATTTATTGAATCTTTGTGAGGATGTTGTTATCAATTTCTACTCGCCTAAACTATTTTACTTGTGTATTGTGGTGAAACTATACAATAAATAAATAAATCCCAACTAATATTATAAATGCGAAAGTGAGTTTGTTTGTTACGCTTTCACGTGGTATCTACTGAACAGATCATTATGAAATTTTGCATACAAATAGCTTAGGGTACTGAAAAGGACATAGGCTATATATCACCTGGGCGAAGCCGCGGGTAACAGCTAGTATAAATATATACGGGCAAATCACACAGATTGAGCTAGCCCCAAAGTTCTTAAATAAGATTTGTGTTATGGGATACTACCTCAACGATACTATATTTTTATAGCAAATACATATATAGATAAACATCCAAGACCCAGGTCAATCCGAGAAATATCATTTTTCATCTTGACCTGACCGGGGATCGAACCCGATGCCATGTGTGTCACAGGCCAGCGTGTTGACCGCTGCGCC
The DNA here is from genome assembly GCA_963082605.1 of Rhodophaea formosa. Classification (NCBI taxonomy): domain Eukaryota; kingdom Metazoa; phylum Arthropoda; class Insecta; order Lepidoptera; family Pyralidae; genus Rhodophaea; species Rhodophaea formosa. The sequence continues at coordinate 23,102,675 of OY720209.1, forward strand.
ACGGAGCTCGTCCAAAAAATACAATATAACTTCTTATACGTAACAAAAGCTATTTTACGCGGTCAATTCCCAGAAATTAGGCTAGTAGCACATATTTCAATTTAAATCGTCGCAAGCCACCAGCTCACGGGTTTGTTAGCATAAATCTCTATTTCACAAAATATTTAAATCTAACAATTCAGAACTGAGTAACTCGTACGTAAGCTGTGGCAGCAGTGACTGACTGTTAAAATTAGTAAGTTCGTGATTATAGAGAAGTGGTTGAATAAATATTTGGCATGTTTTTATCTGATAATTTAATTATATATAACCTAGTTGAAATTCCAAAGCAAGGAGATCTATCTAGATAGATTTTCACCCTCGAATCCTCACATCTATGCGTGTACCACCTACACCTCATTGTTGCTTTCCATCAGGTATGGTAAATCGCATTTAAATTAAATAAAGGAATATTATAGAAAAATACATTACAGACATTTAACTAATACCAATGTAAGAAAGAACGATTCTTCTAACATTACTTCTTAAATAATAATTGAACAATATAAAAAAAAATGCCCTGCCTCGCGGCGACGCCTTGGAGTCTCTTTTTAGGGTTCCGTAGTAAACAAGGAACCCTTATAGTTTCGCCATGTCTGTCTGTCTGTCTGTCTGTCTGTCTGTCTGTCTGTCTGTCTGTCTGTCTGTCTGTCCGTCCGCGTTTTTACGCAGAGACTATAATTACTAGAAAGCTGTAATTTGGTATGAGTATGTATATTAATCATGGCAAAAAAGTGGTAGAATAAAATCTTGAAAAAAATTTTTTTTAGGGTACCTCCCATACAAGTAAAGTGGGGGAGTAATTTTTTTTTCACTATTTACCCATCGTGTGGGGTATCGTTAAATAGGTCTTTCAAAAATATTGTGAGGTTGAGAACACCATTTTTCGATTTAAGGATCCGTTTCCGAAATATTTGGTTTCAAAGTGCGAATTTTTGTTAGAGGTAAGTGTCCCCCCCCTCTATCTGCTAAACGGTCATATATAGATAAGTGAAAAAAAGTACAGCAGTAGTATATATACTGAAGTTGAAAGGAAAACTATCAAAGCTGAGTACTAAGTACAAACTAAAAAGTTATAGGCAACCAACTTATAAACTGTAAAATTTCATACTATTTTCAGTGTTAGATGTTTTTGGTCGTTAAACTGTAAGGTGCGAGTGTGAATAGTGTGAACTCAAAGTTGTCATTCGCAACTACGGAACCCTACACTGCGCGTGGCCCGACACGCACTTGGCCGGTTTTTTTTATTTGTTATTTTGATTTTATTGTTATTTGTAATTATAATAAAGTGTAAAAAGTTAATTGAATAAGTAAAAAAATGCAGATCTAAAATATTCAAACAACAATGCTTGCTTTCTGAAATCAGGATTGCGTAACATTGTTTAACTGTCGGCCAGTGAATGACCGGCCTTAAGAAATTAGAATAGCCGTTTAGGTATGTTAATACCGTCTGTGTTAATATGTGTTTATGTGGGTTATTTAAATAATTTATAGTAATATCAGTTGAGCCAATAAACATGTCGGCTCGGATTGTCGACCTCTGATCGACGATCGATTGGCTTTCTACGTGGGACTTAGACGTAAAACAACCTATCTCAAAATGTCACGTTTTGAATTTTCTTATTTTTTTTAGTATCTTGCACACTTGTTTGGCATTACACATTAACATTCTTTTTTTTTAATTAAAGTTTCAAATATGTTATAAAGGACTTGAATTTTATTTCTTGTTTTCGAAATTATTTTGTAAGAAATAGTACACAGATAATAGATATTTTAAAAGTGAAAATATTTGTTTCAAATCCCTAATTTTCATTTAAAAAAAAAGTGTTAAAACTTTTAATAGTAAAAACATGGCAATTTCCAAAACTAAGTTAACTCGTGGAAAATCTCCTTATATTAGTAAAGAATTAATTCCATAGCGATATGTCGTTTTCGAACAAGATATTTTTTGGAAAACTCTTTCAAAATACAGGTCATTTTGCGAATAATTTCAACGTCAACTCATCAATCGAAGAATAATCGCATTAGATTCGGCTTTCGTCAACTGTTTTCGAGTGAATATTCATAACGATTATTAAATTAGTTTTTTGCTGCCGATTTCTATTTTGAATACAAATATAAATTTTAGGCGCTAAAGATTTTATTTATTCTAATTTTATTGACTGACAATCTTTAGATTAGGGATTATAAGTAGCTGTTAAAAGTAAGTTGTAAAAGTAGTTGCTGAAGCCTACACATATATTAAGAGCATCGTAATTAGGGCCGTTTTAGTATTACGTAGTGGAATATCAGTCGTATTTTATCGGTTGTTTTTGCAAACATTGGTATAATTTATACGAAAAATGTTTTATTTTCTATTTTATTATGGAAAATGTTCTTGACGTCATCACCGTGTGAATTTCTTCGTCCCCCATTTCATCACTAAAAATAAGCTAAGTTTCCTTTGCTGCTTTCGTAATAAAAATGACCCTATATAATCATCAAGAACATTTAAAAAAAATTAAATAAGTGTAAATAAATAACAAAAAATAAAATTTATTGTGTATCTGAAAACATAATAAATACTACATACATACATTCGATACACACGTTAGGTATCTATACATGTGTATCGGGTTTGGATGTGAGTAGTCTAAGAACGCAGAAAGGTCCCGGATTCGAATACCTTTTTAAAAGCAAATTAAATGCTATGAATTGAGAAGGCCAAATTTGTTTTTGAATCTCGTGTCTCTCTTCTACTCTCGATATCTATACTTTGTCATATGCTGTCACAGTATAATTCGACAAAAACTAAAAGTAGGGTAGTAACTCCATCTTAATCCAAGCGAAACTGGATACCACTTTTAGACAAGGAAGGTATAAATCACGAGGTATCTCCACAAATTATGATGTACCATATTTTGCTAAAGCTTGTAGCAAACCATTCCAAGCAGCAATAAATCTATCATCAGTTTGACATTGTACCAGAGAAGATTCTGAATCTCATCTCACTTAAGTTTTTTGTTGTAAGAGCTACAAAAAGTCTATTTGCTAGAAACAAATTTTAATAATGCGATAATTAGGGTATTTTTTGTTCTATATACGTCTATCGTAGTTTATTCTTTATTTGAGGGTCAAAGCGTTAATTATTACTTAACAATTTTAAAAAAATATTTATTCCTCCTATCATCTCTTAAAAAGATTTCAAAGATGAGGTGCAATGTGAAATGAAACCTTATAGAATAAACCATCGAAACGCTGTTCCAACAACCGCATGTCTAATTTCGAAATATTAATAGAATAAGTTTCCTTTTGGTTTTACTAAAATAGTACGTAGATATCTAAGATTATTAAAACGCTTTGTGATACAAAAAAGGTGAGTTGCAAAGCGAAGTGAAGTCACATCCAGAATAAACCGACTTCACGCAGTTCCAAATGTCGTATGTCGAGTGTCTAATTTAGAAATGTTAATTAGTTACTAGTTTGTACCATTAATTGAGGCTATCAATCGTTTGATAATTGCGATGGCGACAAAATTATTTGACGGTTTTCGAGAAATTGATATAAACGATTTTATCGAATTTGTTTAGGCTGGTGAGATAATGATGGGAAAGTATTCAGAATATTCCAATCTGTGTTGGCCACCGTGTACGTGACAAGTTTACATATTCTAAACATCTTCTAACTGGAAAGAAATTTGTTTAATTTTTTATGAGTTAACTACAACAAGTACGTACATGAAACTTGTAGTTGGCTCCTCTGTTACTTCAAAGTATATACTAGTATCTAAAAAAACTCTACATCGTTGCTTCTTCGGCAATGGCATCGATAGACTGGGCCATCACGGTTTCTCTTGCTGTCGAAGCGCTAGCCGGTTTGCCCTTAACAACATAATCCATCGGGCTCTTGCCATCATTCACCTGCCATCTGTTTTAGAACCTGCTGGTCTGGCGCGGGACGATGGCAAGAGATGGAATGACCCTTGTGCCCTGGAGATTGAGGCGGGCGCTCGTGTGGGACGCAGCCTGCGTTGACACTCTGGCACCGTCACATCTCCCGGGCGTGAGGTCTAAGGCCGGCTCAGCGGCAGCAGTGGCAGAAGGTATAGTTGATTTTTATTTTTTCTAAATACTGTTTTTCTAATAAAAAATATTAATAATTTTTTAGCAAAAAAAAATCAATCATCATCATCATCATACCTATTTTAGTATAAAATTTTATGAAAAAAGAATTGTGCCCCTAGAAGCAGTTTTCGGCGAGAAAATAGAGGAATACATTTGTATGGAAAACGTGCTGCTAGGATACGCTCTTAAGAGGGTGTCCCTATGTTTGATTTTTTTCTAATGTCCTGTTTTAAAGAAAAAAAATTGTACAAAAACAGTTTTTTTGGAAAAAATAAAAAATGGGGGCATTCCTATTTTAGTACTTGATTTTATGAAAAAAAAATTGTGGCTCTAGAATCAGTTTTCAGCGAGAAAATAGAGAAATACATTTGTATGGAAACCATATTGAAAAAATACTGCTAGTATACGCTCTTAAGTTGTAGTAAATAACTATACTTACGTTTTTATATAATTTGAAATTCATGATTTTAACAACAAAATATAATGCTTGTTTTAATTATTGAACGTCCAATCAAGGACAGAACACGGTGAGACTATAAAGTGTTATGTGTGTTACCTATTACACCTATATTCAACAATAAGGATATTTGTATTTATGTTAAATGTATAGAACCATCATCGACCACACACGTAGTCAGCAGATAAAATCAGAAATTTCAAAAGTCGCCGACTAACGGTAGCGTGCGACCGACCCGTCAACTGTGATATTAGCATCTACAGGTGAAATTCTATACTTTGAATATGCATGGCAGAGGTTACGGCGAGACACCTAGCTGTGTTCGTCATGAATTTTACAATGTAGGAGGTGTGATGATCAACCGTCAAGTAATCATGTTTAACACCCGTATTAGAAGCCAAGCATGCGTTTAGTAGGAAAATGGAATTAAGAAAAAGGCTCCGAAACTACCGAACCGAATTTCAAAATACTTTCACAGATAGCTAATTATATATGTAACTAATTAAATATCTGCGGATAACATAGGCTATAATTTACCAGATGGAAAAGTAAAAAAAAAACTATTTCCTTGATTGATCCCATAGAAACAGTTGGTCGTGTTAACGATTTTTGTCACCACTTTAAGGGAATATCAAGGGTCAACTTTTTTTTAATGACATAGGACGGCAAACGTGCAAGAAGGTCACCTGATGGTAAGTGATCACCGCTGCCTACGGACTAATGCAACACCAGGGGTGTGTGTGATAAGAGCTTTGCCGGGCTTTTGTTTTTCCTCTCCCCAGATCGGAAGGATGGGCCTTATTACCTACTGAAATTCCAAAGATATTTACTCCTGTTATGCATTCCGATACACCATCTCTCAATATGCTACATTTTCGCACTAAACTTTCAACTTTATCCCCTAGTGCTAACATTTCGACTTTCTATCATCTATACCTAATGAACTAGGCTTAACTCTATCTTAACTTTGTCACATGACGTACTAGGGAAGCAATAAAATCGAAAGTTTATACATTTGAAACAGGCGATTTAACGCGTACAAATGAGACTCATCTGCAACTTTGTGCGTTATTTATATGTGGCGGGCTATAAATCCGGCTTGTTATTATAAACTGGGTTTAAATTAGATCCAGTGATGCGGTGACGAAACAGGTGGGCTGACTTTTGGATGGATGGAATGGGCCAGTATTTGTATAAGTGCTAATTGATTGCTCCTGACATGTGTACATACAGATTCTGAACAACTAGGCCATATTATAACGATGGAGCTAATTCCATCATAATACTATATACAACTGCAAAAATGAAAATAAATATTTTGACTTGCCATAGAAATTTGATCTGCTGATTGATCAATTTGTGTACCATGGGATATTTTTGTCGATATTCTCATCATCAACTCATTAACTTTTGTCTATATTGTATTAGGGACTATTAAAGGTTCTGATTCAGACATTGAAATATTGCCAGGTGGTTTAGAATCATTTTGTACCTATAGAAGATACTTAGTTATGTATTTTCCAAAAAGCATTTCCCGCATATGTACATCCTATTCCTAATCCTAACTTCCTAATCCTATCCTAACCAATATTATAAATGCGAAAGTGAGTTTGTTTGTTACGCTTTCACGCCGTATCTACTGAACCGATCATCATGAAATTTTGCATACACTTTGGTTAGGGTACTGAAAAGGACATAGGCTATATACCACGCGAGCGAAGCCGCGGGTAACAGCTAGTCATTAATAAATTAAGATTGAGAGAACCAACAAAGTTACTGTACCAACCCCACCTGAAAAGTACCTTAAGGCAAAGGTAAGGAGAATGTTTATAAAAAGTATTTCTTTTCCAGAAAGGTCCCAGCTAGCTATGCTGGTGACTATAATTAATCCCAGCGATTAAAATAATCATACTGTTAACATGGTTCATGATAACAGTATCATACATGCCAGTATCCAAGACACAATCAACAAAGGGCTCAAGAAAGAATAAGAAGAAACAACAGACGATGTAAAACCAATTCAAAAAGATCAATAATTAAAATACCTAGCTAGAAATGTTGATCAGAATGTCTGTCACGTCAAAGCCATTAAAACAGTAGTCATTAAGCAAAACCCAATAAATTAATACCAAAATCAAAAAGAAAACCACTGGGCATTAGCAAATAATAATTGGTATACTATGCATATACATGTGACCTGTGACCATTTGACTTTTAATCAGAGACATGGACCGTTAGATGGCGCCTTAACTCTTGAAAGCTCACAAAAATGTCGACAAATAAACTTTTATTATCTCCAGAACGTTAATGTTGCTAATATTAAGTTTCTTTAAATGAATATTAATGGCTTGTATATCATTATAATAGTAGTAATAATGAATCTTGATAATGGACGTTTATATCTTTAAATAGAATTTAATATATGCAAACCGGGGCAAATTCTTCATCTAGAAAGGATCTTCTCCTATGTCTCCTACGTCCTTCGACACAAGGTCACAACACAGTGTGTGATTTGTCCTCATGCATTCGTACGTACGTCATCATCATCATCATCAGGTCTTTCTAGTCTCCACTGCAGGAGCACGACCCTCTCTGTACTACCAGAGCCATATACTAGCCTGAGTAGTGAGAGGATTTGGCCTACACTCTCCACGCTGGCCAGACGGGTTGAAAAGGTAGGTTTTGATGTTAATAAGCTTTGTTTAGCTTGTGTTTCCTTAGTCGCCTTTTACGACATCCACGGGATGACTTGGAGTGGTTCTATTCTACTCTGCCAGGAACTACACGTACGTACGTCTTCATACATAACATTTATATTTATTTATATAAAAAATACAGCTAAAGAACTAGATGGAGTGCTTCGAAAATAGATGGTAAAGGAAGATCAGTAAAAAGTTCCAAATTTAATCGAAAGAATTTTAAATGAAAACGTAACAAAGAAGACTATATATTGCAGATATATATTTTAGCACGATGATTATTATTGCAGATACGTATGAACAGTGATTCTAAGGAAGAAACTGAAGAAAAGATCCTTAGTTCTTTTTTCTTATAAGAAATACCTTAATTTTTTTATGAACTGAAGAATGTTACTGCGCAGCATAGGAGATAAGAGTTCCAAAATAATATAACATGAGACTCATAACTAGAGCCATTTTTCCTAGAAAAGTTATATTCTGTATCTCTCGGCTCTATACTTAATTTTCTGGTAAAATTGAAAAAAAATCTGAAAATATGATCCTGATACACTAAACTTCTCTTTTGAATAGTTAAATAACATACATACAGTGTAACAAAGAAGCTCCTCTTTTTTGAAGTCAGTTACCTCTTTACTCTAATTCCTAATAGAATATACTAGAAAATAACTGCGAAAGTTTAGTTGGATATTTTTTACAATTTTGTATTGCACGCCTCATAACGTGGAGCGTTTGAGTTTGTGCATTACTATCGACTTCTGAAGGTCAACCCATTTACTAAACTTTGTGTGACTTTTATTAAATTTGTTTCTTAGAAAAATCTCCAATCCCACCTGCAATATTAAACTAATGTTAGATTGTTTATCTTATTCACCTACGACCACCCTATCGCAATATAGGGGTTCAGTTCACCTGTGTGTAGTTTTTTAGTTGTGTGTATAAAATAAATAAATTCATTCACAACCTTGCGCACCATTTTTGGTCAATCGTGTGTCAGAATAATATGTTAATCTAATATGATTAACTGACAGGAAAATAACCAGCAGAAGCCTAGTTTCCAAATAATCAACCATTTTAAGAATTCGTTTCTTAGAAAATCTGCAGCCGCGCTATCAATGCAAAGCTGATCCAGCCTGCCTATTTACTAACTCGGATGACAGGTGTCGATGCCTATCAACCTAGGATTTGCTGTTACAATGCGGTTTTTGTATTCTAAATAAAAAGTTCGGGCAAGCAAAACCCGCATTGTATCAGTAAATTCTAGATTGATAGGCATCGACACCTTTCATCCGAGTTAGTAAATAAGGGGGCAGGTTTCGTTGACATTTTTATGAGAATGTGTTAAATACCTACCACCACCACCACACTATGGCATGTTTGATTCGCCTGTAATGGTAGTTGTGTGTATGAAATTAATAAATTCATACATGACCTTCAAATTAAAAAAAAACCTTACAAAGAAACCTTTTGGGACAGGAAAATAACCAACAAAAGCCCAATTTCAAAATAATTAATAATTTTAAGAATTCGTTTCTTAGAAAATCTGCAATCGCGCCTAATAGGTGTGGTTTTGTTGACATGTTTATGGGAATTTGTTAAATAACTACCACACTATCATTAGTTAATTTGTAATAATGGTAGTTTCGTGTATCCGAAAAATATGTTCTAATATTGTCGTCTTATACTGACGGGAAAATAACACGCAAAAGCATTTTTTCCAAATAATTAACAATTTTAAGAATCCGTTTCTTAGAAAATCTGCAAACGCGCCTACAAACAAAGTAAAGCTGATGTGGTTTCGTTGACATGTTTATGGGAATGTATCACGCCATTCATAGAACCGTTTGCCGATCATGTTTCCATATTTATGCATTCTCAGAACGAGTCAACCTTGGTGCTGTCAATAGTCATAACTTGGATTTGTGACAGCTCTGAATGGGTGTTTTGTATTCCTTTTTAGCACGGCAAAGTTCCATAGTTTGTTATATTCTTCTTTATTTTAACTATATATGTACGCAAACTTTTATTAATTTTAGTTTGTCTTGGTGTTATAAAATATATTTACATTTACATAAAGCCGACCAGATGGGAAGCGGTTACCGTAGCCTATGAACGCCTGAAATACCAGGTTTACACATGCGTGAAATAAATAAATTCATACACGAACTATAAATACATTACACACATTTTTTGTCAATGGTGTGTAAAAAAATATGTTAATGTTATATGATTAACTAACAGGAAAATAACCAGCAAAAGCCTAGTTTTCAAGTAATCAACCATTTTAAGAATTCGTTTCTTAGAAAATCTGCAAACGCGCCTACAAACAAAGTAAAGCTGATGTGGTTTCGTTGACATGTTTATGGGAATGTATCACGCCATTCATAGAACCGTTTGCCGATCACGTTTCCATATTTATGCGTTCTCAGAACGAGTCAACCTTGGTGCTGTCAATAGTCATAACTTGGATTTGTGACAGCTCTGAATGGGTGTTTTGTATTCCTTTTTAGCACGGTAAGTTCCATATTTGGGGACATTCTTGGCAAACTGGCATATGTCCCAACTGATGGAAAGTATTTACTGCCTATGGACGCCTGCAACACCAGGGATCGGCCTTTTGTACCGAAGAACCTAATATTGTTAAAGAAACTAGCAATTTTCCCGCAATTTCGTCTGCGTAAAACTTCATCCCTCTATTTCACCCCTTTAGGGGGTGAATTTCTAAAGTTCCTTTCTTACTGCTCACTTAAGAGTGTATACTAGCAGTATTTTTTCAATATGGTTTCCATACAAATGTATTTCTCTATTTTCTCGCTGAAAACTAATTCTAGAGCCACAATTCTTTTTTCATAAAATCTAGTACTAAAATAGGAAACCCCCCTTTTTTTATTTTTTCCAAAAACTGTTTTTGTAAATTTTTTTTCTTTTAAACAGGTTTTTAGAAAAAAATAAAAACATAGGTACATACCTATTTTAGTAATAGATTGTATGTAAAAAGAATTGTGCCTCTAGAAGCAGTTTTCAGCGAGAAAATAGAGAAATACATTTGTATGGAAAACGCACTGCTAGTATACCCTCTTAAATTATGAAAGGAACCCGTGCACCTAATTTCAAGTTTCTAGGGACAGTAGTTTCGGCTGTGAGGTGATAATATATAAGTCAGTGAGTCCGTCAGGGTTGTCTTTTATTTATATAAGGTAGATTATATATGAACGAAAAAGTAATGAAGAGGTGCTAGAAATTGTAGGAGAGAAAAGAAGACTGATGAACGAAATAGAGAATAGGAGGAGTAGGATGATTGGTCACTTGATACGACATGATGCCTTCTTTAAAAACATACTGGAGGGTAAGGTAAAAGGAAAGAAGGGTCCAGGGAGACCAAGGAAAAGTTTTGTTGACCAACTAAAGAAGAAGGCTGGTGTCATGTCGTATCAAGAACTAAAGTCTAAAGCAGAAGATAGAGAAGTTTGGCGCATACTCCATTGACAAGAGCTATAAATCTCTTAAATTAGAAGAAGAAGTATTAGACGAGCTTCGTGGCGCAGCAGTCAACACCTGGCCGGCGCCTGCGACGCGAATGGTCTCCGGTCAGGTCAAGATGAAAAATGATCTTTTTCAGATTGACCTGGGTCTTGAATTTTTATCTATATAGGTATTTATTAAACAATATAGTATTATTAAACAATATCCTAACCCTAATCCTAACTAATATTATAAATGCGAAAGTGAGTTTGTTTGTTTGTTTGTTACCCTTTCACGCCGAATCTACTGAACCGATCATCATGAAATTTTGCATACACATAGGTGAGGGAACTGAGAAGGACATAGGCTATATTTCACGCGGGCAAAGCCGCGGGTAACAGCTAGTAGTACTATATATTATAATAATCTTCAATACTAAAGTTAGCTTTAAACATTTAAGGATTTATTTTCTCCGCAACTAATCAATGATCCATAACTTCCAGAAGCCCGCACGATAACTGGGGCCATTGTGAGCGAATTTATTACAAAACAAATCAGCTCTCTCCGCGGGAAAGGTAAATTGGCCTAGATGGGATAAATACTACTTGTTTATTATAATGCGCTGCTTTGGAGCTCTAAACAACGAGGAAGAAATCTTGCAAGTGGAGGTATTTAACTGATATATCCAATATTACCTTTATGGTATACCAGATCTTACTATGTTTAACACATTACAGGACGGTGAACATCTATAGCAGTTATAACAATAAAACTTATAGTGTGTCTCGTTTAGTGTCCTATAATGCGTTAAGTCACAGGAGTATAAATAAATTGTTTTTTTTTTAATTAGCCAAATTTGGTGTACCACTGCGGGGGAAAGGCCTACCCTTTTTGTTGCCAGTCTTCCCTATAAAGAGCAATAATTTGCCAAAATTGAATTATTGCCCTCGTTTATTAAAAGTGATCGTTGATTAAAAGTGAGTGCCGTGTGGTTCCCGGCAGAGTAGAATAGGACCACTCCAAGTCTTCCCGTGGATGTCTTAGAAGGCGACTTAGGAAACACAAGCTAAACAAAGCTTATAAACATCAAAGAGACCTCTCTAACCCATCTGACCAGCGTAGAGATTGTAGGCTAAATCCTCTGACTGCTTTGGCTTATATAATGCTCTGGTGGTGCGGAGAGGGTCGTGCTCCTGCAGTGGAGACTGAAAAGACCTGATGATGATGATGATGATTAAAAGTGGTATTGTATCTCAAACGTTAGAAGTCCACTGCTAGACAAACGCTTTCCCCAAGGATTTATAAATGGGTTTAACCAAACTCACCACGGTCGTGGTGAACTCATTATGTTTGACTTTCTACTGCCTATCGAAACTATTATTTTAGTTGAAAACGATTTTCTTTTATTAAGACGGAAGATTTGTTTCCTTTTTGCATGGAATAGGCTCCGAAGTCATTAAACCGATTTTCATTTGCATCAAGCTGAATTTCTTACCAATTTTCCTTCGCTACTATAACTGTATTGTAGTACTGCAACACAATATGCTGAACAGATACGAGTTTTATGTCATCCGTTAAGAGGATCAGCGTAGGATTGACTGACGCAGGATTCGAAACCTGAGCGCATCCTGCTCAGTGACTCGAATCTGTATAATTGTAAACTGTGACTGAAGAAGACTTAGATTCAAGGTAATGCTAATAAAATAGCCGTGTAGCTCCCAGCAGTGTAGAATAGGACCACTTCAAGTCCACCCGTCAATGTCATAGAAGGCGACTAATATAAGTTAACACAAGCCAAACAAAGCTCTTAAACATCAGAGATAAATAATAAATAAATATATACGGACAAATCACACAGATTGAGCTAGCCCCAAAGTAAGTTCGAGACTTGTGTTATGGGATACTAACTCAACGATACTATATTTTATAATAGATACTTATATAGATATAAACATCCAAGACCCAGGTTTATCTGTAAAAGATCATTTTTCATCTTGACCTGACCGGGGATCGAACCCGGGACCATCCGTGTCGCAGGCTGGCGTGTTGACCGCTGCGCAACGGAGCTCGTCAACCTCGCCAAATGACCAGCGTGGAGAGTGTAGGCCAAATCCTCTGACTGCTCTGGCTAATAATATGGCTCTGGTAGAACAGAGAGGGTCATGCTCCTGCAGAGGAGGTTAAATAGAAAAGACCAAGATAACGATGATGATGATGATAATATTGTTTTGAACAAATTTTCTTGCAGATTTTCTTTCGTTACTAAAGCCGTCAAGTACTGCAACACAATATGCTGAACAGATACGAGTTTTATGACATTCGTTAAGAGGATCAGCGTAGGACTGACTGACGCAGGCCTTGAAACCTGAACACATCCTGCTCGGTGTAACTCGAGTCTCTATCACAAATAAAGTGTCAGTGAAGAAGACTTAATTTCAAGGCAATGGTAATAGGATACCTCGAATTTGAAGACCTCGATAATTAAATACATGTAGGCATGAACTAAGAAAAGCTTCGAAGGAAGCTTATAGGTATTGTTACAACTATCATTGAAATCAATTTCATTAATATTTTTCACTTAGCTAACTAAACCTTCCATTTCACTTATCATATTAAGCCGAAGATTTACTGTTATATGCTCAAATCACATGCCGCAAAATTTAGGGGCTTTGATAAATTAGGCGTACTCATAAATACGAGGAAGAGCAATCTTCATCATCATCATTTCGTGTTGGTGACACGGTCAGTCGACCATGCACACCCTGGTGTCAGAGTTCTTCGGAACCGCCTCTCGGCCTCTGACGTGGTTCCTTTGACGACTACAAGATGGCAGCCGGGACCACCGGCTTAACGTGCCTTCCGAAGCACGGAATCATCTTTCTTATCGGACAATCAGGTGATTCATGCCTGCAATGTCCTAACCAAACTGAAAATAACTTAACAAAGTATGCTTCCCATGGGAATCGAACCCACGACCCCCGGGTCAACAAGGCAAACGAAGGCGTTTGCCTTGTTGACTGCCTGCCTCCTGCTCCAGTGGTTAAGGAACCACTGGAGCACGGAGGCAGAGCAATCTTTTGATGGTGAGATACTGTGTTCAGAAAGCATTAGAGTAAAGACGCTTTTACATTAGTATCGGTAGACCCATATATATAATTCTACAGGAACAGATATCTTATCCGGTGGCAGGCGCTCAGGCAAAGGCTCTGTCTAACAAGCTTACCTTTAGACATCGTTAGATGGCAATAGGTTCACTACTAGTTACTCGTAACTAAGTATTTAGAATATTTTTTAAGCGTATAAATAAACATTACGCGTTTATTAAAACATTAAAATCTATCTTTTATATATATATAAAACAAAGACGGGTTTGTTACAACACTTATAACTCGAGATCTGCTGAACCAATTTTCATGGTTATTGATTTGTTGGATTTGTCTCCGCCCCGAATAGCAGAATACATCTTAAAAACAATGAAAACACGATATGTGTAATGAATACTTAATCATTGACTGTTAGGCGGTACGAAGTTCGCCGGGTCACAGTAATGTGTTAGTTATACCATGAATATCTGTTAGATAAATATAAAGCACCCTATGTGTACAGTTGCAGTGCAACTTTAGTATGTATGAAACGTCTTGAAGGCAAAATAAAGTCAATAAGAAGACAATCTTGCCATTTATTACTAGTCCTCGAAAAAAAAAAAATTATTTTGTGGAGTATCTTATTTCTTGCTATACGTAAATTCAGGTCGTATGACTTTTGACTCTATCTTCCCCGTAAATAATAAAGATTTGTGTTCAAACTACTGTGGTAAACTTCACAGTACTTGATAACAACCACATTAAAAGGAAGATTTAAAGAGATTGGAGCTAGGTTTGCATAACACTTGTCAACTTGGATATTGCGACTATCGAACTAACTGTCATTCATTGCGCTTTAAAATTGCATGCAACACACGTTTACTGGTCTCCCGCGGTCAGTGGACGTCGCCTAGCCCATAAATTCGCATAGGCACCTCTAAAAGTCTGTACAAAGTAGGAGTAAAACCTATGGCTGTGACAAGTATTAGTGACAATGTATGTGCTGTAGGCGTTATTTATTCCCTGAGTTTTAAATAGATGTAAGAAGATCCTCTTCCTGTGTCGTAGAGCTACCGCAGTTACCGCTATAAAGGTAGGGCCACACAGAGGGCGGCTACGGAGGAGACTAAACATAGAGGCTGAACTACATAATCTCGTTTGGTTCTCTATTCCTTTCTCTCTATCTATATAAGGCACACTTCCTCTCTCCATTTGGGTATTGCACGAACCTAAAAAGAGATAAAATAAAACATCGCGAGCAAAAACTTAACTATGGATGGATGCATACAAGAATATATCCTCGAACAAGAGGACGCTCCTCTTATTCGAGGATATTTTTAAAAGTATTAAGTTAAGGGGGCAATCTTGTTATATTGCCTGACAGCTGAGTAAATATTTTACATCAATATTCTAGGTAAAATAAAGGCATCACAACTGAGGATGCAACCGGAAAATCTCTCGGATGAGGAATTCTAAATACAATACTCGTATAAGTGTACGATACTTCCTATTCTTTTTGCGTGTTTAAGGTGGTCATTTGTCGTTTTCTTTCGTAACGGTAGCAACCCGCTATTAAAACGTGGTCACTGCACCTTAATACGGCGTAAATGTTAAAATTTCTCACATTTATTTTTTAAATCTTAATTTGAATAACAACAACAACACTTAAGTTGAATAAGTTATTTTCATTTCATTTCTTGTGCTAATAGTACATCGATTGTATGTAGATTTAACTCTAGAGTCTCATCTACGCTGTGGCCGCATTTACGATCGCTACCTTGTTTATTGACAACTTTACGGCCACGACACGACCTCCCGAGATCTATTTTTAATGATTTAATACGCAATCACTAGTTTTATAGCCATTATTAACGGCGTCAGTTTTTGAAAAATTGTGATTTTAATGTCAGTCGTAATTTATGGAAAACTGTGTATTAAATTAGTTATTTTACTTAGATTTATTTAGGTAAAATAAATCAAGAGTACAATGGAATCATGATTTATATTACACTTAAAACTTTAACGATATCCGCATACTTATTCAGTAATTAATAAAACTTATGTTAATTAAAGATCCTTTATCTAGTAAGACGACGAAAATACAGCTTTTAAAACGATTTTTATCACCGATTATATTTATATGATCCAATCATATTTTAAAACACATAAAGTACGAATCACGCAGGAAAATTAAATAAATTGAAAAGCCACAAATCACTTTTGATGTTTATATCTATGCAATAAATGGCAACATCGCCTAACTCGCGAATGCCACCAGCATGTCACCGGCCATAATGAATGCCGTCCAAATCGCTTGTAAAACTTTACGACTGATAAAATCAGTTATAAAACTCTATGAAGCCGTAAATTCAGCGGCGATCCGGCCTTTTAAAGACGGCAGCTATTTGGAACTCCATAAATCAGCTTCGGCCCCGCTCGGGTCCATTCGGGCGCGATCGTAAAGATTAACCGATGTTTGTAAACAGAGGTTTACGCTTTACGCGCTCGACGGCTTTTTGTTTCGCGAGTTTTATGGCCGTACACGGTGGTTGGTGGATGCTTCCTGGTAGTGGTTACCTTTTGAAATGTGTTGAGGTATTTCATTGATTAGTAGTTGCTAGTTGGTGCTATTGCCAATTATCATAAATACCTCTTTTCATCACTTGGATTGCAATCGTTACTTTGGTACTGACTTTTGCCCGAGAATTCAGTTACCTTAACTTATATACTTCGAGGGCAGTATTTATTTTTTTAGTATGTAAGTTACTTAATATTATTGATAGCCTGGTGCTTAAAGTATAGTATCATTGAGTTAATATCCTACGATTTAAATAAAATTATTTTAATACGGTTTTTATCGCGTTTATTACATTATTTATACACTTAGTTATTTATAACTTAGTCTACCTGCGACCACGAACACTGTAAAGTGCTCGAAACGTTAGGTGTATAAATAATGTAATAAACGCGATAAAAACCGTATTAAAATAATTTTATTTAAATGTGTAACAATCGCGAAAACATAAGAAAACATTAATATCCTACGACACAAGTTCACAACTTACTGTGGCCTAGCTCAATCTGTGTGGTTTGTCCTTATATATTTATTTATTATTTTAACAACGTTTGTAGTAACAGATAGGACTGAAAGTATTTTAAACTGATTATGAGTATAACAGTGTTACTAATGGGCCGCAAATAAAATACAATGACAAAGGCTTAAAAAAGTTACATGGACCCAACAATCACAGATACAATGAAATCGTGAAATATCACACTTATTTTAATGATATCTGCAACTAAACGACAACAAAATCAAGTAACTTATTAAAATTTTGTCAATTTAAGACCCTGCATCTAGTATCACAAACTAACAAAAATACAATGTATTAAAAAAATTTGTGATGAAGAAACTCATTCTTATTGAATAATTAAGCAACCACGGCAATTCGTCACCATCGACATAGCCCCAATGAAACTATAAAGCCAATTGACTGTAAACCAGGCTGCTACCTGGTTACCACTTTATGAGGTCCCCAGCCACACAACTTCATAAAATGGCAATCAAAAGTAAGTCAGGGTCGCCAGCATAGTGTTCCGTATAACGCCAAAATTACGCTCCTACATAACTTATTAACTTGACCTTCCAATTTTAGTCATCTGCCCGTATGCTTTATTCTTAGATACTACTGGAGTGATTTTGATGGCGTTTTCAGTAACGTGTAGGGCATTCTGGAAAGGTTTATAAATATAATGAATGTCAATGGCACGGCCAAGGAGGACTGCTAAATGGTCATTATTACATTTTAGAGGTATTAGCTGGATATCAATCCTGAGAAAATGTAGTCCTTAAGAGGCGCCTGGAAGCGCATGTCTCCATACAAACGGAAAAAGGGAATTGTGGCAATATTTGATAATTAAAAGGCAAAATTAAGCATCCAATAAATTAATCTCATTATAATCTACGTACGTTCCTATACAGTTTGGTTAAATTATCAAATGTTTGAGAATTATACGCCTCTCAAGATTTCCATACAAATTTGAAAAGGCTTGTAATTCTCAAACCCTTGGTATTTTAACCAAGCTGTATAGGAACGTACGTAGATTATAATGAGATTAATTGATAGGCTTAATTTTACTCCAAAATTATCAAATATTGCCACAATTCCCTTTTTCCGTTTGTATGGAAACATGCGCTTCCAGGCGACTCTTAAGACAGAAAATAGATGACAGCAATAACGGTTCTTTATTATTTCTCCGGTTTTTATTAGACTTTTTTGTAATATTTATAAGTATGTATTGTATTATATGCATTAAATTATGTCTTAATAGATAAAATCGCTAGGTACAGCAGTAAAGTAACCTAGTAAGTTCTGCTGATTAGGAACTTTTTGTGAGATGGTTTTGGACCTTATGCGTACGGATTCCTAAAAATGGCGACGCAAACTAAGCATTCTCACCGCTATAAATCAGATCAATCACACCCGTTTACGAGCTAGTGTAAACTAAACTGAGGGCACAATAAAAGGGTTAAGACAAGAAGTCGGGCCGTAAACGTGCGTTTATTGTGCGTTTGAGGGTTCACAATTGTTTCTCACGGGCGTAAAAACGCTCATAAACTGCGGTCAAATTATTGACGAGGGCTGACTTTTGAAAAGCCAACAAAAGTGACAGAAGAATGCAAATTCTTTAAGTGCTGATGGGCTAACAAAATAGTACTTGTTTATTGGATAACTCTTCACGATGAATAAACGGGGGTAAAATTTTTAAAGGCTAGATAGATAAATTAGAACTTAATTTTAAAGAAAGTCCGTAAATAATTTATAACACAACGATTTTAAATTATTTTCAGTATGTCAAACCAGTAACCCAGTTAAATCACCTAAAATAAGCAACGGATCCCGAGCTCTGAAGCGTCATTTACCACTGGGGATGCACCCGGGCATACGCTCAGATGAAGTTCATGTCAATGTCGTTATCTTGAACAGCATAGAGATATAGAAGTACAGTACTGAACTTAATAAACAAATAATTTAAACTTCCTTAATTTTCTTGTAAAAACGATAATTTTTTACCAAACTTGTACTACACCGCCCAATTCGCGTTCACAAAAGAACCAGCCAACGAAATGTCTAAATTTTAGATAAAACCACTTACAAATTACATATCCAAGCAACGTTCCTATCAAAAATTGAGTTTAGAACGTCTCACTTCCCAAAAACAAGTTTATTCAATGAAATATGTCTACGACGTGTTAACATTCTCAGGCCCAAAATACATACATACGATATCAATTTCAACAACCTAGCATAGCTAATTTACAAGTAATACGCATTTAAAATTCAAGTTGAACGGCTACTCTCACGTCTTGGTGTGGCCACACAATAGGCGGGTATCAATAAGCGACTCCGTCAGCGGCAAATCGTAAATCACTGGACTGTACGCGTAGTTTTTATTTCGATACGCCGATTTTGCGTTGGACAATGAATTTGGATACCTGTTGTGAGAAAGGTACTACTGCGTTTGTGGCTTTCTTTTTAGTCGACTGCATCGGATAGGAGGTGAATTTTTTGGTTCTTAGAATGACATAGACGAAACCTTGTTGTATATTTTTGCTGCAAAAATTATAGTATTCTGTTTCGATACTAAAAAAAAACAATTTTCGACATGTACCTATATATTTGTACAGTCTTTTATTTATTTAAGATACTTTGGTTCACTCAAGTTACAGTTAGTTTCATAATATTTTTTGAAAATAACTCTATTCAGATTTTTGCAAATAAAGAACCAAGAAAACCATCAAACTATTTTTATAAACATTATTTTTATCATATTTGTATAATAAAATCGTTTGATGTAATAAAAATATAATGAACATTTAAATTGACGATCATTCAGAGATTGTCACACCTCCAATCATGAACACACATATAAAAAAACCGGCCAAGTGCGTGTCGGGCCACGCGCAGTGTAGGGTTCCGTAGTTGCGAATGACAACTTTGAGTTCACACTATTCACACTCGCACCTTACAGTTTAACGACCAAAAACATCTAACAATGAAAATAGTATGAAATTTTACAGTTTATAAGTTGGTTGCCTATAACTTTTTAGTTTGTACTTACTACTCAGCTCTGATAGTTTTCCTTTCAACTTCAGTATATATGCTACTGCTGTAATTTTTTTCACGTATCTATATGTAACCGTTTAGCAGATAGAGGGGGGGGACACTTACCTCTAACAAAAATTCGCACTTTAAAACCAAATATTTCGGAAACGGAGCCCTTAATCAAAACATGGTGTTCTCAACCTCACAATATTTTTGAAAGAGCTATTTAACGATACCCCACACAATAGGTAAATAGAGAAAAAAAAATTACTCCCTCACTTTACTTGTATGGGAGCTACCCTAAAAAAAATTTTTTTTCAAGATTTTATTCTACCACTTTTTTGCCATGATTAATATACATACCCATACCAAATTACAGCTTTCTAGTACTTATAGTCTCTGCGTAAAACCGCGGACGGACAGACAGACAGACAGACAGACAGACAGACAGACAGACAGACAGACAGACAGACAGACAGACAGACAGACAGACAGACAGACAGACAGACAGACAGACAGACAGACAGACAGACAGACAGACAGACAGACAGACATGGCGAAACTATAAGGGTTCCTTGTTTACTACGGAACCCTAAAAAGGCAAATCGAAATGCCAAATAAGGAAAAGTAAATTAAACAATTAAACTTTTACCGCTATGTAAATAAAACGAATTAATAAACTTTCATAATGATGAGTGAGGTGTGTGTGCCATGAAGTAACTATATGAGTTTAATACAGTGATATTAATCTGTAGTATGGCAACTAAAAGAGCAAATAACAAAATATTTACAAAAACTCGGCCAAAGGGCAAGTCGGCCTCGTGCTTACTGGGTTCCGTACCATTATCTACAGAACATTAGACTATCGAGCAAAACAACGGCAGAAAATCACGTTTTCTTATGCCTGCTTTGACACGTTTGTTGTTGACCTGCCGCGAACTAATCATTGATATTGAGACTGCCTTGCTAATAGAGCATCGAATTTATTAGTAAAAACATAATGATACATAAGTAAATGGTCTTTATACTCTATTCTACCAAAATAGGCATCATAGTGTATTTCTGAAATATTATTTTCTTGTCTTAAGGCATTTAAAATGAGATCGAAATACGCCTTGTCTTGTTTTGACAAAACTTGGAGAGAGATGGCAAAGGATAGAGAAAGGTAAAAACAGAAAAGGGAGACTTTTGCCCAGCAGTGGGATTAGGCCCCACTGCTGGGACAGCTAGAAAAAAAAGTTAATTTAAGGTGTTGTAGTAAGCAACACTAGCATCACCAAACAATTGATTATTTAATCCAAAATCATATCGAATTAAAAAATCTATCATGTACATAACTTGTAAATTACTTGTAGTATCGGCTCACGCTAAAAGCGGCCACTTTTGGCGTTAGCTGGTGTTTCTTTCAATTTATCAAACGATAATTAATGAAAAGTAATACCAAAATACTACAAGTAATTTACTAATTATGTACATGATTGATTATTCAAATTCGATATGATTTAGGATTATAATAATGAATTGCTAGGTGGCGCTAGTGTCGCGTACTACATCGTCTCAAAGACGAGCGTCTTCATCAACGCGACAAATCACTAATTGCGCGGCCACACCGCCCAAACCAGCCCTGGTACCCATTACAACTGACAAAACCGCGTATAATAGCAAAAATAAATATTATTTATCGCTTCACGGTGGCTTAGTTCCGTACAAAAAGACCTATGAGTTATTACGCAGTATTACATTCGCGACGTACACCGCTTTTTTCTATGGCAGTAACTTTATATTTATTGCCATTTTTAGTGGAATATACTGGAGTCGTCACGCTCCTGGATTCGATTGTATGCCAAATTAATATGTGCAGTTGTCCAGGGATTTTGACATGCAGATTTAAACCCTCTCCCCTAACATTTACGCCTTAATTTCTACCGTTACTCACTTACAATTAACAAAAAGGAGTGCAGTTGCTTTATGAATTTGTCAAGCCATTTTCGACCCTAAATTGTTATAATTTTATGCCCGAAATGACCATAGAAATACCGTTTCTATTTAGGTGTAAACAAAGAGTCGGGTTTGGATATTAAAATGTAATGTGATTATTTTTATAAATTAGGTGTCATTATTTATACTCAATGCTGGCACTCAGTAGAATGAACACACATATAATTATGTCGTATTTAAAATGAAAAATGTTTCTTACATAATAAATTAGGGAAAAAGGTTCAAAAGTTGAAAAAGATTAAATACAACTCAGTTAATAGGCAATCTGTACAATTTCAAAATTAGGAACCAACACATAAGTAGAAACCAAAATCTAGATTTGGGTCATCAAATTGGTTAAAGATCTTTGAAAGTCTCCTCGTAACAGGACATCTTACTTTACTAAATACTATTTATAACTAATAACGTATTTTTACAAAAAACCAAGGTAAACAAAGCTAAGCTTATCTCCCGGGCACTTTTCTCATTAAAATCATTAAAAGACAAAGAGTCCAACCACTCTGACTATAATCATTATGTCACGCAGACGACAAACAGACTCTGTACTAGGGTGGGATTTTTTAAATTTCACCGTTCGCAGATGAGCAGTTTTTCCATACAAAAATAGTTCGAAGACACGTGGTCAAACGTTCAAAAATAGTACGCCTTACTTGATGAGTCTGACGCTCAGTTTCGTCGCTACAGAATTTTTCTATTAGAGAAATAAATCAAAAACTCCACTGTGTTTAAGAAACTTAAAACATAAAATATTGAAATTATAAAAATTGAAAAATATAAGAATAAAAAAGCAACAAGAATTGTCTATGATAAGTAAATTTGATTTATTATGGCAACCCTGATCTCTCTGTTCCTGCTAGCTCCCAACCTGCTAGACGTGTCTGTAATATTTTTGATATTTATAATTAATACAGTCCTAAAAAGTTACCCCAGCATTTTATTTCTCATACACACTGTTTTTCATCAATTTACTATCAACCCAATCGATCAGAGGATGCAGACTAGCTAACTATTCAAAACTAGCAATCGTCCAGTGATTACGTCCGCAAACAATCCTTTCTTAGAGCTCTATCTATCTATCTATCAGCCAGGGACGTCCAGTGCTGGACATAGGCTTCCCCCATAAATCGCAACAAATTGCGGTCTTGTGCATATTGAGTCCACCGACTCCCGGCTATGTCTAAGTGTTCACTGAGATATAAAAGTCAATGAGTCGGGTTTGCGTTATACATAGATAATAATGATGACACTTACCGTTTTCGTTAGTGTTAAGCCAGCGGTACGACGGTCGCGGCTGCTGCTTGGACCGCATCTCTAACAGCTCCACCGTACTTCCTGCTCACTCCCTCTCATCTGAAAAGAAATAGAAATACGTCAATTCAAATCCTTAAGGTCTGAACACGAGATACGAAAAAAAAAACAATTCACTACTAATAATTGATCACGCTTGTTTCCATGCGAAATGTCGAAAACCGGCAGCAAATTTTAATAATCAGGGTGCTGGTATTACCAGTCCTACTTTAGAGGGCGCGGAGTGGTCACACTAGGCGGCTAGGGATGCCAAAAAGTCGGGACTAAGTTAACTGTAGGGTGTGTTCGTCACTTGACGCAAGGGACGAATTTATGTGGGTTTGATAAGTAAGGTATATTAGAAGAGTCAACAAATTTAACGATATTGATATATTTATTTATTGATATAAGACAGTCAAGTACCTATCCTCCTTAACTGCCTGTCCGGTGGTTGCAGGTATGGCATCGAGAACGCGCGCCCGGCCTCCCGAGATGCTACTTTCTTATCCCATATCTATCCGAGTAAGTAGCATCCCAAACACCCTTATTCCGTTTCCCGAGTCCAACACACTGTTTCCCTTCCTTCACTTAAAAACGGTTTCGAAGGGCAGCAGCGTCGGCGCCGAAGTAAGCCCTCTTTGATGCATATCCGTTGAGGAGTTCTGTGTCCAGCAGTGGATTTCTTGGGGCTCAGATGAAGACAGTCTTGTTAAGAGTCATACTTAAACTTACGTCCTCAACGTTGATTCCACATTTATTAAGATTTATTCGATGTAAAAGGTCGATAATGACATCATACTCAATTAATAGTGACAAGTCTCAATAAATCTCACGCCTCACGTCCGAATTGGACTCCATAACGTATTCTAAGAAATTCGAGCGACAGAATTATCTTGATCCGTCCATTTCTCGAAATCAATGAGTACACGATCAGAAATCCGAAAAACTAAAAATATTTCGATAAATTAAATCAACTTGACAGAAGAATGTCGATGTGAAAATGTGAACGCTCAATGTAGGGTTCCGGATAGCCTTTTGAAAATTTAAACGTGTCATTGGCAACGAATTTGTTTCATTTTGTTTAACGTGATGACTTAGCTCTAAGAAAGTTGTTTTACAGCAAATGTATAATTTTCCACAAAATGTAACTAAGTTACAGACATGAATTAGAACTATTTTTAGAACCTCTAGACGAGGATTTCGATTCGACTTTCGATTTTCAAAATCCAGTTGTACATTGACAAAACCTATTTAAAGTAACCAGTAGCCAGTGACGGCAAAAAACATTATCTCCGAAATTCCAGTTTCCAGAAGTAGTATTCCAGTGTTTGTCTATATTATACAGTATTGAACAAAATAATGCTATACAACGTTATCTTTGATAAAGAACTAAGTATATTCTAATATATTCTACAAAAATAATCAACGGACAATGAAAGATCGGCAAAATACAAAGAGGTTGTAGAACAGTACCCTAAAACGAATCGTCATCAATATGAAAACCCGACAAGATACGGTAAACAATTTTGTCCGTCCGATTTCGATAAATTCAGCTGTATTCGTATCTACATAAGGGGTTATTAAGTAGATTTGTTTCAAACGGAAAAATCTCGGACACAAACGATATGTCACACAATTTATGAGAGGCAAGCGTCGGCGGTTGACGCACGAAATAAAGAGAGGTGACAAAAGGATAACTCAAGTCAGACAGAACTCAAAAATAATCGCGGTAAGTCCCGTAGTGAACATTACAGTCGACGCTGTTAAAAAAGAATATCAAATTACTTGCTGACGACCCAATTAATTCAATTCAAGACAAATCCGATGATGTGATGTTATTAATAATAATACTTTTACAGATACGATTGTAAGAAAGGCAGGAAATCGTAATCTGGCATAGTATTGTATCCTAATTCAAAGACAGGCATGGCAGTGAGTGTAGGTACTGGGGTATAGTAAAATGTCTACGGCTTCACTAAACGTTGTAACTACTGGTATGATGTAAAGTAGCCACATAAAATATAGCTTTGGGTAAGATGAATGTATTTTACTTTCATTTTTGGTTGGACAACTGTGTGTGCAAAACATTCTGTTATAATTTTTCACAAATTGTCGCAAAATTTTAGCCAATATTATTTTAACATTATCAAATGACTTTTTATAACATTTAATACACTTCCTGAGACATATTATATGTCAGTAGCACAATAGAGCGCCTTGTGAAATCATGGAGGGTC
Organism: Rhodophaea formosa; assembly: GCA_963082605.1. NCBI lineage: Eukaryota > Metazoa > Arthropoda > Insecta > Lepidoptera > Pyralidae > Rhodophaea > Rhodophaea formosa. Next base: position 23,128,144 of record OY720209.1, read on the forward strand.
GCATCTATACCTCTCTAATTTCGAGTTGACGTGTTTCGAGTGATTCGAATAAGCCCTTCGTAATAAATTCGATATCAAGACAATGTCGTAACGCGATACACGACGCGATGGCACGATAACGCGATTTATGACGAAGCCTCCATTACCATTGTTGTTTTTGATTAATTCTGGTTTGTTTGTATGTAAAATAATATTGAAGAGTTGATGGATGTAAGTCGCTTCTTCTATGTCATACATATCAGTGGAATATTGGGGCCATCTTGGATATAAATTTTATACAAACGTTATAATAATTATATTTAGATATAGTCATTTTTGTCATGATTATATTAGACAGAAAAAGAAAAACTTAATGTGTCATACCATTTGTAGCAAAGTGAAGCACAACGACTGTGGGGTTAGGATCGTGGTCTTAATGGCTTCAATGCTTAATTTATTAATGCATGTAATAATAATAATCCATTGAGATTTTTTAAATCTAATAATTACAACTATTGTACCTACGTCCAAACGGACAGGGCACAGTGATACATACTAAATTATTGTCAATTTTTACCTGTGCTTCACAATGAAGATGTTTCTGTTTTTGTTTGAGTTTGGGTTTAGTTTTGAATTTGCTTTTTTAAATGCAACGCTGTCTGCAACCGAAACCCCTTTATTCGATTGAGCGATTAGAACCCTTTTGTATAATAAAATAAATTTCTTAACTTATCTTGTAATATATGTTAACAGTGTGTGTCTTACAGTCATGTAATAATTATTATGCTATTTTAAAGGACCTGCGGTTAAATACGTGATTATGATGACAGGACCAGCGACTTTCCAAGAACGGAATAATTTCTGCCATTTAAGAACTCCTTTCAAGGTACTATGATTCCCTTACAAGGGTAAACACTATTAATGTACATATTCAATAGGATATGATATTTACAAAATCTTTGAATACATTGTATTACTGGGTGCATAGATAAATGTACTCATTTTGCAACACACGTCATTTATTAATCTGTGGTTGCGTTGTTGGTTGCACATGTATTATATTTATACCTGTTAATTGTTGTGTTAAGATGTACGTGTAATCGTTTGTAAGCCCAAATAAATAAAAAAAAATGAAGTTCCTGAAAAAATTGCCGCTTTTTGAGGTAATGTGTTGACTCAAAAACACATGGATGATTCGTGTGCCGAGACGCCCAGAGACGAACCCGTGAAGACTGAACGTTGTCTTAACGATTATTGAGCCGGTGGCGGCTGGCCGCTGGGATCTACATATAAATCAGACACCAAAGGCGACATACGGAGGTACAAATCGGACTTTCCAGTTTTGGTTATGAAATAAATACTACTCCTAAACTAATATTATAAAACTAACGTGAGATGTTAACATTATTAATATGTAAAATACGGGTCACTCACATATGAAGTCAGCTACAGGCCGACATGTTTCAACCTCATCCGGAGGTCTTCCTCAGGGCGGACTGGGACGACTTCGTGCGCGCGTCTCGGTTCACATTCGCTCTGAGGAAGACCTCCGGATGAGGTTGAAACATGTCGGCCTGTAGCTGACTTCATACGTGAGTGACCCGTATTTTACATATTAATAATATTATAAAGTTGAAGAGTCCGTTCGTTTGGTTGAACGCGCTAATCTCAGGATTTCAGGAACTGCTGGACCGATTTCAAAAATTCTTTTATCGTTGGATAGATACGTTAACCATTAAGTGCCATAGGCTCGGTATGTACCACGGGCGAAGCCGGGGTGGATTGCTAGAATATTATAAAGAGGAAAGATTTGAATATTTGTTTGTTTGCATTGAATAGGCTCCGAAACTGACCATGACCCATTTTAAAATTTTATCACGTATAGAAAGCTAATTTATCTGTGGGTGACATAGGCTATAATTTACGCTGGCGAATTTGGCGAAAAATTACTTGTCAAATATGAATATTTTATTGCACAAAAATAATTGTCCTACTTAAATTATAAATGTAAACGTTTGTGAAGATGGATATGACGCAGTCATCTGGTTGAATCTGCTATTTGACTGAATGACTAGTGCGTTCATTGAATGACTCCATTTAATTGAATAACAAAAGAAAAACTCGTCAAGTCGTTTAATGTAACGTTCAACATCTTGACTTAACGTCTTTTAGCGAAGTCGTGGAATGGGATATAGCCGACTTTGTTATGTTTGCTGGTAGCATGATTTTCTATGCTTTACTTAATCTCATATTTTAGCAAACTTTTCCTAGTTTAAAAGTAGCCGGCATTTTACAATAGGCATAACGCGGATGAAGTCGCGGGCAAAAGATAGGTAATACAAAAGCAATGTTTCATACACGCATGTTTCTATCAGTTTACAGAGAGTACATTGCTTGCAAAATTCAAAATATTTATTGATTCATTATCATCATTATTCCAATGCGCTGAGCCGACGATATCTCAAAAATATTATGCAAGACTGGGATGCACACAGCGCAAGACCAGGACAAGTGGAAAAGCCATGAAGATGCATATACCCAATAATAAGTGAACACGGGCTGAGAAAGAAGAAGAGGATACTACTACATCATACAAATTGTAGCATGAAATTGATACTTTAATTTGCTTTTGAATAAAATATTATAAACGCAAAGATAGGAATACGAAATTTCTTTACTTTTAATTACAAATAATATTCTTACTTAATATGGACTTAAAATGCCAAAGATGTAGGCATGCGTATTAAGCTTGTGATTGTATCTAAATTATTTAAATATCAATCTCAATCTAGAAGCATACCTACTGTAAACTATCACGCTATTTATTTGAAATGTCACATTAAAGTCAATTTATAGGTAGAACAGGATTTCCAAATGTCAAGCCATTTAATAAATCAGACCGTGTCAATAATTCAGATAATTTTTGTCCTTATCATCAAAACAGAATCACTGCGAACACTTAGGAATCCAAATGTATATCTTAGGTCGTAAAATCTTTTACGATGTGTTAAAAGAACATTTAGCACTTAAAATAAACAACAAATCTAATCGAAATAGTCTAACAATAGAACACAAAAATCGTTTTAAAATTTATACCAGTAAAGAAATTCTATACTCAGTCTTTAAAAATAAAAGTGCTAGAAATATAGTAAAACAGGTGACAGAGAAAATTAAAAGTATATTGTATCGTAAATACAGTGCGATAATATCTGAAAAATATATTTTGTCAAAGTATTTAGTTATTATTTACTGCCTACGGTTCCAACCAATCTACAATTCTCAATTAAAGTCCTAATAAAAGGCAAAACATAAACACTTTTAGATTAAACATACCGCTATAAAACCCGACTCTATTAAGTACCAATACCAATAGGCATTAAAACGCTACCGTCTTAAATAAAACCACGACAGAAGTGGTAACTCATAAGCTCGTACGTTGACGCATAAGTGGTGAAACAATATCTTTGAATTTAAGCTTTTCATCCTACAAACTATGGCTTGGCTCATATTATATCATGCCCTCAGTGAGCATCCGGTACGATAGGCCTGCATCTGATTCAAATCAAAAGGTGCTTTAAAAAAGCTAAAGATATTCATAGTGTTCATGAATAGAACCTATTTTATTTTTAACGTCTTCACTGGACTTGTATTCATCGTGGTGTCAACAAAACTCACATCAACTTCGTTGCCTTGCCACGTTGTGACGGTAATCTTATTTTATTTTTTGACTTTTCTCTGTTCTTCTTATGTTTGCATGAATTATATGAATATTTAAAATTTTTGTGTAGGAATAAAAGTGATTAGATATAAGTAAGTACGGATATGAAAATAAAATGTTCTGATCTATGTGATTGTAACATAATCAATAAGATAAAAAATAAGTAAGTAAACAGCATAGCATTTGTTGTAAGACCACAATTAATTGCTAATCAAAACAGCTTGTTTGATGGTACTCTTCTGTCTCTGCTTTATGTTCACCCCGCTACCGTATCCCATCGCGGCCGCTCGCACTATCCACCCGTGTGTCTCCACGTTTATAGTGTCAATAAAGAATCGCCGCCGATAACAGACTTCAAGGGCATCACCATAAACTCCACACTATAGTGTTATTGGAGACTTGATCAGTTTTTTTTTCTCAGACAATTTATTAAGTGGTCCGAACTCGTAACTTTTGTTTTTTGTTTCTTTGATTTTGATTAAAGTTATGCAGTTTAAGTATGTATTAATTGCCAGTTAATGCTTTTTACGGGGATCGGGTATTTCTAAAGCCATTACCCGGTCGTTGCTTGGTTATGAGATGGTATTACCGTGGATTGGTTTGAATTGGTTAAATGGAAATGGTTGAGTGTGGATAGGAGCTTTATTTTGGGATTAGTGAGCGTTTTACGAATGTTTAAGTGATTTTGGGAAACCTTATTGAACACTGTTTAATTGGTTTGAATAGATACTGTATGGATAGAGAGCTGTCTGCTTTGCCACAACTTTTACACTTGCATGTGTTAACATTTAATTTAATAGTATTTAAATACTCTAGCTAAGTGAAATAAAAGCTTTAAAGTAGTTTAATACACGTTTAATTTACAATGATTTACATCATTACCTTTTACAAAATATAGATTCTACGTCTGATGCTTATTTTTATATTAACCTAATTGAAATAGTCCTACAGGGAAAGTAACTTCAACTAAAATAATTTCCAAAAACAATATAAAGTTGGTAAATAAAAAAACTAGTCAGTAAAGTAAAAATCAAAATTATTTTTATTCCTTGTGCTTGAATTATTTATTACATTACTATAAGTAATTTTGCTTCTATTTTTAAAGTTTGTCATCCATTATTAAGATCAATCCGGGATACTTTTCGTTTCACTCCAATTTTTAACAGCGGTATATTATTATTTTTTGTACTTTTCTTAAGGCGCTGTGCCTTAAGAAAAGTAAAAAAAAAATAAAAGATTTTTTAAATTTGATATGATGTAGGACTAAAAAAAAGAATTGCTGGATGGCGCTAGTGTCTCATACCACAGCGTCTTAAACCTTACTAAGGTTTAAGACTTAAGGTTAAGTTTTACGGTTTAAGATTATCAACAAAAATTGTTTGTTACATATGGTAAATCCTGCTAAGGCAAGGTTCAGACAAGTCACCATTCACCAAAACTATTTCCCAAACTATCCCCAGGGCCGGGGCCGATAAGGCCCGCTGACGACTAAATCACTATTTTTAGGCGTTATCACGCACAGTGGTCGCATCTGTCCCAACATAAATCTTACTATGAAAGGAATTAAAACATTTCCATTGTAGACTCGGAATAAATCTTGGAGATATCTTTGTGAGGGACGCAGCCCGGGGTGCTCGGTGCTGAGGCGATATTTTACAAGTTTTTGACAGCCGATACGACGGCAAGGCAGCCGGGCACCTGCCCGCCGTGATGGGACGCTTTAAGTTTTCATATTTTTGACGGTGATTTTGTTTGTCACGTTACGAATTGGTACATTTTACTGAAACAACATTGCATTGCTAAATAACTTTCCCCGTGTTGAATTGGAAATCTATCAAAATTATAATAAACGTATATTTATATCGTATTGCTACTAGCGAAAAGACCAACAAGACATTGTAGAACGCGTTTTTAATTTTATAAAGTCAAACAGGATTTTCAGGCTGTTTATTAATTTTATTACTTCTTGTTTTCCAACTACTTCATTCCAAAGGAAAAAAAAAAAAGAAAGGAAAATACAAAATATCATACAAGACCTTCAGGCAAGTAAGCAACCGATACTGTTGAAAAGTTTTTTCGGCGTTTCTTCTCTGCAGTGGTTGGTTTTGAAAAACTAAAGCATTAGAACACTAATTATAATTTTGAAAAAAAAGAAGATTTTTTTTTTAAATGTGGATTGACACGAAACGGCCAATATTCCAAATAATTTTTTGAATTATCCTAACTCATAGCCGTTTGTATGTTACTGTTTAGTTTTTACCATTATAAAAAATCAGAAATAATAAGAACTTCCCTGTTTATAATATTTATTGGTATTAAAGGTATTGATATAGATAAATAACAATTAGTGCAACTTGGTTTATTTTTATTTATGACTGCAACAAATGTATTGTTTATGACACGGTTACTAAAATAAAATATCTTTAATCGTACGAATTTAAAATTAGGCCAAGTTTCAGAACAAAAAGATTTTGAAAAGAATTGTTTGCAAACATTCTTTGGATATCTTTCCTTTTTTTCGTCCCGGTACCATAGGCCCATTCATAAACTATTAAAAGAACAAGGTGAAAGTCTGAGCCAAACTTATTGTTTGACAAATTACAATGCTTCATACAACATTGTACAATTTGCGATATTGTACATATTTTACAATGTGCATATTGTGCTAAGTCTTGGGAGCTTTTTGTTTAGAAAATAAAGGTCCTTCGGTAATACAAAGTTGAAATGTTGAAGCCCAATCTACCACTACCTGCTTCCGGAAGAAAAACGTTGACTTGGTGATGAATGATTCATAGATCTCATTGTCTATGAGATACTTAATTTAGCCGTGATAATATTCGCGAGGTCTACAGCTCACAGAGCAAATAGCACTGAAACAAGTAATATTATGTTTAAAAACAAAACAAAACGTGACTACCTTTTTGACAGTTTCCTTCCTATAGATTTATATTGTGTGGTTCCCGGCAGAGTAGAATAGGACCACTCCAAGTCTCCCCGTGGATGTCGTAGAAGTTGACTAAGAAAACTACACCTAACAAAGCTATAAACATCAAAGAGACCTCTCCAACCCGTCTAGCCAGCGTGGAGAGTGTAGGCCAAATCCTCTGACTGCCCTGGCTAATACATGCCTCTGGTAGTACAGAGAGGAACGTGCTCCTGCAGTGGAGACTAACAAAGACCTGTTGATGACATTTATATAGATTTCTTGCCTACGTCACATAACCTTTGACACTCTAGGGTAGAATACAAATCTAAATGACACCTCACACTTTTAAATTGATCTAGCTGTTTAAGCTATAGAAGGCAAGAATGGAACAGATATACTTTCATACATATACCGGGTTTCTTATGGTAAGGTCAGTATTAATTAACGAAACAACTAAATTTTATGTTTGAACTGGTATTACTTGTCTAGATCGTGTCACGCAGTGTCGATATCTCCGAAACCCAAGTAATAAGGAGTTGACAGCCGACAGTTATTAAGACATAAATCCATCATGCGCTTAATTAAAATATACGTATATCACATGATTTACAACTAGCGACAGCTTTTTGGTATCTTGACGCTGTAGTTCATATCACAGAGCAGTCTGGATTCCAGACTCTGGAAGTCGCTAAATGGACTTCAGGCTGGTGTTGGAAGATGCCGAGACAGCTGTGGTAGAGTTCCTCTAACAACAATTTGTGCGGATGCAGCGCTGTCCAAACAAAGGCCCATGTGATGAGTTGCCCTTACTGCCCCACTTCTTGTACTGCGGAATAGTGCGGAGGACCTAGTTGAGGTAAACGATCGTGTCGTAGAGGTGGTAATATTTTGGTCGGAAAAAGAATAGTTAAGGCTCGTACATGCGCTAATGACCTTCAGGATATGGGCCGAGTTTTGAACCTTAGTTCCCCGTCAGAAAGCCAGCGATCGACAGCCGCCCGTTGCCCGCGCGCATCCAAAACATTAAATAACATAAATTTAATATTAAAAAGAAGAATAATCTGTAAAATCAAAATTCCTCGGGAGAGTTTGTAGGTTGATTGGTACTGTATTTGAGCATAAAAATTGCGTGGCTCTAAGACAAAGAGTTACGTAGTTAATGAATATTTGCAATAAAAATCGATGTACGCGGTACTTTTTTTTTTCCTAAAAACTTTAGAAAAAAGTCCTCCTCAGCAAGTAAAGATTAAAAGCCATTTTAAAATATATGTTTTTTTTTTGTATTGTGCTTTATGTTTCACCATTTTTATAGAGGTTAAACATAGTCGAAATGGCCATGGAGCACCCTTAACTTTGCCAATCTATTTTATAACATGAATAGTGATAATTATCACACAGGTCCGCAAGTGTTGAATCCGTGTCCGCAATGAATAGTGATAATTATCACTATTCATGTTATAGAATGGATTTACGTTAAATTAACGTGTGGTCTATAGATTGGGCCAAGGGTTCCAAAGCTTCAAATCACAATTATGAGCGGCTCTCGTCTTTCGCCATAAATAACATCCACTTAGCTGAGTTTTTGCGCGTCCCATGCACAAATCAGTCCGTCACCGCCGTAACTCAGCCCGTGACGGTTTTGACTGATTTATCGCGTTTCTTTCACGTCGCCTGTGACGTCACGCTTTAAGATCGGCGTCTGGGGTGCGATTTTTGACATTTCACCGTTCGCAAACGAGTGGTTTATCCACTAAAATCGTTCGAAGACGATTGACACACGTTCACAAATAGTACCCCTGATCCGATTTGCAAGAGCATCTAGGATAAGGCCCAGACATATCTGGGCTATTTGGTTGCGTTTCCGGTCAAATTGGTGGAGTTTGGCTTGTCCGAATTATTGTAAGGCTTTTTAAGCGACTGTTTAAAAGGAGGAGATTTTAAACCGTCTTTGAAAAAGGAGGAACTTTCTCAATGCGACCATCTATATGTTTTTGTTATGGGGTCCGTGATTAACTTCGTCGTTTATGAAATGATTGTTTTTTTTTTGTTAGAAAGGTGATCTTCCAAGGGTAGGCCAATGATAAGGAAACCAGGTTCAGATGATGGCATATTAGACAAATCGGAGGAACTTTCGAAAATCGTATGGGAGACCAGTGCGTACGTTAAGTATTTAAGTTTAAAGATTTACTTTTAGTTTAATGTTTAAAATTAATTTTGTTTTTGTAGTAGTTGCAGAAATATTTTTACCTTTCTTTCAATATTTTTTTGTATCTAGGTAGTTCATTTATTTTATACTTATAGGTATATAAGGTATATAATGAATGTTACACGTTGAAGTCATGTGAATACATTAAAAAAACAAAAAGAAAGAAAATGATTTCTCCATTCATGACTTTTATAGCATTTCAAAATCATTGACAGTTGATACAAGTTAAAACTGCTGATAAATCCCCGCCTCCATCAACCTGTTCGCAGTTAATACTGATTGACACATTAAAGCAAAAATTTCAACAAATTAACAGAAAAACAGAATGATTCCCAAATAAAAGCTGCACTCAGAAATATTAAAACGTAATGACAAATTAATATGTCATTATTTAATTTGGAGCCCTCGAGTCAACAGAGCGTCAGCTATGGAAACTTCTCGATGCTTCCGCACGCGGCGCTGCCGGCAGTGACGTCACAGCGGCCATTTTGGATATGTATAATTTGACGCGACGCTTTGACAGACACATTTAATTACCGACCCCTCATTACCTGGATATTGGCGGATATTGATATTATCGAATTTAAATGGACACGACACGACTGCGACACGACGAATTTTATTTATAAAAGAAATTACGTACTTTTTTTTCATGAAATGGATTTATTCGGTAATATGTTCTAGCCTAGAGGACATGGCCTAAACAAGAACAACTTATTTGGAAAAATATTTTTGAGGTAAAAGGCCGAGGGGGTACTTATAGTAGATACCTGAATATGTTCGGTGTTGCAGGGTTCTAGGTTTTAGCATAACAGGTAAAAAATTAGGGGTTTTCAGAATTGATTTTTCCCCCAGGTGGCGACACTGTGTCGAAAGGTATTTTTGACAGCTGCTGTCAAAATCCACCAATCACGTTTAATCATCAATTCTATGATTGGTGGATTTTGACAGCTCGACCTCTCGACACAGTGCCGCCACCTGGGGGTCTGAAAACCCTCATTGTACAAGTACAAGGAACCTATTTAGGTAGGTTAAGGTTGGTTTCCGGTTTCATACATCCGATTGCATCGTTCACTGGTTCAATATCTTAATAAATAAATATATAGGGACATATCACACAAATTGAGCCAGACCCACAGTAAGTTGTGAACTTGTGTGGCAGGATACTAACTCAACGATACTATATTTTATAATATATACTCAAATAGATAAATATCCAAGACCCAGATCAATATGAAAAAGATCTTTTTCCATCTTGACCTGACCGGGGATCGAACCCGGGACCCCCGTGTCGCAGGCTAGCGTGTTGACCGCTGCGCCACGAAGCTCGACATTGGTGCAAAAAGTCGTAACCTCTAAAGTTTGCCACGTTTTCGTTAAAAATGTGCAGTTGATTCGTTCGGATCCAGAGTATATTAATAAAGCCTTAATTAAGATACCCCGTGTCGCCACTGGCAGCTCTGCCAGTGATTAATTTGAATGATTTCTCGATAATTCGTTGATTAAAAATACGTCACGGTATTTTTAAACGAAGTGTCGTTTATTGTAATTATATTTTGACTGCCATTCGTTTTACTGAATTTTATCTCTCGGTAAATAAATAATTATTAATTGACAAGTAGCTTCAAAAATACTCGCATTGGCCAAGAATATTATTAGTAGTATTGCTAGCTTCCAAGCGCTTCAATAAATATTTTAAATAATTTTGCTATCTCTAACATGTCAATTTCATATTATTTCGATTTCAGTTGCAGTTTCTTTTTGTCATATTCTTTCGTTATCATTAATGCATTTTATCATCTTACCTTATAACTTCTTTTATATACTTCTTGAACGGAGTCAACTTTTAATAAACTTAAATTTCCAAAATGACTTTCAATATTTTATCATAACTTGAGGAGGAGGAACTCAATGTACCGTGGTATTTCTTCTTCTTTTTTTTACAGCTCTTAACATCCAATGCAGGACATACGCCTTCGTTGTATTTAGTTATGAGTAAATAAATAAACATTAAAAAAAAAAAACAAAATTAAATGCAACTGCAACGTTATCTAAAATCATAATGACCCACCTGCCAAAGAGAGGTGTAATGGTCCCACAACACCTGCTGTCGCCGACACGACGAGAGGCATCATGTTTGTAGTGGGATAGGTTGATAATGCAGTTAGTGCACTTAGTTCGAGGGCCCTCTGCTTTGATACTGGCCGCTGTCGAATTGATTTGACTGGGTTTACATGAGTTTTTATATGCATAAATACAAATTCATCATCATCATCAGGACTTTTTAGTCTCCAATGCAGAAGTGTGACCCTCTCTGTACTACCAGAGCCATATACAAGAGCAGTCAGAGGATTTGGCCTACACACTCCACGCTAACCAAACGGATTGGAGAGGTATCTTTGATGAAAGCTTTGTTTAGCTTGAGTTCTTAGTCACCTTCTACAACATCTACGGGAGGACTTAGAGTGGTTCTATTCTACTCTGCCGAGAACCACGCGGCAAATAAAGGCATATTTTTTATAATCTTAGATAGGATACAAACATACTATCACGTCTTTATCCCTTGCGGGGTAGACAGAGCCCAAAGTCATAAAACCTACAGGCCACGTTAAGCATCGTAGTGGGCGTAAAGGTGGAAAGCGGAATCAAAATAGTGATGGGGTGCTAGCCGCATCGCCTAATAATGTGATTCCTTAGATTTTCGCCCAATCCCTCGACCGGCTTTTACGGTCTGCGCGGGAAGAAAAGCAGCTGGTATATTCTATGTTTTTTCTTTTCTCCTAAACCAGCATGGAACTGATATATAGATAAGATATATGCTTTTATATTCTTTTGTTTTAGACTCATTGTAAGTTGAATACATAGTTGTGAATAAAAATATAGCACCGTCAATAAATCATTGTAGAAACGATTTGTACGCAATAGTAGTTGGGACAGCTTGGGTTTAAATTTTTTCGGTCAGAGCACGACAGAGCCTCTTTGTGACTATGGTATAGAGAATCTGATATTTATAAGACTAGTTAATGTGTATCATTAATAATGTGCCCAGTTCAATCGCCTATAATCACTAATTAGAAATCTTTAATTCATTGACCAGACGGTTCGCAAGCCAGAATTTATAAATCAATGAGTTGAAGTTAAGGATGTTAAACGCACCAAACAAACGGGTTTAATTCATGCTTAATGGAATTAACGAAGCCAATATGCATTCTGTATCTCGATAGAGTCAGTCAGACGCAGTTAATAATTTGCTAAGCTTACTGTTTGACTGACTGAATTCAAAACCATTTAAGATATTTTGAAAAACTTAATAATAAGTAAACTTAGTAGTTATAAAAAACCTGACTGCCGTTAATGATAGTTTATGTTGCTGACGTCACCATGGCCAATGACACTCCGGGTTAAAATACGTTGGGGTAAAAAAGATAAGAAAAATAAGTAGAAAGTCAATAAATCACTATCGTTCAATATCTATCAAAACATACAAGAAAGTTCTCAGCCGTGTCTGTCGATCTGGCGTTTTGCGATAGACTCAAAATCTACTGCACGGATTTTGATGCGGTTTTCACCAGTAGATAGATTGATTTATGAGAAAGGTTTGCAACAAAATTAAAAGATACCCAGCTGCAGCCGGGGCGGGGTACTTAATCATAAAGTTTGATTTTGAATTAATATGAACTTTGATTTATAATATTTTACTTGTTATATTATGTACTTCTTTTTTCAGTAACTTATACAAACTATTGTTGACAATGGAATTATAAAAAATTGAAGTACTTTTTAAAGAATGTAGTAACAAAAGTTTATTATAGAAACTTATCATACTATACATATAGGGACAAATATTAATCACTATAAAAAAGGTACAGTTGTAACAGACAAAGAATGTTTGTATAAATAACTGGTGAAGTAGACTGTAATTTCTTTTAAAATAAAAAAAACTTGACAAGTGCGAATCAGAATCTTGCACCTAGGATTCCGTACAACAAAGTTATATTACTATAAAAAATACATTCACAATATAATTAACCTAATCGTTTCTAATTCCTTAACTCAAACTCATGTTATATATAAGATAATGTTAATTGCCAAATGCCATGATACTGGGCCAACATGAAACACGGAAAAACCTTTCGTCTACTATAAACATTATTATAATAATTGAATAGTCGTATCTTTCTTATTTTCATTGATTAACTGGTTTTTATTCAAAAGGACTTTTAATGCCAATTTTTTCATCGTTCCTACACGCATTACTGAGAAAAATGTCCGGCCCTCTACATTAATAGTCAGCCAGACTTGGTGATTCTAGTGAGTATTATTTAATTTTATTACCCGACTACTGTGAAGGCAAAAGGAAGGTGATTTCGGCGGTCTACATATGTGTGCTTTTTAGTTAGATAGCCACCAAAATAGGTTTTGAAATATGATGTTGTGTTAATCAAATAATTTTATGTAGATTACAAAAATTATGATTTATGTTCATACTATAGTATTCTCCTCCCGTAAAACTTCAAAATACGCCTAGAAATAGTAGTCGGATTTTTTATTTTTATTTTATGACATACGGTATCCTAAAAATCATCATCAGAATGAACCGACAGCAATAGGAAAGTAATCGTTTCTTGTACCGTCAAGCGTACATTTTATACGTTTTAAATGTGACGATTAATTCTATAGTAATTGATGCTTCCTCGGGTGTAAAGGGCAGTAGACAGCCGTATGTATAGTTAGCTGAACATATCAGAGTATTTATCTTACCGTCTTACGAGTACTTAGTACGAGGACTAACTTTAGTACCTAGTTTAAACCATTCTCCGATCAAAATAAGTCAACACCTATCAGTTTGACGTTTCCACAACTGTCATTGTCAATTCTTTTTGGTCAGATAATGGTTTAAACCATGTACTAAAGTTAGTCCTTGTTCTATATTAAGACGGTTAAAGTCTATAAAACCGTAGTAACCGTAGTATAGCAAACAAAAGTAAATTTAAACCAATAAACTCTAAAAGTAAGAGAAAAAAGATCTGTTTTAGATACCATAGCCAATCGAAGAGAAAATATGATAGGACACCTGTTGCGACACGACCAGTTTATGAAAACTATTATAGAAGGCAAAATAGAAGGAAGACGGGGGAGAGGAAAGCCCAGGCACAGTTACTTCAAAGAAATAAAGGAAAAAGTGGGAAGTGTATCATACCAGGGTGTTAAGAGATTGGCAGAGGATAGAGACAGATGGAGGGAGCTCCACCGACAAGAATTTAGCTATTAAATTTTGATGATGATGATTTTGATGATGAAACTCTAAAAGAGTTAGAGGCATCTCATTTGTGGAAATTCTTATTAGATGTAAAAATTAATTAGTTAAAATCATAAGCCTTTTCACTTGGTCATGCTAGGAAGCATGCTTTCAAGCCGGATATTCAAAATGGGCAACTTCCCCATTGCGTACCTACGTATTTATATTCGTATACTTTTCGCTACGTTGGTAGGAACACTGTGTTTCAAATATATTTTTCATGTGACTGAAATACCCCTATTGATTTTTTGAAAACTATACTCATTTGTGATGTTTTATAGAATAGGAACCCATCTTCTCCTCATACTAGCTTGTACCAGTTCAGCATTGTTGCATATTGATATTGTGGTGCCCAGAGTCCACTATTAACACAGCATATTAGAAAAGCTTCGTTTTAGAATGATCTGTTATTACTATACATTTTTCTTTGACTTCGTGTGTGTAAGTGACCAAAACTATAGTCAGATTTTCCAAGGTTTGTTTGTTTTGTTTTTCGTATGTGTAAGTGGCCAACACTGGTGTCAGATTTTTCAAGCTGCCTTAAGGCATCTGACATAGCTTAACGACTGCCATCAACGATGACAGCCGGGACCAACGGCTTAACGTGCCTTCCGAAGCACGGAGGAGCTCGAGATATTTTTATGCCACTTGCGGTCACCCATCCAAGTAGGGACTGCACCAGGGGTTCCTTAACATAGGTAAGCGCTCATAGAGCTCACACCCACTGGACCATCGGGCTTCTCCAAGGTGCAAACGCCTGACATCAAATGGCGATGCCGATACCAACGTGCCTTCCGAAGCACGATAAAACATAATAGCAGTATTCCGAGAGAGAAATTTCACTACCACCATTTAACTAGTCAAGTCCACGGTTAACTGCTTTTGTGGTGTAGTGGTTGGACGGTTCGGTACCAGTTCAGCATTGTTGCATATTGATATTGTGGTGCCCAGAGTCCACTATTAACACAGCATATTAGAAAAGCAACCACAGAATGATAATAGGCAAAAAACCCAACAAACAGAAAAGCTAACGGAAGCGCAATATAATAGACAAGTTTATTAGGTATGAACTAGGCTTAACAGGCAAGGCTGGAATTAATCACTTGACCCCGAACGACCCCAGTTTGCCAAGTGAAACTAGCAGGTTAGAACCAAACGTCCTGTCGCATCAACAACTTTCTAACGACTAATCTGGTCGGGTATGCACATGTCAACGTCACGCAGATGAATATCCACCTTAGTAGCCTACAATAGAAATGATATTTGTATAGCTGATTGACAATTACAAATTGCAGATTGAAAAACTAAAATAAAAAAACAATTTTCTTTTATTGAAAAGGAAAAAAAAGACAGAATCGATTTGATACCTAACTAGTCATGTCATAGTGGCTGGTGACGTAAAATAAGATAAAAGTTTTGATACAAACACAGGAAATGTAAGCGTGTGTCTCTTGCATTTTCTTTTTGTGTGTTTGTAAATTACTTTAAAAATTCTTAAAGGAATAAATAATCAATTGACGCAAGCGTTCTTACGTTAGCACTAAAACAATTCCGTTACGCAAACCTTAGATCATTTAATTAAGCAAAATTCTTCGAAAGAAAAAAAAAAGTAACAAAATCTCTCTTACTACATCTTATCAACATCAATAAGACTGCATTTAAAAAATAGAATATTTCTTGATATAAAAAAATAAACGTGCTTCATTTTAGAATGATCTGTTATTACTATACATTTTTCTTTGACTTCGTGTGTGTAAGTGACCAACACTATAGTCAGATTTTCCAAGGCGCAAACGTCTGACATCAAATGGCGATGCCGATACCAACGTGCCTTCCGAAGCACGATAAATCAATATAGCAGTATTCCGAGAGGGAAATTTCACTACCTCCATTAACTAGTCAAGTCCACGGTTAACTGCTCTTGTGGTGTAGTGGTTGGACCGTTCGGTTCTCACTGCGGAGGCCACGAATTCAACTCCCGGCGGGAATAAATAAATATAAATAAATAATAAATATATACGGACAAATCACACAGATTGAGCTAGCCCCAAAGTAAGTTCATATGAAAGACTTGTGTTATGGGATACTAACTCAACGATACTATATTTTATAACAAATACATATATAGATAAACATCCAAGACCCAGGTCAATCTGAAAAACATCGTTTTTCATCTTGACCTGACCGGGGATCGAACCCGGGACCATCCGTGTCGCAGGCAGGCATGATGACCGCTGCGCCACGGAGCTCGTCATAAGTCACAATAACAAGTTTGTGTTGTTGTTCTAGTTTGTCTGATAAGAAAGATGATCCGTGCTTCGGAGCGCACTTTAAGCCGTCGGTCTCTGTCGCTGTCTTTGACAGTGGTCGTTACACAAAACTATGTCAGAGGCCCATAAGGCGGTTTAAAACCCTCACACCAGAATTCTTCGAGTCAGTGTTTGATCCAAGAATCCACACGACATGGTGATGATAAGCCAAGTGCACTGCAAAAGCGTAATACAAACTGAGATATAGATGAAGTATCACATTCACATCTCAGATTCCCGGCTGCGTTACAAGACGAGACAAAATTATGATGGATGTTGATGCCTCGTTTTGCGCTTAATAAGACGGCCCTGCTCATAAACACCACGCACAGAACAATCTACTGTAAGATCAGGTTAATAAAGATGAATATCAAGTGATGGCATCGATCGGGAGCGGTTGTCTGCGTTTGCGCATATTCGTAATGAAGGCGACAGGATTCGTAATATTAGGTTACGAATAGGGTTTCCAAACGTTTGGATTTCATTTAAGATTACTTTCTTTGCAATCCCTCAATATTTCTCCCTGATTGATACAATCAATTATTGCCTGATCAAGAAATAGAAGGATAAATTGCAAAAGTAAATTTTAATCTTTAATTAAGTCAGACACCTTTTTTGCCATTTGCTACTATGACATAGACGTATTGTAAGAAGTAGCGCAACGGTCGACGTTCTTTTTCAGTGACGTAGAGTAGAATGAGTAGCTCATCCACGTTGCGAATCAATCAATCAAAAGCTAGAAGCCTACCAAACTTGCTTACTTGTATATCGTTAGTAACCTACAATTCATTATCCGTCCTTATACCGAAGGCATAATAACAAATGGTACATACCTTGTAGGCAAAGATCAGAATCAAACTACCTACTACCTATTTTTTTCCTATCCACTGTTTGAACATACTTAGCTGCAATATCAAAATGGTCACCCTTGTTATGAGTATAATTCCAGAAACATGACTCGGCAGGTGTATTTTTAATGTTCCTTTGAATCCTAAATGGTTTTTAATTATACCGATCGAACTTTTACGACCGAAGCTGTGTGACGTCGCCGCGCATTCTGAAAATGGTCAAAATTATATAAAATTAAACAAGACTCCGTATATCTTACATTATTATCATCTTAGTCCTGAACTTCACTATTTAATATTACCATATCAAGAAGATGTCTGTCAAGTAGTTATTGAAAGATCAAGGATGTAATATAATTAAGTAGCATTATGGCATTATTAATTACTTCAAAAGTAATAAAGAACACGTAAAACTTAAGTTAAATGTAGAAAAATGAAACTTATTAGTTTCTGCTGTTGTTACGAGTCATCATCGTCATCACAGCCACAAGAAGTCCACTGCTGGACATAGGCCTCCCCTAAGGATTTCCAATATGACCGGTTAGAAGCGGCTTGCATCCTGCGCCTTCCCGCGACCTTTATCAGGTCGTCTGACCATCTGGTCGGTGGGTGTCCAACGCTGCGCTTGCCGGTACGTGCGTACGCCCACTGCCGCTTCAAAGAGCTAATCCGCTGAGCTATGTCGGTGACCTTCGTTCTTCTACGGATCTCCTCGTTTGTGATTCGATCTCGCAGAGAAACACCGAGCATAGCCCTCTCCATAGCTCTTTGAGCGAGCTTAAGCTTTCTTATGAGGCCCATAGTAAGGGACCACGTGATTACGCTGTTACGATTATTAATGTCAAAATAGCATGTAGTCATATTTTAGCGTTGATATATTTTCTTTTGATATATCAGGATGTTTTTATAAAAGTAAATTGGAATCTCAATGATCTTGAATGTCAGACACACAAATTTATCAAAATGGAACCAAAATATAATCATACATAAATATAGCTACGCATCCACGATACCCAACTAATGCAGCATGCAACAGTTGGTGACAGATCCTCAATTATATACCTACGCGCGTCACAAATCATACGGACAGACAGACAAATTGCAACGCCTGACGTGTTACTGATTGTTGTATACGACAAACGGACGGGACAACAATAGGGATGATATTTTTAGTACTGACTAATTTCAATATTTGCATATTTATAATCTTGAGGCATTTGTCAGACTTCCAAAACTAAGTCAAAGAGACAGTTACCTACTAAGTATGAATTTCGCATTTCCATTGTGCCTGTATATGTCGAAAGCAAAGTGCAACTACATATTTAGCTGGCTAGAGATCTTTGAGCAACTGACCCACAGTTCATAGAGTTTAATGAAATGAGTTTTTCTTTAACAAAAACATATTTCAATGGGACGATATAAATGATTTTGAATGAATAAAAAAAACTTGATTAAGCTTTTCCTGGCTAAATCATATGGCAGTCATCCACTAATGACCATGCCTTGCCCAGTAACAGACAATCATTCTCAATAAAATGATGGAGTCCAAAAATGCATCAATACCGTATGACAGACGGACAGCGCGGGCGTCTATCGTGTGCCTCAAGGATCAATGTTAGGTCCTATTATTTTCTTTAATATGATCAAACATTTGCAAAAAGATAAGAATCAAAGTGTAAGCCGCACATTTAGCCACAGAATACAACAATCTAAACATCAGCAATATACTCTACTCTGGAGCATCAAATAACAAGATATTGGAGTCAAAAATCCCATCAATACCTAAGGACAACCACGCGACGCAGGCGATTAGGATGTACCTCAAGGAACATTGTTAGGTCCAATACTTTTCTTTAATCTGATTAAAGTTGGCACAAACATACTTTAATATGCACATTTAGCAACTGAATGCAACATAACTCAATATCAGCTATATACTCTCCATCAGGTCTTTTTCAGTCTCCACTGCAGGAGCACGACCCTCTCTGTACTACCACAGCAATATATTAACCAGAGTAGTCAGAGGATTTGGCCTACACTCTCTACGCTGACCAGACGGGTTGGAGAGGTTTTTTGATGTTTGTAAGCTTTGTTTAGCTTGTGTTTCCTAAGTCGCGTTTTACGACACCCACGGGAAGACTTGGAGTGGTCCTATTCTACTCTGCCGGAAACCACACGGCAAATAAAATATATACTCTACAACAAGATATTGGAGTCAAAAATCCCATCAATACCGTATCACAGACGCGCGACGTAGGCGGCTATGGTGTACCTCAAGGGTCACTGTTTGGTCCTATACTTTTCTTTGACTGATCAAACGTTTGCAAAAACATGCAAATTATAGTATAAGTCACATATTAAGTCACTGAATGCAATCTATTTCAACATCAGCAATATACTCTCCTCTGCAGCATCAAATAACAAGATATTGGAGTCAAAAATCCCATCAATACCGTATGACAGACGGACGGCGCGGGCGTCTATTAGCGGAGTGTGATTCACCGCCCTTTCGCATGAATCTCAATTGCCAGCGACCCGTGACACGAGACAACTCGCAGACTTCAATCAAATCATAAGACCAGCGGTTTGTTGGTTATTTTACGAATAGTATGTACGACTGCGCTACTTCCTCTGACTGCTCTGGCATTATATGGCTCTGGTAGTACAGAGACTGTCATGCTACTGCGAATCTCCCAAGTGGCGACTTAAAAAGACGAAAGAAGAGATTATAATGATGAGCAACTTTCAGTCAAACATACAGCGTTTACATTGACCCTCGACATACCCAGGGGTGAACCAGTGCTGTGAACTCCATTATTTTTTACTTTCTTATACTTATTGCCCGGGCGACTGAAGCCAGCATGTGATAAAGAAACGCATTTTTTTCAGAAATTCACTGTTTCAGAAATAATATACATATAAAACCTACACATACATGACGCTTCAAATCGTACCTACCTGTGATGGTATAAAAAAGACCAGAACAATATCTTATTAAACTCTCTCGGCATAACCAATAAATAACGTCATTTAATATAATTCCCGCAGATTCTTACTCAGGACTCGCATTCCTGCAATAAAATAAAAGTAATCCTTATGCAATAAACATGGCCGATTTTATCTTAAAATACGGTAATGTTGATAGCAATTCAATCATAACTTAGGCTGTAATGTCTCGTTTCTGATTGGTCGCAGCGACGGACAGACGGACTAAATTATAAGACGATAAAAATTTTATAGCGAGATAAGGTATGGTGTACATTGCTCGAGCCGGAAAGATCTTTAGCGGCGAGTAAGCTAACAATGAGGGCTCTATTATTTCGAATAAAATAAAAAAATAAGTTTTTAGGCAACACACAACATTTTGCTGTTGAGACAACAAACAATGTCTAATGTAATTATATGTTTATGGACAAAACGAGTTTATATTACAATGAATAATAAATGTATAGGCCGAGTTACTACAATCTCTTGATTATCAAAGGCGTTGGAAGCAAAATAACAATTTATAATCAAAAACCGTTCGTTATCGAACTAATTTGACTCAAAAAAGAAAAGAAAAACTTGTTCATATTTTTTTACTATGTTACTTAAACTTTCGAACATATCCACTGAAATTCGTCTCGCTAGTTTTGCAAGCATTATTGGTTTAGTAACTCGCCAGCCACGTGTAGAGTCCACACGCCTAGTCTGAACCGACTATGCTTTATGTGCGAAGGCCCACACGACATGCGGCATGCGGGTAGGACGTCATCTGACGGGTAAATGTCACTGCAGGGTATTTTCCGCAACAATCTACGGTAGTAAAAAAAGGTATGTCGGAGTAATGGACTACTGAATATTCATTGACTTACGTATTTTAGTTTACAGCTGAATAGGTGAAAATAAATTAATAAAGATGCCGGCATTCGGCAATTTTCTAAATTCTTATTTAGTTAGCCTTTTTAGTTTAGTAACTCATTACCAGTACTAAAGAAGATAAAAAGCTATGTCGTTATGGAATACTAACGTTTGTCCGAAATTTCATCTGAGCTTTAAGTTGATGGCCTGCTTTGCGCGGTGTTTAACACGCCAGCCTGCGAGACGAGGATCTCTGGGTTCGATCCACGGTCAGGTCATGATAGAAAACGTTCTTTTTCGAATTGGACTGGATCTTGGGTGTTTCCCCCTTTTTTTCGTGTTATAGGCTGGCGTGTTAAACACCGCGCCACGTAGTATATCACTTACACCTATACTTATTTATATACGTACTCTTTTGGGCAGTCATGAAATAAATTGCCAAATATTTATCAAAATGTTATAAAACTACAGAGAGGATTTCAATAAAACTACAAAGATTTATTTTTTGAATTTAAATTGTGCACCGCAGAGAATAAAATATATTTTCTAACCTTGCTTAAACATATAACACATGAAAGGCGTCGGGCGTAGGGACATAAATAAAGTTACGTAATTAACTATAGTAATTATAATATAATACGCTTTAATATTACCTTACAGGTGTAACACGCACCTAGGACGTTTAATTATATGTGTTATTTTTTTTTTATTATATTTTAGCTTAAAAACATAGATATCAATTAAAGCTTTTTCTTAAAAGGGGAATCAACAAATTCACGTTACAGTATGGTAACAACTGCCATCAACGATGACAGCCGGGACCAACGGCTTAACGTGCTTTTCAAAGCACGGAGGAGCGTGAGCTATTTTTATGCCATTTGCGGTCACTTATTAAAGTCGACTGCGCCCTGAGTTACTTAACATGTGGACCGTATAATCAAGATTAAAATACCTACTCCAGTCGCAACGTTGTACTATTAGCAAATATCATAGATATCAGAATATTTACTGGCAAATATGCATATTATGAAAAACAAAATAAGAATAAAATAGAAATATTGTTTTTTACTGGGTACGCTTCATATAGGTTTGTATATCTTTGCTCTTAGCTGTGTAAAAAAATATTTATAGTAAAGGGAAAAACCGGCCAAGTGCGTGTCGGGCCACGCGCAGTGTAGGGTTCCGTAGTTGCGAATGACAACTTTGAGTTCACACTGTTTACACTCGCACCTAACAGTTTAACGACCAAAAACATCTAATAATGAAAATTGTATGAAATTTTACATTTTCCAGTACATTTTATAAGATGGTTGCCTATAACTTTTTAGTTTGCACTTAGTACTCAGCTCTGATAGTTTTCCTTTCAACTTCAGTATATATACTACTGCTGTAATTTTTATCTGATCCCTAAATCGAAAAATGGTGATCTCAACCTCACAATATTTTTTAAAGACCTTTTTTTTAATGATACCCCACACGATGGGTAAATAGAGAAAAAAAATTACTCCCCCACTTTACTTGTACCTATGGGAGCTACCCTAAAAAAATTTTTTTTTCAAAATTTTTTTCTATGACTTTTTTGGCATGATTAATATACATACCGCGGACGGACAGACAGACATGGCGAAGCTATAAGGGTTCCTAGTTTACTACGGAACCCTAAAAATGGGTGCTCATAATTGGATTTAATTATAAACTTTTTTTACACTAAACTGTCTTCTAGATAACGCCCGTATTCACTATTATGTTAGTAATCGGATCCTCAATTACAAAATTTTATCGGCTTACCGGGCCTTAATATTCTCACGCGTACTTTACGTTTAACAAATCGGTAATATAAAAGAAATCACAGGAGACGGGAGTCAAGCGATAATCATTACAGTACACCATCAAATTATGGAGAGTACAGGTGGAGATACAACCACATAGAACGTGCTTTACCATATTGTGATGTGATACTAGAAAATTCTACTTAACAATAGTAAAGTTAGCACGGGGATTTTTAAAGACATGTACACTCTTACTTACAAAATCTTATTTAAATTCCAATGCGCTTCAGTTTGTAGAATATTGGTATTCAACAGAGCTTGAGATCAGAGCGCATCTGACATTTATATACAAAGTACATAAAATGAATAATTAATAGGCAAAGCGAAAATAAAGCAAATTTCAAGTGTCTAAAAGTCGTGTCGTGATGATGAACTATGTGTCAAACCCTCGGTAAAATATCAGAACGTAATTCTTACATATATAATCAATAATCAATTAATACGGACAAATCACACAGATTGAGCTAGCCCCAAAGTAAGATCTTAAGTAAGACTTGTGTTATGGGATACTAACTCAACGACACTATATGTTATAACAAACACATATATAGATAAACATCCAAGGCCCAGTTCAATCTGAAAAAGATCATTTCTCATCTTGACCTGACCGGAGATCGAACCCGGGACCATCCGCGTGACAGCCCGGCGCGGCGTGTTGACCGTTGCGCCACGGAGCTCGTATAATATGTTATAATATGTACAAATCACCCATTAGTGATGTGTTACAAATGGGTGTAGTTCTGTTTTTCTAGACTATATTTATTTTGCACTCAAACCGATCACACAGATTTTATTTTTAGGCGCATAAAGTTGTGCATTTCGTCGCACCAAGAATGCTAATGAAATAGTTGTTAATAATTAAATATTGCGGGGCATAAAAAGCCCCTTCGCGGTAATGAGATGTATCGTATAAAGGGATAACGTACACGAATTGAATTAATTTTACTGCTTTGGATAATTATAACAATAAATAATGATTAAATGCTGAAGATATACGGTCTTATGCGGACGGTAATAGTCGAGAAGGAGATTAAATTACATCAACTTGGTTGATGCATTTAGAATGGGACTAGCATTACGAATTGCATCTAGAAAATAATAAGTACCCTTTATTATTTACATGCAATTTTCCCGTGACTTCATCCGCGTAAATTATAGCCTATGTCTCACGCAGATAAATTAGCTTTCAATAGGTGAAATCCAATGTGTGTTACCAGTGATGACTTACGGGTCCGAAACGTGGAGAGGGCTATACTCGGTGTTTTTCTACGAGATCGAATCAGAAACGAGGAGATCCGTAGAAGAACTAAGGTAACCGATATAGCCCAGCTGATTAGGTCTTTGAAGTGGCAGTGGGCGGGGCACATAGCGCGAAGAACCGATGGCCGATGGGGCAGAAAGGTTCTTGAATGGCGACCACGTACCGGCAAGCGCAGCGTTGGACACCCACCGACCAGATGGTCGGACGACTTGATAAAGGTCGCAGGAAGGCGCTGGATGCAGGCCGCTTCTTACCGGTCATATTGAAAATCCTTAGGGGAGGCCTATGTCCAGCAGTGCATGGACTTCTTGCGGCTGAGATGATGAACATGATGATGAGGTGAAAGAATTTAAAAAATGGGCATGTATGCTGTCGTGTTGGCAAACCCCAGGCGTTCACCGACGCATCACAGCTAAGGACGCACACGGGAAAAACGCTCGAATGAGGATGTTTAATGTTGTAAGATATTTTTACGATAAAGGTTACAGTAAAAAAAATCGTAGAACATACAACATAGATTTTTTATTTATATGATATTTTCATTTGGATCCTGGTTGCTCGCAGCCCTCATTCTCACTAAAAAACAAGTATATATATTTTGAAAAATCCCTGAAAAATAAAACGTTTCTAGACAGTCGTATAATAATAAATAATAATAAAAATCTCCAACAATAATCGAAGCCCGACCCTTGTCTTGTGATCTTGTATTTCATCCAACCTTGCATAAACTTAACAAAAATAAATACTAAACTACACATTATACGGTAAACTAACATATTCTCATAACAATTTCCATAACTTCTCACGTATGCGCTGAAAAACATTCTCATTTGCGCATTGATGGATGATATATGCCTCCTTCTCTCACGTCGCGAATCGATAGCGAACAAAAAGAGACGGAAAAAAACGGCGAGTCGCAGGGTGTGGCGACAGAGTTGCACTTTTTGCCGCTATCTTCATATCCGGATGGATAGGACCGGCCCGGATGCTACGTTTCGTAGCTCGTGTGTTCGTAAGGCTAAGGATTTATTCACACTCGCGTAGAATTATTCATACTTGCTGGACATCGAATAACAGTAAGAACTTTATGTGTAAGAGTTTTAAAAAAATTGAGTTGCTGGCTGTTGCGACAGTGCAGTTATGCCGCTATCTTCATATCCGGATGAATAGGACCGGCCCGAATGCTACGTTTCGTAGCTCGTGCGTTCGTAAGGCTAAGAATTTGTTTACATTCATGTAGGATAAATATTCATGCTTTTGACAGTGAAAAAAACAGTGTAAGAACTTGATTTTAACATTAGAGAGTATTGAGAAAACGGTGAGTTGCCGGGTGTAGTGATAATGCATTTTTACCGATATCTTCATATCCGGACAAATAGGACCGGCCCGAATGCTACGTTTTGTAGCTCGTATGGTATTAGGGCTTATGATTTGTTCACACTCAGACTAACAATAGTACTCACCAGTGATAACATGTCTCAACTGTCAGATAATATTTAAAGAATCGGGAGGAGCAGTACGTAGCGGTAGAGTCGCACTCTTTACCACTAACTGATTGCACTATCTCCAAATCTGGATGATTTCCAACTTCATCTACCACTCAAGCGCAATATTCACAAAAAAATGTTACGAAATATAATTCATATCAGAGACTTTTTTCATCGTCATCTGTCTTATATCAGTTATTTTCTTCATCATTGCCATAAAACGCAAGTGTGATCCCGCCCTTAGGAGAAAAGCGCGCCTTCCCGAAAGACATTTGACGCGTAGATATCGGAAAAAAGGTTTCGTCGCCGGCGCTCTTTGTGCGGAAAAATTGTCTTTTCACCAACTGCGGGCTTACCGTCTGATCATACACCCTTGTTCCTTACAACTCTGTATGTTGTTCATATATTACACACAGGTGTGGTTCCCGGCAGAGTAAAATAGGACCACTCCAAGTCTTCCCTTGATTGTCGTAGAAGGCGACTTAGGAAACACAAGCTTTAAAAAAGTGTAAACACATCAAAGACACCTCTCTAACTAGTTTGGTCAGCGTTGAGAGTGTAGGCCAAATCCTCTGACTGTTCTTGCTAAAATATGGGTTTGGTAGTACAGAGAGGGTCGTGGTCCTGCAGTAGAGACTAAAAAGTTACCTGACGATCGAGAGGATAACAGTCAGACGTTTATGTAAGATTTTTGCATATTATGAAATGGGGCAGCTTCGCGCTTGCTCGGTCCACTAATCACATCTTATAACAATGAAATTAACATGAGATAAATACATTATGAGTATATAAAAATGGGTCACTGAAGTGCTGTTTTATCTGGATTGTATTCAACTATAGTTATAGAGAAATGTGCTCCTAACGAGTTTGAATCTGTCAGCATTTCCGTCAAAACAGCACAAGAGTGATCACGTCTTGTCTTTTGCAGGGAAGGCAGAGCTATGAGATCTGCAAGTTTAACGAAAATACTTTCAAACCTGCTCGCATTTATCTCAATATCAATAAGTCTTACCTGAAACAAAAAAAACATTCGGTTAGAAATATTATCTCTACTAATATAAAGAGAAAAGATTTTATTGTTTGATTGCATTGAATAGGCTCCGAAACTATACTTCCGCTGACATAGGCTATAATTAACGCGGATGAAATCACGGGAAAATGCTAGTAGGAAATATCTAAAGTCAGAAAAATAACCAAATGATTAAACATAATGTCACTTGACTTAAACAAAAATTAGCACTTTGATGTTAGGTTGGATATGTTGCAGGGATATTATAAAAGTCGTGATATTATTATTTTACTAGTGACATTATAACTACACAGATTATTGTCAATCGTTTGTATTACTTACAATTTAACGGGCTAGTTTCAGTACCATTATAATTTCACTAGACCGATGCAGTGAACTTGTAAGGCAGTGATATTTTGACAAAAACACTGGTTTAAGAAAGCCGTTAGATTATCAGAGCGACCGCTGATTGGTCCGCATTCGTTACCACCTGACCAACAAGTAGAGTTAGGAAATAAAAAACAGATTTTAAGAAATATTTTTTTAATTTAACTTGTCACTTTTTATAGTACTATCTATACTATAAAATATGCTGAAAAAGTTATAACGCTTACTAATCAAAACATAACTTTCATAACTATAAGCTTAAAGTACGTAATACTGGTAGTAACATTTTAGTCACTAGCATTCAATTTATGGATTTGAACAAATCTTAATTAATAATAATAAATGAATAATATGTACTTTTTGTCAAAATATATTACTTATAAAAGTTGGTAGGTTACATAATTGAGCAAGTAATTTAAATGACATAACAAATAGAATAATAAATTAATAACAAATTGACCAATCAGAACACGCGGGGCTCCCACCACAAACGCAACTCATAATAAACCTAGATTGCTTATAATATCACTATTGCGGCCCAGTGAAATTACAATAACTCTAAAAAGAGCCCGTGAAATTATACGAACCAGACGTAATTGACAATAATCAGTGTAATTATAATTTCACTAGAGAAATTATAATGTCACGTTTTTGACAAAATCCCTGCGACAGATATATCACAAACAGATGGAAAAGTGATGTTCTGTCAGACCATACAATATTAAATATTATTACAAGACTAATTCAACGCCAACCAAAGCAAAGGATTGTTGCAAAAAATAACCCCAACTATACACGTATCATGCAACCGTAAAAAAATCCTCAGCTTTCTACAGTTAATAGTCTCTGAACTAAACCACAGATAGACGTGTTGAATGAAACTATAAGGGCTTTTTGTTAACTACGGAACTCACAGAGCAGAGAATGTAATCGTCGCGCGTGAGCGAACGACATTCCTTGCTCTTTGACGAAACCTTATTAATATTCTTCTCTACAGATATGAAACTAAACTCATCTTTTAACACCATTAAACGCTAGCATGCTCGTACAAAATCGTAACAAGACGCTTTCGACAGTTTACGTCCGCCATATTATTTTTTTTGCTGACGTTACATAGGCTTTTTGGCATAGGACAGTAAATGAGCAAGCGGCTCACCTTATGGTAAGTGATTACCGCTGCCCATGGACAACTGCAACACCAGGGGTGTTACAAGAGCATTCCCGGCCTTTATTTTTTCTTCCCCAGAGGGGAAAGGGGGATGAGCCTCCGGCTCTCTCACTCACCAAACGAAGCATAGAAGCGGTAAAGCTACTACTCAAACATCGATTTTCTGTGAGAGTGTGGTACTTCCCCGGACGAGCCGGCCCTATGATGCTACTAGCAAAAGTGAATTTTGCCGGTAGCGTTACTCTGCCACAACGAAAAACGAAGCCATGACACTCCGGGGAAGAATACGAATCTAATGACACCTCATACTTCAAAGTCGGTGCAAAGAGTTCAAAGCAACAATGGAACAGACATTTATTTACATTCATACGCGCGAAAAACGTCACCCTCTTTCTAAGAGGTCCAGTCGGGTAAAACTGTCTACAAATTCAACAATTCGGTGACGATAGGCATTAAAAACATTCCAGCTTGTTCAGTTAGTTCAAATAGTTTTCCCCAACCATTATTAACCCTTCAATACCGTAATCTTCCGATCTCCAGAAATTGCATTTGAAATCGCTATCTCCATCGATCCACCTGCGATGCGACCGCGATGCAACCGCGATGCGAGCGAGATGCGACCAAGATGCGACCGAGATGCGAGTGACAACTTTCAATGACAACATCAGATATCGTGGACAGTATCGGAATTTGAGGTAGGAAATTTCAAAGCCTGTTTATTTTCTAGCTGCTTTTAAATGGGAGCCGTACTGTTTTGCGTTTTCTTCCATTAGTAGCTAATTCCTTTTCACTGTGTTTACTGTGTAATGTAAAGACAATTGCTAATTAAAAACTATGATGGACAACGTTTTGATGGTCAGTTTAACATCTATTACGGTTTACATATCTTAAATAAAAATTTTCATTCATACGGAAGCAGTAATGGATATTGAAGTGACCGTAGCTGTCAAAAGTAAGTAAATAGGCCTGCTGTAGAGGAGACCAGCCCGCTCAAAGATTTTTACTCAAGCTTTAGTAGAGACGCTTCGCTCTCACTCGGTCCATAACAATACTATTTCACTGCCATATGCCTTAAACAAGACAAAATGAAATAAAGTTACATAAAAATAAGGTCGTTCTATAATAGAAATTCACCTAATAAAATGAAGGAACAAAAGAAACTTAAGGACTTACAATCTCCATAAATGATGAATCAGTAGTCAAAACACATACCAACTTTATCCTCACAAAAAGACCTATACCTGTAAGCGCACTGACATCAGCGATACGCCGCAATTTGCATAGCTTCATTACGTTATCGCGCCCGCCTGTGACTTGCGCTTTATTTTGTTTTTTTTTTTAATTAACGCGTGCGGCGCAGCGTTGTAATTGGTCGAGATAAGTGCTGAATTAGTTGTGCGTATTCGATGCATTCTTACTTCTATTCTTCCAGACTGGCAGGTAAAAGTATGTATTTATATCTCAATTCTAATATTAAATATATATTTTTTTGTCATTTGTATAATAAATAACATGTTTTATTGTCTATAATATTTATTAAGTCAAACTTAATAATTGTATCTCCTTTACATCTATACAACTTGCACCCCTACTATCAACTTTTCACCACATCCCTAAGGTAAAACTGGTAGCCAATGCTTAGCATTAAGTAATTACTTTTTGTACAAATCATAATGATTGTATGTGCAATAAATTAAATAAATAAATAAATTAATACGTGTGCTAGGTGTTTTACCGCGCCCTCAAACCATCAAATCAGTCCGTCAAAATCAACAACTTTTTCTATGGTACCACCTGAAAGGTTCACGGAGGCAGGCAAATAAAAGAGTTTTTATTCACGATACTTCTTGTATTCAACACTTATTATATATTCACACTCACTTCTTTTTCGTAAAACACAAATCTAAACTAATCCAAACGACCATTATTTTTTCTTTTTGCGGGAGCCGCTGTTAACAACGTCAAACTCAAACTTACTTCAAGGTGTCAAAAGTGCAGCGAATACAGGCCTTGACATAGATATAGAACTTTACTGACACTAGTTATAACTGACACGCCCATAAAAAACTATATATATTGTGATAAAATACAATAAAAATAATGATTGTTACATGATTAAACATAATAGTATCACTCTTTAACTTTATATTATATTTTCGTCAAGGTGTCAAAAGTGCAGTGGATACAGGCCGTGTCATAAATATACATTACTGACACTTGTTATAACTGACAATCCCATGAAAACTATTAAGTGATAAAATACAACTAAAATAATGATTGTTCCATGATCAAACATAATAATATACCTCGTTAAACTTATTTATTTTCGTCAACGTGTCAAAGTACACATTCAACAACTCACCTGTAGCGTGCGAGTAATGCATATGTTTCTTTAAAATAAATTGCTTTTTTTTTTTAATTTATTCACGTTAACGTGTTGGCGCTGTAGGGCAAAGCCTGCCATTACTCAGTCGTTCGTCCAATCGCGTGTAGGTATATGCTAATATGGACCACCGTGGTCGCCATTTTATATTGAGAAAAATCAGATGTGGTAAATTAAAACTTATCTGCGCCGATTATAGGCTGATAGTGGGAATCTGAACAAGACCGATAAGTGGAAATCCAGTTCAAAAACTACAAAACTTTGCATTTAAGAGAATAACTTTACAAAGAGTATTATTTCTATAGTAATTACATATTGAATTCAAATAACAGACGACCTAAACTTGGATACGGGATTATACGGGAGTTTATTTGGAAATGTAAAATAATTCCGAGATCCCAGTATAAGTTTCATAGGAAAATTTGTTCATATTAACTGGCTCAGTCACTTTTTCAAGCATATGTCGACTTTAAACTTATCCCGGCATAGAAACATAGCCTTTGTTGATGAAGGTTCCTCTTGAATATTCAAAAAATAGAAAGGCTTTTTACAGTGTCACAATTTTTGCCAAAATTAGAAAATCAATCCGAGTTAGAAGAGTTATCTGCTATTGCCTTCTAAGAAATCGAATCCGAGACCTACCGGTTACGCGTTACACACAAAACATAGTATACGATACTTTGTCTTATTCTTTCTCTACTTGAATTCATACGGTGAGTTTCGTGAACGACTTAACGAATACAAACACGAACATTTCCAGCTCATTACCTCACTAATTATATAATAGTTTACAAATCACCACAAATTAAAAGTGGAGCTACTCAACTGTTCAAATGAACAGCATGTCATGCAGTAGTGCCTCATGTCATGTCAAATGGCAGATAGTTTAAACAGTTGTTACTTGTTACTGGCCGGCTAAGCTACTCATGTTTGGTCCAAGTGACAAACTAAGCGCGAGTTTAAAATAAAAGTTACAAAATTTGCAAATGTTAAAACGATGTTTCTTATTAATATTGACGAGCTCCGTGGCGCAGCGGTCAACACGCCTGCCTGCGACACGGATGGTCCCGGGTTCGATCCCCGGTCAGGTCAAGATGGAAAATGATCTTTTTCAGATTGATCTGGGTCTTGGATGTTTATCTATATATGTATTTGTTATAAAATATAGTATCGTTGAGCTAGTATCCCATAACACAAGTCTTGCTTAAGAACTTACTTTGGGGCTAGCTCAATCTGTGTGATTTGTCCGTATACATTTAAAAAATTTAAAAAAAAATTAATACAATGTCATGCAGAAGGCCTCGTATCATGTCAAACGGTAGATAGTTAAAACAGTTATTACTGGCCGACTAAGCTAATTATGTTTAGTTCAAGTGACAAAGTGAGAGCCAGTTTGACTTAAAAGTCAAAATATATACATGTGTTAAACAATGTTTCTTATTAATACCATGTCATGCAGTAGTGCCTCGTGTCATGTCAAACGGTAGACAGTTTAAACAGTTGTTACTGGCCGACTCAGCTACTCATGTTTGGTCCAAGTAACAAATTGAGCGCGAGTTTAACTTAAGTAACAACAATGTAAATGTTAAACTATGTTTCATAATAACACAATGTCATGCAGTAGTGCCTCCTGTCATGTCAAATGGCAGATAGTAGTTTAAATAGTTGTTACTGGCCACCTAAGCTAATCAAGTTTAGTTCAAGTGGCAAACTGAGCGCTAGTTTAACTTATGTAACAAAATATAAAAATGTTAAGCAATGTTTCTTACTGTCACCACGCCATGCAGAAGGCATCGTGTCATGTCAAACGGCAGATAGTTAAGCCGACTAGGCTACTCATGTTGGGCCCAAGCAACAAACTAGGAGCAAAATTAAAGTTAAAAAACAAATAACCCGTAAAAATAAAAATATGACAAGATGCAAAAGGGATACAAAAAACAAAGCAGAATAGTTTTTTCTCCATCATTATTACCTTAAGTATGTTCATAGGTATTTATTTTAAACCTAAATCTTAAGGGGAATGATTAAGCTGTTCCTCTATCGCAAAATTAAAAAGTACGTAGAATCATTTTTTGCAAGTTCGAAGTTAATTCCATTGCCAGAGTTATTGAAATATAAATAAATAACGAGTAAATCTAACGAAAAACTGAACTTTAACGCTAAGTGTAGGCGTTCGTATCACGATACTAATAGATATTACATTGTTTCTAAATGAATTTGAATTGGCGTTACTATTTATCACAGCTTGACATAACCATTTGCAAGCGATCACTCTTACATTTAGCGCGCTAATGTAGTGAAGACATTTATTACACTTACAATGTTGCTAATGTGCCATTGCAATATTCGTAAAATGATTGGCACGACTTAAACTAATAAGATTATTTTGAGGACTGATGGAAGAGGGTTACAAATTAATAAATATATCGATGTTGTATAACAATAAACGAAATTATAAAGCTGTTGTTTGTTTAAAAATATAGGAGCTATGCTGTTCGTTTTTTAGGGTTCCGTAGTAAACTAGGAACCCTTATAGTTTCGCCATATCTGTCTGTCTGTCCGCCCGCGGTTTTACTCAGAGACTATAAGTACTAGAAAGCTGTAATTTGGTATGGGTATGTATATTAGTCATGCCAAAAAGGCGTAGAAAAAAATCTTGAAAAAAAAAATTTTTTTTGTACTAGTATACGAGTAAAGTGGTGAAGTAATTTTTTTTTCTCTACCCATCGTGTGGGTTATCGTTAAAAAGGTCTTTGAAAAATATTGTGAGGTTGAGAAAACCAGTTTTTGATTTAAGGATCCGTTTCCGAAATATTTGGTTTTAAAGTGCAAATTTTTGTTAGACGTAGGTGTCGTCCCTCCCTCTATCTGCTAAACGGCTATATATGGATACGAGAAAAAAATACAGCAGTAGTACCTACATATACTGAAGTTGAAAGCAAAACTATCAGAGCTGAGTACTAAGTACAAACACAAAAGTTAAAGGGAACCAACTTATAAAATGTACTCTAAAATGTAAAATTGCATACAATTTTGATTGTTTGATGTTTTTGGTCGGTAAACTGTGAGGTGCGAGTGTGAACAGTGTGAACTCAAAGTTGTCATTCGCAACTACGGAACCCTACACTGCGCGTGGACCGACACGCACTTGGCCGGTTTTTTTAAACTGCTACACCAACAGCAATACGCAATAAAAAACATTTGATTACACTTTAGACATTAAGAACAATACTGATATGTATGCCAATTTTAAATATAAAGACTATCAAACAACAGAAAATAGTTTATATGATATTACAAACATTTAGAAAGGAATAAACAACAAAGAAATAACAATAACTACACACTTAATCTACACATCGACACTTTATCTCTATGTTACATTTACAGTTAAAATCATATATTAAAATCGATTTCTCCTTTACAGTCACAATTCACTCATAATAAAAGCTTGTCATAAAAGTGTATTTTTTGGGAAAAATAAATAAATATATACAGACAAATCACACAGATTGAGCTAGCCCCAAAGTAAGTTCTTACTATTGTGGGCTTACGGGCCTTCTGGACTATGACTTGGACTTATGGGCTTCAGGAATCAGATCAATAGGCGATGCGGCTAGCAACCCATCACTATTTTGATTCCGTTCTCACCTGCAAGCCAACCAACATGCTAAACGTGACGTTAGTGTTTTACAGACCTGGGCTCTGTCTACCCCACAAGGGAGAAAGACGTGATAGTATGTATGTATAACTGTAATCTTACTCTTTCTTGGTATTATCCGCTCTCGCCTATCGCTCAGGCCATACCGGTAGTAAACAACTGTCCACCTACCAGATTGTGCCGTGTATACGCTCGGTTATTTGTTGAGATGCGGTACGCCCACTCGACTTTTATACTCACTATGTATGTCCGATAAGTACCAATTACATTATTTATTTAGCGATATTTTACACAATTCAATATTTTTGCGATTTCCAGCCACGGCATTGACGATAGTGACGATAGCCAAGTAGAGTTGCATTACTTTGGAAGTCTATATGGCATGTCAATCATAAATTTTATTTTATTTCATTGCCATTAATTCCATTGAGAGACCATGTGTTTTTATAGAATTGTTTCTTATAC
Source organism: Rhodophaea formosa (assembly GCA_963082605.1). Taxonomy (NCBI): domain Eukaryota; kingdom Metazoa; phylum Arthropoda; class Insecta; order Lepidoptera; family Pyralidae; genus Rhodophaea; species Rhodophaea formosa. The sequence goes on from OY720209.1 coordinate 23,162,919, forward strand.
TATTATTTTGGTTTAGATAAATGGATTTAAAATGTAATTTAATATAATCTAGTATCGTATTTTAATGTGACCGGATATATGCATCATTTTAGTGAGATTATATTTTTACAAAAAAAATTTTTTTTTTTTATTTATTATTTTTTTTTTTGCGGCTGGACAAAAATGTACAAAGTATTCGGTACTTAGTACCAACTACGAATTTGTCCCAGTCGCTGTTGAAACAGCTGGCCCGTGGTGCGCCGAAGCCAAATCATTCATTCGAGAGATAGGGCGCCGTTTGAGGGACAAAGGTTGCGACCACCGCTCCGGATGGTATCTGATCCAAAGGATATCCATTGCCATTCAAAGAGGCAACGCTGCTAGTGTGATGGGTACCTTTGAGCCGGGCACCATCCGGGGTGGCATATTTGATTAATTATTTTGTTAGTTTTAGGTTTTTTTTTTCATTATTTAGTTCTGAATTTTCTTACCTTTTAGTTAAGTATAGGTTTAATGTTTTAGTTATATAGAAATATTTTCGTTACTTGTTTATTAAATACATATTTGTTTTATTAATATTTAAATAAATAAATTCAATAAATAACACAGTTAAGTTTTACAAATACATACGAGTAAAATATAATAAAATTCGTAAATACTCAAATAAACGTATATACTGACGTACCTGTACTGATCATACTGAACAACTTTTCCCATCAAATAGAATACTTATGTATATCCTGAAATATTTCATCATCATCAGGTCTTTGTTAGTCTACACTGCAGGAGCACGACCCTCTCTGTACTACCAGAGCCATATATTAGCCAGAGCAGACAGAGGATTTGGCCTACACTCTCCACGCTGGTCAGACGTGTTGGAGAGGTTTCTTTGATGTTTATAAGCTTTGATTAGCTTTTGTTACCTAAGTCGCCTTCTACGACATCCACGGGATGACTTGAAGAGGTCCTATTCTACTCCGCCGGGAACTACACGGAATATTTAATTATTAGTTAATTCAAAAGCTACACAGAATTTTCGAACCGACCACAGCAAAGACGAAATCCCAAAAAAAAAACTATTTTCAACAGTTTTGGTTGGCAACTCGCATGAAGGGCTTTTAATGATTATTTGATAATTAGGACACACATTCACACACACACTCACACATCTAAATTAATTTTGCATGCAATTTTTCCTAAATTTTTCCTGTTCGAAATTCAAACTTTTTCAAATGTTACATTAGAACCTTATTCCGAACGTAAAAAATGGCGTTACTTCCACGCGCCCGGACCATTTTATTCCACGTCCATGCAAAGTAATATAGGTTTTACTTGGGTAAGAATAAAAATAGAAAAACAAATGCGTCTGAGCCGTCAAGACTAGTTTTCTAGTGTATTTACCTATCACATTGCTATAAATCAAAGTTGCACTGCAGCGTCGCGACGTTATTGGACGTTGACGTCGCACGTCTGACGTCTGATATTAGATCTGCAGGAAACTGCATACTGTTTATTTTACTTCAAAGTGGTATTATTTTTAACTGATTTTATAAAAGGAGGTATTTGAGATTGTTATCAGCGATTTTTTTTAAATAAATAAATAAATATATAGGGACATATCACACAAATTGAGCTAGCCCCACAGTAAGTTGTGAACTTGTGTCGCAGGATACTAACTCAACGATACTATATTTTATAACATATACTTATATAGATAAACATCCAAGACCCAGTTCATTATGAAATAGATCGTTTTCCATCATGACCTGACCGGGGATCGAACCCGGGACCCCCGTGTCGCAGGCTGGCGTGTTGACCACTGCGCCACGGAGCTCGTCCTCATCCGTCGTTAAATCGGCTACTGAATTAGCTCTCGAAAGACCTACGATCATGTTCTCTATTTATTTAAATATTAGCAATTTTTCCACGACTTAGTCCGCAAAAATTATAGCTTATGTCACCTGCAGATAAATTAGCCTTCTTTAGGTAAAAGAATTTCGGAAATAGGTTCAATAGTTTCGAAGCCTATTCAATTCAAACAAACACGGAATCAAATCTTTCATCTTTAAGATATCAGTATGGATTATTGTTTGTTCCTACTCCTCATTCACTGACTTGTGGTTACTTCATCCTTCTGGTCTAAGAGATAAAACAATCTGAATTGTACCAGCTTCTCTTCCCGCTCAGATAATAAAAGCCGGTCTAGGGAATGAGCAAAAAAGTAAGGAATCACGACAAAAGGCAATGCGACTATCAATCCAATATTTTTGATTTGATTTTGTTTTCCAAACTTAACACTCAGTATAACACGCTTAACATGGCCATGGGTCTTATGTCCTTAGGCTCTGTCTACTCCGTAAATGATAAAGACATCATAATATGCACGTATGTTCTCGATATTTTTCATGTAAAAGCACTGAACCGACATACCCTGTTAAAGAGTTGCAATGAATATTTAATTTATGAAAAACACCACCTTTTCGCGATAATTGATTACAGATTTCAGCTCGTAAACTTGTACGTTCGGCGCAACAATGTCAGCTAATAGATCGAATCAAGTGAAACGTCGGTAAAAACATGTTTTAGTGTTGAAAATATCGATAAAGTGCGAGCCGATAAGGGAGAGGCTTAGTTGCAGCTTACTCAATTACTTCATTACAATACGTACATTTTAAGGCTCCGAGAGGCGGTTCCGAAGAACTCTGACACCAGGGTGTGCAAGGTCGATTGACCGTGTCACCTACACGAAAAGAAGAAGAAGGTTCCGTAGCAGAAAGGCAAAAAACTGAACACTTTTTTTGTCATAGGACGGCAAACCAGTAAGCGGGTCACCTGATGGTCAGTGATCAGATCACCACAAGAGCGTTTCTTTCATTTCTTTCGTTTTTTCATTTGCCTAAACGCGCCGTCATTGGATTATACTTAATAGGCGTATTTTGGCGCAACTTCTTGATACAAAACCCTCCTAGGTGCTAGGGAAACAGGATATTGAAAAGACCTAATCCTTATGTTTAAGTAAAATAAATTCAGTTCATATTCTGAACTTAGATTGTTTACTGTTAGTCAATAAGAAAAGGCAAAACACTCAATACGTCTATTAGGCACTCTGTTAAAAATATTCATTATTTGCATTTCTTACCATCGTGTCGTATCCAAGAATTTCAGTAAAGTATTCAATGTGGAAAATGAAATCAACAGTTATAGTTTATAAACCTGCGTGTAAATGATGTTAATTGGTTACAAGTTAATAAATGACTATCAATGAAATGCGTGAATCGGTGCGTGGTTTACGACTGATAATTGATAATTGTGCATTCGAAAGGCGAAGATCCTACAACTGTTTACTGTACGTCATAGAAGGCAGGCTGAATGTTTGAAAATCCGTGATCGACCAATTTTTGTGCATTCGGCACTGTTCACTGTCCTATCCTAGCAATGTTTATTTTACGTCATAGAAGGAAGGCTGTCCGTGGTCATAAAGAAAGCGTCAACCAATAATTGTGGATCAGATAGACTAAGAGCCTAGGACTGTTTACCCTACGTCATACAAATATGGCTGTAATTTTGAGAATCCTTCTAAACTAAAGTGATAAAGTTGTGGCGCGCTCTCCAATTGAGTTGGACTAAATGTATAAAAAAATTAACATATGGCATTGTCAGAAAAACTGTCTTCCATATCTTATTTCTTAAGGCGATCTATCATCTACGTCACTAGTTAATTAGTTGTTGTAGTTTGGTTATACACCAAAACTCAATTTCTGCGATATGTCAGTATGTATTTATTTATTCTTTTAATTTTATATTTTCTCCAGCCTACAGAAAATTATCAGGTGTTAGCAAATTTTACTTTGGCTTCGGAGCCTTTGTTCGACAATAAAGAATCGCAGAATGTGTATATACATTTAATGAAAGAATCTCTGTGAAATGCATAAGGATATCCTATCATGATAGATATAATAGTAGAGAAAAAAATATGTATGTGTTCGTATTTATATCAGTGAATCTATCAAAATATAAAAAGTACACTAAAGTCATCAGATTTCAAGAAACAAACTATTGCCTCTTTTTTTTCAGTCCGTGAAATCTTATCCAAATGTATTGACCTATACGATAAATTTAATAAACTATCAAACATCTTCAATGTTGTACAGTAAAACCCAGACTTCAACAAACTGCCATATTTCTAAGGCGGTTTGTCGGATCAAGCCGAGAATACAAAAAATATCTCGTGGCTACGACTGGATCTATCGTCAACAAATACTGCACAAAAAGCGGTATTACAACAAACCATCAGATTTCAATAGCAAACAAAAGCGATGGACGCGTCTCATTATCTGATCATCGAGAACTTGAAACGTTTAAGATTTAGAATACACTGTACAGAAAACACGCTAGCGTTTTTCTGATCCATTTTCTATTAAGGAGAGACATGAATTTTGCAGGGTCCGCTGCCGTTTGAACGAAATGAAGATATCACTTAAATTTTAGCTCTGCAATGGCTTAAATAACCATTCAAATTGTTTTAAAAACTATTGTCAACTATTGTTTACAGTTCAAACTGTAAACGTGTAACTTTGCTAATAAGTTTCACGAAAGTGGCTGTTTTTGACAGCAATGCTGAGAAAAGCTTCATTTTCTCAGATGACATTGTAAACAGTCATAAAATAGTTTGAAGGGTGAGCTCGGGCTTCGCAGAAGGAAGCAATGCGATACTGGATTTCGACATACTGTCACGTCTTTTCCTTGCGAGGTAGACACAGCAGGTCAACATACAGGAGGTCTATAACACCTAAAGCCACGTTTAGTATTGTGGTGGGCGTGGATATGGAAAACGGAATCAAAATAGTAATAAGTTGCTAGTCGTACTGTCTATTGCCATGATTTCTTAGATTTTCACCCATTCCCTCAAGGTTCTTTCAATCTACAAAACTTTGTAAAAAATATTCAAACACCGTCCAATCATTCCGCGTTAAAGCCACGTTCAGACCGCCGCGTTTTCTCAGCACAGTGCGTCACCCAATCAAAGTAGATCTCACTGGATCTGCCAATAATGAGTTCTGCGTTTTCGCATCAATCGGACAATGGCACAATGGATCCGAATCTGCGTATACCTATCGGCGATTAAGCTTTTCTTTGTCGCGCCACAATGGGCTTTTTAATTTCCACCAAATGACCTTCCCTTTGTAGCTAGATCGAAATCGGTTTGAGGGATGAATTGCGGGTAAATAAAAACTAGGATTTGAAGGAATAAAATTGAACATAAAACAGAAATTAGACTTTTTTGAAGTTTGAAGATTTACTTACATACCTATATGTAATTAGAACACATACAAGTAAGAAAGACAACATGGAAGGAACATGGAACATTCTTGGCGAGAGTTCTATCTCACTAAACTGTTTTCTTTCTTATTGATTTTATCGGACTTTATAGTGCAATTGCAATTGAATGTTGACCCTAAACCTAAAGGCCACGTTTAGCGTGTAAGTGGACGTTAAGGTGGAAAGTGGAATCAAAATAGTGATGGGTTACTAGCCGCATCGCCTATGATGTGATGCCTAAGATTTTCGCCCAAACCCTAGATAGGATTTTACGGTCTGCTTGTGAAGAAAAGCAGGTGGTATATTCTATGTTTTCCCTTATCTCCCAAACGAGCACGAAAGGAGCTTTTATTCATTTATTTGAATGCGTGTTATCTTTTTCGGGTGTTGCCTTAGACGTGATGCTCTAAGCAGTTATCATTATCATCAGGTCTTTCTAGTCTCCACTGCAGGAGCACGACCCTCTCTGTACTACCAGAGATTTGGCCTACACTCTCCACGCTGGCCAGGCGGGTTGGAGAGGTATCTTTGATGTTAATAAGCTTTGTTTAGCTTGTGTTACGACGTCCACGGGATGACTTGGAGTGGTCCTATTCTATATTATCTGTCGGGGACCACGCGGCGACTAAGCAGTTGCTACAATGCTTTACAGTTAATCTGGCTCTGTCTATCTCGTAAGGGACAGAGATATTTATACATCCAACATGGCCGTGGCTGTGTCGGACATGTCCTGTAATCGAAGTTCAAATGGCCGCCATCAATTATTCCCGGCCCGGAATAGCTGCTCGTCTTAATTGTTACACCGGATTTATGAGTGATCCTGAGGGACTGTACTCGTATACGAAATTGATAGGGTTTGATTTCTCGGTTGGGTTTCCCTCGGTTCGATTCCATGGTATCCCAATCCCAACTAATATTATAAATGCGAAAGTGAGTTTGTTTGTTTGTTACGCTTTCACACCGTATCTACTGAACCGATCATCATGAAATTTTGCATTCACATAGGTGAGGGTACCGAGAAGGACATAGGCTATATATTACGCGGGCGAAGCCGCGGGTAACAGCTAGTCTATAATAAAAGGCAAACCTAACCTCCTCACTGACGTATGACGCACCGCCGAAAATACTGAACCTGAAATTTAGTACAGGTTCTTTTTATACGATGTTTGTGAGCTAAGAAAGCATTATTAAAAAATCAACCCCTAAGGTAGTGAAATAGGTGAAGTTTTACGCGGACGAAGTCGCTGGAAAATTGCAAGTAATGCCATATTTTGATATTCTGTAAATGCGGTTTATTTTTTCCCTAATCATGACATGAAAAAAAATCATCATTTTCACATAAAGTGCCTGTGCCTGTGTTTCACAGAATTGAAACGTCATTTATTTTTTCAAATTTCCTGCATGGGTCGCATGAGAAAAGTAGTTTACATTGAGGGGCTGAGTCGCCTCTTTAAGGATCGGAAAAGTTTTTATTAACATACTAGCTGTTACCCGCGGTTTTTCCCGCGTGATATATAGCCTCTTTGTCCTTCACAGTTAGTACTATTATTAATTCTGTGACAGTATCCTTACATATATGTATGCAAAGTTTCATGATGATCGGTTCAGAAGATAGGGCGTTAAAGCGTAACAAACAAACGAACAAATCAACAAACAAACAAACAACTTACTTTCGTATTTATAATATTAGTAAGGATTTGGATTAGAATAGTTAGGATAGGATAAGAATGGGCATGTTGACAAAATTTTTTTTCATGTTGCTATATAAAGACCTGCCAAAAATAAACACAATAGTGACAGAAATACATTTCTAAACAAAAAACTCTTTCAGCTATAAAAGTTTTAAAGACACATGTTTTTAGATGTAAATTTTTAGACGTGAAATGTGCCGTTGAACTGCCTACATATTTGTGACGTCACAAGCTTGTATTTTGTATGGGTGGCGTGAGAACTTTGTTTGGTAGCTATACGAAATATTTCGTTTATGGTAATGGTTTCATAATAAAAGTTGCTATAAATTTAGCAGACTAAAATGCAGTATAATTGTAATTAAAGATTTTCATACTTTAAAAAATGGTCCTATTCACCCAACTTTAAAGAAGCTTTAAGATCACTTAACGAATCGATATCAAATTAAAAGTGTTCTTTATAGTGTTTTTAGATAGAAATTAGTCTCATTAGAAACAAATTTAATAAAATCTTAACATTAGGCAACTACCGTATTGTATGTGCTGTTCGCAATCAAGCTCATTCAAAGCTTTAAATCTATTTGTAATTATCTTTCAAAATATCGTCGCACACCGCACCATGACAGATGGCCGCCACCTACATCCATCTTCCTGTAATAGACCTGACGAAGACTGACATGAGCGAGTGCAGCGCATGCGCAGCGCATAGGGAACATTGTTGACATTTACGCGCATGAGTGATGAAACTGTATAATGGCCACTGCTATATTAGCTACTAATAATAAAGGCCGTGTGTTTCCCGGCAGACTAGAACAGGACCACTTCCACCAAGTCTTACCGAGGATGTCGTAAAAGGCGACTTAGGAGACACAAGCCAAATAAAACTTAAAAACATCAAAGAGACCTCTCCGACTCGTCTGGCCAGCGCGGAGAGTGTAGGCCAAATCCTCTAACTGCTCCGGCTAATATATGACTCTGGTAGTACAACGAGGGTCATGCTCCTGCAGCGGAGACTAAAAAAGACCCGATAATGATGATGATGAAAATAAAGATGATTAAGTCTTACGTGTTGGTCTGGGCGAGATGAAAAAAGTGGCCAGGTGCGAGTCAGACTCGCCCATGTAGGGTTCCGTAGCAACAAGCTGAGAAAAGCCGAAACATCACTATAATTTTTCGCCTGCCAAAAAAAAACTTTGTGTTTGTATGAATGGCACAGTCACATTGCGGTTTACGAAATTGTGCTTTATCTCAAAAACTACAAGATCTCATTCAAATCAATTTTCCTTAAATGCGTTTATTGAGATGTAACCGCATCTGCTTGTATATATTTTTTAGATTTTTTTCACTCTCTTTTTCCAAAAGTAAGGGGACACCACACTTTACCACTTAGGAAGCGCTTATCTTACAAACTAAGAAAAAAAATAAAATGCTCTTCCAACGTGAATCGCAAAAGCCGATCGACGTAATGGGCTACATTCTAAGGAAGCGTAAACTTCCTCTTATCTTCAATCTTCAACCAAATTCGGTTACTTAAAGCATGTGGTCTCAACGCCTTAATCGTACGATTTGTTCTCAGAGACTCGCATAGATGGCACTTGAAACTACGCAACTTTATATCTACCGTATTATGAGAATATAAAAACATGATTCACAAAATATATCTTATTAAAAATCAAAACAATATTTTAGGCATAATATTTTAGAATGACACCGTATATTTAGTAAGTTAAAGGCTAACGCAGATTACCGCCACCTAGTATCAAGTAGCAAGCAACTCTCTTGCGCCATACATTCGCCTGCTTTTCGCAGCCTTAATTTGGTCCAATATTTTTGTATGAGGTGGGCAGTCTATTACGTTAGTATTATTTGTCTTTGCTTAAAGCTAAACTAGGTACATCTCAGTAATGTATATAGTAAATTCAGTTAATTGTTTCACAGCCATGTAAAAAGACAAATCAGATTGAGGGTCGCCACTCAATAATGAGATGGGCAATGAAAACCCCATTCATCATCTAATTGTAAGGACGACTGCAAATGCTGAAAGCATTGAACTCATTGACGCTTCTTCGTCCGCGCTAGCTTTTGCCCGAGACTCCGCACACGAAATTGTGGATCCCTCTAAAACAGTACCTTTAAGTATACATGAATTTTACGGGGACTAGTCCTGATCCATTTTAAATAAATTATTTGAAATAAAACTGAGAGATCAAGAGATCATATTGTTTGTTTGTTTTTCGTATGTGTAAGTGTCAGATTTTTCAAGCTGCCTTAAGGCATCTGATATAGCTTAACGACTGCCATCAACGATGACAGCCGGGACCAACGGCTTAACGTGCCTTCTGAATCACGGAGGAGCTCGAGATATTTTTATGCCACTTGCGGTCACACATCCAAGTACTGCACCAGAATATGGTTAAGACATCATATAAAATTTTGATCTACGAAGCCCTAGAAAACCTTTTAAATTACTGTTTACAATCTAAAGTGAGAACCGCTTTGTCTCAAGACGATTTTCTTAACACTAACTACGAAGAAGATACTATTACTAGTATCAGACTACCGACTGCCATATGTTTTGTCTAGGCAATAGAGTCCATGACAAATATGTAAGTGAGGGTAAAGAAGATGAAATGTCATACAATTAAGTTTGAATTACTTTTGGAGAGCCACAAATTCAAACTCAATTGAAGCGTGTTCTACGCCTTGATATCCGTAAACAGTTTTTCGACAGTGTGTCTTAGCGGTTTTTCAAAAGCAGTCAGTTTCGGCGAAAATGCAAAGTAGAGCTTTATCTAACAGGGGATATTAAATTATCCCTGGTTATATCAAGATGACAATAATCTTTTTCAGATCCACCTGGGCCTTTGATGTTCATCTATGAAATTGTTACGACATATAATATATTTTAATTAGTATAACCAATACACACGTCTCGAACTGACTTTGGGGTTATGTAATTTTTGTGATTTATTTATTTATGTAGTGGTATTAACGTGAATAAGTAACGAACAAGTGTACTGATAAATATATACCGCTACTTTCACATTTAAGTGTATAATATTAGTAGTTTCGTAGATAATGCGTGGAGAGAGTAGGACAAATCCTCTGTCTGCTTTGCTAATATATAGCTCTGGTAGTACAGAGAGGGTCGTGCTCCTGCAGTGGAGACTAAAAAAGTCCTGATGAAGAAGAAGAAGTTTCGTAGATAGCATCAATTAGCAATAACGCTTCATTAAGTGCGCTTTGGTATTCAACCTACAACACCTATGACTTATTTCGGGCCAGTTATCGTGTAGACATGTCGAACACTGACGGGGTCGGCCGTGTATCGCCATCCATTATTAGGGACACTCTCCGGTACTGGAATATATGGCGTCACAGCTGTCGGGGCCATTATAGCGCATCCTAAAGCCAAAGGCTGAGAATGAACCACTATTGATAGCAAGGTTAGCGAGAATACATCCCTGACAACTATTATCTAGTCTTTTATCTAATATTTATTATACATACAATATTATCGCACCTATTTCCCATAGGGGTAGGTAGAGACTATGGATCTCGCTTCGATCCTGAATACCTGACAAATCTCTCTGGCTTCATCTACCCTCATTACTTTCCTCATGGAAACTTCTTGTTTCGGCAGTTTTCACATATTCCTTTAAGGGGGCACACTCACAGTAGCGAGTGATTCCAAAAATACTTCAAGTCATTTACTAGTGCTTATATGATTTACATTCTTGAATTTCTTTCTATTTGTAAAGTTTTAAGAATAAAATGATTGGCGTCGCTACTGTGCCTAGTGTGCCCCCTTAATAAGAACATCTGTAATCTGATCGCAGTATTTTCGACAAGGTCGACCATGGCCAACTATCCCATTCACACTGCCTTTGTATATATATTCTTTGTTATTCTTCTTTCAACGATCCCTTCAATGTGGTCATAAACGTTTGCTGAAAATATTTAATAGACTTTTAAGTTATTGATGAATGCAGAAAAGTTTATTATAAGTGCTGCAGCGACCTAATTCTAGATTGAATGGATATAGAAATGTTTCAGCCCTAATTGGCGCAAACAGACAGACAGTGTATTTTTGTAGGCCGGTTAGAATTAGATGGCCTAGTCACAATCGATATATTCAGAGCATTTTAAATTAAGCAAGGTAAAGAATGTTAGGTGGGGGGTTCTTTTGCAGTTGTTTGAAATTGTTTCTTTTCTGTTGTATGTGAGTAAAGACTGTTTGAGGAGTCCGATGACCTAGTGGACAAGTGCAATATTAGCGCTTCCACATGTTAAGCAACCCTGGGATCCGTCTACACGTGGATGAGTGATCGCGAGTAGCATAAAATAACTCAAGCTGAAATATCTGACACAAGTCAAAAACAAAACATTGTAGACTGCTCACTAGTGTGTAAAATCTATTGCAATGTTTTGTTTAAACTTCATCCGTGGCGCGGAGTCCCGATTCCGTTATTATCATCAGCATTTCGTGTAGGTGACACGGTCAGTCGACCATGCACACCCTGGTGTCAGAGTTCTTCGGAACCGCCTCTCGGCCTCTGACGTGGTTCCTTTAACGACTACCAGATGGCAGCCGGGACCAACGACTTAACGTGCCTTCCGAAGTACGGATCATCTTTCTTATCAGACAATCAGGTGATTCATGCCTGCAATGTCCTAACCAAACTGGAAACAACTTAACAAAGTATGCTTCCCGTGGGAATCGAACCCATGACCCCCGGGTCAACAAGGCAAACGCCTTAATCACTGGACCAAGGTGGCAGTCCGTTATTATGTAAACAAGTTATTAATTATTACTGTGTTATGATTTTTAAAGATATACAAGTGAATTGCATAGAATATAGGAAGTAGAAACACAAAACAACAACTTAACAACCATCTATGACGGCAAATATTCGCACAGACAAGCCTACAAATACGTTTGTCACCGTGACCGCTCGTAAATCAGCCGAACACAGATCTCAGCTCCATAAGAGATGGGAATAGCGACCTGAATAATTGGCCGGCTTGTGACTTGTTGTCCTGAACGTTAATGTACAAGCACGCCACAATATTGATTAGTTTTGATACTTTTCTCTGTTTTTAATAATTATTATTATTAACTTATACTAGCGGCAGAAGTCTTCAAATAAGACTCTCATATTGAGTAGTTTAGAACATCCAAAAACAGATCTCAGCTCCATAAGAGATGGCTGGAATAGCGGCCAGAATAATTGGCCGGCTCGTGACGGCTACATGCGTTCCGAACGTATACAACGAACGAAAAGAACGTATATACAAACAACCACGCACGATTATTGATATATTTTGATATTTTCTCTCTTTCTAATAATTTACGTTAGTGATGAATACTAGTGGCAGAAGTCTACAAATAAGACTATCATCGTGAGTAGTTAAGAACAATCAAAAACAGACCTCAGATTGAAGAGATATCAAGAGTAGCGGCCTGAATAATGCCCGTGACGACTCAATGCGTGCCGAAAGGAACTTAATGAACTCTAACAGGTCACAATGTTAGTTTATTTTGATACTTATCTTTGTTTCTAATAGTGTGTTACAGAAGGATATAGCTTACTCTTAAGGGAGATGGCTACAAACATTTTTGTCACTGCAGTTGTTAATCAGCTGAACACAGATCTCAGCTCCATCAGAGATGGCGGGAATAGCGGCCTGAATAATGCCCGTGACGACCCAATGCGTGCCGAAAGGAACTTAATGAACTCTAACAGGCCACAATGTTGGTTTATTTTGATACTTATCTTTGTTTCTCATAGTGTGTTACAGAAGGTTATAGCTTACTCTTAAGGGAGATGGCTACAAACATTTTTGTCACTGCAGTTGTTAATCAGCTGAACACAGATCTCAGCTCCATCAGAGATGGCGGGAATAGCGGCCTGAATAATGCCCGTGACGACTCAATGCGTGCCGAAAGTAACTTAATGAACTCTAACAGGTCACAATGTTGGTTTATTTTGATACTAATCTTTGTTTTTAATGGTGTGTTACAGAAGGTTATAGCTTACTCTTAAGGGAGATGGCTACAAACATTTTTGTCACTGCAGTTGTTAATCAGCTGAACACAGATCTCAGCTCCATCAGAGATGGCGGGAATAGCGGCCTGAATAATGCCCGTGACGACTCAATGCGTGCCGAAAGTAACTTAATGAACTCTAACAGGTCACAATGTTGGTTTATTTTGATACTAATCTTTGTTTTTAATGGTGTGTTACAGAAGGTTATAGCTTACTCTTAAGGGAGATGGCTACAAACATTTTTGTCACTGCAGTTGTTAATCAGCTGAACACAGATCTCAGCTCCATCAGAGATGGCGGGAATAGCGGCCTGAATAATGCCCGTGACGACTCAATGCGTGCCGAAAGTAACTTAAAGAACTCTAACAGGTCACAATGTTGGTTTATTTTGATACTAATCTTTGTTTTTAATGGTGTGTTACAGAAGGTTATAGCTTACTCTTAAGGGAGATGGCTACAAACATTTTTGTCACTGCAGTTGTTAATCAGCTGAACACAGATCTCAGCTCCATCAGAGATGGCGGGAATAGCGGCCTGAATAATGCCCGTGACGACTCAATGCGTGCCGAAAGTAACTTAATGAACTCTAACAGGTCACAATGTTGGTTTATTTTGATACTAATCTTTGTTTTTAATGGTGTGTTACAGAAGGTTATAGCTTACTCTTAAGGGAGATGGCTACAAACATTTTTGTCACTGCAGTTGTTAATCAGCTGAACACAGATCTCAGCTCCATCAGAGATGGCGGGAATAGCGGCCTGAATAATGCCCGTGACGACTCAATGCGTGCCGAAAGTAACTTAATGAACTCTAACAGGTCACAATGTTGGTTTATTTTGATACTAATCTTTGTTTTTAATGGTGTGTTACAGAAGGTTATAGCTTACTCTTAAGGGAGATGGCTACAAACATTTTTGTCACTGCAGTTGTTAATCAGCTGAACACAGATCTCAGCTTCATCAGAGATGGCGGGAATAGCGGCCTGAATAATGCCCGTGATGCGAAAGGAACTAATGAACTCCATCAGTCCACAATGTTGGTTTGTTGTGATACCTATCTTTTTTTCTGATAGTGTGTTATAGTTAACACTTAGGCCACGTCCACAGTAGGCAAACTGTTAGCGGCCGACTGAGTGAGCCGCAAATTTGTGGCTAACTGAAATTTGAGTTAGCTGCAAACTCAGATCAATATTTGTGCGTCGCAAGCAAACTGTTATGAGTTAGCCGCTTATTTAGGTCGACCGACTGAATCATCACTTTACTATTGTTGTACGAAGATAGTGGTTGTGTTTGTACAGTTTGCGGCAAACTGACTCACTACGCCCGGCGAACAACCATATCGTCGCCGCCAACGGGAACCGGTTTTGCTGGGAGTCGACCGCTCACTGAGATAGTCGATGCGCGTAACGCTACAAACTGCGTACAGTGAGCGCAAAACTAGCGAACTGTGGACACTCCATTTCAAAAATATTGAAGGGCGTACTAAATCGATACGCCGCAAACTCAGTCGGCCGCTAACAGTTTGCCTACTGTGGACGTGGCCTTACAGAGGAAGACTACAAACCGGTTGTCACTTCTGAAAGGCTCCTTTAATCTTCCAATCCTTTTGCATTTTTGTGGTTGTATTCCTATTTAGTATCGCAAGTGCTTCAAAGAATCGGTTTAACAAGACTATAAATTCCTCATAAAATTATGTTATAATGAAATAATAGCAGAATCCAGGAAGTCACGCGATTCGCAACACTAAATCAGGAGTGATTTAACGTCACATCAAAAGGATTCGGTAAAGTTCGAGCCCGGTTCGCGATACGTGCCTTTACGAGTACCAAGAACTGACGGACAGACAGCCGTCACATAAATCAATTTAATCTTCAGCAAAGACAATTGATGCCACAATTCGGATCTTAAGCTATGCGCGAAATTCAATCTTAGAATTGAGATGTCAAAGTTTAATCTTGATTGTATCATGAATGGTGGTTATGGTGAGTTTGGAGTTGGTGTGAATCGAATGAGCGAGCGAAGCCGGGCTGTACTAGCGTGTAATTGCTGGGTGACTTTTATCGCGGCGTATTGTAAATCAAAGGTACACGATACAAATAGACGAGATAAGGTCGATATATTGGAATATTGTTGGCTATTTGATACAGGCGACGGCAAAACGAGTTGAACTTTTGCTAGATCGTTTCGTAGGTCTTTTAACTAAATTATATCATCATCATCATCAGGTCTTTCTAGTCTCCACTGCAGGAGCACGACCCTCTCTGTACTACCAGAGCCATATACTAACGATGACGGAGTGATCCTATTCTACTCTGAATATATGGTGACTACTACTACTATAATACATTGGTGTAAATTTTTGACAATTGTCAAAGATTTTATTCAAAATTAATAATTGTATTGTATACGTATCTCTTTTAGAACGTCATGTTTTACTTATTTTTTTATTGCACAAAGTCTAAATCTACTAGCGTTACGAAACGACCAATGGTGAGAAAAATACGCTGATAGAAACTAAACCCTTACTTGACTTGGCTAACATGGTTGAGATGACACTCTACAATGTGGACTTTCGGACTCTAGTTTTCAGCGGCACTAAATGTACTCGCACAATGTAAGCAACAAAATCCCTCGGCAATCACTCTCTCATGTAACACGAGCACAATATTAGTAGTGCTGTTTGTTACAAATCGTCTCGGCTATTTTCTGCGCCATACAAGCTGTCAGAGAAGCGCAACCGACGCTGCGCACGCGCGTGGTCCATCTTCATCAATGTCTGTATGAATATTTCGAGAGAGATGTGCTTTAGTAGGAATTGTGTTTCTAAACAGTTATGTTATTTATTAATACTATTTGTTGGACTTGAAGAAAAATATTTTTGCCATATTACTTTCTCTTATTCGCTATTTTCTGCGCCATACAAGCCGCAGAGATACGCCACCGACGCTGCGCACACGCGTGCTCTGTCTTCATCAATGTCTGTACGAATATTTCGAGAGAGATCTGCTTTAGTTGTATTGTGTTTCTCAACAGTTGTGTTATTTACTTATACTATTTGTTATTTTCTAGGTATTCGCTATTTTTTAGCTTTCTGTCATAGTTTCATTAATAGAACTGTGTATGTAAATACACTTTATTTACCAAGTCAAACAAAGTTGGAAAAAGTATAAAAAAGATTAGGTATGTAAGATTGTAGAAACCTCTCTCTCTCTGTCTATTTATATTGCTTCATTATTAATGGTGATTAGTATATATTGTTGATTACGTGTTGATTTGAATTTGTATTATAATTTAAATCTACATTAATAGTTATTTTTTGATTCACTGAGTAACTCACTCTCTTTTCATATGCCTGAAGATTACCGGGAAGCTGGGAGGCTTTTTTCCTTAAGGGGTAACAACTCAGCCCATCAATATCAATATCAATATTACCTGTGGGAACAATCCTGGAAACTTAAAACAACTGATATTTCCATTCAGAAGTGTTTAGCAATGCAGTTCAGGCAATTTGTTGTGGGAATGTATTTTTTTTAAATTCCTAGTGTCGTTAACCCCAAAGGAAAAGTTCTTCATATTGGCGGGCTGAGTTACCCCTTTAAGGAAATTTCGAAGGTGTCACGTTGTATTATATCCCTTATATTCATTTCTAAATATTATTTGCTCAACACGTTGTATTATATCCCTTATATTTATTTCTAAATATTATTTGCTGAAACTTACATTGGTCTATCCTCTATTCCGCAAACATCTCAGCAATCAAATCTGCAACAAAAAAAGTCTAATTTAAAATAATTGTACACGATACTAAAAAGCAATAAATACGGCAATACTTAAATAATTATTAATTTAATCTTATAGGACTTAATGTTTAAATGAAATAATGCAACTGTCTTACAAATTCACTGTAAAACATAGCTCGAGTCGAATGTATATTGTCAAGAACCCAACCATTCTTAGATGCTATACTGCCAACAAGTCGTTCTTTGTTTGAGTTATTTAAAATTTATTATAATTGTGAACTATACTCATAGCGATTAGCCATATATTCCGCGACTATAAATTAAAGAGACAACAGAAGGATACAAAATAGCGCGCTGGCCTCTCAGTCCCGCTCCGATTGTAACGTTTGGTCTTAAGTTTTGTTCCGGGGGTACAAATGGTACAATGCTGAATAAATCTCCTTAACATTTATAAATTTATTACATATGGGAATCATTAGGTAAGTTAAAAACCTTTAGCTGTAGAAAGATGATAATATAGTACACTTATTGAATTATGCACTCCAGCATGTCTGCGGGTTCAGGTCTATTGGCTCATGTTAAACGTTGCAAGTACTAATTTAATCAATTTAAAGGTTAAAGGCCGTTTAATAAAATTTCGGCGCAGGAAATTTCGTGAAATTTACATCGCTTCGCCATCACGCTTCGCTCCGGTAGACGAGCCTACTTACTTGCTAAACTTGTTTGTTGCGCTGGAAATTTTAATCTATGTGTTTTTTCTGAGTTTTAAAGCATTTTCATGCTATGTCTATGTCAGTTTAATTAAACTATAAAGTTTTATAATCTATGCTTATTATTATATATATTATTATAAAAGTGAGTCAAATGCCGTGTGTGGATACATATCTTTCATTCTGTAACAAATACTAATGTGTATGAGCCATTTTTGAAGCATCATTTTGATACAACATTCATGTTACTGGAACAATTTTTTGTAATAAATCGTTTATGTCTTGATACAAATACGAAGTTTTGAGTCACTTATGTTCCCGTTTTTAGTTTGTACTGGCCATTATCACGCAAAGCTCAAGTAAATCTCGTCGAAACAATAAAGTGGCGTGTGCTGTGTATATTACGGATTAGTTTGTCAATGCTGACTAATTTTATTGTTATGATTGAGATTGGAGCGATAGGGATATGCAAATTATTGTGGCCGTAGGCGTTTAGATGTCAACGCTTTTCTAAAGCTAGCTTAAGCAAGTGACGTTTTGTAATATTTCAAACGGTTTCATGACTCCGTAATGTTAAGAAGTCGTTTTGAGACTTGACGTGGAAAATATATAATATTTTGTTCATTTTTACAACGTTTTATACAAGAAAAAAAGTCGCGACCGGCCTTCAAAAAAAAAACAGTTTGTCATTAGCGATAACATGAGAATCCTAACGATATCCCAAACATATCTTAAATTATTATAACAATACCTAAATTTCAAAAAATTATGAATAAAGAAACTCACATGCATACAAACATACAAGAAGTGTGAGTAATAACACTAACTTAAGAATTAGCTTTTTGAATCATCAAAAGATAAAGGATACTTAAAATAACCTACAGTGTTGGCCACTTACACATACGAAAAACAAACAAAACCTACTGATTGGCCCGAAATCATTCAGAATATTCCTTTTTTTGACAGCGGCTAAACCGCGTAATCAAAGATCATAAGACAATAACATAAATACTCGATACGATCGATAAATTAATGAACTCCATCACGAAGGGCCAGTAAATAACCGAAGACGTTTATACTATTTTCAAAGATGGCAACGACATTTGTTGCTTAGCGGGGTCTCGGACCCGTTTGCTCAGTGGTTCTGTTCATTCTTTCGCAAAACATCATCAATTAGAGCTGAAAAATAACAATCCAAATAGAAATCGGTTGGAAGAAGCCTAGGTCCTGAAGCAACGAAAAAACGGCAAATAAATAACCCAAGACCCAGACAAGGAAACACAAGCTAAACAAAGCTTATAAACATAAAAGAGACCTCTCCAACCCGTTTGGCCAGCGTGGAGAGTGTAGGCCAAATCCTTTGACTACTCAAGCTAATATATGGCTCTGGTAGTATAGTGAGGGTCGTGCTCCTGCAGTGGAGACTTGAAGGACCTGATGATGATGATGAACCCCAGACATAACTATTTTCAAATATGGCCACGTCATTTTTCGCTTAGCTAGTCTCGTTTATTTTGTGTTTTCTATTTATGCCCGAAGTTTGCCAAACTAGAAGGCTTCTAGTTACATCCCTTAAAAATCCTAAACAATAAGTATCAGCCATAAGTCAACTGTGAACGAACTTATTAAACCAGACAATAAATATGATGGTAATATGTGAACCCTAGACGAACGACACAATAATAACCGACAATATGTATAGGTCGAAACCTAAAGAGCGAAACCTCCCATTTCTTGCATTTTATTTGACTTACACGTCAGAGGTCGAGAGGCGGTTCCGAAGGACTCTGACACCAGGGTATGCATGGTCGACTGATCGTGTCACCTACACGAAATGATGATGATGATTTGACTCACTTTTACGATGGTAATAGTTGTTGCTTATTGCTTGTTCTATTGAACGAAACGTCCGATATACTAAAGTCATCTACGGGTACGCATCAAGTAATTGAAGTCAATGATTTTAGAATAATGTATTTTTGTAGCGTCGTCGCTGAAGTCTGTAGGGTGGAAACTTAATGAGCGAGCGAGCGCGGACCCGACATTTCTTGCACTGGATTGCTTGCTTTTACAATCGAAACATCCAATATACCATAAGTCATCGGCGGACGTGCACTGACTAATTAAACGTTAAGTCAATGCAGAAACGGCAACTTTAATTAATTTTTATCTGCCGGCAGCGGCAGTAAAATCGCCGTAAGCTTGAGCGATTTACGGCCGATTTTTGAAGTCTGAACGATCTGTATCAAGGCGTTTCTAGGCGATGTTTGTTGGTTAAATACTGTGAAAAAAGTAGCTAAATGAATGTTAATACGGATGATGACTATATTTTTTTCGTTATTATATGGAAAGTACTCCCAAAAAAGAGACATCCGCGAAAAAACGCCATGCTAAACCAAAAACTCTCTTAGATATTACAGTTTTAATAGCACATTTTTTGGGCAATACCAATACGCTCCCCAAAAAATGCTACTCTATCGTGACGTCACGGTTGAGTAAAATGTAGGTATGGGACGTATAAGTAACTTGTTTGACAGCTATATTAAATATTGCGTTTATTGCAATAGTCTTATAATAAAACTTGCTTTATATTTAGAGGCATATATAATGGTAATATTTATTTTTACTTTTTTCATACTTTTGAAATGGACTTGCCCAACCAACTTTAAAAGGTTATTTAGCATGGTAAAAGAATCGTTATCAAATTGAAAGTGTACTTTTATAGTCTTTTTAGACACATTTTGATATACATTTTATGAAACATTTTTTAAAAATCTGAAGACCTAGTAATCATGCCTATTATTCAATTGAATTCAAGTACCAATATGAATCTTTTCTTTAACGCCATTTTTATAATTATGTGTTTAATTAATTACTAGCTGTGCCCGCACCTTCGTCAGCGTAGAAAAAAGTTGCCTATTTTCTTTATCAGCCTGTCTTTGTGCCAAACATTTTAATCTTTTGGCGTGAAAGCGAGTCAGACAGTTTTCCGCATTTATACTTAACTGGAGAGTGTAGACCAAATCCTCTGACTACTCAGGCTAGTATATGGCTCCGGTAGTACAGAGAGGGTCGTGCTCCTGCAGTAGAGACTAGAAAGACCTGATGATGATGATGATACTTGGATGGCTGTTACCCGCGGCTTCGCCCGCGTGATATATAGCCTATGTCCTTCTCAGTACCCTAACCTATGTGTATGCAAAATTTCATGATGGTCGGTTCAGTAGGTTGGGCGTGAAAGCGTAACAAACAAACAAACTCACTTTCACATTTATAATATAAGTTAGGATTAGGATAGGATAGGATATTAGTACGGACGGATACGGATTTATTGAGTTTAACGTCACTTACTTTTACTACGCCTCTGGTAGATAAAGTACACTACGCCACTATGCAAGGTTTATGGCCAAGACTTCATCAACTTTCTAGCCTAGTGTTCACTTGACACTTCTCACCTACACGACGTCGCCATTTTAAAATCACCGAGCTCACCTTTACTTAATTAACGACGTGTCTAACGTACTACCAGATTGGCTTTGATGACTTGATGGGAACACATTCTGTCTATGGTTTACGGCTTAACCCATAACATAAATATAGTAATTTAATACATACATACTATCACGTCTTTTTCCCTTACGGGGTAGACAGAGCCTAGTTCTGTAAATCCTTGAGGCCACGTTTAGCATGTTGGTGGGCTTGTAGGTGAGAACGGAATCAAAACAGTGATGGGTTCCAAGCCGCATCGCCTATAGATATGATTCCTGATGCCCATTCCCTCGATCGACTTTTACGATCTGCGCGGGAAGAGAAGCAGCTGGTACATTCTACGTTGTTTCTGTTCTCCCAGACCAGCGTGGAAGATAGTAATCTAATTAAATAATAAACCAACTTCAATTTTGCCTAGTAACTACAAATTTAATTCTCTAACTCACAAACTAGTTTACTTGTTTGGATTTATTCGATGATTTGACGATGGTACAAAACACAGAGTCGCGACGAACGGTAGTGCGCCAAAATGATATTGCGACAAACGATGATTATAATGACTAAACATGGGTGCCGACACCTAGTCTAATACCATTAGTTGTCGAGAGCCACGCTTCCAACAAAATTCACTTTTGCTACCATTTCCCTTCCCCTCTGGCAAGGCCGGCAACGCTCTTGACCTAGTTCAACATTTGTCCATTGGTAGTGGTGATCACTTACCATCAGGTGACCCGCTTGCTCGTTTGCCTCAAGCGTGGTAATTTCAATTGTGATCAAATGTTTTTCATTGCTATTCGGTTCTTTTGAGCTTGAGTCGTTCTATCAAATCAGTTATCTGTCTTATTTGCTTTATATAGGAGAAGGCGTTATAGAACTTACTGTGAGTCAATCAGTCAGAGCAATTCTAAATATGTATGATCAAACGAACAAAGCTGTTTAAGCGGTTCTTTTGAGCTTGAGGTTCGTTCCTCTCAGTCTACACTTCGATCCTACAAGTGATAATAGTTGAACATATAATTTACCAGCAACCAGTACTGTGTTACGTGGCCTATCAGATGGTGGGGCGAGGTTCGCTCAGCGGGCGGTAAGCGATGTCTTCATCTGAATACAGACTGACCACTTTTATGCGCAGTCGGCTAAGTGTGCTTTGTATTGTGATGTAGATAGGATTACAGACGCGTGTTTAGAATTAGTTGCTAACAGGTTGTAGTAGCAATATGCAAGCAAGTCAGAGGATAAGGGTCAAAGAGCGATTTTTAGTTGAACATTGAAAGATGACCGGAATTCTTATTCAAAATCAAAACAATATTTTTGACATAATATTTATGAATTATTTCTCAGTTTCAGTAAGTTTAGGTTACCATGGATTAACACTATCTAGTGACGACTGGAAAACAACTCTGCCTCAACGTCGTATAACTATGCCGCCTACCTTGTGGTAGACCTTAATTTGGTCCAATATTTTTATATGAGGATCGCAGTCTATTCGACGATTATATTGTTTTTGCCATAGTGCTTCAATATTGACTGAAGAACATATATTATGAGGTTTCAATGCCCATAACATACAGATATTAAATACTAGCTGTTACCCGCGGTTCCGTCTGCTTGATATATAGCTTATGTCCTTCTCAGTACCCTAACCTATGTGTATGCAAAATTTCATGATGATCGGTTCATTAGATTAAGCGTTAAAGCGTAACAAACAAATAAACAAACTCACTTTCGCATTTATAACATTAGTTAGGATAGGATTAGGATAGTTAGGATCAGGATTAGTATAGTTAAGACGACACCAGTGTTGGCCACTTACACAATACGAATAACAAATAAATGTTCTAAGAATCCTAAAATCCTCAACTCTACGGTCAAATTCTTAGCATTTAAAAAAAATGTTTTTTTTTGTGCCTTTTTTCATTTTGATTCTCAAATCGTTGATACCCTAACAGCTTAATCACAAAAACAATCAGACAACGATTTATCTAGTTAAACGTGAATTTATGAGAAATACACCGGTCAGGAGCGAGTTGCTTCT
Organism: Rhodophaea formosa; assembly: GCA_963082605.1. Lineage (NCBI taxonomy): Eukaryota > Metazoa > Arthropoda > Insecta > Lepidoptera > Pyralidae > Rhodophaea > Rhodophaea formosa. The sequence continues at coordinate 23,185,928 of OY720209.1, forward strand.
GCTCAAACGGATCCGTCGTACTTGTGAACTTAGCAATATCACAGAGCATTTGGAAAACACTGACAAAATACTCAGAAATGAATTACAGCACACTTTTTAGGGTTCCGTATTAAACTAGGAACCCTTATAGTTTCGCCATGTCTGTCTGTCTGTCCGTCTGTCTGTCCGTCCGCGGTTTTACTTAGAGACTTTAAGTACTAGAAAGCTGTAATTTGGTATAGGCATGTAAATTAATCATGGCAAAAAAGTGGTAGAAAAATATCATGAAAAAAAATTTTTTTAGGTTTGTTCCACAAGTAAAGAGGGAGTAATATTTTTTTTTTCTATACAAACCCATCGTGTTGGGTATTGTTAAATAGGTCTTTAAAAATATTGTGAGGTTGAAGTTTTTGTGCAAATTTTTGTTAGAGGTAAGTGCAAGCAAGCAAGTCCCCCCTCCCCCCCTTTATCTGCTAAACGGTTATATATGGATACTTGAAAAAAATTAAAGCAGTAGCATATATACTGAAGTTGAAAGGAAAACTATTAGAGCTGAGTAAAAGTTATAGGCAAACAACTTCTAAAATGTACTCAAAAATGTAAAATTTCATACAATTTTCATTGTTACATGTTTTTGGTCGGTAAACTGTGAGGTGCGAGTGTGAATAGTGTAAACTCGAAGTTGTCATTCGCAACTACGGAACCCTACACTGCGCGTGGCCTGACATGCATTTGACGGGTTTTTCAAAGTAATATAGCCTATGTCAAAGGCTTTTCAAGAGACAAATCTTTCCTCTTTATTTATAATATCAGTATGGATTATGTGATGAGAAGTCAGTATATAACTTTATAATTACTTGCAATATTTGATAGCAGAGACCGCGGTATATGTATCTATAATTTTTTAATATAGGTGTACTTATATATTGCCTTGTGAGAAACTTCGTTCCGATGCCTACAGCCAGCCACGGTCAGACTTCTCAAAAATTTCCAAAATACATATGTTTTTGTTATACGGCGCCATTTAATTTCACACACGAGCGGCTTTTACTGTTTGTTGTTGCGTCTTGCATTAAAAAGTTTATAGTTTATACGATAATCACCGATCTAGAAGCAGGTAATTATAATTTATATATTTTATTGAAATAAAAAGATGGGGAGCCAGGCTCGTTACTTAAGAATTTTAATTTGCTCCATTTAAGGGTTTCGCTTCTTTTTTATATTTAGGGCTAACTTTAAAATACTTTTAATAAACTCAAAGCGATGCTCCTAATAAAATCAATTATTTAAAAGAGAACGCAGATATTAATCAGTTTCTAGATCATTATCTTTACATCATTATCATCATCTTAGCCACAAGTATTCCACTGCTGGACATAGGCCTCCCAAGTCATTTAAAATTAAATAATAAATATATACGGACAAATCACACAGTCATATCACTACATATTATAAAACAGTAAATAAACTGATTTGCAACCCTGACTTTTATAAATATTCGAATGGAGGCTACGATAAATAATAAAAAAATACATGCTGTAAAGGGGATTAACAAAATAAATAATATCAAAGTAAAAATGTCTATCAATAATTCAAGAAGCGAAGCTGAAAAAACATATTAAGTTATACTTTTATTGGAGTTTTGACGCCAATGCTCCACCCTTTTTATTCAAAGCTTGATGGATTAATTATTTAAAGTAATTAATTTAAGAAATAAAAAGTCAGACTGGAAAAAAGATACACCATTTAGTAATAGTTTTGGCGCCATTATTCCGCATTTTTATTGATTGATGGACATAATATTTTTAATTTAACCCACAGACAGACGGTAAGTATATTTTTCCAGCCATAATGATCAACTTGTAAACCCAGAGATATCTATTTACAGCGTGTAATTGTATTCACACCATATATGTATTATTGTTGTGAAAATATCATAAACATGTATTATTATACGAAGCAGTAGACCAAGTAATAATATATATATTATTTTTAGTAGATACATAATCAATCAGCCATTGATGCAAGCTGCTATCATTACGCTACTTTGAAAAATATGACACTGACAGCAATCCGAGCTAAACAAGAAAAAAATATGTATATATTTATGTAGCTGTCTAACATACATAGAAGAAAAGAATAGAGCAAAATATTTGTAGATTACTAGGGGCACATTTGTGTCATTGCGAAAATCTTGAACAATGTATTTATTTAAGTCTTACTTACTTCGTCTTTTATTATATTATTCATTATATTCTATGATTATTGTATAATGCTTAGGATTCACTACTTTTAGCTTTGCACCCTTTGCATGCGGAACTCTAAAAAAACCGTTCTTTTCCGTTCTATTTAATTAGATCCTCCTAAAATCGTGAAATGAGCGCTCGGTGCGCACAAAAGCCGAATTTGTTGTGTATCTCGATTAAGATAAATTTCTTGGAGTGTAACAAAGCGTTTTCGTATCAAATCGTACAATTAGAAGTGATCGCTGTATGGCCGTCGGCCGCTTTGTCGGCAAGGCTGTCATTGCGCTGGTTTGCTCCGCTTGCATCCTGTCGTACGGATTCAAGCTATATTTCCGCTAGTTTAGCGGTGCTAGAAAAATGAAACGGTACGCTACGCATCAAATGGAATGGCGTCTTTGAAATTAGTTACAAGTCGCGTCGTAGCAGCGACTGGTGTTAGCAGGGCGTTACAGCGCGGGGAGATCGACTCAGACCGATACATACCACGAACCGCGGTTGCCATTTCGCCCTTTGTATCTGCGCGCGACGCTTACAGCTACTCGTATGTTCAAAGTCGATATGATATATGAATCAAACTGTATTATTTATTTGCCTGGTATTGGGCCCCATTGTTGGACAGAGACATCTATTTCTTTCACAAATCCCTTTATCCTGCTTTTAACCCATCGAGAATGTGTCAATATCATCCCGCCATCTCGTCCATGGTCACTTTGGCCACCCATACTTGGCACACATACCTATCCAATCACAATTAAATTTGTCTGACTTGACACCTACATCGAGAACCTTAGACTTGGAGTGAAATCAATGTTCTTACCGATGAAGATGTTAGGCATTCTGTCTATTCGACGAAGGCTAAGTATGCTACTCTCCATTGTATTTTTGCTTCCTCCTTGTTTTTTAAATGAGTGGTTATTTTATAGACATAAACCAACAAAAATAAAACAAATTCGAAAGTAGGCGTAAAAACATATAATTTATCATATAAGATCAAAGCAATCGGTTTTTAAAATCTGATAATTAAGATTTCAGATAAAAGCCGCCTCGATTACCTCTAAATAAATACGGTTGCTTAAACGACTTCCGCATGTCTATTTTAAAGCAATAAGCCATAAAAATCTGTATCAAAATTTATTTATGACCACTAAAATGGCGATCCGAAATGCATATCTGTGAATCGATATTGAAATAGTGACGAAAACAGTGTTTATGAGTGTCTAGAACACATAAAACTGCGGTGATATAGTTTATAAGATCGGTTATCGATTTTGCTAATTAATAGACTGGATTTGTGGTCTGATTAGTGATATGTAGGTTCGCTAAAAGTGAACTAGTTTTAGTATGAGCGAATACAAAAATATGAAAAAGAATTTTATATCAATTTTCCTGTGAGTCATTGTTACGATATCAATAGTCAGCCATTTGGTTTAATGGTATTATCAAATGATTTGATTATTCTTTAAAGCTTACACATTAGTCCCAGTATGGGTCACCAACGGGAGCCCACCATTCGTGCTTGGCGTCACGTATTGACCACTATCACATATCATGACATTTCATTAAAACAATGCACACTCAGTCAACATATACAACGTGTAATTGAATAAACTGAAAACCTGAAAATAGTTTGATCAGCCCGTCAATATGAACAACTTGTCCTATGGGACCAATGCTGGAAAGTAAAAAAAATTTGGAACTTTATACACTAATTGCCCAGGTGGCCGGTATTTTTTGTATTATCAAAAAAAATTAGTTTCCAGCATTGGTCCCATTAGAAAAGTTGTTCATATTGACGGGCTGAACAAACTATTTTCAGGTTTTCAGTTTATTCAATTACACGTTGTATAAGTACTTTATTAGGTCTAACTAAAATTGTGAGTTGACATCGCTTGGATAAAATGCGCTGTGCAGTTTGTTGCCGCTTCTTCTGCACTCCGCTTAGGAAGCGGTCTGAACTTAGCCATAAGTAATTATTGACGTCAACAAAAAAATTGTAAACATAAGTATGACAATTAATAAGTGTTTAAAGAAACCTATATTAAACAGGCAATAGGCGATGCGGCTAGCAACCCATCACTATTTTGATTCCGTTCTCCACCTAAACGCACCAACATGCTAAACGCATCCTAAAGGTTTTATAGACCTAGGCTCTGTCTACCCCGCAAGGGAAAAAGACGTGATAGTATGTATGTATATTAAATAAACGATTGAATCTTGAATCACATGCCATACAACGTATATGAAAACATTAGCTCCAATTGCCAAGTCCCAACGGGAGCCCACCCTTCGTGTTTGGCGTCCCGTCCCGACAACGCTGTCCGCAAGCAGAATGATGCGCGTCATGACTGCGCAGTTTGCCCAAATGCCCACCTGCCCAGCGCTGGGCCGGTTAATTACTGAATCTGATGGCTGACGTGACGAAATTGATAACAATTAACAATTGTTATGGCCGTGTGGTTCCGGGTAGAGTAGAATAGGACCATTCCAAGTCATCCCGTGGATGTCGTAAAAGGCGACTAAGGAAACACAAGCTAAACAAAGCTTATTAACATCAAAGAGACCTCTCCAACCCGTCTGGCCAGCGTGGAGAGTCTAGACCAAATCCTCTGACTACTCAGGCTAGTATATGGCTCTGGTAGTACAGAGAGGGTCGTGCTCCTGCAGTGGAGACTTAAAAAGACTTGATAATGATAATGAACAAATTGTTGGGATAATTTCTTGAAATAGCTGGACTTATCAAATGTGTGGTACATAGACCTAGAATAATGATGTATTTAAGAAGTATGAAGTAGGCAATTGGTTTTAGCTAAGCAAGGCCTGACCAGACTGTGAGAAGGAGCTCATATTCACAAAATACTATGTGTAAAATAAGTTTTTTCTGTCGATCTCATGTGATTGGAGAAGATTGATCGTAGTATTGAAGACGGAAAAGGATCCTTTTCAATAGCCGTAGCTCTGGGATGTCTATTAATTAAAAATATACATATACATGGCAGAAAACATAACATATGACATAAAATCTCAGACCAGCGTTTAAAGAAGAAGATTATAGTTATAGAAAAATAAATAAGTCCTTTGACAAATAAATATCTGAACAATTATCATGGAAATGTGCGAAAATCTAAGGACTCCAAATATTTTGATTCAGACTTCCAACTTTTCGCCCACGGACACGCTAAACGTGGCCATTCTGTCCAAGAATGTCTACCCCGTGAGGGGTAATTATGTTTTCGAGTTGTAAGGGATACGCTAACTATATATGCTGATATGACATAATAAGACTGGAAATAGGATTAGCTATCATAATGTAATCGGGCTAAGTCGCCCTTTTAAGGATTGGATAGGGCTTTATAAACATATTTAATGAAATAACGAAGTATCATTCCAACCGGAAAAGCTAACGATTGCATGCTACTTAAGGCAATCCTTCATGATGCACAGACATCAAACACCTATTCTCACCTTGCAAGTAATTAATATGAAATTACTGCACGGTGGTCGAGTGACGAGCGGTCGGACAGCAGCAGAGAGGTCATAGGTGCAATCCTACCGGTTCGTATTCCTGACTTATGCACGGTAGATTTCACAGTGGAGTGGCTACTCATATTGCAAAATACTTAATACTAGATATTAGCTACTATGACAAGCATTTCCAATAGAAAGGCTGGCAGCAAAGGCAGGCAGTGCCACAATTGAATATGTCAACATTTTTTATAATAATATTTAAATCACTTATTTATTTTTATCTTACTAACAATAAGAAACTGTATAGTCAAAGGAAACTGTGTATTTTTTTAGATTAAACAACAGAATCAATGAAAAAATACGTTTGTAGTTTAATAGATGAATTTGAAAGAAATAAACAAAATATACTAAATGTTATCGGAAATAGCAAAGTTATTTTTTTTCAGATTGCCCTGGTTCATAGATTTATCTTTATAAACAACTATTATAAAATATAGTATCGTTGAGTAAGTATACCTCAGCACAAGTTCACAACTTACTGTGGGACTAGCTTTATTTGTGTGCTAAGTGCCTATATATTTATTATTTATTTATTGATATAGGTAAGCGAAATAATGATTTGGCCTACATTGGACTAATGTATGAAGGTCAAAGTCACCGGCAAATGATGGAAAATTCCATCAAACCATCGATAAATAACGAAGAAGACTTTAAACCAAATGTTGGCTCAGCAATAAGAAGTACAAACATAAAGACGACAAACTACGAATTAATCGATTCAATTCAAAACAACCTCATTCTTTTTGTGAACAACCCGAACAATGATAAATTAATGAACAGTCAATCACCGCTCAGTCTCCTTTTAATTGTTGTTATTCACGTTTTTTATCAACAAGCCTTCGAGCGTACCCTTACCGTGAGTTGCAGAATCTTCATTGAGTGCGTCTTTCGCGCTTTGTGAGCAGTGAATAGTAGACAAGTGAATGGACCTGAAACTACCAGCCGAGCTACCAGCCGGGTCTTGTGGTCGGGGCAAAAATAATTCAGGGGGGGCGCAGAAAATAAAATTTAAAAATTGTAACAACTCCTTAAATAAAAAGTTAAAATAATGATACTGTGACTTCCCGCATAATAAATGATTGAAAAACCAAAATTATCATAAGAGATATTATATAAATAATACGATAAACCTAAAATAAATACAACGCACACCCAAATACTTCTGATTCTTTTCAAGAATATTCTTATCATATCAGAAGACACAAAACAATCGATATCTCAGAGAATGAAGACCCCAATATAAAGTTTTGGGACTTTGAAAAAAACACCTACTCCAAATAAGAAAATAAAAAAAATACAACGCAAACTCCTACCTCGCTGATTCTTGCCTAGGACCTTCTTATCATACCAGAAGACACAAAACAATCAATATCTCAGAGAATCAAGACCCCACTTTAGAGTTTTGGGACTTAGAAAAAAACACCTACTCCAAATAAGAAAATAAAAAAAATACAACGCAAACTCCTACCTCGCTGATTCTTGCCTAGGACCTTCTTATCATACCAGAAGACACAAAACAATCAATATCTCAGAGAATCAAGACACCACTTTAGAGTTTTGGGACTTAGAAAAAAACACCTACTCCAACTAAGAACATTAAAAGAAAAATACAACGCAAACCCGGACCACGCTGATTCTTTCAGAGGACCTTCTTATCATACCAGAAGACACAAAACAATCTATATCTAAGAGAATCAAGACCCCACTTTAGAGTTTTGGGACTTAGAAAAAATACCAACTCAGAAAAAATACCAACTTTGAAAATTAAAAGAAAAATACAACGCAAACGCGGACCAAGCTGATTCTTTCATAGGACCTTCTTATCATACCAGAAGACACAAAACAATCAATATCTCAGAGAATCAAGACCCCACTTTAGAGTTTTAGGACTTAGAAAAAATACAAACTTTTACTTAGAAAATTAAAAGAAAAATACAGCGCAAACCCGGACCACGCTGATTCTTTCATAGGACCTTCTAATCATATCAGAAGACACAAAACAGTCAATATCTCAGAGAATCAAGACCCCACTTTAGAGTTTCGGGACTTAGAAAAAATACCAACTTAGAAAAAATACCAACTTTGAAAATTAAAAGAAAAATATAACGCAAACCCGGACCACGCTGATTCTTTCATAGGACCTTCTTATCATACTAGAAGACACAAAACAATCAATATCTTAGAGAATCAAGACTCCACTTTAGAGTTTCGGGACTTAGAAAAAATACCAACTTAGAAAAAATACCAACTTTGAAAATTAAAAGAAAAATATAACGCAAACCCGGACCACGCTGATTCTTTCATAGGACCTTCTTATCACACCAGAAGACACAAAACAATCAATATCTTAGAGAATCAAGACCCCACTTTAGAGTTTTGGGACTTAGAAAAAATACCAACTAAGAAAAAATACCAACTTAGAAAATTAAAAGAAAAATATAACGCAAACCCGGACCACATTGATTCTTTCAAAGGACCTTCTTATCATACCAGAAGACACAAAACAATCAATATCTTAGAGAATCAAGACTCCACTTTAGAGTTTCGGGACTTAGAAAAAAAAAACCTACTCCAACTAAGAAAATTAAAAGAAAAATACAACGCAAACCCGGACCACGCTGATTCTTTCATAGGACCTTCTTATCATACCAAAAGACACAAAACAATCAATATCTCAGAGAATCAAGACCCCACTTTAGAGTAAAAAAACACCTACTCCAACTAAGAAAATTAAAAGAAAAATACAACGCAAACCCGGACCACGCTGATTCTTTCATAGGACCTTCTTATCTTACCGAAAGACACAAAACAATCAATATCTCAGAGAATCAAGACCCAACTTTAGAGTTTCGGGACTTAGAAAAAATACCAACTTAGAAAAAATACCTACTTTGAAAATTAAAAGAAAAATATAACGCAAACCCGGACCACGCTGATTCTTTCATAGGACCTTCTTATCATACCAGAAGACACAAAACAATCAATATCTTAGAGAATCAAGACTCCACTTTAGAGTTTCGGGACTTAGAAAAAATACCAACTTAGAAAAAATACCAACTTTGAAAATTAAAAGAAAAATATAACGCTTAATTTTCAAAGTTGGTATTTTTTCTTAGTTGGTATTTTTTCTAAGTCCCAAAACTCTAAAGTGGGGTCTTGATTCTCTGAGATATTGATTGTTTTGTGTCTTCTGGTATGATAAGAAGGTCCTACGAAAGAATCAGCGTGGTCCGGGTTTGCGTTGTATTTTTCTTTTAATTTTCTTAGTTGGAGTAGGTTTTTTTTTTCTAAGTCCCAAAACTCTAAAGTGGGGTCTTGATTCTCTAAGATATTGATTGTTTTGTGTTTTCTGGTATGATAAGAAGGTTCTATGAAAGAATCAGCGTGGTCCGGGTTTGCGTTGTATTTTTCTTTTAATTTTCCAAGTGAAAGTTGGTATTTTTTCTAAGTCCTAAAACTCTAAAGTGGGGTCTTGATTCTCTGAGATACCGATTGTTTTGTATCTTCTGATATGATAAGAAGGTCCTATAAAAGAATCAGCGTGGTCCGGGTTTGCGTTATATTTTTCTTTTAATTTTCTTATTTGGAGTAGGTGTTTTTTTCTAAGTCCCAAAACTCTAAAGTGGGGTCTTGATTCTCTGAGATATTGATTGTTTTGTTTCTTCTGGTATGATAAGAAGGTCCTGGGAAAGAATCAGCGAGGTAGGAGTTTGCGTTGTATTTTTTTTTTATTTTCTTATTTGGAGTAGGTGTTTTTTTCTAAGTCCCAAAACTCTAAAGTGGGGTCTTGATTCTCTGAGATATTTATTGATTTGTGTCTTTTGGTATGATAAGAAGGTCCTGGGAAAGAATCAGCGAGGTAGGAGTTTGCGTTGTATTTTTTTTTATTTTCTTATTTGGAGTAGGTGTTTTTTTCTAAGTCCCAAAACTCTAAAGTGGGGTCTTGATTCTCTGAGATATTGATTGTTTTGTGTCTTCTGGTATGATAAGAAGGTCCTAGGAAAGAATCAGCGAGGTAGGAGTTTGCGTTGTATTTTTTTTATTTTCTTATTTGGAGTAGGTGTTTTTTTCAAAGTCCCAAAACTTTATATTGGGGTCTTCATTCTCTGAGATATCGATTGTTTTGTGTCTTCTGATATGATAAGAATATTCTTGAAAAGAATCAGGAGTATTTGGGTGTGCGTTGTATTTATTTTAGGTTTATCGTATTATTTATATAATATCTCTTATGATAATTTTGGTTTTTCAATCATTTATTATGCGGGAAGTCACAGTATCATTATTTTAACTTTTTATTTAAGGAGTTGTTACAATTTTTAAATTTTATTTTCTGCGCCCCCCCTGAATTATTTTTGCCCCGACCACAAGACCCGGCTGGTAGCTCGGCTGGTAGTTTCAGGTCCATGACAAGTGATGACATGGTGTCATTAATTTTGAGATTTTTGAGATAAAATCTAGAGGTGCAGTTTGTAATGAATCTTTTTGAGAGGATATTACTTCAGTTGATGGTAGAAAACATCTCCGAGAACGGTCATGGTAAGTATGATGATTGTAAAGATGTGAGATCTGATATAGTTGCTCATTTCAATTTAGAGATAACTGAAACAGAGATAGCAAGAGGGAAAAGCTATGGATAAAATTGACATACTTAGCATGAGGAAGAAGAGTGCCCTAGTAGCATTTACCGTTGGCTTCGATATGCCAACAGTTGGGAACGTATTGGCAGATGGTTAGTTACTCCGCCAACCTCCAATTAAAATAGGCCCACTGTCATAAACATGCACTACTTACCCAACAGATAGCCAACAACGGGCCTACTACTACTATTGCTACTGTTGGGCGATTTTTGTAGGGATTTAAGTTATTTATCAACATCGGGCCAACTAAAAAAATCTTTCATTGGGCCTGTTAGTGCTACTCCTACCGTTGGGTTATTTTTGTAGGGATTTAAGTTATTGTTATAATATCGGGCCAACTAATAAAATCCTTCATCGGGCCTGTTAGTGCTACTCCTACCGTTGGGTGATTTTTGTAGGGAAAGACCTTCGAAAGACAATTAATATAATACTAACGTAATATTGCGTAGGTTTGTATAAAACACTGAATAAAAAAAACTGCGAGTTAGTAATGTCAGACCTTTTGCTTACCTACATTAGATACCATCTATAGTCTGTCCAACGAAAGCTGGTTTCATCATCATCATCATCAGGTCTTTTATAATCTGCACTGCTGGAGCACAACCCTCTTTGTACTACTATTTTAGCCAGAGCAGTCAGAGGATTTAGCATTTGCTCTCCACGCTGGCCAGACGGGTTGGAGAGGTCTCTTTGATATTCATACTTATAAGCTTTCTTTAGCTTGGGTTTCCTAAGTTGCCTTCATATCCACGGAAAAACTCGTAGTGGTCCTACTCTTCTTTGCCAGGAACTACCCGGCAAAATGGATTTTTTTGTATTAATAATGTATAATCATTTATTTAGTCAATAGATGGCGTAAGGCGTATGTTAGAACGCGCTATTAACATTTTTTTACTTTTGGCAATATACTTCGAGCCAAAATTTTTGCTTAAGTGACAGTGAACTGAGTCGGCGTGGTAACACGCTTGTCAGGGGTGCACTGCACTTCACACTATTTCACAGGGTGATTGGTACTTGAGACCAGTCACATCCTGGAAGTGGTAGGGTTGTGTAGGGTAACTGTTAAAACAGCGCAAAAAGGCCCGATATTTTTTCAGCAGCCAATGGCCCTTCAGTGTCCAAACAACTTATTGCAACTGGCCCGACGAAATGCCAACGTTGGTAGGTACGTTGGCCCCTATTACAAGTTGGGCCATCGTATTCAAACCCACGTAGGCCATTAGTTTTGGGCCCACCCGAAAACTGCGCGCCAATTGTATGCATTTGCCAACTAACCAGAGGTATGTGGCCCAAGCAAATGCCAACAATAAATGCTACTAGGGTGACTCGAAGGTGAAAATAGGAAACGGAGAAGGAGAACTGACATGATAGGATGCAGAAGCGAGATAAAACTAAGTCAATAACAAAGGTTGGAAAACATCAAAAAAGAGGAACAAAGGAAAGTGAACGTTTATTTATTTAACTCTATACACAATTACACGTGTATAGACGGACTTAAAGCAATAGCTTGCGTACCAGTCAGCCAAGGGGGAGGAGGAGGAGGAGAATTGAAATTTAGCGAAGTCAAATCATGAGATTTGCACCATAAGTAAAGCTCTTTTAGAAACTATGATTCCAGAATATAAGAAAAACAAAGTACCTTTGTTCTTTTTTAACATCATAGGTAAATTTTGTTTTGAAGCCAAATCAATTAATTATACTTAGTAGAACATCAATCGCAACCCATACAAGTTTCCACTCACTAAAACATTTCGTTGAATACCCTATCTTTTGGCAGTTTTCGCACCCTATTTCACCTTTGAGACTGACTGAGGGCTGACTCATCATTTTTCTATTTCCCACGCCCGACAGATGGCGGGATTATTCGCGAGTGAGCCACTCCATCCGATTGTCGTTAGACCGTCTGGTGCCAAAGACGTTGATGCATTATTTTTTAAAGGGTTTTATAGTTTATCGAAAAGTCTTAATATCAAAATTATCGATATAGGTTTGTCTCATATTTACGCAACATTGCAGCTACCGTAAATGGACAGAAGAGCTACCGTGGATATTTTAATTGAAACTGACAAAGGAAACACTATCGGTCTACCCGTCCTGATTAGTACTCTAATAATCGTTTTTTTTTCACAAGATTTTGCATAATAAAAAAATAATTACCTACCTACAAACAGTAAATTTTTAAAACAGAATTTAAGTTACATAATTTTCTATTAATATGAACGAAATTTGATAATTAGCTCACTTTCATATATCAACAATAAATTGAGGTTTTTGAAATCTCATTGCAGATTTCTACTAAAAACAGTAGTTAACAATCAATGAAAAAATTAGGTGTCAGTCACCATTATTTGCTAACGTACTAGTAGCGTAGTAACGTGCTAGTAGTCTGTAGCTTTTGAATAATAATGAGTAAATGCATAATACTTAATAAGATAATTTTAAATGTGATTTGACGTGAAAAAGTGCCTGCAAGGCCCTATTTTCTGAATAAACGTTTGAATCTTTGAATCTTTACTACTTACTAGTAAGTAGTATTTTAAAGTAGAACGACTTCATCCGCCTACATTATAGCCTATTTAATTGTTATTTTTAAATAGCTCTAGTCATTTTTGAGGTTATCCACTAAAACAAACTCAGAATCCAACAATCAATCAAATTTTCGTCTTTATAATATTAGTCTAGATTAGGGTCAATTAATAATGAGAAAGTACAGCCAATGACACATTTTATTATCGCTTCAAAACATTGTCTCTACATATACTACACCGGTACTACAGTCGGTAGCGGATAGCCGTCGCCGGCCGAGTCCGACCCTGTTGAATATTACGGTGACCAAGTAGTGTTGCTCTACGGGGATATTTTATTTAGTATCATTAATTTGTACCATTTATATTTCATTTAGATATTGATTTTATCTGGTCCTAGTTAACATCCCGATAATGGAGATCTAATATCAGACTTTGAAGCATTATTTTAAAATGTAGACTACACTCATAAAAATTCTGGATGGACAAGAACTGGTAGGCCAAACACAAGAGTTCTAATTTGCGGAAAGTTTTTGAGCAGGATTTTTTCAACATCACTTATCATAACTTCACTCATTCTGCCCCCAACTCTACGAAACGGGAGAAAGTAGAAGTGACACCAATCGACAAAAAAGGCTTAAAATGGTATTTTACAAACGTGAGGTTTCATCAGATGAAAGCTGTCCATCCTCAAAATAATAAACACACTACCCAACAGTACTGCTATCTACGTTGACAAAAAATTTAATAAGAGGGATACCGATCATTTTTATAACACTTCCAAAAATAAAAGCCCGCTACTCTCCAAAACATTGGATACTGTAGAAGACTAAGTGACGATACTCGACAAAAAGGCATAGAGTGCGATTTTACAAACGCGAGCTTTCCTCAGATGAAAGCTGTTCGGTACTCCACGAAATAATACACACACTACCCAACGCTACCGGTATCTACGGCGACAAAAAAAAATAAACAGGATAGTGAGCGTTTTCAGAAACAAATGTCCGCTACTCTCCAAACCTTGGACACCGTAGAAGGCTAAGTGACGATGATCGACAAAAAGGCATAGAGTGCGATTTTACAAACGCGAGCTTTCATCAGATGAAAGCTGTAACAAACGATGTTGTTTGTTCGCCGCTGATCCATCCATCCTCTATTGAGCTGACGATTTCGTGACGTCACGCTTTTTTCACGAGAAAAGGGTGTTTTTGATCTGATTCTAGCGCCTTTTAATAGGAATATTTGACGAATTTAGTTCGCTTGTTTGAAAGGTGTTCTTATTAAAAATGGGAGGTGTTTTAAACTGACTTAAAAAGGGAGGTTGTCAATTTGACCCGGTATGAAATATTGTCTTAATTACCCAGTTTTAGTATACATTTTTTTTAGTCCAATACGTGCGCGAAATGTCAAAAGTTATTATGCATGTTTATTTGTTAGCGCATGTCCCAACAAGCTATAAGTTAAGGAAAATCTAAATACCAAACCGCGGATCATATCTTGGTTATTTGGCGTGAAAATATCATCTCACAATACTTCTGAAAATGAAGTAAAAAATTAGTAGCATGCTAAAGGAATGAGGTGATCCGGCAGAGAACTAAGGTCATCGACATAGCCCACCGGATTAGCAAGCTGAAGTGGCAGTGGGCTGGCCATATTAGCCGAACAACCGACAACCGTTGGGGCAAACGAGTTCTTGAGTGGAGACCGCGTCTCGGCAAACGTAGTGTAGGACGTCCTCAGGCGCGGTGGAGTGACGATTTGCGCAGGATGGCTGGTAGGAGCTGGATGCGAGCAGCCGAAGAAAGATCTCGATGGCGTGCAATTGGGGAGGCCTATGTCCAGCAGTGGACGAGTATAGGCTGATGATGATGAGGATAAAGGAATAATTTTTATTTTATTGATTTATTAAGGTATTTACAAAATTGTACAACATTACAGTTACACCAGAGCACTGCACAACTTAATCTAGGACTACAGATTCATCCATCCTTTTCACAAAATATTAACGATTCATTCAAACGTACAAACTTATCAGAAAAATATCACATTCCCTTCCTTTTATTGATGCCAGGAATTCTTTTAGTAACATATATACGAATAAATACAAATAAATACAAATAAATTGGTGGCAACATAAATACATATATACGAAAAGCATAAATCTCATTCTGATATAGTCAAGGAAATTTAGGACCAAGTACTGTCTGAAACACTTATTAAAAAAATACACTGCAAGAATAAAAAAACAACACAAATGCGTTTCATGCAATCTGTCGCGACTCCGATCAGCCGGTACTGCGTACGGACGCCGCGGAATGCGCTGAGTCACCGCGGGGAGCAACCCTCGCAGTACGGACGTAATAGATACTTGTTTTATATTGTTACACGTGCTTTCAAGTGCGCTTAATCGTGCGATAATACTACAGCTGTTGTTGGTTTTTTAGAGGACAGTATTTGAGTGAGTTAGTGAAACACAGTATTTGTACACGTAAATATAAGAAATTTGCACCGTTCTTTCGTACCAAATTAGGTCTTTATGGTTCCGAAGGTAACGCAGTGGGTGCAAGAATAAACCAAATGCTCAAGATGCAGTTAGAGAAAGAGTGCCCTAAAAGAAGCTTTGGAAGTTTTAAAAATACTTGTGTTAACTTATGTATCAAGTATACATATGTTAACATAAAATATTGGATACTGTACAGAAAGTTTTATAACTTATTCACGAATCCAAATATAACCAGTATCAGATTTTATGAGACCTACTTCCAAACGCTTCTCAGAGCAATCGAGGTTCACCCACATTCATAATAACATTACGAGATATAGTACCTTCCTCTTTAAGGTAAAAATGCTGACTACACGTCACCTTGCATATCGAACAATAAAGTTTTTGTCAACTTCTGTCACCATAAAGTTAACGTCAAAAGTCACTGCCTCATTGGTCGGCAGGCACTTTACGATGGATCAATAAAAAATCAAGGTGAATCAGTAGGCGCCTTAATCGCGGCGATCTTTACGACTGGGCCTTAAATTGTAAAATGGCAGCTTGGGACAGATGGTGAATGAGGTGGAGTGGGAAGTGGGGATAATTTAGATAAGCTGTGGAAAGTATGCTTTTATTACAATAAAGACGACAAAGTTATGGGAATTGAATGACATAGAATCTGGAATATTGATATAATAATGTTGTACAATGCAAATGTGAATAAAATAAAATGATAAAGGAAAGCGACTTGACTTGTTAATTTTAACATTAAGTATTTATTTATAAAGACTAAACATTCAACAAAACAATAAAAATAGTAATCACAGTAGAGAGAATCGGGACAAAGAAGAACTTTTATATCATGAAATATTTGGAAGTAAGGAAATTAAAGAAATTGAAAGAAGATTCGGACAAAGATTCTTCTACTATTGCCTTTAATTTCAGAAGTTGTCTAAATAAAATCTTTGAACCCCACGCAAGACTTATAGTAGCAAACAGACAGCAATAGTAGCAAAGTAGAACAGCAACGTCTGAAGCTGTGAGATTGTGGAGACATTCCAGTTTCGCGGAAACCGCAAGGGTCACCATTTAACATTTGCCCAGATTAATGCCTCTCCTGTAAATGATAAATGCAGACAAAGAAATGCTATAAATATTAGTAATAAGAGAGATAAACTCTTGATAGCAATAATTACATCAGACAAAAGACAAACAGCACGAAGACACTCTATAAGCGCACTTGATATGCTATGGTAGTCCATAGCATATCAAAATTATCAGGTCTCTTTTAAATATACGATAATATATTAATAAAACCTTGTCCGATCCCTAAAGGGGCAACTCAGCCCATTAAAATAAACAACTTTTCTTTTGACGGGCTGAGTCAACTTTTAAGCATCGGAAAGGGGTTCCTTAAAATATTACATCATATTTCCGCCATTTTGATGACTTTTCAAAATCTGCATCGACTAAAAATTGTCTGCTATTATCGAACTTGCTTACAATATTACAAGAATAGATTTTGCGAGATATGATCTACTAGCTGTTGGCCGCGACTTCACCTGCGTGATATATAGCGTCCTCTTCAGTACCCTAACCTATGTGTATGCGAAATTTCATGATGATCAGTTCAGTAGATAGAGCGTGAAAGCGAAAAAAACAAACTCACGTTTGCATTTATAATATTAGTTGGATTAGGGATGGGGTAGAGAAGAAAAGCCTGACAGCGCGATAGATGCTCTAAACCACTGGGCTACCGTAGCTTCTAACAAATTCTTTCAAATCATAATATACTTAGATAGATCTTCTCTCCTTTGCAATCATAAAATAGGTCCTTTAATTTCAGAAGTTGTCTATCAAATTCTTTGAACCCCACGCCAGACTCATTTTGCAGTAGTAGCAAAATAGAACATCCAAGACTGAATCTTTGAGAATGTGGAGACATTCCAGTTTCGCGGAAACCACAAGGGTCGCCATCTGCCATTTGCCCAGATTAATGCCTCTCCTCTGTATGATAAATGCTATCACCACGGCGGCTGATGTTGACAAACCGCCTGCTAATAGGAAGCCTGTTCAAAGCCGGCGCCTGCGCAACCAATCCACGTCCGCGATCGCTGGATTTATCGGCGTTTTTAGTTTAATTCATTTGTCAGATGATTTCTCTTGAAAGGCGGATTGCTAGTACTTGATATAGAATGTAGCATTCAACAAGCAATGTGCATTAGAATTCAACACAAGCTAATCTATGCATAAGCACAGAAGCTTATACGTAGTTAGAGCAAATACTACCGGCTGAATATAATCATATATTGAGGAAATACACAAGAAGGTATGTATCCAATATAGTTAGAAAAAGGGTCTGTTTAACATTTTATTATAGTAATATAGTAAGTACAATTGTTGAGTAATATTATAATGATACCCTATAACGATAATAGCATATGATAATTATATGTAAAGTTACACCATTTTTTTTAGGCCTTTTTTCATATTTTGTAAGGTATCTTATTGAATTATTATAATAATACGAGTAAGCGGTAGCAAATGAGCATATTATGCACCTGTAATCAAGATCATTGTGAGCTATTATGAACATGTGCAGCTCTAAGGTATCTTTAATGAGCTGGAGGCTCACTGACATAAGAAGTCGTGTCATTATGCCAAGTAGTTGACAACCCGTTCTCACCCTTCAAACGAACCACTGCTAGGCTGTAGAAATAGATTAGAACGAGATATCCCTGTCAACAACTTTAGTTTTCTGATATTTTCTTTGTGGTAAATAACCAGCAATATCTATGACCACGATAAAAGGAGAAAACCCAAGAAACGCTATATTGATTTTGGTGATGCCAAAGGCTGAGCGAAGTTGAGAAGATAGTTAGTTCTAGTGTATCGCAGTTGGGATTGGACTGCAACCAAAACCACGCTCATATATGAGCGTGGTTTTGTTTTTGTTTTACAAATAACATGCCCATCTCATACATAATTGTGAGTGCGTTACAAAATTTTCTAAGATCAAAAAGTAATTAAGTTATAGCGGAGCGAGCGTTTGCCGTTGTAATTCCAGGTAATGTAACTGATTGACATTCAAATTTAAACTGAAAGTGGCTGGCAAAACAAGCGTGTAACTGAATAGCAGCAACTATTGTCAGCAACAATTCCGTCGCCGTCGCCGGCAGCCACGTGATTGACGCGCGATATTATTTAGCAAAATAACGGGCGCTAGTTACCATCGGTTTCAGCGGTCAGACAATTAAAATTTTGGACATACTACGGAAAATGGTTTGAACTTCACTTCGTTACATTTTCTATGCTACCGGCATTATTCAAAAGTAATTGCCATATTTATATGATAACAACCATTTTTGATTTTCTCAAAGAATAGTTAATTACCTAGACGTGTGGTTCCCGGCAGAGAAGTAAAGGACTACTCATAGTCTTCCCGTGGATGTTGTACTCGTAGAAGGCTACTTAGAAAACACAAGCTAAACAAATCTTATAAATAAACATCAAAGAAATCTCTCCACCCCGTCTGGCCAGCATAGAGAGTGTAAGCCAAATCCTCTGACTTCTCTGGCTAATATATGGCTCTCGTTGTACTGAGAGTGTAGTGCTCCTGCAGTGGAGACTAAAAAGACCTAATGATGATGACGAATTAATGACCGGAACGGGAACATTCGCCCCATCAACTTTGTTATCAATGTAAATAGAGCAAATACTATAATTTTACTGAATGCTATTAAATTATCAGTTTTACTTGCAAGTCCATTCTTACTGTTTTGTAATACTATGACGATTTTGAAATTTTCATGAAAATGCACGCGAACACCTTCCTATTTTCAAATGTATAAATTCTTAGTTGATATCATCTAAGTGTATGTCAATCGACCTTTTGGCATTGTAATTAATGGTTTCTTTTTTTCAGTTTTGACTCCTCGTTAAGAGTTACAATATAAAGAATACCCAATGCAATTATTTTTCATAAACAAATGTCCGTGGTAGGGCTTCAGTATTGAAAATGCGTTGTCCATCGAAAATAGTTAATTTTGGCGTCCATCGCGTTTCAAACGCGCGTTATTAGCTGCACACTTTGTGCGCCGACAGCTGACGGTTTTTGTTCCCACGTCAAAATATTTTGTTGGGAATATTTATTTGGGGATAAACTGCAGATTCTGATGAAATCCGGCGTGGTTTATAACTGCATCTGCTTTTGATGAAAATGCTGTGGCTCTTCAAATTATCATGAAGACCACAGGGTAGTGTATCAGGATCGTTGATGATCTACTCTGCCGGGAACCACACGGCACAAGCACACTATTATTATATAAAATACGGGTCACTCACAAATGAAGTCAGATACAGGCTGACATGTTACAACTTCACCACATAAGTCATCATTCTTAAAACAATACAATTACGAATATAATGATTCTTTTATTTCACCGCCAGTGTTGTTTAACCCAGATAAATCAATCAAGTAAAATCAAAAAATATTATACCAAGTGGCGAAATGAGCTGATAAATAAGATTTTG
The DNA here is from genome assembly GCA_963082605.1 of Rhodophaea formosa. Taxonomy (NCBI): domain Eukaryota; kingdom Metazoa; phylum Arthropoda; class Insecta; order Lepidoptera; family Pyralidae; genus Rhodophaea; species Rhodophaea formosa. The sequence continues at coordinate 23,205,855 of OY720209.1, forward strand.
AATATATTGTGAATGATGGTAAAAGAGAAAATTCACACACAATCTCACTGAGCATTATCATTGAAACTCCGAAGGTGTGAAACGGCTGCATAAACAATAGGTCAATACACTACACTGTCCCTGAGAACTAGGCATGACGTCACAAAAACTAGCTTCTATTACAGGCCGGAAGACGTCAGCCATGATTGATTGACGACTGTGCTGTCAATTAAAAAAAATAAAAGGCTAATCAAGTGCGAGTCGGTCGTGTTTTCCAAGAGTTCCTTACATTGTTGCAGTATGGGTAAGTGTTCTCGTATACGATGGTTGCCTCCAAGCAAATCATCAATGTATATAATCATAAAGTTTCGTAGTCAATTTTGTGTAAAAAGATTGTTAATGAAAACAAGGAGGAACGCCACAAAAATCAGCGCTTTCAAGGATAGAAACAGAAGCCAGCCAAGTTAATAAACCATGCCAATAAATCTGAATCTAATAACACTATCAATATGAAGTTCTGCATCACCTTGTTTATATGTCTGTGAAGCTATTCCACCAACTTACTTATACATAGTATTTTTTCCAAAGTACTCGATTCAGTAAAGGGATTCCATGGATTTGGATTTGTTTTCTAACAGTCCTACGAAAGAATCATGCTAGATTTACATTGTGATCTGCCTTGAAGGTTCCGTATTTTTATCGAGACACGGAACCCTGACAGTGCACTTCAACACCATTTAGAATTACATTTTCAGTATTTGCATGTCGGAAAGGTTAACAATGCAATTATAGCCGATAGTGAAGCAAACTCGACAGGTTAAGGATAACCGGTTTTTATAAGCTAAAAAAAGTTGTTCTAATTTTAGAGATCCTATAATAGAATAATTTAGATTTTGCCCGTTGGCATATATAAATTGTGATCTGAAAGAGCTCCTGACAAGTCCGAAACTATAATCGGAAATCCCGACAAATAGCACGTGAGTGACCCGTTGATATAATATATAATCTTACAGAGTCTTCAAATGTAACATTTGTCTAACTGTTTGTTATAATTTGTTTAAGTAATTTTGCATGGACATCCTCCATTCGATAAAGCTTGATGAATGTCTTTTCCAACCTTATTTTGGATATCCTTGGAAATATATCTAGCAGTTAAATACAGCCAAAATCATTATGAATGAATAATGTATAAAATTTTGTAGAAGTAGACTTGCTTTCCACCCAGTAACGTCTTCGAAGGTCGTCGGTTTCAATTAAAGGTGTAAGTAGTGGTCAATCACCTATTATTTAATTGACCACTACTTTATTATTAGTCTTGTCATCTATGTTGTTTATCAGAGTAAACAAATTGTCTGTCATCGTGTCCTAAAAAGACACGTTTTTGTGTGTTTCTAATTAAATAATCGTTTCAAGTTAAACACACAGAAATTACATATGAAGTATCCCTATTACACAAAATCAAAACGTTTATTCAGAAATAGGCCTTTGCAGGCCTTATTAATAACAAATATTTGTTAAAATTTAATTAGTTGAAGATTCCATTCATGCAACATATTGGATGAAGGGTTACAGTACTTATGGCATGGACAATGGATTTTTTACACGTATGGTGCCACTGATCCGTGATGATTAAAAAATGGTTGATAACATAACCATCCAAGAGTTGCAGTCGGGTAAAAAGTGATTGAATCCAATGCATGCAACATAGTGAAAGAAGAAAACGCATAGAGCTAATAATTTCCCTGTCATGGTCTCGCGTAAGAAGTGACAGTTGTATCACATAGCTCCACTGAACCCTGACGATAGGGTGAGAGTGACAACTGGCCTGGTTTTGATTCAGTTGCGCATGGATTAGCACTGCATAGGGAATGAGAGATAGAAATTTCATAAGATTTCTGTCGACGAGAAACATATCTGGATATGTCAATTGACTTGCCTGAAAATAATATTGCCTGAATATGCCATTCGAAATTTGGCTGCTTCTAAAAAACCAATTTTTGTTTCGAAAATATTTGAAATTTACATCTACCAAGGCAAAATCAGGAGAGGATTCTGCTCAACTATGAGATACACTAAAATTTGCCCTCTAGCTGACACAGTTGTTCAAATTATTGATCAGAATACCAGCAACCTGATATACAAAAGCGTTTTAAAATACAATGGTGTACTGCGCCACTGATATGAGACGACTATGGGATACAACTTCCTTGCTTCTGAACAGACCAAACATTATTAAATTACTTATTATAATTCTGCTAACTGTAATGTTCCCGTTATATTTTTACACGAGCAGTCCGCCCGGCTTCGCCTGTAGTACATACCTAGCCTATGGCACTCAGTGATAAAGTACCTATCCAACGGTGAAAGAATTTATGAAATCGGTCCTGTAGTGCCAATGATCGCTAATCAAAGTTCATCATCGTTCAACCAAACACACTCTTCAGCTTTAAAATATAAGTATAGATTTCTTAGCGTGGTTAATTACATGTGTGTATGAACTCCACTGCCGATACAGCATTATCAGTGGCATTGTATATAATAATAATAATATAATATCACCAAAATGATGATGAGGATTACCCAGCTGTTACCCCGGCTCAATTTTTTGCAAATATTTGCACTATCGTTTCTATATAATAATATGGAAGTATATTTAAAAAAAAATTATCGAATCTTCTGTCCCTGGCATTTCAATGTGAATCGGGCCTTCCAAAATCTGCCGCGCGTCAATCGATCACCAATCTAGATCACGTCAATGCCAGCGCTGACTGACGGACAGCCGACTGATTGGATATAATTACAATGCATATTTTATCAAAACTCCGCTGTCACTACTTCCCTATCACCACGCATTAGGGTTCAAAATCAATAAACAATTGACTGTCAATAAAGGTCCTTATTATTTTATTACAAAGACATAGAGTTCGAAATTGTATAGACAGGAATTTTAAAGAATTATTGCGCTGAATTAAGTCAGATGATAATGATCTTGAATAGGACTATGTAAGGTCCTAATCATGTCGTTTTGTATTAATTTTTAGTGAATAACATATGGATTCATTATTCAGATAATTAGTTAATTTAAGTTCGATTTGAGTTGAAACATGCCGATGACATGGTCACCAAAAAATAATAAAGAGGATTATTATACTACGCATATTCCGTATTTTTCCATAGTTCGATGAAGAAAAAAACAAAAAACTTACTTAGGTTAGGAAAGGTACTTATTTTCTTCGTAAAATGTCAATACAAAGTAAAGTGTACTTTCGAAAAATGCCGTTTTAATTGGCAAAACATCTGCGTTCGACATTCTAACTAGTGTCGTGCCATCGACACCCTATTGTCATTATTTCCCAGAGCGGCTAATTTAAAAATGGCGCGCAAAAAGTCGCGTCGGCAAGTTGATTGATATGCTGATTGATTGACAGATGACAGGAACACGGCCACTCTACAGCGTAAATAGGTCGAAATTCAAATCGCGTAACTGGCTGGCGAAATTAATTCCGAATTCGAAAAGTAAATACAAATCGAACGACTTTTTTTAAAATTATTTGATTGACGGTATAGCAAATAGACTGTTCTTGACCAAATCAATAAGTTTGTGACTACCAATGCCATACATTTCGATTGATATTAGCAACACAAAAAACGACGAAGCACAGAGGAACCCGAGATATTTTTATGCCACCTGCATCAAAAAATCCCTGAAACATCAGCATGGTGAGTGATGTGAAAACTAATTGATAAATGAAATACAAACAAGCCTGTTTTCATCAGACACCACTTCAATCACCTGCTCAAAACCAGCTAGTATCCCATACAAAAATTTTTTTACGTATATTGTGTACAACCGCACTTTTTTGTAGAGTTGGAATAAAATAATAGGCCTGCGTAAATAGACAACCCTATGTCATTATCATCAGGTTTGTTTTAGTCACCACTTCAGGAACGACCCTCTCTGAACTACCAGAGCCATATATATTAGCCAGACCGGTCAGAGGATTTGGCTTACACTCTCCACGCTGGACAGACGGGTTTGAGAGGTCTCTTTGAAGCTTTGTTTAGCTTGTGTTTTCAAAGTCGCTTTCTACGACATCCACGGGTGGACTTGGAGTGGTCCCATCCTACTCTGCTGGGAAACGGCTAAGAATGAATACGTGATAGACAACTCTACGTCCATTGCCTAAATGTAAACTAAATATTTTAGGTTTCAGTACATTTTAACGTTCCTGTCCACGGTAAAGCGAGTTCATTTGGATCCGGCCTAATTTCGCGCGTTGACCATTAGCTGCGGTTGTTAGCTGTCAATCAATTCATCAATCAACTGGTTTAATACTGATTCGTTAAAATTATAATTGGACGATAGCTTAGCAATTATTTAACAATCTTTTTATACCAACCCAAAAATATTTCATTAGACTGATATTTTAAGAGTTAAAATAAGACAATAATTCAATGCAGCATGTCCGCTAATTATTATTAGACTCTCTTTTGACAAATGTTTCAAGAATTATTTGCTTTATTGACACAATGCATTTTTTACGTAATGATATGGAAAGACCTCCGAAAAATAGGCACATCAATAAAAAAAATAACTTACTAAATAGTCCAAAAACTTTTTGACATATAAACGTTGCAAAAACACATTTTTGGGCAAGGGATATCTTAACGTAAATAAATTTCAAAACGTATTATTTTTTTAAGAATGGACTTGCCCAACCAACTTTTAAAAGAATTGAAGCAAGGTACAAAAATCAAATTAAACATATTTGCACCGGCAAGTATCGGCAGCATATAGGTCTATAGGATAAAATAAGCGAAATACTGTAAAACTTCCTCTTGAAGCGTATATATTCTACATTCTAACGGGCAATTACTCAGGCCAATTAATCGAGCGTTACAGAATTAGCATGCTAGCCGGCTGCGACAAAAAAGGCGGGTGCTTTGCATATCCGTCGCTCTGACACTTTCACTCGTGGGCTGCTAAATTCAATATTACTTCACTTATTTTAAAACATGAATGAATCATTTAAGTACTTATATTGAGGGCAAAAGATATGACTGTTGGTTCAATTAAGTTTATTAAGAAATAAAATGTTACAGGTGATAATTCATCATCATCATCATTTCGTGTAGGTGACACGGTCAGTCGACCATGCACACCCTGGTGTTAGAGTGAACCAACAAAGTGAGTAGTGATAATTAATAACTACTATCTATCTATAAATAAAACTAATCTACTATAACCCTGTATACTAAAAGAAACTAACCTAACCTATATCTAGCAAGGAGAATACAAAACTGGTTTAATGCTCTTTGCATGTTAGCAAGAATGCTGGCTGCATTCCCACGTTGGATTGCTACTTTATACTTAGCGCGAAAAAGAAGCCAGCCCTCACTCACGAGTGACAGAGATCAGGCGAGAGGCAATATCTTTATAGAGAGCTTTTGCACTAGATCCCTTTAATTGATTGTTTTTTATGGATAAACCACTGGATAAACTAAAAAAACCCCTGAAATGTTTTTGGAAATTCTTTTATATGAAAGCTTAATTTTGTTTACCAACTAAAAAGATATGAAAGATATTAATGGAAGAGGTTTTTATAAAATATTTGAATAAAAATTCAGTGAAATCAATTTTAAACTATGTATAAAATATATATAATCTCCTTTGGTAATTTAGAGATTAAAAAAATGCAGAGAATTGTATACCGTGGGTATAAAATTGATATTGTTAAATATCGCTTAAGTCTTTATTTTGAGGTGTGTGATGTAAATTTGTTTAATTTTAAGCTATCCAAAAACACACGCGCGAGTTCTAACTCACAAAGCCTCTAGTTGTTATAAGTAAGTCACATGGGCTAGAGTTTATGCGGACGAAGTCGTGGAAAAGTCCTAGTAACAAATAGTCACTTGCAAAGTTTGCGCAGTTCAAGGCTCTTTGCAAAGGAGTTTTGTTTTAGAATTCTAGGGAATAATGTAATCGCAGGTTTCCAATCAAATTTTAAGTTATTGCTTCGGTGCCTCAAAATCACGATTGTTATATAATATTTACAAAATCCAATGAAACTCCTCAATCCCAACTAATATTATAAATGCGAAAGTGAGTTTGTTTGTTTATTTGTTTGTTTGTTACGCTTTCACGCCGTATCTACTGAACCGATCATCATGAAATTTTGCATACACATAGGTTAGGGAACCGAGATGGACATAGGCTATATATTACGCGGGCGAAGCCGCGGGTAACAGCTAGTAATATATAAGACAACTAGCTTTTACCCAAAGCTTCGCTTGTGTACAAATTTGCTGAGTTGTCTATCGCAAATCCCTCGGTAAGAGTACTTTTTTTCCGGGATGAAAGTTACCTTATGTCCCACTCAGTACTTTAAACTATATGTGTGCCAAATATCAAGTAGATTGGTTTAGTAGATATAGCGTGAAGAGGTAACAAACAAACAACTATACAAACATTCGCATTTATAATACTAGTTAGGATAAAAATAAGCATTGCGTATCAAATCAACTTACGACCTTTCGTTCGCGCACGTATCGTACGCGTCGCTACAGCATCTTTACAAGTCATTAGACGTCCCCCTCCTCCCCGGGGCCCCCTCCCGCACCCGTTTGTAATTAACCCAGGGCCATAAATTGACCGTAACTGTCATATCATATTGATTTAGCCCGAGTGTACTCAGGGTTGCCATGCTAGAGGAATTTTCCGGACCTGTTAGAAGTTTTACTCACAGTTTAAAATAAATATCAAAACGTTTATTCAGAAAATAGGCCTTTGCAGGCACTTTTTCACGTCATATCATATTTAAAATTATCTTATTAGATAATATGTATTTATTAATTGTTCAAAAGCTACAGACTACTAGCGTTTCGGAACCGACCACTGCAGAGAAGAAACGCCGAAAGAAACTCTTATCAACAGTTTTGGTCGCCTACTCGCCTGAAGGGCTTTATATGATTACGAATATTTATTCCTTATTGTCTTTTTCTTTCTTTTCTTTTTTCTTTCTTTTTTCTGTTTTCATGTTACAATTCCAATATAATAGAGATAAAAATGTAGACTAATAGATTTGTTATTAAACCAAAACATTTTTTCTACCATTGAAAGTGCTGGAGAAGGCCGAAGTTAAACTAAGGCAAATTATTTTCACAATCCTACGGCGGTGTATCATAAGCAGTAACCACCCCAGTACACTGCATACACTCTTTTGTCAAGGGACCGATGTTATTGTTATAGTTAACCTACTACACAGACAACACACACAACCCATGGGTTGTGTTCTCTGTGACCTACGACCAGGCGCGCCGTAACCTACTATATTATTAAAAAAGTTATTGTAAAATGTGTTTAATATACTTACTTCAAGGAATGTTCTAAGCTGATTAAAAATTCTTATTTAGATAAATAGCTGCCTTATATTTTTAAGCGAGTAACTAAGCGTTACTTTTAGGCAGAAAAAGTCGCAGGCAAAAGCTTACTTATCTTCTTCTTACAATCAATTTATCAATTGATCCTACTTACTAAGCAGTGGTTTTATCAAACATCAAAATTCTGTTACTGCAAAATTTTCCATACTTAAAATAAATTTAGAAAAATCTTAGAAACAACGTAAACGTGGTAACCCTAAGCATAGCTGAGTTCGCGCCGCGGCAAAAATTAAAATTGTTTGGATTGATGATATTGGAAATTGTGTTTAATTTCGTATAAAATATGTGCCGTAGGGCGCAGATTTGTTTGGGGTGCGCGTCACGTGTGACGTTTTGGAGTGGGCTGTTTAGATGGGTGCAGTAGATTCTACGGATGCTACATTGACGGCGGCGTTTATTTTTGATAGCAAATGTGAATGTTCATATCACGTTTCATGTCGTTTTTATACTGACAAAACTCCCTTTTTAACCGGCTTAAAAAAGGTGGTTATCAATCCGACCCGTACGTTTGTAATATTGTCAGAAATACTCAGGTTTGTATATGATAATAATATATACTAGCTTCAACATACGTGTGTCAAATTTCAAACGTATATGCATTGTATATTTGTATGTATGTCAGCGTATAACTTAAACTATAAGTTAGATAACAGTAATTCTGTATTAGTTGATTTGGTATAGTCCAACTTAGGGAACAATGCAAGTTTCATTGAAATCGGGTCCGAAGTTTTTCAGATACAGAGTGTGTTTCAATTCAGTCTAAAACATAACATTATGATCAAAAACTCTAATAAAGTAGTAACTAAGTAATTAACCCACAATATTATTTCGACGGCTGCCTAAATCTCTAGCTGAATGGGTTCCCATCGCAGTTAAAGTGATCCAAATCAGCCCACACGCTTCCCGAAGACAGCATTATTACACCTCTAACGCGATTGAGATTGTCAAAACATGTAGCGAAACCACGCCATAGAGTTGCTGAGCATTAGATACGGCAACATTTAAAAATACATTGATAAACCGGAAAATATGTGTAAAGGAAACTAAGGGAAGAAATCACATACGCGTCAACCGGAGATAAGTCATAGACTTTAAAAAATTAAAACGGCATGAAACAATATATTTTCTTATGTTTTATTGCGTTGCTATTTTTTTAAATCACAGATCAGAATTTTTTACCCAAATAGTGTAATTATTTAGTGGATACAAAAGTTAGATTTACTTAAGTTTTTTATTCATACTCATGTTGAGAAAGTGAAGTTAAATTATCGCCATTTTAATACCAAACACATTCGATAGCCCGAATTATCTTTTTCCGTTCTAACGCTTCTTAAACTTTCTAAGTCTATGTTCCCCGCTCGCCGGCCGATAGAAAACAAACTCTGACCATTCCCAAACAGATCAACGTTCAACAAATACTAACCAAGAATTTACAAGCAAGCACGCAAATGATCCCTCAGTCAGGTGACAAGATCCAAAGGCCTCTTTGGACCTTAGGTTCTGTATACTCCGTAAGGGAGAAGGGTGTGATTAATTTTGCGTACATACAAAAAAATCTTCAAGTTCGTAAGCTTTCTAAGTCTATGTGCCACGCTCGCCGGCCGATAGAAAACAAATTCTGACCATTCCCAAACAGATCAACGTTCAACAAACACTATCAAAGAATTAATGATCTTGCAATCAAATAAAAAGAGGCGTTTACATCTTATTTCACAAGGTTCTGTGTACTCCATAAGAGAGAAGGATGCAATTGATAATATTTGCGTTGCGCATATCAAAAAATATTCTTAGATACAGCCCAAAATATCATTTTCCCGTCCTAAAGTCTCACAATACCGATTCTCAAGCTTTCTAACTCTATGTTCCGCGCTCGCCGGCCGATAGAAAACAAACTCTGGCCATTCCCAAACAGATCAACGTTCAACAAACACTATGGACTAATTTACGAGTGAGATCAAACGCGCGCGAATTATATCCCGCGATCAATTAGACGATATCATTTTCAACAGCTCCTGTGATGGGTAATTCTAAACAATTAATACTTACATAATATCACATCACGTCTTTATCCCATAAGTGGTAGACAGTGCATAGGGCCAAAAAACCCTAAAGCCCACGTTTAGCGTGGTTGTATAATCCAAAATCGGGAATAAAATAGCCATGGAATGCTAGACGTATCGCCTACTGACGTGATGTTTAAAAATTTCGCCCATTCCCTCGGCCGACTTTTACGGTCTGCATGAGAATATGAATGGAATCTACATATTTTTCATTTTCTACCAGACCACATTTTTGTAGTACACTTTATAAAAAGGAAACTCATTATTGTAATGTCTACACTTAGATTTAATCATTTGTTTTATACTTAATACAGCTAAAGTTAACACATGTAAATTGCAATGCTAATATTTTTTAAACCTGTATATATTATTTATTTCATACTTTTCTACTTGCGCATTAAAAAACTATGCTACATATACTACGTAAGTTATATGATCACAGAATTAATATTATTAAGTATAATATTAATTCTGTGATCATACTTTAACTCCCTTATTCATAAAAATTAACAAAAACTTATTAAACCTATTTTAGTTAAAATATGTTCCCTCGCTTTAATGTTTGACATTGAAAAGAACGAGAAAAAACAAACTTTAATTAAAATAGGTTTAGTAAGCGATTGTAAATTTTTATGAATAAGGGGGTTAAAGTATAGTCACAGAATTAATACTATAGTAAGTCTACAGGACAACGACCAACCATCCAGACCAAATATCCAGGGAATAACCGTACTGATACGCAGCCATGTTTTTGAATCCCAGCAACAATAGCGCGGCCGGTGTTGCCATACTAATAGCCCTGTTCCCGCACTTTATTGCACCGATTTTGATTGAACACATTTTTCGTGATTGCCCAAACTCTTTCAGCGCAAGATCAAAAGGAATTATATTTTTCGGAAAATTATTACGTTACTTAGCCTTGATTCGTTGTGAATTTATGAGCGAACTCCGATTATTTATATTTACGTGATCGAAGACAGACAGTTCGATGATTTGATATGGAACATATCTAGACATTCTCACAGCTGTTTTTGATGTTTGTTTGTTCGAAAAATTATTGCTTCATTCCAATTTTCGGTGAATGGAATGAGTAACAGTTAGAAATGGGGACTGACTTATGTCATACTTTTTGTGCAAAACTGTATCACATTCATTGCAATATCTATTCTCAGCACGTTGTGTTAGCACCCAAAGCACCAAATGTTGGCATTGTGTCGAACAACCGATTAATGTCATTTGATTTGTTTTATGCTAGTGATATCATTTATTCATCGTTCATTCAATATAGCAAACGCGCTTACTAAACTATCGAGGAAATACTATTACCTAACCAATAACAACTTGATGTTTTGGGATTTATTAGGTTGTATTTAGTGACTTATCCTTTCATAATTGTTAAGTATATAAAGTGATCCTGGATCCGCTAGAAAAAAGGAAAATATAAAAAATGATAAGATTTTTTTTTATAGAGTGTCTGGAGATTTCGATTGATGACTTTTACTTTTTATTTAGGTACCTATAGTCTAGTTTTACTATACAACCAGTATGCATTAAACACCTAGAACAGCACTAACAGTCTTTACTCAGAAAATATAATTCCAATTTCTTCTTTCGCAGAATTTCAATAACGTAGACGATCTAAGACGTGACCGCTAATGTATGTTTAAAATATTAATGAGTGCTTTTCTTGTTTCATGGTTTGTGAAACATAAGAAAAATAATCATATATTAAAAAAGATACAACTCGTTACTAAACTCATCTTGGTATTAATCAAGCCTGATGTCTCAAATGATGATTAGCATTTAGTGAGCCCGATCACGAGATCATATAAAGGACGGCCGTCTGGCATTACATTAATTTATGAAGGTACCGACAAATTTATCGAGGAAAAAACGAACAAGCATCTCTGCCTAAAACTCCTTGATTCCGTCTTTGTAGCATTCGAATAAATCGTGATACGTGTCAATTAAACCCAGTCTAATGTCGTATTTATGTTAATTCGGCTCTGACGGAGCTGAAGGTAGACAAAGACGCAGCGTGACCGGCCTGCTCGAATTACTATAAATTACGGATTTTTTCAAATGTCAGGACAAAAAGTTGAGTGTTGAGGCTCGTTCACACGGCCGCAGACGGCAAATGATATTCATTATCTATATTACTTGATAGAATAAAATGACGACGTTCAACAAGTCGTTAATATCCCTAGCGACAGAAGCATCTGAACTAAAGACCTATTTCAGACTATATGACTATTTAAATACAAAATATAAGTTTATTTATTTACTTATAATTGTTAGATACTTCATGTTCCGAACAAAAAGTTGAAGTAATAAATTACTATGCAATCAAATAAATAAATTTATACACAGGAGTTCGATGATACTTGCGTTATCTGCCAGCAAACCTTTGCGTTGGTAATTGTAAAAACACTAGAATCTATCTATTGAATAAACAGTAACTTATATTTTGGGTCTTGTTCACACGGACAATAGTTGGCTAATGATAATTCATTGCATCATTAACAGCCTTTATTGATCTAAAAAAATTGTAACAATTTTTAATATGAATAATGTAATATGAATAAAAATCTACATCCATACATAAAAACAATCACGTCATTTTTCCTTGCGGGCAGACAGAGTCCAGGTATGTAAAACCTAAAGGCCTCTTTTAGATGTTAGTGGGATTGTAGGTGGAGCAAAAATCTATCAAATAAACAAAGATCCATGCGTGCATCAAACTATGCTGGCAATGTATATAAAAATAACCGATTCATGAGTTTTTATTTTAGGGTACCTACTAAATATGTATTTTGATAAATGTCTAGGACCCTTACTAATTTAAGAAACGAACATTTACAAAAAAATTCTTAGTACCGAAAGTAATCACATTAATTTTAAATAATTTCTAAGTTGAAATAGTTGTATAATTAATTCACTTTAGTAAGTTCATTATAAACGGCCATTAACATTATCTCTACATCGATACGGTTTTCGACTAAATTAACATTTAGTCTAAATATTGATTTGTCAAAGCCAAATTGCTTCGAATTTTCAATTGATTCAGCAAATTTAAAAGAAATAAAAAATAAAGATTAATCTAATTCATTTTTTTATAATAAAAATAAAGACAATTTGAATTATAGAGCAGCTTCTACCAATACTTGTAGCGGAAACTATAAATTATATATTTTCTAGTCGCCATAAAAATATTGACTCCCACTCGATCGCACATTAGTTACGAAATTAAAACACAATAAAACTAACGTTATCGATTAGTTCGGTGATCTCAAATATTGACAAAACCCGATGCTAAATTATGTAAAGTATATTCATAATCTATTACAGACGCGACGAGTTATTGGCACGAAATATGATTTAGAATATTAAAGTTTTAAACGTTCAGTGTTGCCATTAATAACTGGTTTGTCCCCGTGCCGATGGTAGTTTTTACTTTTGAATATTCAAATTAAGAATGTTACACATATTATAAAGTCATCCATGTTGCCGTCTACCGTATCGGTTCTAGAATACATAGTTATGTATAAGTATTTGTATGGCTATGAATGTATATAAATGTAAGTATGTAAGATGACAAATAGACAACATACTTTCTCACGTAAAAATATTGGTTGCCAGTCAAAAATAAGTGGAACAAAATAGCAAATAATTTGTGATTATGTATCTATAGCAGCTAAGTACATGCTGTTGCCGTCTTTAGCGTACCCCCAACTGCGTAGAACAATGATTGAGGATGCAACCTAATCACTCATGTTTAAGACAAATTACAATAGGCTCTGGAAGTTACCCAAGCTGGTTTTTGGCTAGCAGACGAACAAAAACTTTGATTTAATATTAACATGATCATAATATCAGAAATAAAGAGGCTGAAGGAAACAGTTTGAGTCACTTAAGTCACATCAATTAAGATGACGGTGATCTCACAATAAAGACAAAAAATATCTGTCCGTGAAAAACCGGGACAAACTGGGAGGCTCGACCCCAGACAAACTGGGAAAAGGGAGAAAGAAAGAGTCATGAATATCATTAACAAATGTGCTTTAATTATAGTCAACCCTGGTCTTTGAAGCATCACAACTGAACATAGGTACGATAGTAATAATGAAATAAGAGATTATAATGTAGTCGCCAGGCCGATATTGGAGTCGGAGGAAGTAGTGGAGCGTTCGTGATGTAAGCATTTTATGTGCCGTTAATAATTCAATCTGTCCAGTGCTGAGGTGCTTCTTAGCACGCAAGTCTTGCTGCAGTGCCTTCGCCACTGCAACAAAGTGCTTGAACTTGGTTGAGGGATAATTTGTTTTATACTTTTGCATTTTTGTATTGATGTCGATGATTTGATGAATGTGTACTTATGGGAATTGGGATATTGTTCTCATATTTTAATTTTTTGCAAAAAGTAAAAAAAATCCGGTTTATTCAAAAGCGGGAGCACTGGATCCTGAAAAAGTCATGCTTCCCCTTAACCCGATATTGATATTTTCCTTAGTTAAGTATATTATTTAAATCCCTCTGCGGGAGATACCAAAAGTTCTATTACTTTTTATTTTTAATAAAATTATCATCTGCGTAGGTGATTATTTTAATTTTAATTTATCTGATATGATAAGCTATTGATTCTCTTTAACAAAAACAAACTACTTAAAATTTTACGAAACCATACTATAAATAAAAAACTTCATCTACCGCTTCACGTCGAGGCAAAGTACCCATAATACTGGCAGCATTTCCTCGCTGAATTGCTAGGCTAATTCGCTATGCGAAATAAACTGCCAGCCCTTGGGTCGGTTGCATGTGTGCTAGTTTTTTTTTTTTTTTTTGGGTCAGGGCCCCAAGAACCTATCCTTTCTTTGTGAAATGTAAAAAGAAATAAGTTGTCTGTCAGACCCACGCACTTGCGCTTTTTAGCTATTTCTGAATTGGTATAGCCGCTAATCCTCGATGAGCTGAAGTGGAAGAAAGATGTGTGAAGGTGCCAAAGTATCTTCGCATGAAGCATGCCAAACTAGGCACTTATTTACGATATTTCGAATTGTTTCAAATAATTTCAAACATTTGAGCTTGACCTTGTCCAGAGCCCAAGCAAACCTCAAATGTCTGTGAGGTTAATGTAACAATTAAAAATTATTGATTAAATAGAAACCAGTCGGACAAGCGGCCGACGCCGAAAATAAATATATTAGGTAACGAGTCAAAATAAATATGGCGGTTGATGATTTATGTCGCTATTGACAGTGCGCGGGCGGCGGCCATCTTGCCTCCACTGACATTACATCAGTCACGATGAAGATGCTGGCCGGTTTGAAATGTTTAATAGTTTTAATTTCGATGCTAAGTGTTGGGTGTAAAAAGATATTACGAGGACCAAAAGCGGACAATCCTTACAGGCGCTCCCAAGTCAGCAGTTATACTATAATATCATAAAATAATGTGTAACAACGATGACACAATACATTATCAATAATGTTATCGAGTTGCATATTGTTTTATAACGTTCATAACTGCTGTGTGGGGCTCCATACAAGTTTAAAAGGCTGGTTCAATGGCAACGCGGAGCTAATTGTAGATGTCGCTGCGTACGACTGTTCCTAACAAAAATATAAAGAGTTCCATATAAATATATCTTTAAAAATATATACTGTATCATCATCGTCAGGTATTTTTAGTCTTTACTACAGAGGCACGACCCTCTCTGTATAAACTATATAAGGCACTGCGCGCACGGGTGACTTTTGTCACGGTGACAAAAAAGTGTTTGTCACGTCTTCCTCGTGTCTCCGTAATGTCTCCCAAGCGGAGTGCGCGCACGGTAGGCGACAGTGACAAAACTATGGTAAACCATGAAAAAACTTTTTAGTTATCAAAGAGTCATTACGTGGTATTTGAATTCTCTTTGGTCATTTGTCGGCATGGATTTCGAACAGACGGTCGTTGTCTGCGAACTCATCTCTTGCCAAAGAAACGTAAAAAGGAATGCTGGGTACCCACTCTTTGGAGTGACAGGTTACTTCACTAAGTCGGTCAACATAGTATAGAACTTTTCACTGAAAGTCCTATACTAGGTATGTTTCATTAAACTCAAGAACATGGAAATAAATTTTTCTAATATTATCTAATGAATGTTGCAAGTTTAGAAGGATCCCTATTCCCTATTCTTCTAAACTTCCAATATCGTTATATTTAAAAACGGGTCATTCACGTGCTACTTTGTCGGTATTGCCGACTATAGTTTCGGACTCATAGGAGTCCATTTTCAAGTCGAGTTCGGGATGCGCGACGCCGTAGTATCCCGGGCCCTTACTGACCCGTTTTTAAATATAATGTATTTATCTCACGTTAGTTTCAATGATATAATACCAATATCGTCATTAGGAATCATGTCAATACGCGATGCGGCTAGCAATCCATCCCTTTTTTGATTCCGTTCTCTACATATTAGCTCACCAACACGCTAAACGTGGCTTTGAAAATTTATAGACCTGGGCCTACCCCTTAAGAGAAAAGACGTGATAGTATGTAAGTAATAATGTTCTGATTATTTTTGGCTTGGCAGAGACTTCAAATAGATCAGAAAATATTAGGTAGGAAATACATTAAATATATTACCTAAATTAATAAATAAATATATTATTGTCTCTGGTGGATAGGTTGTTTACCGAGTGAAGTTTTTGATTTAATTAAAAACCGCTCATTCTTGTCCGTTGAAATAAATAAATGATTCAGTTTATTTTTTGTTTCAAGTATAGTTGCTTTTTTAAGTCGGTAAAAATTTTTGTAACAAAGTTTTTTCCACGTAGAGTAACAATTTTGACACCCGTGCGTGCACGTCTATTACATAAAATGTCTATCGTAAAAGTTTTGTCGCCGGCTTCTTCGCTGGTCGACGGACAAAAAAGTCACGTCACTGTCACGTCGCTTCGTGCGCGCACCTCCATACATCTCCATGGATAGGGTGACGGAAACAAAAAAGTCACGGCGACAAAAGTCACCGGTGCGCGCAGTGCCTAATACTATACACAAAATTAAATATAGTATTTACCTATCTTAAATCTGTATTTAGATAATAGGTACATACACTGCTAGTGTTTTACCGTCATTTATTCTATGGTGTATTTTAGGATTTTTTTTTATTATTTTATAAAAAAAAATCTTAATGATTAACAGTTTATATGCGGAAAACAAGTATAGTAAATAATGTCACCTTAGACCGACTTTTGTATAAAATTATCCGATTGAATTATTATGGGAAGCAAATAGGTACGAGTAGTTTCATAGCTTAGAGTATCATTTATACTCTAAGTATCATGCTTCTATATTACAACAAATTCATGTAGGTATTTTAATTATTATTTCATGGCATTACAGCAAAATGATGACACCGTAATGACAATCAAAAGCTTTATTTTTTTTAACTGCACAAAATAATTTTATGGATTTTGTGGTGGGAAGTCAAGGGGTACAGTTGAAGTTTGCCTTAGACATTTTTGCAAATTTTAGTGGACTTTATAATTTGAAATTGGTGTAGTTTGGTGTTATAAATGCTCGTGCTCATGAACAATTTGTAAAATAGTTAAAGTGGACTGATAAATGGACCCACGAGGCATCAAAGAACATAGCCATCTTTGATGCTACTTGGAAAAACTTTACCGTACAACACCGATACTTAGTATTTCATTATACTGGACATTAGCAGAATCACTGAAATTTCGGTGGAAGCCATAATATAAAACAGAAGAAGAAGAATTTTATGTTTACTGCTTTTGCTGAGTCGAAGTTCTTTAAATATAATTACAAAAATTGTTGCAATAGTTTAAGGTTAAAACTTAAGGGCGTACCTAGTTAAGAATCAATTTGTAATACTTTTAGTTGTAATTTTTATAACATCTAAGAGAGACTGTTACAAATAGTTTTTTTTTATTATTAATATTAATAAGTACTGTTATAATTTATTACATTCTATTACATAACATTTCAAAACTATAATAAAATTCTTTGTTATTATACACGTGGTAATGGTATAATATATTCAATATTAAAATATTTTTAAATGGACCTGTTTGCTAATAAGTATTGAAGTTGTATGTTTCACAAAGAATAATGCCCATAATATGGCAAAAAGGGTTGTCGGAACACCTACTTTATAAAAACAGATACTTGAACAAAATTTGAAATCACTACGGAACTAGGGTGTAAGTTAGGAATCTTCACCAATCAAAGGACACCGGTTTGTTACATGTGTACAGCCAAAAAACTGCGGCTTTATGGATATTAGGGCATAGAACAGTTTAAATTTGTACCTGTACCCTAATACAAATTTAATACATTTCGTATTATTTTTAACGTCTCTCTTATATTTGTCTATGATCTCTATTGCCTAGAGACAACAAAAATCAGTCGGTCTTCTGATACTATAGTAATACGAGTAGTATCTTCATCGAAGGTGCACATGAGATATATTTTAGCTGTCATTGTGTGGCAAAATTATAAAAGACAGAAGTAATTATTTTTGGTAATAATAATCGGGTTTGCCAACCTCTCCATTTTGCACATTAGTATGCTTCTTCCTTCTTTACTATGTTTTCCTTGAGTGGAAGCAAAACATTGTCGATGAAAAATGGACCACGAAATCACATGTTGTGCCTGGCCGGGATCAAAAACTTTGAGGCCTATTTACCATCTTGTGACGACTACGGTGTGCAACGTTTTGATGGTCACTTCAGCATTCATTACGGCTTTCGTATAATTTCGTATATTAATCTAGTAATGAATTTTGAAGAGACCAAAATGTTGTAAACCGTAGTTGTCAAAAGTTAGCAAATAGGCCTGGTAGATGGCAACAGGCTGATGTTTTAAATAATTATTTAAACAATTTACTCTATACGTACGAGTATATATTCATTATTACTTGCCTCAAACGGATCGCCGAAGCCGTAGAGCGATTTAAGTTTATAAAAATATTAATATTAATTTTATGATGGTCATAATTCGCGGGGCTGCTATAAAGCCGGGTACACACTGCAGATGTCGCGTCACATGGCGTCGCGTCGATAAATAACGCCTCGTTCGCGACAGGATGCGACATTATTTAAAACAACACACCTTCCCTTCCCTGAACACGGTATAGTTAATATGTTGTCGGCTTCGAGGCATTAATTGCGGAGAATTGCCTATTTAGGAATGGAGTTTATGAAATGGTAATACTTGTGTGGTTTTGAATTGAAAGAATATTCTGTGAGACCAAATTATTTGCGTTTGGTTAATGAATTGATAATACAAATAACTAGACGCAGTAACAAGTCTAACCTATATTTCTTTTGGTGTTTGTGTTTCATTTTACATAATGTCTGACAAGTTTCTTGTTCTTAAATATCAAAAAGAAGAAGTGGCTATACTATCTACTAATCTCGTTTCAAAAAGAAACGTTAACTTAAGAAAGGTATTTTTTGAATACTTTTTTTTATTTCACTACTGAAAATACTTGACGTAATTAAATTTACTAATAGTTCAGTTTAGGCCGCTTCCAAAGCGTAGTACAGAAATGGTACCCTGCTCAGTGCATTTTCAATAGACGTCCACTCGCAATTTTAGTTTACCTGAAAACTAGATATATATTTATTTAGGTATTATTATTTATTTAATTGAATGTTATGATCAGCTGAATAAGAAGAATGTCAAAATATTGAAATTGATAAAAAGACATCATAGAAAATATTTTGTACAGAATAAATCAAAATATTATAATATTAAACAGAATTAAGATGCGACCGCGCCAAGCTCAAGCCAAATATTCTTGTCATTAAATATATTTTTTTATGCGAATAGTAAGCCTCTTTACAAAGTAACTATTTTACATGACCTTTGAATTTCATATACTGAAAAGGCTAAAAATCGTATTGATACAGTTCCCCATGAACGAATAACTGACTCTGCTGACTCAGATATTTTAATTGCATCAGAATTGATTAACTGGAAAAATTAAGGGCTTAACTGGAGGTTGGTCGTATTTCTGGTAGGTACCAAAGGAAATGTTAAATACCTCTATATAATGAAGGGATTAAGTGTGTTGTAAATTCAGATGTTCTCTTAATTTCATAAGAAAAATTGATCATAGGAACATTTGGGAAATAGAGTTGGTAATTAAATAAAATAAAAGTGATAAATATCCAAAATATAAACGCTATTTTTGTATTGAGAAATAAATTAGAATGTTACTTACTCAAATAAAAAATGAACTACAAAACAGAAACAATTTTAAGTTAAGTAGGAACTATTTTAAATTGCGGTAAAATAGGTATTGTTCAAATTAGAAAAACCAAGGCAATAAATTAATAAAAAGTGAAATAATTAACATGGACGCAATAAGTTCTACTATTTATGACAAAACAAATAGGCAAACTTTGTATTAATAATAGGTATTTTGTATCATTAATTAGAAACTTAAGTGGTTAAGTACTTAATTAAAAAAAAATGCAACACGTAAATGGGTTAGAAAGTTAAAAAGAACTACTCTAAAATTTATCACAAAGGTTCTTAATATAAACAAATAATTATATGAATGTATAATATGAACTAATATTGTAGATTTTGACCCTCAAGCCATTAAATATAAAGTAGATTCTTACAAGCTTCTCAATAGGTATATACTAAAGTAAAATTCAAGTTACAGGAAAAACTAAAGCATTAAATATAATTTATGTAATTTTAGTAAGGTATCTAAGTAAAGACATCCTTACTTTCTATGTCTGCTACTATATTAATATTATGACAGTAAATAAAACGACGATATTTTTAATTAACATTTAATAAAAAAGACATTAAAATCGGTGTCTCTCAAGTAATTACAAAGCTATTACACAACAAACTATTAAAAAGCAGTGGAAAGGTTATGTATGTTACCCTCAACGAAAAGATAAAAAAAGAAAATACCTACCTATAGTAATAAAATATAATGTTAGCATGAGAAATAAACAAATATTTCTTATAGTAATCTTACATTTATTAATAAAAATAAAAATATTCTTTTGATTAGGTACCTATTAAATGTTTTCAATATTTGAAATGATTTAAAATATTTTTTTTTCATAACCATTGACTGAGGTAACTACGGTGGTTAAGTCAATTTACTTAGGTATAAAAGAATAATATTTATAGAAACATCAATTAAAAATTATGTTCTGGTTTTCTTTAAGAACTTGATGAATTATAATTACTAAAGTATTTTTTTTTAAATAAATTTACATTACTAAGTCACACCAACTTTCTATTTGAAATAAAATGTCATCTAAACATCTAACTCCGCCGAGATTTCCAAAATGTCCCCCTGCTAATGTTTATATGCCGTCCCGCTCTGCGCCCCGCCCCCTGCCGCGGCGTGGTGCCATCATGTGCACTCTGCTTTACAACTAAAGATGGCGTCTCAAACTTTATCGACACTATTTACTACTTCGATAAACAATCGCCGACTTTTCAAAGGATACTCAGTTTTATTGGAATTATTGCACAAATTTAATTTCAGAATACAATTAGGTACAATCTTTTCGAACTAACTTCTACTTCATTACAAACATTAAAACAATTACTTACCATACCAATGCATAAATTGCAGTTATTGACTACATTTTCTAAGGGGTAGTCGACTATTCATGCACTTTTAAAATTTTCGCCACATTTCACCTATTACTTTGAAATATAGTTAATGAAATGAAACTCTGAAATGCTGATTGGCACACAAAAACATTCGATTCAATAAGAATATGAGTTATAATATTTTTTCAGTTAATTTTGCGCGTTTTCGGAGCGGCGGCACGGTTCCGCGCGACATAGAACCGGCGTCGACCGCCGTCGCGACGCCACTGCAGATTTCAGCCACTCGCAAACTTTCGGGCCCAACGCAACTTGTAAACATCACACAAAAACGTCCACAATCTCGCACTTCACTGTTACAGTACTAAAACACTGAACAAACAACAAAAATACACACGAAACTGCGTATCCAATCGTGCAAACACATTAAAACAGGCGTATCTTTAACGCTCTTAAAATAAATAATTCTCACCTTCTTTTCCTAGGAATTCTATATCTTGACTGACTGTGAAACGATCCCACCTGTCACCACGACCACCTAAGCAAGCAATGCCACTTCGAAGCCTCTCAGGTATCCTTTGTTTTCCAAACTTCTATTTGTTTTCGACGTACGTGAAATGAATTCCTTAGCACGTCAAACACGGTGTGCGATGTCGTCGAACCTCATTCCAATCCATCAATAGGAAACTTAAACAAATCAACCGTATTTGTACAGATGGGCCGCGATGGTGCCTCAAGATCAAATAACTTAAACTTAAAAACACACCAAGGTTCGTGTCACTGCACTGAAAACTGGCACTAAGTTAAACGGGACACTGATTATTTGGCACTTCACGGGTTCGCTTGTCACGCGTGTCGGGTTTTGTAAACACGGCGGCGCGGTACAGTCGTGCGGTTCGATCGCGTCGCGCGCCGCGGCCGGAATGACGCGCGGAGCGGCTTCTACGGCGACAGCAGCGCCGCGCGGCCGACGCAGGTACTAGCGCACTCAATCAAACGTCACTACGTGATAAGGTGCACTCTTTTTGCAGTGCATCGGTGTTTCGCTGCATCGGTTTTAAAATATGATTCCAGTTATTTTGCGAGATAGGTGCAGGTTGACTTTATGTGTTTCAAACAGCGACTGTGCTGTTGAAATATAAGTTTTAGAGTGCAATGTTGAGTAGCAATAACTAAGATTATGGAGATGAAAACTTTATACTTATTACATTCTACATCGAATTTGATCTTGCATCAACTTTAATCGAACACAAATTTTGATTAAACACTAATTGCATTAATCTTTTTTTTGTTTATAACAATTATTTAAAAAACAATATTTATCTCCAAATTTTAAACAAAAAATGTAAATGGTTTGATTATTAAACTAAATGTGAACCTGGGAAAATAAAATAATATTTTTAAAATATTTATTTTTAATATTTTATTTAGAAATCTAAATCACGCACCAAAATTCAGCTATCTGTCTTATCACCAAATTTCACTTACAAAAATGAAATATTCAGCTCAGCAAACGTTAAATTGGCAACAAAAAACTAATCAGTCCAATCAATAGAAGAAAATGCAGCGAGTCGTCAGGTCGCTATGACCTTGCACCGGCGGCCGTCCCGCTCGCGCGCGGGAGGAGCTACAGACCCCGCCCCCCGCCCATTGACATCGCCTTTTTGCCGCGCGCGCCCGTGTGCACCGTACCTACGTTTGTTTTGATGATTTTTGATTTGGAATCAATTTCGTTTCATTGGATCTATTTAGCGTAATTTTTTTTTGTGTTTGTAAGATTTTTGGATTATTTGTATTAGACATCAATTGCTTTTTTTTTACTTCTAACTTATAAAGAAGAAAAAAAAATTGTAATTTTAATTTGAAAAAAAAAAATTATTTCGAAATTTTTTTTTATGAATATTAGGTAATAATATTTACCTTACCTTGTAACATTAAGAAATCTAATGAGAAAAATGAATGATTTTTTACTATGAATTCAAAATATCGGTACCTATCATGTTTTTGAATTCTATTTACCCTTAAGAAATTTATTTATATATAAGTAATCTCGGAAGGCACATTAAGCCGTCCCGGCTGATATTTTTATGGATGTCAGTCACTTATCAATAGTACTTACTTACTTAGCTTCAATAATTTGGTAAGTACAATGGCCTCATATAAAGCCCTTCAGGCGAGTAGGCGACCAAAACTGTTGATAAGAGTTTCTTTCGGCGTTTCTTCTCTGCAGTGGTCGGTTCCGAAACGCTAGTAGTCTGTAGCTTTTGAATAATTAATAAATACATATATCTAATGAGATAATTTTAAATATGATATGACGTGAAAAAGTGCCTGCAAAGGCCTATTTTCTGAATAAACGTTTTGATTTTGATTTTTGATTTTGATTTTAACAGTCTACTTTAACTATTTCACAAATTGTTCTCGAGCACGAGCATTTATAACACCAAACTACACCAATTTGATTTTAACAGTCCACTTAAATCAATTTGCAAAATTGTATGAGGCAAACGACAGCTGAACCCCTTGACTTCCCACCAAAAACTCCCCTCAAATTTACTGTTCCAATTACTTAGATTAGCCTTAATTCTAATAGACCACTTCTAAAAAAGATACCTATCTAACTCTACCTATATGTATTTAATTTAAGACGCTTGTATTCTAATCGAAAACCATAAATGTACACTCACATTGAATTTTAGTGGAACAACTTTATTTTATTTTAAATTAAATATTTTCAAACAGACATACCAGCGATATTTAAGTCGGCATTACGTTTTTAACTTTAAAATCATTTCACCACCTCCGTGCTCAATTTTTACGACCCCTCGTAAACTGCGCCTCAATACTAGAAGCCATACAATCATACAAGCAACGACCCGAACCTCTCATCTCCAGGGTTATTAAAAAATAATTAAATATTTTACGACTCGGGAAATATTTATTATTTATTTTATTGCGATTGCCATGATTGAAATTGTACGACATTTCTGGAATGAGTGAAATTTTCTAAATAAGTAAATGCTTATATCAAATTCGCACTTTGCTTTTTATAGCAAGTGGGTAATATTATATTAATAATTTTTTAACGTTACATCGGAAAATATAAAGATAACTATCTAATAACTAGTTTAAAATTACTATTTTTTTAAATTTGCAAGTTATTTAACTACGTTGTAAAGTGAAAAAAATTGTTCTCTTAAAATTATACTTTTAGCTTTGATGTTTTTAAAAAATGTTATTACTACTTAGTTACTACCTACAACAAAAACATTTTAACAATACTGTGCCATATTTGTTAAGTTGTTTTACCTATAGATAAGTTGATCTACTCTACACTACATATTTTTTTTAATATACCTTTATTTTTTACATTATTACTGTGTAAATACAATAAAACAAATTGATTAAAACTATTGGTTTCTTCAGCCACTTAAATTTAAAAGCCCCCATACCCTCCTGACAAAAGCCATTATATGTCAACTTTACGAGGCTGTGTCACGGCGTGTCAGGTTTAGCACCGTGATGGAGTGACTTCTGTCAACTGCTTAATTGCATCTTAATCGGGACCTTTGCAGTGGTCCGACGCTTTTATGACCACTCTTGTTAGGGACCTTACTCACGGCTAAAATGTATTTATTGATCTTTGAGTCAAGCCTAAGTAGCAGAAATTGATCATGATACCTTAGTGACCCACAGATCTGAAGGAGGTAATAGCACTATGATGAAGATACTAGTGTTGTACGATTCCTAAATTAATTTCAAAAATATATTGATATTTTCATTTTGATATTACACAATTTTATTTTCAATAAGTAGTTTAATTTTAAGTGACAAATAGTTTATATCCTTAATTTAATTTGAGTAATAATGAAATAAGGTTAAACAAAAAGATACTAATATGTAGGTAAAACCCAAAACATAATAAATGACATGAATTAAAAAAAAATTTTTTAGAAAATTACTATCTAAAACTGTGTTTCAGATTACTGACATACCTACATTTTAAGAAAATATTGTTTAATTCAAATTTCACAAATTTATTTTAATTATTGGAATTATTATTCATCATTATACGTACTTACCGAACAGATGCATGACATGAACCATCTAAACTGCAACAACAACAAAAAAATAAACTTATCTTTTTTTTGTTTGCTCCGGCTCCGGCATTCATTACACAATACTGGCCAGTGTGCACGGTCCTTTATGTTTATCTCACGTATCGGCGATCACCAGGTCCGTGACCTTGGCTGCGGGCTGCAGTCATTTTGGGAATCGTCGATTCCCGCCAGAGCACTCTTTAGATATGGGGGCGATGACCCCATTCTTCTGATATCCCATCACATGATATCGAGTTTCAAAGTTTTATTGACAGAGAATTTTGACATTTCTGTAATTATGAGGAAGTAAGCTTTTCCGAAATGACAATATGAAAAAGTAAAATTTTCACTGGATGGCAATTGGCACTCTTTATATAATGGGGGCGATGGCCCCATTCTTCTGATACACTAAAACATGATATCGAGTTTCAAAGTTTTATTCACTGAGAATTTTGACATTTCCATTATTGTTTGAGAAGGTAAGGGTTTCCGGGAAATGTTCTCTGGATGGAAATTGCCAGTCCTTAGAAATTATATGAGGTGATGGCCCCATTATTTTAATATGCTATGTTTTTGTAATATGAGTTGTAAAGGTTAATTTAAGATGTGATTTTTTTTGTCTGTTTGCATTGAATAGGTTCTGAAACTACTGAACCGATTTTCAAAATTCTTCCATAGAAAGCTAATCTATCTGCAGGTGAAATAGGTTATAATGTATGCGGACAAAGTCGCGAGATAAATGCTAGTTTTATTATTTTCATGAAAATTGCCAAGCCGGCCGAATAATATAGTATAAATAAATAAATATAAATGGACAAATCACACAGATTGAGCTAGCCCCAAAGTAAGTTCGAGACTTGTGTTATGGGATACTAACTCAACGATACTATATTTTATAATAGATATTATATAGATAAACATCCACGATCAAGTCAATCTGAAAAAGATCATTTTCCGTCTTGACCTGACCGGGGATCGAACCCGGGACCATCCGTGTCGCAGGCAGGCGTGTTGACCGCTGCGCCACGGAGCTCGTATTATACCCATGAAAGTATAAAACGTAGTTAATTGGATATCTCCATTGGTACCTATGGAAATGTCAAGAATGGAGTTCCCAACAATAGTTCTAGTAAAAGTTGTTAATTTTGACGGGCCGAGTCTGTCAGGCTCGGGTAGTATAGAGAGGGTCGTGCTCCTGCAGTGGAGACAAAAAAAGACCTGATGATGATGATGAGTCTGTCAGGCTGTCTAAGATCAATTAACACGCCGTGTAATTGTTCTGGTAAAATCCGGTAGCAAACAGAAATTCTTTCACCTGGTTTCTACGTCGTTTCCCTAAGAGTATATCCTAGCAGTATGTTTTCCATACAAATGTATTGCTCTATTTTCTCGCCGAAACTGCTTCTAGATCTAGAGGCACGTTTTATTTAAGTTTTTTTTCTAAAAAAATCCGTTTAAAAAAACATTTATTTTAGAAAAACTGTTTGTTAGTAATAAAATAAAAATAGGGGCATACCTAATTTTAATACTAGATTGTATGAAAAAAGAATTGTGCCTGTAGAAGCAGTTTTCAGCGAGAAAATAGAAAAATGCATTCGTATTAAAACCATACTGGTAAAATACTGCTAAGATACGCTATTAAACTATATTCATACTAAAACTCATAGGCAAATACCTCAAGTTGACGGTTTGTCTCTTTATATTAGTTTCCACACTTCGACCGAGGAAATAAAAAAAACGATCCGAATGAATGTGGCCGAGTTGACCTGTCGAAGCCTTGACAAAATAACTTAGAACTCGGGGATTACTGACAGCAGAAGTCGGGGATTACTGCATCATTAAATTTTCTTGCTTAATATAGTAGCCGGTATTAGAGAATCTACCTAATAACCAATATACTACGTGAACCAAATGTCGAAAATATTTTGGAAGATCTGTCTGTTAAAAAATCGTATGAAAAGAATATACTTAAATCCAGATTAAAAAGTAAATTTGCTAGAGTCAATGACCTAAAGGTCACACAGACAGACAGACATCCATCAACCATCAAACAAAGACATAAAAGCCAGAATTATGTAACAGAACTGCCACATGGAGTGCGTTGGCGCTCCGTCGTCGCAACGCAGACAGTGCCACGGGGAATTTCATCGATGCTCTATAGTTACAACAACGCAGCTCTATCAAAGTCTAACTCAATATTTCAAACTTAAATATTTTATTCATAGTTTGATATTTTAAATATCGTAAATTTTTATTCCCATTTATTGTTTACAAATAGGTATTAATAGTCCACATACTTACATTGTATCGTGCGTTTATTGTCGCTGTAGCTGCGACGTCGTGACCCCGTAATCTTACCTGCTGTGTCTTTGATATTCTTTCATCATCATCAGGTCTTTTTTAGTCTCCACTGCAGGAGCATGACCCTCTCTGTAATACCAGAGCCATAATTAGCCAGGGAAGTCAGAGGATTTGGCCTACACTCTCCACGCTGGCCAGACGGGTTGGAGAGGTCTCTTTCATGTTTATAAGCTTTGTTTAACTCGTGTTTCCTAATAAGTCGCCTTTTACGACATCCACGGGAAGACTTCATCATCATCATCATCATCAGGTCTTTTTTAGTCTCCACTGCAGGAGCTCGACCCTCTCTGTACTACCAAAGCCATGAGTAGTCAGAGGATTTGGCCTTGAAAGACTTGAGAAGAAACGGGAAGACTTGGAGTGGTCCTATTCTACTCTGCCGGGAACCACACGGTTGATATGATATTCTTTATGTGTTGCCAACCTCACGACATTTCAACGCGCTGTACTACAATCACGGCCTATATCAAATGTATAACGAATCAAACGTCATCAAGGTGTTTATGTTGGGTAGGACACGTAGTACGAAAGCATGCTGAGAACAGATTACGAAAACATCTCATTGTATATTCGAGCTCCGTGGCGCAGCGGTCAACACGCTAGCCTGCGACGCGGGGGTCCCGGGTTCGATCCCCGGTCAGGTCAAGATGGAAAAAGATCTTTTTCATATTGACCTGGGTCTTGGATGTTTATCTATATAAGTATATATTATAAAATATAGTATCGTTGAGTTAGTATCCTGCGACACAAGTTCACAACTTACTGTGGGGCTAGCTCAATTTGTGTGATATGTCCCTATATATTTATTTATTTAAAGACAGCCAATACGTCGCAGAAGCGAAGGCAGAGCAGAGCAAAGCTTTACTGGTGTCGAGGAAGACCTAAAAGTTATTGGAGTCAAAATTTGGTTACAAAAAGCACGAAATAAGTAGATACAAATAGAAAAAAAAATTAAACATGCTTAGGTCTTCTTGCGGCTCTTGTGTTTTGGTTAATAATCATGTCAATAATATGTGGATCTCATTTTAAGAACATTTTTATATCATTGATAGCAATAATCGCACAGAGGAATCTTTACCTTAGTCAAAGACAATAATATATTGTCTTTGCCTTAGTACAGTAAAACGAAAATTAACAATGGAAAGTCGATGATGAAGAATTTTTATTGGTGATCCAAATCCAAAATTGTGTAGAACACATTCGCTATAGGTATATTCTACAGAGATAGCTATTTAGTGACATCAATAGATCGCTGTCTATGAATATTTCAACTTTTGAAAATAAACAGGTTGTTTGTAACACAACAACTACTCAAGAAGGGCTGTAGGCAGGCTGTGAAAACTTTGCCAAATCATATCACAGCATAAATGCTGTCATATAAGCGGAACTTGGGCTCCAAAGCACCCCGTCGATAATGCGACAGGCTCAAATGATACCTAAGGATGACGATGTTGAACTATACAGCCCGGAATAAATAGTGTGAGAGTTTCTGCTCTCCAAAGGCTCTGCCAATGTTTCTTAGATTAGCCCTTCAAGCTTTGCATGCAAATCGCGGCCCATTAGGCGTATGAAATGCTGCCTTCCTAAGCCTTGCACCCAACAGGCAATCCGGTCCGTCCCAAGGTTGAGGGCACTCTGCCCTATACCTCAATGTCCGATGAAGTAGCAAGAGCTTCAACTAAGTTGTGACGTCGCTGCGACAACGGAGCGCCAAATCAGCGCTCGTGTGGCATCACCGCAAAACAACTGCCAATAAACTCAATATGTAATTTAGGGCTATAAAATCGGCGGTAGAGTGACGGATCTGTCATCACGCGCGGGTTTTATGGCCACAAATTACAGTGCAGTATGCGGGATGCAGCGAATGCAAAAGATTGCATTAGGTTTAGTTTAATGGCGACCTTGACAATGATGGACGGAAATCAATCAAATCAGTATGAATTCTAAGAATTGGCTTGGGGAGAAATAAAAAGACAATGCGCATACGCGACTGTAGTTCACATAAAATCTTTATGTTAAGTTTTTGGGGCTCGATGTTTCATCGGGCTCAAGAATTGATAGCGCCTGTTAAGCTTACTAGACGTGGTACTCGCTTGGATGTGTTGACTATACTATCTCTAGACAACGTCGTGCCTTTCTTTCAAAGATCAAAAAACTACCCATTTTTTTGTGCTTCTGTGCGTGACAGCTTAGGTTTAGCACATGCGTCATGTCAACTTATACCTCATACCATCAAATCGGTGGCTATGTTTTTGCATAATTTTTCTATGCTTTTACACTAATAGTGTTTCTATTATATTAGGTATCTAAGAAAGGGGCATATTAAATTTTTCAGTGTTTCGGAAGGTACGTTAAACTTTTGTCCAGTTTGTTATCATTATTGCAGGTGTAACCTCTGTCAGATGCCATTAGGCAGCTTGAAAAATGGCATTGCCACCTGTATTGATCACGTACTCAAACGGAAAACAAACCTTGCGCCATCAATATGAATCTCTGCTACTTAGTGTGTGGTCTTTATTATCGTCGAGTGTCAGATTGGTCAGTAGCCATTATACTAAGCAGTACAGCCTTCTAATTACCGGCTAATGAACTCAATAATATTGTTAAGACGAAGTCTTCCGTCGTCCATCATAGCGCTGACGTTAGATGCAGGTGTTCTCAAACTGTGCCGAATATTCGGAGTCTTGCGCTGACCGAATGCTCGGCACAGTTTGGCGCCGCAAAAAAGTCGGCGGGGCCTGCCCTACAGGCCACAACTTCGCGCGAGTCGATGCGCAGTACACAATATTGAGTGATGCAGAGCGCGCGCGGGAAGGCGAGACGCGTGATGCGCAGGTTGCAGCTAATATCCGACTCACAATAAAGTTTGGCGTAACCTGTATGCCTGTTAAATCTGAGCTACTTAGTGTGTGGGCCCTATCATCGTCAAGTGTCAGAGTTTGCCAGAAGCCAGTCTAATTACTAAGCTAATAACCTACGCAATATTGTAGTTAGACGTGCTCGGGCCTGGCTAATCATTACGTCTTCGATCGTCCATCATAAGCTGACGTTAAATCAAGGGGTTCTCAAAGTGTAGCGAGCGTTCGACCAGTTTGGTCTTAAATGACTGTTCTTATTTTTCCTACACTGTGTAGAGTATCTTCCAACAAATGTTACATCGCTTCCATTTTTCAATTTTCTTATTCCTTAGTTATGCGATATAAGTCTTAATACGAGTACCATTCCATAATGACTTCTACGTATGATTACAAAATAAGCCTGTGATATTTTCTGAAATGAATAAGGACCAAATTGTTTTGAATTTGTACAAAGGTCAAAAATCTCTTCTTAAATTTAAAAATAATACATTTCTACGCTTACCGGACTTGGTATTTTAACTGGACTAAGTCATACTTAGTATACATATGGCATTTCTCTATATAATTAGGGAAATGCCTTATTCGTTTTAGTCCGAAATTGTAGTATAGGAACTTGCATACATTTTTATTTCCTTGCGCTATGAAAAAGCTCTCAAAGACAGAAAATTCAAAAAAGAATACCTTGATAATAATCATTGCTTTATATTCTAAAGTCTAATAACACACTATTCATCACACTAGTTTTTTTTTTTACTTTAATTATTTTTGAAAGGTACTTTGAAACAAATTTTAACCAAACTCTTAACTTTTAACTTTAGTCTATCAGATATCAGATAAAAAATATCCTCAACAGTCTTATTTCAGCGAGATGCTTACATAATTACATAATCACGGACAGTTTTTAAAATCATGCAAGTTTGCCATGGTCCAAAGCAGGGCATAACAGACGAAACTTTATACTCTATTTTTGATAGATATTTTAATTCAATTTAGGTTTCTTAACTTAGTTTTTATGACTAAGTATATAAAAATTGCAAAAATCTTGGTAAGATTAGACTAAACAGACCACAACTTTGGCAACCATTGCACAAAAACAGTCAATTACAAGCTTGTATGAGTGCGTGCGAAGAGCATATTTATTATCTGTGACGAGGGGGAGGGGAGGGGTAATTAAAACAAGGCTGCACGCTTGCACCCTTCTTTGCTTCCCTTTAGAGACGTAGTACTATCGACTGCTTTCAGTATGTATGACTGCATTAGCATACAATTGTAGGGTTCCGACCAACTGGCCGGTCTGGCTTTGGAATTTGTTCTTTTTTACTGGACTACAAAAAGAGGGTATTTATGATTTTAGCAATCGATACAATATGCTTTTGTATTGGCTTCTTAGAACTGGTAGCAGAAATTGGACCTCTCAAATAATTTGATAAGGAAAGTATATATTTAGAGAATACATGAATATTTTAGAGTATATCCTAGAGAGGGTTTTCAGTCCTTTTTCTTGTAGATTCTAATCCGTGTTGTAGAGGCCAAAGTAACACCACCGATCACTCTATTCTTTGACTCCTAAATTAACTCAATGAAGTAAAATCAATCTGTGTTTCTCTTGTAAATTTACTAGTAGTATTTTGTATTACTTTTCATTGCGTTGCGTTTGATAAATTTAATAGAATTATTTGATACCTATTATATATTGGCAAAACCAATAAAGTAACGTACTTATTTATAAATAAAAAGTTTGATCAATAAGTCCACTGGCGATCAACTGTTAGAAGACTCTTGAAATCTGTTTTCTTCCTTCTCAAGGAATCCTTGGTATAAAACACCGACTCGCAATTGTCCGTTTTTATTTACTTTGTTGATGCAATATTTTTACCATAGACAACAGAAATTAATCATAAATAACAACAAAATAACTCAAAACCCCAGCATGAGGCCGTCATAACCTAATAAATTTAGAAGTCAATCCTTGTGGGCTGCTCCATGAATAATAAGATACATTTTAACTCAGCTGGTTGCTCGCATATTACGGCCATACATATGTGCTTATTTATGTTGATTTGTGTATTTTAAAATAACTCTTAGACAAGGTAATTTGAATTTAAAAACGTATTCTGATGATTATTACGTGTGCTTTTAAAGAGTATTAAGCTTCAATAGATCGTAATTTAAGCTAATAATTTATTTCAGCCCACAACATTTCTACTTATATTAAGCTATATAAGAGTGTGTATGTACCTACATACATATACTAGTCATAAGCTAAAGTTTTTTACACGCCCTAAAATAACTACAATGTTTTTAGACTTCATTTAAGTATGTGTTTATTCCGCTATTACTCCTAAAGTCTTGTATAGTTTCTGTAGTATGGAGTATCGCTGAAATCTTTACTACACCGCGAGTAACACTGGCTTCAATATTTTTGGCAAGGCAACCTGTTATTCATTTTTGAAAATAAAATAAAAATTGTTTTGTATAATTATGAAACGAGTATTTTTGTCTGTTTATTGAGTTGATCTAAAGAGATAACTTTCAGAAAATAAAAGTCTGTAACAGTCATAAAAAACCAGCCAAGTGCGTGTCGGGCCACGCGCAGTGTAGGGTTCCGTAGTTGGGAATGACAACTTTGAGTTCTCACTATTCACACTCGCACCTTACAGTTTAACGACCAAAAACATCTAACAATGAAAATAGTATGAAATTTTACAGTTTATAAGTTGGTTGGCTATAACTTTTTAGTTTGTACTTAGTATTCAGCTCTGATAGTTTTCCTTTCAACTTCAGTATATATACTACTGCTGTAATTTTTTTCACGTGTCTATATATAATCGTTTAGCAGATAGAGGGGGGGGGGGGGAACACTTACCTCTAACAAAAATACGCACTTTAAAACCAAATATTTCGGAAACAGATCCCTAGATCGAAAAATGGTGTTCTTAACCTCACAATATTTTTGAAAGACCTATTTAACAATACCCCACACAATGGGTAAATTGAGAAAAAAAAATTACTCCCCCACTTTACTTGTATGGGAGCTACCCTAAAAAATTTTTTTTTTCAAGATTTTGATTCTACCACTTTTTTGCCATGATTAATATACATACCCATATCAAATTACAGCTTTCTAGTACTTATAGTCTCTGCGTAAAACCGCGGACGGACAGACAGACAGACATGGCGAAACTATAAGGGTTCCTTGTTTACTACGGAACCCTAAAAACGTGGTACGTTTTATTTTTTAAACTAATGTGAGGAAAAGTCAATGTATAAAAACAGGTCAGTCACGTGCTATTTCGTCGGAATTGCCGACTATAGTTTTGGACTTGTCAGGAGCTTTCTTTCAAGGCTAGTGCAGGATGCTCAGAGGGTCCCAAACTGCGAAACTATAGTCGGCAATACACTATGTTTTGTTGATGTTTGTCGAGGTAGGTCAATAATTTGTTCTTATTAAATTAGGAAATTGTATTGTAGGTATATTATGCTCCTATAAAATGAAGAAAAGCATTGTGAATGCATAAATGACGCCTGTTATTGAATATGTAGAGCATTACACTCCTTATATGAAGTCTTCCTGACTTCTTTCTGTATTATCTTACATCAGAACAGGATTAGTTTTATGGAAATCAGTGCATAAAGAAATAAGACTTTTACAAGCGTAATACATATATCTCGGTGTTTAAGCTTTCCTTCTACAGATTTTACGACGTATTTGGTTGTAACAATTATTGCTGGCCCACACACTGTCTGCTACGTATTAAAGGCTTCCAGTCTGTGATAGGTATAGGGACTAGATTGATTCACCCTGCAGTCAACAGATACAAGATATTTGTTTTCTCGGTTATATATATATCTATTCTGTCAATGTTACTACATATTAGTAACAGCAGCGGTCAACACGC
The DNA here is from genome assembly GCA_963082605.1 of Rhodophaea formosa. NCBI lineage: Eukaryota > Metazoa > Arthropoda > Insecta > Lepidoptera > Pyralidae > Rhodophaea > Rhodophaea formosa. The sequence goes on from OY720209.1 coordinate 23,240,156, forward strand.
TTGCCTGTGACACGGATGGTCCCGGGTTCGATCCCCGGTCAGGTCAAGATGAAAAATGAACTTTTTCAGATTAACCTGGGTCTTGGATGTTTATCTATATAAGTGTCTATTATATAATATAATATAATATAATATCGTTGAGTTAGTATCCCATAACACAAGTCTTGAACTTACTTTGGGGCTAGCTCAATCTGTGTGATTTGTCCGTATATATTTATTAGTAATTAATAGTGTCTTCTTCGTACTTTGTGGTTAATCATCATCAAATTAAAGAACTAGACTCTTGTTGGTGGAATTTTCCCCATTCCTCTCTTTTTTTGCGCCCCGAAAAACTAGCTTAATAAAATTTATGGCTTAGAACGAGCGTCAAATGAGTTTGAATCTGAGACTCCTCCGAGTTTATACAAGCAATTTTCCCACAAGTTTGTCCGTGTAAACTGGGACCAGAATTTTTTAAAATCGATTCAGTAGTTTCAGTGCCTATTTCATGCAAACAAACAAACAATCGAATATATTTCCTCTTCATAATATTAGTACAGATAAATTTTTTTTCGTCAAACCTATGAAACTTGCGATCTGTCGTTTATCATTTAACTACGTCTTTAAAGTTAAATGTTGACAATGCTTCGCTACTTAATACCTTTTGTACAAAATCAAACATAAGTTTTTTTTTTTTTTTTTTTTTTTTATGTCATAGGACGGCAAACGAGCAAGCGGGTCACCTGATGGTAAGTGATCACCGCTGCCCATGGACTAATGTAACACCAGGGGTATGACAAAAGCGTTGCCGGCCTTTTATTTTTCCCTCCCCAGAGGGGGGGATGGGCCTCCGGCGCTCTCACTCACCGAACGAAGCATAGAAGCTGTAAAACTACTACTCAAACGTCGATTTTCTGTGGGAGTGTGGTACTTCCCCGGACGAGCCGGCCCATTCATGCTACCAGCAAAAGTGATTTTCGCCGGTAGCGTGGCTCTACCACAACTAAAAATATACATGTCATAAATACGCCGTATATTATCAGATTGGATTCAACTCTCATAGCACAAAGAACGTAAAAGAGGCCTGTCTCTAAACTTAGAAGAATTTACACCGGTGTCTCACAAGGCGCTGTACTTAGCCCAACGCTACTTTATTAACACTAAAAAGGGACACAAATGGCCACAAACATTCAATCTGACTATGTATTGTCAATTTCGCATCTCAAAGCCTTGAATCAGTGTGAATGAACTCATGTTATTCATCCACTGTCACCCACGCCACAAATTAAAAAGGTAAAGATGTAGTACACTTAAATAATGAAGCATGCTTCATCTATAGCTGTAGCAGTGGTCGGTTCCGAAACGCTTTATAAAATAAACATAGGTAAATTACATTATTTAAAATATAAATTGACGTGAAAAAGTGTATAAGATAATGTTTTCTTATGTTTTCGCGATTGTTACACATTTAAATAAAATTATTTTAATACGGTTTTTAAATAACGGTGTATAAATAATGTAATAAACGCGATAAAAACCGTATTAAAATAATTGTATTTAAAAAGTGTATAAGATAGCCTATTTTCTGAATAAATATTTGATGATAGTGAACAATTAAATAGATTGTCATATTTGTTAAAATTGAGTATTAATCCACTTTGACGACTAATTTGTAATTATCTGTAAAATTATTTGGAGCATATTTACGATCGCTATCCCCTTGAACGCCAATCCTTCATGGGTATACTTTACCATTGTAAGCTGGATACCACATGGTGTAATATCTCAACATCATCAACATTACAGCCGTAAAGAAGTCCTCTGTGAAACAAACATAGGCCTCCCAAAAGGATTTCTATCATTGGGGGAGTTTTGCAATACTCACCACGCTTGACAAATGAGTTGGTGAGCGCAGTTTATGTGGCTTATATCTGTTCCGACGCTGCTGCCCATCAAAACTTTTTTTAAGCGATAGAAGGGTAGGAGTTTGTTGGACGGGGAGAAAGGGATAAAGGTATTTGGGTTGCTACTTGCTTGGATGGTTTAGGGATGAGAACGTAGCTCGGAAGGCCAGGCGCAGATACAGTAACAGGCAGTTGAGGTGTCATATCTATGACTATGTAACTTGTACTTGGAGGAAATTTACTCTTTGTAAACAGTTTTACGCAGTCCCTATATATGAGAGTTTATTCATTCAGACGTCGCGCTAGCAATACTCGTGACGTCAGCCTTGATTTCTGCTTTAAAAAGCCTACGTAAGGCAGTAAAAATGAATCACGTTGTTTTATATTTCTCGAGAAAGACTCGGCCAGTTATACCTTTTCAAGTTAAGTTTCAGATAGAGTTACTGACTGTATAGCTATGATTCTAAATTTACTAAAACAGCAAGCAGTTCTGAACACCAACTAACCTAATTAAAGTCACAAATCAACATAAGGATATTCATAGAATAACCTAGAAAAACAAAGGACAATGACGTCAACGCGAGTAGCTCTTTAATTTGAATTGGAGGAGTAAGATTCTAGAATGTCAATTACGTATATTACCATCAAGTGCTGCTTTTGATATACTGGGTGGTCGGACAACCTGATCAAGGTTAAAGGAAAACAATGATATTATAATATTAGAAATCGTAAGATGCACACTACATACTAGGGCACATCGACAGGAAATCACTTCTTGCAGGTAAAATAATGAGAAATTTAATGCCAAATCTCGAAACAAATCAACATATTAATATAAATAATCTACAAAAACCCTGAAGTGCTTCAAAAAATCCCGGCCTGAGTGACAGAGGCGGCTAGAATCAAACTGAATGCAGGTCGTAAAACCTCAAATGTCATTGGTATGATTATTAACACTTCGGCGTGGCCCATCTCACAAGCGATAGTACAAAATGTTTCCTGGTGATGCAAGAGTTCACAGGCTTATTTAGGTAATAAATAAATATAAATATATTCGGACAAATCACACAGATTGAGTTAGCCCCAAAGTAAGTTCGAGACTTGTGTTATGGGATACTAACTCAACGATACTATTTTTTATAATAGATACATATACAAATAAACATCCAAGACCCAGGTCAATCTAAAAAAAAACATTTTCCATCTTGACCTGACTGGGGATCGAACCCGGGACCATTGTGTCACAGGCAGGCGTGTTGACCGCTGCGCCACGGAAGTCGTACAAAAATGTACTCAATAAACGAGGCAAATCCAAACGGAGAATCAATCTCCTATGTGTTGAGATTTAATATATCAGATTACGAGTATTAATAACGATTGTGCAATATACGATTTCTTTTTTCTCTTTATCTTTAGCTCAATGTTTTAAACAGCGTCTCTTTCATAGACCCCAGACCTATTTCCCTATTCTTAAAAATCTATAATCATGTTAAGAAATGATTGCACTTTCTCATTTTTCTTTTCTTAAAATATTATTATTACAAGTTTTTAGTTTCGCACCATTTTTTACCAATTGAATAATCGAAATCTAGAACTTCTACAATTTCCTTATTTACTCATTATGATTCCCAACTTCCCAACAAATATTGTTAATGCGAAAGACAGTTTGTTTATTTGTTACGCTTTGACGCTCTGTCTTCTGAAATTATCATCATGAAATTTTGCATACACGTTGTCTGGAGTACGGAAAAGGACATAGACTTACCATACATACCTTTTACCCTGAGAACAGTACTGTTCCCGAAGGACCGTCGCGAGCACAGCCGCGGGCTAAAGCTAGTACAAAATAAATATGCTGGAAGACTTTCATCAACTGTTATCTATAAAGCTTCCTCGTCTTAAATTCCATCACAACTCACACGATAAGCAGCAACAATGCTTTGAGGCTTATCAGCCGCTGGCTCTCCTCCCTCGCCCCATGCACCAAATACCAACTGCTGCGAACAAAAATGGCGGATTTACATAAAAACTGTTTAATCGTAACTCGGCGGGCTATCGCGATCTGAACATATTACCATAAATTAATCCAGTAAAGGATTGAGGCGATCAATTTATCTACATTACTGCGCGCGCGCAGGATAAGGCGGGTATAAAATTGGAGTGTGGTGTAACTTGCTGCAACTTATGGCGTCCATTAGAAATATTAAGAGGTTTTGTCCTGGCCGACGCGGGTTGGGACGATTTTGGATAATTAGCTTGTCATTGGTATTGATGACTGAGGTTTATGAAAATGATGGGCCATTTTTAAGGTAATTTTAGCATGCTCACTTCCTCCAATGAAAACATAGTTTTAAATTTTAATACTTATTGTACAATATGTTAATAAAATCTTGTCTCATCCTTAAGGGGGTGACTCTGCCCGTCATATGAACAGCTTTTCCTATGAACCCATAAATATCAAACCATCCGAACCTACAAACATCCCAAATTTTGCATTTATAATGTTTGTAGGACTCTCCTTCATTAGTGTGAGCTTACGTTCTATCTACCCCGCAAGATATTTGGACGTGATACTATTAACGCAGCGCGAGTTTTCGATCTGTCATAACATAAAACTCATGGTCCATATCATTGTTATTGACACTCGTTTCTTGCAGGTATTTGTGCAAGGTGACGACACTGTCATCACTGCTCGAGTTTTATGCTCTTTCTCGGAATCTGCACATGTGAACTTTTTACTGGTGAGGTTAATGAGTGTGCACAGCAGTTTCACAGTGGTAAAGTCGACTCTACTATACTCTATATCTAACTTCTACTTGTATTTTTTTTTTATTCATTTATTTCATCATGTATACAAGTCTACATTGGGTTAAGTAAAGGAAGCTACGAGTAAACAAGTAGAATAATGAAGACCTGCGATGAACTAAATAACGCACTGTGAAATTACCTTCGACCGACCAAAGCATCGGTATGCATGCATTTACTTTTGGTGGCGGGCATGAAAGATTAACAGTAGTGGATGGGCGCTGGTCAGCAATAATCTACATGAACTAAATGGTCGCGGAAGCACACAAATTTATTTAATTCAAGTGCATGTTTTGGAATAAGTCAAATGTTTGTTATGTATATTATGTTATTCTAAATATTTTTAAATTAATGTTAAAATTGCTGTAAAGTACGTAAACTGAGCCCATCAGGCACGTAGCGACCAATACTGGACTAAGTTTCTTTTGGCGTATTTTTTTCAGCAGTAGTATTTCCGAAACGCTAGCAGATTGTCATTTTTATAAATTTAATAAAAACGTTTTAAGAAAGAACCATAGATATCAGAATATTTACTAGGTGAAAGAACAGATAACGTTCAAAGGTGATCCAAATTTGGATAAAAACTACATATAAGAACATTATGTAGGGGCATTATTATGTTCTAAACATGTACTACAACTAGTTATATTCTAATTCTAAAATATTACTTGTTGTTTTAATCTCATATATACAAGTCAAGTCATCTTCGCTTTCGTCCAATTTTTGCTTCAATACTCATATTATTACTTCACTCGCTTTAGTAATGTCCTTTTGACTCGCTAAATATAAACTCTACATAACAATACGAATGTGGAATTTAAAATTGAAAGAAATCCAATACCTAATTATTTGAGATTGCCGAAAAGATTTTATCTACCAACCAATATGACCCGAATATTATTTAGTATGTGTATTTAACTTGGTCATATGCGGTCCCGATTTTATACGTAAGTAGTTTAGTGTCGTCGGAAACAAAATTTACGGACATTTGCTTGTGGTTCATTTGAAATTTTATTTATTAATATTATTTTAATATTATTAATCGTTGCTAGCAAATCCGCCAACGCAAATACATAGAAACCTGAAAATATAGCGTGCAAAGTTTTCGGCCCGGGAATTTCGGTGGGTACACGCTAAAAACTGTTCCATAAATTGTGTATATTAACTAGTTTCACAAAAAAAACTGTATGTACGGGACCCTCGCTTTGCGAGTTTGATTCGCACTTGGCGATTGCATATTAATATTAGAAGCTTGTTTACAACATTCATTGGAAAATGTAAGCTGTAAAACAATTTCAGTTTAATTTCTTGGGTTACTGTTTTGTTAAGTAAAAGAACTTAGTAAGGAGGTTGGTAAGTAATATAAAACATAGCCTTATAACTTTGTCCATAAAGAAAATGATACTTAATGATATGTGATTAAGTTTTTATATAATTAATAATAATATTTTATTTTAAATGTGCATACATAGGTCATTTAATTTGATTTCACACGCAAGAAATCGATATGCCATTAAGAAGTAACATTTTCCCAGGATTTCCTTACTGAACCCTTCTTGTCCGGTGGTCAGGATGCACGGTCTAGCGACCAGCGGTCCCGGTGTCCCTCCCCGCTCATTGCTAATAAATTTGCCACATTTTTTCTGAAGTAAGCTGAGCTTTTTTTGTTTCAATGCAAATTTGTGATTAAGTGATGTTAATCTTTTTTAGTTTTTTGAACCTTGTAAGGAAAAGTATTAAGTATAGCAGCTTTTTTGTAGAAACGTATAATAAGCATTAACACCAAAAAAGGAGTTTAAAAAAGGTTTGTTTACCAACGAAATAAATCATGTAACATACATAATTGATTATTATTCTAAAGTATTTGTAAATTCATAAAAATGGGTAATGTAGATTTTCAGATGGAGAGACCTTTGTGGGTTAAAAGGTGTAAGCATCAAAAACTAGAGGTAGATAATATTTGTCATTCTTTTTATGTACCTGCGATAAATGATAAGTATTTCGTCCCGTTATGTAAACCAAACTTTGCAATTAATGCCCTTTTTACATGCTTTTATTTAAATTGTTTTTGTTCGTCAAATCTTGCTCTCAATTTTGAAGCATTTTCTCTTAATCGATAGAGCTGAGACTTTGCGTACTTTTATAAGTTGGGTGACTAATGCAATATCATGATACCATAGACCGGATCTGATGACGGAGAGATGGAGCGAGGTAACCGTAGGCACTCCTCAACTAAAGAAGATTCCATCGGGTTTGGGTTACTTCGATTTTTCTTGTCAAGCATTGAGAGGCGATTTTTTTAAATCTATGATTTTTCAGCCTACATGATTCTCAAACGCTCATAATAAAAGGTTGAGGTTTGTGGTGGGAAGTCAAGGGGTACAGTTGAAGATTGCCTTAGACAATTTTGCAAATTGATTTTAGTGGACTTTATAATATGAAATTGGTGTAGTTTGGTGTTATAAATGCTCGTGCTCATGAACAATTTGTGAAATAGTTAAAGTGAACTGATAAATGGACTCGTATAGATTTGCCGCCCCAAGCTGCCACGAGGCATCAAAGAACATACGCCATCTATGATGCTACTTGGAAAAACTTTACCGTACAACACCGATACTTAGTATCTCATTATACTGGACATTGGCAGAATCACTAAAATTTCGGTGGAAGCCATAATATAAAACAGAAGAAGAATAAAAGGTCAAAGATATAAAATAATACTAATTATTTTCATAAAGCGGAATCAAATTAGTAATGGGTTGCTAGCTGCAGCGCCTATATTGACATGATTCCTTAGATTTTCGTCCAAACATTGACCGGCTTTTAAAAGAAGCCTAAACCTATAGTGCTTAGTAGGTGTAAGTATTGTTAGCACTATGTAAAGAAATTCGGACGGTGTTATCTCTTGGATTGGTCTCTTGGTCTCGATTGTCAACGTTAGAGGATAAATGAATTTTGCGAGATTCAGTGCTGCATCTATCACTATATATTTTATAAAACAAAGTTTTCTGCCATGTCTGTCTGTCTGTCTATTCGCGAGTCAAAAACTACTGAACGCATTTTCATGTGATTTTTACCAATAGATAGAATGATTCTTGAAAAACGTTTATAGGTATAATACATGCCCGGACGCAGCCGGGTACTGCTGCTAGTTTGAAATAAAACCGGCCAAGTGCGTGTCGGGCCACGCGCAGTGTAGGGTTCCGTAGTTGCGAACCGCGACCACAAACATCTAACAATGAAAATTGTATGAAATTTTACATTTTCGAGTACATTTTATAAGTTGGTTGTCTATAACTTTTTAGTTCGTACTAAATACTCAGCTTTGATAGTTTTCCTTTCAACTTCGGTATATATACTACTGCTGTAATGATAGAGGGGGGGGACACTTACCTCTAACAAAAATTTTCAATTTAAAACCAAATATTTCCGAAACGGATCCCTAAATTTAAAAATTCTGTTTCTGTGAAAAATCTGTGAAAAATAAAAAATACAGTGAAGGTGTTCTCAACTTCACTGTATTTTTCAAAGACCTATTTAACGATCCCCAACACGATGGGTTTGTATAGAAAAAAAAATATTAATCCCTCTTTACTTGTATGGGAGCTACCACTTTTTTGGCATGATTAATATACATACCCATACCAAATTACAGCTTTCTAGTACTTATAGTCTCTGAGTAAAACCGCAGATGGATAGACAGACAGACAAGACAGACATGGTGAAACTATAAGGGTTCTTAGTTTACTACGTAACCCCAAAAAGGAGGTATCATTTAAAATTGTATTCTGTTAGCCTCTACATAGCCCTTCAAACTATTTTATGAACTATTGTTTTTAGTTTAAAGTGTGACCGTGACACTTAGCGTTACTGCCAAAAGAGCCCGTTTTTAACAAAAACGCTAATAATAGTTTAACGGATTCATTTTAAATTTTAAACAGTACTTAGTTCAATAATGTCTAGAGCTTCACAGAGCAATATCGGGTCTGGGATTGTTGCGTATCGGAGAAAATAGCGATTTAGTTATGTTTCGCCACTTAGACACATGAAAAATAAAACAACGCGAACAATATAGCAAAGGATGAAACTTCAGAAATAGCGTATTCCTCACCAAAATCTCCATCCATCGGCCCTGGGATTGTTTTGTATCGGAAAACAATTGCGTCTTAGTTATAGGCGATCCCACAATTTATACTCGCTACTCTGCTTGATTAGAATATTTTGTTTTTCGCTGGAGAAGTTATGATGGATAGGATAGTCACTTATTTATTGCAAATGTTAATAAAACCTAGTCTGATCAAAGGGGCGACTCAGCCCGTCTATATGGATTACTTTCCCTATTGTTGGAGATTCGGAAAAAACAAAACAACTTTTTAAAATAAAATTTAGTTGGTTAAGAGTCCATTGGCCATTGACATTGACACCATTTATACTCAGCAGGTCTATTTGCTAACTTTTGTCAATTATGCTATATATCTTGATGGTCACTTTAACATCCATGACGATTTTTATATCTGCAAATAAAAATAGTCAATCATACGAAAGCCGTAATGGTTGTTGAAGTGACCATCAAGACTATGTACACCATAGTTGTCAAAACTTAGCAAATAGGACAGCTGGAGAAGACGCAAATATTTCTTTGTTCTTACTCCAAGACCCCTATGAGAGAACACAGTAAGTATGTAGAATTTCATATCGACCGAAACAAAAAGAAAAAGTACAATTTGGAGCGTTCTTTTGTTCCGACACCCGAGTTCCCGATCTCAATAAACAAGGCTGGAAAAACGGCGGCTCGCTGCAGCACATTTTATACAAACGATGACATAAATACTCATTTGCAAGAACAATATCCGATATTGAGTGAGGCCTGTCTTGCGAGCGCGAGTGTGCTGTGGCGGGCCGGGAAACGGGACCACTGGAGATATTTCAGACATTTTTCGTCTTCTCTTTATCTGTGTTTTCGATCCGGGCCATAATATTAAATATTTTTGTCAAAATGTGTGCGTGTAGATTAAATATTAAAGATAAGCTTTTTTTTGTTAGTAGCTAGAAAGATTATTGAAGTGTCCCATGACCAAAATGCTGGAAGCTACATCGTATTGTCATTCAATCTGACAATGCTGTCAGCCGTCACGATGCCCACGGGTAAACATTTCAAGGCACTCTACAATTTGCAAATAGGTATATATTTTCTGGTAAGTTATTTTATTTTTAGTTTTTTAAGTAAATGTTAAAAACAGTCGTGTGTCTATTATTATAATAGAAAAAAAAGACTGGTGTAGTATGATTACGACAGTAGTCGGCAATCCCGACAAAGTGCACGTGAGTGACCCGTTTTTAAATATTACGACAATATAGTTTTCAATAAGTTTGAACTCTAAATTATTAATGGGAAAGCGTTAAATTGTGTTCTTAGATTATGTATTATTAGTAGCTAGAATGACTAGCTGTCGTTTAATTTTTCAGTCAACTTGAGAAGTACTGTCAGAAAAATAACAAGTTCTATTTAATGGTTTCGATTCTATAACTACTTTTTAACTTTTGCGTTTCGTTTTTCATTCTATTTACACACAGTTAAAATGATTTAAGTGTGCTAGTCGCTACTTTTATAATTCTACGCTAATGTTTGAAAAACTATGGTCATACCAATTATAGTTGACCTCATCATCACTCTAATTTGGCTGGTATGAATGAGCGGATCTTCCTGACACAAGCCCTTACTGCAAGGAAATTCCCACAACTTGTATAAATGTAATCTTACATGTATATATCAAAAAATGTCATGTGACATGTGAATAACTGGCGTTAAAAAATTTACAATATTGGTTTAAAGTAAAAATAATAAGCAATATTTTTATGTTCAGTTTCCACGGCCGCCATCGCACCGACCACATTCATGTTTATTCACCGGCCTGCCTCAACCCCTCAACCGAAGTATTTATTGGTTTGCATCCGCCCAAGTATCTACGTGGAATTTACTATACCAGGCACTACTCAAAATTTGTCTTCCACTTTACACCGGTATGCAGATGTGTTCAGCCTTCGCTTGAAATATTCGATTGGTTTCGGTTATGGCAGTGGGTTAATTCACATCAGTCAGGCAGGATATCGACTATAGGCGCCAGTCATGAACCTCTGAAAATAGGGTACTTCATCGATTGAGTTTGATTGGCGAAAATATATAGATTCACTAGCTGCTACCCGCGGCTTCGCCCGCGTGATATATAGCCTATGTCCTTCTCAGTACCCTAACCTATGTGTATGCAAAATTTCATGATGATCGGTTCAGTAAGTGTGACAAACAAACAAACAAACAAACTCACTTTCGCATTTATAATATTAATTAGGATGTCGGTTTAAAGTCATTATCATCATCCGAGCGCATTCCCGGTTGTATCCACAGCAGAACCGCTCCAGAGTAGTAATTTGATGAGGTTATTGGTTTTTATACAGAGTGGCTGCCATCTGACCTCAGCAACCCAAATGGTGGTTCAGTAACATTCCCAGGATAAGTTTTAACAAACGCTACACTTAAAAGAATTTACGTTAAAGCGTATACCTAGACGGGTTTTGAGGGAAGTGAATCTGCTGTGTCAATCAACCCCTCTCGCCTCCCTGACGGTCCTCGTAAGACCCAACTAGTCGTCGATACCGACTAAATAAACGCGACTAAAGCCGTGATGTTTACGTTTTTATTAACACGCTTTTATTAGCTTCACTTGTAACTCTAACTATGTATGTAAGAAAATCTTGGAATCTTAATTTGACACACTTCCCGGTCTTCGATTAGGATGAAATTTTGCACACGCTCTGAGTTCTGATGACAATACATGACTAGCTTAGAAAAGTCCTTACCAAAGCGTGTTTTTTAGTTTTTTTAAACTATCATTATTAACATTTTGTTTCTAATGTAAAACTTATCTCTCGAAAGAAACTTACTTACATTATTAATATGTAAAATACGGGTCACTCACGTATGAAGGAAGACCTCTGGATGAGGTCGAAACATAGCCTGTTGCTGACTTCATACTTGAGTGACCCATATTTTAGTTATTATTCATTTATCACCCATTTATGTTGAAATATTAACTGTTAGTTAAAGTAGTAGTAGTTAGATTTGGGCGACAAATGAAAAAGGCACAGTTAGTATTTAAAATAATAAAATTATTTTATTAATTCAATTATTTAAAGAGGTGTGTGTTTTAATACGCGATTACAAGCAACGCGTGTGCAGTCTAGTCACAGACGAGCGATAGAGTCAACTAGTACAGGAACCATACACAGCCCTTCTACATATGTTTATTTTAACGTCAGAAAGAGATAAACAATACAACTAATACAATATCAAAATAAGATAGATTTATTTTTGTCGTTTAGGCCTTATACGCCTATACCAACAGTAATCTTACTATGCAACAATGTCTGCATAAACTTCTACAGCTAAAAAGTCAACAGCTGACTCATTGACAGCTAAGCTGTATCGATTGCCGTAATAATAACAGAAAAATACACGCCTGTCAGCTCGTTTACTTAAATTTTCCTCCACTCAAACTCATCGCTCAACACCCCAAATTAACTAACAGTTGTTTCAAAGACCACTCGAATAAAATAATAAACTAGTCGGCCATTCCGACGAAACAAACGTGAACATAACTGTTTTACTCACATTTAAACTACACTTCACGGTTTAGTGAATTTAAGTTTCAATATTAGTTCAATAGTGAATTAGCACTTTAGGCCGTGTGGTTCCCGGCAGAGTAGAATAGGACCACTCCAAGTCTTCCCGTGGATGTCGTAGAAGGTGACTTAGGAAATACTAGCTAAACAAAGCTTATGAACATCAAAGAGACCTCTTCAACCCGTCTGGCCAGCGTGGAGAGTGTAGGCCAAATCCTCTGACTGCTTTGGCTAATTTTGGCTCTAGTAGTACAGAGAGGGTCATGCTCCTGCAGTGGAGACTAAAAGGGACCTGATGATGAAGCACTTTATAATTTTCAAATACTACAATTGTTTGTTACTGAATAAATAAATACAAATATTGACTGGTATTTAAAACAGTTTTAATAAAGCAACAATGTCCAAACTTCTACAGTTGAAAAAAGTGTACAGCTGACTCATTGACAGCTATAAGCTGTATCGATCGCCGTTATAAGATCGCGATCCTATGCTAATCGATTATCGCACCAGTGTGGTCCGGACGCGAAATAAATATATTACAGAAGATGACACACATACATGCATACATATCATCACATCTTTATCCCATGCGGAGTAGATAGAGGTCAAGGTCGTAAAACCCAAAAGCCACGTAAATTTGGAAAGCGAAATCAAAATGGTGAGGGAATGCTAGCCGCATTGCCTGTTGACGTAATTCCTTAGACACACAATCCGTTAATAAGCTTTCAGGGGGAAAAAGGAGCCCGATGGTCCAGTGGGTGTGAGCTCTATGAGCGCTTACGTATGTTAAGCAACCCCTGGTGCAGTCCCTACTTGGATGGGTGACCGCAAGTGGCATAAAAATATCTCGAGCTCCTCCGTGCTTCGAAAGGCACGTAAAGCCGTTGGTCCCGGCTGTCATCGTTGATGGCTGTCGTTAAGCTATGTCAGATGCCTTAAGGCAGCTTGACAAATCTGACACCAGTGTTGGCCACTTACACATACGAAAAACAAACAAACAAGGGGGAAAAAGCAGCTGATATAAGTATTATATGTTTTTCTTGTCTCCCAAACCAGCATACAATAGACACAGCTAGTAGTTTTTAATATTACAAGCTATACGCCAAAAGTAAAAGTTCTAGGGTTGGCATAACAATCCACACGCAGCGTTAGTTTACGATTTCGCTTTCGCGAATGTACACAACAGTTCTACATTCCGGGATGAAAAGTACCCTGATGTTGTTACAGCGTGAAGCAGGCAGTTATTTTTTTCGTTTATAATATAAGTATAGAAAGCGTACAATCTATGACGTGACACATCTGTCACAGCCTATAATGTGATCCAGGACAGGTGTTCGATTCCCGGCGAAGAACTAAAGGTCGCCATTAGCGGCGCATTTGATGTGGAAATGGCATTCCTGCGATGTTTTCAGGAATACTTAGATACAGTGATATTAAGATAACCTAATTTGATTAACCTTTCATTTATTGTGATAAGTTATATTTTAATATTTTTCACTGCTGATCATCAGTGAAATTAACAAGTTCCCGACTCGTTTCTTCTTAATTGCTTTCGAAAAAGGAGGAACGTCAGCTTCTAGGCGTGTGCCAAACATCTAAAGTCTATAATTATGTAGGTATGTTAGTCCACGCATTTTCAAAAATTATAAGTCGGATTGCAGAAAAACGTTTTTACTTGGATGGACTAGGTATAGTCTCAGAATACATAATAGTATAATGTATAGCTTAACTTGGAAAACATGCAAGTTTCATCAAAAGCAGTTCAGTGGTTTTTTATTGTTCTTGATTAGAACACTTATCTAGGGACACTTTTCTTTTTTAAGACAAAGCTAACAATATCTCAACTGACTAAATCCATCCCGAAGTTTAGAAGACACTTAGTACAAGATACGTGCGAGACACACTACCCCTCTTGGCAGTCGCATAAAAATTAGCAGTGCCTATTTTTATATCAGCGATATCTAGGTACCCGTTTAGTAACTGGAGACGGACAAGACATTGTGCTGCCTTAGAAGCGACCTGAAGATCATTGTATATCACGGCAGGCTGTGTAGCCGCCACTGCGGTGAACAGCTGCCGTGTGAACAGAAGAGAGTGTTTCCATTGCACAGATGTTACAGTTGTGACACACCTTGTACTCAACTCTGCTCACTCTTAAGGTCACTACCTTGAGCCAGGGCGTGTGAACGGTTAGTCTGACAATGCGTAGGTAGTCACGCACTACTTGCCTGCGGTGTGAGCCGTGCGAGAGATTTCGTCTTTTCGAGTCGATATTGTTATATTTGTTTAAAAAATCATATTGATTTTAACCAGTAGGTGGCCACGGCGATACCTTTGTCGTTTGCTTCATTTAGGTCCTTGATACTGCAGGTGGAGGGACACTTAGTTAAGTACGAGAGATCGAACACAAGACAGTCGGCGTTCCACGCCCCGCGCACCTCTCGATGTCCCCGCGCACATCCAAACACCCATACATATTTTTATTGTGCTGTCTTAGAAGAGACCTGGAGATCATTGTAGATCACGGCAGGCTGGGTAGCTGCCACTGAGTTAAACAGCTCCTGCCGTGTGAGAGATAAGAGCGTTTTCATTGCACCGATGTTCTGTAACAAGACATTGTGGTGCCTTAGAAGCGACCTAGAGATCATTGTAGGTCACGGCAGGCTGTGTAGCTGCCACTGCGCTCACCAGGTCCTGCCGTGTGAACAGATGAGAGCGCTTCCATTGCACAGTGGTGACACTCCCTTTACGTGAGAGTTAGAGAACCTATTGGTTCCCGAACTTTCACGTACCACCTCATCGTACTTTCAAGTTACTTTGAGCTGGGGCATGTAAGCGCTAGGGTTGACAACGCTTAGGTAAGGTAATCAAATCAGACTTTACTCACTTCGTGCCTGCGGTGTGAGCCGTGTGAGAGACGCAAACACAATACAGACAGCCCACAACCAAGACAGTCGGCGACTGCCCGTTCTACGTCCCGTTCACCTCTCGATGCCCGCACACATCCAGACTTCCACACATAGCCCTTAACGAAGTATCGTTCTTTTCGCCGTGTGATTCCCGGCAGAGTAGAATAGTACCACTCCAAGTCATCCCGTGGATGTCGTAAAAGGCGACTAAGGAAACACAAGCTAAACAAAGCTTATTAACATCAAAGAGACCTCTCCTACCCGTCTGGCCAGCGTGGAGAGTGTAGGCCAAATCCTCTGACTACTCAGGCTAGTATAGGGCTCTGGTAGTACAGAGAGGGTCGTGCTCCTGCAGTGGAGACTGGAAAGACCTGATGATGATGATGATCGTTTCTTTTCGCGTGGTGTATATATTTTTTGCCGATGGCTCAGTGACATCATTGTAGATCACGGCAGGTTGTATAAATAAACCACCGACATTCCCTTCAAGATGTCTCAGTCCGTCAAAACTAATAACTTTTCGGGTTACTATGGGACCAATGCTAGGAACTCTAAAAAATGGCATTTCCTTACAAAATGTTCGCCGGGCCCGGTAACTATGAATCATCAATGGTCTCATGATTCTAAGAAATGTCAGCAGTTAATTTACACGCTGACAGAGTACAAGTTACAGATGCTACCGGAACGTGCTTCGAAGAGAAACGTACCGTATGATAGTGGGCACTGACGCAAACAATGTCCGCGGTATCAGATGACGAGGCTCCCGCTTCTTTACGAGAGAGGCCTAATTTATAGGGCTCCGGGATTACAGGTCGCTTGACCAGACATACGGCCTAGACTAGTGCGGTATTATCATTCGTTATTTACACTCGATAGTAACTATTCTTTTGACAAGTGCTTTATTGTTCTTCTTCTTCTGTTTTATATTATGGCTTCCACCGAAATTTCAGTGATTCTGCCAATGTCCAGTATAATGAGATACCAAGTATCGGTGTTGTACGGTAAAGTTTTTCCAAGTAGCATCAAAGATGGCGTATGTTCTTTGACGCTTCGTGGCAGCTTGGGGCGGCAAATCTATACGAGTCCATTTATCAGTCCACTTTAACTATTTCACAAATTGTTCATGAGCACGAGCATTTATAACACCAAACTACACCAATTTCATATCATAAAGTCCACTAAAATCAATTTGCAAAATTGTCTAAGGCAAACTTCAACTGTACCCCTTGACTTCCCACCACAAGCTTCCTTTATTGTTTAGATAATGCGAAATAATCGACTGACTGCCATCATTGAGACGACTCTCTTTTTCGTTTACTTGTGTTGTCGAGCGATATTTACTTGCGTTTTGTAATAGGTTTTGATTTTTAAGAGGTGCTGTTATTTACTATCATCATCCTCAAGTCCTTCTCAGTCTCCACTGCAGGAGCACGAGCCTCTCCGCACCACCAGAGCCATATACTAGCCTGAGCAGTCAGAGGATTTGGCCTACACTCTCCACGCTGGCCAGACGGGTTGGAGAGGACTTTTTTGTATTCATGAGACGTTGCTATAAAGCTCCTTCCTTCCAGCATTTGTAAACCCATTTGAACAAATCTACAGTAGTTTGGTTGAAGTCGGTTTTTTCAAGTGAGAGAATAACAATTTATTTTAAACTAGCGTGAGATAGTAAAATTATTATTCGTGCACGCGTCAAAATCAAAATCAAAACGTTTATTCAGAAAATAGGCCTTTGCAGGCACTTTTTCACGTCATATCATATTTAAAGTTATCTTATTAGATAATATGTATTTATTAATTGATCTAAAGATACAGACTACTAGCGTATTTTTGCACTCGTCACTGTCTGTTGCGATATTTTGCCAGCCTACTGAAAGTTTGTCCAGCGTTTATGAGCATAATTAGACAATCTTATTAACAGTAGTTACAGTGTAGTAAAGCTGGACTTTTATCATGTTATTATTGAATATAGTTCGCGTGACTGCGGCACGGACTTGAAATTAAGTTGCAGCTATGACGGGTAAGTTACGGTAGAGCTAGGCTGTGTTAATCATGTCGAAGTTACGGCGCTAACGGCGGTCTGAAAGGAATATTAAGCATTAAGGTGCTTTGTAAAAACAGGTACCTCAGCGGGTGTTGACTCTCGACATACCCTTAAAGGAGTGGCTCATCCTGTCAATATGAACTACTTTTTCTTTTAAAAAACGATGCTTTTATACAAAACTCTTCCATGATGGTTTGGGAGAAGAGAAAAAACATAGAATATACCAGCTGTTTTCTTCCCGCGCAGACCGTAATAGCCGGTCAAGGATTGGGCGAAAATCTAAGGAATCACATTGATAGGCGATGCGGCTAGCATCCCATCACTATTTTGATTCCGCTTTCCACCGATGCTAAACGTGGCCTGTAGCTTTTATGACCTTGGGCTCTGTCTACCCCGCAAGGGATAAAGACGTGATAGTATGTATGTATGTATGTAAAAGTGTTCAGCCACCCGGGCAGGCATGGTCCCATAGGAAAAGTTGTTTAAATATTGACGATCTAAGTCACTCCTTGAGGAAAATTTCACAGCAGAGTAAAATAGGCCACTCCAAGTCTTTCCGTCATAGAAGGTGACATAAGAAACACAAGCTAAATAAAGCTTCTATACATCGAGATCTTTCCAACCCGTCTGGGCTACGTGGAGAGTGTAGACCAAATCCTCTGACTGCTCTGGCTAATATACGGCTCTAATAGTACAGAGAGGGTCGTGCTCCTGCAGTGGAGACTAACAAAGACCTGATGATGATGATGATGAGGATTTTCATCCCATATTTTCCTTTTAAGGCATGGTATCCTAATAATAACTAACAATCAATCGAGCATGCGCTGCGCGGGCGCAGGCGTGGCGCACTAAATCTACACAAGAAGCCGGTAATACAGCCAGCCGGCTGAGGTAATTATAAAACAATAATTGGCTATGTAGATGGAAGATCCGTGCAAAAATTACATTAATGTAACCCAAGGCATCAAACATGTGCTTGCATACGCCATGCATGATTGGGCTATAACTTCGAAAACTATTGATGTGTGTAAAATTTTTAGTGAGTTTCCGGTTGCATGTTCACCTAAGAATCAAAGGCACTTTTTCACGTCAAATCACATTTAAAATGATCTTATTAAATAGTAGAATAAATGGGTATCTCTTAGATGGGCATGATGTAACATCCTCGTCTTCATCGTCACTTACCATCAGGTGAGGTGGGAGACAAATGCCTTATTCAATAATTATTTTAAAAAAATATATGGATTTCATATATTGTCGTTCAAAAGCTACAGACTACTAGCGTTTCAGAACCCATCACTGCATGGAAGAAACGCCAAAAGCAACTCTTTTTCTTTTTAACAGAGATGCTTCGAAACCGGGGTTCGAAATTTTGGAGACCCGGTTGACCAGCCAGAAAGACATGATTAAACCGAAATCCATGCTTACGAGGTCAAGAAAAATAGCAAGTAAGTACCTAATGTTAATCGGTATTATAGCAATACCTAAGTTTATAAAGTTGCGTGTTTGGAACCCACCAGTAACTCCACATAAGACGACAGCCCGTGCCACATAATACCATGTTATAGATCTCCTTGAACATGTTGCAGTTAACCCAGGAATTTGCACGTCAAATGGTACTTACGACACAAAAGATGTAGCTGCAGATATGACACCATGCCCTCCATCAATGACAGTGTATCTACGAATGTCAACAAAAAAAAATTGTTGTAAAAATTTGTAAACACAAATGACAATTAATTGTGTGTTAAAAAAGTGTTCAAAGAAACCTATAGGTATTAAATAAACGATTGAATCTTGAATGTCTAGTAGTAAGATATTATTTTATCGAATTAATTTTCAAACTATGACATTAAATTGGGCATGTTTGTATAACATATATTTTTACTCCATATATTAAAATTAAAGAGTCCATGCTGTTCGCCGCGCCGCGACGCTTACAGAAAATGCTGCAACGCAGTTAGTAAGCACTTCTGCACTTGTGTTTTGGAAGCGATACTAAACTTATATAGTTGTATATATATATCTAAATAATTGCTGTCAACAATTGTTGACTAGTGAGGTATGAACGTCTATAAGTCTTCTAAGGAAACTATCCTGCTAATAATAAATGTGAAAGTCTGTTTAATAGTATGTCTGTCTGTTATTCAGTCACGCCCCAAACACGAAAAGAATTAAACTTTGCAGATATGTCGGCCAAGTCCAGACTCAATATATAGGCTATATATAGGATATATTTTTCTCATAATTAAGCGGACGTAGGCGTGGGCCAAAGATTATAGTAAATTCAAAATTATAATAAAATGTTTTATACTCACTTTGCATGAGGAGTCACATCTGTCAGTGGTTATTTTGTAATATTATGTAGTTATGAAATATGCACGACAAAAACTACTTGTGGGGCCCAACAGATGCATATTGACGGAAGCAAGCAATTATTGGACGCTTTGCACATTTATCATCGTTTTATTTCTTTATTTTGCACGATAGAGTATTTATTACAGCTATAAAAAAGCATTATAGATGCTCTTACATTACTCACATAGATCCCTAAATGCTTAATAATCGCTTGTCAAACGTTGATAGTTAACTTTCATGTCCTACGATTTTTTTAATTTGTAGTCATATTTCATTTGATTACATGAGAGACCTATCTATGTTCCAGGAAGACGCTGGATGCAGGCCGCTTCCAACCGGTCGTATTGGAAATCCTTGGGGGAGGCCTATGTCCAGCTGTGAACTTCTTTGCCTGAGATGATGATAATAATGGTCCGGGACAAAAACAAAATTTATCAGCTACTTCTAATACTTCCCGCGAAGTCTGTGGAAACCGGCAGAGGTAACGGAAATCTACGAAACCATCTCAATAGGCGATGCGGCGAAAAAAGGCATCACTAATTTATCTCAGCTGCAAAAAGTCAACTGCTGGAAATCGACTGAAGATTCAAGCAAAGGGGGGTTTTACCGTGCTCACCGCGCGTAACGGTTGACTGTACAGAAGAAAAGCCGAAAGAAACTCTTTTCAACAGTCTTGGTCACCTACTCGTTACTTTATTGTAGAAAATTTGTTGAGAAAGTAATATTTTGTATTTTTATTTTTTTCTTTGAATAAAATTTACACAGTCGTGACTCCGCGTCAACAATGCGAGTGGTTGCTGTTTCTTAAACGCATTTCAGGTCTTGCTCAGTTATGTACCATTTATTAAGCTGTGAGTAGAGTGCTACAAAGTTGCATTTAATCGTAAGACATTCCTAACCGATCGAAGTCGAACAAGTGACAATGACATAGACCTCATTGCCTATAAATACTTTGATGTCAATGCAGAAATAAGAAACTTCTTTTAAATTTAATTCAAAACTAGCACTGATCTAAGAGCGACGTAGCGATTCTCAATTAATTTTCTACATTTTCTTGAGAATCGCTACAACGTTCTTCTGTAGGCTACCAATACTGTCTAGAGAGTTTCTTTTCAGTGGTCGGTTGCGAAATACTAATAGCCATTAGCTTCTGAACAACAATTAATTCAATTTAAATTACGAACATTTTGAATGTGATTAGACCTGCAAAAGTGCCTGCCAAGCCCTATTTTCTGAATGATCCTTTAGATTATAATGATAGTAATTTATACCTTTTAATACTTCAATTAAAAGTTAAAGAAAAAGAAGAATACAATTATACTTCTAAAATCGATATTTTTTCCTTTTTCGACTGGTTTTGCCATGATTGTCACAGTAAAAAAGAATCGTGTAATGATAATAGCTATTAGCTATTAAAAGTGTCTATTTCAATCCCTATTTTATCGTTTAACAAAGATGTGCTTCTCCGTCCGTAAATAAACAGAACAAAGTGTACATGTGTACAAAATGTTCTTTGGTCATATTTCAAGAAATGAGAACTCTATGGAGAGACTGGTCGTCCAGGGCCAGGTGGGAGACAAGAGATCTCGGGACCGATCACCAACTCGCTGGTGAAACGTAACAAACAGACAGAATGGGCATGTTGACTAAAATTTTTTTCATGTTGCTATGCCAAAAATAAACACAATAGTGACAGAAATACATTTCTAAACAAAAAACTTTTTCAGTTATAAAAGTTTTAAAGACACATGTTTTTAGACGTGAAAACGCGCCGCTGAAATGCCTACATATTTGTGACGTCACAAGCTTGTATTTTGTATGGGTGGCGTGAGAACTTTGTTTGGTAGCTATACGAAATATTTCGTTTATGGTAATGGTTTCATAATAAAAGTTGCTATAAATTTTGCAGACTAAAATATAGTATAATTGTAATGAAAGATTTTCATACTTTAAAAAATGGTCCTATTCACCCAACTTTAAAGAAGCTTTAAGTTCACTTAACGAATTGATATCAAATTAAAAGTATTCTTTATAGTGTTTTTAGACAGAAATTAGTCTCATTAGAAACAAATTTTATATAATCTTAACATTAGGCAACTACCGTATTGGAAGCATATCGTGGAAAGAGCAATCCTCGAAAAGCCGGCCGACCAAAAACCTCTCCATGCATCACGTCTGCGCAACCACGACCAATCTGACAAGAGTGAACGACTAATAGGAAGGTATACTTATAAATAAGCTAAGTCTTGTACAGAAAACTATACATATACACGAAGTAGATTAAAGTTCGCTTCGAAGGCGGTACCATTAAAACGCATTTAGCCCTCGATGTTATCTGTAATGAGCCAACACGAATACATTCAGAATTCTTCGCCGCAGCTGTAGAGTTATCGAGTATTGATGAAATGAGGTGTCTACTCAGATGTGCGGTCATTGGGATCACGAAGTAAAAAGGAGACAGAACTTGTTCTTCATCCTTTGTACAGGCTCTGCCTATGTCGGTCTCCAGTCTCCTCCAATCTGAAGGTAAATCACTATATACACGTATACTATTAAACTTTATGTTGTTTCTTGTAAGATTGTTTGAAAAAGAATATTTTTACTTTACTTTACTTAATCCTGTTTTAGTTCTTTCAATGCCTATAAATTATGATTATACTAATTAATTCCTTGCCGCAGCCGTAGAGTTATCGAGTATTATTAAAATTTAGGTGTCTACGCAAATGCGCAGTCAATGGTATAACGAAGTAAAGAAGAGGCAATAGATTTTGCAAATGAATAAGCAATTACGTCGACTTAGTATAATTTTGAACTCCGTCTCTTTATTTTATAGATAGAACTAAACCAAAATTATACGCTTGTCCATTAGATTCAACTAGCTCGCAAGTATCTGCACAAAGATGGATTCTACAGCAAAATAATAATAAAATTTAAGCTATCGGCTAGCAAACTTCTATAATTTTTTGTCCATAGATGCAATTTTGAATGTCCTTACTTCAGACACTTCTAACACGCCGGTGCGTTAAAACAATGAGATTTGCTTTAGAGACTCTTGACCTTCGAGCAACACGGCCTCCGTACCGGACGGAAGCTCTTGACAGATATGAAATGTGTACTTGAATTGGCATCTCATACCGTCAATATGAACAAATTTACCTGAGAGGTAATGTGGTAAAAAAACTTCGTCTTTCAACGTACGTGCCGATTGTCGAGTTATCGCTCTGTACTCTTCTTTATTGTAAGAATGATGTGTTCGCGAAGTGCGGCGAATGTAATTTTCTATTAGGCTTTTATAGGGAAATAAATTAGATATTTATTCAAGGTGCTAACGGCACGCCCCGGGTCCACCTGGCAAGGTTTATCAGAGTTAGTAATGTGCTCACGTTTCTGAAAAATAGTCGAGGAATTAGTTATAATCGAGGTGTTTGTTTTGTCTTTCTTTATGCAACTAAGTTGCAGTCATAGATTATAATAAAGTCTAGATAGACTCTATTATACACTTACAGCGTGAAAAAAAGGGTCCTTCTCATTATAGACTATAATATTCTTATTAAATTAAGAAATAAGTAAACGAAAAAAACCCACAACGAAATATTCTTGCGTCTTTGTCAAAGAGACAGGTTCAAATCCTGCTCGCGTGGATTTTGTACCTGCTTGTCTCATTTCTTAAGTTAAAAAGAATATATCAGAATATACTTGTGTATGCATAAAACACCTATTTCATCATCATCAGGTCCTTGCAAGTCTCCACTGCAGGAGCACGACCCTCTCTGCACTTCCCAAGCCATATATATTATATATCATACATATAGCCAGAGCTGACAGAGGATTTGGCCTACACTCTCCACGCTGGCCAGACGGGTTGGACAGGTCACTTCGATGTTTATAAGCTTTGTTTAGCTTGTTTCCTAAGTCGCCTTCTACGACATCCACGGGAAGACTTGGAGTGGTTCTATTCTACTCTGCCGGGAACCACACGGCTTAAAAAAAACACACACAAAAACACCTATTTACTTTAATATAAACACATATATCTACCGATTTGATGGCATAAGTTGACATGACGCATATGCTGACACAAAGCACGCAAGCATTGAAAAATAGACCATCTTTTTAACCATCATTGAAATGAAGGCATGATGCCGTGTTGTTTCCGGCAGAGTAGAATAGGGCCACTCCAAGTAATTCCGTGGATGTTGTAAAAGGCGACTAAGGAAACAGAAGCTAAACAAAGCTTAATAACATCAAAGAGACCTCTCCATCCCGTCTGGCCAGCGTGGAGAGTGTAGACCAAATCCTCTGACTACTCAGGCTAGTATATGGCTCTGGTAGTACAGAGAGGGTCGTGCTCCTGTAGTGGAGACTAGAAAGACCTGATGATGATGACGATGAATCTAGAGAAGTTTATAACATGTTTTTTTTAGGTATTTGTAGCAACACATTCTTGTAACCAATTCCTCAATGTAAGCAAAAAGTTTTGACCAGCTCGTACCTCCACTGATGTACACCGATAAACCTAAGCAAGGCCATTAAGACTTACAAGCAGCCTGAAAATTAGGTATTTCCTATTACGAGTATTATGCCTCTACCTCTTTTTCTTTAAGTTTTCTTCCTCTACTTATATGTCGAGGAGCTTATTGCCAACCACCGATTTTAATGTTGACTAATGGGTCCAGTAGGTCACCTGACGCAGGGGAATCAGGAAAAACCTCGGTGCGTATGGCGGGATGACACAGAGGCATTGACACCCAAAAATAATATCATCATTCGAGCGTATTCTCGGTCACATTCTCAGCGGTAACGCATCAGGGGTACTATTTTTGAACGCGGGGCACTCTTCTTCGAGCGATTTTTCCATACAAAAATCATTCGAAGACGAGTGCCTTCCGAAGCACGGAGGAGCTCGAGATATTTTTATGCCACTTGCGGTCACCCATCCAAGTAGGGACTAGACCAGGGGTTGCTTAACATACGTAAGCGCTCATAGAGCTTACACCCACTGGACCATCGGGCTTCTTAACATCTTTCTTTCCGGATAGTCAGAGACTTGGCCAGAGCTAGCCGTCAGATGAGATTCTGTTTCCTGAAGAGTTATAATATCTATGTAAATAGCTTTCGCAGCGCTCACCCAATTATACCGCTTTAGACCAAGTGTTGAAACCTTGGGTTACATTACTGCAATTTTCGTTCGGATCCCTATTTTACTGAAAATAAAATATAGCCCTTGTTATTCGCTGATAATGTTGCTTGTACTTGATAATGGTACAAAAAGTTTTAAATTGATCTAATGGTTTTTGAGTAACAAACGCAAAAATATTTCCTCTACAATATTAAGTCTATATAAAATAGTTAATAAAAAGTTGTTTTACTTAGTCGTGCATTTAGCCAACTTGCTTTATAATTTTCTTACGGCAATTTTAAATCAATCAGCATTATACTTAGAAGTGAAAATAATTCAATATCCTGTTGCATACACCTTGGATACAATGCTATAAGTAATGTGCTAAGTTTTCTTAAAGAAATGCCTGGCTCAAAAAACTTAATTGAAGCTTATGTCCTGAGTTATGCGAACAAATCAATAAGGCAGGGTGAATGGCAGGAATACTCCATCCATGAAGCGACCACCTTTTTATGCACCGCCCGGTAAATGTTAAGTGTTGCCAGCAAATAAAAATACTACAGAAGTACAAATCACTTGTTCGTGACATTCATTAAGTTAAGGTTACAAAATTTTAATGCAACACCCTAATATTGCGAAAATAATGTGGAAAACCAAGAAGAGCCTATTTGGATCAAATATACGAAAAGGCAGAGGTCGTGTCATATAGATGATGGCTGAGAACCGAGATGACTTAAGAAAAAATATATTTTTGTTGAAACAAATCGTGATAAAAGGTTTTTTGTTTGCATTAAATGTGAAAACAAACAGAAAACAGCTGGTTTGGCACCTGTAAGTAGTTTTCTTTTATCAGCGGTGGTAATGATGGTGCAACTACGACATCACTTTCAGTGGGGTCTATATCTTTCCTACTCATCTTTGGTGATTTAGGTATTGTAAGAATGTTCTTACAATACCTAAATATAGATGCAGGTATAGGCATGTGCCTATACGCAGGTATAGGCACATGCCTATACCTGCGACTACAGGATTATACAATAACGCAATAATGTGGTTAAAGAACTTTATTTCTCAAAGAAATTTACATTTCACTTATAGAGAAACTTATAAATCTAATACAATGTGGGTGTGAGCATTAAAAAAATTAAACATTTGATAAAAAAGTTAAGTCGGTAGTTAGTAGTTAGTAGGCATGTACGCAAAATAAGCAAAAGATGTAAACAACGTTAGGGCGCTCGTTCACTTATATCTAAAACAATCCAAAACAATATCGAACCAGATTAAAATAACTTGGGTTTATCAGTAACTATTTTGATTTGTGTACTTAAACCATGTTAATTAATAATCCACCCGTTACTCGATTTGTTCTGAAAATGGGTAATTTTTCATCCGATTAACTACGACTGAATAGGCAGTGCCAAAGCTCGAGACAAGATGGTAAGCAAACAGCTAATACTTGCAAGAGTCGCATCTGTTTATGCAACTATTGTTGTTGCTAAGAAATGTAAAATGTGAATTTACACGGGCCGATTAAAAGTAAAAATTTGCAATTAACGCAACACTGTAGATTGTAGCCATGTGATATATAAACTTTGAATAAAGTTTGCTTGTAAAGTAAAATTAGTGTTATCTTACATAGTATTTCTAGAATAACGTTATTTTAGGCTCTTTACTTTTGTGCATTTAAAAATGTGAATGTTTTGTGCAAGCATACTAACACATTGGTGTTTTATTCTTGTGAGTAAGTATCACAAATTACTCTTTTAATTATTGAGAAATAAGGTACTATGGTAAAAATTTCACGCAGCCAAGATTTGAATTAGCGGCCTTAGGTTTATGTACTACCTACTTTAGGTCTTCTGGTTCAAATCCTGGCCTGGTGGGGTTTTTTTAATATCTTATTTTCTTAATTGAATAAGAGGATTTTCTTTTAAAAAGCACTGTTAATGCATTCAAACTCTCATAACAATATCACAAATTAAAATAGTTTCAACAGAATAATTAATTCAATTTTATTTCAATTTCGGTATTTTAAAATAAAACCATCTTTATTTTCTCTACAACAATTCAGTAAATTTCTCTAGAATTTCTATAGCTATTGAACTTCATTCAATACCTATACTTTTAGCAGCATAAAAATGAAAAAATAAAACACAAAACAAAAGTGGAGAACTAGAACTAAAATACTAGAAAATTACACAAATTGCTTTGCAAAAAGTATATTAGGTATGGTTACTTTTATTGCGTCTGACTGCCAAAGATGCATAAAATCTTTGACTTACACTTAACAGACGAGAAACATCGCTGAAATATTTAAAAATTATCAAAAAAAAATACGCTCTGGATGCAACTGGCATTCAAGCCCATAAACTATTTGATTGAAAGCATATGTTCTAAATTCAAAACGCGTTATCGACAACCGTCAATAGTTCCCGCGCTCGACAGTGAGCTGTCAAAATCAGCTGACGGCGTCAGTCACACGCCGATTCTAAACTTAAACGATTGACGTTGACGCGATATGGTGCGGGCGTTTTCCGCCGTGTCAATGAAATTGTTTGACAGCTTGTGATTAAATAGTGTTGGTTTTGTGCACGGAACACTACGAAAAAAAAACTAAATTGTGATTGTTTGTGTAAAATAATTAAAAAACACTAAACGCACACGATCTTAGCATAAAACGTAAACTAAAATAATACAAAATAAATAAACCTATGAGCAATGATATATTATATATGAGCTATATTGAAATCACGGAATCAGAATCAAAATTGGACTTTGAATGAACTAGAAATGAAAAAATAGACTGAATTGAACTAGAAATTCTCCCAGCTGATCGGTGACTTTGTATGGAAGGTCTATTTTTTTTCTCATTATATCTTTATTTTCTTGATTTTATGTATTCCAGTAACGATTCTGATTCCGAGATTGCAATATAGCTCATAGATTCAAAATCAGCCGGTATAGGGACAAATAACACAAATTGATCTAGCCCCACAGTTTGTGAACTTTTCTCGTAGGATACTAACTCAACGAATCTATATTTTATAAAAGATAGGTACTAATAGATATAGATAAACATCCAAGACCCCGGCTAAACTGAAAAAGATCATTTTCTATCATGACCTGACTGGGGATCGAACCCCAGACCCCTCGTGGCGCAGGCTGGCTTGGTTAACCACTGCGCCATGGAGCCTGGAGCGTTGGAAATATGTAATTTTGGTTAGTTTTGGCAGACTGATTTCCAAAACCATATTACTTAACTAATTAAAAGTTAATAAGTACTTGCTAGTGTGATATTGTGGAGCCGACATTATATTTTTTATGAGAGGGATAGGATTCATTTTTTAAATAGTCGTTTTACAGAAATTTCGTGTAAACTGTAAATCTATCACTTATTTATCCCATTAGGGTCAGATAGAGTTAGAAATCGCAAAACTAAATGCCTCATATAGATGGATACCTAAATTTATAGATTTTAAACGTTTATTTGATGTAGGTTTCTTTGAACACTAAAAATTTCGACAGGTATGTAGCTCATAAGCTAGCTATGATTATATAACTAGAGTCCATGGACTATTATTGTTTTTTCTAGTTTTACGCAGATTCAATTAACTTTTGTACGTTGTTAATTGCTTGTTAAAGAAATTTGTAACTTAATAGAGAATCCAGTATCATTTTTAATTCTAGACTTAATTTTATGCCTAGAGTTTAAGACAAAGCCTTTTACTTTTCCACTCAAAACTTTGAACCTTCACAATCCAACGAACTCAATTTAAAGCTAATCTTCTAATCACAATCTCACTAATTAAAGGCTAAACTTACAAAATCCCAAACAAGATCCCTTAACCTCTGAGATCCAAAAATTCTCATCAAAAATGCAACGACCCTGTCGCCGAAATGAGCGAAACAAAAACAGCGTTCATGCCAATTCATTAAAACTTTGCCAGTGATGACCCCGAACCTTGCTATTTTATACTATAGTAGCGCAAATTAAGGAGGGTAAGAGAAGTTTCACTATACTAAAATGTGTTGAAATTCTAACACCAAACCTTGAAATACAATATCGTCGCACACAGATGTCTTATGATGCATTAAAAATAACGATTGAAGACAGAAGAACATTGGCTTTTCATTCCAGAAAAAGTATTGTCATAAGCAAGTGGAGCCGCGAATGAAAGCTATTATTAAATACATTGGGAACCCATGGCAAAACATTATATCCAAAACAAATCTCTACAATAAGAGTACAAAAAAACAACACTCTATTGCGTGCTTACCATTGCCTTACACGTTAATTGGTGGTTTTATCACTAACAGCGATATTTTCTAGAAATAATGCTCAATTGGACAATTAAGAAGAAGAATTATATGTAAAAAAAATCAAATTGCTTGCGTTTGGGTGCTTCATACAAGTTTGTACATCATGTGAGTAATCAAGTACCAATTCATTTACATCACATACTAATATTATAAAACTGAGGAGCCCGATGGTGCAGTGGGTGTGAGCTCTATGAGCGCTTACGTATGTTAAGCAACCCCTAGTGCAGTCCCTACTTGGATGTGTGACCGCAAGTGGCATAAAAATATCTCGAGCTCCCCCGTGCCTCGGAAGGCACGTTAAGCAGTTGGTCCCGGCTGTCATCATTGATTTCAGTCGTTAAGCTATGTCAGATGCCTTAAGGCAGCTTGAAAAATCTGACACCAGTGTTAGCCACTTACACATACGCAAAACAAACATTATAAAACTGAAGAGTTTGAATGTTCGTTTAGTTGAATGCATTAATGACAGGAACTACTTGACCGATTTCAATAATTCTTACACCGTTGGATAGGTACGTTATCCCTGAGTGCCATAGGCCAAGTATGTACCACGATCGAAGCCGCAGCGGACTGCTAGTCAAAAATAAAATGCCTTAAAAACTGTTACAAAAAGTTTCAGCCTCATGCATGAGCTCAACTCGAATACATTATGTATATTCAAATTCATCTTTCCTATGTTAGGGTTTATGGTTTCGGATTTGCAAAACGAGAGAGACACTAAACACATGAGTGATGAGGTAAACTTCTACAACCCACAGTATTTTGCTATAGTGGCTCCATCCCGCGACTTGCATTGCTAACGGCGCGACAACGAGCCAAGTTAGATTGCTGGAGCCCATAACATCCTCCCCCTTCAATCTCCCCGAAGATGAGAGGTGTTTGGAGGTAATACTTTCGTAACGTAATTTAGGGTGTGAATGTTTTTCTTAATAAATAAGCGAGCGTATTGGTTGCGGATGAGGTAAAAACACAAAGTTTTTTTCGTGTTATGGAAAGTCACACTTTTATCCCAAGATGCGGACAGAAAGACTGAGAAAAACGGTACGATCGCGTTAATTGCCGATTGTGCATAGTTTATAGTTAAGCTAGCAATTCTTCCACGACTTCGTCCACGTAAATCCTTCGATCCTAAGGGGTTGAATTTTTAAAAATCCTTTCTTAGTGTTACATGTTACCTTACATCATGAAAGGAACTCTTATACCATATTTCAAGTTAAGAAGTCAACGGGGAAGTTAAGAAGTAGTAACTGAAGACAAAGCTCTGCTTAACTCATGATCCAATACTTTTTATCAAACGAGCTCCGTGGCGCAGCGGTCATCACGCCTGCCTGCGACACGGATGGTCCCGGGTTCGATCCCCGGTCAGGTCAAGATGGAAAACGATCTTTTACAGATTGACCTGGGTCTTGGATGTTTATCTATATAAGTATATATTATAAAATATAGTATCGTTGAGTTATTATCCCATAACACAAGTCTTTCATTAGAACTCACTTTGGGGCTAGCTCAATCTGTGTGATTTGTCCGTATATATTTATTTATTTATTATTATTTATTTATTTCAAGTTAAGAAGTCAACGGGGAAGTTAAGAAGTAGTAATAGTAACTGTGGACTAAGCTCTTCTTAACTCATGATCCAATATACGTTTTATCAAATGGATTGAAATTTCCATTAAAAAATGTGACATGTGAAGTTACCTACAGGCACTGCTGAAAAAAACCGATATATTTTGAACTGTTGCTGGTTGACAGGCAAATACAACTGTGAATTTGTACTAAGTGACTTGAGTTTTAAAATTGTTGTTGTTTTCTACAAGTATTGGGAAGCGTAAAAATCATTAGGATGTGTCTGAATGACAGAGGAGTCACATAGTATTTGTGGGTAGGTTCGTCGTATTTAATTTTTTTCTTCGAAATCTTGTTGTTGTTTTCTGGAAGTATTGGGAAGCGTTAAAATAATGAGAATAATGTACCCAAATGACCTAGGAGTGACATACTATGTGTGGGTAGAGTTCTCGTGTTTTAAAATTTTTCATCGAAATCTTGTTTCTGGAGGCCAATCAGAATATTTGAAGTGTAAAAAGACTTTACTAAATGTAACGAGGTAGATATTTTATCTTATCTACCCTCCAATTTTCTTTTTATTATTTGTTATTATTTCGCCACATATTCTGAGTAAAAACTTGACATTTGTAGTCAAGTTTTTACCTATAACAGCTCTGTGACAGACAGACGAATGTAAGTACCTACATCTGATGCGTAGTAGTTCCCTCTGTTACTCTTAAGTACGGAATCCCAAAAACGTTTCAGCTAAAGCAACAAAAAAGAAAGCCATAAAATCTGCGTCAAATCGCGACACTCGCTCTCATCCAACTCCAATCAAGATAAATCGTTGATTCAGCGACACTTCACAGCCACTCGATCTGATTGATTGCTGACAGTATCGCTGATTGACAGCGGCGGCTATCTGCAAGGTTGGCAGATGACACCGATAACTGACAGTCTGTTGAGAATGTCTAGATTTCTTGGAGAGAAGATATTTTTAGCGCAAAACATTCGATATATTGTGCCGTGCTATAAACAATGAATGCGTCACTGCCAAAGAAAGTTTTTTATTTTATTAGAGCGTCAAAAACAAATTCACACAAAAATCAAACACAATTCATAAAAGTAAAAAGACCTCCGCTCAACATATCTTGCGGCTTGAGCCACAACGCTGGTCTCCCATGGTCGCCATTTTGATATCTATGGTCGCCATACTTAAAAGTTATAGTGCCAATGCCAAAGGAAGGATTGTCCGTACATATGTATAAGTAAGGTTTTTCCGTGTTCTTTTAAAAAAATAATTTCAAATGAGGTCAGCAGTTGACCCCTTAAAGTTTATGTATTAATTTAGATAGCAAGTTTTCTAAGGCCTCGTTTTGTTAGACACCTGTACCTAGCCATAACACTTATTCCGCCATACAATATAGGTATCGCGTTAGAGGGGCCTAGTGGCCCTCAAAGGGGCATAATGGGCCCGTAATAGGGCGGAACGGGCCTAAACGCGTGAAAAGCCGCTTTAAGGGCTGTTACAGCGGCTAATTACAAGTAACACTTTGCTAATTCCTGAACCTTATGCATTCGGGATGAGGATATTATATGTAACGATTCGAAGTCATTTTAAGAATATACGTGTATTAAAAAAACTATCTATTATATAAAGTCCGACAACGTTTTTTTTACACCCCTGGTGTTGCAGTTATCCATTGGTGGCGGTGGTCACTCTGTGAGGGTGTCGAGATTTCCTCGTCTTGGGCTGCCTGAACAGCATCTTTCTAGCAGAAATAATCGTACTGAGTCTACGATTACGCAAACCGTCCGCGAATTGCTTTATAGCCAGATTGACTACCTACCACCACTATGAGGTTCACCACTTATTCATTTCCGTCCTATTTCAAAACAAAATAATTTCCGTTCATTGTTAAATATCTTCATACAAGACACAAAGGCAGTCAAGGCAAAGACAATCTACTAGTAATGAAAAGACTGCCAAACTCATACAAACAAAAAATGGACCGAGAGCCGTTCCTACAAACAAATTGTATCTGATATACATGTAAGAAACGGTAATATTGACTTTCTTTTATTAAATTCACCAAATACAATATTTTTTACGCAACTTTTAAAGATCAAACATCAAGATTTTCATGATCAAAATTAGTATTGAAGTACACCTGTTATTTATGTAAGTTTGATTTGGCCATTATCGCAGACTATTAAGCCCCTTTATTTTAATGACCACCGCACGAGGGAGATTTAATCGATTCTTGTGGACCAATATGCGGCGCGTCCGCTCCTGATGACAGATAGCTACGAAATGCGTTTAAAATTTTAAACTTGGAACTTGCCACAGACTTGTAAATCGGATGGATTGCTAACTTGGAAATAAATAAAAAAGAAAATATAATTTGTCAAATATTTTGTGCTTATATGTGTCCTGTAACCTGAAATAAACTTATTTTATTTTTATTAATTTTTATTATTATAAAGGCTTAAAAATATGATTATACTTGAAAATGCGTTCAAAATTTTAAAACTTGGAACTTGCCCATAGACTGTTAAAATGCGATGGATTAGTAACTCCGAAATATTTAAAAAATAACTTTGTTCACTTTTTTTACACTTCACTTTAATGTAAGTATTTTTTGTTCTTAAACAAAACGGGAAATACAAGTCTGATTGTGTGTTATCTGACTGACATCACTTGTTAGCGCATGCCTAGTCTATCCCTTTTAAGTCTGTATTACAGCGATGGCTGATGCGTGCGCACGCGCTGTCCTGTCGTTGAAATTCCGTAATGAGCAGGTGACCACAAGCAGCCACTACAGCGTATCTGACAACTTAGTATCCAGCTTGTTTGATTATATATAATTAGCGGTCAATGCTTATCAAATACATTGTTTGCAGAAATATTTCCGTCAAATTCCACGTCATCCATATATTGTAAAATATGAGAGTTAGTAGATTTAGATGCTTATTTGACCCCTCAACCAATACATCGAATATCATTTAGCTTTAGCTATGTGCTTGCTAAGCATAAGGACCGCTTAAAGGATACTTTAAGCCCGTAAATAGATCCCAAATTACATGCACGCGGGTGGAGTTATGGGCAAAAACAACTTTGTTTTCTTTTTCAAACATATATGATAAAGTTGAAGATCTTGAAAATGAAGAATAAATATTCTAGAATGCAAGCAAGCTTAGAAGCATTTTTTTCAACAGCAATTTAAAAGCACTGTATCTTGCATAGATTAAAAAAAAATTGCGCCCTGTTTCTTCAACGTCTGTCCAATAGTTCCTGAAAATGTATAATAATATAGTATATGTATTCTTTATTTTATTGTTAACGTTATTAGTGTGTATTTTGTATAGTATGTTTTATGGTAGTATTTATGCACATTGTCTTATCACATTATCTTTTGTGTTTGCACAACCCTTCGCTATTTCTACGCGTTCTCGGTTGACTGGTAGAAAAAGCTATTGGCTTTAAGTCTGCCTATACCCTCGTAATAGTGTATGAAGTTAAAAAAAAAAGAGTGTTTATATGCGTAGAAAAAATACTTATCTATATTCATGATAAAAACAGCTGGCTTATTAATAACTTTACTTTTACCAGACAAACAGAAAGTAAGAAGTAATTAGCGTACAATAAGAACCCCATTACAATAGTTTGTAGAACGTTAATGCTAATTCGAATGCTGTAAATACTTTGTTTACAAATATCGCATGCCAAGTAGTTTATTTACATTAAATGCGCTCTTGTTAAACTAATACGACATTGTACTGTTGGTTAAACCATAAGGTAAGACAATGGTGCATTTTTGCATTTGTAGGCGTCGTAAAATAGTGTTAAAGATGTAATAATTAGGTGGTAACAATAGACAGTTACGATCGACGTCTCAGTTTATTAACAAGTTGACTACATGTTAATCTTTTTGTTACTAAGTGACCTTTTTCGGGTTTCGCAGCCGAATGGCAAAAATATGAACCGTTATAGATTCCTCATAGATATGAGGAATCTAATAAAATATATCACAAAATATACATATGAACATAGTGAACATATTAACAAAATGTTCATCATCACATATTTAATTCCGAAACTATTAAGACTACACACTTAAATCTTGGTTGGTAGGTAGATGTATTCTGTGAACCGCTTTACGATTTTTTAAATAAAGATAAAAATTAAAAGATTAACGGTCTCCACATGTATGGAACTGAAACTTAAACAACATATCATTAAAACTATACTTGCGGGGTATACTCCAATGATAGGTCTTTAAAAATGACATTGATGTTCCTAAAACCATATTTTCTCAAAGTCAATCGTTTAAAAGATAAGTTCTTCCAAATGGTAAGCCGCGTGTAAAGGGTAAAATATCTAAAAATAAGTTATGCTTTAGATCTCAATAAACACTTTCAAGTAAAATTAGTCCGAACGATATATAGTCAGCAGATTTTGTTATGCACATTCATACGCACATTATGAAAAACAATGTAATTTTTCGATAATGGTATTTTGGCTAATCTATGCTACTACGGAACCCTTCATGGGCGAGCCCAAATCGTACATAGCCGAATTTTTTAAAATGGGATCTACTAATTAATTTTTCTCAATATTCCATGTCGCCTTACATAACGATGAAGTGCGTGAGATTTTACGATAGTTATAGCCAAAACAGACAGAAACCTTGAGGACTTGCAAACCCATTGCTTACTAAGAAGAATGTCAATAAGCAACAGTTTTATCGTCCTCAATTAACCTCTGTTTCCACCAAAGAC
Organism: Rhodophaea formosa; assembly: GCA_963082605.1. Taxonomy (NCBI): domain Eukaryota; kingdom Metazoa; phylum Arthropoda; class Insecta; order Lepidoptera; family Pyralidae; genus Rhodophaea; species Rhodophaea formosa. The sequence continues at coordinate 23,275,598 of OY720209.1, forward strand.
AGAGCAATGCGTAAATGCGTCGAAAATGAATGTTTTGTATACAGCTGAGCGTTGCGAAAATGTAGTGCGAAATTGTAAAATAGTGTGTAGCAAGCTTAGAGTATAAATATAGTTATATTGATACTCTAAGGTAGCAAGACTCTTAACATATGCACATTGTTTGATCGACGATGTTATAAAACACATATTGCAAAACTATATCCACCACAGTAGAGTTAAGCGAGGAAAATGAAACGATAGGTACTAGGTGATTTGTTTTCACACAGTCGCGTCGCTCCCTCGCACAGCTTTGGTGGAAACGCGGTCTTAAATCCTATCCCAAGGAAAGTCGCGATAAAATCTGGAATCCGTTGAGCTACATCGTCCTATCTCAATAAACATGGCGCGGAATTCCTCGAAGGAGCACGGGGCACACCTAGCTACACAGGGTGTAACAATACACACTGGCATGGCCTATACATAGCATGGATCTAAGAATAATCAGGATATGCCCTTGGAAAATGTAACAGTGACGCACATAAAAATCCCTACACTCGTGTCGCGACACTAGCGCACGCACACATCGGCACAAAAATCCCTACACTTTTCCCCGGTCGAACGAAATGTCAAATTTCCCAAATGTCAAATACAAGCTGCACACATGTGACTTGATGTGACGTAAGTTATGCTTCACTTTTGATGTGTCTAATGCCGGGTCCATATTATTCCTAGGTCCATGATACATAGGTACTAAATTAAACACTATAGTACTAAAAAGTGTTGGTGATCAAAAATTTATTGCGTAGTTAACGTCAAGGTGGATAAAAATACGTAGCCGAAGAGGCTTAGATTAGGAAAACAAGTATCACTTGTCTTTTTATTATTTTACTCCTCAATAAGATCCAATTGAAAAATCTAATTTTGTATACGTTGCTATTAAATTATTTGTAGTTTTTTGGATTTACTTTTAATTATTTGGCATTTGGTAAATTAAGATAATTTCTACAACATAATGAGAAGGTCTCTTGATTGGAAATGATTCCATTTGATCGAAGAAACAAAAAGCTGGGTGGCCCTAGTGGCTTATGTAAGCTTCTTAATTTAACTAATCTAAAAACAAATAAATCACAGTTAAATATATTTAAATTGTAAGATATATTGCAATTCACGTTTTTTACAACATCATGTTACTGACATGCATGTCTGTGATTTATAGTGTCATCTTAATTTTATTTATTTTTTGAATTCACTTGTACATTCTTTTTCAATTGTACAAAATAAAGTTGCCAAGCATGCCCTTTCGATCTAATGGCCTAGCTAGGGTTCTCACAGGTTAGTATAAAAAGGTTTTTGCCTTATCAGATCACGTTTTTTTTTCATTACGGTGACCTATGACCTAACGGCCATCCCGCAGGTGTTTTCACTAATGTTAGTTACACCCTGTATGAAACCGATCTGTTGTTTTATAGCATTAGCGTGTGTGGACAGACAAAAACGGAAAAAATGGATGGAAACGGACGCCGCTATCTGCAGCTCGCGATCCTGTCTCCTATAATGGAGTAATGAAAAGTATGGAGCGGACTTAAGATTTTTTATTTTGCTGTCGCTACTGACATGCCTCTGATACATGCATAGAGTTGTTAGTAGAGTTTAGGTACACTAGCCTACTAAAGCTACAAATTCTGATTACTTTACCAGTTTCGGTAAAGCAATCCGAATTGGTTAACTAGCAATTTTCCCGCGACTTCGTCCACGTTAAACTTCACCAACCTTTTAACCCCATTAGGGTTAAATTTCTTAAAATACTTTCTTCGTGCTCACTTACTTCATGAAACGAACCGCTGTACCAAATTTCAAGTTGACAGTGTATATATTTGTATTTTGTTTAGCAGAGTTAGAAAGCTATAGACGCTGCTAGTATGCGTAGTTTAGTCTACTAAGCGGGGTATGCACACACGTATACGCACTCTACAAAAGTATGGTATAAATATTGGTGCGCGGCAGAGCAGAATGGTTTCAGTGGTGGTGGGTGATGGCATGTGAAATAACTTGCTCATGTTTCTAGTCTCTCTAATCTACCCTAATTGTACTCTACTCCATTGTACTATGCTGTTGACGTTACTATTTACTCTGCGCGTGTACCAGTTTTAAATGTTACACTTTTAAATATTGCTTAAAGGCAACTCCACACCTTTCTCTCTCCGGTTCAGGCCAATAGCTAGCAGAACACTAGCCGCGACATAAATCTACATCAATTCTTATTTACTTTTAAAATGTAATACTATTAAACATTTCTTCAAGGCGACTCCACACCTTTCTCTGTCCGGGTCAGGCCAGTAGAGCACCAGCCGCACGTAAATCTACATCAACACTGTCCTTCGTTTTGTTCTCATTCACTTAAGGTCCCCCCTTATTAAGGCACCTGATTCCTTACCGATACCACGCTTTTAAACTATTGTTGCGAGTTTTGGCATGATCTGTTGTTAGACGCTTTTGTTTTGCACGACTGCTCGAAGAGAGGAGTGTTATTTTTTCAGGGTTCACTTATGTATGTATTTGACTTCTATTTTGTTCACTATAACTTCTTAGGGCGGAACAAATTTGCATACATGGATGTTCGACTACTTAGATCATAAAGAGTAGTCACACACACAAGTTTTTTTTAAGTCTTGTTCCTTTTTAATTTATGCCATTTTTGCATACAATGTATTCAATTTGTCACTGTAATATGATCTGTTTCATGTTATTCTGTTTTCTTCCTTTTTAATCATGTAAGATTTTTCTTTGTTTATCGCTTAAAATTTTGTGATTCAACTTTTTGGGGGAATGGATATGATTTGCGCATGCTCTGCACTTAACGGTATGATGGAATTAAACTTGTTAGATCATTGGTATTGTTTTAGGAGTGACATCGACTATAGTCAAGGTCTACCACCTTGACTATAGTCGATGTCTTCTTTTTAAATTAGAACAACCAATACCGAACAAATTTTTCTTTGTAACATACAAGGAGACATAAGATAAAATTTAGATTTAGAGTACCCAAGAAAATAAAAATGTACGATGTTCCTTCCTACTTATTTTTTGGAAATAATGTGGTATATTTACTATGAATTTTCTCGGAAAACTTTGTAATAGAGGAACGAAAGTAATACTTCTATTGATTCTGTGCCTAAATGCCACAGTCAAATAATGAAATAGGCAATTAAATAATGATTTGGCAAAAGAATATTACTTTAGAATAATTAAAAAGAGTTGATCACTGGAAACAGGTTTGGGCTTAAGTAGTTTCATATCAGGCATATGATGACTTTCTCAAGAAATAATTCACGAAATAAATATACTTACCAAGAAGTATTAAGAGCGTATACTAGCAGTATTTTTTCAATATGGTTTCCATACAAATGTATTTCTCTATTTTCTCGCTGAAAACTGATTCTAGAGCCACAATTCTTTTTTCATAAAATGTAGTACTAAAATAAGAATGCCCCTATTTTTTACTTTTTCCAATAAAACTGTTTTTGTACAATTTTTTGTTCTTTTAAACAGCTTTTTAGAAAAAAATAAAACATAGGTACATACCTATTTTAGTAATAGATTGTATGTAAAAAGTATTGTGCCTCTAGAAGCAGTTTTCAGCGAGAAAATAGAGAAATACATTTGTATGGAAAACGCACTGCTAGTATACCCTCTTAAGTATTGTAGTAATAAGTATTAAGAATAAAATGCAATGCATTTTGTGGATGAGCTCTACAAAATATTGTTCCAATTTTTAGTAGGTAAGTACTTACCAAACGAATGACAAGTGAACAAAATAAAACAAATATCTAAAACTTAATACTTTTATTAAACAAAAATACTAAATATTTAATAAAACAAAATGATTTGGTTTACACGGACATGCATATTCAAAAGCGCAACTAACTTATTCACCGACAACTCTATAACTTACTTAAAATAACATTCCAACAACCAACATCATTTTGATACCACTAGCGCCATCTGTTATAAAGCGCAGGAAACCGCCTAACTAAAATTGCAGACTCTTTTTTTGAGTTTAAAATCGCATTGTTTGATAATAAAACACAATGAATACTATTAAGTGTATTGAATCAACATAAAGAATGCCAGAAAAAGAATAAAATACGCAGTTTCGACTCACCACTGCTCCGAAGTCCGGCAAAGAGCACCCAAGTACCTGTAAACATTTGTTTCTTTTATTTGTAATGCTTAATTAAACGCATCGTGCGCGGATGGCCATTGTCCGACTTACCTGGCCGACGATTTAAATCTGAAACCGGTCGCCCGCCCGACAGCCTTTTATTTTCAATAATTTATTTACTTCTCAAAATATCTGAACCACAATCACGCATCATTCATTGCACAAAAAACATCAAAAACATATTCGATTAACAGCATTTACACTTGGCACCTTTGTTTTGCGAGTTTGAAATTTTAAATGTTTCGAAAAAAGTTTATTGCACTCATTTATCAACGGCCATTTTTGTTTTTGTTACTTTTTAACATTTGATATGGCTCAATGCATACTGTTTTATTGAGCCAAGTCTAAGATCATAGAGTTCGATTTTCAAATCGTATCGCATGGTGTTGCGTTTAAATTCGCAAATTCGCGCCACACGTTCAACATTCGGCGCGTTTCGCGCGTCTGCTGTACGTTGTCAGTTGCGTCCGTCAAACACCGGGGGCGGGCCAACGGGGACGGGCTTCGAACTTGTTCGGCTAACTTCGGAACGCTCTCGCTTCAATGTACGTGTCCGCAAGGTGAGCTGAGTCACATCCGTGTTTTGGTGCTCTTTTTATTAATTTCATCGAGATATCTACACTGGTAAGTTAATTCTTTACATTTGTCATATTTATCATGTATTGTTTAACCGTTTAGTCATATTTTCTCCTTGTGAGACGGTGAAATATCAGTAAACAAGCTATTTACATTGTTCGCTTTGGCATTGTTAATAAGATTGGAATTCGCATTTATAAACACACTCTAAGGATGAAATTAACGATAAATGAAACCAGGAAAATGTATTGTATCACTGTATTACTAGATAATAACTTACGAGTGAGTTTTAATAACTTTGTGATAAATCCGGCAAACATAACCTCAAAAGTTATGACGGATTTGATTACGGCACGTGCGTCAATAGATGGCGCTACCGTCGGGGGCGGAGTTTCCACTAGACGTATGTCATTTCTGATAATTGAAGGTTAGTTTGGGATTGTCGAAAATTTTAGATAAAGCTTTGTTTATATCATACCCCACCCCGCTGAGCCGTAAACATGGGTTTCTGTATTGGCGTACTAAAAGTATTTTAAATCTTAGTATTTATTGCTTTTGATATGGTGGATAAAATAATACACGTTAGTTTATTTAAGTCCTGTCATCCTATTTCGTGGACTTTGTTTAGTTTCGAATAAAATATACAGAAATACTGCTTGTTCTGATTTTATCCAAAGCAAGCAGCAAGTCTTACGGTTCCAACTCGCAACATTCAATCTAATGTTTTCTTATGTTTTCGCGATTGTTACACATTTAAATAAAATTATTTTAATACGGTTTTTATCGCGTTTATTACATCCGGAACGTTATCAATAAATATTTTAGGCGGTAGATTTTGCAGATCTTATAAAATACTAGACAAATGTCAACTTAGTCTACCTGCGACCACGAACACTGTAAAGTGTTCGAAACGTTGGGTGTATAAATAATATAATAAACGCGATAAAAACCGTATTAAAATAATTTTATTTAAATATTGCAACAATCATTTAAAAATCTGTTACTTCTAATCGCTTCATGCATACTTCTCTTTACCAGTAGATATTTTAATAATGTATTCAATTCATTTATCTGCCCTTGGTTAAAAAATTAACAGGACGTTACTACCTATTTGCACACTATTGACAACTACAGTGTAGGTAGAGTGTTTTGATGGTCACTTCAAAATCTAGTCTGTTGCTTTCATGCTTCGAGCAACACGGCCTCCGTACCGGACCTTTCATGTGATGGACTATTTTTAATATTAACTAGCTGTTACCCGCAGCTTCGCCCACGTAATATATAGCCTATGTCCTTCTCGGTAGGTACCCTAACCTATGTGTATGCATAATTTCATGATGATCGGTTTAGTAGATACGGCGTAAAAGCGTAACAAACAAACAAACTCACTTTCACATTTATAATATTAGTTAGGATTAGGATTAGGATATCATGTTAATATCATATATAAACCGTAAAAAATGTTGAAGTGGCCATCGAAAAGTTGTACACAGTAGTTGTCATAAAAAGTACTAATGCTGGGAATTTGAAAAAAAATATAAACATTGTCAATCAATTGCCCAGCTGGCTGACCAGTTTTGATCACCAGACCAGGATATGATTTTTTTTATTATTTCCACCATTATTCTCGTAGGAAATTTGTTCATATTGATAGTTTGAGTCCCCCCTTTAGGATAGGACAGGGTTTTATAAACATATTTAATATAAAGATGTCTCTACACATGTATTCATTTCTTTCTTAATCTAACTACTGCTATTTTACCTGCAGGCCTATTTGCTAACTTTTGACAGCTACGGTGTACATCATTTTCATGGTAACTTCAATATTCATTACGGCTTCGCTATAAATGACTATTTTTATTTAAGATATGAAAACCGTAATGGATGCTAAAGTGACAATCAAATCGTTGTACACCGAGTTAGCAAATCGGCCTGCTGGGTTCTAGCGAGATAAATAGGCACAATTTTGAAAGTTGTTTCCAACTTTTCTATCGTCAAAATGAGTTGCGCAATTTACGTTGCATTCGGTTTCATATAAAAGTCATATTGAAGCCAAACGAGCTTAATCTTGGGAAACGCCAGTATCTATTCAATTTAAATTTTAAAACAATTTTTGCATATTGTTTTGCTCTTCAAGCTAATAAACTATTATTAAGAAGTATTAATAATTTAGTCTGACTATTTTCTTATTTAACAGTAGTTTATTATAAACAACATTTTTTAATTATGTACCTATTTAAAATTCATAAAATTAATAGATACATTGAAATAATACCGAACCACGAAAACCTCGCAGGGTTTATGTGGGTTTGATGAGTCGCTTTAATTTGATTTTACATTTTTACAAATTTGATTACCTGCACACCAAACTTATAGAATCGAAATATAACAATAACACATACCCCAGTGAAAAAGGCATTAATTTGTTTACGACATATTGATATCAAAAGTTGCAATAATCACAAAAATGTATCTATTGATTGAACAGCTTTCTTTGGGAGACATAAAAATATTGCAGAACCTCCCAAATAAATTAAATAACACAATAAGAAAATTCTAACCTCCTAGAACCAGAAAATTTTGTTTGTTATAATTTAACAATTAAATGAGGTCTTGAAAATCAAAACGTTTATTAAGTAAATAGACCATTGCAGGCTCTTTTTCACGTTAAATTACATTCAAATTTTATTACCTATTTAATTAATTTTTGTTCAAAGGCTACAAACTACTATAGCCCATTAGTTTAGTTACTTAAAAAATTTAACAATAATAATACGTCTTTTTATTGAAATATACACCTTTTAAATAAAAATCGTTACAGTTTAACAATCAATGTGAAATGAATATATAATGTCATGTTATTCAAGTAAAATGTATCGAAATATTGTGATTTATAAAATGTCTATTTCAATAAAAAGACGTATCAACTTTTTTAAGTACTTATGGAGAAATGGACTATAGATTTAATATCAAATACAAGGTTAAATGTGTTGTCTTCGCTACGGCGATCCAAAACACACACACACACACACACAACACTGTCCACGATCTTTCCAAACAGGGTGTCGGTGTTGGGAACTCACATATTTTTACAATCTAGTGTAGCACTTCTTCATCGTCAGCTCGTCGCGAGTACTGTTGATCCACTGCGACTTGCTGTACCGTCAGCAGCGTCGCTCCGTAAGCTAAAAAAATAATGGCTAATTTGAAAAGTCAAGAAGGGGTCAGGATTTTGGAGCTCAGCTCTAGTAACACTATCTCCTTTCATCTAGTGATGTCAAAATAAAACAGAAGTTCAGAAACGCTACGCCTTTAGTTGATGGCTTTGTTTGTCATTCCATCACGACTCAGAAAAACTGATGAAGATGATTAAGATAAGATGTTTTCAAAATTTTGAATTTAATGGCATCTAATGTCGTAATGGTAAATAGAGACCAATGATCTCAGTAGAGAAATGAGTTATTATATTTTACCAAGATAAGCCATTGAAATTATTTCTATGCTCTATGTCTCGTGGATACTTCATTATATTTCACTGTGGAATCACTATACCTACGCCTAAAGATGAGGTTGATGACAGCTAGTCGACCAACTGTTAAAACTTATCCGAATTCTGTTTTACTTACAAGCCGGCCTCCGAAGATCTAACACTGCCGGGTTTGCAAGATAGAAAAGGCTTAGATGAAAAGGAGCTTATGAAAAAGAGAAGAAAGATATTGATTGATACAGGTTCACTAACGTGCACCATTATCTGCACTTAGAACATCATATCAACCGCGATAGCTACTCAAACTGGTGAAAATCCACAAAAAACGTGGGTGCCTTGCGGACGCTCCAAGGCGTCGCTGGGGGCCGACTCGTGACAGATTTATGGCGTGCGTGGCTGTTACTCGTACGCACCGCACCCCCCGCGCCCCCCGCGACACCCCTTGTCCCCGTCTCACGAAAATTAAAACGTTCCATTTTCGAAATTCTTTTAAATCCCACACGATTGAATTAATTTTATTTATTGCACGCGCACCTGAGTTTGTTGTTGACTCTACATTGATTTGCGGCCGTTCAATTGTTCCATTTTTTATTTATTGAATACAAAAATAAATATTTTGTAGTACTTACTTAATACGAAAATACGGAGTACTCATGTACAAACAATGGATATATCATCAAGCTACTGGCTAAAATGTATTTCGATTCCATCTGGAAGTGTTGCGAGCGAACGCAAATCTAGACTTTTCTACACGTTTACGGAGTCCACTACCGGATTCGCTAAAAATATTCTGGACCTCAACAATCTGAGCCTTACTGCTAAAATATTTAAATATGTAGTTGGAGATTATTGTATGTCCATTTATATTATAAAATTATAATGGACAAGTCTGATTTTTTCATGCATAACTACCTATTGTAAACTCATAATCCACAGAACGAGCAAAGAATGTGACTGTAGCTCGCGCTAGCGACATTTCGTGCTCTGTGTCGTAATAGATAAAAGAGGAAAAAAAACTATTCATTATTTCATTTCACTTATACTAAAGTGAAATGAAATGAATAGTTTTTATTCAAATTTTTGATTTCATGTATCTCTTTTTGAACGTCATTTATCTTTCTTGTTATTAATAATAACTAATTGTTATTTTCGCAAAATCGAAAAACTACTATAGCGTGACCTCTTACGTCGAACTCTCAGCCACAATTTGCAAACAGTGTTTCACACAAAAATTTTAAACTCATTAAATTATTTTTTTTCTGTTGAACTATATAGTTCGTAAATAAAGACCATAGAACTCGGGTCTGCCAAGCACCTATTACATACGAAGCATTATTTATTTGTTGTAAATATAGGTGACCAGTTGGTAACCAGCAGAGTTTCGGTCACTTCAATATCCATTACATTCCTAAATATCTAAAAGAAAAAAGTCAATCATACGAAAGCCGTAATGGATGTTGAGGTGACCTTCATAACGTTGTACACCGTAGTTGACAGTTGTTGATTGGAGAACCTAAGACCCTGTCTACCAACGGTTACTAACAATAAGTTATGATACTGTATTTGTACTCAAACTACACAAAAATGAACGCAATCGCCTAAGAAACAGCAAGGCCCATAAAAATTTGAATCACAACAACTACCATCATTTCGTCTAATATTATAATAATATCCGAAAACTTGCAAAGATTTATTACAGTGGAAACAAAGCGGGTTTCTGCGGAGAAAAAAAAAGTATAATTTATGAGTAGTCACAGACAATGAGAGTAATGCATCACTCGTCATAAAGGACAGATTACGTCTGTCGCTCGACTGATTTACGACGGATTGCATAATAGATGCCAGTATGCAACGAGCGCAGCCAAACTGCCGTTATTTAGAATAAAACATTGTGCTTGTGACACTCATCTCGGTTGCGAGCGACTTGACCGAAAAGTGTGTAGTTTTTGTCATTCATAATTAAATAAATACATACGGACAAATCACACGGATTGAGCTAGCCCTCAAAGTAAGTTCGAGACTTGTGTTATGGGATACTGACTCAACGATACTATGTTTTATAATAGATAGACCCGGGCTAATCCGAAAAAAATCATTTTCCATCTTGACCTGACCGGGGATCGAACCCGGGACCATTCGTGTCGCAGGCAGGCGTGTTGACCGCTGCGCCACGAAACTCTTCCGGTCTTTTTTAGTCTCCACTGCTGGAGCACGACCCTCTGTACTATCAGAGCCATATATTAGCCACAGCAGTCAGAGGATTTGGCCAACACTCTCCACGTTGATCAGACCGATTGTAGAGATATCTTTGATGTCAATAATATTTGTTTAGCTTGTGTTCCCCAAGTCGCCTTCTACGACATCCACGGGAGCTCCGTAGCGCAGCGGTCAACACGCCTGCCTGCGACACGGATGGTCCCGGGTTCGATCCCCGGTTAGGTCAAGATGGAAAATGATCTTTTTCAGATTGACCTGGGTCTTGGATTTTATCTATATGTATCTATTATAAAATATAGTATCGTTGAGTTAGTATCCCATAACACAAGTCTCGAACTTACTTTGGGGCTAACTTAATTTGTGTGATAAAAAAAACTTAGAGTGGCCTTATTCTACTTTGCCGGGAACCACACGTCGAAGATCAATTAACACACTGTTTAGGGGATATGTGACTCGGATAGCAATCAGACAGCCACCAGTTTTAAAAGAATCATGGAACTTGTTCCTTTATTTTTAGAATATTTAATTCCTCAAAACGTTAGGTAAAGCAAAAAATAGTAAATACAATCTCAATTCTGTTAATCAAATCGTAAACAAACGTCCTTTAGTATATAGGTAAGTTAATTAATAATAAATCAGACGTCCCGGATAATCCGACGCCCGGGACAAATGTTTCCGGTCGGGACGCTTTTATTTATTTTATTATTTTTATTTACGGAATAAAAATTTATGGTCTCCCGGACCGCCTTCCGAGAGATTTAGCGGGAGTGTCATAGAGTTGCTGAAACTCGATCCACTTGAATTATGGTGGTTTTAATGGCTCGCGGTTTCGGAAGGTCCCCCCGATATATATTTTTGATTTAAATTCGTTATTGAATGTGATTATTTTCCGGAAATTTTTGCCTTTGATATGGTTTGTCGTAAATCAGTGGATGTACGGCGGGTTTATTTCGTTTGTTTTCGGTCAGGAAGCTGCGGATGCCATTTGAGTTTTTTTTTTTATTTCAGCACATCATGCTGGCCATTCCTCACACATCTTTTAAACTCGTATGTTTACTAACGTACCTATTTCCTAAATGTTTTTGCACAAGAGAATAAGAATTGACTCATCTGTTTTTTATAACTTTGTGTCATCCTATCCTAATCCTAACTAATATTATAAATGCGTGAAAAGTGACTTTTGTTTGTTTCTTTGTTTGCTTATTAATCTTATTATGCTTTCACACCGTATCTACTGAATAGATCATCATGAAATCTTGCATACACATAGGTTAGGATACTGAGAAGGACATAGGCTTAATATTACGCGGGCAAAGCTGCGGGTAACAGCTAGTAAATTATAAAGGTACATTTATATACTAATATATAGTTTTAGTGCTCTGAAAATTGTTTTTATAACCTATTTTTGTTATTATTGGCGGGAACCTCTCATTGGCTTCCTATATCTAATTATCTTAATACTACTGTAATATTTATAAGCTGTTGGGTCTCCTAAATAAATAAAAAAAAATACCACACTCGAACCCAAGCTACAGATGAGCTAACCACAGGCCTAAGTAAAAACTAATAAGCTCAAGTTCTAGGCCCAACACTAAAGAGAATTTTGCCTCTGGGATCTGTCACACTAAAAAAGTACAGACTACACAACATAAGTAAATCTAAACTTAAGGCAAGCTCGGTCCGATCATACCTCTCGTTCCGAAGGATAGTGCAAAACAATTCCACAATCGGCCTATTAAAGAGCAGTGCTATCTTGCACAATTTATCTTCAGCTGCTCCTAGCGACGGACAAACGTACAGACGCACAACCCGACAATATCTTGTAATACAACGTACGTACAAATTTAGTTATCCTCCCACTCGCCCGATTATTTATAATAAAACCTTTTTATACATTTTGTTTCCGATTCAACATAAATAAGATATGTTATTTAAAGCCAATATATCACTTGACAGGTGGTAGGCAGGTCTGTCCGTAATCACAGACTAATTTTAACCTAATCGTTATGCAATAAAGTGTAAAATGGTTTGCTGGTGGTAGTATGCTGTCGGTTGGACCCAGACAACTCATAAGATTTACACATATATCAATGTAAGGTTTTGTGTGAATGCTGTGAGAGATTTTAATCAACGTCCGAGGGCTGTGCTCCGCCGAGAATCGAACCCGTATCATGCACAGGTCGGCAATTAACTTTAAACGATTAATTAAGAAGATCTGTTCTGAAATCGATTGCGCACTCGATTTGGACTTACTCGAGTTATCCCGGGAAGATATTGTAACTACTCCGATGTGTTGTTAATTGAAGATTAAATCAATTTTGTTCAAATTTGTAGCTTTTACTGGCATATTACTAAATTAGTGTAATAAATCTCAAAAGAATAATTCTGTGACCAATAAATCTTAAAGTTATATTAAATCGAGTTGTACCTATATTAAAGTTTAAAGGAGAGTGAGTGATTTTATATGACTTCTGGGCCTCGTTTACTAACGACTACTACAGATTAAAAACATGATTGAACGAACGTACGAAGACACATCGGTAGTTAAAATCAAAAATGCCCAACATTTTTATTTCTAACTTAACTCACAGCTTTTGCCTTTATGACTTCTAGAGCCTTAAAAGACGGCAAGACTTGGACGAAAAAGCCGTGTGAGAGATGGGTCAGTCAACAAATTCGTTGCATCCGACCCAAAGCCCCTGCCGGGTCTTGATCTTCGTCGTTAATACTAGACCCAGATAAACAGGTGTCGAACTTCGAAAAGAAGATGTGCTGAGCTGATGTGCAGGTGGAATTTCGAAACTGACCCTACTTGTTCTTGCGGGGACGTCCAGAGTATGATTCATCTCACTGATTACAGCCCACTCTTCTCTATTGATAGTGACATCTGAAAAATTCACGAGGCTTAGTGAAAGTTAACGGATTTACAGCCTTTCCTTAACCCCATGATCCTTGCTGCATTGATTGAAAACCATTCGCAAATAAAAATAATTCTAACTTTCTTTTCGCAAAAAAAGAAGCTAGCTAGGTATATCTAAAAACGTTAAAGAAACGCGTTGAAGAAAGACGTCCCTATCCCTCAGAATAGTAAATCTCCAGAAGGATTCATCTGTCATTTATCAATGCGTCAAACTGAGTCCAAAAACGCGGCATAACCCCCCGCGCCCGCGCGTTTCACACCCGCTTAGTGTTGCTAGATTATAAGTTTCTACCATTTACTTGGGAAAAAAAAAGTGTAATTTTTTTTTTAAGTTAATGTGGTATTTTTGAACGTAATTAAATATAATGTCTTATTCCTATAAAATAACATTAAAATATTTATAAAAACCTGCAAAAGAGTGACAACATTTCCTGGGAACCACATTAACAACACTTGTGTGTTAATTTGTTTGTAGTTTTTATACAACGTGGACAGGACATACCCGTAATAAATAGAACTACGGATATAGTTCATTATAGTATACTTAAATTAAAATAACAGTCGAAAAACAAAAATAAATTTCGGCACTTCCATATAAAAGTGTGCACCCGCCCGGGTGATTTGTATGGGAACGTCGATTTTCTTTTTGTTTTTTGACCGTTACTTTAATTTCATTGTACTGAAGTGATCTAGTCTAGCTCGTGGTTTCGATTTATTACGGGTATGTCCCTTCCACTTTGTATAAGTACCCAGTTGTTTGTGTGGTTGTGCCAAGTAATATCTGATTAGTACCTCCCTAATGGTATACTTACATGTTACACGCCAAAACTGATTTCGGGACAAACTAGTATGTTCTGAAATATTTCAACAAACGACTCTGGCGAAGGACGGCGTGACTTATGAATATTTTTTCAAATAGTTTAGTAGCTACTGGTAAAGATCACAAAAGAGACCTCATTTTTGAAATCCAAGATGGCGAACCAGATTTTTTTTGTGAAATTGACATGAGTTTCGTTGTATGGGTTTTTCCGGGTGTAAATTTCGAATGTGACGTCACTTTTGTAATACAAGATGGCGAAGGTGACTTTTGATTAAAAAGCTAACATGTATGTCGTTCTACGGGGTTTTCAGGGTAAGGATTTCGAAAATGAGGTCAGTTTTGCCATCCAATATGGCGGACGCGACTTTTCATGCAAAATCAACATGGGTGTCGTTATATACATTTTAAGGTGTAGATTTCGAAAATGATATCAGTTAAGATATTGGTGGACGCAATCATTCATGCAAAATCGACATAGGTATCGTTGTACAGATTTTGCAGGTAATAGATTTTTGCGCCAGTTTGGAATTCTTCCAAAACAGCAGTAATTTTCGAAATCTACACCCCAAAAACCTATAAAACGACACCCAAGTAAATTTTTCATGAGAAGTCGCCTCCACCATCTTGGACTCCATATTTGACGTCATTTTCGAAATCTACACCCCAAAAACCAGTTAAATGATACCCAAGTCAATTATTTATGAAAAGTCGCGTCCGCCAATATGGATTCCAAAAATGACGTCACTATTGTGATCTATACTCCTTTAAGCTGCTTAAAAAAATTAAATAAGATCCAGTATAATTTTTTTCTAGGCCTAACTAGTTTATCCAAACACGGTCAAGCCAAACTAGTTATTCCTGAGAGATATTTATTATTTATACAATGAATAACCTCATTAACACAATAAATCAGATCATTCAATATACTCTACTGAAAATTTTCCTTATTAAATACTTTAATTGACTAAATGCATGATGCTTTGAAACGTTATAATTAGTTATTAGTTATAATAGTAATACTACTCACATAAATTTTATCTTAAAATAAAGTTTAACATATTGGGGAAAAATATTTTATAGAACAGCAACACTTTACAATGAACGTCATATGGACTTGTCATTGTCTTTGGCAAAATAATATTTGTAAAATTAAATCTATAAATGATTTAAATAGCTCGTAAATGTTCTAATTATACGTGAAATGTGATCCCGTCATTTTTGTTGTTACGTCCAGTTGCATTTCTGTATGTGGGAACCGCACACGACGGCATAATTAAATTAAAATTGAAGAGCGCCGACACGTTAGCCGGCCGCCATGACAAATGTCAATTGACGATCCATGAGCGTATCTCAGGTCATTTGAGCGTATCTTTTTCTTCCTCAGTTTTATACGCCAATGCGGATTCTGGATATTTTACTATTCTGAGCCCTATCCGTAGGCGATGCGATAAATAAATTAGGACCATCACAACAGACATACACATTCTTGCTTTTGTAAAAAGTAACTAGGTATTCGTTGTTTTTATCCGAAGCTATAAAAAAATTAACCGCATTGGCATTTAAGGTGTTGACTATAAGAGTGTAGTAATTAAATTATAGATCCCTCGAAACAAAATTCTTATAAAATATTACAGTTCTATTCCGAATACCAAAATTACTAATTTCTTGAAGCATTCATCACTAAACAGTGCGTGATTAAAACTCTCTGCCTTTAAATAACTGTGTAGTTGTCAAAGGCAAAGACATAATGAGAAAATAAATAATATTAAATGGCTGGATGTTGACTATTCCATAACTTATTACGGGATTATTTTATCTCAGTAATGAAACTCTATTTATCGTCTTGAATTATTTCATATTGATTTCAAGTTAATATTCATGAGATGCGCACTTAACCTAAAATACTGGTGAACAATTATTGGAAAATGAATAACTTGATTTCAATTATAAAAGTGAAATATAACGTCTATATTACACCATCAATTTATCTCTTTAGTTTCAAAGTGGCGGGATACGAAATTAATTTTCACTCGAAATGGTACACCTAGCGCCATCTATTATGTGTATTCGGAACTACAGTGTTTGCTATGGCTACAGAAACAGCGGGAGTTCGAATCAACCAAGGAGATCAACGCACGATTCAAAATTTTTGATTTATGGAAGTCGTTCGGATTTTGAAAAGAGGGTGTCGTAGGTACTTTGGTGTCTACGATGAGTTTGGTGTGAAAAGAGTTTCGTTGCGTCGGCGGCTGAGCGAGCGGCGGCGTCGAGCGCTAATCGATGCGCGCCACTGCGCTGTCTTCCGACGGCGGCCATTACGCACCTTTATGGCCACCCGGCCCTCCCGTCCCGCGCCCCGCTCTAAGGCGGCACATGACGAATCAATATGCCGCCAACCGACTCAACACTTATTTATTTGACACGATTTATTAGCCGAATGCCTGTAAACTTTTATGCGCCCTCTGTTCCCATCCCCCCCTCCGCCCGGGATGCTTTATGATGGACACGGCCGTGATAAAATTCTATGTTTCTGCGCCGACTACGTTTATTGGGAATCGGAACAGATGTCTGGAAATTTTGAGGCTTCGAGGAGAAATATTTTTACCGACTGCGCCTTACTTCGCCTTACCTTAAAGCGGGCCGTTACCTATGGCAATAACAATTTCTTTTTGCCATTTCGCTTTATTAATTACCGTTTTATTTTTCGAGTCGTGCAATTAACATTTGTTAGATTTTTTGCCGCCGCTAGAGACCGCCAAGTAGACACAAAATGTCGGCGGAAATGTGTAATTTTTTCACAAATATTACGGAAGGAAGGCGACGGCTTCCTCTGTTTAGATGGTTTTTATGCTAATCGTGGAGATTTGCTGGGTTTTCTTTTAGCTCGACAATTATTCACTGCGCTCTCCCTTTAAGAAATTAGCGGGTGGTGACCGCGGTTGTTTTCGTTCTCCAAGGAAAATATTCATTGCCTTCTTTGACATTAAAGCTATTATAGAACTTCAAGTCATATAAGTGTAACTTTTGATTAGATATACTCTCTAAATATAGGTACTTATAACTGAAGAGTCACGTATTCATGATATACCTCCCAATCTGACACATGTAAGTAGCAGACATACGTTTGATTGCCACTTCTGGAAATATCATGATGAACCCGATAGAGATCTCCTATTATGACAGAATTAAACTTATAGTGCTGCGTTTATACGGGCAGCCGCCTGTATGAAGACAACCCAGGGTATCATCATATCATCATATATTTAAGAACTTTGTTCTTGTCGGTGGAGTATTTTCCATTTTTCCCTATCCTCCGCTATCTCTTTGACCTCTCTGTACGACACGACTTTTGCCTTCTCTTTTATTTCGTCTGTGAATGCTCTCCTTGGCCTTCCTTTTCCTCTCTTAACTTTAATCTTTCCTTCTAAGATGGTTACCCAGGGTATGCTTTGCACAATATGCAGCTGCTTTCTCCTTTAGTTGCTCTGTAAGAAACCAAAAGTACAAACGGAGTTATCATATCCTAGGTTGGAAACCACACCTTTTTAAAAAATATTTTCTAATTTTGCTTTTATAGCTAAGATTAATCTAGTGAAAACCCTTCCAAGCTTAAATACATCACACCGTTGAGGTCATATAGCGTATCAAAGAATTATACATACATTTGGAAAACATTGTTCCCTGTCTGGCGCATTCGATAAAAATATAAGAAACAAGTGCGAATTAAACAAATATATACTTACAATTAACTTTTCGTGTCATTAAGCATAGGGTAAGTAGGTTATTAATAAGGGCTCTGATGTGCATTAAGGCATAGAGTACTTCATTACGATAGCCGAGCTAATGTTGGCGTTATTTTTTATGGGCAAAACCTCAGATACACGGTGACAGTAAATGGTAGAGTGAACTCGCCTACGACTGTACGCGATTGGAAGATTTGTCACTCTAAGAAGCATTATATTTATTGGATCAGGATTCAGGTGACATGTATCTCATTTATAACGTAAATTTGTCTTTGTAACTTATATTTTTTACGAATCGTATATACTTATATATATCGATCGAGTATTTGAGTTTCGAATTGACTACTGCTGATTTAAATACTCTGGAGGAGATTTTAAAGAATAAATTTTTAAACAAAACACTCAATAGAACCCTTACTTTATATACTA
This sequence comes from Rhodophaea formosa, assembly GCA_963082605.1. NCBI lineage: Eukaryota > Metazoa > Arthropoda > Insecta > Lepidoptera > Pyralidae > Rhodophaea > Rhodophaea formosa. The sequence goes on from OY720209.1 coordinate 23,293,991, forward strand.
AATTAACACAAGTTTAGCATTTAATAATGTAAATATAGCTAGTAATAGACATAAAACTCTTCAGAGTATATTACTATGGAGAAACATATGCTTTATTTACTCAACAACTCAGTCAATTACTAAGATTCAACAATGAAAGTATGAAAATATAATATATAACGTCAATAGGCGATACGGTTAACAACCCATCACTCTTTTGATTCCACTTTCTACCTTAACGCCCACTAACACCCTAAATGTGGCTTTTGGGTGTTATGATCTTGGGCTCTATCTACCCTACAAGGAATAAAGACGTAATATATAAAAAGTTTACAGTATATCCAGCACTCTACCGTGTTACTCTACCATTCACTCTACCCCTGTTACTGGCGTAATGGGCATGCTCTGTCTCTAACGGACACACACACGCAGTCCTGAGTGCGGCTGTGGACCTACCACGCGCGATTTTAAGGAATTTTTATTTGGTTTGCCGTTACATTTATAGGACTACTTCCGTTATAAAAGATAAACTTTTAAGGATAGAGCTTAAAATTACTTTCTTTAAATTAAAGTCGTATTATTATTTTCTTCGCATGTTTCGTATTAAATATTTCTTTAACATTGTCTCTTTTTGTATTCATTATACTTTTCTTACTTTTTACCCGACTGACCTACACAAGAGCAGGGTAATGTTTGTCGCGCGTATAATATAGAGGAGGGTAATGTGATACATAATGTGAGTACCTATATCTGGTCCATTGTTGTCTCCTGTAGCCTAAAGGTGACGTGTCCTTAAACCCATCCCCGGACATCATGTCATAGGCTATATTTGTACGTCGTCAAAAAATTAAATGGGCATAAACTGTCAAAAACGGCAATTGGGTTTTTTTAAATAATACAACTTGTTGTTTACATTTTTTGGGCATTTTTATGTAATGGTGACTTAATTTGAACATTTATAGCTGCAGCATCTATTACTCAGGGAATCTGAAGTCTCGGTCAAAAAATTATTTATATTTGACAGGGACTTAAAAGTGAAAGTTTACGTGGCATAGTTTTGTTATATTGTTTGACCAGCAAATGCGTAACAAAAGTGGTTTTTATTTTTACCTGTTACTCGTTAAAGATCTGTAAACACTTTCACTCTTATTCATTTCAACCAAACATTGTTGAGAATCGAGGGTCTCAATTGATTTTAGGCTCTTCTTTTAACCGCTACAATCACTAAATAACTGCTAGCTTTTCCACTTCCATAACGGAGCGTTATCCCGAAATTACATCCTCAGCTGTGTTGCACTGGAGCACTGGGCCCGTTAAAATAACTACTAAATCTTTTTTTTTTTAATTTGACATTTAACTGACATGCAAAGCAAAGTTATGTCGCCGCTCCACTTACGCGGTAGGTGGCCAAAAAACCATGACGACCACCTGTTAATGAAGTTTTAAGTGAACAGTTAGTCAAGTCAAGACCTATCTTGCAGCTACTCAGAAACATAATTGATTCGATTAAAATGCAATATAATTTAATCTAAAGGTTAATGAAGTAATGGGGAACATAAATTATTATTGAAAAATAATTGTGCAATTTTGTTGCTTCTTTAGCATTTCTCGATATATTATTCCTTTTTGATGAGCTGGATAAAAAGTTAATGAGGGTATTACAAATGCGAATATTTGTACGCAAGTTTTGCTTCGACTGTTAGATAAAATCTTAATTATTTGCAATACTAAATATTTACATGTTAAAGTCGGTAATTTACGATAAGTAGAGAGGTAGAGCAAAGCCAAATATCCAACGATGTAAACTTCATTGTGTTGCCCGATTTGATAGATTATACTATATAACTAAATAATAATTAATTAATATGTACATCCATGGATGTATCCGAGCCATTGCTCGGTGTGAATTATTAGAGGTTATGTATGTTAAGCAACCTGAGTTCTTACCCAAGCGGTATCTACCTCCTACATCATCATCATGCAAGCGTATTTGGTTGCAGCCGCAGCGGTAACGCTACAGAGCCCGGGGATCCGCTGCATATCCTAGATGATTTGACGAGGTGACTGGTTTATATACAGATTGACTGCCATCTAACTGATCTCCGCAATCCAAAGAATGCCAGAATATTGATTCTGTTTACCGTTTGTTCAAAACCATGACACCAATATTGATCATCACGTCTACATTGTACATTGTGTATGGAATGGTATAAGATTAGTTTCTAGTACTGCGCTGGTCATCATTTTCAATGGGCGATCAATGGTATTTGCATAAACCTGGATAGAGTGGGTAGGTTTAGTTTAATTAATGATAGTTAACATAATATTATTTCTATTCTTGTCGAAGGTAGCCATCTATATGTGACTGAGCTGAGTATTGCTAATTTTTAGTTCCATGCTATTGTTACCTTTCTTACTGCTCTCATGTTGAGTGACTACTCTTTGGTTGCAATAGTTTTTACTGCTTGTCAGCTTGCCCTTTGGCAATAGCCTCCCCGAGATATCTCAACAGTTTGATTTCAAAACCTGATTGTAAGGACATTGTTTATCTAACTTCTACTCTTATACATATTAAAAGTCAAGCTCTGCTGGCAGAACCCTTTTTACGCTACTTAGCTTTGTATCAATATACTATTAATTTGATTTATAGTAAGCCTATTTTCATCGTAGCTCAAGATAAATTTTGTCATTACTACAAGGATAGCAACGAATCTTCTATCCTCTTACCAACTTTGATACTAACATTAGCAACTAAATGTTGCTGATGAAATTCCGTCTATGTCATATAAACCCCAAAGTTCCTGTACATTTTCTCGGCAAGAGGCTTAGCACCGCTAGCACTGCAGTTCTACGAATAAAGGAAAGGTTGCTATCTCTACCGAAAAATCCCTATTAGGCAGCTACACTCACAACTGCTATTCAACTTTAACTCTTATATTAGACGAACGCAATTCACACGATCCAGAGCACTCGAGCTAGTATTGCTGACTTAGTGCGCGGCCAATCGGCTCGTTGAATTAATACGGTGCAGCGTGCCAAAGCCAGCTTAGTTGGACTTCTGGAGACAGCATCACTGCTGCATGAGGTTCCTAAGTTTTATGTCACCTTTTATATTTAACTTTCAAAATGCTCTGGCTTTACTTGGATGATTTTATGATCAACAATTAAAAAATCAAGAATAATGAAAAAAATGGTTTCGTATCTTTACAAGTTACTTCGTTTTTTGCTAAACTGCCCAAAATTATAACTACCATACATCTTTGTCTTATTAGAAAATTAACAACAAATAAAAGAATCTCGTCCACGACTTCTAAACCTACAAATTCAGAGCACTCAGAGCTTAGTATGCTGACGTAGTGTGCAGCGCAGCCAATCGGCTCGTTGAATTAATACGTCGTAGCTTGCCAAAGGCAGCTTAGTTGAACTTCTGGAGACTGTGTGACTGCATGAGGTTTCCAATCAAGTTTCTAGTTTTATTTAGATGATTTTATATTGTATGGTGTGACTTTTTAGATAACTTGCGAAAAGCTCTATCATTACTTGAATGATTTTTACGGAGTAAACATATACCAACGTTTAGTAATATTTAGTGTTGTTTTGAACCTTGCCTAACTATTTAAAAGCCAAAATTATAATCGCAACCATCATAAACCCCACAGTAGCAACCAGATATTATTGACAGAATTGGACAGAATGGTGAGACTTCGTGAAAAATTTGCCCACGTAGCCGTAATTGGAGATGTTTTTACCGCTATTACTTTTAAAGCTACCACTTAAAGTTGATAATATCTTCTACGTCTCGTAGTCTTAGGTTAGTGAAATACAGAAAAAAAGATAAGTCATTATTCCCTAGACCTGATACTTTCACGTTTGGCATAAATTGTTAATAATATGAATGCGATAACAGTTTAATCCTGCATAACTGGTTTTAAAATTAGATTAAAATATTAGCATTCCTAGAAATCTTTAACGCAAAGCATTCCCGAGTGCCAGCGTCGTTCCATTCCACGTCGACATAGTAACTTCACCGCTCCGTTCCACACTCGAATGCATAACAGACAAACAGGCTAATCCCGGCGTTATCGTAAATTGTCAGTTTATGACGTGCGGAACGGCCGCGGGGGGCGCGGGGCGCGGGACGGAGTTTTCTAATTTCGCCCCCTGCGCCCGTTTTGATGCGCTAATTCGTGTAAGCAGTTTCTGAACGTGCTTGTTTCGAGTTCACTTCAATATACAACCTACATATTTGCCACCATCGTGTCTTTGTTACAATTGCAATAAGAACGAAAATTCTAAAGCTGATTGGACGCAGCTTTGGCAAGGCTATCGTCGGCTTTTACATAGAGTTGCGCAATTTACATACATTTGTTTGTTCGGTTTTTAAATTGGGAATTAACTGTGTTAATCGTGAACTGTGTTTGTTAATGTTCCCCGGAATTTGAAATAATAGTATTGTGACCTGTAACAGTAACTTTGAAATTAAATTACTGTAATATTTCTTTTAAAAGCGTAAAGTTCGTTTTATTTTTTGCTGCCAAGAGGCCTAGCCTACTCGGCATCTTTGATACAGTGTTAGGTTCTGTATATTCATTGCACACTTGATTAGTAGCTTACGATGTTATGTGCAAATGTAATTAGTATTCAATCAAGAGTATACTTTTTATGGAATCAGATACAAGTTATTTAAAATTTTAAAGTGCGGCACAATAATCCCTCTCATCTTATTTACATTTGAACTTTATTTACTTACTATATAGTCTTTATCCCTTACGGGGTAGACTGAGCCCAGGGTCACCCAAAGGTCACGTTTAGCGTGTTAGTGGGCTTTGAGATGGAAAGTGGAATCAAAATAGTGATGGATTGCTAGCTGCATTGCTTAAAACGTGATTCCTTAGATTTTTGCCCAATCCCTTAACTGGCTTTAATGGTCTGCGTGGGAAGAAAAGCAGCTGGAATATTCTATGTTTTTAGGGTTCCGTACAAAAGTAGAAAAACGGAACCCTTATAGGATCACTCGAGCGTCTGTCTGTCCGTCCGTCCGTCTGTCACAGCCGATTTTTTCCGAATCTACTGAACCAAATTAGATGAAATTTGGTAAGATAGTGTAATCCTATGACCCAAACATGGTTGTGCAAAGTAAATAAAGATTTTTTTGAAATAAGGGTCATTTTGAGGGGCCCAATTATAAATTTTTAAAAGAAAGTTTTGCAAACCTTACTGTGTCATATATCAAATGAAAGGGCTCATTATGAGGATCTCAAAAATATATTTTTTTGTTCGGGTAAAATCAATACTTCTGATTTTATTCACGAAAGAAGGCAAAAATTGACCATTCCGGCCCCCTGATCTCCGAAACTACTGGGCCGAAAATTTTGAAAAAATTACAAAATATAGTTCATTCCTTGAAGATTACAGGAAAAATAATAAGAATTCTATTACTTGAAAATTAAGTGGTAAACTCACAATAATAAGTTCATCTAGGGAAATAGTTCACTAAAACACCACTAGATGGCGCTAGTCAATTGAATAAAACATTTTTTGCACATTGTGTGTGTTCACGAAGCATATTGTACGGAACCCTCATTGCGCGAGTTTAACTCACACTTGGCCGGTTTTTTTTTCTTTTCTCCCAAACCAGCATGGAAGCCAAACCCTTCAGCCAAGTAGACGACCTTTACTTTAAAGAGGTTTAATTCGACTCTTCTTCTCGACACTCGTCTCGACTCCTCAATGCTAGTAATTTAAAATACTTGGAAAGTAATAAGTACCTAGTAACTTTTTACATATTATTTTTAATATGTGTATTGACGTGCAAAATTGAAGACTTGTATTTTTTTTTTTAATAATTTCAGTTAAGTCTTTTAAAAGAAGTATTTAAAATGCAAAATGGCTAGCGTAACGTGCGTGTAAAACGTTACTTAATAACTTACTTTGCATACGTCTAAAGGTAGGTATTAACTTATTAATGCTTACCATTACATTTAAACGTTTACTTTACAGTTTTAGGTGTCTTAGTAATTATTAAAACGCTGTGGCGGATCCAGAATTGTTGTTTAGGAGGGGCTTGACCGCTAAGGACAGGATATAATAAAGTACAACACTAAACGTGGCCAAAGATCTTATGATATTAGATTCTCTCGAAGTAAGTGATAATTACGTGATCAGTCTGTCGTATGTAAGCATTAAATAATAAAACACATTGAAATAAAACTTTTCACTGTGCTTAATGCATAACAAGCTTCTTTGTATTACTTTGCGTCATTCTCTCAGTTTAATAATTTGTCACGAAAGAATTCATATTATGAATTGATTCAGGCGTTACTTTGCGGAAATCAAAAATACATGCACTTTCAGTTAAATCAAGTTGTAAGTGTGCTTTCGCCATCAGTTAGTTCATTCAAGCTACTTGTACTATTATGTATTCTGTGCTATTGCTGACTAGCGCCTAATCAGTTGTGAGTGGGTGAGCATACGTGAACAATAGTTTGCATGAACTTATTAGTGGCAGAAGCACACAATTTAACTCGAAGTGTAGGAATTCAGATTCTTTTGGGGGGTTTGCTTGAGCCCTTAAACCCCTGGACCCACCACTGATAATATGTAAGACCACACCTGCTTGTACCTAGAAATTCGTTTTGCTTTTGAATGGCTAATTACGCGCGAAGTTCCTAGTATAGATAAATTATAAGATATAACCGCAGTTGGGACATGTGTACGCGCTGTCAGAGTAACTACTTACAAAACATACGGTTTGTACCGGTGTATGGCCGACCACAGGACCACACCATAGAACTTAAGTAAGTACTACTGGATTTATGTCAGCCTTGAAAATGCTTCAACGAAACAAACTGAGTATTTTTAATGTTTTTTGGTTAATCAAAGTGCATGTTACTTTGACGACCTCCTTTGCGAAGTGGTTGAGATGCCAGCCAGCTACATAAGAGATCCCGGATTCGATTTTGCTTTTTTTTCTGTAATGTTTCAATGTAATAATCGCAAATGGATAAGTCGTAACATAGAATGGGCTTTAAATTTCTTAAACACAGTAGCTAATCTTTTCTTATAGTATATTTATTTTCGAGATGCCTACTCTGGTATCATAAGAAACTGATAACAGACCCAAGGTATAAAGTATAATAAAACTATTAAGACATTCTAAGGACTTTCATGTAACATAAAGAAATAGGTCATTGTCACCGTCATTTTACCACCAAGTACATACATACTTATAGGAGCTATACAACAGCGATAAAAAAGCTTCTTAAAGTGTAGGTCTAACTGCAGTCTTTAAACAGTGTACATCCATCGAATAGCGTATAAGGCGGATGGAGCACCGAGCGGTCAGCAATACAACATTACAGCACAGCCACATATCAAAGGGAGATGCGATCGCATCGGCTGCGCGGGCGCATCACCAATTAATACTCTTCATTTAATCGATTCCTTCAATTATTCCACCTTGATATATGTTAATCCTTTCGGCCTGGCCTCCCCGGGATATTGTTAGCTATAATTACGTGGGAGGCGACCTCTATTGACAAGTATTGATGTTTTTAATCTGATGTTAGGATAAGACATTAGTATGCGCCCGTCCGCGTTGATTTGTGGCCCGCCGGCTCATTGGCTCGTAATTATTGGATTTCGGCGCTATATTTATTGGCATTTCTCACAGTCTTGATTTATCATTGGCCTGTCATTCGCTAGAATTATGGCCGGGGAAGACTGTTTTTTGTTTATTACGCGCAATCCCCCAGGTATACCCAATACGTCATATTTCAATACGTTACGCGTTAGGACACATGATCACCTCCATTAAGACGACGTCTCCCGACGGATTACTGCCGTCAGTGCGCGGAGTAATGAGATGGCGAAAAATATTGGAAATAACATGCGACAATAATAACCGTCTAATAGGGAGCGCAGCTGCGGCCGCCGCCGCCAGGGGCGCTGCCGTCGCGCGATACATGCGACTCGATGATTAAAATTGTATCGATTCGCGAACGTTTTGTTTTTTTTTTATCGAGTTATAATTGCTTTGCAATCATGTCCCTAATTAATTAATTACGGCCACTCAGCCATTTCATCTGCGTGCGGAGCTACAATTTCATTTGGGACGTAGTGAGATTGCGCTGTAGTTATCAAGCCCATCGATGCTGTAAAATATTGTGATAACGAATCAGATGGTTTTAATTTATTGATAAGTAATATGGGAATCGTTGTGACTGATTGGCCTTTACACTTATTTATTTTTATTTTTACTGTTCATATAGACTTTTTAATTTTCTGCTGATAATATGCTACATACGTCACCTTATGGCTAGGCAGCCTTTGATTAAAAGAGGCATTTGATTGAACATTGATACCGGCGCAAGATTGAGTTAATCTTTTAAATGGCAATTCTCTTGAATAAAATAATATCAGTATCATTTCTTTAAACATGATGAACAAAATTAGATAATGATCAAACAGATGAATACCTATGTAATTATTTACGTTATAAAATAATAATAGGTGTTTTCCCACTACAATTTCTAAATAAGTTAATCAATCTACCACAATAACCGTTTCCCGCCAATGATGGATTAACGTCACACGCGTTCCTTTAAAAATAACCCGGCGGAGTTGCGTTGCGCGAGCTAATATTCCCTTGCCAATCACGTTGCTCAGTCAATTTTCAATTTTCCCGCTTAATAAGCACGTCACCTCGCTGAACAATATCCCGCCTTTTCATTGGTAAAGTATTAAGTTAAAATATTATATTTTAAAATAAAGTTGTTATAAATACAGTGATATGGAAAACACTCATAAACTTCAAACCATCAAACCAGCCCATTAAAATGAAAATGCCGGTGGTCCCATAGGACAAGTTGTTCCTCATTTTGACGGGCTGGTTTGAAGTGAACAACCGGTATTTGTAACTGTCTTCCCAAATCTATCTTATCTTATAATGTATGTTTCCTTCCAGTTGCACTGTTGTCTATAATAATAAATAATAAACATCCAAAAAGTATAAAATAGAAAATGTTCTCTTATCATTTAAACATCTTATGTGAGTTGTGAGAAATATATAAGTAGGTATGAGCCATACGTTAATTTTCAAAGAAACTTATGTGCATTGCATAACCGTTTGTAATTTAATGTTTGAATTAACACTAAAAGTTACATCGTTACCTTTTTAACATTCTAGTCAAAAAATACTCATTAAAATTTTAATTATGATATAATTTTGCTCGTAATCCGCATATTTACTACATCAACTGAAAAACATTACTCACTTTCTTAGCACGTGAGTGAGAGCATATAAACTGTGAAAACTGTGACTGTGGCTTATAAAATGAAATTTCGACATTCTGTCATCAGAGCAGAGTGGCGCAGTGGAAGCGTGCTGGGCCCATAACCCAGAGGTCCGTAGATCGAAACTACGCTCTGCTAAGCACACTTTTGTAGATTTTCGCCTTTATTTATTTTTTATTTATGTTTTACTAATTTTAAGCATATTTTTTTATATTTTTGAGTATATTTTTTTTCTTATTGCTTTAACTGATATAGACAGCTGGTTAAAAATTTAATGAAATTGAATAAGTACCTATCTAAGTAACTTATTAAAATAATGCGTATTGTAGAGGTAATTCTACATTAGTTTTATTTACTGTACGTATAGTACTATTTATTTCACCATATCATTGAATAAACTCAATAAAAACGACACAAGCATCCAATAAAATAAGACAGCGCAAACACTCTTTGAATCGACCGCTACAGCTGTACACGTCAAAACATTGATTTATAAATCTAATGTAAACCTCCCCACAGCTCAATACGTGCATCAGGGAGCTCCAATAATTGCATACAAGAACCAAGAAGTACATTCAAGAGCCGCGCTTTTCCATTAGCGCGGCGTCACGAGAGATTTATGTTTAATTGAAATCGTCGAGTTGTGCCAGCCCTGATTTATATGGTGGCCATCGCTCACGGGTATGGGAATCAACAATAGACATTGTTTGATTATGTACGCGTTAATTTTACGATTTTGCGCGCCCAAGGCGTTTGATGCGACGGGGAATGTCTTGGATAGTCTTGATGCGACACCTAGCGACATCTAGCGGTGATTGGTGGAAAACGCCTATAAAAAGACAAGATTTATTGTTTATCAATTGATTTATAATAAATATATGAATAATAAATTAAATAGGTACTTTTGACCGCTGCGGATTTTAAAATAGACATCAAGAACGCGCTATAACAACTAGCTCCATCTAGGGTGTATGACAGTAACTGACATTTGGCAAAGTAAAAATTTTCAAGGCGTACGTACTAATAGATAATCGTAAATGTAACATTTCACTACAGCCCGAAGACATTGGTATTAATAAATATTAACAATGGAGATTGTTTGATCTTGAAGCTGTTAATTTTATGCGCCTGCGGCGGCTCGGAACGTGCTATTGTGGCAACTACCGCCATCTATTAGCGGTGTGTGGCATGGCAACACGATTTTGTATTGACGCGGCGGTTCTTCTAATAATCCCTATAGAAGATCCAATTGGCGTTCATATTTTACACTTTAAAGTTTTTAATGCATTTTCAATGAAAGAGAAAAGTATGTAGGTAAGCTCTTTAAAATATGCTAATACAGTAAATCAAACTTAACTCACCATTTGGTGGATAAACTGTGGTAGGTAATAGGCAACTAACTTTATCTATCCTGTCCTGCGGGGTACCTTCTAAAGAAAAACAAACAAATTGAGCACTCGGCATAAATTACTAAAATTATATTTACCGACGTCTTCTTTTCATTAAGTCGTACCTATATGAATAATATTATTATGAATCTCCAGACATGCTGTTCATCTTATTACTACATAAAAATAAACATATTTGTAACAAATTTCATTCTGATCTTTAATGTTGTAGAAATAAGATCTAATTTCCGTTATCGCCATTATAGGTCAGGCCGATAAACTGAACGCATCCATTTCCACAAATCCGTGTCAAGAAGTGAACGTTAAAAAAACGCAGCACTACTCACGGCGGGGTTTAATAAATAACTCCTTTTCACATGTTATTATTTATTGTACGCCCCAGCGTCCGGTCGTAACGATGACGAATACGAGATACGTTGGAAAAAGGTTTTTGAATTTTGACGTGGGATATATTCGAGCGCATGCGCGGTTATAAACAACTCGGCGGGGTGCGCGCGCGCGCATCGCTGATTGGTCGAGAATCGCCGCGCGCGCAAACGTTCAGTCTCGGCCGCTCGGCCGCGGTTGACACAGAGTAATGACGGTTTTAGAGGAAGCCAATGACGGATACGCACCTTTGAACCCATTGTCTGTGATATATAGGAAAGCTGAGGTCTCGGTCGTTAGGCCTGCAGAAATAGAAACAGCCGACGCCTACTCGCGCTGCGAGGCATTGATATGTGTATTATCGGCTTGCGAAGACGGTGTGCAAGGGGACGTGAGATATGTTCATTTGTATAGTTGCTCGTTCCTTACTCGTATGCAAAATTGGTAATGCAACACTCTATCTGAATTTGCCTAACTTGTGGCACCGAATTAAGGCCTGCGTCATAAATTTAGAAGACGGCGCTGTAGACTTGTTTTCCATTCGTGTTCTCATATTCAGAGTATCCCTCTCACTGACTTCGGCTCGCTCTTGTCTATTGAATAGCATCATTAAAATGTGCAGGATTAAAAGTTGTTGAATGCATTGGCAGCGTTCCATTCACCCAGTCACCCTTGAGGTTTGCTAAAACTCATAAACCATTAGTTACACAAAATCACAGATTAATGGATCATACTGAAACTCCCTAAGACCATAACACCAACACTTTATGGATCATGCATATCTATGTATACACCGTAAATATACATGATGATGGGTAGCTTTACAGAGCATGGAATGGTGCTCCTCAACAGAGCATCAGCCAAATTCCCTTCTCTAAGGGTAGAGCTTGCTTCTTCCTGCGTTTTTTTCTGCGCTCACTTCTGAAAAATGTAGTTCGCTAACATACAGTTATCCCTTCTGGTACAAAAAAAATGCTAGCTGTCTATGGTAAAAGTTGCATTGGCTGTAAAATGTGAGTGTGAATATTTGAAGATTGTACTTTATTTAATGTTCGAATTTCAGTTAATCTCGCAGTAGAAAGTTAACTAGCATTCAACAACCCATGCTCAGCATAGCGCACCTGATATTGATTAGGTTCCTAATCAGAATAATTTCGATTATGTACCCATTAACCGCTACCAGGGCTTCGGAGGCTGCATTACTGGGACCTAGCCTGGGTGGGAATCAATTATTATTTTCATTAGACGGGGCGGGCTGTCTGATTTATACGCCGGGAAAAAGTCGGAGGTATTATAGCCTGATTGTTTGATGCCTGTTTAATTTATCGGCAAATGCACAGGGCGAAGGTGTATATGTTTTTCTTGTATACAGTTAGACCATCGATATTATCTTAATTTCTTCTAGTATCACACTTTATATATTACTTACCAATCTATCTGCTAAGTGTGGCAAGTATGGGGCCACTCCAATGATTGAAAGCCTTGGAGGAGGCCCATGTCCAGCCGTGGACTTTTTGGAGCTAAGACTACAATGAATTTAATTAATTTAATTGGTTGGTTTCTGTTTTAACTGCTAGTCAGCTGTCTGACGCTAACCTTCCTTCGGCAGCTCCATTACTACATACGTATACCTATCTATGAAAATGAAGTAAGTTGAAGAAATACTTAGTTCGAAACTCATACTTGCTCGGTTTTCGCAGTCGACTATATATGTAATGATAGCGACATTGGTCGCTATCATTACATATAAAATGCGCTGCACTTGCCGTTAAAAAAAAAAAAAAAACGTTTATTCAGAAAATAGGCCCTTGCAGGCACTTTTTCACGTCAAATCACATTTAAAATTATCTTATTAAATATTATGCATTTACTCATTATTGTTCAAAAGCTACAGACTACTAGCATTTCGGAACCGACCACTGCAGAGAAGAAATGCCGAAAGAAACTCTTTTCAACAGTATAGGTCGCCTACTCGCCTGAAGGGCTTTGTATGATTAATGATTATATTATATTTCTTTCTTTTTTACTTTTCTTTTTTTTTTTCATCTGTTTTCATTTAACAATATTATTATACATTCATTATTTTTGGAACATGTTTATGTTTACGATCGAGTGAGCAAATCACAAAAACAACAGAACATGAAGTAGTCTCAAAGAGGCCGACCAGACCAGTCGTTGTCGTCAAAGTCAACTGTAATACTCGAAATATTTTTAATCCTGAATATTTTAACAAAAAATCCATCAAATGCTAACAAAATTTACAGCGTCGTAGTTAGGTGGCAAGTCCCCGGGCCGAAAGTTGGCTGCTTAATCAATTAAGATGAAGCTTTGGCGAAGTAATCAATCGCCGGACCGCTGTCGGACGGGATGTATGCGTCCCGTGGGCCGCCGGACGGTGACTGAGCTAATGTGCGATTAAATGGGATTTTAAGAGACCTCAAAACATTTTAACGGATTTGATCCCTAGTGTATAATATCTTGTCACATTAAATGAGTTAAATTCATTAAGTAGTATTCTTGACCAAAAATACACTCTACCAGTTCAACAGCATTAGCTACTCTACAAGGTGCCCTATTCATTGCCTTTTAAACATCAGCTCTTCATTGCAAAAAACGGGGTCCTGAAGAACATTCCTTACTATAACTGTAAAACAAATTAAGTAGGAAAACAATGACGGAGAAAGCAAAGTGACTAAGATATCAAATGATGCCCCCGGTCTTTTATACCAACTGGTCTTTTAGAAGAACTTGTTAATGTAGGTAAGCTGGAAAGACACAAGAGGTTGTACCAATTCACCCGATGGCCTAACAAAATCTATCACCATACTAAAAAACATAGGTACGTGGCATGAAGAGCCAGAATAAGTGGAGATACACCTAAAGAGACATTTAAACTCTTAAGTATCAGTATAAGCAAGCTCAAGGTGATAGTGTAAGAAACGGCTCGCTTAGGCCGAATATAAAGACCTTAGCCTAACCTAGAAGAAAAAAAGATCTACCTAGATGCACAGTTCAGAAGCAACAGAATGGAACATTTGAATGGCTTGGGGCGCGGGGCGCTGCGTCGATCGATGCCGGAGCCGTTATTCGGGCGACAGCCTTTGACGACGTCGCGGGCGCGCTCGCTTTGTCACTATCGAATGTTCCCTTTGTCAGGGATGGAAAAATAATAGAAAAATCAGGGGCTCTTAATATTGTCATGTATAACGATTAACGAAGACGCGGAAGTTTTTTTAGACACCCAGGAAATGGTACCTCGATCTGGGAATAAAAAAGAAATATATCACTGCAACTATTCATAACCTCACGCGGTCTTCTTGAGATTTTCGAACCTCCACCTATATAGATCGGTAACTAATCATCATTATTGCTATCCCAGTTTCTTACCATTGCAGAGCATTTGGTCCTGTTCATTCGATTGAAAATCCATTAGGGTACCTCCGTGCCCAACTTCTTTTTGGTAAACCTTTGAAAGAGTCATTGCTGCATCCAGTATCCAAACCTCTGCCTGGAAACTTCTTCTCTTCGTTTCTCTGTAACAAGAAAATGTATGTTTGGTAATTTTTTGTTTTGATAGAACTTTAGTTACCATACGTTTATCCCACTAAGTAGGCGACCAGGCTCTACACACATTAGTGTTTAGATCATCCAGATGGTCGTTACCCACGCTGCTAAAATCTATTCTCGCCTTTTTAACTACCCCATTCTAGCAATAGTAAAGGAAAGCAAAGAGTCATATTTTGAAAAATTTGAAACAATTAAAAGGAGTTGTATGTAAAGCTTCCTTGAATCCCCGAAAACGAAACCTTTTTCTTTTCTATAGCGCGAAGAATTGTTGACTGATGGGGCAGAATGGTTCTTGAATAGCGACCACGTACCGGAAAGCTTAGCACTGGACAGCCATCGTCTAGGTGGTCGGACGATCTGATCAAGGTCACAGGAAGGCGCTGGATACAGGCCTCTTTCAACGGGTCGTATTGAAAATCCTTGGGGAAGGCCTATGTCCAGCAGTCTAATCGACTTTTTGCGGCTAAGATGATGTTGATGCTGATTCGTTTTCTATAAAGGGACGAAGCAAACTAAAGTCCCATGTGGAACACGCCCGGTCAGCTCTTGGACGTGTGACTGACGGACATGCACCCTCGCAGCGTCTCCCTCGCACCTTAGCACCTCACCATCTATAAGTACTAACGTATCTGCACCTCGATGCTCATACATTTTAATATGACACTTCAACACTGCCATGCTCTATGACCAAAGGCTCTATGCTAGTGGCCAATGTGTGGGATAAAAAATGAAACATATTAATTCTCTATCTAGCCTGATGGGATTAGATCTCGATCAAGGTAGTGACTGAGCGAGTGTTTTAAAATAATTGGTACCTTGTTAACTATGCTGCATGTAATTTGTTTTTCATGTCTGTAAATCAACACTGGTGTCTGTTTTTTTTCTAGCTGAAGCTTACAATGTGATAACAATATCAGTGTTGGAATTAAGATTAAATATTCCTCGTTAATTCTTATTGTTCTTGTTTTCGTGTCGTTGAATCATTACTAAATTTTGTCCTTTCACCGTCGCTACTTCATTGTAACTCTCTCTGAAGCCATGTAAAGGTCAGTTTGAGTGCAGGTAGTGGGACACGAAGGGCACAAGACGAGATGTGCCATAGTCTCATTCTCGACCCCACTGACATTGTGTTTCCGCCTGAATTTTTTTTTTTCAGTTTGGCTGATTTGGTTGTCAAATGTTTTTAGTAGAAGCTGTGCGGGAAATGAAAAGAAAAAGATGTTATTTCTTGTATTAAACCTATATTGGTACGGAATCCATCGAGTGCGATTCCGCCTCGCACTTGGCCGATTTTATTTCTGCTATTCTCGAGCTAGCTTTGCTTTAGCTCTGCTACTCGTATCGAGTCTCGTTTTACGTAAAGTACATCTAGTAATTTACAATATGGCCATAACGTGTCACACAAATGTTACCCGCTTTGTCATCTGGTTATGGCGTTGGCACGTGGCAGACAAATCGACGAACATGTCGGAAAGTGACAGTGACCCGTGATCCAACAGGTTTATTTTAAACTTAATTTATCGTTGACTGAAGATTGCAGTTGTGGTAGAGCCTCGTTACCGGCGAAAATCACTTTTGCTAGTAGCATGAATGGGCCGGCTCGTCCGGGGAAGTACCACACTCTCACAGAAAATCGACGTTTGAGTAGTAGCTTTACCGCTACTATGCTTCGTTCGGTAAGTGAGAGAGCCGGAGGCCCAGCTCCGTCTCCCCTCTGGGGAGGGAAAAATAAAAGGCCGGCAACGCTCCTGTGACACCTCTGGTGTTGCAGTTGTCCATGGGCAGCGGTGATCACTTCCCATCAGGTGACCCACTTGCTCGTTTGCCGTCCTATGACATAAAAAAAAAAAAAAAAAAAAAAAAAAAAGATTTTATGGAGCATCCACATTGCTAGGCAAATAGAATTATGCTGGGCACTAGTTTATAACAATTACTTGTATAGAAAGATATAGATAATTTTTCTCTTTTTTTTAACAAATCAGCCATGTGCTCTATGAGCAAAAGCAGCTTTATCGCTGATGTTACTGACACTTGAAGAAAAATTTGTAAAATATGCGAAAACATTACTTACCCTCCTTCTGAGTGGATCAGCCCTGTATTTTTTTAATCTATTTTTCTATATCCAATACATAAATTAAAAGTGCTCTATATCTTCTTTGGAAATTATATTTAAATCTATCAAATTGAAAACAGAAAGGGGAGGCTTTTGCCCAGCAGTGGGACATAAAAGGCAAAAATATATATATACATATATATTTTTTTCTTTGTTCTTTTTATACAGAATAAGTACTTTATCTATTAATATAAAACAAAGACGGGTTTGTTACAACACTTATAACTCAAGATCTGCTGAACCAATTTTCATGGATATTGATTCGTTGGATTTTTCTCCGCCCCGAATAGCAGAATACATCTTAAAAACAATGAAAACTCGATATGTGTAATGAATTTATTTTTTAATTAATCATTGACTGTTAGGCGGTACGAAGTTCGCCGGGTCAGCTAGTTTTATATAAAGAATTAGTACAATAGGGCATATTATTGTAAAAATTAGATTTTTCCTATAATTACGTCTCTAACTGTATTTTAAATGCGATTGCGAGTAAGCAACAAATTGACTTGAAAAAATTTACGAAACGACAATTTTACGGTAGAAACAATTTAATTCCCCATTAATTGCCGTTTGAGTAACCTACATAACGAACGTTCCGCGCCCGTAATAGCTAACTACCCTCAGAAGTCAAATTATTCAAACTGCTTAACTATCTAGCCATGATTACTTACTAATGAAAAAAAATGAAGCCATGATTAAATACTGAAAACTATATGAAATACATGACTGAAGATGCTTTGACTAGTCTACATAA
Organism: Rhodophaea formosa; assembly: GCA_963082605.1. Taxonomy (NCBI): domain Eukaryota; kingdom Metazoa; phylum Arthropoda; class Insecta; order Lepidoptera; family Pyralidae; genus Rhodophaea; species Rhodophaea formosa. The sequence goes on from OY720209.1 coordinate 23,311,473, forward strand.
CCGAGAAAGTCACAAGGTTGGACTCAGCCCATAACGATTATGCTGTTATGGGGTAAATAGAGCTTAAAAATTTAGCCTGTGGCATTTGCTCGTATCGCGGTGGTGGTCGTAGAGGTGAAACTGGAATTAAATAATTATGAGTTGCTAGCCGTTTTGCCCCTATTTTGATTTCTTAAATTGTTGCCCATATTCATTTTTTACGATCTGTGTGGGAACGGGGTAGCTACACTATAAGTTTTTTCTTATCAGCACGGAAGATATAATATGCAGAGGCAATATACTTAATGTTTTTATTATGAAGGTAATGCATCCATTTTCGGGAATCAGTGCTCATCATCATCATTTCGTGTAGGTGACACGGTCAGTCGACCATGCACACCCTGGTGTCAGAGTTCTGCGGAACCGCCTCTCGGCTTCTGACGTGGTTCCTTTAACGACTACCAGATGGCAGCCGGGACCACCGGCTTATGGTGCCTTCCGAAGCACGGAATCATCTTTCTTGTCGGAATCAGACAATCAGGTGATTCATGCCTGCAATGTCCTAACCAAACTGGAAACAACTTAACCAAGTATGCTTCCCGTGGGAATCGAACCCACGACCTTCGGGTCAACAAGGCGAACGCTTAACCACTGGACCACGGAGGCAGTTGGGAATCAGTGCTGAACCCTTCAAGCTAATTCATTAAACTGCTGTTTACAGTAAAATTAAAAGTGTGAACGTGAAGCTTTGATTAGCGTTTTCGCCAACAGTGGCCATTTTCGCTTAAAGTGGCCATTGCAATTTTTTTATATTTACAGCCGCACAGATTCTCTAGAAGCTCACTAAGACAGTAAAATTTTGTAGAAAAAATCTGAGTAAGGAGAAGCTAGCGGTCAGGTTTTTAGGTAAAATAGCTGACCGTAATAACTAACAATCAAGACGTATCAATCCAATCACAAATACTCCAATCACACGACAAAACACCCCACAATAGACGAAACGTGAAAATCGATACGTCAACATGACAACGTGTGAAAAACAGCACAAAGCGGCGAAAGACGCGACGAATAATTAAAAAGTTCCCCGAACGGGCGGTGTAATGACAAATAATGACAATAATGACATTAACGACACGCCGGTGACAGCGGTGGCCATTTGTCAGCTGTCATTTGTCAACGGTGTCAGACAATGGTGTCAGGCGGCGCGGTGGATTGACGCGCGTCACGGCCGCGACGCGGCGACAACTGATGGTTGTCGAATGGAACTCGACCACTGGTATCCCGAACTTTAAAAATAACTTAGACAAGACTTGTGACAAATCATCTATCCCAATTTTACAAGTCTCAATTGCGAAGTTGGAAAGTGTTTCTTTTCTTAATGTTGGTCCCGGCTGTCATCATATGATCTGACACCAGTGATTGATGGCCACTTACACACACGAAAAGCAAGCAAGTAGTTTCAATAACTTTTGATTACTTTTTTCGTGTGGTTCCCGGCAGAGTAGAATAGGACCACACACCGTTTGGCCACAGTGGAGAGTGTAGGCCAAATCCTCTGACTGCTCTGGCTAATATATGGCTCCGATAGTACAGAGAGGGTCGTGCTCCTGCAGTGGAGACTAAAAAAGACATGATTGATGATGATGACTTTTTAGTCTGCTACAATGCCTGCAACAATAACGACTGCAACGCTGCGAAGTCAATCAAATGCAAAGTCAAATCCAAATCAATCTATCGGACCAACAATATCGATAGGAGTACTTAAAAAAGACATTGCAAAGCAGAAGAAATACTCAAATTCAGTTTTATTAGCTGTCAGATATAGATTTGAAGCTACGATAACGCCAAATGGCCATCGCCGTTAGCTGCACAGCCAATAACAAAAGTGCGAGCCAGCGGAATTTGGGTCACGGACTCCATAATGGAAATCTTTGATTCCTATCTTCGATTCCGCGACAGTCTTATATTTATGAGCGAAATTATCCGCCCGCTAATAGACCTTTCCACCAGAGATGTTCTAAGCTTCGCAGTGAACGGTGCGTCTGATAATTCTGATATAAAAGCTTAGGTAGGCCAGTAGTGGCTCTGGCAAGTGTTGCAACCATGAACAAACTCTATATGGATTATACTAATAATTTATATTATAATCTGACACAGGTTAGTTCATAAAATCATCAAGGTATAATCTTTCATCATCATCAGGTTTTTTTAGTCTCCACTGCAAGAGCACGACCCTCTCTGTACTACCAGAGTCATATAATTATTAGCCAGAGCACTTAGATGAAATGGCCTACACTCTCCACGGTGACCAGACGGATTAGAGAGGTCTTTTTGATGTTTATAAGCTTTGATTAGCTTGTGTTTCCTAAGTCGCTTTATACGACATACACGGGAAGACTTGGAGTAGTCCTATTCTATTCTGCCGGGAAACACACGGCGGTATAATCTTTAAATAATAATATACCTATATGTATGTATTTAGTTATTCATATTATGTCTCGTCAATCATCATCATTTCCAATAAGGCTATGAGGGTGGCTTGGTAATTGTTGCACTTTCCACAATTTATTAATAAACAACTAAGCAACGTGTGACTGTAAAGTCAAAGCGACACTTAGCTTTGACTTCCCTCGTCACATATCCCTAAAGGTGTTATTTCCAAATTCGTTCGTGAACATGGTAATTCAGCGATGAGACCGGACAGGTGAGGAGCGAATTATTAATGGCCCTTCGATCCGCAGTTTACACCAAAGCGTGTTCTTCGAACCACGTCGCTGCTGCCATGTCATGATTGTCACTGCTTTAAATCATGCAATACAACTGTCGATATCCGAGTTTTCCATGCTAGGCTGACAGAGCCGCACATTTAGTATCATGCTGTCTATTTCTCTAGTCGTCTGTTATGATATGAGTAGGAGAGGAAGCAATGCTCGTATTATGCTGCCATTTAGCCGAGCACTTCTTCCACGTATAGCTGTAACTAAAACGTCGCTAGGAGAAAATGCGCTGTGCAGTTTGTTGCCGATTTCCTTGCACTCCGCTTTGCAAGCGGCAGTTAACTAAGCAACAAATAAATTACTGCGGTCAATAAATTGAATAAATATTCAGCTGTGAAATCAAATATGACAATTAATAAGTGTTCAAAGAAACCTATATGATAAAGACTTTGATTAATCTTAAAAAAGCTTTTTGCTCGCTCCTCTACACCATTCTACTTTGGTTTGTACTCAAGTCAGGTACCTATATGTGAGTAAGCAATACATGTTCACCTATTCCTCCTGTCCTAACCTGACTATGATCAAAGGGCGCATTCGCACAATGTCGAAGACATCAAGTTAAACAAAGAAAAAATTAATTTTATTTAGAGTGGTAATTTTTCGGTAAACAGGTGGACAGTCGACTTGCGACCACAAACACTGTAAAGAGTTCGAAACAGAAGGTGTATAAATGTTATGTAATAAACGAGATAAAACCGTGTTGAAATTAATTGTATTTAAATGTGAAACAATCGCAAAAACATTAGGAAACATTATCACTCTATGCCCGGACTCAGATAGGTTGTTGATTGACATTGTAAAATCACTCAAGATGTATTTTTTATCACTACTTAATATCATCGTAAAAACTTGCCTTAGCTTAGAAAATCTGGTAGGGTCATGATGGTAGGATACTACATAAGGTGTGGTTGTGGCAGATGTTAATTGACTAGGTACTCATCTCCAGAAAGAAAGACCCTTCTTTTTAAGCGTTTAAGGATTATTGCATTTTAATAAATACACTATTAATACAAATATCAGTAAGTATGTCAGTCGCAGTTATGCAAAACAAAGGAATTCTTCGAGGCCATTAATCGAGTGATAGATCGCTTAATGCAAATCCGTTGCAATACGGAGTTCCGCAGTAATGAGCCCGTAGTGAGTTGCATACATTATCGATCATCACGAAACAACGAATTATACGCCAAAGAACTATGAAGAAATGAAATATAAGGGGTATATATAGACAGTGACAAGGTAAAAGGTAAAAATGTATTTTATTTCTCCATAACAGTACATGGTTTAACATTAATAGAAATGACAATTTGACATAAGCCAAGACTGTAAGGAGACGGTTGGTTTTTAAATAGCATTACAATGCGCACAAACCATTTAAGTGAGTAAGAGCTTTCTTCAATTTAATCAACTTTCTATTCATCTGATATGAATGAAGTAGAATACCACACTACTAAATAGTGGGTAGTATTGAAGAAATACGCATGCTTTGAATGCGTTATACCCTACGGGGTAATATGTGATGAGAGAATTCGACGCGGTGATTCGAAGTCACGGTGGAGTAGTTGGTAACACACTTAGGGCGCAGACCTAAGACTAGTGGGTTCAAATCCTACCTGTGGCGAATTCTTTTTCATCACATATTTTCAATTTTAACCAAACATATGAAAAAAAAATATATCTTCAATATCGGGGATAGCCCCGATATTAGTAGATAGTAGAATTATTTTAGGTATTTAGATACCTATATATTACTATGTATATACCTATACATTGTAATCTTGGCTTCCTAAGGAACCCCAAAAATCCCCAAATGATATCGTAAAGCGATGACACACAGAATGATGTATTCTGTAAAACGCTTTATTTTTTTTTCCTACCAAGTTTCAACTGTGTAGTCTCAATAGTTTCAGAATAAAATGGCTGTGACATACGGACATGCAGACATACAGATGCGGACATGACGAATCTTTAAGGGTACCGTTTTTTGCCATCGGCTACGGAACCCTAAAAGTAGATTTCTCATACTAAATCGATCAGCTGACTATAGTAGTTCTATATGTGGAACCCACAATTTTTTTCTAATTATTAAAAAAAAAGACTCATGTCCTTGGGGAAAGTTGTTCATTGTGATCAGTAGAGGTACGTTCTAGAACATTTCAAGGATACAGATTTTCGATCTTCTGACGAACACTTCTATCCCTCCTACTTCGTTGTTCGAAGCGTATTTATTGCCCCAGTTGTGACGCCGAGACGTCACCGTTAATACCCCGCGCCACGCGACCAGAGCCACTTCCACCCGACGATGTCACCACCTCGCGCCGCCCGGTTTCCATCCATCTTATCCGGGAATCTGAAATGATAGGACTTTGGACACTGAAAACGTGTTAACTAGTGTCAATTTTAGGCTCTTAGCATCTGACATTGCTATTAAATTTTGTCATTACCAATAACTAGCCTAGCGAATTGGAATTCTCTGGAAATTTAGAACCGATGAGAACCACTGGACCTTCGAGGTTTTTGAACGACAGCATATATTCAAATTTACAGAAAAAGAGGAACGTAACGTTTAACTTAGCGTTATTAAATATTAATTATGTATATAAAGTATGACTACTAACAAAACGTAAAGCAGTTATGGGCTACCTGCAACTTCTTTGAATAAATTCATCGGTCTGTTGACGAGATATTCCGTTACTGGAAGATACTCCAGACGTGAAAATCAATTTTGTGAAACTAAGGTTATTTTATCAAATGCTGTTGGTTATTTTACTCGTTTCCCTGCATTATTCTACTACTTGAAATTTATTAAACACGTTTCATGAGACGTTTTTGTTTCTAGATGCTGTCGCCGCAAGATGACGACGACGATGACACGCATCTCTGCATCAAATGCAACGCCACCATCGTCGGACTCGAGGAGTACGTCAAGCACCGCAAGCAGCGATGCGGCAAGCTTTCCAAAAATGAAGCCTCCAAAACTGACATTCCTATAGACACATTGGAACCAAGTAGTGATGTATTCTTCCAATCTCTCGAGCTACAAAGCAGCGTTAAAAAGACTTCCCTGGCAAGACTTACTCCACCTATTCCTATACCGAAGCCTGTAATAGATACTAAAACAACACTAGCAGAGCCATCGACGTCAAGAGGTCTGCCGCGAATGAGTCCTCTAGACAGCAATTTACGAGGCGAAGATTGGATCGGCGGACACAGTTTGAGAATAGGTATTAATGAAGACAATCAGACAAAATTAATCAATGCTGTAGCAAGCATTAGTGGTACAGCCAAAAAAGATATTCCAACATCTTCCTACAATATTGCAAGTTACAACGATTATAAAGGGGACGATGATTTTGAAGAATCTGAGGTCTCAGAAGAAGATGATGAGGAAGAGGCTCATGCGAGTGGAGGGAAATGGAAACCTCCAATTAATTACACTGGAGGAAAATGGCGCCCTGCTTCGCCGGAACATGAAGAATGGGATATTAATGAGCAAGTAACGGGCGGCAAATGGAAACCCTTTATGACAGTTGCCAATGAGCATGATGAAGATTATGATGCTCCGCCTCCAGGACATACTAAAGGAAAATGGGTACCAGGTCATGACAAAACACAAATTATGCAAACGACGATACAGACAAAAGGATCGGTTCAGTATTGGTGCGGGCCTTGTAATAGACGGTTGGGCTCCAGGGCTATTTATGAAAAGCATCTGATGTCCAGTTTACACATGAGGAAGGTGCTGCCAGAACATGAACTGGAATTCTCTGGACATTTACAACCGATGAGGAATATTATTGAAAAGAGAATCACTCGACCTTCGAGGTTTTTGAACGACAGTATATATTCGCAGTTACAGAAAAAGAGGAAACGGGACGATACGAAGTTAACCGTTAAGATTGAAAAGAAGAAACGCAAAAGAAAGCCTTTTTTTGTCCACTGCTATGGTTGTAAGACTCGTGTTAGGCAACACTTGATGGGAAAACATTTGATCTCCCACTATCATTTCAGAAAGGCTACTGATACAAAAAGTGCGGAATATCAGCAACTGATCCTTGATAATATGGATGCAATCGTCCATCAGTCTCCTTTTCAATGCAGTCCTTGCAAATTCTACACCAACTGGCTGTCAAACTTCATGCAGCATTGGTTTTCTAAAGAACACGAGGAGACAATGTCTAGAATTGATGGTAGGCTTTGGTGTTCCTTTTGCAAGTTCGACTGCGAGACTTCTCAAGAAATGCTGAAACACATGTCGGGATCTGACCATAGCGAAGTAGTGGCTGTGATTAACAGATCTATGCCAATAATCATTAGGAAGAAAACTATATTTAAGTGTAAAACTTGCTTCGAAGAGTTCCGTTACAATATAGAAATGAAAAAGCATTCTCAAAAGACTGGTCATATACCGGCGCTTACATCAACTGATGATTACCAAGAACTTCATAAATGCAAACTTTGCAAGGCTAAATTCAAATCATCACTTACTTTAGCGGCTCACTTGAAATCGAAACATAAGCAAAAAGCTTTATTCTGTTTAGTTTGCGAGAAAACTTTTAATACATCTCAAGAGTCCAAGCACCATCGACAAACTTCAGAGCACAGGATTAGGAGTAAAGAGAAATTGAAGGAAAAGGGTGTTCCTATGGATTTAAGCAAGAAATGCCCGTATTGCCCAGATACATTGATATTGAAGAATGTCATTGAGCTGAAAGATCATATTCGGAAAATACATCCAAACATTAAAAAGAAGTAAGTGGTATTTTTTTATTATTATTTTGATTAATTATACAAACAACATCCTTAGATGTCTTTCTTTCTTACTCGGTAGACAGAACTTTATTAGTGACAAATTTGTTATTATCTAAATAATTAATTAAAAAACCAAAAATAAAAAAACCGGCCAAGTGCGTGTCAGGCCACGCGCAGTGTAGGGTTCCGTAGTTGGGAATTACAACTTTGAGTTCTCACTATTCACACTTGCACCTTACAGTTTAACGACCAAAAACATCTAACAATGAAAATAGTATGAAATTTTACAGTTTATAAGTTGGTTGGCTATAACTTTTTAGTTTGTACTTAGTATTCAGCTGTGATAGTTTTCCTTTCAACTTCAGTATATATACTACTGCTGTAATTTTTTTCACGTGTCTATATATAACCGTTTAGCAGATAGAGGGGGGGGACACTTACCTCTAACAAAAATTCGCACTTTAAAACCAAATATTTCGGAAACGGATCCCTAAATCGAAAAATGGTGTTCTCAATCTCACAATATTTTCGAAAGACCTATTTAACGATACCCCACACGATGGGTAAATAGAGAAAAAAAAATTACTCCCCCACTTTACTTGTATGGGAGCTACACTAAAAAAAATTTTTTTTCAAGATTTTATTCTACCACTTTTTTGCCATGATTAATATTCATACCCATACCAAATTACAGCTTTCTAGTACTTTTAGTCTCTGCGTAAAACCGCGGACGGACAGACAGACAGACAGACAGACAGACATGGCGAAACTATAAGGGTTCTTTGTTTACTACGGAACCCTAAAAATGATGCCACGTTTCGCTGAACGCTCTGCCGGCCGATTTGCTAACTCGGTGTACAACGATTTGAGTGTCTCTTTAGCATCCATTACGGTTTTCATATCTTAAATAAAAATAGTCATTCATACCGAAGCCGTAATGAATATTGAAGTTACCATGAAAATGATGTACACCGTAGCTGTCAAAAGTTAGCAAATAGGCCTGCTGGTCCCAATTATTCGATGGTGTTTTTGTTGTTCATTTCAGGTGTCCAAAATGCGGCATGGCATTCATTTTGTCGCAAGAAGTAACCCGACACGTCCTGAGCAACGCGTGTCAGTTCCAACAGGAAATCCCGAGCACATCGACTGCCCAGCTCTGGAACTGCAGCCAGTGTCTATTCACCACAGATTCCCAAGCGGAGTGCTTCTTCCACGAGGTCCTTCACTCCAAACCGACTGTAGAAGTCCGGAAAGTTGGTGACAAAGAAAAATTTGTTGAGAAATACGAGTGTCCAGTTTGTCCTAAAGTATTCAGGAAGGCGTCTTTGAGACACCATTTGAGGCAACATACGTATGAGAGACCATACGCCTGTTCGACGTGCAATGCCAACTTTACGAGGCAGTCGAGTCTGGCCAACCATTGTAAGCTGGAGCACAGCGTTAAGGTGTCGAAGGTGATCGAGGAAGCAGACGAGTTTAAGTGCGTGAGATGTGCCGAGACATTCGCAAACGGGTGAGTATTTTTTTTACATTATTGGATACGTTTGTTCACCAGTAACATGTCGCTCGCGACGCAATTTATATCGCGCGATAAACTATTCTCATCTCGCTTTATAATATAACGTTGTCGCACGTGCCATGCTACGGCGGCTGGTAATACATATACTCAGCGGGCTATGGGTTGATTTGTTCGCGGCTTTGCTGGTGATGACTATCTTCTTAAAGTAAACACCCCAAAAATCACGCAATTTTAACAAAGAATACTTTACAGAAATAACTGTTTATTTTTTCAGATAAATATAAAGCAATTCGGTTCATTTCTTGTAGGTTCCTACGAAAAACTCCGAAAAACTCCGCCACGTAGTCTACTATTTTTAAAGCCTATTCCTGATTTTTTATATAATTAAAAAAAATTAAAATGGCACGTTACAATGTTACATGCACTATTAAAATGATAGCTATTTGTGGGGCTATCTCGTTAATGTAGCAATATCATCATTATTTGAGCAGTTTTTTTTATTGCATTTTGTGGTGCATCGGTCCCCAGTAAATATCGCAAGTAAGCCAACAATCTTAAATATTTCGCGACAAAATTAGGCCAGTGAGTAATATGTATAAACGGTACAGTATCAAAGGTGATTGAGGAAACATCAACAGATTCGCTAACAGGTGACTGCTTTATTCTCATGTTCAGTGCTGACAGGGATACTGTAACGGGTGTCGGAAGTCAGTACATCAAAAATAAAGCAGCTGATGTTAACATCAATTCGCGATGAGACGCCGGCGGATGCGGGCGTGTCGTCAGACTCCTTCACAAATGTCGGGAAACATTCGTAATTTGACAAGCACCGCTTTGATTGCAAGGCGTTTGATGACGTTTTTATTCGAGAAGCGATAAATTCCAGAGGATGAGCGTATTTTGAGCACTGCTTCAGATTGTTAAGCTACAGATACACTAGCTGTCCGCATGAGTAAGCTGAAACCCATACTAATATTATAAACAGCAAAGATTTGATTGTCTGATTGTCCTCCGAGTCGACCCCGGGCTTAGGTTCTGAACCATCTCAGGTGATGATGTAACTGGAAACACGATCTCAAAAGCTTAAGTCGGATTGCAAAAATCTTTAAAATTGGACTGGGTATTGTCCAACTTAGGACACAGAGCAAGTGTTGTGTAGTCGGTTTAATTTTTTTAAATAGTTCTGAATTGAGCAATGTTTGACCATGCATGACTTCTAGCTAAGAATTTATACAGCTTCTCTAATAAAACTGGCATTCAACGTGCTTTTTCTCAGCTGCAAAGCAAACTAGTAAGTGTGTCTATAGCTTTAGTAGATGCTTAGTTTTATCGACGGCACGTGTTGGTGGCAATGCGTCGGGGATTTGCAGGTGTCGTTTGAATTGACGATGCTAAATGGCGGTTGTATGTTTATTTATTCGCCTGTCGTATAAACTTGGCCGGATTAGCTCGTAAACACTGGGAGAGCTATGATGTGCGCTGCTGTCGCTGATCTATATCTAAGTATAATAAATAATAATAAATATATGTATAAGGACATATCACACAAATTGAGCTAGCCCCACAGTAAGTTGTGAACTTGTGTCGCAGGATACTAACTCAACGATACTATATATAATATATACTTATATAGATAAACATCCAAGACCCAGGTCAATATAAAAAAGATCTTTTTCCATCTTGACCTGACCGGGGATCGAACCCGGGACCCCCGTGTCGCAGGCTAGCGTGTTGACCGCTGCGCCACGGAGCTCGATAATCCTAATCCTAACTAATATTATAAATGCGAAAGTGAGTTTGTTTGTTACGCTTTCACGCCGTATCTACTGAACCGATCATCATGAAATTTGGCATACATATAGGTGAAAGTACCAAGAAGGACATAGGGTATATTTTACGCGGGCGAAGCGGCGGGTAACAGCTAGTAAAATTATAAAGATGAAAGATTTCATTGTTTGTTTGCATTGAATAAGTTCTAAAAGTACTAAACTGATTTCAAAATTCTTTCACTGAACAAAGCTGAAGTATTATACTTTTGGTTCTGTTATAAAAAACAACATACATGAAATTGAAGATTAATCAGACACCTAAAATATCTAAATCTATCAAATTCTTGCATTTCTTTTTTGTCTTCCTTCAATCTATCACTTGAAGGTAAGGTTATTGGACAAAGTTTGATCGTTTTGGAGCCCGTCAATATGAACAACTTTTTCCTATGGGAACAATGGAGGAAACTTAAAAAAAAATACACATCCATACAAAAATATGTGGTCAATTTGTATGGGAATGTAATTTTATTTTTCAGTTTTCAGCATTGATCAGTCCGTGCCTCGGAAGACACGTTATGCCATCACTCCCGGCTGACATCGCAGGCAGGCAGCTTGAAAAATCTGGCTACAGTGTTGGCCACTTATTCATACGAAAAAAACAAAAGAATTGGAAATGTTGTTCACATTGCCAGGCTGAATCAATCAGGGTTCAGAGCGAACAAATTTTCGTCAACCGTATAAGTTCTTAAGATCCATAATCTTCTTAATAACTAAATGCTACCTTCAGTAAAAAAAAGTACAAAACGAACATTCCTGAACATTCAGCATAAGAAATACGAATCAAGCAGCGGCATCAAGTCCATTACAGAACTTACAATAGCGCGCCAACTCCCGCCCCCCGCATAACCAACCGAACCCCCGCTCAACGGCCCACCACGGCGCAACTTGCGCCGTATCATATGCATTATTGCACAGACTTGTGTCCAGTTTACGCCTCTAATGTCCTAAATTTTCAACTTGACAATAGTGTCTAGGAGCATTTAACACATTCAGGGTGGCCGTCTTTAAATTTAAAGTGCAATCAGGTATTTTTTTAGACTTGTATTATAAAGCGGGAAGTTTTTTTTGTATTTGTAATAGATACTATTATGTTCACTACGGGACTTACCGCGATAACTTTCGCTGCAATGTTGTCGAAATATCAGACAGAACTCAAAAATAATCGCGGTAAGTCCCGTAGTGAACATAATAGTGATTGTGACCGCGAAAGCTTAAAATCACATTTGTAATAGATATACCTACTCAAAAAACTTACTGGCCCAATTTGAAAAAAACTTTCAGCAATAGAAATCTACATTATTTATTATTTGCTATTGAGAATAGGACCACTCCAAGTCTTCCCGTGGATGTCGTAGAAGGCGACTTAGGAAACACAAGCTAAACAAAGCTTATTAATATCATGATACCTCTCCAACCCGTCTGGCCATCGTGAAGAATGTAGGCCAAATCCTCTGACTGCTCTGGCTAATATATGGCTCTGGTTGAACAAAGAGGGCCGTGCTCCTGTAGTGGAGACTAAGAAGGAGCTGATGATGATGAATCTTGAACTTCTGTAAATTTTTACTGATGTCCCGGCAGACAGTTTTAGTGATACCGTGGTTTTTATTACGTCTTATAAACGTCAAAGAGACCTCTTCAACCGTCTGGCCAGCGTGGAGAATGTAGGCCTCGTCATCCTCTGACTGCTCTGGCTAATATGTTGCTCTGGTTGTTACACAGAGGGACGTGCCCCTGCAGTGGAGACTAAAAAAGACCTGATGATGATGAACCCAAGGTGTCAAAAATTTATTGGGCAAGCGTTGCAAAAACCTTGATGCCTCTAATAACTAAGGTGTTCTCGGTTACATACTATCCTGAGCTGCTTCTGGATCAGGGATCCTGGGACCGGGGGTCGGCCCGGGAGCCCGGATAGACTGTTTTATAAATTAATGTCTCCGTCATCCCGGTTACATCCTCACCTAAGATGTTTTGGAGCCCGGAGAACACGATAGACTGATACAACGTACTGTTTTGTGCTGTGGTCAAATCTGAATTGAAGAACCTTGAGAATTGAGTTGAATGTACGTATTTATTTGCGTTTTTGGAGCTGGGTACCCAAAACGGTTGGATAGTTGAACCGGGGCTCTTCGTATTATAAACATAAACTTATTTGCTGTTATAATAAAGAAACCCAGGTTCCGACGTATCATAGCTGATGATAGCCATATAGCCCAAGGTAATAATATGAAACCCAAAAGCCACGTTAAGCGTGTTAGTGAGCGTATAGTTGGAAAGCAGAAGCGATGTGAGAGCAGAGTAGTGATGGGTTACCAGTTGCATAGTCTATTAATGTGATTCTTCAGATTTTCGCCCATTTCTATAGAAATCTTGAAAATCAGCAATATCATCTTGAAATCCTCCGTCTAGTATTCTAAGGGTATTATCATCATGAATCAAGTTACCACCCTATTAGAACTCCTACAATCGTGTGAGATCCAACTTAGCCAGTATCTCTCTGTTATAGCACCGTTATAACACTACTTGCATTAATGCAGTCGCCGCCAAGCCTCTAATGTCCTTTTTAAACTTTGATGTCTTGAGATAATGGGTTTGTAAATATCTTAGTTTTGAATAGTTTAAATAGATGAAGCTATTGTTAGTGTACCCAATTTAATCGATAAGACATCGGGTTCTCAAGCAATAAGCTTCATTATTTTTTTCTTTAAAAGTCGTTACGTAGTTCAAAGAATACATCGACTTACCAAGTTAACCTTACATGTACTTCTTCTCTGTGCTCCTAATAGTTTCGGAATAAAATAGCTGCGAGAATCGAGATATGGACAGACAGACATGACTAATCTAAAGGGTTCCGTTTTTTTGCTATTTGGGTTTGGAACCCTAAAAATTAAAGGCAGGCAATGGTTTTGGTTAGTCGGATGAGGTTGCATACATACATTTGAATTGAACTAACATTTTCCTTTATATTTTGTGGAGGTACGTTGAGCAAGTTATGACTGTGGCTTGGTTGTGGCGATTTTTCAACTTGTTACGCCTAGTTTGCCAAACGTCTGTTTCATATTTTTACCTTTTTAATCTCGTTGTAACTGCAGTTTCGTCAAGCAGATGTTATTTTATGCCCCAAAACGCGTGCCACGTTAGCCATGTATCGCCAGTCGAGTCACATTCCTGTAGGCTCGAGCGAAATTTCTTGGCACTTGCAAGCTGTCCGAATTTGCTGCATTCAGTGCATTGTACGACTAGACATCCGCCTATACTTTCTTTACTTTTAAGAGTGTCACAAAAAATCGACGTTTGAATAGTAGCTTTACCGCTTCTATGCTTCGTTTGGTGAGTGAGAGAGCCGGATATCTCTTTCCCCGTCTCAATAAAAGGCCGGCAACGCTCCTGTAACAACCCTGGTGTTGCAGTTGACCATGGGCAGCGGTGATCACTTACCATTAGGCGACCCCTTGCTTGATTACTGTCATAAAAAAAAACTATCAGAATCGTCTTTTCGCTGAAAGACAATTTCAGTTTGATGACGTAATAGAAGGGTACCTAGATATCTGAAAGGCAGTTCAGCTAGATAACTAAAAAAAGCAGAGTACCTATATAGAGTCAACTCAGCGATTTTGACAACATAAAGTGGGATGAACAAGTAGCAAAATGTCTGTAATTGTTAGTAGTCTACTGCTACTTCGGTAGATAGGGAAGGTGGTCTTAGTTATAGGATAGAACTAATAGAGTGATCAATGTAGGCGCCAATGTCAATCTGAAATGCTGATTTCGATAAAAAGTTCTACTAAAAATACTACAAGTAATTTATTAAGGAAGTAGGTACTTACGTAGATTTTTCAATTTGTATTTATTGCGGAGAACAAGAATTAGGTAAATAACGGGTGTCGCTAGTTTCGGTGATGTAAGCCTCTAAGTGGCGTTGCCAGCTAGGCCTAGGTAGGCCAATTACCTTATTGGGAGCCGCCAAAATTTTAAGGCATCCAGATGGTCAGTCACTTCACGCCCCAAATGAGCATATGCATTGGCAGTCGAGTCACATGTCGCTCGTTAGAAATTTCTTGGCACTACTGAACATCAGCAAATTTAACTTCTGCCGCTGAAACTCTCTTTGGCTAGACAATTTGACATATTTCTTGCACAAAGTTTAAAGCTTAATTATTGATGGATGAAAGACAAGAATTTAAGTCTCGTACCTACATACTTTGCTTGATAATATAGATAAGTACATATATTTTATGGAACAAAAGTCACTTATACAAAACTAGCGATATTTTCGCGACTTCATCCGCTTAAATTGCTATGTCACCCGCAGACCGCAGATAAATTAAACACCTATCTATGGTTGAAAAACTAAGTCCAGTAGCTTCTGAGCCTATATTTATGCAAACAAATATATCTTTAGGTCTTTATAAAATTATAGATAAATAATTCAATTAACTTCGATATAGAAAAAAATCTTCCAATGCTTTACATCCAGGTAACGTGCCCAGAATACTGGCAGTGTTCGCTCATTGAATTTCGAGACTTATGGCCTTTGACCAAGATCCGCTAAGCAAAATAATTCCTCAGCAGATCTTAGGTCTCCCGTCAAAACTAATTTAGCCACCGGGCCCCAAAGACCCATCGTTTCCACCGCGAAAAGTAACAAAATATGATTGGGCACATGTATTTCCGTTTTTCCCCGACTCTGCAGCAAGAGCAGTTGCCCCACCAAGATTATTGTGTATTTCAGGTCAGCATTGGCCCGCCACTCCTGTGGAGACCTCAGCAGCAGGCGCTGCACTCACGACCAGTGCGAGTATGTGGCCGCTACACCCGCTCAGCTTGCCAGGTAATCCTACCAATTTCCATGACCATAAATATGTAAGTCTTAGTAGACCTGAGGTCAGGGGTGTCATACTCAACTGCCTGTCAGGTGGTTGCAAGTAAGGCATAGGGTACGCGTACTTGGCCTACCGAGCCCCCCTTTCTCATCACCAATCCATACGAGCCAAATACCTTTATAGCGTTCCGCCAGTCCAACAATTTCCTACCCATCCTTCGACTAAAAATAGTTTGGATGGGCAGCAGCATTGGTTGGAACCACGTTGGAACCGAAAAATAGCCAAACAAACTGCGCTCCCCAACCCGTCTACCAAGCGTGATGAGTATGGCAAACAAGCCACTTTTTACCACATTATTAGCTTACAACTTACAATAAGGTCTTTTCTAGGTCGGTAGCCATACCAAATAAAAGGGAACAAAATATTACATGGCCCAGACAAAAATTCGTCTTTCAATATTTTCAATATGAAATAATCTTACATTATTTTGCGCGCCCTCTTGACGTCAAACGAAGAACTACAATGCAATATTATGCCAGGATTGCCAGTTAAAAAGTACCATCAGTTACTTCTGGAAACGATTCCTAGATGGAGTTGGTAAGTGTTTATTACTTCTCTAGGTTTTGTTAGAGGCTGTGCGATTCATTATTATACAAGTCCATTATAATTACAAATAAAATATTAAATACCTATTGTATCCCAAAAATTACTAAAATTGTAGGTAGATAAGAGAACCTCATCTTTTGGCGGTTAATACCTTTCAGCATACTCGTCCGTACCAAAGACAATAAATAATACTAACGTAATCCGTATTATATTGTCTTTGTCCGTACTCATTCTCAGTGTCTTGAATTAAAAAATTAGCTTAAGGAAAAAATATATTTATTTCTTTCTTTCTTATAATAGTAAGTAACTCAATTTTGTGCTTTTTTATCAGGCACCGACAAGCCCACGGAGACGTTGGAAAACGCCACGAATGCCCATACTGCCCGTTCAAGACCAGCCAGTCCAGCCACCTAAAGCGCCACCTAGTTTGCCACGAGGGAATCAAGCCGTACGCGTGTCCCCACTGCGAGTTCACTTGCAGGTGCCAGGTGCGAATTATTTAAATACCTACCATTATTTAAACTTACTTATCATTATTGATATACCATTGTTACGGACGATAGAAAAATTTACTTTATTTGCTGCAGCGTCAAAATAAATACTTTTAAGATTACATTGCCGATTAAGAGATGGCGCTATGTGTTCTAAATGTGATAATATTGTTTGTCATTTTTAAAATTTTTAGATTTTTACGATTAGTTTTTATTTTCGGTTTCTAATCTAATGGCATAATTAGGGTCACATTAAGCACGCTCTGCTTCGCAATCCCCGTTAGATAAAAAGACGTGAGGCTGCATCCTACTCATTTTTCTTCCAGGAAAACCTTAGGAAGCACTGTCGTCGTCGTCATCCCACCCTTTACCTGTACAAATGTGAATGCTGCACCTTCGGCACAAACCTGGCGACCGAGCTTCGCTCCCACTTGACCGCCACGCATCCAGACACGTATGCTGACAACCGGATAGCTATCCAGGCGGTGAAGATGCAGCTGCTGTCAAATGAAGGCAAGAGGCTGGAGATAGAAGCTGGGGATGACCAAGAATTTATATTGGAGAGTTGATATGACGCGAATTGTAATGAAATACATAACTTGTTTTGTTTAGGTATTTATCTCCTACGTATAATGGGTTTTGAAATAAATTGACTTGAATACCTATTGAATTTCACTTGGTTTCTTCAAGTTTCTTCAGCCTACTCACGCTCATAAAAAGCAAAGAAGAAAAATTGCTTTTGTACTTGTAACTCCGAGAGATGGCGTAAGCAAGAGTTGTCCTTTATTTACTGGCTGTGACTGACTATCCATTTTGATTTAGTGAATAATTGATAAAAATAGCTTCTGGTATGTACATAAATAATTTGAAAATTATTTACCCTAGAACCCAATAATCCTATTATATTATTTATTTTTACGCTGGCAACATTGATATTTCTTATGTCATCCAAGCAGCCAATGCGGTGAACGAGGGAAAATAATTATTCGCGTCAAAACAGCGCTGCTGCGCGGTTTGTTCATGTTTTATCTTAGAAAATAACATTTCGTTTCGATCGACTGCGCACTGTAAACACGACAATATTTTGTGACTGGACTTATTATAAACATTTTATAACAAACAGTTAAATAGTGCATGTTTTTAAGTGCAAGTTTTAACAGTGTAATTATATAATTTTTTCGTAGTGGCGGTGGTGTGCGAATTTTTTAATAGATTTGATAATGAATGAATGAAATTCACGACCTGTGAACCTGAAATCGATTGAATTGCAAAATGTCTCTAAAGGTGAGTTGGATATTTAATTTTTAATCAGGGCTTGCTTTACGGCTTACCTCAATTTTCAACTTAATAGTCGTAATGGTTTATCCAGTGCTAAGGTACATTTTTATTAAGTCTTTCGAATCTAAGTACATTGTTTTATACCCGAATACGAACGATAAACATTTGCAAATCATTGACTGCACAAATTAATCATCCAGATGTTCTTGAATGAGATCCCGAAAAATATAGAAGTATTAGTCCTCGCATGATAATGCTCTTGATTAGCAGCAATGATCCCATAAACAATAATTGTGTGGTCATTAGTAGGATATAAATGATAACCAATAAAAATACGAGGTAATACCTATATGTGCATCTGTGTTTTACAGTTCAATTTATTTTAGTATTTTTCTTTAGAATTTACAAAATTATACAAAGGAAGGAATATGTATCAAGGTTAAGTATGTACCAGTGCCGGATTTATATTTTTTATGAGTCTAGGCCACTTTATTTCCGCCGCCCCATGTTGTATACATGTCACATTTCTAAAATAATAGTTTTCGAAAATTTTATTTAAATAAACAAATGAAAGTTAAATAAACGAATGAATTAGTCATTAAGAAAGACAGCGTAAAAAAGAAACAAGATATACATTTCATTTTACTTTTATCCTCTGAAATCAAGTGACCATCCTCTGAAATCTGCTACTCCTAGGACACTGCCGCCCCTAGGCCGCGGCCTATACGGCCTATTTATAAATCCAGGACTGGTACCTACCTTTAGCTTTGTAAGTTATTTCTTTCATGCTCACTGTATAGTATACAGCAAAGTGTGTGCGCTACCAGCACACCTATTTGCTAATCTTGACAACTAGATTGTGGTATATAGGTACAATGTTTCAATGGTCACAACAGCATCCATTTCAGCCTTTGTATGATTGCCTATTTTTGTATAATATATAATCTGAAATGGAAGGATGAGAGAGAAGTGACCGTTAAAATATTGTACAAAGGCAGCAAATAGGCCTGCAGCTGTTAACATTACCCATAGGCCCAACTCCACAAATCATTAAGAAAGAAAGAAAGAAAAATAATTTATATACAGCATTTTTATTACATTTAGACCTTCCATTATTTCAAGATAATTAATTATTAGACTAAGTATTACTATGACGCCAAACACCCCATAACCATACCCTTTTTCAACTAGTAACCCATTGAAAAGAAAAAGAAACACTACAGGCTTATTTTATATAAAAAACATAAAAAAAACATATCAATTATCATGGATTGCGAAGCAATGAAAAAAGGAACAGAAGCCGCCTCACACTGCTGATTTGGCTCCACAAGGGTGCACAAAACTAAAAAAAACTTAGATTCTGAATTTTGTGTTTATACAATATGCTAAAAATTAATTAAGAGGACCCTGAACACGCATGTCTCCATACAAACGGACAAAAGCCATTCCTTTTGTTGGAAATAATTGATAATTTTTGTGTAAAATTAGGAATTCAATCAATTAATCTCATTATAACCTACATATACATTCCTATACAGCTTGTTAAAGTTATCAATGTATGAGAATTAATATTAAGCCTCTCAGGTTTTCTATACAAATTTTAAAAAGCTTATAAATATTAAACCATTGATATTTTAATAGACTGTACGTAGATTATGATGAGATTAGTTTATAGAATTTGTCTTTCTCTTACTACTTATTGCCCGGGTGGCTGAACACTTTTGCACTTTTTCCCTATGGGAACAATGCTGGTAACTCGAAAAAATGCTGAACACTTATGAAAATAACGTAAATAAATTTGACCCAATTACTTAGGTATGATCCCATAGGAAAAATTGTTCATATCGGCGGGTTGAATTACGATCACAATTTCACCTACAATAGTTTTTAGCAACAAAATGTCGCCGTATAGCAGACGCTCGGTTCAGTGACTCGGAGGCTGCAAGACTGGTTTGCGGCCGCGCTAAATATGGAACCCACCCTGCAGGTAACCGGGTGGAAAGAATAACAATAGTGTGATATAAATAATATAAAATTGTAATAAATAAAATAAAGACATCTGCTGTGTGGCAGAGAGTAATAGGACCACTCCAAGTCTTTCCGTGGATTTCGTAGAAGGCGACACAGGAAACATAAGCTAACCAAGCTTATAATCATCAAAGAGACCTCTCCAACCCTTCTGGCCAGCGTGGAGGGTGTAGGCCAAATCATCTGCCTGCTCTGGCTAATAAGTACATATTATATGGCTGTGGTAGTACAGAGAGGGTCATGCAGTATGCATGCTCCCGCAGTGGAGACTCGAAAAGACCTATGATAGACATTTTGAGAATCTTTACTTCCCATTCTAATTACCTCACTGGGAACCCAACAAAGGAACACGTGGAATAGGGAAAGAGGTTGCCAACTGCGTGCTAACATAAAACCTTCCTTGCAGGGAAGGTCCAGAGTTCAAAGAATAATATAAGTTAGATTTATCCTCTTACAAGGTGGAGGAGCTAATTTAAAATTAAAATAGAGGAGTTAAGCAAAATAAGTCCTCCGAGAATCTAGTTACGTGATTTGATAATTTTACGGCAAATTGAGGGAATGACGCAATTCATTAATAAAGATAGATAATTCATTCATCTCATGGCCTGAAATTCATTGGCCAGCCCGGAAGAAATGAAGGGGCAAAGGCAGTTGCCACCAGGCTCATATTGAACAACTTTTGTCTTATAAAAAGAAGTAAAAAGTCGGTTGCACCAATCAGAATTTATCAGGCAAGTTCTTATTGCTGGGATAAGTATAGAAGTTACTTAAAACTTATAGATCCCAGCAGCAAAAATTAAAACCAGTAATGCAAATAACTTAGAGATCGGAAGATCCGATTCTTAGAATCGAATCTCCCTCTAAGTATGGCTAATTTATGCGTGCGTGTAACGAGACATCGCGCAGACAGGTCCAAGTAGCGATAAACAACAGCTGGTCATGTACCGCCATGTAGGAAGACGGGATCTGAGAATGAAATCTCGAAGCTTTCTCCTTACCTCATACCTCTAGGGTAGTAATACCTTATATGTGGGATTATTATTTAAAATTAATTTAAAACAAAAATTCTAGAATAGAGATTGGGAAATCTACTTCCCAGATTCGAATTTCGCTCTAAGTATGGTAAATTTATGCATGTGTGAAACGAGACATCGCGCAGACAGGCTCAGGAAGCTATAAACAACAGCTGGTCATGTACTCGAAATCTTGAAGCTTTCTCAAAACCATATAAGGTAGAAAGAGATGATCAAAATACCCATATTTTAACTCGTAATGTCAATATAATAGCAATCGGAAGACCCGCTACTCAGAATTGGATCTCGCTCTGCTCATAGCTAATTTATGCGTGCGTATTAACTACTTTCATCATCATCAGGTCTTTTTAGTCTCCACTGCAGGAGCATGACCCTCTGTACTACCAGAGCCATATGTCGATGGAGCGTTGTCGATACAGCGACCATCGATGTTAGTGACTGGCGATACTATAATCTAGACCCACCAGAGCAGTCAGAGGATTTGGCCTCATACACCCTCTACGCTGGCGACGTATAGGAGAGCTTTCTTCGATGTTTATGAAATGAAAGCTTTGTTTATCTTGTGTTTCCTAAGTCGCGTTCTACGACATCCACGGGAAGATCCGGCAGAGTAGAATAGGACTACTTCAAGAGTGGTCCTATTCTACTCTGCCAGGAACTACATGACAGATGCAGCCGAATAACAAATAACTAGAGGAAATATATATGAGGCAACTTGCTTACTCCGGTTCTACGAATACATTCAAAGAAACATCTGAATGTTTAGGATCCGGTTTGGATTTGTTTTCGCGAATAAAGCTCTTGAGCGAACATTAGCGCGGTAATGTGGACATTTATTAAACGATCATTCACCTTAGATGTCATGTTTACACAGTTATTTCTGGTACTCGGGAACTTGGTGTATGACTTAATTTACAAAGTTAGAACTAAACTTTTTTCCGGGTGTGCGTAATTTTTAGAGGTTTGATGTGGCTTGAAATATATCAAGGGTACGCAAGAGCTAAGGCTTAAAAAAACCGTGATGTAGAGAAAGGCTTATTTCTATAATTTCCTTATTTATAGTGTAACATGTCCTAGCAGTCTTAAATCTGAGAACTCTACTACTACTAGTTAGATCTGCAATTCATAATCAAATCATGCCATCGATCATAGACTGATCTTAATTTCATCAAACATAACATGTGGTATCTAAAATTACCACATTCATCTCATATTCTTCATTCGCATAGGGCTTAATCGTCGAGAAAATCTCAATTTCCATATCTCACTAGCATATTTATCTATAGCCATTTTTATTGTAATTCCCTCAATTTGCCGTAACATTACTCCAATCACGTAGATGCTCAGAGCGCTCGATCTGTCTGGATTTAGGTCTAGACGCACCCGATTTAGCCTAACACGTTTCAGAGCTTGGCTGCCTTGATTGAAATATGGCGCGCTTGATTTATTCATCAACATCTATGTTTATTCAATTTATTGTAATTTTACCAATTTGCCGTAATATTTCTCAAATCATGGTGCGCTTGGTCTGTCTGGATAATCTAGACGCGAGCGATTAAGCAAAACACGTTTCAGAGCTGTTTATGCCTTAAAATATGGCGCGCTTGATTCATTCATCAACATTTATCTTTATTAAAAGTAATTCCCTCAATTTGCTGTTATATTATTCAAATCACGTAGATCACAGAGCTCTCAGAATGTCTGGATTTAGGTCTAGACGCGCCCGATTTAGTCAAACACGTTTCAGAGCTTTAGTGTGGATGCCTTGAAATATGGCGCGCTTGATTTATTCATCAATTATATTCTTTATTGCATTATAATAATACAAAATTCAATCAGTTGAATGATGGGTGCATCATCATAAAGCCACAAGAAGTCAACTGCAGGTCGTAAACATCACCCAAGGATTTCCAAAATGATCGGTTGGAAGTCGCCGCTTCAAACGTTTCCCTGCGACTTTCATCAGGTCATCCGACCACCCTGGTTGGTATATCAGCATTTGTCGGTACACTGTCGCTATTAGATAGCACTAAATGATATTGAAATATCTTATGATGAATATAATGATTGACTTTGACTTTGACTTTCTACCCCAAAAGCCAGTTTTACGTGCTTTGTGCCCCGCTCATTGCCAATTCAAATAGGTAACCCGCTGAAATATGTCTGTGACCTTTGTTCTTTTAGGATTTCTTCATTTATGATTCAGTCTTAACGCGCGCCTAGCGTACGAGTAGCTAGATCGTTTCGATCGTTCATTAGCCAACTTAGACAATATGTGACGCTCGCAATAGAGATATAGTTCCTTTAGACGTTTCAGCTTATCATGTCAACTTTTTAACGGCACTTCTTGAAAAACCCCATCTTTTTGTCTCCCGGAAAAACTACTACATACTTTACGTTCTATAAACTTGCTTTTGGTATTTTGATGTTTGTATCATTATCAAGTTATTGTGTAGTTTTACTGCCATAATAAAAGGAGGTCGATATTGTTATGGCTTTATGATTTGTTGCTAGCGTACTGCGAGTAACTGGTCGTTCACATTGATCGAGTGAAAACGTCAACTGCATCACAGTTTGATTTTTACCTAGGTCTTCTTTTGAAAGCAATCCTAAATAGGTGAAATATCCAAACTTGTTTGTTATTGACAACGTTCTTTCGCCTGTGGCACGTCAATAACAACATTGTTTGTGTTAGTTTGATAAGCATAGCTTTTCTATTTACCAATAACTTGTAGTTACTCCTGATGGGAGGCCTGGTGTCCAGTAGTTACTGTAAGTCGGGTTCTTTAGATGCCTAATTCAGGCACTAAACTAAGTAGTTCTTCTTGTCCGTCGGTTGCATGTCTGGCATCGTGTCCGCGCGCCTGGCCTCCCGAGCTGCTACTTTCTCATCCGCAATCCATCCGAGCAAGTAGCATCCCAAATACTTTCCGTTTTCTCACTCCAACAAACTCCTAGCCTTCCTATCTAAAAACGATACAATAATGATGAACCGCGCTCAAAATGTCTGCCAAGTGTAGTAAGGTGAGTATGGCAATCCCTATTGGAGAAGACCCTTGTGGCTGACACACTTGCTTGCTATTATATTGCAGAACGTTTTCATGCCCTTCGCGTTTTTCTAGACCCATGTTAGTTGCCTGCCCTATTACGAGTAACTCGCGCACTGTGATATAAGCCACAGCAGAATGTCTAAGCGTAACTTCTAGGAACCACAGGCGTAAAACCGCAAGTGCTATATTTTCTTCACGTTCGCATAATGACTCGCATGCGGTGGGAAAGAAAATCGTTCGAAACGTTACTCTCTGCCTGCTATTATATTATAAGCAGTAGATATTTCGAGTTTTTCGCGTTTGTGAAATGGGTTTCTTTTTATACTACGTTTTTATGTGACTGTCTCCTACGGTACTTAACCAAATGCAGAAAATAGAGCGTTATTATGTGAGAAATGCTCTAACAATCATTGAAATCTTTTTGCCACTTCGCAAAAATTCAGGTGAGTAATTTATGTAGAGAGCTGAGAGTTACAGGTTACAGAGTTACAGTTACAGGAGGGAGGAATACCGATTTCGAACGCCGGTGAATACTTGTATTTCATTTTTCAATTGTATTGTATTTGTCTGCGGATCTGGAACTACCAGACAGCCGGTCGTCAATATATTTTATCCAAGTCATGTTATGGCATGTATAGCACTTTGTCCAAATCATGTTTTGGCAGTACATGCTGTCATAATAAAGGACCTCGGATTTCGACACATGTCAGCTTGTGCCTGAACCACAGAACAAGGTAACATTACGTTTTCTGTAGCCTAAACGAACAAACCAAATATAATGGTTGTACTTCAACGAAATAAAAATACTTATTTGGGCAGGTAGACTGTGATTCTTCTCACCGGTGGTCGTTCCAAAACATTAGTAGTTATTCGATTTAGCACATAAAAAAGAAAATTAAAAAATATGACGTTGAAAAAGAAATACGTAGGTATCCAATTTTGAATGAAATTCTTTACTTTTGACTTTTACTGCTTTCATCGAAAGACAATTTTGAACTTTCCTTCATTCCATAATGTCAACTTCTCACAAAGTTTTCCTTTACTATTCAAAGACCTGACATTCACAGGCGCAGCGGTCAAACGAAAATTAATTTAGAGACAATAGGCTCAGACACAAAGATGCCTTTGTCTTGACTGTATACAGTGACTAAACACTTTTTAATGTATTTGTCGGCCCTTTGTTAGTTCTTTCTATAGCGTGTCGAAATGGTTGGAACTTTGCGATATACTTAAACATACTGGCGTTGCTTCTATCCGAATGTGAGGAATTGTTTATATTTATGTTTTCTAATTAGTGCGTATCCGTGAATCGCTAAAAACTATCTAATAAATCAGAAAAGTTGCGTTGGGACGATGGAATATTACTATGTTCTGTGTTACTATGTATGCAGAAATCTGTATAGAAAGAATGATGAAGATGGGTGGAGAGAGCTGATGATTGAATGGTCTCCAGGAATATCAACTGAATTGTCAGATGTTTGTCAGTTAGATGCTGGCATCGCGATGACCAGGGAATAAAATGATGTCGCTGAAAAAAATATCAAAGTTGATGAATGATGATGTACAAGGTTCACTGTTTTCTTTTATTACTTACTCTACATCTCTATTAATTTATGCTTAGTGGTAAAAAATGTAACAGAATTTTCTTATGAAAAGTCGAATGCAGCCGCATTCTGAAAATATTTAGTAGTCATGATTTATAAGATCTGAGAAATACCTGAATACGAACTCAACCCATACCATTACCGTTATTTGCATAAGCAGCTTAGCAAGAAAGTCGACCATGTAACACATAATAGTTGTTAAATAATATTACAACTGCGAAATGTCTTAACTTACTCATTTAGTGTAATTAACACAGCGCTGCGACCAGACTCTACAGACCAGCCCACACACATGGTTTAGCTACAAAATGATCCAAGTAGGAAACCTTCCAAGAGGCTATAATCGAATCGATACGGAAAGTAATCGTATCGAAAACAGCCGCGTTAAGTTGGCATTCCACTGAAAGAAGACTAAAAGTAAGTTATATTTCCTCGACAACATCAGTTATACTCGTAGGTTCAAGAAATATTTTATTTGTCGTGGTGTCGGTAGCTATAATCTATATTTTGTCTTTACAAATGGTCCCTTCTTTGATACCTCACTCTGAAGCTTTGTAAAGGTCAGGCTTTGTGCAGGTAGTGGGACACAAAAGGTACGAGAGATGTGATGTAGCCTGATCTTTATGACCTCATTACATTATGCTTTCGCCTGATCGATGTAGCTTCAGCGTGCTCAATTATGTCTGCATCGTCCTACCTTACTACGACAGTGATTTAAGCAGTTCCACCTAGACCATGGAAGTTTGTGTCCAGAGGGCAGTTTTTAAGGAGCGCGATGGGCCAGTCGGCGTTACCACTATAAGCGCTTGCTTTTTCAGATGTCCAATTAAGTACATTTTTTGTTGACGGCGTTTTTTCATAATGGCTGAATATCTGTTAGTTTTAAAAGGTTCGCATCTCCTATCGCCACAAGTAAAATATTTTCACATCACTTAACTAGCGCTCATAGCTTTAGCGGAAAGTCAGCCTAATGGCTAACGCGGCAGCGTAGTGTTTATGTCATAATTACACCAGCCGGCCTATTTACTAACTTGGATGACAGGTGTCGATGCCTATCAATCAAGAATTTAGTGTTACAATGCGGTTTTTGTATTTCAAATAAAAAGTTCGAGCAAGCAAAACCCGCATTGTAACAGTAAATTCTAGATTGATTGGCATCGACACCTGTCATCCGAGTTAGTAAATAGGGGGGCAGAACACCGGGCAGGTGGTTTTCTTATGTGGAACGAAGCCAAGAGTTTTGTCAAATTCATGACTTTCTTTCTTTTGATGTTTATATGATAACCACGAGAAGTCTTAGAGTGGTCCTATTCTACGCTGTCGGAAAAAAAAAAAAAAGTACATACTGACGTAGGTAAATTTTTGTTTTTTAATAAGCTTTAAATCAGCATGTTCATTTACAAAGCCTTTACTTTCGACGAAAGTAATTTTAAATGGTCATGTTGGCCATTAGTTGTCCCAAGTCCAGTCAATTAGAGTTGGCCTTAATTAAGGCTGAGTTGCTACTACTATAACAATGATTAATGGACCACTTGCCATTGGTGAATCGTAATGCAAAATCATAAATTTACAAGTAACTCGGCGTCACAATGCAAAAGCCATTGTGATTTATATTTTATTAAACATCTTATATTGGTGCCTTGGGAAATAAAACCAACTCCTGTTTTATTTTATAAATCTAATTAGGCAAACAGGCATACGGCCCTTCTGATGGAAAGCGGTTACCATAGCCATAGCCTATGGAAGCCTTCAACACCAGGATTGACTTTTGTCGTAAACCTTCATTTAGCTCTTCACTCAACTTCAATATTTCAAATTTGCTGGACGTCTGGAGAGTTGTGGTCTGGTCTGGCTGTCTTATTCACAGTATCGGTCAATGTTAAAAACTATTAATACCTAACTCGTTTCAAATTGTCTAACTTGCGCTTCGTTATCGTGTATCACAGTTGTATTTATTCTATATTTTATTTCAGTTTGCCACGACACGATATTGTTTTTGGCTCGAATGTTATAAATTATAACATTATTAATATGATTGTCCGGAAGTTTCTTAGCTGTAAAAGCTTTTGCAAATACCTATAGATTTATCATTTGCAAAACGTCATCAAATAAAAGGAAGGATCTTTCATCAAGTAGGTTCTTTTTATCAAGGTAATGCAAAAGTTTAACAATCTAACTCGAGGAAGTCGGTCCAATGCTGTGGTCCAATTGAACACCTAATTCTCTTTTTGGTTATCTTTTGTCTGTAATGTTTTATTATTTTATTTTATTATTCAATTTTCACTGTGCCCTACTTACGTTATTGCCAAATAAGACGATTACGTGGGACACCGGTAGCATAAATACTACTCAAACGCCCACGCCTCTTTAAACCAGTATATTAATGCCTACCTTCATAACCCCTTAATAAGTCTGTCTTTTACAGGTTTGTTGACAGTTCTTTTCAAGAGTTATTCGACTGAAATTGCTTTTCTCTATTTCTTAATTACCTTTTCCAGATAATTTCCTTTACAAAATGTATTTCTGTGTAAAACTTACTCTGTCCAAATCAACTAAGACTAAGACTCAAAATCATCATCATCATCTTCGCCGTAAGAAGTCCACTGCTAGTCCTCCCCTAAGGATTTCCAAATTAGACTGGTTTTATTAATATGTAAAATACGGGTCACTCACGTATGAAGTCAGCTACAGACTGGTTTTGCCATTCTCTCCACGGTTGGCAGAGGGGTTGGTGTACGCAGTTTATTTTTTCTTATCTTGGTTCCGACGCTGCTGCCCATCAAAACCATTTTTTAGCGGAGGAAAGGTGGGAGGTAGTTGATGGGCTAGGGAAAACAACAACGGAATAAAAGTATTTGGGCTGCTTCTCGCTCGAATCTATTGCGCGTACCCGATGCCATACTTGCAACCACTGGACTCTGAACAGGGTGTGTGGATAACAGACACCCTTAACCAAGTAATAAATAATTAAATCTTTACTTTTCATGATAAGAGAAGGCTGAGGCTTAAGATCGCAGTACCAAATGAAAGATGTGACTGTAATTTAATTAAAATCGCTGCCGATGAACATGTACCTATCATTAAAACGCTCTCCGACCTTGCAGTGTAGGTTAGTCGGCCGTGACCTCGCCGTGCAGCGTATGATATAACTCGAATACATTACGTATTAGATGTGTATCGCTCAAAGTTTTCCCTAATTCACCGCGCTTGCGGCTATTTTTGTTCTTGAGATTGATATCAGAATTTCCATTGTTGGGGTTTATACTGTAATTATGGGCAGGTCTTGCCCCACTTTTAAGTCACAAACATTACGAATTTCTTTATATTCTAAAAATTAGAATGTATGCAGTTTCCTATTCAGACGTTGTTCATACTTGTCAGTTTTTTAAATAAACTTACAGTATGGGAAATGTTATTCGTTTTTATAATCAGGATGTGTCTTCTAGTTCCAAAAAGTCTATTCGATTGATTCTCTCGATTGAAGCTTACAGTCTCTTTTTGACAGTCATTAGTACTGTCCTTAAACTATTCAAGATTAATGATCGTCTGTCATCATGGCATATGATCTCATTCAATCTTATTACACTATTAATGTCAACACATGCCCAAGCCCAGTGATATTATTTGCCATGACGTGATCCGCCTCGCCATCGACACATTTAACCTATTCCACTTGTCTCGTCATAAAGATCTTTATGCGAATTGCCTTGTCCCTTGTCAAACGGTTTTCCTTCAGAACCGCCTTGACTTGATAAACGTTTGCAAGAACCGTGTGTGTATAAATCATGAAACCTATTCCGATTTCCTCAGACAAACTGCTTTGCTTTGCTTAATTTGTGTTGGTACCTTATTGTCCTTCTACCATGAAAGAGAGTAGTTAAATCAGTATTAAGTACTTACAACTGTAATTTCTAGTTCGTTAAGATTTAGATTCCTTCGGCTTGAATTAGGAATTGTTTGTCTTCTTTGACATTTTCCTACATCGAAGTAACCTTGCCCTTTCGATTCTACGTTGATTAGCTAAATGAGTACGACTTATTAAAATCTAATGACATCATTCCAACCATATTATTTATTATCTTAGGTGTCATTATTAAATCGTTAAAATATGTAGGAAGACCCACATGCTCATATATTTTTCAAGCGACTTGTTGGACTCAAATCTAACCAACTATAGATAATTAATTTAAAAATTGCAACAAGTTATTTAATCGAAATAAAAGGTTGTGTTATTAAAGGTTTCTGCAAATCTTCGCGTGGATCTTTGTTTACATGAAGTGAACTTAAAAAGTATACTTATGTCGCAGAATACATATAATATTATCATCAAGTCTTTATCCCTGACGCAGAATCTCTGCACTAAAGCGCTGTTATTGACACAAAGACAAGTTTTTGCACTCAAACACGTAGGATGCGCTCGGTAGTGTAGGCAAAATGACACATTATGATCCTCGTCGCCAGTCTGCCGGCGGCGCATCGATCGGTCTGCGCACTCTGCGACTTTCAGGATCAAAGGTTAGGAAATATCGTAAATTGCCCTAGTGTGTAGCGTAGCGCTTTAAACTCAAATTAGTCCTAACCTCGGTAATGTCGACAAAATGTCACACTATGTTGTTAATATAAAGTCTGTCGGTGGCGCATCGATCGGTCTGCGAGTTTTGTGATTTTCAGTGATCAAAGGTTAGGGTTAATCTTGCGGAATGCACTTGTGTGTATCATTGTGCGTTAAACCAAATACAGTCGTTAAATCGAAGATGTCGAAGATAAGTTTCCGCAGTCAAACATGTGGGATGCGCTCAGTAATGTCGACAAAATGATATATTATGTTCTTCGTCACCAGTATGCCGGCGGTGCATCGATCGGCCTGCGCACTCTGCGACTTTCAGGATCAAAGGTTAGGCAATATCGTAAAGTTTCTTGTTTGTAGCATTGTGCATTAAACCTAATATAGTCGTTACATCGAAGACAAGTTTCTGCACTCAAACACGTAGGATGCGCTCAGTAATGTCGACAAAAGTCACATTATTTTCCTCGTCGCTCGTCGCCAGTCTGCCACGTCACATCGATCGGTCTGACAACTTTGCGACTCAGGATCAAAGGTTTTAGGCAATATCGTAAAGTGCACTTGTAAGTGGCATTGTGCGTCAAACCAAAGTACCTTTGTATAATATCTACGAAGGATACGCTCGGAAATGTTGACAATATGTCACATTATGTTCTTCGTCGCCAGTCTGCCGGGGCGCATCGATCGGCCTGCGACTTTCAGAATTAAAGGTTGGGCTAATTTCGCGAAGTGCACTTACGTGTAACATTTTGTGTTGCAACTGTGATAGTCGTTACTTCAAAGACAAGTTCTAACACTCAAACGTGTAGGATACGCTTAGCAAATGACACATTTTGTTCGCCGCTAGACGTCGCCAGTCCGCCGCGTCACATCAATCGGCCTGCTAATCTTGCGAAGTGCTGTAGTGTGCAACCATTGTACGCAAGTCAAAGATAGTCATAAGCTCGGAGATAAATTTTACACTCGAATACGTAGGATGTGCACGGTAATGGCGACAAAATAACAAATTGCGTCCGTCGTCGCCAGTCTGCCGGGGCGTATCGATCAGTCTGCGAATTCCGCTACAGGACAAAAGGTTGAGGTCCATGCTAGAGCCAATCTTGTGAAGTGCTTATGTAGTATTTAGGTCTCCTTTCAAAGCGTAAGGTTGGAAATGTTGATTGAAAAACTTGTAACAGTGAGGTAGGTATGTTTGGTTGGTGACGCAAGCAATAAAGCGTATAGGGGGAATTGGATGTGGTGGAGAAATTCGACGTGTAGATTATGAAGCGCGGTGGCCTTATTGGTATGGCGTTACTCGTAAGACTGCCGATTCAAAACCTACCCGCGTGGATTTTTTTTCCCACATCTAATTTCTTTATTTTAATAAGGGTATAATCAAAATAGCATTATTAATGCATGAAAACACTTAGAAAGTATTGATTGAAAAATGTTTGACAGACATTTTAATTGTATAGGTACCTCACAATAACAAGATATTTAAAGTAAAGTAGTCTCTTGAAAACCCTTCCTAGGTGTTGAATAACTAAGAAGAAAAAGTAAAACACAAAAAAATACACGCTGTTTTTCAACGTAACGGAAGAATGAGATTGAAATGATGCTGTTGATAAAGTTCTCCAACGTTGATTTAATACGTTACGATTTAAAATTTCCCTGCATTGGCATTGGCCCATCTCCGTTCAAATACCCGAATAACTTGAATGTAAGAAGAATACTCACAAAACTAATCACAATATTCTAAGTTGTCCAAGCAGACAAACTGTCACAAGTTAGAGTTAGACTAATGCACTAGGCTGAACTCGAGCGTGGGAAGCCAGTCGCTGTTCTGCCGACTGATATCGACCCGTCGGTCGCGCTGAACGCACTTGAACGCATCCTGGAATGTCCGAGACCTTTAAAAGATGTTGCAGTGTATAAGCAACCCAATTTGAAAATAAAATGGTATATTAGGGTACAAAGCTTTATTAGAAAACAGAAAAATTTCCTACCATAATCATACTGACTGACACATTAAAAACTCTTAATTCACTGGACTAGCTGCTATTCTGGGACTAACACTCGATTTTCGAATTTAATTTCAAAATGATCTAACTAATGACAATCTTACTAACTTAATCACTGACTTTTTCTTGCTAGGTTATTTAGACAGTGGCAGAACGAGTCTTAAGAACGATTTTAGTAAAGGATGCATTTAAGATGCTTTTGAGTATTCTGGCTTCAGTAATTAAATGTAATGTCGATATTAAAAGGAGTCATTACAAGTCAATCGACAAACCGTTTTCATAGAAAATTTCCAAAATTGTAAGTTTTTAGTAGATTCTCAAAAAGAGAGCTAACATTTTCATCAATACTGTTAGCGAGCATCGGAAGCCATATTTCAGCTTCAATATCAAATACCCTTGCATTAGGCCGACCTTTCAAACACGAAGGTCTCAAAGGGTAACAGTGGCTGTGCATGCTATCCTTATCTCGCCTATTGGAAACCATTAGTTTTTATGTCTCTGTCGGCTAAAGAAGCATCGACACGCATTTCACGTGCGTGTACAACCTTGTAGGTGCTAATTAGTGTATTTGTGGTAAATACGATGTATTTGGACTGTGTGATTGACTGGACTGGTTATAAGTAGTAAGTAAATACACAGTATTTAAAATATTCCGCACAAGGATAATAGATGAATGGTCAAAATGACATGGCAATTCCTCCCCTTTTTTATGGCCACTTGTATTCCACGGCTAGGAAAAGGCCTCTCTTCGTTGTTTTCACACATTCCTTTTATATGTATATATTTTTCCAATTTTTCTCAAACTGATTAAGATCATTTACCCATCTCTTTCTCGATCTTCCTTGCCTTCACTTCTAGTCCGCTGGGTCTAAATAATATAATGAAGGTACAAGGAAAGTTTGTGAATTTAAAATAGTAAGATGACTATTATCCGATGCTCTGTTGCAAGTATCAAACATACCTACTCATATTATGTCAGATGGGAAATCGGGATCTTACTTATTTAAGAGCAAAAGAAAGAAAATATCAATCGTGCTAAATTTCAGTAGTCAGTAGTTTGTAACGTTCATTAGGCTACGAAGAACTTGCAGCTTACTTCTTAGTATATAAGTATTCTATAAGTATTTTTTGTTTGTTTACATTGTTAAATTCCATTCCCATTTCAATGATATTCGTAATACTCCACCTAATAGTTTGAAGGAAATAGTGAATTAATGATTATTTAATCTTCATTAAACTTTAATAGGTTTCGTATACGTGACCTCAAAAGAAATCACGCAGTTTATCTTCGCGACACATAAATAACTGTGGCTCGTAAACCGGGCCGTAAATTCGATT
Source organism: Rhodophaea formosa (assembly GCA_963082605.1). Taxonomy (NCBI): domain Eukaryota; kingdom Metazoa; phylum Arthropoda; class Insecta; order Lepidoptera; family Pyralidae; genus Rhodophaea; species Rhodophaea formosa. The sequence goes on from OY720209.1 coordinate 23,345,142, forward strand.
TTACTGCTCTGTCATCGATGGCTCTGTCTGCTTGACTGTTGGCGGCTAACGTGCCAATGACTTGATTGTGCAAATAAACATTACGATTGAGGTAATCAATCGTTTTAATCACACATCACGTGTATTGATCCAATACGTTTCTTAGCAAATTCAGCTCTATGAGTTGCAATTTTGCCATAATGTTATTAAGTATAAACGATTAATAGTTAATGTTTATTTGTACAATCACGTCATTGCCACGTTTGCCTTTAAAGTCAAGATAATGTGTTTGTATTCTACCATCCATCTTCGTATTGATTTGAAATACAGTGGCTCTCTTAAAAGAGGCACCATTCGTACTGCAGGTGTTGATAGGATACCTATTGTCAGTTACTGCCGGGCAACTGCTTTCCATTTAGTGTCTCACCCCTTGCTTACTTACGAGTATGTTATGTATGAGTAGTTTGATACGATAATTCTTATACCTTTATTTATGAAATTTTGACACCATGCATAGAGTCAATCAAGTCATTTATAGAAAACTTTCGATATATGTTGTTATTTGTTTCCGAATCTGGTGAAAGAAGTGACAGTATAAGTAGAAGATTGAGAGATTTTTTCTTTTCTACTGACTTATTGGCCACAATATCATAAACCTAATTTAGACCTGAAGTAGACTGGTCGAAATCGGTAATTCTATCAAAGGAGATTCTTTTTTCTCTAAGACTGAGCTCTTCGTACCTCGTAAAGTTGTTTTAACAGCCGTTAATGGCCTCTCGTGCTTTGAAGTGGTACAAGAGGAAGCGTTTGAGCAATTTCCTCATAAACTTTCGTACCGTTTGTCTATTTCTAAATATCCTTTTGACTCCGTATCCGTTGTGTTGTCCGTGGATAATTGCTGTGACTTTGTTAATTTGTTTCAAGTTGTTAACCGTTCTTAATTTTGAAATATTTATTATATTTAAAATTCATATGTTTTAAATTTAACTTTTTTTTTAAGTAGTAACTGCAAAAAAATTGATCTATCTGATGCCATATTCCTTTCTTAAATTTAAGGTTTGTTTGAAAGATCCTTAAGTATTATAATAGGGATAAGTTTGCCAATGAATGTTTGTTTGTCGTAAGAACTAACACTGGCATCAGATTTTTCAAGGCATTTGCCATAGCTTAACAACTGCCATTAATGATGAAAGTTGTGACTAAAAGCCTAACGTGCCTTCCAAAGTACGAAGGAGCCAAGAGTATGCCAATTGTTACTATGTGGGAAGTATTAAGGCCGCACACTAGGCACAGTAGCGACGCCAATCATTTTATTCCTAATACTCGTACTTTACAAAAAGAAAGAAATTCAAGAATGTAAATCATATAAAATAAATAAATAACTAATTGAAACTTATGTTAACAACAACTTATTGAAACTTATGTTACAGCAATAAAGGCTTATTTTATTTATTTATTTATTTTATATGATTTACATTCTTGAATTTCTTTCTATTTGTAAAGTATTAGGAATAAAATGATTGGCGTCGCTACTGTGCCTAGGGTGCACCCTTAACGTTCAAAGTTCTCTGCTTCTGTAGTTTTTGTGTAAAAACTGTTACTTTTATTCTTCTAGCTGATTGTTAAGTAATAACAATATTAGTACATGAATTCATATGATTAGCTGGCCGAGCAATGCTGGTGCAGTTAACAGTTCATCAGACAATTATCTTTTTACTCGAACGGCCGCGGGCGCTGCATAGCTGTAACTAATTGCATGATTGCCAGCGCTAGATTGTTTTACTACGTCCGTACTACCAACTGCATCGTTGATAATTTACGGTAATTTATATTTTACTACTAGGATAGTCGAGCATGCTTGCTATAGTTTTTTTGTTTGATATATTAGCTCTATTTATTAAATAAAGAAAATAAGAAATGGAGAAAAAATTCCACGCGGGCAGGCAGTTCTCCATTTTTTTTCTCCATTTCTTATTTTCTTTATTTAATAAATAAGGTAAAATAGCATTGTGAATGCAAAATAAAATCCCATATAAAGTATAATAGCTCTACATTAATACTGAATCTTAATTCTCGAAGAGTGTGAATAACGTTACATCTACCGTCAAAAAATTTAATGTCGAAACGTTGTAAGTAGTATGATTAAATAGTAATGAGTTAATAGAGAGTTCGAATCGCACACTAAGGGTTTCGTACCAAAGCACAATATTGAACTACGAAAACGCTCAAACACATGTTGCTTGACCCTATCTTGATCCCACTTTATTTTGTTATTATTGAAATGTTGCAATAGCGCCATAAAATTTATAGATATGTATACACATTTACTTAACGTATATAACGTATTTTTAGTTAGGAAGAATATAACCACGTACTATTGAGCCATTAATCTAAGAAGTTATTAAGTCTTATATATGGGTACCTACAATATATTTAAGGCATAATACGACGCAGTATTGTGGAGCAGCAGGTTATTTATTACTGTAAAACCAGTGATTTTCCGGCCAGTTTCTTGGTCGTTTTAATACGACTACAAAAACCACCCGACACGTACGTCACAACACGTCGTCTATGAATTCTTCAGTAACAATTTCACTATTTCCTGAAAAGGTATTGAATAAATAAGACGACAACAATTTACAGCGAGTCCTTCAAGCAACTTTATGAATAGAAAACAATCTAACGGCGCTCAAAGTTTCAGCAAGGGGACTAAATTATCTTGAACACGAAAGAAAAATATCACGGTATGTAGCGAACATAACTCGACTTGAAAATACACGGAAAATCCGTTTGGTGGACCTTGAGTTTCGTTCTGCAATAAATTCGTAGTTTCTTGGCAGCTGTGCCAGTTTTAGGACGTTTGCAAGGTTGTAATGTAACGAAAACGAACGACCAAGTAATTCCTTTTATAATATGTACGTGGAAATGTAATAAACTTGACTTACATGAAAATACACATGCAAGAGAAGATAGAACTCCATCTACATACGCGAGGACCTTTACATGATAACGCTCATCAGTGGCAGAGGTCTGATCAAAACAATTTCAATTCGCCTAAGTTGACGTTAAGAAGAAACAACAAGTAGGTATACATTTGACTCTGATTCATCATACTCCGTGCGTAGGATTTTTTAAAGAAGGAGAAAAGTACTATTATCATATTACAATCTAACTAGTCCGAATCACTGAGCCGTCAGTGGTATTTTGTGTGTGTTGTTATGTTTTATCACGACTCTTTCCAAAACCTCTTTAACTACAATCTCTCTCCGGTAGATACTTCTGAATTTCCCTTGGCAAGAACGTTTGCCATTTGGTTTTCTTGAAAAGACGAAACGAAACACGAGAATATTCAGTGTCTTTAAGTATCCAGTCATTATTCATTTGATAATGTCTTTCATAGCAATAACAATGACGTTACAAAAACTAGTATCGCGTGCCTGTATCCGATTAGCTCCTTTAGCAAACCTTCGTCGTGTTCTATTGTCATACAAGCCGTTAAACACCAGTGCATTACCTAGATACATTTCATTAGGAATAACACCGATACTTATTTAAATTAACACGTTTAATATGTGCTAGTCAATGTACCACAATAGAATTTAAAACCAAATGGGATGAGGTGACATTCAGACAGAAGGCGTTTAGTTATGATGTGATGTCATCTTGATATTGTTTTGTAAATAACAAACAATGTAAGATATAAAATGCTCCAACTCGAACTATATTTTCAATTTTGGAAATAAAAGACTGAATGTTTGATAAACTATTTCTAATTTATTAATTTTGTCAGAAAATTTGTACTAAGTAATTCACAAAACATACTCCGAACACTATTAAAACCTGGTTTGAAGATTTAAATCGATTGTCGCCGGCAATTTCTTTTTAAAATTAACAATTAATTTGCAGACTAAAATCTGTATAACTTACAAATGATGTTTATAGATGACTATTGACTACGCTTTTGCATATAACATTTTCCTATTTTTGTTACAGGTAAGCATCCTCCTACTTCTTCTACGTTAATCTCGTTTTCAATTCCGTATCAATTTAAAAGGTAAGTGACTTGAGGAATATTTTCATATTTCAAAACAACAACAACATTAAGTAGATCTACCACTAGGATTTCTAAGAATTGGTGAATTTAGTGGTTTGTAAAATTGTTAATATACTGTCGTTATAAATTTACCGTCGTTTTAACCATGGCTGTGGGGATATTTAAGCAGGATTGTATCTTATTAAATGAAATTTTATTCAAACTTGGATAACATGTGTATCTCTTTTTGAACGTCATATTTCAAAAGTAATACATCAGGTGTACTCTCAGACTAAGCATTTATCATTGCTTACATAAAAGATAATTTTATATTATAGCTTCCATAAAACGTCTCCAGTCTAGAAATGTCTGTATTCTGTCTAGCTGCAAGCAAAATGCACCGAGTCAAGGTCGCACATTGGTTCCGACTTGCCGGCTCTGTTTCATGCTTGACGCAATGCGACTCAGATTGTATCTTTTGCACTTGCTCATTCTATTTTAGTACTATAATTTACTAGAACGAGTAAAGCCAGTTTTATAATATTCGAAATAACTTGCGATGCGAACCGCTAAACAATGGAACTCCCTCCCCGTGTCGCTGTTTCCCGTCTCGTAGGTAATGGGCATGTTGACTAAATTTTTTTTCATGGTGCTATGTAAAGACCTGCCAAAAATAAACACAATAGTGACATAAATACATTTCTAAACAAAAAACTCTTTCAGTTAAAAAAGTTTTAAAGTCACATGTTTTTAGACGTAAATTTTTAGACGTGAAAACGCGCTGCTGAAATGCCTACATGCCTACATATTTGTGACGTCACAAGCTTGTATTTTGTATGGGTGGCGTGAGAACTTTGTTTGGTAGCTATACGAAATATTTCGTTTATGGTAATGGTTTCATAATAAAAGTTGCTATAAATTTTGCAGACTAAAATACAGTATAATTGTAATTAAAGATTTTTATACTTCAAAAAATGGTCCTATTCACCCAACTTTAAAGAAGCTTTAAGATCACTTAACGAATCGATATCAAATTAAAAGTGTTCTTTATAGTGTTTTTAGATAGAAATTAGTCTCATTAGAAACAAATTTTATATAATCTTAACATTAGGCAACTACCGTATTTACAGATTTTCGTGGCTAGAGTGAAGAGGCATTATTTGAGATTGCGTGTACGACCCTAGGACGTGTAGACCTCATCGATGCTTCCCATTAGGCAGGATAAAACGCACTCAGATGACTAAAAAAAAACTGTTATTTAAGTAATTGATGATTATGACAGCTTGACTTTTGACCTGTAAATTATATGATGTTTCGGTATTTACTTCGTGGCTAAATTGAAGCTAGCTCCGGAGTCCGGTTCTAAAGTTACGTAACATTAGAATTGCATCATATCAATCAATTTATGTTAACTTTGCTAAGAGTCTTTGTTTGTAAGGTTATATATTATATATTCAAAAAATCATCACATCGTCACGACTTTGTTACACGGCTACTAACAAGTATTATTTAAGTGCATGTATGCCTGTAAATATATAGATATATAATTTGTGTGAGTTTCTTTATAAATCATAACTTCTGAATACGTCAACGGATCTGCGGGCCTATTTGCTAACTTTTGACAACTACGGTGTACATCATTTTCATGGTAACTTCAATATTCATTACAGCTTCGGTATGAATGACTATTTTTATTTATGATATGCAAACCGTAATGGATGCTAAAGTGACAATCAAATCGTTGTACACCGAGTTAGCAAATCGGCCTGCTGGACGTATCTATCGATAGAATCCTTATCCCTCCTGAGTCCTTAGTGACATAGTTTATGGGAACATGAGAACATATTTTTGGCCAGGCAAAATCATTTCCGTGTTAATTAGGGTCAACATTTTTTTTAAATAAATCTGCACTATTTGAAAAGAATAATTAAGTTTTTGTTAGGGAATGACTTTTGGTACACTGGTTAGTACGTAAGTAGTTTAGAAGATGTAGTGTTCAGATCAAGCTTCATCTTAAGTTAATTTTCTGAAATGCTTACCACCAGTTGGCAGCACTAAGGCGTCGACTTCGATAAGCTGCTCTCAATGGATACCATTTTTACAAGCATCACAGCTCCCAGTGCTGCCGTCGCTTATCTCAGAACACCCTCATTCATTCACATCTTTGTGAGCATGTCTGTCTATCTGAGCATTCCGTCTTCGAGTATGTCTTGTTTAGTAACATCTGTCGTCGTAACTGCGAATGTCAGTTGTGCCACTTGGCAACTGGGCAAGTCGACTGTCGACACAGTTCCATTTGTTTTGTCTCCACGCTCGACACCTGTCAACTGCCGGGAAATGTTCAAGACAATTTTATGCTATATTGAGCATTTTGTAGCGAATATGTCAGTCCTAGATTTAAATGATGCTTTTTTGCATCGTACTAAACGAAGATCTCATTCGTTTCTGCACAAGTATTGGAAATACATACATGTTAATACAATATTGAACCGTAAATAAAACCCTGTCCGATCCTTTGCGGGGCGACTCAGCCCGTTAATATGAAAAACCTTTCCTATGGGACTATTATACTGGAAATTCGAAAAAAAATGTTGACATTCCCATAAAAATGTTTTCAGCCCGCCGCGCATTCGGATGTAAACGTTGATTTTTTTTTTCCAACTTCCAGCATTCGTCCTACTGGAAAAGTTGTTCATAGAGACGGCCTGAGTCGCCCCTTTAAGAATCGGACAAGGTTTTATTAACATATTGTATATTATCCTTTTTATTTTAAAAGGTCCTTGTATGGAGAAGTGGTCCTAAAATTGAAATGAAGACTGCCTTCCGTACACTAGTGAAGTAGGTACTTAATTTGCACTGTACCAGCCCACTGCTTTAATAAATTTCGTCTATTTTCTTAAATATATTTCATTTTGATTTAATATTTGCCACAGTAAATTTTCACTGGGTGCAATCCTCTCTGCTAATTGGATAAATACGATAAGATCACAGGTGCTTCTCACGAAATCACAGCAATCATCAGCATTCCATAAATGCCTCCATTGCAACCATGCAGTCCAGTAATGGGATTACGCAACTGAAAGCATTGATGCTACCAAAGGCAAAAACCTTGCTGGACTTCTTGTTAAGAAACTTATTGAATTAGGTACTTCCCGTGACTAAACTCGACCCGATGTCAATTCCTTGATAATAGCACCCTATGTCATTTTTAAGGTTTAAACTATTTTTATTAAACTGACTGCTATGCCTCCTGCTATAAATAGTATTATTCTACTTCAAAAAAATGTCCTCTGAACGACTAAGACAACACCAATTATCTTTAATTAGGATTGGGGGTTTCGGCCTAAGTTGGGAACGTTTGCTCTTTTTGCTTCTCTCGCTCGCTCCTTTTTTGTCACAAGGAAACCTATGTCTCTATCATCTAAGCGTGTTACATAAATGCCTGAAATGCTTCTGGGGTACTATTTTTGAACGCGTGACACTCGTCTTCGCATGATTTTGTTGCCATACAAAAATCTTTCGAATACGAGCGTTACACGTTAGAAAATAGTACCCCTGATCCCGGGGTCCAGGTGCCGGCGGTTTTAACCCGAGGGCCCCGGTCTACCGTGAAACCGTATGAATCACACGGCGTACCGTGTGATACATCCGAAACCCTAACGGACAAAGTCGCGCGAAATAACAAATACAACATAATCACTTTAATTTCGCGAGAATTACTCTCTTAAAGTTATGATCAGCATTCCATGATTCATGGCCACCATTGCATCACATGCGGTGCAGCCATTATGCAACTGCAAGCTGCAATGAGGCTGATTGACGGGTCGTTGACCCCAGCAGGAAGCGCTTTTGTCAAGTTCACATTCAATCGTGCACAAAATCGTGGAAACCATTTTTAAAACACCAAAGGTAAACAATAGGTAACATTATGTCTAATGTTACTAAAGGTAACGGTAAAACCGACAGACCCACCAAGGAGAGTAATTTTTTTCGCGCGTATAACAACATTAAAAATAAAGATCCATAAAAAAATATTCAGCTGCCCGGTCAATTTATCATCATCATCATCATCATTTCAGCCGCAAGAAGTCCACTGCTGGACATCCTCCCCCCAAGGATTTCCAATATGACCGGTTGGAAGCGGCCTGCATCCAGCGTCTTCCTGCGACCTTTATTAGGTCGTCCGACCACCTGGTCGGTGGGTGTCTAACGCTGCGCTTGCCGGTACGTGGTCGCCATTCAAGAACCTTTCTGCCCCATCGGCCATCGGTTCTTCGCGCTATGTGCCCCGCCCACTGCCACTTCAACACTGACACTTCCGGTCAATTAATATGAGAATGTAATGTTTTTGGCATTATGACAATTAAAAATAATACAATACCTATATGGAAAGGCGAGCGCCAGTACTTACTGAACCCCTGAACCCTCCCCGAATCCTAGCTACGCCCATGGTTACTATTAAAAATTACATTACCATTAAATTAGAAAGTTGAGAAAAATATAGTCAAAACTAATCTCAGCGTTTCGCAATGGACAAGATACATTATTAAATTCTATTTTAATTATCAACTATGAGAAACAAAAATTTTGTACGATCTTGATTATACATAATGTAGTTCGTTTAAAATAGAGCCACTTTAAATTTCGATAATATCTTGGAAGTATATCTATCGGTCTTAAATCAACATCTTCCGTTATTTTTGTTTCACATAGTTGGTAATTAAAATGAAATTAATGTACCTATCTTGTCCATTCATTTAATGTTTAGTTCTGTTTCGTTACGCTTACTGATACCCGCTTCTTAATTTATTGCAAATATAAAAATGTATCTTACGAGTATGTTTCTAGACACTTTAATTTTTATGTTTAATTACGTTTATTTGTCATCTTAAGAGTCCCACGTAAAGCCGCAATCCCATACAAACGTAGTTTCGTTTTAGTTTTACAACAGTTAAGCCAATCTCAACCAAATTTCGTACATACGACCGGATAAGGCATATTGATGTTTATAATCAGATTTCAATTTTAAAACCAATACCTATACAAAATTACAGCGAGTTGAAGTTTCCTATCGAAAACTTGTACTCGCTGTAATTTTGTATCGGTATTGTTTTTAAAATTAAAACCTAATTATAAACATCAATATGCCTTATCCGGTCGTATGTACGAAATTTGGTTGAGATTGGCTTAACTGTTGTAAAACTAAAACGAAACTACGTTTGTATGGGATTGCGGCTTTACGTGGGACTCTTAAGTTACATATTTACGTATTGGGTAAAGTGTTTTAGCTTAAAATTTCATCACGATTTTGATTCCGTTCTCCACCTACCAGCCCTCCAACATGCTAAATGTGGCCTTTAGATGTTAGACCTGGGCTCTGCCTACCCGGTAAGGGAAAAAAACGTGATTCTATGTATATGTCTAAACGTTTACGGTAGACAAAAGCTAAAATCAGCTTTTTAACTTCTTGAGCGACTATGGCGACTCATGCCGTGCATCTTTTAGCACGGTCAAAGACAATATAATACTAACGTAATAGACTGCCCACCTCATAAAAAAATATTGGACCAAATTAAGGTTGCGAAAAGCAGGCGAATGTATGGCGTAGGAGAGTTGCTTGGTAGTCGTTACTAGATGGCGGTAATCTGCGTTAGCCTTTAACTTACTAAATATACGGTTTCATTTTAAAATGTTATGCCTAAAATATTGTTTTGTTTTTAATAAGATATATTTTGTGAATCATGTTTTTATATTTTCATAATAATACGGTAGATACAATGTTTTGTAGTTTCGAGTGGTGCCATCTATGCGAGTCTCTGAGAACAAATCGTACGATTAAGGCGTTGAGAACACATGGCACGGTAAAATGTGCTAAATAGCTTCGCTCCCGATCAGCAAGGGTCGTGACGAGCAACTTTCGCCCATGACTCATCGTGACCCGAAACCCGGCGCACATTCACGACCCACGCCAACGGATGCTTACCATCTACAGCCAGAGTAAGACCTTTCATCTGGAGTTACAGATTCCTTTGTATGGTAATCTGGTTTATAAGCAGAGGTTTTATATATGCCTTATGTCGAAACGTTTATGGTAGATATAAGCTAAAAATCTGATAGTTGAGCGATTTTGGCAACTCGTGCCTTGCATCTTTTAGTTCAGATGTGCTAAATAACTTCGGCCCGATGGTCCAGTGGGTGTGAGCTCTATGAGCGCTTACGTATGTTAAGCAACCCCTGGCCCAGTCCCTACTTGGATGGGTGACCGCAAGTGGCATGAAATATCTCGAGCTCCTCCGTGCTTCGGAAGGCACGTTAAGCCGTTGGTCTCGGCTGTCATCGTTGATGGCAGTCGTTAAGCTATGTCAGATGCCTTTAGGCAGCTTGAAAAATCTGCCACCAGTGTTGGCCACTTACACATTCGAAAACTAAAAACAATAACTTCGCTCCCGATCAGCAAGCGTAGTAACGAGCGACTTTTGTGACCCGAACCCCGGGGCATAATTACGTCCCACGCCGACGGGTGCTTACCATTTACAGCCAGAGTATGACCTTTCTGGGGTTACAGATTTCATTGTATGGTAATATGGTTTATCAGCTGGGGTTTGGAGTTACAGATTATACGTCATAGTAAACATTAACGAAGAGATCATTGATAGATCAAATCAGATTTATCGGATGTACAAATACATACATACACCGTGCTTTATTCCCCAACGTATCTATTCTGAACTAACCATACTGACTTTCCCCAAGAAAATTTGTTGAAATGTAAAAAAAAAATGGACTTTCCATACTTTATCGATCAGATGATTAGCAGTTTTGTATGGGAAACACAATTTTTATATTTCGACCTGTGTTTCTCGGGGAAAGTTGTTCAGTAGAGGCACGTTTGAATATTACAAGGTTAGAGATTTACACATTCATCACTACAAATGACGATGATACCAAATTTGTAGATTCAAACAATAATAAGTCAAGGTGTTAAATAATTCATTAGTCATATCTTGTCGTTATTATCATAACAGCTTGGTTTTGCATTGCTCATCCTAATTTCCTCCAATCCACGGAAACACTACGTAACTTGCAAAATCCCAGCTGATACATTAATAACCATTATGCCACATAAAGCGTCGCAATAAAATAGGCGAGCCAAGATTGTGAATAAATTATTCAGCGGTGCAGAAAGGTCGCGCCCCGTCGCCCTTTCGATCTTTGGAGCTCTCGCGAACCCCCACTAGTTCGAGACGTGCTCGTAATCGCTTTGACGGCAGCCACAGAGCAGCAAATGTGACTATGGCACGCGCGCTACTAGAAACGCCTTTTCAACCTACGAATATATTCGTAGTTTTCAACACATTTCTTACGAAACAAGCATGTCAGGGGGTGGTACCTACCGTTAATTGATGTTTTGGGTTTCAAGTTAACTGTAAAAATAAAAGAGTGATAAAATTTCGTAATTTTATTCTAAATATCACCTCAAGTCATGATACCCATTATTGTTTTCTCAAATACTTTTAGCTATTTGTTTGACTGGAAGAAATCCCTTTAGGGATAAGTCCGCCACTGTACATGTATTTTCTTAAAACTGTATCTTAACCTTGTTAAATTGTATTTTTGTGTCGTGTACAATAAATAGTATTTAAACAATAAAAAAAAACTGCTGTTTTTACTTACTTGTGATATAGGTTACATCAGAATATGATTTATTAACCTTTTCACTGTAATTCTGATACCATATCACAGCACATTTTACTGTTTTTTTCGGCACGAACTGATAGGTGTAGTATGCTACATTCCGTACTCTGTGGCAGGCAGCCGCTCTCAACAATTCGTCTGCGAGCCCCCTTAGCAACAGCTGTACTTTGCCTACCCTTCAGGCTCCCCAAAGGGCATTGTAATATCCGATTCTTTAGTTGTTTGTAATATTGAAGGTGAATGAGATGAGAGCGCTTTGGTTGTTGCCATGTGCCAGATACAATGTCGATCTGTTATATATTACATTGCTTGTTTTCGTCCGCGACTTTCAGAAGTAAAGTTATATCAAAATGTAGATACATTGTTACAACTAGATAAGTTGTCTTGCATGGAATAGTAACAAACATCAATACAAGCATACATCCTGACAAACTAACATACCTACCTATTTATTTATAATATACTAGCTTTTACCCGCGGCTTTTCCCGCGTGATATATAGCCTATGTCCTTCTTTGTACCCTAACCTATGTGTATGCAAGATTTTATGATGATCGGTTCAGTAAATACGGCGTGAAAGCGTACGTAACAAACAAACTCACTTTCGCATTTATAATTTTAGTTGGGATTTGCTATTACTAATGATTTCGAAACTTGGATCGTAATGTTGTATTTTAAGGACCTTTTCTGTACACAAATCACATTGTTGAATATAATTCGGTATTTGCCTAATGTTAAGATTATATAAAATTTGTTTCCAATGATACTCATTTCTATCTAAAAACACTATAAAAAACACTTTTAATTTGATATCGATTCGTTAAGTGTTCTTAAAGCTTCTTTAAAGTTGGGTGAATAGGACCATTTTTAAAAGTATGAAAATCTTAAATTACACTTATACTGTATTGTAGTCCGCAAAATTTGTAGCAACTTTTGTTATGAAACCATTACCATAAACGTAATATTTCGTATAGCTACCAAACAAAGTTCTCACGCCACCCATACAAAATACAAAGTTGTGACGTCACAAATATGTAGGCATTTAAAGAGCGCGTTTTCACGTCTAAAAATATGTGTCTTTAAAACTTCTATATCTGAAAGAGTTTTTTGTTTAGAAATGTATTTCGGTCACTATTGTGTTTATTTTTGGCAGGTCTTTACATAGCGACACAAAAATTTTTTTAGTCAAGTAGCCAATTATATCTATGCCAATCGCAACAGTATTGGAAAACGTCGTATTATGCTCGTACTAACTAAGTATGCTGTCTATTATAGTCATCGCATCGGTTAATTATAATGAGCACTCGGCTTCGCCTTGTGCCTATAAACACCTCGTCTATAAAATCCAGCTTACCGTACTTGCATCATAATTTACTGTTATAATACTAGTAAAGTAACACATTAAATGAACTGTAACTTGTGCTTTAGACTATAAAATACAGTTTATGACAACTCTAAAATGAGGAGAAAGCTGAATAAGTCTTCACCTATTTAGCCATACCATACCTGACACGTAATGTCTAACTCTCATTTCTGATCGCTCATACCGTAACCCACCTTCACATCTAAATAATGCAGTCGGGTATATAAGTTACAAATTAACTAGTCTCCACCGGTCTTATTTTGATATACCAGATTGTAATTAACTAGTGTTGCTCAAGAATAACTCAACCAAGTCAATAAGTCGACAGCACAGCATCCATTAAAAAAAAAAAATATACTAGCTGTTACCCGCGGCTTCGCCCGCGTGGTATATAGCCTATGTCCTTCTCGGTACCCTAACCTATGTGTATGCAAAATGTCATGATGATCGGTTCAGTAGATTCGGCGTGAAAGCGTAACAAACAAACTCACTTTCGCATTTATAATATTAGTTGGGATAAAAGACGAAGTCGACAGAAATTCATAAGACATTAAGTGTCCACCTGTCTCTATTTCCTCAAATCTGTGACCTGTTGTAATTCTACAGGGCGGGTAAAATCACTATGTACCTACATAGGTATATAATACAATCTCCCGTCGCGTCTGTTTTTATCCTTTCACCAATAAATAGAGTGATTCACGAGTAAAATTTAAGTATATAATTTATCAAGGTTTTGTGTAAGTTGGTTGAAATATAAAGATAATTGTTGAAAGTGCCGGAAAAAGCTGGGAGGTTTATTATTTCACTGAGGTATACCAAGAGAGCATTTTTGCGGGAAGGGTTATAAGTTTATTATATATCCGGGCGCAGCCTGAGGAGGGCTGCTAGTATCATAATTATGAAGCACGTCCAATGAAGCAACGAAATAGTCTGACAGGAGAAATCGGCACTAATCGATTGTGACGTTTCAAGGCCGCCGCGTTCCGAAGGACGTGGATCGGAAAATTAATCGGCGCCGCTGCGACCGTGAATATTGATGAAGCCACACCTCATAAATATTGAAGTTTTCCAAAAATATCCGTCTTAAGACTTATGCGTCTCATGGTCCGTCGCTTCTAACAATGCACTGCATGATTGATGATCTCCCAAAATAAGTCTCGTCTACTTTCTTCACAAGTCAAAAGACTTGTTAGCCCATCATTCTTGCAAGCTGTAAATGTATAATGATGACGGAAGTTTTGCCCGGCTGACCTGTTTTGATTTTAACGGAGGTGACCAAGTGGTCGTAGAAAAAAATATCTGTGAGTGGACCGCGTCTCATAGATTGTCCTTTGAGACACGGACCCAAATCTCACAGATGATATGGACCTGTGAGTTTGTAGATCAATCTAACTCATACACAGTCACTACGAAATGCCACTTGCTATCAGTGAAATCTAATGAAGAAACTGGCATGCTGGTTGTTTATCCCATTAGTGTGTTCTAAGAAAAAGCAAACTAAATATAAGTCAAAAGACTTATTAGTCCATCGCTCTTGCTTTGTAAGCTAGAAATGCTTAATGAAGACGGACGTTTTTGCTCAGTCGGACCATTTTCTCTCCTTTGACAAACTCGCTCGGAAAATTGTCGCATTTCTCGACGGCCATTTCTATCATCTTTTTAATATGTCACTTTCTCCTTGTTACAAGCATGATATGTTTACTCGTATATGTTGCGACACGAATGAGCTGGAGAAAGTTTAAATTAGATAAGATTCCTTGCAGGTCACTAGCGTGTTTGCAGTCTAGATTAGCCGAGGCAAGCGTTGTGATTTATATCACCAGGGATATTTTATTTCGTTGCAGCGATCATAAATAATTTTACAGCTTTTTCTTTATGGTTCTCTTCGTACGTTTATTATTCTGCCAATTAAAGTATCAGCATTAAATTCTTCCCATCTGCATGTAATGTATTTATTTAATTGCAAACCGCTCTTACGTTGCTATGTCATAATTTGATTTCTGGATGCTTTTAAGTGTTATATGGTCTCCTATTTGATGTCTGTCTCAGTAATTCCTTTTGATACGATGATTCGGTTTCCTTTGTCCTGTTTAAATTGTAGGTAATATGAAAAAGTCATTACTCTTTGTTGCTTCTCGAAAGTGTCATGGCGACATGTTTACGATTCTTGCGGTGGAGAGATTTAAATGTGGCATGGTTAATTGTCAAGCAATTCCCTTGGAATGTTCTGGTCGTTAACTTTTTGCCATTCAAATGTGTTTAGCGTACAAAACATTTTCTTTTAAAGTAAACATTGCTGTTGGAGCTTTATGTATGGGCACGCTTTCTTTTGTATGTGGACGATTTGCATCTGTTTACGAATGATGTAAGTAGAACTAGACTATTAGAAAACTTAACATTATCGGAGTAATTTCATGGTTATCAAATGCTTATTTCATAAGAACGTTGCCGAATATAACTTCTTTCATTGCAACTTTCGATCGATCGCATTGATAGGATCACGCGTGGCTATTATTAAAATATTTTCGATTTGTGGTTTTATTTATTGCTTTTTTTAGTTTAAAGCTGTTGTTTAGT
Organism: Rhodophaea formosa; assembly: GCA_963082605.1. NCBI lineage: Eukaryota > Metazoa > Arthropoda > Insecta > Lepidoptera > Pyralidae > Rhodophaea > Rhodophaea formosa. The sequence goes on from OY720209.1 coordinate 23,360,788, forward strand.
ATGTCTTTTTTTAATGTCGTGAATTCTGTTTTCGGCTCTTTCTTATCAATACAAACAACGTTTACTATACAACCAAACCCGAGATAGTAATAAAATAATAGTAATCAGCTAAGTTGATACATTTTTTAACCATTGTATTGATTGAAATTTTTGCGGTGTAGTGAGATTTGATAATTTCGTACTATCATATCCTTTGCTCATGCCCGATGTAATTCAGTTTTGAAACCTCACAAATGAGTCTGTATATAAATTTATCTAAGAAAGATCTATAAGTAGGATCTATCAGTAAACCGGTCATTACAAGTAGTGCTCCAAATTCATCCTTATTTTCCAACTTACTAGTAAAGATAATATACATATTAATTAAACTAGAATAAAATAATAACATATTAAATAATTATGAAAAAGTTACCTAAAACTAAATCCCTTAAACAAAAATGTATGGTAACTGTTTTCGTTCCATATCATTTCGTAGCAGTGGTCCATGGTCAACAAGTTTGACATAACTCCGCCGAAATAGAGAGTTGTTTACATCCGTTTTTTGCTCGCAAAAACTTTGTCGGTCACTGTTCTGTTCGGATCCGGCATAGCAGCCATTGTCTGTAATTCATCGCGTAACTGTATTGTAACTGTTACGAATACATAATAAAGTTTTTATTTGCCTCGCAACTGTGGCTAATTGATATGAATATTATGTTTGTTTATTATTATGATCTTAATACAGTCGCTGTGCTGGCTTATTCTTTTTCTTGGCCATATTAGAAGTCTTATGTGTTATAGCACAGTTTTGTACCATTTCTTCGATTTTCAGACAGTCAAGCAATATCTTTTCTGCTAAAGGCCTTCGCATTTCTTTATTTGATTGCGTTTCAGAAGCTCCTTATTTCTTTAAATCTTTGAAAATGCATGTAAAAAAAGACAACGTTTAGGAATAATACTTTTTGCTTCTAAATCAGTTCAAGGTCGAAACTTTTAAATCAATTCAAGTAGATAATTAAATTGTAATTACTACCGGCACCAATAAATGATATGGGAATTGTTATTGTACCTATTTTATCATTAACCGACAACAGTCGGCACAGATTTGATCTAGTCAAACAAATCTGATTCATATCTAAATTATGTGCAACCGTAAACACACTCTTGTGATATTGTTATCACAGTATCCATGAGTGAATACCGCCATTAAACTAATAAATTATGTAATGCGGAGCCATAAATTTTCACAATGTTAGCTGAAACAATGCTATTCGGTTAGCATTTATCCTTGACAAAGAGGCAGACAAATACCCAAGATATTTACTACTTTTGTATTCGATCTGGTCATGTTCCTGATGGGTTTTTAAATTAACAACGTATTGTTTCCCTAGTCAGAAATGCTTTATAAATAATTACACAATACGAGATAAATACTGACTGCAACCATATTATAGAATTACAAATCAGCATAGAGATTCAGCATCATCATCAACCGCGAAAATCCACTTTTGGACGGAGGCCTTCCGTAGGATTTCCATCAAGGAGGGTTTTGCCAAACTGTCTATGCTTTCTTGGTAGAAGGATTACTGAGTGTCGTTTGTTTGGCTTACCTCGGTTCCGACGCTGCTCCCCTTCGAAACCTGGGGAACGGGATAAACGTAATGGGGATGCTTCTTACTTGGATGGATTGTGAATGAGAAAGTAGCAATTCGGGAGGCCAGGCGCACGTACCCGATGCCATATCTGCAACCACCAGAATGACAACCCTGGATGCAAAGAGATTATATGACAGAAATAATATGGAAAATAATTCAGTTCCAAAAATATTTTAAGAGAACGTGGACACGCTAAGAAGCTCAAGTGAGTACAAATTACTCCACGATAGTATCGATAGTACTCAATGGTTACGCTCTAATAACTCCCATTACAATCTCACTCGACGATTAGCGATGTTGGGAATGCTCTGATAGGCTCTCATAAATACAGTTATTAAGATTTAATTTCGATCAGAGATTACTTCAAAATTGAATTATTGCAAATTGTTGCGGGTACTAGTTTCAACGTTTTTTTTGCGATTTCTGAAAGGAAAAAATACGATTTTTTACATCCCCAAAAAAAACATATAATTCAATATCTACCTACTAGATAGTTTGTAAATATAAGGTAGGTATCTTCTTCTCAAATAAGGAGGCCTTCATTTTCAAGTTCGTATCTTTTGGACGGTTTCAACTTTGTGCTTACGCATGTTAAATACGAGTAAGCATATTTGGAACAACTGCTAGCTCGTCGTTTTAATCTAGAAGGTGGTTATGGTGTATCCTCGGTGTATCTTAGCTTTTTATCCTGAGGCTAGTTAAAGATGTTTGATTATTCCAGAACGTAAAAATGTTCAAAGTCAAAATGTATATCAATGTTCCAAACTCTATTCAAAACTAAGTTAATCCAAGTTAGTTAAGATTCTTATACAGCATTAATGATTATATAAGACCTTATTGTGTTAGACCTTAGCGCTATAAATCAGCCCCTTTACCTGGAATCTCGGCTATGATTGACAGCGGTGGCAATCATCACCAGCAGCTTAGCTTTCTATTTGCGTGGACCGTTGTGTGCCGTCGCCGATTGACGTCCATCAGTCTCTAATGCCACCTGCTAATGGCCATTGGCCACGTGTGGTCCAAACTCAGCATTTCTTTAAAATTGATATTTATTTACTATCTGACTTCAACGTCTTTTGTCCCAAACATCTTCTTGGTTTTGGCAGAACAGTTTTTAAATATTACCCGTACAAGTTATTTTGAACTTATTTATTTAATAACATTTCATCATTCATAGTCGCTCGTTTTTTTTTTTCTTGAAAACTGAACGTACGTATCTTTTATTTTTTCCAAGAAATTTGGAATTTTTTGCCAGCCAACTCAAGAGAATCATTGCTAGTTTCTCTGATTATTTATTTATTATAGTACGCTGCGCTGGTAAAAAATAGTAGTTCACCACGGTAAAGATATATGTACTTAGTTTTTACCTCGTACTCAGCTAGTGATCACGGTAAGCCAAGCTCTGCAAGAACTCGTGCGGACTGCTTCGTGTTTCAAACATAAAGTCGGATTAACGTCGCTCGCTACCGTTGCGATCATAACTCATATAACAGTTTGCACGATTTCTTGGATACCCATTGCTTCTTATGCTCGACGAGCTCCGTGGCGCAGCGGTCAACACGCCTGCCTGCGACACGGATGGTCCCGGGTTCGATCCCCGGTCAGGTCAAGATGGAAAATGATCTTTTTCAGATTGACCTGGGTCTTGGATGTTTATCTATATAAGTATCTATTATAAAAATATAGTATCGTTGAGTTAGTATCCCATAACACAAGTCTCGAACTTACTTTGGGGCTAGCTCAATCTTTGTGATTTGTCCGTATATATTTATTATTTATAATTAAACAAGTCAAAACGTCGATAATTACCTTTTACATTGCATTTCCGGCATTATCAGCATTATGTTTCATAACAGAACAATTTTTTATAAATGTACAATCTGCTAAGTACTTAACTTTGCCGATTTTATCGTAGAAACTAATTATAATTATGAATGGAATGACGTAGTAGATATTCTTTTATGTTAACTATATCTTAGTAAGATTTCTTATATAAGTTTGTTTATAAGAGCTGCAATACATTTTACTTACCATCGCATATCTCATAGCGGTATCTGTAACAGTTGTTCCGTATATAGTTGTATCATTTATGTCGACTCATTCTGAATTATGTGCTCCATGTTTACCTGGACAGGACAACACACACACACAAATAAACAAAAAACAGACCAACCAGTTTCATGATTATATATTGACATTGACTAAAATGGCCCACATCAAAGTGCTTTAACACTAGCAGCAGGCATATTCTGGCACGTTGGCCTTTTAGGGATGAGAAGCATTAAGGAAGGTATTATATTATTCTAATCTCATTAAAAGCATGAAATTTGAGATTGTAAATAATGTAAGGTCTAAAAAAGGTGAAATTTAAAAATAAGAAATGTGTGGGTTTCTCATTTACGTTCAACGATAGTTATTAATTATAATATAATATTTATTCTTACCAGAACACGCGTGAACCGCTTCATTTGAATTTGTTTTGATATATACATAAATAGGTTCCTCAATACTCGGTAATAACTGTGGTAATAGTGCAGTATTATCTTAACAGTAATTCACTTTCTTATAACGATCGCCTGGCATAAGCTGGCATTCCAGAACGTGGTCTACGATGGTTTTATTTTCCGGCAGCTGTCTTCGATCACTATCGCAATCACTGTCACGCGATGACGCGAGCCATGCAAAATTCTAAATTGCAATCTTTCTCACAGAGATTCCGAAGATTCATGATGATTTGCCTTCTTTGGAATATCGAATAAGCATTATTTGAGTTTGCGTGTGTCAACGTCAACCTAGACCTCATCGTTGCTTCCCATTATGTGAGATTAGGGGTCAAAACTGTGGGTCAAAAGCACTCATTGGCGTCAGCTTATTTCAGGAGGTCGCAATGGCCTTGATCAGACCGCGTCACAAACGGGTCTGAATCGATCGTGACGGATGACGGACCGGGATAGATTCATTAAAAAAATAATACTATCTTGTAGTTATAAGAACATTAAGCTAGACCGGTAACGATTTTGTTCATAGGGATTTGAATTCTCATAACATTTCTATGCTCCAAGTATGAATTCTGGCAGTGTTACTGAAGTTTTGAGCCTTCCTATTACTTCATACTGCAAACATTCTACTGCTGCGAACGCATCGTATTTTCTTTTCAAATAACTGTCAGTAAATGTTTCCACACTGTTTACCTAATAGGCAAAAGGTTATTTGACTTTTACAGATTGGAACGGATATACAAAGCAGGTACATGCCGCCGGTTACAAATCCATGCGTAGAAAGAAAATGACTACGGTAAGATGATCAGTATAAGCCACTGCAGACACGAAAATAATATAATGATGATTTTTATATATCCCATAAAATCTTATTGCCTTAAATAATATTTTTGTATGGAACATGATGAACTTATAGATAAAAATTAGATAGTTAATGACAGCGATCAAGATTTCTAGAAACAACCGCAGCAAACTCGCAAACACATCAGCCGGGCCATTACCATTACGGCGTTATAACACGGCGTTACAATGGTTAATATTCATATTTTACGGTCTCGTCGGCCATTAAGACAAAGAAACAAAAATTGCGAGACGCCAGAGCTATTCTAGGACATTCATTATTTAAGCAGATGGCGTCTGTGTTTGTGTCATTACCTACACTAGAGGTGACTAGAGTCTGCATTTTTTCTATGTCATGCCTTAATATCGTTAACAGAATTTGCGTCAATATTTCTGTTGATACAGAATTATAACTATTTTTATTGAAGATTTTACTCTAATAAAATTAATGACGAACATTTCATCGTTGCTCATTTAATAAATATATTTATATCATAGAAGTAGGAATACTCTCCGATTTTTTTAAAATCTATGATTTATATGAATCAATTGGTGATAATGACGATGACCATTTAAACTAGGTTAGAAGTGGACCTTAAGCTCTGAAGCGACATAGCTGAAAGTGCAACCGGGAAATCGCTCAGGTGACAATGATGATGAATGACGATTTCAATAAATCAGTCCATCATTTTATTTGCATGAAACAACATATTACAGGTCTTCAAAAAATTCAGCCTGTTCATTGGAGTGCAATTATTTTAAATAAACATAACAATATCAATACAACACATACAAGAGGACATAGGCTTCGGGAGTTCTGTAATTTACATGTTACATTTACAGACCTTCCGAAGCTTATGTCCTCTTTCAGAACCTGAACTTAACTCTTCGTTTTCGTTTGAGTGACTAACAACAGAGTGCCTGTTTATCGTTCACTCGTTCAGCTGTGACCTAAAATGGTACTATCGCTAAAACAATCGGTGACCTTTATCTGTCCTGGCCATATCGGGCGGGAACACGGGATTGCTTTCACGATGGAAATAACCTGCCTGATTTGCAATTTTATTTTCGTATCAGTGGTAATGTAATCGACGAGCTCCGTGGCGCAGCGGTCATCACGCCTGCCTGCGACACGGATGGTCCCGGGTTCGATCCCCGGTCAGGTCAAGATGGAAAACGATCTTTTTCAGATTGACCCGGGTCTTGGATGTTTATGTATATATGTATTTGTTATAAAATATAGTATCGTTGAGTTAGTATCCCATAATACAAGTCTTTCATAAGAACTTACTTTGGGGCTAGCTCAATCTGTGTGATTTGTCCGTATATATTTATATATATTAATGGGCCTGGCTGGATACGTCCAACGTTTATACGTTGTTGTATACGTCATGTTATGATATTATGAAATACTAGCAATGTTCCCGCGACTTCGTCCGCGTAAATTGTAGCCTGTGTCACCGGCAGATAAATAAGCTCTTTATAGGTGATAATATTTTTAAAAACGGATTTTTTTAAATTTACGGAATCTAATGCAAACAAGCATTAATTTTTTTTCTCTTATTTTAGATTTACACACACTAAAATGGATACTGCGATTTCTTTACACTTCAAACTATTTGCTGTTACTATCTGTGTTTCATTCAACAACACCTTTCCAATTCCATAAACCTTTTTAGTTCGGTCGGATATTTTACTTACTGCATTGTGTGCAAAGGCAGGGTTTTGTTTTCTTTCCCGTTTTTATAAGTAAGTATATGCATATTCTCTACGTTATTAGCCTCCATAACAAACAAAAACAAACTTTTCAAAAGTTTATTAAATTTGTTATGTATTTTTAACAATTTAATTATTTTCTTAAAAACGTGAAGCTGTTCCTTGAGCTTTCCCACTAATTCGGGTCCAGTTCTTGTCACGCCAGTATCATACGTATGTAAACAGACCAAAACACAAATGTAGCCGGCAATATTTCTCGGAAGCACATCAAAATCTACATAGGCTTGTACATTTCCTGAATTGGACAGATGTGATTGGAGTGACAGTGATGGATTTCTTGAATACGGGAAACATGTTCGATTCACTGTCAGCCGGGAGATCAAACGGAAATCCCGTTTGAGCTGCTGTTCACTAAAGGAATGTCTATAAGTTTCCCTGTTCAGCTAATGTCATGATATCTTTAACAGAAGAATTGTAATAAATAGACATCGACTCTTCAAATAAGTATTTATGCTTACCTTCGTCTAGTAGGGACACAATAATGGATCTATTTCTAAACTAGTTATATTTCCAGAGTCATCATCATTATCAGGTCTTTTTAGGTCTCCATCTCTATACCACCAGCCAGAGAAGTCAGAGGATTTGGCCTACAATGTCTTCGCTGGGCTGACGGGTTGGTGAGGTTGATATTTATAAGCTTTGTTTAGCTTGTGTTTCCTAAGTCGCCTTCTACGACATCCTCGGGAAGACTTGGAGTGGTCCTATTCTACTCTGCCGGGAACTACACGGCTAATTTCCTGAGTCCATCTTCTTTAACAGCAATAACATTACCTTCTTAAAAAACGAAAATGAAATTAAACCTAAAATTGCATTATTTCATGTCTCCTTTAACAACCTAAATTGTATACATGGACATACAAAACCATTTGGGGACCCTCTGCTGTTAATAAACGTGTAATTCGCACTCAACGCATGTCCACCAATCAAGACCGCAAATTGCAAGGGGGAACCGACAGCGAACCCACAATTTCCACCTAGTTTCCACGCCATTGAATACCGCGACTTTGATTAGCGAACAGTTATCTATCTGTATGTAAGACACATAACTGGGGTATTAGACCATGCAGTACTATCTTGGGATATGACGATCAAGTTGAGCTTAGATTAATTTGCCTCTATTGTTATGATTTCGCGCGTGTACACATACATATTACTTACTTGCTTTCTTTTTGTATCCATCATCATCTTTTACATTCCATCCAGGACCAGTGACTTTGACAATATTATGCATTCATATGAAAGTTAACAAGTAACCCCAAGTTTGTTTTTTAAAGCCCATGCTCTCTGATCAAGTGATGGCACCTATTTGGTCCCACCCACAACGATTAAGTACTAACAGAGAGCTTTCAAAAATACCCCAAAGGTTTGGGCCAGATGACAGCCGGACGTTAAAACTTTCGCCAAGTCATATCATAGCATGAATAACGTCATAATAACGGACCCTTGGCATCCAGATGCATCATAATTCATCACAGCTGAGGAAGGTGAAAACCTACAGATGAGGAGAGAGACCCTCTTAATGTGACCAGTGTCCAAGGGATCCTAGAAAGGACTATCTAGTTTCCACACCTCTATAACAATTACAGACAGTAATAATCATACCCACTGACCCGATAAAGAAGAAAGACTGCAATCACAGATTAGAAATTGTGGTCTGACTGCCTATGTTGCTTATGTCATGTGATACTAAATAAATAAATAAATATAAATATAAATATATACGGACAAATCACACAGATTGAGCTAGCCCCAAAGTAAGTTCTTAGTAAGACTTGTATTATGGGATACTAACTCAACGATACTATATTTTATAACAAATACATATATAGATAAACATCCAAGACCCAGGTCAATCTGAAAAAGATCATTTTCCATCTTGACCTGACCGGGGATCGAACCCGGGACCTCCGTGTCGCAGGCAGGCGTGTTGACCGCTGCGCCACGGAGCTCGACTGCGTACATACTGCAGTTGAAATGGGCAAACATGAGCTCGGCGCTTGCGTCTGTAACCTTATCTCGATGCAAATAGAGAAATCTCCGCTATTCACTTACAAAATTAAACACAGATTAAATCTGTTATGAAATCTGTAAGCTACTCGTATCATCTTCTTATAATTTAATTCTATCAAATGCATTCACTGTATCATCATCAGTCTTCTTCTGTTGGATTGCAGACCCCTACCCAACATTTTACATGTTAGTAATCTCGCAAAACATTTTGGTAGATTGTTATGATACATTTTTGGTGAAATCTAAGAGTGCTGCTGGTTGAGACATTAGGAAGGCTATATTATTATTGGATACAAACGGGAAAATTCTAAGATGAGAGAAATAAGTGTGACGAATAAAGCGATAAAGTGTCAGAAGAACCGTTTATGGTTATATGGTAGAATGGAGGTAAATGAATGGAAGATAAATATGGCAACGGTAATACTACGACACGATGAGGGTAAAGTTACCCGTACCTGGGGTCGGTAGGTAGACTAAGGTCTAGGTCTCTTTAAAGGAAAAGTAAAGGAATAAAATATTCATATATACGAGAATTTGTCACTAAACAACTGATGAAATACTAGCGATAGTTAAAATAATCTCAGTTGAGTCTAAAAATAGTGGAAGCTCGTGCGTATAAAATACGTGTTCTGAGTTATTTCTGCGCGTCGTGGCCTTGGAGCATTTGCGTGTTCGCGTTTATGTGCAAGATAAATTGTTTTACGCCAGATGCACTGATAACGAATGTTTATATTGCAGGCAGGGTTGCCAGATGACCAAAAAATTTCCCTAGAATAAGCAGTCAGCAAATAGTCATGATTATCTCCGAAATATACTCAAATTTTTTTTTGCAATTAAAGATATTGTCGTATATTGCGTAATTCTTTATAATTTTGTGCATTCGAGATTATAAGTATTAACGCTCTCTTTCACTCGGCACATGTGGCATGGCAACGGTGCTCGCATCCCTTCCATGGACTTCAATCCTTCCTCTGTGGCACCCTATTTCATGGAAAATTCTAAAGTTTTAGTAAATACCCATCTTTATTCAAAGTTTGACAGCAAACTGTATCATTAACATAGTTTTAGTCGATATCATGTTGTTTGAGGTCAGCGTGTTAAAAGGTCATCTTCACGGCGAGTGTCAAGGACGTCGCGGTACGGCCGTTGGACATGAAGGACATGAGGCGTTGGGTCCCCTGAACATTTGTTCGGGACCCGACGCCTCGCCAAGCTTGACATTACCAAACTTGACACTACCGACTAAAATACGCTGGCAAAACTGTTTACACACTACACTGTTTCGTCATCATCTTCAGCCTTTTACCGTAGACCACTAGACACAGGCATTGGCAGTCTTTACTCTCTGTACGAGTTAGGTACGCCTTACCAATTAGGCCACCGCACTTTATATCCTACATATCCTAATAGTGAGGTAGTTATGTTAGGTGACGCAAGCAATAATGCGTATAAGGGGAATAGGATATAGTGGAGAAATTCGACGTGCAGGATATGAAGCGCGGTGGCCTAATTGGTAAGGCGTTCATCCATCAGAAAGGGGAAGGAGTTTGAAAGTCAATTCGGATTCTGATGTAGCCCTATAAGTGGGCGCAGGTCCATGTCCGCGATATGATGAGAATTATTCATGTTCCCGGTTGCGATAATTTACAGTTTTTCAGCCAAGCATGAAGTGAATTTATGTCCATTTCTGTTGCTTTTTTCTAATGCGGTTTACTTGCTTGTGGTCTGTGGTGTATTGCTTTAGAATAAAACACTGCATTATTAATGAGGGAGATACAAGTGTGAATTAATAACTTTTTGTGCTAGAGTCATTATTCCATAGTGCATTCATATCTATCCGTTCTTTGTAATGGCTTCGGTGTCTTTGTTGGTTTGTATTTGTGAAAGTAAAAAATAAACAACGGTTTGTCGATGTTACACTAGAATAATTTAAAAAAATTAAAGCTGTAATTTAGATGTATGTGGCTGGCCAAATAGCAAAAATATTATTTTGGCGGCCCTCAAATGTGCCGAAGGCTTCAGTCTATTGGTAAATCTGCTACTGCCTTTGGCCTACTAGAGATCTTGTCTAAGCAGGCAACTATAGACAAGCCAATATTAGATTGCTTGCAAAGCGGACCAGTGCTAACAAATTATAAACAATCTTTATAATTCCACACAGTTGTTTCGAAAGAACAGCATCTAACGTGCTTTATTACTTGTTGCAGAAAGAGTCCCGCACTGACGTGCAGTTCCACCTGGCCGCGCTGCGAGGAGACTGCGACAGACTCCGACAATTGCTGGACACTGGCAAAGTGCACATTGACTCCAGAGACAGGGTGAGTAACTATAACTTGCCATTTTGCAGAAAGAGTCTTGCACTGAAGTGCAGTTCTACTTGGCCGCGCTGCGGGGAGACTGCGGCCGACTGCGGCAGCTGCTGGACACTGGCAAAGTGCACATCGGCTCCAGAGACAGGGTGAGTAACAATAACGTGCCTTTTTACAGAAAGAGTCTCGGACTGACGTGCAGTTCCACCTGGCCGCGCTGCGGGAGACTGCGACAGACACCGACAACTCGACACAGGTAAAGTGCACATCGACTCCAGAGGCAGGGTGAGTAACAATAACGGGCCATTTTGCATAAAGAGTCCTACACTGACGTGCAGCTCCACCTGGTGGCTCTGCGGGGAGACTGCGACCGACTGCGGCTGTTGCTGGACACTGGCAAAGTGCACATTGACTTCAGAGACAGGGTGAGGAACAATAACGGGCCATTTTGCAGAAAGAGTCTCGCACCGACGTGCAGTTATGCTTGGCTGCACTACGGGGAGACTGCGGCCGACTGCGGCAGTTGTTGGACACTGGCAAAGTGCACATCGACTCCAGAGACAGGGTGAATAACTATAACGTGCCATTTTGCAGAAAGAGTCCCACATTATGTGTAGTTCCAGCTGGTGGCGCTGCGGGAAGACTGCTACCGACTGCGGCAGCTGCTGGAAACTGGCAAAGTGCACATCGACTCCAAAGGCAGGGTGAGTTACAATAACCTGCCATTTTAGACTATTATGACTACTCCAAGTCTTCCCGTGGATGTCGTAAACACACAGCGACACAAGCTAAATAAAGCTTATAAACATCAAAGAGTCTTCTCCAAACCGTCTGTGGAGAGCGTAGGCCAAGTCCTCTGACTGCATTGGCTAATATTTGGGTCTAGAAAGAGAGGGTCGTGCTCCTGCAGTGGAGACTAAAAAGACCCGATGATGATGATAAATACATGTGCCCTTTGTGTACATAAATATCCTATTTCCTACATTCGGATAGGAAGCGCATAACTTCTATGTCAATTTGAACATTTTATTGTTTAAGGACATTCATCCAATACCGATCCTGAAGCTGATCAAACGTTAAGAACATCACATAATAAAAAAAGGCCTTACATTCTTAATTTTCATAGCAAATCGTGAGTATACATTTATGTTACGAAATTTACATCATCGCAAATGTTCCGAGCTTTTGTACTGGCATTAAGCGCCCTACTTTCGGCCAATTTCTATTCTTTACGAACCCACCACTAGGCGGGCTAAAGCATAGGTGATAGCGGGCAGGGCTGAAAGGCTACGGGATTGTATCTCCCTTGCTTTCGTAGATACAGTACGTTAGTAGATATTTTTGAATTCGCAAACGTAACAGGTCAGGGGTATCACCCTCAACTGCCTCTCTGGTGGTTGCAGTGCAGTTATGGCATCGAATACAAGCGCCCGGCCTCCCGACCTACTTCCTCATTCCCAATCCATCCGAAGTACGAGCAAGTAGCATCCGAAATACCTTTAGAGTTCATCAGTCTAACAAACTCCTAAACTTTACTCGCTTCAATAACGGTTTCGATGGTTACCAGCGTAAGAAAAACATTACATGGTACTAAGGTACGGCTGACAACGATGTGTCTGAAGTGCAAAGGTCGCAATTCTTACAAACTTAAATACAAGTATCTGGTTGTTCATAATGAAGACTTATTTTGACCCGTTTTGGCTTGACATTCCTAAAAAGGCTTAAGTTGTTTACTTCTTGGCCGAGAGCTAAATAGTCCGGTAGGCATACGTATTGTAAGCGCTCTTAGCTTGACTTATCATCGGCAATAGTGACTTATCGCTTACGCTTATGTGTCATGCCGGCGCAGTCTAAAAATTGTGAGTAGCATTGTTTATGATTTGCTGTTCCCTCGGCGCCGTTACGTAACGCCGGTTAAGCACACTCTCGGCGGCTCGGAGGCGGATTCGGATGCGGCAACACGGTTGCTAATTATTAAATTATGTGAAAGGGCGCCTTCATTAACCCAGTCTTGCGTAATTTCGATATAACATTTTTCAGACAAGCAACTGTTTTTATCGATTTACTAAAAAAGACTATTCTAAATTATTAGCCTCGCATTTTGAAATGATATAAGTATATCTCGGATTCAAATATAAATCGTAATCGTGTATAAATCGTTAATAGGAATTATTTTCTGAGATATTAATATTAATCTGAAAAAATATTTAAATGTAATATGGTCATTTTACGAAATGCCTTACCAATTATCCTGTCCGCATGGAATTTGTTCCCATGTCTTATTTCAAGAGTATACCTACTAAAATATCATTGTGAATGCATAAAAACACTTATAAATACAGAACCGATTGTAAATTTTTTTGTAGAAATAAGGCTGCGTGGTTTGAACCAGAATTTGATTCAGGAATTTAGGATTATCTCTTATCACGACTTTTAAGTTTTATGGCAAGCTTATCGGATTGTTGTGTAACTTACGGCCTGCGCAGGAGAGGGACTTTTGTTACAAAAAAATACGCTGTGAACTTGCTGGACAATACGTATGTAACTCGGTATATATGAAAGTAAATATTTTATTTATTTATAACTCAATTATTAATATGTCATAAATTAATATCATTTCATATTTTATATTATGAATGCATGTATTATTGATGTTTGCTTGTGCATTTTGCGTCTTGGAGCGCGTTAGTCTCGCTGTGCGCGTACTTGCGCCCTGCCTCAGGTGGTAACTGAAAATCAGTGTTTTGCTCCTCGAGTTATTTATGCACTGAGTTACTACCTATTAGTATCACTGCGTCACACACTTGCAGTCTTTTTTTTTTCTACAACTAAGTTGGCAAACAGGCATACGACCCACCTGATTGAAAGCGATTACCGTAGCCTATGGACGTCTGCAACACCAGAGGTGTCACACGCGCGTTGCCGACCCTGAAGAAATCTTTTCACGCCCTTTTTGAAGAATCCCATACTGTAGTCTCTCGGAAAAACCATAGCAGGGAGTTCATTCCATAACTTTAGCGTACGTGGAAGAAAGTTCCTTTCAAAGCGTACTGTACGTGACCATTTAGGATTTAAGGTATGAGGATGAACCCCCTGTCGATGGCGTGAGGTGCGACGATAGAATGTAGCTGTAGGCATCATCTCAAACAGTTCCTCAGAGCACAGCCCTTTATATAAACGGTAGAACACACATAGAGAAGCGAAATCACTCAATGGCTCGATACCGCTTGTAATATTAGGATCGTCGATAATTCTGACAGCTCGTCTTCGGACCGAGTCAAGTGGAGCCAGCTGATACTTGACTGCACCTGCCCTAAGGTGACAGCAGTACTCCATGTGTGGACGGACTTGCGACTTATAAAGGAGCAGTCTTTGCTCTGGGGTGAAGTATCGCTAAGTCTAAACTGCCTTCATGTTACCTCATTCATTATATTGTAGTTTGTTTACGTTGTATGTGTGTGATTTGTTTTGGTACAAATAAATCTATTCCTATCCTAACTACCTATCTTATAGGCTGCCAACAGCTCGAGGCTCTGTGGGTTCTCTGCAAAATGCTCTGTAGGTTCTCGATATCTGAGCGTATTTCCGGTTGCATGTTCACTGGAAATGGTTCGGGATTTGGGGGCCCGGGATCGACCCTCCTGGATAGATTGCGTGATAGAACCGAAGCCACGCGGACGAAGTCGCAGCAAACAACTTATATGGTCGGTTATTGTATTTTTATTGTTGTTGGTACCTTAACTGTGTAACTTAACTGCCTCCGTGGTCCAGTGGTTAAGGCGTTTGCTTTGAGGACCCGGGGGTCGTGGGTTCGATTCCCACGGGAAGCATACTTTGTTAAGTTGTTTCCAGTTTGGTTAGGACATTGCAGGCATGAATCACCTGATTGTCTGATAAGAAAGATGATTCCGTGCTTCGGAAGGCACGTCAAGCCGGTGGTCCCGGCTGCCATCTGGTAGTCGTTAAAGGAACCACGTCAGAGGCCGAGAGGCGGTTCCGAAGAACTCTGACACCAGGGTGTTCAAGGTCGAGTGACCGTGTCACCTACACGAAATGATGATGATGATTGTTGTTGGTTCTTAAATATTTCCAAACAAAGCAAAGTTATCCATCATTTTTATTTTAAGTTTTTATCTATCTCAAAAGTTACATTTTTTAAGACAAATATTATTTTCATATCGTGCCAAAGCGCCATGGAATTAATTCAATTACTCGGCGGTTATGTGTTTGTTTGTTAAAGTTTCGTTTCGGCGTTTTTGTTTGCGTGCGCCAATCAAATAGGTACCTATCTTGTAGGTAATTGCTAAAGTTGTTTTATTACATAACTGTCTGAAATTACGGGGTAGGCTGTTATGATGAGAAACTATCAAGACAAGGAAAACTAAAATTTATTTAGATAAGATGATGCTTTATGTAAGATATAGAAGAAGACATATAATGTGCAAATTAATCTGTAAATAATCCTATAATTTTGTGAACAATTGTTAACATAACCTACCATCAGAACGACTAATTGATACTTCAATCCAACTTACACAAAAAGTCGACCAACACCTTACCAACACGTTCAATCAACGCAAGCCTCAATTAAAGATTCAAGATTCAATCGTTTATTTAATATAGGTTTCTTTGAACACTTATTAATTGTCATATTTGTGTTTACAATTTTTACAACAAAAAATTTTTGTTGACGTCAATAATTACTTATGGCTAAGTTTAGGCCGCTTCCAAAGCGGAGTGCAGAAGAAGCGGCAACAAACTGCACAGCGCATTTTCTCCAAGCGACGTCAACTCACAATTCTAGATAGACCTTATAAACTACTTATAAGGTCTAACTAGAATTGTGAGTAGTGTAGTAAATTGTCAGTTACTTCTGTGTGACGTGTTACACTATGATGATTGCATACTTGTACCTAACTATGTGGTCGGTAGCCAACTGCCGTTGTATATTCAGTACAGGTTGCGTCCTCAAGTATGACGCGGCGGATCCCAGGGTCCAATTTCATAACAGCATGTAATTAATCCATGATGAAAAGTAGGACATTGGCTTGGTATGGCATGTTTTGCGAAGGGAAGAGAGTTATACTCGTATGTACTAGAAAAATGTTGGATTGGAAATGAAAGATGAATCCTGGGAATCAGAATAGAGGTATACCGAAGAAAAGATGGATGAAGTGTAAAGTGTATAAACGAGGATATGGGAAAAAAGAAAGTTACGAAAAAGATGGCTTGAGATAGAGCAAAATGGAAGAAGCTTATACATAAAATAGACTGAGGGTTTAGGGCTCCGCAGAACAAAATTTTAAAAGATATATAAGTTTTCTTTCCAATAATTTGATATATTATTGAATTTTTATGCTTGAAGGACGAATCACAGTCACAGCTTCAGCATTTCATCGTATTTCATAAGACCTTTGTAGCCTGTGACGATTAAATGATTATGATTCATTTTAAATGGGGGCCAAATACTTAATGTTAAGTAGTAGTCTTCCATGTATCTAAATTTAGAATGCATCTTTCCAATCGCTTCCTCATTCCTGGCTGACGAGCTGTTAATGCCGCGCTCGCAATCAGTCCAGCCACTGTAAACACGACGTACTGCTCGCATAAACTGACTCGGTGATTATTGACTCGATTCTCGAACGGTGGCTATTTCTGAACAACACTTACTCCGTAATAGGTACGTAATTGTAGATGGTTGGATGGATGTTTTTATAGGGTTTTACAAATAGGCCTCCTTGAGTAGCAACAAAACTTCGGATAAATACCTGATGAAAATTTAGAAAGTATATGTCCACGCTGGGATTTACTCTCAATTTTTCATTCGTTTTTTGCATTCACATATTCTTTGCTTTTTAAATCTTATATAATCAACCAGGTTGTTGAACATTCAAAAATGAGATATTGGGTAATTTAGATCATGGTGTGGAATACTATCCCAACATATTGGGATAGTATTCCTCACTTACTTGTTTTTATGTAGTTTTACTTTTCTAAAAATTTCCTATTGGTAACTCTAATGTGTAATTATTTTTTAACCTGTCTCCAACCGAAAGTTTTCCATGTACAAGACTAGCGTGATAACAGCTACACCTCAAGAATCCGTCGCATACGTTGAACTCGAAACGATGACTAGAGGCCAACACTTGCTACTCGTAAGTTAATTACCCACCGACGGATCTTTATGCCTCAATCTATTAGTATTAGCTAGTAGTCTGTAGCTTTTGAACAATTAATAAATACATATTATCTAATAAGATAATTTTAAATATGATATGACGTGAAAAAGTGCCTGCAAAGGCCTATTTTCTGAATAAACGTTTTGATTTTGATATTAAGATGTTTTCAAATTAAGTCTTGTTTTTAATATATTTATTGAACGAAAAGGAAAAACAGATAACATATTATTTTGAAAAGTAAACACAATGGCGGAGTTATCCGATAAAGGGATCTCTACCAGTCAACCAGCAAAATGATTAAGAGGATGTCTTGTAATTGATGTCTCTTATTTCCAGGATGGCACAACTCCGCTGATCCTGTCGGCGGCGATGGGCCACACGGACTGCGTGCGGGAGCTGCTAGCGCAGGGGGCCGACCCAGCCTGTTGCCGGACGGTATGGAACTAGATTTCTTTACTGCACTAAAACGTAGACAAAAACATTCGATTATTGGCGAAATTACTACCGACTTACCTAGTAAATGCGATTGAGGAATTCTCCTGTTCAAAACCTTCAGTTAGAATAGGTCACCAAGGATATGTTGTATGACGTCTCTGTCCGTCTATATGAACAGCTTTTCTTATGGGACTAATGCTGAAACTTTGAAAAACATTAACATTTTCATACAATTGCATACAATGGCCGGCTGAAAACTATTTATAGGAATGTCTTTTTTTCGAATTTCCAGGATTTTTCTCATCGGGAAAGTTGTTGATTTTTTTGATGGGCTGTGTGACCTATGGATCGGCCAGGGTTTTATTAACATGTTGTATATGAGTGAATATTTCTGGATGATCTTATAGCAACTACCATTATTGCCATCCTATCCTCTGAATTCTGGAAATTTTAGCACATATCCTTATGTTCAGATCTAGCAGTTTATTGTTTTACTAACCCTATCTCAGAAACCTGTATTTTAGCATTCCCTTACTAAATATGACGGTTGATGTCAGACAGGAACCAGTGCGTTGTTCTTCGCAGCACAAGGCGGCTTCCTCGACATCGCTCGGCTGCTTCTCGACGCGGGAGCTGCTATTGACGCACCCAGCACGGTGAGACCTGTCTCCTTATCGTACCTATATCACCATCGCATAAAATATTGTATGAAATGTAATAAACCTAAAATTGGTCCTTGAGGAACACCAATTGTGATATTAAGAATATTTGGCATAAAACGTGACAATTTAAAACTATTTGAAGAATTGTATAACTTGTCTACAAAATATGAAACGTTAAGAAGAGCTTGCTTATCATTTATTTCTTAATTATTAGCAATCTGATCAGGAGTCTGTCATGGTTAACGCAATCAAACGCTCTTGAGACATTTGTTTGTCATGCAGTCTGTAGCTATTTCATTTAAGTAGATGGGGTGTTTTGTCTGATGGTGGTTGTCATGGTTTGCAGGACGGCGGCACACCGTTGTTCGTGGCGTGCCAGTGCGGCCACCTGCCCGTGGTGGAGGAACTCATACAGCGGGGAGCGAACGTCAATGCTTGTATGAAGGTATGCTGGATAATAGATAATACATTGCATAATAAGCCTATTAAGTTTTTTGTGTGATGTGTTGATCATCAGAATCTTAGCCGCAAGAAGTCCATATTATATGCCATAAACACCACGCTTGGTTTGTGAGCGCAGTTTATTCGACTTGCGATTCCGGCGCTGCTGCCCATCTAAACCGTTTTTAAGCATGAGATTGGTAGGATATTGTAGGGTAATGGTCAAGACTAAACCTTTGTTTTTCAAGGACAAAGCATCATCCCTCTTCATCGCCGCACAAAACGGTCATGAAGAAGTGTGCCGGTCGCTCCTGGGCGCGGGCGCGCACGTGGACGCGGCGCGCGCCGACCGCGCCACGCCGCTGTGGATCGCGGCGCAGTGCGGGCACGACCATGTCGCCAGGGTGCTGCTGGCTGCGGGGGCTCATGTGGACCAAGTTAGACAGGTAAACTATTGGAATAGAATTCAGTCAAACGTAGGTATTTGTTTCTATCTACTCTACACATACCATAAAGTGTTTATAACGATTTCAGAAACTGGCCATTAATAACCATCATAACGTCAATCACATTTATAATAATTATTATATTGTCACTTTCTGCTCATTACGATATCGTTTACGTACAGCAAAGGTTTAGTAAAGGGTTCCGATGATGATGATGAATCAATTAAATTCTGCGACAGAAGATGTGGCAACTTTTATATTAGCTATATTATACTAGCCTATTAATAACTAGTCCGTGTAATAACATCTATACCATATTTTTTTTTGTAACTCCGGCGTCGGCGGCAGCTCTCAAAAAAGAATGCAGGCACGGTATCCAAGACCCCACGGATTGATTGATAGAATTTAAAATTATTTTATTGCTTTAATTTTGCAGGACGGCGCCACGCCGCTGTTCAAGGCGGCGCACAAGGGGCATGCTGCCGTGGTGGTAGAGCTGCTCAAGTACCGGCCCAACCTCGGCCTGCTGCCGGTATCTACCTATTATCTATTTTCCCATGATTCTACTGCGTGGTAGTACTAGTCATGTCTTGGCATTATTTTTCTTTCCGGTGATTTTACCGATAGTGAGTGATATGGGAAAAACTATTTTCCCCACATGTTGTGCCACAGATATTAGGTTGTTTTTGATGATTAATTTCATATTGTTCGTTGTTTTTTTTTGCTTTTTATTGGTTGTTTAAGAGGCTTACACCAGCGAAACTAGCGACACCCGTTATTTAATTCTTGTTCTCCATAATAAGAATAAATTGAAAAAAATTACGTAAGTACTTCACTAGTAAATTACTCGTAATATTTTTAGTAGAACTTTTCATCAATATTATCATTTTAGATTTAGAGAATTACTCATTACCGCCAAAAGTGGCCGTTTTACCAATTGTAAAATAATAAAAGGCAATACAAAAAATACTACAAGTAATTTACTAGTGAAGTACTTACGTAGATTTTTTCATTTTGATCTTATTCAGTAGTAAAAGAAATAAAACCAGGGGTGGCGCTAGTTGGCTGTTGTAAGCGCCTTAAATATAATAGAGTAAGTAGTATAAAAATCTGGCGAGTAACTTGTAGATAGTCCGTTTCGATTTTCTTAAAATATTGTATACAGCGCCATCTATGGGTGATTTGAGATATATGATAAGTGAAGTAGACGATATATAGATGGCAGTAGACTTTAAAAATAATTCATATTCAACGTAAAGAGATGGCGTTGCAATCATTTAAAAATATTGGATTTCTCTCGGCGCGTATATCTGTCCGTAGAATGAATCTTGGAAACTATGCACCTAATTTTTTTTTTCGCTATAATATAGACCCGGTCGTTAATTTGTAGTAAACTGTTTGTAATGCTGCTTACAATTAGTTTACTATATGGCCGTGGAGTAAACAGTTTGTCGTTCACGTTGTTGACGTCACGTTGCAGAGTAGAATAGGACCACTCCAAGTGTTCCCGTGCATGTCTAATGGCTTGTGTACACTTTGATTAGTGCAAGTGCGAAGTTTATACATTTCCTACTAAACGTTTAGTAGCAAATGTATGTACTTCGCACTTGCAATAATCAATGTGTATACCGGCCATTAAGGGCGGCCAACCCGTCTATCTTTTCATACAAACGCTCGTACGTGATTACGGCGGTGTAACAAATCTTTCTTTAAAGATTTTCCACTAATATGTATCTTGTGCACTATATCTAGGTTTCTATCAAAACGAAAAATCAAAATTTGGAGAAACAACTTCAGTATTGGCCTCCAAAAATCCGCTTTTTTGCACAAATTTTATGTGAACTTTGGGCGTTTATAATGTACTCATTAAGTGTAACAGTAAAGAAAATATTTATTTAGAAACCTTGCAAATATAATAGAGATTCTAGATATACAAGGTTTTTTTCATAAATTTGTAAGGCTTACCAATAAACACGTATTTCTTGAAACAAGTTTAATACAATTTCCGCACACTATTTTTCGTTCAATGTCTTCGCGTACTCACTAGCTTGTTTCCATGTGGCAGTAAGAGTTGTGCGGGAGACGAGGGCAAGGGGCTCTTTTCGCTTTGCCTCTTTATTTGACTTTGCGCTGGACGGAACAAGGTTTTCGACCATGCTCGCGTTGACGATAGTCGGTCGGGGAAGGGCCACCTTAAAAGGCGAAACTCAAGCTAAACAAAGCTTATAAACGTCAAAGAGATCTCTCCAACTCGTATGGCCAGCGTGAAGAGTATAGGTAGGCTAAATCCTCTGACTGCTTTGGCTAATACATAGTTTGGATATTACAGAGAGGGTTGTGCTCCTGCAGTGGAGATTAAAAAAGACTATGATGTTATAAATGAAATATAAATAAATATATACGGACAAATCACACAGATTGAGCTAGCTCCAAAGTAAGTTCGAGACTTGTGTTATGGGATACCAACTCAACGATACTATATTTTATAATAGATACTTAAATAGATAAACATCCAAGACCCAGGTCAATATGAAAAAGATTATTTTCCATCTTGACCTAATCGGGGATCGAACCCGGGACCGTTCATGTCGCAGGCAGGCGTGTTGACCGCTGCGCCACGAGCTCATTTATGGATGACATGCATTGAGAGTTACCTATACCCAGCAGTGGGATATTGCCGTCAATGATGATGAATGGCTGTGTGTTCCAGAACGGTCAGTCAGCGCTGCACGGCGCGGCCATGTTCGGTCAACTTGCCTGCGTGCGCCTGCTGGCGCGCCGCGCCGACCTTTCACTCAGGAACTGCGCCGGACACACGCCGCTGCAGGCCGCCCATAGCACCAGGAAACACGACGTGGTGGCCTACCTCAAGCGGCTGGAAAGGCAGACCTGATGCGGACCTATTACCTGTAGGGACGTTTACGGCAGAGCTAGGAATGACACGTGCTGGGTGACATTCCGTGCTCTGTGAGATTTACTTTAGTGGACTGATTAAGATGATCCGATGAGGGCTTTCGGCGGCAGGCGGTGACATTGTTTGAAAATAACAACTATTTGTTTTGTTTTTCATATGTGTAAGTGGCCATCACTGGTGTCAGATTTTTCAAGCTACCTAAAGGAATGTAACATAACTTAACAGTCATCAATGATGACAGCCGAGACCAGCAGCTTAACGCGCCTTCCGAAGAACGGAAGAACTCGAGATATTATGCCAATTGCAATCACCCATCCAAGTGGGGACTGCGCCCGGAATCACTTAACATGCGCAAGCGCTAATGATGCTCACAACCACTAGGCCATCGAGTTCTTCAAATAACAACTTATCGAACCCGACGCCTCAGTGCTGCGGCCGCTTATTTCAGAAAAACCCTCACTTTTTAGATTTGAAAAATACTTCCTCAAAAATGTTACATTTTATTACCGATACTTCTACTTCCCATCGAGTACTTCACTACTTCGATCAAGCAACTACCCTCCAAATCCACAGTCAAGTAAGGATAACTTCATTGAAACAAAACTAATTCATATAGAAAATAACAAAATGTTTCACAAAGCAGTAAAGCAATATTTAAAATACGTCCATTGAAGTAAATTATTACGATGTATGATATTATTAACTAATAAACAATGTAAGTACATACTAAATGTTGAAAATTATACCTTACCCATATTTTTTTTCCTTGGAGCATTTTATGGTAATTATAAATATAAGTGTTGTTCATTTTACATACATAGGTACCTATGTAATCTCATTATGAAACTCAAAACTCTTCCTTCCCCAAAAATTCCCATCATGATGATGATGCATAAAATTTTCTTAAAATTTGAATTACGTAGGCCTTACTTCCAATATACAATTTTGGAAATACCTAAGCATAAAATTGCTCCAAAAATTACTAGGCTAATTGAAAACGAAATTTTCATTTCGTTTTTGATTGGGCCAGAATTCGAAAATGTGTCAACTGAGAATTTATTATTTATTACCTACTCTGTATTTCTTTAAATTTGTAGAATAGTCCTTTTGCCCATACGTGAATCCGACGTCATTATTGTCGTAGAGCTAAAAGTATACTATTTTGTATGATATACACATACAGACAGCTTAAAACTCACGCCTTATGCTAATACCTCACATGTACATAAACATACATATACTAGCCATAGACTATAGTGTGGTGAGAGAGAAACACATTGTTTGTACTAATGTTTATTTTTACATCAAAGCATTAACGTAGGTATATAAATAGGCGTTTTTAGTAATACTTGCATTGCAATTACATATATCTTATAAAGTACAGAAAGAATAAAATATGAGTTTTAGTTTGGTATGTATAAGACATTGATTTATTTCATACAAATAAACCTTTAGGCTTCTTCAAACGCCCAGTAAAGATTCTTTTATGTATCATGCTATCCATGTTCTGTATAGTTATTCAATAATAACATGTAGATAAACAATGATCGGAACGACAGGAGTTTCATCGAAGGATAGAAGAATATTTACCTAAACTCATGAGTAATAAGATAAATCGCACGAGTGAATAATACCGGCTGTGAAAATAGGACATATGGCCCTCGCCTCAAACGACTGTTGAAATACCGAAAGCTCACTTCGAGCTAGCTACAGTCTTTTCAAGAAAATCCCGCAAAAAGCGCGCGTTCGCACGCATAGCGTATCATCTCTCCGCTTAATTGAAGTTTAGGTAAATAACGCCCGAATACTCAAAGGCATCTTAGATGCATCTTAACTAAAATCGTTCTCACGTCTCGTTATGTCACTGTCTCGATAACCTAGCGAGACAAAGACAGTCTGATATTTTAAGAGTGTCTTTAGTAAAGATATTTTGAATATTCGCGAGTAACTCCTCGCGTTCTGATCATTGATTGTTTGATGATGAAGCTTAATATTCTGAGAATAGCCAGGTTTGTACTGAACATTAGTCGTATGGTGCTGTTAGTCCGTAAGCGGAATACTTTTACTAGTCACAGTCTTTGTCTATTTTAGATTTAGTTTCCTCAGGTCCACACAGATTTTTTTATCTTTTGTTAAGTATAAAAAAAAATCTTCAAATCATTATTATAATGCCAAAATCGAAATCGTAATTTTCTTATTTTATTGGCTGTGTGGACCTGGTTTGTCAATTAGGTATTACAATTGGAATTTAAAAGTACATTTTGTTGTATCAATACCTACTAATAACTAAAATACTGGGTACTAACTGTAAAGTTTAAATTTAAGTTACTGTTAACAATTCTTTTTTACAAATTAATCAGGGAACGCACCCCGGGCTCCCAAGCACTTCAGCATGCAACCGGAACCACGCTTGGATATAAGAGCGATAATAGAGACACGATGCGCTTCTCTAGTACCCAGTTGTTACTTATTAATTTAGCGCTATTTTATATTGTAATAATACTCTGTTGTATTTTATAATAATTCTTTTCAATGTATTCATTATCTTTGTAAAATGATCATTTTAACCCCCCATTTTACTATTTTATAAGTATTTTAGGATTCTTTTTACAAAGTATTCTTGTACACCTAACGCTCAACGTGTAGGCTTAGTCATTTCTATAGGTTTTATCATTTAAGTCTCGTTATGTTGTACAAAATTTGTATAAAACTAACATGTCTCGAATCTCAATATGAGATCTTATAATATTTGTGTTAAAATCTTATGAAATAATAACTTGGTGTATATCTTCCAATAACTTCGTCTCTGTGCTCCAGTCATCATCAAGGGTTCCTGGAAACAATTAGTTTTACGTTACCAATCGAAACATTTGTAAGCAAAATATCTTACTTTGAAAGTACCTTATCAGGCTATAAATAGCTTTTATTTTCTATATTCCCATGCTTTGTTGAAATAACTAAGTACATAGAACATGATGATCTTGTATCTGTTGAGAATTACATTATATTGTATAGACGTCTTTGGTATTTTTGCAGATATTTTTTTTTAAATCAACCATAGTTCGGTCATACAGCGGTTTTCACTGATTAAGGTAATGCATTTTTAATTTAAATTTATTGTGTAATCGAAGGAAGAATACTTTGATCATTCAACCAATGTTTTTTTAAATGTATTTTACATTGTAAATGTCATAGGATGTGCTGGGGTTTTATGGATGGGTGGTGACAGTGTGTTGTGGGTTAGTTGTAAGTTGTAGAACAAGCATTTGTTGATTTTTATTTATGTACGTTATAATCATAAAACGTGTTTACTAAATTCTGCTTTTCATTTTTACCCATGTTGGCATGGCACAGTTATTGTAAGGAAAATAAATTTACATTCAAATCGTCACAGAAAAAAAGGAAATCATGGCCCCTTCAATCAAGTACGTCCAGAATTTTTGTTGTAACTTATGGAGCAGACAGAGTCCAAGACATAAGTCCTAAATAGGCATCCGTGAAGGATGCCTGTTTACCGGAGCGGTGATGATGATGGTAATAATGAAAAGGCGCATGTCCACCTTATAGCTACATAACTGATCGACCAGGCGTCCGGCGCAAACTGGTAATGTGGACACGCGCCCTTTCATCAGGGCCAGGTATTAACCGGTAAACCCAGAAGTGGTCAAACAGGACGAATAACGGTTTTCTTAAATGCTTACTAGATGGCAGCACTGAGTCGTAGGGTCAGATTAGCCTCTATAATTGGATATTATTTGGCAAGCAGTGACAGCTGACACATTATTGACCAATAACAGCTTACCAAACTCGATGCGTTAGTACTGCCGCTGCAGGCCGCAGATTTTTTCATATAACCCTCATTAAAGAGAGGTTTTCCATCAACTTTAACCTGGTTCTACAATAATTAGATGGTATTTAAGCTTACGTGGGGGTGTGGTCCTGTCGGGCCAGCATGTCTGCTGCAGCAATAGCAATGTGGTGTGCTGTGGGCCGGGCCTGAGGCCTGGTCTCCGTGCAGCAGTGGAACAGGGCCAGCGGGTCTGCGTACTGCTGCAAGTCGATGTTCGCTGGTACGGGCGGTCGTGTGCCTGAAATTGATTATAAAATAACTAGATTTTTTTAATATTTACAGTAACAACTGGATTTTATTTTTTTTAGTTATTTCAAAATATTAATATTTTATACAAACTGGAAGGGTAACACACTCATAATAAATCGAACCATGGTCTACACTAGATCACTTTTGTATAGCGAAATTAAAATAACAGTGAAAATAACAAAAAAAAAACCGATGTACCCTTACAATCGCCCGGGCGGCTGCACACTTTTGTATGGAAATGCCGAAATTTAATTTTGTTTTTTAGCTGACCTGTGTTAGTGATCTAGCATAGACCGTGGTTCGATTTATTACAGGTATGTCCCTTCCATGTTGTATAGATGATGTAATTTTATGAAACCCCACGCTTACCATATCTCTCATAGAAGAAGTCCTCTTCCAAACTCTCTATGGAATCGTCCAAACACATGCTGTCCTCAACAGACTCGTCCATCTGAGCGTGCGGGGGCATCAGAGCCATCATCTCCCACAGCGTGAGTCCGAGCGGCCAGATGTCCGTCTTGCTGGAGATCTCGCCCCCGTGGATCACCTCTGGAGCGCTCCATGCTTCTGTGCCTGGATAATTAATTATTACAGATACTAAGAATATTGTCATTTGCTGGCATATGAGAATATTTCTCTAGATCACACATAGATTTTATCTTCATCCAAAAATATTTTATTGTATTTATTTGCAGCAGAGATAGAACAATAAATAAATGATAATAATATGCTGATATATACACTCTTTATTGATATAATAAGTTGAAATTTTTTTTTTTTTTTCAAAATTATCTGAAAAATATTTAATACACTTATATACTATACACACACTACACTACTAACATGTTTGATTGGATATGGCGGCTTGGAAATCGCGCGAGTCGATTCGCAGTTACGCAATATTCGGTATGCGCGAGGCGCGCGCGGAGAGGCGAGGCGTGTTCTGCACACCCCTCGCAGCTAATATCCGAGCCGCCATAAGGTTTGATTCGGACTGTACATATGTCCTATTAACAAATTGCAGCATTCTTAAAAACAAAGTAGTATTTCCTGCCACTAAACCAAAAACGAGGACTATGAAAAAGTAATAAATAACTAGGTACATATTTTGTTGAGTAATTCCACAACTCGTCCCACATGCGTACGGCCCATTTGGGACAAATAGCAGAAAATCAAAATTGATTAAAATTTCATTCTGCAATTCGTCCCATGTTTACAAATTACATTTGGTAGTAAATGTCTTACTGAAATGAATTTATCAAACCAAAAGAAAAATTTATTGTTTTCCACATCTACTGAATAATGTAAGCAGTAGTTCACAAAACAGTTGATAGGGTTATCAAGGGCCTTGCAGAACAAATTTTCCTTTCTTTGTCCTAAATAAAACATTAGGTAGAAACAATTCTTTTCATAAATTATGTTTTTTAAATTTATCTATGAACAAAAGCACAGCAAAATGTAACAATCTCTAAAAATAATTTGGGAGCCGTCCATTAATCACGTGATGTTTTTATAGCATTTTTTGACCCCCCCTCCCCCTTGGTGATACGTGGTGAGGTTTAAGAGTAACCCCCCTCTCCCCACCCAATTTCACGTGTATTTATTAGGACCTGCAAAGAATCAATTTTTTGTTAGAAAATTATCTTTACATTTTATCCTAGAAAATTAAGGACCATGATAAAAATGTCTAACAGAGTGGCAACGGCGTGTCAAGGTCGCACTACATGCGGTTTTACGGTTTAGAAATCGCGCGTTTGTGGAAAAAATAAATACACGTGATATCTTACTACACCCCTTTCTGGGGGTTCGGAAAAAATCACAAAATATTACCAGGGGAGGGGGGGGGTGTATTAAGTCCCCAAGATTTTTTGAGATTATTGACTACAGATTGACTTTGATGACTGTGAGATGACACTTACCAAAATAAACTGCCTTCCCAGCCCGCATCTTGTCAAACACTCCATTCTCGTCAAGAGGCAGAGTGACACCGAAGTCGCACAGCTTGCAGATCTCAAAGTCCCCGTTGACGAGGATGTTGTAGGACTTCATGTCTCCATGCAGGAGCTGCATCTTTGTATGCAAGTAGTCCAGGGCTTTGCCAATGTCCAATGCAACCTGGAATGTAAATGCCCATACTTAAAATGTCTTATCTATCTATTGCGTTAGATTCTGAGATTCTTTATCTCATATCAGGACCATACCTTCTTAGCCTAGCCAGGAAATCAAACAGAATTATAGTACTGCTAGTCATAAGTCCAGTCTTTTTAACTTTTTTAGTAATTAAATTACTCAAGTACAAATTAAATAACCAAACTATTAAGTAAATACTAGCTTTCAAGATCCTTTACGAACAGTTCTGTTTTCCAATTTTAAGGCACCTATGCCTAAGGCTATGCCTTTCCCTTGGCTTAAACTATCTCCATACTTTTCACCAAAATTGATTTACTAGAAGTGTTGTTTGTATTTTGGTGTGTGTGTGTAAGTAGCCAACACTGGTGTCAGATATGTCTAGCTGTCTAAAGACATCTGACATAGCTCAACCACTGCCATCAATGATAATGGGACCAATGGCTGGGCAATGACAGTTACTTTTGCATTAAAATATTATTATAGTTGTGATTACCTTCAGTATCTGCTTCTGTGCAAACGGATCCCCGCTATCCTCTACCCTCTTCTCAATCAAGTCTCCAAGCGACACGTCGCACGCCTCCATCCCCAAAAATAAAGTTTTGGTCTTACTGAACGCACGGAACCCCACGATATTGGGATGCGACATGCGTTGCAGCAACTCAGCTTCGACCTGAAGACGCTCGGTGTACACTTTGTTGGGTTTCACCCGCTTATTTAGCATCTTCAGAGCCCATGGCGATCGGATTTGGCCAGCGCGGGGCGAACGAACCAACTGTAGCACGGATACGCCTAAATATACGAAAAAATTATAAGCCTACAAAACACTTAGAATTATTGTTATTTGCGAATTCATGACTAAAAAACTAATTGAAATCTTATACCTGTACCGTATCCAAGTCTGTTCAGAAAAGGTGATGGGGGAATCGTGATTTTATCATCTGCAGGTTTGTCCTTCTTGATAGGTGTCTTGAATTCATCCATGGTTACCAATTTATTGCGATTGGGATAGTAAAAATCACAACAAAATACTTCTGACTAACGTATTCCATCAACAAAACAACGGACTGTTTTCATGCTGTTTTCAAACCGACTGCCCGACAAATTCAAACTATTGTTTGACGTTAAGTCAGTGACAGTGACGCTCCGGTGACAGTCGGATGACGGCTGTATAGCTTTTGTCTATGTTATGTGCTTTTTTTATTATGTATTCTGTACCGAACGAAATTATGGAGAATGTACTACGTGCCGAAATACAGTAAGCTCATGCATATATGTTCATATATACGTAGGTACGGCCTATCTGTTGGAAGGTATTTATATAGCAGTTCCTCAGACTAACAAGGAAGGAAAACACAAACGAAGAAGTGTGTTGTGTTTAGTAACCTGAAAAAATATTTATTTATCTTTGATAGGGCACTTTAAATTATTATCTCATGCAGAGAGCACACAGAATGTTTTTTTTTAAACTTATTTTCCTGATCCTAGTTATACCATTTACAGTCTATACTAAAAAAATTGTTAAATAGTATATATAAAACTCATTAGTAACTAACCAGAGTAGTTCAATAAAACTAACAAGAATTAATTTTATTTCTAAAATTAGGTAAATAACTGGAGTTCAACAAAGGCTTTTATAAATTACTAGCAATATTCCCGCGACTTTATCCGCGTAAATTATGGTTTGTGCCACCCGACAAATTAGCTTTTCCAGTAGTTTCGGAGCCCAGTCAATGCAAACAAACAATCAAATCTACATACTAGTGGCTCCATGAGCTGAAGACCTAGCGAGCGAGACTAATATATAAAACTGAATAATAATAATCCTTTATTTTGTCCTTCATACAAAGATTGTACAATGTTTTGTCTTGCTGAAAATAAACTAGAGGCTAAAGCAGTGGTGAATTGACAACCTTGTGGGGGAGGCTAGTTCCTGTAATAGGTTCCTATAGGAATCTGTGGTACAGGTAGCTAGCCCCCATATCTCTGAAGCAGAATTTAGGCTGAAAATTGCTAGCAACAAAGCTGTATATCTTATCTTATGGATCTAACATGTCCTATGCTTTATCTAGTTTAAATTAAAGGAGAAACGTACTCTTAAGTGAAAAAGGAGAAAAAGAAGGACAAGTCCGTGAGGAGTTAACATTGTACTTGTGTACTCGTATTCGCATACATAGACATGATTAGGAGTGGAAGGGAGTTGATGATGGAAGTGAGTGTGAAAGTGGCTGCGGAAGTGTGAGTTGTATGTGAAGAAGTGTACCTATAAGAATTAAGGTGAGTGTAAGTGGGTAAAAATTTTGCACACACGCAGAGCTAATTCCGAAAATCAGCATTCGTAGCATCGCGCCCGCGACGCCGTTTATATCGCGCGATAAACTATCTACATTTTACTCTTTTCTATAGTACTACGGAAAATAAGATGGCGATATTCGACAAACGTTATCGCGCGCGCCATGCAACGGGGGCTGGACACAAATAACAGTTTTGCACTAGAAGATAAAAATATAACCATATATGTGTCAAATCTTGGCCACTGTCAGTTAAGTACCTATTTCAAAAGTTATTTAGTTTTCATAATATAAGTAGGTTTAGTTAGGGTCGAGTTTCTGCCTCCGATGCGACCGATCGCATTATTATTAGATTTAAAGATCTATAAATCCAATACTGCCAATTATTGGCAGTATTGGATTTATAGATCTTTAAATCTGAACTAACGGCCAACTTTATAGTTGGCCTTCGTGCCCGAGTCCGACTCGCACTTGGCCGATTTTTTTATTTTAATTCCGGACACGGTAGTATTGTTATAAATGTAACTGGATGAAGATCGAAAAAATTCCAGCATGCTTTTATTTGAAATAAGTATACCTACCTACACATACATGAAAACAAAATTGCCTTGTATATCAGTGGAAATATACTGAAAATGTTGGAAAACGGCCTATTTCACATGGCTGACTTGTCGAAAAATGTGGCTGACTACGCGTCCATATTACTCTTACGTCCAAACCAGTGCCAGAGACTTCAAAATTTTAACATTAAGATAGCATAGGTAGTAGATATAATAATAATATAGATAATAATTTAACATTTGAAAGAGTTTAAATTTTGAGCTGGGGAAAAGTTACGAAAAATTGCATGCATAATAAATGTCAATGTGTGCGTGAGATTGTGTCACGGCACGTTTGCATGCATTGTTATTTGCATCACTATGCCAAAATTTGAAAGAAAGTTGATTTGCTCCATATTTTTATATAAATAATTATAATGGGTACCTTAAATATGAAATTAAATCAAAGAGCTCTACTTCTTACTAAAAGGCTACAAGGTGTTTACCCTAAATAGGTAAGCACATGAAATGAATTTAATTTAATTTGGAACATCTACGAAATGATATATATATAAATCTTTCTAAAGCTAAGCGAACAATATTATGTTTATTCGACAAGCATCATGAATATCTAACGTTATAGGTACCTAATTATTTATTACGATGAGATGCTAATCTTATAGGCATTTATTACATTTATTATACAACTCTTCAACTTTTAATCAATTTAATCAGCATACCGATTGAGTCATAATACCTACGTCATTATCATTACCTCTTACTCTTTTCTTATGTGTCTTGTACGATTCCCTCTAAGCCTTCGTTTTTTGTGAGTTCAGGGTAGGTACCTAAAAGGATTCATGACAAAAATAGGGAGAAAAGGTTACCGTAGGATAGCAACTTACCCATTCTAAAAATTAAGTCAACAATAAGCTTGTCCCAAAAATAATAATTTATATTCTAAATGATATCCATTTAGAATATTATTTAATAATGTATAGTTATAATTTATATTATCCATATAAATTATAACTATACATAAACAACAAAAAAAAAAAGAAGCAATGCAATCGTTAAATACTTACTCATACTCTGGCATAAATGCTCATGGGCCAAGTGCATCTATATTCCTCAATGATTGAGTTGTTGTAATAAGACATTTGACTTCTTTGGAACCTGCAAATTTAAGTTACATTAGTTAAATGTGTTACTAAATGTTTCATTTACTTACAAATTCATAAAAATACTATGTGTATCTAGATACCTACCTATCAAATAAATAGGTCGTGTTCGCGCAAAGGTACCAACTGTTACGTTGGTCCAGTACTTAGGTACTAAATAGTAGTTGATTTTTGGCAAGACAACGATGATGGTGATGTTATGAATTGCCCAGCATCCCTATTCACTTACTTTTGTACTTTGAAACTAATTGTAGATTTCGTCAGGAATTTATTGTAAATTGATTCCACAAGAATTGTTAAAAAAATATTTTAAAAGTTTAGCGTGTGTTTTTTTACACAAATTGAATTCAAGTTTCGTTTTTTATGACTGGAAAGTGTTAAATCAGTTCTCTTCCGTGTTGGTTCTATAAATAAAATAGACTGTGTTAGTATGCTTGCCATAGTAATTAAAAAAGTTAGTAAATAAGGGTGCTAGCTAGTATGGTCGTCTGATGTGACTGTCTTAACGACAGCGATGCTTCGTCTTTTTGCTGCCAATTACGGAGTCACTTGGAGATTCTTTTCAAACCTCAATGACTGAAGTCTTCTTGCACCTGACAGGACCGCTTACAAGGGTCTCCTGCGGGGCCCGAAGTAAGGGTGTCCTTAGAGGGACATGTTGTGCAACCATGTGGGAGGAAACCGACGGCCTCAACTCACACAGGCTTGAATTTTCAGGTAACAAGACCAAACCCAGTCAGCTCCAGGTGTTACCCGTCGCCTACTAGGGCAGGTAGGTAGGCTATGTAGGTCTTGTTGTAGATATCTTGTAAAGAATGTATGAGGGGGAAACCAACGGTCTCGCCCTTTGTTGTCTGGGTCCTAGCAGGACCAATCCCGGTCAGCTCCAGGAGTTACCCGTCGCCTACTAGGGCAGGTCTATGCAGGTCCTGTTGAAGGAATCCTCTGAAGGATGTATGTGGGGGAAACCAACGGTCTCGCCCTTTGTTGTCTGGGTCCTAGCAGGACCAATCCCGGTCAGCTCCAGGTGTTACCCGTCGCCTACTAGGGCAGGTCTATGCAGGTCCTGTTGAAGGAATCCTCTGAAGGATGTATGTGGGGGAAACCAACGGTCTCGCCCTTTGTTGTCTGGGTCCTAGCAGGGCCAATCCCAGTCAGCTCCAGGTGTTACCCGTCGCCTACTAGGGCAGGTCTATGCAGGTCCTGTTGAAGGAATCCTCTGAAGGATGTATGTGGGGGAAACCAACGGTCTCGCCCTTTGTTGTCTGGGTCCTAGCAGGACCAATCCCGGTCAGCTCCAGGTGTTACCCGTCGCCTACTAGGGCAGGTCTATGCAGGTCCTGTTGAAGGAATCCTCTGAAGGATGTATGTGGGGGAAACCAACGGTCTCGCCCTTTGTTGTCTGGGTCCTAACAGGACCAATCCCGTTCTGCTCCAGGTGTTACCCGTCGCTTGTAAGGAGAGGTTTCCTGGAGTACCCGTAAGTTAAACTGCCTTAAAAAGGTCAGTCTGATGTGCTGCCGTGGGAGGAAACCAACGGTCTCAACTCACACTGGTTTTCAGGTAGCTAGCAAGACCGCACCTGTTAGCTTCAGGTGTTACCCGTCGCTTACAGGGGCTGGTCTATGTAGGTCCTGTTGTAGATATCCAGCGAAGGATGTATGCGGGGGGAACCAACGGTCTCGCCCTTTGTTGTCTGGATCCTGTGTTACCCGTCGCCTACTAGGGCAGTTCTATGCAGGTCCTGTTGAAGGTATCCTCTGAAGGATGTATGCGGGGAAACCAATGGTCTCAACCCTTGTAGTCTGGATGTTAGCAAGACCAAATCCTTTTAGCTTCAAGTGAAACCCGTCATTTACTAGGATAGGTCTGTAGGTCCTTGATGTGAAACGGTCCAAATGGACGGTATGATTTGTGGCCTCGTGAGAAAAGAGGAAGCCAACGGTTTCTACTCATGAAGGTGTGGTGTGTCAGGTCTTCTACTGCAGATGTGTGGTGCAACCTGGTGAAAGCATCCTTTGGCGGATAGTGGGAGAAACCACCTTGATTTTAGAGCTGTTGAGATTCTGAGTCCTCCATTTGTGGCGTTGAATCTGAAATAAAATTTATACTGTTGTAGCAGACCTATGCGTTATAGTAACTTTGATTTGATACACTTAATGCTAGATTAATGATTTTTTCGGCCGATTATAATTTTTGGGACAAGCTTAATTTGTTGACGGTACCCAATCTCAAAAATGAATTGGTTTATTATGTATAAAAAACCTGAATTCGATGAACTTTGCAGTGCATTTTAATAATGATATTCAAGGACAGCTTTGGGGCTTTGGAGGACACTCTGGTTGCTCGCTAGATCTGTAAATAATAAACACAAACAACTAACGTAGGTACAAAGTTTGGAAAATATGCCTCCGGTACACGCGTAGTTCTTATTATAAACACATAATTGAATCTGTATGTAGCAAAACTGTACCGTCCACTCTACCGCTTACTCTATATAGACGTTCGAGTTCTTATAGTATATATCTTACAGTGCTCTACCGTCTACTCTTCGCCTGTACCGGAGGCTTCCAGATATTATGCTTCAGCATAGTAAAGAGAACGTTGCTCGTGAACCTGTCACGTATAAAAAATGTATCAGGGCAGTAATAGCAACTTTTTCTGCACTCCACTTTGGAAGCGGCACTTGGCTGAATTTAAACTATTGACATCCACAACAGTTGTGGAAGAAAAGTTGTATCTATTTAAAACGCCATAATTCTTGAATAAAAGATTTTGAATGAAAATTTTGCCTAATTCAAAGTTTAATCTACCTAATTATTGGAAATCCCTTATGGGAGAACAAATAAAGTATAATAATTATTTATTATACTTTATTTGTTCTCCCCATCCATAGGGCTTCAGTTCTCTTCCTTAAAGCGATCATGCATAAATCGGCTGTCTAGTTAATTCAGCAATACTGGTTTTCCTAAAGACGGTGGACAGCTTAATCGCAGTGATTATAAAGCGTTTATAACTACAGACAAAAAAACTTATCTAAGCAACAAGTTCTCACTAGGAGTACTACTTCGAATTACACATGCTTAATGTGTCTTCCATTCATTGCGTTTTCCATTTTAACATTACACAGTAGAGTAAAATCTACTGGTGTACAATTTTCCTGATGATGTGGTCCTGATACAAATAAACTAATGTAAATTAAGTGTAGAAGTCAACAATAGTAGTGAAAATATTTAACTTTATATTTAAAATATATGTAACGTTGAAATAAAGATTTCTTTTTGATTTTCTTTTTTTTTGTTTTCTTATGTTTTTGCGATTGCTGCACATTTAAATAAAATTATTTTAATACGGTTTTGAACTCGAACACTGTAAAGTGCTCAAAACGTTAGGTGTATGAATAATGTAATAAACGCGATAAAAACCGTATTAAAATTTTTTTTGTTTTTTTTTTTTAAAATCACACATATTGAGCTAGCCCGAAAGTAAGTTCGAGACTTCCGTTATGTGATACTAACTCAACGATACTATATTTTATTACGTACATATCCAAGAACGAATAACATCCAAGACCCAGGTCAATCTGAAAAAGATCATTTAACATTTTGACCCACTTTTGACCTGACCGGGGATCGAACCTGAGACCATCCGTGTCACAGGACAGCGTGTTACGCGCTGCGCCACGGAGCTTGTGCTCCGCGCACTGAGGGTTCCGTACAAAAATATGCGACAAGAACGTCCGTATTCTTGATAGCGTTGACGAAGTTTAATTTGTTTCATCTTCAAGACTGTACGAGTCCTGTCCTGATGAATCTAATCTAAAACGCCTATTTGCAGACATTTGACATCTACGGCGTATAATGTTTTGTTGGTAAGGTTAACATCCATCATTTATATCTTAAATAAAAATAGTTAAACAAAAGAAAGCCGTAATGGATGTTGAAGTGACGATCAAAACGTTTTACTTACAATGGTAGTTGTCAAAAGTTTGCAATAAAGCAAGCTAATCCATTCATTTTTTAATATAAATAAATAATTTTTAATATAAATACTTATATATACGGACAAATCACACAGATTGAGCTAGCCCCAAAGTAAGTTCTTAAGTAAGACTTGTGTTACTGGATAATAACTCAACGATACTATATTTTATAACAAATACATACTTATATATAGATAAACATCCAAGACCCAGGTCAATCTGAAAAGGATCATTTTTCATCTTGACCTGACAATCGAACCCGGGGCCATCCGTGTCACAGGTTGACCGCTGCGCCAAGGAGCTCGCCTAAATTTCATTAGTTTTAAAAATTAACTAGCTTGCCTATTTGCAAACTTTTAACAACTACGAAACAAGTACAGGAATTCCTTTAGATAAAAATGTGCTTGGGGGTTTAAGATGAAGAATATGTAGGTAATCTTGCACCTGTAATAACACTTTATCATAATCCATTCAGGCTTCTGGTTAAATACATCGGTTTCATCCGCCATTGTACCATCTAGATCGTGGGTAAAGTCATCAGTGTTTATTTATATTCGCAAGGAATTCGCTTTATTAAATATCATTCAAGTTAGACATTGTTTTAATCCAATTTGTAAATAATGAGTTATTTCAGATAAGACGTCAATTTATACATATTAAACACCATGTTTAAAAAAATTCCAGTTTTATAAAAACCGTTCACTAAAGCAGTCAGTAAAATAGACAAGTGTTTGGGATTAAAAATTTGCAATCTTGGATTTTACAGATTTCCTGAACATAGGTATCTATTTAAGAACGTAGGTATTAATTGTTTTACCATCGTATCCTATTTATGGATAGAGAAGGGGCTTAGTGTCTTTACAATATACATATAACTAGCAGCCCTCCCCGGCTGAGGGGCGTGTTTTATACCTATAAATCTTCCTGATGAATCATATTTATTAGTGAAAACCGCATGAAAATCTGTGCAGTCGTTTTTGAGTTAATCGCGAACAGACAGACAGACGCGGCGAGCGACTTTGTTTTATAATAAGGGGTAGTGATAGTGATGTGTCCCTGTAACCCTGTCCGATCCTCAAAAGGGTGACTCAGCCCGTGAATATGAACAATTTTTCCTATGGTACTACTACGGGGAAAAAAAAATACATTACCATACAAAAATGTTGAGCTAGCCGGGCAATTTGTATGACAATGATGACTTTTGTTTTGAATTTCCAGAATTAGTCCCATAGAAAAAGTTATTCATATTGACGGGCTGGATCGGCCCTTTAAGGATCGGACAGGGCTGTAACCCTGTTACGGCCTCAAAGGGACATTGCCATAGTCTCAAACTTACCAATTGGTAGATACTCATCATACTGAACAACTTTTCCCAAGGAATAGGGTCGAATATAAAAAAAATGGACTCCTCATACAAAATTCATCAGCTGATTAGCAGTATTGTATGGGGTACCCAATGTTTTTCGTTCGCGAATGTGGCAAGGTTACAGATTTACACAGTTTATAAAAGAAATAACGTTAACATGCAAGTTGGCAGTGATTTTCAACAATAGTTTCCGAGCTAAGGCCATTATACAGTATACACAATACAATGATCAGCTTATTATTTTTACCATACTATATGTTACGGTTTTCGGAAAATCTGAGAAAATCCTGCAAGAGTCCTCCATTTTTCTGAACAATTCTGTAATCAGATAAATAACAATCTTTAAATATAACTTGTAATTCAATTTGTACGATAATTAGTAAACAGTGCTGTAGATAATGTTATTGACAGGCAAACCGTAAACAATCCACGCACGGGATCACAACATCCTAAGCTCGAAGGTCGTGGTCCGGAACAGCAGCTAATCGTTGGAGAGCCTCGCTGCTCAATGGGAGGAAGCTGGCGTCTGCCTGGTGGCCGGCCAGTCGTCAGCCAGCCTTCAGTAATGAACCGGCCATCGGCGACGTCGCGCGCGCCCATGCCATGCTACCGTGACCGCAACATGCCTCTAGCCAGCACTTTCAGGTAAGCGATCAAGTGCGATTAATTTGTAGGCCATTGTTAACCCAGCCATAGCAATTACCCAATAATCCAATGATATAACAGACGGTTATGTTATCAAACGGGTTTATTAAAAAGATGTAAGGAAATAGAAATTTATTACGAATCTATGCGTAAAAGCCAACGTGAAAGTTCGAAAAGTCTTTATGTGTATAATTATCGTGCCAAAACTATTAACTTATCTGTGATGCATCGCCGGTTATTTAATTTTAAGCTATGCATCACCAGTTCCGTGAATATTTGATTTTTAGACCAGCATTTAAAAAGTTTCGATTTTGTGTTTTGTTTACCGCTCTCAAACGAAAGTTTATCTATACTAATATTATAAAGAGAAAGATTTCTTTGTTTGTTTGTTTGCATTGAATAAGCTCCGTAAGTACAGGACCAATTTATAAAATTTTGTCACCTATGGAAAGCTAATTTATCTGCGGGAGACATAGGCTATAATTTACGCAGACGAAGTAACGGGTAAATTGGAAGTTTATCATAATAATTTACATTCGTTCTTACGCTCTTTTGATCTCTTCAGTAGTTTTTGGAATAATTGTAGATTTTACCTTTAGATACGTATTGTTGTACTTTCTTTACTTGGTATATTCTTATTGATGTCGAAATATATCTGTGAAATAACCACTTAATAACGGTTCGTCTTTGATTTTTTTTCTTTAGATAGAATGTTCTTGTAGAGTCGTTCAAAAAATCATATAACTTTGTACACCCCAGATAAAAAAACCCTAAATTGCCATTGAAAATCGGTATTAACATATGTTAACATTATCTTCTAACTATAAATATTATCTTCTTTGACATTTATTCAGTTTTGTCTCAAGTCATTGTGTTTGATTGGGAAAACAATAGAGGTAGAAAGCATTCCTCTTTTTTATTGTTTTGTAGCAATTAATCCGGTACGAGGACGGATTAAAGTGACCTACAGATGCGCACTTCACATACATATTGAGACTTCTAGATATTGTAAATGATTACGCTAGATACCAAGCATGTCATTGGCGAACCTTATAGTAAGTGACAAATACAGTTGCTCTACAAACAATTTATTTGCATTAGCACAGAATAAGCCAGACAGGGTCTTAAGTATGAAATCGAATCGTCAAAATGTAGTCTATATTAGTTGCATCACGTCATACCACACTTTATAATGACACAAGTCCAAACCAACTCTAAAATCAGAGAAAAGAAAACTGTTCTGTTTATTACAACTTTATTCGCATCCTGTTTTGTGCTAATATTTTTTTGTTAGCAGACAACTAAACATACATAACAATTTACAAAAGTACTTTTAGTATGGCAAGTATATTTACTTCCATAAGTGATTCTCTACAACTGGCAGTATTTTAATGATGGAATAAGATCCCTTATGGTGCTCCCACACTGCTGTTCGAAATGTTTACAAACATTTTCTAACATTCAAATAAAGTAACTTACTAATTTTGTTTTACAGGTATTTGTCATTCATATATATAATCAATCTTATTTAGTTGTAATAGTATTATCTTGTTATTATGCATTTTTATCATGTTAGAAAATGTTTGTAAACATTTTTAACAGCAGTGCGGGAACCGTTATGGAATATAAATATTCATAAAAAAACATTTGGACACCCTTAGGAAAAAATTAGGAAATTTTGGCAAATTTGCATGGAAGTTGAATATTCTGATTCCGATATTAGAAATGCATTGGTGCGAAATGAAGATATGTTTTGCACATAGTGTTTTCATGCATGACTTGATAGGTGATCCTTCTAGAGCGCTCCGTACTGCCGAGGGCCTGCTCATGCGTATGCGCAATGGAGTCAACGCGAAATATCTTCGGTCGCGTGCAATTAGGCCTGTCTGTTGCACCGAGTTGCACGGACGTAATGTGTAAATGTAATGATCACGAAATAGCAGTAATCGCTCGAGTGGCATCGAGGTTTGAACGATTTATTTCGGATGTCAGAGAAAAAGTGGACGGACTCGTTGTATGTGCGTGCGGACCCTTCGCATTTCTTTGCTTGGGTTTTGGTAACATATTTACCTGACTACACAAAAAATTAATGTAATGTTTCATGTATTTTGTGAATTTCCTCCACAAAAACTTTTAACTAAATATACGGATGGATATCTGGTAAACAGGCTGTCCTTTTTATATGAGAGAGAGAAAAATGGCCAAAGGGAACAGGCTAGAAATTAAAAACTGCATTCAAATCTATCAAATCTGCAATATCCGACTCAAGATTCGAACCCTTTTTGTTTTTGTAAAAGTTATTTTAATATTATGTCATCAGGCACAAAATAAAACATGTATGTAATAATACTAACATTAAAAGTCTGAAAACTCTATAGCCTACCTAAATATTATAGCCAATATTACTTAGGTTTAACGCGCAGATCTGTACATACATTCACACATATAAGTACCTCACATAGTTACGTACTTAAATGACTCTTGAAAACGTAACTTTCCCTTTTTTGGGTAGTTGTGTAAAACTAGTAGTCTAGTCGTGGTTATGTATCGACCTTTCATAACAAAACAATAAGTAACTTCTTAGTAAGTACATTAAACTCTGTTTAAACTCGAAGCATAGTTTATTTTTTCTAGTCCGTTTTTCGTCTGACATCGTGCTAGTTATGAGTGATCAATCATTTAATGTTGTTTTTCAATACATTTGCTAATAATACGGTTCTTATGACATCGAAATTTGTATCGTAATGATGTATTTATGGCACTAGTGCTTTTTACTTTACACTAATCACAACTCTCAAGCTCTATAGCCCAATGCCAAAGATGCAAAATTTAACTTTTTTATAGTACCCGAGCAAAGAGTTTCAAGTTCAGCATGAAAACTTTTATCTGATTGTGAGATGTGATTTTTAACCGATTTCAATAAGGAGAAGGTTATCACTATACTTTTTTGGAGAAAATAATCCTGAGTAAATGTACCTC
This sequence comes from Rhodophaea formosa, assembly GCA_963082605.1. NCBI lineage: Eukaryota > Metazoa > Arthropoda > Insecta > Lepidoptera > Pyralidae > Rhodophaea > Rhodophaea formosa. The sequence continues at coordinate 23,402,141 of OY720209.1, forward strand.
ATTATTATAAATGTGTTTTTACAAACTGCTTTAGTTCCTATCTTTTATAAATTCCTTATTTGCTGAACTGAAATCTTGTTTTAGTTTACGGTAATCGCAAATGTATTGAAAAACGTCGGATAATACTCGTACGGTAAGCTATCTATTATACATGTCGGTTTATTATAAGCACTCGGCTTCGCCTCGTGCCTATAAACTATCCAGCTTACCGTACTTGTATCATAATGTACTATAATGTTAGGTTTTGACATTAATGTGCCATACAAAGTAGATTTTATTAGTTGGAAATGAGGATTAGTTTTGTAATGAATGTATATTAGTATATGTTCTTTGCAAACACACATGTAACTTATCAATCAATATGTGATTCATCACTTCTTATGCGTTTATTTGAATAGCCGTAACTATTTCAAACTACGCAACGACAATAATGTACCGGAGTGTTATATTGAAATTTGCGGGAGACAATTTTACGCTGTATCATGTATAATAATAAAGTTTAATGATATAAATAAACAAAATGTAACATTTAAACAACTTTAGGCTACTAACAAGGTTTAACAATAACAATAACAAGAAAGATAAATAAGACGTTCAAAAAGCGATACATGAGATCCAAAATTTGAATAAAAACTATTCATTTCATTTCATTTAACGCCCGAATACTCGAGGCATTTACTCGTAAGATGCATCTTACTTAACAAAAATCGTTATCAAGTCTCGTTCTGTCACTCGATAACTCGTGGACTACTTTACTCACTCGTACTCACATATTTTAAGACGGGATGGCCAAAAGTTCTGCGAAGGCTCAAAGTTGTCGACATAAGATATAAAAATAGGTAAAATTAAATTAACATTGCCGGATGGGTATTTGCTAAACTGAATAGAAAAAACTCACGTTTTACTACTTTATTTCGCAGTATATACCTATGTACGACGTATGTGTGTGTATGGCGGAGGAGAGATGGAGGACCCTATCTATACCGACTTTAAATTTATTTCTTTAAAATGTCAAAGTTACCGTACGAGTACTCCACAGAGAGAAGCGGACCTTAAATATCCGATTCTTAAAAACGACGAAGATCCGACAGCGATTTTTTGTACACTGTTATGATTAGTGTTTCTAATTTAATTTTCTAACGGATATGGCCCAACCCAATACGATAATTAATATTAAATGAATCGATTCAGTAATTTAATTAGTTTTAACTTTTAGTAGAATACTTTTAAAAGGCTACGTGGAATTTTGGTCATTATTAAATTCTGTGCGGGTAACAAGGAAGAAAACACAGCATACCGTGTACTTGAAATGTATCATTTATCGAAATTACTTCCTACCAAATACATGGTAAAATTTTGATCGTTGTGGACCCTCAAAGGGTTTAAATAGTATTCAGCAGACGGGTCAGTTTGTGCGGGAATGTCAATATTTTTTTAAGTTTCCAGCATTGATCCCATACGAAAGTTGTTCATATCCACGGGCGGAATTACACCTTATAGGGGTGATTCAGCCCGTGAATATCTATATAAACCAATACATTAGAAATCTGTTAGTTAACTTAAGCAAAAAAAAGTACATTGATTTTAATTATTTTATAAATATTTAGTTAATCTTGAGGCAACTTATTATTTAGCTATTATAAATATTTCCCGTGCATTGTTTGTGGTAAAACTAAGGAAAAGTGTCATTAAGTGTGAAATATGGCATTAAGTCCACCTTTAGTACACATTTTTTTTAAATTTTGCTGTAAAGTTTAAATAAATAAATAAAAAAAGTATTTTGAAACTACAAGTACCTAAGTATACAAAATAGTAAAACAGATTTATAAAAAAAAATACCTTACCATTTAGATATGAAATCGATGTTTCCGTGGAATCGGAAGGCCCACTGACCTGCCATCGCCGATTACTCTCACGCTTGAAATCAGCAGGTCACCTTTGACCTTGCCTCGTCATGCTCAGCTGCCAGGTACCCGGAACATGAGAACTAGGTTGAACAAAATTTTTTATCATAAAATTAGTTTTTTGAAAAATAAAGAATATCATGGTTGCTCTGCTACGAAAAATAAAGTCTATGTTACTAGAAAGTGAGTCAGGATTGTAACGACCATGTCTATGGCTAAATCCGTTGAGTAATTTGAGAAAGCCCTGTCTGATTTTAAAAGGGCGACTCAGTCCGTCAATATGAGTAACTTTTCTATGACTTATTCTGGAAATTCAAAGCTTGTTCTCGGGTTTGTTCGAACACTTATTAATCGAGAAAGGCTGGGCCGATTATAATAGTTTTTGATTTGTTAGATTTCTATCCCCCCGAATAGCAGATTAACTATAAAAACATAAGACATATAAAAAAGCTCGCCGCATAAGTTTGCAGAGGCAGCAAGTAAAAAAAAAAATCAGCGAAGGAAAAAACGTTATGAAACTTATTGTTGTTTTTTTCTTGGTGTTATTTCTCGATTCTTTCAAAGTTGCTACTCACTTTTCAATAACAGAGACGTCAAAACCATAAAGGTAAGATAAACCACAAATAATTTAAAAAAAATACTGTCCATGCAAGAAAGAGATACGTTAACCTCTCAAAAGCAAGCAAGAAAAAGGTAGTGTCATGCGTCCTTACAGATGAGAATACGCATACACGAAGCGTGGTTTTCGTAGTTAAATATTGTTCGGTACCCTTGCGACTCGCACTTGTCCGATTTTATTTAGTTATGGCATCTAACTCGGCCGTAAACATCTAGCATAAACTCAACAATCTAGGAACTGGATGTAGGGCAAACCGCAGGTCGCGGGTCAGAGGAAAGCCTGTCTCATGTCTAATGATGATCTGAGGCGCCGTTAGGGTTGCCAACCATAGTGAAATATATACAGTGTGTTAATTGACCCGCGACATACCGTTAAAGGGGGACTAAGCCCATCAATATGAACAACTTTTCATATAGGACCAATGCTGACCGATAGACACAAAAAAAATATTTTCGTAATTTTTGTACAATATTCCGGCGTAATGTTTTGTATGGAAATGTTGATTTTTTCAAGATCTTAGCATTAGTTGCATAGAAAAAGTTGTTAATTCAGACGGGCTGAGTCACCCCTTTCAAGGAATGTCAAGAGTCAGTTCACACGCTGTATAGTACTTGCTTGCGCCTGTGACTTCAATCGTGTTAATGTAGATCAAAAACAGTACCTTTTTTAGGGATGACAGGAATATCCATTCCCGGGACATAAAGCATCTGTATTCCAAATATCATTAACATCGGTTTAGTGATTGTCCGTGAAGAGGTAACGCAACGACACGTATTTTATCCTAATAGTAGAATAGAATAACGCAAACAGTGCTTTTTTCCAGGATGTAACTACTTTTTTCCGAATGGTAGCCTCTGTCCGTCTCCGTAATTCCTGAAAACGTGTACATGCAAACATGATGATTGGTTCCGTAGGTACAGGATTAAAGGTCCCAAAAAAACAGACACACTTTCGCATTTATTATGAGAAACCTACATATCGGCAACCCTATTTGCCGCTCACATGCGGTAATGATACCTGAAGCTGTTACCACAGAGGAAAAAAATTACTGCTGTTACATAAATGCACAACCTTCCAAACAATTTCTGTGCAATGTTGAAAAGTGTTTCATAATGAAGTAATTTTCGTAATAATCCCATATTAAGTTCCATTCAGTTTATAAATATAACTAACTTCTCAAGCTTTAAATTTTTTTGATTTCAATGATGTTTGATTTGAATGTTTATAAAGTTTATACAGCGCTGCCCGATCCTTAATGGGGCGACTCAGACCGTCTATATGAACAGCTTTTTCCTGTGGCACTAATGCTGGAAATCAGGAAAAAAATTTACATTCTCATGCCAATAGTGTTCAGCCAGCCTAATTTCTAAGATTCTGTTGATTTTTTTTAATCCAGCATTGTTTTTCGTATATGTAAGTGGCCAACACTGGTGTCAGATTTTTCAAGCTGCCTTAAGGCATCTGACATAGCTTAACGACTGCCATCAACGATGACAGCCGGGACCAACGGCTTAACGTGCCTTCCGAAGCACGGAGGAGCTCGAGATATTTTTATGCCACTTGCGGTCACCCATCCAAGTAGGGGCTGCACCAGAGGTTGCTTAACATACATACGTAAGCGCTCATAGAGCTCACACCCACTGGACCATCGGGCTCCTCGATGGTCGCTAGGTAGATTAATTATTTTACAACACGACGCATAGTTCAATAAATTAACATAAATAAGTATGCACTCGATTTTTCGAAAATGTTGACCTTGTCATCATTGATATAATCTAGATATAGCAATTTTTAATATTTCTTTTTTTCAAACAAATTTATTAATTTATGTTTCATTTGTGACATTTGTAAAAATGGTTTATGAAATGAAAAGATAATTTTATTTCATTAAAATTGTAAAAGTTTAATTATAAGTAAAATTGTAAAACATTAAACTAATGCGGCTGTAGTGCCTAAGAAGATGATAATGATGAAGATCATCATCATTTCGTGTAGGTGACACGGTCAGTCGACCATGCACCCCCTGGTGTCAGAGTTCTGCGGAACCGCCTCTCGGCCGCTGACGTGGTTCCTTTAACGACTACCAGATGGCAGCCGGGACCATCGGCTTAACGTGCCTTCCGAAGCACGGAATCATCTTTCTTATCAGACAATCAGGTGATTCATGCCTGCAATGTCCTAACCAAACTGGATGCAACTTAACAAAGTATGCTTCCCGTGGGAATCGAACCACGACCCCCGGGTCAACAAGGCAAACGCCTTAACCACTGGACCACGGAGGCAGATGATTAACGACGAGGAAAGATTTTTTAAAGAACTAAATTTCTGCATTGCGTTTAAGTACGTACTGCTTACCACAAAGTTAAAACCGTAATTACCGCCAAACATGTTCTATGTTCTCTTAAAAGGCCGGCAACGCTCTTGTCACATCCATAGTGTTGCAATTGTCCATGGGCAGCGGATATCACTTACCATCAGGTGACCCGCTTGCTCGTTTGCCGTCCTATATCACAAAAAAAAAAACAATAAGTCATATAGGTACTAGTATTCTAACTCAGGAAATTCCTTTAATACATTAATTTCGTCCTAAGGGTAAACAAATTATAAAAGTTACAATACAAAAATTTCTCTTAGCACTAAATTTATTTTAGTATATTATGTGTCTTATAAAATTTGAATATAATAAAATTAAATGCTTATTTATAAACTAGTCAAATCAGAGAATATTTCATTATAATATACAGGTCGAATATATTCGAATTAATGTTTAAATTAATTTCTCACGTAGGTTGTAAACGTATAATAATGTTTCACTGTATTATGACGTTGACTATGGGGTAAAAAAACGCAAGTAGTTGCGTTAAAGTAATAAATAAAAATAAAATGTAATATTTAAATTGTGAAATGACGTGAAAACGTGCCTTTATCTAAATAAATCTTTGAATTATTGAGTCGTATAGTCGAGGCAACAATTAAGAGGCTTCGATCAGCGAAACTAGCATCCTAAATCAGATTTGGCCTACACTCTCCACGCTGGCCAGACGGGTTGGAGAGGTGTTTGATCTTCGTAAGCTTTGTTTAGCTTGTGTTTCATTAGTCGCCTTATACGACATCCACAGGAAGACTTGGAGTGGCCTTATTCTATTCTGCCGGGAACCACACGGCACGGATCCAATACAATACCTATACAAAATTACAATCAATCAATATTTATTTGCAAGAATACAGTAATACAGCGAGTAGAAGTTTTCGATACGAAATTTGTACTTGCTGTAATTTTGTATAGGTATTGTTTTTAAAATTGAAATCTGATTATAAACATCAATATGCCTTATCCGGTCATATGTACGAAATTTGGTTGAGATTGGCTAAACTAAAACCAAACTACGTTTGTATGGGATTTCAGCTTTACGTGGGACTCTTAATCCAGCACTGTGGTAGTAAATTACTTGTAGTTTTTTGAACTAAAACCAAACTACGTTTGTATGGGATTTCAGCTTTACGTGGGACTCTTAATCCAGCACTGTGGTAGTAAATTACTTGTAGTTTTTTGCCTCTTAGCTATTTCTTTCTTTTACAACATAACGAAAGAAAGGATTGAGAACAATATGGAAATCGAAGCTCAGTTTTGTGCAAAAATCAGATTATTTGCATATGATTAATTCGCGGTTTATAAGCGTTGCCCCACTCGGTCGGTGGTGTGATGTGATGTGGTGTGGTGTGGTCTAGAATCCGATGGAAGCTCTCTAAATCAACGACGTTTCATAATTAGCTGTCATATTTGATTCGACTTATAATCATTTACATAATCGTGTCGGAATTAAGTGTTCCGTTGGGAGCCTATTTTCGTTTTTAAATGTACAAACGTCCAAAGATATTAAAATATAAGCACCAATAAGAAGGGAAATAGAAACCAATATTGTATGCCGAAAGACACGGAACAGTAGGTACATAAAGATGTGGACCAGACAGATCCGTGGTAATGAGTCTGGCTTATATTTTAAACTAGCTGTGCCCACGACTTAGTCCGCGTGGACTCATTTGTCCTTTCTCAGGCTTTAGACTATTATAAATTTCATTCAAAGCGGTAGTCGTTTTGGCGTGAAAGCGAGACAGACAGAGTCACTTCCGAATTTATAATATTTATTAGTATGGAAGTACAGTTATCTATTATTGATCATTTCATGACAACAAGCTTAATTCCGCTGAATAAAATTTTTGACAACAGTCCTATATAAAATAAATTTAAACTCTTTGAATAAGCCATAATTATATAACGTAACGTAACTTATATGATACCTAACGCCGTCAAGCCATCGATACGAATGGAAGAAGATAAAGTCACCATAAGTTGGATAAGCTATTATATTTATATGCTATAAGTATTGAAACAAAAAATATAATTATGTCTAAATATGTATAGGTATATTCCAAATATAAAGTAAGTATATAAATTTCTGCACGCTACGAACATTAAATGTGAAATTTTGTATGAAACATGAAGATGTGATGTGTTTGTTGCGCTTTTTCGAAAAATCTAACGAAAAAAATACAATGTGAAAGCTACACATTATAACTCGCGTAATATATAGCCAATATACTAACATAGGCTATATATTACGCGGGCATGCCTGTGGGAAAGAAGGTGGTTAGATACAAATAATTAAATATAGACAAATATTTACATTTTCGGCTTAAAGAATGCTTGAATAAATATTGAATCGTATTTTTTGAAATGACAACCTTGTGTCTAAACATAATATAATGTGCATATTACAAAACAAAAAATCTAAATCATAAACTATTCAAGATGCCAAAAAGGCAACCTAAAAACTTACATATACCTATTTATTCATTAAAACTTTTATTAATGCATGTATAAATTAAATGATTCACAAATTTAATAAAAATATCTAATAAATAAAGATGAGTCTATTAGCTTTCGAATGTCCAGTAATGATAAAGTTCTGTGTGTCTAATGATAGCAATATTTCGATGTGGGTTAGTCAGCACTGAGAACAAAAGACTTCAACGCGTTTCAAAGTTAGTTGGAAGTATGGAATTTCATTGGCGGAGCTCTTCTATACTGAAGAGTTTGTTTGTTTAGTTTAACGGGCTAATCTCAGGAACTCCTAGACCAATTTCAAAAATTCTTTCATCGTTGTATAGGTTTGTTATTTCTGAGCACCACGGACAATGCCGGGGCGGACTACTGGTGCTTAGTAAATCCCAACTAATATATTATAATAAATGCGAAAGTGAGTTTGTTTGTTTCACTTTCACGCCGCATCTACTGAACCGCTCATCATGAAATTTTGCAAACACATAGGTTAGGGTACAAAAACGGACATAGGCTATATCACGCGGGCGAAGCCGCGGGTAACAGCTAGTAACTTATATTACAAGGCTTTTCAGAAAAGATTAGCCTCATAAAAAAACTTTTGGGGCCTGCAGCAGTACTTTTCTAAAGGTGTTTTCTGTTTGCATTGATAATGCTATTCTGATATATTCTTATTAAATTTAGAAATAAGGCGTGGGAAAAATTCCACCAGTCTTTGTTTTTATACGACAATTACGAAAAGTCAGTGCTTACTTCATAAATAATATAAAAAGGAAACACAGAATAGTAATCTTGTTGTGTAAATAGTAATCTTAATCTTTTGTCAAACCTCAAATACTATTAGGTACACGAATTTAAAAAATAAGGATCTACATTACATGTCAAGTAATTTACAAGGCCATTCAGCTATTAGATTTTTTTAAATTTGATTGTTTTAGGAGTAAAAGAATTAATTGCTGGGTGGCGCTAGTGTGTGAACTCACTTCGCCTTAACTTATTATTATTATAGACTGAATACACACCCTTGCGGTACTGTTAATAAGTGTATACTTATTTATAATAGTAAGCACCTGTCATATTCGTAGTCAAAATATTTGCTGAAGTACGGACAAACACGCATTGTTAGCCTTTACGTACAGCCGGCGTGGGACTGATGTAACAGAAGAACAAATTGTATGAAGGTGCCTTTGCTTACATGTTTGTCTATAGGTATACAATAACAGCGAGGAAACAAATCATACTATTGTATCTTATACTTTTTTGTCTGTCACATTTTAACAATGTAACAGACAAAAATACATACTTTTTTGACGATAACTCAGCTCCACAAGATGACGTTTTAAAATACCTACAAATTCGTCTCGTGCGACGAAATGCGTTAAATGACTCTATCCTACATAAGTGTGCAAGTTCGAGAAACATAGCAAGTAACAAGGTAATTAAAATCATGTATTGCACGCATGTGACACGCGCACGCGCAACAGACAATAGTAAACATTCGTTTAACACCTCGTGTAAGGTCGGGTTAGTGTCGTTAGCCCCAGTTTCATTTTCATCCAAAATTCATATTTCATATCCGATTTGAAAAAGTATAGAGGCGATCAAACCTGTAATGGAATAAATAAATAAATAGGGAAAAATATCACAAATTGAACTAGCCCCCCTACGGTAAGTTGTGAATTTGTGTTACAGAATACTAAATGCTTGAATATACATAAATATATAATATAATGAGAATATCGAAAAGAGCTTCGATAATTTCGATGAAATTAACAATAATCCCTTATTGTTAATTTCATCGAAATTATCGCTCTCAAATATCCCTATTTGAGAGCAAAAACTCGACTTCCCAGGTATTAAGAGGGCTACTTCCAGCTATTATATTATATTTTTTTTTTTTATAAATATATAGGGACATATCACACAAATTGAGCTAGCCCCACTGTAAGTTGTGAACTTGTGTCGCAGGATACTAACTCAACGATACTATATTTTATAATATATACTTATATAGATAAACATCCAAGACCCAGGTCAATATGAAAAAGATCTTTTTCCACCTTGACCTGACCGGGGATCGAACCCGGGACCCCCGTGTCGCAGGCTAGCGTGTTGACCGCTGCGCCACGGAGCTCGACAAAAAAATAATAATTAGGAGCTTTCATAAAATTAATCTTTAAATACCAATGTAACAAATAAGGAACCACTAGTTTTTATAACAACAATTTTATATAAAACAAATAGCCTTTGCGGATTTAATCTTGAAACACGTCTTTCATCAGCATATGTTTTTTGTGCAAAAAGGTAATTATTGGAACTAAACGATACTAGGGCAAAACGTGACTACCCCGTGAGGTCTAAGTAGGGCAGTGTAGGGCTATAGCGACATCGCGCGGGTCGCAGCGTGTCGCAACTCACGCTTGGCTCGGTGGAGCGTGAAAAGCCGCTTGTTGAAAAACTGTACTGTTCAATACATGTAATGCCATGGATAGGAAAATCCACTATCAGATAAAAATGCAATACATGCATTACGATTTTTACGCAACTAAAAATATAGATACACGCAGGCGTATGTTTGTCTTTAGAAATATGCGTCTGTGCGTCTGTTTGAGGCAACGTAGCCCTAGAAGAGATGACAAATTTTGATGATTTCACATGGGCCTGAGAGCAATCTGTCTTACTGCCTAAAAGGCGATCGAGTAGGGACATCACTTGGGGAACAATGAACAGGCAAAAATTTTCACTAGAGGCGCTCTTATAGTAACAATAGCGCCACCCAGCAATTAATTCTATTAATCCTAAATGAAACCGAATTCTTCTTCGAAAAACCGAAAATCTAACAAGCACATAACTAATTAATTACTTGTAGTATTTTGATATTCATTTTCACTAATATTCGTTTGATAAATTAAGAGAAAAACAGGTTAACGCCAAAAGTGGCCACTTTTGGCGTTAACCGATTTTTCTCTTTATGTATGGCACTAGTAAATAACTTGTAATAAATAAAAAATACTACAAGTAATGTATTAGTTTTGTACATGTTAGATTTTTAAAATTCGATATAATTTAAGATTTATAGAATTTAATTGCTAAGTGGCGCTAGTGTTACTATAAGAGCGCCTTAAGTTGAAACAGTAAAGTATACCTGATAATATGTAGGTACTCTTATTAAGTCCTGTTCAGGTGAAATTTTTGTTTCTGTATTTAATTTATTTTTATTTCAAGCTGACAGTTGAATTTTTCAAGTTTTACTTAATTTCATACCTAATTTCATCGTAAAATTCGCACATATTCTTTATGAATTTCGTTTCCTGTAGCCGTGGGTAAGGTCCACAAGGTCTACAGCAATAAAATTGGGAAAAAGAACCCGTATTTATGAGAAATACTTACAAGAAATATTTGCCCATACATTTTGACGTTTCATTGTCAAGAACCAATTTCAAATCAATAAATTAATTATTTAAGATATCATAGTTTGCCCTGTGGAAGTTTTACTGCCGTATTCACACCTTCACACAAAGCAAGTCTACCAAAGCTACTGAAAAAAACCAGATCCGTTAGCTATGGTTAGGACTGCGCCACGCCTGCGCCCTGCCGTCAAGAAGCCTGCGCGATGGTCAGAATCAGAAAGCTCGAAACAGTAGTCAAAGAGTGACAATAGAATTGTTAAAGTGTCATTTTGTTTATACTTTTTTAAATTTATTATTTATGCTATAAGTTTTACTTTTAAGATATGTTTTAAATTTCACAAGTAAGTAAGTACACCTGTTCCTTGTTTTTATGTCTATACGCGGGAGAGTGCCGTCCTGTGACGACTTCTCGAGTCAGGATACATCTTCTGGGAATTTTATTCAGTGTACTCAATGCTCCCAGCCTCGGTTCTTCAAGGGACGAAGAGGCCTTAATATTCACCTGTCTAGGGTCCATAAAACACATCCCGATAATAATCTTTCAACATCTGTCCCTACACAATCTTCAAACCAACCTAATGTCATTCCCCCATCATTCGCGTCCGCTGCCGGCCAACAATTACATGAACTTTTATCAAAATTCAAAAATTCACTTCCCATAGTTAAACGCATTCCAAAAGGAGCACGCCATACAGTTTCAAAAAACCTAACTGATACGATTAGAAGAACCGTTCTTGAAAATTCTATCCAAGCCTGGGAGCATTTGCTCACCTTCGCATATAGAACTCTTCATGTCACAAGTAAAAACTCATGTAGTAATCAAAATTTAACTTCAAAAATTAAACAAAATTGTAACAACCCAAATCCCTGTCCATTTCGGCCAATACAAGCTTTCTCAGGTAATAGCAAAAATTTTATACGACATGTAGAGTCTAAGATATGCGATGGTGACATCAAAGGAGCCGCTAGAATACTTTTCTCAGATGATGCAGTTGCCCTTAACAGCCCTGAAACCCTTTCCGCCTTACATGATAAGCATCCACCTTCAGCTGAGAACTCGAACCTTCCGGAGCCACCCAACAACTCTGATATGGCCCTTCAAGCTACTGAAGAAGAAGTATATAGGGCTGTGATGTCTTTTAAGAGCGGATCAGCCGGTGGTTTAGATGGATTGTCACCGCAACACCTTAAAGATCTTTTATGCGGTGACAGTGCCACGGGCGGGTCGCTTTTGAGGGAACTCACTGCCCTTATTAACTTGATGTTAGCAGGGAGGGTCAATGAGAGTGTCACTGGGGTTCTTTATGGGGCCAATTTATGCGCGCTTAAAAAGAAGGACGGCGGAATCAGGCCGATAGCCGTGGGAATGAGTTTTCGTCGGCTGGCGGCCAAAATTTGCTGTAAAGCAGCCGCTGCCACCCTTGGAGACTACTTCAAGCCACTTCAGTTAGGTTTTGGTTCCAAGGGTGGTTGTGAAGCCGCCGTCCATTCTTTGCGTAGCCATCTTAACCTTCATAAAGGGGAAGTTCTGCTTAAGGTGGATATCAAAAACGCTTTCAATTCGGTAAATAGGGACATCATGCTGACACAAGTCAAAGACAAAATTCCTTCATTATACAACTTTCTTTGGCAATGTTATAGTAAAAATTCAAACTTAATCTACCAAAACCACGTTTTATCTTCAGAGGTAGGGTGTCAGCAGGGTGATCCCCTAGGTCCGGTTATTTTCAGTCTTGCCATACATCCCATCATTCAGAAACTTAATTCTAAATTTAACACATGGTTCCTAGATGATGGAAGTTTAGGAGACACCCCTGCCACAGTTCTAAGTGATTTGGATCTTCTAAAACGGAACCTTGAAATCGTTGGACTTAAACTAAATTTTGGTAAGTGTGAACTTTTTATTGATGAGAACATGCCTTTATTAGAAAAAATTCAAACTGTTACTATTTTTAATAGCCTAGCTCCACAAATTAAAATAGTAAATAAAACCTCACTCCGTCTCCTAGGCTCCCCAATCTTCGAGGAATCATTTCAAAATTTTATTGATGAAAAAATTTGTAATTTCCAATCCGCTGCCGCCAGACTTTCGAATATTCATACGCATTTTGCTTTTACTATTCTAAAACACTGCCTTTTCGTTCCAAATTTTACATACAATTTACGATGTAGTCCTTTCTGGAAATACCCGGACCTCCTCTCAAAATTAGACAATGTCATAAAAGACTCATTATCATCTATTTTAAATATCGATTTGAACCATCATCATATTTGGGAACAGGCCTCTTTACCTATTAGGTTGGGAGGCCTAGGAATTCGCAAAATTTCTAGTGTTGCCCTGCCTGCTTTCTTGTCCTCTGCTCATGGCGTTCATAACTTATTCATGAAAATTTTAAAAACATCTCATCTCGAAGTCACTGGCTTGGCGGAGGCCAAAATCGCGTGGTCAGAGCTATCTCAAAATTCTAAATTTCCAGATCACCCTGCTTCACAGAGGCAATGGGACGAGCCGCTTTGCAGACTTGTACAGAGTAGCCTAATTGAATCTTCTGCCAGCAACTCTGTAGATCGAGCTCGTCTCCTTGCTTCTGCTGAATGGGAGTCAGGTTTGTGGTTACAGGCGCTACCGTCTTTTAATTTGGGCACTTTTCTAGATGACGGCACCTTCCGTATAGCGACTAGCCTCCGTTTAGGCGCTGCAACGAATGTCCCGCATCATTGCCCCTGCGGTAACACAGTCGACCGCCTAGGCCATCACGGTCTCTCCTGTTCCAGGAGCGCAGGCCGTATTGCACGCCATGCCAACCTTAACAACATCATTCACCGAGCTCTTGTCACCATACAGGTGCCAGCCGTTCTGGAACCGAATGGACTGGCCCGGAATGATGGCAAGAGGCCGGATGGGATGACACTTGTGCCTTGGAGGCAGGGAAGACCATTAGTGTGGGACGCTACATGTGTCGACACTGTCGCATCTTCTCACCTCCAGGGTACGAGTTCCAAGGCTGGTGAGGCTGCAGCGGCCGCCGAGACTCTCAAGCGGCGCAAATATGCCTGCCTCGGCGATGGCTACATATTTGAGCCGTTCGGGGTGGAAACGTTGGGGCCGTGGGGGCCTTCAGCTCACAAGCTCTTCAAGTTTGTGAGCCAAAGGCTGGTAGAGGTGTCCAATGACCAGAGGGCTGGCAATTTCTTTGCACAAAGAATAAGCATTGCCATACAACGTGGCAATGCTGCCAGCCTTCTGGGAACACTTCCGCAGGGCAGTGATTTGCGGGACATTTTTTATCTATAGTTTTTTTTTTTGTTAATAGAAATTATTGTTATTTTTAGTTTTAATTATTACTTTTTTAATTTTAGTTAGTTTTAGTTTAAGTATGTAGAAGAGTTTAAAAAATAAATAATTACAGTAACATATTTATTTTTTCACTATTTATCAACGAATAAAATGCACTACCATACTTTACTCTTTTAGACCTCCAATAACAATTTATTTATTTTGCTTTTCTAATTTATTTGTTTTTGTAAACTATGGATTGTACTTATATTCGAAATAAACGAATTATTATTATTTATAATGTATGCATTCATACAAATATGTTTGCCTGTCTAAATATGTGTTTGTGCAACTGCCTGTGGTAAAGTAGTTCCGAATGGGTAAATAGATTTAGGCAATAGCACTAATTTTAATATTAAATAGGTAATAAATTCTTCTTTTCTCAATACTTCAATTGCAACGTCAATAAACAACTGTGACTGCCACACTAGGCTGTGCCATGTCGTGGTATATCATCATCATAATCATCAATTAACCAAGTAACCAATATGTCAGTTGATTCTCTTCCTGCGTAGAGTAGATCAAGGCAATGGGCATCACTTGTGATCAATATTAAATACAGCGTGAGGCAACTGTCACGCTTGGCTCGGTGGAGCATGGACAATTCTAACTAATAACTGTGTAACTACTGTTGGACACATATCCTGCTCATCTGCCATGGACTTGCAAGCATTCGTTTCCCCATTCAATATATTTACCTCTTTTACCGATCACCAAAATAAAAATATATCCACCATATAGCTTCCATGCTGGTCTGGGAGAAAACAAAAAACGTAAAATGTACCAGCTGCTTCTCCTCCCGCGCAGATCGTAAAAGCCGATCGAGGGAATGGGAACATCAGGAATCATGTCTATAGGCGATGCGGCTAGCAACCCATCACTATTTTGATTCCGTTCTCATCAACAAGCCCACCAACATGCTAAACGTGGCCTCAAGATTTTACAGCCATGGGCTCTGTCTACCCCGCAAGGGAAAAAGACGTGATAGTATGTACATCCACCGATTCGAACCCGTTCGCTGGAACGGGTAACTCAGCCCGTCAAAATGATTGAATGATCCCACAGGACCAATGTCGGGCTGTTCAAACACTTTTCCATGAAAATGTCGATTAATTGAGTTCTGAGTATGGTCCCATATAATAAGTTATTCATTTTGATGGGTTGGGTGGGTCACCCATTCGAAAGAATGTCGGTGGTAAATCCACACGCTACATGGTTCCTTCGTATGTCAGTCTCATCATCATCATCATTATCAGGTCTTTGATAGTATCCACTGCAAGAACACGACCCTCTCTGTACTACCAGAGCCATAGGTATGCCAGAGCAGTCAGAGGATTTGGCCTACACCCTCCACGCTGGCCAGACGGGTTGCAGAGGTCTCTTTGATGTTTATGAGCTTTGTATAGCTTGTATTTCCTAAGTCGCCTTCTACGACATCCACGGGAAGACTTGGAGTGGTTCTATTCTACTCTGCCGGGAACCACACGGCTATGTCAGTCTAAATGTGTTTATTTGTCTGCCTGTGGCGATATGGTAATGTTGTAGACTTGTGTGTATTCTCCGTCAGTTTTGGCTAGTATACCACGGCACGATAGTCACATCAACATGAAAAGGCTGTATCTTACAATACAGAAGGTAATATAAATTTATTTTTAAAAGTCATGAACGTCCTCAAAATCTTTCTTTTCGCATGCTCATAATCATCTTATCCATATTAACGAAGATCGATGATTAAGCATCTTATAAATAAGCATAAGTTTCGCCAGAGCCCGCGTGTGACAAAACTTCCACATAATTAAAGAGGGCATAATTAATACAATCGTAAACATTCGCCTACAAGAATCTCCATAATATTTGCACGTTTTAGCATAAATTATTTACAGTGAGCTAAGTTGAATACAGTTGATTTCCTATCGATCAAGCTTGCTTCAGAAAATATTTAATTTTTTTTCACTAGTTGATGAAGGTTGTTACTTATTAAAACTGACGGCAGTGAATAATTAAAATAGAAAATAGATTATCGCTACTTAATTATAATAATCCCTTAAGTTACGTACGCCCATTCCATTAATCGAATTTTACAATTTGCGTGAGGGGAGTAGCGACTGTCATTTTCTATGTTTTTATATCTTTCTGTACTTCGAAATGATGGCAGTCGCAAAGCTATGTCTGATGCCTTTCGGCAGCTTGAGAAATCTGACACCAGTGTTGGCCACTTACACACATGAAAAACAAACCTTTGCTTCCAGGCCGGCTTAGAAAAAAATCACCACCTTTACTTTATTTACCACCCAGTAGGCAGATTACGAATAATCATACGTAAGTAGTATAAACTACAAGCAAATGATGTATTGTAGACTAAGGAAGAACTTTCTTAGTAATTGGTTTGTCAAAGGAATAGTGATTGCTTTGACTATGTACTTTGTAGACTCCGTCGCTTACATAGCAAGTGGACAGATTCGTAACTGGACAGATTCTCAACTGGACAAATTCTCAGGTGGATACCTTTCTTTCAATGATTAAAAAGTGACCAATTATTCAATGCTTGTGTGTGTGACAGCTTTGTGTTAGAACTGCGTCATATCAACTTATATCATCAAGTCGGTAGCTATGTTTGCATCATAGTCTATGAATCGGACACAATTTTGTTCTTCGCTATCTAATGCTACGAATAAGTTATATGAGGAAAACCCAATAACAATAATATCCTATACGTGAAATGTACAACTAGTATAATGTCTAATACGAAAAATTATCTATACTAAGCTATAAAATGAAAATTTAATTGTTTGTTTGTAAACAATAGACTCCAAAACTAATAGGACCAATTCATTCATCTATCGAAAGCAAATTTCTCGCGGATTACCTAGGCTATAATTTACGCGCACGAAGTCGCGGGAACATTGCTAGTCGGTTATTAAAATGACCAATGCGAAAAATTTGCTTTATTAGTTAATAAAATGTTTAGTAAAGAAATACGAATATGGTCAACTATTTGAAAACGAGTGAAATATGCGCATTTGGCACGAGCGGAGCCTTGGGCATATCCTTCCTAATTCGGTAATCGCTTTCGGAACTACATGATGGATCCGCAGAGTTCACAATATAACCACTTCCAGCAGTGTTTTTCCGGACGCTTCCCGTCATTTTTCATGATTATACCAAAAAATATGATTTTTACGATTAGTTTCCATTTAAGGCGTATTTATTTACGCGGAGACGCTCTGTATTTTTGCAATATTACCATTTCCTGATGCATTATTTTTTTTATTTTATTATATCATCATCATCAGGTCTTTTTAGTCTCCACTCTAGGAGCACGGTTTGCAGAGGCATATATTAGCTAGAGCAGTTGGGGGATTTGGCCTTCACTCTCCACGCTGACCAGACGGTTTGGGGAGGTTACTTTAATTTTAGTAAGCATTGTTTAGTTCGTGTTTCCTAAGTCACCTTTTGCGACATCCACGAGAATACTTATCACTAAGTTTAACCTCGCTTCCACAGCGGAGTGCAGAAGAAGCGGCAACAAACTGCACAGCGCAATTTCTCCAAGCGACGATAAATTCTGAATATTTGAGATTAATTTTAATTTTAAGCGTATAAAATCAATTAAGATTATGGTGAAAAAGAGAAATACACATGAACTCGATACAATACACCCTTTTTGGCAGTTGTGTAATAGGAAATAAGGTTTCCACTGGTATTTTGGACTCTTAAGTAAAATAAGAACCTCTATTTTAGAAATTAGATAAGTATGAAATTTATCGTTGTTTGGTTTATGACATACTTAAACATCAAAAATTGCCACATCATAAATATAATTAGCCATTGCGATAATCAAGACATTTATATTTATTATTACTATAAACTTAAAAGTACTTTATTGAAATTTAATGACATCGTTCAAATTGCAAATGCAACGAATGCATTTTCTGTTGAGCAAAAGATAACTAAATGCATCCACTTACCGAAACAAACCTCGTTCTCACATCGATTGCAAAAAAACAATAAATTAAATTTTTAGTTTTTATGCACAGCTTTTAAAGTTTCTTTGCGCATTAATAATATGAATAAGTATGCTCGTATAAAATCAACGATTTACATCCGTAGAAGGCCGTAGAAAGGCCCTGGAATGACTATTCAATTTTAATAACTTATTTTATATTTCAACACAAAACGAGAGAACTGGCGAATTAGCAAAGGCGCACTTATTCCACGTCAACATTCATGTCTTGTACCTTCTTGGATTTTATAAAAAATGTGACGGTGGAACGGATATAATTTTTTGTCCATCACCATCATATCAGAGCGAGAATTCTGTTACAACAATATGCGGTATAGGTGTCAAGCTACAACGGACATTAATTTTTGTAAATAAAAATATTAATATGAGATGACAAAGAAAGCCAGTACATACATACATAAATAGAGACATACATACGCGCGAAAAACATTACTCTCTTTCTGAGTGGGACAGTCGGGTAATTAAAGTAACATCTGTATGTAAGCAGTTTTGGGTAGCTAGCAGAACTGCCATCCAGTGCCAGGTATATGGCAAAATGATCATGCATCAGGTCAGGCGTGAGCTACCGCCTGACCTGATGCATGATCATTTTCCATCTTGACTTGACCGGAGATCGAAGTATGTAACTCTTTTTCAAAAATGAGGCATACTTCCATAATTTCTACTCTCTCTTAATAACATTTATGCAGTACTTACAGTAGCTTTCACCTGCGAATCCGCTCGCGTTAACTCTTTTTCCAGATGAAAATTAGCGTATGTCCTTCACGGTACTCCAGGCAACTGCTGCAAAAATTTTATGTAGTTACAGCGTGAAACGAAATAAACAAACTTTTCTTTAGGACTATTATTAATTGTGTGGTTTCGCATTTATAGTCATCATCATCATCAGGTCTTTTTCAGTCTCCACTGCAGGACCACGACCTTCTCTGACTATCAGAGCCGTATATAAGCCAGGGCAGTCAGAGGATTTGGCCTACACTCTCCACGCTGGCCAGACGGGTTGGAAAGGTGTCTTTGATATTTTAAAGCTTTGTTAAGCTTATGTTCCCTAAGTCACCTTTTACGACATCCGCGGGAAGACTTGGAGTGGTCCTATTCTACTCTGCCGGGGACCACCATAGTATTAGCACAGAATTAATAATTGTAGAAACGGTGGTTGTGTTTTACCCAGTTCATTTGCTAACCTCATTCAGGACTTCCTTAGTGCAGTAGTCTGGCTGTTTGCCAAGGTTTTAGGTCCAGTACAGTACAGTACCTCCATTTATATAGGTTAGGTCGGCACAAGACTATGAGACCGATAACATTAGAAGACACTGCGAAAGTAAAGCTTACTCTCTAATTTTCAAGTTGTGATTTCGGAATTGTAATTTTTTTATTACTTAAATACCAATATCCCATCCCATCCCAACTATAATATTATAAATGCGAAAGTGAGTTTGTTTGTTTATTTGTTTGTTTGTTACGCTTTCACGCCATATCTACTAAACCGATCATCATGAAATTTTGCATGTACATAGGTTAGAGTACTGAGATGGACATAGGCTATATATTACGCGGGCGAAGCCGCGGGTAACAGTTAGTACTAAATAAATAATTTTATTTAAATTGCAAAATTTATTTAAACATCAAAATGACCTCTCCAACCCGTCTGGCAAGCGTGGAGAGTGTAGGCCAAATACTCTGACTGCTCTGGCTAATATCTGGTAGTGCAGAGAGGGTCAGTGGAGAATAAAAAGGACCTAATGTCGATGATGATTTAAATTGCAATGTATGTAGGTATGCTTTAAACTCGGTTTAAATCTTGAAGCAGTTGACAACTTAATTTATAAGCTCAATTTATTTGAAGACTGACAGATGGCTCTGTCAGTCTTCAAATAAATTGAGCTGCTCATAATGTGTAACTCGTACTTGTTAAGTCGAGTGACAGTGCAGTATTACGGAGTCATTCAGCTATCTTATTATAAACCCTCTTCAAATCAGCCCCAGGCAAAGGAATGTCTGAAACAGTCTGAATTCAATGACATAATCGCTTGTAGCATCAATTATTTTTTGGCATATTGGGTTTTTTAAACGATAGTCCCGTGGTTAACTAGTACAGACAACGCGCGTAAAGCTTTGTTTTTATTTAAACAAAAAAATGCTGTTTGACAAAGATTACGCATATGCTTCTTGGCGTCATATGCCGTGTGGTTCCCGGCAGAGTCGAATAGGGCCACTCCAAGTCTTCCCGTGGATGTCGTAGAAGAAACGAGGAAACACAAGCTAAACAAAGCTTATAAACATCGAAAAGACCTGTCAAACGCGTCGGCCAGCATGGAGAGTATAGGCCAAATTCTCTGACTGCTCTGGCTAATAATGGCTCTGGTAATACAGAGGGTCGTGCTCCTGCAGTGGAGATAAGAAAAGATCTGATGATGATGATGATGATCTTTCGCGGATCTTCTTACCACGTACATATATACGTCTGTATGTGTTATGTTTACCACAGTATGATAGAGAAATATATCTTTTTCACATTTACCCGAGTCTTGGATGTGTATTTTTATCATTGTCTTTTATAACAATGTGTCACGGGCCACGGGTGTCAACCTCAACTGCAGTACAACGTACTATGGGGCTATTTCAATCTGTGTGATTTGTTTTATATTTGATTTATTGCTATGAAGATATCTTCAGACAATAAAGTTTTATATCTCTCATTACTTATATTTGCTTTTGATGAGGTATTTAAGATTTTGCTTATAGTTAGTACTTACCATTCATGAAATATTGTGATAATAATCGTACGAGTATAAGACGCCATTGCCTAGAGTTGATGTTATTTTAAAAAATTAAACGCAGTTTGTTTTGACATGGTTGCCTTATGTTCGGGAAACCTGAAAGCATCCCAATGGACCGACAAGATAAAAATAATTGCGTTACATTTGTCTTCTGCCTCAAATTCGGATTATAATTTTTATTTAATTTGTATTCTTTCTTGTAGCTTGCAAGGATTTTATCCTGTGTTATATTATCCTCAAACTCGTTTGTATGCTTGCTCGAAGCGAGGACAAAATAAATTCACAAAAGCGTAACTCCGAGGAAAGTATATTATGTAAGGAGCTGAATTACATTAACATAAATGTCGCACAAATATATGTATTCGATGGAGGCAGGCATAATCGGACAGGTTTTAAAAACAGACGTCTCAAATCGATAATACTTATATAATAATATATCGTATGCGTACGAGGTGCGATTGTTTCAAAATAGTCCATTGTCTGTGTGCCTACAAATGAAGCGAGATACCCAAACACTGTGCGTAATGTATTACTAAGCGACATTGCAAACAATACCGCGGACGAGATGGCTGCTTGGTCGCTAAAAAGGTGACGATTTATTAAATTCTTTTTACGATAGTTACTTCCTCGTCTTTATTTTTTTTTACGATTTTAAAAGATCAGGACGCTCTCTCAGGGTTTTACTTTATTGTCATAGTTCCACTTACTAACGCACCAGACAGAAGCATAAAAATATGCATAAAAGTGAAAACTTTATAATAGAATATATTGCAGCACCAAAGGGAACAAAGCAACACCTAAATAACGTAGCGTTATTTATTAATTTCCGTTATTTAAAAATGGAAATCAACATCTATACCTAATAATGTTGTCTGTTTTTGTTCCAGGTTGTTCGTAATATTAGTGATAATTGTGGCAGCAATTATTGAATCACCGGTGAGAGCGTTTTCACACAGCCGAAGACCAGAAATAGGAACATTATCAGACGACCTGTACCCTGATGGAAGCACGGTGCAAGAAGGAGATACTCCTAACATACCCAAAGAGATCACAGCAAGGACATCGGCGAAAATCTACGAAATTAAAGGAGAGCTCGATGAGGGGGATAAGGTAGAGCTAACAACTGCATTCATTTTACTAAAAACAGACGATGGATACTTCAAAATCACTGGACTTCCAATTTACACCAGTTCCGTAAAACAAACAGAACCGCTGAGCGAACAGGAGACGACGACACTGCCCGACAGCACTAGCAGCCTCAAACAAATAAAGGATAAAAATAAAAATAAAACTGATGCTATTGAAGAATTGACTACGGAAATCGATTCAGAGTTCACAAGCAGTGCTGATCAGAACACGGGATCTAGTTTCAGTGACAGTACAGGATCAAGTTTTAGTTCATTTACATCAAATCAAGCTCCAGTGGAATTCACCATAGATACTACTGCTTTCGATAAAAATACCAAACTAGATGTTGATAATGCTTTCAGTGAAACGAAATCTACTGAACCAATTAGTTTAACTACAGTACAGTCAGTTGATACTACATTACAGGCTGATATAACAACAAACTATAAACCCACAAGCATATCAAATACATGGTCTACTAGTACTATAGAATCTGACATAGAAAGTAGCGAACAAAATAATCCTACACCTAGTTGGAAGAAATATACAACTACTGTTAGGAAACGGAACGACGCAAGTACTGAAAGAGAAAAAGATTTTGAATCAACACCGAAGCGAGTGAGTTTAGAAGAGTTATTGACAGACACATCAATATCATCCTCAGCAAAATTGGGGGAGACCCTCCCTTCGAAAACAACGTATGCTTTGGATTTACCATCCTCATCTACTTTCGTTCAACAAACAATAAGTATCGCGCCTGATGTTTCCACTGTTGGTTCCATGACAAGTACAAAACAAACGTCCCCAAGAACATTACAAATAACATCTAAAAGAGCAGGCTTTCTAGACTACTCGGCTAAACCGATAGCGACGACGATCATGGAAAATTATGTTACTCCCTACAAGGGTAACGAATCCAGAGGATTTTCATCGATGTTCGAATTTGAGCCCGACACTGACACGGAAATACCCGACACGAAAAAAAACTCAAGCGTAGCATCGCGGAGTCAATTGGTAAGTATTATATTTCTCATTCTTATTTTCTCCTAGGAAGTCTTTATAAAAGTTTTATAGATCCACGAAAGTAGGCATAACTTATGGTCTTGTCCAAACTATGTGCATATAATATTTTACTTAATACAGGCTTCATGTAGGTACTCCAGATTTTACTCCATTTAACTTTATGATTTTTTGAATTTTTAAGGTATAACTAATTTGCAAATGTACAAACATACATTGTAAGCGTATTATTCATTCCAGTATTTGTTCACGTTAAAGTACACTTCCTTTCTTGATTTTTTGCCCTATTTTTACTAAATGTACCTATTATTTTTCTATCAAATCTCAAGAATTAAAATTCAATAACAGACTTCATTGTTCATTCGACAGTTTTTTTCTATTATTCTAAAGTATTTTTGATTACCAAAGGATTAAAATGGGACCTATTCACGAGACTTCGATGTCCGTCTATCTGTCAGTCACCAGGCTGCATCGCGACTTGTACCTTATGTTTAATATATGGGTAGTATTTAAACGAGTGACTGTAAATTAAAATTTTAAATGTCAAAAATACGAACTTAGGTTACAAAATAATGAGTGAGCAATTAGCTGCTAGCGACGAAAAATCCACAATACAGCAACTTACAAAGATTATTTGAGTTGCTTAAAATACAAAACAAGCCGCACTATAATATTTTAGCGACCGAATAATTGTTTGAGTGATAAGTGACAACCTTAAGTGTCGCCTGGAAGCACATGTCTCCATACAAACGGAAAAAGGAAATTGTGGCAATAATTGATAATTTTGACGTAAAATTAAGCATTTAATCAATTATTCTCATAATAATCTAGGTACGTTCCTATACAGCTTGGTTAAAATACCAATGGTTTGAGAATTACAAGCCTTTTCCAATTTGTATGGAAATCTTGAGAGGCGTATAATTCTTAAATTATTGATAATGTAACCAAACTGTATAGGAACGTACGTAGATTATAATGAGATTAATTGATTGGATGCTTAATTTTGCCCTAAAATTGACAAATATTGCCACAATTCCCTTTTTCCGTTTGTATGGAGACATGCGTGTCCAGGCGACTCTTAAGTCCTGCATTTTATTGAATATTTAGCAAATCGTTTATTTATAGTGAGCTGCAATTTATAAAAAAATATAAAATTAAAAAATATGGGCTCTAATTTTGAAAATTTGATTATAAAATAACTATTACAGGCAAGTAGTAAGTAACTAAGCATCATCATCATCAGCCGAGCGTATTCCCGGTTGCAATCTCAGCGGTAACGCTTCAGACCCGGGGTCCGCTTACCTATCCTCAGTGATTTGACGAAGTTACTGGTATTTACACAGAGTGAGCGACTGCTGTCTGACCTCCGCAACCCAGAGTAGAGAACAGAACGAATCCTAGGATGTGGATAATAATCCTATAGGAGCCAGTGGTTCGACATCATTCCAATCATAAACTCGCATCGCTATTCGTCTGCGGCCAGCGCACGTGCCTGTCGCCCTGCCCTCTTTCGAATCTGCAGTTTTCATAATAGAAAACAAAAGACCCCAAAAAGAATTTGTGAAATTCTTTTTGGGGTCTTTTGTTCACCAATAATCATTAATAAAGCAGCTTACGAAACGGTGCTAAAAGTCTACTTTTTAGTAGTTCGTTGTGTAAAACCTGGGATAAAAATATTGAAGTACGAATTTCTAATCGCTCACTCAGTAATTCTTTCGCACGCCTAATATATTATTATTCGATTTGAATTATTCGCAGCTCACTTTTAGAAGCTCTTTTGGTTTTTTTTTGTTGATCAACCTTCGTTACCAGTTTAGTTAATTTTTCGCCAATCCAAATTCGTTTCGCTCAAATTATTAATAGAGTATATCATCATCAGTCGCTAAGTATTTTTTATTCGCCCGGTTAAATATTCCCCTTAATATATACATGTAATTACTTTAGTTTATTATTAATTATTATCTCATTGTATGTAATGGAAATTAAAATTTCTTATGAGAATATTTTTTTTAAACTGTAAACGTAACCTATCCGTGATAGCTACACAGTTGAAATGTTCACTGATGATGTATTTCTGTTGTAGCTATAACAACAAATACTAAAAACAGAATAAAGAAAATATTTAAGGAGGGCTCCCATACAACAAAAAAGTTAGTTTTTTTGCCGTTTTTACTCAATAGTCTAATGTTGTAGTTGTATAGATATACTAATATACTAATGGTACGGAACTTCTACTTGCGCGAGTTCGACTCGCACTTGCACGACTTTTTATTTTATTTCACTTTCCATCACATAAATTTCAATAGAGTATATCTCATTACAGGCAGAAGATATCATGAGAGAAGAAATGATGAAAGAAGAAATTATAAATAATCAAGAAGAAAATGCCAACCGATACAAGGAACCTGACCAACTGAGCGTGAGACCGATCGACAAGACTACTTTGTATTCAGTTGGGCCCAACTACAAGCCTATGAAGAAACTCGACGTGCAACCTGCGAAACCCTTCATCAGAAACCCAGACGATCTGAGTTGGAGAAACGAAAGCATCAGTTCTTTAGGAATCGTATTCAAGGCAAAACCAGCTGCCAAAAACTTTACAGAGGTTTTAAAAAATAAAACCGAGACGTCATTCAGTAACGTCACAGACAAAGATAGCAAGAACGATATACCGGACCTCAGAGAACGATTAGAAAAAATTGCCGAAGTAAGAAAGTCTAAGAAAAAGAAGGTGATTGACAAATTTGGTGAAACGATCTACACAGACTATGAAGAAAATTCAAATTCGGCCGAGACCACCAGCGCCAGTACGCCCGCTCCGAGCGTAGTAACATTACAGACAAAAAAAGAAGTTGAAGATAAGGTCTCGCTAACAAACCAACCAATAGACCTGACCACACACGTTTTAGTGAAAGCGGTTTATCAAAACGCCAAAGCTTCAGAACCTACTACGGGTCCAACTCCACCGCCCAAGAAAAAAGGCGTGCTCGACTATTACGATGTCACAGATGAATATGACGTCGACTACATGAATTGGCCTAAAATAGATTTGAAAAAATACACGAATGGCGTGCAGAAAGACTCGCCACCAACAACGGTGACTGTGGCAACAGCTCCCTTTCAGAAACCTAGCACCCTGTACTGGCCTGACAGGAAACCTACATTGCAGTACTTCCCTCCACGACCGTCCACCGACCAAAAAGTAAATATTCAGAAATATGACAATGTGCCATTCGAAAAAATTAAATATTTTAACTTTAAAGACACGACGACGAAGAAGTTAATACCGGTTCCAGTAACGTTTACTACAATACCGGTTCCACCAGAACGCAGTATTCCCGAGCAGCAGAGCAACAAACTGTCGGCCTTTACGAAACCAGACAACCTGGCGAAGAGCGTGTATTACACGCAGCCGCGGGTCATCGCGGAGCCGGCCACCGAATACGACGAGGACGGCCAGTACAACAAGCCCACCTATGTCATTAAACATTACAAAGACTTGATCGACAACGCCGCCAAAAACAGCGATTACGACAAAGACAATGATTACGAGTCTGGATTCACGAAGAGTCCTCTGCACGGCGTGACGGTTAATGATTTGGCGAAAACTACGTCTAAATTTACCACGGCTGATGATTATGATTACGATACGAACTTCCGGAAAGACGTGATAAACAAATTCGTGGATAATTTCAATCAGAACAGCGAGAGGTTCAAAGTGGACTTCCCGATCCTGTACAACAGCAGCGTAGTTCACAGGAAGCTGGAGGACGGCGGGCTGTCGGCGACATCGAGCGCGTTCATGAAGCGCCTGTACGAGGAAATGAGCGCGGCGAAGGGCGCGAGGGGGCGCGTCTGCGAAGGCTGCGACCACAACGTAGAGCTGCCGCCGGCCTACGAGCTGCTCTACTACGTGCCCGAGCAGGAGGAGAAGGAGGAGGCCGAGTCGCGCGCGCCCTCTGTCTTCCGGTACTCGTTATGAGCCTAGCGAACAAACTTTAACTGTGACGTCCGAGCAAAGCAGGCAACTCGGTTGCATGTACCCCCACGAGATGACGTCGACCGCCATAATATCATGCACTTTTGATATATTTTTTTTACATTGTGATGAATGCTTGAGAGTAAGAACGTTTATGGAATTAGAACTAATTACAGACTAAACAATTCGAAGAGGGCCTAATCGCAATTGTCATAACGGGTAATATTAAACTAATATGCCTTATACAAACTGAACGCTTCCTGTAACTTAATTCAAAATTGCAAGTTTATGTGGCATGAGCGGTGAAAATGTCCTTGGTCGATCGATTATATCGAATAAGGTATTTAAGTGATTTCTATGTATTTGCGGATACTCTCCGCACGCAAGGGCATTCGTGTTTACATCACATTGGAAGCTATATGAAATAGTTACGAATTTACATGTAAAAAATATAGTTATTAAAATTGACGTGATGGAAAAAACATGGATGAATGATTTTATATGAAGTAATATAAACCGCGATTTTTGTAGTCGACTTTCAAAGTCGGTGAGCACAGAGGATAAATATGAGTTAAGTACTGATAATAAATGATTAAAAACTAGTTAAGTACTGCTAATAGTTGACGTTGAGTAGTCGAGAGTAAATAGTAATGCACAATGTCAAGCAAAAATTTATACCAAAACATTGTATTTACCGTTCAGCCGATCACGGGATTGGTAAGGGCCTTCCAAATTGGTGTTTCTTTCTCGTCTCTGTGGCTAGAAATTGCAATTTGTATATTCTTTGTATCCATTTGTAATGTTGCCTCATATTTTAATTCCACATAATTTAAATTAAAGGTATGTGGTTCTACTCTATCATATTTTTACATTTACATTTTACCTAATATTAAATTAGTTCATAAGAAAAGATGTACTTAATTGAATAGGTATATCATTTATCAATAAAGCATATACTAAAATGTAAATATTGCTGTAAACTTATGTTTATTTATTTAGGAGCTTTTGTTTTGTGACATGCAGCTCTTTCAAAAGATCAACGATTCTTAGCTGATAAAAAAGTGGCCAGCTTTTTTAGAACTAAGTAATCGTAAGTACTAAAATAGTATGGGAACTTCATTATTTTCATAGTATTAAGTTTATTTGCCAAAGATTGGTCAGTCGTAACACTGACTTTGACCAAAATTTTGTACTTATATAAGGACTTGTCTTTTTGTATTAAATCTATAAAGTATTCTCAATGTTCCGACGCTGATTTTAGGTATACTCTCCGTTGTCGACCAGACAAATATTCAAGTATCGTATATCTACTTGTAAGATAGATGTATCAGTATATGTTTATTATTTATCAAGCGTAAGACAATGGTGCGACTTTGTGATAACAATTATAATGTTTTTTATAAATAATATGCCGTTTTATTTTGTGATTCATATCTTAAATCAACAATTTACTTAAAACTCGTATTGTCTTCAAGACAATCATTAACAATCCCATACATTGTTCCGTGCTTACACAATGAGACACACGTTGCGAGCTTTTATGAAGTACTTACCTGGTTATTTGGTGATCACTTTATGTTTGTCCAGTTTTTGAGTTACGGGTTGTTCAGGGCGCAAGGGCTTCACACAAGATGTTATCGGAAGGTCAGAACAGCGCCTCTAATTGCTGAGTAGCGTTGAATGCGTTGTCGGGTTGTTTCTGTCAAAAGGTAATTAGGTACTTAATTCATTTAAAAAAATATTTGTAAAGCCAACATCAACCATCCCTGTGACAGTTTACAATCAGCTATCATCATCATCATCATTTCGAGTAGGTGACACGGTCAGTCAGTCGACCATGCACACCCTGGTGTCAGAGTTCTTCGGAACCGCCTCTCGGCCTCTGACGTGGTTCCTTTAACGACTACCAGATGGCAGCCGGGACCAACGGCTTAACGTGCCCTCCGAAGCACGGAATCATCTTTCTTACCAGACAATCAGGTGATTCAAGCCTGCAATGTCCTAACCAAACTGGAAACAAATTAACATAATATGCTTCCCGTGGGAATCGAACCACGACTTCCGGGTCAACAAAGCAAACGCCTTAACCACTGGACCACGGAGGCTGTCAGCTATGCCTTTATACATGCAGCTTGAAATCTAACATGCATAGGTACATACAGTTTCCACTTCCCCATGGGAGTAAGAAGATACCATAGATCTTAACATATGGAAATTAGAAACAAGAAATTTAATAAGAGAAGAAATTACGGTTTGCTCGATTCTGTGTGTGGCCGGAAAGTAAAATTTGTGAGTTCAACAATTATTAAAAACAACATAAAAATTATAACTTACTTGATTAGGACGGGAAGTAGCTGGTCGAGTGGTAATGCCGAAGGATAGGAATTTGCACTACCGATAATGTTTTGTCAACCACTGCAACCTAGTAATAGTGTCTTCTTCGGAGTTTGTGAATTGTGACTGCTGCTATTGTGCCGTTTCGAACAACCCGGATGATTAAAAACGTGGGTAGTTTACTCAGACGTTCGCGCTGCCCAATCTCACATGGTGGCAAGTTATTTAGAGCCGGAGTATTGAATTCTCTTTGGTGCCGATTTGTAGATAGATTGAATATATTATTTCAAACCACTTTCATTATGACAGTATCGGTTACCTCGTCTTACTGAAGAAAATTCAAGTAAGAAATAAAAATGTAAAGTGTAAAAATATAAATTATTAGTTTATGTTGAAAGACCAGTGACAAGTTATTTATATAGATACTTGGTATTTTTTATATGTATACTTAGTATTTTATTATTAACTCTCCTTCGGACCGTAAATTGGACCATTTACGTAAAATGCATACTTTTTAGCATGCCTTTAGCTAAACTATGTCAGCATAGTTGCGTCCGATATTTAGAAGCACTTAGTTATTTAATTGTGGAAAGAAACCAAGACCATGACCATACCATGACTGTTCCTGGTAGAAATAATGAAGTGGTTTACCATAGATTCTTCCATTTCTTATTTTCTTATCTATAAAATCGCTGATGATCGGCTACCATCGCGATTCAATGTTCATTGTATTCTGTGTAACTAACAAAAGCTCTTGAGAGTTTTCTAGCCAACGCAGCAATCCACAGTGAATCGTCGCGATGACAGCCGATTGTCTAAGAGAAAGAGGCAACGTACACACACACTAGTGGATTATGCACAACTCTTGTGCATAATCCATTAGTGTCTAGGTTGCCTCCTGACCTTTACCTGTACTGAAAGCTTGTATTGGTCGATGAAAATGACCGTACTTGAGTCAGAGTGGGTTATGCGATGCGTACCTGTAAGGCCTGGCAGGGTTCGAACCCGGGCGTTTCGCTATGGGTTGCGCTCTTAAGTACACTGAGCAACTAACATTTTTGGTTGTATTGGTCTTCGTAGTTTAACTACCATGTTCTAAAGGAATAAGTGATCTTCAATCTTAAACAGTAAAAAATATACCCTTGTGGTTCCCGGCAGACTAGATTAGGACCACTCCAAGTCTCCCCATGGATGTTGTACGAGGCGACTTAGGAAACACAAGTTTAACAAAGCTTATAAAGGTCAAAGAGACCTCTCCAACCCGTCTGGCCAGCGTGAAGAATGTAGGCCTCATCATCCTCTGGCTGCTCTAGCTCTGGTGTTACAGAGAGGGCCGTGCTCCTGTTGTGGAGACTAAGGAGCTGATGATGATGAATCTTGAACATGATGCACTAAAACTGACTGCCGAGATATCTGTAAATTTTTACTGAAGTCCCGGCAGACAGTTTTAGTGATACTGTTGGTTTTTTTGTACTTGTGGTCCTGAATGATATCGCTAGGCAGGACTCATCAGTTATAGTACCCACAGATCATCTAAAATCTGTGAGGGCACCTTTGTCAACAATCTAACTTAAGTTATGGTCACCACCAACAGGCCTATTTGCAAACTTTTGACAACAGTGTACATAGTTTTGATAGCCACTGTACTTCAACATTAATTACGTACAGTAGGCCACATGGACACATATAATAGTACCAGTAGTATGGTGATAGTATACTTATCTATGTAGCCCACTGTACATCAAGACGTTGTACACCGTAGTTTAAAAAAAAATTAAATCGGCTGCAGACCTACACAAATAATATTAAAATGGAATAAAACACACAGACTCCTTTTTAAAATACAACTTTATTGACATTTTCATTTTAGAATAGTATGCAGACATCACTCGATCGTTCGATCACTTGAAATGGGTTATACGTAGTCATTTGAGCATGATTATAGTACGACAATACAGTTACAGCTAACCTATACTCCGTCACCCACGCACTGCGGACACAGAACGAGTGGAAAATGCAACTCTGGATCGCATAAATAATTAAATATAGTCACAATCTCAATCCATTAAGGTATAAACTCGAATAAAACAAAAATGACAATTTGAAAATGAACACATTCTTCTTTGGATAGAAACACCAGAACACTAGGTAATATATACAATCGAATTGGAAACCTCGGTAATGTGTCCATTTTATAGTAAAATAAAAAAATAAAATAAATAAACATGAACGTAGATAACGTGTAAACAAGAAATAGGAACAAGACGTTAAGGTCGATAAACTCCAATGTATCGCCAGTTAATAATAAATTATACTTTTACAGTTTCTCATGACTTCCACACACGCTGTCAAATCTAAGTTGGCAGAATAGCGTGCCTACTGTTTACGAAAAACGCGGTTATTTCAAATGAATACATGCACGTAGTTCAATAACGATGCAAGAATCGCAAAATGTATAAAGTTAGTCCGCTTCCGACGTCTGCCAACTTGTATTAGAAGCGCTGTCCATCGTACATCAATAACATTATCACATTTCAAAGATATTGTTGGAGAAACTGCGCTCCTACGCAAATGTTATGCTGATATACACTGAAGCGTAATGTGAATGAATTAAAAGCGTCGACTGTGTTAAAGATTCAATTCAAATTGTACCAGTATGGTATTACAGATCTTTGGAAGGTCCATTTTCATAGTGGTAGTGTCGTGTCATATATACGGACGACACTTGCACGATATTGGACCTTATGAAGAATTTGTGTCACGGACTTGAAATAAGTTTTAAGGGAACTGTAATTCCATTCTTGTCTTTACAAAGTGTGAAAAGGTGTATCAAACCGCAATGGGAAACTCTCACTGTCCGTATGGGATCAACCCCAAAATTGCTAATAAATCAGCTGTTCCGTACTGTATGTTTAATACTATCGCTATCTTGTTTTATACAATAACAGAGAAAAAAGTTAGTAAGTAGTAAACAATAGCTTACCACGCGATGTAAACATTGTGGCAGATGCAAGAGCAGTTAACTCTTTCGCCATTTTGGGGTTGGTTTGTCCCACATAGCAAGAAATTTCAATGTAGTTCGCGCGTAGGGCGCGAGCGACGCGTTATTCCTTGCTCTCTGGTTTATCCCATAGTAAATGTTGTTCTTATTCACACACTCTTTTCGACTTGAAATACGCTAACTGACTTTTGTATGTCAATTACGTTTCTAAAATTGTGTAAAATATTTGATGGATAAATTAATGGTTACACGATAAAATAATAATTAATGTAATAAATAAGCATGAAGAGACGCAGTAAATACTATGTATGGTATCTGTTAGAGTACGCAGTAATGTTAATACTCTATGCACCGCCACTAAAACTACACTAATCAATAAGACATAAAAACCCCGGCCGCCATGTTAGAAACCAATAACACAAAAATGAAACCAAAAATTTCTCAACATACGAAATCGTGCAATAAAAAATGCAAATGTGTCTAATCTGATTTATAATTTAGAAAAAAAAACGGTTAATTTTCTATGTCAACCATTTTGAATTTATTTCGAAATGGTGGACATAAAATCTTTAGTCGTACAAATATCTAACAAACGACTTGATAAGGTTGAATGGCTATGAAATATATATAACCAAAAGTGATTTGCCGTATATGAAATTAAAAATAGGTATATTATAAAGGTTTTTTGTCTTAATGACGATAGCAATAGTTTTAGCGATGATCCCTAGAGTAAAATTCAGTAACGGTTGGTACAGACCGTATAATAATTTATATAACATTATACTAGAAGCGATATTTACAGGACACGCACATTACTAGCTAGATACCTGCCTCCCGACGTTGCTCGCTCGGTGCCGGGACACATGGACAGTACTAATATTTTAAGGACTACTTTCGTTATTAAAAAATATCTATTAAAATTTTATTTTACCACCTTTCTTCTATTTTAAATGTGTTTTTTTATGACGATAAATAAATAAGAGATTACTTTCTGTCACTTTTC
Organism: Rhodophaea formosa; assembly: GCA_963082605.1. Taxonomy (NCBI): domain Eukaryota; kingdom Metazoa; phylum Arthropoda; class Insecta; order Lepidoptera; family Pyralidae; genus Rhodophaea; species Rhodophaea formosa. Next base: position 23,435,520 of record OY720209.1, read on the forward strand.
CTCAAATCTCATCATGCTCGTGGTTTGGTTTGCGTTTTTATGAGTCTCACTCTCACATAACCTCAAATATATCTCCAACAAAAATTTTGCTGAATTCAGATTAAAGAAAAAAGATTAAGACAGACTATTGAATAAAAACAATAAATATAAACAAAGGTTACATGTTATCATGGCTTACAATTGGGCTGAAATATCGAAAACTCGCAAATCACAATAAATCACGGTTAAAAGCTATGCACTATTTCCATGCTAAAAAAGCTATGCCGATAAAAAATCTACAACACTAAATGTATATCAGAGCTGTCCATATGCGCACCGCGCCAGCGCACCTTATCTCTCCTACGTAACGCTACAGCCAGTCTTTCGTTTGCACTACACTAACTCCCCCCCACCGCACCCGCTTCCACCACCAACAAACACTCAGTGTGCTGACTTTACAACAAAACTGCTATATAGCAAGCGCCAGTCGGCGTAGAAATAGGGGACGTTGACCTCTTAGACTCATGAGTCTAAGCGCCAGTCGGCGTAGAAATAGGGGACGTTGACCTCTTAGACTCATGAGTCTAAGAGGTCACACTGAAAAAAGTGCATGCTCATGCACTTTTTTCAGTGTGACCAAGTAAGTATGATTCAAATATGAATCAGAAATGACAACTCTGATGTACTTAAACAGAAGGGACCAGACCAGAGACGCGGTAAGTATTGGCATTGAGACAATTTATTCGGTCAAACAAAGTTTTGTTGTAAAGTTAAGCTACCGAAACTACGCGTGTTTTTTTTTTGTTATCATTTAAAAAGCTTTTTGATTTCGCATGTGTCGTTACTATTGAAACTCTTGCTTCAACAAATGGTGTTTATATATCCATTGCGCGTGTATCTTGTGAAACAGTTTGTGATCTCGATACAAAAAGTAAAAAACTATTCTATTTTGATCAAAAAGCCTAACATCGAAAACGTCGAATACTATTTTTAACAGTTCACACTTGTTTTTTTCTTAAAATACTGTCAGAACGAATGTAAAATCGTAACAAAATGCGCGGAAGCCGTCACATCGGCAATGAAAGCGGTCGACGGTGAAACTAAACGCTTCGTTGGCACCTCGACTTTGGCACCAGTGAACCGAACGCATAAAACAATTTCAAATTAATTCGGAATGAGCACCAGAAACTAAACGAAATTTAAGGAACAAGGCGCTTACACTTTCTGGTTTTTATTCGTGACTAACAAAGGAGGATAGGCAAACAGCTGATCTAGTCAACGTTTTTACTGGAATCTTTAGATTTGAGCCTTTGATGTCAGCGGCACCAGTGCAAAGCACTCTTTAATGCAATTGGCAAACAGTTCTTGATGTCTCGGGCGTCCTCTTCTTCTGTAGGCACACTTTATAGGGCGATCTTGTTGATAGATAATTCTACAGACATTGGTCTGTAGAATTATCTATCATCTATCAAAGACGGCGAGAGAGCGGTATAGTTTGCTGCCGAAGGAAGGATGTTCCAAAGGATTTGAACGCGTCTATCGTAGGTATTACTATCAGCTTGCCCATCCTCCGCAAACGAGCTAACACGATATAGCACCACCGCGTTACGTATGAAAGTACAATAAATGCCGCGCCTAGTCCTAGTTAACCACGTAATTGACTTAGTCGGCTGCGGATTGGGTGACAATGCTTATAGATTCACAGGGCTCCATATGTTTAATTGTAATAAATATGTACCTAAAATATTTCCAGAATGTGTGGTGATAACAATCATTTTATAATGTAATAAAAGAGTACATAGTGCATTTTGATGCAAGTAAGGTAAGCTGGATATTATAGACAATATGATTATAGGTACGAGACAATGCAGAGTGCTTATAATAAACCGATGAGTATAATTAAAAACTTATTGGGTTAAACTACGATTTACTCTGTGAATCTTGAGACAGTGTCACCCAATTTAAAAACGATGTTAACGCCTGATGAATTATAACAATGAAAGTCACTAGATATGTGTTTAGGCAGTATAATTCACCGGATAGATCAGGAAACTATACTTTTTAAGTTTCGTATTTATGTTCTATTATTCAATATTTTTTTGTAAAAAAGGATGTTTTGAAATGTATCAAAAGTCTAAAAAGATAATCAAACAATTTTAAGCACAAATTCAGCAAATAAGATTTCTTTAAATGTCATGAGTTTTAGAGAATGTTTGGTACTTACAAAGTGCCTGAAGCAAATCGTTTACCTTAACGAACTGAATATGCTCTTAAAACAGATTCATTATATTTTCTGATTTGCCTAAAAATACGCGTTTCTACTACCGCCAAACCAAACCCTTGGACTTAATATACTGAGTATGTTCCGTTCTCCTCCCCACCCTATCACTCCGTATAAAGCTCTAGAGGAAGCCTCACTATACAAATATCATTAAATATTTTAAATATCATAACATTTACACATTCATACATCTACAACTAGGCAATCTCGATGTCCAACTGCGGCGAGCCGATCGCAACAATTACACCTACACGGACACACGCGCATGTGTGATGGAACTGTGTCATGAGAACAACAATCTTCAGGATTTACTGGGCACTGTTTTCATTGCAATCATTTAAAACTCAATATTTAATACACTATATAACTACATTATATATATATATTATAAATAAAACAAAGTCCTCCGCCGCGTCTGTCTGTCTGTCTGTTCGCGATAAACTTAAAAATTACTCCACGGATTTTCATACGGTTTTCACCAATAGATAGAGTGATTCACGAGGAAGGTTTTAAGGTATAATACATGCCCGGGCGCAGCCGGGTAGGGCTGCTAGTATGTCAATAAAACAAATTAACTAAAATCTTCTAACGTTTTGTAGTAGCACTCTTTCATACGCTTAATGTCTTAGTTGCGTTGGATCTTCAAAAGCCATTAGGTCAATGAAAGCAGTTTACATGCTAACAGGCACTCAGTATAGTTTAAGCTACATATTTACTTATATTATAGAAAGGAAATATTTGATTTTTAGTTTGTTTGCATTGCATAGGCTTCAAAACTACTAGACCAGTTTTCAAAATTCTTTCACCTATAGAAAGCTAATTTATATGCGGTGACATAGGCTATAATTAACACGGACGTAATCACGGGAAAATTTCTAGTTTGTTTTTAAAAAAGTTGGTCAAAGAAGGGAAGTGGAGAGAATAAGAACCTCGATCGATCAGTGCCAGTTACCAGTTGCTATTCTTGTTACATTACACGTTACATCACACAGCGCGTGGAGCCGCCATAACGATTTTTACAGTTTCCTCGTAAGCGTCTGCTTCGGCGAGGAAGAAGATTCATCGACTAGCTGTTGTTTTGGAGGACAAATGCAATCTTGCTTGGACATTGATCCGGCCATGTCTTCCACCAAAATAAACTATGACAGAACGATATGAAAATGCTATATTTAGCATATAGTAGTGTTTATATGCCGATTATATCGCTAAGTTATGGTGGAGACCCGGCCTTACCCGGGCGCAAGATCACGAACCTCGGGTAATAATCTATTACAGATGATTTGAACCGAAAAAATTAACAATCTAAAAATTTCAATTAATCGGGGTTTCCTAATTTATTTACACGCCATCCAAAGTCATCTGTAATAGATTATAAACAATATAGTTAAATGTGTACAAGGCTTAAGAGTTTAAGTTGCACTTTCTCTGTGCGACTTGTAGTAATAGTATGATTTCAATTACTCTGTTCACAAATACCTTAAATCGTTTTTAAACTTACCTAGATTGTATAGTCAATAATTATAGGTGAATGTGAACAAGGCTTAAGGTTTTGAGTTGATCATTCTCTGTGCAGTAACACTTGTGATCTTGATTTACCCCTTATACCCATTTACCTACACTATCATACTCTGCCTGCGCCCGGGGTCCATTGAAAGCTCCCTACGACCCTGCGCTACGCTACCGTCTCCTATAATACTTAGCTAGGAATAACAAAACGCGTCCAGTCGTAGTACATGGAAAAATACTCCTCCGATACAAAATCTCTCATAAGACCGTCACTAGTATAAATACGCGTAAACTAAGCTACGTTACAGGCACCGCTCGCGACGAGCAAAACCACAATATTTGACTATAGTACGCTATGGCGTTCTAAGAAAGCCGGAATGTTAAGCGATGACTTTTAATAATTACTAGGAAGGTGTTAAAATCGTATAGAAGCGCAGTGATATTCGCGGGAACCTACTCGAGTAAATTTTTATTCGTCGATACAAAATGTAACAAATTAATGAAACTTGATGAACTACTCAGTGTGATTTCGAACCTCTGAGCTACATATATCAAATATATCAGATATTAGAATCTCTAATAGAATTCAGAAATTTAAGAAAACAGGTAACAATAATGTTTTACGCAAAGAAATTCGCCCAGCTGATGTATTACTTTGTATAGGGGTGTCAATTTTTTTTACCTGTTTTCTTATAGCGATTCTGATAACGAGATTATATAACTCAGAGGTTCATAATCCCGATGTGTATGTATTAGATATGAAATTCAACACGAACTATGGAAGACCCAAAGTAACACACATACATGACTACCATAATAGGTGACACTTTTTCACTTAGTGATAAATGCATGCTACCATGGTAATGACTCACAGATTGTCTCAATGCCTGATCATTACACATTTCATTATTTGCTACATTTAATACGACAACTTCCATTTGACATCTCTAGGCGGCCATTTTGAGAGCACATGTCACAAAATGGCGGCAACTCTCTTAGAACCCCACAGCTGCAAGTGCTTCGGAAGTAACAATACAGGACGACATAGCGCCACCGAACCACGCCTAGGATATATAGTTTCGAAAGTAAACCTAAACGACTAAGTCTCGACAAATTCAGTTGCGTTCCCACTTGATACGTCGTGAATTTAAGGAGTTCAATAAATAATTTGCTTAAAATTAATTTGACTGCTAATTACATAACAATTTGACATTCTAACCCCACCGTCACAAGAAGCGGATCGTCTTAACCTAGGCTTTATATTGACAAATGATGTGAATGGATCGGGGGGTTCGTGTGACGGGGACGTTAACAATGCGAAAAATTAGAATAATAATAAAATAATACCAATACAATTTATAACATAGGGTACAGTTTGCAAAAGATACAATAAGGGTAGTGAACTATATGTCCCATTATCTTTGTTAGTAATGATTATATCTTAACGATCGAGTTTTTTTTAAAATTTTGTGTCACCGTATCAGACAAACTTAGGTAGAGATTGTCAAATCAAAAATAAAACTCAAATTTTGTGTCACCATATTCGACCAACTTAGGTAAAGTTTGTTAAATTTAAAACTCAACATTGACTAATTTTAAATTGTTTAATGTATTGACCGGTTTGTGCGTATGCTATGTAAGTGCGTCAGAGTTAGACGTGTTACCTCATACAATTGGCGTGTATGATTTATAATTTTGACTAAACATGATGATATTTGATAAAAATGCGATTTGTTGGCTAATTTAGTTTATGTATGGAAATATATTAATGAAACTTAAAATATAATTATATTGCATTTTGTATTTGTATTTAGTTCGACACATAATGTTTTAATATAGTGTAATATTTTTAATATAGAAATCTCGAAATTGTCATGAAGAAAAAAGGAAAACTACTATATTAAAGAAACAGTTAAATTGTTCTAGTGATCAGTTGGGCGAATTTTAACGAGTACTAAATTTTTATTTCTTTGTAATTCTGTATTCCATTAGGGTTTCTAATTTCGAGATTTCAGAAGTTCAAATCACTTTCATCATATTTTGAGGCGAATGGCGACATAAAATAATCGACAACAAGTTTTGGAACACGCAAAACAAGATGTTAACAAAGATAGATGGGACGCACCTCGTCACTACCCGACAACGGACCCTTGTGGCGGCGCGGCGAGCGTGGCGTGGCGGCGGCACTAGCTGGCGACGTGCTGCGGCGCGCGCAGCGGCGGCGGCGCGGCGAGCGGCGCGGCGGGCGGCGCGGCGCCGAAGCTGCTGCGCAGCGACTCCTCCATCAGCCGGCACAGCTTGTCGCGGTCCGCCTGCAACCAACACAATTATATTACACTACGCGAAAAAAAACCACATTAAAGCATGTGGGCACGTAAAACCGCTTGCGGCTATGTGCCGGTGTCTGGTCGTGTGCGGAGACTGAGAGGCGCGCAGGGCGCGGCACGAGCCGTCGCCGAAGGCCGGCCTGCCTCTCGCCGACACCACTCTCAACACTGGCCAGTCGAGTTGCAGAGGTCTTTTTAATGATAAGTCCGCCTTTGTACGAATTTTAGTGTTTCCCGAATGTGTACATTGTTTATTTGGTGCAATAAAGAATTTTTCATTCATTCATTATATTGTGTTCGATGGCACTGACCTCGTGGATGAATCCGAACTGCACGAGCTCAGCTTGTATACGTTAGCACTATACTGTCCTTGGCGGTACTGACCTCATGTATGAACCCGAGCTGCACGAGCTCGGAGGCGAGCGCGGGCGCGGAGTCGCGCTGCGACACGGCGCACGTCAGCTGCCGGTTCATCTTGTCGTCCATGCGCAATAGGATCGTCATCTAGAAACAACATTACACGTGTTACTATTGTAAAGTAGTGCCACGTTTATAGGTTATGAATATCTCCAACTTAATATTAAGCATAAACCTGGTATTGTATAGTGGAAATACACGTTATATTATTATTATATATGAATATGCAAAGAATAGCGCGCCACCGACCGCCAACTCGGGCCGAATGAAAACATCAGTAAAATAACGAACTTATTGCTACAACATAAGCATTTAAATCCAAAAGCACTATGACTCTATCTTGCTCCCAAATACTTGTACGCCTGCCGAAAGTAGCTAAGACGCCCCATGAGGCGTACGCATCAGCCAATAGCGGACGGACATTTTCGCGCTATACAAAACTTCGATTTCTGCGCAGTTACATCGTATCGTACAATTTATAAAAGTGATAGTACTTTATTTTTGAACACAGACGGTAAAGGCCTGGGATATTTTTTCAAATTTCGATTGAGTATACGTCAACGATTTCTGTTGGCATGTTTAAAAGAAACCAATTTAATAGTGGAAAAGTTCTTTCAAGTGGCAGTAGACGAGGGTACGTGACGCGTAGGTGGTGGCTGATAAGATAGAAAGTTTCTCGAATTGCCACCACGTACTCTAATAATCCATCAGGTGGTCGGACGACCTGACCTAAGTCGCAGAAAGGACGCAGGCCGCAATCAACGGGTCGTATTGTAAATCCTTAGGGAGGCCTATGCCCTGCGGCTGCGGCTGATGTTGAAATAGAAGTGCAGGTGGAATTTTAAATCCTTGGCGAGGCCTATGCTCTGTGGCGACGCCTGATGCTGAAAGAGAAGTGCAGATCGACTTGGAAATCCTTGGCTGCGGATGACACTAAAAGAGGAGTGCAGGCTGTGTGCGCTCACCAGCGCGTCGTGCGCGTGCGGCGGCTGCGCGGGCTGCGGCTTGAGGCTGCACATCATGTTGACGACGCGCCGCGTCTCCAGGTCGCGCGCCTCGGGCTCGGCGCTCGGCGCCGCGGCCGGCGCGCGCTCGGCCGGCGACGCGGCGCGGCCCCCGCCCGACCCGCGCCCGTACGCCGTCAGCGGGTAGATGCCGTACCTGCAAACCACCATAAGTCATTTTCACTGACTGTTAAAATTATGGTTGACCTTGAAGACACCATACGATTTGAATCAAGTAGATCCTTTATAGTGCTAGATGGGTTATTGGGCAGAAACGCCGCAGCGCATCGACCAGTTTTTTAGGGTGGGTTTCCGATTCGACTCACTTAGCTCTCTGGCTTGGTGTTTCAAAGACCCTGCCTTAAACCGCCACTGAACCCCCAGCCACCTCATCCTATATGTTTACTAGAAAAACAACAATAAAAGGAGGCTCAGTTGACGTGTTCAACAAATTCCTGCAGACTCTCAACGTGGAGTTACAGATCTTTTACCACCAACTCAACTAGCTCTCTGTCGTTAAACCACTTTGCCTCAAACCACCTCGTCACATATGTTAACAGGAAGATCAGCAACGAATTTCTCCAGCTTCTCGGCTTCAGGTTGAAGGTCCTTGGCCGCTAGCTCGACCTACTCGCCGCCCTTTGATGCACCAGGCTAGAGGTTCACCAATGGACCCTCCAGTTACCTTGCCCTATAATTGTTAGCAATGTAACGCGACTCACTTGACGTCTTCAACGAATTTCTCCAACTTCTCGGCGTGGGGCTGAAGGTCCTTGGCCGCCAGCTCGACCCGCTCCCCGCCCTTGATGCACCAGGCCAGGGGTCCGCCACTGGACCCTCCAGCCACCTCGTCCGTTATCGTCTCCGATATGTTCGCTGCGGAAGATCAGCATATTCGTTTTAAAATTTGTTCCATTGCATTACTTATATACTCCCTCTTTGTCTAATCTTAAAGTGAACGCCTCTCCAACTCTTACAAAAAAATAAACTCTACAATTATAACTCCAAGAAGTTTTGTTAAATTACCGAGGGTCCGGATTTTTTGACCAAACCACTTAAATTATCATATCATAGATATGGAATATTCCGTTTTAGATTTGACAACCTCTATTCTTAAAGTAATTTAATACACGTTGACGATCAGATTATAGCATCGAAATTATGTTTGAATCCAATTTTATAAAATCGCATATGGACTACCTATGATATTAGGTCTTATCTCTCTGTCTTTAAAAGTCTTTACAAAAATGAATATCTACAAAAATCTGTTTAATGAATTCAAGAAGGAGAAAATACGTTTATATTTATTTTCTTGTTTTTGTAGATTAAAGATTACAAAATAGCAACAGGAAAACATTAACGTTATTCGTACCAAAACAAAAAGGAAAATTTCTTGGAATAACAGATTACGTATATAATGAGTTAAAAGAAATCGAAAATCGAAACTCACCAGTAGTATTGACAAGAGTGTGAGCCGCTAACAGCTTCAAGGAGTGTACTTCAAACAGTAACGGATGGAAGAGGAGCTCTCTGGCCGTGGGCCTCTTCGCGGGGTCTTTATTTATACACCTGCAAACACAACGCGCGCACAATCAGAGAAAGAAGTGGTTCCAGGCAACACATCAGGCAAAAACACAGGCGAAAAAAGAGTACTCACCTCGACTTAACCTAAAACGAGACCTGCCGAAAGACACAGTACCTGTAAATGAAGTCCTTCTGCCTGGGCTCCTCCAAAGACTCAACTGTACGTATGATGTGCTCTTCTGTGACGTGGCTGCCCGAGTCGCCATTGCCCTGAATCTCAAGAGCAGCGGTCTCCAGAGCGCACATTCCAAACGAGTAGATATCCATCGCTGGCGTCACCATTTGCGATGCTGATTCGAGGGAAACAAAATTGGAATAAATACAAAAAATAACGTTTCTCCTACTAAGATCCTGGGACACATCTCATACTTTTTCCGTACAAAGACAAGTTCACATGCAATAGAATATATGAGTATTTTGTATAGCATAATATGTACAGAAGAAGCTAGAGGTTGCGCTAGGACCCAACCAGAAGAAACCAAAGTGTTTTCGTCAGGAAGCTGGCGAGAAGTGTGTGAACTTACATCCGTATTCGGGTGCAATGAGGTGCATGTTCCTCATGTTCTCCCGGCAGGTCTTGACGTGGTGGTGGATGGCGTCGGGCGCGACGGAGCCGATCTTCACGAGCCCGTTGTGCTGGATGAAGATGGTGTCGCAGGTGAGGTTGCCGTGCACGATCGGGGGCACGCAGCCGTGGAGATAGCTAATCAAATTCAAGGACAGTTAAACTCTAAACTTTTTAACGTTCTAGGCATTTCATCAAAGGTGCATCAGTTTAAAGATACAGATCAGGTTGAAATTCAGAAGCAATGGAAAACCACACCATTCGGCATCTTCGTTGTGTTTTACCTGAGCGCGGACAGAATCTGTGTGCACCATCGTTTCCACGCCTGCAGCGGCAGCCGCTTCACGTTGCGCTTGGTCCTCTTCAGGAACTGCTTCAGCGACCCGCAAGACATGTACTCCGTTATGAAGATCACCTGGGAATTAATTAGTTTCTTGTTTCATAACTTTATCAACCGAACTGTGGAGCATCAGAGCTCGATATCCGCTATGAGATTATATATGCCTAATTATACATCCATGCTGTTATTGATTTGGCAAGTTTTTACGTCATGCCGCTTGTCAGACACACCAATCAAACTCACCCTGGATTTCGAAGGGAGGTTTATCGCAAATGTTTCTTCATAATGTTGTAGGCATATACTGTGCCTCAAGCCATTCTTTGTTTGTTTTGTTACTAGTTTCGAAAATAAAATTCTTACCCTCGGTTTGTCGTTGTGCGTGTCCGTCCAGTAGCGATGAAACTTGACGATGTTGGGGTGCTCCAGCCTGGTGAGGTTGTCGAACACCATCTGTATCTTGTCCTCTTGCGCCTTGAAGTTCTTGCGCTCGGAGAACTGCACCTCGTTCCACACCACCTCCACGCCCTCCTCTGTGTCCATGGCGAGGTGTGCGCAGTCGATGCCCGGGACATCGCGCTGTTCCACCTGGAATAACAAATTTATTTTGTTAATTAAAACAGTATCGTGATAGCAAATTTATGGTAAGATGAAAGCGTATTCCAATAAACTTGAAACTAAATTTATTTTTGCTTCTAACACTTAAATCAAATGTTAACGCGAAATGTAATACCTTAACATAATGTTGATGGCAACAGAAAATTCCCTACGTCAGTAGTTTTTCAAACAAAAGGTCTCTTGAACTCATGCCTAGACAAAGAGCATTAATGTTGTTGAATAGGAGATCCTTCTCCATCAAGGAACATAAGACCATTATATTCAGTGGCGAAAATCAAAGCAATTATGTTGCGATGAAATAAAGTGATTTAATTAATTATTTACCAACGCTTCATTTAACAACTTGGTAAAGTAAGTGATCAATAAACAACCCTTAAACATTGCGTAATAAAATTAAGCGATCCAGACAGTATTAAATTCAGCCGTAATGCTTCGAATCGAAGTGGAATTAATCTATTTAATTGTCGCTACTTAGTAAAAGTCGACATCTTTTCAATTGTCCCGGTCAGTGTTGGCGCATTAATTAAAAATTACAAAGGAGTGCACTTGTTACTTTTACTTTTATTGTTTTATCTAATTGGCAATTACATATAGCATTGTTTTCCAGTTCAGAGGTAGCTTCATATTTAATCATCTATAAGGAGGAAAGATTCCTATTTATGAGCAAATTTTATTCCTAATAATGTAATTTAATTGCAAAAACTATCCTCAAACAACTTGACAAAAAAGGAAGAGGAATAGATCTTTTACGGTACGTAGCGAGGAAAAAAACACTTTATGTAATTAATGAACTAAAGTGAAAATAAGGTAAGTATACTAAACGGGTAAATATTTCAACTGTATAAATACGAAGGTCAAACTTATCATCTCAATTCGCAGTTGAAATACTTATCGTAATCCTTACGTGCTATTTTATGAAAAAGCATGAATTTGTCGGATCCAATACTGACTCCTTTTAAAAAATATTCGAATGAAAACAGAGATATCATTTAAAATTTTATTCTGCGAGGCCCTAGCCCTTCAAACTATTTTATTTACCGTTTACCGTTTAAAGTGTTTACGTGAAGCGTTGCATATTAGCCAAAAGTGGCTGTTTTTTGTCTAAAAAGCTAAGAAAAGATTCACGTTCTTACTTTAGATTGTTAACAGTAGTTCAAGAAATAGTTTGAAAAGTTATCTACGTCCACGCAGAACATATGATGTCTCCATTTTCTTTCCAACAATTTTTTTCAAATGGCCCCGTAAAATTTATGAATATTTTTAATACAAAATACTGCTAGGTACAAGGAGTGCTTGAACACTTCACTGCAGTGCTCCAATCATTCAATAGAATCAGTAATGGTTTCTATTCGTGTACGGTTTACAATTGATGAATAGCCAAGGATGTTGTCAGAGTATATTGAATGACGAATTGGTATCTTTCTCGAATTGACCTCTGACATTTACTTCTGATTAAAGGGAATCGTATTCCTAAAAAATAGGTATAATAATACAACAGTTAATTTGAACGTCACGTTATATGTGTATGGAGTTATAAATAAATTGTTTGAGAAGTTGAAGTAAAATGTGATATTTATCTAGTTGGGCTGATTTGAATCCTCGCCTCAGTTCGAACAAAATGCCGACATCAGCTAGGCAGTTTATCTTGTTTTAAATTTTCAGCGTCCTTCCCTAATAAGCTGCTAAATCATGAATTTTTATATTGTTGTTAGACTCATCGGGGTTGCCGGTAGTCAGTGGACCCAGCATGCACAAGACCGCAATTTGTGGCGATTTATGAGGGAGGCTTATGTCTAGCAGCGGACGTCCGTGGCTAATAAGTGGATAGTTGGATACTCAAAAATGCAAAACATCACTTCTCTCTGTTTTTCGAAAACAAAAAACTAGTCACGAAGCCAAACTCTTTTCCCTTGTCGCCTCCACACACCTAATCATGTTATATCAGAGTGCATTGCCTGCGGAACTGATAGCAGAACGAGTTACAACAAGCGCATAATGTCAAACATTCATATTATATGCGCATGCGCCTAACTTATTCGATTGTAAACAAACGCACGAACAGATAGTGTAATTATAGCGGGGTTATCGCACGATAGCGCGTAATTATATATTGTTGTTCGTAATGGGCGGAGGCCACACAGATATAACGGATGCACAGGAAACAAACATGTGCCTTTGTTAAGTAATGGTCGCAATTTCTTGACTTAAATGGTATGTTGCAAAATCCCGCTTTAGAAAGGATGTATAGTGTAGGGTAAGGGTTCTTCTTCTTCTTATTTAAGAGCTTTGTAGCTCTTGTCGATGGAGTATACGCCAAACTTCTCTATCCTCTGCTTTAGACTTTAGTTCTTGACTTTAGGGTAAGGGTTAGGTTTTAGAATTTGTCGTCCTATCTTAAACATTAGCTTTATTATCTTCAAGTTTAAGCAAGTTTTTTGTCAAATTATTGTCTGTTTCGCGGAACTAGTTTGGCTACCATAACGCTAGGGATCTCACATAGATTGACCTACCAAAACTGATACATGATTTTAGAAATTCTTCAAAAAGGGCGTGAAATGATTTCTTCAGGAATGGCAATGCGCATTTGGTACCCAACTTTGGTGTTATCAGGTAGTAAATTCAATTCACACATATTTTTTTATTTACGCTAATGAACCTCACACGATACCAAACCGATACATAACAGTCACTTAATTATCGCATGTCACAGCCAGACAGTGAAACGTGTTAACTTGACAATACGTCAAAGTCAATATTTGTGGTGGCGATTCTCGGTATTGCAGCATTTAGGACGATCAATTAGATGTTAAATGCGTATTTGGTATACACGCAGCCGGATTCAGTTTTATTTATTGCAGACTGTCTGTGTAAACATTGTGTAATGAATGAAGATGCTTGTGATTGTCAAAGTCAAAGATTTTTATTCAAAAATTGGATATTTGTATCTCTTTTTGAACGTCATTTTTTTTTTCATTCTTATTATTCTTATTTTTAATATGCAAAATTGAAAAACTACTAGCGTTTCGTAATGACCACTGGTGAGAAGAATACGCCGAAAGAAAAAAAGAAAGAAACTTTTGAAATTGAAATTGTACAAATACTTCTACGTAAGCCCACTAGTGGCACAGTCGGTAGGCAAATATGATATCGTAACAAAAACTGCACTAAAGATTATATAGACAACTAAAAATTTCCTGTGTAGAGGTGCTAATATGCGTTGCGGGGCTGAGAAACTGATTGTTTGACAGTATCCACATTTTCAATAAGTCATTACACGGTCTCCATAATTCATAATCTGATATATAGGCTACAGTACCACAAGTGAGAAGGTAAGTTGCCTATTTCGTTGTATAAAAATATATACTGATGGCTTTTTACTCGCAATGATTTGATGGAATGCAGCCTTGAAGAGCCGCAAAAGTAATGACAAACTCTTTTTCTTTCCATGAACACAGGTTAACTGATGATAATACTATCAAATTTTTTAAGCTACCCAAAGGCATCTGAACGATAACATCCGGGACCAAATTGCCTTCAAAAAAGCAGATAAAAGGGAAGATAACAAAGTACCTAGCAAATTTTTTGAAGAATTGGGGTGAAAATATTATGAAATCACTAGGTTCTTGTTCGGAAGTTAATCTGCGTTTTTGTAATGCAATGCAGATAGTGCTATAATGTAATTAATTATAATGTCAACAGCTAATCTTGGTATTACCGTGATTTCGTAATTGATTTGTTTTAATGACACTGCGCTGATGACCGATTAGCGTGCCTTCTAGAATTATGTAAGGAAAATATACCAATGGAACCCGATCGATGAAGGTATTAAGATAAGCAGGTGAAAACAAAGTTTTAGTTGGAGATCTGAATTATTTACATTTAAGTATGAAATGTTCATTCCATCTATAGGTGATATTAATGATAGCTACATTAACACGCTAGCCTGCGACACGGGGGTCCCGGGTTCGATCCCCGGTCAGGTCATTTTCCATCTGGAAAATGATCTTTTTAGGGTTCCGTAGTAAACTAGGAACCCTTATAGTTTCGCCATGTCTGTCTGTCTGTCTGTCTGTCTGTCTGTCCGTCCGCGGTTATACTCAGAGGCTATAAGTACTAGAAAGCTGTAATTTGGTATGGGTATGTATATTAATCATGGCAAAAAAGTGGTAGAAGAAAATGTTGAAAAAAAATTTTTTTTAGGGTAGCTCCCATACAAGTAAAGAGGGACTAAAATTTTTTTTTCTATACTAACCCATGGTGTTAGGTATTGTTAGATAGGTCTTCAAAAAATATTGTGAGGTTGAGAACACCATTTTCTGATTTAGGGATCCGTTTCCGAAATATTTGGTTTTAAAGTGCGAATTTTTGTTAGAGGTAAGTGTCCCCCCCTCTATCTACTAAACGGTTATATATGGATACGTGAAAAAAATTACAGCAGTAATATATATACTGAAGTTGAAAGGAAAACTATCAGAACTGAGTTCTAAGTACAAACTAAAAAGTAATAGGCAACCAACTTATAAAATGTACTCGAAAATGTGAAATTTCATACATTTTCATTGTTATGTTTTTGGTCGTGAAACTGTGATATGCGAATGTAAACAGTGTGAACTCAAAGTTGTCATTCGCAACTACGGAACCCTACACTGCGCGTGGCCCGACACGCACTTGGCTGGTTTTTTTATATTGACCTGGGTCTTGGATGTTTATCTATATAAGTATCTATTATAAAATATAGTATCGTTGAGTTAGTATCCTGCGACACAAGTTCACAACTTACTGTGGGGCTAGCTTAATTTGTGGGATATGTCCCTATATATATATTTATTTATTTATCATCATCAGATTTTTGTGGGTTTCATAAGTAGCACTTTCTGCAGTGTGGTCTCGTCCTAATCAATGAGAGCCCTTTGATAGAATAGTGAGCAAACGCTATAATTATGATCTAAATGTGTTCTATGGCTCCTCCTCTCTTGAAGGGTCCTGTTTCACCACGGTCAGGAAACTATTTTTCTCAGATTGGCTTGGGTCTCGGATATTTATCTATATATGCTCATAAGTATTACCTAGCAGCATTTTGTGCTGTATGATGTCGTCTTTACCAATGAGAGCCCTTTGTGGTCTAATTATAGGCTGATGAGCGGCAGCCGGACAACGCGCTCTGTGCCCATCCTGGACTGATAATGAGCGAGATAAAGCTATAATTATGATCTGGTTATTATTAGGTTTCTTATCATCTGTACTTTGAGAGAGAAGACAATGAACGACTTGCTGGTCGACAATGAGATCACGATTACTTTCGGAAGATATCGAAGATGGTGTCAGGGCACCGACAGACTGTTCAAAATATTATCAAACTTTTATGTTTACGTAGGAAACAGTGTCTAAGGACCACGGTTTGCGAATGGAAAAACGAAATCAAAACAATGATGGGTTACAAGACGTATCGCTTTGTTTTGTAAGTGGCCAACACTGGTGGGCTAAAGGCATCTGACATAGCTTACCGACTGCCAGCAATGAATACAGCCGGAACCAACGGCTTAACGTACCTTCCGAAACACGGAGGAGCTAGAGATACTTTATGCCACTTGTGGTCGCCCATCCAAATGGGGATCGCGCCCTTCGTTGCTTCATATGCTTTTATCCATAGATTTGTACTTGTGACTCATTCGTCATAAGATTATTATCATAAGCCATTACAGTCATTAAAACGCTAATAAAAACTGGAGAGAGATTACGTAATGGCCCAAACTCAGTAAAACCTAGTTAATTCCTTTGATTCAGAACCGCCTTGACATGAATGATGGAGTTTAAATCAAAAATTAAAATAATATTTTGGCATAATATTTAGCCTGTTATAAAACCTATGAACTATATTAAAATCTCGGAATCAGATCCCCTAACGGAATACAGAATCGAAAGAAAAAAAAGTAAAAAACGATAAATAAAATCAGACTTCCCATAGAAATTCGCCCCCGGCTGATCGGCGACTTAGTATAGGAGGTCTAAAAATTTTTAAGTTATTCTTTATTTTTCTTACAATGGATTCTGATCCCGAGATCACAATTTAGTTTATAGGTTCATAATCAGACTGTATTAAGTGTACGCTAACGCGGATGAACGCCATCTCATCGTTTAACTATGACGCCTACCTTGTACAAGACCTTAATTTGGTCGAATATTTGTGTTTGTGGTTGGCAGTCTATGCGTAAGTATTATAATGTCTTTGCCCTAGTACAGTTCGCGAGGCCTAAGCTGAGCTTTGCATTTGTGTGAGTGCACATAGATAGTGTAGGTGTGACATCGGCTTATAGCGCGGCGCATCTCCGCCGCGCACCTGTCACACTTCACCCTTGTACTGGTAGCAGTGTGACGTATTTAATTCTTAATATTTTGTTCTTGTGTCCGATTTATTAGTGAAATGGCTGCAAACAAAAGTAAACGAAGAATACGAAACCCTTTAAATAGCCATGTAATAGAAATATTTTGTAATTTTAACAGTTATTTTAAAAACATGAACGATAAAGACGTGTCAAGTGTCAATTTTATTTTTAAGAGTTTTTGGTCTGACTCTACTTTTGGTGATTACTCACACAAATGCAGAGCTCAGCTTACGCCTTCCGGACTGTACGCAGGTTGTCAACGTCACACTTTATTATTTTTTCGTCAAAGGCTCTAGGCATTTGATACTCTCGCTCGCCTCCATTCCTCCTATACCCTTTGGCACCCTTTAGAAATGTAATACTGCTGACGCTGAGGTATCTTTTAGACGAATACATTGGTATAAAGGATATTTTTGAAGTAAAAACTTTTTAACGGCGCTGTGCACTTTGATGATAGGGAATAATGTTAAACTCGCGACAGATCACGTGACCGACAACTTCGTCTGATTGGAAATTCATAAGACGGACACAAGAGCTGATCGAAAAACAACGTTAATATTCAAGTTTTAACTTCTGCCGGCACTCCCGGCGTCCGACGCGTTGTTTTTTTTTTTCTACTTTAACATTAAGAAACATATTACCGTAACAACTTACTACGAAATAAAGAGTTTAGATTTAAGCAGTGAGAATATAGGGCACTGTACTTTTTTGTACTAACCAATGATGTCCCACTTCTGTGCAAAGGTCTCCCCCATTTCTTCCCATACCTCTCTGTTTTGCGTAATAAATTTATCTATAATAACTTTGTAAAGAGGAAAGTTTTTATTGTTTATTTGTTTGCATTGAATAGGCTCCGAAACTACTGTACCAATTTTCAAAATTCTTTTACCTATAGAAAGCTAATTTATCTGCGGGTGACATAAGTTATAATTTACGCGGACGAAGTAGCGGGAAAGTTGCTAGTATTGTTATAAATCTGTACTTGAAATAAGAAAAAGACTTAACTAATGGAACCAGACATTCAAAAGCGATCACTTTGGATATAATACCGCCGTGATTGCTTCTCTCTCACACGTTTTGAAGAATTATGATAATGTAATAATTCAGTGCGGCTCGGAGCATTACCCTGTAAAATATTGTTATGAGCCACTTTGGGCGCACATCAGTTCCCAGAAAAGCACACTACATTATTTAAGGCTGTGCTTGTTTGACCCTAATTGCTCTGCTACATTTTAGCTCTATAGAATGCTTCAAATTTTGCAACATCTAGCGACATAATAACATGGAATTTTATCTATACTATATGGCAGGTAAATGCTAAATATTAGTCCTCTTATACCCAAGAAGCGTAGGCGCCAGTAAGGCAACTGGTCGAAAATCTTACGCCAAATCATATCCCACCAAAAACATAAATGTAAAAAAGGAAAGCCAAGTCCAATACAAAAATTATGCTGGGCTGTGGGCTTCGCGGCAAAAATAATGGAGATCTAAATGAGTGCCAAATTCTATGGTATATCCAAATATGTATTTATAGAAACAAAATTACATTATGAACAAGTATTAAACCCTATTTCTTGCTTTATTGGATAACTATAACAATTCCTGTTATTTAAAAAAAAATTAAGATCTTAATGTAGGTTAGATTTGACTTGGCCAGTTTTCATTACATCAGTCATTTTATAAAGTTATTCAAAATATTATGTATTTTTTAATTCTTAAATATAGTTTAAGTACTTGTAGTATTCTTGATACAACTTTTCACTATTTTTCGTTTGTTGAATTAAGAGAACTACTCATGAGTACGCCAAAAGTGGCCACTTTTGGTAGTAATTCTCTTAAACTTAAGATATGATATCCACGGAACAGAAATATTGAATATATGATTATAGATTTAGATTTTTTAAATTAGATATGATTTAGGATTAAACGTAATAATTGCTGGGTGGCGCTAGCTTCTCATACCAGAGCGCCTTAAAACTTATTACCTACTGCTGTAATAATGAAGGTATATGTACAATATACTAATAAAGCCCTGTCCGATCCTTAAACTCAGCCCGTCAGTCAACATGAATTAGTTTATGAGACTAAAAAGCTGTAATCCAAAAATATATCCTTTCCATTAAAGTGTTCAGCCGGCTTCTGTTTTGTAAACAGTTGAAGCCACATACAACAAAATAGACTTTCCCACCGGCCGCAGGTTTCGCGGCCGCTTTCCTAGCCAGATTTATGTCTCTCTGTACGCACTAAATCCTAGTCGAGATAGCCTGCAACGCCTACGCCGTATCGATTTATTGGCGAGAATGATACCGAGAACACTGATCAAAGATAGGCTCTAAAGGAAAGTGTAAGTTTATAGGTAATTCGCTCTTTAACGATGTACGTGATCTTGATCTGTAGGATAAATTCGTTTACAGCGCATTGAACCTCCTCTATTCCTTGAAGGGGTGACTCAGCCCGTCAATATGAACAACTTTTCTTATGGGACCAAAGCTGGGATCTAAAAAACTACATTTTCATATAAAAAAGTGCTCGGCTTGCTCTGAAATTTGTATGAAAATGTAGAATGTTTTATTGAATTCCTATTAATTTTCTCCTAAGAAACGTTGTTTATTTTGAAGGGCTGGTTTAGAAAGAAAGAAAGAAAATCTTTATTCGACAAAATACACAACAACAAATGAATCATTAGCAATTCTAAGCAAATTAAAAATAAAAATTGTCGAAAAGGCGGCCAGCTCAGCTTTATGCTGCTAGCGAGGTGCTACAGCGCTGCTTTTCAGCTGGTGCCATGAAGACGTGGGTTAGGTGACTTAATTTTTATCATATTAATTAAATTATTTTTTTTACAATCTGCAATACATATAATATTATTATTTTTCTAACATATTTTTTATTAATTTCGGAGAATACAGACAAGAAAATAAAAAGTAAACAAAACAGCTACAAATTTTGATACGGAATGAAAAATACTATGACTATGAGTTTGACGGATAAGGGATGTTTTTCTGACACCCTATATATATAGAAATCATAGCCTCAAGGGATTAATAATCTGGTCAAATGTAATAAGAGTTATTGAAAATCCTCTGAATATTGTCACATTTCATTCACTTTTCATTCTTTATAATCCTTTACCTACCGTCATAATAATCATATACCAATCATAATATCGTAACTTATGTTAAAGAGAGGAGTTGGTTTCTTAGAAATATCATAAATATTTGGCAAACATGTTTCTGTGTACGGAGACGGACATAGGTAGGGTTTTTTAATTCCGAAAAAGGTATTATACTCGACGAATCGACATTGCATTTTAACTGCTAGCGAAAGCTCGTAAAGAAATAAAGGAGAAGCGACGAGTTAAATAATGTCTGCATGCAATATACAGTTAAATCGATTAATCGCGATGCATCGCACAAAGGCTATCTGCGTCTCATATCTCGAGTTCTCGATAAAACGCGAGATATCGATGTCTCTGAACGAGACGCCTTGCAATGCGCGTCCTTGCGGCTCGGATCAGATTCGCTTCTTCACAAGTTAATTAGACGTATGTACGGATATGTCGTGAGACGAAGCACATAATTTGTATGCCATTCTAGTTGATACATCAGATGCCTTTAGTCAGCTTGACAATCCTTACCTAAGTGTTTAACACGAATACACACGAAAAACACACACTATTGTGGGCTCATCTGTACGCTTTACCGCTACAACAAGAAAATACAATCCAAGAAGTAGCCTGGTGCTTACTACATAAACGTGTTGTGAACCATTGTCGCGATCATAAAAATACAAAATAGTGTTTTTTTAATTGACATAACATAAAAGCATTTTGCAGCTTCATATCATAAATTACAGTAACAATGTAAAACGACACATGAGATTTTATAAACAGAAGTCATAGTGGCTGTCATAAAAATAAGTGCGTTATTTCTAGCGCAAACAGAACCGTAAAAGCTCACTCGTCTGACAAACATTGCTGGAACATACATGAAATGATGTGCAATTTTTCCTTTGCAGCCCCCAGTTTGCAGCTAAACTTCCCTCTAACGATCGTCAACATGTAGATATCTGCATAAATAAATCTTGTTATTTTATTACTATTAGGTACTACTAGTATCTGCCTATGTCTTTGCCTCCTATGTATGAATGAATGTTCTACTATCTGTGTTACTACTGACTAAACTCATGAAGCAATTTGTGATATTGATGGATAAACTGTTGACATGGTAACAAGAATACAATTAATTAATTGACAATCTTTTCAGCATCTTAATTTTGATTAACTGCCGTTACAATGCAAAACTAAACATGATATTTAATGAACAGAAATCGCAGTGGCTCTAACGAAAATAAGTGCGCTATTTCCAGCGCAAACAGAGCCATAAAAGCCAGCTTGCCTGACAAACATGGCTGGAACACACAAGAAATGTAGTGCTATTTTTCCTTCGTATCGTAGCCCGCAGTTTGCAACTAAACTACCTTCTAATGATCATTCATGGATACTTGGTAGCGTTATAATAGAAGTTTATGTAAATTGTTTTTTTTTAAGGAAATAGGATGGCAAACGAGCAAGCGGGTCACCGCTGCCTATGGACATTGGACAACTGCAACACCAGGGGTGTGGCAAGAGCGGTGCCGGCCGTTTAGGAAAACATACGCTCGTTATGTTTTGGAGGTTCCAATGTCGTATTTATTCGGGATTTTTATTATTATAAGTCTTACCTATATAACAGCTTCTCTTCAACCGACATTTTGAAATACTATGTGGGTAGAGTCCTTAACTGAGTGGCAAGTTAAACCAAGTGCTCAATTTACATGCCTCAAGTCGCCAACAGACAGACATTGATGAACGATTTTCATCAACGTCTCATTTTATCTTTTGTATGAAGTGTGGCTTGTGCCGCCGAAAGAAAAACTAATACTATATATAGTTACCTCTCTACGGCGCCTCGCCTCTAACCAGTAGTTTTATTGCACAAACAAAACCACTTGAAGATCACTTAAAATCCTCCCGGCTCCAGTTGTGGTGCTACCTAACCTTCCTCCTGTAGATGACATTCCTCCTTCTGAAGAACTGTCCCCTGGATACGAGTTTCCATGATCTAAATGATTTTTTTTTTATTTTTTACTTTTTTACCTACCGTCTTCACATTGAGGTGGGATGGGATGATGCAGAAATAATTTAGTGATCAGAAGGAAGCACAGTGTTAATGTGTTGTGACGATCTCCGTGGCGCAACGGTCAACACGCCAGTCTGCGACACGGATGGTCCCGGGTTCGATCCCCGGTCAGTTCAAGATGTAAAATGATCTTTTTCAGATTGACCTTGGTTTTGGATGTTTATCTATATATTTTTTTTACTAACCTATTAACCTATGCTGTCCGACTGCTGGGCAAAGGTCTCCCCAATTTTCTTCCACTCCTCTCTTTTTTGCGCTACCTCCGCTAGGTAGCGGAGGTAGTTTATCTATATATGTATTTGTAATATAATAAAATATAGTATCGTCGAGTTAGTTAGTATCCCATAACACAAGTTTCGAACTTACTTTGGGGCTAGCTCAATCTGTGTGATTTGTCCGTATATATTTATTTTGAATGTGGTCATGAAGAACGGATCATGACACATCTCCTTTCATGCCCTTCGTGTCTCTTTAGCTGCATAAATAAAAAGCATAAGGCGTTAGAGAGGGGTCTCAAAGTGACGACCGGAAAGATAAAATATAGTTTGAGCCAATCGAGGCTACAAGAAGAAGATCTTACTTATCGTAATTATGCTAATATAACAGCTTCTACCGACGGTTTTAACCAATGTATCTTGGGAGGAGTTCTAAACTGAGTGTCAAGTTCGATGCCACTTTCGGTCACCTATCCCAGTGGAGACCGAGCCCGGGTTTTTAATCCTTACGTCCACTGACTGTTAAACTTCTCCATCTTCACGCCGCTTGACATTATATTCATATTATGTCAGCCCACGCCTATCGCATTATCCCAAAATAGATTCACAACATGAACTTTAATGTCAGGTTCTTGGAAAATTTTGCGTCTAAAGGGTGTATCGTACTCGCGACATAACAAAAGATGACGCGATTACCACGATCTCTTAAGGGTAGGAAAAATGGGAGTTTACCTACTGCGGAATTTTCTTTGAGTATGCTAATGGATTCTTGTAAAGGTGTTAGGAGCTTCTAACTTCTAAGATCCATTAAACTGAGTGAATTCAGGAAAAATACACGCGGATTATTATTATCTGGTACGGCATCTTATCTTGAATGGAATTCTAAATTTCTAACTCAACTTTCTTCAAATTCAATTCAATATCTTAGTTACTCTCAACAATCTGTCAATAAAGTTGTAGGTAATTCTTCGTTAACTTACGGTTGGTTCTACTTTTTCATGCGTCGTATAAATCGCCTACCGGATAACAGTTACAGTCTACAGGTAAAAGAAAAAGTCCGATAGCGGATCCCATCTTTCGGTGCACGAAGCTGAGAGTGCAACCGTAAAGTAATGTTCAGTGATACTAGCCACAGTGGCGGAGTAGTTAAGGCACTAGCTTATGGAGGCTTTGTGTCATGCAGGTAGCCGGATGAACAGGTTGCGCCAATCAACAAGAATGATGTCGTAATAGTTTTCCCTGGACTCCAACGCAGACGCATCGCAGACGTAACCGCGAAAAAACGCTCGGATGATAATGATGATTCTTTTGACACGAGTCCTGAGCTAATAAATCTTAATAAGCAAACTAGCACAACGTCACACGCCATTGTGCAAGTGTCAACTGGTGTGTCGCTGTAGTACGTTAATTGCCATATCGACTTCGCTCATTAACACATAGTTATTAGCTACATACAGTGAGCATATAAAGCCACATTGGTAAGGCACAAAAATAATTGTATGCATTTATTTACGCAGTTGAAATTAAAGAATGAAATATCAGGGCAAGATCAAAATAACAAATTAACGAAAACGTAGAGATAGTTATTTTAAGAACTCAGTCGGGGTCAGGTTAGTGAAAAACTGTTAGAGAATCAATCGAAAACTCAAGGGAAGGACTAAAAATCCATCTTCGGCACATCACTAATCCACAAGGTTTTTCGAGAAGGTTTTGAAAGAGGAGCATAGGATTTTTGAAAGTCAAATGATCATGCTATTTCTGTTATTCACTAATCTGAAAGATATTCAATAAATTGTTTGAATTTTACAGATCTAAGCCAATTCGATAAGTACACTTGAAAGATGGCCGATATTGTATCTGTTAGTGTTTAAAACTGAAATGTAAATGAAATAAAACATTTTACATTTAAAAACTGGAATTCGCAGCTCAAACGCGGTGTGCACTTGACTCGGCGAGCGCTCGCTCTCAATTTGTGAAACTTTTGTTTGTGCTGCGCCAGGACAAGCGGAAAAATGTAAAATGACGCTTTATAGGAAAACTGTGTTTCCGTTGTTCGCGACAGTTTTGCAGTTGCGTGCTAAACAGTATTCTAAAGGACTTTAGCACCTGCAATTAAATTTAAGTTTTTTACTGTTCTTGTTTGATTCGGAAAACAAGAGATCTGGTGTCGTCGTATTTGACAGAGAAAGGCTACAAGCTTAAAATCGTGATGATGTTTTTTATAGATAAATACATACTCATCGCATCTTAACTCCCGGCCATGACATGAGACATAAAAGCCACTAAACTAATTCATCGATTACATGGTTTTTGCCTGAGAAGAAACAGTTTCATTCTAAGGATTTCAACTCAAACCGTATAACCAAACTTATTCGCCTTTCAGGTAGCTTAGTAACTACCTGAAAGTAGAATAAGTTTGGTGATGTACTACGAGTAAGTATTGTGCGTGCAAATAGTAATTAGCTAGCACTGCTAGACACAGGCAGTTTATCGACGCTGCCGACGGCGAAACCAATATTGTTCAATTAGCTCGCTTAATGTCTGCGTAATGAACACACCTCGTGCGTCACATGGTCCCGTCCTTGGGGACAATTCGATGCAGTCGACATTTTGTGACTAACTGCCTTTTTTATCAACGCTCTCCGTTAATATCCTTTAATAGTTTGAAAATTCTGACGTTAATGTTCAGCACTGATACATAAAAAAACAAGAGGAACGTCAACCAACATTGGGCATGGAGGTCATGAACGTTCATCAAGCAATTTGTTTGCGGCTTCTGCACACATTGTAAGACACATAGAGGTAAGATAATCCTGGTAGGACACAATAGTCAGGCTTGTTACGATGGTGTGGGATAGAGGATAGAAAAAAGCATTCGTTAAGTAACACTGACAGCTTTAAAAACTGGCCATATTATATTTAAAAACGGGTCACTCACGTGCTACTTTGTCGGGATTGCCGACTATAGTTTCGGACTCATCAGGAGTCCATTTTCAAGGCGAGTTCGGGATGCGCGACGCCGAAGTATCCCGGGCCCTTACTGCGTTTTCGCGGCGCGCCGCACGCAGCGCTGCTCGCTGGCTCCTTGTGGTGGGGATAGGAGGCTGCGCGGGCGGGGGATGTGGATGATGTGAAGTCAGGGTAGTACTCGCATTGGTCACCGTTTCGTCATCTTCCGTGTCCGATGACGGTGCTTGTGTGTGGAAAGAGCTAATTGTGTCAGTCTCTATTGGCTCTGTGTGCTCCAAATTATCTTTCACTTGAAGAATCGGTCTCCAGGTTGCGGGTAAAGTCCATCCTATATCTCTATTGAAGTTTGGCCGACGACTGATCTCTATGGCCTCTCTTATTTTTCGGGGGAAGAAAGTCTTTTCCCGAGCCAAGACTCTAGCCTTATCAAACCGAATATAATGGTTGACATTAGACTCTAGCGTATGTTCGACCATGGCTGATCCCTTACTGTCCAACTTCTTCAAGCTTCTGATATGTTCACTCAGTCTGATGGATATATTACGGCCTGTTTCACCCACGTAGCTCTTTCCACAGTCACAAGGTACTTCATATACTCCAGGTACATTTAGTGGGTCTCTGTCTTTCGGAGAGCGTACCAATTGCCTAATTTGTGTTAAAGGCCGAAAAATAGTTTTAATGCAATATTTCCTGCGTATCAACTTTCCAATTTTATCGGTAATCCCTTTCACAAATGGCAGGTATAATATGGCTCTATCCGCAGATGTCATGTGCCTGTTGTTATTCGCAGTGATCTGGAGACCGATTCTTCAAGTGAAAGATAATTTGGAGCACACAGAGCCAATAGAGACTGACACAATTAGCTCTTTCCACACACAAGCACCGTCATCGGACACGGAAGATGACGAAACGGTGACCAATGCGAGTACTACCCTGACGTCACATCATCCACATCCCCCGCCCGCGCAGCCTCCTATCCCCACCACAAGGAGCCAGCGAGCAGCGCTGCGTGCGGCGCGCCGCGAAAACGCAGTAAGGGCCCGGGATACTTCGTCGTCGCGCATCCCGAACTCGCCTTGAAAATGGACTCCCGATGAGTCCGAAACTATAGTCGGCAATCCCGACAAAGTAGCACGTGAGTGACCCGTTTTTAAATATAATGTATTTATCTCACGTTAGTTTCAATGATATTACTGGCCATATTGTTTGCGCTATTCATCATCATCCATCATAATCATGAGTTTTCTACGACACACTGCTGGGGATAAGTATTCGCCGTCCTTACCTACAAATTTCCCGAGCCGTACCTCTTCTGTTATCTAGTCTGCTATTAACACGAGTACATACTAAATACAAGGAGCTCAAAAGATACTTTAACTTGTTGTGCGCAGACTTCGTTTACAATTAGATACTTGTCTATAATTTCCAATCGACTAGCCTGACTCAAGTCTATGTCTTTCCGCTCGAGTTGATCAGTGTCAGTTGTCTATTTGTGTGCCATGAGGCCATGACTCATAAATAACGACGTTAAATGAGTGCCTAACTTTTATAGCTCCAATAGGTACTTATTTCGGTCTATTTCCTAGTATGATTTATTTGCTACGATGCTATTATGTTAGAAGATTTATGGGATGATTTATTTTACTTCAGTTTACTAAGGACATCTAGGAAAGACCTAACAAGGTCAATATCAAAAAAATAATCAAATGACAACATATTTATTAAATTACGCTCAGGAAGGAAAGATCCGAAAAGACTTTTTGATCTAGGCGTTGTTTGAATAAGTAGACCGACGTTAATATTGGACAGATTAAGTAATATGGGCAACAGAGTTGGGTAAAACAAACTAGTTCAAAGGATCAATGGGAAAAGTAGACTTCCTGATCGTTTTGAGGAGCTGGATTTTCCAATCTAAAGTGATAATGACATCGGACTGACCAGAGACTAAACTGGATTGCACTTACAAAAGAGATGTCAATGGTATTGTAGAGGAAAATACGAATAATAAGAGTGGAAACGATTGATTACAACACTTTTCCACAACATCCTAACGACATCCGTCCCTGACAGAATGCTATTACGCCGACAAGTCTAACATACGACGTCCAATATCCTGCAGAGGCAGGTCTATTAGCAGCCTGTGTTTGCACGCGAGCTCCGAAGCTGGATATTCAGAGCTAAATCGGACCCTTTCAATCTCCAAGCAAAAAATGTTGGCAATGCAAAAAGTACTGGTCCAATGCTAGAGCGGAGCGCCCGGAAAATAAACCCCTTTTAGGAATCTCGATGTGTGTGCTCTAAATAAATCGTGATCGTGCATATTGGTATATCCGTAAGGGTGATTCGATTGGAAAAGAGGCCTTTTCAATCTCCAAGCAAAAAATACTGGTAATGCGATAAGTATTGTCTAATGAATAATTAAATGAATGAAATGATGCTAGAGCGGAGCCGAAAATATTGTTTAGGAATGTACACACTATAAACACTATGTAACACAATAAGATCATGCAGTGAGAATTAAGTAGGTACTATACTATAGGTATATAAAATAGTAGGTATCATCGACACGCAAAAAAGAAGTGTTGATAAAAAACTGTTAAATGACTCGGGAATGGTCTTGAATTATAGAAACCAAGGAAAAAATAAAAGACTGTGCATTGTTGCATTACAGGAGGGATCTAATTAAAATCAATAACATGTGTCTTCAGCGTGTCTTATACTGGATAAATCATAGTGACCTAGAGTTCATATCGTTGATATCCAAAAAAAATTAGTTATTCTGACACTCTAGTAGTGAGTCTGCGGTATGTCACCGTTTCTTCTTTTAAATGCTGATATTTTGCATGCCTGCTAATGTTAAATGCAATGAACTTATTTTTATGTATTCAAAATCAAAATAAATGTTTTGATTTGGTTCTGTTCGCCCAGTAAATTCTATTGGTATGTGCTATGTGCTCTTGTTCGAGCTACTCTGAGCAAAACGAGCAGAATCCCGGAGTGCTTTGCCGTGACCACTTGAGTCACTTGACCACAGCGATGCATCGTATATTGACAGGAAACACAAAATAGTAGACAGCAAAGGAATATTTCATTTCCTGTTCTAAACTCTGAACTAACAAATAAAGATCATTCAAAGATATGTAGGTGTAACACTTTTAATGAATAAGAATATATTGCACATAAGCTTGACCGATTCCACGTTGCGAATGCAACATCATTGCTATTCTACAACGATGTCTATACAATTAAGAACAATGTGAGAAGCACTTTACAATTCTCATCGTTTTATTGGAGAAATTGATCTATTCTAGAACCTGCGTCAGCCACAATGCGCGTCACGTGTCTAACTAAGGAGGATGTGTCAATTTGCCTTTATTTTGCCTCGGTCGACAAACATCTGCACTCCTCATCCGAAGCTAAAATTGTCCTCTCACTCCTGAGGTTCATGCCTTTATTTGGAAAGGATGAAATATACACACCAACTTTCAGCAGTGTTGATGGAGGAAATACCTTCTCTACTTATGCTTTTCCATTCCACTGAAGAAGTGTAGTGTGCATTTTCAAAAAGATATTTTTTTTCATCAGTAAAAACATATTATTAGGTATCATCATTAAGGTGTGGTGGTATCCTGTCTTTTACACAGCTTATAAAGTAAGCATTTATTACCTCATATTCATTTTATTTTACTTATTAAAAACCGGCCAAGTGCGTGTCGGGCCACGCGCAGTGTAGGGTTCCGTAGTTGCGAATGACAACATTGAGTTCACACTATTCACACTCGCACCTTATAGTTTAACGACCAAAAACATCTAACAATGAAAATAGTATGAAATTTTACAGTTTATAAGTTGGTTGCCTATAACTTTTTAGTTTGTACTTAGTACTCAGCTCTGATAGTTTTCCTTTAAATTTCAGTATATAAACTACTGCTGTAATTTTTTTCACGTATCTATATATAACCGTTAAGCAGATAGAGGGGGGGACACTTACCTCTAACAAAAATTCGCACTTTAAAACCAAATATTTCGGAAACGGATCCCTAAATCGAAAAATGGTGTTCTCAACCTCACAATATTTTTGAAAGACCTATTTGACGATACCCCACACGGTGGGTAAATAGAGAAAAAAAAAACTCCCCTGCTTTACTTGTATGGGAGCTACCCTAAAAAAAATTTTTTTTCAAGTTTTTATTCTACCACTTTTTTGCCATGATTAATATACACACCCATATCAAATTACAGCTTTCTAGTACTTATAGTCTCTGCGTAAAACCGCGGACGGACAGACAGACAGACAGACAGACAGACAGACAGACAGACAGACAGACAGACAGACAGACATGGCGAAACTATAAGGGTTCCTTGTTTACTACGGAACCCTAAAAATGCCACACAAAGCTAAGAAAAGTCAATCTAAAGTATTAGAAAAAAATTTCCGAAATGTAGAAAAAAGATAAGGCCGATAACACTCAGATTGTAA
Source organism: Rhodophaea formosa (assembly GCA_963082605.1). Lineage (NCBI taxonomy): Eukaryota > Metazoa > Arthropoda > Insecta > Lepidoptera > Pyralidae > Rhodophaea > Rhodophaea formosa. The sequence goes on from OY720209.1 coordinate 23,465,366, forward strand.
ATGGACATTTGTCTGCTAGTAACAAACACATTACACCCGTACAAGAAGCAAATAACCAGTGCTGAGCATGTCATCGTGAAGCGTTCACTGATACCGAAAGTGATTAATATGTAACGACTCGAAGAATACATAGCTCACACTGACAATTAGTATTGTGGAATGTGTGGATTATATACCTAGAAGTTCAGTAAAATACTAATAGATATTGCAACACGAGAAGAAGTAAAATGTATACAGTGTAGGTAGGCTACGTGATAAAGGGTTTGTAACGAAGCTGTCATTAACCTTATTCATCACTTGCGCCTCGAAAGCGCCACTAACCTAAATTAGTTGAAAATTAAAAGTGTCATTACAAAAGACGTGAAATTAAAAGAAACGTTCATCAAAGGGTAATAAAATATCTTGCAATTACTACAGTATTTTTTATTCTGACAAGATTTACATGCCTCTGTTAGTGTGTGAAATAGAGAAAGCATGAGCACAGCAGTGTGTGAGATTGTCACATCAGCACACCAGCCAGAGGTTATCTCCTTAACATCAGGACGAATTATATCACAAATAAGTTTGCAAACATTAAGAATAGTTTATTTGGGATACTGAAAATAGAAGCTAAACCGGATATTGGAGCTATATTTATTGTTTCACTCATATTGGGGTAAATCGGCATCCCTGCATACATATTATATTATCACGTCTTTATACCTTACAAGGTAGACATATACTACATACATAGACATATGCTATATACATAGCATAACCTAATAGCCGTATGTCTTAAAGTCCATGTGTAGCGTGTGTAAGGGCTGAACAGATGGAAAATGGAATGAAGATAGTAATGGGTTGCTGGCCGCAACGCCATGATTTCTTTGACCACTCCTTCGGCCAATGTCTACGGTCTGTGCCAGAGGAGCAGCTGGTAAATTCTACGTTTTTTAGGGTTCCGTAGTAAACAAGGAACCCTTATAGTTTCGCCATGTCTGTCTGTCTGTCCGTCCGCGGTTTTACTCAGAGACTATAAGTACTAGAAAGCTGTAATTTGGTATGGTATACAAACCCATCGTGTTGGGTATTGTTAAATAGTGTGAGGTTGAGATGAGAACACCATTTTTCGATTTAGGGATCCGTTTCCGAAATATTTGGTTTTAAAGTGCAAATTTTTGTTAGAGGTAAGTGTCCCCCCACTCTATCTGCTAACGGTTATATATGGATACGTGAAACAAATTACAGCAGTAGTATATATACTGAAGTTGAAAGGACAACTATCAGAGCTGAGTACTAAGTACAAATTAAAAAAATGATATTGTTAGATGTTTTTGGCCCTGTTAACAATGTGAACTCAACGTTGTCATTCGCAACTACGGAACCCTACACTGCGCGTGGCCCGACACGCACTTGGCCGGTTTTTTTTCTATTCCCAGATCAGCGTGGAAGTAAATCCTCGGAAAAAGACAGGTAATTTTTCGCGAAATAAAGATATTCAGAGTTCATCCGACGCGACGAACATTTTTGTGAAGGACGCCATAGTAGGGTTGACGAATATACTTATTTATACGTTATTTTCGAGGCACGGCGGAGCTTCAGGTTTTAATTACTGAACGTTTCTGCTTTTTGAGACGACTTCCGTATAGTTAAAAATAAGAAGAACAAGTTCTGTCAACGATATCAACCAAACTTTCCTTACATTCGTCAGACGCCAAGACCTTTCTTTGAATTACTTTCTTTCGCGCCATTTACCCGACATCTGACGGCCCTCCCCGCGCTATGCCCGCGGAGTTTTCAATCAAATATTTATTGATATCCCGTATGTTACGTTTCAGCCATAACCCCTCGAGAATACAGCATATATCAACAAGTTTTGCTTTGAAATTTCATATCCAAAAAGATACGATACTTCTTGTTTTATATACGCTCCATAGTCCCAACAGGCGTTCACATTATGAACACTTACATACGTTAAGCAACCCCTAGACTGCTAAGAAAGCCGCGATGACCACAAGTGGCATAATATCTTCTCAGTAATTTGGAAGCCGTTTGTCGTTAGAAATTTGAAAAATATTAGCAGCGTATTTTTCTGATCCAAGTAGTTTCTGATCCCTTTGGCATCCACAGCCGTGCGTGACATGCACTGGTGCTTCGATCGTAGCCCAGGATCCGCTGCTAACATTGCGTTTGTTCTTGGCGTCGAAAGGTTTCAAATTTGTGTTTGTTAAGGTTAGGTTAACTAGTAGCAGTTCTGGAAATAAAATGGCTGCAAGAAGGAGAATATTACAGGGTTTCACACATATATTACACTCGGAGCCAAATTGCATATATTTCGTAAACATTACGGCTGCGCTGAAACCGCTTCCTGACATCAAAGGATTCAAAAGCGGAGGCGTTTCGCAACCGAATGTATATTATTTGACGTTCAATGACAATAACTTCAAGTTTTCATTACAACGCTTATGTATTTATTGTAAACAGATTTTAACTCTATTAACAATAACATTTATGTGGATGTGGATTGTGATAAATATGGAAATTGTGGCTCTCTCACCTAAAAAAAACCGGCCAAGTGCGTGTCGGGCCACGAGCAGTGTAGGGTTCCGTAGTTACGAATGACAACTTTGAGTTCACACTCGCACCTCACAGTTTAACGACCAAAAACATCTAACAATGAAAATTGTATGAAATTTTACATTTTCCAGTACATTTTATAAGTTGGTTGCCTATAACTTTTTTGTTTGCACTTAGTACTCAGCTCTGTTAGTTTTCCTTTCAAATTCAATATATATACTACCGCTGTAATTTTTTTCACGTATCCATATATAACCGTTCAGCAGATAGAGGGACACTTACCTTTAACAAAAATTTGCAACCAAATATTTCGGAAACGGATCCCTAAATCGAAAAATGGTGTTCTTAAAACTTCACAATATTTTTTTAAAGACCAGTTTAACGATACCCCACAAAGTTTTTTCAAGATTTTTTTCTACCACTTTTTTGCCATGATTAATATACATACCCGTGCCAAACTACAGCTTTCTAGTACTTATAGTCTCTGAGTAAAACCGCGGACGGACGGACAGACAGATAGACAGACAGACATGGCGAAACTATAAGGGTTCCTTGTTTACTACGGAACCCTAACAAAATGGGAAAACCTTAAAAGCAATCTACTAATCCTTATGGAACCATATAATCTGTATAATAGGGAAAGATATTCAAAGGCAAACGACATGGTTTAATTTTATTTCGGGCGAGGGCCATCTGGATACATATTAGACCACAAGTCAATGGTACTTACCTAAGTCGTTAGTCCAGGCTCCCATCATAAGAGGGCATTTGATAAGCTCACATATATATTAATAAAAAAAAGGATTTAGAAGTGAGCTCTAATTCTTTCTTCATTGAAATTCGAATAAAGAAGAATTGTATGTAAAAATGCCTACTATTTAGAGCAATTTGATAGATGCTCCGGTAGTGCATATGCAACATCGGCGTTTGGCATGGAGCCAGGGTATTGTCGCCAATATACCTGCACAGGGCAGGTCGTCGACACCGCTCACAATTAGATGAGGCGTTCGCAGTAATAAAAAAAAAACTCTGTATTTCTGTCTCCTGGATGGTAAGATCCTACCTATTTCTAAAGGAATTCAAATCGGGAGATCAGTTGCCAATCGTCACCTAGAGTAAAAATGAGGAAGAACCTGGTTTTAGATATTCACATCACAATCACTTAGATACAGAAAGCTTTGCCAATTTTAAGATATTTTATCATAATGTATCCATGCAATCGTAATCCAAAAACCATAATTTAAAAAAGGTCATATACTGGTAGTGTGGTCTTTCAAACACGTTAAAGGCTTATTCTTTTGAAACTTTTATTAATATTAAAAGGACTTAGCACGTACCAGCGCAGCGAGACCATCACAACCTCGATGGTCATGGCGGTCGTGGTGGTCTCGCTGCGACCACGATTGATGCAACTCCAAAGAAACGTCAGCGAAAACAAATAAGTAATAAGGGTTCCTTGTTTACTACGGAACCCTAAAAAAGGTCGTGCTAAGTCCTGTTAATATTAATAATTACGTTAAAGGCAAGCAAGTCTAATTTGACAATACTCGTCTTTCTGTACAGTAAGGGATATCCTTTGCTACATATTCAAGTGGCTTTTTCTTTATATCATATCGTGCCGAATTAGATAGCTTTCATACTTTGGCACACAAATCTCCGGGGACTACAGTTGTCAAGCTGCAAGCTCTTATAACTCTTGATATAAATTATCTTGGAATACTGCCCATCCTTGGGACGTATTTGATTAGATCGTATTATACCAAAATATATTTTTTTCATTAAAATATATAGTTAAACAGATCACAACACCATTTTGTTTTAAGTGGCTCAGTGTATTACAGTGATCATACTTTCAAAGAATTCTAACGAACCCATCGTTAGGTTCACCTAGAACGAATCTTCGCGGCTAATCCAATATTTAGGGCGGCAGGTAATAATCCGACCCCAATTGGAGCACGAAATGGCACCACTTTTATGTGCCATCAAAACACCAATGTTGTTTTGTGTCCATCTTTATTTTTTGTCCTGTTATTACACCACTTGATGTACCACCCTCCATTTTTAGCCTCGGGTTTGCCCCAATATTACATTTTCATTTTACTATCTTTCAGCCAAGGTCGTCCACAGCTGGACATAGGCCTCACCCTTATATCGCCATAAATTGCGGTCTTTTAGACTCATGATTCAATCGTTTATTTAATATAGGTTACTTTGAACACTTATTAATTGTCATAATTTGTGTTTACAATTTTTACAACAGTAAATTTTTGTTGATGTCAATAATTACTTAAGGCTAAGTTTAGGCCGCTTCCAAAGCGTAGTGCAGAAGAAGCGGCAACAAACTGCACAGCGCATTTTCTCCAAGCGACGTCAACTCACAATTTTAGTTAGACCTTACAAACTACTTATATACATGTGGATTCTGTATTCTAAGTCCACCGACTCATTTTACTGCGACTAGTAAATTTTCCTGTAACGCTGCACGATCATTGTTTCGGGTGCAATCTAAGTGTCAAACAAAAAAGTTCATTTGGTCTGTATAAGTTGTAGCTCGGAAGTCCTCATTGGCAGTGAGACATTTGCGAGCTTTATATATCCAACTCACCTAACTGCATCGCAGGAAACTAAAATGTAAAAAGAATAAAAACAAATAATTCACTAATTTATTTATTAATTAATTTAATAATATTGCGGGCGGAAATCACGAATACCCATAAAAGACACATGTCCTCATAATCCTCTAGGAGGTCTACGTAGGCAGACACTAGGATATCTTAAATGCTTACAGGTGCGCAACAAAATCGCGTTAAAATCCCAAAATTTTCTCTCTCAGTTTGACAATACTAGTCTCTTTGAGTCATTCTTTATTACCAAGGGAATGGATGAATTTTTGCGGAGTCATGTCAATAGGCGATGCAGCTAGCAACCCATCACTATTTTTAATCCGTTTTTCACCTTTAGTCCACGGACATGCTCAACGTGGCCTTTAGGTTTTATAAACCTGGGCTCTGTCTGCCCCGCAAAGGAAAAAGATGTATGTATGCATTCTTTATTTTATGTGCATTACACTACTCGTCGTAATAACTTTAGCCTTGAGTTTGCCCCAATTATACATTCTCATTATCATTTTACTGCTTCGAGTAAATTTCCCTGTAACCGTCACGACGTTATTTATGGAGTAATATTATGCATTGCTAGCCACGTAAGATCTTGTGATAAGCTCCATCACGTCCTAAAATAGAAGCCGGTTTCGGCCAAGACGATAAACAGTGGCCATTAATCAAGCAATGACGACGTCATCGTCATCGCATACGTCACTGCCAGTTACACAATGAACGTGGGTGAGACCCATTTCTACGTTCGCTGTACGGTACGAGACTGTAAAACACCGATCTTCTTCGCAACTTGATTCAAATTGGCAAGATTTTCTTTTTCTGTGATGTGTACCATGAGCATTGGACCGTCGTAAAAAAGTTATAACTTCAAAATGTAACTAAAGTCTATCTTAATAACAGTGAAGCATTTGGGAGCCGCTTCCAAAAAATTTTTTTGGCGTATTCCACTTAAGGCGTGTCGTACACCCATAACCATAGGGTTATGGGTCATAATGCGATTATAGAATCGCATCCTGGAGATCCTTAATGAAACCTTGAAGATCGACCTTTGAAACGGGAAAGTACGAGATCATCTAAAATACTATCTGATATATCTGGTTTTGGATTATGGATTATCCCAACAATCCCACACACATTTCACGTTTCTGCATTAAGCGTGGACCAAATCTACTTCCTTTTTCACCTCCTGACGTGCTCTAGCATTTCTTGATGAAAAGGAGCGGTGATGACGAGTCTCGTGACGCAGGCCGTAGATCGCGAGCCCAGAATAGATTCGCACTTGACATTGGCTCGGCCGCGCCGTGCGTGCCTCATTCGGGGGATGATCCATCGTTGCCGCGATTTAGAGTTCAATGTCGCGACCCTGAATACTTTGTTTCAAGTTTCAACAAACTATTTTAAGGCTACAGCAATTTAGTGCACGATATAGATAGAAAAGAAAATTACAATTTGAACTCTGCAGACGTCTACAGAAGATTGAATTAAACAGTTAAAGAAGCAAATATTATGTTTATTGGTATTTCGTCATGTTTCCATAGGGAAAGTTTCACATTTTGTACAATTTGGCCAAAGTTTCTAATTTTTCGACTCCGTAAGGACATATCCACTAGTCACATACATAGGTTGTCATTGTTCGAAATAAATCTTCCACCTGTCCTATTTCCGGCGCAATTAATAACATAATTCCATCGTCCTTTTCTGTTACTATTTTTATCTCAAGCTTTAGCAGTTTGTTTACAATAGTCATTCCCAACCCAATAAGATAACATAAACAAATTTTAATGTGTTTCTGTTTGTTATGACAATGGGGTTATTTAACTTTTTCGGCCGCTCACGCTCTCATAATCGTAAATCTCTCGCCGATTACGGGGAAATTTATCGTGGATTAGCGGCGAGATTTAAGCATTATCTCCTTGCCAAGCTGTCAGCGGACGAAGCCCTAAATCATTTAGGAGTCACCTTTTGTGGCGACGATATCCACAGAGTAAAAAGTAAAAACCAAACTAGAGTGCAAGCTGACATACCTATAACTTTACAGTTTAATGGAACAGCGCAGAACTAGATGAAGTGATGGATGCGCCTATAGTGACGCTCTAGTTTGGGATATTCGGAGGCAGTTAGAATTGATGCCCTGTCTTTATTCACCTGTGTACACTCTACGCCTACGTATCGTCGTCGGAATAGTAATTAGACTACAAATTTTTAGCCCTTTTATTTTTTTCACATTATACTATCTAAACCAAAGTATAACAAAAGTAGCACTTGCTAATATATAGACTAACACGTTCGCAAATGAAAATATGTGAACTTCTTAATCTACGAAAGGGAATTGAGAGTGAACCTAGACTGTACATTCATCTCCTCTGTAGCGATACATGGGAACTTGTTATAATTGATGTACAACTCGTTCTAGCCAGCTGCAAAATTTCGCACTGACACAACTACACAAGTGCTAGAATTGACATAAACACGTTTTCCAACACGACTTTGTTGTGTCTGTCCATTGTTTATTGTACTGTGCATCATCGTTACGATCGTGACTACAAATTCATTTTTGCAGACCGCTCAGTGAAGCGTATCAAGAAGTATTCGAGAAAACAAATTTAACAAACATTAATGTAGGTCTGAATTGACCACGATATTTCATACATTTCAAGAGATAAGTAATTTCTCTGATGAAAAACATGAACATCTCTTACGGGGTGAAAATAGACTAAGGCCATAAGACTTATGACAACGCTGACTGTGTTGGTAGAAGTTTAGGTGGAAAACGGAATTACAGTGATGTTGCTAGCCACGTCGCTTATTGACACTATTCCTAAGATTTTTGCATATAAATAAATAAAAACTAAAAACCATTTATTCGCATACTTTTACATTACAAGTTATGTCGATATTACCTCGATCAGCTTTCTTGACGATCTGCATGGGAAGAGAAGCAGCTGCATTTTATTTCTTTTCCCCAGAGAGGTAACGGGCAAGTAAAGGTCCTTGGTCTCTGCATATCCCCAAGGGAAAGAGGCGTGATAATATATGTATATTTTCCCAAAATCAGCGTAGAAGAGATTATCACACATATAATCCTTAACAGATTTTTTGTCAGGGTTAGTCCTAAAACGGTACAACCTTAAATAATCCCCCTAACTGCACAAGTGATTACGATTTCATTTGGTAAATTGAGCTGCAGCTCGGCTTGCTAATGAAGCATTGTCTTGCCGAGCAGGCGGTGCCAACTCAGATACACCGCTGCGCTTTATTACTAAATCGATACTGGCTTTTGGAACCGTTTCCAATTCAGATTTCATATAGTTTATGATATTGAATTTTATTAAAACATCTATTTAACAGAACAGAAGGGGAGGCTTTTGCCCAGCAGTGGGACCTAAATAGCTAGTTAAAAAAAAAATCTATTTAACGGACTCGTATGTTAGAAAAGTTTGAAGTTCCTGATGTAATCAATGACTGTTCGAAAGACCCATGAGATCAGCGCATCTTTTTCTTTCATATCCTCTCATTATGCGAGGAAAGTTATATACTCGTAGATTAGTCGAAAGAATATGGTTTATGTTACTATGTTTATACAGGAATTGAAAAAAAAAAACTACATGAAGATCATAATATTACTTATTTATTATAGTACCCGACAAAATAGGTTAACCCAAAAATTTAAACTTGACATTGCCATTGCTAAGATGAATGCAAAATACCGAAGTAAACGCCTGAAAACAAACCCTCAACTTCAAACCATTACAGAATGAGAATGCAATCGGATACACGCTCATATGAGAGAAAACTAAAGGCAAAATAATATACTCTTCAAATAACCAAGAAAAGCGAGTTTGATGACCAAAGATTATTAATTCTGTGACCAAAGTCAAAAATAAAGAACAGGCGACATTCCATCAAAACGTCACGAATGTGGTCGCGTGCAATTCATTAAATTTAACATAACGATCGCAGAGCAAGGATCGTATCAGGTAATCGGTATAAAGAGAGCGAAGTTTCGTGACCACAATATTCCTTAATAATGTAATAGCCGGGTTCCCGAGGGATTTGCAGCGAAATTGTGACCGCTGCTGAAGGGAATATGATGTTTATTTTTATAACGAGGCAGAAACCATATTTTCCGCCCCTTTAGTATAATAAATAAGGTATTGTATTGGTCCTTATTCCTAGAGGATTTCACACAGCCTGTATCCATGGCCGGCAGTACAAAGTGTCTTTTATTATGAAATTCTCTTTCACCACCTTGTTATCATCCAAGCATTTTTCCCGGTTGCTTCCTAAGATATGAAGCTTCGGAACCCGGGATCCGCAGTCAGGGCATTATTCTTGCTGTGATATAATTTGTTAAGTTTTTACGAGTGACCAGCTGTCTGCCTGTGGCCGACATATGCATGTGCTAATAGAGAACAAGTATTTGCTCGCGCTGGGATTCAAACTACGTGCTCGTGTCGCAGGCTGGCGAGATAACCCCTGCGCCACGCATACCGTTAATTTATTTTCAATCAATTGTCAATTCACGTTGATTACCTTGTAATGTCTTAACTGTTTACTTACTACAAGTACAATAAATATGTATGAGTAAACAACAGCAATTTTCACGATTTAGATGCTATGCGAATGATAAGTATTAATTCGTAACATGGAAATGGAATATACACAAACGTAAACATTAATCCGAAAATGAGTGTCCGAAATCTTATGCGAGTCAATGTTCCCCTTATTATGTATTGGTATGGCTGGGGGTTCCATTGATAAAAAGGCAATCCCTTGTTATGCTCAAGGTCTCATGATTCATGTTTGAATTTATGAATCCTACGTATAAGGAGGGATGAGCCCTTATTTGCTCGTGTTGTGGTATAAAAATAGACTAGGATCAGTTGGAATGGAGGGCGGGAGAAAAATAAAAGGATGAATCATGAAAAATGGTTGTTTGACGTCATCGTAGTTAGTCATATGGCAAATTCTTTTTAAAAAAAGAGTTTGTTTTGTTTAGCCTATAAATGATCTGACGGAGTGGATTCGTAGTACAAATGTAGCATCAATATGGTACCAGCGAGATCATTCCTACCTTCTACGGGTGTTGTACATATTATCGTCAGGTTCTGAACTACCTAGAAGACCATTATATGTCGACGGCAGCTGATGCCAGCCAACAGCTACATGCACACACGAATATCCACAAATGTGCTGGATTGTTCAAAGTATCTTTCCGTTTTATCACTGACACGATAAAAATTATAAAAAAGGCGGTCGCATTAGTTTTCTAGTACTTATGAATTAAAAAAATACCACGGTTTTTTGTATATTTACGTATTGATGACATTCGGAAATTTATAAATTTCCAAATGTTGCATTCCATAATTGAATCAATAAAATCGTACCTTAAACAGTACACACACACACTACATCCTTACTGAATTATACGTTTATGCCATCAACACGCTAAACTTGGCCATTGGGTCTCATGAATACCGTAAGGGATAAAGACATGATTACCATCACTACATATCACTACATATTATAAAACAAAGTCCCCCGCCGCGTCTGTCTGTCTGTCTGTTCGCGATAAACTCCAAAACTACCGAACCGATTTTCATGCGGTTTTCTCCAATGGATAGCGTGGTTCTCGAGGAAGGTTTTAGTATATAGTTTGTTAAGTTTTTGTGTACATTTTGTATATACTAACGATATTTGTTGGAGGTGTCGTAAAAAAATGAGCCGTTTGGGAGCTTTCAACGAAAACGCGCTTGTGTATCTTATTTAGGTCTACAGAAAAGTCCGCGATGGCATATGTCTATATATTAAGGATAACATACTATATTCATTTTAATACTTTAAAAAATGGGCAATTATCAAAGATCACGCGCAGGCCAAACCCTTAGAGCTAGAAATTTGAAATTTTCCTCACGTATTCCTCTTATGACGAAAGCATCCACTAAAGAAGGATTTTTCAAAAGTCATCCCCTAAGGGGGTGAAATAGAGGATTAAAGTTTATATGAAACTTTTTATTCCTTGGACATATTTGTATGAAATTTCGTGTGAATTGGGAACGGCAAAAATAATGAGTAACATTTTTAATAGTTTTTCCGAAATTAAACCTCTAAGGGGGTAAATCGGGGTATATGTTTGCGGGGATTATAAAATATGACGCTACAAAGCGGTAATGCTTTGTAGCGTCATATTTTATAATCCCCGCATTTCAAACCTGAAGTCACCGCGGACGAAGTCACGGGTAACTGCTAGTATAATACATATGTGCGTATATTTAAGTTAGTACTATGAAGCTCGGCTTGCAATTATTCATCGACATTCTTATATGGGTATACTGGGGTAATAATCAGCAAAGACATTAATTAATACATTAAGCACGATGTAATGCCTCGGTGATACCCCCGGTCGGCACGAGGGCGCGTTTATTATCCGATTTCGTGTAATTAAACATTTTATGGCTAATAAATGTTTACGGCCCTCCATTCAACTAATATAAAGTCGCATATTAGTGCCAGCTATTTATTACTTGGACAATTATATCACCGTGCTCACAATTCAATCTTAGCCACAGTTTATCTTATCAATCCATTAAAAACAAAAGTCTTAATTCCGACGCCTTCACTTTTCGTTCGGCGCCAAAGCAGTAATGTCAATGTCAAAAAAAGCTGTATTGCCAACTTACAAAAATATTGATAAAAGCATCTAAACACATTCAGCCTTATGGCAATTTCTACTATAAATCAATGAAATGTTAACAGTCGGCCATCCTGAACAAGTGTCTGTCCCAGACACACAGCTAGTAGTCATTTTTAAATTTACTTTTTTTGACCTATGACATATACAATTACGCAATATTACATGTTGAAGGTTAACAATACAAGTTGAGACTATTCTTTCACTAAGCTTTTAAATTACACCAAATTGTCAAGTCGAAGAATTTCAATTTTAGTTTACAATCTTTTAATTTATACTCACTTGTGTTCATCACATTTACAATACATTTAATTATATACTTTCGAGTTAATACATATTACAGTACCGGTATTTGCGTTTCATATACAAAAGAAACAAGTGAATAATGTCAAAACTTCAAGACCGATGGAAAATTATGATTAACAAAATAAATAGGGATGCTTTGTATTGTTTTACAAATGTTTGATTTTCCTGGACTACTTTAAGTATCAAATTGCAAATGTTATTTCCTTCCCCAGTACCTACAGCTTAATACAAAATATATATGATAAAAAATAAATTGGTACTTTTGTGGTCCCAACCTCTAAATTGTACAATTTTTTTTTTTTAGTTGCACATAGATGGCACGCAATGTCACATTTTTTTAACATAACCAGAAACTTAAATAAATGTTCATAGATGAAAACTAACAACTAGCTTGTTCAATAAAGTATTAGCCTGTAACCTTGTTAAACAGTTGAAATATACACAATACCAATAACCCTCCAAAAAAAAACTGTTATCTTCCTTCTATTCTCGGCCATACTGACGCTCAAGGTGTCCTCACTTGACAAGTCCCGTCCCGACCTCCAATTTCGTCATCGCAGTATCTGCCTCTCCCTTTTCATTCTATGGCACCAACATCGCATCATCGCGACTATTCATAGTCCATACTAAGGAGAAACAAAGAAAAATTAGTCTAATGGATTTTCATTACAACACTTCTCACCTATGCGGTCGACTTGACTTCATACTACTTAGGGTGACTAATATTAAAAAATATTTCTGCTGCTTGTCTCTCGCTAAGACCTCTTTATACACCTTTTAAACATCATTGACATTAACACCTAGGCAGAGGAAAAGAATAAACCGTCAATATACATAGGTATCGAAAACAAATGGTGCGACAAAACTGCTTACTTACTGCCGTACTTTACAGTAGTTTACGGTACATACTTTTACCCTAAAATGGAGCTTAATATTGAGCAACGTAGTTCAGTACGCTCGAAACATGTCAATAAATAAATATATACGGACAAATCACACAGACTGAGCTAGCCCCAAAGTAAGTTCGAAAGTTGCGTCATAAGATACCAACTCAACGATACCAAACTATATTTAAAATAAGTATATAGATAAACATCCAAGATCCAGGTCAATCCGAAAAGATCACCCCTCATCCTAATCGACCGGGGATCGAACCCGGGACCATTCGTGTCGCAAGCGGCGCGTCAGCTGCGCCACGGAGCTCGTCTACATGTTGGAAACATTTTCATTTGTATTGGTACAAATATTTAAAACTTAAATATATGTCTGCCATTATTTTTTCCACAGGCATATTATTACAGGAATCCCAACTTCCCAACTAATATTATAAATGTGAAAGTGAGTTTGTTTGTTTGTTACGCTTTCACGCCGTATCTATTGAACCGATCATCATGAAATTTTGCATACACATAGATTAGGGTACCGAAAAGGACATAGGCTATATTACGCCGGCGAAGCCGCGGGTAACGGCTAGTAATTAATTGCACTTCTGGGTACAAAATATTCAGCAGTCTAATATAACATCAATTAATTTTATCCACGTTTTATCTGTTTGCATCACAGAACCATATTGGCACAGTCTTGTTATATTTTCGCTATCTGACATCCGAGGGTGAATTGCTCAAATTGTCAAAGTCAATACAGTCGATTAAATTTGTATCATCCACTATGTCGGAAATCCCTTCACTTCAATACGGCTTTCTAGAGCCAAATGTACCATTTTAACTCAAAAATTTTTTGCATTTTGCCGTTTAGTTATTAAATAAATACTGTAAAAACCTCTTAGGTTGGTTTACATGATCTAGCCGGCGCCCCAACATTCATGCAACCACTTCTTACTGTATTACTTACTTACTTTCTTTTATAACTGACATCGTTTCTGAAAACATATAGGAACAATTGTTATATTATTATATATACAACTCTGCTGTGAACAGCTCTGTTTGACCATGAAGATGATCACAACACTCATATGACTAATATAATTTAAGTACCAATTACGGCACTCTAGAACCAATTGTCCAAAACCATTTCACCACTACTTTCTGTAACTTGCTATTTAGTTATTGATTATTGTAAGAAACTTCTAAGGTTGGTTTATATGATCCATCCGGCGTCCCAACATACTCGCAACAGTTCCAATACTGAATTACTTTCAATACTTATTTTAGCTATGAAAAGTTATTATCTATATTACTCTGCTCTCAACAGCTTTGACCATGACAGTGTTCACAATGCCTCAAATGACTAATATAATAAAAGTACTTACAAATTTTGGCTGGGCTCTACCGCTCACACCCAACAAGTGTCTCGGTCTCACCCAGCAATCTCAACTTGGCTGGCACCGCTCACACCCAACAAGTGTCTCGGCCTTACTCAGCATTCTCAACTTCCCTGGGCTCTACCGCTCACACCCAACAAGTGTCTCGGCCTCACCCAACATCTCAACTTGGCTGGCACCGCTCACACCCAACAAGTGTCTCGGCCTCACTCAGCATTCTCAACTTGGCTGGCACCGCTCACACCCTCCAGGTGTCTCGGCCTCACTCAGCATTCTCAACTTCCCTGGGCTCTACCGCTCACACCCAACAAGTGTCTCGGCCTCACCCAACATCTCAACTTGGCTGGCACCGCTCACACCCAACAAGTGTCTCGGCCTCACTCAGCATTCTCAACTTGGCTGGCACCGCTCACACCCTCCAGGTGTCTCGGCCTCACTCAGCATTCTCAACTTCCCTGGGCTCTACCGCTCACACCCAACAAGTGTCTCGGCCTCACCCAACAATATCCACTTGGCTGCCATTGCTCGTACTCTCCATGTGTCGTCATCTCACTTATCAGTCTTAACTTGGCTGGCACCGCTCACACCCTCTTGGTGTCACGGCCTCCCTCAGCATTTCTCATTTATGTCTTGCTCTCTCATAACAAAATGGGGATATTATAATGAATAGCTATCTGTCTTACTCATAAAACATTTGAAACCCTTTTAATAATTATTATCCTATTACTTTATATACCTTATATTTACCCTTCTCACTTATAGATGAGCTCCTAGTATCAGACTCTATCGGTTTCACCCAAGGTTTCACATTTTCAACCTTAAACGCATTTTATATTTCTTTTTAGAATATTCTTTAACATTATTTATTTCATAGTGGTGGTAGTTGAATACAGGTGTGTGCGACTCTATATAGAATAGACCACTAAAAGGTGGCATGAGTCCTAACTTCTTACATTCACCCAGATTCTTCTTGCCCATAACCAGGTTTAATTTATAACAATCGTAACTACATACCCTTTATAATTTATATATGTGTAATTATACCTGTATATTTTTTTTCAATATCCGTCATTTTATTCGTTCTTTCGATTCTTCAATTCTAAAACAACATAAGGGTATTCAAAACAGGCTAAAATATATTTAAAGACTGAGATGGAAGTCTTATGCCTTGACGTTAGCATAAGGGATACAAGCTTACATTTTCTCAATTGTGTTAGAATATTGTAGGAAATCAATTTCTTTTATGCTTTTTTTTATAGCCTGTCAAACAAACAAAATATGCTCAATCTCATTGTGACACTACTAATTTTACATCGTGCATCTATAGCACGAACCCCAATATTACTTGGCATATATTTTATTTTTATTTATTCATCCACTATCTACCTTAAGGTTTTACAGACCCGGGCTCTGTCTACCCCGCGAGGAAAGAAAACGTGATAGTATGTATGTATCCACTATCTACATCACGAAATATGTTTAGTACTTATTATCTTTCATACATAGTTGTTTAATACATATTTTTCTTCCTGACCTTTTCAACCTAGTCCTAGCCTTGACTAAATATATATTTACTTATTTACTTATATATATATATAAATAACATTCATATCTCCCTAAAGCCCATGAATGATAATGCTGTACCTCAAAGTCAAAGACTAAAGAACCTACGTGAACTTTGCTTATTTGGCGAACATTTACAAGAGAACTTAATTCTGATATCTTGTTTACTTAACATACGTAAATCGTTGCAATCAATTAAAATTACAACCTCATGTTTGACTCCCAGTAGACCCAAAATCGTTTTTAATGAGGTCACAACCGCGATTGTTGCCAGTTTATATGAATAAAAATGTTTCTAGCAAAATACTGCTGGAGTCTTAATATTACCAAGTAATTTAACTTGTGCAATTGCATCCATGTGTAGTCACACAGTACATGTGTAGTACCGTCGCATAATCCGCATTATACCTGTTTCGCTAAAACTGATTTAGTCAGTAATCATTCTTTAGAGCGGTAAAGTTTTGTTCTCCACGCCAAACCCTTTAAATAATCTGCAAAGCCGGAAACGAAACGTCAAAAGAAACTAGCCAAACAGATAACTTGCAAACTTTTCGGACATTGGTGGGCTGTCGCGATTGCTTCTATCTTTTTTAAATCCTAGCTTTACCTAGTAATAGTTCTGTGCTTTACCTAATCTGCCAAACTTCAAAAACTATTCGTTTATCATATCAAGCACTAATTTTAATTTATCAGCCTTAGTCGAGCGTCCATTACCTATGCATTGTAGCTGGAACGTCGCTTATGTATAATTGTATTTAAGTTTTAACGTTCGTTTGTAGCTGGTAATCAACTTTCATTTTTCTGTTAATTTCCGTGTGTAAGTGATAAACTGGAATCTTAATAGTTATTGATTGCTAGCCGATTGACATGATTCCTAAGATTTTGCCCATTCCCTCGACCGGCTTTACGTAGAGGATCAGTTAGTACATATTATTACGAATTCTTAATGAAAATGTTTTTGGAAAGAAGAGCAGCACACAAAGGTATTATATTGCATAACTATACATAATTAGCACTACCTATTATAAACAAATTCGTCCACTGCGTCTGTCTGTCTGTTGCGATAAACTCAAAAACTACTGAACGAATTTTCATGTGGTTTTGACCGATAGATAGGGTGATTCATGAGGGAGGTTGATATGTATAACACATACACAGGCGCAGCCGGGGAAGGCTACTAGTTATGTATTAATATATTTATAACATGATGCATTTAGATTCTAACTTTTAGTACTCATGTGATATTAACTCATTTCTTAGAAATCAATTTCCCCTTTGGGTCTCGCCCATAATATACCCTCAGGCAAAGTTAATCTACTACCTAGTATTCATTACTAAGAACTATGGCTAAAATTTATTCAACCCCTATATGTAAGTTAAAGCACCATGTATAACCATACAGTACTCCTTGACAATTTTCATAAGAGCTTATGGTTCATGTAGATCTCAGTTCATATTCATCAGACAGGAACCTGCTTCAGCTTTGCACAATCACTAATGCGCCCATTTGTGACTACCAGACATATAGCAAATACCACTTAACATGTATGTTACACTACAATAGCTATATGTTCAATTCGCCAACTGCTAAGAACTATATATGCTGTTGTAGAAATATTTATAGTCTGTAATAGTGCAGAACTGGTTCTGCGTTGTGCTGTGCAGCTGTGCCATTACTGATACTTTTTTTTTTTTTTTTATGTCCATACCTATGACATCTTACATTTATTAAGTCGCACTGAATCTATTACTATTGATTTTATTTAATAAGACATTGATGGTTATGGCCAAGCAATAATGACTAAGTCCCATGAATAAAGCATACTATTAGAACAACATCATGTAGCTGTAGCTATTTTGGATGTTATGCTGAGTTAGGTGAAGCAACCAGACTGGGGTCGGCTACCACAGACCTAAGAGCAATCTTCACAGATGGTCGGCTAATGTGGTGCTAAGTGTGGTCTTAACTTACGAAGCCTTTATAAAATTGGCTGCTGCTATTACCACTCATATGATGTGTGCAAATTAATGATTTTATTTAACCCCTTTTTTATAAAATTATGGTCACTTTATACATTTAGCACATTAACATTTTAGCAAATTATTCCTCTTAGAATAATGGGTGTGTTTTGTGCTCCTTTGTTCACTAGTGTTAACACTGCGTCCACTCAATGGTACATTCTTTTACTATGGATAGCTAAGTTTATTTTAGGTGAAAAACCCTTGAGGTCACCGATGAGTCTAAGATACTACCACTAGCTATCTTGTATAATCTAATACTGATACACTCACTAATAAACCCTCTGAATATATGTTAACACTTTACCCTCCAAATATACTTAAATTAATTAAGATATGATGTATTTATCTATTTGCAATACTCTATAACATTTCAACAATTTAAAACTTAAATTCTGTACTAACTAAAATATTTTTAAATGATGAGTAAAAGGTACATGAGAGAGCAGAACCAATCCATGATGAGCTACAAAACAAAAAACAATATTACACATTTGTTTAAACAACTTCCTCTTAACACACTGTATAGATACAATAATCGCACAATAAATCATCATGATTTTTACTATATCACTAAATTTTAATACACAAACCCAATGATATACAAAATGTAATTTTCTTCTACTTCACCAATTATCTGTAAAATCAGATGTAACAGCCAATAGCTTATACAACCACATATTTTATGTGTCAAGATGAATTGAAAAGGCTTTGATCCTTGACTTGATATGACACTACATATCAAGACCTCTGATATTTTATAATTGATGTTCTTGAAAACCAATACTATATACCATCATATCCAATCCAGGAGTCGAACCCATGCTTTACAAGACATCACAAACTTATTGTTTCTCTAGACTATCCTATATAAATACCATTTTCATTACACATCATCATTCCTCTCTTAATCATCGTTATCAACAGGTTCTTCTCAATCTCACTGCAGGAGCACAACCCTCCTAACACTACCAGGGCCACACATTAGCCAGGGCAGTCAGAGGACCCACTCTCCATGCTGCCCAGACGGGTTGGCCTTTCTGAATAGGACAGGATTAATTGTCAATCTGAAGCTCTCCACTTGAACCTTGAAGTAATTTCATAATTAATTGAACATAACATAAATAAGAACACATGACGCTGAAACATGATTTTTACTTTTAACTCACTTTTGAACCAAAGACAACTTTGAACACAAATAAAAGGTAGGTACTCAGTTGCTGGTACACTATTTACATCTATCATTAACATTAATCAAAGGAGGTATTATGCTTTAAATAAATAGAGGCAAATATGATCACAAGATCGCATATTGATACTATCCTTCGCCTTGTACACCAGTGCATTAAGTAGAAGTAAAACTGTTCCTGCATGTGGCATTACACATTCCCACAGCAAAGAATTCTTGCACTAACTTTACTAAGCTAATTCAAGAGAATGCAATATGGTTGCATCTTGTGTGAAACCAACGTCATATAATTGCAGTCTGCACTCGTATACAATGCATACTTCTAAAATCCTTTGAAATAATCACGTACCTTAGACCACAACAGATGAGTTTTAACTTACCACATTTCTTCAAGTCATCAAAAGTAAAACTTACTACCTACTGGCCGAAAGTGGACGTGGTTACTTTCGCACTTCTGAACTAATATAAAGTCGCATATTAGTGCCAGCTATTTATTACTTGGACAATTATATCACCGTGCTCACAATTCAATCTTAGCCACAGTTTATCTTATCAATCCATTAAAAACAAAAGTCTTAATTCCGACGCCTTCACTTTTCGTTCGGCGCCAAAGCAGTAATGTCAATGTCAAAAAAAGCTGTATTGCCAACTTACAAAAATATTGATAAAAGCATCTAAACACATTCAGCCTTATGGCAATTTCTACTATAAATCAATGAAATGTTAACACAACGGATAACAATTTAATTTTTATATCTTGGCGCATGGCCGCGCGGGGCGTGGGGCCAGCAGAATCTACGCAGGTTAACGTGGCGACTGGACTCAAACTATTTAAGCAGCAAGTAGTAACTCCGAGACAACCCACAACCGAACGGTGTGGGGCAAATGTCCTAAGAGGGCTGACCCCAAATGAAATTAGGACTATAAGCCAGGGAGAAGAAAAAGATATGGTACGGAGTCAATCTATCTATCTTTAATCTAAGAACTGTTTTCTTGCCGGTGGAGTACTCTGCACGTCTCTCGGTTCTCAGCCTCGGTGGACTCAATGTGTGATAAACTCATTCAAATAATTCTGACATTCGAATTCGCTATTTCAACCTTTGTTGGGCTCCAAAACCGCAGGCAAATTCTTGTGAAAAATGAGTAAAAGTGTTTGCCCATGCTGGGAATCGAATGTAGGCCGCGTGACCAAGTGTAGTCCATCTATACCACCCATCCCATCCCAATAATTCAGACGTTTGATTTCGCCACTTAGGTATAGATTTTGTGTAGCGTGACTATCGACCATCCATTCGCAATTATCTTTACGGCAGCTATTCATTGCTCAGATTTATACGAAGGATACCTTTAAGAGACGTACATGTTTTTAAGTACATACTTACAACTCTTCTCCTACCATTTTTGTAGCTACAATATAAAAAAAAATGTCGACAGAAGTTAGAATTATTCATTAAAACCTTTATTAGTGTTTATCGTGTTATTTTGTTTTTATTTAACATTGTATTTTAATATTATTCATATTGTACTTTTATTTTTAACTATTTTTGTAGAAGGTGTGAAGCTATATAGTCTTTATCTGATTTCAGAAGGTAATTAGATTTCTTATTTTAGGAATAACTCTCTTTTGACTTTTTAAGGTTTAAATTAAACTTTAACTTTGATCTGTAGTTTTTAAATCAAATTATTATTATTATTTTTTAATCTATTTTTGAGTCTTTTAGTTTTATTTCAATATTATTCTCCTTATTGTACCTAATGCGTTTACCTTACCGTGTTAAATAAATTATATATAAAATTAATCAAACTTTAACTATTTATTACAATTCCAAATAGTAAGAAGTTCGTTTACGCACATTTCTTCAGTTATTGACGTGTAATAGTAGTAGGGACTAAATAATTACCACCATACGTCACTCTGAGATAAGCTGTTACGTCGATGCAGAGGAATGTTATCTCCAGTTAGCTGATAATGGCGTCAATTGACAAGTGATTTGAGGTGATGGTGGTCACACTGATAAATGACTCTTAATGAGGAAAATTTAGTATACAACAAGTTTACAACTTTTGAATAATTTACGCGCATTCGGATTGCCACCTCGATCTATTCAACTCTTACAAGAGTTATGGTTAACTCTTCAAATACATTGTTCGACTAGCGACTCTGCTGTAAATCCTTTTCAATAAAAAAGGCAAAAGGAAAAATAAATTCAAAACAGTGCTCATGTCAGCTTACCCGGGAGATTTAGCGGCAATCTATATGGAAATAAACGCGTACGTCCCAAAACATAAACAATATACACGAAAAAGTTAGCCCGCGAACTCCCACAACACGACCCCGTACATATTTCATAACCGGGAAATTGAGACACGGATGCGTCATTTCAACTGCTATACGCGGTGTTAAGGTAACAAACAACCGTTGTTCCTCAAACCACCAAATCAGCTCGTCAATATGATCAACTTTTAATATGAAACCAACGCTGAGTAGACAAAAAAAATTTTTTTTCATACAAATAGCCGGACCGGCTGAACAACATTTTTATAGAGTTCCCAGCATTGACGAGCTTCGTGGCGCAGCGGTCAACACGCCTGCCTGCGACACGGATGGTCCCGGGATCGATCCCCGGTCAGGTCATGATGGAATGATCTTTTTCAGATTGACCTGGGTCTTGGATGTTTATCTATATAAGTATCTCATATAAAATATAGTATCGTTGAGTTAGTATCCCATAACACAAGTCTCGAACTTACTTTGGGGCTAGCTCAATCTGTGTGATTTGTCCTTAAGTATATATTTATTTAGTCCCATAGGAAAAGTTGTTCATTTTGATACGCTTTGATGGTTTTAGGTACAACGGTGTTTACTGCAAGAACCAAAGACCGCTCGTATTGATTTGAAGACGAAACCCATGGGAAATAAAAATATTGCAAAGCTGCTACACCTTCGCCTGTTTGAGAGTGGAAATTTTCTACTGATAGCTATGGCAAGATGAAAAGTAAATAAATATAAAGTTTTGCTTTAGATTGATGGATTGGAAGAAAGTTCCAAGTTCACAACTTACTGTGGGGCTAGCTCAATTTGTGTGATATGTCCCTATATATTTATTTATTAACTATTTGTTTCATAATAATGTAAGGTATATTTGTTACATAATAATGTATGGTACAAAGGTCGGTGGATAAAGTTCACATTATCGAAATTCGAGCCCGGCTGCGTAGACACATTAGCGCCGGTGTGAGGATACCTAGAGTGGCCTAAACAGCGTTTAGTCAGGCAAACACGGACTTAAATGTTACGTCACACGAAAATGAAAGGTTTTCGATTTAGTAAGAGAAGAATTCGAAATTAGACGCCAGCTCTATAGACACATTAGTGGTGGTGTCTCTAACGTGTCTGCTGCAGTATAGTCTTGTAGATCACTAGGTACCGTAGCTAGTGATCTAAACAGTGTGTTGTCAGGCAAAGACGCACTTCATGATGCGACTCATGATAGATTTGCCTACTTTTTATGTGGCTTAACATCCAGCCAAAAAAGTAGGCGAATCTATTTGAGTCACGTTTTACTCTAAAGAAGAATATTGTCTAACTTAATTTCTAATCAACAATAATGAATAGTAGTGAGGGGGTTTGAGATGATAATCAGCCCTTTTATCACCAACTGCAGAGCAATTGCTTTTCGTTACCTCGGACATACGCTATTCTCATTTTTGTCAATCAATGTCTGTTTACGACAAACAATCCTTGTTTGGTAGAAATAATAAAGACAAATCCTTATTCAAATCCGTACCATTGTTATGTATTTTTTAACTACCCAATAAATACTTATATATAGATTATCAGGCGTAATCATTTAAAAGGTCAGGTTATCAATTCTTTCATCGTAATGTTTGCCTTTGTTAATCTACATTCCACAGTTTACATCGTGTTTATGTTGGTAAGGTCGCCATGAAAATAACGACGACGGTGCAGCTCACGAAGTTTAATTCGGTACGAAAAAAAAAAGGTGATGTCTGCTAGTTTGATATTAAAAGTAGTGAATCACACTCTGTCACTTGCTTTGAAGGCAATGAGTCAATGAACAGCTTGGTTCACAATGGTAAAATGTGAGTAATACAAGTTTATGTACTTCTTGTCAGTGGTTTGATTGAACTTTAATACTGACTGCTGTAAGACGGACCACTTCATGTTTGCAGTTTTATTTTTCGTGTGTGTAATTGGCTAACACTGGTGCCAGATTTTTTAAGCTAGAGTAGCTAAAGTAAGTCTAGAGGCACCTGAACCTGACACAGCTTAACGACTACATTAATTATGACAGCCGGCACTAACGGCTTAACGTGCCTTCCGAAGCACAAGTAAAGTGTACATTTCAAATTTCAGCACATTATTTTAAAACCCGCACTATATAAGTGCGACTATATTAATGGTACCAGTTTCCTGAGGGCACTAAGGATTAAATTAGTGTAGTGCCTGTCCATATAACGGACTGCCCACGCAAGCCACGGAGACTTGGAAGGAGTTGCAGGATTTCAACCGGCACGCACACCACTTTTGTTCTGACAACTTGACACATTCGATAATATCATTACCAGCACGCATGGTTCACCCTTGTCACAGATTACTAATAAATAAGTTCCCTTGTTTACTACATTTACGCATTTACAACGGTAAAGAAAGTTACGCCCAAGGACAATAAGCAGAGGAAACAAGCAATAAACAAAAGATATGATGATGAAATCGAATAGTAAGAGACAGGGCGATGTGGTTAGAACTAACGCATAACCGACTCGTGCGAAGAAATATATTTGTGAGTAATGTCAATTGTGCTTTGTATCGATACAGGATGGTAAAGTCTAGACGGCTAAGGGCATACATTAAAAAAAATCGTCTCTAAGGGATATTGCTTAGAACAAAACAAAACTAAAACATTCGGTCGTTGTCACGAAATCGCCTAATCAACTAGTTCGTTTTACTCACAACATAAAGAAATAAATGCCAATCAAATTATAACAGCTCGTTGAAACTGTGAATAACAAATATTTTATACTTTCCATACCGCACGAATGTTTGTTTACGAAAAGTTTAAAATAAATTGGATATAGTGACATTTGCGTAGAATATATTTGTAGGGTGAAAACATGGTGAAAATGATATTTTCCTTCCTTAAATGGTTTTTAAATAGCATTACAATGCTCGGTATATTATTAAAATTGAAAATATGTGATGAATCCTACCTGTGGCGAATTCTTTTTCATCACATATTTTCAATTTTAATGATATTTTCCTGTTTGTTCAAACAAATTCACACCGTCCAATGTCTGTATCTACATTGGATATAGTGAAACATTTTCTCTTGCCAAAACGTGATATTTTTTGGTTAATTTAGCACGAAAATGGGGTGGTTCTCGTGCAAAACGAAGAGATGATAGAGCAGACGTTATACTTTGGCAGAGAAGTTTCTTA
The DNA here is from genome assembly GCA_963082605.1 of Rhodophaea formosa. Classification (NCBI taxonomy): domain Eukaryota; kingdom Metazoa; phylum Arthropoda; class Insecta; order Lepidoptera; family Pyralidae; genus Rhodophaea; species Rhodophaea formosa. The sequence goes on from OY720209.1 coordinate 23,490,047, forward strand.
TCAAGAACTCCCTTCTTGATAAGAAGGGAGGGATATTATAAATGCGAAAGTGAGTTGTTTGGGATCACGTCATCTGGGTATCTGGTATGGATAAAGTCAATTGCCTTGCGTCCATTCTGGAAAAATAATTGCTCTCGACTCGAGCGATCGCAACTAACGCGAGCGAAGCAGCGGGCAAAGGCCTATACCTATTTATTGATATCTAGCAGCCCTCACCAGCTGCGCCCGGGAATGTACTTATAAACCTTCCTCATGAATCACTCTATCTAATGCTCAAACTGCATTATAATCCTGCATTAAATCCGTTGAGTAGTTTAAAAGATCCAAGCGAACAGACAGCGGAAGCGAATGTATGGATAAGAATCGAGATACGAGTAGATGGCGAAAACGGAGAGAGGTCTTTGCTAAGCAGTAGGCGGTAGATGGGCCGAGATGATGAAGTAGTAAGTAATAAGGATTTGACGTCTCTATCTAAACATTCCACTCATCTTTTAGTTGTCATTTTCTATTCATACGGGTTCTCTGTTGGCACATTCTACGGCAGGTGCCCAGTGTGTTCTCAGATTTGTCAAATCACAACTCTTCCGTCCATTTAGTTCGTCGGGATAATTGCAGTGTACCGCCGCCAAGGCCACTGGGGATCACGCTAGATTGGCCAATTGATTTATGTGGACTTTCCGCTGGCGCCGACTGCGCCTTATCTTACATCTACATCTATTACACTGACAACTGAACACGTATGGTACATATAAAACACTCAGATAATCTGAAGCTAATAATGCTTTGTAATTTCGTCGCAACAGGTCAACTAATGGAAATGATTCCACTATTTCCAATTTTTCAGCATCGCTGAAATTTTCGATGCCGTCACCTGTTATGGCGACATTGAACGCTTCTCGTTCGTCTTGTCGATTGACTCAATATGACATTATTGTTTTAAATATATTTGTGCAAAGGGTAAAGGACTTCGACCAGTACTCTGCCGCAGCAATCGCGTTGGGACAAACCGAATCATCACGACAAAATTTGGGGCAAGATGGGCACTCTTGAAGGTGCGTTGTCCGAGACGAGCACTGAGAGTCCCTTGTGGAACCTAATCTTGTCAGATTACCCTTACACCGTCCATCTTGCGTCTAAGTCTTTTATGGACCAGATCAGGGCCAGATATGATTGTCCTGGCACTTTGGATCGCCACTTGAGAACCTTGAGGTATCTAATTTTACGGACTTTTTTCGAGGTCAATAGCAAAGATATGTCAACTCCAAAGTTGTCGTCTCATATGTCCCACTTAGGTCCTTAACACATACTTCACGAAGGTCAAACTACCTAAATTAAACCCGGGTGCTAAAAATATCCGTCTAAAATGGTATTGTATACATGTTGTATTATGATAAAAGCACCAGTCCGCGAAATATAAACAAATAGCGGCGCCAGCGGGCTGCCAAAACTTTGACGCAACACTTGACGGACGGTAAACATGGGTGTGTTCGTGTTTTCTAAATAATATTTACGACAGACATTTTGCATTTGAAACTAACATTCTAGGTTTTGAAATATAAAAGATTTATATTTCATATGTGACGTTCGTTACTGCTGTAATTCATGCGGCCCATACGAGATCACAAGTGTTTTTCAAATCGAAGTCAAAATTCTTTACCATAATATGAGTTCAAAAATACAGTGCATTTTTTAACGTGCGGCTTGATTGACTTAAACAAACCTACCCTCATAAATAGAATCGAAATATTATTAAGTATATTAGTATAATAACATTTTTCTTATTAATAATTATTTATGACGCATCGTCACCTGTCAAACCCGTCCAAATGAAAAGCAGCCCCGCAGCCCGGTGAAGAATAAGTGCCACTACATTGTCAGTGAACTTTAGATTAGAGTGGAATTAGAGTATTAGCATAAACTTGTGCCACATAGATATGCTGTCTACTGTATGGTAATTGATTAGTTATCGAGCATCATGTGAGTGTAACGGGAACGCGTGTCACGACAATGTCAGTACTTACTAGTACGCCGCAGGTTATATAAATATTCCAGAAAGAAGAAAAATATAACTAAATTCGTCCGTAGTAGAGTCGAGGACGTACGTACAGCAAATACATAAACGTAGATAGTGCCACACTCAGTCCGCACATCACGATGGTAATTCACGAGAAATAACGTAAATATAGGAATTCTTCCAATTAGGAGAAGAATTAGCAATCTGCCAATTTGCTGTATCGTTGTCAACTTCCTGCTTTGATTATCATCTGGATGTTTGGTCTATCGCTTTTTGGTTTTGTCCGTATCATAGCAGTATTCGAGAAAATTAAGAATTTTGCAGATTACAACGACAAAATTTTCTTCTTCAAAAATAAAAAAAATCTTACTTGATGGGGTGACTCAGACTGTGTCAATATTATGAACAACTTTTCCTATGGGAGCCTATGAGAGCAATGCTGGGTACTCGAAATTTTCTTTTTACTTTCTCATTACTTCCCATATATTAATTGTCTGGGCGGCTTAACAATTTTGTATGAAAGTGAAAATGTAAATATTCCACGTAGGGTGAGTGCTTCAAATAATTGAGTTGCAAGATTTGCCCCTAACAAATAATCAAAGTTTAATAAAAGCTAGTAAAAATCCGAAATCCGTACGTCGCCCATGAATTCAAATTTTATATGTATAATGAGCTAGATGAGTGTGTGTCTTGTTTAAAGAGATAACATTTTCATTAATTAATTGGGAATTTAATTGGATGTTCTGTTGAGTGGCTCTGAGTCCAGTACAAGCTAGGCGTGGCTAGTTGCTAGGCATGTTGAATATTTAAAATATCAAACGAAAACCCTCACTGTACAGTGAGGGTTTTCTGACATGCTTACCACCAGATAGCAGCACTGAGGCGTCGACCTCGATAAAGTACTTCAGTCCATCACAATAAATAAATAAATATATAGGAACCTGATAATCCTCCTCTGACTCCTTTGGCTAATATATGGCTCTGGTAGAACAGAGAGGGTCGTGCTCCTGCAGTGGAGACTAAAAAAGACCTGATGATGATGATGATGAGGGACCTATCACACAAATTGAGCTAGCCTCAGAGTAAGTTGTGAACTTGTGACGTAGGATACTACGTACTAATTCAACGATACAATATTTTATAATAGATACTTATTTTTATACACATCAAAATCCCTGATCAATCTGAAAAAGACGTTTACCATTATGACCTGACCGGGGATCGAACCCAGGTCCCCTCTTGTCGCAGACTGGCGTGTTAACCACTGCGCCGTTGTCTTTTAATATCTAACAAGCAGCAACAATTGACACATTTTGGCCCAATTGCAGCTTTCCCAGACCCGACGGCTCAGTGCTGCCGCCGGATATTTCAGAACACTCTCGATCATTTAACAAAAGGAGTGGCGTGGGTGTTGCAACATACTGGAGGGATAAAATATCATCATCATCATCGGGTCTTTTGTAGTCTCCACCGCAGGAGCACGACCCTCTCTGTATCTACTACAAGAGCTATATATTAGCCAGAGGAGTCAGGGGATTTGGCCTACACTCTCCACGCTGGCCAGACGGGTTGGAGAGGTATCTTTGATGTTGAAGTCGCCTTCTACGACATCCACGGGAAGACTTGGAGTGATCCTATTCTACTCTGCCGGAAACCGCACGGCAAGATAAAATACACGGATAAAATGTGAGTTTTTCTTTAGACTTTTTGGGCCACCGACACGATAAGAAGAACAAAACAAAACAGCCAGCGTTTGCGATATCGGGGAATTCCGATACTGGTAGATTTTTCTTAACAGTAGACAGTTTTTACGGCAGGTTACCTGACACCATTTTTGGCCACTGACACAAAAAAAAAACAAACATCTTACGTTTTTTAAGCAACACAGGAGTGAGGAGTGTAGTGTGTACTCAACGCGTTATTGACTCTCAAGTTTGAAGTAGACCTAATTCTGAATATTAATCGGACATATTGGACGGCTGTTGTGGCACGTTCGACAAATAATCGTAATGGAGTCATAATATTTACTTATTTAGAAACTGCGTCAAATGTGTCAATCAGCAATATAGCCAAAAACCGGCCAAGTGCGTGTCGGGCCACGCGCAGTGTAGGGTTCCGTAGTTGCGAATGACAACTTTGAGTTTACACACTTACAGTTTAGCGACCAAAAACATCTAACAATGAAAATAGTATGAAATTTTACAGTTTATAAGTTGGTTGCCTATAACTTTTTAGTTTGTACTTAGTACTCAGCTCTGATAGTTTTCCTTTAAACTTTAGTATATATACTACTGCTGTAATTTTTTTCACGTATCTATATATAACCGTTTAGCAGATAGAGTGGGGGGACACTTACCTCTAACAAAAATTCGCACTTTAAAACCAAATATTTCGGAAACGGATCCCTAAATCGGAAAATGGTGTTCTCAACCTCATAATATTTTTGAAAGACCTATTTAACGATACCCCACACGATGGATAAATAGAGAAAAAAAATTACTCCCCCAATTTACTTGTATGGGAGCTACCCTAAAAAAATTTTTTTTTCATGTTTTTATTCTACCACTTTTTTGCCATGATTAATATACATATCCATACCAAATTACAGCTTTCTAGTACTTATAGTCTCTGCGTAAAACCGCGGACGGACAGACAGACAGACAGACAGACAGACAGACATGGCGAAATTATAAGGGTTCCTTGTTTACTACGGAACCCTAAAAATGTGGTTGGTATTTCTCTGTGACTAGTTATTTATTTGAATTTTCGTAATCATGTCATAATTTCTATTTTATAATTTAATGCGTAATGCCAAATTTTGGAGTAGTATTTGATTTCTTTCATTATTTTCTTACTTTTATGTTGAAGGCTTGAAGTTCAAATAGCTATTATTATGTCTTTATGTATGTTATATAGAGATGTGCCGAATAGTCGGCGACTAATCGGTTAAGCCGACTATCCGGCCACTTTTGTAGTCAGCGACTAGTCGGTGACTAGTCGGCCAAAACAGCCGACTATCCGGCCTCAAATCTAAAAAAAAAGGTCTGAGTCGGTTTTATCGGTCGGATTAGGAATATTTATTTATTAATGTAATCAGTCTTTTTCAAATTTAAAAGTCATTAATTTCTTTCTATTATCCCCCGTAACCTTCGAGCAACACGGCTTTTCCGGCTTTTTTTGTGTGTTAACACAAAACGTAAATATTAATTAATAAACAAAACAAATCAACTCAGTAACATTTTAGAACAAAGAGATCCCAGATCCAGAGAGAGGTTTGTTTGTTTTTCGTATGTGTAAGTGGCCAAAGAGAGGTTACACCTCACTTTTCGGGAATCATCGGCCACTTCGTCAAAAAACATCCAAACACGAGATTTCCTTTTCGACATGATTATTATTTGTATTGGATTAGATACTTCCACTTGCTTTACTATATATTCACTGTTTTTAAAAAACGCACCTTATTTTTTCGCAGAACGTAAAAATAAGTTAAACTGCAAAGTAAACAAAATATGTCAGAACTCGCACGCAAGCAGGCAGCAGCGGCGGTGGCGCGGGTGACGAGAGCGATTGGCGCGAGTCAACGAAGCATCACGGATATTGCCGAGCACTCACGAAACAATGATCGGCTTGGCCGATTAGTCGGCCGATTAATCGGCCTCTTTACAACCGATTAATCGGCTATCGGCTAGTCGGCCAAAGTCATGATCGGCACATCTCTATGTTATCGAGTTAATATCGTGTTGAGCGAACCATAACGAATTTAGGTCTCTCACTTCATAATTACAATTATCATCGATGTTGGTATGTACAATAAGATTATGGCGTTTGGCATTTTAAGATCATATATCCTTAGGTCACTGTAATGTGGTTCGTATGTGATGTAATCAGGGTTTACCTTACCAACGAACTGCTCAGTGAACTCTATGACCCACCTGAAACAAACAAATGATTGATTAGTTACGTTAACCTTAGGAACACTTATATTATTAGAATTTGTACCTGATAATCTGAGTTCCAGTCCTTTCAATTTTAGATACTAGCATTTTGATGTTAGTAATCCAAAAAAAAAAGGCAATATTCGTTAATATATAATTTAATTTCTTCTGCTCTCCATTAAAGTATGCAATAATCAATCTCAGAATAATCAGGAAAGAAACGTAACAGTGACGCAAATACCAATGCATGGAGACGTGACACGACACAAGCTCACGTACACGTCGACATTTTTTCATGCAATTTTTCCTAAATTTTTCCCTGTTCGAAATTCAAACTCTATGTTCAATTAGTACCTACATATTTATGCTACACTTACTCAAGTAACGTAAAAAGATGGCGTACCTATCTTGTTTCTTCCTCGGTCCCGGTTCACAATATTCCTAGGTTCATGGTGTCACTCTGGCAAATAAGCTATCCTTTGTCAAAATTTGATCCAAATAAGTTTAGCCGTTTTTGCGTGATTAAGTTTAGCTTCCAATCTAACAATATCGCAGCGGTCAACACGCCTGCCTGCGACACGGATGGTCCCGGGTTCGATCCCCAGTCAGGTCAAGATGGAAAATGATCTTTTTCAGATTGACCTGGGTCTTGGATGTTTATCTATATAAGTATCTATTATAAAATATAGTATCGTTGAGTTAGTATCCCATAACACAAGTCTCGAACTTACTTTGGGGCTAGCTCAATCTGTGTGATTTGTCCGTATATATTTATTTAAAATATATTTAAATTATTAAAAATGAGATTATCAATCTCCAGGCTCCGAAGCATTTCAGATAAGGATGCCACCAAAAACACGCTTGTGTGACTGTAAAGCTTACTCTCTATTGACTGCTATAGACTAGGTTTAAACGCTACATATTTAGTAGAAAATATAAAGTCTATTCAGGCATGTTGTAGATCAAACCACGAAATTTCCAGGAAAATCAAAGCGCACAAAACACATGTTCCGAAAGCTATAAAACATTTAGCGACGGTGACGCGCAAACACACGCAGTTCGGAGAAACGGCCGACCTAACAGGAAAATGCATTCTGGATCTGCGATTATCATTATCATATATTGGTGTTATAGTCCAAAAAAAAAAGTGGTCCAGTGCGAGTCGGACTCGCCAATGGAAGGTTCCGTTCCGTAAAAGCAAACTAGATTAGGCAAAATGACGCTATCATTTTCGGTTTGTATGTATGGTGGACACGTCGTTGAGTTTAAGGATTACTTGTGTTAATCAAGGGTAAGTTACATTATATATTGAAGAGGTCTCTTTGATGTTTTCTTTGTTTAGGTTGTGTTTCATACGTCGCCTTCTACGACATCCACGGGAAAACTTAAAGTGGTCCTATTCTATTTTGCCGGGAACCACACGGCAATAGGTAGTACAAACAATAGTGGCTTAGTGGCCTAAAAATCGTAAGCCTATGCTGTTGAAGTATTAATTAACGGCGTAGAATCGATGGACACGAGCTCATCCACAGTCGGCCGCTGGATTCCGATGTCGGCGGCGCGACCGCAACCGCAACGCCGCGTTGCGTTGCGTTGCCGTGATATTTAATTTCATCAAATATAAATAAATATATACGGACAAATCACACAGATTGAGCTAGCCCCAAAGTAAGTTCGAGACTTGTGTTATGGGATACTAACTCAACGATACTATATTTTATTACAAATACATATATAGATAAACATCCAAGACCCAGGTCAATCTGAAAAAGGTCATTTTTCATCTTGACCTGACCGGGGATCGAACCCGGGGCCCGGGACCTCTTGTGCAGGCTGGTGTGTTGACCGCTGCGCCACGGAGGTCGGCCTATGCTGTTGAAGTATTAATTAACGGCGTAGAATCGATGGACACGAGCTCGCCCGTGCTGGCCGCTGGATTCCGATGTCGACGGCGCGACCGCAACCGCAACGCCGCGCTGCATTGCCTCAATATTGAATTTCATTCAACCCGATGGATACAAGTTCGCTAATTAAATTATTGCGTAATGAAATATTTTCACAGGTATGGCGCTTCATAATAGCGGAGGATTTATGCCTAATAGTAACAAACTAAATTTTACATCTGTGCAGACGACAATGTGTTAATAAACAATGAATCCAAGTACTGACATACTATGTATAAAAGACGGCTACGGTGCGGCCCAACGATCAACAACAGCAATACTAACCCTGTTTTTCAAAACCTTAAGAACTCCGGAGAAGGGGGAGAGGTGTGGAGACGCCATTTTCGCGTGGTCGTTGTTTACTTTGTAGCATATTCTAGCGGATAGACCGCTTCTTTGAGGACTTTCCACACTTTTTGAAGCACCTGAATGAGGAAATTATTTAAGGCGTGGTGAATTGGTGACCTAATTCTGGTAAAACTGGATCGAAATGACCCAACTTTTATGGTCTGTTTCGAATAGACATTAACCCACTAGTAAAATTAGCACCTACGTCTCTAAACCCACATTTGCTTAGTGAAGAAGAAACTGACATATCCTCGATTGTATCCTATTATCACTTGCACAAGAAATGTATTAAATTTCGACGGTATCCTATCCGACGCCGCTTTAGATCGACATTCATGTTCTATCGTGGCAACAGCATTGCCATGCATATATTTTTAATTATATTTCAAATAACATTACTCTGTTTTCCGTATCATCATTATCATTACCAGTCGTTCACCTGCAGCTCTTACGTGTGCGTTATCAGCCGTTGCATAACGTTTGACCACATCGGCACAACGCGTGCCCGTGCAGTTATAATCAATTACTGCAAGTGCATAGTTTTGGATTGACGTCATCGTTCTAGATGCTGCTCGCCTATTTCATTAAGCCTAGCTTACTATTTACCCATTTTAATCAATTACACATTCTAACTCTTATTTATTACTTGAAATATTTTTTTTTTGTGAAACCAATTCTTTAAAATCATTGTGTTCAAAAAATTAGGACACGAATTTTTTCTAATTTACTTAATACGAATGGTGTTGTTGTACGTTTTCATGTGAGTCTCAGTGGTGGTGCTGAAAATCAGTAGTTTGCTCTAAGAACAAATATTTCGCTGAGTTTTTGTTTCGTTGTGTCACACAACGGATCTAACTTGTTTTCCGTTTAAGTGTTATGTTCTTGTATAAATGTATGTGTGGACAATAAAACTAAACTATCCAACCAGTCTAGAAGGATTTTAAAGGTGCTAATGCAATCTAGATTCCTAGTGGCTCTGTGAGCTGTAGACTTCGCCAGAAACTGAAAAACTTGTTCTCACCACGCAAAGCAAGAGCTAAAAGATGTTTGTAGTTTAATAATAATATGAGTCGCAGTTATGCAAAAAAAATAATTATTAAAATAAGATACCTGAAATAGAGCCGACAGTTCTATTTTCATGTTTCTTTTTTTAATAAGTTAATATAATGCACATGAGATCATTGTGAGAAGAGTTCTTAGGAATTAAGCATAATTCGGTTGATATGTGGTTTCCAGGATAATAGTATTTTTCTTCATTTCCACAGAAGAACTGATGTTTTAATTTTATACCAGAGTCCTTTCAAGTCTCCGGCAGGCTCATATCGATTTCGTCTCAGTAAATACAAAGAGGTTTTCAACTACAAAACATTTCCCAACAATAGCGTCGCGGCTCCGATGGATATTTCCACCGCCATCGATTGGTTCCCAGAAGTAGGCGGCGTCGGTTACACGGCGATTTTTGTGATTTATCCGATCGCTGGAAACGCGATAATAGCGGTGAAGCAACCTTGGCACGCAACGTCTGCTAATATTGTCACTTCATGGGAACATGGTAAGTTCTGTGGCTCAATGGTACCGCAAGTGTCTTTGATTGAATTGCAGGATCCGGGGTTTGATCTCCAGCTAAGCCATGACGGGAAACGATCTTTTTCAGATGGTATATAAGGATCTTTATAAAATATAGTATCGTTGAATTAGTATCCTAAGACATAAGTACTGCGGACCTAGCTTAATCTGTGTCAATTTTAATTTCTTCCTAAACAAGAAAGCAGAGTCAACAAAAGCACGATTTTATAAAATCCCTTCATAGATAACTCCAGAACCGCAGATAGATATCTGCAATAAGTTGCTGTGTATTCCATAGATCCTCTCAGTTAGCGGAGTATGCTTACCACTGCCATACAAGGTAGATTACAAAAGACAGGATATTAATATTGTTTCAAAGCAACAGTTTCTACAAACCCCTGATTAATTCCTCGAACCTGTAATTGCGACGCGCCCTTCTACATCGGAAATTCATAATGTTAAGGGAGACAATGTGAATCAACTTTCCGCCCTTGATCTCCAATGATAGGTCAGATCCACATTCATAACTTTAAAAGGATAAACAAAAGCCGAATGATGCACATTTAAATTGAGTGTAGTTTTAGGATACCTAACTTAAAACAATTCTTCAAGTGTGCGGTGAAAAACCGAGTAGAAACAAGAATACAAAAACCTTTCTCGAACGAACCTGGTTTGTTCTCGACCCTGGTTCTTTATTTTGGCAAAGGCCTCCTCTCTCTTTCCACATATGTATTTCTGTTTTGCGCTAAACTTCGCCAACTAGTATCTATATATAATGTGGTCAGGCGTCAATCTCTAGTTCTTCATAGATCTTCCTCTTTTAAAACGAAATTTCCTTGGCATTATCAGTCATGTCAGTAAGTATCAATCACTTAAAGCCAAAAAAGTTCTAGCTGAAATATTCATCAGATGTCTTAAGTAATGTCAACTTTGAACTTGGCTTGGCTTGGAACTCTATGGCGCAGTGCCTGCAATGATTCGATCTGCCCGGATTCGATCACCGGTCAAGTTATGATGGAAAACGATCTCTTTCAGATTGAACATCAAGACCCAGGGTCTTGGACGTAGTATATATTTTTATTAGAAGTAGCTATTAAAAATTATAGTATCGTTAAGTTAGTATCCTACGACTGTTCACAACTTACTGTGGGGCTAGCTCAATCTGTGTGATTTGTCCCTACATATTTCATGGGCGGCAGCGACAAGAAACGCGTATTTTCTATGAAATCACAGGGCGATGTCATTGTGAACTTCAAAGTGTATCTTTATATCGTGACTGCTCAAACTGGTCTAATTTCCGCTAACTTTGCATTGCGATGCCATATACAGACAGACAGAAGGCACACACACAAAAACTAGTGTCACTTGCATACCTTTTTTTGGTCGGAAGATTAAGCTAAACTCCACAGGTGCGTAGTAACGGCGGGTAAATATGAGATGCGTTTTTGCGATAATGCGTCCTGATTCCTTGACAAACAGCTGCGTTCCGATATTAAACTTTGGCTAACAGTTTGTAATGGTATCCATACTCTTCATATTATATCTTAATATTCTAATAACTGATATTGCAGGACGGAGGACGTTCTACTTACATAGCGTCGTCATTACCGCAGCAGTGTGTAAATTTGTTGCCGTCTTAACAAAAATGTACTGAAAACAGATATCGCAATAACGTTAAGCGATACCTGTGGGGGAGAGCTCTAAGAATTGAATAGATTCCAATTATTCATCGAATTTTACGTATTTGTCTGTTTCATATTTGTCGTTGGTGTTAGCTCATTGGCACGTGTGCCATCTGTTGTTTGTTTGCATGACTGTCGCTATGTTTGTTGTTCGTCTGTATGTCTACGTGTTGGGCATCGACAGACGTCACGCAACACTTGAGCATATATGGTCTTTGTTAGCTATTCTTTTGATTTTACGTATCCATAATAATATGTATTGAGCATTCCTCACAATTAACTATGGAGCTTGATCAATTTGTATAATTCGTTCTTCTAATTTTTTTTTAAACCAATTATTTAACTAGACAAACTCAAAAGCTTTTACCTAAAAAGTTCTCTAGCCCAAGCCCACACGCTAGGTATTGGGGCGTAAGTTAGATACTATAAATACTTACTGTAAATGTAGATGCAAGACACGAGGATTGGGGTATATTATAGTGGTCCTTCTTTCAATGATGGTAGGAAGTTGCCTGCATCGCGAAGTGTGAAAAAGGACACCTTTCCAAGCGAGCAACTGATTTTCATTACATAGGTTACTCCCGGACACTAACTTGTAATAAAATGCAGTGAGAATTGTGTCTTGCAGTCGCATGTGCGGTTTAGTGGGTAGGAACCCTTTGCTCAAAAGAGTCTATAAACAGACAGACAGACATGGCGAAACTATAAGGGTTCCTTGTTTACTACGGAAGCCTAAAAATGAAGGAAAAACAAACGAAATACGTATGTACTTACTATCTTGATTGACACACTCCTGGTACATTCATTCATGGTATTCTGCTAGAAACGTCATGGAAATTAGGTAAATAAAACAAGTTTAGAATTGCTGGATTTTCAAACAATAGCACTGTTTACCTCTATACTGATGTCATAAAGTGTAGCTCAGTATTGGAACCGAGAACTGCGGAATACTTCCGCATCAGCACGATACCCCCGACCTTGGAGGGGCTCATAAAACCTTCGTTCTAACGGCGCAGCAACCGCACAGTATTATGAAATTCAAAACTATAAATAACCATAAAATTAGTCCTGCTCAATTAATTAATGTTTAGGAAAACTTTTTAAGTATTTCATTTTTAGAGTTCCGTACCAAAAGGGTAAAATGCTACGAATAAGGTAAAATCGGAACCCTATTACTGAAACTTCGTAGTCCGTCTGTCTGTCTGTCCGTTTATCACCTGGCTGTATCTTATAAACTGATAGCTATATAGTTGAAATTTTCACATGTATTTATTTCGGTTGCCGCTATACCACCTTTAACTAAGAACAGGATTAAATAAACAGGGAGGGAGAGGGAGGGAGGGAGACTACCATACAACAAACGTGATTTGATCTCGATGTAAATTACAGCAAAGACGCTTGAAATATTCACAGATTATTAGTTGTATATTCACTTTTAAAATAATTAATTATAATTAATCTGAAGGAAACGTAATACATATTTTCATCATCAAATTGACTGAAATCACGTTGTCATCATGAGAATAATTAAAAGCTTTTTATCGTGAAATAGGAAACCTCTTATCGATACGAGTTTCGAGCGTAGTCGTAGCAAATTGCACGCATTTCGGTTAATTCGGATACGATCGATACTCATTATACAGTGCCGGGTAATCGGCTTACGGCCGGTAATCCAGACGGCCGGCCGTACAAACGTTTCTAACTAGTTATTTTTATATAATCTTGTGAACTTTATCATATATAAAACTTTATAATTCATTTCATTATCGACGTTCCTGCTCTGCTATCTCAAATATCCATTAACACTAGGTATAGTGCCCGAAGAAGCAATCAAGTAGGACTCTTTTCTCTACAAGTTTATAAAAATAATACTTCTTTCTACAACTCCATAGTGAGGATGGCCCGTCAGTGTAATGAGATTGCAAAAAACAACCCTGAATTTGATATCTTTAATCCTAAGCCTCAATCATATATAAAAATAATCAGGGATAATTTGTATAATAAGGCTAATTAAAGAAATTAAAAAAAAAATGATAAATATTTAGACTCTAACTTACTTACTTTTTAACTACATCGGCCATATCTTCACTTCTATATTTTTTTTTCTTCGCACATGTTTTGGATGGCAACTAGCTTCACTATTTTTATGTATTTTTGTATTTTATTTTTGTATCAGTTGTTATCTGTTTTGTGTGTTAATAAATAAATAAATTTAACATTACATCATAAAAATAATAAAACGACCGTGTGCAAATAAATTGGAGACAAGGCGTTACTTTGTCAAACGAGATGACGACGAATAGAGCGAGGCCGATATATGTCTGGAGCGAGTTACTTAGACGAAACAATTAAATTCGGATGCGACCGATTCTCATTATACCTACAGTGCGGGGTAATCGGCTTACGGCCGGTAATCCAGACGCCCGGCCGGACAAACGTTTCAAGTTATTTTTATATAATCTCGTGAACTTTGCCATTATTTTTACAGGAATAATAAAACGACCGTGTGCGAATAAATTGGAAACAATGGCCCTTCTTTGTCAAATATGATGACGACGAGGAATAGAGCGATCTCCGGTATCTAAAATTAAAAATAAAATGAAAGAACTCCACAAAACAGTGGTATGCAACAATTATTACATATTGACGGATTATTTCCTTTACCTGTATTGCAACATCGGCTATCGGTATAATTTATTAGGGCAATGTATACTCAGTCTACAAAGTTTAGTTTTTAAGGTTAAGTCTAAAATTGTAAATTGAGATCGACTGGAGAAAATGCGCGGTGCAGTTTGTTGCCGCTTCTTCTGCACTCCGCTTTGGAAGCGAGGTTAAACTTAGGCGGACCTCTAAAGGAGTCTCTCAAAGGCGTGATGCGTCAGCTATTAAACGTGAAACGTTTACTCACTTGTAAGATTGCTAATACAACCACTGCAACTAAATGTATCTTGCGTGACAGATGCCTTGCGAGCGATTACTAAGAGGAAGTGGTCATATTGACAAGTAGGAGCGGAAAACGAGACATTTACCACAATCTGTTGTTTTTTGTTCGTATGTAGACACACGTTTTCAACTATTCGATTATCTCAGACTTCAATGTCAGGTAGTGGGATGTCTCAACCAGTACCTCAAATAGGGGAGCTATAATAGCGAAGAGTTAAAGATAGAGTCCTAGCTAAAGCGACATGACGACATCGCTGAAGGTTAACACATTACTACTTGTGCATTATGGCCACAGTTATGGCTAACCAACGGATTGTCTGATAATAACTTCGATCAGCAATACCAACTAGATATCGCGTTACGTACAAAATCAAAGCAAAATTCTGTCCACTTGTATGTAGCTATAAAACCGTTTTAAGTTCAACGTATTCTCGACCATAGCACGTGATAATAAAGTCGCAATTCTATTATTCCAAACTAAACAAAATAAGAGCTCACCGTCTGGAGTGCGCTCTTATTTGCCGAGCCGCTTTTCTTGCGCCGACCTGATATCTAGTTGGTATTGTTGATCGAAGGATAAGAAAGAAGATCCGTGCTTTGTACACTTTAAGCAGTCGGTCCCGGTCGCATTCTTTGATAGTGGTCGTTGCACAAAACCATGTCAGAAATCTATAAGGTGGTTCAAAAACTCTGCCACCAGAATTCATCAGGTTTTTTTTTTGATCCAAGAACACACGACTTGACACGACATGACAATGATGATGATTACTATATGAGGCAGCAATATCGCACCACATCCGATCTGAATCTTGAAATTCTTTCAGGCGACCGAATCGGTCTTATTGTGCACCTTTTCTATCTACTTCGGACGTTGGTTTCATTCCGGCAAAGTTCTCATGACTCATTCTAAGTATTATGAATAAATCACTTTTGTAACTTTCAAAAATTATTTTCACAATAAGTATACACTTCTATTAATAAATATTTTTTCAGATGCAGCAAATCGCTCTAACTGCCTACCCGCTTTTCTAACGCCACTGTAAACCCGATCTCGTTAAAAGCTGCGCCATCGGAACCGGTATTTATAACGCAGTTACAATAAGCATATTATGTTTTGTTATTCGAGAGCTAAGGCACAGACGGGAAGCAATGTTACTTAGTGGAAATTAATACTGTGCAAATACGATTCTGGCTTCTGTCAATTAGGATTTGAATGTGTATTTTATTAGAGAAAAGCCTGACAAGATGAACACATGCGTATAAATGAGTAAGATAATCATATATGTATTGTGGTAAAATTAATGTTAATTCGTTATTTTAATGTTTACATTATTGCCAATGTCGGATTTCATGACTGCTGAGTAGGTATTTCAGCCAAGTAATTTTGTTATATGGCCCTGGCTCCATAATATAGGTACATATATATATAAAGACGTGATTAGTAGTAAACGAATTGAAAGTAAGATTTTTCTATGCTTCAGTAACCACCATAATGTAGAATTCCTTCTGAGTTTGTAATAAAATTGCGTCACCTTACATAACTACCCCATCATTACAAGTGTGTTTTCGAGATAACTCATTTTACAATGAAGTTGAAAATCATGTAGGATGGCTTACAATATTTTATACGTGTTTTCATGCATTTACAATGCTATTATGCACAAAAGTATTGATATAATAAAGAGTATACCAATACTATTGTGAAATTAAGAGATATAGGGGAAAATATCCATGCAGGCAGGATTTGACGTGTAGAAAGACTAAGACGCAGGTTCAAACCCTGCCCTCGTGGAATATTTATCCTCACCACATTTAAATATACGACATGACATCGAACAATTCCTCCCTCAAAATCCCTAAGGATGGTGCGCGGAGCGAAAAAAAGTGCAGCAACGCGTGCCCGGTCACGTATCTGATGCACTGTTCACATTGGTCGAGAAAACTGGACGAGACGATTGGCGAGTGAATGTCGATTCCGTGGCGGAGCTAGAAAAACGTCCAAACCTATTGTAGATAAGTACAATAAGGTTTTGGACGGACATTCTACTAGCTCTGCCACTATTAATATAAAGAGGTAAGGTTTAATTGTTTGTTTGAATTGAATAGACTTCAAAACTACTGGACCAATTTTCAAAATTCTTTTACATAGAAAGCTAATTTATCTGCGGACATAGACTGACGCGGTCGAAGTCGCGGGAAAATTGTTAGTAAAATATATTGTGTGTGTGAGAGAGAGAGAGAGAGAGAGAGAAAATGAAGAGAAAATTTAGAACACTTTGACAAATAAAAAATCCACGTCACGTTTTAAGAAAACTTGGTTGCAATTTAAAATTACTCAGAAATACGCGAGTGAAGGCCTGAGTTAGACGGGACTTACTTATGATTCTTCTCAAACCTATATATGCATTTTTTAGGTTCAAATGTCTATTTTCTTCCTTCTAATACATTTGAAAACTATGAAGCTACCGAGCGAGTTACATCACTGTCATTTACTCGAGCTTAACATGTCAAATGTGAGCATAACAGGCATAACAGTCGCAGTGACGTGTCGTTTGTTACTCCGAGTCTCCCGCTCCCGCCCGACTATCTGTTGGAATCCCAGGTACTTGACATTTTGACAATTAATCACTTCGACTGTTAATAACATCATTCATTCGCCTTGGGTTTTAACTCGCACTGAAATATATTTTTTTAATTTTATTGAAAGCACCATTTTTAATGCAACCGTAACACGAGCGCATTAGAGAAGAAAGTGGATATTAAGTAATGACTTTTTTCTTATTCATTGACTGCTTGGTTTCGTAAAATGATGCAGATTCTACGAAACGAAATGAAATAATAGATGTACCATTCGAGTAAATTTCAGAAAAGTGTCATTTAGATGGTTATACAATACAAATTGCGGATTAAAAGTGAAACATACTGGGTTCCCGTTCAACCCGTCATGCAAATAGTTATTGAGAGCTGCCTACGATACTGTCGTCATTTCGTAGAAAGAACGTGAATCAAAGTTTGTAATGGATAGTGCCGATACAAATGTGATCGCAACAGATATTAAAAGACTTAGTGCATATTGTCTGAGATAATCTATACTAATAAATATAAAAGGGATGTGTTACTGCAATTTTTTGCCTTACAGCTAAAATGTCCGAGGGTCGAACTGACAGCACGTAGCGCTCCCCAATAACTTCCATGCTGGTGCTACGTGACAAGGACCACGTAGTTGAATAGTATCCTTATTTTATGTATTACTGTGAAGTAGCAACAAGTTTCGTATAAAAAACCGCGTTTTCGCACAGTTAGATCTTAAATACGCCTCCAAAAACGTGATGCGATATTAAGTATAAACAATAATTTTATGGTTGCATTAATTCCAATAAGCCCACGCTTTCTCATTGGAAAATGGATGTAGCTCTAGTCTGTGAAGGATTGTTCGGCGTAACCTGAACAGTAAGTATGACGAAGACTCATACGTATTAGATAGTTAAACTCTTGACTTGACTCGATAAAAAGAAAACGATGGAAATCAAGGTTGCCCAGAATACAATTTAAATGAACTTGATATTCTCTAATGGTAATACAAAAAATAAACATTTTATACAAATGCGATACTTATGATGATAAAAATATCTTGTAAGGCAGCATTAAAAATGAAAAGTAAACAGAATTTAAGTGTATCTTCGTCAAACGATCATTATTATGATTGATGATTCACGTCGAGCGTGTCAGCGTGTAATGGAACGGTGAGCCGTGCGCCGGCGCCGCGACTTTCGCGCTCCGTTCCACGCAAAAAACGCTTAACATGTCACAAAGTAACGAGAATATAGAAGTTTGTGTGCGGTAGAACGGTGAGCTATGCGCCGCGACTAAAAACGCTCAACATGTTACAAAGTAACGAGAATATAGAATGCACGCATTTTAACAAGTCATTTCTGTACTATGTCAATCAATATGTATAGCCATGTTTATATGTGTGCATAACGCGTCAATCCGAATTCCGAATCGATTTTATAACCCACTGCCACTTAACGATCTCTGTGATGTGATCGCTGGCGATCTGCCATTTATCAAAAAGCTAGCTATCAAAAGCTATCTATCTCGAGCTTCACAGCTTTCATCCTATGCTGTGGCGTTACCGCGATTGCCAATTTCAGAATTCAGAATGGAACGAGCTTTTCAGCTGCCGAAAACAGAAGCGCTAGGGCGAAAAGCTTTGCCCTGGGGAGAGATAAAGAAACAAGTGAGTATTTTACACTTGTTTCGTTATCTCTAAAATCTTGGTTGAAAAAATTTACTTTAACCAATCTACATAACCAATTTTGAAATTTAACGGGTAACGTGACCAATACAAAAGTCTATTTAATGTAAAAAAAACGCACTAATATTACATATTTTTTTTAGTACGTACCTATTTGTTACTTATTAAAAAAAATACAACCTAATTCAGAACCTCCACATTTTTGGGATCGGATGAAAACACCTGGACTGCAAACCTTGGTAGTCAATGTCAATCGGGATGATCTAAAGATTTTAACTGAAATATAATAGTTCCAGCGATATGACGACATAACCAAATTTGTTCAGGCCTTAAAAGTTAAACTGAATAACTTTCAGAAAACATGTATATCTTCTTTTTGGCAATCGACTAATATGAATAATCGGACTAACCTATATTGTCAACAGTATCATCTCCTACAATTCATTGAAGCTTACCTGTAACAAAGACATTTGGTTATTAGATACATTTAACATGGATAACCTTAGAATTCGCCACAGCCACGATTCTTAGTTCTGCTACTGCTGTTGGGTTCGAATCTTCCTGTGGCGAATTCTTGCCCGATGGTCCAGTGGGTGTGAGCTGTATGAGTGCTTACGTATATTAAGCAACCCCTAGTGCAGTCCCTACTTGGATGGGTGACCGCAAGTGGCATAAAAATATCTCGAGCTCTTCCGTGCTTCGGAAGGCACGTTAAGCCGTTGGTCCCGGCTGTCATCAGTGATGGCAGTCGTTAAGCTATGTCAGATGCCTTAACGCAGCTTGAAAAATCTGACACCAGTGTTGGCCACTTACACATACGAAAAACAAAACAACAATTTTCAATTTCAGTAATATACCGAACATTGTAATGCTATTTTAAAACCATTTAATGGATAACCTTATTGAAACCACCTCTGTGTGACTGGGCGACTGTAACTGAAAAGTATAAATTCAAATGTTGTGAAGCAAATTGCGTCCAAGTATAAAGGACTTCCGCCGCTTTGTAAGCGTCAAAAAGTTTCCTGGAGAAAAGCACCACAAAGAGCACACATTTCTATTGAAGGCAGGATTGGGCTGGTCTTTATCTATCCGACAAGTCTTCAAGGTCTACTTCTTTCTCTCATCTGACGTGTTCCTTTTGAATCATGTTCGTCGAGCTCCGTGGCGCAGTGGTCAACACGCCAGCCTGCAACACGGAGGTCCCGGGTTCGATCCCCGGTCAGGTCAAGATGGAAAATGATCTTTTTCAGATTGACCTGGGTCTTGGATGTTTATCTATATAAGTATATATTATAAAATATAGTATCGTTGAGTTAGTATCCCACGACACAAGTTCACAACTTACTGTGGGGCTAGCTCAATTTGTGTGATATGTCCCTATATATTTATTTATTTATTTTATTTAATCTTCTACTGCAGTGCTCAGTGCTCCAGATCTGCTCACTATGAGTTATTTTATTCAATTCGTTCGTACTGTATTTCGAGCAATGTTTTAACAGCCGTCTGCCAGCTTGACGCTACACTTTTACCCCGTAATCCAAATAAAACCCCACTGAAGGAGGGTAATTTTTTTTCGCGCGTATGTATATTTGAGTGTAATGATCCATTGTTGCCTCCTATAGCTTAAACAACTAGATCGAATTTGATGTGTGCGGTGTCATTAGATTCGTATTCTTTCCCGGAATGTCAAAGACTATGTAAGGTCGGCTTGTTTGTTTTTGTGTGTGTAAGTGGCCAACACTCAAAGGTGGCAAAAAATCTATATGACGGACGTAAACAGTCAAAAACGGGAGTCTGATGTTTTATTTGGATAATGCAACTTTTTCCTTATAAGACAATTACAGAAAAACAAGCACGTAATCTAAGCCTATCTTACTATGTATCATCGAAAAAAATATACACGATCGTCACCAATACCTCGACATAAATAAAACAGCATGAATCACCGGCTTGTGAATCATAGAGCATTAAACCTCCATTACTATACAGTGTATAAGACAAACGGGTACGGTAAACGGCAGCTGATATATTACAATGAAGTTAAAAAGCAACTCTATTTCAGTGTCATAAGGTTGTTGGGTTAACAACACCGACATACCAACACCTAGATTTGAAACAAGTAGGACTACTGTATGCGAGCGACTTGCGGACAAACGTGCAATTAAATTATGCGGTTTTGTTTTTATCACGTGCTATGAATTCCAAAAAATCTTGTCTTCAAAGTTTCAAAATTAGAAACATTTAAAACTTATGCCCGAAATATTCAAGACTATTAATAGTTTCGTAAAGGTACCGTCAATGATTTTACCTTACTCATCTCAATGCTACATTTCGATAGTCTAAGGGCGGTCTGTAGTAAAGAATCTAATGGATTACTTATTTGATACAATTGGTACATATTAAAAGAATTGAATTTTGCGCGCAAACGTCAAAGTGTTGACATTTTCATAGCTACAATAACGTCTTCCTTCCCTTGCGGGGCAGACAGAGCTCAAGTCTATAAAACCTAAACGCCACGTTTAGCATGTTGGTGGGCTAGTATGTGGAGAACGGAATCAAAATAGTGGTCGGTTGCTAGCCGCATCGCCTATTGACATGATTCCACTTATATTAGACTTCCGTGAAAGGAGGTAATATAAAAATATACTAGTTAGTGAAAATCCAATAGACTACAGGCGGCCTTAAGTAAAGAATCCAATGGATGAATCACTTCTTTAACAACTGGTATTGCGAAAGCATTCTGCGCGCGTACGTCTAAGTGTTGAGGTTTTCATGGCTTGTGAGGATTTATTAAACTTATCATTAGGGTACTTCATTGCTTTGGTTATTGCAATATAATATTAAATATTACTGAATAAATCATAAATTACGTAAAATTGTACCGAAATCTTTAGATTTAGGCAGCCTTAGAGCTATTTCAAGACGATCTGATTGCCGTATCTGTTACCGTCGCTCAGATTTATATGGGACCTTTTTTGACACAAGAATATTAATAGAACATTACATTGGAAATTAAATTACAAATGCAAAATAATTAAGTCATGTATCTATCTACCTACTCACAACTTTATATTATAACTTACTTATTGTAATTGATTAACTTATTCAATAGACAAGGCTTTTACGCGGAAACCACCAGATCGGAAATAGACAGATAGGAAACATAAAGCTAAGTTTCCGAGAAGCGTAGGAGTTATCAGAGCCACAAGCGAGCTGGAAATAGATGTAATTGAAATGCTGCGGGGAGCGTGCGGCGAATACATTATTGCATAGACTCTAATTGCATGTATAGGGTGTCATTAACAGGAGAACGTGTTGAAATTATGTGTAGAATTCCGTATTTACTCTCATTAGAGGTATTTACTGAGAGCTATTTTTGTACATGTAACTTAGTATAAAGATTTTTAGGAAAAGGAAAAATTATAATATTGTTCGCCTTTTCCGACCAATAAGAAATCTTTAAGAAGATGGTTTTTTACTTCAAAAGCGGTGGACTAAATCAGTTTTATAAAATTCTCCTCAATCTCAGATCAATAACCACGGAGTGCTAAACTAGATGACACTCCGAAGTACTACGTAAATATGGATGAAAAAGAAAATGACAAATTCTCTGATAAAAAAATAACCAGAAACAAATCAACTGGAGATAAAAATATCCCACACCAAAAAAGACAAATCTAATGTGCAGAAAAACGAAGGAGTAAACATAGCATGTACTGCTAAAGGTTTAGCGCCATAAAAAGCAGTGGTTTTCACGGAAGCGCGGCCCGAGGCATGGTCACGACTAGGGCTGTCAAATTTACAAAACAGAATTTTCAACTGAACTATATTGTATGTCTACTGGCTACATTATCTGTCTGTTAAGCAAGACTATATTGGTAGAATTAGGCCTTGTCAGAAACTAGTGCTGGAAATGCTTGCTGAAAAAAGTATATTGTGTATTTATTTTTATTATATAAAATGTATTTTTGACCATAAGCTCAGAACCCTTTCTGGGTTTGTACGTTACTTGCGTCACAATGTACATAATGGCTTAACAAACCGGCGTTTGATGTCTTATGACGACTCCCTGGATTATGATATTAATAGTCGTTAAGAATCCCATAGAAAATAAAGGCACTCAAAAATTGCAAAAGAAAAATCAAAACAATGATTTGTTTGTCCGATCCTACCAGTGGCGGCTCCCCCTTAAGTGCACTCGTGCAGCGCACTACCAGTTTAAGCTTAAATATTTACAAAAAAAATACATAGATATTAAACAAATAAGCAGTTTTACGTAAAAAATATGTAATTTATTTTGTCAAATGATAATCAGTCATGTAATTAACAAAATAAGTATTATTTTCGCTTGACAAAATATTTTGCCGTGCGCCCGCTTCCAGCGCACACAGCGCGCCCATACAGCTACTATTGAGAAGGCGACGAAACGGCTGGCGCGTGAGACGGAAGATTAGTATAGAAGTTTAGCGAAATTTCGTGCGCCGCACGGGACCCGACGCGGGACGAACGCCGACGTTCGGAAATGTTCGGATTAGGTAGTTTTCGCGTAAATTGTTATACGTTTGTATTTGTTCGTGTTATACTTACTTTCGCTGTTATTATGTTTTGTTTTACTTAATAATCTTATTATCATAGGTAAATTAAGTTTATGTAAATAAAAAATGCCTATCTAAATAAGAGAGAGAAAAATAAGAGAGAGAATTATTTCTGTAAGTATATATAAATTATCCATATTGTTTAGGCATGTTTTATGATGTGCACCACCTGGTCTTTGAGTCACGAGCCGCCACTGGATCCTACTAATATTATAAATATAAAAATTTGTGAGGGCATGAGGATGTGGGAGGACAGATTTGATAACATTCAAAAATGTATTTATACCTTATTCAGAATATCACATAAATTTTGCAGAAGAGTCGCGGAAAAGATAGTAATCAATAAATTTCACAGATGAGTCGCGGAAAAAAGATAGTAATCTATAAATTAAACAACCAGAACGTAAGATTTATAGGCAGCCCTATCACCGTGCAGTGCAGGCGGACGCCGTAAATATCTCGACAACAAATCACCCGGCATACTTAATTAGGAAGGCGACATGTTTCGCGCTGCTAAATATGAACACGCTGTACAATTACGATACTGTGAGGCTGATGACAAGGGAACTTTAATACCGAAAGTTTCCAAAAACGGGAAGAACTCGGAATATTTTAAGTAGAATTCCGCAGTATTCGAAGAATAGAAAAGCTATATGGATAGTATTTATCAAACTAAGGTGCAAAATTGCTTTTACAGAGCGGAATACGTTCAGCATGGCAATTATTCTAGTTGCGGGATCAAGTCAGAGCCGTGATCACTAGAGCTCAATGGCCCGTTGGGCGTAAGCATTTTCAGCACTTGCGCATGTTGGATGGGTGATCACACAAGCGGCATACAAAATTTTCCAGTTTCTCTTCTGCCTCAAACCGTGGGTCCCGCCCAGCCACGACCGCAAGGGCTGGCGGGTTACCTACGCGAGCAAGAGATTACTTGCACGTAACATAGCGCTCACTTTCTGACACAGCTGACAGCTGTACGAAGCACGACCTATTTCAATTACTGTCATAGCACTTGACGCATGCAAATTAGTGTGCTATTATTGCACTATTAGGCTCTTAGATACTTATTTATATATATATACACGTCTTCATTTATTATGTTTGAAGCGATACATTCTTAGAAAACTTCTCATAGATGGTGCGCGCGTGTTGTGACTTTCATTTCTGCCTCCTGCTGTTAGCTCGGACGGCACAAAATTAACAGATTAATTTTGAGTTAATCCGAAAACTGCTATCAGGACACCTCACTGTCTCTTCGAGTTTCCGAATATGACATGTGTAGCTTGATATATGAAGTACAGAATTTTTCAGCAATTCATAGATGACGTGCTTTATGGCTTGGATTTTGCGTACGGATGCGGAGTAGATTAGACATTTGCTAGTAGTGAGTGTCTAGGTAAAAAACAGAATGAAATAGCGATGATTTGCTAGCCGTATCGCCTTTTGATATGTATGATTCGACCCACTTTTACGATCAGCCCGGAAAGAGAGAGCTGCTTAGTTATTATTGAGTCGATCTGACGAAGAAGTCAACGCTGAATAAACCCATCTTATAAAACTTATCAAAAACATGATGTTTTTAAACAAAATACATCCTTTATTTCTAATGTTAAACCTACTTTGCAAAGTTTTCACTATGTTTTAAAATTGATGAGCCAGTAATACGACCCGGCTGCAAAGTTTGGAGTCTCGCATAATGCCAGTTTTATACGTTCAACAGCCTTATTTGATAAGGAAGGAGGGCTATAAGGAAATTCCTACGAGGAAAACATATTCCAGAGAATCTTGCTTAACAACCACTGGCTGCGTAAAATGTAGAAGGATAGAAAATAGAATAATTTTCTAGCACACACGCCTTTCCAACAGATTTCTCAAAAGACTTGAAAAAACGAGGTTACCAATTCAACTTGTATGTATGTACCGTATCTCAAAAACTATAAGCTGGTATGGCTGATAATGTTAATAATTTTTTTAACTTGGTGTTGTCCAACCTAGGGCCTGGAACAGTGCAAATTTCATCGAAATCGGTTCTGTAATTTTTAAGATGGTTTTTAGGAAAAATATAGGTAAATGAAAAGGAATTACTAAAAGGTGTCTACTCAGGCCGTGCTTTCTTTTCTGCCTTTTTAAAACTATGACGCAAATTTTGTGCTCTTTTCATTTTGTCGCGAATGTGGCGAGTCAAAGTCCCCATTTGTTTATCTGGAGTCCGGACCGGCGCGCCCACGTCCCTTTGTAGTACAGGGTGCTATGGGCACGAATAGCCTGCAATTATTTACTATATGACCGTGTGTCGTGTGGTTCCCGGTAGAGTAGAATAGAACCACTGCGAGTCTTCCTGTGGATTTCGTAGTAGGCGACTTAGGAAATACAAGTTAAACAAAGCTTATAAACATCAAAGAGACCTCTCCAGCACCCGGCTAGCGTGGAGAGTGTATATAGGCCAAATTCTCTGACTGCTTTGGCTAATTTATGGCTCTGGTAGAATAGAGAGGGTCATGCTCCCAGTGGAGACTAAAAAAGACCTGACGATGAACCTGGACGCCGCGCCGGTTTGACGTGTCTTCCGAAATAAGAATATAGTCGAGATAATTTTATGCCAGTTGAGGTCGTCACGCTAATCAGGTGAACGATGCCCCTTAGCACATGGAAGTATCAAATTAGTATACACTAAGAATGAAGCTTCAGAGCTATATTTGAGCTAATATTTACACTAATAACCGTCAAAATGGAACTCATTATGTAATAAGAAGAATCTACACTATATCATAATATCTATATTATTTACATACTGACAGAATTAACAATCGACTATACAGCAAATGCTTTTGAGGAGGAGAATCTCTGTGGACTGCCTCCAGATGTCCAATAATACTTACCTGACCGTTGTAACATAACCAAACTTTATATGGCGAGCCGTTGCGAACTGGTTACATTACTCAGCAGTCAGCACACGCAACCATAAATAGTCTCAGCTTGATACACAAACGAATAAACACGTCTACAATATGTGAATAAAACCCGGTAAGATCCTTATAGGGGCGACTCAGTCCATCATTATGACCACCTTTTTCACACAAATTGCAAACACGCAAATTGTATAGAAAATTTGTAAAAGAAGTTCATATTGACGGGCTGAGTTGGCACTTTAAGGATCGGATAAAAGTATATTTTAGACATAACTGACTTGCTACGCTTTGTTCTTTATCATGAGACACAAACTAGTTGGTTAGTCCAATAACATCCAAATTATCATCATCAATCAAAAAATTGCTAAGATAAAATATTCCCTCACTATTAAAAGTCTACGATGCATCACGCACAAAACGAATTTTGAAATAATTTCAGAATCTTCTAACGTTTGAGGTTGCATTTATTGATGTGCCAACCATTACTGTTTGTGTAGCATGTGGAAAGACGTATTCGACTATTCGTTATTGTAATTTATCGATGGTCTCGACATCTATTGAGGTGGCGGGCAGTAAGATTTATGGTGTGTTGTCGACAGTACAATGTAACATTTCTTTGGACACAATAACTTGTGTACGAGGGAAATGTTCGGACTTCGGACCGGACCGTCCAGTCCCCAAACTTTAGGGAAACAGTTCGGAGCGAAAAGAAATGATGTACCTACGTATGTGTTGTTTGTATGATTTTTTTTAGTTAGTTCTCTCTTCTTTTCATGTGTCATGGTTTTTTCAGGAGTCAGTGTATTTTGAGTTCTAGGCAAGCTAAGTGCTTTACCTTTTTATACATTCGAAAGCTCATATTTCAACTTAGTAACACTACCAGAGTGAAGGTTCTCTCTTAATGTTTTCTTTCACTTGATGGTACAGGAGTTCGACAGTTCTATAAAGCGTCGCGGTGAGCCGGTGAAAGCTATTGTGTCTGCAGCAGTAAAAGTCTTAACCATCACCGTTTAAATTAATAGTTCTGTAATATGTCGGCATTACTAAAACAATATGGTTTGACTATTTCGACTTATCGACCAGTCCGATGAGTCGTATCGAAAACTAGCTCTGGGTTAGTATACAGTCGCGACTGTTATCTAGCTTCTGTCGAGATAGATTGATACTAAAATAACGGAAATCATGCGGGTTGACGCTAATGCACTTTCTACGTCATACTCTAAAATGGAAATTACTAGTTAGGTAGGTATTCTATTTCATTTTGTTTTTACCGTACTGCGAACGTAAACTTGTGTAATAAGTTTAAGTCAACATCGTATTTCTTTTTTCGTTCCTTTTAGACTAAGAACGTATTGTTTGTACCAACTTTGGTCACTGCTATTAGTTCTGTAATTTATTTATTTATTACTTCTCATTACAGTTTCAAACAAGAAATGTGAAATGTGCAAGTCTTATTAGGTTGTACAAAAATAAATGAAACCTAAGTATAACCTTTTAACATCATTTAAGCTAACAAGTTAATCTAAGCGAAGTTTTCATCATATTCTAACAAAAAGAACTAAAAATCACAATATCACATAATATAACAGAATACACAATAGTACAAGGTTTAAAAATACCATGTCATCGAAAAATATGCACATGAAAGTGTGTACCTTTGTAAGTGATTGCTCATGTTAGTAATGGATCCTCTCCTAATATTGTTACAAAATACAGTAATTACAAAGTAAAACAAACGAGTTTTGTTTGCTAAGAAAACCTTATTGGTTATCGCTTGTCCTAGTTGAAGTGAAGGAACGCGATGTTTCCAGCGAGCGAAACGGAGCGGCCTTAGCGTTTCCGCGATACAGTCCCCGTTCTAGACAGGCGAGGGAAACTAAACAAGTCGGCCTGGAAAAGAAGTCTAGCATTTTGAACGCAACTATGAGATTTTTGAAGAAATTCTTTGAGACTGGTGTTGTTGATATTATTACTATCTATTTACATATAAGAGGTTATTGAAACAACATTCATAAGTCAAAAGTTTTAGCACGGGATATCTGGGCCAGGATAGAGTCGATGTCGATGTCGTCTGTCACATCCCTCAGTCATACGTTGAACGGAGAACCGTTGTAGCTTCATAACTTATGACTGAGTACATGGAAGAGCATTACAAAAACAATATGGTGACGACCTTACGACCATCAGTTCGATGGCTCGTATCGTAAACTAGCTCTGGGTTGGTATTTGAGAGTACAACTTAAATTTTGAATACTGGAAAGCATGCGAAACTTGGTCGTGGGTCTATAATATTTCTTAGTTATGGTGCAATCCCAAAAATCCAGAGCAGAGGTTGTCAAATAAATTTTACCATAGGTAATATTGAAGCAGAATTACTTAATACTAATTTATATACTGGTGTAATAACAGTTGATTAACTGTGGAAGGAACCCAAAGAGTTGCGGTGAGAGTTAAAAGTCAGAATACTTCGTTCTGACTTGTAATATTGTGCAAGACTCTGTCACGCTAATCTACATCCTAACGTCAGCGATTTAAAATTATTTGCATATCAAAATGTCAATTGGAGTGAGTTGGAGTCAAACTCTGCGGCTATGTCCATTACCTACCTAAGTAGAAGAAGATTGTTGTGTTATATTACAAGTCAGAACTTTACTTAAAGGTTAATTATTGAATCTCTACAATAAGACAATAAACGCATGGCACCATTTGAAGGATCTTCCGACACTAATGGTGGTGACATAAAATGTGGTCTAAACAGCTGCTTGCAGTTAATATAGTTATGTTGGATGATCGTTTCAATAATATATGCATAATCAACTTTCTACAGCGTGCCAAGTCGTTTAAACAGATGTAGTCATTAATTGGTACAAAGATTAATTAAAGGAATTATTTGTGTTTATTTATGAACTGAAATCTTTCTTAGGAGCGTTGACCGATTTTTTGCAGGAAATAAATTTCTTAAGATAACACAAATTTACAATCATACACTTATGATTCCACTTCTATTGGCAGTCCCTATGAATGCTTGAGATTTTACACAAAGGTCTTGCATTCTTTGTTTAATAAATCTACATTTGACTGCATTTATGTCATTTTAAATTTTTCATATTCGTATTATTCTATTAATTTTTTAATCAATTTAGTTCTAAATAATAAAAAACCGCATTCAATTAGGTCCAACCTTGTTGAGAGTTAAATAGATATAAATGGTCGGTTCATTTGGAAATAAACATTTATAAAATAAATGTTAAAATCTAAATTTCGCAAAAGACCATTAACCATAACACATCAGTTTAAATACTACCCTGTCGCCTAGTGGCCTATTAGCACGTAGTGGATTGTGTGGGTCTAGCCGGTCTCGCGCATTTTCACGGGTCATTGGTTGCATTCAATGCCACCCGCTGGCGCTGTACCTACCTAACCTACCTAGATGTGAATGGGCTGATAGTTGCTTTTAGATGCAACGAAAATTAGTTATTTATACATAAGGGAGCTACTTGAATGTATTCATAAAGAATTTATGATGCCGGTGCTCCACTCCACCGGCTGTTTGTCTGCTTCCAACCCTGGTATCCGGCAGGCAGCCTCAAGAATCCTTGCGCTTACACTTTCAACAAGTGTAATTACCCGAATAATTTAAAAATTGAAGAATTAATCAGTCACACCTAGTTTTTAACAAACCGAATGAGGATAAAAGTCATCGATGTCGAAATTTTAAAATCAATTCGTGCAAACATTCGTGTGTTTATTACAAAAGTAAATTATGCATTAAGCTTTTTTTGAGAATTCTTACATGTACCGATGCACGTAATCTATTGTTCAATACTGAGCTGGTAACAGAGACCTAAATCGAGGGTAAGCCGAGCGTTGGCTGGAATGCACAGCATGAATGTACGTAGGCTGGCATTGGCCGTAGGCTGCGAGATCATTGCTCTCGCCTTTCTCTCGTCTAGGGCCTGTCTGGCTGCGTCACGCCGGAACCAACCTATAATTGGTACGAAATTGTGGAACTGTGCTTTTGATCAGCCAGGATTGCATGCCATATATGCAAACAATAATTATTACGACAGCTATGGCTGTGAGTGTACGTATCTTGTGAAAGTATATGAAGTAAACAAAAATTTACTAATATTAGATCATTGCTTTTCGATTCGCCTTTCTCTCGTCTGGGCACAGTCTAGCCGCTTCCCGGCCGAATCGGTAGTATTCGGTCTCTTTGATTAAGTTTTTAAATGCTTGCAAAGAATCTTGATATTTATTTAGATTTATAATTAGCTATAAGTTAGCCATAAACAATTTTAAATTACATGGCTTGGCATTTAATTTTGGCTTAAGTTGTAGCATTACTGATCATCAGAGAATAAAGACTGCTGTAACTGTTTTGGAAGCAGTAGCAATATTCAAATTTAAAAGACTTGTTAATCAATCAATGACGGGATGAAGTGATCACATGTATGTGACACTCATGTGACATAATCTTTTAAACTTTATTTACTGCAAAATATTAATTGATATGAAAATGACCTAATGATGATAGTATGAACGCAAATATTCTATCTTCAGTTTTCTACGTCTTGTCCTTTTTTACAGCATTGCTATAGAAATACTTATACTGTGGCTTGCAGTCTTGCCTGTCAGTGTTTTATAACCAAACAAGTAGGTATTTCTTGTAATAGCTATTTCGTTCTATCGACTATATCTAGTATGACAGACAGACAGCTGTCGCCATGCTTGACTAAACAATTACTGTACTATATTTCGTCTATCGCTATGTAAAGTCCTGCCAAAAATAAACACAATAGTGACAGAAATAAATTTCAAAACAAAAAACTCTTTCAGTTATAAAAGTTTTAAAGACACCTGTTTTTAGACGTAAATTTTTAGACGTGAAAACGCGCTGCTGAAATGCCTACATATTTGTGACGTCACAACTTTGTATTTTGTATGGGCGGCGTGAGAACTTTGTTTGGCAGCTATACGAAATATTACGTTTATGGTAATGGTTTCATAACAAAAGTTGCTACAAATTTTGCGGACTACAATACAGTATAAGTGTAATTTAGAATTTTTCATACTTTTAAAAATGGTCCTATTCACCCAACTTTAAAGAAGCTTCAAGAACACTTAACGAATCGATATCAAATAAAAAGTGTTTTTTATAGTGTTTTTAGATAGAAATGAGTATCATTGGAAACAAATTTTATATAATCTTAACATTAGGCAAATACCGAATTCCGATATTTGTTTTTCAGTGTTAGTCTTTTGCGTCAAAAGCTCGTCTTGTCTATATATATTACCTCGCTAGCCGGAACTGTTCCATTTCCGGTAGATATTGAGCTTTACCTCATCGTTATATTGCCTTACTTATTTGTCTTGCTATGTTCTTGATCTTAAACTAATAACGTCGTCAATATAGCAAAAATGTATTGAAGTAACATTAACGTTTCCATCGTCTAGGGCTTTTTCGCTCTGATCTTCTACAGATCCGATATTTTGGTTTTGCAAATAGTAGTAATTTTCGTCTAAATGTCATCTAGGTGCCCATTTGTTCCATTTCATTAGATAGGTATTGAGTTCTATTAATTTATTACGCTTTATTGTACACGTATACAAAACAGTAACAAGTTCAAAAAGGTGAACTTAATACTAAACAGTGTTAGCTTTATTACCTTACTTGCCCCTTACCGCTTTATCCTCTTACTTGTCTTCCTTTGTTCTTCAGTTATAGCGTCGTCAATGTAGGAAATATTTTTTGAAATGATCGTAACGTTCGTCGACTAGTATAGTTTAGCCAGGCTAAAGTCACACGCACTACACAGAACAGTTCCTGTGTTTTTGTTAACAAGTCATTCCTATAATTGTCCGCAGATCTTGAAAAAATACCATTATAATTTCAGTAATGACTTTTTGTTCAGGCCTATTCCATTTCCAGTAGATATTGGGCTCGAACTCATCGTAGTATAGCGTTACTTGTCTTGCCATGTTCTTGATTATTGGTATATTGGTTCATCATCATCAGTCTCGTCCATTGCTGGACATATTGGTTCGCGCCGTGAACATAGCAACCTTCAAGAATTTTCTTGAACAAATGACTACCTCTCCATCGTCTAGGGCTAGATTTTTCTGCGTCAACCAAGCATGGCCGGTGTTTTGTTGTAAGTTTCTACAAGGCTTTAACATACCAATTCATACTGATTTATTATGATTTGTAGTTACAAGATGTGAAAAGGTAAGGCTTTTTAAACGATAAGACTTACTGGTTTTGTTGTGGATCAAGATATCCAAAAAACGATTAAACTAAAGCGCTACCCGAAGAGAGTTAGCAAGCTATCAGCTGTCGGACCCACATAATTTCTAAGGCATGAGTAAATACTAAAAGATAAGAGTTAAAATAGAAAAAAAAAATGAAACATGATTACACTAGCTAGTAGTCTGTAGCTTTTGAACAATTAATAAATACATATTATCTAATAAGATAATTTTAAATATTATATGACGTGAAAAAGGCCTATTTTCTGAATAAACGTTTTGATTTTGATTTTGAAACGTAACAGCTGGAAAGAAACTCAGGAACCGGCCGAGATGACCGTGAGTGAAAAATCTTTACGTCAATAACTATATCGTCAACAAAGAAAAGCTTTACGACTGCCATCAACTACTAATGAGCGGCCTCTCTCCGACACGCTACGAATTGATGTCATGTCGCTAATGTCACGATCTGTAGCTTATCCTTTAAATCGGTGGTTTCTGATTCATTTTGATATATTAAACCTACAAACTGACAACAAAGGGAATACACCTTATACGTCGATTATTGCGTAAAAAGAAAATACAACTGCCACAGGTAGAGCGCGTTCTGATTTGCAAGGTATTATTAAGTACAATCATTTAGTACTTATGAAATAGTCACGAGTCATAAGGAGAATAGAAGGAAAAAGATGACAGGCCAGAGCATTTTGTTAATTATGTATTTAACAAACAACAAGAAGTGATAACCTTACCTTTCTATTATTATAAAGATTAAAGAGTTACTTGCTATTTATAACGGATAAGCATAAAAACTATCAAAAATAACAAGCAGCATTGTTTCTGAAGAAATCCCTAAATAATGTTAGTAATTACTTGAACTTAATTGTTGTTTTACTTGATTGGAATGCTGTTTTATGATTTAGAATATTGTGCAATCAAAATCCGCCATAATCCCGAATTCCAAGTGGATTGCCTTGACCAGTTTTCTATACCTAACTAACTTTGCTTATATTATAATCCATAATAAAAAACATATATATATAGTTTGTGATAATTTTTTCGCAGGCGCTTCTTTAGAACTACTTAAAGAACAGATTCTATAAGTTATTTCTCCAATGCAAGACTACCCTATTATAACTGCCTAGCATAGGCTTCATTTTGCAATGTTAAACCAGGACATTAAGTATAAGTTTTTGCAAGGGTGAGCATAACCAGGGCCTACGTACAGTACATTTGGAAATTGACTATGCAGCTTGGTTTTGGCAAGTTTGTAACTTTAGAAATAATTACGATAGAACCAGTTGAACCGGTACGCCCGTCAAAACAAATGAAGCAGACGCAACAAAGCAGTTGCCAGACTGACGAAATCTAGTCTTAAATAGGTTTAGAGAATCTTTATTGACTCATAAGAATTACATTCACTTACATGAGTCTTAAACTACTTAATAACAAATCATAGTTAAATATAAGTACACATTAAGACAGTATTGAAAACACACACAATTGTCACATCATCGTATCAGCCCAAAACTTGATTGTAAATATGTTTCTTCAATCTTTTTGTAAACAGAGTCAGAGATTTACATTCCTTCAGTTCACTCGGTAGTTTGTTGTACATTTGCGCTCCTTCATACAATATGTCTCTCTTACCATAGTTGGTTCTTGGTGTGATGAGTTCAATCTTATTGGTATTTCTTAAGTTGTGCTTAAATATTCTTTTATTTAAAGTTATTTGGGAGTGGATATTTTTGGTAAGGATTTTTTTGACAAGGATGCACATTCTGTATGTATAAAGTTGTTTAAGGTTAAATAGATTAGTATTTTTATATATTTTTTCAGTTCTAGTTAAATAATGAAAGTTAAAGAGAGTTTTTATTATTTTATTTTGAGATCTTTGTATTAAATTCATATTAGTTTTAGAAGCACTTCCCCAGATTTCAATAAGATATTCCAAATGAGATTTTACTAAAGAATTATATAACATATGTTTGACTTTGGATGGAATACAGGTTCTAATTCTTCGCAATAAACCACAAATTGAGCTAAGTTTAGTTCTAAGGTATTCGATATGGGGTTTCCAGGTGAGTTTATCATCTAGGTGCAGCCCTAGGTATTTTTCTTGGCTGGAGCGATTTAATTTTGTGTTATTTATGGTAAGGGCAGGATAGTGTGGTATCTTTTTATTTTTTGCTGAAAAAATCATGTAACTTGTTTTTTTAATATTGATTGTAAGTAAGTTACATTGACACCAGTAGTTAAATGCATCTAGGTCAGTTTGTGCTTTATCAATCAGGTCTAAAAAGTTATATCCAAAATAGAAAAGACAAGTATCGTCGGCATATAGCGTGATGTGGCCCGTGAGTCCAATTGTTGTAACATTGTTGATGTAAACAAGGAACAGTAGTGGTCCCAGTATAGATCCCTGAGGAATCCCGCATGTGATACTTTTTAGTCCGGAGCGATAGTCTCCTATCTTTACAATTTGATGCCTGTTCAAAAGATATGACCGAAACATTTCGAGAGCTGTGCCCTTGATACCAAGGTTTTCTAATTTATCTAAAAGTAGGGTATGACTTACGGTATCAAAGGCTTTTTTGAAGTCGATGAAGATACCTAAACAGACCTTTTTTGTGTCAATGTTTGTTTTAATTTGAGAGATCAGGTCTATTGCAGCTGTAAGTGTTGACGATTGATTTCTAAAACCATATTGTTTGTCAGTGAGAAAGTTTAATTGAGTAAGATGATCATTGAGCCTGCGATACATGACCTTTTCGAAGATTTTTGATATTATAGGCAGGACTGAGATCGGTCTGTAATTACTAGGATCAGTTCTTTTGCCAGATTTATAAATTGGTGTGACACGCGCTAATTTTAGAGTGTCAGGAAAAGTGCCAGTCGACAAACATTTATTAATACAGTTTGCGAGATCCTGTGCTATAAGATTTGAGATGCATTTGATTGATTTTAGACTAATTTCGTCAATACCTGCACTAGCATCGTCCTTTAGGTCTTTTATTATATCAATAATTTCATCAGAAGTACATGGCTCAAATTCGAAAATTTCGACGTTAGGTTTTGAATTTAAATATGTTAAAGTATTATTATTTTTATTATGAAAACTATCAGGAATTTCATTCGCAAGCTGCGTACCAACAGATGAGAAATAGTTATTAAAGATATCACAGATTTGGTTGCCATCTCGTATGGTATCAGAGTTAATTACAAGTGTTGGTGGAATACCGAGGTCTTTGACTTTGTTTACAGCAAGAGAATTTAGCAAATCCCAGGTCTTTTTTGAATCGCTTATACATTTGGAAATTTTCTTAGAGTAATATTCTTCCTTCGTTTTCTGAATTAAGGTAGCCAGATTATTCCTAATTTTAAGATATTCCTCTTTCTTTCTTTTGTCAACCTTTTGTTGTTCCCATAGTAAGTTCCTTTCTCTTATTCCTTCAATGACATTTTTTGTGATCCAATCCTCTTTTGGCTTATTGAGTATCTTGACTTTAGGTATTTTATTTTTGGTGATGCTACTTTTGATGTGGTTTTCTAGATAATCATACGAGTGATTTTCATTAGAGTAGTCCGAATTTCTAACTGTTTCATGAAGGCCTTTATAATCTACTGCGAAATATTTTACTTTTTCCTTGAGAGTGTGATTGTTCTTAAATGCATTGATGGAATGAATACCCCATACTTTAATATAATATAGTTACAAAGGATGACAAACTTATGTTACATCTATGTATTTTAGTAAATATTAACCTTACTTTTTTAATTAAAAAAAAGGCAGAGCAAAACAAAGAATCAACAAATAAACCAGTAGCGAAACAAATTAAAAGCAGACGTAATACTTAAGTAGTTAAACGTTACTTAAAGTAGTAGTACAACTAGTTGGTGAATTCCAGATTGGTTCTTACGCCGATTAATCATGTAAATAACCTAGAAAAATTGCTGTGGGTGGATCTCATTTAAGGATCGACAAATCTATGTTGATCTGCTTTGCAAACCAACATAGATTTGATAGTTACCTACCTGATTAGATACTCTACATAACTTACTTAGTCCTAATCCTATCCGAACTCCTTATTAATGCAAAAGTGAGTTTTTTTTGTTTGTTTGTAACGCTTTCACACCCTATCTACTGAACCGATCATCATGAAATTTTGCATACACATAGGTTAGGGTAGTGAAAAGGACATAGGCTATATATTACGCGGGCGAAGCCGCGGGTAACAGCTAGTAAATAATATTTTTTACAGGGATGGGAATTTGTTTGACAGATGCTGTGAGAACCTGCGAAACCTGTCTCACTCGATTAAAACAATTTGAATGCAGACGCAACAAAATGTCTTGTGCGATGGAATTTAATGTATTAGTTACATTGAATGCAAATCTACTTAATTAATGTTGTTAAACCAGAAAACTGTTGCTGCATAACTTAGCTAGCCATAATCGTGATCGTAACACTATTAAGAGTTAAAACAATAAAAAAGAACAAGCAATTTATTTTAGGTAAATCAAAATTTTTAATAATTGCGTCCGTTTGGCTCAGTCCTAATTCTTGTCCACTCTATAATATCGATAACTTAGTTATATCTTACTAGATTACGATTGCAAATATCAAAGGTAAGTACTTCAAAATTTGCCTTCGGAGGACATATCCGCTCTCATCAAGGGATTCCAAACAAGGTTCGTCGTTAAGCAAAAACAAAAAAAAACAGACACTTCAAGGAGGACATCATTATCATTATAGTTACAAAAGGAATTTTAACGATAGGGAACCTACCCCTTAGGCAAAACAAATTAGATACAATCGCAACGTAGTTAGATAGAGAACGTAGGTACATTGATTAACCAAACAATTAACACTAGAAATTGCTCACCGGGCCTAAGACACCGCAGCTTAATCTTTATCGCAACTCTGTAGTTGATAAACCTAGAACGTATCAGTCGGAAGGCTTAAATTTAATTTTGTCATTCAATAATTGGTTTTAATGTCAATATACACGTTGTCCTGGCTTTGCCGCAGTAAGAATAATGCAATGATAGTCTATGATCACTCATAGGTGACATCGAATTAGAATTTATTCCTATCTATAGCTGTCCCCGTCACCAATGCGGTAAAATTTGACCATGAAATAAGGAACGTGCTCGGCTTCTCTAGAAAATAAAGAAGACGAAGATTTCAATAATCACATTCTTCTGACGAATTACCTACGATATACTCCATACAAGTAAGATTAACTGCGCTCAATGCTATAAATTGCTAGTATTTAGAACACGCAAAGGCATAGATGTGCCTGTACATCACAGAGCACCTGTAATTTTCGTTTTTGCAGACTGCAGTTTACGGTGCATAATTTGAAATATGCCTTACTAGACCAGCAAATGGAATGGCCAGTAAGTGGCGGTTTTATCTAGATTAATTTTAAATATGGGTCTACAGCGCACGCAATGCCATCCCAGCCGGTTGCAATATTAATAACCATTAGTCCTCATTTACAGGAATAGGATATTTTTTTATTTGCGCTTAGACAATGGGGAAATTCTGTACCTACAGAAAATTTAAAAGAAAAGAAGATAAAGACGATAAAGACCATACCAGGTTTGCTCGCACCCCGACCGGCGCGACCTGTGCCTCTGAGTTTGTAGCCCAATCTGACTCAATTACGATCACTTTACCGACTGCTTCCGAAGAAGGTTCTTTACTGGATGGTTCACTAGGTTGCAATGGAGAATAGTCACAAGTCCAACAGGCGCGCTTGAACCGTCATTCATATTCCATGGATAAAATTATTATCTCTGCGGATAGTTTGATTCCGAAATTGACGGTAAATATGTTAAACTTTTTAAAATATGTGGAGGTATTTTCATAGCACGTATTATTTTGCAGTGTCTTGTGTTGTAATATTTTAATTTACCTACTTGCTTCACAGAACTATATAAAGGTACCTACTTTTAGTATTTTTTTGACACTGACATGTCTTGTTGTTTCACTAGGTTGCAATGGAGAATAGTCACAAGTCTAAGTATATATGCTTATTCAGGCAAAAAATGATTATTACATATACGATTATTCTTACATAAAAAGAATGAAATTAGAAAGATAAAAATCTAACTTTTAAATTATATCAGAATCTTCTTCTTCTTCACCATTTATCTTTATGGGGTCTGCTTTAAACTCTCTCTAAATTTTCCCAACCATATCAGCATTAGCTCCCCGTTCCTTCGTATCATTCCTCACACATTAGGTACCTCCTTTCTCGGGCTTCCCTTTCCTCTATCCTTACACATTTGAGTGGAACATTCTTATAAATATCAGAAGAAGATACATTTTGTGTAGATGGCAGGTTATTACCAGGCATTTGGAAATACATGGAGAAGAGTCCAACTGTAGACTTATCACGGCAAAAACATGATGGATAGTCCATTCCACACGAACAGAAGGAATGCGATACAAGTACATAGTAATGCCTTACCCTAATACTATAACACGAAGAGGTAAAATAAAGTATTCGATGAACAAAGCCAGCAGAGGCGCCTGATGTTAAATGATTACTGCTGCCTAAATTCATATCTCGAGTGTCCAATCGAATGATTACAGGATTTGCATGCAGTTGCCATGGTGAAGCTGATAATACGAACGAACTAAGAGTATATACATATTTATATGTTATCTCTTTGAAGACGAAACAGATTGATATCCCTCAAAAATAGATAAACATTTTTTTTTAAACTAAGTCCTTCGTCAGGACTCTTCTATCTCCATACCAAATTGCATCTGCTTAATCGATTTGGTGGTTGAAACGTGAAGATATAACTAGTATGGATGAATAAAGTATTAATTAAGGTCGTGTTGACTAAAAGGCGTAAAATGTATGATCAACATCTGAAAATTTTACATGAACATTGTTAGTAAAATGTCAAAAGTTCGTAACGTCTGACCACACAACGTTACGAACCTCAATGAGGATTTCAGACCTGGACAACACACATTTGGAATTAAAACGTTAGCTGCAAAGTTTAATTAAGATTGTCGTCGTACTTACAATACTGTGTAACATAGTAGAAACGTAGAAGTAATAATGAAATAACTGTGTGAAATGACGGCTTTGCTCTACTCGAGGTTTTATTCTATACATAAGTCATTATTTGTACGAAAGTTAACGTCTAATCTTATGACAAGAACGTCACATAAAAAATCCGGCCAAGTGCGTGTCGGGCCACGCGCAGTGTAGGGTTCCGTAGTTGCGAATGACAACTTTGAGTTCACACTGTTTACACTCGCACCTCATAGTTTCACGACCAAAAACATCTATCAATGAAAATTGTATGAAATTTTACATTTTCCAGTACATTTTATAAGTTGGATGCCTAACTATAACTTTTTAGTTTGCACTTGGTACTCAGCTCTGATAGTTTTCCTTTCAACTTCAGTATATGTATATTAGGGTGGATCGCATTAGTATGGAAAAAAAATTTTTTTTTGATTTTTGATGTCGCGGTTTTTGCAAAAGATGCCTTTTGAGCATACGATAATACATGTTAAATATTATTTAGCTAAAATATTAGGAAGTACTGCCGCAATGTCGACAAATTACTGAAAAAAGGCCAAAATAAGACACTAAGAGGACATACTCATAAATATAGTTAAGTACATGCTATTGTGTTCGTTAAATTATCTTTTATTTATATAAAGCATACATAATAAAAGAATTACATGACAAATTTATTTATTGTACACATTTTCGCCGTGTTATTAGCGCGCGAAAAGTACCTAAATTATTGCAAATTCGCGCGCGATTCCCATCGAACAAGTGATCTACGGTGCGACGTCAATGGGTCATGTGTCAACTGCGTGCCAATGAACTACCACTGAGACATCTATTTGAGCATCTCGACGGGACTACCACAGGGCCCAGAAGTTTCACTGGAGTTATAGGGAAAGCTTTGAAAGATTGCGAGTGTCTTCCCAACACAAATTTCTCTGCAATAAAGTGTGAGTTACCCGATATTACTAAATCGTGCAGTGACCTTAGTACAAATCAACTAGTTCAACTATATTTATTTGAAATCTGTGCTGCGATTAATACAGGTGTTTGTGAGGATAATTTGCCAAAGCGAAACCCTGAAAAAAATCGTTCATACCCGATGGCTTACCACCGCTAATAGGATCCTTAGACTCTATGTTTCCACCAAGGATCCATCGCCAAAATTACTAATATTGACTGAATTTGTAATTAAAGTATATGCTCCAATGTGGTTCACAATTAAAACACAACCTCAGTGTGTTAACGGCGTTAAAATTTGTATAAGACCGTAAAAACTCTCAAGATACCTTCCCGTCAACTCGAAGAAGATCGTGGACTCTGTAATTCAGCGGAATGGATATTTTGGCCACTGTGAGAGTATTTTAATTGCTATGTTAGCTGATAAACGAATATGGGCATGTGATGAGGAGAGAAGAAAGTCATATCATAAAAAAGGCATTAGATTTGAAAGTAGATGATACACGAAACAGAGGGGGACTTAAGAAACGATGGATCGATTGTGTCAAGGAGAGTATGAACAGGAAGGGAGTGACAAAGGTCATGGTGGATGCAGTAGCGTAGCTAGGGGGGCAAGGGCCCTGGTGCATAGGGAGAGAATCGGGCCCTCCTCCCCTCTTTCCGCGTAGTTTGAACTTATATCGGCCTTCAAAATTATTGATAGGGAACGAGAATAGGAAACAGTGGGTCGAATCATCCCTAGTAGGCTAAATCCATACGTCGTCTCTATAGTTTCCGTAGAAAAGTTTTTCTAAGCGTTGTCTTTGGGTTGTGTTGTTTGTGTGTATAGATTACACGAAGCTCAACAAAAAAGAACCATTAAACAGTTTGTTTGGTAATGATGCGGTAAAATCAATATTAACTCGTAAGAAGATAAGTCTTCTATAGTAGCTCGTTTGTCAATTTGAACTTGAGTTTAGAAAAACGTTGGTTATTTTTTATTGCCGATCAGGTTGAGAGCTATCATAGATTATACGGTTAGCGTTGTGTTGCAACCTGTATCATACTTATCTTGTCACCGGAATTTTTTTTTGCGAAAATGAGTTTTACCAGAATTTTGTGCCAGATGGATGGATGTGCGGAATAGAAATCATAGCATTAGTGGTGACACTTGATGAAATAAGGCTGGTAGTAGGGAATTACGAATTGCAACAGTCAGCGGCAAACCTAGCATCAACTACTGTAGTACATCCCAGACCCCAGAGAGTTGAAAACATCGCCACAAATATCATAAATAAGAACTGGTGCAAGGCAAGAGCGAATGAAAACTTCATTAAAAAGTTAATGGGCGGAATTGGTGAATTGATCTCACGACCTACAAGCACGTCAGCTGATCCAATGTGCTACGGGCATACTCATCCAAACTACCATATAACTGAAAAAACGATAACAAACAGCACATGCTTATCGAGGACGCCTGGCGCATGTGTTGAAAATGTTAAATAACGAGTTTTATCATTGGTGATGTTGATTTGAATTAAAAATAATAGATTTAAAAAAATACATTTTTTTTCAAAGCTGAGGCTAAAGGGCCCCCTGGGCTCCGGGGCCCTGGTGCACTGCACCACCTGGCCATATGATAGCTACGCCACTGGGTGGATGATAGATCAAGGTAGAAAGAACTGACATACTGTGCCGACCCTACATAAAAAAGTGGGATAAGGTAAAGGAAGAAGTTAGCTGATAAACGAACCCATATAAAAGAATTGGCGCTCAGACGTATACTAAAAATGAGAGAAAAAACTTCAGGCTTAGCTCCAAAAAGAGGGTTCAAATTGCCAAAATTTAATTTCGAAGTCACTGAATATTTTGATTTAATAGACTGCAACTACGTCACAGAACCACCTCTACTAAAAAAAACAATGATTTGATTTCTGAAGCTATCCAAACCCTGAGTTAATGGAAACTACAATTTTAACCAAATTCCGCAATATGCCATGTCACACTCAAGCTACTGAAAGGTGTATTAAATTAGTCACAGAATCTTGTTCTGCTGTCTACAGACCAGAAAGAAGGGAAGGGTTTATTAGAAATAAATTGAAGTCTCGCCGCATTATGCCAATGTTTAATACGAAAAAGACTACAATTTCAAATAAGTACCGAGGCATTTTGAAAAGTAATTTTGGCTCAGTTTTTAACGAAATTAAAAAAAAAAGATTGTATTTTTTGAGGTTTTTACGATACTTACTGTTTTAGCTATTACATAAAAGTAATATTATTACAATAAACAAAGATTTTTTGGAAGATATAGTGCTTTTATTAATTGCTGCCTGAACCCTATATTTCAGGTATTTTTGGTTTTTTATATGGGCTGGCGGCAGTAGTTGCAATAAAATTTTGATATTGCCGTCATAGTAACTTTTAATTATACTCATATTTAGCACCTTTTCCGCACCCCGCCATTTCAAAAATCAAAAATAAAAAAAAACGATCCACCCTAATGTATATACTACTGCTGTAATTTTTTTCACGTATCCATATATAACCGTTTAGCAGAAAGAAGGGGGGGGGGGGGGGGGACGACGACGACGACACTTACCTCTAACAAAAATTTTTACTTTAAAACCAAATATTTCGGAAACGGATCCCTAAAGACCTATTTAAAGACCTATTTAACGATACCCCACACGATGGGTAAATAGAGAAAAAAAAATTGCCACTTTTTGCCATGATTAATATACATACACCCATACCAAATTACAGCTTTCTAGTACTTATAGACTCTGAGTAAAACCGCGGACGGACGGACAGACAGACAGACAGACATGGCGAAACTATAAGGGTTCCTTGTTTACTACGGAACCATAAAAACGACAACATTACCTTACCCGGACATGAAAATGAGACAACTATAAATGAAAAATATGACCAATATAGTTATATCGGTCATACTTTTAACTAAAAAATCCTTCAAGGAAAAGTAAAATGTGCTATTGGGGATCGCGCTTATGGCATGTTAAGGTAGATTAAAGATGTGAAATTGTTTACAACAATACTTAGCACTTTATAAGTTCTGTAACTGTATCTTCCAAAAAGATGGCCAAATATCAGGCTTTTCGACACTCAAATGTGACAGATCCCATGATAAGGCAGTAACTTCCGAAACTGAATTGGGATCTTGCTAAAACCGGCATGATTGAATAAAAACTTTCAGCGACCCTGAATAGGTACGTAAGTATTTTGGACGAAGGTTCGGTAACTATTAAGTGACGCAAAGGTGAATGAGATACGGCGGAGCGTTCCTTTAGTAACTAAAGGAACGCTCTATCAATGTGGTGAAAAGGTCAATAAATTAACTAAACTTTAGTTAATTTATTGACCTTTTCACCACTTTTCACGCTTCATCGAATCTAATTATAATCTAGCTAACGCTCAGTCAAAATACTTTTTGGGAAAATGTCTGACTAAAATTACTTCCGTAAAAACCAATTTTGTCTCAATTAACGCATAGTATAAACTTCTAGGTGGAATGAGTATAGTAAA
This sequence comes from Rhodophaea formosa, assembly GCA_963082605.1. Taxonomy (NCBI): domain Eukaryota; kingdom Metazoa; phylum Arthropoda; class Insecta; order Lepidoptera; family Pyralidae; genus Rhodophaea; species Rhodophaea formosa. The sequence continues at coordinate 23,534,023 of OY720209.1, forward strand.
AGATCCAAACACTTAATCGGAAAATCTCACGTGATTACAAAATTTAAAAAGAATAACTGTAACATTAGTATGAACTAAGTAGTTACTTATATAATTAATTAGTGTTCAAAAGCTACAGACACCTAGCGTTCCGGAACCGACCATTTCAGACAAGAAACGCCGAAAGAAACCCAAAGCGTTACATTTACGCTGTCTGTCCCTGAGGAAACTCCAGAGGCATTTGTCTTCACCATTAGTTCTGCCTACCGTGTAAGGATAAAAACGTGATGAACGTGAAACATGTTTAATGTAAGCCGTGTGGTTTCCGGCACAGTAGAATAGGACCACTTCCAAGTCTTTCCGTGGATGTCGTAGAAGGCGACTTAGGAAACACAAGCTAAACTAAGCTTTTAAACATCAAGGAGACCTCGCCAACCCGTCTGGCCAGCGTGAACAGTGTAGGCCAAACCCTCTGACTGGTCTGGTTAATAAATGGCTTACGTGGTGCAGAGAGAGTCGTGCTCCTGCAGTGGAGACTAAAAAAGACCTGATGATTATCAATGAGATTGTCACTCTATTCAAACATATACAGTAGAACAATAAGTAGCGCCGGTAAATATAAGTCATTGAAAACGTTAAGAGCGAGTGGACAATAATAGGTATCCTGCTGAAAGCTCAATGAAATACATTTTTCGTAACATACCGGAAATAGCCCACTGTATACTATGCTTTGTTTTTAATATTATATTTCATATTCACGTCAGCAGAATTTTCATTTCATCATCATCATCCGAACATATTCCCGGTTGCATCCTCAGCATTAATGCTTCAGAGCCCGGGGACGCGGGAAATTTTCATTTTATACTCCAGTCTTATAACTACACTTGTATTCCAATAAAATAAAGCAGCGTTTGTAAATATGTTTCGGACCTCAATAATTATAAAAAGTTATAAGCAATACGCCGCGTGGCTCCCGGCAGAGTAGAATAGCACCACTCCAAGTCTTCCCGTGGATGTCGTAGAAGGCGACTTAGGAAACACAAGCTAAACAAAGCTTAAAACATCAAAAAGACCTCTCCAACCCGTCTGGCCAGCGTGGAGAGTGTAGGCCAAATCATCTGACTGCTCTGGCTAATATTTAGCTTTGGTAATATAGAGAGGGTCGTGCTCCAGCAGTGGAGACTAACAAAGACCTGATGATGATAAGCAATACTGATTTAAGTACTTAGTGAAGTAAATTAACCACATTAATTAAGTACGCAAAAACTATAACTGTTGCTTATAAACCTTATTATAGGTAAGTTAACTAGCTAGACTAGCCCAGATGAGATTATTTAATCAGAATGAACATTTTTCTTATTCTAACCTCATTAACTACTTCGAGCTCCGTGGCGCAGCGGTCAACACGCCGGCCTATGACAGGGATGGTCCCGGGTTCGATCCCCGGTCAGGTTAAGATGGAAAATGATCGTTTTCAGATAGACCTGGGTCTTGGATGTATATCTATATATGTATATGTAATAAAATATAGTATCGTTGAGTTAGTATCCCACCATAACACAAGTCTCGAACTTACTTTGGGGCTAGCTCAATCTATGTTATTTGTCCGTATATATTTATTTATTTCATTAATGCATATTGTTTGTCGACACAGGTACCAAACGTTCGAAATTTTTAACAAGCGTTTTTGAAATACCAATAGATAAGACCAAAGAACTCTGTGTAGCTCTATTTCATTGATCACTATTTAGCTATTTTGTGTTAGCGTAACTGGCAATGGTATGGTGATATGGTGGGACGTCTAGACAATCTCTACCAATACACCGAACCGAGTTAACACAATAATCGCCTTACAAAGTAAATGCTTTCTCTGAACATGACCAAAAACTAGTTCGCCAGCAAAAAATGGCAAATGCGAAACGACTTTCTTCGCGTACAAAAATATATCCAACATATGTGGAGCGATTTTCACTTTCGTAGAAAAAGTCAAACAAAAAAGAATCCCATAGATATTCATAACTGTGTCACTGACCCCTGAGGAAAGTATGCTATCACATACAAAATTCATCATGGCATTGAAACGTTCAAATATAACCTTTATGTTTTCATGATAGAGTTCAAGGCGACCGCACAGAGCTGGGAGAGTACAGACAAAAAATGACAGCAAAAAATATTGACCGATAATTCATAATGATGAATGAGCGCAACAGTGGCTCCTCAATGAGACTGGCAGTTGAAAAAAAAAATTAGAAAGGAGTTCTCGGAACGAAAATAACCCATGGCGACGGTGAAAATGGAGGGTTAAAAATAGAACGTTACAAATTACGACTGGCTTCATTAAAATTAAATTAGACTCGATAGGTACTTGTCTAACTCACTTTTAATTGATGTACGGTCTCTGATGGCATCGTTGAATCGTTTTGTCCATATTTAGTCTTGTAAGATTACTGTTTGTCCAGTTAGAATCAATGATCAAATTACACACCGCTTAAAATATCTTATGTAAGAACCTGATAGTATCATTTCAATTTTTAACGAAATACGAAATATTTAATTAATTTTTTTTTATTTTCGGTCTCCTTTTTATCCGACTGCCAAGAAGGGCTTGTGTTTTGCGTATAGGTATATCATCTTCACAATCTTGTTTTGTGAATTTATCTTCTAAACGGCTAGATGGATTTCGACAAAGTTATCGATCGTTAAGTTCTTCTTGAAAATCCAAGTGTCTATAGGTCCGGGTTATTAATCCTACCTTAGTTTAGTTTAGTAGGCATTGTGAACAAGCTAAAAACCTATTTCGTTTTTGTAGAGAATATGAGATGTATCGAACTCGAAATTATACGCCTCAAGCACAATGCTATCCATTTATGAATTACATTGTGCTTACTCTTATAAGAATTGAGACACGATCGATGCATCAGAATATTGAGAATCGGGCGGTATTGTTCGAGAAAATATACACGGATTCACCATTTTCTCTATAAGAACGTCTTATTGAAAAACAAAAATATTACGTCCAAACAAAAAAAAATTTAAGATGCATACTGTTGCATAAAGCGACTCAACCGAAGCTGTGGTTGAAGCTTCTAAGAAAAGTTTTGTTTGTTCGAAAGTCTCACTTCGTTCCACACCACAAAATCAAGATTTGTTCGTTTAGTTTTGAACGTTGTTCATTTCTTTCTAGATCTATACAACCCGTCCGTGATCTGATTGTCATTCCAATGGCAACCTGAGATTGCTAGCCGTAGACTTCCTGTCTTTGTTTCCATGACTTTAGTCTTTTCTTCCAGTCGTTCTCAAACAAAATTGACAAGCATTACAAAATGTAGTATCTAGTATCTACGTCTCGCCGCTTATTTATAGAACAACCTTCCGAATACAAAAAAATAATAATAAAAAAGCCTAGGCTGCTAAATCTTGTTCTACATTTAGCGTCTACGATGCACAAACACACAACAGACGTGTGAGACTTCTAAGCCCTATTTTTGGTCTAGGATAAAAAAGACCAGTGGCAATTGAGGCTGGACACCAATATTTAGGTATTTTTCTATCCATTGTTCTAAGTTGATTCATTGAAAATGGACGCCCGTGATTAAAGAAGATGGACAAGGCGCGACATTAGCGTAGAACGGCGTAGACATGGTCAGCAGGAAATCGTGGGGTGGGGTATGGGGCTTCATCGACAAAAAAAAAGAAATCTCTCTATTGACGAAATTGTCTGTAGCGGGAGACACCTATATTTACTTCACCACCCCTTCGACGTCTAGGTCGCGATTGACAAAAGATGGTCACGGGCGGCGTGACCATTTGACAGATTTCAGTGAAACATCCTGTAGTGACGTAACACACCCATCGTCATCGTCCTTTCGTTAATAAAACTGACATGACAGTCTTGGATCGCCTTTATCTAAAGTGAGTCAGCCTGTATAGTAAGTGACGAGACATCGCCTTCAGCTTCACTGTCTGTATTTCGGCGTAGTTTATGTAAATGCACGCGGCAACTAGGTCACAATTGACGAAAGATGGACACGCTGCGACCTTTTTACGCATTTCAATGAAACACCCTGTACAGTGATGACGATGAGACACACCCATCACCATCGTTCTGTCGTTAATGAAAACTGACGTGGCAGTCTAAGATCGCGATTAAAACAGCTTGCATAGTGACGAGACAGTATACACTTCTGCTTCACCGTCTGTCTTTCGGCGTAGTTTATGTAAATGCACGCGGCAACTAGGTCGCGATTGACGAAAGATGGACACGCCGCGACCTTTGCGAAGACAAGGTCGGCCGGGAATAGCGGGAGGCGAGACAAACGTAAACTTTGGGACGCTTTGTTATATTGCGAAAGGTCACTGCTGGCCTCGTAATATTTTATGTGTCTTCGCAAGTACGAGAACACATAACCTTTTTGTGGAACACGTTCTTTCTTAAAAGTGATCAACAGGAAATAGTTCCTGTATTGAATAGTTGTGAAACTTTACCAGACGTATTTCAGTACACTTGATTATTAATTACATCAGATTTATACAGAAGGAGTAGGAATGTTGGCCTAAGAATGGCAAGCGAAGCGTAGGTCGCCTAACAGCTAGCTGGATAGCATGCTTTAAGAAAGGGCTATACCTAGAAGTGGGAAATCGGTGGAAGACTTTTCATTGATGAAGGAATTGTCGACTTTGTGGACCAAATAAAATTAATTTTAGTGCAGCCACTACGTATTATAAAGCGAGTCCGACTCACACTTAGCCGATTTTTCCTTTACTTGAATATTCAAAAGAACAATTGTTAATAATAATCAATTATTGCAGATGGGCCAACATTAGGGTCCGATGGCTAGAAAGCGACAGTAATGGTTGCGCGAGCGCCGAATTGCGGCCGTTGACCGTCTCGCCGGGGAAAGTCTTGTCCGTAATAACTGTTTATGAGTAATTAGCTCTTGTACTATACGGCTGTAGACGGAAAAGAAAATCCTGAGTCATCTAAAGAACTTCTGCGTACTGCGCGTCTTGGAGCACCAGCAGATAACTCCGACACTTCTCTAATTACAGAAGTTTTGAAGTAGGTTTGGGTGTGCTTTGATTTAGCCAGCATTGGTTGCCCAAGAGTACTTTGACCGTCTTGCACACCGGGGAACGTGTAGTCAGTAATAAATGTTTAATGTATAATTAGCTCTTGTCCTATACGGCTGTAGACAGAAAAGATCGAGTCATCGATATAACATCTGCGCGTCTTGGGGCACCAGCAGATAACTCGGACACTTCACTAGTTACAGAAGTTAGTAGGTTTAAATTTTAATGTGCTTTGATTTCGCCAGCATTAGTTGCCCAAGAGTACGTTTACCGTCGCACCAGGTAAAGTATTGTTGGTAATAACTGTTAATATGTGTAATTAGCACTATACGGCACCTGACGGAAACGAAATGAATGAGTCGTCTATCATATAAGAAGACGCTTAGTACGAAGATGCTCTGCTTCGTATCTTATGGTCATCTTATGGCATCAGCAGATTTCACAAACTCTGGCACTTACAGAATTTCAATAAATCAAAACACTCTAAAATCACAACGCGCTTTCTAAGTACGTTGCGGTTTAAGTGTGCATTGATTTTAACTTTGGTGTATTTTGATTTCGCCAGTATTAGTTGTGCAAGAGTACGTTGACCGTCGCGCCCGCCGAGGAAGCTCCTGTTCTGTGGTCTTGGTGGTAATAACTGTCATGAGTAATTAGCTCTTGTACTACGGCTGCAAACGGAAACGAAAATAATGAGTCATCTCGCCTATATAGCACCTCCGTAACTTTTTATCTTAGGGTGGCACCAACAGATTTACTAACTGTTGCGCTTCAATACCTACAGAAGTTTAATATACAAATCGACACACTTAAACCGCAACGAACATCTCTTTTCATAGATATTAGTGCCTGACTATAGTGACTTGATTTTAAAAATGGGTCAAGTGTGAGTCGGACTCGCGCACGAAGGGATCTGTACCATTATCTATTATAGGCGAGGGGCTAGTGGATCTATCATCACTAGTTATACGTCGCTAAGCCTATCATCGATGTAAAATAGGGCATCCCTATATCCCAGACACCAAACGAAATGAAACCGCGATTGTTAATAAATCATAAACTTAGTCCGAATCCAACTTTATGGCGGCTCGGAACATCGCGCGAGTCGATGCATATATTTTTAATTTAAAAATTCTTTTATTAACTTTATATTATTAATTTTCCCCCTCAAATTAATTGATTTAACATTTCAATGATGACATAAATTTTTTCCAATTCAATTTTTATCATGACATTTAATTAAAACAATGCACACTCAGTCCACATATATATAAGTAGTTTATAAGGTCTAACTAGAATTGTGAGTTGACGTCGCTTGGAGAAAATGCGCTGTGCAGTTTGTTGCCGCTTCTTCTGCACTCCGCTTTGGAAGCGGCCTAAACTTAGCCATAAGTAATTATTGACGTCAACAAAATTTTTTTGTTGTAAAAATTGTAAACACAAATATGACAATTAATAAGTGTTCAAAGAAACCTATATTACATAAACGATTGAATCTTGAATCTTGATGCGCACACAATATTAAGTTCAGCGGGGGGCGCGCGCGGGGAGGCAGGACGCGTACTGCGAAGCTCGCAGCTAATATCCTAGCCACCATTAAGTTTGATCACAAGACACGAGTATAGTACGGCGCTATGCCGCATGCCACGCTCAATTATAAAGAAACAAAGTTATAATGGCGACATACATTTGTGCCAGCCCCCGTAGCATGGCTCCCGCGACGCCGTTTATATCGCGCGATAAACTATCTACTTCTCGCTCTTCAGTATTACGTAAAAAAAGATGGCGATAGTCGATAAACGTTGTCGCGCGTGCCATGCTACGGCGGCAGACCAGTTTAACTATCATTTACAACTCAGCTGCTACAGCGGGTGTACAGAGCTAGTACAAAGTCTAGACTAGATCATCTTAATCTGATGAAAGTCACTACCTATCAGAAAACTTTCTCGATGGCAAGCGTCCGAATACTCCAAAGCATTTTACTGTCCAAGAATCACGTTACTGTCACTGCCGGTCTACATTTCCTAGCAAGACAATGATAGCCTGAGATTTAAAACTGTGATTAGTGAAGAGTTTCGAGTATTCGGGGGTACTTAAATCTGTTTAAATAGAAAGATGTGAGTGAATTGACAGAATTTGTACTTATTAGCATCCTTATTTCCCAATCAAAAAGATTTAATTATACTCAGAAAATGTTAATTAAATGAAAATAACTTAAGTTTCTAACTGAGATAGATAACAATAAAAATCCATATCTAGAGATGGAATGCTCAGAGTGCTAAGTATTGACAAAAATTACATCTTGTGACAAGCTTTGATTAAGACTGTTCTTGCCAAGACTTATCAAATGAGCCCAATCACGATAGATTTATCTTTTAGTAGGAATTGGAGCAACAGTTGACAAAAAAAAAATCGGCCAAGTGCGAGTCGGACTCGTGCGCGAAGCTTCCGTACCACTCTCTAATCAAGGAATCACACAACATTGTAACTTTGAGCAAAAAATCACGTTTGTTGTATGAAAGCTTCAAATATTTACTTTATTTTGATTTAATTAATATTACTTACCTATGAAATTGGCGTTTTCTATGGAGAACTTCCAGCAAAGTGAATTTTTCATACTAACGTTTTTAGTATTATTTCTGGTTTGATAAATTCAACACAAATGAATTTTTTTAATGTAGTTACGGACAACAGTAAGCCTAATTTAGACATTCTAAAATTTACAAAAAGTTAGCAAAATAATACAAATATGGCTACATTTTTGATTGAAATGGACAAACCTGAAACGAGTTCTTTTCATGAGTATTTTCTAATAATTAAATACACAAAAACAAAAAAAAAATATGCATGCAGAATGTTAATAATATAGGCTACTTTCAAGTTTAAATAAAAAAAATGTGTTTACCTAAAAATTATTGTCATTATACATATTTTTAAATGTCTAGCGATCACGCTCAATGTGATACAGCCTGGTGACAGACAGTCAAAAAACAAGACTGACTTGAAAAATTAATTTATCAAGTCAGCTAGATAAAATAAAAGAATGATTAAGTAGGTACAAAAACATGTATTAAGTATTTATTATTCCCAAAATGAAGCAAGTAACAGTCACTTGGTTAAAACAATGCCACTATTCTTTAGTGGACAAGTCTGGTGTTTTAAGTCCATAACTTTCACTAACTAGCAGTAGAATAGTTAGTCCCGCTAGACATTTTTTATAGTTTTGAAGCTCTCTATACTTTCTTTTGTTTTAGAAAGAAGCAGGTAAGTAGTTAATAGTTAAACTAATGTGTGGTAAAATACAATATTTAAATAGGCTTCTTGTTAATTAAGGACAACAAATAACCCACTAAAGCGGCTATTACACAAAGCGATATTAGAGTCTGACGAGAGAGATACGTTAGACACTTACGAAGATATATCTCTATTCGCTACTCAGAGTCTGAGTCTTAACAATGCGTCGTTTAATAGATGCTTTAGTGTGTTATTTTGCAATCTTAACTAATAAGTATATTTTATCATATCAACAATAGAGACAGCGTACTTTGCTTTCATTTATAAATCATTATTTAAAGATAGAGTAAGAAGTAAATACATGGTTCATTAAATACCACAAAAACTACACCTAGTCAAATGCATATTGATAAACCAAATAATGTGTCCTGCACCAAGAAATAAAGTTGTTTTTGCCTTGATGTAATTGTGTCCGTTTCCCTGATTGTCTACATTTTTTCAGACAGAAAACCTTACTTACTGTTCTAAACAAAATATTTATTGATAAATTGACAACACTATTATATGACTGGCCAAATATCACTTAAGTAATAAAGTTAACGGAGGTTTGTGGTGGGAAGTCAAAGGGTACAGTTGAAGTTTGCCTTAGACATTTTTGCAAATTGATTTTAGTGGTCTTTATAATATGAAATTGGTGTAGTTTGGTGTTATAAATGCTCGTGCTCATGAACAATTTGTGAAATAGTTAAAGTGGACTGATAAATGGACTCGTAGATTTGCCGCCAGAAACTCTCACGAGGCATCAAAGAACATCTTTTATGCTACTATGAAAAACTTTACTGTACAACACCGATACTTAGTATCTCATTATACTGGACATTGGCAGAATCACTGAAATCTCGGTGGAAGCCATAATATAAAACAGAAGAAGAAGAATAAAGTTAACTACCACTATATTATAAAAGCAATAAATACATTATTGATATTGGTTAATGAGCCAGATGCAAACAACAAATAAAAAAACACAATACAAATATCCTGTTGTTGTTCTTGTTCAAGTGTTAAAAAAACAAGCACTCGCTTTGCTCATGATACTCATGAGCAAAGCGAGTGCTTGTTTTTTATATAAATATAAAAATAGTCGGAACAAATTACACAAATTAAACTAGCCACACAACAAGTATGTGTGAAGTGGGATACTAACAACAATGAGACTTAACAAAAGATTAACTAAGATCCAAAATCATTTTTCTTCTTGACCTGACTAGGGATCCAACACCTGCGGTATCATGGAGCCATAGAATATGTCACAACCTTAAAAATACCCTGATAACAGTATACATTATTTATTTGACAAATAAAGTAACCTACTTATATGTCTTTTTCCTAGTCCTGAGGATGTCCATAATATGCAAGATTTCTCATTGTTGTTTTGGATTGGTTTTTTTAAAGCATGATACCTAAATAAGAAAATATTAACAGAATATCACATTTCTAGTGTTACTTCCTTGTTAATTATCATCAAACATACCTACCAACAATAGTGATTTAGGTACTTTATTTATTATATAATTATATAACACATTCTAATATACCTACCTACAGGAAAATTTCAGTAACAAGTAAGTGCTTAAAAGTATTAATGTTTTGTATGAATTCAACCTGCTGTGATTGCACAGAAAATACTCTCGGTCATAAGAGCCGTGATGGCTGACAAGCCCACCCGAGCATCTCTTTCGCTTTATAGTTGAGAGTATAGTATCCTGAAATAGAAAATGTGGCTGCTGATAGTAGACAAATTTGCAGTATTAAACAAGCGCAAGTTGTTGTTGCTTGGTCGCTGCACTTTATTGTGAATGATAAAGCCTACCATGTTGCACCAAATGTTGTTCAACATGTTTTGGAAGATAAAACATTAAAAATTTTGCTTCTGCACCAAGGAGAAAATAATGATTGGAGTTTCACAGCCCTTGTTTCACTGCAGGTAAATCAATACCAAATTAATTACAGCCAGTCAAATTGAAGTATATTAAATGCACAAATGATTGAAATAAACTTAATAAGACACTACTGACTAATTGTCACATAATATGCATTAACTACTTATTCGTTAACACAAAGTGGGCATTCCATCAACATTACAGACTAAATATGCAGAAATACCGTAAAAACAACAAGAACAGGCGTTATTGCGTCTCATTTGGGCAGTATCAGCTAACCTTGTGAATCAGCTGATGATTATCATCTGCCCCACATTTTTGTCACCATGTCAATGCGTGACATGACATCCTTTGTGAGCAATACTGACACTTACCTCTTCGCGACGCTTCAGCCACCGTCCGCACGGAGACTCCTCCAGGATTTCACTCTCATCCTCAGAGTCCTCTCCGCTTTCCCTGGGCGACTTTCGCTCCTTGTCGATACTCCTTCCACCCGACATAACGCTGTCGTAACGTCACAACACACTCAAACAATACCACTGCACAGTTAACTTATACTTCACAGACGTTTTCAATCAGAAAACACTGGATGTATTTTCAAAATACACCTTTTCTCGTAACCATAATATCCAAGGCTGTAGCGCGAGACGTCACTAATGTTTCATCCCAAAGCATTATTCGGCACACAACACTTATCGAGACCTTGTACGCGTTGAATAATAAAGTTAAACGTTAGATCTACAAGACACGAGAACACTCAGCGTCTGCAGCGAGCTCACTCATTATAATTGAAATAAATTGTTCACCGGCGTAGCTCTCGACGTATTTCGGTCCGACATAAATATAAAAACCATAGTGTCAAAGTAGACTTTTTTTAGCAGCACTCAGCCAAAAGCACTCAGCAATGACCATAGACAACCTTCTAGAATACTTTTTACATACCTAATTATTTTTAACAAAAAGTTTAATTTTAAAAATAATTATTCATACACACTTTATCTAAATACCATTAATTATTTACATGAAAATAATTCTTTGGGTTGTGATTTTTAGAAACATGTATAGCGCCATCTGTATGCGACCGAAGAAAATTGAACATTCTTTATCGACACTAGTGACATCTCGTCTATGTAGCAAAATCTAAAAAACTACTGGCAAGCACAGCTAATTACTTTCTGTGGAGGTATGGCGCCTTTTAACTTACCTATTGTTTTAAGAGATAGCGCTACTAGGTTAGTTTCTAATTTCCAATTCGAATTAGAAGACTACGACTTTATAGAAAAAAAAACTCATCATAAAAGAAAATTCGTCACGACTTTAATAATATTTACTTGGGTAATTACGTGATCCAAGATTTTATTTATAATTTAGTCAGGTAGTAGGTACCTACTAACTTAGTTTTTAAGAATCACCCAGTATGCATTAGGTTAGTATAATATCAGTAGTAATTACGAGTACTACTACCTATCATCATCATCATCAGGGTCCTTTTTAGTCTCCACTGCAGGAGCATGACCCTCTCTGACTATCATAACCATATATAATTTATAAGCCAGAACAGTCAGAGGATTTGGCCTACACTCTCCACGCTGGCCAGACGGGTTGGAGAGGTCTCTTCGATGTTTAAAAAAAAACTGTTTAGCTGTCCCCTTTTACGACATACGAAGACTTGGAGTGGTCCTATTCTACTCTTCCGGGAAACACACGGCGACTTACGCCTCGCAAAAATTTTAGCAATATTATTGGTATGCAAATCGGTATAAATTCAAAGAACCAGATCTAATATCCATAGGCACTTTCCAATTAAATTCATTTAAGTACGTCTCGGGATGTCATAAAACGGCTATTACATAGTCGTCTCGTTACTTAGTTCTAAACGCATCGATATGAGATAGGACGAGCCTTAAATCCTTTCTTGAGTTACAGTACAATTAGTGAGAGGACGGATGCGACACAAGCACAGGCCCAGTGGGCGGGCGTACGTATTATTAGCGCTCACCCACCAGTGGCATAAAAATAACTAGATTATCTGTGCTTAGGAAGGCAAGTTCGGCCCGGTGTCATCAATAGCTTACACTTCTTGAGAAATATCTATTCTAAGCTAAGTAATAACTAATGAGCTATGAAGAGGGCTCTGGTTGGTGTTTTTCTGCGAGATCGAATCAGAAACGAGGAGATCCGTAGAAGTACTAAGGTCACCGACATAGCTCAGTGGATTAGCTCTTTGAAGTGGCAGTGGGCGGGGCACATAGTGCGAATAACCGATGGCCGATGGGACAGAAAGGTTCTCGAATGGCGACCACGTACCGGCAAGCGCAGCGTCGGACCGACCAGGTGGTCGGACGACTGACCAAGGTCGCAGGATCTGACCAAGGTTGCAGGAAAACGCTGGATGCAGGCCGCTTCCAACCGGTCATTTTTACAAAATGACCGGTTGGAACCTTTGGAGAGGCCAATGTCCAGCCGTGGGCTTCCTGCGGCTGCTCAACTCCCAACCCCTTACGAGTATAACTTACTTGGATGATAAGATAAATCGGAAAGAATATGACGCTAGTGAATTTTAGCCATGAAACACTCAATAATAAAAAAGCTGCAGGGTATGTGGGTGGAAGCAATCCTTAATGTCGGTCACACATTGGCCTTAACTAAAGCAAGCTGGACGGACTGAATTATAAACTGGTCGCCAAGGTGTTGGCCTGTGGGTGCCTGTGGTGTTGGCCATAGTTATAACGATCATGTTGACCAACTTTTTGAAAAGGCATAGATCGATAGCCTAACGGTCCAAGATTGAGTCATTGAGACTAGTTGCTCTCTCGCCTCGCATGCGTTTCTTCGGTTATTCTTCTATATCCTCGTTCTCCAATACAGATACTGATCCGTCGTAAAACCGGGAAGTGTCGAGCATTGGATCTCGGATGGAGTGTTTACGATAGGCCGGCCATTCTCTAAGTTTCATTGTTGCAAAAAAATACCTTTTACTTATAACTTCGTGACTAAAACCCGACTAGGTACCTTTTATCGTTACATGTCAGTTAGATTTGGACAGCGTGAAAAAACTGGCATATGTAGAAGTGAATTTATTTTTAGTAAGTACAAAAACCTTTTAACAAATATTACCTACTCGGTCGGTCCACGCTCTTTTTTACTTACTGTTTCCACAATTACCTCGGAGCCTTTGAGCCCAGCTTTATTTCTAAGAACTCCTCAAGTATCCCAAGTTTTACTTTCTTTTAATATTGGTATTTTTAGCCGAAAGTATTTTTTCCATGAAATCGGATCGGAAGACTGGGGCGACTTTGTTTACTGGTAAGTAGTAACTCAATAAGAATAGCTTTGCTTCGTTTAAATCTCAAGAGATTGTTGCTATGAATAAAAACTTCTTTAACAAAAAATTAAATTGCCGAAATAGACTGAAAAGCAAAATACCTACTGTCTCTTATACAATTATGGATGCCGCACGAGGCAAACAACAAAAGGAAAACTTATCCGTTAGAATAGTCAAGGATATTTCACAACCCTTATAAATTCGAAAGTTTCTTTGTATTGTAACGTTTTCAGTCCTTAAATTAATTAATAATCATAAACGCGTGAAAATGATCTAAGTAGGTTACCTAGGTAATTTTAAAGTAATTCCACAGCATTCTACTCCTTTGATTTAAATGTGACTGAATAGTAGCACGTATAACCAAAGACGTCATCAAAGTAAATCCCACATGTCTAATGCCCAACACTCGACCAACCGACATTGATGAATTACATCTCTCCAAACTATCCGATTGTTATTTTAACAATCAAATAGCTCTCTGATGGCGGCCTTGAAATACAAAAAATAACGTTTTTGCGTGGCTTAAAGCAAAATAATTGTACGTCAATCGGGATCGTGGCCCAAGGACCTTATACATATATGGGTAGAAGGAGTGAGTACCCATAGTAAGTTTTGTCATAGAAAGAGATGGAAATACTACAGGTTGATGTCCCGCGCGCTCATATGGAATTTTATGAAAAGTATAGATATAAGTATGTGTATATCATATAGGTACGATTGAATACGTTCGACTCGACATGCTAAGATAGACATCTATTCAGAAGGTCGATTTTTTTTAAATCTATGAAATTAAATGAGAAAATTCTATTAGGGTGGGTACTAAGGAGAATACGCTTACTACTTATATATAGATGAGGCGGCCATGTGAGACTAACCGTACCGGAGCCGTGTTGCTCGAAGGACTAAACAGTGGTGACAGATTACTCAAATTCTAGGAAATAGGCCATATCGATGATCAAAGATCGTAGCGCCAAACCAAAGTGGCAGAAAGTGCCATAGAATTAATAAAGTACAAATTAACGTACCGAACGGAAACTCGCATTGTCCCCCGTAATTTGGCGTGCTCGCACCTCACCCCCGTTCTCGAGTACTTTTGATACTACTGTTTAATGATAATCAGGATGCAATAAAAAGCTTGTACCTATGTCTTAAGTAAGTACATACATCGATTTAAATGATTTATAAAACTTTAATGACATGAGATTAAGTGCCGTAGTCACAATAAAATTTTGACAAGGCCTGCTGATTTAACGCTGGTGACACGTGTAACTAATGACGTCGTCAAAGTACGTGTAATGCCCAACACTAGACCAGCCGACATTGATGAATTACATCTCTCCAAACTATCCGATACACTATCAAACAAATCACAAGCTCTTAAAACGCGGCGTTGAAATACAACGATACAAGGTTTGTTTGCGTGGCTTATAACAAATGAATCAGACGTCACTCGTGATGCTAAGCCGAACCGAAGTCGAGAAGATGGTGTTGAGTAGACATGATATGAGTGAGAAAAAATATATATGGAAACAACGTATATTTTCAAGCTAGTCTTTCTAGACTAAAAAAAGAATAATATACCAATTTCTTCTCTTCCCGTGAAGATCGTAATAGCTGGTCGAGGGAAAGGGCATACATCTAGGCAAATTGGGCAAACTAATAGCAGCCTTAAGGACTTCTGGCCTTGGACTCTGTCTACCCCGTAATGCATAAGGAAGAATCCTGGATCAAATAATTACACGGTATTAATTTACTAGTTCCATGATAACTCTACATTCGCATAGATTGAGCAGGATTATCTGGATATTCTGGCTTTGCAAATTGTTTCCTAGATAAAGACAAAAACACGATACTTATTTATTAGTTCCATGGTAATCCTCCATTACCATAGATAGAGGAGCCCGATGGTCCAGTGGGTGTGAGCTCTATGAGCGCTTACGTATGTTAAGCAACCCCTGGTGCAGTCCCTACTTGGATGGGTGACCGCAAGTGGCATAAAAATATCTCGAGCTCTTCCGTGCTTCGGAAGGCACGTTAAGCCGTTGGTCCCGGCTGTCATTGTTGATGGCAGTCGTTAAGCTATGTCAGATGCCTTAAGGCAGCTTGAAAAATCTGACACCAGTGTTGGCCACTTACACATACGAAAAACAAACAAAAACAATTACCATAGATTGGAGCGAGATTATCTGGATGTCTTGGAACAAATTATTTACTAGATAAATTCAATCATACGATTCTTGTTTATTTGATCCGTTATAACCATGCGTTCGCATGGATTGGAGTAGGATTATCTGGATATCTCGGTGAGCAGTCAACAGCCTGTTCAAGTTATTTCCTAGATAAAATAATTAACACGATACTTATATTTCATTATAGTTTCATTGTAACCCTACATTCGCATAGATTAGAGCGAGATTATCTGGATATATCCTGGTAAGCAGTCAATCGGCTGTGCAAACAGGATTCTTGCGACGCCAATAACGCAGCCTTTTCACGACCTCTGAAGGGTCAATTATACGGAAAGAACTCGGATATACTCATAGAACTAGATCAGACACGTAAATATCCTTTGGATTAAAAAAAAATCTTGTTGTATAGGGAATTTTACTTATTTATACGGGATAATTGAGTAAAGCAACAATTGACAAATATTTAAAAATATATTCAAAATGTTTTCGGAACAATTCCATTGAGTTACTTAGCGCTATGAAGGTAAGTACATTGGAGAGTGATACGTTATTGGTGCTACGTATCCTCCAAGTTTTCGTACATATCTTTGACTTTGTCGTACGATAATTTTATAGGGTTACTTAAATACCGGGATGGAAATATTACAGAGAATAGCTAATCAGTGCAAGTTTCTGATTTATCAAGTTTCTGATAATCTGGACATGTCCAGATTAATCTTCCATATTCAAAGTTTTGTAGATCAATAAAATAATTGTCACCTAAGCACACCTTAAAAGTAAGTTATATTACCTACTAGCTGTTACCCGCGGCTCCGCCCGCGTGGTATATAGCCTATGTCCTTCTCAGTATCCTAACCTATGTGTATGTATTATCGGTTCAGTAGATACGGCCTGAAAGTGTAACAAACAAACAAACTCAATTTCGCATTTATAATATTAGTTAGGAAGTTAGGATTAGGATAGGATAGTTACGTAGGATATCAAAACTATCTACTTAAATCTGCAAAACTTTATGTCATATCCAGGCTTGTATTATCACTGGAAGGAATCCAGCGGTTGGGCATGTTTGTCGTCGCGTAGTCGCCATAATGTCGAGGTCCAGAGGCGCGTATAAAAAACAGAGACCTGGGGCAAACTGCCTGGCCTAGACTGCTAGCATTACAAGTAGATGCACTATGTGCGTTGGAGAGGCGATATCCGTTATTTTACATGATTTTACATATTTATTTAGGCAAAGGGTTAGCCTCTTTTTTTGATAAAATCTAACATGTGATATACAACATGCAATATGTTGGTAGAACCCTGTTCGATTCTTAAAGGGGTGACTCAGCCCGTCAAAATGAACAACATTTCTTATTGGACTAAGGCTGGAAATTAAATAAAAAATAACTTCCCTAAACAAAAGCCGGCTGGGCAATTCGTATGAAAATGTTGATTTTTTTTCAAATTTACGGAATCCAGTCCAGCATCCTATATAATAAAAACCGGCCAAGTGTGAGTCAAACTCGCGCAATGAGGGTTCCGTACAATATGCTTCGCGAACACACACACAATGTGCAAAAATGTTTTATTCATTTGACTAGCGCCATCTAGTGGTGTTTTAGTGAACTATTTCCCTAGGTGAACTTATTATAGTGAGTTTACCACTTTATTTTCAACTGATAGAATTCTTATTATTTTTCCTGTAATCTTCAAGCAATAAACTAAATATTGTAATTTTTTCGAAATTTTAGGCGCAGTAGTTTCGGAGATCAGGGGGGGGGGGAATGGTCAAATTTTGCCTTCTTTCGTGAATAAAATCAAAAGTATTGATTTTTCCCGAACAAAAAAAAATATTTTTGAGATCCGCATAACAAGCCCTTTCAGATATATAACACGGTAAGGATTGCAAAACTTTTTTTTACATTTTCTATTTGGACCCCCTAAACTGACCCTCATTTAAAAAAAATATATGTTTACTTTGCACATCCGTGTTTGGGTCATAGGTTTACACAATCTTACCAAATTTCATTTAATTTGCTTCAGTAGATTCGGAGAAAATCGACTGTGACAGACGGACGGACGGACAGACAGACGCTCGAGTGATCCTATAAGGGTTCCGTTTTTCATTTTTTGTACGGAACCCTAAAAAGTTCATATAAAAATATTGTAGGCCTTATTAAAATGTGCAACTACGGGTTACTCACGTAAAAAGTCAGCTAATGGCCGACATGTTTTCATCTCATCCGGAGGTCTTCCTCACAGTAAAGTAAATTGAGACGCGCACACGATTTCGTCTCAATCCGCACTGCCTTAGCCACATAATCAAAACTGTGATAAATAATTTGCAGAACCTGATACAAATTTTAACCGACTGTAAAAAAGGAGGTGAAATGAAATGAATAGTTTTTATTAAAATACGTAACAACGGGTTACTCACGTAAATAGTCAGCTACTGGCCGACTTGTTTCAACCTCATCCGGAGGTCTTCCTCAGGGCGAATGTGAATTGAGACCCGCGCACGGTGTCGTCCCAATCCGCACTGTACACATAGTTTTTATTCAAATTTTGGATCTCATGTATCGCTTTTTGAACGTCATTTATTATCAATTTGACCTACTGATGTTTGTAGATTGTCAGAATTAACTACATAGTTATTGTATGGTGTCTACACTAGTTTTAGACATTACTTGTTAAGACACGTGGGCCAAAGTCATACATAAGTGTAGGTATATATGTTGTATATATTTTTACATTTTGAGGATAATTCCTTAATTATACATAACAAGCATCCTTTTCAAGTTCTTCCAAGATTCTATTATTAAAGCCAGAAATCTATTTGCACCCCCACGTATTTCCTCCCCCTTGCAAACAGAGGGCCCCTTTAATGAAGCGATGCGGTGTTTGGACGACGCCACCTGAGACTGCGCTCTTTAAAATGACACCTGTGTTGGTTTAGAACTCTTATTAACAGTCACTGGAGAGTGGGAAGCGTATTTTTACAGTGGCATCTAGCTAAAGATACGTAGAATTTTTAAGTTTTTATTTAACGAAGTAGGAAAATAGAAATCATATTCTTCGGTGAACCGTGAATTTGTTGTACTGCCCCAATTTGATATAAATTATCAGAAAAAAAATGAAATATCACTTCATATTTTGTTCAGCAGAGCCCTCGATAACCCTTCAAACTCCGTCCGGTCGAGCTCCGTGGCGCAGCGGTCAACACGCCAGCCTGCGACACGGGGGTCCCGGGTTCGATCCCAGGTCAGGTTGTCGAGTCCTACTCACCCAGCTAGTTAGAGTAGGCCCAACATGAATATGAATGAAGGTATTAATGCTCAGCGGAGAGAGAGAACACAACACAACTCAGATAACGGATTTTAATAAGTTTCACACAGGCGTTACACAGTAGTAGTAGTGAATACAATTAGTAAAATAATATTTATTATAGGCGAGTGCCTGTAAGCTAGGGTCGAGAGATCACGACCAAGGAATTGAATGGAATGAATTGAGTGATGAGGAAGGACTGTGAAGAAGATTTAAAAATGGAATTTGGAATATAATTTGGAATTTAAAATGAATTTCGAAATAAAAGCGGACAGGATGATGATGATTGGGAAATGAGGTGAAATGCAAGATGCAGCATGAAGGTTATCATGCGCATCGTTACAATACCGGGGGGGCCGGGGTAAAAAAAAAAAAAGTTTTTTTTTTTTAAGAAATAGAAGATAAAATAAATAAAATTAGTGTGTAAATAAAAATAATGATAAATGTGTGAAAAAAATTTGTGGTGAGTGTGGAATGTACAGTGTGTATTTACAATAAGTGAGTTTCCGACTTTCATTCATCACTCATTCATTCACTTACCATTCAACATCTGTGACAGTCTTAAGTTTTCAAACTTGAAACATCATTCAAATTAGAGAAATTATATTTTATTGTACAATTTCTCATGAAACCACTTATTTGCTTAGTGAAGGCTTATTTTATTAGTCACAACCCGCTAAATAATTGATTGGCAGCTAGGCTTATTTACCGTGTTGCCGACCGCACGATGATATTATTTACAAGTTTTTATAAATAAAGCATTCGCGTTTACGCGATAGAGTTAAGAAAATTAATATTTAATGTTAATTACGTAAGGTATTAAGCATTAAGTGCTTATAAGAAAGGTACGATAAGGGCTTATTTTTTGTGTTATCAACCGCACATAAAGATTATTAGTTAATTGTCATTAGAGGCTTATTTAATGAGTTGACTACCGCTCAAAAAAAAAAATTAAAGGGATAAAAGAAGAAAAGAAAATAGAATAGTAATAATTAATAAAGATGATCAAATTATAGGTTGACATCCGTCAATGTTAATGGGACCTAGAAATAATGAAATGAATATAAAATAAAATTAAGACTAAATTGGAAATAAAGAAGTATTTTATCAAAGAAAAGTTAAAAAAATAATAATAAAAGGAATAGATGGTTTGATGTTTCATTTAATAACATCAGAAGAAAGGTAAGAATTTAATTTAGGGATGGGTTTAATGTCTTTGATATGCCAACGACCGAGACTTTTGTTATCAGTGTCAATAAGGTCGTAAACTAAAGGAGATACTTTATTTGCTACATAGCATTTAACGAATTTAGGTGCTAATTTAGCACAAAAATGTTTATTTGATGAGCTGATAGGGTAATTGCGTTTCCATACAACATCACCTTTATTAAATTCAAAATGTTGATGATGTTTATTGTAATAAGTTGCGTTACTATCATGTGCTTTAAATAACCGAGATTGAACTTCGGAAAATACTGGAATTAAATTACCTATATTTTCAGCATAAATATCCCTAGGACTGAAAATTAAGTCATCGCACGTATCTTTATTGGACAAAATAGAGCCACAACTACTTAGTTCCCTACCGAAAACTAAAAATGCGGGTGTAAATTTAGTTACTTCATTTACAGCTGTATTCATTGCGAATTGAATTTTATGTAAATGAAGATCCCAAGTACGATGATCATCGTCAACAAAAGAAGCTACTGCTGTAATTATAGTTTTATTATAGCGTTCTACTGTGTTTACTTGAGGGCAATAGCGCGGTGTGTAGTATAATTTAGGTATTTTATAAAACTTAAATAAATCCGTAAGTTCTGAGCTTATCATTTGAGGACCGTTATCTAAGATTATAGTTTCAGGAATACCGTAATTCATGAAAACTAAACTTTCGAGAATATGTTTTATAATTGCTGAAGTTGCTCGTTTTATGGGATAAAGTAGACAATATTTTGAAAAACAGCAAGTTACAACTAGAATAAATCGGTTAAGTTTACGAGTTATTGGTAATGGTCCTATTAAATCTATTGACAAACATTGGAATGGACGCGAACAATTTTTAGGTTTTCCCATAAGACCTATTGTATTTTGATTTTGATGTTTATAGGCTAGGCATGTGTCACATTTAGAAATAAATGTTGCAATGTCTTTATACATTCCTGGCCAGAAGTAATTATTTTTTACGCGATGATAAGTTTTAAATGATCCAAAGTGAGCCGAGGTGGGGTTAGAATGATTTTCTATAATTATAGATTCTCTGAATTCAGATGGGATAACTAATTTCCAGCTGAATTCTGAATGCAAGGGTGTATTAGACCGAGCATATTTAAAAAGTTTACCGTCTTTAATCAAATAATCAGGAGTAGAAGTAGGATTAGTTTTACATTTATTAAAAATTGAGTTATACCATTCATCTTTAGTTTGCGAAGTGAAATTTATCGTATTTATTTGTTTTATACGAGATAATGTATCCGGTACAACGTGTTCTGAACCGCGTTTATGTTTTATTTCGAAGTTAAACATCGATAGACGAATACTCCAGCGAGCAAGTCTACCGGTAGGGTTGTCAAGATGAAGAAACCATTGTAAGGCTGAATGATCAGTGTAAATTGTGAACTTTTGGCCGTTATCTAAATAACAACGCCAATGTTCAAGTGCGGTTATTACACTGAGAAGTTCACGTTCAGTAATAGAATAATTTCTTTGGGGACCTGTAAGCGATTTGCTCATATAAGCTATGGGCTTTTCGATGCCATCATAATCTTGGGTAAGCATTGCACCAATGCCATATGATGAAGCATCGCAATGAACTGCAAATGGTTTTGTAAAATCTGGACAAGCGAGAATGGGAGTACTGACAAGTGCTTGTTTAATAGCATTGAAAGCATTTTCAGCTTCTGAAGACCATTTAAAAGGAGGAGCTTTTTTACTAGTAGAAGTAAGTTTGGTAAGGGGAGCTGCAAGTGTACTAAGATTTGGTACGAAACGTCGGTACCAGCTTGCAGTACCGAGAAATCTTTTGACCTCTCTAGCCGATTTAGGGGACTGAATGTCCAATATAGCTTGGACTTTTTTGCTATCAGTATGGAGACCTTGTTCGTCTATAACGTAACCCAGATATTTTAATTCATTACGGAAGAATGAACATTTTGGGAAGTTAATTGTAATATTAGCCTGAGCTAATTTTTTATAAACTTTATTAAGGAGCTCAACGTGTTTATCAAACGTAGTTGTAGCGATGACTATGTCATCTAAATAACAGAAAACAGAGTTGTCTAGCATGATATCTGATAATAGATTATCGACAAATCTCTGTTGTGTAGCTGGGGCGTTAGTTAACCCGAATGGCATTACTTTAAATTGAAACATGCCTTTATTTTTAACATAGAACGAACATTTTGGGCGATCCTCTTTTTTTAATGGAATTTCCCAAAAAGCTTTTGCAATATCAATAGAAGATAAATATTTAGAATCTTTTAAATTATCGAGTATATCAGAAATTATTGGTAATTTATAAGCATCTTTTTTTGTAATATCATTTAATTTACGGCTATCAATACAAAATCGCCAAGTGCCATCTTTTTTAGGTGTTATTATTACAGGATTGAGCCATGGGCTTTCACACGGTTCAATAACATCTAGCTTTAACATCTCGTCAACTTCTTTTTTTAACGCCTCTTGTTTTTCGGGCGATAAACGGTAACATCGTTGACGTATAGGAGGATGATCTCCTGTATCAATATGATGTTCAGCTAAATGTGTTTTACCTAATGGTTTAATTTCTGTAGAAATATTTTTGAATTGACTAATAATGGCATCAGCTAAAACGCGTTGTGTTTCGTTTAGGGTTTGATAAGTATTTAAATGTGAAGTTGAGTTATTTATTACGAAAGATGTATTTTTGTTAAGTTTAGAAAAAGTAACGTTACTAAGTAAGTTAGGAGCAATGTTAAAAGTTTTCCAAAAATTTATACCTAATATAAAAGATTCGGTAATTTCGGGTATTACATGAGCAGTTATTAAAGAAAAATGATTATTATATACTATTGGTAGCGAAATAGTACCAATAGACGATATTGACTGGCCATTTGCCACAGAACCACGAATGGTTTGATTTTTATTTAAAGTAAAACCATGCTTTAATAAAATTAAATGTGCATTATTACCGAGGATAGTTATCGCACTACCACTATCTAATAATCCGTTTAAATACAATTCATTTACTTTTATTTGCAAATAAGGACGTTCTAAGTCTGCTTTGTTTTCAAAGAGGAGAGTACTAACTTTATATGAGGTAAAGAAAATTTTTAAAGTTTTTAACCAGTTATTCCAGTCTTTTTTATCAAAATTAAGTTTATTTTTAGAATTAGTATCATTTATGTGTTTAGTACACTCCTCACTAATTAGTTTTTTGAATTATGTTTTTGACAGTTAGGACAATTTGTAAAAATAAAATCTTTTTTACCACAACGAAAGCAAACTTTTTGTTTATTAGTACAATCATTTAATAAATGTGAATTATTTCTGCAACGCGGACAAGTAAAAGTTATTTGTTTATTTGTATTTATTGAATTTATCGGTGTAAAAGATTGGTTTCTATAAGGAAATTTGGGAATTACAGGTAAGTTATTAGTAGAAGAAGGAAGGTCAGGAATCAAAGGTAAGTTACTAGAAGAAATTGAAGGTTGTGAATTATTATTAACTTGTAACAACCTTTCAGTAAATTTACACGCATCGCTAAGAGCAGCTAATGATGTAAGGTCATTAGGAGAAAGTCTTAAACTGTATTCAGGTTGCAAATTTCTGACTATAGTATTGATTTGCTCTTTTTCAGATAACGGTTCATTTAGTTTATTAAATAAAGTTATCATTTGTGAGAAATATATAACTGACCGTTCATTTTTATTTTGTTTACGATTATCTATAATTTTTCTTAATTTATAATCGTAATCTGTAATTTCAAAGTCTGTTAGAAAACAATTTTTAAAAGAAACCCAATCAGTTATAACATTATTTTTAGTTCTGAACCAATCTAAAGCTGAACCTTTAAGAATATCATATAAGTGATTATATAAAGACTTTTCAGATATATTTCTAGCTTTGGAAAATTCTTCTATTTTTTGGATGAAGTCTTTTGGACATCCATCACCCTTGAAAGTAAATCGTTTCAAATCATTACTGGTTGTTGAATTCGTTATGTTTGAAATTTTGTCAGTTAGTAAATTATAAAAGGTTTGAGGTTGATGAGCTATAAGTGAGTCAGTCGAATGGTAAGTTGAGGTAAAAGTAGTATTATTTTCTAAAATATTAAAGTTAGTCTCTAATTCTTTAAGTTTATGCCAAGATGTTTTAATTCTTTCTAATAATTGTAACGAATGATCAATAGCCATATCAATTAAGTTAAGTCTTGATCTTACATGAATAAGATACGACTGCGTTTTAGTTTTACGATTCGGATAGGAAAACATGCAGTTTTCTATCAAAAGTATGCATCTATCAATATCATCGAGGTCAGTAGCAACATCGTTGAAAGAACTATCATTGAGTTGATTATTATTAAAGTTAGAAAGAAGTAAAGCTTTCAGTTCCTCGCAAGAAGAAGATGATTCGAAATTAATATTTCTATGTTTAAGCTCAAAAATAATTTCAGGTTTATTTAGCTGCCTAACGTCCATGTTTGAAAATTGATACAAGAAAATAAATAAAGAGTAAAATCGTTAAAGTGCCAAAATATTGCCAATGGTAAGATCAAATTGGTTATCTTGTGAAAGATAGTTTTAGAATTTAGAGAGATTGAGAATGTAAAGAAAAGTAATTAAAAATCCTAATAAAAGTTTCGTGTAAACGAAGCTTTAAAAATCCTTATGTGTAACCAGCCTAATATTTATGTCATAAACAAAAGTATTGAAAAAGAAGAAAAATGACTTGTGTCGATTGTCAGTTTAGGAAAAGAAATAGAAATGTACTATCTACGAAGATATGAAATTAAATATATAAAAAAAATAATAATAATAGGGAGGCCAAGGAGAAAGAAAGGGAGAATAAAGCTGTTCCAGATATCCACAAAGGTACGTAAATATATTTAATATAGGTAGGTTAGTTTGAATGTATGTTAGTGATATCCCAAAGTCGGCTGCAAAAGCCTAAGGGATATCGGTGCTAAAGACGTGGCCTATACCTTAGGATATTCTCCTAAAGCAAGCGGTATTGTATAGGATTCCAAAACAAAGGATAACCTGTTCAGGTTTAAACCCAGAGTCTTAGAGTCCTGTGCTACTGCACAAGGGCAGCATGATTGTGTAGCTGTATGAAACTGTGTGTAGATTATAGGATTGGTGTACTGTTTGAGTACCTATTTGAAGTGTAATGGAGGTAACGTGAAAGTGTTAAAATAATAATAATATAAATAATTGTTACAGGGATATCTGGAGAGCTTACCTTGATGGTAATGATGATAATGAAGTAATGGAGCAACAATTATTATATAGAAAATACAGGGATATTAAAAAAAATATCACAATTCATTAAATCACTTTCACGATTAAATAAATTTCTTGATGTTGTTGTTTTCTTTGTATGTCGACCGACGGAGAAGTGAGCAGCGACTGACGGAGAAGTAGGTAGCAACCGATGCAGAAGTAAGCAGCTGCCTCTGTCCACAGCTAACCACCGACGCAGTAGATAGTCCACCGACGCTGAAGATATGCACCGACGCCGACGATAGCGTACCGACGCTGGTCACTATCCACCGTCGCGACGCAGGCTTAAGTTAGAGTTGAGGAGTGAGTCTGTCTGTATCCAGTGTCTCTTGACGTAATCACTCTACAGTACTCACGTATAGTTAGGTAGGTATTCCAGGTGTAGGAAGCAGGCAATTTAACACGTTGGGCGCCAATGTCGAGTCCTACTCACCCAGCTAGTTAGAGTAGGCCCAACATGAATATGAATGAAGGTATTAATGCTCAGCGGAGAGAGAGAACACAACACAACTCAGATAACGGATTTTAATAAGTTTCACACAGGCGTTACACAGTAGTAGTAGTGAATACAATTAGTAAAATAATATTTATTATAGGCGAGTGCCTGTAAGCTAGGGTCGAGAGATCACGACCAAGGAATTGAATGGAATGAATTGAGTGATGAGGAAGGACTGTGAAGAAGATTTAAAAATGGAATTTGGAATATAATTTGGAATTTAAAATGAATTTCGAAATAAAAGCGGACAGGATGATGATGATTGGGAAATGAGGTGAAATGCAAGATGCAGCATGAAGGTTATCATGCGCATCGTTACAAGGTCATGCTGGAAAACGATCTTTTTCAGTATGACCTGGGTCTTGGATGTTTATCTATATTAGTATATATTATAAAATATAGTATCGTTGAGTCAGTATCCTGCGACACAAGTTCACAACTTACTGTGGGGCTGGCTCAATTTGTGTGATATGTCCCTATATTAAATAAATTAAAAAAAAAAAACTATTTTTGGAACTACTGTTTAACATTTAAAGTGAGTGAAGCTTTTCTTAGCTGTGTTATTTGTCCGTATGTATTCATTTATCTAGTATATACTCTTCTATGCTGGTTTGGGAGAAAAGGGAAAACATAGAATATACTAGCTGCTTTTCCTCCAGCGCAGACCGTAAAAGCCAGTCAAGGGATTAGGCAAACATCTACGGAATCACGTTATAGGCGATGGTGCTAGCAATCCATCACTATTTTGAATCCGCTTTCCACCCACAAACACGCTAAACGTGGCCTCTGGGTTTTACGACCTTGGGCTTTGCGTATCCCGCAAGGGATAAGGACGTGATAATATGTAAGTATACATGGCGAAATTTTGATCGTTCTGGACCCTTAAAGGGGTGATTCAGCCCGTTGATATGAACCATTTTTCCTATGGGACCAATGCTGGAAACTCAAATTTTATTTCGACAAGTTTCATACAAAAGTGTTCAGCCGCCCGGGCAATTTGTATAGGAATGTCGAAATTTTTTTCCAGTTTACAGCATTTGTCCCATATGAAAAGTTGTTTATATTGACAGGCTGAATCACCCCTTTAATGGTCCGGAACGATCAAAATTTCGCCATGTATAGTTTTGCAAAAATATCAATAATCTGTTTCTTATTCTTACTTCCCATGTTCGTCCAGTGATTCGCGATGCAGCCAAGCCGAACTAATACTTCTTGTTAATCCTCCAACTTTCGAGTGCTTAGTGACTTACAGTTTTGTAACTTCATGTAAGAGTACTTAGTCACTCTTATTTTCAGAAATAAGTTGTTCCGTAGTTATTCAGCGTGTTAATTGATCCTCGACATTTCTTTAAAGGGGTGAACAAACCGTCGATATGAACAACTATTTCATGTAAATATTAGTGCAAGAAGCTTGTTGTCTTCTTGCACTAATATTAATATTGAATTTTTATCTCTTTTACTCCTTAATGAAACGCGAAGGGGAATCATTCGGATATTTTTTTTTACTTAACGAGATTATAATTATTATTCATCATCATCATTTCAGCCGCAAGAAGTCCACTGTTGGACATAGGCCTCCTCCGAGGATTTCCAATACGACCAATTGGAAGCGGCCTGCATCCAGCGCCTTCCTGCGACCGTTATCAGGTTGTCCGACCACCTGGTCGGTGGGTGTCCAACGCTGCGCTTGCCGGTACGTGGTCGCCATTCAAGAACCTTTCTGCTTCATCGGCCATCGGTTCTTCGCGCTGTTTGCCCCGCCCACTGCCACTTCAAAGAGCTAATCCGCTGGGCTATGTCGGTGACCTTGGTTCTTTGACGGATCCCCTGGTGTCTGATTCGATCTCGCAGAGAAACATCGAGCATAGGCATCCATAGCTCTTTAAGCGACTTTGAGCTTTCTTATGAGGCCCATAGTAAGTGACCATTCGGACCCGTAAGTTATCACTGGTAACACACATTGGTCAAAGTCTTTCACTTTAAGCACTGAGGTATTTTGGACGAGAAGACGCTGCGGAGCTTCTCGAACTCTGCCCAGCCGAGTTGGATTCGACGAAAGACCTCGTCCTTGAAACTGGAGCTGCCGACCTGGATCAATTGACCCAAGTAAATGTACTGCTCTACAGGTTCAAGGGTGAAGTTTCCACTCCACAACATTGACATTCGACATAATTTTCGTCTTGTCCCTGTTCATTTTAAGGCCCACTTAACTTCACAGGAATTTAAGAGCCTCTAAAGGACTTTCAGTGCCGGCGAGTGGACATTCCGTGCTCTGTGTTTTGCCAGATATTTATTATATGATATAAGCTGTATTTTTCCTCTCTATACCATACATTCTTACCCTAAAGCTAACAAATAAAAGACGATGTCCTTATTGGCTTCCCGGAATCCCCGTAGAAAGCTGCTAATGATCGATTTGGTTAGTGTAGTCCTTTCTTAGGGTCCTGTATCCAAAGGGTCGAAACAGGACCCTATTCACGAGACTTCAATATCCGTCTGTCTGTCACCAGGCTGTATTGAAAACCAGACAGTTGAAATTGTCGCAGATAATGTATATCTGTTGCCACTATAACAACAATAACTATAATAAAATAAAAATAAAAATATTTAAGGGAGGCTCCCATACAACAAATGTGTTTTTTTTCGTTTTTTGCTCAACATTAATAACGTTTAAAGGTGGACACTTGAAATATTCAGAGAATTAGTTGTATAATCAATTTAAAAATGAGTGATTAAACAAAATAAAATAAATATTTAAGGGGGGCTCCCATACAACAAATAAGTAGGTTCTTTTTCAATTGCTTATTTCAGCTTGTGCTTACAATTTTTACATTTTTTTTGTCGCTTTTTCTCGACAGTCTAATGTTGTATAAGTAAGGCACTGGTACGGGTTCCTTAGTGCACGAGTCTGACTCGCACATAACCAATTCTTTTTTTCATATTCCGACCTAAGTTCCTTGGGGAAAATTGTTTAGTATGATTAGTATTGGTACATTCGACATTATGGCAAGGTCACCGATTATCGGACATGTTCGCACTAATGAACCACTGTTACATATTCCGAGAAAGAGTGACCTAAACATATTCCTAATTAATCGAGCAAACAAGCCGAAGAATTGTTCGCCGATTACGAGAAAGGAAAATATTTTATGCGGCGTGTATTCGCTAACATTCTTCGTTTATCTATTACCACCAGGCTTCCCCTTTTTTTCGTTTGTGTATTCAAATCACGTTGCTGATAAGCTTTATACTGTACAAGCGGACGCTGATGATGATGCTGACTATACTTGATTATTTAGTTGTGGTCGAGCCACGCTACCGGTGAAATTCACTTTTGCTAGTCGCATGAATCTTCCGGGAAAGGCCGACTCATCCGGGAAAGAACCGCACTCTCACAGAAAATCAACGTTTGAGTAGGAGCTTTACTGTTCTATGCTTCATTCGGTGAGTGAGAGAGCCGGAGGTTCATCCCTCCTCCTCTCTGGGGAGGGTAAAGTAAAAGGCTGGCAACGCTCCTGTCATACCCCTAGTGTTGCAGCATCGCTTGCACGTTTACCTTCCTATGACGAAAAAACATATAGTTGCAGCCACAGATTTGATTATCCTCAGAGGTACAGGTTGGGTCTGGTGAATTTAGAATTTGGATAACAAACATTTAAAAAATACAACTGAATTAATGAAACAAGAAAACCAATACCATGTTGGCCGCCAGGAACTCCAAAGTGATAAAATATATTATGTTCTCTTTCCACAGTTAGCTCACATCTGCGTTCATCAGACAGGCCAATGATGATGATAAATACCGGATGGCCGCCGAAAACATGGCAGACCTAGAAGGAGATGGCGCGATGACCTGGATTCATATACGAGTGGTTGGCAAACTACCGTTCTTGATAGGGATGTCTGGAGACGAAAAGGGGAGGCCTTTGCCCAGCAGTGGGACACTCAAAATGGTTAGTGAAAAAAAAAACTGAATAAATAGCCTCTTTTCTTTTTCAAGTCGGAAGTTTTCCAAATAGACCATTTCGCACAGCAACACATCAGACTTATATAACATTTCAGCCCATCGAACTTGGCTGTTCCGTCCGATACTATTCCTTGCGACGTAATCCGCTGTCACTCAAGGGGCCGAGTATTAAAATGCTGGCAAATATTTTTATGTAACGGCTGCCATCTTGTTGACGAGGGTGTTCTCGGAGCTGTAACTGAATGGAGTTCAAAATCTTCCGTCGAGTTTAAAATTATGTAAAACATTTAAGGCTAGAAAATGGCCTTGGTTATAAATATTATCTCATCTTAATCCCGTATAGTGTATTGAGCCCAGGGACTTGAGATCCAAAGACAATGACTTATGTTAGTGGGGAGGTAGAAGACGAAATTGAAATAGGTAAAAAATTACCGAAATTAATATTTTATTAATTTTCTTATGTCCTCTTATATGACTGGCTCTATGCGTATGAGCCCCTTTCCAAGCTCCTTGCAAGACGAGGATTTGACAAAAACTCGCCATAACGCCATAATAGTAGCCTGATTAATTAATGGCCCGCCATGACATTGTACTTCTTTGATTGATAGCACTCTTTCCGTTTTACGAGAGATAACAAAGTATGGTGGCTTGAAGGATACAAAGCGTTTTAGATCTAAGCCCGAAAAACGTTTATGCAATTGCTATACGAAATGTACTAATGTCTCTCAACAGTTCTACGGATTAACAACTACTTACAAATAACATTTTAGTTTGCATTTTTGTTTGTTTCACATTGTGCTTTATTGTTGAAATATTTGATTCGTAGATTTCATTCATCATTTTGTTTGGATTTTAGAACACTTATGTTTCAGTATTTTTTTAGCTATTTGTGTTTAGTACCTACTCAAAGTAGAATACAAAACAACTTACATTCTAACCGCAAATTATTGAATTAAATATTACTTTTGGCGTCTTAAAAGGACAGGTCAAGACGGAAAATTATATTTTACAGATGGATCTGGATCTTGAATGCTTATTTCAATATGTGTTTGTCATAAAATTGCTAAGTTAGTTTGTATATATATATCGCAAGCCTCGAAATTACCGTAGAGTAAACTCAATTGTACTACGTTAGTATTATATTGTCTTTGATTGTACCTACATATTTTATTTATTATGTATACCTATCTATAAAGTTTTCCGTACTTAATGATCGGGGTGTTCTCAAAGATTCTCAAAACCATAATAGCTAAGTACTTAATAAGATAAACATAATCAATCAATTAAAAGTACGATTATACAGCGCACCGTTGATGAATACAAAAGATCCATAGTTTATATGGGATTATTTAGCATTCACAATGCTATTTTACCTTATTTGTTAAATAAAGAAAATAAGAAATGGTGAAACATGGTGAATGGGTAACAAAAGATCCAATATAGTTATATCCAAAACAACGGAGCGATTGCAGAATCGAATGAATCGATTAATTACTGCCGTCGACGAACACGTCCTAGTTCCGATTGAAGCTGATTGAAGCTGGAATTTTTAACGATTCTACATGTTCAGTCGGTGTTAATAGATAGGATGCTGTATTTATGTCTGATCGATGTTCGTAACAGACGAAGTGATTTTCAGAATCGAATGAATTGATTAATTACCGTTGTCATCAAATCCGTCCTCTAATAATAATAAATATCCCTACGGACAAATCACACAATCAATCCGTCCTTTTAGTGTTGATTGCGATCTATTGATGATTTAACAGTTCTACTTGCTCTTTGTCGGTTGAAATGTAGGTATAGGATAAGAATTTCATGTCATCAACAATTTAATTGACAATTGTGGAATAAATTTAGCATAGTATCCTACCATACCAATCCAAGACCTTATTTCCGTGATGTTGGTGGGTGCAGGTGCTCTAATTATGGCATCTAACTTAGCCTGATCCTTTTTCAAACCTTCCTTTGTAATAACATGGCCCAGATACTTTATCTCTTTTTGAAAAAATAAACATTTGCCTTTATTTAATCTAATGCCTGCCTCTTTGAATCTTCTTAATACTTCTCTAAGATTTATCAAATGCTCGTCATCAGTTACTCCTGTAACCACCACATCGTCAATGAAATTCACTACCCCTTTGGCCCCCAACAATACCTTTTCCATTTTAGATTGGAAAATAGCACTAGCTGGCTTAGTGCCATATGGTAATCTGTTTAATCTGAAAATACCTTTAGGCGTTGACCATGCTAATAACTCCCCTGTTTCATTGTCAAGCAACAGCTGATTAAAAGCATTGCGCAGATCTAATTTTGTGAATTTTTCACTCCCTTGTAACGCACTAAAGATATCTTCAATCCTTGGTAATGGATGGTTCACATCTTGCAAGTACTTATTTACTGTGATTTTATAATTAGCACATAATCTTATTTTACCATTTTCTTTAATAACAGGGACTAATGGTGTTCCCCACTTGGAACTTTCTACTTTTGTGATTACACCTTCTTGTTCTAATCTACTTAATTCAATATCAACTTTTTCCTTAAAAGCATGAGGCACTGGTTTAGGTTTATAAAATACAGGCTTAACTTCCTTGCTTATTAATTCTAATTTAACCTCTTCCCCCTTTATACTTCCTAACTCATTTTTAAATAATTCTGCATATTTTTCTAACAAACCATTTAACTTTTGCTCCTTAGATAGAATATTCTCATAAAAAGTTTTAACTTGTAAACAGTTAAAAACATCTATTTTAAATTTCTTAACCAAATCTCTACCAAACAGGCATCTACATCCATCTGCCACAACCAAAAGCTTACAATTTTTAATTTCTACATCCTTATATTTAATGTTAACAAAAATCTCACCACGTGGCTCCACAAGTTGTCCGTTGTAGGTCTTCAATTTAACACTTGTATCGTGTAAGTCCATGTCGCTAAACATTTCCGAGTAAACTTTCTCAGGTATACATGACACCGCTGCACCAGTGTCCAGTTCCATGCTCACTTGTTTCTTATTAATGACACACGACACTATAAAGGGAGACACATAATAAACACTTTCTGCAGATGACCCATTGAAGACCATATTGAGGAGACATATTGAAGATCTCTGAAACCACCTCCGTCTCCTCCTCAACGTCCAAGTTGTTGGTGTTGGCTGCCTGCGCCCTGCAGACTGCTGCAAGATGTCCCACTTTTTTACAGATTTTGCATTTGTATGACTTATATTTGCACCTTGCAAATGAGTGGTTAGACTTTCCACAGTGGATACATTTTAAATTGGCCTGCGTCTCTTGCTTCTGCGTAGCTGTTGTGCCTTTGTTGTGAGTGGCTCCTGCCCCTTTACTTAATCTATGGACTGGAACCTGTCTCTCTTGGATAACGGCCTCCTTGTTTAAAGCTATGTCCATAAGTGCCGCCAAGGTCTTTGTTACAGGCTCCTCACAAAGTCGCTCGAATACCGGACCACTTCGCATCCCCGTGACAAATTTGTCTTTGATTCTTTCGTCAATCGACGCGCCAAATTCACATTCCGCTGCAATTTCACACACTCGCGCATGCCATCTTGTTGTACTCTCACCTTCATTTTGCTGTAACTTATCGAAAGCTGTTCTTTTTCTAAAAAAGCTGGTGCGAGCCTTGTAGCGTAGCCTTAACGCTGCTTCTATTTCTACTAAGGTTTTCGTTTTAGGCAATGCAGGATGAAGTGTATTTTTAAGAACCTTGTAAACTTTTTCTTCCATCATCGTGAGAAGTACCGGCACCCTTAGCTCCTCTTTAATATTGTTTGCTAGGAAGTATTGCTCTATTCGTTCTAGAAAACATTCAATGTCGTCACCTTCCTGATATGATTTAATTAATCCAAACGTTGATACCGCCATGGTTCCTTCGTGATCGCCGTGACTGAGTGTACTGCAATTTTCCTATTATCCTCGTCGCCAGAAATTTGATATGACCCAGGCCGTCCAGGACACGGTATTATTTATGGAATATAATAAAAGTATTTGTAAGCACGATCACTTCTTTATTTAAAGATTTTACAAAAGGACAAGACTGACATTATGACAGAACAGTTCAGAGAGAGAGCACTTCCGTGTTGCCCTCATAATATTAAATATTGTTCGGATACATTTCCAAATAATTGTTTAATTGTTCGGATACATCACAATCATCATCATCAGGACTTTGTTAGTCTCCACTGAAGTAGCACTACCCTCTCTGCTCTACCAGAGCCATATATTTATTAGCCAGAGCAGTCTGAGGATTGGGCCCACACACTCCACGCTGGCCAGACGGTTGGCTAAGTCGCCTTCTACGATATCCACGGGAAGACTTGGAGTGGTCCTATTCTACTCTGCCGGAACCACAAGGCAGATTTCGTGTATGACCGAGTATTTTGTACAGTAAGGGTACGCGCACATTCTGCCGGGCCGCATCGCAAAAATCTGCATCTGCTTCAAGAGCTCGTGTGTATATTCATACAAAATAAACACGAGCGCTCCAGCGGATTGCAGCGCACGTGGATGTTTGCGAAGTGGCCCGAAATATTGTGAGACAGTAGCAAATTGAGTACATTTATGTCTATTCCAAATTAAATGTAAACAGGGAAGTCTAGTTCCGTGAAATTATAAATACAGTTTGAAAACTTAGTCGTTTTTTGTTTGAAATACCCAATTGTTAGATTCTTGGAAGAAACGTTGTCTAGTTACTAGTAGTTAAGTTTTCTTATGTTTTCGCGATTGTTACACATTTAAATAAAATTATATTAATACGGTTTTTATCGCGTTTATTACATTATTTATACACCTAACGTTTCGAGCACTTTACAGTGTTCGTGGTCGCAGGTAGACTGAGTCGACATTATTGTCTAGTATTTTATAAGAACTGCAAAATCTACCGCCTAAAATATTTATTGATAACGTTCCGGATGTACGCAGTATTGGCTGCTCGCATCCAGCTTCTGCCAGCCATCTTGCGCAAATCATCACTCCACCGTGCCTGAGGACGTCCTACACTACGTTTGCCGAGACGCGGTCTCCACTCAAGAACTCGTTTGTCGTTTTTACTCTTTGCACGAGTAACGCCGCACCAATTAGGCCACTGCGCTTCATATACGCCGAACTATACTAATATTGTAAAGAGGAAAGATTTGATTGTTTGTTTGTTCGTTCTGTAAAATGCACTTTGAGTTAAATTATTTTGTGTGCTTCCGCCACCATTTAGTTCATGCAAACTATTGCTGGCCAGTGCCCACCCACTTCTGTTAGTCCCGTCATGCCCGCCGATTTTCCATCGAGGCATCTTCAGGCAATGAACCTAAGATGTTGATCGTTCGAATGACAAGCAACGAATGACTAACATCATTCGAACGATCAACATCTTAGGTTCATTGCCTGAAGATGCCTCGTGTAGAGGCGAAACACGTGTCGCGAGCACGACGGCTGAAGCTTCTGCAAAGTAACACCTGAATCAATTCAATATCGTTCTGTAATAAAGAGGCTCCGAAACTACTGCACCGATTTTCCAAATTCTTTCACCTATAGAAAGCTTATCTATCTGCCGGTGACACAGGCTATAATTTACGCGGCCAAAGTTGCGGCATAATTGCTGGTATATTATAAGTCCCTACGACATATTATGGGCTTATATACCCTGTTCCTACAGTCCGAAATAAACAATTTCATTTAATTTCATAAAATACTTTGTCTCAAATTCCACACGACTTTGTTTCCAAGTCGCCACAAATATGAGGCCTAAAGTGAGGTTTTATTAAAAACTGGGACGACATTACCATAACAAGGGCGGAACAAACAACGTGGAACTTTCCTGGCCAAATTAATTCCGTTCCGAATATTCCGGAAGCCGACAGTTATATAACAAGCGTTAATATAATTATCTTGATATTTTTTCTTCGTGGCTATTATAAAGATTTCTTCAAGTTACAGCGAATTAAAAGATTTGTACGACAGTTCAAACAAACCGTGTTTTCCCTGAGTTTGTAAGACAATCCTATTTGTTGCTAATTTTATCGCCGCATAGGAAAAATTACAATTCTTGGCATTCGGGTAAAATAATGGAAACATCTGCACACCGGTGGAAATGATTTGGGGAAACCAATCAAGGAAATGATTGTATATATATGATTGTATCTTGGTTGGTTATTTGTACGGCTCACGGCTCACCTCTAACTTCCTCAACTCAACGCAACCGCGTGCGGCAAAATGTGTGGGGGAGAAATGGAAACATCCATGATAACAAACACTTGCGGTGCAGACAAATACCACCAACAACGCACATTAAGAGCAGAAAAAGCTTCCTGAGGTAGAACTTCTACAACACCCAGAGATTCCTCTAAAATAAGGCTCGCTCAATGCAAAATCAATTCCCGTAATCTGTTATTCTGCCTGCCGAGAAGCTCCTACTCATCTCACCTATCAATAACCCTGGGCAGTTTGGAAGTCCATGAAGTCAAAGACTTTTATTCTAAATTGAATACATGTACTTGAACTTATATTTTAAATGCCATATTTTTAGGCTACACGAAGCAACAATTAATAGAATAGACATGCTTATTTAATAAATAAATATATAGGGACATATCACACAAATTGAGCTAGCCCCACAGTAAGTTGTGAACTTGTGTCGCAGGATACTAACTCAACGATACTATATTTTATAATATATACTTATATAGATAAACATCCAAGACCCAGGTCAATATGAAAAAGATCTTTTTCCATCTTGACCTGACCGGGGATCGAACCCGAGACCCCCGTGTCGCAGGCTAGCGTATTGACCGCTGCGCCCCGGAGCTCGACTAATTATAAACATACTTACATAAATACTTATATATGTATAAACATGGCTCTTGTAGGTAGGTAAATCGGTAAAAAGGGGCGCAATCGAGAAAAAACCTAAGCGAAAAGTAAAGCAACGAATCGTCTAAAATTATTCATATATTCATGCGACATTGTGATGAAGTTTGGCCATGCAAAGTAGCCCATTAATTAGGCCTTTACAAATTTAAAGTGTCCATTATTACGAGAACGGCCTAGTTGGTAGGGGGCCTAGTGCAGATATTCCCAAACTTTTTTAACCTAGGACCGCCATGCATACAAATATAGGTTGGTTTTTATTGGCATCATGAATTCTATTACACCCCGTTGAAGAACACATACATACGTTTTTGTCGTGATTTACTCTAAATGCAAAACTTTTAAGCTACTGGCATGATAGTTCTTTGACATGCTGGCAACTGACTTAAACTGATCAATCCTAATCCTATCCTAATCCTAACTAATATTATAAATGCGAAAGTGAGTTTGTTTGTTACGCTTTCACGCCCAATCTACTGAACCTATCGTCATGAAATTTTGCATACACATAGGTAAGGGTACTGAGAAGGACATAGGCTATATATCACGCGGGCAAAGCCGCGGGTAACACCTAGTAATTTATAAATACCATGGAGATATAAATCTCCAACCCGTCTAGCCGACCAGCGTGGAGAGTGTAGGCCAAATCCTCTGACTGCTCAGGGTATGTAGGTAGGTAGGTAGGGTAGGGTATGGTAGGGTAGGGTAGGGTAGGTAGGTAGCTATATGGCTTTGGTAGTACAGAAAACCCTTTCTGTCTTTGCAGGTAGGTAGCTATAAGGCTTTGGTAGTACAGAAAATCCTTTTTAGTCTCCACTGCAGGAGCACGGGGTCGTGCTCCTGCAGTGAAGACTAAAAAATACCTGATGATAAAGAAGCCAAAAAATTTTTTTTCAATTTTGGATCCCAATCCCAACTTTCCAAATCCCAACTAATTTTATAAATGCGAAAGTGAGTTTGTTTGTTTGTTTCTAATTGTTAAGCTTTCACGCCGTATCTACTGAACCGATCATCATGAAATTTTACATACACATAGGTTAGGGTACTGAGAAGGACATAGGCGCATATATCACGCGGGCGAAGCTGCGGGTAACAGCTAGTAGGATATATTTTCTCATATTATGGTCATTTTATGGAAGACACTAGTTGTGAACCTAAAAAAGGCGCCATCTCTGTGCAGCTGGCAGAAAAAATCATACAATGTAGAGGTTGGGACATATCAGAAAGTTGTTCATATTGACTGGCTGAATCACGCATACGACGTGCATGTGAATTCACGCCATCGAAGTTTCGCAGACTCGATAGACCCCTGGAGATCGACACTGATACTTTGGGATCCATTGGCCAAACTGGTCGGCAACGGGTGAGGAGGATATGTGTGGGGAGGCCGCGGTTTGATTTATGAAGTAACTTTAGAATCCAAGGGCCATAACATGTTATTTACAGTTATCGGAATGTGTAATTATAAACCTTTACTTAGAATTTATTTTGGATTGGAGGGGTGTTTTGTCTTCGTCCAAACGTAAACAATGGGACTCTTTGTAGGTGAAAAAGAGTCTGAAAAGGTCTATTTTAAAAATATTTAATATGGCAGTTAGGTCCAGGGAAGTTTAATATTCAGTTTATAGGTAGTCCATGAAAACATATTTCAGTTCACACCGCTAACTACAGATATACTCGGAATGCTATACGACGATTCTTGCTATTCGTACACCTCAGCAGATTAGCATGAGCACAGTACCTTCAGAGCTAAGCTAAGCTATCAAGCTTAGCTTGGCTTACTTCATGGTGTGAACCTAAGAATGAAAAGAGGTAAAACGATGCTCGCACAAATGCCTACCAGCTGCTCCCGCTTTCAAGTTACAAGGATGGAATGCTCCCTTCATCTCGCGCCGCTCGCTTGCCAGTCCGTAGTTTTGTGTAAAGAACCCATATAGTTTAGCTCACCTATGCTTCTTTTAGTTATTACAGGATGAGGGCAATCTGCTCTCACCTCAAAATCCGGTGAAGTAACAAAACAAAAGCTCACGTGGAGCTAGCAGCAGAGTCCTTTCTTAAAAAAAAATCACTTGCTCGCTTCCCACTGGCAGTGTAACGTGCCCTTAGCGACGCGTATAAAGGCCCCGAAAATGGCCGGAGTCAGCCAAAATGAGTTTTATGCTAAAGCATATTAACCACGCCGCAGCCGGCGTTAAGTGAAACTGTGAAACGGGATTATGAGGCCGAAAAACATTGACTTAACAGAAATAGACGTCTAAGTTTTCTCGTGGAAGGATGGCAGTGGGCAGTGACCCATCATAGGTATTTTCTGGTAGTGTATAATGTAAAGAGTTGAGTAGAGCTCTGAGGGGTGGCAAAAAATATTGTTTGTTATATAGGAGCCACCTTAAATATTTTTATTTTATTTTGTCGGTGGCTCAAAAAGTCTAAAAGAATCCTATTTTTTATCCCTTCAGTATTTAGCAACAGCCAATGCAATGCCATTTAAGTTTATAACACTGCTACAAGTATTTTCTTATGTATGTTTAAGGTATATTAATACGCCGGAGTCATTTAGTCCACGCGAACGAAGTTATCAGCTAGTCAAATATAAACGCCTTTAAAGTAAATTGTCACTTATTAAAAATGTCATGAAAGCAAGACGTCCCTAGCGCATTACAAACCTTTTTAACTCATTACTTGTAGCGGGGAATAAAACCTAACAGTGCTAGACAGCTCTCACTCTATGGTCATAAATCAATAGATTTGTTAAGTTTCATGAGGGAATAATTTTGTTCATACTTTACGATATTAAAATACAATTAAAACTATTAATGACTCTGAAATTAGGTATTGAATTCAGTGATTAGAGTGATAATATGATATTTTTGACGATCTCCCGAAAATGTATTTTATAACCATTTGTTTTGTTTCTATCTATTGAGATATACGGTCTATAGCGGGAACAGATTATTCAGGACTCCGAAATTAGGTGTTGAATTCAATAATTAGAATGATATTATGATATTTTTGACGATCTCCTGAAAATGTGTTTTATAACCATTTGTTTTGTTTCTATCTATTGAGATATACGGTCTATAGCGGGAACAGATTATCCAGGACTCCGAAATTAGGTGTTGAATTCAATAATTAGAATGATATTATGATATTTTTGACGATCTCCTGAAAATGTGTTTTATAACCATTTGTTTTGTTTCTATCTATTGAGATATACGGTCTATAGCGGGAACAGATTATTCAGGACTCCGAAATTAGGCGTTGAATTCAATAATTAGAATGATATTATGATATTTTTGACGACCTCCTGAAAATGTGTTTTATAACCATTTGTTTTGTTTCTATCTATTGAGATATACGGTCTATAGCGGGAACAGATCAGGTTTTTAAGGAGGTGCGATATGGTCTGTTCGTCCAAACCTTACCTACTGCATATTAGAAAACTATTTATGTAATTCCAAAAAGCTTCTATACAGTGTTAATCTGTAACCTTGCCATATTCTCGATCGACGGTCACCTTCAAAGCCCATACATATGGCGTAGCCTCATGATGAAAATCAAGACATAAATATTTAGCAATATCAATAAACCATATTATGGTTTAAAAGGCTGCTATTTTTTAAATAAGTAGTATCTGTAGCAAGTACAAGCAACTTTTTAAATGCATCTATAGTATGCAGGTGACGGTACTTCATCTTAACATGCTGAACAACTTTCCTCAAGAAAGAAGAAGGATATGACTTTTTCATATTTTGACCCGTGTAGGGAGAGACATTTTTTTAAAGTCTATGCATGTAGGACCAAAATAAGAAAATAAATTGGACTGCTTACAAATCAATCAGAACCCATTTTTTTTTTCATAATTTGACCTGTGTTCCTTTGGAAACATTTTTCAGTATGTTCAGTATAGGTGCGTTAGAAAATATGGAAAGGTAACACATTTATACGGTGAATGTATCGAATAAAATATTGCCAAAATATATCAAGCAAAAACTTGAAGAATCCATCTCCGTGGCCTAGATTATATCCTGTAAAGTATCGCCGTGATCGATCACACGGCCTAGGCCTTAGCCCTCCATCGCAGCCGACCTTCTTAGTTAATCGGGTATGTTAAACATGAAATATGCCGGCAGCCGGGAGACTTGTGGTTTCCTCATTGGTTACGGTTTTGATTCTCTACGCTAAATTTTAAAGGCTAGCCTAGATTCGAGATGAAATATATTTAAACAGGTATTTGGAAACTTTGATAAACGAGACTGGTGTATCTTACTTATAATAAATGTGAAATTTTTATGAGGAAATATGTACGTTTATAGAAGGATATATAAACACAGACAAATACATGGTACATTAGTGAAGCAGCACTAAGGAGCACTTTTCTTCTAAGAGCCCGGTGTAAATATACGCAATTCCTTTCATTTACATAGGACTCAAAACCAATAAATAATCTGGTTAAAGGTTATAAATGTTTCTTCCTATTCATTATGAAGAAGAATAATCTTGTTTTATAAACCTAAGCGTGGGAATTCAAAATAATGAGGAATGAGGAACAACACCAACAGAGCTGCCGAATAGTCAGCAAGGCACGGGAAAAATAACGGATGCCTCCAACCGCTGAAAGTTATGTTTACCGTGGGCAATCAAGACCATGCCGAATGATAAATACCACCAGCGGAACTGTCGGATAGTCGGCCGGGAAAAATCACGGATGCCACTAGCTGCTTTATGTTTACCATGGGAAATCAAAACCATAATGAATAAGAAACAAAATCAACGGAACTGCCGGATAGTTTGCTGGACACGGGGACACGGCAAAAATCACAGATGCTACAATCACTATAAGTTATGTTTAGCATTGGAAATCAAAACCATGACGAATAAGGAACAACACCAACGGAACTGCCGGATAGTCGGCCGGGCACGGGAAAAATCACGGATGCCTCCAACCGCTATAAGTTATGTTCTTTTGTTCGCCTGCATATATTATGCCTTATTACAAATGTGCGAGAAGAAAAAGCGCTCGTGTTTTTTTCGTTATAATGTAAGTTGACGTGAAGAAGCGATGTTATCGGTTATTCTGAAGATGGCAAATGGGCTTTAAGATGAGATATTTAAAGATGTAATTTGCAAGAAAATTATACATCTCGT
Source organism: Rhodophaea formosa (assembly GCA_963082605.1). Lineage (NCBI taxonomy): Eukaryota > Metazoa > Arthropoda > Insecta > Lepidoptera > Pyralidae > Rhodophaea > Rhodophaea formosa. Next base: position 23,576,031 of record OY720209.1, read on the forward strand.
GAGACGTAACTTTGATTTGATAAATAACTTATGAATAAAATAATGAAGATTCTGTTTGTTCTTATTTAGTTTAGTCTTAGCAATAACTTTAAACTTTTAACATCGGCTCATAATAAAAGCTTGTCACAAAATGAAATTGTTGAAAAGCTCATTACATATTTTTGGAGAATTATAGATCTCCAATGAAAGAAAATCTAAGTGAGAACTTAGTACATCTGACAAGTGCAACGAAGGGGTTCTGTGGGGGTCGAAGTATCGTTCTTTCACGTGAAACTGAAGGCTGCACCCTCGGGACTCCAATGATTTATGGGCCTTTGAGAGATAAGAGGACTCTTTTTTTAGAGCTCCGTAGTTAAAAGGAGTATAAAGTCTGCTTATTTAAAAAATATCTGCTGGCATGTTCTAAAAAACCGTTGAATGAAACTTTACACGATCGTATGGTTGACAAAAATCCGATATTTTTATCATAAATATCAGAATATCCGATATATATCTTAAACATAATTGAACGTTTTCCAAAATTCATCCTGGGTCAAATAGTAGTAGAAAGTTGCTATGAAAACTTTAATATTACCGAGTCATCGCATTAAAATTACAATATTAAGTCACCGATATGATATAAAGGACCTTTCAGGTCCAAAGGTCCATTTCTACCAGATAAAGCGTTTCCTCGGGATTTTCAAAAACGAAGTCGCAGACAAACGCAGCAGATTTTCACCTTGTATATGCTGTATTCGAAGAGATGCGATTTTTATTCTGAAAGAGTATTTTTTTAAACTTTAGCGCTTTGAACACAATATTATGTATTTAACAGGACTTTTTTCGTCTCAAACAAATAAACTCACTTTTGCGCTTATAAAATTAGTTGAGATATTAGTTGGGATTGGGATGAATTTTAAACTTTTTAGTATTGGAACTAAAACAGAACCCTCATGTATGGCCCAACACTTACTTGCCCGTTTTAACAACTATACGAAAAAGTTTTTATGATCGATCGTGGCCAAAGTCGCAGACATCTGTAATTTTTGATTTTGTTTTAATGCACTTAGGGGCTTTTGGTATTTTAAGAAGATAAAAGAGTCAATTTATGTGGCCTTTGATAGGATTTGTGTGCGCAAAAAGTGAATAAAGCTTATTATTTAATTTATGTGCATATTTTTTGGCGCAACGAATTATCTACCTTATTATTAGGTTTAATATAGCCGCAAAAAGCACATAAGCACGTCTTATTATATTCATCATATTAGTTGCTTCGCTCGTAGACTTCGTAGTTTCCAAGTTAGCTGTTGTTCACAACTTAGAGTTTCGTCGAGACAAACTACCTACTTCAATTTGTCATTCAGGCAGGAACTCAAATCTAGTAGTCTTGATATGAAACGCATAATAGCAAAATGCGTGCTGATAATTGTTTCTCGAATCTTGTAAGGTTGTTTGTATAGTTTTCAGATTGTTGTTCGTGAAAAAGTTGGTAAAAAGTCACGGGCACTTAATAAATGCACTGCCTTTATGATACTGTGTCATCTCAGTTGTTTCCGCTCGTAGACTACAGTTTGCCAAGTTAGCAGTTGTTTAAAACTTGGAGTTTCGACGTGACAAACTACAAGCTTGAGTTTGTCATGATTAATCAGGAATGCAAATAGGAGCCTATAAAGCTAGTATAAGTTACGTTAAATATTTCTTTCGTTTTCATAGAAAGTAATTTTGTTAGTATGTAAAATACGGGTCACTCACGTATGAAGTCAGACTTCAGAAAAATATGTTTTTTATCCCAGCTTGTTACCAGTTGTATCCTCAGCTGGAGTGCTTCAGAGTCCGGGGTCAGTTTCCGGCATTTCTTCACATGGTACGGTCTTCTGCATCAATGGTGTTCATTGTTGATGATGAATGGTATGCAATCCACCCATAAACTTAAGCCAGCACTTCTTGGATTTTCCTCATCTGCCGGGGCCCGACGAAGGCGGCAATTAAGTATTGTGTATAGTCCGTATATTCGCGGTTCTTTTGCAGTTAATGTACTAAGGCTCAATTCACATCTAGATGGAAGCTGCTGGAAGCGGCGCGCAGCGGCCGGCTCGAAAGAGAAGGCTCACGAATGCTCGCGCCCACCCACCAGCGACTTTTCGCGCCCGCCCGCGACTGCTCGCGCCCGCGCGCGACTCACCACGCTGCGCGGACGCCGCTGGAGTGCTCGCAAAGTCGCGAGTAGTCCCGCACCGTTTTCCACTTTTTTAAGCAATTCCTTGTATTATAGTCATCGCGATAAAGTATAAAATTATATGACACTAAAATTGCTCTACGCTTCCCTTCCGATGGCTTCCATCCCGGTGTGAATTGAGCCTAAGTCCCCGGATAAAGAGGCCGTGAATTTGGGAGTTTCTAATGCGATCTTCCCGCGAATCTTCGCACATCTAGCGCAATATATTATCTTTGTAGCTGATATTTTCTCAAAAGATTCAGTAGTTATTATTGGTGTACCATTTTCTCTATCTACCTTAAATAACAAACGCAAACAATCAAAGAAAACAAATTGAATCAAATAACGATGCCTGTTGGATACAAAACGAATGGGAAACATGAAAGACTTAATAAAACGCTGTACAAATATTTGTGCGTATAGCTGTTTAGCCGAGTTTCCTTTCAAAGACTTTCAATTATGAAGAAGCACATGCTTATTAATTTTTCTTTTAAGTCCACTTCAGTCCAGTCCAGTGCCAGAGCCAGAGCACGGGGTAGGACTAAGGTTTTAAGGTTTCAGTTATATACATAGGAATATTTGACGAGCTCCGTGGCGCAACGGTCAACACGCCGGCCTGTGACACGGATGGTCCCGGGTTCGATCCCCGGTCAGGTCAAGAAGGAAAATGATCTTTTTCAGATTGACCTGGGTCTTGGATGTTTATCTATATACGTATTTGTTATAAAATATAGTATCGTTGAGTTAGTATCCCATAATACAAGTCTTTCTTAAGAACTTACTTTGGGGCTAGCTCAATCTGTGTGATTTGTCAAAAAAAAAAATTCCAAATACGTACGCATATTTTGTTTACTATCTTTATTTGTAGCACAAAATTGCAACCACTTGAGCAACTCGACTTAATTTTGACTATTCTATTCTTCTTCTATTCCTAAGTTTTAAAATACTCGAAAAAAGGTTCTATGTACTCATTAGAAAACTATAGGTACCTACACATTTAATTTTACAGTATATTAGTGATGTTAAGACGTTAGGATGACAACTTGGACGTGCTTTTATTATGCTTTAATTTCATTTCTGTCTGCCTGTCATTTCTCACGACACACAACGAAAGAAATCTAATAATACTCGTTCACAATAGCGTGTTAACAAAATATTTGTGTTGAGAAAATATTTTCTTTAGTTCGCTCGTTCTGTTCAAACAAACACGCTGGCTGCCGTGTTGCGCCACTCCGCAACAATGGATGGGCAATATCTCGTGCGTTGAAGTTTCATGAAAGAAATGTGTTTATCAAGCCGACAAATTAGTAAATGGGGTGCGAGAGATGTACTCTAGAGTAAGATCAGATGGGAAAATACCTAAATCAAATTCCTGGCGCTTCGGACTAGTGAAGAGAACGCTGCGATACTCAGATATTACTTATTCATCGTCATCATCAGGTTTTTTAGTCTCCACTGCAGGAGTCCACACCGACCCTCTTTGTACCACCAGAGCCATATATTAGCCAGAGCAATCAGAAAATTCGGCCTACACTCTCCACGCTGGCCAGACGGGTTGAAGAGGTTTCTTTGATGTTAGTAGCTATGTTTAGCTTGTGTTTCCTAAGTCGCAGCAAGCCGTTCGCGGGTACAACCGGTTGCAAGGAACGAAGGTAACAATAGTGGGTGGGCGCTGGCCAGCAATAGCTTGCCTGAACTTACTGGTGGCGGAACCACACTAAGTTATTTAACTCAAAGAAAATGTGATATGATTTGTCTTAGTTTACTTACTACTTTCTTATCTACTTTAATTATCAATATATCTATTCTATTCTGTAAAATGGTTAATATTTGTTTTAAGAGATGCCTTAGTCACATTATGAACACTGTCTTCTACATGATGCAGCGGCAGACTGATAGAAATTTTAGCGATACCGAGACAAATAATTTTTTTTGCAACTATTTTATTTTATATTTTAGTTTCTTACACACATAAAAATACAATCGTGTAGGTAAAATTAGAGCCCGAAGATATAGGTTTCCTCAGTACCTATATCGAAACTCCGAATTGCAGCATTAGGATGACCGTAGATATGACGGCCGACGCAGCTCGGAGCGGCAACTGCCCGTCTATTGTCAACGGCCCGGCGTGGAGACGACCAGGAGAGACCGCGGCCAGGCGCGCGATCTTCAGCGTCTGGTGGCTTACGTCGTCGCCTGTAAGAGATACATTTATCACGTTAGTAGTTGCCGTAGAGGATGTTCAAGATGACATGGTTCCTAATACATCCGTGGGAATCATTAATGCAGCCAATCAGCAACCCCTACTAACCTCCGCACTGACCCAGCGCGCGCAGTGGGCGGCCGCTCGCGCCGCCCGCGCCGCCCGCGCCGCCCACGCATCCGATCGCTAACATCAGTGCGGATTGGGACAACCTCATGCGCGCGTCTCAATTCACATTCGCCCTGAGGAAGACCTTCGAAACATGTCTGTCATTAGCAGACTATTTACGTGAGTAACCCGTTGTTACGTATTTTAATAATATAATCACGTCTTTATCCCTTGCGGGGTAGACAGAGACCAAGGTCATGAAACAAAGGCCACGTTTAGCTTGTTAATGGGCGTTAAGGTGGAAAGCAGAAGTAAGAGTTTTTGAATTTTGTACTTACTTACTTCACCGCTATAATTTGATGAATTAAGAAAAGATGTCCTACCAGCTTCTAGGAAAATCGACTTGTTTTAATGTTAACTATCTTTAAAGACGCTTTACATGTTGATAACTAAAAAGGTAAATTATAACAAGCATTATTTCAAAAAATAAAAGACCCGACTGCCTTTTTAGGAGTTGACGTCTGGCATTTTAATTTCTTGCCAATGTTACATACCTAGCCTATGATACTACTTAAATGTGTAACAGTTGCGAAAACATTATTAACGAATTGCCCGATTGGTGTCCTTCTAACATTATGGTTTGAGCTGTATGCATACTTGAAAGTCAGCGAATTCCGAAAAGATGAAGTTCTTTCGGTGAGCCTGGTTTTTTTTTTGTCTATATTGTTCCAATTCCTTCCCCCCTCTAGTCCGTCTTAGCTCTTTGTCCTTGGCAATGATGATGAGATTAGGTCTACGATAAACAATACGTAAGCTCATGGCCTGTGTACCTCCAAGGTCCATGTCACTGACAGTGTTGGCCAGCTGGCCAATCTGGTCGAACCTGTCGGCCATCCACTGGCCAGTTAGTCCCAGCTGAGCGAAGATGAGGCCGTGGCGGACTGACGTCAGGTACTTGGCGATGAACGTGAACACAGACGTCTGTTGACAACGTAAATATGAATAACCCTTAGTACGGAACCATTGTTTTACGTACCATTTGACGAGCTCCGTGGTGCAGCGGTCAACACGCCTGCCTGCGACACGGAAGGTCCCGGGTTCGATCCCCGGTTAGGTCAAGATGGAAAATGATTTTTTTCAGATTGACCTGGGTCTTGGATGTTTATATATTTAAGTATCTATTGTCAAATATAGTAGGGGAGAGCAGGTAGGATTCGTACAGGGGGAGCATTCATACAGTAGTCATATTTACACAACCAAATATCTTAATAGGTCTAAATTTGTGTGCGTGACTCGCACTTGTCCGTATAAGCTACTCTTGTGACCGGACAGCAGTTTGCCCGCGATTTTCGTCTTTATCATTCAAGATGTGTTTTCGCTCTGCGTAAGTAATTTTTGGGCTTACTTTTGATAGTGTTTTAATCTTACAGTTTTAGTCAAATTGTTTCAGTGATTTGTTATTGTTTAAGAATGAATACGTTAGCTTGTTTAATGCTTGTCTATTTTGAGATTATCTAAACCAATAATTTTATTTCGAATTAAATTGTATTTTTTTTGGGTTGGGGTGCATTCGTTCATACATAAGTGGGGTTGATTCATATTGTACGAATGTACCCCCATACTTGACTTGTATCTTTAACAGAATACACCATTAATGCAGAATCATGCCGCAATTTATACAAGAAGAAGTGGGACTAGGACAGAAGATGTTGATAAAGGTCCATTATGATCAGCGATGGATAAAGTTCGTAGTACCTACCATTTTTAGGGTTCCGTAGTAAACTAGGAACCCTTATAGTTTCGCCATGTCTGTCTGTCTGTCTGTCTGTCCGTCCGCGGTTTTACTCAGAGACTATAAGTACTAGAAAGCTGTAATTTGGTATGAGTGTGTATATTAATCATGGCAAAAAAGTCGTAGAAAAAAACCTTGAAAAAATATTTTTTTTTGGGTAGCTCCCATACAAGTAAAGTGGTTGAGTAATTTTTTTTTCTCTATTTACCCATCGTGTGGGGTATCGTTAAAAAGGTCTTTCAAAAATATTGTGAGGTTAAGAACACCATTTTTCGATTTAGGGATCCGTTTCCGAAATATTTGGTTTTAAAGTGCAAAATTTTGTTAGAGGTACGTGTCCTCCCCCTCTATCTGCTAAACGGTTATATATGGATACGTGAAAAAAATTACAGCAATAGTATATATACTGAAGTTGAAAGAAAAACTATCAGAGCTGGGTACTAAGTGCAAACTAAAAAGTTATAGGCAACCAACTTATAAAATGTACTGGAAAATGTAAAATTTCATACAATCTTCATTGTTAGATGTTTTTGGTCGTTAGACTGTGAGGTGTGAGTGTAAACAGTGTGAACTCAAAGTTGTCATTCGCAACTACGGAACCCTACACTGCGCGTGGCCCGACACGCACTTGGCCGGTTTTTTATCGATAAGAAAACCTGTGCCAAAAATATGGTATCAAACCAACATTTTTGTGCAAGTAACGAATGTATGCAAAAAGTTAATAAAAAAGGAAAAACACCCGGAAAACATACCTATATTGGAAGACATAGAAAAAACGTAGGCAGTAAAAAAGCAGGAGCAAGCTCTCTTCCTCCTGCTTTTTCATCGCCGAGGTATTTTTCTATGCTTTGAATTCTATTATGGATACTAAATACTAAACCTAATAGATTGAAGGCAGCCAGAGTAAAGACTGATTGCGAAGATGACTTTAAGGGAAAGTTTTTGTTCTCCTGATGAAAAGGGATCTGACTTCGAGAATAAACCTTCAATTCTGATGGAAAATAATAGAAGAAAGCTTTTCAGCAGTGCAAAATTAAAAATAATAAAGAGTGTGCTACATGATGTCGGACAGATTGTAACAAAATACAGCTACACTTTTTTAAGAAAGAAGTCAGGCACCAGGAAATTTGTTTTTCCAAATACCTAAAATGAGGGAACCGTATATGTGCCTGATGAGGTCTGTATTCTGCTATAATCTAACACTGCATCTACATCGTGAACATTAAATATTAACATCTTCTCTAAAGGCTCTTGTATGTAAAATCTGCATTTAGTTACGTTATCCTATTATAGTGTATAATTGTTTCATTTTGAAGATGGAGATAAAACAACAAAAGCATTCATACATATGATTAATTGTTCAAAATTAGAATTTATAAAAGACAGACTTTATTTAAGATTGATTCTGTTATATTAGTAACTTTGATCTCAATTAATATTATTATTTCGATTAAAATTTGCATTTTCTTTTACTGTGTATGAATGCTCCCCACTATGTACGAATGTTACCCACACTATGTTCGAAGCTACCCCATGGTAAGGTGCATTCGTATATATTTCCATTTTTGAGAAAGTGCCCTATAGTTTTGTAAAGCTGCTTGGCACCAAAACAAGACAATGTTATTATCAAATTAGATATCTAAGTTATATATTAGTACTCAAACTATTTTAAAATAGTGCATGGTTTCTTTTTTAAGTGGGGTTAAAAGAAATGTGTACGAATCCTACCTGCTTTCCCCTATCATTAGTATCCCATAACACAAGTCTCAAACTTACTTTAGGGCTAGCTCAATCTGTGTGATATGTCCCTATAATTATATTTATCTATTATTGTGCGCGAGTCTGACTCGCACTTGTCCAATTAATTTATTTTGTCAACAGTACTTCACCTAGGGATTCGTGAATACAAATCTGTCTTTGTATTTGTGGCCGACATAAATAAAATATTCCAACAGGTTCTACAATGATAATAGAACGAACAATTTGTACCTCTCAATATTAAAATAGACGAGCGTGGGAGACAAAGCAAACAGGATAAAAATACCGTAGGAATAGAGCTGGAAGCTAATAGGAAAGCTGCTTAGTGCTTAGGAATTCTGTTATGGTAGGAAAATATCTGTAATCGGTTAATGGAGTAAATAAATAACTTTAGTATGTTTGTGTTTGCGCTTCGTTGAAAACGATTTGTTTCTTTTTAAATAGAGTACTAGTTAAAGAAGTCATTTAATTCATCGCAAGATACTTTAAAATAATACATATTATAAATCTCACAAATTGAGTTAGCCCCACAGTGAGTTGTTACTTGTTTTATCGGGTACGAACTCAACAATATATATTCTTTAATAGATATTTATATAGAAAAACATTCAAGCCCTAGGTCAATTTGCAAAAGACTGTTTTACATCATGACCTGGACAGGATTCGAACTACGTGTGTTAACCACTGCGTCGAATGTATTTGGTGGATGTTGATTTTTAGGGTTCCGTAGTAAACTAGGAACCCTTATAGTTTCGCCATGTCTGTCTGTCTGTCTGTCTGTTCGTCCACGGTTTTACTCAGAGACTATAAGTACTAAAAAGCTGTAATTTAGTATGGGTATGTATATTAACCATGCCAAAAATGTGGTAGATTAAAAATCTTGAGAATTTTTTTTTAGGATAGGTTCCATACAAGTAAAGAGAGAGTAATATTTTTTTTCTACCCATCAACCCATCGTGTTGGGTATCGTTAAATAGGTCTTTGAAAAATATAGTGAGGTTAAAAACACCATTTTTTGATTTAGGGATTCGTTTCCGAAATATTTGGTTTTAAAGTGCAAAATTTTGTTAGAGGTAAGTGTCCCCCCCCCTCTATCTGCTAAACGGTTATATATGGATACGTGAAAAAAATTACAGCAGTAGTATATATTCTGAAATTTCATACAATTTTCATTATTCGACGTTTTTGGTCGTTAAACTATGAGGTGCGAGTGTGAACAGTATGAACTCAAAGTTGTCATTCGCAACTACGGAACCCTACACTGCGCGTGTCCCGACACGCACTTGGCCGGTTTTTTTATTACAATTTATTGTTTATAATAAATAATAATACAGCGGGTAAATTGACATTCGACTCAAAAAAAACATTGACTGCCCATGCAAATTGCCAGTGGCGGAATACTTTTGGAAGAAAATGTCGAATTATTTTTTTTATACAAGCATAGAGTTAGTTGTAGAATACAGTAGCCTACAACTCTACTGAAAGTAAATATAAATGTCGGCGACATCTACAAGTTAATTTGAATTTTGCTAGTAGAATTATATAACGCCACAGCTGTCACCTGAACTTAAATTTGATTCTACTAAGCGTATACATGGGTAGAGTAACCGAAAATTGGTAGTGTAAAAAATTATTTATTAACATTTGAGTTATATGGTTTTATTGCGTTTATTACATTCGAAGGTGTTCGAAACATCAGATTTATAGATCCCAACTAATATTATAAATGCGAAAGTGAGTTTGTTTGTTATGCTTTCACGCCCTATTTACTAAACCAATCATGATTGAATACACATAGGTTAGGGTACTGAAAAGGATATAGGCTATATATCACGCGGGCGAAGCCGCGGGAAGCTGCTAGTAATATAATAAACGCGATGAATCCGTATCCATATAAAAGGTTTTTTTAATGTGTAACGTCAAAGTCAAAGATTTGTATTCAAAATGGGATGATTGTATCTCTTTTTGAACGTCATATTTTTCTTTCTTATTATTTCTATTTTTTTATACTTCTGCAAAATCGAAAAACTACTAGCGTTTCGTAATGACCACTGGTGAGAAGAATACGCCGAAAGAAATTCATCCAGACTTGGTTCCTGCGTGCCTGAAGAGCTTCGATTACAATATTTTACAACGAAATCGAAACCAATTATACTTACATCGGTCGAGGACAACGATTGTCTCCCGGCGAACAGCCTCATCACCGTCCTGGTGGAGAAGTACAGCTCGAAGATTATTATCGTGAAGATCTGGAAAAAGGAGTGTCTACATTATTTATTTGATCTTCCAAGCAACACGTAGGGATGGATTCCATCCCCAGGCTAGTCATGATGAGAAACAAAATGAAATAAAATTTTATTCAAATTTGGAATATCATGTATCGCTATTTGAACGTCATATTTTTTATATTTGCAAAATAGAGAAACTTCTACACAAAACGATCTTTTTCTGATCCCTGGATCTCGGATGTTTATCTATATAAGTATCTATTTCAGAATATAGTATCGTTCAGTTAGTGTCCTACAACACAAGTTCGCAACTTACTCTGAGGCTAATACAATTTGTGTAATTTGACCATATTTACTCCCTGACTTATCTAGCACGTTTGACGTTGTGAAAGTCAAACCCATGAAGCAGAAGGCTTATTAACAACTGTTAACAAGCCTTCTGCTTCATGAGTGTTTGGGTTTGATTCCCAGCGTGAGCTAATTGTACATTATTTCCAAGTTATTTGTCAGCTGTCGCTTGCCAGCTCTCTAAAATAGTGATGGGTTGCTAGCAGCATCACCTAATTGATTTTCGCCCTTTCCTTCCACCTGTTTTAACATTTTTCGTTATAAGAGAAGCTGCTAGATTTTGTTTTGAGATTCTTTTTGATGATCTAATTTGAAAAGAGAAATATTAGTCGTGAGCTCCGATGCATATTTCCCAAAAAAATGTTACTAATATTATGTCGACTGGTGTCTATCTCCACGCGCGTGGGCAGCTCGGAAATATGAAAATTTATGCTAGCCTCGAATAAATGCGATCTATTGTTTTCCCATTAGTCTGTCTATTTGTTTGTGCAGCCAAAAATATTCGCCGGCCAGTACATCGACGGATTATTGAGCTACGTATGAATTTATTGCACTATTATACAGTTTTATTTCACTGTTAGTGTTTTCAAATACTATCGAATAAAATTGATTATAAACATCTCTGGCATATTTATTAAAACCAAACGGATTCATTCACGTATTTTTAGTCGGAAAATGCCGACACTTTCAGCCTATAGGCCATCTTCAGGGCAAGTGTCAAGGACGTCCCGGGTGGCCATTGGACGATGATTACTGAGAATGTCATTGGTGGCAATCCTCAGTCATGGTGGTATCATCTTTGAGATGTCCAAACTTTCATACAAACTAGAGTTGCGTTCGAACTACACAAAGATGGCGCTTCGTGCATATAAAAAATCTAACAACTACCTATAAAAAGCATTTCGGTTATTGCATTTGTTAAGATTACATATTATCTTTTTAAAAAAATTGCGTACTATATTTGTTACGTTAACACACTTAGGGATTAGTCTATTTAACTAGTAGTGGACGTACTGCCATCTAACGGTGGCTTTCGTAATCTTAGTTTGCCAGAGCGTTTGCTAGAGCATGTACCTTCAAATGAGACATCTATTCCTTCTTCTTCTTCTTCTGTTTTATATTATGGCTTCCACCGAAATTTCAGTGATTCTGCCAATGTCCAGTATAATGAGATACTAAGTATCGGTGTTGTACGGTAAAGTTTTTCCAAGTAGCATCAAAGATGGCGTATGTTCTTTGACGCCTCGTGGCAGCTTGGGGCGGCAAATCTATACGAGTCCATTTATCAGTCCACTTTAACTATTTCACAAATTGTTCATGAGCACGAGCATTTATAACACCAAACTACACCAATTTCATATTATAAACTCCACTAAAATCAATTTGCAAAATTGTCTAAGGCAAACTTCAACTGTACCCCTTGACTTCCCACCACAAACTCCATCTATTCCTGTAGAATTATAATATCAATGGTCATAGGTTTAAAATGTCAGAATTGAAACTTCAGCAGTTTGACTAAAAATACGAAAGTAAAACCTTTTAAATATATGTACTAAGCCTGTTAGGCGTGTAGGCGACCAACTCTATTAAGAGTTTCTTTTGGCGTTGTTGTCTGCAGTGGTCGGTTCCAAAATGTTAATAGTCACTTGCTTTTGAACAATTATAAATAAATATAAACATAAGTAAATGATAATTATTGAAAATATGAATTGACGTGGAAAAGGCATGTTATCTGATTAAGTCTTTGAATCCTTTGTTTTATTTTATATAAATTAATATGATATCTCTCAAAATTTTCAATGATGTTGTCTCTGTCATATTCATTTAAACCTTTTTATAGAGTTCATATTCCAATGGGAGTTAACTAAAAGTAAAGAAAGTAAAGAAGAACATCGTAAGGCAGCTAGTTTTGAAATAAAGCTCACTGTAATTACACAATGAAATAATACAAATGATGTCAAACATAATAGATTTAAAAAAAAATTGCGTCTTATGAAATGTGAATAATAATATCAGTTGTTACTTTTGTGAACATAAGATAATTCTCCACTCAATTATCGAATGAAATATTAACAATTTACTCATACTTATTAGTGATTCTTTGTACTTACAGATTTTTAATATCTTATTACATATATTTAAATTTGTACGTTCTCATTTAAGTGAATAATGTGTGTTCTTATGAGAAATAAATGCTTTAAACTAACTAGGACATTAGTGGATGGTTCACGAGTATATAAAATGGAGATAACAATGGCAAACTTTGAAGTTTTCAAGCCAAAAACAGTTGTTATGTGCGTTTCTTTCTATACGATTCATACAAAGTATAATTTTTAAAATAAATAAATATAAAATAATTTATGTAGCTAAATTATATTTTTAATAAACAGGCATTGGAGTCTATTTTTAATCTATAAAAATTTTGTACCTTCTATCGGTTGATAAAGTAAATAAATAATATATTTCTATGATAAAGTTATGAAATGATTTGGATAAAATCATAGAGCATACATACCCGCGCTTGCCAGAAATTATTAATTCTCTTCACTACAAGTAAACCCTTTCGATATCGATCATACAAGTCCTCCTCCTTTGCTTCTTTCTTCTTCACTATATTTTCCAATTTCAAGGTTAAGTGCGCCATTTTCGCGTTCAAAATAGATACAAAGCTATTCAAAACCAGTATCTCCGAATCTGACAAAAGGCTGATAAATGTTAAAGATATTACAAAGACTTCAGAATGAAAAATATTAATCATTGTGCAGCCGACATGAATAAACAATATTACAACTGCGAATACAGCATTGTAAATCTTATACTTCCGATCATTGATGGAGTAATCCTTATCATCCATTTCATTAAACTGATCCATGAGCTTTTCCATTTTATTCTTCTTCACTCCCATTATTGATTGGGCTAGTAAGATGGTGTAGAACGTAGAATGTAGGCTCAGCAGGGTTGGTATGTTGATTATGGTCCAGGGCATGCCATACACGGTAGTGTATTTGTATGTTTGTGCGATAAGTGTCCCCACAACTGCTATGTACAATAGCAAAATGTACAAGCGGTATGTAAACCATTTGTGAATTTTCTTAGAAGACGTTGTCGCTACTGTCAGAGACATTGGGTACAGGGTAGCACAAGGGCTAAAGATGTTGTAAAAGTCCACAGCCATGGCTCTTCTTGTATTCAAGTTTTTAAATCACTGATGGTAACATCAGTTTAGGGCTTTTGAAGTCTTCTTATAATTTCTGCGAATAGTATTTCCTTTACAAAATAAATTTAGTGTCCTAGGTAGCCAAAGAAACGTAACGAAACTACATTTGAATTGATATTCAGAGCTTAAACTGAACTAAATTCCCGTAATTGGCTGTGACGATGAGACAGTCAGTTCTATAGTAAAATAACTAGACTTAGAATGGCTAATATTACACTGTATTGTGTACAAAGTTAAATAAATAATATATGTATCTGAGCTATGGTGGACCGAAGCTCAAATATATTCAAATAAAACTACTTTAAATACGGTTATATCGCTCAAGCAAGGCTTCCGTCAGACAGAGAGAACATGCATTGGACAAACCGAACCATTATATGCTTTTCGATAATCCCCAAGTCCTTGCAAAAGAAAAAAATCCATGAATGCTTCGTGAAGTTATTGAAATTAAATAAAAAAAAATCCTAATTTTAATTGACAGAATGGTTGGCAGTAACCACCAGGTCCAATCATCAATTTAATTAAATCCCAAGCTCAGCAGCAGACTAAGACCTTCGAATAACATGAGCCAATTCTGTGTACATCCGGAACGATATCAATAAATAATTTAGGCGGTAGTTTTGCATAATTCTTATAAATGATTAGACAAATGTCAACTTAGTTTACCTGCGACTATGAACAGTGTAAAGTGTTCGAAACGTTAGGTGTATAAATATTCATATTCATTTATTAATCGCAAACATGTCATACAATATACAAAGATGATACAAAGCACCGATGAAATATCATGCGCATGTACTCTTTTAGATATTATTGTCGCGATATTATATAAAACTAGCATGAAATCAAAATATTATTAGGTAAGTCAAGATGAAAGATAATTTAAACATTAACAATAACTTAATAAATGCGATAAAACCGTATTAAAAGTAATTTTATTTAAATGTGTAATAATCGCGATAATATTAGGAAACATCACAGTTCAGATATGTCACATACGTGACTATTGGAGTTACTCTGCTAACGGTTATGGGTCGGACCGAACGATGTACATTTATTATTCTCATTCTATTCTATTCTATTCTATTATATCAATAAAATAAAGTATTATTTGTAAAATCGATAGGTTGCTTGGTTCTTAAAGAAAAATATGATTACTTTGTTGCGTTGAAATAATAGTTTTTTGTCAAAATTAGGGTGCTATGTTTTTCACTAGTTATCTGAGGTAACTAGTACAAATCTCCTTGTCTAGCCCTCTTCATATCTCTAGAAACCTTGAGTGAGAAAACACTAGGTAGAGCTAAGAGTACGGACCAGGTTTCGGAACTATTATTTCATCATCATCATTATCAGATCTTTTTTTGTCTCCACTGCAGGAGCTATAAGTCATCACGAACAGCGGACTGAGAGCCCCTCTTCGTCGTATGATGGAATCTTACAATAGCAACTTTACGGATATTGATATTTTTGCATGCAGTGTATTTAAATTTAAGAATCTAGTTCTTCAAAAATTAACAGCTTCCTAAAAATATTATCCTTCCCCTCTTTGATTTTTTTTTTACTATAATATTGTACTTGCCTGTCAATCCTTTATAATAATAATAATTTCTTGATTTTAGGTTTAAACAATATAAATATAGATTTATAATAATAATAATGTATTTTGTGTCACTGAAAACAGTTTTTTACGCAATTCATTATATATATACTTTTATGTATTTATTTGCGCATGTACATTTATATGTGTATGTGTACATGCGTAAATATGCGTAGATATGTATTGCATATACTTTATTTCTATTATTTAGTTAGTAAGCTTGTGATGTAGTTAGTTGCCCAGAAAACTACTTGTTATTTTGTGAATAACGTTGTGGGCTACGTTATTATTAATTCTTTTTTTTTGTATAAATTGTGTATTGTACTTATAATGTAGCTGTTTGTTGTTCCCATTAAATAAAATAAAATAAAATAAAAATCACTGGTAACACAAACTAATTAAGAATTCTCATCAGGCACTGATGTATTTTGGAAGAAAATTGGCTTTTTACTATTACATTATATAAACATATCACAACCTAACTACTTAAGTTAAACCCTGAATTCAGCCGTCCTAGACTCGTTATATCCACAGAATAAACTTTGTAACTTACCAAATGGTTATTGGTCGGTCCAAACGATGGCCATCTATTATTCACTAACGACCGCTTATGGCCAATCATATAAAATGTTATTTATTAAAGTGATACAAAGTAAGTAATAGCTTTGTTATTTTTTGTAAAGAATAATGTATTTGAAAGAATAATGAATTTGAGAAGCTTTCGATTTGATCTTAACATCTCTTTTTGGACATCAATTTACTTGTATTTCAGTGGCGTAAAGTTTTTGCTCGTGGATTTTTTCATGGCCTAGGTTTCACCACTTTCAATCAATCAATCATTTATTTGTATAAAATAGGGTATGATACAGGTGGAATATTACAAAAAAATCTACCTATCTAACTGTTGAAAACAGTATACAAATATTTCCTTAAAATAAATATAATTAATTTATAATTGACAAATTCAGAATTATTAAAACAGAATAATTAATTAAAACAGAATTATTTACTTTTAAGTTACGCATGCATTTATTAAAATTTACTTATGTCAACATTCATATAAATTAAAAATTACTTTGTCGAGTATGATGGTCTCATAGCGACCAGTAAGATAGCGAGGGTGAATAAATTTATCATCATCATCAGCTCAGCCGTAGGAAGTCCACAGCTGATAGGATTTTCATCTTGAACGTGATGCGTGGTGAGTTTGCCATACTCACCACGTACGGCAGATGGATGAGCATAGTTTGTTCGGCTTATTTCGGTTGAGATTCAGACGCTGCTTTTTATCAAACGAGGAGTAGGTATGGGTTGGTTGGACTGGGGGCACAGGATAATTTGGGATGCTACTTGCTCGGATGGATTGACTATGAGAAAGTAACAGCTTGGGACGCCGCGGGCGCCTACCCGATGCCATACCTGCAACCATCACATAGGCGGTTGAGGATGACAACGCTGACCCTAAAAAATGTGTTAATTAACAAAAATCAAACCGACTTCAATACTCTCTGTCTCAAAAATAACTGATGGACTGATTTTGATAAAAGTTGCGCTTTTTCACTGTTTTCTTAGTTGGACAATACCTAGTAGGTACGAAGTAAAAAGAAATTGCAATTATACATAGTTATTGAGATATGCACGGCCAAACATACACTTATGAAGTTCGTCACACAAATTTGATTAATTCTGACAATATTACATACACACGAGTCAAATAAAAAGTCTTTTACAAATATCTCTTTACTATTTCCTTTCTCAAGTTTAAGGACTCTGGTATTATTTTTCATTCGTTAATATTTTATTCATAAAAATATGCATATTTTTTGTGATTTCGCAATAACCATTTTATACTATAGTTTTTATTCTAATTCAGATAAAAAAGCAGAATCTCAGTTTGTTTGCATGTAAACATTAAAAGCAGCATGGCGCGTGTACGCCGGGATGGAACCCATTGCGGCCAGACGTGCTGTCTGCCCAATAACCGTGCACATGACCTCTATGCCCAATAGACATGACACTATCTACGAGTGCCTTACTGAACTTCGAAGTTTCAAATGACCATGTCGTCTCAGCCGCAAGAAAGCCACTGCTAGACATGAATTTTCCCAAGAATTTTTATCACTAATTGCCATTTTGCCATACTCACTACGCTTGGCAGACGGGTTGGTGAGCGCAGTTTGTTGGGCATATCTGGGTTCCAACGCTGCTGCCCATCGAAACCTTTTGTTAAATAGGAGTTTGTTGGAATACTTGCTCGAGCGTATTGGGGATGACAAAATAGTAGATCGGGAGGCAGAGCGCGCGTCCCTGATACCACATCTGAATCCAATGGATAGGCAGGTGAAGATGAAATCCTTGACCATAATGATCATGTACTAACATAACTACAAATACAAAAGTTTCAGCCATATCGATACCCGTGGTTTGATGAGCACTGTTGTGACAGATGTACAGTAGTCGCGCCGATAAGGCTTCGATCCGCGCACATTCTTTAAAACAAGTTTAAGTATTTGATGGAACTGGCGGCTCACCAAGTAGAGGTTAAAAATTGAAGCAAATTCTGATCGCATCGTCTATTGTCATGATTCGATAGATTTTAGCCCATACTCCTTCTGGATTCTACGGTCTGCGCGGATCGAGAAGCATCAGGCGCATTCTAGGGTGTTTAAACTAGCATAAAAGATAAATAAAAGAATGTCATTGGCATCATCCGTGGTCCAGTGGTTAAGGCGTTTGTCTTGTTGACCCGGCGATCGTGGGTTCGATTCCAACTGGAAGCATACTTTGTTAAGTTGTTTCCAGTTTGGTTAGGACATTTCAAGCATGAATCACCCGATTGTCTAATAAGAAAGACGATTCCGTGCTTTGGAAGGCACGTTAAGCCGTTGGTCCCGGCTGTCATCTGGTAGTCGTTAAAGGAACCACGTCAGAGGTCGAGAGGCGATACCGAAGAACTCTGAAACCAGGGTGTGCATGGTCGACTGACCATGTCACCTACACGAAATGATGATGATGATCATCATCATCAGGTCTTCCTCCACTGCAGGAGCACAACCCTCCCTGTACTAACAGAAATGGCTCTGGTAAAAAAAATTAAGAGTGTATGCCAAATCCTCAGACTGCTCTGGCTAATATATGGCTCTGGCTAAAATAATGTATGAAAAAGGAACCAGATGTTTAATCTATCTGTTTATGAAGGTCGTTGTCCGTCTGTTAGACACGGGCTCGCAGGCTTCACTTGCATCTGATACTTATCCACTTAACGGGGCATTCCGTCTGGAGATACCCCGAATTGCGATACAGGACGCAAAAAATAAGCAAAGGGAGTAAAAGAGGGAGGGTTGGGGGTTCTGTTGTTTATTTATCTGCATTTCTTCTTATCCGAAAACGACATTTTGTACTGGCAGCCCTCTTCGCCTGCGCCAGGGCATGTATTATACATATAAAACTTCTTTTTGAATTAATTTATCTATTAAAAAAATCGCATCAAAATCCGTAGCATTGTTTTAAACATCTAAGCATATATAGGGACAGACTGACATCGGGCAGCGACTTTGTTTTATCCTATGTAGTGATTATAACTCGGGAACCACCATCACTTAAGTACATTTCCTCTTTAGGTTAACGCCAGTTCCAGCGATACACAAAGCGGACTTACGTTCGACACGGACACGAAGGTCAGGAGAGAAGATGTGACATGGTCTGATCTACATGACCACACTAACATCGTCAATAACTGACCTGACTTACCAACACTAAAAGGTTTTAAATGGAAATATTAAACGGTTTATAAAGTTAGTGGTCATTACTGAAGTATAGTCGCTCACTCGTATATCTTTCCTATACGCGTGAGCGAGTATATTCAGTGCATTGCATATTAGTTTCACTTTATATATGCTAAAATAAATAGAAACAAATGGGTTTATATCAAGCCACCATTTTGCAGATTTTTAGGCTAGTAATTTTTATTCGATGTCCAATAGAAAGAAAATTAAAAGGTGATAACGTAATAACAGCTAAATCGAATTCTGAATATTTTATAACTGAGTTGAGACGACCTAAAATATTCTTTTGAAGACTTACTGAGGGACAAATGGTTTCCATTAATGGATTTTAGAAGAAAGGGAATAAGTTATTGATTTTATATCAAGTTATATATCAACTAAAATCAAATAATATATATATCAACAAAGTTTGTCATATTGAAAGTGATAGTATATTGACCATGGTTACCCGTAAAAGCGCGGTATTGTAAGAGATTACAAGTTTTTTTTACATTAGTTCACGCTGCTTCTCTTCCCGCGCAGATCGTAAAAGCCACTCAAGGGAATGGACATCAGGAACCATGTCAATAGGCGATGCGGCTAGCAACCCATCAGTATTTTGATTCTGTTCTCACCTACAAGCCCGCCAACATGCTAAACGTGGCCTTAAGGTGTTACAGACTGGGCTCTGTCTACCCCCAAAGGGAATAAGACGTGATAGTATGCATGTATGATATTTGATTTAAATATTCCCTATTGAAAATAACTAAGAGGTTAATTAATAATTTACCTTCGACATTCCCTTGAAGGGGTGACTCATCCCGTCAGTGTAACAACTTTATCGATGGAACCAATGTTGGGTAAATATTTTTGTTACGGTGATCGGGTATTTTTGGATCATTGAAAGTATGTATGTCAATTATTATACTGCACAAGTTGTTAGACACAAACAGGACAAAGAGCACATAACTGCAGTCAAAAACAGAAGAACGGTGCAGGGTGCAGGACAAATTCAGATGATGATACAAAAAATGCTAAAAGTTTTATTCAATTTGCTTTGGTAAAACATGGGTGTTACGTGTCTGACTGCTATGCGTGTTTGTCTGTGTAAACGAATGAACCGAATAGGATACTTTTTAAATTTTAGAACTGGTTTTCTAGCTATGCTCCTTAGATAGGCATTTTCAAAATCGGTTCAGGGATTTTGTTTCGGGGGCAAAAGTTAGGTTTAAAGTTTTTAATTTTATGTTACCGAAGGAATGTATTGTCAATATAGCGCATTCTTAGTTATATATTTTAAAATAAAATTTCATTCTATTACAAAACCTGCATCGAATTCCAATAGGTTTAGTTCGTGAGTGAAACAGTTGTGTTAAACAGGGATTTTTCTCTTGGCCGGGGATCTCCAGACGTATCTCGCATAAATACGTATCGACTAAATTGAATTTCCTAACGTGGTGTTTTTAGAAAGAGAACGTAGCATTCGACATATTATCAAATGCCATACTGATAGAACTTTATCTCATTTTACATAATTTATTTTAATATAATAATTTAGTGATATAACGTTTCACTAAGATTTACAAATTATTATTCATTTCAAAAGATTTTGCTTATTATAGATTTACTATTACTATAGTATGTTTGTCACGTATAAAGAGTGGTGACAGTGCGGAGTAAAGTCCAAGGATTTAAGGCGCCTGTTCTGTCGTAAAAAAAAAAACAAAAAGAAAGAAAAAACACGAGTGAGTTAGGATGTGACTCAAAAATGCTAGTTTGCACACGGCTAGTGAATCAGTCGAGTACCGAGTATGCTAGTAAGTACTTTAACACTC
This sequence comes from Rhodophaea formosa, assembly GCA_963082605.1. Classification (NCBI taxonomy): domain Eukaryota; kingdom Metazoa; phylum Arthropoda; class Insecta; order Lepidoptera; family Pyralidae; genus Rhodophaea; species Rhodophaea formosa. The sequence continues at coordinate 23,597,075 of OY720209.1, forward strand.
GCTACTACTCCAAAATAGCGCGCACGGTCGAGTACAATTGACATGTAAATATTTAGCAGCTACTAATTAACTCGGTAAAAATGACCCGTATGGACTTGTTTAGCTCGTGATTTTGTGTAATGATGACAGAAATGGAAGGCAAAAATTGCGTAAAAAAAAATAGAGTAGATCGGCTTGACTAAATTCCTTACTAATCTACCCGACTAAAATGTTGGTGTTTGGACACGGCAGGTCACTATAATACTCCTTACACGACCAAAGTACTAGTCGTGTGCGAACGGCGGTTTAATACATTCAGCATGCAGTGAAAATGTTCTATAGAAGAAGACGTAAAAAGAGGTCAAATGAAAATTATCGTATAAAACATAAAACATATCGGATATTGCATTTCAAATTATTTCATCTGTTATTATACAAAAAATAATGCACCCGTCTAGAAACAATATGTTGCTCGCTGTTTCCATCTCATGCACTTTCGGTATTAAAGACTTATTGCTATGAAATCTAATTTGGCTTTGCGTTGGAGACTTATTGTTTTTATTTCTTAGAAATAATTCTGTTCAGGTGCTCACACAAATTGAAGTTTCTTTATTAATGTCTTAAGAATACTAAGTTATTAAAATTCAACGTCTTATTAAATATCTATTACTCTTGATCACGTTAACGTAATAAAACGCTCTTAAATGCTGGTCTACTGATTTTCATGGAATGAGCGAAAATCTTAGAAATAATGTCCACAGTCGCTGCGGCTAACATAAGCAATCACTATTTTTGATTTCATCTATACGATCTTTAGATCTCCTGACCTTAGGGTCTGTCTACCCCGTAAGGAATAAAGACGTGATTTCTATGTATGTATCAAGTATTTAGTTCAGTTGCTATTTTTAGTGTTCCGTTCCGACCCCAAAAGGTAAAAACCGGACCCTAATACTGAGACTTCTTTAACTGCCTTATAGTATGGCTTTCACCAATGCTTCAGTGATTCTGCCAATGTCCAGTTTAATGCAATACAGAATATAGGTGATGTACGGTATAGTTTTATCAAGTAGCAATCACAGTTGGCGTATCTTTGATTGCCTCGTGGGAGCTTCTGTGACAATCTTACGAGTCCATATAATAACAGTCTAACTACTTTAACTGTTTCACAAATTGTTCATAATCACGAGCATTTATAACACCAAACTACACTAATTTCATATTATGAAGTCCACTGAAACCAATTTGAAAAATCATATAAGGCACAACATCTACCACAAACCCTACTGAGACTTCGAAGTTCGTCTGTCTGCCCGTCTGTCACCAGCCTCAATCTCTATCTCTCTCTAGCCTCTCTCATCCGTGATAGCTAGACAATGGAAATTTTCACAGATGATTTATTTGTGTTACCACTCTATCAACAAAAACTAATAATCCTAACTAATATTATGAATGCGAAAGTGAGTTTGTTTGTTTGTTTATTTGTTTGTTACGATTTCCCGTCGTATCTACTCAGCCGATCATCATGAAATTTTGCATACACATAGGTTAAAGTACTGAGAAGGACATAGGCTATAAATCACGCGGGCGGAGCCGCGGGTAAAAGCTAGTTTAAGATATTTTTAACAAAAAACAAAAACCATATCACATTGTTTGAATAAGCATAGAAATAAAATGGAAATAAGTGTAAAACAAACGGCATCCTTGTAAACAAATTTTTGGTCATTGTGTATTTTTTCAGAAAGCAGCCTATCCATTTCGGTAAATGATTAATAGGACCATCTGTAAAGGTGTAAAACCTATCGAACAGAAAAATAATTTCTTTAATCGGTCCAGGCGTCTTTGAGAATTCTGGAACATACATACATAAAAAAACCGGCCAAGTGCGTGTCGGGCCACGCGCAGTGTAGGGTTCCGTAGTTTGGAATGACAACTTTAAGTTCACACTGTTCAGACTCGCAACCAAACAAAAGCAAACCTCTAATCGGAAACGGATCCCTAAATCGAAAAATGGTGTTCTCAACCTCAATAATATTTTAAAGACCTTTTTAACAATACCAAACACGATGGGTTTGTATAGAAAAAAAAATATTACTCCCTGTTTACTTGTATGAGAGCTACCGCAAAAAAAAATTTTTTCAAGATTTTTTTCTAGCACTTTTTTGGCATGATTAATATACACACCCATACCAAATTACAGCTTTCTAGTACTTATAGTCTCTGAGTAAAACCGCGGACGGACAGACAGACAGACAGACATGGCGAAACTATAAGGGTTCCTAGTTTACTACGGAACCCTAAAAAAGATTCCAACGGATTAAGAACCTCCTCTTTTTGAAGTCGGTTAAAAACAGAATTAAATAAATGTTTAAGTTGGGTTCCCATACAACAAACACGAGTTTTAACCGTTTTTGCTAGTTAGTCTAACGTTGTCCGACTCGCACTTGGCTAATTTTTTTATTGTTTCCTGGATTTGATCCTCTGAGATTCAGAAGTGGGAAATTCACGCGCAGTCTTGCGTATTTACGCGTCATTTATTTTAATCTCATAAGGAATGCGAGCATTACGCTGTTAAAGATGGGTTATATGGTTTGCCATATTGATACTCTAAGGCTTAGTAACAATATCAACAATAACAACACCGTCCTTATAGTGTCAATATTTAAATAGACGTAGGTATATCTGGCATCTGGGTCGATATGCCGGCAACAAATGGATGAGCGCGTTCTATCTACTGACTAATAAAATAATAGAATATACCTAGGTAATGTTGATATAGCAGTACGTTGAAAATAATTTAATGAATAAACAGTTGGCAGCGAAACCCACGATTTGTAATTTAATTTGAGGTTTACATCAAATATTTGTGATACCCGTTAAATCTAGAAACTGTTTCGTGTAAATATATACCTAACATTGGCTTAGTGTTTTCGTGGAAATTCGATACATTTTGTAGTGTTAGCTCGGAGTTTCAATCAATTCAGCTCTAAAGAGACTTACTTTGTTTGGAAATGCTTCAAAATGGTTGATATTTTATTAACAAGTAGTAAATTTAAGTCTGTGCCTAGTTTTGGTCGCCTCAGACGCAAAGAGTCCACTGTTAGACATGGGCATCCCCAAGGATTTCCATCATATGGTTTTGCCACTCACCACGCTGGCAGACGGGTTGGTGAGCGCAGTTCGTCTGGCTTATCTCGGATCCGACGAAATGTCGAAACGTCCGCCGATCTTTTATATGTGAGGGAAGAGTAGGAATTTGATATACTCGGGCATGGGCAACGCCCTAAATCATACGATTTGTTCTCAGAGACTCGCATAGATGGCGCCACTCGAAACTACACAACATTGTATCTACCGTATTATGAAAATATAAAAACATGATTCACAAAATATATCTTATTAACAATCAAAACAATATTTTAGGCATAATATTTTAAAATGACACCGTTTATTTAGTAAGTTAAAGGCTAACGCAGATTACCGCCATCTAGTATCGAGTAGCAAGCAACTCTTACGTCATACATTCGCCTGCTTTTCTCAACCTTAATTTGGTCCATTATTTTTGTATGAGGTGCAGTCTGTTACGTTAGTATTATATTGTCTTTGACTGGGCGAACGGGACAAAGATACCTATTTAGAATCCTACTTGCTAGAATGGATTGGGGATGAGAAAGTAGCAGCGGAGTACCAACTCCCGACCGTGCGCGCGCACTTGATGCCGCTCCTGCAACTACCGGACAGGCAGCTGAAGATGTCACCTCTGACTACACACAACTTTTGTTCTTCTATTAATGCCATTGTTTGCAGTTTCAACAATCAAGTTGTCTATTTTTAGTATTGAAAGTCATTTTGGTGAAGTGTTTTAGTGAATACGTGGAAATTCGATACATTCAAAAGCTTATGTTTTAATTATTAATGCGTGCACCAACATAGCGGTCGCACTTCACCGCAGGACGTGTGTATTATAATTTGCAAATGGCTTAAATATTTAATGTTATAATTACTAATATTTTACTTTAATCCTTACGTTATTAAGCAGGCTGAATCTAGAGAAGCCATTGCACCCGCTGCCCCATTTTCGTGGAATCTAATGACTATTAAACACAGTAGAGGTTAATGAAATATTGTGGGTTTTTCAAGCAGCACAAGTTACTGAGCACACCTCAGACTGTACTACATGACCTATCCTGAACAGTTGCACGACTACTTGCGGGTTTTTTTTATACTATTGAGTAGGCAACCGGCATACGGCCCACCTGATGGACGACAGTTACCGTAGCCTATGGACACCTGCAACACCAAGATTGCTTTTGCGTTGCCGACCCTGAAGAAATCTTTTCACGCCTTTTAAGGATCCCACGTTGTATTCTCTGGAGAAAACCATGGCAGGGAGTTTGTTCTAAAACTTGAGTGTACGTGGAAGAAAGTTCTTTTCAAAATGTACTGTGGGTCCGCGCCTCACAACCAAATACTAATACTTACTTTACATGGCATTGCAATGTATGAAGCTGAAAATTTTTAATACTTTTATGATCCCGTTATTACTTTAATAGCAGAAAGTGTTCCAGCGCGGCTTTTACGCGGAAATGGTAATAGTTTCAGCAGTTTTTGCCGGAATTGTTCTCAGTACCATTTTCACTGCATATTTTGTAACGCTGAGCACCCTGCCAAAAGCTTAAAGTCGCACTCGTTGCAGACTGGATTCTTTTTTTTTTAAATGAACCTGGAGTTCGTTTGCGGGAGTCAAAAGTACATGCAATTTCAGATTTCTATGCTACCATTACTAGTTAGATTCTGTTAGATCATGCAAACTATTGCTTGCAAGCAACCACCCATTACTGTCAGTCTCTTCACTCCCGCCACCAATAATTGTTGCATGCAACCCTTGCCGATATTGCTGCATCCGTTGAGGTTGCAGCAGCACCGGCCAACGTATGGCATAGGTTTCGCTTTACAAGAGGCATTTTTAGGCTTTATTCTACATGTTCATTCCAATGACAAGCAACAAAATTAAATGATCTTTTAAGACTACCTTTCGTATTTTTCTCACAAGCCAGGGCATGTCAGTTTAATTTCAACATGCATAATACACATTGTGTCTGCTGAAAAGTTACTAATGTCGCCCAGAATCTTCATGAACAAATTCCAAAGTAAGTATATATTATTTACTTCTATGCTGACGCCTAAGTTGCCATTTAAAAGTTCCGTTTGGGAATGGGTGACAGCACGAAAGCATCAAAATTTTTACATTAAAGAAGTTTAGTCAACGAACAAAAAAAAAAAAGACGGGATTAATACACAAATGGTAAGAAAACCTAACTAAGAGTAAATTTTTTGAATCCCCACTAAAAGTATCACGTGTGTACACAAACTTTACGCTAAGTAACGTTACAATGGCGCGAGTTATTCAATTAATCTCGATATATAGGCACATAACACCAACGAGAAATGCGAAAAGCATGTTGCCTTCAAACTTCTCGAGTGAACTTATTTTTAAGCCCGTTGATATATCGACAAACAAGTAAAGTTACTTTGATATGTCATCAATTTATGTTCAGATTTTTTTCTGTCGTCGTATTGAGTCCATAAATAACAAAATCGATTGTTAGAACAACATTTGTCACCGATGTCAGCCAGGAGCTCAATATTCATAGACATTGTTGTGGATGGATGACGGGAATAGGTGTGAAAAATGTGATGGGACAAAACAAAAATAAAACATAAATGAAGTTCTGCGGCAGTGGTAAGGTTCGCGCATTATGTCTGACTAGACAGTGCGCGACGCATGTTGCTATCATTATGTTTTCTTATGTTTTCGCGATTGTTACACATTTAAATAAAATTATTCTAATACGGTTTTTATCGCGTTTATTACATTATTTATACACCTAACGTTTCGAGCACTTTACAGTGTTCGTGGTCGCAGGTAGACTAAGTTGACATTTGTCTAGTATTTTTTAAGAACTGCAAAATCTACCGCCTAAAATATTTATTGATAACGTTCCGCATGTACGCAGTATTGGCTCACGGTGTCTGAAGGTCTTGCAGTCTTCTGCTTAGCTTGAGATTTGATTAAATTGATGACTGGATCCCAAGCTGGTGGTAACTGCCAACCATCCTCTCTATTGAAATTAGGATGTTTTTTTTTTTTGCTTCGTGAGGCTTTTGAAATTAAAGAAAAATTTGAATTAATGAATTGAAAAGAAAATTAGACTGCAAGACCTTCAGACACCGTGAGCAAATACTGCGTACATCCGGAACGTTATCACTAAATATTTTAGGCGGTAGATTTTGCAGTTCTTAAAAAATACTAGACAAATGTCAACTTAGTCTACCTGCGACCACGAACACTGTAAAGTGCTCGAAACGTTAGGTGTATAAATAATGTAATAAACGCGATAAAAACCGTATTAAAATAATTTTGCTATCATTAGTTTATAATATAAAAATGCGCGTCACTGACTGTTGCCGATAAACTTCAGGCGTTATATTTGCGAAAGCTTATATACGAGGTAAAGAATTATAAGCTAGTGCCATTATATTTGTCGGAAAAAAAAAATTATGCTGAAATCAGATGATGCATATATAAAATTTTGGATGTTCATCATGCAAAAATATTCACATTGATAATATTATAAGAAGGATTGGATTGCTTGTGTAAAGGACCTATTTTTTGACATCACATTTTCATATAAGTAAATATAACACGTAATTGTTATTTACAAAAGAAAACTTTTAGACTATTACATACACCGAAAAAAAGTTAAGACTATTAAATACGCCCGCAACGTATAATATTAAAAAAAATAATTTGTGCGCTGTGCAGTCCATAAAATCACAGAAAAAAACTATCAAGAGTGCATGGATGAGTGAAGTAATGAGCGCTACGAAATTAAGGCACGAAAAAATGTACTAATTTAAAAAAAAATACCTATGACCGAATAGGTCATAGGTCATAGAGCATATATTGTAGATATTCCAACGGCAAGAAAAACTTTAAGTTTAATCTATGCTCAGTCCTAAGTAGTAAACTTTAAATTGATTAACCATTTATTTGCATAGTTCGGGCCCGTTTGATCCCTGTGGTCAGGAATTCCCATTAGATACGCTGACCTTCAGCGGGAATGTGTCCTGGTTGGGAAACAATGCGGGTTACGTGCTGGTGACTTTTTATTGTTGAATAGGGGAAGGGGGGAGACATGCAGTTTCATCACAAACTTATATCATCCAAGTGATCACAATTTTTAGGGTTTCATACCCAAAGAGTAGAAACGGGACCCTATTCACGAGATTTCGATATCTGTCTGTCGCCAAGCTGCATCTCATAAACCGTGATAGTTCAATGCTTCGTTCGGTGAGTGGAAGAGCCGAGGGCCCATCCTCCCTCCGCTCTGGGAGGGAAAAATAAAAGGCTGGCAACGCTCTTGTCATCTTGTCAGAGCTCTGGTGTTTCAATAGTCCATGTCCAGTGGTGATCACTTACCAACAGGTAATAAAAAAGTTAGTCAGTTGAAATTTTCACAGATTTATTTCTGTTGCTGCTAAATGACAAATGCTAAAACAGAATAAAATAAAGATTTAACATTATAAAATCAGCCCCTTGGCTGCCATACAAAAAACGCGATTTGTTGCCGTTTTTACTCGAATTTCTTATCTTGTTTAGATCATTATCTACCATTTACTATTCCGTTCCATTGTACGGAACCCTTTGAGCGCGAGTCCGATTCGCACTTGACCGATTATTAGTCAAAGAACGAGCCGTAGGAGGGTTGTCGTCAGGCAGGAATCCAGACGTAAAAACTTGTGCCAAATCACAATATAGCAATAATGCAGTCATAATAGTGGAACCCGGGCTCCAACGTATTACAGCTGAGGAATGAAGAAACGACTTCCAGATGGCAGCCGGTTGTCTTTCGAAGCACGGAATCATCTTAATTATCAGACAAAATCAGGTGATTTATGCCTGCAATGTCCTAACCAAACTGAAAACAACTAACAAAGTATGCTTCCAGTGAGAATCGAACCACCACCCCCAGGTCAACAGGCAAATGGCCTAACCACTGGACCACGGAGGTGTCCCAACATTGATCCTATGGGAAAAGTTGTTCATATTGACAGGATGAGACAATCTTTTAAGGGTTTATCGAGGGGCAATTCACACGCTGTTCGATTAGCAACCCGCGGAAGTGTAGCAAGTAACGAGCGCGAATCACGAGCAAGCGTCTCCGTTTCGCAGACAAGGAAAAAGTGGGGCGACGAGACGAATTAGCAATACGTTGCCAATGCGAGGAATGTTTGTACATAATAACGAAGTAGTGACGAACCACGATAGGTACACAGAGCTATGCGATGGCAGTGAAAGTACCATGGTAACTCACTTTATACCCACGTCTAAGCGCCTTAGATGAGTAAGTATGCGTTATTTTTTTGGCATAGGACGGCAAACGAGCAAGCAAATCACCTGATGGTAAGTAATCACCGCTGCCCATAGACTAATGCAACACCAGGGGTATAAAAATGTATTAGAAACTTCTCCTTCTGCGTAGAGTAAGAGAGCAAGAGTTCACCTTTCGGCACAAATGGAGCTAGCGCGATTGTGCTGTAGATGCCCAAACCATAAATCATATAATACAGCGGTGTCCAGTACTTTCATACCCGGGACCCAGGGAGGACGCCTACAATCTTACCCAAGACGCAGCTAACTGGCTATATAAGAAAACTGAATGTTGACGTATACAACTAATGTACTTCTTTAAACCTTCCATATAAATATGAGCTAGCAAAAAGTTAACATCAGGTACCATTTCTACTATCAATCAGTACCAACTGTTCCATTGCTGATACAAATGAGATTAATTGGTACTATTTGTACCATTAATGGTGGTCGTGGGGTAAATCGGTGCCAATTTTAGCATTAATGGTACTTGGTGGAAAAATTGGTCCTGTGGGCATTATTCTTGACTTCTTTTTCGTCTTTCTTAGATCACCAATCATTCTAAAAGACATTATAAATTATGTTGTCTTTGGCATTCTTTAACCCGTGAAAATCTATCTACATTAGAAATAAAATAAAATGAACTTTTTCTCAATTCCTACTCGTACTTCGTATAGGGACGTCTCTAACAATTTTTGTGGTCATTACTATAATTTGTCGAGCGCAATCCGACAGCATCAGATAATTAGGGATAGGCCCCGAGAATGCTAATTGAAAAAAGTAATTTTGGCGGGAAATTCTGCGGAAAATTAATTTTAAAAGCCACCGCTAGCTCTTGTTCTGAACTCTTTTTAATTAATGTTTGACAATTCACGCTTAACTGTCGTACACAAGCGTTCTCGCCAAGTTCTCGCAATCAGTTGATGATGAGATGAGTTTATTTTCAAGCTTATAAAATACTAGCTATTACCCGCGGCTTCGCCCGCGTGATATATAGCCTATGTCCTTCTCAGTGCCCTTACCTATGTGTATGCAAAATTTCATGATGATCGGTTCAGTAGATTGGGCGTGAAAAAGTTAGGATTAGGATTTTAATAAAACCCTGTCCAATATTAATAAGTGTTTAGTCGTCAGGGCAATTCGTATGAAAATTTGAATTTATTTTCAAATTTCCAGTATTAGTCTTATTAAACTTTAAAGATCGGACATGGTCATTCAAGGTCATTGTAAAGCGAAATTTTGGCTAGAAATATATGTTCATAGTAGCGTTGCCATCTTATTATCACGAATACGTGTAATAGACGAAAATGTTAAAAAGAAATGTTTTACTAGTTGGAAATTTGTTTGACAGATCTCTAATCCACTTTATAGCAATGCCTTTCAGACAAGCGTTTTTAATGATAACAAATCAGAATCAAAATCAATATAGGTACTTTAGTTTTACAGATTAAGTTTATGATCGGCTTCGTCTCAAAAGTTTATCGTGTATGTCGTTCGCAATATCTTCAAATGTACCCTTCATGACCCAATTCTTTTTACAATTGATTTCAATCACATTTCAATTGACTAACTAGCAAACACACTTCGGTATTTTTTATCTATTTTAAAATAACAGATTGATTGTAGGTATTTATAATAACTACAATATTGCATTATGAATCAAATCTTGTTATCATCATCATCAAAAGGTCTTTCTAGTCTCCACTGCAGGAGCACGACCCTCTCTGTACTACTAGAGCCATATACTAGCCTGAGTAGTCAGAGGATTTGGCCTACACTCTTTGTAATCTTGTAATAATAGCTGTAAAATGTAAATTAGAAAAAAAATTATTTATATAAAAATGTCTTGAAATCTGTTTCTTTTTACCATCATTAGTGAAAAATCACATAATGTTAATCACGCTTCGCCTGAGATACGAAAGAAATAATGTCATTTTAATATGATTTGGCAGTTGAGACGTTAATGGTAAAATGTAGTGGCGAGTAAAGGCAATTGTATTTTACTTCGGGGCTGTCATCATCATCATCACCTGGTCTTTTTTTGTCGCCACTGCAGGAGCACGACCCTCTCTGTACTACCAGAGCCTGAGCAGTCAGAGGTTTTGGCTTATACGCGAGCCAGACGTGTTGGAGAGGTCTCTTTGATGTTTTTAAGCTTTGTTTAGCATGTTTTTTCCTAAGTTTAACTTTGGGACTAGCTCCATCTGAAATGAACAATAAGTCTGAAACATTACATTTTTTTATTCAGTCGTATAAAAAGCGTTCGATGGTACCTCGGTCGCGTGCAGCGGTCGACGACCCCCAGAAAACTAATGAGAAAATTCTGGATCATCTCAGTGACTCACGCACGGTTGTTTGCGTATAGGTACCGAAAGAACATTGCAGTTCGAATCGGGCCCACGAATTCAGAGTTCCGTACCAGCCAGGAGCAAACCAACACTTTTAATAACGTGTGACTATTTTTCAAAAAAATCTCAATTCTTAACTGCCTCAATTATTACAATTGTGATGTCCCAGGCAAGGAGTCATCGTCTCAGCATGGTTTCTTGAAAAAATAACAAGTTGTAACCTTTCTTACAGTTTTCTGGGCATTAGTATGCTATGCAGTACACTCACACTACTACGCTTCAATAGGCTGTGATCATCATCATCAGGTCTTTCTAGTCTACACTGCAGGAGCACAACCCTCTCTGTACTACCAGAGCCATATACAACCTGAGTAGTCAGACGGTTTAGCCTACACTCTCCACGCTGGCCAGACGGGTAGGAGAGCTGTGATACCGAGCTTCTTTATCAGCTACTAGAGAGCCTGTAATGCTCTGCAAAATATTCTTCTGTGATTGCACTACCAGCTTGGAGATGGTACTTCCTGTGCCAGGACCAGCAGAAACTCAACACCAGACTTTTGACTTTCTGGCTCGAAGAACTAAATAGACATAATGTATTAAATACGTACTAGAATAGAATTAAACTTGTCAAAGATCTGAATACTTATCTTTTTTTGATTGAATTAGGATTGCCCACCTAAGGCTACATTTGAAATCTTAAGAGTCGCCTGGAAGCGCATTCTCCATACAAACAGAAAAAGGGAATTGTGGCAATATTTAATAATTTTGGAGTGAAATTAATCATTTTATCAATTAATCTCATTATAATCTACGTACGTTCCTATACAGCTTGGTTAAATACCAATGGTTTGAGAATTACAAGCCTTTTCAAATTTGTATGGAAATCTTGAGAGGCGTATAATTCTCAAACATTTGATAATTTAACCAAACTGTATAGGAACGTACGTAGATTATAATGAGATTAATTGATTGGATGCTTAATTTTGCCCTAAAATTATCAAATATTGCCACAATTCCCTTTTTCCGTTTGTATGGAGACATGCGCATCCAGGCGACTCTTAATGTTATCACATAAATCTTCAAAGCGAGTTTACTAATTTTTATGACTGATGTAAAAACATAAATAATTTAAAAAGTTGCTTTTGTAATGCAATCGTAAAGAAGTGATATAAGGTATTTCAATGAAAATTTAAAACAAGTTACCTTTGTAAGTCTCTGCCCTGTACGTAATACTTTTATTAAATCTTTCTATATAACGGAACCTTAAAAAGCGTTTTCAACAAAAACCCGATGATAAATGGGCATTGTTTACGAAATATTCGCATTATCAGCAACTTCTGACAGCAAAACCAATTTACTGAATGTTTATGGAAAGAAATGCTGGCCGGTAATGTTCTTTTTCTAGTTTTGATCATTTGTTACAGCAATGATGAGTGTTTAAAAACGCAGCATGCGAAAACAACTTTTTCTATGAAAACTTACGAGAAACAATCATGTTACATAAAATATAACCAAAACTGTCCAAGTTTTTGACAGATGTCTTAATTTGCGATCTGAACAATTATTTGTGAATATGGTTTCTTTTCTTAAAAATTTAAATTTAAATAAATTATAAAGCCGCCAAAACTATAAACGCCGTGACGTGTTATCATGATTTCACCGTCTCGCAACACCTGAAGTTGTTTATAAAATGTTATTGATAATCTATTAACAGCTTGAGGTATATTTTCATCGGAGGATAATTGCATAATTATTGTCATATTCCTTAAAAATGAAGCCATTTGAAATTAAAATATTAGTTGTCAAATCTTTAGGAAGAATAAAACATCTGAGTTATCTTTAACAAACTGTATATAATTTCTTAAGTTCGTGCACCTCCTGCTACAATTTCAATTTCCTCCTTAAACTGCAGCAGTTTCATTTTAATTTCCTGCACTTTGAGCTTGTCTTAGAAAATATAGACACTAACGCAACAAAGCACGGCCTTGTTTATATTGAAATATATTAAATTTAATTTGACCCTTCAGTCTCGACTACAAGAAGGAAATTCCATTTTTAAAAAACTATATTCGTAATTATGTTGGCGCAGTGGCACAAAATTAGTACAAATTAGTACGCACAGAATGAAAACTCGTAGCGTCTTCGGAAATATGGTGTGAATGGGAAGAGGTGCCACCCTCAAGCAGGCAGCCAGCATTGGTTCCATAGGAAAAATTGGTTTAGCTCTGATGAGATCTGTTGTCTCCTGTTTGAGGATTCATTGTGGTGATAGGCTCCGATTGACGAGCTCCGTGGCGCAGCGGTCAACACGCCTGCCTGTGACACGGAGGTCCCGGGTTCGATCCCCGGTCAGGTCAAGATGGAAAATGATCTTTTTCAGATTGACCTGGGTCTTGGATGTTTATCTATATATGTTTCTATTATAAAATATAGTATCGTTGAGTTAGTATCCCATAACACAAGTCTCGAACTTACTTTGGGGCTAACTCAATCTGTGTGATTTGTTCGAAAAAAAAAAAATAGGTTTGACTGGTCTACTACTACGACTAGGCCCTGCATTACCGAGCCTAACTGTTCAATTCATTTAAAAATATTTGACGAAATGTCAAAGGTCATGGCAGGCAGAACCCAAACTAACTACGCAAACGATCGTCAATTTGCATAAAAAAACAAAGTGGCTTTAGGCTGAGCTGCACCTCGCGTCCTCTTGGCTCGCTATCGATTTTTATTACGTTACGTTCAACCCTAAATGATGAACACAGAGAATAAGAACTAACAGAAAGTCAAAACAGTTTTTAGGATTCCGTACAAAAGTTGAAAAACGGAACCCTTATAGGAACACTCGAGCGTCTGTCTGTCCGTCCGTCCGTCTGTCACAGCCGCTTTTCTCCGAATCTACTGAAACAAATTAGATGAAATTTGGTAAGATAGTGTAATCCTATGACTCAAACACGGATAAGCAAAGTAAATAAAGATTTTTTTGAAATAAGGGTCATTTTGAGGGACCCAATTACAAAATTTAAAAAAAAAAGTTTTGCAAACCTTTCTGTATCATATATCAAATGAAAGGGCTCATTATGAGGATCTCAAAAATATTTTTTTTTGTTCGGGTAAAATCAATACTTTTGATTTTATTCACGAAAGAAGGCAAAAATTGACCATTCCTGATCTCCGAAACTACACCGAGTCGAAAATTTTGAAAAAATTACAAAATATAGTTCATTCCTTGAAGATTACAGGAAAAATAATAAGAATTTTATCACTTGAAAATAAAGTGGTAAACTCACTATAATAAGTTCATCTAGGGAAATAGTTCACTAAAACACCACTAGATAGCGCTAGTCAATTTAATAAAACATTTTTGCACATTGTGTGTGTGTTCACGAAGCATATTGTACGGAACCCTCATTGCGCTAGTTTGACTCACACTTGGCCGGTTTTTTTAAACTTTGATTGGCACTCGTCGGCTGCGTCTACATCATCTACAAAGATATTTATTCACAATTGGATATACGTATCTCATGTTTTATGTCACATTTTTATATTTTTGGTAAGAAAATTTTTACACACAGGTATAAGCTGGTATAACAAGCTGGTAGTCGCTATATAAAGAGGAAATTTTGCCATCTGTTGGGCGCATTGCCTTGATGTGGTGCGGTAATTGTCATTTATTTTATTAGACCTTTTATGTGTTTTTTTTTCATATAAATATCAGTTACTACAGATGTTACTTTTAGTTAAGATTTATTTTCACACCAAACAGTGTTCATAGTTCATGTAGTATATATATAATATACATACATATGCATTTCTTTATTCGAAAACCTCAATAAAGTACCGCCCTTGATACGCTTGTTGAATGAAATCTGTTAATAAGGCGTCTCTAGTAGCGCGCGTCCCTGATCTGTGGTTTAAGAAATTACCTTCTGATCTTCTTTATTCTTTAACAGTGGTAATGCGCACCGCAAATATTTGACGCTAATGCGGCGCGATGACTTGTTTTGGAGATCTCGACGGCTGAAGGTTGCCGGTGTTCTGCGTGTTTGAAGATAAAGCCATTGACATTTGGATAGAAATGCTAATAGTAATATGATAAACTATTTTTTAATATGTGATCAAAATTTAATGCAGAAGGAAAAAGTAAACATAAGAACATTTTTTTACGTGATTCCTAACCTTTGGAATTGGTCTCAAAATTATTGAAAACAGCTCCAGATTACCCTGAATATCATCAATATCATATTTATAAATCATCAGATGATAAAAGTCATAACTAGACTATTCTGCAACCAAAAAGGATGCCGAGAATCAAGCCGAAATTAACATACATATATTTTTGTATATGTACGAGTAAATCTAATTTGTTGCCACTCAACACTATTCTATCATCTTTTTGTTTACACATGTGCCCATGGTGGGCAGTAAAGAATACTAGCAACACGCAAGGGATCTATTTATACCACCAAAAGTCAAAGTCCGAATAATCCATCTGCTTTGGAAACAGAAGCCAAAGTATATAATCGCGCTTAAGATTGTATCAATTTAATCTAAAACAAGTTGGTACACGGATTGCATTAAACACTCAGTGGTATTAGAACTTGAACAAATACTTGGAAAATTGTTCGCGAAACCACACAGCGGCAGAAAATTAAACCGACTCGGATTAGTGCAGAAGTTTTGCGGTGGTTTTATTAAAGCCAAATGGATTGATTTTGCCTTTGTTTTTTGCTTGTTTTGTTGTTTTGCTTTCGTGGCTTCTAAAAAAAAAATAAAGTAAGTAGCTTTATTTTTTTTATTGCACTCAAAATTTGTATGCACCTTTTCTGACTTTTTTTAACGAATAATAACGGATTATTTTGTCTTTTAATTATATATCAGTATTTCTATAGGAAAATAAAAAGGATACAAATTTCCTGCCACAAACACGATAGGTACTGATAGAAAATAAATGAATGAAAACGTGCATCGGACAGGTGAAATGTTCTCTACGACAATTAAAAAAGTTTTTCTAGTTGTTCCATTCCAAGATAGACTCGAATTATCATTTTTAAGGGTTTATTATTTACCCGTTGTAGTATGGAACTCTAAAAATCATAATTGCTCTAGTTATAGTTTATAAATAAAATAGCTTAGACAACTGACCTACTAAAAATAATAGAAAATATAGAAATTACTTAGTATTAAGATCAAATTTCAATCATCCTATTTATTTTTAATCAAATATTATAGAACTCGTGGAAAACTGTTAATCGTTTTCAAAGTTCAATTTTCAAAGTAGAAGCTTTAAAATCCAATTAAGTGGGTCGTGTTGTTCTAGACCTCCCCGTTTCAAATCTATAGATGGAGGATAAACTCTACTAGACAACTCGATGCTCCTACTTATCGATTTTAATTATAAATAACTTTTACTTCAAAGAAATTAAGGAAAAAGTGGAAAGGGTTTCATAACAGTATGTTAAGAGATTGACAGAGGATAGAGACCGATGGAGGGCGCTCCACCGACAAGATCTTCGCTCTTTAATTTTGATGATGATCTTTTACTCATAATGATCAGGGGTGTTATCGTCAGCTGCCTGTCCGTTGGTCGCAGGTATTGATATTGGGTCGTCCGCAACCCATCCGTGAAAGAAGTATCCAAAATAAATTTATTCCTTTCCCCCAGTCCAATAAACTCCTACCTTTCCCTTACGTAAAAAACGGTTTCAATGACCAGCAGCGTTGAAACCAATGTAAGCCAAACAAACTGCGCTCACCAACCTGTTTGCCAAGTCTGGTGAGTATGGGGAAAATCTTCCAATTATTAAAATCCTTGGAACCTTGGAACGTAGACTCTTTGAAATCCCCCCCATGGATTTCAAGGAGTCCACTGCTGGACATTGGTTCAGCAGTGCCCTTCTCACCGCTGAAATAAATTAATAATAAAAATAAAATTTACTCGTAAATGACGTTTACCATAGTTATGTAAACTTTGTCGATGATGTCGGGTCAATGATATTTCACTCTCCATGAACCTGTCATAAGGGCTGAAACTTGTCATGGTTTCTGATTGTCTCTGTCTAAGAGGTAATTACAGTTTGTTATACATGTTTAATACATTGACACTGTAATAGAGAGTATGCACGTATTTTTTTTATTTGCTTAGTATAATCTTTAATAACCACAGAAAAAAGATATGGAAGAACTTTTAAAATATCTTAATTAACGACGAAGATGTGAAACTTTAAAATTTAAATAAGAAAGAGAAGTCCGATATGAACTAGTGACGTCATAGTCTATGTCATGCATACATTTGCCATATAAAATAGTGTTTTCGCGAGTGAGATAGACATATTTTCGTAAAATCATTTTATCTCGTTCGTTTTTCAACCAAATTTTATTCTGTTTTTACTTTCAGTACTTGACTATTGAATATTTTTGGATAAACTGCTAAGATAACAGATATTTTTTTCATGCATATTCCCTATTCCTCCTCTTTTGTGCATTAAGTCTTTATTCAGCAATGAAAAGCAATTATTGACTAAAGAAGTATGTTTCCATCGCTTCGATATGTATGTATGTGTCCCATTGTAGAGCGGGCTGTTGTGTTGTTTTTCAGATGTTTGTATCGGAGGTTTGGAATTTCGTTTAAGATCTCTACGATCTATATATGAATATAATTCTATAATTGCACTATTAATTACATGATATGTACAAACACAAATAAGACCCAGTTGTTTTGCAAAACACCGTAGACTGATTGAGATTGGGGGCGCGGGCTGTTGTACGCACTCACAAATTTAATAAAAAAGTTGTTAAATTTTTTTACGCGAGAGTAAAACGCTACTTACGGCCCCAGCTGCGGCGCAGCAATCTGCCTTTTATTTTCATATTAAAGTGTGTTTGTTTTCGTAATGCTTTCTTTTCCTGAGAATCTTTTATCACATTGTCTTTGAAAAAAAATATTGCATATTGAAATTGTCCTTTGAAGTTGTAAAACAGTCAAATTCCTAGTTTCACCAAATCAAAAGTTAGTGCATGGGAAATAAAAACTAAAGAATACTTGCCGTAGATCTAGAATCAGAAATTTGCCTTAACAGGCCAGTCTGTGACACAAAGGGTCCCGAGTTCGATCCACAATTACAATACGACTGGTTGCAAGCTGCTTGTATTCAGCGTCTTCCTGCGACCTTGGACAGGACATTCGACTACCTGGTAGTGTATCTAACGTTGCGCCTGCCATTCCATTCAAGAACCTTTCTTCCTCATTAGTCATCGGTTCTTTGCACTATGTGCCCACCCACTGCCACTTCAAAGAGCTACTCCTCTGAGCAATGTGAATGACCTTTGTGCTTCTACATATCTCCTCGTTTTTGATTCGATCTTGCAGAGAAACACCGAGCATAGCCACCCCCATAGCACTTTGAGCTACCTTGAGCATTCTAGTGAGGCTCTAAGTTGGGGACCCTGTTCCGGATCCGTAAGTTAGATGTAATAAGGTACTTGTAGTCACCCATTTTTGTTGGGACCACCCCCTGGTTGCTTATAATACCTAGGTATGAGCTAACACGTAAACTCATGGAGCCATGAAGCACATGCACCCTCTGGTGTAAATAATTTAGAAACCCCTAAATTCGTACCCTCAATCGGTATTATATATACGTATACCAAATTAAAAACTCGATAAATCTCGAATTCTTAAAAAAGCCGGTAGAATTGGGTACAGCCGTAACATTTAAGTAACAATATAATTGTTGTTCCGAAAATTAATTTCGCAAAGTGTACGCGCGGTTTAATTCGAGGACGAATTCTTTTTAATGCGACGTTAAGTTTGCTCGAGTTGGAGAGGGCACTTCAGGCGGTTTGACGGCGGCCCGACGTAGGTGGTTGAACGGAGTGGTCCTAATGTATTACTGAAAAAATAAAACTTTTATATACATGTGAAAAGAAAAACTTAAAAATAAAGTAAGAAAGTCAACTTGGCTGTTGCTAAATACTGGAGGGATAAAATAAAGGATTCTTTTAGACGTGAGCCACCGACACGATAAGAAGAAGACTATATAGCTAGCTCTAATTGAGCTTGCGCTACTTTACCAAACTTTGAGGTATGGGCAGAGCGCCCTCAACCTATCGCATATCTCCAAAGGGCCTTTGGGAGGGACGGACCTCAGCTTTAGGTGTTGCCTGTGTGTTCAAGGTTTGGAGAGACAGCAAACTCTCATGTTTTGCCGTATGGACTGAAAACTAAGTTGCCAAAAGGGGGACCACAGGGCGGTCATCAGTAATATGATCTGATCGTACTCTACTCACTCTATCCCAGTGGAGAGTGTGACTCTGTAAAATTGTCGATATAAAATTTGACATGATAGTGTATCAGATGTTCTAAATCTTCGGTTTTTTTACCTCGACAAAAATACTAATCAGGCTGAACAACTTATGCTACAGCGTCATTTTTATATTTCTTATATAGTTGGGTTTCATATACCTAGACCATTATGATGCTGCATCAGGTGTTCCATTTTTCAAAATTATTTCTACCTTATATGTTGCCTCGGCTTAATAACTATATAGCAAAAAAAGTTTCATTCGAATCCGTTCATTATTTCCGGAGATAAACGTGATCATACATACAGACAGACAGATAGACAAATACAAAAAAAAAAATGCTTTCTATTATTCTTTTTAAGTGTCCCTCTATTCATTTCAGTCAAAAATACTAAATTTACAGACAAAATATTTTTTCTGACCATAATTGAACTACTAGGTACTGCTAAACATTAAATTATTATTATTATTATTACGAGCCTTGAGTATCCCAGTGCTGGGCAAAGGCTTCTTTCTCTCCTTTCCATTTTTGTCTATCTGTCGTTTTTGTTCTCCAGTCTTTGCTGTAGTTATTGAGCTCATCGCACCACCTCGTCCTTGGTCAACCACGTCCCCGTTTGCCACTGGGCCTCCAGTCTGTAACTCTCTTGGCCCAGCGATCGTCAGACATTCGAGAAACGTGTCCAGCCCAGTCCCACTTCAAGCCAGCTGCTCTTCTAGCCACGTCAACAATTATGGTCTGAGAACGCAGGGTAGAATTGCGTATGCGATCTACGAGTTTCACTCCAAGCATACTGCGTTCCATGTTGCGTTGGCAAACCTTCAGTTTATGCTTTTGGATGTCAGTCAAAGACCAAGTTTGGGCTCCGTAAGTGAGTATGGGAAGTATGCACATGTCCATGAGCTTTCGTTTAAGGCTAAGTGAAAGATTGCCTTTCATGTGATCTTTTAAAGACCAAATAGCTCTTCCAAGAATTTTGGACACGACGATCGACCTCTTTGTCTTGTCGGTCTAAGAAAGAGACTATTTGGCCTAAATATACGTACTCCTGGACATATGCAACATCTTCCCCCTCAACATTAAATATTTTAGTAGTATTTATTTATTATTTTATTTATTATATAGCTTAACATAATTCTATCTTTACAGTTTATAACCAATACGATAATGTAACAAGGCGTTGAATGTAACGTTCAACGTCTTGACTGAATGAATGTCATTTAGCGAAGTCGTTTAATCTTAGCCGACTTTGTAATTTTTGGTGGTAGCATGATTTCATTTTTCTTCGTTTTTAAAGTAGCCGGCGGCGGTGTAATAATAGGTAAATCCATAATGTCATACTAATTTATTACAAATAACACACTTTTATGTAAATTTAATCGAAAAAAAATGTCAACACCGTGCCATCTGTTAGAGCTATTTGACGCCATATTTGTTTTAGTGACTACTAGCGCCGCAGTGGTTAAAAAACCGGTCAAGTGCGTGTCGGGCCACGCGCGGTGTAGAGTTCCGTAGTTGCGAAAGACAACTTTGAGTTCACACTGTTTACACTCGCACCTCACAGTTTAACGACCAAAAACATCTAACAATGAAGATTGTATGAAATTTTACATTTTCCACTACATTTTATAAGTTGGTTGCCTATAACTTTTTAATTTGTACTTAGTACCCAACTCTGATAGTTTTCCTTTCAACTTCAGTATATATACTACTGCTGTAATATTTTTCACGAATCCATATATAACCGTTTAGCAGATAGAAGGGGGGGGGGACACGTAACTCTAACAAAAATTTGCACTTTAAAACCAAATATTTCGGAAACAGATCCCTAAATCAAAAAATGGTGTTCTCATCCTCACAATATTTTTCAAAGACCTTTTGAACGATACCCCACACGATGGGTAAATAGAAAAAAAAAATTACTCCCCCACTTTACTTGTATGGGAGCTACCCAAAAAAATTTTTTTTTCAAGATTTTTTTCTACCACTTTTTTGCCATGATTAATATATATACCCATACCAAATTACAGCTTTCTAGTACTTATAGTCTCTGAGTAAAACCGCGGATGGACAGACAGACATGGCGAAACTATAAGGGTTCCTAGTTTACTACGGAACCCTAAAAATGAACTAAATTTGAATTACCTGACTGATTTTTTGTCCGCTCTGTTCAAAGGGCTATGTTACAACCCGCTAACTAGTTGGACGTTGAACGACACTTGTTCAATCAACGTTTGGCCTAGTCATTCAATTAAACGTGGTCATTCAATGAACGCGCTAGTCATTCAATCAAATAGCAGATTCAACCAAATGACTGCAACATATACATTTAATAGTGTTCGTCTATATCCATGAATCGGTTTGCGATTCTAATTTTTATTTGTAGGACATTAATATACAATTTTGTACCTCTATACGTACTAAGGTAAAACGGGGTGTATAGAATTCACGGGGTGAATAGAAAAAAAATCAGGAATGTTTTCAGTGCAAAATTTTGGCTGACAGTATTGAGCAAAGCTGGTAATTTTTCAAATTTTAAAAACAGCAACATTTTTTCCTGATAATGGCAACACTTGAGTAATGTCAAAGACGTCAATGTCTTGAAAAAATTGACTTGAAGTTAGCGGTACGTGAACATCAAAAATATAGCTCTCGTTATTTTTCAAATAAAGTGTAGTAAATTACTGTTTTTAAGTTGTTAATTGTGTTTGATACTCTGACTATACATCCAATTAAACATTCATTAAAGGTAAGTGCCAATTCTTTATGATTTTACCAGAAAATTGTTAAGATTCAAAGACATAACCCATTTTTGTGAAAATATGGGGAGAATAGAAGTTACTCGAGGGGTTAATAGAATTGTAGACTGGGGTTGATAGAAACGCAAAAGGTGATAATAGAAACGCTAACTGTGTGAATAGACACAAAAAGGGGGTTAATCGAAAATACGTTCTAGGGCTGCCACAAATTGTTAATCTGGAAAATTAAACAAAATTGTAATTACTCTTCTAAAAGAACTGCATTTTTTAAGGTCGAAATTCTATCAAATAAGTTAATCATTGGAACATGTGGCCTGTTATTGATACAATTTTCATTCTCTCTTATAAAAATGAGAGTTTACGGTGCTACAGTGATAACAAAGGATACTTATTATTTAGGAAATATCTGGATTATAGTTATAAGAAGCAGAAAACCAGACGTAAAAAAACCGGCCAAGTGCTTGTCGGGCCACGCGCAGTGTAGGGTTCCGTAGTTGCGAATGACAACTTTGAGTTCACACTGTTTACACTCACACCTCACAGTCTAACGACCAAAAACATCTAACAATGAAGATTGTATGAAATTTTACATTTTCCAGTACATTTTATAAGTTGGTTGCCTATAACTTTTTAGTTTGCACTTAGTACCCAGCTCTGATAGTTTTCCTTTCAACTTCAGTATATATACTATTGCTGTAATTTTTTTCACGTATCCATATATAACCGTTTAGCAGATAGAGGGGGGGGGGGGGGACACGTACCTCTTACAAAATTTTGCACTTTAAAACCAAATATTTCGGAAACGGATCCCTAAATCGAAAAATGGTGTTCTCAATCTCACAATATTTTTGAAAGACCTTTTTAACGATACCCCACACGATGGGTAAATAGAGAAAAAAAAATTACTCCCCCACTTTACTTGTATGGGAGCTACCCAAAAAAAAATGTTTTTTCAAGGTTTTTTTCTACGACTTTTTTGCCATGATTAATATACACACTCATACCAAATTACAGCTTTCTAGTACTTATAGTCTCTGAGTAAAACCGCGGACGGACAGACAGACAGACAGATAGACAGACAGACAGACAGACAGACAGACAGACAGACATGGCGAAACTATAAGGGTTCCTAGTTTACTACGGAACCCTAAAAAGGATGATGGTCCTGGCTGCTATTGTGATATATTTTAATATGGGCATTTTAAAATTATTATCTTCTTTCCAGATTGCAATCATGCTGCGTACTTACAAACCTGCAGATCCTACTAAAAGAAGATATAAAAAATATGACCAAGATCTAATAAATAAAGCAGTTGAAGAATACTTGATTTGTCGTCAAGGAAATTTAGGCGGAATTGCAAAAAAATACGGTATTCACAAATCAGTTCTGTACCGACATAGCACGAGAAATATGAAACCTCAGGGGGGCTAGAGAGCTTTGTCGGACGAAGCGGAAAGATATTTAATTCAAAATATCAATAAATGCGCTGGGTGGGGATACCCTTTAGACGTTATGGACTTAAGATACTTGATCAAAATGTATTTGGACAAAATAGGAATTTATCATAGAACTTTTAAAAATAATTTTCCGGGACCAAACTTCATACAATTTTTTTTAAAACGCCACAAAAATGAAATTTCGCAAAGAATTTGCAAGAACATAAAGAGAGTTAGAGCCAAAGTATCTCCAGATACAATAAAAGATTACTATAAGGAATTGGAAAAGAGTTTAGATGGCGTACCTGCCTCAAATGTCATAAATTACGATGAGACAAATTTGTCCGATGACCCGTCGCAAAAAAATTCTAGTGAAACGGGGATGCAAATATCCAGAACGTGTGATGAATCACACCAAATCGTCCGTCTCCATTATGATGGCAGGTACTGCCGACGGTAAAATGTTGCCTCCCTACGTGGTGTACAAAGCCACTCACCTCTACGATACATGGGTCGAGCAAGGACCTGCAGGTGCCCGATATAATAGGTCCGATTCCGGGTGGTTCGACGGATCATCTTTTCAAGATTGGGTAGAAAATTTAGTTATCCCTTTTTTCAAAGATTTACATGGGAAAACATGCCTCATAGGGGACAACTTATCATCCCATTTATCTGCGGATTTAATACAAAAATGCAAAGACCATGATATAAACTTTATATTTTTACCGGCCAACTCAACCCACTTAACTCAGCCACTTGATGTGGCTTTTTTTAGACCTATGAAGAGAGCTTGGAGAGAGCTTTTATTTAAATGGAAAAAATCGGATGGAAGGCAGCTGCCTACTGTTCCAAAGGGATGTTTCCCAAAACTCTTGAAATTGCTGATCGACGAACTAAGTCTTAATTCGTCACAAAATATTATTTCCGGTTTTAGAAAAACCGGCATTGTCCCTCTCGATATTAACCAGATTTTAACCAGACTTCCGGATGGTGATCGGGACGACAATGATCACCAAAGCGCGGTCACAGATTCCGTACTCGATCTTCTTAAACAAATGCGCTATGGCTCAATGAATATAACTGAGCCAAAAAGAAAAAGGAAATTGAATGTTGTAGCAGGAAAAAGTGTAAGTTTTGAAGAAATAGAAGACTACATAGAAAGCGGGCCATCAGGAGAAAATAAGAAGAAGAAAAATAACGATAAGAATGCAGCAAAGAAAACTAAAATACCTGATAATAAAACAAAAGCAACAAAAGAAAAAGAAAGAAGTAATGATAGTAACGTTACAGCTTACAACCAAATTACAGAGAATCATAGCAGCACATCAGATGAAAGTAACATAAAGAAAAATAAAGGAAAGGGCATCGGCAAGAAAACTCAAAGAACTGGATTAAATATTAAAGAACAAGAGGAAAAGGAAAATCACAATACTAACGTGCTTGATAACCACAGAGCAGAAAATCAGATCTTTATCACTCAGAATATTTGCACGGGAAGAATAAATGAAGAATCTCAACATGTTACACATGAAATACATATACAAGAAAATGTTATGAATGTTGAAGAAATGCCTCTATATCTTGTAGATAATATATGTGAGGAGATTGTTATTGAGACAGAGACGAATGAGACTTATCCAAAAGATGAAGATATTTTAGACAACGTAAATGGAGATATTACTATTGCTACTGAGATAAATGAGACTGTCGCAAAAGTTAATGAGGGAAAGGAGAAAAAAACAAAAAAAATTAATATTATTTCAGAAGAGATATTGAATCCTGCCAATGACTACATTGGGTCAAAACGATTCCAAAAGAAAACTATGAAACGAAGCAAAAATAAGAAAACTATAAATTATTATAATAATTATGATGAGATCCTAAAAATTCTTGAAGATGATACAAATTAGACAGACCATCGAAAGTTTAGCCGATCCAGTTTTAAGATTTGTTTTTTTTTTGTTACCAACGGAAGTTTATGATTATCGTTATTTTTTATGTTTAGCTATAAGATTAAAAATTGCTTTGAAGAGGTTATATACTCGTAGATAATTTTAAGTTCATTGAGTTTATACGTACGTTACGTACACACGTTTATATGATAATATTGTTATAAAGGCACACTGTAAAGTGAGTTTTAAGTAGGTAGGTACCTACATAAAGATTTTAGAATTTTATTTTCTCAAAGATCTCAATTAGTATAAAAGAAATATAATAAATACGTTTAAAATATAAAATGTTGTTTTATTTCTTAAACCATTAAAAAATGTTATATTACTTATAATCTTCAATAAAAGTACTTCCTACTTAATAGTATAAGTATAGAAGAAGGCAATGTACTAATGTACGTAAAAAACACTGACATTTTAATAATTGAAAGACCTCCTTGTACAACCTATAAATGAAGGTACATAAGTATATTTGCAGAAGAGTCTCTTAAGATAGGTTAATTTCTCTAAATAGAGACTACAGCCAGGTTGTAACATTTTGCACATAACCTCCTTTTCTAAGTTGGTCAATAAAAAATGTTTTTGGCAGCCCTGATAGTTTTTTGATTCACCCCTGTATTTGCTTCCATTGACCCCAGTCACCGGGTGAATAAAAATATTGCAGATTTTATAAATTTTCTAAAAAATGTGTGCCTCAAATTTAATAACAATTGTATGAGCGCCTTCTCTAAGATACCAGACCCAATACAAAACTAATATATCATAAACACAACCAACCAAAACATAGATAAATATAGTTTAAGTTAGAAATTGTTCCTATTCACCCCGTTTTACCGCAAAGTTTTATAGCTGTACGAGTTAATAATTTATATTTATTTCAAAGATTGCAATAATTGCTTACCCGCACACCGCAAACAGTCGCCTATTTAAAGAGAATAGTCATAAGAGATAGTTCCCCTAATGTTTGAATCCTTTTGGCAATTCTGATTCACTTACTTAGATTTCATAGCTTCTAGTTAAAGCTGCATTTCCACCAAAGCTATGAGAAGGAGAAGGCGGCATGTGATTAAAAACATTTATCACAAGTTCAAAACTTACTGTGGCTAGCTCAATCTGTGTGATTTGTCCCTATATGTCTTATAGGGACAAATCACACAGATTGAGCTAGCCACAGTAAATTGTAAACTTGTGCCGTAGGATACTATCTCATACCTACTAGTTTTATAATATACATATACTTATTTATATATGACCGTTCAATATCTAGACCAATCTGAAAAATATCGTTTTCCATTATGACCTGGCCGTGGATCGAACCCGGGCCACTCGTGTGTGTTAACTATTGCGTCGCTATTCATCAATAGTATTGCTTCATAGTTCTGCTTAGTAAAGCTTTGGTGGAAACTTTTGTTTAGCAAGAAATATGTTTTTTTAATGCTGTTTTGCTTCACAAACGCACACTTATTTCACAGCGTCGTAGGTCACCATACATTTTGCCCCGCACAGCTCTCGTGGAAATAAAGATTTTCACAACTTAGTAAGATATCTTGGAACTACGCCGCTACGCTACCATTTCTCTGGAAGTGGAAGCGCAGCAGGGTGTTTTGAAAATAGCGGCGACAGCACTGAGGCGTTAGGTCCGGTAAGCTGTGATTGGGCCACAATGTGTCAAATATTGCTTCTTGTCAAATATTATTATCCAATGCTTGTTGTTTTGTTATCGTGTGTGTAAGTGGACAACACTAGTTTCATATTTTCCAATCTCCCTAAAGGCATCTGACTTAGTTTAACGATGATGGGACCAATAGCTGAACGTACCTTCCGAAGCACGGAGGAGCTTGAGATATTTTTATGCCACTTGTGGTCACCTATCCAAGTAGGGACTGCGTCCGGATTGCTTAACATGCTTGAGCGCTAATAATGCTCACATCCACTAGGCCATCGGGCTCCTCATCCATTGAAAGCGGCTCAGTGCTGCCATCTGGTGGTGAGAATTTCAGGAAACCCTCATTGAGCTATACCGGGCATCTATTTAGCTAAAAATCAATTTGGATCGGTGTAAATGCGCAGTTTCTGTTTGGACGCTGATTGAAACGCCGATTGCATTCCGATGGCTAGTGCTCAAACTAGTGAGGATGTAGATGTTATTCTTCGTACAATACCCTAAATCTGTAGTGAAAACGCAGGCAATTGAGAGTTTTCAGAATGCTTAGCACCAGATGGCAACAATGAGGGGTCAGCCTGGATAAGTCGCTGTCATTGGATAATATTTCACAAGTAGCAGCAATTGATACATTGTGGCCCAATCACAGCTTACCGAACCAGACGCGCCAGTGCTGCCTCCGTTCATTTCAGAACATCCTCATTGATGGCCTAACGCAGGAATATATCAAACCACAGAGCAATGTCTTATCGCTCGCGCGAGCTACTTTGAAATTCCCTGCTCTGTGTATTAAACTTAGATTGTAGGCGTTTGAGTGCCTATCGATTTAGACTATAGCTAGCGTCATACAATGTGCGCAGTGTGAAGAATTTTGTTTCGAAAAAAATCAAAAGCAAGGCCGGTTTTTCTGTACACATAATCTGTCAAATTAATTGCATCGTATGCCAAGAAACCGCACCATTAAAACAAAAAATTGGCTTCGCTGGTCATATCCGTGCTTATCAATTGAAAACGAGGTTTGCCGCTGACGGTATTGTCAAGGGGGACAGCCTCATCTCACTTTAGTAACTCATTTATGGGAGGACTGATATACAGAACTGAGTAACACAAATTCGTATGTGTAACAAAAGGAAGAACAGTATATCGAAAATAGTACAAAATATTCCTAATTACAATTGTTAACGTTTTTTGTGTTATACTACAGTTTTGATTATAACTTTAACCGTAATATAATAAATATAAACTATAACCGTTAAAATAAGTATATTTTATTGAAAGGTAGAGAGTTACTTTCAGGACATAATACATACGGCGCATATCCCCATTCTAGGCACAGATATTTTCTTCTAAGTTATCATTCTGTACTTCGTTATTTTTTAGCAGCTCTGCGCTCGTACGAGTTTAATGAGAACGCTGATTTGAGTTGATTTCCGGCTATTCATTAATTAATTTGATCTTTTTAAAACTCGACTAAGCATTCGGCGTGACTTTCTGTATTCTGACGGTGTTACATCTATTTGGAATATACCTATGTCACACCGTCTCACCCTCATTAGAGTGTTTTTTGTTTTTGAAGTAAAAACTTCTTTAGTGGCAATGTGCACTTTTTGTGATGAGGAAAAAAATAAAATGTTAACTCACGACAGGTCACGTGACCATCAGATTGAAAATTCGTAAGACGGCGCAGGTCGTTTGCGGGAATGTGCGTGTGTGTTTGTGTTACAGCGTGCTACGCACATCCATGCATGGTGACTGCTGTTGCACAGCCTCTCGACACAGAGGTGCCACATGGATTTCTGAAAACCCTCATTGTGAAATTTGGCAAAAGGTAAGGTTTTGGTGCGTACATTGAAACACGTAACTTTTAGTTAGCACTAAAATAGTTTTCTGTAAGGAACTTTCAGCGCTCGAGTCCCACTCGCACTCGGATTATTCCTTTAAAGTAAGCTTCGTACATGTCCATGAGAGACGAAATGGCTCCATTTTACTTGGCAATGACATGACATCAAATCGACTATTATTACTACTTTTAGAACTTAGTTTAAAAGCTTCTAGGGAGTAAACTTAAAGTTAGATTTAGCTGCTACAGTTTATAGCTGCTGCAAAGCGGAATTATGGCAACAAGTTTAAGTGAAAGAAGAGTGGCTTATTTTGGTACATTACTACTATTGCTCAGACATAATCTTCTATTATATGGCATTAGTTGGCGTACTAAGGTCAAATTTTGAAATACTACATTGACTTTTATACAGAAAACTTCATGCGATTACTGACCGAGCGTAAGTGACTCTGGTGCTCAATTTTTGAACTAGTATAATCGATCCACCACTCGGTTCGTATTCATATGTGAATAAAATCAACAAGTCGTCGTGTTTTTTTATTTATTTTTGAACCGTACTGTTAGGACGAGCCACTCGGCCGAGGTTTTAAAAAATAAAAGATAGAATTAGAGTGGAACCGGTGACCACCTCGGACCGCTGTTAGGAGTAGACTGGTGAGTCCGTGAAGCGGGCTCACCTTCTGCAGTCAAAAATGCTGACTTCTGCAGAATTGGGAGAAATAGGGTTGTCATCTATTTAGGTAACATCCTAGGGATGTAACACCTCCCCCCATAAGACTAAACTTTGGGGTTTTAGTTAAAAGTTTATGGATGTTACAAATGTGTGCGGATCTTAGGGGATGTACTTTGTTTTAGTTTAGAGGCTGACTGTATAGGGTCCGTCTGTATGTCGTCTAGTCTAATTGAGATTTGAGGGTTTATTATAGAGGGTTCTGTGCGGTCAGGGATGCTCGCGGGTCTATTTAATTTCATATAAAATTTATAAAGTACAAAGCATAACGATACTGTTATAAAGAATGTAAACAGAGTAAAATAGTGTGCCCCGTACTTAATTAGATGGGGTTCCTGTATTATTTCATTCAAATCTTTCAGTATTTTGGAATTATTAAATTTTGAAAAATCTAGATCTTTAAGGTCTAAACTTTTTAAATTAACTGTGGGTACATTTTCTGATAGTTTTTTATATTTAAGCAAGTTACAGCAGGGGTCATTTATAAGCTTAAAATCTAGATTAATTACGGGTAAACTTATATTAAGAACATTATAATTAGGTAAGAGTTTAGTACCTTTGCAATAGGCTTTACAGTTTAAAGGTATATTTACCATTCCAGAGCCTATTATGTTTATATCTATTGTTTCTAAATTTACACAATCTATAGATAGCTTACTCAGATAGGATTGTACAAATATCCAGTTATTATTACGGAGAGGTTTCCAAATGTCTAAATTTCCACGAATGAATTCAGTTTTGCACTGCACTGGGAGGTTTGTAATTACCTTTGTTAATAACTCACTTTCACAGCTGGGTTTAACACTTGATGAGTACACGGTTATTACGTCACAGATATAGTTTTGGTAATCAATACTGTTACACTTTTCTATGGAGTTCACATTGCTGTAGCTTGATTTGTCTTTGGTGAAAGCAATGTATTCGCTGCTGGGGATGATTACGCTGAACGAGTCTGGTCTAGTCTCATTGTGCGGTATCGGTAAGGGTACATTGTGATATAAGTAAAATTCTCGTGGGCTTACAAGAGGAATTTTTAACACAAATGTGATCTTATTATGTATACAATAACTTACTAATTTTGAGGTGCTAATAATACTATGAATTGAATCTAAACTAAGGCTTACAGCTAGTTCGAGGTCATTTGGTAAATGCCTGTAATTATCGGCAAGCTCCTGATATAGTTGCTGTGGTGTAATAATAGATGGGTGTACCGTGTTAAGGGCACTGAACAACACTGCATTAATAATATCTTCTACTTGAAAAGATAAGCATAATAAAGAAGATTCTAGGTGGTTTATTACTGTATTAATTTCCGATAAGACTAATAATTTATTCACATTAATAGATATATTCTTTAAGTTTTCAGTGAGCTTGTCAATAGCCATATTTAAACTATCTTCATTGTATTTTAGTTTATGTAGGGTTTCATTATAGACAGATAGTGTTGAACTGGTTACAAGTATATGTTCTTTTGTCAATGAAGCTAGTCTTTTCTGGTTATCTTGAACATGATTAATGGCGTTATCATATTTTATAGCATCATTTTCATCTAAGGTGCCAAATATATGTTTCATAACAGTTCCAACACCTCCTATCCATGCTCCCCGTTTAGTCCTATTATCGGTAAGATGAGATATGGATAAATATTCTTTCGCTATATCCTTAAAACGAGTAGTAACAGGCTCAAGCATATTATGACATTCCAGATTATCAATGATTTCTGATTGTTTGCAAAAGTACCTTACTGTTCCTAGTACCGAATTTATGTTTTCAATGTGCGGCTTTATGTAGGATATATCCACTGGCATTACTACACTAAGGTGTCCGTTGATTATCTTAATCTTTCCTACATAATCGAAATAGATGCCAGCGCCGGATGGCATAGGCTTGACGAAATCTGATACCGCCAGTCTTGTCAACACACTGGAAACATAAATAAACTATACTTAATATTAATAAGTCTTATTATAATAACTATATATTATAATTCCTTAACCTAAAGAAAAGTTATATTTATTAATATTCAATTAATAAAGAAAATAAAATATTTATTATTTATACATATAATTTTTATGTTAAATGTGGTACATACGAATTAGCGAGGAATCCCAGTTTATGGGGAGCTAGGAAATACACCTGCTAGTTTTACTTCGTCATAATGATGTTTTACGTGTCTTCTATTGATCAAAAGGGTGAGTGTATTATTTCCGTTTATAGCGATTACCTTGTAAGGGCCTTTCCATATAGGAGATAGAGCCTTTCGCAATCTTAAATGATTCTTAAGATAAACATAGTCACCCATTTTGTATTGAATGGGTCGAGACCTAGCATCATAATATGACTTCGACCTTTCTTTGGATTGCAGGATATTTTCAACTGCCTTCTCCCAGGACAATTTGAGACGATGTTGTAGCATTCTAATGTAGTCGGGGTAAGTAGTGAGGTCTTGGCTGTACACAGAGTCAGGGATAAATGCTTTATGTCCAAACATGAGTTCATAGGGAGAGAAATTAGTTGTGCAGTGTACTGCGGCGTTATAAGCCAGAATGGCTGTATAGACGTACCTAGGCCAATCATCTTGGTTCTCATTGACATAGGATTTAAGATATTCTTTGAGGGTAGAGTGACTTCGTTCTAGGGCTCCCTGTGTTTGGGGATGATAAGGTGTGGACCATATGTGTTTTATCTTTAGGAAATCACAAGTCTTTTTAAAGAGATCTGCAGTGAAATTTGTTCCTTGGTCTGTAAGGATAGCTTGTGGAATTCCGAAAACAGAGATAAAATGCACTAGACTATCAGTTGTCTCCTCTGTAGTAGTGCTACGCAGAGGATAGGCAACAGAGAATTTAGTGAGGTCATCTTGTATGGTCAAGATGTATTTTAATTTAGCAGT
This sequence comes from Rhodophaea formosa, assembly GCA_963082605.1. NCBI lineage: Eukaryota > Metazoa > Arthropoda > Insecta > Lepidoptera > Pyralidae > Rhodophaea > Rhodophaea formosa. The sequence continues at coordinate 23,629,406 of OY720209.1, forward strand.
TCCGGATTCTGGTAATGGGCCCACTATATCTAAGGCAATTCTCTGGAAGGGTCTAGTAGACGTAGTAGTGATTTGCATTGGAGCCCGATTGGTTCTTCGTAGGGCTTTGTTTTCTTGGCATGAAGAGCAGTTTTTTATGTAATTTTCTACGTCAGTTTTCATGCCTTTCCAATAGTACCTTTCTTGAATTCTGCTAAGCATTCTGTTGACCCCTAAGTGACCAGCAATGGGAATGTTATGGTTTTCTCTCAGGATCCTTTTTATCTCACTAAGAGTGGGAAACACAATTTTGTTGTGATATATGTTTAAAACTATGTCAGTGTCGTGGAATAAATATAATAAGATGTTGTAAATTTTAGAGAAAGAATGTTGTTGGAAGGGGTTTTTAAAGTCAGAGATAGCAATTTCCTTGATTTCATTGTTTGATAGTAAGTGATCTTTCATAGATTTCAGGGTCTTGAAAATTTCTGTATAGCTGCAGTCATCAAAATAATGAACTTTTGTGAAGATGAAGTAAGTATCTTTATTACCCGTAGGTATTTTCTCGAAAGAATATAATTGTTTTTCACTATATAATGTATCATCTGGAGTAGTTAGTTCTCCTATAACTTCTGAAACATATGGATTAGATTCATCTAAATCTATAGACGTAGGAATAATAATAGTTTTACATGAGGTTTTCATTAAAGATTGATTATACTCTATTATTTTGGTGTTAAATTGTTTTTCCTTTTTATTCATTTCTTTGAGGAATTTGGAATAATCTTCGTTAGTAGGAGTATTATCATCTTCCAGGGTTGGTGAATGTGGTGATAATTGAGTAGTAGTATGACTGGTATTTCCAGGATTTGGTACAGAGGGATTGGGCGAAGGTGTTTCGTGTAACGAGTTTCTTTCGCCTTCAGGATTTCGGGTTTCTTGACTAGTCGTTGGTAGGTTTAGGCTTTCTTCAATTTCAGGTGTGGGGCCTTTGGAACTAGTAGGAATTTGAACTACGGGAGGTGAGTTTTGGAGAGTAGGAGTGCCCGTATGATCAGGATCAGTGGGGTTACGAGAGTCATCACTAGGTGTAGTAGAGGGTAGATCTAGGTTGATATCTTCCGGATTAACAGGAAGTGGGAATGAATCTTCTAGTAAGTCGATGCAGGGTAACTCGTTATTATCAAGGTTAAATGTTGTAGGAGATTGTATTCCTAGGTCTTCTAGAGTTACGGGGCTAAAGGTAGGTGATGAGGCCTCTTCATTACTTTCATTATTAGGGTTAAGATTTTGAGAGTTATTTGGTAGTATTGGGTTAACAGGATAGCGGGATAGAGCATCGGCTGCTGAGTTGAGTTTACCTTTACGGTAGATTATTTCATATTCATACTCCTCGAGTTTAAGGCGCCAGCGTTGCATTTTACTACTAGGGTCTTTATGATTAAAAAGCCACTTAAGTGGTCGGTGGTCCGTGATAATTTGAAATTTACGGCCATAAAGATAAGGGCGGAAGGTTTTGCATCCGAAGACAATAGCTAGGAGTTCTTTTTCCGTGGTGCTGTAATTGCACTCGCTCTTATTTAGTGTACGTGAGGCGTATGCCACGGGTCTATCTTTACCGACTGTACCTTGAGATAGGATAGCACTGACGGCATGGTTAGAGGCGTCACATGACAGGATGAAAGGTTTAGAGAAATCAGGATAGCATAGGACAGGGGCCGATGTAAGTTTTTGTTTTAGACAATCGAAAGCAACTTGCTGTTGATTCTGCCAACAGAATGGGGTGTCCTTCTTTAAGAGGGATGTCAGTGGTTTAGCTATTTTCGAGAAGTCGGGGATAAAACGGCGATAGTAAGAGACGAGTCCAAGGAATGACTTGATATCCCTGGGGGATTTAGGTGTAGGAAATTCGGTGACTGATTTTATTTTATCTGGGTTAGGTTTGACCCCATCAGTGGATATAGTATGCCCTAGATAAGCCACTTCTCGTCTTAGGAATTCGCACTTATCTGGCTGGAGTTTGAGGTTAAATTCTCTCAGTCTTTGGAATACAGAGGCTAGATTTTGTATTTGAGATGGTAAGTCGTGTGAATATATGACAATGTCATCAAGGTAAACGAAACAGCGTATGCCTTGCAGGCCTGATAGTGCCGTATTCATCAGCCGTTGAAAGGTAGATGGCGCGTTTTTCAAGCCAAATGGCATTCTAGAAAATTGGAAATGACCTTGAGGGACATTAAAGGCAGTTTTTTCAGCGTCATTGACTTTGATTTGGTGGAATCCTGAAGCCAGGTCCAGAGTTGAAAAATATTTGCTGTTTCCTAATTGGTCTAAGATTTCATTTATTTGAGGAATAGGATAAGTATCTCCGATAGTGATGTCATTGAGTTTTCGGTAATCGATGACTACGCGCCATTTCTGTTGACCAGAAGCATCTAGCTTCTTGGGTACCACCCATATGGGCGATGACCAAGGGGACACGGAGGGTTCTATTATACCCTGATCAAGCATTTGTGTAACTTGTCTATCTACTTCTTTTTTATGGACTTCAGGAAATCTATAGGTTTTTGTATGAATAGGTTCATTGGATACGGTTTTAATATCGTGTCTAATAGCATTCGTGTAGGTTAGTTTCTCATCAGGTAGGTGGAAAATGTCAGAATAATCAGCGCAAACTTGTTGCAGGGCTTCTGTTTCTTCACTGTTTAAATGATTCGTTCTTAGTAATTCCAAAACTCGTTGTGTTCTGATTGCTGTGTTTCTATTTTTTGTATGATCGTGGGTATAATTTACAGCAGCGGTTGTGCAATTATTTGGTTGAATTAACGAGATAGGGGTTAATTTTAGATTAAGGTTTGTTTTCAGGTTAATTGGGTTCTCGGAAACGTTAACCACAGTTAAGTTTACTTTTTTATTTTCTTTAACAAGGACGAGACAATTAGCTATGAGGAGATCCTCAGACGGACTCTGATCGAGAACAATACCCTCTTTAACCTCGGGGTTGGATACAGAGCACTCGATCACTCTTTCAGATCGAGCAGGGATCACATAAAATGGGTCTGAGAAAAATAGTTTGAGGTTAGTGGTACCCAATCTTAGGAATGCTTGTTCAAAGTTAATGCGACCTTGGAATTTTTTTAGGAGATCGTTCCCAATTATGCCATCGTATGGCAGGTCTACGTTGCTTACGAGATGAAATTCGTTTTTTATATATTTTTTGTTGGAGTCGTCTAAAAATAGCTTTAGGTCGAAGGATCCTAGAGTCGGGACAGTGCCTTGGGAAGAGTCAAATCCTTTGAGTTTCAGGATTTCATCGCGTAACTGCGGTCTTTGTGTTACTGCTGAATCTTTGACGAGGCTTATTGAGGCACCCGTGTCCACTAAGAGAGTGAGGGGTAAGTCAGAGACTGAAGAGTTAATTAAGATGTGAGGTAAGGATCGTCTTGATGGATCAAATGATACTTCGTATACTTTTGTTTCAGATGCAGAGGATACGGTGGGTGTGGTGGAAGACGGTGCGGATGCAGCTGATGCGGAATGAGACGACGCGGATACAGTGGATGCGTTACGAAACGGCGCGGATGCGGTGGATATGGTACGAGACGGCGCGGATGCAGTGCGAGACGACGCGGATACAGCGGATGAGTTAGGAAACGGCGCGGATGCGGTGGATGCGGTACAAGACATCGCGGATGTGGCGGATGCAGTGCGTGATGACGCGGATACAGTGGATACAGTGGACGAGTTACGAGACGGCGCGGATGCGGCGGATGCAGTGCGTGACGACGCGGATACAGTGGATACAGTGGACGAGTTACGAAACGGCGCGGATGCGGCGGATACAGTGCGTGACGACGCGGATACAGTGGATACAGTGGACGAGTTACGAAACGGCGCGGATGCGGCGGATGCAGTGCGTGACGACGCGGATACAGTGGATACAGTGGGAATAGTAGATACAGCGCGTGCTGCGCGAGGCAGCTGGGGTGCGGTGGTGTCTTTATCTTTAGGTGGGCGTCCCGTGCGACACCCGAACGGGACGTAGTTTAGTTTAAATCATCCGAGTTATTATTATTAGCTTCCTCGGAACATTCTTCTTCTTCTTCGACCGCGAAATTTATCCTCCTTACTTGATTGTTATTATTAAAAGGAGGTCGAGAGTTAGATTGGTTTCTCATTTTGTTGTTGTACTCTCGTTTCCTGCAGTTTTCAATAGTATGACCTGGGAATTTACAGTACCTGCAGGTTACTGTAGGTTCTTGCGCTTTATAGGGGACTAAGGATTTGGAAGTAGAAGGGGTAGGAGTATTTTGATTAGAGGGAGAGAATGACTGCGTTCTGCGGGGCTTGTTTTCCGCTACGCTCCTTTTGTAAAGAGTTTGCTGTATCCTTTCTTCCGAAACAGCGAAGCTTATTGCTTCGCTTAGGGTTTTGGGGGACTTACACCTGACTATGTTGGAAATTCTGGGTTGTAGTCCCATAAGGAAGTGGTGAAGGGCCAACTCTTCCATAGCGGCAGTTCGGCCTGGGAGTTCTTTAAGCTTTGTATTGTTGAGAGATATTTCGATCAAAAGTTGTGACAAATAGGTCTCTATGCGAAGCGCATATTGGCTTACATTTTCATTGTTATTTTGTCTGCTTTCTTGTAATTCCGACAGGAGATGAGAATAATGTTTCCTTTCGGAGAATTGTGTTTTCAGGAAGTCTTTTAATTGTTCCCAGTTAGCGAAGTCTTTGATGGAGCAGGCGACTTCCGCCTTCCCTTGGAGCTGGCACAATATATATTTAAATAATATAGGTTTTTGGATATTATTCGCTAGTTCGTATGCATTGTTACAGTTTACAATAAATGAATTTAGTGTTTCTCTACTCCCATCATAGGGTTTTATAAATTTTAACAAAATATTAAGTTCTAAACTTAGTGCTGGAGTGGAGCTCGGAATCTTTTTCCCTTTTTTGCCCCTCTCTACAGGACTAGTAGGCCTTTCTTCTTCTGTATCTGAAGGCAGTTCGACACCACTTGGCACCGATAATGTGTCTTTTGATGTCTTAGCGTCTGACATATTGTAACAAGTATAAGAATTAATTTATTCCTTAAACTACTTTCCTTTCAATACAATTACGAATAAATTTATTTGCCCAACGAGACAGATTGAATACAATACACAAGGTGCACGAATCACGTAGGAATAGTTCCAAGTAACTCCGATAAGAAAGAAGAACAATAGACCAGACTCACAGTAACAATGTTGCACAGGCCACGGCGTTCATACTGCTGACGGTGATTGCGACGGGAAGCGGGACTCGTAATCCCGGCCGATAACGCGTTTCGCCGTAATCACTCGCACTAAACACGCTGGAGGTTTTATTCTTTGGAGTGCGGAGATATTATTTATGTATTTTAGATTTTTGTTTGCACTAGTTTTGGTTGAAAACTAAGAGTTACGTGGTAAGTTTGGTGTGAATTAGATAACACATTTCTAGGATACACTGAGTAAAAGTTAGTTTTTCACTTTCGTTGATACCGGGTTGGAGTATAGAGTTTTCCTTTCCTTGGTATATGTAGAGTTCATAGACTCACTGATACAGGATACACTGAATAAAAGTTATTTTCTTCACTTTCACTAATACCGGGTTGGAGTATAGAGTTTTTCCTTTCCGGGGTATATATAGAGTTTATAAACGAAATAGAAATTAATGTCACTTTCACCGGCTTTGAAATAAAGATCTTGGCACAGAGGATTTAGTACGTGAGACACAGAGGATTTAGTACGTGAGACACAGAGGATTTAGAATACGAGACACTGGGACCGGAGACGTACCGAGGATATATTTTATATCCCACCGCTGCCACCAATGTTAGGACGAGCCACTCGGCCGAGGTTTTAAAAAATAAAAGATAGAATTAGAGTGGAACCGGTGACCACCTCGGACCGCTGTTAGGAGTAGACTGGTGAGTCCGTGAAGCGGGCTCACCTTCTGCAGTCAAAAATGCTGACTTCTGCAGAATTGGGAGAAATAGGGTTGTCATCTATTTAGGTAACATCCTAGGGATGTAACAGTACGAATATATTTTTTTATTTTTTCTTAAAATAGTACATTTGGTAGTTCTTGGCGATTCTAAGCTTGGTAGATGGTACCTGATGGGGCCCATTGGGATCAAAAAGAGTCAAGTCAAATTTCATATTTTACTTGTACGCGTCTTTGAATCCGAGTGGTCTTGTCCGACCATTCAAAAAATCCTTTCGAATAATGATTCAAAAATAGAGCCAATTATGATTCACCATGTGGAAGCTTAACAACGAGTGGCGGATCGATTCTATTAGTTCAAAAATTTTGCCCCTGGTTCATCAGTATGGAAAATTTTGTCTATGACGCCGATCACACGAAGTGTTATGGTGTCAGAGTTCCTGTTTGTAAGTATGTTTGCATAATTTGCTTAAAATAATCCGCCTGAAGAGCTTTAAACATCTAAGGTATCGTTTAATTCTTTGATGTATTCCAAGTGAAGCAAATTAAGGTCACGGTTAAGGTCACGTTTTTTTTGTTAATTCTTATTTTCGTTTTTTTTTTGTATTCCTATTTGTTAAAAAAGTGGTGTTTCAAGACAACATAAAATATCGTACCTATTTCAACATCGGAATTCCTATGGCCGAACTTTCATACAAATATTACCAATATCAATAGAATAAAAAAAATTGCTTCCCTCTGAACTATCCTTTAGTTTATCTACTTACTAATAAAAAAGTCACTTTAAATGCAATTGCACCAAACATAAACTAAATCGAATGATCTCTCCGACTTTATTCGCCAGTCCGAAGCTACCGGCACTTAGACTTTACAACTTGAACTTTGGCGGCGATCTTTATAGCTTCGGGCAAAGAGCTTTCGTTATGGAAACTAGAGGTAAAACGAAATCACTAATATTATTGAGAAACCGGGTTAAGTGAATGATGCAGTATCACATCCGTTCCTTACGGCTTAGACAGAGTCAAGCTATGCAGAAAATAAAAAGTCGTCAAGTGTAAGTCGGACTCGCCCATGAACAGATCCGTAGCTGCAAAAAAAGATATGCCAAAATACTACTATAATTTTTCATCAGCTAATATTACTTTGTTTTTCATAGTGTTTGTATGCATGACAAAGTTGTACTTGCGGTTTATGAAAATGTACTATATCTCAACAACTGCATAATATTCTTCAAACTGATTTTCGTTGAGATCTACATTTTTTTTACCATGTATTTTTTTCTTTTTTTTTTAAAGTTAGATAGAAGGGTGATAGTCACTGGTTTATTATCGCCTCGTGCCTATAAACACCTCGATTTTAATATCCAGCTTACCGTACTTGCATCATATGTACGATTAAAAGTACTGTACCACTTAATAAGCAATATGTAATACTTATTACCGTTTACAAAGCACTAGACTATTAGAGAATATGCTACACGCAGGGATGTGTATCAGACTCAAATGCAGTGACATATTGACTTACGAGTACTAAACTTAAAATCTAGAAGCCGCTCTTCTCACTGAATCTCAACCAAATAGCTTAAAATAACAGCCCTAGAAACAACTAAAAAATGTCCTAATTACATTCAGACTCGTTAACGTAAAGGTGTTCTCTACGTCACAAATAATACCACGGCCGGTGTGCCGTGGAGCCAAATCGGTAGTTCAAGGTGGCTTCTATGTTTTCTTCATTCACTACTTACGAGCAGGCTTCTACATAAACTGAGATAGACGAGCTGTAATACGTACCAACTTCTGAAGCGTTCAAAGGGGACTAATTAACATCGATGCGCTTAGCTCACACCTAAACTCTGTACCGTGAAGACGTCGTCCACGTCACGTAACACGATTGCTTTTGAATGTCTGTTTCTTGGAGTAGGAAGTATTCAGTGTTGGAGTAGTTTCATGGAGTACTAGATGAAGTTTCTGGACGGCGTCTCACGGAACGAAGTTTAGGTGTGAGCTAAGTGTAACGGTGATAATTCTCCTTTCGAACGCTTCAGAATTTGGTACGTACGTGGTTATGTAGAAGTCTTTGCTTACGAGTAGTTTAAATATACACGTCAAACACAAAACAGATACGGTTATGCAAACAAGTGAATCTGGACTTGAAACCTACCTTCTAGATCAGTATGGTTATATATTTAGCATGTTTACTTTGCAATCTATGAATGTATGTGAGTTCTTCATTCACCCAATTAAATGTATGATTTGATTTGATTTTTTTAAGATAGGCAAGCTTTTAAATAACTAAAGAGATTATTGTTTTTAGACAGAGAATTGGGACATTTTTGTATTTATGTACGTATGTAAGTAGGTAAGTTTGTACCGATGCTCCAAATACCATTATTATAAAGTGAAAGGAGTAAAATTTTATAAAAATAAATGACTGTTTGTTCCACAGAACACAGTTGTACCGTGATAGCTAGACAGTTAAAATTTTCACACATAATGTTTGTTGCAGTAGCAAGCTTAGATTAGCCAAAATACGTCTATAATTTTTCGCTAGCAATGATAACTTTGTTTGTCATAGTGTTTGTATGAATGACTAAGCGGTTTATGAGAAAGTGCTATATCTCATAAACTACTAATTGTATATCGTTGAAACCAATTTTCGTTAAAAATGTTTATTGAGATTTATAGGATATATTTTTTTTTTAATTTTTTACTCTTTTTCTAAAAGTTGTTTGCCCTTTTTGTTCAATAGTCTAATGTTGTTTAAAATGGTACGGAAACCCTCGTGCGCGAGTCCGACTCGCACTTGGCTAATTTTTTTGAGCTTTTTCTCTTAATCATTAATAATTTAATAATAGTAGATTGTTGCACTGAGCAGAAAGTAAGTTATTGCTGCACGAGTGTTTATTTGGAGCTCGAGCGCTAGCGAGGGCTCTAAAAAGCACGAGTGCAATTTAACTTACTTAATGCGAGGTGCATAATCTGCTTTTCTTTCAACTATTGCAATAAAAGTAGTTGAAAAATAAAACTGAAGACAAATTACAATAGTTAATGTTGTTTACATTCCCGCTTTTTTTCTTTATGGCCAGTATTTTTTTTAGGCAAGGCAATACACACGTCCCTTTGTTAAGTCCATACGGCCGTTAGGTTGGCCAACCTTTTTTATGACAGGTGACAACTATTGTCCACAATTTAAAAAAACTAAACAGTGCAGTAAAGGATTTCCATACATTTTTGCTGCACTAGAGCACCAAAAATGTATGGAAATCCTTTACTGCACTGTTTAGTTTTTTTTTTTACTTCTAGTGCAGCAAAGTTCCGCTTTGTGCTGGATATGTAGTGCAGTTATGATAGAATTGCAGCGTAGTGGGAAGAAAAAATTAATATGTTGCACTACTTTTGCTGTTAGTACATCATCCGCAGGAGCTGTCGACCACCTGTCGGTCGTCGCAACAGAAAACAGGTTAAAAATACGCCATTGTTGTTGTTATCCTGTGGTGAGAAATCGTTGTTTGCACAATTTTGTAAGCTCTCGTAAGCTTTTCCTTGGCTTGCAAGCTTATTATTAAAAATAATTTGCTGGAAGGAAATAAAATACCAAGCGGGCAGAATCACAGAGTCAGTGGATTAGTAATAGCTTTTATTTAACTTGCCCTGTTAGTCTGTGAGGATCAAATCTTGCAACTCAATTTTGAAGCACTTATCCCAAAATGATTGACCTGAAATTTTGTTGACACATAGTCGGTGCATGACAATGCAATGTTACAGTAGCAGTACTATCCTGACCTGATCTGACGATGGCTTATTTTCGTGTCGAAATGAAAGATCAATATCTTTCATTCCTTCTCCTTATCTGAGCCAAGGGTTCGCGATTATTACATAATTATCAGGCCAACTCGCCTTAGTTAGTTCCAGAACCGCGTCAGTAAATACCAGTCAACATAACATATAGAACTTTGCTCACCCTGAAGACTCAGTGTCCCTCAAACCACACGGCCACCATCAAGGTTAATGTTCAGGTCTAATGAGGGTTCCTGTAGCATAGTGGTGCCGCAAATACCATTAAACCGCAGGGTTTGTGTTCGGTCCCCGACTAAGTCGTATGGAAAACGATGTTTTTAGGGTTCCGTAGTAAACTAGGAACCCTTATAGTTTCGCCATGTCTGTCTGTCTGTCTGTCTGTCTGTCTGTCTGTCTGTCTGTCTGTCTGTCTGTCTGTCTGTCCGTCCGCGGTTTTACGCAGAGACTATAAGTACTAGAAAGCTGTAATTTGGTATGGGTATGTATATTAATCATGGCAAAAAAGTGGTAGAATAAAATCTTGAAAAAAAAATTTTTTTAGGGTAGCTCCCATACAAGTAAAGTGGGGGAGTATTTTTTTTTGTCTATTTACCCATCGTGTGGGGTATCGTTAAATAGGTCTTTCAAAAATATTGTGAGGTTGAGAACACCATTTTTCGATTTAGGGATCCGTTTCTGAAATATTTGGTTTTAAAGTGCGAATTTTTGTTAGAGGCAAGTGTCCCCCCCCCCTCTATCTGCTAAACGGTTATATATAGACACGTGAAAAAAATTACAGCAGTAGTATATATACTGAAGTTGAAAGGAAAACTATTAGAGCTGAATACTAAGTACAAACTAAAAAGTTATAGCCAACCAACTTATAAACTGTAAAGTTTCATACTATTTTCATTGTTAGATGTTTTTGGTCGTTGAACTGTGAGGTGCGAGTGTGAATAGTGTGAACTCAAAGTTGTCATTCGCAACTACGGAACCCTACACTGCGCGTGGCCCGACACGCACTTGGCCGGTTTTTTTAGGTTGACTTGGATCTTGGATGTTTATATACTCGTATATAGAATCTATCTTAACCCTTGAACTGCTGATGATTGATTTCCTTGTTTGTAGTGACTGAAACTGATGGCTTTTTAAGTTATCTAAAGGCTTAACGACTGCTGAAATTTACCGAAATTTGGATTAAACTTGACATATATTATAAGTATACCTTTTGTATCTTTGTCAACAAAAGAACCGTTTCTTTTTCTTTACCCGGCTCTGTATCGTGGAAAAGATTATAAATTCCATATAATGACGTCATACATTATCCCTTTACACAAACAGTCACTTACATAATAAAATATATGAATTCAATTTCTGAACACAAAAGCTCCGAGAACGTAAACAAAGGCAGAAATATCTTATTGAATACGAAGATATAAATTAGGGATTCCTTTTGAAACAAAATAGCAATGAATTCAATTTTCATTTTTATTGCAAATAATGATTCGCGCTTCGTTGAGACAAAGTCATAAAGGGCAACGCCCACCGAAAGGACCAAGGACCTTCTTAACGCCAACGAGATGACCTCTGTTCTATGCAGATATATATTTAATATTACCTTTCAATAAATTAGCATACAATATGCATATTTATGGTCCTATGGTAATGTGTTTGCAGGTATGAAATGGAGGAGCTGAGGTGCTACTTTCTCGTCCCCAACCTATCCCAACAAGTAGCATCCCAATTACCTTTGTCCCGTTCCCCCAGTCAAAAAAACCCTGACCTTTCTTTAGCTTAAAAACGGCTTCGATGGGCAGCAGCGTCGGAACCGATATACGCCAAACAAACTGCACTCACTTACCCAAAGCGTGGTGAGTATAGCAAAGCCCCCAATGACGGAAGTCGTTGGGGGAGGCCTTTGTCCAGCAGTGAACTTCTTGCGGCTGAGACGACAAGTCGTGAGTCGAGTGCATACAGTCATAAAAGAATATTATTTTTGTTCAATTCCACGCTGGTCTGGGAGAAAAGAAAAAATATAGAATATACCAGCTGCTTCTCTACCCGCGCAGATCGTAAAAGCCGATCGAGGGAATGGACGTCAGGAATCATGTCTATAGGCGATGCGGCTAGCAAACCATCACTATTTTGATTCCGTTCTCCGCTACAAGCCCACCAACATGCTAAACGTGGCCTTATGGTTTAACAGACCTGGGCTCTGTCTACCCCGCAAGGGAAAAAGACGTGATAGTATGTATGTATTTTTGTAAAAAGTCCAGTGTGGGAGATAAGAAAAATACTGTGAAAAATTGTTCTGCTCGGCATTATTTCCTTTAATATGTTGTGTGCACGGTACACAGCCATAGTACAGAATACTAATACTTGATAATAAATAACGAATATTAAGTACAAAGTAAATACCAGTAACCCAGCTATTTCCTTCCTGCCTACAACAGTACCAATAAAGTCACAAACGGCCTACGATTTCATTAAAAATCATAACTCCCAAACTCCGTAGGCGGCTACGAGGCGCTACGCGCTACGGCCTCACTCGTAGCGAAACAGCGTAGCGATACCACGTCGCGAAAATTTCAGTTGGCGCGACGCGCTCCTTTAGTGCAGACGCGTACCTCTTCGCTCTCCGCACCGAAACTTTTCCGAATACGATCGTGTGACTACTTTACGAGTGAATTGTAAAGTCTTTGTAGTTAATTATATTGGGTTTTGTGTTATGTGATCGTGGTTTAGAAGCAGGAGATTCATGTAAGTTTAGTTTTTACTTTATTTGGTAATTTTATGATAAGCAGATAGTTACTTAGTATGTTTATTTATTTAATTTAAATAAGATTTTAATAACACTATTATATTATCTCACTTTGTACGTTATCTATGATTAATTTGTGTTTGTTTTTCCTTATCAGCCTGGGTAGGAAGATGATATATAATAGTCATTATTTGTAATATTAATTTATTTTTTCTTTTTCTATTCAGATCGTAAAGAAATTTAAACCAAACGTTCATAAGTATTTTATGCATGTTTTAATAAATAAAATAAGCACTAAGAATATTTTTATTCTATAAGCCAAACAATTTAATTCGATAATAAAATCTTTTTCTGGTGTTTACCTTAAAACTCTTACTTTTAGGTAAATTTAAAAAGCGATTTAGAATGAAACATCAATTAATATCCACAACATGTTTCGTCAATGTTCTTACACATAAAAAATCCGCAACAGGCATCGTCAAAAACTTAACTTACACATAAATTATCCACAACATTATTCGTCAAAAAATAAAAATATTCAATCTAATAGGCCTCCCCGTATCGTACCTGGCTCAAAAGTGCCCATTATGCTGGCGGCATTTCCTCGCTGTATGGCAATGGAAATCCTTTGAGACAGATACGATACGGAACGCTTATCATTTGTCCGTTCCCGTAGCGATTAACAATTTAATTATACTTTGATGGTTTTACTATGCATGAAATTTATGTGATTAAAGAAAACGTTAAAATTTTTAATCAAGTAAAAGAGAGCATGGCTCGTATAGATATACGTAAACAAATAAAAACAAAATTAATTATTTAACACCTCGCGTACACAGTACACTGTGTACTCGAGCTGCTCCAAAATATTTGAGTTAGCTCAGTGAGCTCACACCTGTGGCTCGATAGCGCAGCGTGCGTCGGCTAATATTGTTACATGACTTATAAGGACTTTGTTTGAGTTGAGCAGGGTCGTAAAATTAGATAGGTATGTATCACTACTCGTAACTGTCACATTTTATAATTTTTTCGTAAATATTAATAGATAGCCTCTTTCTTCTCCTGTAGAAAGATATATAACTGGGTACAGTTGTATATCTTTCTACAGGAAAAGAAATTTTAAAAACCGGCCAAGTGCGTGTCCGGCCACGCGCAGTGTAGGGTTTCGTAGTTGCCAATGACAACTTTGAATTCACACTGTTTAAACTTGCACCTCACAGTTTAACGACCAAAAACATCTAACAATGAAAATTGTAAGAAATTTTACACTTTCCAATACATTTTGCAGTGCAAACTAAAAAGTTATAGGCAACCAACTTATGGTTGCCTCTAACTTTTTAGTTTGCACTTAGTACTCAGCTCTGATAACTTTCTTTCAACTATTATATATACTACTGCTGTAATTTTTTTCACGTATCCATATATAACCGTTTAGCAGATAGAGGGGGGGGGGGGGGGGGGGGACACTTGCCTCTAACAAAAATTTTCACTTTAAAACCAAATATCTCGAAAACAGATCCTTAAATCGAAAAATCTCTTCTTCTTCTCTAATTCTTTTCAACCTTACAATATTTTTCAAATGCCTTTTTAACAATACCCCACACGAATGGTAAATAGAGAAAAAAAAATTACTCCCCCACAAGATTTTTTTCTATCACTTTTTTGCCATGATTTATATACATACCCATACCAAATTACAGCTTTCTAGTACTTATAGTCTCTGAGTAAAACCGCGGACGGAAAGACAGACAGACAGACATGGCGAAACTATAAGGGTGCCTAGTTTACTACGGAACCCTAAAAAATTGGCCATTTCTTCAATGCTTGTGTGCGTGTCAGCTTTGTGTTAAGCACATGCGTCATATGAAGTTATGCCAAAATTTACCTGATTGTCTTATAAGAAACATGATTCCGTGCTTCGAAAGGCACGTTAAGCCGGTGGTCCCGGCTACCATCTGGTAGGTCCAAAGAACTCTGACACCAGGGTGTGCATGGTCGACTGACCGTGTCACCTACACGAAATGATGATGATGCCAAAATCGCTAGCTATGTGATTGCATCATATTGTCTATGAATTGTACACCAATCCTTTTCTACGCCCTTAGGTTAATAGAGTCTATCTAGAGTTTAAATATTCTAAAAGTAAAAGTACTAAGAATTATCCAAAAATGATGCATAATTCGAAATCAAAATGGCTCTTCTTAGAAAGTTTAGGGAGCTTCTAATATTACAAACGACTTAAGGGGCCTAAGAGAGTTAAATAGTTTCGAAGCTTAATATTATATTAGTGTAAAATAGAATAGCAAATTCAATTAGTTTACAGTTAGGATCGCTCCCATGATTTATTAAAATGTGATGATCCTGAATGTATCCATACATTTATATGTATGTAATTGCAATTTATATATTTATATGCCATTTTTAGTTATAACTAGCACTTACCCGCGACTTCGTCCGCGGTAACTTCAGGTTTGGAATGCGGGGATTATAAAATATGACGCTACAAAGCGGTTAACTAAACATATACCCCGATTTACCCCCTTAGAGGTTTAATTTCGGGAAACTATTAAAAATGTTACTCATTATTTTTGCCGTTCTCAATTCACACGAAATTTCATACAAATATGTCCAAGGAATTAAAAGTTTCATGTAAACTTTAATCCTCTATTTCACCTCCTCAGGGGATGACTTTTGTAAAATCCTTCCTTAGTGGATGCTTACGTCATAAGAGGAATACGTGAGCAAAATTTCAAATTTCTAGCTCTAAGGGTTTGACCTGCGCGTGATCTTTGATAATTGCCCATTTTTTAGGGTTCTGTAGTAAACTAGGAACCCTTATAGTTTCGCCATGTCCGTCTGTCTGTCTGTCTGTCCGTCCGCGGTTTTACTTAGAGACTATGTACTAGAAAGCTGTAATTTGGTATGGGTATATATATTAATCATAGCAAAAAAAGTGGTAGAAAAAAATCATGAAAAAAATTTTTTTTTGGTATCTTCCATACAAGTAAAGTGGGAAGTAATTTTTTTTTCTCTACTTACCCATCGTTTGGGGTATCGTCAAAAAGGTCTTTGAAAAATATTGTGAGGTTGAGAATACCATTTTTCGATTTAGGGATCCGTTTCCGAAATATTTGGTTTTAAAGTGCAAATTTTTGTTAGAGGTACGTGTCCCCCCCTCTATCTGCTAAACGGTTATATATGGATACGTGAAAAAAATTACAGCAGTAGTATATATACTGAAGTTGAAAGGAAAACTATCAGAGCTGGGTATTAAGTGCAAACTAAAAAGTTATAGGCAACCAACTTATAAAATGTACTGGAAAATGTAAAATTTCATACAATCTTCATTGTTAGATGTTTTTGGTCGTTAAACTGTAAGGTGCAAGTGTAAACAGTGTGAACTCATAGTTGTCATTTGCAACTACGGAACCCTACACTGCGCGTGGCCCGACACGCACTTGGCCGGTTTTTTTAAGTATTAAAATGAATATAGTATGTAATCCTTAATATATAGACATATGCCATCGCGGACTTTTCTGTAGACCTAAATAAGATACACAATTCCACCATACATTGTTTTGTTATATCTCAAAGGGTTAAGACAGCGTTTTCGTCGAAAGCTCCCAAACGGCTCATTTTTTTACACCTCCAACAAATATCGTTGGTATATACAAAAATGTTAACAAACTTAACAAACTATATACTAAAACCTTCCTCGAGAACCACGCTATCCATTGGAGAAAACCGCATGAAAATCGGTTCGGTAGTTTTGGAGTTTATCGCGAACAGACAGACAGACAGACAGACAGACGCGGTTGGGGACTTTGTTTTATAATATGTAGTGATATGTAGTGATTAGTGTTAACAAAACGTCCCAAATATATTTTGTAATTATGCTCACAAATTATTATTTTCTCGTATGCTCAATTTAGCAAGGTGGAAACATACAGAGTACATGACATGCACTTGTTACTAATAAAAGACCATTGAGTTCGAAAATGTTCACTACTACAAGAATGTTCGGAAGTTTGTATTAAAATGTCGTTTTTTTTTTTACATTCCCGGCTTTAGTTCAATAGGAAGAGTACGCGTAGTTCATACATACGGGCTTAGTCAGCCCTTTAAAGATTGGACAGGGTTTTTAACGTTTTGTAAGTAAGTATACACTTAAGATGTTGTAAAGTCATTTCACAAAATTGAAATCCTTACTCCCCTTTTGGGCAGTCGCGTAATAACAAGCGAGAGATAAAGTGCCTACGACGACGAAAGATAAAGATAAAGATAAAGATAAATTTATTTGTTAAACATGTGTACAATTGTTGTTAATAAATACATTTTTGAGTTCTACATGTTTTACCATTTTTGGTGTACAAATATAGTGTTCAAATACCTAGCTTGTCATGCATACTATTATATTAATATTAAAATAAAATCATATAATTAATACAAATATATTACAATTTATCATTTAAAAAATCCCTAATTTCGTAGTAAGATTTTTGAACTAATAATAATTTTAGCTTTTTCTTAAATAAATTTAATGATAAGTTTTTATATTCTTTAGGAATTTTATTATAAATTTTTGGAGCCATACAGAAAACACTGCTATGAAGTAAAGCTGTTTTAGATGGGTGCACACAAAGTCTATCACCATCTCTTCGATTTCTTTGACACGAATCAGACAAACGTTTAAATAAATCTGGATTATTTCTAACAAATACAGCTATTTCAAATATGTATAGGGACGGAAGTGTTAAAATTTTATAGTGTTTAAAAAATGATAGACAACTATCAGTACTTTTCAGACCAAACATTGAACGAATGCATCGTTTTTGCATTTTAAAAGCTAAAGTTCTATTAGTTGAATTTCCCCAAAATATTATCCCATACCGCAAAAGAGACTCCACAAGGCCATAATACGCAGTAAGGAGTGCATCAGAATTCAATTCCTTTGAGAGTCTATACAAAGCATACGCTGAACTACCTAGTTTTTTACATAGCTCCTCGATATGTTTTTTCCAATTTAACTTTGAGTCTATTGTAATACCTAAAAATTGAGCTGCATCCACATTATTTACAATATTGCCACGATATTCTATGTCAAAGTTATTTGTGGTTTTTGGTCTTTGGCTAAAATGCATTATATTAGTTTTATCCAGATTTATTTTTAGATTATTTTTATTAAGCCATGTTATAATTGAATTTAAGGTTAAATCAATATTAGATTTATAGGAATTTAGGTCATCACATTTAATGGTTACAGTACTATCGTCTGCAAATAAAGTCAGGTTATGTCTTGTGGCAGTAGGAAAATCATTGATATATATTAGGAAAAGCAAAGGGCCGAGAACACTTCCTTGCGGCACACCATATTTTACATGACGCTCATTAGATATGTATTTTTTTTTCTTCTTTTGTATTAAAATCTATATTGGATATTTCTGTTACTTGTCTGCGACCAGATAAATATGATTCAATTAAATTAAGTATGTTACCTCTAATGCCATATGCTTCTAATTTATATTTTAATATATTGTGGTCAACATAATCAAAAGCTTGCGTCATATCACAATAGACGGCGCATATAGGTTTACCTTTATCAACTTCAGCTATTACATTAATTAAAAAATCATATATTGCCATATTTATAGTTTTATTCTGTCTAAATCCTTTTTGTTCTTTACAAAAAATTTGTTTATCTTCAAAATAACTATAAATTTCATTAGAGAAATACTTTTCGAAAACTTTCGAAAATACTGAGTTAATAGCAATTGGTCTAAAGTTTTGGATAAGATCTCTGTCATTTTTTTTAAATAATGGTTTAACTATTGCAATTTTCAGATCATTTGGAAAAACACCAGCCTGGATACTTAAATTTATAAGATGACAAAGATGTTTACAAACATATTCATTGACAGCTTTTAGAATTTTAGTTGAAATGCCATCAAATCCAACACTTTTAGTGTTCTTAAGATTCTTGATAATTTTATATACATCTTGTGGTACGCATGGCGCCATGAACATTGAATGTGTTCTCTGTATATTTAATATTTTACTAGTGTTTTTACTTACTGGATTAATTTTGTCAATAAAATAATTATTAAACGCATTAGATATTTCTATGGGATTTGTGATATAATTATCATTAAGTTTGATTCTCATTACGGGTTCTTTTGGAATATTTAATCTTGTATTGTTAATAATTTGCCAGGTTGTTTTGGATTTATTATCTGAAGTCAGTATTTTATAATTATTTTGGCTTAATTTCGTCAGTTTTATAATTTTTTTAAATATTTTTGAATAACGTTGATAATTTAATTTGTTTGAATTGGTAGGATTTAATCTATACTTCCATAGTAATTTTCTCTTTTTAACACTACATTTTTTCAGACCATTTGATATCCACTTTGGTTTAGTATTGACCTTGATTGTAATTTTTTTATATGGAAAACATAAATCATAAAACAGTGTGAAAATGTCTATAAAGTACTGATAAGCTGTGTTAGGATCAGTTATATTGTATATTTCAGAAAAATTTAAACTTTGTATGGACTTTTTGAACTTCTCAATATTTTCATGGCTATAATCTCTGACAGTTTTTCGCCATAATTTTAATTTTGGGATGTTTTTAATGGGTATTTCTATTATTTGTGCAGAATGATCCGATAAACCTAAGTCTAAAACTTCCGACTTACATTTATTTTTGAAATTATGAGCAAAATTATCAATACAACTTTTCGATGCAGGCCGTGTCACTTGCTTTAGAGCTAATTTTAAATTGTAATTTAACAATAAACATTCAAATTCCAGGTTTTCAGAACTATTTTTTAAGTTATCAATATTAAAGTCCCCAGCAATTATTAAATTATTTCTTTTATATTTCCTGATATATCCCAATACTTCATCCAATCTTTTAAAAAATAAATTTAAATTAGTATATTCCGGGACTCTATACAAACACATAATAATAATTTTGTGATCTATAAGTTCTATAGCACAGCACTCAAAAATATTAACTATGGAAAACTTTTTTATGTCCGTCAATTCCCTCCATCTATGTTCTTTGTTTATTAAAATGCATGAACCTCCTCTTTTTATATGACTTCTTCCAAAAACAGCAGCTAAGGTATAATTATCCAAGTTTAAATATGTCTCATAACCAGTCATTATAAAATGTTCCGTAAAACAAAGAATATCGACGTTAATATTTCTGTCTATAAGCTCTTGCAAATAAATTTGAATGTTTTCCGATTTGTTTAATAATCCTGCGATGTTTTGATGGAATATATACAATGATTTATTCTCGAAAAAATGATTCATGACATTCAGTATTATCCGTTATTTCAGTTTCTAAGTTTTTTCCATTTTGTATCCACATGTTATTGTATTGAATGTCCTCCATAAGTTTTTGAATTGTTTTAAATATGAGTTGCATTCCACAATTCTTCATATCACCAGAATACATAAATGTGGAGTTGTCATAGTTAAGTTCTTTATTTGAGTCTAATATGTATGCATGTTCATGAGTCATAACATCAAGGTATAACAGATTGTTGAAATTCTCTACTCTCCAATTAAACATGTTTTTGTCCAGACTACATTTATATGTTGGTAAACAAATAATAACATTAGTATGTTTTATATGTTGTAATGTTTCTCGAATGTAATAGATAATATGAAAGTAATTTTTTGTCGTTTTAAAACCCTGATCCCCTATCATTATTATGCAATAGTCATTTTTTGTAAAGTTTTCCAGTTTTGCTTCAATTCCCGCCATTAACACTTTAATATCCACGCCGGGTTTAAGATAATGACAGATCTTATAGTTTTCTAAAGTTTTACTAGCGATAGACGTCACACTGTTGCGCTTATTAGCACTTATTATACATATTTTAGGCAAGTCCGTCTGTACGCATTCTTTTTCGGGGGAACTTTGCATACTCATAGTATTCTTTTGTGTATTTATCTGCTCTAAATTTTCCTTCGATTTACTTTGTTTACACTTCTTATCACAATCTGTGGATAGTTTTGTTTGGGTGTTACTATTTCTTTCTGCAGTTTTTTTCTTTGGCGAACGTTTACATTTACTAGGGCTTGTTTTACTCACTGTTGCTATATTTGTTTGCGATTCATTTATTTTTTGTAATTCCTCAATTTTACGTTTTAAATTTTTATTTTCCATACACAATGAATATATTTCTTTATGCGCACAATCTAACTGAGATTCCACTATTTGAAGACGTTCTCTTAATTCATTGATTTGTTCTGAATCATCATCAGAAAATCCTGGTGAACTACTGGACGTGTCTTTC
This sequence comes from Rhodophaea formosa, assembly GCA_963082605.1. Lineage (NCBI taxonomy): Eukaryota > Metazoa > Arthropoda > Insecta > Lepidoptera > Pyralidae > Rhodophaea > Rhodophaea formosa. Next base: position 23,650,204 of record OY720209.1, read on the forward strand.
ATTGGAGAGTTTGTTAAAACAATATCATCAGTTTGGCTTTGCGAATCTGACTTAGAACGATTTCGAAAGAAGTTCATAGTGAATTATGTTCTAAAATCAATGTACTTTCAACAAAATGCAGATTCTATAATAACACAAATATATGAGATTTGAACAAGTGCCTTTTCAACGAACCTTGAGAAATATGCCCCTGGTCCAGACACTGTTTATAGTGAATGTTGAAATTATTGAATGGTTTCGTTTGAGTTACTTTCTTGAGGTAATCATAGAGGGCAGCACTTGTTTTAAAAATTCTAAACAATCTGTGACTGTGAATGACGTCTACTGAGTGTTGTTTGATGCACGGAATTAGTGGGTAGAAATCTTAATTATGTCAAATATGTGTGTATTCAAACTATTTGTTTGTTAGGACATGCCATATGTATGACTCATTGAATTAAGTATATCTATTTGATATTCTGTATTAAAGTTTTGCGATATATAGTAATTTCTGATTGTGAATCTGATTAGAAAAGCAGCACTTAGCTCTGGTTCCTTGTTTAACTGCACAATGAAGATGAAGCTTCTTGTTGAACAGGCACACTCAAGTCCAGTATTTGTTTACTGCAGTATTTTGGCACATAGTTTTTATATTTTTCCATAAACACGAACACACAATATTTATAGTCTTATCAACAAGTTAGTCACAAAATAAAGTCTAAACGGGCACTTAAAATATTTTTTAGCAATAAAATTATGCGAACAGTGTATGCAAGTGACAGCAGCGTTACCCGTCCTCTGTGGATGACTACCTCACTCGATACCATAATGCGAATAATAAATGCGAATAATATGAAGCGAATAATAATGCGAAACTTAATAAAACTTTCAAGTGCTAGACAACAACGTGCGAACTATCCAACTTTCTAGACGCTTTTTAAGGCGCGGGTCAAAAAGCTCTGTTTTCCACTAAAACTCACATTTGCGCTGAAAATTAATAATCCTATTTAACTTATGGACGCAACAAGCGCAGTTTAAACGAAAGTTTTAGTCCCTTCTAATTTAAAAGCTTTATTAAAATGCTGTTCATGGAAAAAGCCCTCAAAGTGCTTAGTCTGGATAGTAGAATTAATTATATTAATTGTCTCTTTTTAATTATAAACAACATTAAATTCAACTTGTTAATAAGTACGAAATAAAAGTGATATATGATAACTTGTTTGGGACTGAACTATCAATAATTTAAATTCACATTCACAACATGAAAATGAACAACTTTTAAATAAAATTGTTTTAATACGGTTTTTGTCGCGTTTATTACATTATTTATACACCTCACATTCAGTGTTCGTGGTCAACACTGAAAAGTGTTCGAAACGTTAGGTTAGGTTAGGTAGTTCAAACAATTTTATTAAAATGTGTAACAATCGCAAAAATATAAGAAAACATTATGAACAACTTTTATTGTGTGACCAAGTCTGTAATCGAGAAAAATTACTGAGCCTTTTTAGTACGTTGGATACCTCTGATCCAAAATGTATAAGGCAGCTGATATTTATTATCGATTTCAGGCTTGTTCACAGAAAAAAAAAAAATTCGTGTCGAGACCGTGAATTTAAGTTATCACTAACTCAATACCAAACACATTGTCTACTAATATTCTATCTTAATCCTAATCCTATCCTTATCCTAATTCTATCCTAACTAATATAATAAATGCGAAAGTGAGTTTGTTTGTTTGTTTGTTTGACACGCTTTCACGCCGTATCTACTGAACTGATCATTATGAGATTTTGTATACACATAGGTTAGGGTACCGAGAAGGACATAGGCTATATATTACGCGGGCGAAGCCGCGGGTAACACCTTGTTGTATTATAAGGAGGAAAGATTTCATCGTTTGTTTACTAATAGGAAGCTAATTTATAAACGCGTGTCATAGGCTATAATTTACGTGGACGAAGTCGCAGGAAAATTACATTATGATGATAACTTCAATAGGGGTAGGTAGAGATTATGGAACTTAACTTGCTTTGATCCTGACAAATCCCTATAGCTTCATCTACAATCATCTCTCCTCAGGCATGCTGTTGGGTTTCGGGTACTTCTAAAATCTCTTTTATTTAGAACGTCTGAAATCTCAGTGATACATTTGCTCATCATCATCATCATCAACAGCCTTCTGCATCCCACTGCTGGGTATAGGCCTCTCTCAATGCATGCCATCCATTGCGATCTTGTGCCTTACGTAGCCAGTTTCGTATACATTTGCTACAAGAGCAAAAATAATTTTGATGAAAATAATTTCTTCTTACTTTACCTTATCCCAATTTTTTATGTGGGGTCAGCACAGTATGTTAGTTCTCTCCACCTTGATCTGTCATCCACCATCGATCCATCGTTTCTTAGGTTTTCCTCTGTTCCGCGTTCCATTTACTTTCAAAATAATTTGGTAGTCGAAATGTACAGCTGGAACTATTTATAACATGCGCCCCATAGTACTGCCTATCTGCGTACCCACTCCGCAAAGGTATAAGCAAAAATATAATTGAGCGAAGAATTTGAGTCCTTTCATAAGTCTATGTCTTCTTTAAAGGCCGGCAAGCTCTTGTCACACCACTGGTGTTGTCGTTGACCATAGGCAGCGGTGATCACTTACCATCAGTAATAATAATCCGACAAAATAAAACGCGAGTAAATGTTTTCCATAAGGGTTTCCATAATGATTTACCATCAGGTTGCTGGACTGGCTTGCTCGTTTGATGTCACAAAAAATGAATATTAAAAAAAAAAATGTTATCGAAATTTATGTATGCGCAAGAAGGCTCTCAGAGCTTCGGAAAGGCTTTATTTAGAAATTAATACGACGTGAAAATATCCTAAGCCCCAGTGGGACGAAAGCTCACTAAAATGTTTGGTTTTGTGTTTAGAATTACATTTAGTATTATTAATCATCTTTATAATTTTAGCTTTTAGTTATAAGACGATACCAAGAATATGAGTAGCTAATAATTTGTAAGTTAACCGCAGTATGAATGTCAATGTATCATAACAATGTGTCAATTTGGATAAACATTTTTCATCTTCAAATTTAACATTAAATCTATTGGTTGCGAATTTTGACCTCGCGAACATATAATTTAATATCTCATTAATAGCTGAACCGATTTTGTTGCCCATTGAATTTGAAAATTGTACTAGTAGTACCTACATCAACTTTAAATTTTATCATATTTGGATCGCGTTCGGGAGTTATCGCAACAAAACAAACGTAACACACAACTATGTCTATCGTACCGATAAAGTTGTCTTGTGTGTATGGAGTGCCATATAACTAAATGAGATCAAATATATTCCAAAACTATCTGCACGTAATACATGCAGAGTTTGCCAACAAATTCTTGTGGGACTCGCAACACTGACAATACGGGGAATTAGGGCAGGATAATTTGAACCGGGACTACCCCGTGAATGAGGGGCGGACGGCCTCGATTGAGGCTTGATTATACGCGTGTTTACTATGCATGATGACGATATGTGTTGGCGGAAGATTAAAGTAATAGTGCTATAAGCTTTTTTGGGACACTTCTGTGCTACCCTTTAATAACTAAACTAGTCATACATACGAAAGTGATTTGGTTCGTTTAGTTTGTATGTTCGTTTCAACGCCATATCATGAATTTTTCCGGGCTTAGTGCTACCTCTATTTGAAATAAATCATTTCAAAGGCAACGGAGATATCATTTACACTGTTTGCGTTTTTCGCATATTTGTTTTGCGAGGCCCTAAATAACTTTACAAATTATTTTATGAAGTACTGTATATAGGTTAATGTATGCAAGTCAAGCTTTACATAGCGTTTTGGCCAAACGTGGACGTATTGACAGAAATGCAAGCTTCACTTTCTTGCTTTATATTGTAAAAAATAGTGCATAAAACAGTTTCAGCTGCATCCCAGAATTTTTTTGAGACGATATTTCCGTTCCCTTTCAAATAATTTCTTTTAAAATTAGGGCAGCCCTGGCACCGGGGAAATTATTTATCTCTTTAACCTCTGCGCCTCTAACACTCAGGCAATAATCAGAAAACTTACATCCCTACTGTACCTTTAAAAACCTTCCGAAATTGGCCGTCTCTCCTAGGAGTCCTAAATAAGTCTGGCGAAAAATAATTGGCCGGCAATCGATGGGCCAAGATTTATGTGACAACCGGGACCCTAATGAAGACACGGGTTCCAGGTTCCAGACAAGAAACGAAAACTGACCTAGGTACAATGTGTGTGACTTATTTAACTGAAACTTATAAACGGCTTATATCAGCTTCCGGTGATAAGAGGGCTGGCTGCTTTTTCGCCCAACGGATTAGCATAGCTATCCAACGGGGGAACGCAGCCAGTGTTCTTGCCACCATGCAAAACGGGCAGGAATTATTCTAAATTTATTGTGTTTTCGGTTTCTTTTTTTTAATGTAAATATTTAAATAGTTAAATAGTGTAATAATTTTAATTATCTGTATTAATAATAATAAAGTATATATTTTGACACTGAAACTTCTTTAATTAATATTTTTAGTTTCTCTGAAAATAATTAGCAATGAAAGTGTTTAAGCCTGTCACTAACAATACTTGGCAGGTAATTTTCGACCAGACTCACTGAATTGCTCGTACCTCCTAGGAGTCTTACAATTACTGTTATTAGAATAATTATCTCTGATATTCAAGAGCTAGGCTGTTGCCAGTGTCTTTTGCTATAACTATGCTAGTTCCGAAATTGTCCGTCTCTCCTAGGAGTGCTAAATAAATCTGGCGCGAAATAATTGGCTGGCAATCGACGGGGTAAGATTTATGCGACAGACGGGACCCTAATGAAGACACGGGTTCCAGACAAGACATAGGGACTGACATACATGTGTGGCTAAACGAATTTTGTGTATTTTCACTAGTTTTCATTTAACTTGTAAAGTATGTTTACGTGTCGTAGGTTGTTCGGGTCAAATCTTGCAACAGTTTGACGCAGTTATCCTCAACAAATTGAGCTAAAATTTTGGATATATGTAAATCAATAGATAACAATGCAATATTATGGTACCAAAGGCTGGCTTGACGATGTCGAAAGGTGGAAGAATCCTTAACTGAGGTGATAAATCCATTACATCTTATTTTAAAACAAGGTGCAACTTGAGTACCCGCTTTAAACCATTATCTGAAAGCAATCACTTTGACGTTTTTAGCGGTCATTGACAGTTTATTTGAACGCATAAATGATCTAAACTAAGTAGGTGTTAAAGTCAGTCCTCTTTTATAATAAGACTTATCGTGTTCATGATTGTTTAATTTCTCTTTGTTGGGAAGAGAACCATATTACTAGAAAAGTACTGAATGACTGACCGGTGTCCACGGAAGACCAGCGTCAGGGTGTTGCAAAATGCCTTGACTTATGCTAAGTGGAGGTCGGATTAACGTAACATTTAAGCTTATATGTACCTACATAATTGTAAACTGAAACATGACAAATGTCGTTAATAAATATTTTTCTTTCTTTCTTTTTTCTTTCTCCTTTCTTTTCTGAATATAAAAGTTACTGGAAACCAGAATAGAGGCAGGCCAAAGAAAAGATGGACGGAGTGTGTGAAGGAGGATATGGGGAAAAAGAAGGTAACGAAGGAGATGGCTCGAGATAGAGCAAAATGGAAGAAACTTACATGCTGTCCCGACCCCTCATAAAGTGGGATAAGGTGAGGAAGAAGAAGAAGATTGTTTAATTTCTCTTACGAAGCGTACAGTCTGAATTGCCTGCTACAAAACTGTCAAAATAAGAGAAAGAAACTAATTCGTATTTGTTTTAGTCACTTTAAACATAGAAATAAGAATAACATTGCTTGAAAATATACTTACTTCCATCGGTAGGTGTTTTAGCAGTCTTACTTATAATTGTATAAGTGAAATAATTTTCGAATTAATTTGTTTACTTCTCGCTAATATATATATAAACATTATAATACAAGTAGGTGTTATCTTATCTTATCTTAATTGGGGCCGATTATAAATCGGAAGCACGTCTCACCCACACGGTGATTCCTGAAGAAGGACTGCATGAGCTTCAGAATATCACCTGGTGCGTAGTGCCTGTAGTCCTCCAGATCAGGATAAGCTGATCCAAAGAGGTCCAACCGCTTACCAGCCAACGAGTCACAGCGACACAAAATGTGTCTCATTGTTTCCTCCGATTCCTCACATACCCTACATAGTGGGCTTTCGACGATTTTCATTTTGAATAGATGACTGTTGTTCTCAAAATGACCGGTCAGGGCTCCCATAAGAATCCTTGACTGTTTTCTGCTATATTTGCAGATCCTTTTATACCACCTAGCGTTGTCCATACCAAGTGTCTCCTTCGAGTGTGTGTGTCCACTCAGGTTAGTTCATTCACGTTGATGTCTGCTGTCGACATGTGCATTTATTGCAGTTGTTACTGTGTTGTATGAAAGGCCTAAGAAAGGTTCGGGCCCTATGTATGGTATATTTGATCCTCTCCTTGCCAGTTCATCAGCCCTCTCATTGCCCTCAACCCCGACGTGACCCGGCACCCAAACCAGTCTCAGAATGTTGTGCCTGCCCAGTTGATATAAGGCATTCACACCTTCCAAGACTAATCTGGATACGATTTTGTCAGAGCTAAGTGCCGTGAGAGTCGCCTGGCTGTCATTTAGAATGTAGATATGATGATTTTTCAACCCTTTATCCAAATTCATTTTAGCACAAACAGTTATCGCATATGTTTCCGCTTGGAATACGGTAGCGAACTGACCCATGCTCTGAAACAGTTGTTTGTTCTCGGAGAAAATGCCCGCTCCTGTCCCTTGATTGGTCTTTGAGCCATCTGTGTACCAGATTGAGCATTTTCGTTCAGAAGGGCAAAATTCTCCCTTCCATTCATTCCTTGTTGGGATATATACCTTGTAGTTCCTTTTGAAGTTGTATACGGGGAGGAGTTTATCACTTCCCATGTCCAACAACCTATCGAGCTCATGTGTTGTCTCAATATTTGTATGCCTTGTCCTTGGTGCATGCCTGCTCCAAAGACCAGTCGAAGACAGTCTGTATAGTGCCTTACAGGCTTCGCCTTCAATATATAAGTGTAACGGTGGCAATCGAAGGATCATTTCCATTGATGCCGTTGGTGTTGTAGTGAATGCCCCAGAAATAGCACAACATGCCATTCTTTGTATTTTCCTGAGGGCATTTATACATGTCACCTGTCTTACCTTCGGCCACCAAACCAATGCTCCGTAGGTCAGAATGGGCCTCACCATCATCTCATATATCCAACGTAGGATATGCGGCTTTAGGCCCCACGTTTTGCCATAGGTATTTCGACACATGCCAAATACTCTGGTGGCCTTTGTTATAGTGTTAGTAACATGTGTGTTCCATGTGAGTTCTTTATCTAGCGTAACTCCTAGATATTTCACCTCATTGGACAAGTTGAGCGCCATGTCATTCATTTTGAGGCCATTCAAGGCCGTCAAATTCCGGCGCCTTGTAAAAGGGACAATCGTGGTTTTGCTGGGGTTGATACTTAGATGGTTTGTAGCACACCATTCCTGTACCTCCCTCAAAGCTTTATTCATGATCCCTTTCACTGTGTCGGGAAATTTCCCATTGATAAGAATAACTATGTCATCTGCAAATCCGACCGCAGTGACCGGGCCTTTATTTAAAGACACTATTAGTGAGTCTACCACTAGACACCAGAGGGTCGGGGACAAGACTCCTCCTTGTGGGCAACCTTTAGTCGTTGCCGCTGATAATTCTTCACCTAGTAGTTCTGAATTAATTATCCTGCCCTTTAGCATATTTTCTATCCATCTGCAGAGTGTTATTGGTATTCCATGCTCAGTCGCCGCCCTGCAGATGGAATCGAAGGTAGTCCGGTCAAAAGCTCCCTCCACATCCAGGAAGGCTCCCAGACATAGTTCTTTGCTTTCTAGTGCTTTCTCAGCCTGACTAACAACCCAATGCAGAGCGGTCTCAGTTGATTTACCAGGCTGGTAGGCACATTGCATTCCATGTAGCGGATGCTTCTTTAGTGGACCATCTCTTATGTATCTGTCCACCATTTTCTCCAGCGTCTTCAGCACAAAGGACTGTAGACTTATAGGTCTAAAAGCTCTTGCTTCATCATACGTTGCTTTTCCTGGTTTCGGAATAAAAGCAACCTTTACTGATCTCCATGCTTTCGGAATATATCCAAACGCAATGCAGGCCCTAAACAGCCTACAGAGATGAGGGCTCAGTATAGAGATTCCTTGTTGTAGTAAAACCGGGTAGATGCCATCAGGACCTGGTGCCTTATACGGTTGTAAGGTTCCCACTGCCCATTTTAGTTTCTGGTCATCTACAACCTTTTTAGCTACATCCCAGTCCCTTTTGAAGGTTCTAACCTCCCATGATTCAAGGCTATTAAGATTCAGATCTGTTTGTTCCTTATCTGTCTCAATACACCCAGGAAAGTGTGTTCTATACATCACTCTTAATGTCTCTAAACCAGACTCTGTTTGCATACCATTCTCGTCCTTAACAGTTGACAATGGATTTGCTTTCGTAACGGACATGGCCTTCGCCAGCCTCATTGCTTCGGGCATTGCACTGATAGATTCACACTTATTTCTCCAGGCAGAGGCCTTACCGCCTTACTGTACTCGGTGAGAGCCTTATGATACTCACTAAAATCCTTTTTTACTTTAGCTTCATTAAAGAGTCTTCGCGTCTCCATTCGCTTCTTAGCCACGTCCGGCGTCCACCAAGGATCTTTGAGAGTCCTAGGTCTACGTTCGGGACAACTATCCAACCAAGCATTTTTAATGCCATCTGAAATGCGCTGCGCTTCAAGTTCCAAGTCAACTACAGAGTTCAACTTGGACCCCGGAACTCCTAATTCAACTTTAAGCAATTCTCTATACGAAACCCAGTCAGTGTGCCTGGGGTTCCTTTTGCGAACAGTTTGTGGTTCGGCAGAAAGATTACTCCTGTACCTAAAGCAAATATATCTGTGATCCGATAGGGAAATTTCATCCGATACATGCCAATCGTGAATTTTCCATGAAGCCTTATTGCAGGCTACCGTAATATCAATGACCTCCTTTCTCGTGGCAGTCACGAAGGTAGGTTTATTACCTTTGTTACAAAGAAATAAAGGTGAGCTTACCAGATATTCAGCCAACTTCACTCCTCTGTCATTCGTGTCGGTGCTTCCCCACATTACATTATGGGCATTAGCATCACACCCTATAATGATTTCTAGTTTCTTCCTCTCGACATATTGCACGAGTGTGTCGAGTCCCGATGAGACTGGCTCCTTCACTTCGTATGGCAGGTAAGCCGCAGCCATGACTATAGGCTCACCCGCCCCTTGTTGGACCTTGACCACTGTCAGGTCCCTGTAACATAAAGAAATCAATGGCATAACATTTATACCATCCCTGATATAAATACATGTCCTTGTATCATTAGTAGTGCAGTGATAGTAAATTCTACTCATTAGACAACCGAAGCCTTTGATTTGGCCTTTATAGAGATATGGTTCTTGAATTAGAGCCACATCATATTTCCCCAACCGTAGCTGTCGTGCGAAGATTGCCACGGCCGCTTTACAGTGATGTAAGTTGATTTGTACACACCTTAAGACTGCCATTTTACTGACATGTTAGCGGTCGGTTATGCCACCGACCCATTCTCAGCGTCGGATGACGCCTCTAAGTCCGCCTGCCTGCCATAGTCGAGAGGCGATGATGCCTCCATAAGCGCGTCGAGGTCCAGTGGTCCCTCCGATGTTGCAGGGGACAACGCCAATTGTTCGGCGGCATCCACCAGCGTCGATAGCGCTGACGACGGTCGCGTCGGTGGCCTCGTGATAACCAGGCTAGGCCTCGGTGACGGTGCCCGTGGTCGCGTCAGAGTGCTAAGACCCCTGCTGCGTAGGTCCAGCGGCGGCTGAGGAGTTGCAACTCCGCTTAGCCCGGGTACAGGCACCGGTTCGGCAGGAGCTGGCGCCAGTACCTGCCCCCGTTGCTGCGGTTGCTGCTCCGTATCCTGCCCACTTTCCATCCGCCGACTCTCATCTCGTCCCTTGGATGGGCCCGACGTCCCCGCAGACGTAGCAACCGAGTCCTCAAGTACTTTGAAGACATCGGTGCAGAGTCCGCTGGAGAGTCTGTACCCCCGAGACTTGATGTAGTCGGAGGAGACTTGGTCCACAAGCACGATACGCCTCGCATGCCCCTCCTCAACTACCGTGTCCACTACCTTCCACTCTGTTGTCCTCAAGGGCGCGTGGTACTTTTGCAAGAGCCGGAGAAGTCTTGCACTGTCCGTGATGACATAATTCCTTGTCTTCCACGCCATCTTTATGGGCTTTGGAAGGTCTTTGGCAAAAACCACCTTGACCTTCATACCATTAATGGTCTCACCATCAAGAGCGTCGCGGAGCCACTTGACATTAGCTTCCCCATTACAGGAGAAATGCATGGCCCCTGCAACCACCCCCTTCATTTCGGCCTCTGGTAGCCCAACAGCCTCCTCTAGCTTAGCACACATGATTGGTGCAAAAAGCCTCCATCCGTCACCTTCAAACTTCTGCGTCGGAAAGCCCTCGGGTATAACAGCCATCCTAGTGGCTGCAGTGATTTTGCTAAAAGGGTTAGCCCTGTCGAATTTAGCCCTCTTTGCCCCCGCAGCCATTTCAGCGACTTCGTCGCTGACTTCACGGTCCCTTTTCGCTGTCGCTATGTCAACAGCCCTTTCTTTCCTCTGCCTCATCAAATGCCGCTTCGCAGAGCCACTCAGCCTCTTGCTACGCTGCGTTTGCCACCCTGAACCGGTACCAGCCTCAGCCACCGCATCCTCGCAAGGTCCGTCACCTTCCCTGGGTCCCTCCTGGCGGGCCTTTGTAGAGCCCTCACCAGTGGTCCCCAGATCCAGGACGGCCCTCTGCTCAGACGCAGCGACCTCTGGCCGTCCCTGATTCCGTACACAAGCTGCAGCAGGTGGTTGGGACAGAGTATCACCTCCGCCCTCATACCGCCCTGCCGTAGCATTCGATGATTGTAGGCAGCTCGAGGCCGCCACGCAATCATCCCGTCTCTCCTCCTCTATCTCTCTATCTTTCTTCAAAGCGCCGTGTTGTCTTTTATAAATCTGATTATTACACGCCATGACGCCGATTATTTTATTCGTCCCCTTAACTCCCCACCCGCCATGGAGTCCGCAAAATGGTAGTGTCTGCGAGACACTAGGGCTATTAAGGGGATATAGTACTCCTCCGGGGCAACCCAGGCGGTGACGGCCGTGCGAACAGCGCGTACACGCGTACCGATCACCGCCATCGACTGCGGGCCGCGATCCATCGGAGTACTCGCCAGACGTCGTCAGAAGGACGGACGTTACAGCCGGTTGAACCACTGTTGGCTAGACAGGGCCCGCCCGTGTGAGGCGAAATCCGGGCCGAAGAGGTGTGTTGCCGCAGTCCCTTTGGCTCAACCTCCAGGTCTCCTTCATCCGCCCGTACGGGTCCCCGCGCACGGCAAAAACACGCGGGTGATCTTCTCCTCCATAACTGCGACAACCCGATCACAAAAATTATCGCAAGGGACAGACAGGGAAGTTGGTAAGGTGGGTAAATAGGTTTAGGAAGTAGGAGCAAGGAGTAAGGGAAGGAATGGAGGAGTGACTGTGCCTAGCCGCCAGGCAGGAACTTGTAACCATAGCTCGAGAGCAATGGTTCCATAATTCCTGTCTGTCGTTGCCCAGGGCTCACCAGGCCAGTGTTCCAACGTTCAGGCGAATCAGAAGCAGTACTGAGATAATTAGCCAGAACCCGAGAACTAACTGGCTCGCGTGGAGGTGCACAGCCAACGAGCCTCTCAAGTAGGTGTTAGAATATAATGTTGTACATAAGCCGAGACAGGGTGTTGAGAAGTCTCATTGTTGAGTGAGTGTTTGTTAAATAGTGCGAATATACCAATCATTGACTACCAACACTATCAAACAAGTGGCACGCGCCACTTCAATCATCGTAATACGTCGATTGTATCACGGCGAAGGAAACCCTGGCTTAATTACAGCGGCTAATTGGGGCATTGTCGCGATCACAATCTGCTAATGGTATGTTTGTTGTGGCAGTCACTGTGGGCCTCATAATCGGAAATTACGCTAACATTAGCGAAACTAGCGCCACCTTTTATTTTTTACTCCAAATCAAATCCAATGTTACGTCTAGTCTTGGGGTGTTTACGAGGAGATGAAATAATAACAGTAAGGCTTTGCTTTGACAGCTACGCACGACCGTCAGCCGGGACGTCTACCGGAGTAGTGTACAGGTGGCGGGGTGTGTGCAACATCACATTTAATTATAAATAATACCTATACGTCACAGTTCCCTTCCTTTCAACAAATTTTAAAAACATGATTTTAGATTTTGATTACTTGATTTTTGGTTTTGTTGGAATTGCCGTGTGGTTCCCGGCAGAGTAGAATAGGACCACTCCAAGTCTTCTCATGTATGTCGTAGAAGCCGACTAAGGGAACACAACCTAAACAAAGCTATAAACATCAAAGAGACCTCTCCAACCCGTCTGGCCAGCGTGGAGAGTGTAAGCCAAGTCCTCTGACTGCTCTGGCTATGTATAGCTCTGGTAGTAAAGAGAGGGTCGTGCTCCTGCAGTGGAGACTTGTTGATGATGTTGATTGATGAATCAAATCAGTTCAAGACTTAGTTGTCATACGAGTATGCTTCGCAATACATTTTTTTTTAAATCATCACCATCAAGTTTTCTTAGTCTCCAGTCATCATCATCATTTCGTGTAGGTGACACTGTCAGTCGACCATGCACCTTTGCTATTATCTGGCACACACTTGCAACCCTCAAAAGAGGTTGGCAATTTTTTTTTACACTTAAACATACTTAAATTATAACATATTAAAATTGTAGCCTTGTGGCAGAAGGTTATGAATTACCGTCCCAATGACAACTTTGCTATCGTCTGGCAAACAGTTGCAACCCTCAAAATAGGTTGGCAATTTTTTTTTACACCTAAACATAGGTACTTAAATTATAACATATTAAAATTTTAGCCTTGTGGGAAACGGTTTAGTCAGGTGGTTCACGAGCTCTCCCACGTCGTCTGGCAGGTACTTGCTACCACTAGAATGGTCTGGCTGTTTACATATATTTTTTAAACAATTGAAAGAATGTTCCCTCAAAATTGTAGCCTTGTGGCAGCAGGTTATGAATTACCGTCCCAATGACAACTTTGCTATCGTCTGGCACACACTTGCAACCCTCAAAAGAGGTTGGCGATTTTTTTTTACACTTAAACATACTTAAATTATAACATATTAAAATTGTAGCCTTGTGGCAGACGGTTACGAAAATTTTTTTTTTGCATTTTCAAAATTTTTTGGGATGATGACGCAACCGCGATATCCCTGCCAGACCGGTATTTTTATAATTAGCAGATAATAAAATATAATTTTAAAAAATTCTAGCTTTGTGGGAAACGGGTTAGTCAGATGGTTCGCTAGCTCTTAATCTAAAAAATGTATGCTTCCCCTTAACTGTGGTTTATATTTGAGCCACTAAAGTTAAACGTTCTTTTTAATTAACACTTTCAGTCGTTGTACGTTTTTGTTTCAAAATTTATGAAGATTACCACCTCTTGGGTATAATTTAGTAGCTATATTAGTAAATTTATGGCTGAAGGGTTTTTAAAGTTCGAAAGTTTCTTTGACGTTTTTGTTTATTTATTTTTTGCACGTACAATATTATTCGTAGACATACAATTATTTTGTTTGAGTTCAAAAAGTTTTAACTTCTTCATCATCATCAGCTTTCCATAACCCACTGCTGGGCATAAGCCTCCCTTTGTCTGTGCCATCCTTCTATATCCCTAGCCTTCGCAATCCAGTTCTTTTCTGAAATCCGTTTTACGTCGTCGGCCCACCTCGCTACCGAACAACTACCTACCTAACTACTTAAGTAGCGTTGTTTTCCAGGTTCACCTTTGGGGTGTGGTGAAAAGTTAAGTTACGCCGTGTGGTTCCCGGCAGAGTAGAATAGGACCACTCCAAGTCATTCCGTGGATGTCGTAAAAGGCGACTAAGGAAACACAAGCTAAACAAAGCTTATTTACATCAAAGAGACCTCTCCAACCCGTCTGGCCAGCGTGGAGAGTGCAGGCCAAATCTTCTGACTACTCAGGCTAGTATATGGCTCTGGTAGTATAGAGAGGGTCGTGCTCCTGCAGCGGAGACTAGAAAGACCTGATGATGATGATGAAAAGTTAAGTAGGGGTGCAAGTGCAAATCGTTTTTTTATCTTGACCTGACTGGGGATCGAACCCGGGCGGGACCATCCGTGTCGCAGGCCGGCGTGTAGACCGCTGCGCCACGGATCTCTTCAAGCTCTCCTAGATATTTTTAAGGCAGGTCAAACGCGTTTTCCTTTTTGGAAAACTTGTTTATGTAGAGTGTTGACACTCGTAACAAACAATTTTCCTTCGAGTCCCGACTCGCCCTGCTAGTCGAGTCACTCTATCAACGTCGGCATAATCCGATACGCACCATAAGTTATCTCGAGATGGATTTTGGGGTTGCCCTGCTGAGTGATATCGATCGTATTTACAAAACTATCTTTCGTGGATTCCTTTTAAATCCTCGACGCAAAAAGAGAGGGTGTTACAAGCTTAACGAGTCTGTGTATCTGCCTGTGGTATCGTAGCTCTTAAACGAATGCACCGAACTTCGTTTAGTTTTTTTGTATCATAGATAATTTTATCCCGAGTGCTTGTAGCCATGTTTCATGAAAATATGACGGTGGGTTTTTTAAATTTTTGATTTTACTATTATTTTCATTATAGTCTAGGGTTAAAGAAAAACACACAAGATGCATCTGCATGCTTCTATTTTCACGCCAAGAAGTCAGTAGAAGGATTGGGAAAATATCTAAGAAATTCTTTCAGTAGGCTCTGCGGTCCCCCATAACTATTTTGATTTCGTGTTCCACCTGTAAGCTAATCAGCAAACTAAACGTAACACCAGAGATCTCATGGCCTCGGACTCTGACCCCGTAAGCGATAAAGACTTGATAATATGTATGGAGGAGCCCGATGGTCCAGTGGGTGTGAGCTCTATGAGCGCTTACGTATGTTAAGCAACCCCTGGTGCAGTCCCTACTTGGATGGGTGACCGCAAGTGGCATAAAAATATCTCGAGGTCCTTCGTGCTTCGGAAGGCACGTTAAGCCGTTGGTCCCGACTGTCATCGTTGATGGCTGTCGTTAAGCCTTAAGGCAGCTTGAAAAATCTGACACCAGTGTTGGCCACACATACGAAAAACAAACAAAAAACAAATATGTATGGTAATGGACAAGCTCCGTGGCGCAGCGGTCATCACGCCTGCCTGCGACACGGATGGTCCCGGGTTCGATCCCCGGTCAGGTCAAGATGGAAAACGATCTTTTTCAGCTTGACCTGGGTCTTGGATGTTTATCTATACATGTATTTGTTATAAAATATAGTATCGTTGAGTTAGTATCCCATAACACAAGTCTTACATAAGAACTTACTTTGGGGCTAGCTCAATCTGTGTGATTTGTCCGTGTATATTTATTTATTATTTTATTTAAGGGTTTATAGAAACAGCACTTACCAGATAACCTGTTTAGGTGAAGGATATATGTCGACCTTCTTTACAAACAATTCCCTTCGAGTCCCGCCTCGCCCTGCTAGCTGGGCCACTCCATCAATGTCAGCAAAATCCGATACGCACCATAAGTCATGTTTTCTTATCTCAAGATGGACTTTGGGTTGCTCTATCGAGTATATCAATGTCCCGTATTTGCAAAAGTATGGATTCAAGTGTTATCTTCGACGCAGGTTTGGGTGTAAAGAAAAAAACTATAATATTTCAGCTGCTTGTCTTCTCGCACAGATCGTAAAACCCGATCGAGGTAATAGGCGAATATCTAAGGAATCATGTCAACAGGCGATGCGGTTATCAACCCATCGTTCCGTTTTCCACCTACAAGCCAACCAACATACTAAAATTGACTTTTAGGCTATATCGACCTGGACTAGTCTACCTCGCAAGGGGTAGAAAGAGCCATGACATTATGTATGTATGGATGTTCAAGTGTGTAAACTAGCGACAGAGGCAGCTAATACCGATTTCCAAGCTACTCGTATCAAACTTACGACTATATTAACTGTGTATTACGGTACTTTACATCATACACAACGTGCTTTCGCTGAATGAAGCACATCGTGAGGCAATCAGTGGATTATTCACTGGTGTCTGAAATGGAGAAGACAATAACAAGCCTTCATTATTTCCTACAAGAAATAGATATTGTGTGCGTTTCCTTCCACACAAAGACACCCACGGGAGCTTAGCTTAAATATCAGAGAAATAAGTAGGATTTTTCTGTTGTCCACAACATTTTCCATTGTAAGATAACTACGACAAATAGCCACTCATAGAAAGTAAATAAAGTCGTCTCGTTTGAGTATAAAATTAGCAAACACAGTGGTATCGTGAAATTGGGCCTAATTCACTGGCATCAAAGCCAAGTAATCAAATTCCGCGGATAGCTGAGGTTTCCTATTGACGGGCAGACTCGGATATTAAACTCAATTAAGCGCGGGTATGGCTTCGTATTTATTTTCACTAGGGAGGAAAATATTGCGGATCAATGATTGTACTTAAAAATTCACATTTTCAAAACATAAAATTTGACGAAAAGCAACAGACATTACGACTCGGACGGAACAAGTTCATAATACGTGTCAATGAATTAAGTCAAAAATCATCACCATCAGCCGGCCTATTTACTAACTCGGATGACAGGTGTCGATGCCTATCAATCAAGAATTTAGTGTTACAATGCGGTTTTTGTACTTCAAATAAAAAGTTCGAGTAAGCAAAACCCGCATTGTAACAGTAAATTCTAGATTGATAGGCATCGACACCTGTCATCCGAGTTAGTAAATAGGGGGGCAGGTCTTTTTTAGTCTCCACTGCAGGAACACGATCCTCTTTGTACTACCAGAGCCATGAGCAGTCAGAGGATTTGACCTACACTCTCCAGGCTGGTAAGACGCTCTTGGATCTTTATAAGCTTTGTTTATCTTGTGTTTCCTAAGTCGCCTTCTACGACTTCCACGGGAAGACTTGGAATGGTCCTATTATATTCTTCCACGGCAAATCACATCACCCGTCTGAAAATGTATATATACCTCGTAACTGTTGGGGTAGTGTTGATTCTAAAGGCCTATCTCCACTCATCAGGGTCATGCCTGGGACGAGGCAGGAGCGTTCGGTGTCGAGCATCCGTATCCCGCCAGGGGTTTTCTGTTCTCTCACGTCAGTGGTGTCACCTCGCCGTGGATAGACCAAGGCCTCCCTTTTGCGTCCTTTTGTTACTTTATTCTTTTATAAATACTAGTTATAAAAGAAGCCATCCATCTCATGCTAGCATTTATTGATACCGTTTAAGAGTGATGTGATGAAAATATCAATAAAATCGTGCAAGTCACGGTTTTGGCTGAAGCTCTGTTGCTAGTACGGTCACGGATGTGTGTGATCTAATCAATAGAAAATGTATGTACCGATATTTTTTTAGATTCTTGCCGAAACACCTTCCGGTCACGTTTCACGGCATGACTCGGATGACCTAACCTAGACCTAACTTAGATACCAACTGAATGTGGAGGCAGCCCATGTTCAGCAGTGCACTTTTTGCGGCTGAGACGACGAGATAAAATTAAATAAATTAATTTGGAGGCAAACACGGTCGAAATGAATGAGATGCCGACCGAATCAGGATATTCTAACAGTCCGTACCTATACTTTATACGGACAGAAGGTACAGGTGAAGGTTTTGTCTTCGGCAACTTTCAAAAAATATAGTTTCATCATTAGTGTCGGCTTGACACAGAATCGGTCGAACATACTCGTAAAGACCTCTCTGGAAGTAATGTGTTTGTGTAATGTATGTCTGGTGGATTCGTTTCGCGACATGCGCCGTGCGTCAGTAGGCAGCCCAACCCAATCTAGTAGTGGGTCTATGCTTTCTCTATATACATATGACAGTACAGCTAGATGGGTGACCGCAAATGGCATAAAAAGATGTCGCGCTTCTCCGTGCTTCGGAAGGCACGTTAAGACGTTATTCCCGGCAAGTATCATTGATGGCAATCGTTGAGTTATGTCAGGTGCCTATACTATATATACTAGCAGTATTTTTTCAGTATGTTTTCCATACAAATGTATTTCTCTATTTTCTCGCTGAAAACTGCTTCTAGAGGCACAATTCTTTTTTCATAAAATCTAGTACTAAAAAAGGTGATTAATTTTTTTCAGAAAAACTGTTTTTTTAAATTTTTTTAAACAGTTTTTTAGAAAAAAATGGCTACTTTTCTTCCCGCGCACACCTTAAAAGCCGGTTAAGGGATTCGGCCAAAATCTTAGGAATCACGTTATAGGCGATGAGGCTAGCAAACCATCACTATTTTGATCCCGCTTTCCATCTTAACATCCACTAACACACTAAATGATAGAGCCAAGACCAAGTTCAAAAATTTCGATTTTTTGACCTTGTGCTCTGTCTACCCCGCAAGTGTAAAGGCGTGATAATATGTATGTATGTATCAATACAGTTACGATATCTTCCGATAGAAACTACCAATAATACTTAAGTGCTCGTACCCAAGTACCAAGTATCCCTAGGGTAAAACAAAGTAATAAACTTCTCGTTTAACTAATCTAACATTCCTAAATTCACTTACCGGCGAGTAACTACCAATTACATATGGTAAACACGCCGCCATTTTAATTTAGTTAATGGATCATGCAGTTTATTGCACTGGCTCGTAGTAAGTAACTGTGCCGGGAATAATGGAATCTCGTAAACGTTGTAGGTATTTCCTTCTCCTTCTCGCCCGACTTTTCTTCTTCGCGATCTTTTAAAATAAATGGCGATCTTCAGCTTGAATATCGTAAATATGAAATTGCTAGTTACTCGCTGGTAAGAGAATTTAGGAATGTTAGATTATTTTTCCCTAGGGATACTTGGTAAGTATTATTACTTTTTTTTGGGTCAGTCAGATGATGAATGCCTTGGGGCTTGAACTTGAACTTCTTGCGGTGACAAATATTATCTATGCATATAGTAAAACAGTAAAAATATTTTGTCTGTACATTTGGTATTTTTGACTGAAATGGATAGAGGGACACTTAAAAAGAATAATAGAAAGCAAAAAAAAATTTTAGAATTTCTTGTCTGTCTGTCTGTCTGTGCTGTATGTATGATCACGTATATCTCCGGCAATATTTGACGGATTCAAATGAAACTTTCTTTGCTATATAGCTATTAAACCGGGGAACATATAGGGTAGAAATGATTGCGAATGGAGCACCTGAAGCAGCATCATAATGGTCCAGCTGAACTATAAGAAATATAAAAGTGCAAATATAAAAGTGGAGCCTTAGCAAAAGTTGTTAAGCCTAATGAGCATTTTTGTTGAATTATAAAATATCTGAGATTTGGAACACCTTATGCAGAACCATAATGGTCCAGGTAAACTATAAGAAATATATAAATGACGCCTTAGCAAAAGTTATTTAACCTGATGAGCATTTTTTGTTGAGGTGTTTAATTTGAAGATTTGGAACACTTGATGCGGTACCATAATGTGCTAGGTAAACTATGGGAAATATAAAAATGACGCTGTAGCAAAAGTTGTACAGCCTGATCAGTATGTTTTGTTGAGGTAAAAAAATCGAAGATTTAGATTATCTGATACACTATATCGACAATTTAAACTTTCCTCTGGGATAGAGTGCGTAGAGTACGATTAGCTCATATTACCGGTGACCCCAGCGGTCCCCCTTTTGGCAACGTAGTTTTCAGCCTATACGGCAAAACATGAGAGTTTGCTGTCTCTCCAAGTCTTGAACACACAGGCAACACCTAAAGCCAAGGTCTGACCCTCCCGAAGGCCCTTTGGAGATATGCGATAGGTTGAAGGTGCTCTACTCATACCTCAAAGTTTGGTGAAGTAGCGCAAGCTCCTTGGAGCTGGCTATATAGTCTTCTTCTTATCGTGTCGTTGGTTCAAAAAGTCTCAAAGAATCTTATAGTTTATCCCTCCAGTATTTAGCAGCAGCCAATGCAATGCCATACAATTTAATAACACTGCTACAAGTATTTTCTTATGTATGTTTAATTCATATTAAGGTATATTAATACGCCGGAGTCATAAAGTCCACGCGAACGAAGTTGCGGGCATCAGCTAGTAGAGAATATTTGTGACAGCCAGCTTTGTTTAAATGACGTAATGTAGGCAGGCGTACGATCTTGGTCTAATATAATAAGCAGGGCGCGTCAAATACAGCAGAGTCTCAGGAGGTCTCAGACAGATTAAAACAGCAGCCTATTGTGTCGGAATCACTTGACGTTTTGAGACAAACGATGGAGCTGCGGAGAATTTCTGTTGTAACGTCAGAATTCACTGGGAATATCTTAAGTTTAGATACCTGACAGTTATTCCTGGAAACACCACATTAATGATTAATCTTTTGGTACAGATATTATCAATAATGAAATGTAAATTTAGGCATTCTACATTTTTCAAAAATACACACTTACTTTACACATACTTACAGCATGTAAATTCTCCCTCGACAACCTTAAATAAGTGATTCAGACCGTCAATATA
The DNA here is from genome assembly GCA_963082605.1 of Rhodophaea formosa. Classification (NCBI taxonomy): domain Eukaryota; kingdom Metazoa; phylum Arthropoda; class Insecta; order Lepidoptera; family Pyralidae; genus Rhodophaea; species Rhodophaea formosa. The sequence goes on from OY720209.1 coordinate 23,670,956, forward strand.
AACTCTTTACTTAAGAAACCAATGCTGGGAACTGGATCTTTTTACTATCCCATACACACAACAAAATACAAGTACCTAAGCAAATAATTACCATATTAAATTTATATTGTTGATATAATTTGTATCTCTTTGAGACTCACGGGTGTTACCCCGGTCCTTTGGAAGGCTTGCGTGGGGATATAGATCCAACACGTAGAGGCCCTTTGGAGAAGTTGATGTAATGTAGGTCTCCAGCCAGAACCCATTCCTGGAAATACCAATGAATGATATGTCCTCGAACAGGTTTTGGCCAGAGGTGGGACTATTGCATTAGAAAAAGGGAAATTAATGGGCTATGGGGCTAAAATATGGGTGGACTTAATGCTGGGTTATTGCAAACGGTCGGATATCTGCCATAATCATGATAACTGACTACAATTGGCAGGTGGTGGCTTGCCGCCCACTAGATGGGCCCCTCAAAATAGCCGACGATTACTGCCGGCAAAAGGAGCAACACCGGTGCGGACGACTCAGGGGTGTCGAGAGGTGTGCTGCGCTTTCTCAGAAGTTACTCGCGTCGTTAGGCCTTTAACACTTCCACCCCTGGAGCAACAGCTCTTACGACTCCTCTCTGGACGGCCAACAAAGGCAAGCCAGAGTTGAGAATCCTGCGAGCCCCCTTGGGTTTAATATAAATATTATTAGCCTTAATATAATTAATATAATTATTATAACCAATTTAATATTGATACGCTAAGTTCGGTTAATTATTATTCAAACTTAGTGGGCAAGTCAATTAATGAATAAATAAATAAACATATACGGACAAATCACACAGATTGAGCTAGCCCTAAAGTAAGTTCGAGACTTGTGTTATGGGATACTAACTCAACGATACTATATTTTTATAATTGATACTTATATAGATAAACATCCAAGACCCAGGTCAATCTGAAAAAGATCATTTTCCATTTTGACATGACCGGGGAATCATCATCAATCACATCCGGGATCATCCGTGTCGCAGGCAGGCGTGTTGACCGCTGCGCTACAGAGCATCGCCACGTGTACAGAGTAATTATCACAGTTTTTCTGGTATATGTGAGCGTTTAGCAAAATGGCCGCAAGTGGGCCGTGTTCAATTTAAGCTGATGGGTTCGGCGAGTTAATCGCATTGCGTGGGTCTCTAACAAATACTGCAATTGACTAGCAATTTCAGCTTTTACTTGGCATAAATGACTCGGTAGATTGTGGTTCTTAAATGCAAATAAGTGCAAAACGCAAAACATAATTTTTTTGTTGTCTCGTACGAATAATTCCGACTCTGTAGACAAATTTATTATATCTTGAATAAAGTATAATATATACTTATATATCCTTACAAGTAGACAGAAAAGATAGAAAGGTTACTCATATTTACATCTAATTGGCTAGTCCATTTAATGAGTAGATAGAGTGATTATCACAGTTTTTCTAGCCAACATGTGAGCGTTCAGCAGAACGGCCGCAAGTGGGCCGTGTTTAATTAAGCTGATGGGTTCGGCGAGTTAATCGCATTGCGTGGGTCTCTAACAAATATTACGATTGACTAGTGCTTCAGCTTTTACTTTGCATAAAGGATCTAGTAGATTGGGTTCTTAAATGGGAATAAGTGTAAAGATTCATTTTAGGTATGTTGTGTCGGTCGAATAATTCGGTTAATGTAAACAAATTTTTGATACCTTGGATATATTAATGCAATAATTCTATAACGGAATAGTTATTTAAAACTGAAATAAAATAAAGTCTTTACTCGAGCTTTCTATGGGTGACAATTTTTTTAAAATCGGTTTGTACTTTTTAGTTTACCCCTTATAAACATACACAAAAATATTTCTTCTGGATACTACTAATTTAGATGTCTGAATATCTAGAGTAACAAAGCGGATCAGTTCAGGTTGATATCATTTGATTAATAAAAGAAGAGCAAAAAAGAATGGGTAGAAATGACCCAGGACCGTAGGCAATTTATTTTATATAGTGTAAAGTATTAGGCCCAGCAGTGGGCTGATATGTGATGAAACATAAGTTTGACAAGGCTTTTTTTATAATCTAGTGAATAATTGATAATATTTTAGATACCGACCCAACTTTGATGAAATTTAAATGGGCTAATTTGAAAGTGGGCAAATTGGAAAAGGGCTTTTCATTTAGAAAATTTGGAAAGGGGAAATAACAAACACTAAAAAACTAAGAACCCACCTCCTTTTTTTAAGTCGGTTGAAAACTTGTTGTTGATATGGAATTGCGCAACATCAAAACACCAAACGTCGTAGTACATTGTTCGATCACTGAACCCCATGAAGTCGACACAATATTTTCCGAGCTATAAAGTAGTATTTCAATATTTGGCAGAGAGGGGACGCGGCCATAACTCGCAGGTTGGCGTTGTAAAAACGTTAACGGCCCATTTATTGGAGATACAGTGACCCGAGGTCACGGCACGGTGTTAGAATATCGCCAACACATCTCTATCCCTAATGGGGTAGACAGAACCTAGGTATATTATGTTCCAGGGAATAAAGTAGTATTTTTGTATTTGGCAGAGAGACGGGATAGATAGAGCTTACTCATAATATTTTTTTATTAGTATTTCAATATTTAGCGAGATGGGGGACGCGGCCATAACGCGCAGGTTGGCGTTGTAAAAACGTTAACAGCCCATTTATTGGCGATACTGTGACCCGAGGTCATGGCTCGATGTTAGAATATTAAAAGAAACATATCTACCAAATACATCAATATCCCTAACGGAGTAGACAGAACCTGGTTATAATATGTTTTAGGCAGTGAAGTAGTATTTCAGTATTTAGTGGGGAGGGGATGCGACCATAACGCGCTGGTTAACGTTGTAAAAACTTTAACGGATCATTTATTGGCAACACAGTCACTCGACCACTTACCTATACTCTTTGTACATTACGTAGTAGCAATTTCTTGATCTAAATATATAATTGGCTGAATCATCATTTCAATTTTTTTCATTCATTCAATCATTCATCAGAATAATACTAGGTGGCTGAATCGATACGCAAGTGGAAAGAAGATGTTAATGATAACAATGCATAAATATGAGTCCGGTTTCACTGTTTTTTTATTTAAATCATTTTTATCTGAAGACATTTTACAGGTCAATCCTATCCTAATCCTATCCTTGAGATTAAGATAAAGATGAGATAAACATAAGTATATTCGTTAAATACGTGTATTTTTGTTTTATTTCATAATTTTAGTTTAGACCAACATGTTTAATAATTTGTGATGTATAAATATTGTATTCAGCTTGCTATGTTATAGATATTAACTGTCACCGGGATCCCATCTTTTTTATTTAATTTTACCGTACGCAAATTGTTATTAAGTACGTTATTTTTAAAATAAAAGCGATTACTTTTAATTTAAAAATGCAAAATATATATATTATATTAATTACCTTAATTTAAAAAATGGTTTGGCTATGGTATTTTGATATCTAGTGAGAATAAAAGAATTCCTGAGAAGATAGAGAAAAAGATGCCTTACGGCCTAACTTAAAGGCATTTTAACTAAAATCGTTCTCAACTCTCGCTTTATCACTGTCTAGTTAACCTAGCAAGACAAAAACGATTTAAGATTGCCATTACTTTAGATTATTTTGTATATTCGGGGGTAACAAACTTTTGGATAGTCATAGTAAGCAGTCAACAATCAAACAAACTTAATTTTACATTATTATAATGCGAAATTGTGTTTGTATGTGAAATTCTGAAGAAAGCCGTGAGGTAGAATAGGCACACTGCAAGTCCCGTGGATGTCGTAGAAGGCAACAAAGGAAACACAAGCTAAACAAAGCTTATAAACATCAGCGAGACCTCTCCAACCCGTCTGGCCAGCGTGGAGAGTGTAGTGTAGGCCAAATCCTCTATCTCTGGGTAATATATGGCTCTGGTAGTACAGAGACGGTCTTCCTCCTGCAGTGGAGACGGGACCTGATGATGATGATGATGTATGCGAAATTAAATTGGACAATCAATTAAGTTTGTTTGTTCATGATTTTCTGCATTAAAGTTGTCCGGGCTACAAACAAGGATATAAACCTCGCAAAAAAAAACCTTCACGATGGATATACAAAAATGCACGCAAGTAAAAACAACAAGCGGCTCCTAACTTTTAATTGATCGTTGCTTGCTTACTCCTCGCTCAGACTCCTCGCAAGATTGATGAGCAAATCCCGATGTGTATAAATCACTCACCAGGACCAGCCTCCACGCAGCTCTAATTCATCACAGCTGGATTGCGGATATCACTTATTCATTGCGCCCTCAGGGAGACCTTGCGAGTGTGTGAATTACACTATAACAGAGCTCGGATTCAAAATTAATTTCAGTGAACGCTTTGGGATTGTTGTATACAAACTTTGGTTGAGTGAACATTTGTGGGATACAATTTGGACTCATCCTTGATGCTACCCGAATCGTACCCTGCTCAAAGGTACCCATTACTATAATGATATAAGAGAAATTATAAAATATGAAAGTTATGGGCTAAAGTTGAGAAAAGCCAAATAAAGAGCATGAAATGTGTGTAAAAAGATATGGGCAGAAATGAAGTCGGTTAAAAAACGCAAGTGATATAAAATATGGAACCAAATGAAATAATACTCGTATGATACACTAGTACTATTCAACGAACAATTACTTATATATACTTTTTCTTTAAAATAAATACATAGAGACAAATAAGACAGATTGAGCTAGCCCCATAATAAGATTCGAAGTTGTGTCGCAGGGCACCAACTCAACGATACTATATTTTAAAACAGATACACATATAACTATATAGCAAAACATGCAAGACCCAGGACAATCTAAAAAAGATAATTTCCCATCATGACCAAGCCCAGAACACCATAGAGAGAGAACGAAGAAGAAATATAACTTTCACTTGTTTGCATCACATCAAATTTCAAAATAAAGGTTGGGCTTTTGGACTGTAAAACTATATTGGCGTGAATAGTACTAATCAGCATAAAACTTGCTTTGTTTTGAATTATTTTCCCTAATTAACATTTTTTCTCAATAATATTAAACCCTGCATAAATAAAGTATGATTCCATTCCCTATAATAAAAAACTTATGTAAAATTGCTTCATTTATTAAAGTAGCGTAAATTGTGAACGTGCTCGTTAGTAAGGAAAAACTTAGGAATTATATTTACAATTATGGCCACGCAAATCTATACTTTAAATTGTTTTTACTGATTGTTCCACAAATTATATATTCGCATGTAAGTCAGTCCATTAAATTAAATTGCACATAGTTGAAAGGCTTGTTACATTCTTTCCATCCATTACAAATATTTATGAAGAATTTTAAAAATAATTCGTAACAAAGAAGTTCTTTGACATTCCGACTTAATGGCACGCAAGTAAGAAATAATAATTTATTAAAAAGAAAGTTTATTTTAATGTAGAAATATGGTACTTGCCTTTCACAAAAGATTCCTTGAAAGTATTTATTAATTGAGATTGAGGTAGCGTTTAAATAGTTACCACAACGGAACAAACTTAATCTCGTTCTTGTCACCTCTCTCTCATCTAAACTTATTTCCGGTATAATCCTCAATTGGAGAGTTTAATTTTTCGACAAAGTGAGTGCGATGCGCGAGCGCATTATCTTCGTTTTAGTTTGGGGAAAAATCTAACGTCTACCCGTCCGTCTGTTCGTCCCAGCAGTTCTCTCCTACAGGTTGCATTTCTTAAATATCGTGAATTATGTGAACAGGAGATTTTTACTTTGTTAATACAGCTTTTATAAATTCGTCAATAAAGAAAGAGCTATTGTTGTAATTATTTGCTAAGGTAAGTCTTAAGTCTACAGGTCACATAGCCACACATTGCAGTACACACGTACATTTATTTTGGCTTCTAAATTTGTTTTCAAAAAGGAAAAACACATTTTAGTCATTTTATCAATTTTCCAAAACATTTAACTGAAAACGACGAGTACTAATAATATAAACTGGCGGAAATTACAACTTTAACTGTTTATTGACGATCAAAGACAACTTGGCTTAACTGCCAATGAAAACAATAAGGGGCCACTCAACCTCGTCGCGCGGATTAAGGCTGCGAGTCCATCAAAGATGATCAGATGAAGGCGAAACCAATGAAGTACTTTGCTTTCGATTTAGCTGCATTAGCTTCAATCTAACAAAAATATAGTGGATTGATGTTCTCCTCACATTCACTTTTCCTAGGATTCATAAGTTTTTCTAACACCCACTGTTAAACTGGACATTCCATTTACAGATGTTGGACATTTACCAAATTGGAAATTATTGTAGTTGGACTTTTCACGTATTGGACATTATTCTAATTGGACATTCCTCGTATTTGATATTATTATAGTTAGTCATTTTAAAAAATTATAAATCCTAATGCGATAGAGAAGTCTATTTACATATTTTGTACAATTAAATATGCTACCCTTGTGAATTCGTTCAGAGAACAACAAAATAGATCTAGTTCCTTAGCAATAAGATTAATAGTGCGGAGTGCACGCGTTTGTGGCGCCTGGTCTAGCAGGTTGGTGCGCCCGCGCGGCATGGCCAACAATGGCGGCAGTCGTCGTCGCCACACATACCTAGCAGGGACGGATAATCTCACAATTTTTAGTATGTCCGAATTATATACTTTTGCTCTCAAAATCTTAAATAAGTAAGTCACCAATGTCACCTCTCTTCTTAATCTGAGTTCGTTGTAATCCACCTTTCCGAGGATAATTTCAACATTAGAGCAATACATAATTCTAAAATAAAAAGCCTATTAACTTCGCTATGCAACCAAAGCTTTGTTATTTTTTTGCTCATAAGCTGATATATAGTGTTATTTTTATATTCCGTCACTTTAAGTCACGTTGCTCAATATACAACCAAATTTCACGCATGCAAACCCACATATTAACCACCAGAGAGTTGTCCTTTTTCTGTGGAACCAGATTCAGCCATTTATATTATGATGCATGACCAAAGTTATGACCTCCTAGTCTATTGCTTTCTCGCACAGCTTTATTATAAACACGTCCTAAAACAGACCCACGTTCAATTATGAGGTATTGGTTATTGGGTTGACTGACGAGCTCAGTGGATTTGGGGATTTGGAGATTCCCGACATTGGATTTGGGAAAAGTCACGCATTGTTAAACCCGCTGGAAATTGGCGGAGATTATAATAGTCCCGCTATTTTTAGGTTAGTTAGAATAAGAAAGGATTAGTGGAATGAAATAATTTGTGGACCGCCCATTGACTAAACCGATTTATTAGATTTATGTCCAATAACGGCATAACTCTCAGAATTCTAAACTTTGTATTTGCAAACGTAAATGTTTGTCTATAACAAAAGATAACGACGCACCACGTAATTTTTTACCCCGCAGGTCGTGAAACCAAATAAAGAATTAGTGAAAATTAGTCTCAGAAATCAATTCATACGCTAGCTTCTCACATATCCTAATCCTAATCCTAACTATATTATAAATGTGAAATTGAGTTTGTATGTTTGTTTGTTTGTTTGTTACGCTTTCACGCCGTATCTACTGGACCGATCATCATGAAATTTTGCATACACATAGGTTAGGGTACTGAGAAGGACATAGGCTATGTATCACGCGGGCAAAGCCGCGGGAACAGCTAGTTCTTTATAAGTATCCATTTTGAGATTGTTTGGTCCATCCACAAGTTCTACGGCCTCCGTGGCTACCTCACCAATGAGACGAGGGTATCGGGTTTGGTTACCGGCGCGAGCAAATACTCATATTCCATTTTCACAATTATTTTTCTGCATTTCTTCTGCTATCCAAGGAGGGTTAGTGTCAGGCAGGCAGCATATTTTAAGTGGCCATAAGAACTACTTCAAACTAGTACCATTAACTCTCTGTCACTAACAATACCTCTCGCAGTCAAGTCGGTCTTACAATGTAAGTCAGCGGCGAACTTTGACCGGGCGTCCAGAAAAACGCGTCGCCGGCACATTTGTCAACGTCCGACCGCCGTCTATCAAGCCTCCTATGGATACAGAATGAAGAAGATAAGACATAATATTAATTCATTTCATTTCATAAAAAGTTCATATTTTCATAAAATAAATTGTATGAAAAGCTGGTGCCTTCAGTAGTCTCATATAAACCTGTAATACAGGTTATCATATATATAATACTAACGGACAAATAGAGTTTGAGACCACAAAAACCTACCATGTCAGCAAAAACCTAAATGGGCAGTTGTGTTTTAAATTTTTCTAATAATTAATACTATTTAGAATCAGCGGCGGCTAGAGACCATTATTTTAGACACATTTTTTTACAAAACCTCTAAATAGTAAATTTTACGATTCCTTTTGTCGGGAAATATATTTTGAAACGACTTCAAATATTGAGCAGTTTTTTGGTTCAGCTATAATTAATTGTATATGATTTGCAAATATATACAAGGCATGACTGCAAAATAATATACAAAAAAATTCAGCATCAATAAACAAACTTTAGGCTTGAATTGTAAGGAGAGTAAAATATAGCTCCTTGTTTCAGTAATCTAAGGCTAGGGTGCTAACCACGTCCTATGGGTAGTTAATGCTGTCTGGAGTCACTTTCGATTCCGGAAGGAAAAATGGAGGGAAAGTCCAAAGCTTCCCGTGAGAGGCAAACATCATTAGTTTGTCTGTGATTCTCACTTTGTTATGACTACTTTGGAATATAATAAGAAAAATAGGCAAGGAGCTTGGTCCTAATATTTACGTAGTAACTTATAAATCTGTGTTACTATTGTAATATTGAAAGGTTCTGGCTCTAAATTCGTTATTGCTTCCTTTTATTCCTTAGGTGCAGATTCTGTGTTATCTTATCGTTTCGTTATTTATATATGTTTAAAAGTAAGCTTATCTGACAAAATATTTGTACACCAGAAATGGTAAAACATGTAGCTCTCATTTTATCCTTTATGGCACATGACCATTCACATGTTTTACAAATAAAGTATCTTTATCTTTCGTGAGCGGCTTTACAGTACCTTTGCATGAATTTATATATTCAGTGGATTAAAATCGATAGAACTGACTTGCTTTTCATTATGACAGAAATTTTAATGTATGGAGTTCCGGAATTTGTTATTTTTTTTAATGTTTATACGAAATATCAGTTTAAGTCCATCAAAGGGGCTTGGGGCAAAGTTCCCGTCTAGTAAGAATCAGCCTGACCATAGTCGTTGAAATTTCGTCAAAATCACTTAGTTTAGTTGAAGTTGTTTTTTTTATCTGCATCATCATCATTTCGTGTAGGTGACACGGTCAGTCGACCATGCACACCCTGGCGTCAGAGTTCTTCTGAACCGTCTCTGAAGTGGTTCCTTTAACGACTACCAGATGGCAGCCGGGACCAACGTATATTTTTATTATATTATGATATTTTTCTGCAAGGATATCATTTATCTAATATAGCTTTTTATTTTTTCCAGATTATTTGCGTCAGCTTCAAAAGGCAGCGGAACGTGATTGTGTGGTAAGTGCAAACCCCAGAATAGAGAAATGTCTAGAAACCGTTATCAATCATTTTTGTATGCGGCTAACTGTGTCCAAAATCGCGCCGGGGTCTCTCGCGCCCATCGCGCTTCACACCCGCTTTGGTAGAGCATATGTTTTTATTTGCACTTTTATTTTCGATACGATCTAAACCTGCCGTTTTTGGCAGTTTTCTTCTGCTATATAGATTTTTTGCTGACGTTACACTTCGGGGAAGAACACGAATCTAATGGCACCTCACATCGCAAAATCGTTCAAACCGTTTTGGCTACAGTAGGCAACAATGGAACAGACCATTTAATCTTACCTCTATGGAAAAGACAAACGTTTAAAACCTTTAGTGGTCCATCGCAGAAATATTACACAAAACACGAAACCAATCGCGGCAAGTCCCGTAAAGAAAATAATACCTGTTTATTAATTAACATCTTGAAATATTAAATATTGAACTTCTATTTACTAACGGTGATAGATCAAACGGAATATACTTGGCCTGAATTATTCTATTTAATGTTCAATCTTATGATAATCATAGACTATCGCTCGCCGAAAGCATTAGCCAACTAGACTTGTACATTAACATTCGTAATCATCCAAGTCACAAGTTAAATAAAGTACAGATATATGGTCACAGTAGCCAAAGTGATAATTAACTAGCAAACCATGTCTATTGAAATATATAATTGATATGGTCTTTAAGTGCGATAATATTTGTTCTTGAAATAAATAAATGAACATAAAATATAAACATACTCTACAACCTAGCTTCACAAATTTTTACGGTCACATAGATATAAAATTAGCACAATGGGTAAATTGCGTATTGATTCAGGCGTCAAAGTTTTAAATGTTTATACATCCAGTTCCCTGTTCAGACTAAACTATGAGTGCTAGTATAACACGTTTGAGTTAATTTTATTTGATGCAAAACAAAAAGTGCACCTTATTTTTTAGGGTTCCCTAGCCGAAGGGAAAAAAATAGAACCCTTATAGATTCGTCAAGTCTGTCTGTCCTTATGTCATAGCCATTTTATACCGAAACTATTGAAAGTATGCAATTGAAACTTAGTAGGTAGACATATTCTGTGAACCGATTTACGTGCCGGATCTATAGATAGGTCTTTAATAATGAGATTGAGGTTCCTACAAACATTTTTCTCAAAGTCAATAGTTTGAAAGATAGGCGCTTTCAAAGTGGTAAAATGTGGTCCCCCCGCACTCTAAAATAAGGGAGTGAAATATATATATATATGCTGTAGATTTTAATAAATACTTTGAACTAAAATTACTTTGAATGATAAACTATATGTAGTTTTTGAAATATAGCACTTTTTATAAACCGCAACAATAACTTTGTCATTCATACAAACACTATGAAAAACAAATTTGTATTTGTTGCCAAAAATTATAGAGTTTTTTGGCTAATCTAAGCTTGCTACTACGGAACCCTTCATGGGCGAGCCACTTGGCCAATTTATCATATTTTACTTTGATGAAAATAATTTATATTAGGTACTCAAGAATTTGATCTTATGACCTGAATGTCTTTTATATAATAAAATAAAGCGTAAGCTTAATCTCTATAACTTCGTTAATTTGCTCAGTCAGAAATTAACATTAATAATCGTCTCTGGGCCGTTAATGTCGCATTACGTCCATTATCTCGAGACGATGACTAGTACTTAATAAAACTTCATTAGAAGATGTACTATCATCATTTCATTAGAGATAGAGGTACATTTATTATTTCCATGGGGGTCTGGTATATAAAAAAAGGAGAATTTCTGGAAATAGACAAAAAAAATGAGACTTTGTCATTTGAAATGAGTGGTTTCCAGCAGGTTCACTCCCAGTCTTCCTATGGATGTCATAGGAGGCGACTTAGGAAACAAGCTAACCAAAGCTTATAAACGTAGAAGAGTCCTCTCCAAACCGTCTGGCCAGCGTGGAAATTGTAGGCCAAATCCTCTGACTATGGCTCTGATAGTACAGTGAGGGTCATGCTCCTGTAGTGGAAACTCAAAAAGACCTGATGATGATAATATTATAACGAATTAAGAGTCCCACGTAAAGCCGAAATCCCATACAAACGTAGTTTGGTTTTACAACCTACAACCTATACAAAATTACAGCGAGTAGAAGTTTTCGCAAAACTTCTACTCGCTGCAATTTTGTATAGGTATTGTTTTTAAAATTGAAATCTGATTATAAACATCAATATGCCTTATCCGGTCGTATGTACAAAATTTGGTTGAGATTGGCCTTGCTGTTGTAAAACTAAAACCAAACTAGCTTGGTTTAAAAATAATCATTTATTTATTAAATGATTTTCGTTCAAATATTACCCAACCAGTCGTTTTTTTTCAAAGTAAATAACGCTATATTTAGTACAATTAAAATTTTGGGGAAGGAATATAGACCTGAATGAGAGCTAATAAATAATTCAAGATTCAAACGTTTATTCAATATGGTTTCTTTGAACACTCATATTATTTGATTTTACATCTGAAAATTATTGTCGTCTGTAGTTAACGTATGGTTTGGTTGACTGTATTGAAGAAATCAAATGCCTACCTAACAGACTCTTTAAAAGAAAATTACATGACTGGCTAGTTGACAAAACCTTTTATACGATTGATGAATACTTAAAACCTAATTATATTTAATGACAAATTTTATCCTATTTTCTTTACCTATTGACATATATTATGTATTGATTTTTGTTGGATTTATAATGACTACTTTGAAATATATTACTATTTTATTATTATAATTTGCATGCTGGAAACGGCTAAGTGTACGCTTTTATTTATTGTGTTCCACCTATTGTACGACACTTATGCGAAATAAATTTCATTTCATTTCATAAAATACATATTTTATTGTATTCACTTTCAACACTAATAAAGGTATTCATATGAGCTCGTACCTGTATTTCAATTGTACCAAGAACAACGGCACTTGTGTAGTTTCCCTTCACAACGTCTGAGGCTTCGCGGCGGATTCCTTGCGTTGCGGTCCCAGTTTCCACCCATCACCCTGCTAAGAGCTCCACAAAATGATTTTGTGTAAAACTAGCTGATTCCCGTTCATTCACGTGGTTTTCCTTTTATTTAAGAACTATAATATTTCACATCTCAGATGTGAGAGGTCCACAAAATTTGCTTTGTAAAAACTGTGAAACTTTGTAAAAAAAAAAATTTTCAAACTGGTGTTGCCGTATAAATAAATAAATATTCTTCAAAAGCGGTGCATAAATGACGAAGTTATGAGGGAACAATTACAACAGACATAAAAATAAAAACCAATAGTCAAATATAAAATATACTTCAGTTTTGAAGTAAGTACCTATTAATATAATAAAGAAAACACGAAAGAGTTTAATTCGGGGTCTTTCAGCCCACGACACCGCTTTGTCAGCGCGGCTTAGAAGCCCTATTATGATCGTGGGCGATTTGAGCGGTGTCTTGAAATTATACAAATAATGTCTACTTCTGTCGTTAAGAAATACAATAAACTAGACAATAAATGCAAACTGTCGGGGTTTGGGTAATTTTGTATGAGCCTTGGCATGATTTTTTTTTTCAGCGACCACTAATATAACTAGTATTTTTAATTAGCCTTATAGTTGAGAATAACAATATACAAAACATTATTGATGTAAACTATATCGGAGCCGAAATATCAAATATCAAAATAAGACAAATAATAAGTAAGTCGTCTATATAGATGTAATATTTTTTAACAAAAATGATTTGATTAAAGCGTATAGTATGTCGTTATGGATAGGAATCTAGACTAATATTATAAAGAAGAAAGATTTGTTTGTTTGTTTGTAATGGGTAATCTCAGAAACGACTGAACTGATTTAAAAAATTCTTTCACCATTCGAAAGCTACATTATCCCGGAGTGAAATAGGCTATGTAGGTACCACGAGCGAAGCCGGGGCGGACTGCTAGTGATAAATAAAATGCAACAGATACACACAAACAAATCATTTATTATAGGCACATACAATATCAATATGAATATATTACATTATTATTAGTTTACAAGATTAGTTATTTTCCGATTTATACAATTTAGTTATTTTCCGGTTAGTAAATGACGAAACTTGTGCAGACTATAGGATTTTCTTTGAAAGTAATAGTTGCTGCTTTTTTGTAAATATATATAAGTCCCGTCTAATATAATTATGGCTCTACGTTCACTCAGAGGAGCATTTGGATTTCCAAATAATACATTTGGGATAGTCAGACAACGTGATATGACTTCTTCTCTTGTAATATGATCATAGCCTAAATTCTGTGGCACAAACTCTGTCATTAATTCTTGTCTCACTTCTCGCATTATTTTTTCAAAAGTTTTTCTTGTCATTTTGAATACGCTAGAAAGTCGTTGATTTGATTCACCGGTGTGAAGTTTTGCAAGAACTGTTGCAAGGGCTGTTTTAGCCTTTTTGTGATGTTGTGTGATACTTGGGGTTGCTTCAAGAATTCGCATAAAGTTTTCCTTAGAGAAACCAATGTAATAATGAAAGACTCCATTATTAATGGAAGAAAGTCTCTCAAAATCTAAAAAATTACTACGATTTCTTAAAATATCCATCATGTCTTTCACTTGCTTTGACGAGAAACTTGCAATTACACGACGTGTTCTTGTTTCAATATCTTGAAACCCTGAATCTGAATGCTCTCTACATACACGTGTACCCCGTGGAAGGTAAAATCCTTTATTTTGAAGAATTGTGGTTCTTATGTCAACATGAATTCGTTGAAGATTGGTGTTGGTGCAATCAGCAAAAATACATAACTGTGTATTAAGTGGTGCTCTGGAATATCCAGGAACTTCAATCGTTTGCGGTCTACTAACTTGCACTTGTTGGTCTCGCATATTTTCATTAATAATAAGATCTGATTCAGATTCCTCTGTATTGCCTCCTTGCGATGAATCATGCTCTAATACTTGATCATCTGCATGTTGTTCAAGTAGGTCTGGTGCAACTTCTGCTTGTTGATCTCTTGAGACATAGCGCTGAGCTCGAAAAAAGCATGGTCGACATATCCGTTCATCGCCACCAAACTGTAAAATACAAAATATAGGCTTAATCAATATATTTGTATACGTATTAGCTCCATATATAGGTAAAAAATAATTAAAACACATCGTAGTACCTAGATAAATCTAACTGGGTAAATTGATTTAATTATTTATTTTTTAGTAAATATGAAATCATTTCCTCTTTTACTTGACTTACGAACATATAGCAAGTCTCAAACATATAGTAATCACTAAAAAAAGTGGCACGTACTGCATCTTATTGCATTTATGCCGGTTTGGGAGCAAGCGGAAGAAACACAAGTACTAATCTTCTTTGACACTCAAAAGATAATCAAGGTAAAGGGGAAAATATAACCAGTGGCCAGTTTTCAATAAGTTAGGAATGGCTTTGTGACGAGTGAGATCGCTTTAAGATATGTACTTCAAACAAAATATAATTGACACTGGGATATTGTACCTACATGAAATAATGTTTGACACAACAGTCCCTGAGTTTATCACGTTTTAACAAACCAACTGTTTTTTAATATTAGTGTAAATAAGAAAGTTAAACAATTAATAATTATATAAGAAATGTCATCACTTACCTCAAGAATGTTAATAACTTCAATGCAGTATGCCATTAAACATGGGTTTTGCTCCATCAGTTGAGCCGTTAACACCATAGATCTCCTGCGAGTGCCGCCAATGCGGTTCAAACTTCGATGGCAGCCAACACACGATGCTCTATCTGCATCCATATTGTTTTAAAGTCCAAATCACTACAGCAAACTCTTAGTCCAGTTAGTAATGCCAGGTCACAAAATAAGATAATAAAGAGAGAGTCCAAAAACAAAGCAAAGGTCGTGGTAATCAAAAGTATATAACGCACTTGCACACACTCAACACAAAGGTTAAACGGGAAGTGAATCCTGCCTGCGCCTGCACCTCTTTCCTTCACCCCTCCACTCCACCCTGCTCGATTTTCAAAGCCTAACCGAGTCAGGTAAATGAACCCTGCGCTGTGATTGGATGAACGCGACCGGTAGCGGGCCTTTCAACTTTCTAGGAACTTCCCATTGTTTGTTTACTTAACGCACTAAAAGTTATGAATCACATTCACCCTCGGTCTTTTGTTATAGAAAATTCTCTAATCCACATCTGACATATCAGTTACCTTCGAATGGCTTAAAAAATCTGTGTGTGAGACTTATCATGTCTTCCGTGTCATTTTATGCCATATGAAACAATTTTTTCGTAAAAATATATAAGTACACATGCATGAGTGCCTGAAGTAGGATATCATCAAATTCTGCGTAATAAAAATAATATATTAATGTTTGTTGTATTAATTATGAATGTCGCATACCCCACTGTAACTGTTTTTATTTTATATATAAATAATATAAATCATAGAATCAAGTAATATTTACACGAAAAAATAATAAAATAAAGATCCTGTTTTGTCTATCTAGACGACATTATTGTAATTTATTTTTTAATTATGAATGCCGATATCTCGGCTCCGATACACTGTAGACAGAAACGGCCATAGATGAAAATAAACATCTTAATATGATCTTTCGAATGAGTAAACTTTGAACGGTGGTCGCAAATTTTGAAAATCAGGCCACTTTTACCCAATGCCCTTTAGAATATCCTTTATTTTTTAAGTAAGTACCTATTAATATTATAAAGAAATCACGAAAGTGTTTTGATTGGGGGTCTTTCAGCCCCCGACACCGCTTTGTCGACGCGGCTCAGAAGCCCTTATTAGATCGCGGGCAACGTGAGCCGTGATTCGGCGGTGCTTATAGAATTTTGATGGCACAATTTATTAACTTTGCCATTTTCCTCCACGGCGCTCAGTTTTGGTTGAAACACTTTTACGGTTACCTACTTAAAGTGTGCCAGCGGTTACTAAATAAGCCTCCGATATCTGTCGCATCCTACCGTTTTATAGATAGTATTGAAATATTAGAAATAGTGTGTATTTCTAACGCCGCTGTTAAAACAAATAATAACAGTAATCATTTTGAAAATATTCAATCTACTTAAAAACGGTGATTTAATGATTAATAAACATATTTCTTTATGGGCCCATTTCCAACAAATTATAAGAATAAAAAGAAGACATTTAAAATTTTGTACTGCGAGACCTCAAACAATGTGGAGTTTCTCAATTCCGTTGCTTGTGTTTTCATTTCTTTCTTTATCCTTGTTACGTCATAATTCCATCATTTATTTATTTCAATGATAGGTAAATTTTACAATTCGTTTTATTTAATTTTTATCAAACTCAAGGCAATAGAGCTATTTAAAATATTAAGAACTTGTTTACTGTTTAAAGTAAGATCGTTAAGCCTTTCATGGCATTTTTAACAAACTTTTTTTGGTAAAAAATGCTATGAAAAGCTTTACTTTCTCATTTTATCGTGGCGCAGCGGTCAATGTCGGCCTATGACACGGATGGTCCCGGGTTCGATCCCCGGTCAAGATGAAAAATGATCTTTTTCAGATTGACCTGGGTCTTGGATGTTTATCTATATATGTATTTGTTATAAAATATAGTATCGTTGAGTTAGTATCCCATAACACAAGTATTAATTAAGAACTTACTTTGGGGCTAGCTCAATCTGTGTGATTTGTCCGTATATATTTATATGGTCGGCACAGTAGATAGTCTTGAACGAGACAGAACTTAGGCTTTAAATAATAAGGTAAAAGGCTTTTAGTATATTTAAGTATTTATTTCTACACGTAAAAGGTTCCACTTAGTGCTAACAACATTTATTTAGGATAGCTAACGCTAGATAGAGTAGGTACGCACAGGAACGTGTGTTGAATGGAAACTACGCTAAACGTTACTTTTATGGCCGGATTTAAGTTTTATGGATGCGTTTTATGTATGGTTTCAGGTAAACCATTTTTTACACCACTACAGCGAAGCCAAAAGGAGGGTTGATTTTGGCCGCTATGTACGTAGGTACATTAAGATGAACGACCGCTATTTTTACCACTGCGCCACGTCCGACCGACCGTCTTTTCTTGTGTTATATTTAACTTAATTATTAGTTTTTGTAGTTTCGTTTGTAGGCTTAACCCTAACAACCTCTTGAAACAATGGAATAATAGATTCTATTGTAATGGAAAAGCTATCAAACTCGGGAATACCGGCGTTGATCAAAGCAATGGCTGCGAACAGTCAGTCTGTTGGAATCAAAGCTCAACAGTTACAGCCTGTAAAATAGTATTCAGTGCCTATCGAGACGAGGTCAGTGCGGAAGGGGGTATAAAATTTGACGAAAATGAGGATGAAATCTTTCAGTAATTTAATTTTCTTGCACGCTTTCTTATTATTTTCTAAGCGGTATTTGTGCATGTTGATAATCTTCTTATTTACTAATCTATCAAACAAACTAATATCCTGGTTTGTTTCCTAAATAGTGTCAACCCTCCTTATAAATACTTACAGATGGCAGTACCAAACCGAGCCTTCGACCTCAATAAGCCGCTGTCATTGGATAATATTTGACAAACAGCAACAACTGACACATTGTGGCCCAATCACAGCTTACCGGACCCAATGCCTGGGTGCTCCCGTCGCTTATTAGAACACCCTCATTCTAGCGTTGTCCCTAATGCCTTCATATCTGATGAGGTGGTTTGGTTAGGGGTCGTCCTCTGCTACGCTTTCCTTCGAAAATCTCTGTTCAAAACAACTTTTTTTCACAATTCAACGCATTAAGTTGTATAGAAAACATAAATAAATAAATATATCGTATATAGTATGAAGATTACCTATCTGTAACTATCTCATCAATTATCTCCGACTCTTTCAGATTGGATTAATTTGGTGCTATTATTACTAGGACTACTATTTGCTTTTTTGAAAAATAAACATTTAAAAATATACAAATTTCTGCGTCAATGTGATACATTTTGAAAATAAAATAATACAGTTAATAATAACTGGTAATGTTATGCACCTTTTTAGGGTTCCGTAGTAAACTAGGAACCCTTATAGTTTCGCCATGTCTGTCTGTCTGTCTGTCTGTCTGTCTGTCTGTCCGTCCGCGGTTTTACTCAGAGACCATAAGTACTAGAAAGCTGTAATTTGGTATGAGTATGTATATTAATCATGGCAAAAAAGTCGTAGAAAAAAATCTTGAAAAAAAATTTTTTTTTGGGTAGCTCCCATTCAAGTAAAGTGTGGGAGTCATTTTTTTTTCTCTACTTACCCATCTTGTGGGGTATCGTTAAAAAGGTCTTTGAAAAATATTGTGAGGTTGAGAACACCATTTTTCGATTTAGGGATCCGTTTCCGAAATATTTGGTTTTAAAGTGCAAATTTTTGTTAGAGGTACGTGTCTCCCCCCTCTATCTCCTAAACGGTTATATATAGATACGTGAAAAAAATTACAGCAGTAGTATATATACTGAAGTTGAAAGGAAAACTATCAGAGCTAAGTACTAAGTACAAACTAAAAAGTTATAGGCAACCAACTTATAAAATGTACTGGAAAATGTAAAATTTCATACAATCTTTATTGTTAGATGTTTTTGGTCGTTAAACTGTGAGGTGTGAGTGTAAACAGTGTGTACTCAAAGTTGTCATTCGCAACTACGGAACCCTATACTGCGCGTGGCCCGACACGCACTTGGCCGGTTTTTAAATATTTCTTTAAAATTATAATTTTATTGTAAACATAATCCAGCAAGGTTACACAATATAAGGGAAAATAGAATATAAGTTATAACTTTAAACTTTTCCCCCAAAAAAAACACACTACTATGTAGTGTGTTTTTTTTTCATTTTTCTAGTTCAACAAATGAATGTGTAATTACAACTCGATAAACTACCTACCACCCAATATAAACTAGATATAAGATCGTTATGTACCTAAAAGCTTCTTGTTTATAAATTTTGCGTACCCATATCATCTAATACACTTCCATTCATCCTTTTCAGTGTTTCATTGACAGCTTCTATTTCAGTTCAACCGAAAATTACTGCGATCCATCACAAGTCAATCATTTCTTTTTATTTATTGTTTTTACACGAATACGAAACTGATTCCATATATTCGATTTTAGATCTTAATCGTTCAAGAATAGCGCCAATTTGCGCCTGATCGAACCTTTTCGCGCGAAGTTATCAGATTTTAATTCTTATTGCTCTAATTTAAAGTCTATTTTAGCGTACCTAGTGTTTCCTAAACTAGTGTTGTCCCTAGGTCCGTCCAAACGCAGTCCATCATTCGCTGGCAAGTCGCCAGTGTTTAGTCTCGCCATTGAGTAACGATTCCATCAGAATCGCGTAAATTGCTCGATTACCCGTTAATGCCTTTGTCTTTGAGTTATTTCTATTCTTGTTTGTTTTCATAAATAGGCCGCTATTGTCTTGCGAGCACAATGTTGTTTTTATTGACAATCTTATCCTTGTACGAAGAGACTTTCTAACAACGAGCTCGATAGCCTAGTGGGCGTAAGTATTATGCTTATATTGTTAAGCCGTTGTTTCCAGCTGTCATCATTGATGGCGGTCGATAAACTGTATCAAATGCCTTTAGGTGGCTTGAATATCTGACACCAGTATTGGCCACCAACACACTCGAAAAAAAAAAACCATAAGCGCTTACGTATTAAAGCAACTCCGGGTACGGTCCCCACTGAGATACCCATCTCAGGGCTATAAGTGGCATACAAATTTTAATATCCTCCATACTTCGGAAGGCACGTAAAGCCGTTGATCCCAGCTGTTATTATTGACGGCAGTCGTTAAGCTATGACCATATTAAGCAGCTTGAAAAATCAGACAGCAGTATTAGCCACTTACACATAGACGAAAAAGAACTGTCTTATTTGACCTTTACCCGGATGTCTCAACCCTACTCATATCCAAATAGGTACTGTAACCTTCCTACCCCTATCTTAATTTTCCTACCACCCTCTACCCCATATAACTCTCATGGAAAACTTTAGTTTTAAAGTATAATCGTCCGCATGTCCAGAAAATGTGATCGTCTATTATCTAAAAGGACCCGCACGTTGTGATACGTATATGGAAGTTACAGAAGAGTTAATTGATAATTCAATACAATATATCAAGCATAAAATTATAAAACTGGATTAAAACTATCACTTAGCTTAGAACTGCTGTTGATGTCGTCGCGCCACGATGTTAATTCGCGTTTCTCATAAAATCCGCCCGATGATTTGATGCCGCGTTTATTGTCGCCTCGCCTATGCCGCCGTCGTACACGGGGACGTCCCGATTCACGTTCACGCATGAAACAGGTTTATACCGCAAGTTCATATTCATATAGTAGTAGTATTTTAGGTTTTAACAGGTCATAGAAAAAGAAAGTGAAAGTAAATAAAATAAAATATATAATATCTTAACTTAAAGTTAGACATAACGACCAATCGAGCTGCTGGACTCCGCCTTAGAGAATTTATTGAGGGCAGGCCATAAGACCTGTAGAATTCCTATAAAAAATGGATATATCCGGGTCTCCCATCCAACCTAGCAACCCGTCCTCACTATAGTCAGTTCTAAGGCAGAATTGGAGGGTGCAGATGTTCCACGCGCACCTGACTATCAGTGCCTGCAACCTTTTAGAGCCGACCGTATAACCTAAGCCCAAGACCCTATAACCTATCCTACTTCGTCTGCTGACCTCTTTGTCCTACTGTTTTTCTATATTTAACGTCAGTGACTCTTCCAGACCACCAGGCTATATTTACAGCTATCAATTCCGAGCACAATACCACATTCCTTCGACAAAATGTCCCTAGGGCCGCGGCTGTCTACGGCCAGCTTCCCACGCTGCGGCTACTGCCGTACTAGACGAAGGCTGATGAAGCATTGAGTGAAATATGGTAGCATCTATGTCTTATGACTGCAAGATGATTATGATTTAGTTGGTTTTAGAACCCGTAATATGGTAAGGTCTACAAAAGTCACCAGACGTTCTAACTAGTAATGGGGAAACAATAGTTAGATTGTAAATATGCAGGTTCTGTACAAGATAATAAGTTTAGAGAATCTAAGAAATGTTAAACGATACAAGTATCGTTGTAATATTTACGTCCCTATCAAACCCCTAGCAAATCCTAATACAATATCAATAGTTGTTGGTGCTCACAGGAAATCAATCACCTGAACGAAAATAACATTCAGCGACTCATAAGCTCACTTAACAACGTCGACTGGACTCACGACCTCGGCATTAAATGCGTCCTGTATAGAATATATATATATAAGAAATAATAAAAAAAAAGTTTATACGACCTTTGTATGTAGTTGTTATAGTTATGGTTTACCAAAATCTTCACAGCGCTGTGATGACGTCGCCCCTGTCTCACGGGACACTTTATTTATTGTGAATTTTACGCGAGGATTTAATTTAATACCGAATATAGTACGTTATGACACTCGCGAGTGGTCTAATTCATTATTTTACTAAAATAATTTGTAAACGCCTACGACCGTGCGCGCGCGCTGCCTAATCCCGTCTCCCGAGCCTCCTTTTACCCTTGTATTTGCTGATTTTCAAACCACACCCCTAATACTTGACTTTACTAAAAGAAACGACTCCGATTGGTTATCATCTCTTATGCGTAGTCGCAAATATAACGGTTCTTTATTTTTACTTGTAAACGCCCCTTCCTAGAAAAGGAGTTTAATGTTTTTAATCATGGTATTTAATAAAATATTTAAAAGAAAATTCTGTACAAGACAGCGTCTGTTACAGTACATACCACATTCTTTTGGTATTTCTCTTTATTTACTAGGTGGAAGCAATATAACAGTTTGCAGAAAGTTTATTAATAAAAATATCATTAAGAGTCTATTTTCGAGTGGTATTTCGCCGTAGGGAAATTATGAATGTATTTGACTTGTCGCACCCCATTCAGAACGAGAAAATTGAAATTTCTCCTAACATGTTTATGTCAGGGAATAAAATATGAAAAATTCAGGTAAGAAATATTATGTGATATGTATTGAAAGCTGCGGAGTATTTAATCTATAAAATTTTCTGTAAAATTTTTGCCATTGCTCGCATTTCTTTTTTGACAATAGATATGAAGTAATTATGGAAATTAGTAATATGAGTAAAGAAGTTTACACATATTTATTTCATTATTGGGTATAATTTGAACTTGCACGTCATCGAAAACCTCGTTTTTAGGGTTCCGTACAAAAATTGAAAAACGGAACCCTTATAGGATCACTCGTGCGTCTGTCTGTCCGTCCGTCCGTCTGTCACAGCCGATTTTCTCCGAATCTACTGAACCAAATTAGGTGAAATTTGGTAAGATGGTGTAATTCTATGACCCAAACCAGATGTGCAAAGTAAATAAAGATTTTTTTTTGAAACAAGGGTAATTTTCGGGGGCCCAATTACAAAATTTTAAAAGAATATTTTGCAAACCTTACTGTGTCATATATCAAATAAAAGGGCTCATTATGAGGATCTCAAAAATATATTTTTTTGTTCGGGTTAAATCAATACTTTTGAATTTATTCATGAAAGAAGGCAAAAATTGACCATTCCCCCCCCCCCCCCCCCCTGATCTCCGAAACTACTGGGCCGAAAATTTTGAAAAAATTACAAAATATTGTTCATTCCTTGAAGATTACAGGAAAAATAATAAGAATTCTATCACTTGAAAATAAAGTGGTAAACTCACTATAATAAGTTCATCTAGGGAAATAGTTCACTAAAACACCACTAGATATAGCGCTAGTCAATTGAATAAAATTTGTGTTTTTTTTTGCACATTGTGTGTGTGTTTTCACGAAGCATATTGTACGGAACCCTCATTGCGCGAGTTTGACTCACACTTGGCCGGTTTTTTTCAATGAAACGCACTACTGCCCTGCCGAACAAATTATAGGTGATCACTTTGGTAGGACCCGCGACATTGAGTGTATCGGCTACACACCTAATTAGAAGGCGTCCGATGGTTTTATCAGCTATTCTAGGTCATCATTTATTCAATGCTTTGCTCCACCTGAGAGGTGCTCATGGATGAGGCACGGCATCGAGGCGGATGGTGTAAGTGAAGAGAAGCGAGCTGTGGGAGAAAGATGGGCTGAGATGATGTTGGGATTTACTTGGGATACCGTCTCCTCTTTTTTTAAACCGGACGTTTAGGCTTACCTGGATGATGAGATATTGGATACCATGCTTACCTGGTTGAAATTCATAGAATTCATAACAATGCTTTTCATATCTTATTTTGCGCACAGCTACCGATGTGTCTGTATTTATGAATCACTTTAGTGTTAGAGTGAATAAGTTAGTCCGCACCATCTTAGTGAAGAGTAAACCCATTTCATATTTCAAATCAAAAAAATAAAGAGACACGAATACCTACATGTACCCTGAAACTATCACATTATATAATAGGCCCTCGTATTAAAGGATGTTGTACAACACTCATCATCATCACCAGGGTGTGCATGGTTGACTGACCGTGTCACCTACACGAAATGATGATGATGTACTTAACAAATAGGTATACCTATATGAAAAAAAATATATGTCGTGAAAACAAAGTCAGCAAAAAGTTGTTAGTATTTATGAAACAAAATATCTCTACTCCAATTACTTTTGTGTCTAATTAGTAGCTCAAATCCATTTATAGAAATTACTAACACAAAGTTATCATATAGTTCGGCCTCGTCCAGAAAAAAGTATTTTGTTGATTTTGTAAATTTTGTAAAAACAATAAAAGTAGTTGACAATCCATAAAAATATATTGATAATATAAGTTTAAAGTCCTAAAACGGGTTAGAGATAAACTTTACAGGCTGGACGAGAGCCAAATGAAAAATAAGTATGTTGACAGTAACAGTAAAAGTTAGGCAGCGCGGAACTCCGATTAAGTTAACCTGCACTATTACCCGCGCCGGTAAGCGCTGCCAACTTATAAAAACCAACGGCCTGTGACGGCATTCTACTAAAGAACTGGATACGATTTATCTCTTTTATTTTTGATAATCAATTGACCTTTATATTTCGATGTGGTGATGCACAACCTCAAATGCTCAGCATTATAAGGCGCTATATGGGTTATTAAGGCTGGCTTCACAGCTGTCCGGGAGATCCGTACGGGCTTTCTGTACAGGCGACCGGAGCAGAAGCACGAATGAGGCGCTAGAACATCGTTTCACAGCGACCCGGAGCGGGTTCCGTGCGTACCAATCCGGGTCGCTGTGAACTGATTGTCTAGCGCCTCAGTCGCCATGGATCACCCGGACAGCTATGAAGCCAGCCTATAATTTTATATCTGAAAGAGTGTTTAACTTAGAATTTTTTTTCACTAATGTGTTGCTCATTGAAAGGTCTTTCATAGCAACACGAAGTGGGTCAGTCGGGTAAAAACTATAGCTAATAAAACGCCGAAACTCCACGCTCCTAAAGAGAGCTCGCAAATATGTAAAGTGTCCGGCCATCGTAGACGGGAAGAGTAGCTAAAAGTAAGGAGCGAGGAATGCACACAGTATCTTTAAAATTCTGTTGCTCATGCGAGTTTTTCGGCAGTCATATCTAGTAGACACATGAGGTCTACAGGTTGGCTCAGCCTAACGCTCCGATGTAGGATATTTGATAGTCTGGCGAGCTCCCAGATGATTTTCTCACCGTTGGTTTTGATTCTTGTTTATTTATTGATATGTTGCCTACTGGAGGAAATATCTAAATTATGGTGTCATATATCTTCTTACTTCTTCATAAAATACTAGCATTTTTCCCACTATTTCGTCCGCATAAATGATAGCCTATGCCACCCACAGATTAATTAACGTTCTATAAGAATTTTGATGCCAGGGATGTCATACTCAACTGCCTGTCTGGTGGTTGCACGCATGGCATCGGGTACACGCGCCCGGCCTCCCCGAGCTGCTACTTTCTCATCCCAATCCTTCCGAGCAAGTAGCATCCCATATACCCTATCCCGCTCCCCCAGTCCAACAAACTCCTACCCTTGCCTTGCTTAAAATGGTTTCAATGGCCAGCAACATCGGAACCGAGATAAGCCAAACAAACTGCGCTCACCAACCCGTCTGCCAAGCGTGGTGAGTATGGCAAAACCCCCCTAAATGATAGTTGATATACCAAGGCTCCCAGTCCCCGGCGGCCCCGCTGTAAATAGGCGGTGCCTATTTACATACTTAAATAGCAACCTATCACTATCAGAATTCCGTATTCCATATTTAAGCCCATCAACATGTAAAACGTGGTCTTTCAGTCTTATATACTTAGGGTCTGTCTACCCCGCAAAGGGTAAAGACGTGATACTATGTATATATATATTTGTATGATATGTAGGTAGTTAAATTGTTATAACCACAAGACCGCAATTTGTGGTGATCCATGGGGAAGGGCTATGTCCAGCAGTCATCCCTGGCTGATACTGTCTATCAGTAAATTGTCTCCAATTTGAAATGAAAATGAAAAGGATCGACATTCGGTAGACAGGAATACAGTTTGATTGTGAACGTCTAAAATTGAAAGCGGAACTAAGTAAATAAATTACTGACATCAAATAATTTTCCGTTCTGAAATCAAGAATAACAATTATTAAGTGACCTGAGAAACTTATATAAACTTGATAAGTCTTGATTTGTGATATATTGAAATTTTTGAATCAATATCACTAAAAATACAAAATTAAAGTTGGATTTTATAACACCTATTTTTGATCAGGGGCTAAAAAAGGAAACAGCGTGAAGGGAATTAATTAACTAAGCACCCCCACTGTATCCGCATATAGCGTTGCAATGGTGATAATCCACAAAGCACCCACTCCTGAAGCAGCCGCAGCACGATATGCCCTCGTTAATTACCAGCCCCAGCCTTCCACACGTCGCAGCCTAATGATTGCGAGGATTAATTCAGTTAATTAGGCGCCGCCTTCCTGCGGGCAATTGTGGCGACCCTTGAATTTACGGTGATATATAATAACATTGTACTTAATTTTATAACGTGAAACTTCTTTAGGGAGTTCCTAAGGCACTAAGCTGGGATAGCAATTGGGGTAAGGTTATCTCTGTTCATCTGCTGTCCTGCCAACGACTGGACTGTACTTATCGACCGTACATATCAATTTTGCTTTGCGTCCCTAGTTATTTTGGAGACCGGCTTTTCAAAAACAGCATCTTACTTTATGCTATTCAGACTGTAATAACTTTTGCTAAAGTTTTTAGAGTCGGCTCTCTTACTAAAACTAACCACATTGGGGTTTTTTGAAAAAAGATATGGGTTTGTCCGTTAGTCGCCGCAAAACGTGTATGCAAGAGACTAAGTTTGATCAATTTGTTTGTGCTCTACAGTAGGTTTCAACAAACCGCACGGCTTTCAACACGATATGCCCTCGTTAATTACCAGCCCCAGCCTTCCACACGTCGCAGCCTAATGATTGTGAAAATTAATTCAGCTAATTTCGCGCCGCCTTCCTGCGAGCAATTGTGGCGACCCTTGAATTTACGGCGAATATTTAATAACATTATAATTAATTTTATAACGTGAAACTTCTTTAGGGCGTTCCTAAGGCACTAAGCTGGGATAGCAAATGGGGTAAGGTTATCTTTGTTCATCTGCTCTGTCCTGCCAACAACTGGACTGTACTTATCGACCGTACATATCAATTTTGCTTTGCGTCCCTAGTTATTTTGGAGACCGGCTTTTCAAAAACAGCATCTTACTTCATGCTATTCAGACTGTAATAACATTTGGGAAAGTTTTTAGAGTCGGCTCTCTTACTAAAACTAACCACTTTGGGGTTTTTTGAAAAAAGATATGGTTTAGTCCGTTAGTCGCCGCAAAACGTGTATGCAAAGAGACTAAGTTTGATCAATTTGTTTGTGCTTTACAGTAGGTTTCAACAAACCGCACGGCTCTCAACACGATATGCCCTCGTTAATTACCAGCCCCAGCCTTCCACACGTCGCAGCCTAATGATTGTGAAAATTAATTCAGCTAATTTCGCGCCGCCTTCCTGCGAGCAATTGTGGCGACCCTTGAATTTACGGAGAATATTTAATAACACTATAATTAATTTTATAACGTGAAACTTCTTTTGGAGTAACTAGGTACTAAGCTGGGATAGTAAACGGTGTAACACACATCGCCGGGTGGTTCCCGGCAGAGTAGAATAGGACCACTCCAAGTCTTCCCGTGGATGTCGTAAAAGGCGACTTAGGATACATAAGCTAAACAAAGCGTTAAACATCAAAGATACAACACACGATCAAAACACCGAGGGTCATCTCCGTTCATTTGAGCAAGTTCCTGTCCTTTCAACGACTGGATATATCCATTACTTGTACTTATGGACCGTTCATATCCATTTAGCTTTGCGGCTTTAGTTATTTTGGAGACCGGCTTTTCAAAAACAGCATCATACTTCATGCTATTCAGACTGTATTAACATTTGGTAAAATTTTTACAGTTCGCTCTCATAATAAAACTAATCACTTTAGGAATTTTTGGAAAAGTTATGGTTCTGTCTGTTACTGGCCGCATAACGTCAATGCAAAGGGACTTACCTAGTTTGTTGATCAATTTGTTTTTGGTCTTTCAACAAGATATGCTCTCATTATTTCCCCAGCCACGAGCCTTCTACATGTCTCACGATACTCACGATTGAAAGGATTGCCTGCGCGCTGCCTGCCTGCGGTTAATTATGGTTACTCTTAAAATTACGGCGAATATTCAATAAAATAATACTAGGGTAAAATTCAAATTAAGAAAAAAATACGTAATATTTTCTTTCTTTAGCTAAGCACTAAGTTGCAACGGCAAACGGCGTAACGCTCTCTCGAATGAATGTGATCTGCGTATGTTTGTTGTGTAATTGCTTCCTTTAGTGCTGGTTTGGAGCTCTGTTTCCTAAAACAGTATCATACTCAACAGAACAACAACAACAACGAACACAACTCAACATGCCTGTTTGCGACATGGATGGTCCCGGGTTCGATCCCCGGTCAGGTCAAGTTGGAAAATGATCTTTTTCAGATTGACCTGGGTCTTTGATGTTTATCAAATAAGTATCTATTATAAAATATAATCGTCGAGTTAGTATCCCAAAACACAAGTCTCGAACTTATTTTAGGGCTAGCTCAATCTGTGTGGTTTGTCCATATTTATTTATTTATTTATATTTTGTATGCTGTTATATAATTAGGCCAAGCTTTTACAGTCACTGCTTTTCTGCAATCAACTTTCTTGTTTCGTCGTCGTCGTTGTCGTTTTTGAAGAAAATATAGTTTCTATTTGCAAGTCATCGCATAACGTCTATAGAAAGAGACTGAGTTGGCAGGTTAATTATTTTCCGGTCTAGAGCAGGTTTTAACAAACCGCCCGGCTCTCAACACGATATTCCCTCATTACTAAGGGATAATTAAAGAGGGCATATCGCTCGTGGCTGGGGTGACATGAGCCTTCCACGTGTCACAGGTTGTGAGAATTAATTATTATTCAACTAATTACTCGTTGCCTTTCTGCGGTAATTATGGCGACCCTTGAGTCCTTTGATTGCAATGTGAAACTTCTTTTGGCAAGCGGTAAACCGTACCGGCGGGCGACCCGACCCGACAAATACATAGGGCATGCCCTATGTATTTGGTCGAAGTCTTACGTTAATTAAAAATAGGTAATTCTTATAAAATAAAATAGTCATATTTTATTTAAGAACAATTGTTGACGTCAGTTATTAACTTACAGTGACCCTAATGCACACTCTGCGGTCAAAAAATTAAAATCAAAACGTTTATTCAGAAAATAGGCCTTTGTAGGTAAATAATCAAAACGTACAGACTACTGGGTACACTTTGATAAGAAGCTAATAACCAGGTACAATTCAAGAGCATCTATATAAATGTGAAAATAGAATATGAAAGTAGCCTTTTCTATTTTATCAGGTAGTTTTTCGGAAAACTAACAGGGTACAATCACTACATATTATAAAACAAAGTCCTCTGCCGCGTCTGTCTGTCTGTCTGTTCGCGATAAACTCAAAAACTACTCCACTGATTTTCATACGGTTTTCACCAATAGATAGAGTGATTCACGAGGAAGGTTTTAAGGTATAAAACATGCCCGGGCGCAGCCGGGTAGGACTGCTAGTAAGAAAATAAAATTGAGAAAGCTAATGATAAGTTCTCGCAAATAATTATAATAATTTTGACGTATAATGTTATATAAAAAAATAGTACCCAAACACCTCAAGGTATAATGCGCTTTGTATACGTATAATTCACAATGCTTTGCAAAGGTGAAGTCTGTAAAATTATTAGATCTTGGAATCTTCTGTGTAATGCGCATAGGTGAGTATTTTTTTACTTTTATTCACAATCAAAATCAAAACGTTTATTCAGAAAATAGTTTGCAGGCACTTTTTTTACATCAAATCACATTTAAAGTGATCTTATTTAATAATATGTATTTAATTAATTATGAATATGTTATTTAGTCGTACCTGAAAAATGTATATTGATGAATAACTTCCAATATAATTTTCAGTAGTTTCACAAGTCTATGTTATAATTTCGTAAAACCTCATAAAACATTTAGCAGGATTGCGAATATTTAAATTTTTCCTTCGCAAATTAGTGTTAGATGTAAAAGGGTTATTTTGAAAAGTAACATTAAGCTACCATGAATTAGTAAGTAGCTTTTGAAAAAGCTTTTAACAATTTGTTAAGAGGCTTACATCAGTGAACAGCGACACCTGTTAATTAATTCTTTTTTAATATTTCAAGTATAATATATTAATAATGTGGACAAAGATATTTACACATAATTACAAATATAACCAAACAAAAATAAATATAAATACTTAGGAATAAAAAAGAAAGAATAATAAAAAACATAATTTAAACTAAATAAAAACCGGCCAAGTGCGTGTCGGGCCACGCGCAGTGTAGGGTTCCGTAGTTGCGAATGACAACTTTGAGTTCACACTATTCACCTTCGCACCTTACAGTTTAACGACCAAAAACATCTAACACTGAAAATAGTATGAAATTTTACAGTTTATAAGTTGGTTGCCTATAACTTTTTAGTTTGTACTTAGTACTC
Source organism: Rhodophaea formosa (assembly GCA_963082605.1). Classification (NCBI taxonomy): domain Eukaryota; kingdom Metazoa; phylum Arthropoda; class Insecta; order Lepidoptera; family Pyralidae; genus Rhodophaea; species Rhodophaea formosa. Next base: position 23,701,662 of record OY720209.1, read on the forward strand.
AGCTTTGATAGTTTTCCTTTCAACTTCAGTATATATACCACTGCTGTAATTTTTTTCACTTATCTATATATGACCGTTTAGCAGATAGAGGGGGGGGACACTTACCTCTAACAAAAATTCGCACTTTAAAACCAAATATTTCGGAAACGGATCCCTAAATCGAAAAATGGTGTTGTCAACCTCACAATATTTTTGAAAGACCTATTTAACGATACCCCACACGATGGGTAAATAGTGAAAAAAAAATTACTCCCCCACTTTACTTGTATGGGAGCTACCCTAAAAAAAATTTTTTTTCAAGATTTTATTCTACCACTTTTTTGCCATGATTAATATACATACTCATACCAAATTACAGCTTTCTAGTACTTATAGTCTCTGCGTAAAACCGCGGACGGACAGACAGACAGACAGACAGACAGACAGACATGGCGAAACTATAAGGGTTCCTTGTTTACTACGGAACCCTAAAAAAATGAAGCCCAGATCGCTGTCATCAAGTACTGACACCAGCGGTAGCAAAGCCCGACGGATGACATCATTTATAGCAGCATGGCGAGAAATGCGCCCTGCACTGCGCCGACAGGCTAGACCGTGGTGACCCAGGGGATCAACATCTCCCCCGCAGCGACAGCGATGGGGCTCGTTTGTTCTAGCCCCTAAATTAATTAATTCTTGTATTCCTAAATAATAAAGAAATAAAATAAAAATTAATCTGTACTTCGCTAGTAAATTAATTGAAGTAAATATAGTATGTCTTTTCATCAATATCATTATTTCAGATTGATAGATCTTTTCATTACAGCTTTTGGTAGTAATGAGTAGTTTTCTTTACAAACCAAATGCAAAATAATGAAAAATAATACCAAAAATACTACAAGTCATTTCTTACCGAAGTATGACGTAGATTTTTTCAATTTGATCTTATTTAGTGAAAGAAATAAAATGCGGGGTGGCGGTAGTTGGCTAGTCTTAGCGCCTTAAGTGCCTTCCATTAAAATATTTCCAATCAGACTCAAAACAAGTTTCTAATTTTATAACATATCACTTTTGTACGATGTCGGAAGAAATTTGCGAATTTCCCAACACACAGTATATAAATTAATTTTGGGTAATGCGGTGTTTTGAAATTTAAAACTTTTTAATTATCTCGAGTACGGCGTGGCGAGCAAATTAACTAAATAATAAAGCGGTGTTATCCACGTGTAGGCTGTCCTAAAATTAAACAACGAATAAATAGGGCCTCTGCAATAATTTATGACTTACTTAATGTTTCAGAACTTTAACGTAATTATGTTAATAGCACATTTATTCAGGACTCCTTGTCGTTAAACATATCAGAAATACATTACATTATATCGGTGATTCTGATCAACCTGACAGTTTTAAATGATGGCATCAGAATAAAGATAAAAAGGTCCTTAGTAAATTCTTAAAGGACGTCCAATATTTGTTTTCATTTTTAAGGTTCCATACCCAAATGGTGAAAACGGGATCTTATCTGTTTGTCATCAGGCTGTGTCTCATAAATCTTGATAGCTAAAAAGTTGAAATTTTCACAGATGATGCATCTCTCTGTTGCCGCTATAACAAAAAATACTAAAAACAGAATAATATACAAAATTAAGAGGGGGCATGCAACAAATATGATTTTTTAGCCTTTTTTGTTTAACAGTTTCATATTAGAAAGTAATAATATAGATCTACCTGTTTTCTGTCCAAGCTTAACCATTAAACCAATTAGAAAAAAAAAGAAACAATAGTCATTATACAGGATCTCAGAAAAAGAAACTGCTCCCGCGCAATCTCAATACTCTACAATTACTACGGGTGAAAACTAGTAGCTTTATTTTTAATTGTATTATGACTGACCAGCATAAATTTTTTGTCTTCATATTTTGGGGTACACTAACGAGAACTCTTAAAACCGTTATTCGTAGTAAAACATGAATCAAGTTACAGAACTTTTTAATTGAATTAGGGAGATTTCTAGAGCTGTCTTAAGTTTTTAAGAGTCTTAACTCGCAAGACAGATAGTTACAGCAGGCAACAGTTACTTTATTCTCAATGAGGAAACATTCAGACTGAAAGTGATTGGTCAAGAAAACTACTGTCTACCGGGGCATGTAGTACATACACGGGTAGAGGGAGTAAAGTACAGTTTTCTTAATTCAAAACAAATTGAAACACCATCCAACTAACTTAAACTTTGTAATTCAATTAAGAGACTTCTAGAGCGGTCTTAATATTCACTTTAAGAGTCTTGTAACTCGCAAGACAGACAATTACAGCGGCAACAGTCTCTTTACCCCCAGTGAGGCTAAGCAAACGAAACTTTAATGCACTTCGTGGATTGAAAGTGCCGGCGAAGATCGCTCCGCGGCCGGAGCCCTACTTAAGTGGCCACGAAAACTATTCTATAAAATTTCATCTCGTCCGGTCCATAGTTAAGATATCAAAGTGTAACACACAAATAAACAAAACAAACAAACTTACTTTTAGAATTCATTATACAAGTAAGTACCTGCTTATTGAGTACTCAAGGGAATATACGAAAATTTGAGGAATTACGTTAGTAGGCAAAGTTTCCCACCTGTATGCCTACCAACATGCTAAACTCTAGGCTCTGTCTACCCTGCAAGGGAAAATACGTAACAGTAGTACCTAAGTAGTAGTAGTAATATGTGTAATAAAAAATCTGTTTGTGGGAGAGTAGGTTTATCTGCCTTCGACTGTACATATGCTACTCAAAGATGCTTTAACACAGCAATGTAAGTCAGTCATTTCACTAAAACTGAAAACATTAAGTAAATTTTTCAAGAGTTATTGCTTATTAATAAATATATAGGGACATATCACACAAATTGAGCTAGCCCCACAGTAAGTTGTGAACTTGTGTCGCAGGATACTAACTCAACGATACTATATTTTATAACATATACTTATATAGATAAACATCCAAGACCCCGGTCATTCTGAAAAAGATCGTTTTTCATCATCACCTGACCGGGGCTCGAACCCGGGACCCCCGTGTCGCAGGTTGGCGTGTTGACCGCTGCGCCACGGAGCTCGTTATTGCGAGAAATTTTCTTTTGTTTATATCTTTAAAAAGATACTTGATTAGTTACTTATTTGAACGTTTTCGTGGCCACGTAGTCCCGACAAGCAGAATGGCTAACTCTCGGCGAGATCGCTCTGGCAAATATTTGTGTCTCGTTGGCGTCTCCCTCTCGGATGTTATTATGTTGATTCGGGTATGAGACGAGTGATTTTCTTCCTTCAATTAAAAACAATGATAGGTATGGAGAGGAGACTGCTGCGTGCATGTCTTCTTGGACAAGCCGTATTAAAATATGATAGGCCATTATTTTGTATTAATTTTTAAATCAAGAAGTTCTGGCATTGGTCATGAATGTTTCTTGTACGTATCTACTTCAAAATCTGGTGTCAATGAGTTAGCATACCACGACCGAGTTCACAACTTACTGAGGAACTAGCTCAACTGTGTGACTTGACCCTAGACATTCCCTTATCAGACCGTCAATATGCACAACTTTTCGCGACCAATGCTGGGGTCTCGAGAAACATCTTTGACCTTTTTATAGCAACTCAGAAAGACTCTCGGCAGAAAATTTTTTGGTCCCATAGGAAAAGTTGTTCAAATTACGGTCTGAGTCACCCCTTTATGAGAATGCCGATGGTCAAGTAACACGCTGTATATTTTTATTTATTTATTCGCAATTTTATTTCATAAATAAAATTTATTTATTACACATTCGGATGAGAGCCAAAACTATGCTTTTAGGGCTTTCAGGAAAATCTCATAAAGTAGGTAGTTAGTTGCTAACATGAATATTATTAACGGCATCGTATCGAAAATACCGTAATCTCCCGAAGTTGGGAATCAATCTGCGAGCAGGAAAAGAGCGAGTTATTGGCCCGCGATGTCATTAGGGGCCTCAAATATTTGGCCCTAGCCTAAACAAAGTCGGATTATTTTCATTGGCCTCGGAAATCGCCATGTGCATAAAATAAAGAATTTACAGAAAGTTTTTATAATGTCTTAATTTCACTATGGAGTTTCGAAATTCGGGATCGATTGATGATTCTTGTTCAATAGAATTGATTCTCTATCATGATTAATAATTTTATTTATAATTTGTATCCTGCGTCTTTTCCTTATATTTTAAACATATTTCCTTTTTTCAAACTTCCAATTTTGTTCCAGTTTCAGTCTTTGGTTTATGAACCCCGACTTATGAAAAGAGAAGTATCAACATAAATAAGCAGACGGGTACCGGGTTCGATTTCCGGCATGGTCAAATACTAGTACTTCATCTTCAACTTTATTTTAACGTAATTTTCACAAGTATTTACACACAGGCAGGCAGCTGGCTATAAAAACAAGCGCCAAGTCGTATCACATCTTGAATGCTGTCATGTCTTAATAGCAAAGCCCGGGCTCCTACGTAACACAGCTGAAGACCTAATAGATGAAGAAGAAGAAAAACTTAAGTAAGCTGGTATTTCCCCATTTTATCAGAAGCAAAATATTCAGTTTTTAAATTTTCATACTGTATGTATATAATTCTCTACTTACCTTATATTGCACTGCAAGTGTACTCAGCTAAATATAGAGAGCAAATATCAATGACTTGAGATCTTTGACGTTGATACCCGAATACGTATTATGTCGTCATGGTTATTATATGGTTGCTTTTCGACTGCAGAAAATTCTTCAGGAATTTTGTGCAAGTATGTTTACGATACGTTATTTTCCAGTTTCCTTAATGTAAAAATATCTCTTCGAAACAGAGTACTTTTAACCATGTTTTGGATAAACAAGGATTTTTAGCTTAGAATAGAAAATCATTGATAGCTGAAGACAGGGCTAAATGGAGAAGAAAATGTCTAAAAGTGGTCTACGGTTTCTTCAGAGAATTACGGCTGATAAACAACTGAATACTGACTTACTTATTTTATTTCCAGGTGTATCCAACAAAATAAATTGACAATGTGAGCTAAAAAACGTCAAAATAATAACTTATAAATAAATGACTATGTCTATAAATTTTTTTAAATAAATACCTACTTAGGAGCCTTTTATACTAACAAAAAAACTATGTACCCATGAGAGTTACGATCAAAAAAATCGAATTTGTCTGGATATTCTTCATATTTTCTGAATTTCTCATAAACAAGTTACAAAAATAAGCTTGTCTGAAATGCCTGTACATCAGAGTTGACAGGCGAAAATAAAAACAAGAGCAAAATAAGGGAAATCTAAAAAGTCACAAAAATAAACGCCGTCTCAAGGCGGGGTGGCTAACCAAGTAACGCGAAGATAATGGATTATAAGGGAAGGGGAGGGGGTAGATAAAAAAACGGGTGAGCTAACAAAGATATGAAGAAGTTCAAAGACGCCGGAAAAAACAAAAGATAGCGGGGGATGAGATACGAGGAGACAATAGGTGAAGGCCGGGTCGGGTTACTGTGTCATCTACACTAGAAGGGAAAGTAATTTAGTTGTTTCTATACAAAACACATTAGGCTTGTGACAATTTTTTTTGGGAGCATTTCGTGTTTGTTAGTGGGTTGGCTTGAAAATTCTTACAACAGTGTTTTCAGATTTTTCGAGGAACCTGACATAACTTATCGACTGCCATCTAATTATGATAGGTGGGACCAACTGTCCATGCATGTCAATGGCCGTTGTAGGCTCAACAAGCCTTTCGAAGCAGAGAGGAGCTTTATATATTTTTATGCCACTTGTGGCCACCCATCCCCGTAGTAATGAAGCTATATGGCCTTTACCTTACATGCTTAAATGCTATTTATGTGCTGTGGCCCAATTAATATATATATAATATATAATATGTTTGTACCGCAAAATGTCGCTATTGTGAAAAAGTAAAGATACCGTCTTGGGTGCCAAAATTTATTTTTATTTTTATTGGTCATCAAAATATCCACCTTGACTACTTGAAGCAAGCCTTACATCAACAAAAAGGAAACTTATATCTATATATAATATTCAGGCTACACAGAGTCTGTGGTCATGAGACCAGAAGCCCTCGTTAAATGTGATGATAAACGTGTGGGTGGAAAAGAAATAACATAATGTTGGGTTGCTAACTGCATTGCCTATGATATTCCTGACATGTTCAACTAACTCCTTGAACTGACTTTTACGATCTGAGCGGGAAGAGAAGTATCCGGTGCAATGTAAATTTTTCTCTGTCAGACCACCCTGATAGAAAACTTCTAGGAAAATATATCAGTTTACGTAAAAGCTAGCTCATAGATTATGCAAATTGAGAACCATTCCGGAGAGACTGGTATCGCTTCTTTATTGACATATGATCCATTCGATAACAAATACTATGAGTACAGTATTATGCCAGAAATAATACTCATATATTTACTTATTGATGTCAAACTACTCCCAGAGGCACGAGAAACAATATCATAGGAAATGTATTATGTTTCTGCGACACTCTTTTTATTAACGAACAGAAAAGAAGGGTAATGTTTTCAGGGTCAATACATACATGCATAAAATACATATGTCAAAGTCAATGTCAAAGTCAAAGTCAAAGATTTTTATTTAAAATTGGATAATTGGATCTCTTTTTGAAGGTCATATTTTTTACTTTCTTATTATTTTTAATTTTTAATATGCAAAATCGAAAAACTACTAGCGTTTCGAAATGACCACTGGTGAGAAGAATACGCCGAAAGAAACTCAATCCAGACTCATTGTTGGGTAATGTATGTGAGTCTTTTATTTTCCACCCTTTATTCTAAATGCCTTTAACGATTTAGAAGTTTAACGTCGTTGTGAAAGGCTTTACGATAGGCTTTTTGTGTTTCGCTGTTTTAATTTATTTTTGTTATGCCAGGTTCGTACCTCAAAGGCTTCCAATTTTATTTCAAATATTGCAAGTATTTTTTTACTTAATAGGTACATTCATCAAACAACCATCGCATCTCTTGGCAAATGTATAGTTCGCGTGGAAATAATACATATGTTTAATTCATAAACAGACAAACGTTCAAGAATATCTCATCAAAGTTTCAGTAATTCAGGCACTTTGTTCAAGTTTGCTCCCAAATCTATTTACCCGGACGGCTGCTACTCAAACCTTGTTGTCGGGACAGACATTGAGACAGTTTGGGTCATGAGACATTGATTTTAAGCCTAGTAGGCTAGAGACGCCGTGTGGTTCCCGGCAGAGTAGAATAGGATCACTCCAAGTCTTTCCGTGGATGTCGTAAAAGGCAACAAAGGAAACACAATCTAAACGTGGAGAGTGTAGGCCAAATCCTCTGACTACTCTGGCTATTATATGACTCTGGTTGTATAGAGAGGGTCGTGCTCCTGCAGTGGAGACTAAAAAAGACCTGATGATGATAATGATGATGACGAGGCTAGAGACCACAGACTTGTGTAAAGGCTAGATAACGTTTGGTGCCTGTCAAGTGTGCAGCGATTTTAAGTGCTCCTATGAATTATAGTGTTTGACGTCACGGGATACAGTACGTGCAGAATACTTATGTTTGTACTAGCTCCCCGGCTGAGCCCGGCCATGTATTATACCTAAAAACCTTCCCCATGAATCTCTTTATCTGTTCTTCTTCTTCTATCGAGTCGTAGAATGGCAATATTTGAACATATTAAATATGTTTTAACCAGCGCTTTGCAACTATGATTGCCCGTTCGTTTGCCTCATTGAGATCCTGCATAGTGCAAGAAGTTTGGTTTTCTGGGCACACTGAAAGGTGATCCATAGACTGGACAGCACCTGAAAATCTGTTCAGTAATTTGTGAGTTCATCGCCAACAGACAGACGCGGCGGAGGACTTTGTTTTATAATATCTAGTGATAGTGATTTAAACTATGTTATTCCATCCCTTGAATTGGTGTTCCACGTGAGCTGAAGTAATAAATATGTTTTTAGGTATCTCTACAATATTGCTAAATTAATACCGTATTGTAACACTCCGCTTTCATTCACATAATTATGTTTGTTTTAGTCGTTAGTGCTCACCCAAAGTCGTTTTAGTTTATAACATTAGTAAGACTAGGAATTCTATTATGAGTAGTTCTTATAACAATAGAGTACAGAAGTAAACTGTTTTAACTTTTAAATGAAAACATTTCTAAAATACAAAGTATATCCCACTATAGTGTTTCTAAATGAATCCCGTGAGCATTTGTCGGTGTGTTTGTATGCTAAACTGTCCGCGCGTTACAATATAATAACTGTGTTTAGTAGTTATTCAGTTCTTACACTAAGAAATACTTTAAGTAGGTAAGTAAAAATTTTATTCGAAGATCACAAAAATACAACACTTAGTAACAAAAAAATAAAATACCTATATACATATACAAAAAAACCAATAAAAAAACAATCTAAAATATATATCTTGTGTTCTCAAAATGAGTCCAATTCAGTATATGCTGGCCGTACGGAACTGCCAGCGCTGGTCTTCCATTGGAGCCTTTGCTGACGTCGCAGAACAGATTGAAGTAACAAAACCAACACACAACATTCACCATTTTTGTCTTATCAACCATCACCATGTGCCATTCTAGAACAGGCGTTTGCTCAAAAAGAACGACTTACTTGTTCCATCCACTATTGTTAAAAGCCTCGCTACAAGCAAAAAAATCTTGAGTTTGATTGCAAAACATTAAGGTCAACGAAAATAAATGAAAGCATTTCTAAAATATTTGTAAATTAATCCCACGGGATTTCTGAGTGTAGACGTTTCCGTCGGTGTGTTTGTATGCAAAACTGTACGCTGCTCGTCAGTTTTAGTAGTTTTTTATTTCTTACTCTAATGAGTGTTTCGTTGTTGGTATTAAAACCAAGAATAAAACCGTGGCTTTTGTAGAAAAATATACAAACTTCAATGAATTGTATTTGAAATTGACCAGTATTTTTCTCTTCGAAGATTTATTTTTTACACAACAACGACACGAAACACTTGAAGTTTTAATAAACGGGTAATTGGAAAAGCAGCGACTTAAGAAAATATATCTCATTCGCGTTTCTAGTTGCATCCTTTGTCCCCTGGGCTCCAAAGAGGGCCACTTTTTAGACTTCAAGTCTGGCATAGAGAAATAGTAGAAGCATGATATCAGTGGTAGTTGATATCACTCATGAGATTATCAGTTTCGATGTGCAGCAGCTTTGGAACCGATGTAAGCCAAATCAACTGCGCTTACCAACCAACCCGTTTGCCGTGGAGAGTATGGCATCATCATCAAAAACCCTTCCATTGCAAATCCTTGGGGAGGCCTGTGTTCAGCGGTAGACTTCTCACGGCTAGGATGAAGATGTTTTATATATTAGGATAGGACTTATTTACGGAATCAAACGTTCAGAATTGACCTTTGCAGGTAAAGTTCTATTAAAATTATTATTATTGTTTTTCAAAAGTTATACACTACTAGCATTTCAGAACCACTCACTGCAGAGAAAAAACACTGAAAGAATTTATTTTCAGCAGTTACTGTCCTCCAGGAAAGTAAGTTTTGTAGTTTTTTAGTGGTTGGTTATTTTTCTCCATTTTTGAGTTAGAATCCTATTCTCTACCGGAACCCAGAGGGTATAATATGAACAGTTGTCTGAAAAATAAAATTATCATCCGTGCGATCAATATTAACTACAATAATAATAATAATAAGCCCCCTAAAACCCTACCTTACGTCCGTGCCGAACATCTGGCCACGTGGGGGGCGGACACGCGTACATTGGAAACTTACGCGGCAAACAAGGCAAAGGTCTATCCAAGCCAAGGTGGAACAGCATATGCCGAGGGCTGCGTGACTGTGGGAGTGCACAGTAGGAATATGCGGACTCTGGATACCGGGGGTCCTCCAGTTTTAAGTACCCTTGCCACGGTAAGCGGGGCAATGCCGTGGTCGACCTTCTAAATCCCTTGCTGCTCGTGGGAACACCTTGAAGAGAGAAAGAAATTTAAAAGTTTCAAAACGTACTACCCAGTGTCCAACTGATGTAGGAAATCAAAACACCGACCCGACACCCAACCATCCACAGAACCAGACTTGTAATGATTCCCAAGTAAATTCTGTCAGAAGAAGCACTAGACGAACCTGTAATAGATACCGAAGCTCTTCTCCTCATTCCTCAGATATAGTTGAACCTTATAGTCCAAGTACGGCTTCTTACGCCCCATCACTTAGTTCTGTGGATGAAGATCTTAATGATCTTTTAAATCTAGACCCAACTCCAACCTCAGATGTTACGCAGGAGGTGACTGCCTTTTTACCTGCGTCCACTAAGGCTGGAAAACCCAGAGTGCGCATGCAATGGTCCTCTGAAGTTAATAAATTTATCATGCGCACTTATTACACAGTAACAAAGCTTGAGACCGATATGACTTGCTATAGAAAAGGCCTGTATGAATATTTTGCGAGACAATACCCGGAAGTTAAGGTAACAGAACAGCGAGTTTCTGACCAAAAAAGACTTATAATTAAAAATAAATACCTCACAGAAGAAGAACTTGCGCAGATTAGGGAAGAAGTTAAACAGCAATTAGAATTAATGCCTAGCAGTAGTAATTTAATGTACCAGAGTGAAATGGACTCAGAAATAACTTATTTTAGTCAAAATAATCAACTGGAAATAAATACCACAAATGCGTCACAACCTGCAGTAGATCAAAATAATCTAACATTATCAAATTTATCCACTAATCATATTACACCTTCAATTAATAACTATACACAAACATCAAATACATCAACTCAAACATATCCTACTCAAAGCTTACTCTTAGAAAATGATGTAGAAATTATAGAACAGATTGTACCTGATGATGACGTTGAAAAACTAAACGACCAATTAAAAACAGTGTTATTAGAATATAGTGGAATGGATCCAATACTTAGACCTAAACTTCCTAGATTAGCTTACAGTAAAAAACTTCTTAAACTAGTCAATATATTTAATAACATAATATTGAACCGATTTATTGTAGATGAAGCTCCGCTCACAAGTGTACACACGCTAATATACTGCAGTGCGTTTGTTATATCACGGGAATTAGGATACAAAATAAATTTGCACATCCCAAAGTCTCAACCACAACACAAAACTACAAATATATTAAAACCAGCCTGGCAAATACGAATAGAGAAAGACATAGCTAAACTAAGAACTGACATTGGTAGGCTTACACAATATATAAAAGGAAATAGATCGAGAAAATTAGTTGATCACGTAGAGGAAATATTTAGAAACAATAGAATACACACTAACCATGAAAATAACAATAAAACACCAGAAGAGTTCCTTGACACATTAAAACAAAAATTGACACTTAAAGCCAGTAGAATCTCTAGATACAAGAAATCACTTCGACGGAAACAAGAAAATAAACTATTCAAAACAAATGAAAAAATATTTTACAGACAACTAAAACAAAACACAGATACACAACAGGAACACAATCAGAGCAAAATGCCCACGAAAGAAGCACTAGAAGAATTTTGGTCAAAGATCTGGGAAGAATCTGTAACACATAACGAGGAAGCGCAGTGGATTAAAGAGGAAGAAGCCAGATGGGAATCAACGGATGAAATGGTTTTCGACGAAATCCTAGAAGAAGATGTAACCACAGCCACTTTAAAACTCCATAATTGGAAATCACCCGGTATTGATGGCTTACACAATTTTTGGCTCAAGAAATTCACTGTTTTGCACAAATCCATAGCCAAAAGTTTTACTCAAATTATTTTTGAAAGAGAAGTAATCCCTAGTTTTCTGGCAAAAGGTGTAACATACATGATTCCTAAAAGTAATATGACCTCAGACCCATCTAAGTTCCGACCAATAACTTGTTTGCCTACAGTCTACAAAATTTTAACGTCAATAATAAGCCGCAAAATTAACAAACACCTAGAAACTAATAACATACTAGCAGAGGAGCAAAAAGGATGTAGGCAGAAACACATGGGTTGTAAGGAGCAATTGATTATTGATTCAACTATTCATAAACAAGCCAATGTTAAAAAACGTAATCTCCATTGTTCATTTATTGACTATCAAAAGGCTTTTGACAGTGTCCCTCACTCATGGTTATTAAAAGTGTTACAGATATATAAAATTAACCCCACTTTAATTAATTTTTTAAGAAAAATAATTCCATTCTGGAGGACTAATCTTCAAATGAAATATAACGACAATAGCTTAGTTACTCGAGACATAAATATTAAAAAAGGTATATATCAGGGAGATTCCTTGAGCCCTTTGTGGTTCTGTCTCGCTCTTAACCCTTTATCTTATCTGCTTAATAAAGAAGGTAAAGGTTACCGTCTTAAACCATCTGAACCGGAAACAGCAATATCCCACCTCATCTACATGGATGATCTTAAACTATATACTAGTACACAAAAGGATATGAAACGCCAGTTGGATGTAACCAAAAATTTTAGCACAGATATAAGAATGCAGTTTGGTGTGGATAAGTGCAAAACACTGAACATTAAAAAAGGTAAAGTGGTATCAGGTGACTATACACTACAGGAAGGGGTAATCATTTCATCCATGGAACCAGAAGAACTGTATAAATACCTTGGTTATCAACAATCGAAACTTCTAGACCACGCATCTTTAAAACAGACAATATCGGCTGAATACAAAAATAGAGTCAACCTTATATGTAAAACTAAACTTGCCGCAAAACACCTAATAAAAGCTCTTAACACATATGCCGTACCAATACTTACATATTCTTTTGGAATAGTAAAATGGACTAAAACTGACATTACCAACTTAGAAATAAAAACCCGAACCATTTTAACTAGGCACAGCTACCTACACCCTAAATCTGCCATTGAAAGAATGACCGTAAAAAGAATAAATGGAGGAAGGGGCCTCATAAATATCCAGTCTTTATGGCAAAAACAGGTAAAGACTTTAAAAACCTTCTTTTATAATAAAGCTAGAACCAGTAATATACATAAATCAGTAGTCGATCATGATAATAATTACACCCCATTAGATCTATCCCAAAATAACATAACAACCCATAGTGACAATGAAACAGGAACACAAGTAGATCAAGAAAAGTTAAAAATAGATAAGTGGAAAGGTAAAGTACTTCACGGCCGACATCCACACGATCTAGAGCAAAGTCATATTGATTTAGAGGCCTCTAATAAGTGGCTTATGGTAGGAAATCTCTTCCCAGAAACAGAAGGATTTGTAATAGCCATCCAAGACCAAGTAATCAATACCAAAAATTACAGGAAACATATAATAAAGGACCCCTCACTCACAGATGACAAATGTAGAAAATGTAAAAGACAACCCGAAACTATCCAGCACATAACAGGCGCTTGCTCTAATCTTGCTCAATCAGACTACACTCATAGACGCAATCAAATTGCAAACATAGTACATCAAAAGCTAGCTCTCAAATATAATCTAACACCGAATACACTGTTACCATATTATAAATATTCTCCTAACCCAGTCTTAGAAAACACTAACTTCAAACTATACTACGACCGTGCAATACTCACCGATAAAACGATACACTGCAATAGACCCGATATTTTACTGCACGATAAAATAAATAAAACTGCATATATAATAGACATTGCTGTACCCAATAATCACAATATTGCTAAGACAATTACAGAGAAAATACATAAATATACAGAACTTAAAGAAGAAATAATCAGAGTATGGAAATTACAAAAAGCACACATAGTCCCGTTAGTCTTATCAACGACTGGTATTATTCCTAAAAATCTTCATCATGGTATAAAAACCTTGGATTTACCTAAACATATTTACATAAATATGCAAAAGGCAGCGCTCTTAAATACTTGCAGGATCGTCAGAAAATTCATGCAGGCCAACGAAACATCAGACTCTGTAGAAACCTAAATTCTAACGCGACAGTTACTTGGCTTTGCCCGTATCTGCTGTGGATAAAACCAGCTATAAGCTGAGCACTACAAAACGTAGAAAATAATAATAATAATAATTTAACCCACGCAAGCCTTCCAAAAGACCGGGGTAACACCCGTGACCCAAAAGGAGATACAAATAATAATAATAGTGCTTTCATCGACAGGAATCATACCGATTACCCTTCAAAATAGCTTAGAGACACTAGACATGCCATCACATATACTTACTTTGATCCAAAAAGCTGTAATCCTCAATACTTGCCGTATCACCAGGAAGTTCTTGAGCTCGTCGACAATAACCTCTACCTATAGCGTCCAATAACCCCCTCCCCCCTCTTACGCTTGGCTTCGGCCCGCGTATTAGGTGTATACCCTCTCTGTGAGGAGAAAAACATATAAGCTGAATAATAACAATAATAATAAGCCCGCAGGGCAGCTTGTGGCGAGCTGTTGGGGAGTAGCGACCCCACGGACCTGAGTGCTCCTAGGGGAGGCCCCTGTTCCTCGCCTCTGACTTGCCTTAGCGGGTCGGTCGGAGTGGAAACCGAAGAGGTAACAGGAATCCCTACCTCTGGCTTGCCTTCACCGGCCGGCCAGAGTGGAGTCGCGAGAGCTTTATGCTCGAGGGGTGGATGTGAAACGTAAGTGGCGAGTGGGCGTACCTGATGGGACCCTAAGGGAGCAAATGATGGTTGTTTAAAGTCCAGTGACACCTCTCCATCCTTCAGCCGCTCAACTAGTGTTGCCCTTCTTGCTGCACATTTTGCGTCGTGCAGCCATTTTCGGGGGCCCATTGACTGAGTTGGCGAGTCACCACCTGCCTATTTTTCCGTGTTTTTAAACATTGGTCAGGCAGGTGCAATAGTCCTTTCCATAGCCCATTTTCCATTCCACTAACATATCATCCCAATAGTCCTAATGTAGTTTTTCCATTGTCCTTCCATAATCCTGCACTTATTGGGAATTGTCAGTGAGAACATTGTTATAGTGTCCTTACTGTCATGCCCTGGTTGTGCCCCATCACAAATTATAGCAAAAACTCTCACAAGGCCTCTACGTGTTGGACCTATGTCCCCATGCAAGCCTAAAAGGTCCGGGATTCGTCCCGTGAAGGAAAAACCTTGAGAGAACATAATAATAATAATAATCTAAGATCAAAGATATAAATAAAGAGAATAATAATAATAACTTTATTTACAATATAGGAAGATACAGAGCACTGGCGTAGCGTGTAGCACGAATCTTAAGCCCACCCGCAGCTGGTATTACTTTATTTTCCTCCAGACCAGAAAAGAAGAATAATATAAATATCTTAGCTATAAAATGCCATATTTCACCCGTAACGTAGTAGTCGTAATCCCGCTTTAAAAGGATGTAGATTAAAAAGGTTGGTTGGAAATAAGTGTTGTGGGTGTAGCTATAAATAATGTTTGGATTGTTCCAGGTGAGGCCTTCGCGAGATTACGAGCATAAGGTGAGCTGGCTACGGTTTTAAGGAATTTTGGTGGTATTTAATGAATTATTTTCTTTTTTGTGACATAATGTTGTTATTTTAATTTTTTATAGAGCAGATTCAAGAATTTTTTCACTCATTCTAGGTCGGTCAGTGGGGTAAAACATTTTTCCTATTTATTATATTAGGACCCGTAAAAGGAAAAGGGTGACTTTTCCTTGTAAAATTCTGAATAATTTTTTTGACGTTCGATAGAGCTGTAATGGTGTAAACATGTAAATCCGATGACCATATAGTTAAACAGTTAATGAGCTGGTATAGTAATGGAGTCCAAAGATGCGCATACAGTTCTGAAATTAAAAAATGCATGTAGTTCGTAAAATTCAAACGACATTAGAAAAAAAATCTATTACTCCTCCAAATTATTATCCGCTACACACCACGAAAACTTTTATCAAGCTTTATGGAGTTTTCTTTTAATATTTATAAAGATTTTTTAAGAGCTTCGTTCGTACCTGTATCAACAATTTATAACACGACTTCTGAAGTTTAGTAAGCAAAGTAACGGACAAAAACTAGAAGCGCAAACTCTAGGAATGTAATGTAAATCCATAATTTTCCGCCTCTCAACACAATGTTATCAGTGCACGCTGCATTACTATGCATCTGCACATCTGTTTGCAAGTCATGTAGTGATAGCAAACTGTATGCATAAGTCAAGGTTGTGGGTGCATTACCAGATTTCATCTAAGTGACGACGACAACAAGGTAAATACACTGAAGTTAATTGAATAGGGATGAAATTTAATGACCACCAAAAAAACGGTCGTTACCCTAAACAGCCTTATCCAAAAAATATATAATGTGTACAAATAAATGAAACCTGAACCAAAATCTTTCGGGCTATTTAAGTCATGGCTGCTCTACAAAAACTTACCTACCAAAACTACTATAGGTATACAGTAATAAATGAATGTAAACTAATGTTTTCTTTTTTTATTTTGCCGTTATTTTATTGAAAGCTCTGAAGCTCGGCCTTTAGTAAAAATTTTACGGTAGTGTCGGTGAACCTTTAGAACTTCATTTATATTTTTTGGGTATAACAATGATTTTTGTATAATAATTTACTTTATTAGGATAAAATTGTGTAACATATTTGAATGAAATTTTTAAATAAAATGCAAGTTCATACTTTACCTTTCTTGGTGATAATTTCATATTAAAATGGAGATTAAATTCTAGAAGGTTCTTACGATTTTTTGGGCTTTATATTTCATTATATCTGGTGATTGCTTAAACCTAAGCCAATTGAATATTTCGGGATGATAAGTTCATTTAAAAGAAAAGTTTCAAAATGCGTAGTTTAACGTTGAAAGAATTTTGAACCTCTAGTTTCTAGACGTCCTATAGAGTGTATTTCCTCAAATCGAGTAAAAATGTCATTCACTAGATTCAAAATTCTTTAACCATATAGCACTTTACCTGTTATTTCTGAATTATCCTAATTGTTTCTTGAGCAACTTGAAATAAGTTAAATAAGAGTTCTACTGGTTTTTACTTGAGTGCCAAGAAGGTTATGTATTTTGCTCTTATCTGTATGTTTGTTTATTTCTATATTACCATTACTTCCAAACGGCTGGATGGATTTGGATAACAAAGGTATATATTACATCGTAGGATTCGTCTTAGAAACTCAAGTGTCTTAAATATTTAAAAAAAAGAGAGTATCAGTTTTTATTTAAATAATAGTCATGTAAAGTAGGACCTAAACTATGTTTGATAAAAACAACATTTAGCTAAATCCAAAATTCATAATCTTTTAACATCGTAAGGTGTTTAATATATAATTTAGCGATCGTTAAATGACACACGTATGCCCAATTCATATTTAACGACGGCTGTGTGAACCCTTTAAGCGCTTAAAGCGCTTAAAATTCCATATCGTTCGGACCCTCGGCTAATTACAGCCACACAGAGCAGTTTCCGAGATATATGGCTGTCGTATGGATATCTTTCTGCTATCCAGATTATATGGCTCGAGATAGTGATAATAATTGGCTACTTATTTATTTTTATACTATGCAATTGGATCAGTGTGAGGAGAACGATAAACCAGCAGTGTACGACATACGTAGTAGTATAACTAGCTGATGCCCGCGACTTCGTTCGCGTGGACTTTATGACTCCGGCATATTAATATACCTTAATACGAACTAAACATACATAAGAAAATACTTGTAGCAGTGCTATAAAATTGTATGGCATTGCATTGGCTGTTGCTAAATACTGGAGGGATAAAATATAGGATTCTTTTAGACTTTTTGAGCCACCGACACTATAAAAAGAAGACTAATATAGCTAGCTCCAAGTGAGCTTGCGCTACTTCACCAAACTTTGAGGTATGGGCAGAGTGCCCTCAACCTAATGCACATCTCCAAAGGGCCTTCGGGAAGACTGACCTCGGCTTTAGGCGTTGCCTGTGTGTTCAAGGATTGAAGAAACAGCAAACTCTCATGTTTTGCCGTATGGGCTGAAAACTACGTTGCCAAAAGGGGGACCGCTGCCGCGGGGCGGTCACCAGTAATATGAGCTAATCGTACTCTACGCACTCCATCTCAGTGGAGAGTGTGACTCTGTAAAATTGTCGATATAAAATTTTACATTATGGTTCTGCGTCAGGTATTCCAAATCTTCAAATTAAATACCCCAACAAAAAATGCTCATCAGGTTGAATAACTTTTGCTAAGGCGTCATTTATGTATTTCTTATAGTTTACCTGGACTATTATAATTCTGCATGAGGTGTTCCAAATCTCAAAATTTGTATACCTCAGCAAAAATGCTCATCGGGCTCAACAACTTTTGCTAAGTCTACTTTTATATTACCTATAGTTCAGCTGGAACATTATGATGCTGCATCAGGTGTTCCATTTTCCAAAATTATTTCTACCTTATATTTTGCCTCGGCTTAATAACTATATAGCAAAAAAGTTTCATTCAAATCCGTCCAATATTACCGGAGATAAACGTGACAGACAAGAAATTCAATTTTTTTTTTTGCTTTCTATTATTCTTTTTAAGTGTTCCTCTATCTATTTCAGTTAAAAATTTAAAATGTACAGACAAAATATTATTACTGTTTTATTATATGTATTTAGATGAGCATTTAAAGCATGGGGCTTAGAGAGGAAGTCATTGGTGTCGTTGGATACATAAGTGCAGCGGATTCCAACTAACATGATTTACATTTAAACAATTTCAATAAAATTTTAGGGGTAAAAAGTCAATCTAAGCCACATTTAAGCTGCAAATTATTGAAGTAGAAAAAAAGTATGATTGAGAAGTTATTTGCCAAATACCGGATCGAAAAGGTTTGTTTTTGGTGAGAAAAGAGTTTAAAAGATTACTTAAATATTGGACATTAGTGTAGCTGTCACGTAAATAAGATCACGAAATACATATAAAAATGAATGCAAACGTTTTAATATATGTATAAATTCCAGTTCAGCAACATTACGTTATAAATACACTGAATAGTTATATATCCCACGTCTTCTCCGTTTGCTTCGAGAAACGGTACAGTGAACGTATTTTATTTACTCCCAAACCAGCAAAATCGAAATAAATAAAAGTGCACACTGCTACAAAATTTAGTGCTTAGATCGTAAAAAATAAATAGCTTCCAGTAAAAAGCCAATTCAGCACGAATTGAAACCGAACTAGCTTCGCAGGATTACCATCCAGCCATCCAACGCCATCCAGAGCTATCCAGAGCTATCCAGAGCTATCCAGAGCCATCCAGCCATTGATATTTGTCCGATACAAATCCCGTTTGATTTAAACACAGTCGTTGTCAGACAAAAAGCGAGTAGAGATCAAAGGAAACCTAGGAATGTGTGGTGACGTCTACGAAGATTGCCTGGACGAGCCGTAAACTGTTTACGCTCGGCTAAATTGATCAGATATTTATAGTAATTTTTCGTAGGTATACTGTTTACTTACACTCTCTACTTAAAAGCTAATGGCTAATGGAAATGGTAAAAAAGGGTTATAAATGCATTAGTTCTATTCTTGCAAACATCACTTTTTTGTTTGTCGATCTATCCGTCTGTCTCTCCACACATTATCCCACTAATATAATTGAAACGAACGCGATTTAAATGAGTCCATTGTACTTGCACATTGCATTTTCTCAGTTAACGTCCGAAGCTTATATTTTTTTATTTTATTAAATATAAAGTTCAGTTCAGATAAACTATTAGTCTGAAAGCGCCGAAAAAAATAGTCAACCAACGTGACGCATGTGCTTACAAAAAGCTGTCCCGCACAATAATCATTGAAAATGTTCAATAGCATGACGGAGTCCATAGAGACTATAATCAAATGTTCAAAACGGGCTAATAACCTATTCTAACTTATCATTATTATAAACTAGAAGCAACATCGTTGATTTTTCAAGTAATCTAAGTAGGTAATTCAAATTCGTGACGTGTCTAATCTTCTAGAGCATATTTCTTAAAAAGAGGTCTCTCACGCACGCAATATAGTGCCCCTCAGAGATTTCTAGGTTCCACAGTCATGAATACGAATATTTATATACTGTGTAATAAAGGCTTTTCTGTAAGACCCGCAAATGCTTGACAAGTTTGATCTACATTTATTTAGCGTCTAGACTCCAAGGCCGGCAAACAAGGCCTAATTGGGTCTTACGTAAATTTCTAAGTACACAACATTAAAACTATTTGCTAGTTGTAGATTTGTCGCCTTTGTACCTGTGCTTTGTGCGCCAACTTTGTTTGTCTAGACAGTTATAAACATGTAATATTTGTTTTATTAACAGACATTATTTAAGTTTTTAAAGAACTAGCAGTTACCAGTGGCTTCGCCCGCGTGATTTATAGCCCATGTCCTTCTCAATACCCTTACCTATGTGTATGCCTAATTTCAGGATGATCGGTTCAGTAGGTTCACGTTCTAACGTGAAAGCGTAACAGAAACAAACAACTCACTTTCGTATTTATAATATTATGTTTGAGATTATACGATTTTAATTGCTCTTTATTCAAAATGTTAATAAAATCCTGTTCTATCCTTAAAGGGTGACTCAGCACGTTAAAATGAACAACTTTTTCTGTTGTCATGTGGTAATGCTGGGAATTGGAACGAAAATTCAACATTTCATACAAATTGCTCGGCCGGAATACTTATGTATTGAAATGCCATTTTTTTTATAATGCATTAGTTTCGTAGGAAAAATTCTTCATATTGACGAGCTGCGAACCCTAAACTCAGAGCACAATTTTTGATTTTTGTGTGTTTATGTGGCCAAAACTGGTTTCAGATTTTTAAAGCTGCTTTAAGGCTTTTTAAAATAGATAAAAAAGTGTCATGCTTTTTAATATACCGCTACATAAGGTCGGAGAAACACGAGATACTTATATACCGATTCCTCTATAAAATTACCCACGTAAAACTGATAGACACTTAAGTACTTATTGTAAAGTAACAATTAGGTACTTAAGTCTCCTTCTTTAACAATTACAACTCTCTGTAATTACTAGTATCACTTGAATTTCAAGAAGCATTGTATCTATTGTCTCACGGCTTCCTTCCGATGACTTATATTTTGATGACAAAGACTTGGTTAGTGTCACGCAACATCGTTGTAATTGCACAATTTTTCACTTAACACTTTGATTTTCCTTAACGAAGAAAGGAAAACTAGATATAAGGTATTATTTTACACAAGTGCATATAAACTGAGTATCATGTTTTCGGTATTAGTAATACCGAAAACATGATAACATGATAATATTAGTAAAACAAATAACTTTGCATGTAGGTGTTGTAAATTCGACGCGATGATTCGAAGTCACGATGGTGTAGTTGGTATCACACTTAGGGCGTAAACCTAAGAATCATGAATAAATGTAATGAAAAAAATATGTAATGAAAAAGAACTCGCCACAGAGGACTCGCTGTGGCGAGTTCTTTTTCATTACATATTTTCAATTTTGATACGCACGGGTTTTCTTTATGACATAGGACGGCAAACGAGCAAATGGGTCACCTGATGGTAAGTGATCTTTGCCAACCATGGACAACTGCAACATTAGGAGTGTTAAAAGAGCGCGAGAGCCGAAGAGGGGATGGGCCTCCGGCTCTCTCACTCACCGAAGCATAGAAGCGGTAAAGCTAGTACTCAAATTAAAATTGAAAATATGCGGTGAAAAAGAATTCGCCACAGGTATAATATACCAAGCATTGTAATGCCAATTAAAAACCATTTAATTTAGTACTCAAATGTTGATTTTCTGTGAGAGTGCGGTAAATCCCCGAACGAACTGGCCCAATCATGCTTCTAGCCAAAGTGAAATTCCAAAAAAACCGGCCAAGTGCGTGTCGGGCCACGCGCAGTGTAGGGTTCCGTAGTTGCGAATGACAACTTTGAGTTCACACTATTCACACTCGCACCTTACAGTTTAGCGACCAAAAACATCTAACAATGAAAATAGTATGAAATTTTACAGTTTATAAGTTGGTTGCCTATAACTTTTTAGTTTGTACTTAGTACTCAGCTCTGATAGTTTTCCTTTAAACTTCAGTATATATACTACTGCTGTAATTTTTTTCACGTATCTATATATAACCGTTTAGCAGATAGAGGGGGGGGGGGGGGGACACTTACCTCTAACAAAAATTCGCACTTTAAAACCAAATATTTCGGAAACGGATCCCTAAATCGGAAAATGGTGTTCTCAACCTCATAATATTTTTGAAAGACCTATTTAACGATACTCCAAACGATGGGTAAATAGAGAAAAAAAAATTACTCCCCCAATTTACTTGTATGGGAGCTACCCTAAAAAAAATTTTTTTTCATGTTTTTATTCTACCACTTTTTTGCCATGATTAATATACATATCCATACCAAATTACAGCTTTCTAGTACTTATAGTCTCTGCGTAAAACCGCGGACGGACAGACAGACAGACAGACAGACAGACAGACAGACATGGCGAAACTATAAGGGTTCCTTGTTTACTACGGAACCCTAAAAAGCAACTATATCATTCTCTTTTTTGCTGCAGTTAACTAGGAGTGGTAATAGCCTATTATAAATTCAAATTCCCAAGTGAAGACAATGGATGCGAGCGACGACGATCAGCTGCTAAGTGACACGGGTAATTAAATGTCATTGCGGAATATTGCAGACGACAGGCGGTTAGGAAAATGTCTTAGAAAACTTAATAAAGGCTTCATTTTCTTAGAAAACTGTGGGTGGGCGAGCAGATCAAGTGCAGTCATTTTTGTTATGTTTAACGATAAAATAGAAATATGTATTTATATTGTAATTTTTTTCTCTTTCTTTGGAAGCCTACGAAAATGTGAAAATGGGAAATGATTGGCTCATCGATAGCACATCTCCTGAATTAGAGCTGCTACATCATATGTATGTACTTCAAACTTACCCGGTCTTTTACTTGTAAAGAGTACTGAAACCGGCGATCATTCATGAAAAGAGTGATGGCTGTAGATGAAGCGAGACGTTTGTAAGGACCGTAGCAAGTGGAGGTCTTTAGTCTCTGCCTTCCATCAAGGAAATTGTCTTTGCCCATGTGTTAGATAATAATATGTAAGTATGTATGAATTTACTCTTCTGCCCCGGTGTCTGCTTATGTTGTTATTTTCCGGATCGCTGTTTGTTTGTTTTTCGTGTGTATAAGTGGCCAACACAGTGTTCTCTCCGTGCTCATGCTCCGTGGCGCAGCGGTCAACACGCCTGCCTGCGACGCGGATGGTCCCGGGTTCGATTCCCGGTCAGGTCAAGATGGAAAATGATCTTTTTCAGATTGACCTGGGTCTTGAATATTTATATAAATAAGTATCTATTTAAAATATAGCATCGTTGAGTTAGTATCTTATAACACAAGTCTCGAACTTACTTTGGGGCTAGCTCAATCTGTGTGATTTGTCCGTATATATTTATTTATTTATACACCAGTGACTGGTGTCAGATTTTTCAAGCGCACCATCAATGTTGACAGCTCGGACCAACAGCTTAACGTGTCTTACGAAGCACGGAGGAGCTCGAGAAATTTTTATGCCACTTGTGGTCACCCATCCAAGTGGGGACCGCGCTCGGAGTTGCTTTACATGCATAAGCGTTTTCAGTGTCTACGCCCACTTGGCCATCGAGCTCCTCTCCGGTTCGCTTATACTTTGTATACATAGGTATCTAAATCGGGATCACTTTTGACATTTATAGTGTAAAATTCTATTGAATAGATCATTCGCACAAAATATTTTAGTAAGTATGTAATATGTTTCAAATAAAAGTTCATGCTATAAACACGCCATCAATGAAATGATTTAACAGTATTGCTTGAAAATTAGCATGGATGATCAAAACAAAAACTAAACATCAAAAAACATTGTTTTAGAAGAAAGATTTCAAAATTACGCCTCCATTATCATAACTTATAATTCTGCTTGATAAGTTATATTCTCGGAAGCAAACTTTGTTCCAAGATTGTAACCTACATAAATCCATTGAACATATCGGGACCAAGTTTTAATGGTAATGTGTCTCGAATTTACTTAAGTTCATTCAAACTTGGCTTGAAGTCTCCTAAATAAGTAATTATCATTGCTCGCGCAAACAACGGTTCAATGCCCTGGCCGTATTAATCTCCATCAAAAAGAGCTTTGTGTTATACGTGAAAATACTCAATATATCCACAAGTTCTAATGAATATATGATTAGAACTTACAAAAGTCTCATCGACTATAACCTCCTTAGCCTAACTGTGCCATAATAGTGATTCGTAAAAACAAGTGATCATCGCCCTAGCCGTATTAGTCTCTATCGGAAAGAGTTTACATCTTGTTCTTCATAAATCCACTTAACGTATCCACTAATTTAAATGAAAATGTGCCTAGAACTGTCTACAGTCTCTCACCCTTCAGCTTCCTAAATCCTAGTTGTGCCATAATCATGATTTGTCGCGCAAACAGGGGATCATCGCCCTGGCCGTATTAATCTCCATCGGAAAGAGTAAAGTCATGTTATTCATGCATCTACTCAACAAATCCACAAGTTATAATGAAAATGGGCCTAGAACTGTCTAAAGTCTCTTATACTTGAGCTTCCTAAATCCTAATTGTGTCATAATTATGATTTGTCGCGCAAACAAGGGATCATCGCCCTGGCCGTATTAATCTCCATCGGAAAGAGTAAAGTCATGTTATTCATGCATCTACTTAACAAATCCACAAGTTATAATGAAAATGGGCCTAGAACTGTCTAAAGTCTCTTATACTTGAGCTTCCTAAATCCTAATTGTGCCATAATCATGATTTGTCGCGCAAACAGGGGATCATCGCCCTGGCCGTATTAATCTCCATCGGAAAGAGTAAAGTCATGTTATTCATGCATCTACTCAACAAATCCACAAGTTATAATGAAAATGGGCCTAGAACTGTCTAAAGTCTCTTATACTTGAGCTTCCTAAATCCTAATTGTGCCATAATCATGATTTGTCGCGCAAACAGGGGATCATCGCCCTGGCCGTATTAATCTCCATCGGAAAGAGTAAAGTCATGTTATTCATGCATCTACTTAACAAATCCACAAGTTATAATGAAAATGGGCCTAGAACTGTCTAAAGTCTCTTATACTTGAGCTTCCTAAATCCTAATTGTGTCATAATTATGATTTGTCGCGCAAACAAGGGATCATCGCCCTGGCCGTATTAATCTCCATCGGAAAGAGTAAAGTCATGTTATTCATGCATCTACTCAACAAATCCACAAGTTATAATGAAAATGGGCCTAGAACTGTCTAAAGTCTCTTATACTTGAGCCTCCTAAATCCTAATTGTGTCATAATTATGATTTGTCGCGCAAACAGGGGATCATCGCCCTGGCCGTATTAATCTCCATCGGAAAGAGTAAAGTCATGTTATTCATGCACCTATTCAACAAATCCACAAGTTGTAATGAAAATGGGCCTAGAACTGTCTATAGTCTCTTATACTTGAGCCTCCTAAATCCTAATTGTGTCATAATTATGATTTGTCACGCAAACAAGGGATCATCGCCCTGGCCGTATTAATCTCCATCGGAAAGAGTAAAGTCATGTTATTCATGCATCTACTTAACAAATCCACAAGTTATAATGAAAATGTGCCTAGAACTGTCTAAAATCTCTTATACTTGAGCCTCCTAAATCCTAATTGTGTCATAATTATGATTTGTCACGCAAACATCGGATCATCGCCCTGGCCGTATTAATCTCCATCGGAAAGAGTAAAGTCATGTTATTCATGCACCTATTCAACAAATCCAAAAGTCGTAATGAAAATGGGCCTAGAACTGTCTAAAGTCTCTTATACTTGAGCCTCCTAAATCCTAATTGTGTCATAATTATGATTTGTCACGCAAACAAGGGATCATCGCCCTGGCCGTATTAATCTCCATCGGAAAGAGTAAAGTCATGTTATTCATGCATCTACTCAACAAATCCACAAGTTATAATGAAAATGTGCCTAGAACTGTCTAAAGTCTCTTATACTTGAGCCTCCTAAATCCTAATTGTGTCATAATTATGATTAGTCGCGCAAACAAGGGATCATCGCCCTGGCCGTATTAATCTCCATCGGAAAGAGTTTACGTCGCAACTCAATTTCAATTTATACGAACGCGCGCGAGATGCCGATTTATAGCCGATGTTACCATTGTTACTCGACCAGAGGAAAACTCGAATGAGTTCATGCGAATTTGTTATTCTCAAAATACTGTTATTTTTTTCTTGTTATGTAATAAGTAATATTCAAAGTCTTATACGACGTGATTAAGTTTAAGTTTAAGGAAGTACTGTCAAGTAGTACGTCACGAAGTATACAATATGATTCTTTCGTCATTAGCCCCACATTTGCTTAGTGCGTACGAGTATATGTCCGATATAGAACGGAATATACATGCATTGTCATAATATAACGACGTATGTACGCTGATTTCAGACACTTAATGAGAACCATCAAAATTCACATTCGCGTTATTTCGTTGAAAAATCTAGAGAGAAGTAAAGATGTCCGCAATCGAGAATGAGTGTGAAATATGTAGCAATAGTACTTCCGGCCAAGTATGTCGAAGGCTAATAGAATTAACTGAGCGCGTGCGATAGAGGCTGTTTGCTGCGAGACTCAATATTCTCATTACCAGGCTATCGAGACCGGATAACCAGATTTACAAAGCCAGGACACGCTGCCACTTTGTCCCATTTTGTACTAAATTTAAAGTGACGTGGAGTTTTAAACACAATTTTACTTTAGAGCGGCGACTTTCAAAACAAATAGCAATCTCATTCATAACTATAATTAGTGATTATTTATCAAATCATATCCGAGAGTGATCCTTATCAAACAGAATGCTAGAATTAAACGTTTGTCTGTTCCTTTTCTACGCATATATCTACCTACATAAATGTATATACCTACGTAGAGATAGTTTTATATCTTGCAAGTATAGGATTTTCTCTTGAAGGCAAAAAGAGACATAGTTTGAGCAACGATTTTATACTTCAGCACATGGGATAAACATCAAAATATGCAAAAAAATTACCAGGAAAAAAATATACTGGCTTTTCCAAGAACCTCTTTTGTGTCGTTGTTATCTCTGTCGCAAAAGAGCAGATTATCAAACAAATTACTTCATAATACAATAAAATAGAATAAAGCCAGCGAGTACAAAATACATGTCGACGTTTTGCTTTATCATCATACTTTGTTACCTAGAAAGGATACGTAAAAGTAAAAAAAAATTGAACATAGTGTATCCTTATATAATTCTAAAAACTTTGAAAAATTATGTCTTATGTTTAAAAACGGATCACTCACGGGCTACTTTCCCGGGATTGCCGTTTATAGTTTAGGACTCATCAGGACTCCATTTTCAAAGCGAGTTCCAGATGCGCGACTCCTAAGTATCCCAGGCTCTTACTGAAAAATTTGTGACAGACAAAAACTCTTTATGAATCTCTAGTATTAGTCTAAGTTTATTTTTATGTTTACCTATAACAAATTAAAAATATGGATTCTGAAAAGAAGCAATAAAACTAATACCACGACATAAAACAGCTACGTTTAGCAGCAGATTAAATCAAGATTTATCAGCAAGTACATACAAATAGTACGTTAAAATAGACATAAATTCGATCTAGTCCTCCAGCAGTAACCACAACCAGTCAATTAAGATTTCGGACAGAAATACGAGATTTGGTCGCTCGTACATCCGGCAATTCCCGTTCGCCATGTTGTGGGAACCGGAGCGGCCGCAACGGACGCTGCCGGAACGGGAACTCGGCTCCATGGGTGGGAACAGCGTTTAAATTATAGCTTTGTGTTATTATATGACGGTATGTGTGGAAAGTTATAAGTGATTGGCGGCAGAGATTTAGGGTTATTTTAGGGGTTATAAGTTTTTGATAAGTTAAAAATTATACAGGTTGATGACTTTATACATATTTTCAGTATATTATTGAGGTGCTTACCAATTTCGTAGCGATTTCTCAAAGATTTTTCTCTATATGTTTTTTAAATCATTGATCAGAATTAGTTGGTAATCAAATAGAAAAATAATAAAAATATTGCCAGAAAAAAGTACTTGCTTAAGTTACATAATTTATAAATTACCTTTCTCATTTCATTTTACTTCCTATATTTGCTTTTTAATGTTTCTTATGCTATTGTGTGTTTGGCTTTGTTTGCCTTTATTCAAAGGGAGGGTATTGGAGTCTTAGCTCCAATACCACTTTCAGACACACACAGCTTTGATTACCCATGAATACTAAAACGCATCTTCGATGAATCTCATCTAAAATTGTGCTCAAATCTCGTTCTGTCACTGTCTAGATAATCTAGCAAGACAAACACAGTCTGAGATATATGATGGTCATTAGTTAAGATATTTTAAATATTTGGGTGTCAGCAAAGTATACGCTACAATCTCTGCCTTGCGCCCCACTCACTGGAGAAACCGCTCACTTGTTTCAAGTGAATTAAATTCTGCGGCGATTACACACAACTCCGTGATAAATCGTAGTCCCGACTGTAATCCCCTTACTACTTGGGTACTTCATGAAGTAATGCTACATACACAGTAAATAAAATAAATGAAACGGTATTTAGGAAGTTCTTCTTAGTTAAATTAAAAAGCTTTTCATCTTCACCATCAGTTCTTTTATAATCTCTCAAGTACAGAAGCATGACCCTCTCTGTACTACCAGAGCAATATTTTAGCCTGAGCAGTCAGATGATAGCCTACACTCTCCATGCTGGCCATACGGGTTGGAGAAAAAGCTTTTACCGCGTTGTGATGCTAATTTTTGACTAATAAAAGAGGTCACGAGATACCTCAATTAATTTTTTGGCAATGGATTGAATAATTAATTTGTGGACTGAGGATCCCATGGCCCCAAGGTTTCAACCCCAAACGGCTCAAATATTCAATTTTTGCCGAGACATTTCAATATTTGGTATTTTAAAATGTAATCCATGTTTTACAACGTCTGTAAAGTATTAATTAATAATACTATGCTTCATTGAACATACATATTATGACGCTTCTAGAAGCGTATTTAAACGAACTTTATACAAATATTAAACATAGGTTTACAAGAGTTATTATCATCAAGTAATAAAGGTACGTTTACAAATATGATACAAGTGGCTCAGTGAGCTGTAAACCTAACGAGTCTGTCTTTGCATTGTTTGAATATTATAACCACGAAATCACAATGTTAATGGAGATTTTAAGACCATTTCAGCCATTTAAAATAATTACAGAACCTGAATCGAACAAAAACGGAGATAGCGCTCGCGCTTCGCACCTCAGTCAATAAAATTATGAAATCATTGCAGTTCCGAGGATTTACGCTTGGCAATGACACTCAATGGAAATAATAAGGAAACATTAACTATGTTGCTTTATCTCCAATTTCGCAATACCTTTGCGCTGATCACACCTCTTTGGACGCGTGAAGTTCCTATTTTTATTGATGTATTGCTTCAATGTAAGCTCCTCCAACATCATCATTATCATCAGGTTTTTTTTTGTCGCCGTGGCAGAAACACGAGTCTTTCTGTTCTACCGGAACCATATAAAGCCAGAGCAGCCAGAGGATTTGATTTGGCTCCTCAGTCATATTACTCACTTTTATGCATTGAAACATTATAAATTAAGTAAGTAAAATGTAGTTCCGGTATATCCTTGGTTAAATTTCCTTGATATTTTCCTTTATCCCCGATCTCGCAATTTCATTGCGTCAAGCACGCCTTCGTGTTACAATCCGCGTCTCATCGCTCGCAAAACGCTCTTATCTTTATCGTTGCATTCCTTCAATGTCAGCTTGTGACACCTATTACACCCTTTTCTGTGATAAAACATTTAAGAATATAGTAAATATAGTTCAAGTGTACGCTTAGTTACGTTTCCTTGATATTTCCCTTTATCTCCGATCTCGCAATTCCATTGTCGAGCACAGCTGCGCGTTACAATCTGCATCTCACCTCTTCGTATGCAAAACACTCATATCTTCATTTTAAGATTGCTTCAATATCTGCTTGTGACAAATATTACAACGTTTTATGTAATATAACATTAAAATATATAGCAATAGTTCCGGTAGATGCTTGGTAATGTTTCCTTGATATTTCCCTTTATCTCCAATCTCGCAATTTCATTGCGTCAAGCACACCTTTGCGTTACAATCCGCGTCTCATCTCTCGCAAAACGTTCTTATCTTTATTGTTGCATTGCT
The DNA here is from genome assembly GCA_963082605.1 of Rhodophaea formosa. Taxonomy (NCBI): domain Eukaryota; kingdom Metazoa; phylum Arthropoda; class Insecta; order Lepidoptera; family Pyralidae; genus Rhodophaea; species Rhodophaea formosa. Next base: position 23,731,895 of record OY720209.1, read on the forward strand.
TCAGTGTCTGTTTGTAACAAATATGCAATAAAACATTAAGAAATTATAGTTTCAGAGTACACTTGGTAACATTTCGTTGATGTTTCCCTCTATCTGCGATTTCGCAATTTCATTGCGTCAACCACACTCCTCCACGTTACAATCCGTGTCTCATCTCTTTGAACGTTCTGTACGTTATCTTTGTCCTTATCTTTATTGTTATTTTGATTCAATGTGAGCTCACGACACATATTGTATACGTTTTGGCTGACGTACGTGACAAGAGCATGATCATATTGACTTGTCATAAAATGTAATCTTATGAAAGCTCATAGAGTCATGCCGTATACAATGTGTAAACCTGTAACCTTTACCTATCCTCAAACGTACCTATACAAGAAAGATATACCGAAATATGAAAAAAATGGATATTCTTTCGTATCGGTTGCAAACCAATCAAAAAATTATATTTTAATTCCAAATATTTGGCTATTTGGATAGCATCAGTAGTAGATGCCACCATATAAATTTTTCAATCGATCAGCTGATTAGCAGTTTGTTTAGGGAACCGTTTTTTCATATTTCAACCCATGTTCTTTAGGGAAGGTTGTTCAGTATAATCAGTATAGGTACGTACAAGAATATAGCAAAATTTATATGATAAATAGTAGTTTTTATGTAGTTATTGTTCATAAATATTAATAAAAAATCTTGTTGCTTGTGGAAGTGACTTATTAAATACAAGAGACCAATCCTACCGTGGCAGGGCGCTCCAACTGAGTAAAATGCTATTATGCCAAACAATCTCCATCTGATCTCTTTGAACGCAACAAGCTCTTATTTTTATTGTTATATTGCCACAATGTCACCTCACGACACAATATTGTATACGTTCGTAATAAGAGTATGATGATATTGAGTTGTCATTATATGTGATCATATGGCAGTTCATAAAGTCATGCTAAGTATTGATGTATTCTTTATTTTATTGTAAGTATGTAAAATAAAATGTTTGTAGTTTATTATATTCTAGTAGCCCATCCCTACTGCGGAGGGTTGCGCAAGTTGTGTAAGGGCTATTTTGAAGTGTCAGATGTCATTAGATTTGTATTCTTCCCCGGAGTGTCATAGATTATGTAACATCAGCAAAAAATATTGTGGTCGTAAATTGTCAAAAAAGGTCAGGTTTCTTTTTTTTTTAAATATTCACTTGTTTATTATTAAGTTTTATTAAAATTATGAGTTAATTTTTCTGGGGAAAACGCTCAGTGCTATTTGTTGCCGCTTCTTCTGAACTTGCGTTTTGGAAGCTTACCTAGCTGTAAATAAATTACTAATGGGTATAAGATTTCTTAAGCTAATCCAGAATAACAAATAGCCCAATCCCGGTGACAAGCCGTCAATCTCATTAATTGATGGTAACGGATTGCTGAAGCATCGGATACTATGTCCGGGTCCTATGAGCGAACAGTTATACGAGTCTTATTTAGTTTGTCATAAAAGTGTTATGTGAATAGGTCCGACTAACGTCATGGGTTTAAAAACATATTCGCATTGTTTCTGAACGTTACTCATTAAAAAAGCAATTACATTTCATAATCCGTTATTGAATTACTGGACAGGACTAGGTGGAGAACAGAAGGGGAGGCTTTTGCCCAGCAGTGGGACCTAAATAGCTAGTTAAAAAAAAATCCGTTATTGAATTTATTTTCAATGGCAGCAGAACAAAAAATGATCAAATAATGATGTATTACATCCTATTCGTGTGTGTTTTACGCGATTGATTTCAAGTGGTTACAGAATTCATTCCGAATATTTGACTGAGAAGCGACGCTGCGGTCTCATTTTGTATGAAAGGCGCCCAGAAACCCTGCTAGCTTTGCATGACTTATTGCCAATGAAGAGCATAATATTCCACCTAGGTACTTACCAATGATAATTATGTAAAGCGATAAATTGGTATTAAGAATACAAATCGTTTCGACGAGAAGTAAATTTATAGATGGAAAGTCGAGAGTTTCTTTTGCACGCCTCAAACGCTCCGAGTTATGAGAAGAATAATAAAGAGTTTAGTACTGTGCCTGATACTATTAAAAACTACAACTACACAAAAAATGGAAATAATAAAATAGCGATATAAATCACGTTAAAAGAACAATATGGAGAAAGAAACCTTCAAGAAATCAATGAATGTGTAAGATGAACAAGATTTGTATAAAATATTAAACAAATCAAAGAGTCAAATAAACCTATATGATAAGATAAATAAAGGATAAGCAAAGCTACACGGCCTAAAAAGAGATTGCACACTTTTACGTAATGTTGTACATCGAGGTCTGATTACCCAGCCCCAATAAAAAAGGCCGTATATCCTCTCGAGCTGAACCTCAGAGAGGCCGTCCGTCACCGGCGGAGTGCCATAAATCCCGCAGCCTCGCTGACCTACTGAGTAATTAAATCTACGTGATTTCCTTTTTGCTTGACCACTACTTTTTTCATTAATTTGTTGAAAACATAGTATTTTGAAATGTTCCCTACTTCATAGAAGGCAATACAAGCTTGAGTAGGCATTATTTGAGATAGCATGTACCATCTTAAACTTCATAGTTGCTTCTCATCAGGCAAGATAGGAGTCAAACGTACTCAATTTATTCATAAAAAAATACCAAAGTCATCTGCTTTCGAAGTTTAGAGATTGTGGCTCAGTGGTCCAAGATCCCAACCCGTAAGTGAAAGTACTGGATTAGAATTCCGGCTAACCTCTAAAATTGGCGTCCAATCTAACTGAAGTACCGTTATTTTAATCGACGATTACCTACCTGCTTTTGACGAAGAATAATATTGTGAAGATACCAGCACACAAATAAATAATACAGCCTGCTACACGAGGGGTCCCGGGTTCAATTCCTGTCATGATAAAAACTGATATTTTTCAGATTGGCCTGGGTCTTGGATGTTTATAGTATCGTTGAGTTAGTATCCTGCGACACAAGTCCACAATTTACTGTGGGGCTCACGCAATCTGTGCGATTTGTCCCTATTTATTCATTGAGAGTGAAATGGAAAAGATATACAAAAATTTCTCCATTATTTTCCTTAGAATAGCAATTGTTTGTATCTCTTTTTACGCGATAATACTTAGAAGAGCCTGACAAAAAGATATTGTATATAGCGTGCTATGATTGAGAACACAACGAAGCAATATAGTGAATAAGTAATTTAGAATTCGACACACAGCAAAAAAGACAAAAAGAAGCAAATTATTTATAAAATACCACATAGTATAGCCATATTTGCAGAGTGCAGTAAGCCAACACGTTGATACCATTATTTAGTCGGCCGGGTGGCCGCGTTCCGTGTTAGCATAGATAAGAACACGCCGCGCCCTGCCTCGGACTACGTACATCACTGTCTCTTTAATTACATTGTAATTTTTGTAACCAGTCATTAGCAGATAGCCTTTTTGATGAGTAACGTTTTCTGTTTAAGTTGGCTTTTGCAACAGTTTAACGGTTGGAAGGATTCTACTGTTATGTTAACGGCCATGCTACGTACTTGGAGATACTGGTTCATGTGAAAATGTTGAAGACCTTGTAGTCAGAAGCCTTTAAACCTGACCCTTCTACAATTTAATATCTGTTTGTGCAGGTTTATCTGTGTCCGACTGTACAACAAGTGATCTACGACTACGGTAGCTATGAAATATTCATTCATAGCTCATTCTTATTTGTATTTTAATTATAATGCAAAAATCTTATTTTAGACCGAAATCCACGCGAAACAAAATTGGTCTTTGACAATCCTAATCCTAACTGTCCTAAATATAGGATAGTTAGGATCCTTAGTAAGTTCCTATCCTAACTATCCTAACTATAAGTAGGTTTTTTGTTTTTTATAGGTAAGTTTTGTTTTAGATAGTTAATTTAGTTTTAATCAATTATGTTTAATTTTAATTTAGTTGTTAATACCTGATCTATTTAGAAACTAATTGTATTACTGTGTTTAAAATGAAAAAAGAATAACGTGTTCTAGTGAAGATACATTAGCAAAATGAAAGTTCGCTATGTAAAATTTTTACTATCCTAACTAATATTATAAATGCGAAAGTGAGTTTGTTTGTTTCTTACGCTTTCATGCCGAATCTACTGAACCGCTCATCATGAAATTTTGCATACACATAGGTTAGGGTACTGAGAAGGACATAGGCTATACATCACGCGGGCGAAGCCGTGGGTAACAGCTAGTAAATAATAAACAGATTCTATCGAGCGGTTGGTTATGGTTATATTTAGTTCTTTGTCAAGGTTTTCTTGTGTAATCTCTAGTCTAGTAGTTTCAATCTACTCGTACACAGGTTTCATCACGATCTACTCTGTTGTTCTGAGATCTACTCCTTCTTCGATAGTAGGTAGATTTTGATGAAAATGGCCGTACCTTGCCCAGATTGGACTGCAAAATCAGCTACAGGATGGATAGATAATTAGAACACGAGACCATTTGGTCTTAGGTTGCATTCTTAGAACACTGAGCCTAAAGAGCTTCTTCTCTAACAATGACTTTGGTGACTGCAGTGCTATTCAGTCCATTCTCACATAATATTGTCCCTTTTCCTGCAATAAATAACTAAATGAGGCGAACGAAAAAACATATCACCGTGGCGTTAAAACTGTGTAAAAATTAAATAAATATAAGTAATGAAAAGAAAGAAAAATTAGCGTGTAAAAAATAGAGGTGAGAAAAATGAATTGAGTAAAATATCCAGGTAAGTTACAGTCTATTTTTGATTTCATACGCGATGCAATTTATTTACAAAATTAATTTTCCTCATGAATGGACCCCAAATGAACTGAATATCACCAATGATGAATAAATTTTAACGAGTTTGTGTCCATTTGTAATATTACTGTAGTGTTATTGTAGTAGTAATTCAGTTGACTGCTTTTTAGCCGCTAATTAATTTTAATTTCGTATTGATGTCTATGTAGTTGATGGGATTACAACAAAAGCAGTAAGCAGTACAAATATACCATACCTTACGGGATAGACAAAGGCTAGGATTATAGCCGTTAGCGGGTTTTACCCGGTTGACAAACGGAATCAAAAGGTGATGGTTGCAAGTTGCCTTGCCCAACATGAATCTTTATACTTTTACCATTTACTCGGCTGGCTTTCACGATTTGCGTGGGAAGAGAGATACGTATATTATTTTTATTCTGCTATATACAATGTATTTTAGTTATATACACGGTGAAATATTGATCGTTTTGGAACCTTCAAGGGATGATTCAATCTGTCAATTAGAACAACTTTTAAAATGGGACTAATGCCGAGTACTCAATTTTTTTGACATACCCATACAAATTGACCGGCTGACTGAATATTATTGTATGAAAATGTAAAATTAAAATGATTATACGCCGTTGGTTCTATAGATAAAGTTGTACAAATCGACGGGCTGCATCATACCTTAAATGGTCCCAAAAGAGCAATATCTCACCAGGTATGAGGTAACAAAGTTAATGAATAGCACACGATTAAGGTATAATTAGGTTTGGCATACAAATTTTGCACCCCCTTAACAAAAAAGTCTGCCTTAGCAAATAATGCTCCGTGAAACTTTCAAACTTTGCGGCCTAACTTTTGGGCGCTCTTCGCTATTTAGCGACAAAAACTTTTGTAAAGCCCATAGGTCCTTGTTAGAGCTTAACTTATAAATAAATAAACTTAGCAAAATTGTGTATTTCTTGTAGACTAGCGCCCGAATACTAAAAGGCATCTTATAAGGCATTTTAACTAAAAACGTTTTCAAATCTCATTCTATCATTATCTAGATTCCAAAAGCAGCCTGAGCCTGCATAGTCTTATTTCATGATTTAAGTATATCATGAGCTAAGATTATTTTAAATATTTGGTGGTAAGAAACCTACCCATAGGTACCAAATATTAGTTTATTATATACAACACTCGTAGATTTTATTATAAATATAGGAACTTAGCACAGTTTATTGAAAATAATAAACAATATAGGTACCTATATAATTATATGAATATAAAACGAAATTTATACTTACTAGGATAATTTACAACAGACAACCAACAAACTAATTTTCATATATTTATCAATACTTTTTAATTCACATTATAATTACACCAGATGAATTAATTCACATTGTAACAGCAACACTTTTTTATTGCTGCGTACATTTTCTTGATGTCGAATAACTTACGCGAATAATTGAGTGAAATTTTGTACAAACACATTAAATTACACTCGAATATTTTTAACTGCGTCATAAATTTTAAAAACGGCGTAGAATTAAAAAGGTTTTAAGCTAGACACATTTAATTACACACTAGGTCAGGCTCGGGGGATCGTGGGGATTTATTGCACTTGACGGTAAGGCACGACCTCACAGTGGTAAGGACAGCGGTCCCATTACCAATTAAACTACTTTTATACAGAACTACTAAACTATACACACATAAATTGATAAGGAATTAAGCAGGTTTATAGGTGGATACATAAATATAATATAAAATAATAATATAATAAATAAATAATAATAATATAATAAATATAGGAGCCAAGGAAGTTGAAAAACTGAGTAAGTACCACTTGTTGCAAAAAGAAATAACCCGATTATGGAAAATGCCAACCCACGTAGTACCAATAGTTATAGGATCAACCGGAACAATAGCCAAAAGCTTACACAGATACTGCAACTTACTTGATTCAAAAATAAATATACAAATATAACAGAAACCGGCAGCTATACATACTTCCATCATTTTATCTAAAGTTTTGGGGAACACCATTTTTGTAGAGAGGAATCCTGATTCTCCTTCTCGTTGAGGGTCTCGAGGCGGGAGATCGGGCGTTAAAAATACCGACTTTGTAGTCGAGATGAAAGAAATTTCAACAACCTATAATAAAGAAATAAATATATACGGACAAATCACACAGATTGAGCTAGCCCCAAAGTACGTTCTTAAGAAAGACTTGTGTTATGGGATACTAACTCAACGATACTATATTTAATAACAAATACATATATAGATAAACATCCAAGACCCAGGTCAATCTGAAAAAGATCGTTTTCCATCATGACCTGACCGGGGATCGAACCCGGGACCCCCGTGTCGCAGGCTGGCGTGGTAACCGCTGCGCCACAGAGCTCGGAATTTAATTACACACTAGGTCAGGCTCGGTGGATTGTGGGGATTTGTGGCACTTGACGGTAAGGCATGACCTTAACGCTGTCCTATTGCTAAGTTAACTACTTTTATACAGAACTCAGTTACAATACATATATAAAATCGGCCAAGTGCAAGTCGTCGATTAGACTATCGAGTAAAAACATATTGTTTGTTGGATGGCAGTCCCTTAATTATTTATTTTATTCAGTTTTAATATTTGTTTTTACAGCGGCATCAGAAATAATTCATGTGTAAAGATTTGAATTGTCTTGCTATCACGGTTTATAAGATATAGACAGACTGACGGACAGACAGACATCAAAATATCAATAATAGGATCCCGTTTATATCCATGTGTATGGAACCATAAAATGATAGACACTAGGTTAGACTCGAGGGATCGTGGGGATTTATGACACTTGACGGTAATACATGACCTCATCGCTGTCCTATTGCCAAGTGAACTACTTTTATTCAGAACTAAGTTACAAAACAGATACAAAATGATAAGTAAAACATTTAATACGGTTTTTATCGCGTTTATTACATTATTTATACACCTAACGTTTCGAGCACTTTACAGTGTTCGTGGTCGCAGGTAGACAGGTAGTCTACCTGCGACCACGAACACACAACACAACACCAATTTTATTTAAATGTAAAACATTTAATTACACAATAGGTCAGCAGCGACAGTCTGTAACGTACTCTAAGCTAACAACCGATTTCGGTCGCTAAGAGAACGACATATCTACACCCACAGGCTGCTGAACAATGTGCCGCTATTGTTGTTGTCTTTCGTGTGTGTGTGTGTAAGTGGCCAACACCAGTGTCAGATTTTCAAGCTGTCTTTTGATGTTTTTGATATCGATATTATGTTTTAGTAGTTTGAAATCATGCTCTGCACTACGTTTTCTTCTTGCCTCCAAGTCCAGCATGATAAATTATTTTTAGAACCATATTTTAAGATAACAAAATATATTAATGAATTAATTTTGAAAACAACTAATAGATTATAAAATACATACTTAACATAAATTAACGTCACAATAATATAATTTCCACGTAATGATTTCCAAATCATGAATGCGTCGCGTGACTATCACAGCGCGTGTGGTTGAATATTCCAATTATATTATTCCCCGAACTCCCCGAATTGCAAGTAATTACTGGGAACGCTGGGAAAATAATTATATCACTTTTGTGTTGTCAATAAACATGTGGGCGTTTGAAATTCAAGTTATGTGGGAATCATGACTATTTTGACGTCATTAATTTTAGATTTATAGAGCCTTATTAATCAAAACAAAGATAGCCTATCCATAAAAATAGTGGTTCATCTTATTTGTGTATATAAAAGTTGCCTTTTATATACATGTACGCTTTAATTCTTAACTTTAATAAATTCCTTATCTGCTGAACTGCAATCTTGTTTTAGTTTATGGTAATCGCAAAAGTATTGAAAAACGTCGTAAGATCCTCGTGCTCAGTAAGCTGTCTATTATAGTCACCGATTAATTATAAACCGTTACCGTTTCTGGCTGATACCTAGGCGTTAGCCCGGCATGGATATACAGCCCGGTGGACGGATGGCCCTTAGGGTAATAAAGTCCTGAGTGGCGGCCACGAACAGAGAAGCGCAGCATGACGACCCCTGACCAAGTGGACGGACAACGTCATCAGGGTTACCGGGAGTCGGTGATGGACTCAGCATGTACACCATCATCATCAGGTCTTGTTAGTCGCCACTGCAGGAGCACGACCCTCTCTGCATTGCCACAGCCGTATATTAGCCAGAGCAGTCAGAGGATTTGGCCTACTCTCTCCACGCTGGCCAAATGGGTTGAAGAGGTCTCTTTGATATTAATAAGCTTTGTTTAGCTTGTGTTTTCTAAGTCGCCTTCTACGACCACGGGAAGACTTGGAGTGGTCCTATTCTACTCTGCCAGGAACCACACGGCACGACTCAGCACGTACATCTGTGGCGATCTATGAGGGAGGCCTATGTCCAGCAGTGGACGTCTTTAGCTGATAGATAGGCATTTGCAAAGAAGCGATTTTGATGCCATATTTCAACCACTGTATATACAGTTGAGGATGACACCCCTGACCATCCACAAGTGTAGTACCACGTCTCTTTTACTTTCGAGGTAGACAGAGTCAAAGATCTAAATACTAAATGCCACGTTTAGCAAGGTAGGAAAAAGTGATAGATAGTTACAGTCCGAATCAAACTTATAAATGATTAACTATCCTCATGGCTGGTCTATTTTAATAGGATATCCATGATGGACTGAATAAAAACCACGTAACACTTTGCTCATGGCATCTGGGAATAGTATCCGATGCATCAGCACTCCGTTCCATCAATTAGCGGGATTGACGCCTTGACAGCCGGATTCGGACGAGACGCGGTCTGGATCCACTGACGTCATCCTGTACCTATTAGTTACGAGCCGGTAAAATTGTGCAGTTACCATAATAAATAAACTGAAACATAACATTGTTTGTTTTTGGTATTTTTAATGGACTTTTTAGCTAGATAAAGGTCTCCGTGGTCCAGTGGTTAAGGCGTTTGCTTAACTGACCCGGGGGTTGTGGGTTCGATTCCCACAGGAAGCATTCTTTGTTGTTTCCAGTTTGGTTAGGACAATGCAGGCAGGCATGAATCACCTGATTGTCTGATAAGAAAGATGATTCCGTGCTTCGGAAGGCACGTTAAGCCGTAGGTCCCGGCTGCCATCTGGTAGTCGTTAAAGGAACCACGTCAGAGGCCGAGAGGCGGTTCCGAAGAACTCTGACACCAGGGTGTGCACGGTCGACTGACCGTGTCACCTACTCGAAATGATAATGATAAGCTAGATAAAGGTGAGTTGTGCTACTTCACCGAACGAGTAAGGCGATGGCCTGAACAGGCAACATCACCAAAGGTCCCTCGGGAGGGACAGACCTCGACTTGGAGCATTGCCTGCATCAAGCATACAAGGACAGAAAATTACGTTCCACGTACGACCGAACGGAACCAAATCCGTTGGAACCTTCAAAAAACGTGTCTAAAGGCCAGCAACGCTCTTGTCACACCTCTGATATTGCAGTTGTCAATGGAAAGCGGTGATCACTTACCTGCAGCTTACTTATGTACTCGTATGACCCGCTTGCTCGTTTGCCGTCCGATAGCATAAAAAGAACATCTCATATACCTAACGGGCTCCACAAAAATTTACTTCATAGAGTTTCAGTATTTCACACTCCTTAAAATTATTTAACTTAACCTAAGAGCCATAATTGTGCAAGTTGGTTCAACTTATGCTAATTAGAGGTAATGTAGAGCATGCTAAACAGGTAGTTACTACTTAGCTGTTATAGTTTACGGTTATTACGATCTGTAGCGCAGCTGAGAGCTACGGAAGGTTAATATTATGTGGAAGAAGTCAGGCTAACATGAGAGTAAGTACAAACACAGATTACTGTAAAATGATCAACAGTACAAAGCTTCGATCAAGGAGAAAAAACTATATACACAGTCACATACAAAAATCACACTTTATTATATTTGTTAGGAGGTGAGAGAATATTGAAAATCAACCCAGTAGTTTTGGAGCCCATTTAATGCAAACAAACAAACAAACAAATCCTTCCTCTTTATAATAATAAGTAAAGATAGTAAAGATTAGTATAGACATGTGGTCGCAACCCCTTAATCATACGATTTGTTCTCAGAAACTCGCATAGATGGCGCCACTCGTAACTACAAAACAATGTATCTACCGTATTATAAAATCATTATTCACAAAATATATCTTATTACAAATTAGAACAATATTTTAGGCATAATATTTTAAAATTACACCCTAACTTAGTAAGTTTAAGCTAACACAGATTACCGCCATCTAGTATCGAGTGGCAGCAACCCTTCAGCGCCATACTCGTACTTTTCGGCACCTTAATTTGGTCCAATATTTTTTGTATGAGGTGGGCAATCTATTACCTTAGTATTATATTGTCTTTGGTACTAGATAAACATTTTCAGAATCGTGTTGTTAACTTACAACATTTGTAAGAGTATATTAATAGCTTAACAAATGTAAGGGCCATCACGTCCGCCATCAAAATAATACAGCCATTATAAACTACAAAATTATAATTACAATTATTGTGTTCACACATGGCAGGTGAGAGCATCCCGCGTGTAGATGGCGTGTGGACAAATCTTAAGAATATATAATCACGTCTTTATCTTACAGGGTAGACAGAGTCCAAGGCCTAAGATCCAAAGGTCACGTATGACTTGTTGTGAGCATATAGGTGAAAACTTAGATTTTCGCCCATTCATCTCAAGCATTTGCCTATCAGTTAGTCTTTCTGCATTATTTCATGATAATCAGTAAATAATAGTAATTAATATATACGGACAAATCACACAGATTGAGCTAGCCCCAAAGTAAGTTCTTAAGCAAGACTTGTGTTATGGGATACTAACTCAACGATACTAAATTTTATAACAAATACATATATAGATAAACATCCAAGACCCAGGTCAATCTGAAAAAGATCATTTTCCATCTTGACCTGACCGGGGATCGAACCCGGGACCATCCGTGTCGCAGGCAGGCGTGTTGACCGCTGCGCCACGGAGCTCGTCATTCAGTTCCATGGTAAAAGGGATAAAAACAAATAGAAACCCTAAAAACTTTCCCACTTGCGGGGTAGATAGAGTCTAGGTCACCCATTCCCTCGATTGGCTTTTACGATGTGAAATTTGCATGGGAATTCTACGTTTTTTTTTTCTTTTTTCCCTGCCCAGCTTGGGAGATATTATTTATTTCACATTTAAAACAAAAACTAGGATGTTGAGAGTTAGGCAGAATCCCAGTTTATCGTAGGTCTGTAATTCCACCGGCCAATCTCTAGTTTCAGAGATACGAAACCAAACAAGCAGATTGCGCGGGCGTTGTGGTGCGTCTGGTCGTGTCAGTCAATCAATTAGCGGGTATCGATCGCTGATAGTCTTTAGAGTGTTTGTTTGCATCGCAATACAATTGTGACAGCATCTGTGTTTTAGTTAAAGGGGATTCTGAACAAAACCAATGCATTCGATTACCATAATAAACAGTTAGAGAATGATTACTTTGTTTCACAGTTATTTATAAAGGCCACGTTCAGCTGGTTGATGGGCGATTAGGTGTTTTTTATTTGTTTAGAAGAGAGAGAGGTAGCTAGTACATTCTACCCTTTTTCTTTTCTCCCAGCCCAGCATGAAGATATTATTTAATCATTTACTAGCAACCCTCCCTCCCTCCTCCAACCCGTCTGGCCAGCGTGGAGAGTGTAGGCCAAATCCTTTGACTGCCCTGCCTAAAACATGGCTCTGGTAGTACAGAGAGGGTCGTGCTCCTGCAGTGGAGACTAACAAAGACCTGTTGATGATGATGATGATGATAGCAACCCTCCCCGGCTGCCGCCTGGACATTATAAACGAGACGTAAAAAAAACCGCATCAAAATACTTTGCGTAGTTTTAAAGATATAAATATATATATACGGACAAATCACACAGATTGAGCTAGCCCCAAAGTAAGTTCTTAAGCAAGACTTGTGTTATGGGATACTAACTCAACGATACTATATTTTATAACAAATACATATATAGATAAACATCCAAGACCCAGGACAATCTGAAAAAGATCATTTTTCATCTTGACCTGACCGGGGATCGAACCCGGGACCTTCCGTGTCACAGGCCGGCTTGTTGACCGCTGCGCCACGGAGCTCGTCAAGCATCTAAGCATACATAGGAACAAACAGACATCAAGAAGCTGTTATATTCTTTGTTTTCAATTTCTCCCAAACCAGCATGGAAGACAATACATATGACTATTTAAATTATCACTTCAACGCTTTTAGAGACAATTTACGAGATAATCCGACCAAGGACGTCTTTCCGCTTGAAAGTTATTTGGGATAAATAACTTCGAATCAATGAATCCAGTTCCAATTTATTAGTGACAAATGCCATTTCGTGATTTGTGGATGTTGTAACTTGTTTGAGTTTGAACTCGAATGATCGGAATAATATACAGTAGCAATTTGTCTAAAACGCAGCTCGTGTTAGTGCGAGTAGCTTAAAATGTCATTTTGTTTTTATTATTGCTAGAAAAAGGTATAATTTAGTCTACTACTGTTATTAGTCTTATTATGAATGCGCAAAATTTTTAAAGATGCGAGATTTCAATCAACTCAGGTAACAATGAAAAAAAAAAACAATTGACGGCACATATAAAATTGACCAGCTGACTAGCAGTTTTGTTATCAAATTTTAGACCTATTATATTCTTTAGAGAGTTGTTCAGTATGATCATTATAGGTACTTTCATTCATGCTAATATACGAACGAAAGTAAGACTATGTCTAGTTCATATTTTTAACAAAAACAACTAACCAGATTAATTTAAAATTTGGTGCAAATCAAGCATTATTTTTTCAAATATTTAACTGTTTTATTAAAATCTTTATATACCTATATTAAAATAACTTTCTAAAAATCCTTATATGTAGACTATTTTATTTTATATTTCGATTATTTTTCGTAGACCACTCATAATTTTGATTGTCAGAGACTGTATTAAAATAATATAATTAAGACGTTTTTCTATTACAACGACACATGATTTTAGACGAGCAGTGTTTTAGACGAGTTACAATTGTGACCATTCGATACAAACTTCTTGTTTAGTTAGAGCTTAGTCAATAGAAAGTACCCGGGTTACTTTAATTAAGCCAGACCTAAAATAGATCCCTGTTTACAGATTAATCCCACACTTACATGCCTGGCCTATTTTTACCCGACTACGGCGAAGCCAAAAGGAGGGTTATACTCGTTGATAACGTAGCTTTAAAGAATTTTAAATGTTACTTCATTAGTTTTTTGATTTTATCCATAACACACAATTAAATGTTTTGTCTTTTTAATAATCTAGCCGTATTCTGTAAACCTCCGCGTAAATTAAAGCCTATGTCACCAGCTGACATTGAAACTTTCTATAGCAACCGGGGAGACGCTTGGATGAGGAGCCTGATCTGCGTCATCATGAAAAAAATGGCGATCTAATACAAAGTTTGCGTTTTTTATTTAAGAAAAAATCATTCAAGAACTTAGGCCCCAACAAGGCTATGGTATATTTACACACGTTTCGAATACTTTGAAGTGTTCATGTTAGCAGGTAGATAATAACAATATTTAAGAGGGTATCCTAGCAGTATGTTTTCCATACAAATGGATTTCTTTATTTTCTAGCTGAAAACTGCTTCTAAAGGCACAATTCTTTTTTCATAAAATCTATTACTAAAATAACTATATCCCTATGTTTTATTTTTTTCTAAAAAAAAGAATTGTGCTTCTAGAATCAGTTTTCAGCGAGAAAATAGAGAAATACATTTGTATGGAATCCATACTGAAAAAATACTGCTAGGATACGCTTTTAACTAGGAGGCGGACTAATTTTCAAAATTCTTCACCTATAGAAAGCTTATTATCTGCTTTACGGCATGGACATAGGGGATGAAGTCGCGGGAAAAATGGCTAGTCTATGATAATCTTAGAAAAGGCACCAGTTCAAAAATAGTACTGAATAATTCAGCTACTTGGAATCCGTACAGACGGCGCAAACTTTGCAACGATTGAGATGTAGAGACGTGGAAGAGTTGAACTAGTGAGATTTCGTGCAAGTAGGCGGGTTGGGATTGAATTTCCAAAGTCATACATAACATATGTTTAGAGCTACTTTAAGTTTGAATCTATTGTACGCTAATATAACACTTATTATTATTCTAATAAACCCTTTATAAAATTTGTAAACTTATGAGCTTAAAAAGGAATTAGCCCAACATGACATTGCATGACCCCTTCATATGTATAATAATAATTAATATATAGGGACAAATTACACAATTGTAAACAAATGTCGTAGAATACTAACTCAAAAATGCAACAATCCTAATCCTAACTTCCTAACTATCCTAACTAACCAATATTATAAATGCGAAAGTGAGTTTGTTTGTTACGCTTTCACGCCGTATCTACTGAACCTATCATCATGAAATTTTGCATACACATAGGTTAGGGTACCGAGAAGGACATAGGCTATTAATTACGCGGGCGAAGCCGCGGGTAACAGCTAGTAATAGATAATTATAAAAAAATAAGGATCTGTTTGATCGTACACGAGTGGATTTTTTCCCATATCTTATTAAGAGTATATCAGAATAGCATTGTAAATATATAAAAATTCGTTTGCAATATGTTAGTTAAAAAAAAGATGTGTCCTAATATTCATTTGAGAATTTACTCCTAGTACTTATGTAGTAGTTGTAGTTACCAAAACGAAAATAATCCTCCATTAAGCCTCCATTAAAAATTGTGTATCAAATACCTAATTGCGCTATATCAAAAACAGATATTTTTGCAATCTCAAACACAATGAATAACTGAAAAAGCAATTACTTGACAAATGAGTAATTAGTAGAATTCACTTGATATTTTCTCAGAAAAATAACAGCTATTATTCAGAATGATGGAGTGGGGCGGTGACGTTATTTAGCCGTAAATCAGCCGAGGCGGATCGAAGCGGCTATTTGAAGCCCGCTTCGGCTTTCAACCAAACATTAGGCTTGCTAATGAGGATTTCGGGTATTATAAAGATTTGCTGGAAACACAATTTTGGGTATGATTACATTTGAAATATAAAGAGATTTTGAATATTCTTGTACATATTTATAATGAAAAAACCGTAGAAGTAATCAACGGTAGTCGTCGTGGCGCGGAGGTTGGTTACACGCAGCCTTACACGTGGGGAACTTGGTGCTATTTCATGCACGGAAAATACATTGAATTTCTTTTCACGGGTATTTGTTTGGACTTTGGCTATGGTTCTAAAGATGCTAAAAGCCAGTTTTTTTTTTTGTATCGTGAGATGAATCCGCCCGCTATCAGATCAAATCCCTAGAAACCAATGACAGACGTTATAAAAGACTCATTGATGATGAGTCGCTTACAGCAGAACTGTTTTAGAGCCTAAAACACCGCCGTTTAGTAGCAAGTCTGTGTGTCTTTTACAGGCTGCATATCGGGGACTGTGCACAGGAACTGCGCCAAATAATACCCCCTGTACCATTCCATCTGCAGACGACACGGCGCGGGCAGAGATTAAATCCATATATTGATATTGATATTTCTGCTCACCGCACCTCTAGTTTTCGCCTCCTCCTTCATTATGCGAACCGCTAAGGAATAGAAACTCCCCGCATTGTTGTTTTCCGCTTCGTGCAATTTAGGAATTTCAAGGCAAGAGTGAATAGACATCATTTGAATTCACGTGTGCTACATGCAAACTTAAGCAAGAGATGAGAATCAACTATGAGGTCTAGGTTGCTTCTCATCAGGCAAGAGGTCAGACGCATTCAAATTATTCATAAAAAAAATGTGGCACTTTTAGGTATCATTTCCATAATAACGGACCTGTAGATTCCGACAAACCACATAGCTGAAAATGTATCCGGGAAAACGCTCAGACGATGATGTCATGTTTAAAGTAATCAACGATATTGGTTAGTATTACAGAATGCTTAATGGATCAATTGAAACGAGTATGATGATATTTGCAGACAAAAGTTCGATGGCTCAGTGGGCTAGCATTAACGCATGTCAAGTAACTCCAGTAGTATTTAGTGCATTGATTAAACAATTAAATAAATTTCAAGCCAAGGCGCCTTCATGCCCTTACGACCAATAAATCAATATTTTATTTGTCAAACATTGATACGATAATACAGATGATAGATCTCTGTAAAAAGTAGTTCATAAAACAGATTGCAGGGTTATGTCGGACCAAACAAAACAAAATTTTTAATGATATCTACGTTATTGTTTCAAATTTTTTTGGACAATAGCGAGCAATAATAGTCCCCGAAAATGAATGTATGGCAAAAATCACAGGTATGGCGCTTCATACAAAGGAAGTAATATTTATGCCCAATATAATTGTAACTTTATATCTATAAACACGTCAATGTGTGAGTAAAAATCTGAGTCGCCAGCGCATAATTCATTCACTTACTAAAGTAGTACGAGTAAGAGACGGTGCGTAACATACGATCAACAACAGTAGCAACTAATCCAACTGTTCAAAACCATACGAACTTCTTAGAACAAGAGAGAAGTGTGAGACACCACGAGTACACTGCGAGGTTCCGTTCTGAATGTTAATACTTTATGAATGCCTTAACTAAGTAACTGCTGTGTAACTAAATTAACGCATTTATCCCCTATTTATGAACGCACGCCACGATCTGCAACTTCGGCTGGACACTGTTCCCTTATTAGCCATTCTGGCGATGCCCTCGCCCACCCCCGCTCAGTTTACTGGACTCAAACAAGGGCTGGAAACCTTAGATTAAAAGAAATGGCTCTTAAAAGCCGCCCGTCGCCGCTCATTATTTCTTCTTGAAAGTTATTTTTAGATTGTTTTCTGGCTGTCTTTTGTTTTATTTTACCTACGAATAACTAACGTTTTGTTTTGGGTTTACTAAACCCGTCTTTACAATTATTTTAAATTGATGAGAACTAATGCTAATAAGGAATGTAAAATCTGGCAAATAGAGGCAGAATAGAGCTTTCATATTAAATTCATATTCAAATGTTTTTGCAAGACACGCCCTGCTAAGGCAGATCAAACAAATGAGGGGCAGCTAGATGCCAATTTACTTAATGATAACAAATTTTATCTAATTAATATTGAGAATTACATAATCATTTTTAATTAAAGACATGTTTGTACAGTATATGAAAATGCAGAGAGGCAGAGCTGACAAACTGAAGAATAATATGTTCGACTTCAAAAATCAAACTCAAATTAGAAGTGACTTAAATGGTTTTTAAAAAGCATTACAATGCTCGGTATATTATTAGAATTGAAAATATGTGATAAAAAGAATTCGCCACTGGTAGGATTCGAACCCAGAGTTCGAGTCTTAGGTCTGCGCCCTAAGTGTGTTACCAACTACACCACCGTGACTTCGAATCACCGCATCGAATTCTCTCATCACATATTACCCCGTAGGGTATAATGCATTCAAAGCGTGCGTATTTCTTCAATACTACCCACTAATTAGTAGTGTGATCCCATAGGAAAAGTTGTTCATATTGACTATGTTGACGGGCTATGTCGGTGGTCAATATATACACTACTTTTAGGGTTCCGTACAAAAGTTGAAAAACGGAACCCTTATAGGATCACTCGAGCGTCTGTCTGTCCGTCCGTCCGTCTGTCACAGCCGATTTTCTCAGAATCTACTGAACCAAATTAG
Organism: Rhodophaea formosa; assembly: GCA_963082605.1. NCBI lineage: Eukaryota > Metazoa > Arthropoda > Insecta > Lepidoptera > Pyralidae > Rhodophaea > Rhodophaea formosa. Next base: position 23,750,431 of record OY720209.1, read on the forward strand.
ATGAAATTTGGTAAGATAGTGTAATCCTATGACCCAAACACGGATGTGCAAAGTAAATAAAGATTTTTTTGAAATAAGGGTCATTTTGGGGGGCCCAATTACATAATTTTAAAAGAAAGTTCTGCAAACCTTACTTTGTCATATATCAAATGAAAGGGCTCATTATGAGGATCTCAAAAATATTTTTTTTTGTTCGGGTAAAATCAATACTTTTGATTTTATTCACGAAAGAAGGCAAAAATTGACCATTCCCCCCCCCTGATCTCCGAAAGTACTGGGCCGAAAATTTTGAAAAAATTACAAAATATAGTTCATTCCCTGAAGATTACAGGAAAAATAATAAGAATTCTATCACTTGAAAATTAAGTGGTAAACTCACAATAATAAGTTCATCTAGGGAAATAGTTCACTAAAACACCACTAGATGGCGCTAGTCAATTGAATAAAACATTTTTGCACATTGTGTGTGTGTTCACGAAGCATATTGTACGGAACCCTCATTGCGCGAGTTTGACTCACACTTGGCCGGTTTTTTTATGTCTTAGGACGGTAAACGAGCAAGCGGGTCACCTGATGGTAAGTGATCACCGTTGTTCATGGACAACTGAAACTCCAGGGGTGTTACAAGAGCTTTGCCGGCTTTTATTTTTCCTTCATAGAAGCGGTTAAGCTACTACTCGAACGTCGATTTTCTGTGAGAGTGTGGTACTTCCCCGGACGAGCCGGCCCATTCATGCTACTAACAAAAGTGAATTTTGCCCGTAGTGGGCTCTACCACAACAAATGTTTGTATAAAATCTGCAAGACTGCGGGGTCAAATGGCCACGGTCAAATGTCAAACCGATTAACCGACATCGTAACGAAGAGAGTTGTCCGCGGCCAATTAAAACTTTCCGCTTCGTTTTGGTGACGCTTTATATGCGACACGTTGGATACTAAAACCTTTGACTGTATGAAAGTCGAGCGTAGCGGTTATATACTCTTTGTTGAATACTTTGTTTGCTGACAGATCCATGAAGTCACGCTGCGTATCATACTCCAATTATTCTGTGTAAATAGAGTCCTATGTAGGATTTGGAGGCTCTGCTGTTTTTCTCGAAGAACTATACTTATAAGGAAAAACACATTTTTAAATGATTTTGAACAAATTTTATTACACAATACCTCTAGAAATTCAACATGGCATTAATTTATTTGAAAAACTTCCATATCGATTTAGTACATTAATGTTACGCCACGCTTAACATCTTTCTGTACAGGGTTTAATATAAAAAAAAACTTCTTCCCTATTTATAATAAAAGCATAGATACAGAAAACGTAAAAGGGGTAAACCGTGAACACAATGGAGTGACGATTTGCGCAAATACAAGAAGGAATGGCCGGAGGTGGCTAAAAATAGGAAGTTCTAAAAGGAAATGGGGAAGACTTTTACCCAGCAATGGGACAAAACAGGTAACTTAAAGGACTACAAAAAGCGGCCACAATATTGTTAAAATGCAACGTACAGAATCACTCATGAGATAAAATACCGAAAATCGGGGTTCCTGCGTTTAAAATCCTCGGAAATATCGGGGTTTACACATAAAGAAACCTGTCAATTATAAATAAGCCGTGTTGGAAAACACCCTTGTTTATTTTACCGGTTGGTGAGCAGCCAACTCTTATGTTTATTGTCGTTTGTGCTTTAAAAACGTGGTCAAAATTATTTTATTTGTCTACTTTTATAAAAGAGAGTGTGTGAACAATTTTATAAAATTTATCTGAAAAACATTTTTATACTTGTATCTTAAACCTTACTAATACAATATTAAATTCAGCTAACAGATCATCATCATCATAATAACTACATATATTAAATAGAATCTGAGGGATTTGTCAGACAGAGAGCAGTAAACGTGATGAACCGTTCCGCATTCGCAGTTGCGGTCGAGCGTTCAATATCTCACGAACCCCGTTGTTGAACGTTCTATCAGGTACCACTACTGTCACTGTGATTTCGAAAGAGCGTGCGAGTTCTGGTTGCCGCATTCGAAATGCCTTCTGTGTTGGTATAACTATGTCACGTAATAGATCACAGCGAAAACTTACCGCTTCAATGCTTGAACGCGTGACCGCTCTCTGTCTAACAGAACCCTAAGGGTAGAGTTAGCTATGTAATATAATTCTCTTTAAGATAATGAATAAGGAAGTGATTGAATAACTAAACACAGCCGCGTATTTGTATGTAAGTCCTTTGTATGTGGCAGCAATTAGTTTCCTCAAAGGGCATTGTCCGGATGTACGTCAGGCTATTTCCGAAGCGCTGAAAATAGATATTTCTATTGTTGATAAGACGTTGGGTAACTTGATGATGATCATTCACTGCTTTACACTTGCCTGTGGAAATAAGTCATAATTATAAATGGCCTAGTTGCGTACACATTGTTAGTTCTTACGCTTATAAAGTATTTATATATTAATTTTTGCCACTTGTGTTAAGCCCGGGTGAGCTTAACACAAGTGGCAAAAATTAATATTATGTGCTTTATCCATCATCATTATCATCTCAGCCACAAGAAGTCCACTGCTGGACATAAATCTCCCCAAGGATTTACAATACGACTGGTTGGAAGCGGCCTGCATCCAGTTCCTTCTGCGCTTGCGTACTTGGCTTCGCGCTATGTGCCCCGCCCACTGCCACTTCAAAGAGCTAATCCTCTGGGCTATGACGGTGACTTTTGTTCTTCTACGGATCTCCTCGTTTTGGATTCGAAATAAATTCGACTTTATCCTCCGTGCTTTAAAAGGCGCAGATACCTTTCCCAAGTACACATTATGCTAGAAGAGTTCCCTAGGGATCTCCATAAAACCAAGCGAAGCCACGGCAAATGCAAATGTTTTATATACGAAGTGTATGTCTTATTTCTGCTCGTATTTCAAAGGCGTAAATGAGTAACTATCTTCAATATATGTAGGATTTAAGGTCGTTGTAAGGTTCTCAACCCCACCTGCATTTGTGTTAATGGATAATTAAAGTTTAATGGCCAGGTACTTAGCAGAGGGTGCAAAGTACTCGGTGTAAAACGGCAATGATCGCTCTAGAGTTACGTGACGTCTCGTTGAGGACGAAGTATCTATTAAAGCATTTTGTAACTACTGAGGTGATTACCGTTTGGAACCTTAGAGGTGATTCATGTAGGTTCGGTAGGATCTTGTGTCCTCGACTTACCGAAACACCAAGGTATGTCGATGATCCATACTTCTATACTAATATTATAAATGCGAAAGTAAATCTGTCTCTCCGCTTTCATGCCAAACTACAAAACCGATTTAGATGAAATTTGATACATAGATAGTCTAGATCTTGAGACAGATCATAGGCTTTTCCACGTGGACGGAGTTGAGGGAACAGCTAGTATCACATAAAAGAAGAAATAAAGTAGTTCAAATAGTCATAGCAACTGTTGCATAATAAGGGATATTAAACACGAATGTGGGTATCACACGAGGAGAAGCCGAGTGTTTGGAAGGCACATTAAGCCATTGGTCCTAACTGTCACCATTAATCTCAGTTGTTAAGCTATGCCTGTAGGGTACATAAAAAATCTGACACCTGTGTCGGCCTCTTAAATCCACGAAAAACAAACAATCATCTATAAGAATAGTCAAAGAGGGTCAATATAAAGGCAGGCAGAGGGGGCGAAAAACTTAAGCTTAATCATTTTACCAATAAGTAAATCGGTCAAGTGCGGATCAAACTCGCGCAATGAGGGTTCCGTACAAAAGTTTTTGTTTTGTCGCTATATGCCATCTCTTGCTTTGTGTCAAACTACGTAATATATAGCATAAAAAAGCACACATTAGAAATACGTAGAGGAGACTTAAATTGAAGGCGGCCCTTATAGGTGTAGTAAACTGCAAACTTAGAGACAAGTTTGGAGAATTTCGTAGGTACCGGGATTCACTAGGCAGGAAATTAACCGACTCGAAACTACAGCGGTTAACTGAGTCCGTTCCTGAGATGTGATTTTAGTTGAGCCTTCATGGAAATCAGGGTAAAGCACAAGCGTCTAATGAGTTAGAATTTGTAGATCCCAATTTAAATTCAAACTCAATTTTATGACTTACTATCATCTTTATCCTCACTCCAATATTTGTCTATGGTTTCGATTCCTTAGAAAAAATGTAGGAAGTCAGTCGATTGATACTAGCTATAGTACCTATCTTCTTCGTAGTTTGTGGGTGGTCATGGCACATCCCATCGTACCGTTGTCATTCTGCAGGAAAGGTCATAATCAGGTCCTTGTAAGTCTCCACTTCAGGAGCACAACCCTCTCTGCACTTCCCAAGCCATATATATATATATATATCATACGTATAGCCAGAGCTATCAGAGGATTTGGCCTACACTCCCCACGCTGGCCAGACGGTTTGGAGAGGTCTCTTTGATGTTTATAAGCTTTGTTTAGCTTGTTTCCTAAGTCGCCTTCTACGACATCCACGGGAAGATTTGGAGTGGTCCTATTCTACTCTGCCGGGAACCACACGGCTAAGGCAGGAAAGTTCATAGCCCACTTATACAACTCCGCTCCCACCCGACAAATTTATTATCATTAAAATATGAGCTTTAGGTCGTGGTCGTTAGATTTATTTTATAGTGGTAACATAAATTAGCAGACAGCTCGCTGTCAGCGGGCTAACCGCTATCAGACTGCTCGGTAGTTGCCACCTCGCTGTCCACGCTCTGGCTACAAGCGGTCGCGGTGTCCGCACGCTGACTGCAAGGCTAGCCTAGCAGTCACCGCGGAACACCAGGTAGGCCATTCACGAATTATCTACCAAGCATCTGGGTGCCTGCTAGCTGTCGGTGCGTGGACCGCGAGCAATCGTATTAGTTTAGAGCCGTGTTGGGTGGGAGCGGTGTTGGAGCAGAGTCGTGTAAGTGGGCTATGACCTAAGGGCTGCAAAAGGGAACATAATAAACAATATAAACGAAAACATTTTTTAGTTACTTTTGACAGTTAAAATAAATATTTTAGAAATTGTTGCTCTATTAATTTTTATAATTTGTATTGAAATATGTATTAGCCGTCAGTTGAATTAATTATTAAATTAAACGACGAGCTCATTTATTATAAAATACGATACAAGCTATAATTTTTTCATCTTGACATTTTTCAGCAGCAGCTTTTCAGGACAGCAGCTCTGAATACCAACAGTCATAAAATCAGTATTTTGTAAAACTATTAAACAAGCGAAAAAACTATAACACAGTTTTAGCAATATGATTAGCAACTCTACTTTAGGAAAAGTCTACGCTTAGACCTGTAGTTAAGTCGACAGAATTAGCTATTAGCCTAGTCATCTAAGTGAACACACACACAGGACACACGGTAAGTCATGACTCGAACATGGTCCAAGTGTGCTCTAAATTGCATTTTATTTTCATGCATTTTGTATGTAATTTGAATGCCACCCGTACGGTGTTCGCTTCGAAACGCCCCCTATATGTATTTTGCAACAAATGTCTGTGAGAACCAGAGTGCATCTTAAGATGCCTTACAGACATGGAAAAGTTAATAGTGGACACCAAGCTATAAGGATAACGGCCGGATGTGAAGGAGGAGACACAAGCATAATGCGGTCTAGCAAACAAGATCTTATAGTAGACAAGTTTGGTAGTTCCGTAGTTACACCATCTACTAGGCAGGAAATTAACTGGCTCACAACTTGTACAGAAGGGAATTCGATGTTTGGTCTAGTTCTCTTAGTTAACTAAGTTTGTAGGATCCAAACTTTTTTACTAATATTTTTAATTCGAAAGTAAGTTAGTTTGTAAAGCTGTTAATTTTTTGCATTTACGTTTTCTAGGGCACGGCGAAGCACATAGGGTACGAAAGATATTTAGAGAGTAAGGCTTCCGTCTTATTCAGTACCCCTACATTGCGTTTAAGCTTAGTGTTAAAATGAGAAAACGTGACGAACCCACTTCCTTGCTTATAATATTCATCGAATAAAGATTACAGTTACTAAAGTATTAACAAAGTTAGAAGGTTGACAAAGTTGCCCAAATAATCTTCTTTCCCTGAGATTAACTTGTATTTTCCATACATACAGGTAAATAAGGGTTATTTGCAAAACACGGGCACCTGAGCGTGGTGAAACGTGATCACTGCGTTGATCCCCTTCGCGAGTTTTGGCGCAATAAGCTACGAACATACATAAAAGATTATACAAATTCGGTATATCATCTGCCTTATCCCGTCACACGCTTGACTGTTTGTCATCTCGTGTTACTCGTAAAAGCCGATCAAAGAAACGAGTGATGGTATAAAATATATACAGACAATTCACACAGACTGAGTTAGCCCCAAAAGTAAGTTCGAGACCTGTGTTATGGGATACTTACTCAACGATACTTTATTTTATTACAAATACATATAAAGACAAACGTCCAAGACCCTGAACAATCTGAAAAAGATAAATTTTTATATTGGTCTGACCGGAGAACAAACCCGGGACCATCCGTGTCGCAGGCTTGCGAGTTGACCACTGCGCCACCTGTACCTATACGAACATCAAAGTAGTTATATTATGATATTTGTACGTATATGTATAGTTGAATTGGTATGGGAGGTCCACTCTTTTTAATTTTTGTTTTTTTTTTCTTGCAGATCTTAATTTTCCGTGTCGCAGCGGTCAACACGCCTGCCTGCGACACGGGTGGTCCCGGGTTCGATCCCCGGACAGGTCAAGATGGAAAATGATCTTTTTCAGATTGACCTGGGTCTTTGATGTTTATCTATATAAGTATTTATTATAAATATAGTATCGTTGAGTTAGTATCCCATAACACAAGTCTCGAACTTACTTTGGGGCTAGCTCAATCTGTGTGATTTGTCCGTACATATATATTTATTTATATATGATTCTGATGCCGACATTAAAATATTGCTAGGTTGATAAGAATTAACCTGTATATTTAATTAATTTTAAATCTTTTTCGGCCTTATCTTTCGAGATGAAACAGAAATATATTATGACTAGAATTCCTTGAAAGCATCCATTGAGTTCCTTTTTATATAGGTTTATTACAGAATAATAACGTGTTTCTCGCCTAATGAAAACACCTTTTTATACAGACTTTAATTAAATCAGATTCTGCGAAGGCTTTAGTCTTCATATTATTTAATAAGGCGGGTTTATGTTCATAAATAAATGAAAAGGCCTCAGAATTGAATGTGCTGTCTTTTGAAAACATATCTATTCATGCCATCATTTTAGAGTTCTTCTTAAAGGTGTCAACGGGACCCTATTAATAAGCTTCTGCTGCCTGTCTGTCCGTCCGTCTGGCATACGGCTTTTTGATAGTGTCAAGTCAAAATAATACAGATTGCTAACCCCACAGTAAGCTGTGAACTCAGATACTTACATAGATAAACATCCAACAGACACCAAGCGGTTAAGGTTTAATGCTTACTCATATTTCTGGGCCCTATGGGCTCCCAAAAAAACGTAGTTTTTAAGGCTTTTTGTATTAAAGTATTGATCAATATCGACGACCCTCTCTGTACCTACTACCTGAGCCATATATTAGCTAGAGCAATCTGAGGATTTGGCCTATGCACTCTTCACGCTGGCCAGACGGGTTGAAGAGGTTTCTTTGATGTTGTGTTTCCTAAGTCGCCTTCTACGACATCCATGGAAAGACTTAGAGTTGTCCTATTCTACTCTGCCGCGGGAACCACACGGCTGTAGTATTGATCGGTGATACGGAATCCTTCGGGTTTGCTAAACCAACTTGCTGGTTATGCTTATTTTTAGTTCATAAAGTTTGAGCGGTATTTTATGAACTTACTTATTTTACTACTCGAAATATTCGAGAGAATTTTAGTCATAATCCGAAAGTAGTTGTTAAATGTATTCGTTCTCGTTCCGCACGAATAAAAAAGAAATGTTAATCTAAATCCCAAGTCCCGCGCGCCCAAACAAGGGCCGAATTTAGTGGCTAATAATTCGTCGTGAAATCGCGCCAGGGTTGACAGAAAGCCTTCCTTGTTTACTACGGAACCCTGTGGCGACTCCGTTGAACCTGAAACAAAAACATAAATTAATAACATAGACAAATGTATAAAATTATATAAATAAGGAATAGAACTTATCTTCACTGTACATTTGTAGTCACAATATTACCCTTATTAATATTGTATAATAAATATAAATATAAACATAAAATATAAATAAACATAATTATATAGCTATATGTAATGTACGAAGCGCATAGGTTAATTTATTTATTATATACCTTAAATTACTTAACTATATATAGAATCACATACTAACTTACCTTTCACAATTATATAATTGTATAAACGTAATTATAGATAAAAATATCAATAACAAGTACTTACCTATTTTCGTGTAAACAGTAATAATCGCACCGAAATCGTATGGTAAGAAATGTCTTATTTCGCCTCGCGATCGGATGACGACTCGGGCGCAGAGACCCGTTACTACCTGCCGGCGGAACGCCAGCCAGTGAGCCACGCATGTTTTGAGCAGACGCACGTCGCTTTGTGCTCCGCGCTGTACCTACACCGCTTACGCGCTCGTACACTTTTTGTTAAATCATAAAACTATTAGTTTCATCTTTAGTACTTTCATCTTAAGTACATCTTCTTCTCCATTTACTATGCTGTCGATCCATCTCGTTTAACGTTATATTGCGATATAACATAGCTATCCAATGTTTCTCAACCCTAAGCGACCGGTAGAGCGTTGAAACGAGAAACTGTATCCCATTGTGTGAAGCCTCTCAGCTTGGTTTAATAAACATAAAGTCCGTCTCGCCTTATCGCTCATAAACGTAACTTACTAACGAAGGACACAATGGCATTATTCACAAATTTTATGTTCTTTTATTTAAATTATTGTAAGTATATGCATTTTGTCCTGTAAGATGAGAATCTATCTTAAATTGTGTGGGGCCACTTAGCCTGGTTCAATAAAGTCCGTCCGGCCTTATTGCTCGTAAATCTAACTAGGTAGAACACAATTGCATTATTCTCAAATACTGTCTTATATTTTTACCTATAATTATTGTAAGTATATTATGTATTTTGCTCGGTAAGTCGAAAAACTGTCATGCAATGTTTGCGGCTGTTGAACATGTTATTTATTTGGGGATCCCATTCCATATTGTTTTTTTTTCATTATTTGTTGTTTTTGTGGCAACATAAATATAAATTTTTTTAAATATTTATATATAGATAATACAGCCCTGAGACAGGTAGAAGGACAGAAAAGCCTTAATAATAAAGTCCCGTATGAACCCTTTCGTTACGGCACCCTAAAAATCAGTTATTAAAATAGTTCATTATATTTACTCGCCAAATTTTATTAAAATAATTTAAATAATTGTTTTTTTGCAGGTACTTACTACTAGGTATTATGGTATATCTAATTCTGCGCAGAAGTAATTTGAGGTAATTAGAAAATAAAATTATTGCCAAGTTTAGTGTACAAATTTAGTTACACTTTCCACGTTACAGTTACGAATAGCACACATGTAGGTATGTATACTAGTACTAGTAGTAACAGTCTATCCGTTATGGGTAAGATGGATACTAGTACAACAGTCTATCCGTTATGGGTAAGATGGAGGCTGCAAGACCAGCCCCCTTATTTACTAACTCGGATGACAGGTGTCGATGCATATCAATTTAGGATTTGCTGTTACGATGCGGTTTTTATATTCCAAATAAAAAGTTCGAGCAAGCAAAACCACCTGTCATCCGAGAGAGTAAATAGGGGAGCAGAACCCACCTTTTGAAATACGGTGGACTTTTAAAGTTGAGAAAAGAGATATGGATGGCTAGCACATCGCCTATCCGCAAGTCCGAACTTATTTCCTTGATTGACTTTTACGTGAGAATAAGTCAGCATATTTCCTGTTTTTTGTTTGCTCCCAGACCTGGGTCGAAGTTGCACTGCATAGAAAACTCGGGGCCGCTAAAAAGAAAAAGAAAAATAGGTACTACAACATTCCAACTTTGGGCTGGAATCGGCTGGATGACTTTCTAAGAGCAGTGCCTTTTTGGTGCGACACGAGTTAACCGAAAATAAATTGCGCCTGCACTCGAATATCGGTGCAACGGGATTTATACATTGCCCGCGGGATCTGGGGATTGCCGGGATCGGAGGGATCCAGAGATACAGGCTGGCTGGGCTGTTTTATGTGGCACGCGAAACAAATTGTGCGGCAGAGGTATCAATTTGATAGTGAGTTGCGGCGTGATTTACGGATTGTAAAGCGGCGATTGATTCAAATCGCATATTTTTGAATGAATGAATTTCTTCCAAGAGCCTTACTAGTGCGAAACGCTGTAGTGCACTTTGAATTTAAATCAATGGCTGCTTATAGCGACAAGATAGAAAGAGGCGAAAGATAGAAGAAAGAAGCCCGCAGGCTGACTGCAGAAAAAAACCCAATCTTTTTTTAAATGTTTCTTAAGACCTATGCGGACGAAGACACTGCTAAAATAGCTATTTTATTTGCTCCTAAACCACCGTAGAAATTTAATGGAAAATAAAACCATGGCATACCGCACAAAACTTTACTCAGTGAATTTGAATTCTTTAGCATCGCTAAGAAATGCGTTCATGATATTTTGGTCCTGCTTTAGTAGTACTTATTTAAATATAAACTATACCCATGATTCAAAGAAATTCAAAAAATTACTTTGATTCATAGTCTATATTTAAAAGGATGCCGATGAATTCATAAACACACATATAACAAAAAATCATTACTCACAACACAACGCTGATTCGGAGATTCAAATATAGAACGCAAATAATAGTATTTTTCTTTCTCCCAAAGGCAACATGTCTTACAATCGTAAACATGTTTTACAATTCTTGTTCAAAGTTTCTTCCTCCTTGAACTTTCAACAGCAGTAAGTAGATAAGTAAGTAGGAACTTGTATATTCTTTACAAAATCTCACACTTGATCTCCCAGTAGTATCAGCACATTTTTATCATGCCGTGTCCCTAATATTAAAATGGTTTGAACTCCGTCGCCGGCGCGAAGTTTTTACATAATTAAATATTTATGTCCCGAGATATTCGGAATACTTTGTGAGTTTCAGTATTTTCAGCCTTCGGTCTCCTTGTTACTGAATAACTTCAAGTATAAGGGTGATAGTCCATCAAAAGTGTCATAACATTTTTTTTGTTAATCCTTTTATGCACAGTTATGGATGGAATCCTTATAGGTGGCATCTAATATATATATATATGTTATATTGTATTTGTTATCCGTTGATTTTACTACCTTTATCTACACGTAAGACATCGTAAAAGCGTTTTTCCATCTGATTTATCATTCCCGTTGGGTGTAAAGTAGTTTACCATAGTCTTGACTAAAATTAGGTGTAGTTAGTAGTAGTAGTAGTAGTGTAGTAGTTAATGTAAGGCCTAATTAAAATCACTAAGCAAATAAATGTCACTACAGTTATTTTTCATAACCAAAAAATTACTTGAGTAAAATTTATTGTGTCAGTTCTTCAGACAAAATTAGGCCGTCTCAAGTGGCCGTAGCAACGCTCATAAGAAATATTATGTAACCGCTACGTCGTCGGCTCGTTGAATAAAAGAGCAGCCCTCTTGTTTTACAAATTATCCGATTTGTTTTGGAAGATAACAGTTTTATGGAATTTTATGTGAATAAATTTACCTACATTTACAATACAAATCTTTTTCTCCTTAAGTTCTTAGCGAGCCTAAGGACATAAGATGCAAATGTCAGCATTAGCGTATGAGAACACAAGTAGAAAACGGCACCAAAAAAGTAATGGGTTGCTAGCCACATCACATACAGTGTATTAAGTCACCTTACACTTTTTCTGATAGGTGCAACTCAGCCCATCAATATGAACACCTTTTCTTGTGGAACCAATGGTGGAAACTCATTTTCTTTAACGTCAAATGTTTTTTGACTTCTCAACATTGGTCCCACAGGAAAAGTTGTTCATTTGGGCTAAATCACCCCTTGCGGGAAATGTCGAAGTTCAAATGGTACGCTGTATAGCCAATATACCTAACAGGTAATTGCCAAGAGCTGTCACTTGCCAATGCCATTTACCATACGTCTGGTACTCGTAACTTTTACGAGTCACTTCCGAAGATCGTATTTCATATCTATGGAAGCAATTTGCGATAAACATATATTTTGTTTTCTATAGATGTATATTTATAGCTGAATTTCGGGGTGATATTTTATTTAGTTCTATCGTGAAAAATAAAGTTAAGCTTCTTCATTTTGTCAACATGGCTTCATTGCTTGCTTCATTTTTACCGCAAAGCTGTTGAGTGGCCACCACTTACCGGCTAGCGAAGTAGCAGCGTCAGATACCTATCGACCGGTGGTCGAACAACCTGACCAAGGTCGCTGCGAAATGCTGGATGCAAGCCGCTTTCAATCGGTCATTTTAGAAATCCTAAAGACGCCTATTTTCAATTATTATTTTTATCACCATTATGCCACTCGTTTACCATTCAGTTCTATCTTATTTGACGAATATAGTTTTTCTTACACTTCGTCCATTCTTTCTTTTGCTGCTGCCGTTGACTTTATTATGATCTTTTAATTGTGCGACTTGTCTCCCTGCTCACGATATTGTGCTGACATTATCATTAGGACTAAATTGATACTTTAATACTAAGGTCTCAACAAAAGACTACCATTAGTCAAACAAATATATTCTCCTTCTAATGACATTGTCTCGAAATTAATATTAGCACTAACTTGATATTAAGATATAAATAACGGCTACCATTAGTCAAACAAATGTAAGTGTGAACATATGGAGACAGTTTACAGACATACGTATGTCAGACACTTTTAGTTAATGTGTACATTAGTATAATTTAGTGTTATCTTTCATAGCATATGTCTGCTTGTAATGAAACTTTACGTGACAAGTGAATGCTAGTACACTAAGATACCAATAAGGTTCTTTCTAATAATTTGATTTTTCTGACATAAATACTTAGTACTGCCAGAGCCAGAACAGTCAAAGGATTATTCCTACACTCTCTACGCTGACGAGTGTCCAGAGAGGGTCGTGCTCCTGCAGTGGAGACTAAAATAGACCTGATGATGATGATTCTAGTCTCCACTAAAGGAGTACGACCCTCTCTGTACTACCAGAGCCATATACTAGCCTGAGTAGTCAGAGGATTTGGCCTACACTCTCCACGCTGGCCAGACGGGTTGGAGAGGTCTCGTTGATGTTAATAAGCTTTGCTTAGCTTGTGTTTCCTTAGTCGCCTTTTACGACATCCACGGGATGACTTGGAGTGGTCCTGAAGTGGTCATGATGATGATGAAGAGAGGAAATATAAGTATTTCGCATAATAACATAAGGCATATTTCGCAAAGCCTCGTACTAAGGTACGAGGCTTTGCGAAATATGTTACTCTCTATGCAAAAATCACGCCATAGGATAAAACCTTATATCCCTTAGTACATTTGGTCTTTAAAGCGTAATAAAAAGCATTTAAGTATTATCAATAAATACTTAGGACGATTTCAGAACCTTGAACATTACCGGTTAGTAGAAAGTCTGTGTGTCTTTTACAAGCTGCATTTCGGAGAATGTGCACAGAAGTTGCATGATTAAATCTCCCTGCACCATTTCACCATCGGGTGACGCGCCGTGGACAGTGGTTCCATCCATGTGTGGTCGATATTCCTGCTCAGTAGACCTTTAGATCTCGAACCGCTAAGGAATTGAATTCCTTTCCCGCGTCGCTGTTTCCCGACTCGTATAATTTAGGGATTGAATTTGTGAATCAAATAGGTACATGATGCAGATATTATTTTTGTTATTGACGTCATTAATTTACTTATGTCTAAGTTAAGGTCGCTTTTAAAGCGGAATGCAGAAGAAATCTAATTCACCTCTTATCCGAATCCCAAGTAAATAAAAAGAGACCAAGTTTCTGCATTTCCAGTATGAAAACGGAACTGAGCTGTTAGTAAAATTTTGACATCTAGATTTATTATGCAAGTAGCTGTTACCCGCGGCTTCGCCCGCGTAATATATAGCCTATGTCCTTCTGGGTACCCTAACCTATGTGTATGCAAAATTTCATGATGATCGGTTAAGTAGATACGGCGTGAAAGCATAACAAATAAACAAACAAACTCACTTTCGCATTTATAATATTAGTTGGGATAGATATCACAATTATATGTTTTATTAACCTACACTTTACAAGTTTGAATTCGATGATCATAAATTTAGCATGTTAATTTATTATTTTATTTTATTGGTTAATATTTTTAAATATTTAAAATAGCCAGATGGCAACGGCCTTTTGACTTTCCGTAATAAATATAACTACCCTAACCCTTATTCCTTATTTACGTTAGCAAATATGAAACGTTGTAGTCTGATGAAGTTAAATACTAAAAAAAACAACCATTCTTCACAGAAGTCTTCTAAGATGGCGATTGATTGACGTACATAACGACTTTACTTGTTTCGTGGCAGATAAAAATAAAGTAAGTAAGACTTTTTTTATTTAATACATCTACACATTATTATTTTCTGAATTAAATGAGTACCCCAGAAAGGAATAATGAAATTCTTACAAAGTCGACCCATAATAATGTAGTATATTACGTTTCCAACTGTACCACAGATAGTGAAATGGTGTAATAAAGCAAGCTGGCGTTGCTTTTGATAGGTAATCTTAAATATGAGGGGAATAAATGTTCTGTCGAAAAATGTTTCAAGATTTTTTTGACGCTTTAGGTAGCAATTATACATAATTGACTTAATATTAAGCGTTACCGATGGGTAACGCTTAATATTAAGTCAAAAATATATATAAGACTTAATTTTATATACTCAACCTGCTTGAAATCAAAAAGCGAGCGCAGATGCATAATATTTTGCATTAATTTGCGCTATTTTCAACCGACTACTACAAAATAGAAGGTTCTGAAGTCGTTAGAGTCTTGTTTGTTTGTATGTTTACTTGAAATCATTCATGTACTAAATACCTATATAAGATAATCACTACAGAACTAGATTTAGCAAAAGTCTGGTTTGTTACCTAATAGCACTTATAACAGGGACATTAAATTATTCGTAAAATCAACACAAATACTTAGACATTAAAGTACGTAAGATTATTCGTTCATAACAATACAACAAATAAATGTATTTACTAAGGAGCGTTCCATCAGATGGCCATCACAGGCCTCGTAAAATCTATATAAACATTTTACGCCATCTTTAGTGTCCGTTGCTATGTTTTTTTTCATAACACAGTTACGATCAGTTACGAAACGACGGATTTTATGTGTTTGGGATATTCATTTTGTATCGGCGCTGTAATTATAGCCGAAGGCACTGGAGAGTATTAAAATATTAATATCTTTTGTTTTATGTGTTCAGCTAAGATAATAATTAATAATACTAATTCATAGACTGCCAAGCTTATACCTTAACGGTTGGTGGTGCTGTGCACTTTTCCACTCGTTACTAGATGACGTTCGTCCGCGTCAGCCTTAACTTGCTAAAACTTAGAAATAATTATTGGTATATTCCAGCAGATATATCCGACAATGTCTGACCCGTCTATATTATTAAATGATTTTATTAGTCATACCTACTTATATTTGAATCCTGAATCGTAATAGTATAAAGCATTTATGTGTTGGTCCACTTTTCTTTGAACCTAAGTCATAAAATGTCACTAAAACTATTTGCGTTAGATAAATAATACCTGAGAAAATAGGAAAAATATTTCTAGTTTTATACTTGTAGTTAAGTATCTCTGGGCGAAACTACTTTTATTACTTTTCTCAATTTCCATGAAAAACAGCGATGTTTTCAGGACCCCATCTGCTGCAGAACACTCCAGGTACAAATTGAAGAGAGGTACAGATGTGGCATTCTGATATACTTGCTCGAGCAGTAACATTATAACCTTAAAGTGTTTGAGGAGCCTATTACCCAGTGGTCGTGAGCAATATTAGTGCTTACGCACATTAAGCAACCCCAAGCGTAGTCTCCACTTGGATGGGTAACCGCAAGTGCGGAATAAAAATATGTCAAGATTCTCCGTTGGTCCTGGCTGTTATCAGTGATGGCAGTCGTTAAGCTACGTCAGAAGTCTTTAGGCAGCTTAAAAAAACCAAACACTATTTTTGGCCACATACACATACGAAAAACAATAATAAGGGTTAGTTTGTTTGGCAATTTCTGTTTCTGAGTTGAAATTCTACATTCATATTTCAGTTGAATAATTATGCAAAACTATAGAGTCAATGTGCAGATCCGATGAGAAAAAAAATCTTTAGTATTAACGAAGTAACAAAACTCACGACATTTTCTTATCTATAAGGAAACAACTATCATACAGGCTTCGATGAGTAACAGTGGAGAAATTGAGCAAATAACCAAAGAGGATCCATAGAAGACTCGGAGTGGCCGGAATGACATGGAATGAATCCAAAACGTACATAATTTATCCTTCTGCTCACTTTATGTTCCTAGCTCTCCAGGTTTATGGCCCGTCGTGTGTCAGTTTTATTCTGTTCCTATCCCGTTTACGACGCTGAGCGCTGTACAATAATATCGGGATCGCTCCCAGAGGCGAGTTTTAAAATATTTTCCTCGGGCCACCTCTACCCGGCTGACGCGATATGTGAACAGTCACAGGGTCAGAGATGATACTGGTTGTACTGAAAAATATTATTACGTATACATTTGTAGTAAGATTAACATACAATACGTGTAGTTAAGCATTATGAAAGCTACTAAAATATAATCTTTAGGAGAGCGTCATTAAATCACATAAGGTATGGTGAAAAACTTCCACGTCAGTAGTTATTTTCACCATATCTAAAGTATGTACAATGGAAAATTTTAATTTGTTACCTAATATTTCTACGCCTAATAGGCAGAGTATACCTACTGCACCTTTTGTACCTTGTACCACCATGGTATCACCATATTCTAAGGAATAAATCTACGTTAGTACTACATAGTTAGTGGCTATAGGAAATCTTTATACAGTATTTATCATTATCTCAGCCGTAAGGAGTCCACTGTTGGACTTAGCCTCCCCCAAGAATTGCCATCGTCAGGGAGTTTGCCATACTCACCACGCTTGGGTTGGTTTGATGCTGCTGCCCATCGAAACCGGTGTTAAGAGAAGGAATTTTAATTCTCCCGACTCGACACGCTAAGAAGAAGAAGAAGAAGAGAAGGAAGGGTAGGAAGTAGTTTGTTGCTCGGATGGATTGGATTAAGAAAGAGGCCGACATATTTGCAACCGGACAAGCAGTTGAGGTTGACACCCTTGACCTAAACCCCTGATATAAAATATTCATCAATCGAAAATCTTCAAAGCAAAATAATAATTCATTTTAACAGCTCAATATTTGTTAGACATATTCAAGAATTCAAAGATTAAATATTCTAAACTGGAATACTTCAAGGTCATTTTGAAATGCTTGTCAACGTTCAAATTATAAAATTATATCAGACGTCTAAGTCTCTTTGTTCAAGTCGTTTCAACTAAAGCCTACAGATGATTTTAGTTACTTGGCGTAATTTTATTCCAAACCACAGATCTGTATAATAGGCTAGATGCCATTAAGGTCGGATTAGTTTAGAAACCCACCTTCTTTGTAATTCAATAACTAAATTTCTCACAATTGAATAAATAGACAAATTACACAGATTGAGCTAGCCCCACTGTTAGTTGTGAACTTCTGTTGGGTACTATCTTATAAACCTAGTTACTTATATACCTAGATAAAGTGTGAAAAATAAAAAAAAAGATGTTTTCATATTGACCTAACTGGAAATTGATAAAATCCTACAAACCTGGTATAGGTTTGTAGGATAACACCAAGTCTGGCACCACACAGAGTGACTAACCATCGGTCAACCAGCTTTCGTTCTAGAGCAGTAAACCCATAATTAAAAACCTATTTTCCAATCTAAATTGGGAGAAAGAAAAAAAAACATACTCAATAGCAGCGGCTTTTCTTTTAGCCCAGACCGTAAAAGCAATAAACTAAGCAATCGCATCAATAGGTGATGCGGCTAGCAACTCATTTCGCTTTTTTTTTTCGCTTTCCACGCCGACTGACATGCTGAACGTGGCCTTTATGACCTTAGGCTCCGTCTATACCGCAAGGGATTAAAACGTGATAAAATAAATAAATAAAAATAATTAATTATAACAAAGATTTGTCCCTATACCTTTATAGCTACAAATCATTTAAATGGAGCTAGCCCCAAAGTTATAAGCTTGTGTCGTGATGTCGGATACTAACATAACGGTACTGTATTTAAAATAGATAGGTATTTATATAGATAAACATCCAAGACCCGGTCAATCTTTAAAAGATTTTTATCCATGACCTGACCGAGGATCGAATCCACTCGTCGCCGGTGTTAACTGCTGCGCCACAGAGGTCGTCGTCGTAATAATATGTATGTACTTATATTTTCCAATGATATCAAACATAAAATCAAATATAAATTGTATTTTGCCTTCGTATGATACGTAACTAAATTACTGACGTCAACAAGTTTTCAAATGTAAATGATATATGTATGACAATTAATGAGTGTTCTGAGACACCTATATAAATAAAGATATTTAATTTTTGAATTTTTGGGTGAACTGAAGAAGGCGTACTCGTAATCAAAATTATAGAAATACTCAATTTTCACTCGCTTGGTTGGCAACAACCGCTATCATTACCATATCTAGCCTTTACACAAATCTGTGCCTCCAAGATAATTTTAGTTTACTCAACATAATTTTATTCCAAGCGTTGTAATCTACGAATTTGAACTGCTGAAATCTACGAATAAGTAATAAGCCTAAAATATTTATGACTATCCTCGTATAACCAGCTGACAATGGTTGGTATTTACATAGAGTTACTCTTCGATTTTTATCAGGTCACTTTTGTCGCGCACAAAAGGCGAAAGATTGTATTGTCATTTAAAATGTCCTTAAAGTTCTGTAAGGGCTTTGTTAGAAAAGGTATAAATAAGCGTTATTGTGGTTTCTTTATCTGAATTAGCATTTAAATCTCTTGAATAGTTAAACAACATATTTGAAGGCGTACCACTCACGCATCACCTCTGAGGACGCAACGAGCCAGTAAGCAATCAAACTGCCGTGCTACTGGTATTTCTACAAAGCAGATGTTCGAAATTTTGACTGGATAGGAATATCGTGCCATAGGTATTTTGAAAAAGCCGCCATTTTTTAATTATGACTCGTCGAAATAGAAGTACATTGATAATCTGGAATTTCTTTGCCGCTTCTTCTGCACTCCGCTTTGAAAGCGGTGTAATCTTAGCTTTAAGTTGATTATTGACGTCAAAATAATATAAATATCTTAAGATGAATAAAACTTAAGACTATTTACTATTGACTTGAGTCAACCGGATACTCAAGCCAATGGCTTCTTAATGATGAATTTAGCCATTCTATGTTCAATATGCATACGTAACGATAGAAATATCCCATGAAAATTACATTTATGTTCCTGGAAACCTATCTCTGTGGCTTTAGCAAAAATAATAGCTCTTGGCTTTAGCTTACATTATTGTCTCGTTTATGTCCCTCACGGGATAGACAATGCCTAAGGTCAAGACACATGGCAGAGGAACCATATGTTTTAAAACACAAAGCGTGTTACTGGGATTATAATTCGAAAACAAAATAATTAAAAAAAAACTCTTTGAATGGGATTCCGACTCATACTTTGCTGGTTTTTCGGGTTCCGTGCCCAAAGGGTACAACAAATATTATAAAATCAGAATGAAATAAATATTTCAGCTTGATGTTGCTCGCTATTAATAATGGCAACAGGTGGACTCTTGAAATATTCACAGAATATTAGGCTGTATATTCACTTTAAAAATAGATAATTATGGTAAAATAAAATAAATATTTAAAGGGGGCTCCCATACAACAAACATAATTTTTTGCCGTTATTGCTAAATATTCACAGAATATTAGGCTGTATATTCACTATAAAAATAGATAATTATGGTAAAATAAAATAAATATTTAAAGGGGGCTCTCATACAACAAACATAATTTTTTGCCGTTATTGCTCGATAGTCTAATGTTTTAAAGATTGGCACGAAGCCCTTCGTGCGCGAGTCCAACTCACACTTGGCCAATTATTTTAAAAGCTATGTAGTTAGAAATAATTTCATCGACTGTTTTCTCGAACAAGCCTTCCAATTACTGGAAATCAGCTCGGCCTCGCGATAAGATAGCGTTTAATTAGTGATGTGTGCTGAGTGGGCAGCTTACGATATCGATAGCGAGCTAATTGCAGAGCTGAGTGATTCCGTGTTCATTGGTGCTGAGATTGGGCTGTTTGATCGGCTGTGTGACGTGACAAGGGCGACTGATTGCGTCCACTAGAAATCTTCGGCGTAAAAAGGTCATTTCATACTAGCGATTAGTCGAAGCGAAGCGAAACGATGTTGCTATGGCAAATGCACCTTTAATTCAAGATTTTAATGGTCATTTTCCTATGAGATTCAGAAGCGTGAAATCCGCGTGCAGCGTTGTGTATTCACGCGTCATTTATTTCGAGCTCAGAAGGAATATGAGCGCTGTTAAGTTAAAGGTGAGTTTGCCAAATTAACATACTTAGTTTAGCTGCCTTCGACTCTCTTTCTCTTTGAATAAAAATCGTTGACTTTGCGCTAGTAAGTATGATTTGACCCTAACAGATACGGCTCGCGGCACAGATCTGCAGTGCAGACATGGAACACTGTGACAGGATTTTAAATACTTAAAACGACCAGCACCGCGTGAAAATCGTTCCGCAAGATGCCAAGTGCGGGAAGAGGAGGCGTCATTTTTATCTTACGATATTGATCGTTTTGAAAGTCTTCTAGTAAGAAAAAATGTTTTAACACGTTTATCACGTTATATTTTAACTAACGTTTTGATAGCTTTACAGTGATAATTTTTGCAGATGACTAAGATGACATTCGCCTATTATATTTTTAAAACTATGTAAACTGATTTTATTTGTGTAACAATCGGAAAAACTATACAAAACAAAAAATATATATATATCTATGCTCAAACCACACGTAACAAAAGCAACTAGTTGCATCCACTGAAAATCTTCCAGAACATTTTAGACTCTAACTTCATAATTATAAAATCTCTATTGACTACAGAAATAAAAGTAGCAAAAACAAACAAATCAATTATTTAATCCAATAATTAACAACCAAACGATTTGTTTCGCCAAATCTCGGAATCCTGCAATCCATTACCAAAGGCAATGAATTAAACGGCGTAAACAGACTGCTAATTACTAAATGGGGTGGATGGAGGGAAGGGGCACGCTGGCGAGGGTCCAGGGTTCGGTGCCGAGACGCCGACTGTAACGAGCTTGGCAACAGTTTTAATACCGTTTAGGCACTTGAATTTTTAATTGCTGTCCTATTGTAGGAATCTAGGTTGGAAAAAAACTTAAAATTTATTTTGCTTTACGAGAAAAATTACATTCGTGCTCATTAGTTATGTCATTAATCGGCCATGTGGTTCCCGGCAGAATAGAATAGGACCACTTCAAGTCAAGAATTAGGAAACACAAGTTAAACAAAGCTTATAAACATCAAAGGGATCTTTGCGTCCCGTCTGGTCAGCGTGAAGAGTGTAGGCTAGCTGCTCTGGCTAATATATGGCTCTGGTAGTACAGAAAGGACTGTGCTCCTGCAGTGGAGACTAAAAAAAGACCTGATGTTGATCATGATGGCATTAAGACAGTTGACTAGCTGCTACAAGTATGAACAAACATGTTGCTTATCTAGCGGACCTCGGGCATCTAAGCACCACAGCTGAGGATACAACCGGGAACCAATTCCAAAGAGAAAAACCTGCTCAATATTTGATAGGATTATGGACAGTATCGGCTGGCAAGGAGCCAGGATTCGGTGCCGCGACACGTCCGGCAGTAACGACTTGGCAACTGTTTTTATGTAAATACCGTTTAATCACTTACAAATTTTAATTAGTACCCTGTTTATGAATAAGCAGTCGATTTCGGCCTGCCCATCAGGTAAGGCGAGATGACGGAAATCGGCAAATTTCTAATTTGGGAAAAATTTTTCAAATTTTTCCCAAGACCTTATTTCGTAATAATATTATAGCAAACTTTAAAAACCACAACTTCATATAACACTGATCAGTGCTTCCAAGACCACTGAATTTTTGACTGAACTGCACCTATTTCAAAGCTTTGGAAAAGAAAACTAAAATACTTTCCACAATGACACTCCAGTGTGCTTCCAACTTGGCCATTTCTTGAAACTCCAGTTCTCGGCGAAACGGCCTCGAGGCCTGAACTTATGCCTTCGTTAATGAAACTGTTAGTATGCAGCCGAGATTGCCCGACTGCAGCATTGTTATAACTACTCGACGAGCTTACAATCATAGTATGATAAGTTACGAGTAGATTGTAAGAGGAGAAAAACATGGCAAAATTTTGATTGTTATGGACTAAAGGGTGTTTAAACCCGTCAATATGAACAACTTTCCTATGGGTTCAATGTTGGATATTTAAAAAAATACCGACATTTCCAAACAAAAATATTCAGCCACCCGGTCAAATAGTATTTTTTTTCAGTTTCTACCTTGGTACCATAGGAAAAGATGTTCATATCGACGGGGTGAATCACCCCTTTAAGGGTCTGAAACGTTCAAAATTTCGCCATGTATAGTTATAGAAGGGCGAGAGAAAATTAGAACAGTCTATGAAAAAGGAAAGATTGCATGGTTAAGTTTTTTGCCAGGCTACGTTATTGTTTTTTCTCGATTAGGCATGCCTATGTTCAGTGCGTTAGCTAGTTTTTACTTTAATTAATTTAGTAAATTGATTTACTTAACTTTTGTCTGTAAACTCTATAAGTCATCTGCGCATAAACAAGCAATGGTTGCTAGAGTCAAGAGTGAGTTAGGAGCTTTGAAGTACATGGCAAACTCTCAACCAAGTTTGCCGTGATTCGTACAGCCCACTTAGCGAATATTACGACTTCAGGCGAAATAAAAACGACGTCCTTCTGCGATAAACAAGCGACGTTTGTTGCAATTAAGGGCTAGTTAAGAGCCAGATTTGGCTGGAATTGGACGATGTTTAAAAAGACGTTGTTCTAAACTTATTTCTTCTGAAACAAATAGATTTTGTAGAATTTGTATTCCATTTCATAATTTATTAGCAAGTAACAAAATATTGTTTATAGTATTGTTTTGCCTGCGTCTTTTGCTCATACTTATAAGTATAAGCATATCATTCTTAGCATAAGTACTTATTTTTATCTAGCAACTTTCGTGGTCACTCATCAATAGGCAAAAAATCCACGCTACTTTGGCGCGAAGTTGTAAATCGTAACTCGTGCAACCCACTTAGCGAACAGTACGAATTCAGGCGAAGGAAAATGTCGTCATTTTGCACATAAACAAACAAATATTGTTGCAATTAGAGCCAGATGTTTGCGGGCTCAGTGGAATTTTTAAAAGCAGATTGAATTGAAGACAAAACAGTCTTCTGTAAGAAATAGGTTTTGTAAGGAAGTATATTTTATCTGTACTATTTAAGAGCTAGCTAGGCAAGAAACATACACGCATTCAATCCTAATCTTATCCTATCCTTATCCTAATCCTAACTATCCTAATCCTATTCCTAACTATCCTAATCCTAACAAATCCCAACAAATATTATAAATGCGAAAGTGAGTTTGTTTTGTTTGTTACGCTTTCACGCCGTATCTACTGACCCGATCATCATGAAATTTTGTATACACATAGGCTAGGGTACTGAGAAGGATATAGGTTATATATCACGCGGGCGGAGCCGCAGGAAACAGTTACTTATTATATAAATTATATAAATAAAAATAAATTTTAATTTTTTTTATACATTTTATTTTCCTAAAACTAATAAAAAACTAAAACTTAACTTAAAAACAAAAATTAAAACTATTAAATAAAAACCTAACTAGATACATACAAAAACAAAGCTATAAATAAAAAAATGTCCCGCATGTCGTTGTCACACGACAGGGTACCCAGAATGCTGGCAGCATTGCCACGTTGAATGGCAATGCTTATCCTCTGTCCTAGAAAATTACCAGCCCTCTGGTTATCCGTCACCTCAACCAGCTTTTGACTCAAAACCTTAAAAAGTTTATGCGCCGAGGGGCCCCATGGACCCAGAGTCTCCACCCCAAACGGCTCAAATATGAAACCATTGCCGATACAAGCATATTTACGCCGTTTGAGGGACTCTGCATTGGCTGCAGCCATGCCCGCTTTAGAACCTGTGCTGGGAAGGTGGGAGGACGCGAGCGTGTCCACGCAGGTGGCGTCCCAAACCAGCGGCCTTCCCATCCTCCACGGCACAAGAGTCATTCCTTCCGGTCTCTTGTCATCCTCACGTGCCAGTCCATTGGGTTAATTTTAATTACCTTATGCCTGTACCTTCGTCCACGGTCATATCTGGGAACGAAAACTTTTGTTTTTGGTGAAACATGCTCACTGCTTGCTCAATGTCTTTTCTTTATAAAATAACGTAGGTACATGCAATATTTCATGACGATCGGTTTAGTAGTAAACAGGGAAAGCTAATAAAAATGTGTTGTGATGTCTTACAAACTCCTTGCAAAATGATTATGTAATTGAGGTACCTAGAATCTGAATGTATAATACCTTGAAGTGGGTTGTCTAGATGCGGTAGGGTGCCACAAACTAGGACAGTTTACGATGCACTCAGGGAACGCGGTTGGTTCGGTGGTGATGAGAAGTGCTTAGTGCTTGGCTTGTTCTATATTAATTAATAATTAACACACCTTCCAATTTTTCAGCATAAAGAAGTTGTATTTTCTTTGAATTTTGTTTATATGTGGTTTTCGTGAATGGATGCTTTTTGATGGTGAGCCCGATGGTCCCGTGGGTGCATAATTAGTGTTTACGCATGTTAAGCAACCCCGGGTGCAGGATACTTTGGATGGGTAACCGCAATTGATATATAAATATATCGAGCTCCTCCATCCTTCGGAAGGCACGTTAAGCCGCTAGCCCCGGCTTATGTCTGATCATTGATGGCAGTCGCTAAGTGACACCATTGTTGGCCACTTACACACACAAAAACATTCTAATTTAGGAGTTTATCCAACTATAAATACTACTACAAAAGTAATAACAAATATATTTTAGTTGATTTAACGTTTTTAGTCAACATCACGTTCAAATTTATTTTTTACTCGCTATGTCGTAGTTTCATATTCCAGTTCATAGCTTTTTGTATTTTATTGTTCATGGGGACAAATACATTGTGTTTTATGCTCAACTCCATAAAGTCAGTGCACCGCATAAAATTACTGTTTTAGAAAATAAATGCAAGGCGAAAATGTTACACTGTCTCGAAACGAATATTATGCACTCACGAAAGAACTATCGTAGCTTTTTTTATTTACTTACAGAGTTAAATAACTTCTCACTTAAATCCGACTGACTCCGTACATCAGTCTCCGAGGCCGAAGGTCCGAGGGCATAGCGCCCTCAACCTGTAAAGCAAACACCACAAAAGGGCCACCAGGAGGGATGACTTTAGGCGTTGATTGTGTGCGCAAAGCTTGGAGAGATAAATATATAATGTATATTAAAAGTATATGGTCATCTTACACGTACATACATATATACATATTATCACGCCTCTTCCTATAGGGGTAGGCAGAGTCTATGGATCTCCATTTGCTACGATCCTTACAAACCTCTTTCATTACTTTTTTCTTGCATGCTCGCCGGTTTCGGGTACTCCTTACATCTCCTTTTGCGAGAATGTTCGCAATTTGGTCGCGATAAGTTCGACGATGCCTGCCCTGACCGACTGCCCAACCACATCTTCTCTATATAAACCTAAGTTGTAAAAAGCTAAAAAATATTGTTTTTCTTACTCACTATGTATCATTTGTCTGTAATAAAATGATTGTTACATAATATGTTAATTCCAAGACGTGTCTTGTAAGGACAACTTAATTACGTAACAAGATAACCTATCACATCGTAACGGGCTGCGAAAAGCCTCGTAATCATTACTTTCGCTTCGAACTTGCCTCAAGAGACGTTTCCATTAGTCTAGATTCTTTATGAAGGCTATGTTTAGTTCAGAATATCAGAAATCATGAAAACAAGGTGCAAAGAGCAATTTTTTAGAATTACATCGTTTGACTAAC
This sequence comes from Rhodophaea formosa, assembly GCA_963082605.1. NCBI lineage: Eukaryota > Metazoa > Arthropoda > Insecta > Lepidoptera > Pyralidae > Rhodophaea > Rhodophaea formosa. The sequence goes on from OY720209.1 coordinate 23,776,739, forward strand.
AGTGTGAAATTATATGCCATTTGTGATCTAAGTACCTGGGCTTGATTTATCATGTTGCATTACCCTTGTTGACTTTCCCAAAAACCATCAATAAATAAATAGGACAAATCACACACTCACAGACTTGAGCTAGCCCTACGGTAAGTAGTGACTTGTGTCGTAGAACGCTAAGTCAATGATGCGATATTAAAAATGCATTTATAATTAATTAAACATCAACAACCCACACCAATCAGAAAAATATCGTTTTTTAATTGAAATAATGTCTACAGTTATAACAGCTTGAATATTCAATTTCTCTGGTATCCGATTCACCGGGCAGATGGTAAATTATCTGTTGAAATTAGGCAAGTTTGCAGACAATGGAAAAACTATTTATGTTATTTCCGCCCGGTGACTTCGTGCACGATAACAGCCTTCGACACGGAGCTATGAACAATCAGATTTAAAATAAACAAAACTTGTAATTTCGTTAATTCAATTGTTTTTTCTGTAATCAGAGGTAATGGTTGATTAGATACGCGATTTAAATAAATGCCTATCATCTTTCATTTCACATTGAATATTTATGTGTACAATATTATAAAGTTGTTTAAAGTAAATTGACTCTCAACATACTTTTTAAGGGGTTCATGTTGTTCAAGTTGTTCACCCTTTTAAGGGAATTTTGAGGGTCAATTTACACTCTGACGCTGTCTTCTTGTATGTGTATTCGTTCTTTTGAAACTCATTTTTGGATTACTGACAGAACATTATTTACTTCCATTGATCTACAGATCAATAACGATCGGCAGTTAAGCCTTATATTTTTCATGTAAAACACAAACGTATATTTTTATTTCATATTTACTGATTCTAAATCCAGTCGGTTCTAATCTCTCAGCCGGCCATAAACTCACGTCGGCAGTTCGGCGATGAAAAGCGAATTTGGCCATAAACGATCAACCGTCCATTGAACCCGGGCACAATCATAACTTGTTCTGTTCGCGATTGGGATAATTAATTAGACCACTGACTTACTAACTTTGCTTGGATAATGGTTGCCGACCGATGGCTTGCCTCAACTTTGCCTAGATGTTTTTGTTGATCGTTTATACTATGTTAAGACACATAATTATTAATATTAACAGGACTTAGCACGAACCTTTTACTTATTTATTTTAAAGGTTCGCGCTAAGTCCTGTTAATATTAATAATTATGTGTTTGAAGCGCGAAAGTTTAAAAAGGAATATGTGAAGACACAATTTGCTCCTATGTTTTTGTACGAGGTGAATAAAAAATAACGTGTTGGTGCTTTTCTACGCATTTGTTAGTACATGTTGTGACCAAAATAGTACAAGGTAGCGAGGGGTTTTTCTGTCTTAGGACGGCAAACTAGCAGGTGAGTGATGGTAAGTGATCACCGCTGCCCATGGGAAATTGCAACACCAGCCATACCAGGGGTGTGACAAGAGTCAAGAGCGTTGCTGGCTTTTTATTTTTCTTTCCCAGAGGGGAGAGGCGTTCTCTCACTCGCCGAACAAAGCATAGCAGCCTCTCGACAATAAATATAACATGATCATAAATTCATGATCAAAATATATAAAACTATTTAAAACGTTACAAGATTTGCTTCTAGTTTTTTATTTCACCTTTTAATTTTAAAACCCGATTAGGCATGAAAAAGATAAGTCCTGAAATGAGAGCTTTTCAATTTCAAATAAAATTAGAGTTTTTATGAAGCAAAGGGCTCAAAGGCCTTTTAAGGAGAGATTCTAATTCAGATTGACTCACCGTTTCAAATATCTCTCGAATCAGGGAGTCTATTCAGCAGAAATATACTTTAATTTCACTATCAGATTAAGGGGTGATATTACGAAACAAAAAATTTTTTTGAATAGAATTGACTGAATTTAGCACAAACAACGAAAGCGTTATTCGGGCCTTTGGTGCTTACTATTGTGTTTGTCTTGATAAAACTCCGTAAACACTCGAGCCATTGCTTACACTTTTCGACACATATCATACAAAACAAGCATGTCAGGGGGCGGCACTTTTCTTGAGGTTTCTAGTTTCGAAGTAATTGGAAAAAAACCAGCCAAGTGTGAGTCAAACTCGCGCAATGAGGGTTCCGTACAATATGCTTTGTGAACACACACACAATGTGCAAAAAATGTTTTATTCAATTGACTAGCGCCATCTAGTGGTGTTTTAGTGAACTATTTCTCTAGATGAACTTATTATTGTGAGTTTACCACTTAATTTTCAAGTGATAGAATTCTTATTATTTTTCCTGTAATCTTCAAGGAATGAACTATATTTTGTAATTTTTTCAAAATTTTCGGCTCAGTAGTTTCGGAGATCAGGGGGGGGGGAATGGTCAATTTTTGCCTTCTTTCGTGAATAAAATCAAAAGTATTGATTTTACCCGAACAAAAAAATATATTTTTGAAATCCTCATAATGAGCCCTTTCATTTGATATATGACACAGTAAGGTTTGCAAAACTTTTTTTTTTAATTTTTTAATTGGGCCCCTCAAAATGACCCTTATTTCAAAAAAATCTTTATTTACTTTGCACATCCGTGTTTGGGTCATAGGATTACACTATCTTACCAAATTTCATCTAATTTGGTTCAGTAGATTCGGAGAAAATCGGCTGTGACAGACGGACGGACGGACAGACAGACGCTCGAGTGATCCTATAAGGGTTCCGTTTTTCAACTTTTGTACGGAACCCTAAAAAGCAAAAATCTGCTATTACTTAATTGTTACCAATGTTACACCAGAATTTTATTTATCAACCTATTGATATTATCATCATATTAATAATAAAAAATAAATCATCATCATCAGGTCTTTGTTAGTCTCCACTGCAGGAGCACGACCCTCTCTGTACTACCAGAGCCATATATTATCCTCCGAATGCTCGGCTATTTATGCATATACGTACATACTATGACATCTTTATCCCTTGCGGGGTAGACAAGAGACAGGAACCCAAAGGCTACGTTATTTTCCGTAATAATAATACCATATCATAGTACATTGGAGCATTTTTGCGATTTTTTTTTACCACACACTTTTTTGCCTTATAGCCGGGCGCGTCATACGGTATTACTATTACTTACGTCTCTATTAGGGCGCGAGCTAGATTACGTGCTCTGTGACTCAAGCGAAGCCGCCAGGAAAAGCTCGTTCATCATTACGTCCTCATAAACGTTTTCATTTATAACAATCTCTTATAGAACATTCTCATTTATAACAATCTCATATAGAATATTGCGCACTCTTTTATACTTTTTGGAATCTTTCTTTTAAATTATATTTTTATAAACTTTTTGTTTTCAAAAATTGTCTGTCATTGTAATCGTATCAATTGTCTTGAGTATATATTCGTCAACGCAAAGCATTTTTTCATTAACATTTATTTCTACTACTACTTAAAAAATCCATTAGCGAATATTAATTTCGATTGCTAATTCATTCTCATTTATAACGTTCTCATTTGTATCAATTTAATATAGAACATTCTCATTTATAACATTTTCTTTACAAACTCGGCTGAATAGGGCCCGAACATCGTTGATTATTCAGACACTACCGAGACTGAAAGTTATCGAGCTATGAATACACGAACACCATTAATTTGGCGGTAACGTGTGCTCTGACACTAACCTACATTCCGAGTAGTCCGTCGCCGACTGCTGGCAATTTCAGAGACCATACTATTTACAGATAACGCAAATATTTTTGTTATTGCCTATGTTAGATGTTTTGAGAACTAATTGCAGACTTTAATTACTATTTTCGCGTTGATATAGCCGCAGACTATAATTATTTACGCGCCGTCTTAATTGCGGTAGAATATGTATGCTCATCTATATTTGAAATTATTACTTCAGACCTTGTGTAACCATCGTAAATAGAGAATATTCTATTCTAATGAATGAGTTGAGTGAAGTACCCGTATCACTGCAGATACTAGGAGTTCCTAAAATAAATCAGGAGTTTTCAATGGACTGTATATGTATGTGCGTTGTTTGTTTTGTTTTTCGTCTGTGTTACTTAGTTGGCTAAAGGCATCTGATAAAGCTTTAAGACTGCCTTGAATAATGATCGGGACCAACGGCTGTGTAAAGTGTGCAGAAAATAAATGAAACACAAGATAAACTTGTCGCCCGACAAAGACCGGCAGGCTCTTGTCACACCCCTGGTGTTGCAGTTGTCCATGGGCAGCGGCGATCACTTACCATCAAGCGACCCGCTGGCTCGTTTGCCGTCCCATGACATACAAAAATCTACGTGTTCCCAACAACAGGAGTTTTATTTTAAAAGTTTAGTCTTTACTTTTTCATACCCCTATTTATCTTACGGACAGCGCAAACAAGACCTCTAATTACGTCTGTATCCCTCCAAATAGGGTCTACCGCCTGAAGACCTACACGCCACATTTTGGGATACATACATACATAATCATCATCATCATCAGGTTTGTCTCCACTGCAGGAGCACGACCCTCTCTGTACTACCAGATACTACTGTATATTAGCTTGAGTAGTCAGAGGATTTGGCCTACACTCTCCATGCTGGCCAGACGGGTTGGAGAGGTCTCTTTGATGTTTATAAGCTTTGTTTAGCTTGTGTTTCCTTAGTCGCCTTTTACGACATCCACGGGATGACTTGGAGTGGTCCTATTCTACTCTGCCGGGAATCACGCGGGTACATAATGTCATGTCTTTTTACTCCATTATTAATTCAGATTCATGATATTATAAAAGTGTCAAGTGCATTGTCACAAAAAATATGTAAATACTAGCAGTCCACCACGGCTTCGCCCGTAGTATATAGTGTAGCCTAGTTTTTGGCACTCAACTCACACAAACTCTACAGTTTTATATTAGTATAGATAAACAATCGAACGCCAAAAACTCGTATTTGATCTGACGTACAAACTCAATAACACGGTAATAAATCTTGTAAAAATGTATAGCGTGCTTTAACATAACATGGTATACGCCATACCTTACATCCATTGCGATAGTTGATCCGTGAAGAGTCCTTGAGCGTGTCGATGGCTGGTCATTAATATAGATGATAAATTTTGTGGTTGAGAGCACAGGCGTGTTACATGTTGGTAAACAACTGCGAAGGCTTATATATAAGCGTATTTCGGGTGAATGCGTAGTGGAATGTAACTTTAATTCTTTATTTCTAAGATGTCTTGGATAAATTCCAATTTGATGGGGATTAACCGGCGACGTTTCATGTTTTGATTCTTTATCAAGTTTCTTGTATCTATGGCTAGTCTTTCATAAAATAAATTAGGTGGTTTAGTGCACAGGCGCGTCACATGTTGGTAAACAACTGCGGAGGGTTCTATATGAGCGTGTATGAGGTGAATGCCTAGTGGAATGTAACTGTCATGCTTAAATTCTAAGATTCTTTTTAGAATTTAGGCAGAACTTCTAATTTAACAGAGATTAACCGGTAATATGACACGTAATAATACCTTTTTATTTAGTTCTTGAGTGTTTTGGTGGCTGTTCGTTAATATAGATGATAAATTTTGTGATTGCAAGCAGAGGTGCTTTACATGCTAGTAAACAACTGCGATGACTTCTACATGAGAGTGTGTGAGGTGAATGCGTAGCGCTTAATTTTTAAGTTGTCTCTGATTTATTCTAATTACTTAATTAGGGATTTACTGGACAGATTTTTATTTAGTTTTTTAGTGTTTTGATGGCTGGTCGTTAATATGATGATTAGTTTTGTGGTTGAGAGCACAGACGCGATACACGCTGGTAAACAACTGTGGAGGCTTCTGTATGAGCGCGTATAATGTGAATGCGTTGTGGAATGTAACTGTATATTTTATAAAATAAAGTAAAGATAGACTCATTTGTAAATGATATTTATTCTTATTGGGCGTCTGTGTGTACAAGTCACCAATATGGCAATTGTCATAAGGTTTTAAATATGCTTGAAGACATCGGTCAAAGCTGAAATCTTCTGATACGAGGGTGATCCCGGTACCGTCTCGTTATTGTTTGAGGTCCAGGTTCCACAAACAAAATGCTCGCTAGGAATTGGCTTGATATTCTAAGTTTGATTTTCTAAATTAAGAGATCATTAGGCAAAAGCTATGTCAATAGTCATTTTCACACTCAAAACTAGTTTGAAGTAAAATATATAATAAATAAATATAAAGGGACATATCACACAAATTGAGCTAGCCCCACAGTAAGTTGTGAACTTGTGTCGCAGGATACTAACTCAACGATACTATATTTTATAATATATACTTATATAGATAAACATCCAAGACCCAGGTCAATATGAAAAACATCTTTTTCCATAGTGACCTGACCGGGGATCGAACCCGGGACCCCCGTGTCGCATGCGTGTTGACCGCTACGCCACGGAGCTCGACTTCATATAGTGTGTGCGTGTGTGTTATGCTTCATTATTCATATTGTTTGCGATATGTATAACCAGGGCGCCGTGTGTCTGTTTGTACAATACGTGCTGAGTCTCGACTCGCCAACAGGTGTGCTGTGTTGTTGTGGTTGGGTGGCGTTTGCATCGTTTAGCGTTAATTGCGGACTAAAACAAGGCGGATTTAGGCTAAATGGGATGCATCTACACTGTTTGTAACAAACATTTTCAAACATTACCTACCATTACACTCAATGCTACTTTAGTATATGTTGATATTGTTACCGATGGAGCCAGACAGAAACAAGTAGCATTTTTTTTTAATTAAGAACCCTTACTTCCGTCCTTTACTGTATACGTTCACCCTTTTGATTTTTTGCTGACGTCACATAGCCTATGACACTCCGGAGAAAAATATAAATCTTATGACATCTCACACTTCAAAAAAGTTCCAGCTATTTAGGCTACAGAAGACGACAATCGAACTTACATAATCTTACTTTGGGGCTAGCTTAATCTGTTTGATTTGTCCCTATTTAAACGTAACTTCAGTTTCTGGAAATTTTTGTATTCTCAAGGTACCAATTCGGTAGTTAGATTATATAAAATTTGTTTCCAATTATACTTACTTCTATCTAAAAACGCCACAAAAAACACTTTTTATTTCATATTGATTCGTTAAGTGTTTAAGCTTCTTAAAGTTGGGTGAATCCTATTCACCCAACTTTAATTGTAAAAGTATGAAAATCTTTCATTACAATTCTAATGTATTGTAGTCCGCTAAATTTATAGCAACTGTTATTATAAAACCATTACCACAAACGAAATATTTCGTATAGCTACCAAACAAAGTTCTCACTCCACCCATACAAAATACAAAGTTGTGACGTCACAAATATGTAGGCAAATCTGCAGTGCGCTTTCACGTCTAAAAATTAACGTCTAAAACATGTGTCTTTAAAACTTTTATATCTGAAAGAGTTTTTTTTAGACATGTATTACTGTCAATATTGTGTTTATTTTTGGCAGGTCTTTACATAGCAACACGAAAAAATTTTTAGTCAACATGCCAATTATGGGTCATGACACCAAGCATTAAGCCTACTACAGCTTCGCACTTGGCCACAAAATAATATAGGAAAAAGTTCCTAAATAATGCACGCAAATACACTCACATTAACCTAAGTACGTCGCGGAGCTTTTATGAGGCAAACTTTCACACTAAAAACAGTTCACGACGATTCCTCACCCAACACTTTCCAAACTATTAGGGTTAGCTCCGTGCTTAGAAGGCACGTTAAGCCGTTAGTCCCAGCATTCATCATTGATGCTTTAAGACAGGCTGAAAAATCTGACACTAGAGTTGGCCACTTACATACGAAAAACAACTAAGTTACCTCGTATTTCTTCTCAGCGTAATATGAAGCAAATCGATTTAAACGCGCATGAATTTGAATGAATATTTTATATCTTGCATTTGTTTACGACCAACCTTCTGTAAAGTCTTGCATTGTCCTCCTTTTCTGTGGTATTCGGTTTCCCGACAGGTGCACACGGTCTGTGTGATTGTATGCAGAACGGAACGCTTTGTGAAAATAACAGTAACATGCAGTATCTTAAAATAGGATGATGTGCTTTTAATCGTGAACAGTCTGTGTTACACGATTGCAACATAATTCTACGGTAACTGTGGCGTACGCTCTTCATGTCAGCTTTAGCTTGCAAACAGCGAACCCACATTGAAATTTGGTAAATTAGTACTTTTTTGTTTTCGCACTTAATTTTTGTACAGAAAGTATGTAATAACAAAATACATACGCAGGTTAAAATTGAAAAAAAAAGAAATCGTTTTTTAATTAATATAGGTTTTTTAATCTCTAATTAATATTGGTATTGGTAACTGCCTCCGTGGTCCAGTGGTTAAGGCGTTCGCCACGTTGACCCGGGGGTCGTGGGTTCGATTCCCACGGGAAGCATACTTTGTTAAGTTGTTTCCAGTTTGGTTAGGACATTGCAGGCATGAATCACCTGATTGTCTGATAAAAAGATGATTCCGTGCTTCGGAAGGCTCGTTAAGCCGTTGGTCCCGGCTGCCATCTGGTAGTCGTAAAAGAAACCACGTCAGAGGCCGAGAAGCGGTTTCGAAGAACTCTGACACCAGGGTGTGCATGGTCGACTGACCGTGTCACCTACACGTGAATATTAGTATTTTAAGAAAATTTTGCAATTTCCGCAATTCACCAAAGTTTTCATTCATAAACATATCATTAAGTACTCTTTCTGGAAATGACGTCATCGACATGACCATTTTTAAATTATGCCTCATTAAGGAAAAAAACTGTCAGTAGATGACGTCACTTCCAGTAATACCGTTTTGATAAAATAGTAAAAAATATTTATTTTGACGGCCTAAATCACCCCATCAAAGAGATGTGGCTTATTTAATTAAACGCTTTATGAAAAAAGTTTCTCTCCCTTCTTCAACTTTTCGATCGAATCGAATCAAATCAACAATAAACGTTAGAAGTACTAAAAAAAATTATAAAGACAAACTGACAAATCTCATTGGCCATAATTGAGGAGCGCCTCGGTAAATGGCCAATTTACCCAAACAGCCGATAACGCCCGAATCTTGCCGGGTGGCGGATAAATGTTCTTCAATTGTTACTATTAATGGCCAGGAATTAGAGTAGTGGCGCCCAAGATGTAGAAATACTATTGTATGATTGTCTAGTATATTTTAGTGCATAGTACAGTGCTGGTTTTTTGTGCAGAAACAAGGTATTAATCAGCACTGGTGCTGATTAATCGATGTAAACTATAAAATTAAATACTTATCCAAGTGTTAAATCCTCAGCTGCAATGCTTTAGAGCTAGAGTTTCTTTATTGTGAAAGCAAATTAGTGTACTATTCATGTTGTATTACGATATAGTGAACTTTTATAGTCAGCTAGATGTCTGACTGTCTGTAACACCCCTTCTTCTTTTCGTGTCGATGGCTTAAGGCAATTAGATTTTGTCCCTCCAGTATGTGGCAACTCTAATTCCACTTTCTGAGGCGGTAAAAAGATCTTCCTTCGTGCAGCTAGTTGGACAAGAAGGGCACGAAAGGAGGTGTGACATTGTCTGGTCGTCATGACCACACTGGCATCGCACCTCCGCCTGGTCAATATAGCCCCACCGAGCCAAATTATGCCTGCATCGGCCCACCTCAGTCCGGAGGCGATTAAGGCTCCTCCATATGGACCACGGGAGGTTATTACCCGGTGGCAGCCCCTCGGATGGAGAGATGTAATTTGGAGGAGTGGGAAACTTTTGTAAACTAAAACTTGTAACACCACTTAAAAAGTTATAGACAGAACAGAACTTCGACACTTTTCTTAAAGGGGTGATTCAGACTATCAATATAAACAGCTTTTCCTATGAGATCAATGCTGGGAATACTAGATATATCATAATACCAGACCACCCTAATAATTTTGTATAAAAATGTAATTTTTTTTGTGGCGCAGTAATGTGTCAACTTCTGCGCTTTCTATCAAAGAATATAATGTTTTTGTCAGAAAAAAATGCGAGTAACCAAACAATATCTGGGCATATCTCAGTTGCCATAATTGCAAAGCGCCTCAGAAAATGGCCAATTTGCCCAAACAGCCGATAACGCCCGAATCTTGCCGGGCGGCAGATAGATGTTCCTCAATTGTTTCTATTAATTGCTAGAAATCAGGGTAGTAGGGTGGCTCAAGAGGGTTTTGGACGACGCAAAAAATCATTACGTACGTAGTTACTAATACCATGGTATTATTAACTTGGACGATTATACGACGTTTTATACAAACTAGGGTTGGGCTGCAACTGTACACATAGGGCGTTACTAGCTATATTTAACAGAAACAACTTACAATAAAGAGCATTTCCAATTATTTGCTTTATTGTCTCATTCAGTTTTTTTTTTCTTTATATTTTTTTTTTATTGTTTCGTTTCGTTTGCCGTGCGGTTCCCGGCAGAGTAGAATAGGACCACTCCAAATCTCCCCGTGGATGTCGTAAAAGTCGACTAAGGAAAGACAAGCTACACAAAGCTATAAACATCTAAAAGACCTCTCCAACCCGTCTGGCCAGCGTGGAGAGTGTAGGCCAAATCCTCTGACTGCCCTGCCTAATACATGGCTCTGGTAGTACAGAGAGGGTCGTGCTCCTGCATTGGAGACTAACAAAGACCTGTTGATGGATTGATGGATTATTTCGTTACATATTTTTACGCTTTACCCATTACATTCTGAAGTGAAATGAAAAGCAATTAATAGTTTTATTAAAACGTAAGATGTATCACTTTTTGAAAAGAAAAAGTCTTATCTAATTAGTCTACTTAACTCCTAGTGAACCTGCCATGTAAAGATGTCTTTTGGAGCTAAGCTTGCCAGAGACGTTGCCAGAGCGCATGCTTCCAGATGGCATATTTTTTATGCCAAGTTATATTATATATACCAATATTATTTTCTTCCAGATTTGAAGTTAATTTTGTATAATGCGCAGATAAGGTCACCTTTCACATCAAAGGTTTTCATTATTGTTGTTACTTCGCATGATAATAAAACCTGATCAAAGGCTCGCGTGTGTTCAGATATTTTCGGAATAAATAAATGTGATAAAAGGAAACAGTTTTCCCAGAATTCGTTCAATTTGTGAATAATCACGTAACTCGCACAAACCTGTCGAGAGAATACTTTTTGTATCTTCTCACTTGCGCTGTTTAGGTACAAATGTTATTATTGCAAGGTTTTATTTAACTTGTAATGTACATTATGTTTGAAATTTTCTGAACTTGTGTAAAGTCAAATGACAATACAATACTATCACACCATAAACCTGATTTGATTATGGGGTTGTAAGGTGAATGAGCACAAACACGATGTGTTAAGTGCCTATGTTAATACAGTGGAATCAGAATCCCTACTAGAAAATACATACGCAAGAAAAATAAATGAAAATAACACAATTATTTGGACTTTTAATAGAAACTTCAAATACTTACATACATACATAAATTCTATCTCGTCTAAATAATATATTTAGTTCTAAGTAGGTGTGACTATGTGGACTTGAAATTACAATATCGTGTCATAATTCAAAATTTAATTATGAGCTTAGATCCAAGGCTTTTTTGCCTGGAACACTCACTACTCTTTATAACACCGAGCTATCTGCCAGTATGAGACCTGTCAAAACCGGGCTAACTATTTCAGAGATAGCCAGAATACACATATAGACGGACAACAGTTTCAAAAATTGTGTTTCTTTTATTAGCAACTTATTTTTTCAATTAACTCGTTTTACTAATGAGTTTGTGACTCTCCCGTGTCCATGATATTGGTAGTCTGACAAGCGATTACGAGTAGATAAGCTACATCTCATATTGCGCAGACCGGAGAAACCAATTGAGGAAACGGGCAAAAATTCAAGGAATCAAGTCAATGGGCTATGTGGCTAGCAAGCTACCACCATTTTATTCCGATTTTCACCTGTCCCACCAACACGCTTAACTTGATTTTTAAGTTTATGGCTTTACGCCCTATCTACCTCGTAAGTGGTTAAAACATGACTTGACATGGATGTGTAACTTACAGAGCAGCTTACTCTGTGTAAAAAGTTACACATACATATCATTTAACCCAAACGGGGTAGACTGACCCAAGCGCCATAAGACTCAATGTCCACGCTAGCAAGTAGGAAAACAGAATCATAATAGTGATAGATTGCTAGCCGCATCGCCTGTTGATATGGTTTTTTAGATTTTTACACATTTCGACAGCTGGCTTTTCAGCAGCTTACGTGTTTTCCTTTGGTTGGACTACTTATGGAAAAAAGTAAACTCGATAAATTTGGTTAACATATATTCATTTCATTTCATAAAACGTATTAACTAAACAAATTCCCTTCTTTTCAGATTACACACACCGATGGCGAAATAAAAACTCAGCTCGCATGAAGAGGTACGTACAATGAAAGCCTTTTATAAAACAAGTGCTATTTGCTCCACAAAGCACAAATGTGCGAAAACAGTCAGGCTTCGATAGAATAACTCTGTTTTACTTTTATACACTTTTATAGCTTTTAAAAGGCCATTTTTCACAATATCATTCGGTTCTTTGTCCGTTGGCAAACACTACGCTCGGCGGAATCAAATATCGAAAGTAGAGAAGTATACCGGCTCAGTTGTACCACAAGTACCTTTAAATCGAAGGACCCCGATTCGGTCCCCGGTCAGGTCATGATGGAAAACGATATTTTTCAGATTGACTGGGTATTGCATGTTTATCTATATAAATATCTTTTGCAAAATATAGTAGCGTTGAGTTTGTACCCCACGATACAAGTTCATGACTTACTATGAGGCAAACTCAATCTGGGTAATTATCTCTATATATTTATTTATTAACAATAACAATCAAATCCGTACTAGTAGTATTATAAATGTGAAAATTAATCTGTATGTTCCCGCTCGAGTATATTTCATATGGGAGATAGGTTGAGGCCCGGAACAGGATATAGGGTATCGGAATGGATCTTCATTCAGGTGGGCGAAGACGCAGGCAAAAACTATTACTACTATATTATTATCCACTTTATTTATTTACAATCTTAGGTATTAGGATTTTATAAAATTGATATAAAAAGTAAAATATAAAAATATAATACAAAACATAAAAACTTTATAAAAAACTAAATATTATTATTATTATGTTTTTATATATTTTTTCACACCCTTTTCAGGGGAGTTAAATATTTGGCCAAGCAAAAATATTGAAGAAAAAGAAAGTTTATTCAAGGGATAGGAATTTTCTTACGATTCTACAGGTGTTCAGGATTGCTGCTTTTATTATTATTATTATTATTTTATTATACTCATTATACAAATTAAAGTTGCCCCAATTTCCCATCAGTTAAATGCTTCAACAATGTGTTATATTGAACTATTGCCAGAGTTACACAGGCAGCTCTGTTGATAATATAGAAAAAATATCTAGCTTTGGAAAGTTTGATAAAATACAACAAAACAACAACCCGCTTGCGCGTTTGCGTCCTATACGCAAAAAAAAATGTATATTTTAAAAGTGTAGGAATAAAATTTAAAAGTAACCTCAAGATACTCTTCTCTTTCTCCCTGTATCGAGTACTTTATGTTCTATGTCAATATTACTCATAAAACATACTTGGAGCACAATAGTCGGCAATTCCGTCTTTATTTCGGCCGTTTCAATGGCGCACAATACGGCCGGCTCGGGCTTGAAAAATGCTACAGTTTCTAGTATTTATCTACGATTTATATTTTATTGTTAGCTGCGGAAAATGTGTACATTTTTAAAATATTAAAGGGATATTTTTTTAAATCGTACATTGGATTTATCGTATTATTCTGTAGTAAAACGTTGAAGATAATAAAATGTATCTACATTTCATACTTTATTATAAAATAAAAACAGCTTTTTAACGTTTTTACGTCCGCTTATTAGATTATAGCCAATGTTTCTCACTAATAATGCAGATTTCTTTAGATAGGTAAAATTACTTTAAAATCTTTATATTATAAGTTTCAAAGTTAAAATATTGCCACAGATATCTTGACAATGCATTTTATTAAAATTGGTAGTAAATTAGCTCCAACTTTTACTAAAATAAATGTAAACCCATATCTCTATTTATTTTAAACCCGCTTTTATTTTCCTCCAAAAACAATGTATTTTAAAGCCTTCTTTATTGCGCGCTATCGCCCAGATATATGCGTTTTTGAAGCGCTGCGTGCGAACCGATAACCAGAATTATTTATAGTGTTTTAAAACTTCACCAGCCATCGGATTTACTTACCTATTTATTAATATGGCTAAAAACAATTTAAATGTTCCAACCAGGTTCTTTGAATGGTAGAAATTTTTACTTATGATTTTACACCACTTTATTCCATTAAATTTCATTTATTTGTTTTAAATAGGGTTCATACTCAATAGGCAAACTAGCATACCCAACTGATGGAAACCGGTTACCGTAGCTTATTGCCGTAGCAGTTATCGAAGCCTTCAACATCAGACGTGATAGTAATAGTCTAAGATAGAAAAACTTTAATAGGTACTTTCTGCAGCGTGGCAACGTGATATTATTAATTTAGAATGCATGGTACCTATTTCTCATGTCATGGCAAATTTGTTATAAAGAAATGAAGTTTGTAATTACCACCTTAGCTATTCTGCCAAGGACGCTTTCAGTATAAAATTTACCGTCTTGTCTTGAAAAAATAAAATGTGTTATCACCTGTTTTGTTTTATAATCACCGGGAATTCACAATTGTCATAAGCCCCACTAACCTCGGTGGGGCTTAGTTCTGTCTGTTTGCCCACATCACCATTTAAAAAAATAACTTGCTTGCAAAGTTTTACGAAAATCAATTGAGAAATTTGACCTGTAAAGGAAAACAGCAGGACAGACATGCCAAGAACATTTTCCTTGCTAAAACCTCTGTTAAAACCAAGCTTGTGCGAAGCGTAGAGAAGCTCGGCTCGCGCTTCGCACATGGTTGGTCAATTAAGGATGCTTAAATTAAAATGGGATGAACATTTAGTCTATTCAAGCCAAATACAAGCGTAAACGAATGATAAAATCGTATTAAATACGATTTCGACGAAATAAATTTTCTCTTTAAAATTTAACCTGTCCTCCACAAATGCTTTTTTAAGCCTACTTTATTTGACAGAAATATAATTAAACGTTTTTGATGCTGCACGCGAGCCGATAGCCGAAAATTATTGCATTTTGAAACAGCGCCTGCCATCGGTTTTATTTGCAGTGACAGCCGAAATGTTACTGCAGAGGTTTTAAAATGTCCCAACTATTTCGGAACGTGTCCGCGATTTTTTAGATGCGGCTTTGTTATTGTTGGGCAGTAAAATATTTTTGTCGACGACCGTTGTTTGCGAGCAGGTTTTTGAATTTTTATTTACTGAAATACGATACTGTATGAAATAAAATAACAAAGAGATAAACTTGGCGTCACTAAAATAAATACTTGAGATATTCGATCGCTTATTAGTTAACACATGTAATTAAAAGTTGGGTGTGATGACCAATTCTTAGTTAAATTAGTGTTTGGTTTACTATAATTGTGAGATTATAATTTTGTTATTCGTGGTTTGAGTTGTTGATGTTGATATGTAAGTATGGAAATCGAAATAGATTTATATTTTGCAAAAGAAGTATCTATTTTTAGCGTTAAGTAAAAAAGGAATAAGAAATCCCTTATGATATGGAGGAAACGAAATCCCGAATATGCCAGCTTTAATATACGAGCTTTACCCTAAAAATATACAAATAATGTTGTATTTCTTATAATACCTTAAAACTAAACTTAAAGTAATTTTTATATTCACATGACTTACGAAAAAACATAATAAACCCCACTTTTTCACGACCACCATAATTAGTTGCCGCGGCTTGTTAAACTCTAAACCGTTTGTTTTGTACGTGTTCCTTTTCACTGAGGACCCTTTTGTTTTTGGAATTAACTGTTGTTGATTTATGAAACCTAAAACTCGAACATCCTGATGCTATTCATGTCTACATCCATGAGGTATACGCTAACAGGACGATTTTTAACCTAATAAAGAATTATACTGAACTAGCTGTTACCCGCGTCATTGCCCGCGGGATATATAGCCTATGTCCTTCTCAGTACCCTAAGCTATGTGTATGCAAAATTTAATGATGATCGGTTCAGTAGATAGGGCGTGAAAGCGTAACAAACAAACTCAATTTCGCATTTATAATATTAGTTAGGATTAGGATACTCCGCGACTTAGCGGGATTCATTTATTGTATAACATGACCATGAAAGTTGAAATAAATAAACAGGTCATATTCCTATTTACTTAATTAAAATGAAAGTACAAAACACAGTACCTATTTGGCATGCTAAAAATCTAAGTTGCGCTATGAAGAAATTTTTCAATGAATGAAAATACAAAATTAACAGAAAAGTTAAGGGACTAGTGAAATAATCAGATTTTACAAGCAAATATATAATTAAGTAGCACATGATAAGATGTAATCAAACTTTCGAAAACTTCAATTTTCAGAGATTGTAAATTTGAGGGCTTCCGCGAAAGGTTCTACCTGTACACAATTAAATCTTATTTTCGGAAACAGTAAACTCCTGAATACTACTCGGAATTGTACAATGTACAATTTATACATAACATCAATTCAAATAATTTTCGACAAATACCCATAATTATGAAATATTCTCCGTATTAATAAGTTTTGGTAATTCTGAGTACTTTAACTGTTTGCGACACAACAAGAGTGCTATTGATATGACTCCGAGTTTAATTTTAGGCTTCCTTATCTCAAAGGTAAATATTTCAATAAAATGTTAATGTTAAGTACCAACAACGTATTTTCATTTGTAGAAAATTACCTAAAATATCATAGTTTTGGACATAATTAGTGGACTTTATGACTCCGGTGAATTAATATACCTTTTGAATTAATATACGAACTAAAGTCGATACATAAGCGTGATCTGTGAATTTGACCTGCTGTCATGCTGCTCAACCTAAAAAGCGCACATATCCAAAGGGCCTTCGGGAGAGACGGACCTCGGCTTTGGGTGTTGCCTGTGTGTGCAAAGCTTGGAGAGAAAGCAAACTCTCATGTTTTGCCGTATGGGCTGAAAGCTACGTTGCCAAGAAGGCATATCCTGGTTGCGAGTGACCCGGGACCGCTGGGCGGTCACCAGTAATAAGAGATAATCGTACTCTATGCACTCTATCCCAGTTGAGAGAGTGACTCTGAAAAATTGACGATATAAAATTTGACATGGTTCTTATTAGATGTTCTAAACCTTCAATATAAATACCTCAACAAAAAATGCTCATCAGGTTGAATAACTTTGGCTAAGGTGTCATTTTTATATTTCCTATTCTTTACCTGGACTATTATGGTTCTGCGTCAGGTGTTCCAAATTTTCAATTTAAATACGTCAACAAAAAATCCTCATCAGGTTGAATAATTTTTGCTAAGGCGTCATTTATATATTTCTTATAGTTTACTTAGACCATTATAGTTCTGCATGAGGTGTTCCAAATCTTAATTTTTTTATACCTCAACAAAAATGCCCATCAGGCTTAACAACTTTTGCTAAGGCTCCACTTTTATATTTCTTATAGTTCAGCTAGACTTTTATGATGCTGCATCAGGTGTTCCATTTTTCGAAATCATTTTCACCTTATATGTTGCCCAGGTTTAGTAGCTATATAGCAAAAAAAGTTTCATTCGAATCCGTCTAATATTTCCGGAGATAAACGTGATCATACATACAGACAGACATACAGACAGGCAAGAAATTCTAAAAAAAAATTTTTCCTTTCTATTATTCTTTTTTAGTATCCCTCTATCTATTTCAGTCAAAAATACTTAATGTACAGACAAAATATTTTTACTGTTTTATTATATGTAGTATAGATAAGGCTTCACAACACTACGAGACAAAAGTACCCGCCAATGACTGCTCCCTTCGGAGATATAACCGTGCAAACGGACACACGAAAGATAGCTAATATAACGCTCGTAGATACTAATGGCGCTATTAATAGAATTGTATTTCGGTACATTAGCCTTTATTGCTTTCTGCACTCGTTACTGAGTCTGATTGAGGAAAAACGTTTATTGAAGATTGTTGTACTCGTAGGACACGACAAAACTATTGATAAAGGCTGTTTATTTTTATTCATGAAGCGAAATATGTTAGTTACTATTAAGGTATAAAAAAAATCATGAAAACGATGTACAATCTAGGTGTCGAAATTTAGCATATAGGCTTGCTGAAGAAGGGCAATATTTTTCGTGCCTATGTTTGTTGCATTGTAATTGGTACAAGTAATTAATCTATTTAGTTTATTTATAAGAAGTGGTATAGTATATAGTTATGTATGAATTATATATATATATATATATATATATATATATATTTGGTTATATAGGTATTATATGTTGTTAGATGTATGTTATGTATTGCATTATATATTTTAATCCAAAAATTTTTGTGATTGTACATACACACCCCCTTAATTGTGTAAATTTCCTCTCAATTAATGGCTGGTTGACTGGAAGAGATCCCATCTTGGGACAAGTCCGCCATTGTTCATTTACTCTTTCGTGCCTGTATTCCTTTTGTATCTCATTTATTGTACAATAAAGATATCACAAACAAACAAACTCCTATAGCCTAAATTGCTTTATACAAGGTGTTTTTTAATTAATTGGCATCCTTTTAAATATAGACTATACCCATGATTGATAGTAATTTAAGACTACTTTCGAGTAAATTAAAATTACACATTTTTCAAATTTAAGAAAAACTCCATAACTGCCTCAAACGCTTTGAAAGAGGCTATTACTTTAGATAAAAACCAAAAATTAATACACAATTGAATTTCCTAAAACACCGAAAAATTAATTCATTTAAACAGTATTAAATTAATCGGTCGGTGAAATTTACGCAAAACAAGTGATTTTAGACCTATACCCAACCAGCGATTCAATGTTGACGCAAGAAATGTTTTTACGTGTATTTTTTTTGCGTATGCTAACGAATTCGATTCCACCCTGTAGATTTTGAATTGTGATGTATCATTAGATCGATTTTCCCCCACATTGGCATCCTCAAAAAGTAGGTATGTGAAATCCAGCAAGTTTTTTAATCTATTATTACAAATAGTTAAATAATGTGGACTCAAAACTGTATGTTTCTTTTAACTAGTGTTCTAAAAATGTTTCGTTCGATATATATTTTTTAATATAACAGGGATGGGACAATGGGAAATGAACTCGCCATCAACATGCCCCCAACAAACTGGCAATCAGTGCGATCTTCATAAATAATGGCGCTCGTTATAACGGAACGGAAACGGAAATAAAAATTAATCGCCGATGTATATGAGCTGATACTATGTGAGCTACATTCCCGCTTCGCTGATTTATCGTGTTATTGTTTGTTTTATCTTATAAGATATAATAAAGAGGAAATTTTTGACTGTTTGTTTGTTTGCATTGAATAAGCTTCGAACTACTGAACCGATTTTAAAAATTCTTTCATTTATAGAAAGATAATTTATCTGCGGGAGTCATGGGCTATAATTGACCTGGACAAAGAAGCGGGAACATTGCCAGTATCTTATAAATATAAAGCTTCGTTTGGGTGCATATATATAACTTGAGAGGTTTAGATCAGGCAACCTGTGCCACCCATCATTTTATTCCTTTGACGACTTAATTAAATCAAATTGAAAACATCTAATTTACTTTGGTAGTAAATTACTTGTAGTATTTCTGATAATATTTTTCATTGTTTTGCATTTGGTAATCAAGAGAACTACTCACATCGCCAATGCGCCGCATTATGGTTTAAACAAGGCACTAAAGTTTTAGTTTTATCGTAAAACGGCTTACATATAATATATAACGCTATAACAGAGCGAGACACTCTCACATTTTCTATAAAAAAGTCTCTTTTCCTATGTTGATTTGAAAAACATAATCATGTTTTGTTTATCTCAAACCAGCTGGAAATGGGTAAAACATTTGAACCCGAAAGCGGTTTGTCTCCCACCTTGCTAATCGTTGCAGGATCTTTTTTTCGCAGCTTTATCTTACTGAGCTTTTCGTGTTTTGAGGATAAACGACTTGATAAATCGTTTTCCTAGTTAAGCCGGCATTACATCTTTGTATGCTTTTACTTAAATGTCAATGTATATCTGTCCGGATCAAATCTTGCATCTGACTCGTAACTGAAACGTTATGAACGAGTCCTTATTTGTATTAAAAAATATGTTTCGATGATCCAAATTTATCAATCTTCCAACACTAAACAGACCGATCACAAAACTAAACAGTGTTTGTGATAGGTTTTTGATAGGTCTGCTTAGATTGATAAATTATGAGCATCATAACTTTATCTATTTTTAAGTATTAAGACCTCTTCATTTATTTTTGATCTTAGGTCTAGGTTTTTACAATATTTGTTTAAAAAACATAACATGAAGACATCATACAAATTATAAAAAATATCACAGAAACCTAAATTTTATTCGCCCCCAGCATCGTCGTTGTCATTATATTCATTTATAGGTATTGATTTATATTATTTTTAACGCATATAGGTATATTATGACACTGTTTTCTTTTTAGGCACTTTATCGCACCACCCGCCACCCATTTTAATTTTCTTTTTGGTCCAAAGGTTTGGTTGGGAGAGAATGCCATATGGCATGAAGTCCACCATCTGTACACATTTTTTTTAAACAATGCATAAAGTTTAAATAAATAAATAAACCATGGTAGAGATATAGCTACCGGCGGTTAAGGCTTCAGAGAGAGAACCTCATGACTAAGCGTGCCGTGTCTAGTCAATATTACTATTGGGATGAAATATATGATTGTTTGTGTGTTTGTTTAACGAATAACTTCAAACACTTCTCCTAGCTTCACAGTGAGTAACATAGGCTATAGCAACGTGGATGAAGTGGCCAGAAACAGCTAGTTTAGAATTAAACTTTTTGTTTCCAATTTCCTTAATAGACTTTTCTACTAAAATCCATCACCTAATCCACTATAGACGGCGAACAATCTAAGTAATTTTATAACCCGTGTCTTACAAGTGTTATCAGAATAAAACACGAAATTCGTGTTTCACGGCTACGAGACACTGATAAATCGTTTTGTAAGTTGTAGCTCGTTCAATTTAATTTAAATTCTTTATTTTAGATAACTAGGATCCAGTTTTGCTAGTAAGCTAGTGTTTGTACTTAAATTTAGTAGTAATGTAAATATTATGAGAAAGCAGAGGCAAAAGGATCCGCTAAGATCCCTTCCCTTAAGAAGAATATTGCCATAATATCAGGCCACTGGTTTTTTGAATAAAGTTCCACGGGCTGACTCCGATCTATTTACCACTGTTTTAGGTTTTTGTAAAACTTTTATTTTACTTGTATAGGTTTACTTGTATAGGTAATGTTTTACTTGTATAGGTAATGTTTTTTTTTATTTGATTGATTTTTATGTTATGTGTGCAATAAATTAAAAATAGTGAAAACTTGTACCAACTACAAGTAATTTACTTTGCCATGTATTATTTTTCATGCAAATAAAAGTATGTATTTATTTACTAAAATGACTTGTATAGGTAAACTTTGAAATATTGCAGCGGCAAGGGTCACGCATTTAAATAAAATGACTATATTCAAACTGGTAATTTTCGAATCTCAAGTCATAAGCAACGTATGCTTATAACTTGAGATTCGAAAATTACAAGTTTATCGTTCCACGATTTATTTTGAGATAAGTAGAACTTGTGAAAAGTGCCTTTAACTCAGTAGTTTTAGATTACCCAGTGGGCGTAGATATTATTAGCCCTTACGCAAGTTAAGCAACCTTAGGCGTGGTCCTCATTCGGATGGGTGACCAAAAGTAGCTGAAAAAAATTACACCGGTATTGACCACTGAATCACTCAAAAAATAAAACGATTTGTTTTATGTGTGTTTTCGAGACTGTCAAGCGCTCACTTGAGTGCACTGCATTCAAGGTGTGTTGCCGTTTGAATATTCTGCTTTTATGCGTTTGAACCCAGGGTCCAGTATTATATCACAGCCGGTAGAATAAAGCAGCACAACCGCTTGCCAAACCTCTAAAGCTAATTTGTTATATTTCCGATTCAAATCCTGAGTCTCTCCGTTGCGAAGTGGCGTTCCAACCGCTACACCAAAGATATTATAAATCTTTAAAATCTGAAGAGCACCTGTGGAATGTACCGCGACGACCAAACCATTTGTGTCAATCAAGGAACATTGTATGCGCTGGCAATTTACACCGCAGTATTGTCGGTCTTTATTAGCCGCTAAACGCCTTTGTTGGTCTATTACATCGAGTTATGTCAACGAGTTTAACGTTGACATAACCATGAATTGCTACTGTCGGTCTCGGCTTGCTTGCTTGTATGAGGGTCTCTCGAAAGCAGTGGCCATTTTACACGACTGCCAAAAAAGAAGTGAATTGTCTTCGAACATTGAATACACTGGCAATTCACACTGCTGTATTGTCGTTCTTTATTAGCCGCTAAACGCCTTTGTTGGTCTATTAGGTACATCGAGTTATGTAAACGAGTGTAACGTTGACATAACCATGAATTACTACTGTCAGTCTCAGCTTTGCTTGCTTATATGAGAGTCTCTCGAAATTAGGGTCCTTTTTACATAACTGCCAAAAAAGGGTGTATTGTCTTCGAACATTGAATACGCAGGCAATTTACACCACAGTATTGTCGGTCTTTATTAGCCGCTAAACGCCTTTGTTGGTCTATTACATCGAGTTATGTCAACGAGTGTAACGTTGACGTAACCATGAATTACTACTGTCACCCTCGGCTTTGCTTGCTTTGATGAGGATCCCTCGAAAACAGTGAAATTTCTCTATGCTTGCTAAAAGGAGTGTATTGTCTTCGTAGGTTCGATTCCCACGGGAAGCATACTTTGTTAAGTTGTTTCCAGTTTGGTTAGGACATTGCAGGCATGAATCACCTGATTGTCTGATAAGAAAGATGATTCCATGCTTCGGAAGGCACGTTAAGCCGGTGGTCCTGGCTGCCATCTGGTAGTCGTTAAAGGAATCACGTCAGAGGCCGAGAGGCGGTTCCGAAGGGTCGTCTGACCGTGTCACCTACACGAAATGATGATGATGATGATGAATATATTGTGATTAATACTATTATTTAGATCAATATACAAGAGCAGATTCCAACTAAAATTTTAAGTTTACATTACTCGACTCATTAAAATGTGTACAGGCAGAAAAAAACCTGGCTCTTATTGCTCTTCCCGTCGCGTCCAGAAGCCGCTATAAGCCGTAGTTATCATTATAACAACATTAAGGACAGACGTCCGCAATTAAGACCATTCCTTTTCTGTCATTTTATGTTTAGAATGAAGTTTCTAAAGGAAATATACTTAGAGGATATCATTGAAACTAATGCGAGATATGTAGATTGTATGTATGAAACAAGTCATTCACGTGCTATTGTGACGGGATTGCCGACTATAGTTTTGGACTCTTATTTTGCACATCGTGTCACTTGCTGCTTACATTTATATTAAAATAGCTGTTACCCGCGGATTCGCCCGCGTAATTTATAGCCTATGTCCTTCTCGGTACCCTAACCTATGTGTATGCGAAATTTCATGACGATCGGTTCGGTAGATACGGCGTGAAAGCGTAACAAAAAAACAAACAAACAAACTCACTTTCGCATTTATAATATTAGTCAGAAGTAAGATTAGATTAGATAAATAAAGGTTTGTCCACGAGCAACCAAATGTCTCTTCATTGCACGTTTACAATTATTTTTTTTTTTGGGAATTATATATTTCATACGTTCCATGATAAACTTGCTAGATTTACGCAAAAAAAACTGTTACATTCTCACTAAATAATAGGCAAAATCAAGAGAGGATATCGTGAACTCTAGAAAGGATAAGTCGACTATGATGTGTTCAGCGAACTCATCGTCATCAAAATACCGGTAAAATTACTTTCTACAAAGCTTTGAAAAAGTGACTCCGTTCTGACAATAGGAAAAACTTTTATCTCAATACTAAACTAAAAAAAAGGTATTCATACTTTAATTATAAAACTCACACTTCCCAACTAGCTGAAGATTTTTGTATGGAAATTTCAAAATATCTTTCAAGATTGATCTGATGGTCTCGAAGGTTATGTCGAGTGTAAAATTACACCAAGAATATCAATGCTCATGAAGGTTAGACATTTTAGTATTGTTCCTTTTTATAGTTGGTCATTTATATTGCATTGGATACTTTTTTAGATTTTGGACAATTCCCATAAGTCCTTACAACTAACAGCATCTTTTTGAGTAAAAAAGTAGCTTCAAGAATCTACTTAATCTGGCAGTAAATAATGCTTACTACGAAATCAATAGTAATAAATAACAATTCTAAGTTAAGCCAGATCAAGCCACTCGAGTAATGTGAACCGACTTCGCGGATCCGTCATAGCATGGAGTATATCTTCCATGGAGACTAAGATTAACAGCATCCTACCTATCTTACAACATTGATAATTGTTTGTTCTTAATTTTTCTTACGTGTAAATTGCCTACACCGGTGTCAGAGTTTTTAAGCTGCCTAAAGGCATCTGACATAGTTTAAGACTTCCTTTAATGATGACAGCCCACGCGGCTTAACGTGCCTGCCAAAGCACTAAAACTTACAATTGTAATGGGGTAAAACAATATCTCTTATCCCTCATTCCATGAAGGATTTCGTTCATATAAATTGGTATAAAACTTAGGTCTAAATAAACTACTAGCATAATAATATTAAAACTTATTACATGAATTTATTAAAGAAACCCGGCTTTACCTATCAGTGCTTTGAGGGAAGCAAAATTGTTGTGTCGTAACCCCTATAACTCGCCTCGATGATGGTTTTACTAACAGACCGAAACTACACGGCGAATCCGAGGAAAGCTGGGTTTGTATATATATAACCTTATAAACTTATATAAAATCAAAAGTAATAAATAACAGTTCATGTTAAGCCAGCTTTTCAAGCCACTCGGATAATGTGTACCGACTTCTCTGATCCGTGATACCACGAAGTATAATATTAGCAGAGACTAAGATTTATGGAATACTTTTGAATGAACTTGTGTCGTGTGACGCAGCGACACACGCCCTTATAACTGTTCAACGTAAGAGATCATTGTAACCTTTTATGTAGAATACCTAAATTATTCACCCTTGACGACCATACCTTACGACATCAATGTACTTGTCTCCTATTTTTGTACTGTATATGTATATATGCCCATATTCACAACAAAGACAGTTAACAGTTAATTTTCAAACCAACAACCTACTGGGTGTTTCATTGTATACCCTCTCAACATCACATCATATTACATACCATGAAATCAAGGTGCGCAAGAGTGAAATTATCTATGAACCAAAGCTATGAACGTTTTTATGTGTGTATGTGTGTATGTGTGTTTTTGTGATAGTGAAAATTGCTGTATCCTGAGTTCGATTAGCCTATGAAATCAGAAATATGACTGTTGACTAAGCTACACTCACTCATTTGGTTATTGCAACTTTATAATTTTATTGAGTAGATAAAAAGTCAGGCAAACTAGTAGGTATTGGGGATTTTTATTATATTGTGTTACTGAGAATCTGTTTGATAATAATAAAAATATCAAAACAATATAACAAATGTAAGGATGAAAAAATATGTCCACATACTAAAATAAATTATATGTGGATTTTGATAGGAAAAAAACGCTCAAATTCTCAAGTTGAGTCAACCACAGTAATACCGAGCGTATATTTAAACGCAGTGAGTAGGTTAAATATATAGGGACGAATCACATAAATTAAGCTAGCCCCACAGTAAGTTGTGATCTTGTGTCGTAGGATACTAACTCAACTATACTATATTTTGTGATAGATACGTATATAACAAACCCAGAACAACTCGTATCACAGGCTGGCATGTCAACGGCTGCGCAACAGAGGTCATCATACAAATAAATAAAATACAAAGCTTAGTTTCTGCTTATTGTCACCCTGTATCGGCATCCACTAGTTTCTAAGTGGATGAACCTAGATTTATGGACTATTGCCGCCGCTGTTTCCAATTTAAACCTCTCTAGTGTCGCTAGACTAGACTAGAGCCTTTTTTGTCTACTACTTTTATTTATTATTATAATAAATTGTACTTTGTTATTATTTTTACATCATTATTTCCATTTTGAATTTTAATTTTGAAGAACACTGTTAATTTTTGTGTATATGCATATCTCAATATCTATTGAGGTGACTATTTATCGTGACGTGGTATGTGACTTGATCTTTTCTTAAATTTGGAGAATTTCATAAAAAAGATTATGTTTACTCGTCGGCAAAGGCACACTGCTAGTTGTTTTATTTTTTCGTTTGTGTAAGTGGTCAACACTGGGGTCAAATTGTATAAATATTATATCAAAGTACTTAAAGTAATTTATCTTACTGCTAATTTTTGAATAGCATGAGCAGACTTCACTTAAAACACCATTTACTTTTTCGTATTTATACGTATAAATTTATAGTAGTAACATACACAAGAAATAGTTAATAAGACTAATTCAAGTAAATTTTCAGCCATATTAGTCTGATGGTTTCTTTATTTTCGAACAATTTTGGACCTGTCATATAAATTCAGCAACCAGCTGGTCAAAAGTTCATTTTTTTACTTAATTCTTAGCGTACGTATATCGTATTAGGGATTCCGCTTACATCATTAAAATATCGCCAGATAGTCATAATGTATATTATTTATTTGAAGATCAACCTTGAATTTCATTGAACGTACCGATTTTAATCGAATAAAAATAGATGAATGGCCTAGGGGTGTAGGCTGTATTTCCACCAAAGTTGTGCGAAGAAGCAAAGATATATGCTAGAATAATATCCATCAAAAAATCGGTTCATTTTCTTAGCACTGCTTTGGTGGAAACGACCTAACCTGAAATGTGTTTTTAAATGACTGCTAAATAAAAGGAGGGTATTATTTTTATTGATGGCGAAGACTTTTGCCCACCAGTGCGTCTCCATGGTTTAATAGAAAACAAAACGTCATTAAAGTGCTCAAACATAATGCGGTTACCATGTCACTGTCTTGTCACTGGCATTCATCCTGTTATATTAGATGTTCGTCATATCAGATGCTTTTGGTGATAAAATAGCAATGAAAAGCAAACGGGATTAGCTGCTAGCTCACAACTATTAAAGAGGTAGGCTTGACTAACGCACACCAAAGGACCTTTTCATTGTCTCTCGACATATGTATTGCATCATAAAAAGACTGAAACGTGGCTCGGTTTCTAATTGTGTCCATCATTCATACATCGACGCTGCATTTGGTTATTAAACAGCAATAAAAAGATGCATTTGATTATTAAACACCAATGAAAAGCAGTTTTCAGTCAACACAAGAATATTGAAAAAGATAAGCATAAATTGCTGCAGGCGAGCTCCGTGGCGCAGCGGTCAACACGCCTGCCTGCGACACGGATGGTCCCGGGTTCGATCCCCGGTCAGGTCAAGATGGACATTGATCTTTTTCAGATTGACCTGGGTCTTGGATGTTTATCTATATATGTATTTGTTATAAAATTTAGTATCGTTGAGTTAGTATCCCATAAAACAAGTCTTGCTTACTTAAGTCTAGTAAGTCTAGTACTTACTTTGGGGCTAGCTCAATCTGTGTGATTTGTCCGTATATATTATTTATTTATATTATTTAGTGTAATAATAACAAAATGCGATTATTTAGAGACAGTTACGTGTCACATACTTTTAGTTAATGTTTACGCTAGGCTAATTTAGTATTCTGTGCACTCATATGTAAACTCGGAACGCCTTTGGTGAGCTGGCTGGGTAGCCAGCTGATGCGATATCCTGTAAGAGTGAAACAGCCCTCGGTGGAAGCGCAGCCTTAAATGGCTCAGCTAGTTCATTTAAAACGTCTGACTGACGAAAAGGGAAATTGTTTCGACTCGGCAAACAGCGGCTCACTTCAAAATTTAATTATTCTCTTTCATAAAATTTACTTTGATTTTTATTAACTGAAGAAAATTGATAGGATGAGTTTTTTGGGTTCTTTTTTATTGACACGCTTTTTAATAAGCAAGTTTAATAACATGTCTATTTTGTTATTAAATGAACTCACATTGTTATATTTTTGATCAAGTACCTCGTTGCCTACGAATCGAATTCAGGCCACGGTGGTTTACAAATTTTACAAAAATAATGCAAGGATTCTAATGATACCTCACACATTTAGAGCGGTTTAATCGTACAAAAAATATACACACATGCTTAACATACATAAACACATAAACTTTGAAAAATTTTACGTTCTGATTAGGGCAACGGTTTAAAAATTACGATAGTTTTATAAAATACAGTTTTTATTATGGAATTTTTTGTATGAGTTGGAAAATATATGATTACTCGCCTTTTTCTTTGTTTTCCATGTGCTGTTCAGTGTTTACCCCTCTATTTGTTTGTTCTTACTTTAGCGTCGTGTGAAAGTGAAAGTGTTTGCGGAGTTTACAGTTCGCACGCGGTTAGGTTGACATTTTGCTACTTTCCTGTTGCACTTTGATCGATAAAAGCTTTTCCTTAATCGAAAATCTCTATCATTGACAATAAAAAAGGTTAAATATACAAAATATTCAGATTTTTTATTGATTTTGATGATATTTAAATGTCTTATTTTTTTTTTTGGAAATTTGATATACAATAATATTTTTAAAAATGCATTATTGACATTTTAGTTGATAATAA
Organism: Rhodophaea formosa; assembly: GCA_963082605.1. Lineage (NCBI taxonomy): Eukaryota > Metazoa > Arthropoda > Insecta > Lepidoptera > Pyralidae > Rhodophaea > Rhodophaea formosa. The sequence goes on from OY720209.1 coordinate 23,805,601, forward strand.
TGCAGTTTAAAAAGGGCGGAAATATGTTTTGTACTTTATTATATAATCTATAAAAATTGCCACCACACCTGTTAATATTTTCCTTACCTATTGTTATATCTCCTCTGATAATGCGATAATTTTCATGTAACTGACATAAATGTTAAATGACTGTATTAAGGCCTGTCGGCTCAGGCTCACAGCCCCAAATCACTTGTTTTTCTGCCGCTGGATAAATTATTCATACGACACCATTGAATGCTGAGCGCGACACCGAGCGCTTTCGGCCGAAAGCTCATTAAGCTCATAATACTGGCTGTGCTTAAGACTGATTGATATAACTTTTAAATTCGAGAACACCAATAATAAAACCAGAAATCTCAACAAGAATGTTTGTTTTTAACTAAACTTAAAGCGAAATGTATATTTCTAAAGTACTTCCAAGTAGAATGTTTTCTGAAATGATTGGGCTGAAATTAATAATTTTTACACCACAATATGCCGTGTGGTTCCCGGCAGAGTAGAATAGGACCACTCCAAGTCTTCCCGTGGATGTCGTAGAAGGCGACTTAGGAAACACAAGCTAAACAAAGCTTATAAACATCAAACAGACCTCTTCAACCCGCCTGGCCAGCGTGGAGAGTGTAGGCCAAATCCTCTGACTGCTCTGGCTATCAGATAGCTTTGGTAGTACAAAGAGGGTCGTGCTCCTGCAGTGTAGACTACAAAGGACCTGATGATGATATACCACGAGGTCAGGATTTTTTACATATCTTATTTCTTAATTTAATAAGTGTATAACTGATATAAAAGTTAATATTTTATTAAATAACACAACGAGTTACAATAATGCTAATTTATTACTAACGTCAAAACCACAGATAATTAATAATAATGGTATCCGTTACAGAAAGAGTTCGGTTGCAATCTTACAATAGAGGTTGTATGTTTGAGGTTTCATATGTCATATATATCATTCCTCCACACTTATTCCGAAAACCTAAAGACAAACAAATTAATTAATATACACGCTTTTTGTAAAACTTAAAATATACAGTATAAAAATAAAATAAGAACAAATAACAAGAATAAACATTAAATAACTAAAAATACTTTTTGTAGTCCACCCTAGGAACATTCCTTCGGGGACGACCCAGAGTCAAAGTCAAAGTCAAAGTCAAAGATTTTTCAAAGTCAAAGATTTTTATTCAAAATTGGATAATTGTATCTCTTTTTGAACGTCATATTTTTTACTTTCTTATTATTTTTAATTTTTAATATGCAAAATCGAAAAACTACTAGCGTTTCGTAATGACCACTGGTGAGAAGAATACGCCGAAAGAAACTCAATCCAGACTTGGTCCCTACGTGCCTGAAGGGCTTCGATTACAATATTTTACAAGTATTTATTTATTACTAATGTTATTTATATTAATTACAATAAATTACAATCAATTAAATTACTGCCACGCATTTTTATCATTTAAATAATCATTAATACAATAATATGCCTTTTTTACTAACTGGTTTTTAACAGCAGTTTTAAACTTATGTAAAGGTAGACCCGAAATTTCTGCGGGAATTTTATTATAGAAGCGTGCTCCGAGACCCATAAATGAACGCTTAGTTTTCTGCAATCGCAAAGCTGGTGTAGCCAACTTATTTTTATTTCTTGTGTTTCGGTCATGAATGTCACTATTTTTCTCATATAAATGTAAATTATGGTGTACAAACATAATATTCGCAAATATGTACTGAGAATGTAAGGTTAAAATATTGAAATCTTTAAACAATTCTCTAAGAGATTCTCTAGCACCAAGTTTATATATAGATCTAATAGCTCGTTTCTGCAGGATAAATATTGTGTTTACTTCTGCAGCGTTACCCCATAGTAAAATTCCATAAGACATAACACTATGAAAGTAACTAAAATATACCAAACGCGCGGTTTCAACATCGGTCAGTTGTCTAATTTTCCTGACAGCATAAGCCGCAGAGCTAAGTTTACCTGCCAAGTTTGTAATATGGGCACCCCATTGAAGCCCGGCATCAAGAGTTATTCCAAGAAAAGTTGTTTTATCTATCATATCTAGTGGTTCATTATCCATTACTATGCGAGTTGGTATTTTGGCAACATTTGGTAAGCAAAATTTAATACACTTAGTTTTCTTAGTATTCAACAAAAGATTGTTCGCTGTGAACCAATCTAACACTTGAGCTAATGTACTATTAACCTCGTCAAAAAATTCAGTTTGTCTATCTATTTTGAACACAAGAGAAGTATCATCGGCAAATAGTACAGCCTTACATGTAGTGACACAGTAAGGCAGATCATTGATGTAAATAAGGAACAACAAAGGCCCTAGGATAGATCCCTGGGGTACGCCCATTTTTACAGATGATCCGGAGGATTGAACCCTGTTTAAACTAACGGTTTGAGTTCGGCTACTTAAATATGATGCAACTAAATTAAGAGATTTACCTTTGATTCCATAGTGCTCCAGCTTGGATAGAAGGGTATTGTGGTCTACGCAATCAAAAGCTTTGGTAAGATCACAAAACACACCAATGGCATTTTGTTTTCCCTCCCAAGCATCATATATGTATTTTAACAGAGCTACACCCGCATCTGTAGTAGACCGATTCTTCGTGAATCCATACTGTTCACCATGGAAGAGACCATTACTTTTAAAAAAAGCTAATAACTGATTAAACATTATCTTTTCAAATATTTTACTGAGCGCTGGCAGAATAGAAATAGGACGGTAATTAGTGGGATCATTCTTATCGCCAGATTTGTATAACGGAATGACTTTGCTTAACTTCATCAAGTCAGGAAAAGTTTCTGTATCTACACACTTATTAAATATAGAAGCTAAATATGGCGCAATTACTTCAATAATACTACTAATGACAGGTACTGAGATATCCCACAAATCTCCAGTCTTTTTATTGTTTAAACTCTTAAATGTATCAATTACTATTTCAGGTGTTACATATTGAAATATTAAATGGTTATTACATTCTGGTATACAACTTGCTAAAAGTTTTTTAGATTCAGCGGGTGATGAACGTAAGGAGGCAGTAATGTTGACGGGAATATTTGTAAAGAAATCTTCAAAATATTGCGCGATATCTTCATTACTATTAAGGAGCTTGTTATTGACTTTTAATTCGATTTTGTTATTACGTTGTTTACTTTTACCGGTTTCCTTGTTAATAATTTTCCAAGTTGCTTTTATCCTATCATGAGAATCTTCAATAGTTTTCCTAGTGTGTAAAGATTTTGCACACAAACATACCTTTTTAAAAACTTTTGAATAATTTTTAACATATTTTATGAATTCAGTATTCCGATTATAAACTTTCATTGCTAATAATTCGTATAATCTGTTTCTACTAATGTAAATGCCAGTAGTTGCCCATTCACTAAATTTTTTACGGTTACGTCTAGTACATTTTTTAATTTTGAATGCACTATTGAATTCAGATTCAATAACACCAAACATTTTATTATATAGGGCATCCGGATCATCTCGCGTTTCTTCAATTAGTGGCATTTTTTCAGCTATTTTTTGCTTAAATACCTTTACTTTACCTTTAGTAATAGATCTAAAGGTAATTTCTGCTGAATCTGCTTCTGAATTATTTATAAGTTTTACAAATTGACCAAAGTGATCGGAGGTTAGATTTTTTGTTATATATTTGTCAACAGCAGTGCAATTGCAGAAAACATTATCTATACATGTGGCAGAATCTCCATCAATTCTAGTTGGTTCTAAGAAAAAATTGATTAAATCAAATGATTTAAACAAATTTAAAAATCTAACACTCTCGGTTGTAGTAACTAACAAATCAACATTAAAGTCGCCACACACTATAATACTTTTGCGGCTACCACATAATTTTCTCAACACATCTTCAATAACTAATTCTAAAGTATTAAAATCTGAATTCGGGGGTCTGTATACACACACTATAATATAATTCCCTAGTTCAATACATGACAGCTCAACATTACAATCTACCGAAAGACAAACAATATCCTTACGTTCTTTACATTTAACGTCACTTCGTGTTAGAATTAAGCTCCCGCCTTTCTCTTTAGTCTTTCTGGTATATGAGCTTGTCAATGAATAATTCTCTATATTGAATTGTTGCTGATGGGACTGCATAAAATGTTCAGTCAAGCAAACTACATGCAAATCTTTACTATTTATAAATAACTCTAATTCTAATAATTTGCTAGTCAGGCCTTGAATATTCTGATGTAAAATATTGAATTCATCGGCTTTGACTGTTGTCTTATTGCTTAGTTTAAATCAGTCAAAGTATTACTTATTACAGGTATATCACAATTTGATATACCTATGTCGGATTCATATTTATTTACAGTTGTACTACTTACAACAGGTAATTGTAAATTAAAAGCTACAACAGTAGCTATTTGTCTTTTATAATTATAAGGTAGATACATTGTATCATGAGTCAACTTAAATCTACTAATAAACTTATTTATATCTAAATAAAAAATAAAATTGCCATGACTATATGTCATGTTGTACATATGTACATTCAAATGGTAAATTTGCTTGTTTGTACTATTGTCTAAAGATTCAGAGTATGGAAAGGCACCAATCATAAATTTGCATTGAGTTTTTTTGTTTAAATCTACTAATTTGTCCAGACTTTTTTTAATGTTCCTTTTTGATACAGAGGAACTGTCACCACATAAAATTAATATTGTACAGTTTTCATCTAGACTGTCATAATTAATATTGTTTACTAGATCTAAATACGTAGCGCCGGGTATACATGTGTTAAATACAGAACAATCTTTGTGGAGGTGATTAAAAATAATGCTACTAAAATCTTGACCTAACTTATCAGAGTAAATTAATAGTTTGTTACAGTTAATTTTTTTATTTGAACTGTTATCAACCGTACCTATCCTTGATTGAAAGTTACACTTCCTGGTATCATACTCTCTTGACTCAGGAACAAAGTTAGGTGACATAGTAACTGCAGTTTCAGGTGAACTATCGCACTGCTGCTTTTGTAGGAGAGCATCATACCGTTCTTTATTATAATTAGCTTCCTCCACTAATTTTTGAGCCTCTAAGATATTTTTACTTAAATCTTTTTGTGATAATTCATATTTATTAGATAAATTATTTAAGGACTGTTGCAATTCCGAGATCTGTGACTGTAGTTCAAAAATCTCGGTATCATATATACGGCTAGCCATATACAGGTCATCTTCACATGATTTTAATTGATTTGACAAAAATAACTTTTCTTTGCTTAACTGTGCTAAAGATTTCCTTATTTTTTGTTTAGATATAGTTTTCCTAGTACGTTTTATTATTCTGTTTATTTTGACATATTTTTTAATTTTATTATGACTATTTAGAATAAAATACTGAGATTGTGGAGTATTCGCAGGTATTTCTATGACTGGTCCTGAGCCACACTCCATGAGTTCGCTATATAAATGAAGCGTATTGTTACATAATTCAGCCTCTTTTTGATCTTGTATTTCTAATGCAGATTTTTGTGCATCATATAAGCTACGTTCTAACTCATTTATGCGACTTAGGGCCCGTTCATGAACTGTACTGCACTCCTGAGCTTGATTTAAACATTCTTTCAAACTAATATTTTCCTCTAATAATTCTGTACTTCTAATGTGAAGACTGGTACATTCATTTTTTAATTGATTATTTCTATCATTAATTTTCTGAAATTCTTCTTCGGTTTCCTCCCGTTCCTGTAAAAGTTGTGACTTTTCCTCTCGACACGCTTTAAGGTCAAACAGAGCCTGCCTCAGCTTCATGGTTAGGTCTTTAATAGTGGCCTTCCGTGTCATCATAGTGAATGAGATAGTGTCACCAACTGAAAATTTATTTTAATATGTGAGAAGAGACAATAAATATATTTTTCAGACCGGTAGGACAATTGTTTCTGTAATAATTAGGTATCTATTTGCTCAGACACAACCCAAAACCAGACAACATAGGATGTAATAAACAAGTTTAGTTGGAATGCAAGTTATTCAAATTATCCTAAGCATAAAGTTATAAGTAAGGCAACAATAATATTATTGAGTATATGATTGATAGTTATTTAAAGCATTTATGAAATTATAAACTATATTCTTGCATTTGTTTTGTAGTCATCAACTCAGCTTTTATAAGCGCAGCGAGACCTCAAAAACAGAGCCTGATATAGATATAAGTATAATCTAAGTAAAGTTAATCAGAGTATTATTGTAGATAAAACGGTTCTTATATTTCAAAATATGGAAAATAATGGAAAAGTTAAAATCTCCTTGTATTGTTTTTTATATGTAGGTATTTATATTTTACAATTTGCCATAAAATAAACAAGAAGGATACGGCAGATTATGCGTTGCACTGTCTGAAATATTGTTTGTTATTCAATATTTGTGCATGTAGCCGTAGTTTGAGACCATCAACACCGTTTGCACTAGGAAAACGGAGCGAGAATCGACTGAACTACGTTAGCAAAACAGTTAGTACCTACTAAGTGAAATTTATTTTTATGCAGACGGTTTATGTGTCGGGAGATGCACTGCCTGTTAATCATAAGATTATAAAACACTATACTCTCCTGGTTTAATTGAGGATACTCCACAAAATTCCTTTGTTGTTGGTTTGACAACTGAACAAATCCAACCGCCGCGCCGGTCGTCTGGTTTTTAACGTCGATTTATGATATTATTCCACGATTACTTGTTGATTTAATTAACTAGTGACTTATTGTACTTAATTAATTTAATTAATTTTAGTTTTATACAAATATTTGCAATAAATTATTTAAAATTACGGATCAGATGATTTTGACATGTCACCCGGGCAGTTGCCAAAAAGAGTAGTGCCAGAGAGGCAGAGGACCCCGGTTCTAAATCTTCTAGTACAGCTGGTTGCTGACAGCTTTGAGCAGATGATGGCACATTTTCTGACTCAGTGATACCTCGCTCATGCACTTCCTCCTCACAATCTCTCCATTCTTCCCTTTCTAATGAACATTCAGAGGGTGCAGACGTCTGTTGAACCACTGCACTTGTAGCTGCATGAGATTCTCCCTCAACTGTTTGTTCACTTTCCTCGTTATCTGACACAATCGACTGTTCAAGAGGACGAGCGACAATAGCAGTCACTGGTGCTGATGAGGAAATCTCATGTGGCTTATGATCCTCCTCAGGAATAAGATCTTTGTTACCCGTATATTTCAATATCTGATCGACATGTCTAATGCAACATAAATCCAAATCTTGAATAAAAATTTTGTACATTTTATTGCCTATTTTCTCCTTGATAATACCTAACTGCCAAGTTTCCATTCGTGCATTGTACCATCGACACCAGACCATGTCACCCACGCAGAAGAATCTTCTGCCTGGTACCACTTGTAAAGACTGTTCTGTTTCTGCTGGCAATATTAGATCTAACCGAGTTCTTAAATCACGTCCAAACATTAACTTTGCTGGTGTTTCGCCGGTGGTACAATGCACAGAATTTCTATAGTTAAATAAGTAACCTAAGAGCAATTCTTGAATTTTATTCAAGCTTACATTTTCCTTAAGTATGCATTTTAACATTTTTTTGCATGTTCTTACAGAGTTTTCTGCCTGTCCGTTACTGGGGGGATGATAAATGGGAGAAGTCAAATATTTGATACCATTAGCTAAACAAAATGATCTAAATTCGGCCGAGTTAATTTTCGGATCATTATCTGAGATTAACACCTTAGGTAGTCCAAAAGTTGCAAATATTCCTTTAAGCTTAATAATTAAAGCGCTTGAGGAAGTCCCGCTATCTATGTGAATGCATTCCAACCATTTGCTATGGGAATCGACTGCCACTAGATATACCCTTTGCCCTACAGTCATATAGTCGATGTGAATACGTTGCCAAGGTTGGGCGGCGACGGGCCAGGGCGCGGGCGGGTCGCGCGGCGGCGCGGCTCGCAGCGACACACACGTCGCACACGACCCGATCCAGCGCTCAATATCGCCGTCGATACCGGGCCACCACATCCTGCTGCGTGCGTTACTTTTGCTTTTAGTGATACCTAAGTGGGAATCGTGCAATTCTTGTAACATTTTATTTCTAAGTTTTGAAGGCACTACTATCCTGTGTCCCCTAAGTAAACACCCATTTTCGAATTGTAAATCCGATTTGCACTGAAAATAAGGTAAAATAGACTTACAGATAATTTTCCTGGGCCAACCGACGCGCATGTATTTGGCAACTGTCATAAGCGTAATATCTTCTTTAGTCGCTAACACGATGTCGCTCAACTTAGTAGCCGGTGAAGATGCATCCAGAAAATTAAGTGTATACAAAGTATCTACATTACCTGAATCATCTACATACTCATCTTGTAACGGAGCGCGTGAGAAAAAATCTGCGACGGCATTCTTTTCACTAGATACGTACTGTACCGTATAGTTATAAGCAGATAAAATGATCGCGTATCTTTGAAGACGTAACGCCGTAGTAATAGGTATACCTGTTTTACTGTCAAAAATTGAAACTAGGGGTCTATGGTCTGTTTTTAATATAAACGGATTCTCACGGCCGTATAGATATTGATGGAAATGTTTAACACCAAATATAATAGCAGTAGCCTCCTTTTGGATTTGGCTGTAGTTTCTTTCGCTTGGTGCTAAAGACCGCGATGCATATGCAAGGGGACGTTCAGCACCGTCAGCGGTCCGCTGCGACAGCACAGCGCCGAGCCCGGCCGGGCCCGCATCCACGGCTAGCACGAGCTGCGCGGTCGGCTCGAAATGCGCCAGCACGCGCTCCGACGCCAGCTCCCGGCGCACGGCCGCCACGCTGAGCCGCTGACGCTCGCCCCACTCCCATGATGCATCACTACGTAAAAGCTCGTGAAGAGGACTTAATATTGAGGAAGCGTTGGGAATAAAATTCCTATAATAATTTACGACGCCTAAAAACCTTTTCACCTCGGTTACGTTAGTCGGCTGGGGCGCACTCAGTATTGCTTTCACCTTATCCGGACACGTTTGAAGTCCCTCTTTGCTAATCACGTATCCTAAATATTTAATACTTTCTTTGAAAAATTCACATTTTTCCTTCTGTAGGCGCAACCCAGCATCATTTAATCTACTTAAAACTTCACTTAGTCTTTTCATGTGAGAGTGTTGGTCCGGTCCCGTAACACATATATCGTCTAACCAAATACTCACTCCTTCTATACCTGAAAGAAGCATCTCCATTGACTTCTGAAAAATGGCTGGCGCGTTAGCCAAGCCATAAACTAAGCGTTTATACCTAAATAGACCTTTATGAGTGTTGATCGTAACAAGCTCCTGTGATGAGTCATCTAAAAGGAATTGGTTGTAAGCGTTTTTTAAATCAATTTTACTGTATCTTTCGCCACCGCCTATTTTAGCAAATACCTCTTCTATACGAGGTAAAGGATATTTCTCGATAACAAGATCCCTGTTCAAGGTGATAGAGAAATCACCAGCTATCTTGACTTGCCCGTTCTCTTTTAATACAGGAACTATCGGCGTCGCATACTGGGAATGGTTTACCGGAAAAAGAATACCTAACTTAACCAATCGCTCAAGTTCTTGTTCGACTTTCTCTCTGAGAGCAAAGGGTACAGTTCGTGGCTTAAAAAATTTAGGAACGGAATTATCTTTTAGTTGCAATTTGACTTTAAATTTATTAAAAGTACCGAGCTCATCACGCCATAGATTCGGAAACTTGGTCAGCAAAGTATCTAATTCATTGTTGCTAATTATAGAGTTATTATCAATGGATATATATAAATTAAATGCGGACATAAAATCTCTGCCTAATAAGGGTGGTCCTCCATTTTTAACAACAAAAAATTTCATGGTTTTTCTAATATTATTAAAAAGAACTTCGACTTTAAAATATCCTATGGGAGAAATTTTGTGTCCGTCATATAAACACATTTTCACATAACTCTGATGCAACCGGTACTGTCGAAAAGTACTTTTATATAAACTCTCTGAAATCACACAGCTCCCAGATCCCGAATCAAGTTCCATTGAAATAGTTTTACCACCTAGATTAACATCAATAACAATGGGTTTATCGGACACGTACCTCACGTTAAAATTTTGACACTCTTCACAAGATGAGACCGCGACCTGTACAGCTTCGCCCTCCGCCGTAGCATCGCAATGGTAAACGCTCGACTTCATAATCCCTGTGCACACTTTCTTAAGATGTCCCTTAATGCCGCATTTCTGACATCTGTAAGTCTTGTAGCGACAACTTACGCTTGAATGATTTTTCAAGCCACATACAGAGCAGCGGCGCGCGCCGGCCACGCGGGCATCACCGACACCGCGCGCAACGGACTTCCCATCTCGATTGTCCTGGTCTCCTCGGGTTTGGAATTTCGCTTGATGTATAGATTCATCTTGAATAGTGTCGACTTTACTGCTACACATTATCTTCGCTTCTTTAGCACAAGCCGCCTGTTCTGCCAGCTCCACCGCTCTCGACAGCGTGAGAGTTGACGCGTTTTGCTCAAACAGTTTGTCACGTTCTGGACCCGCACCCAGGCCGAGGACGAAACGATCTCTTAAATTCGTTTCCAAGGCAGCACCAAAGTCGCAATAGCTTGCTAAACCTCGAAGTCGCGCCGCCCAGTCTCCTAAAGATTCGCCTGAATTTCTATGCGCTCCGTAAAACTTCGCTTTTTCCACAAACGAGCACTGCTTAGGCTTGAAATGGCCATCGAGTAATAAAATTAGCTTGTCGAAATCCAATGACTCTAGCTCTGATGGATACGCCAAATTTCGTAACAAACGATAGGATTCGTCATCAAGATGTGTTAGTAAAATACCACTTTGATTGTCTTTTGTTACGCCATTGATTTTTATAAACTGCGTCAATTTTCCTTTGAATATTGACCACTCACTAATTTTATGATCAAATGTAGGCAAATTTCCCAAAAAAGACATTTTTCTTTATTTTCGTGGGAAAAAAAATCCACTTCGTCGCCAAATGATATAAAAGTTAATATTTTATTAAATAACACAACGAGTTACAATAATGCTAATTTATTACTAACGTCAAAACCACAGATAATTAATAATAATGGTATCCGTTACAGAAAGAGTTCGGTTGCAATCTTACAATAGAGGTTGTATGTTTGAGGTTTCATATGTCATATATATCAATAACAGAATAGCATTGAGAATGCATAATAACACCGATATGAATAAACCCAATTAGTTTTTCTTTTAATTCAAGTTTTAACGAAATAAATAACATTTGCAAAGTGTTTAAGAACATAATGTTAATTAATAGACATTTGTAAAATTAAAACCATTTGTTTTTTATTGCAGAACTCAACGGCCGTACACACTGCAATAAAAACGATATTTTATAACATCCACATCGAACATAAATTTTCGTACACTTAAACAGCGACCATATTTTAAAAGTACATCCTAGATTGCCGAGTCGGTGTTCTGCGCTTAAGAGATTTGTAGTCGAGCGTAGCATTCATACAACTCACATAAAATGCTTATTTCGTTCCAAATAAGTTAAATACACAATGTAAAAGAGATTAAATTTAAATATATTTTTTTCCCATACCACGTTTTCTTTTTTGAGCTTTTGCTTCTATTTAAAAATGTTATTTCGTCGCTTCTAATACTTTTCTACATGTACCATGCTATTTACTGTTTTGAGTTTTAGAAAATATGCAATAAACGTTTGCATGTGTTTTAAGACCTAAAACAATTTTGTATTTTCGTAAAAAAATTACGAAATCTTTGCAATCGTGACAAATATTATAAATGCAGCATTTTATATGCTTCCTTAATCTTAACAACGTTGTCATATTTCATTACTTTTTAGCATAAAGTTATTCAGGACAAAGAAATAGACACCATGGTATTTACTTAAAGAAAAAAATAAATATTTTACCTAAGGTTTTAGATAGCTCGACCGGGGCCGATGTTAATGTCTAGTCGGACATAAAACTTTAATTGGGTCTCAGAATCAATGACCCCAATCTTCAGGTCACCGAACCATTTATTCAGATTCAGGTTCAATCAAAAACGCCCAAATTGTATACAAATAAATTTAATTGCCCTAGTGAGTTAATTGAACACACAGGAGAGTTATTCTGGAGAAAAAACTGATTTTTTACTTTCAATATATTTTTTCACCCAAACTTTTATTAAATCTTCTAAAACGAGAGATATTTATTATTTGCCAAGACAAACAGGGTTTATCTTCTTTAGTTTAGGAAAGCCAATGGCTACCTTTAACTCAAAATAATTAAAACAAGAGCATATAAATGTCTGTTCTATTCAATCATCCAATCAGGTTGATGGTATATAACATTTGCATTATCATCCGACTAATAATCACAAATTTGACCTTCTCATAAAAAAGCAAGTTGAATAAAAGCTCATAGTGAATACACCACTAAGCGGTTATTAACCGCTTAGTGGTCTTCATCAGGTCTTTTTAGTCTGCAGGAACATGATCTTCTCTGTACTACCAGAGTCATATAATATGAGCCAGAGCAGTCAGAGGATTTGGCCTACATTTTCCACGTAGCCAGACGTAGTACGTAGCTAGTGTTCCCTAAGTCACCTTCTGCGACATTTACGGGAAGACTTGGAATGGTCCTTCTGTACTCTGCCGGGAACCACACGGCTAAGTGATATCGCACTAAAATGCAAGGAACCACTTAATGGTATCGCATTAAAATCGCAATCTGTCCTTAAGTATAGTGAGGCCTCCTTCGGCAATAAAAGAAGCCTACAGCAATCAATCCGTGCCTGGGGCGAGTCCCAGCTTCCATTAACTCTCAATGGAGCGACGCCAATTTGTTTTTTCTCCCCCAAGATCTAATTTACGCCCACTTTGTTTACTTGAGAAGTGAAAATATTGAATTTCATGAATAATATTACTAAGTCATAAAGTAACTCTTATTTTTATGATGTCGAAATAAACTCGTGTTATTTTTTTTCTTAAAAATAAAGTACTAAAATAATCATAGATTATTTTTCTTCAAAAAAGTAGAAGGCTCTCAATTCGTCTGTATTTTTGATGTTTGTAACGCTATTTCTCGGCGACTTATGAGTCGATTTCAAAGGGAGACATCATATTATATCACAGAACTATAATTGCTTTAGTTATTAATCTGAGTATTATATATTTGATTACAGACAACCAAACACTGAGACAGATGTCACACAGATGTCATGAGTAAAATAAAGTTTCAGGCACAGAACTATAACTAATTAATCTGAGCGTTCAGGTGATAACGTACCTATACATAGATCTTATAAAAATTGGAATAGAAATAAGAAGGCGAAGTACCGCTGCGACCAATGACATCTTATTCTTCCTGGATCAATCACGCCATATAATTAAAGTACTGAAATATGGCACGGCTATAATTATTTCTATCTTTCTCACATTGCAGCTGTCATTCATCCTCTTAGTTGTATTGGGTTATTTAACAGCAATGAGAAATATTTATTGAATAGCCGGCAACTCATGACATGAAAGAGGTTAGTTAAAATGGTTTTTATATACATATAAAAATATTAACAAACAAGTATTTATGTGCAGAACGGAAACTCGCAGCGTTCCCCACTATATAGCGTCCGTGCGCTTCTTCCCATTTGTGAGGAGTTCTTAGGGTTTTTAAAAATAGGGTTAACTGCTACTATACTTGCCCAATATGCGCTGCCTTTTGTAGGTAAGTTAGCACTTACGTTCATTCTGCGGTGGTGCCCCTGATTTCTTACAAAAGATGTAAAGTTTCGTTTGTAGTATTATTTGGTATAAATATTACTTCACTTGTATGAAGCGCTATACCTATCCCGCGTTGAGCAGACTGATGCAATGTCTATAGAAAGAGAAATCTCAGTGGCTACGAGCTACGACCGATCTCGTAGACCTTTACTACTGCCGCTTAGAGGCTCTACAACTTTGTTATGTAGTTGCTCTGTAGACGAGCAGGCACTTATTGGTGTAGACGTTCTACGAAATTTATTAAGTACCGTTTTAACACAACACGTAATTTGTAGTCTATGTTACACGATGTTTCTACACCTCGATTTATATAAATAAGATTTATTTTAAAAAATGATAACTACTTTTTAGTTTGTCTGTTACAAATTTGATCTGTATAAAAGTAGTATGGAGATTCAGACGGTTTTTGATGAAAAATCGTTGCATTGCCAAATAGTAGTATTTTTTTTTATATATTTCATTCAATGTTTTTGAAAATATCTTAACTGCAAATTGCGAAATATTTTTAAATAGGTAGCCACAACCTACAAACTCTCATCTGTATATCATCAATTGAAGCACGTTTTAAAATAATTGTTTCCTTTAATATATATTAAATGTCTTTAATTTCCTATAATATATACATATCACATGTGCATTACAATATTTCACAACGTATTTACTCTAACAATACCAATTATCGGCGGCAAAGCTCTAACGTCGTAAATTCCCATCCACGTAAGCCCAATAAGCAATTACCGTGATTTACATGTCCATTGACAATTAGTCAGCGATGATCGCGCTCGCGCCTGAGCAAACACAGCAATATACCCGGGATTGTATTAGTTGCAGTACATCATGTCAAGAGGAGTCACTGCGGACATAGATATATTCGCACAATTTGATAGTGTAATTGAACTCATATCAATACCTTGACAGTATACTCCCTAGACACCGTGATGCCTTTATGTCAATGATTAAAAAAGTTGCTTACAGAAAATCGACCTTTGAGTAGTAGCTTTACCGCTGCTATGCTTCATTCAGTGAGTGAGAGAGCCGGAGGCCTATCCCCTCTTCCCTCTGGGAGGGAAAAATGAAAGGCCGGCAACGCTCTTGACACACCCCTGGTGTTGCAGTTGTCCATGGGCAGCGGTGGTCACTTACCATCAGGTGACCCGCTTGCTCGTTTGCCGTCCTATGGCATAAAAAAAAGTTGTATTATATAAAAAAAAAGAAAATCCTATTGTCGTATTTGATAGTTAACTTCGGCTGTATTGATTATTTGCTGACGTTACTTAGCATATGATACACCAGGGAAGAATACGAATCTTTTAACGCCTCACACTTCAAAATCGTTCTAGCCGTTTAGCTACAGTAGGGAACAATGGAACGACGTGCTTACATGACATTATATACATACATACATACTATCACGTCTTTATCCCTTGCGGGGTAGACAGAATCCAAGGTCATAAAACCTACAGGCCACGTTTAGCATCGTAGTGTGCGTAAAGGTGGAAAGCGGAATCAAAATAAATAAATAAATATATAAATAAATATAAAGGGACATATCACACAAATTGAGCTAGCCCCACAGTAAGTTGTGCACTTGTATCGCAGGATACTAACTCAACGATACTATATCCCAACTAATATTATAAATGCGAAAGTGAGTTTGTTTGTTTGTTTATTTGTTTGTTTGTTTGTTACGCTTTCACGCCGTATCTACTGAACCGATCATTATGAAATTTTGCATACACATAGGTTAGGGTACCGAGAAGGATATAGGCTATATATTACGCGGGCAAAGCCGCGGGTAACAGCTAGTACTTATATAAAAATCCAAGACCCAGGTCATACTGAAATAGATCGTTTTCCATCATGACCTGACCGGGGATCGAACCCGGGACCCCCGTGTCGCAGGCTTATCATCCAATCGGTAGCTATGCTATGTGTTTGCATCGGTCTATGAGTAAGACACATTTTTTTTCTAAGCTAATAGTATCTATCTAGATACTTTGTAATTAATACTTTAAACACACAAACATCGAATATATATAATCCCTATTCTGACAACAGGGATTGATAAACACTTCTTCTTTCTTTACCTTATCCTTTTACCAGCATTGATCCCAAAGCAAAAGTTGTTCATTTTGACGGGCTCGGTCACCCTTTTAAGGGTAGAGGGTCAATTCACACGCTGTATACATGTCCTCCCATTGGACCTTTATTAGTTCCTATAGTAACGCCTATAGTCCGGCAGCGCTTGGAATACAAATGATGGTAATTAGTGTGACATGGCTGCTGATGAGGGTCGGCCTTCCGACCCGATCGCCAATAATTGAGAGGTTCTGTGCTTGAGTAGAACCTCGGGTGGGTTACCAATAATGTCGTGCCTCTATTTATATACTCAGAGTTACTTGTAAAAGACCAAAAACCTCACAGGATTAGGTAGCTATCATCATAAAAAACAAATTTTCACATAAGACCATGCTGGGACCTCGGAAGTAAAAACTATATTAATTTACAAACGTGCTTCAGAAGGTACGTTAAGCCGTTGGTCCCGGCTGTTACTGTTGATGGCAGTCGTTAAGCTATGTCAGATGCCTTTAGGCAGCTAGAAAAATTTGACACCGGTGATGGCCACTTACACATACGAAACAAACAATACAAACGTCATCGGCCGGCCCATCAATTTGTACGAAAATTACTTTTTTTTTTCCATAGAAAAAGTTGATTATTTTGACGGGCTGGTCTGATGATTTATAAGAAAGATGAGGATTAATTCCTTAATACCCTGTGTACTTGAATATTTAATAAAATTTTAATATCTTCCAGTTTAATCTATTTGTTAAACTCGGTTATAAAAACTCTGGTGAGTACAGTAGGTACCTATACAGCGTGTAAATTGATATTTGACATTCCCGTCAAGGAGTGTCTCAGACCATCAACATGAGTAACTGTTTCTATGAGACTAATGCTGGGAATCATCAAAATAAAATTTTTGGGTTTCCGATTCTAACCGCCCGGGTGGCTCAACACTTTTGTATAAAAATATCGATAGTTTTTTTGAGTTCTCAGCATAAATCCCCTTGGAAAAGTTGTTCATATAGGGCTAAGTCATCCCTCTAAGGGTAAGTCGAGGGTGAATTTTCAGACTGAATAGCGGGAAATGTGGTTTTCTAGTATAGTCAGTCACACCATGTCACCTTGCAAAAAGCCCGACATCATTCTCGCTATAGACCGAGTCACAGCGTTGTCATATATTTTTGCACCGCCTAGCTAACGGCACAACAGAATAGTCACTCAGTTTTACAGCCACACAACGCACTGACATCAGCCCACCTCTGCCACACAGCACATATTTGATGAAAATACTTTTCAAACAAAATATACATATATATTCTTATAAGGGAACCGTCTTTAATACACCAGTTTGTTGTATACCAAAGCCTTGTGGAGAATTTAACCAATATTTTTTTCCAAACCACATCGAAAATAGTTCAACTAAGCGATGTCAACATACGAGTCAAAACCTCCTTTTGAAGTTGGCTAAAATCAAAAGCTGACTTTAAACTTTTACATAACTTTACAATCTGGAAGTAAAGAACTAGAAACTTATAATTTATTAAGGATACGTTATAACTACACTGAAGCTATCTTTATATCTGTAACGCAAAGACCTGGCTCATCATCATCATTTCGTGTAAGTGACACGGTCAGTCGACCATGCACACCCTGGTGTCAGAGTTCTGCGGAACCGCCTCTCGGCCTCTGACGTGGTTCCTTTAACGACTACCAGTTGGCAGCCGGGACCACCAGCTTAACGTGCCTTCCGAAGCATGGAATCATCTTTCTTATCAGACAATCAGGTGATTCATGCCTGCAATGTCCTAACCAAACTGGAAACAACTTAACAAAGTATGCTTCCCGTGGGAATCGAACCCACGACCTCCGACAACAAGGCGAACGCCTTAACCACTAGACCACGGAGACCTGGCTGTGTTCGGAATACAAACGATAGTAATTAGTGCGACATGGGCTGCGGATGGGGGTCAGTCGACTTCTAACTTGATCCCTAATAATTGAGAGGTTCTGTGGTTCTGTGGAACTGTGGTGGGATTGCTTGCTAAGAATATCTCGGAGTTAGTCCATCTAGTTATACTTAAATATACGTTATAATACAGAATGGACAAAAAAGTCCTATTTGCGGGTTGACTTAACCCAGCCAGATCTACAATCTGAGAAAAGCATCAAATATCAATCGAATATATTTTTTTTTATATATCATTTTATATTATATAATTTCCTCCTTCGTTTTAGAACCTAAGGATTTAATACAGCTACTTCGTAGCCTGTATCTTGTAGCGCTATAGAACTGGCTGTGATTGGAATACAAACGAAAGTAATTAGTGCGACATGGGCAGCTGACGGGGGTTGGCTGACCTCAGACTCGATCCCTAATAATCGAGAGGTTCTATGCTTCCATATAAGTCTTATAACTGTAGGTTGCTTGCTAAGAATATCGCACTTGCAAACATTGACATGACTCCAACTAGATGTAAGTTCCAACTTGACAAACCAATAATCGTATATCGATCGAATATTTTTTATCATTTCCTCCTTCATATTGGAACCAAAGGATTTAATATAGCTACTTCGTAGCCTATATAGCGTTAAGTCCTGGCTGTGATCGGAATACAAACGAAAGTAATTAGTGCGACATGGGCTGCTGATGGGGGTCGGCCGCCCTCTGACCTGATCCCTAATAATTGAGAGGTTCTGTGGTTCTGTGGAGCTGTGGTGGGACTGCTTGCTAAGAATATCGCGGAGTTTGTCCATCTTGTTATACTATCAGTTATACAATATTACAGAATGGACTAAAAAACTCCGATTTCCGGGTTTACTTGACACCAGCTAGATCTACAATCTGAATAGCATCAATGACAATTGAATATGTTTTTTTTTTATTTTCTTTTTCGTATTGGAACCTAAGGATTTAATATAGCTACTTTGTAGCCTGTATCCTGTAGCACTATAGAATTGGCTGTGCTTGGAATACTAACGAAAGTAATTAGCGCGACATGGGCTGCGGATGGAGGTCGGCCGACCTCTGACCCGATCCCTAATAATTGAGAGGTTCTGTGGATCTGTAGAGCTTAGATGAGTTGCTTGGCTTGCTTGCTAAGAATAACTGTTGATAAGAGTTTCTTTCGGCGTTTCTTCTCTGCAGTGGTCGGTTCCGAAACGCTAGTAGTCTGTAGCTTTTGAACAATTAATAAATACATATTATCTAATAAGATAATTTTAAATATGATCTGACGTGAAAAAGTGCCTGCAAAGGCCTATTTTCTGAATAAAAGTTTTTGATATCGCGGCTACATGAATCGACACTTTATTCATTCGATATAGTTAATTTCTTTTTATTAAATTAATAAATCATTGGGACGACCACCGATCAGGTAGACGTACGACCTCATCGGTGGACTCAGCATGCACAAGATTGCAATTTGTGGCTATCTATGGGGGAGGCCTTAATCAAGCAGTGGACGTCCCTAGCTGATAGATAGATAGAAATTAATGAATAAGGCGTTGGAAAAATTCCACGCAGGCAGAAAGGAGATTTAAGCGTGACATGTACACTGTTAGATAGTATACCAATACCATACGTAGCATACAAAGGGGCGTAGCGTGTATACGGTGCAAATCCTATTTAGACTGTAATCTGGGCCTAGTATTAGCATAATGTGGTTTTGATGGAACGCGAACTAGCGACAACAGATAAAGCTGTGTTTCCACCAAATTGTGTATGAGAGCGGGGCGGTAAGCTAAACATTAAGCTTGTGACTCAGATAAACTTGCATAGCACACCTAGGACCGAAGAAAAACATGTCAATGTCTTATTACTATCCTTACTTTCAATAATTTGACATTTTGCTATTTAAATTTTACATATTTAGAAATGTTTGGGATATTATACATTTTATTTTCCTAAAACTAATAAAAAACTAAAACTTAACTTAAAAACAAAAATTAAAACTATTAAATAAAAACCTAACTAGATACATACAAAAATAAAAAATGTCCCGCATGTCGTTGTCACACGAAAGGGTACCCAGAATGCTGGCAGCATTGCCACGTTGAATGGCAATGCTTATCCTCTGTCCTAGAAAATTACCAGCCCTCTGGTTACCCGTCACCTCAACCAGCTATTGACTCAAAACCTTAAAAAGTTTATGCGCCGAGGGGCCCCACGGACCCAGAGTCTCCACCCCAAACGGCTCAAATATGAAACCATTGCCGATACAAGCATATTTACGCCGTTTGAGGGACTCTGCATTGGCTGCAGCCATGCCCGCTTTAGAACTTGTGCTGGGAAGGTGGGAGGACGCGAGCGTGTCCACGCAGGTGACGTCCCAAACCAGCGGCCTTCCCATCCTCCACGGCACAAGAGTCATTCCGTCCGGTCTCTTGCCATCATCACGTGCCAGTCCATTGGGTTCTAAAACCGCTGGCACGTGAATAGTGACAAGAGCCCGGTGGATGATACTATTTAGTGTGGCATGGCGCGCCATGCGACCTGCACTTTTGAGACACGAAAGTCCGTGACGCCCAAACTGGTCTACGGTATCGCCGCATAGGCAACGATGCGGGACATTCGCTGTGGCCCCTAAACGCAGGCATGTCGCCAGACGGAATGTGTGATCGTCCAGAAAGGTACCCAGAGTGAAAGACGGCAGGGCCTGTAACCATAGTCCAGATTCCCACTCCGCAACGGCAAGTAAACGAGCACGCTCTGCAGACCTGTCACTAGAAGATTCAAGTAAGTTACTCTGTACAAGTCTGCAAAGCGGCTCGTCCCATCGCCTTTGAGAAGACGTAGCGTCTGGAAATTCTGAATTTGGACATAGCCCTGACCAAGCGTTTTTGGCTTCTTTCATGTGTGATATTTCGAAAGAAGGGTTGCATAAAATTTTCTTATAAAGGTCCTGTATGCTATGGATAGAGGACAAAAACGCGGGCAGAGCAACACTAGAAATTTTTCGAATTCCGATTCCCCCTAGCCTCACGGGTAAGGAGGCTTGTTCCCAAATAATGTGATCAAATTCAATGTTTAAAAGAGATGCCAAAGTGTCTTTAATTATATTGTCTAATTTAGTAAGAAGGTCCGGGTATTTCCAAAGGTGACTGCAGCGTAAATTATACGTAAAATTTGGAACAAAAAGACAATGTTTTAAAATGGTAAAAGCAAAATGGCTATGTATATTAGAAAGTCGATCGGATGCTAACTGAAAATTTTGAACTTTTTCATCAACAAAACTGGGAAATGATTCATCAAAAATTGGGGAGCCTAGGAGACGAAGAGAAGACTTATCAATGATTTTAATGTTTGGGGCCAAGGAGTTAAATTGAGCAATTGTTTTCATTTTAGTAAGAAGAGGCATTTCTTGATCAATAAATAATTCGCACTTGCACATCCTTACTTATATTATAAATGCAAAAGTGACTTAGTATATTTGTTTGTTACCTTTTCACGCTTTATCTACTGAATCAATCTTCTTCAGTTAGAATACACGTTAATAATGCTACGGAGAAGGACATAGACTATATGTCACGCGGACGAAGGCACGGGCCACAGCTAGTAAAGTATAATTGTCCATACTGGGAAATGAAGCCGGTGGGACTCAGAGATAGCGGCAGCAGGTACGACGTAGAATATCATCAATAGTATCGATTACTTTTGAAATCTCTCACTCAGGATCTATTGGAAAATAAGGTTTTTGACATTGTACGTCAAACTATATTACTCAAAAAAGTCTAGTTTAATGTTTGATGCACGCTAAACACCATTTAACTACGTTCTATATATTTTTGCGCTAGGCAGATTTAGTAGAAACACCGCTAACACAGCTTCACAACAACCCCAGTGTAATGCTAGCTGCTACTAGCAATATTTAATATATTTAGTGGAATCTAGCCGTAGTATACGAATCGCCCGGAGCCTAAATATAGCAGCCATATGACATTGGCTGTGCATGAATAATAGAAGTTTATTACCATTATATAAAACCAATGCAATGACATAATGGTTGGTAACCACTGCACTACAGTGGCTGTCCACTTTTGTTCGGATACTCTTTGCCTAAATCCACAAGAGTTACTTAATATTATATTATGGTATAGTTGATATAAATATATATTACACTAAACTATTGAATTTGGTACCTTAATGTAAATAAATGTTTTGCAGGTCCGAAATCCACACGGAACAAGTATTTGCATATCTGTGTATTAAGCGGTAAGTCCCACAAAACCAGTTAATCCATTCAAAGCCTCTGAAGCTTTGCATTAGCATTAATATATTCTATTGTCCTGAAAGTGATCGGTGCCTACTGGGTATGATAGTGATACAATTCACTGGTGAAAGTTAATTTAGGTGTACATTTTGAAGTTGAGTCACAGATACTACAAGTTACTGTTTTTTAGTGTCATTCATAGAGGTTTCGCTGCTAGCATAATGTGTACCTGTGATTTTAGTTAGTTTTAAAGGGATTTTTATTAATTTGTACTTTTCTTATCGTTTGGTTAAGCTTATTTTAATATTTTAGTTACGTGTTTTATTTTAAGTAAGCCGTTTAGTTTTAGATTACATTAAGAAGGCTTTTAGTATCGTTTCTAATAAGCTTGCCTTATCTTACTTAATAAAAGGATTTAAGTGCCCCGTCCATTTCTCATGAAGTTGTATCCATTGTACAGTAATAGGTAGAGACTCGAAACACGGAGTGCGCGTTTTATAACGTATTTTTAGTGCGATTTTAGAACTTAAATATTGTATGTCAATTCGTATTTAATTACGACTCGCACTCTCGGCTAATTTTTCATGAGCTGTGAGTGCTGTGACAGAGACAAGTGAAGAACATTAAAAAAAATAAAAAAAAATACAATGATCACTTACTTGCAGAGCCACTTAGTTGAACTACCAAAACGATCAGTAGTTCAACTGTAGGTATTAAGCAGACAGATCCAAACACTGTTTTGGGCTTTGTAAAGTGAACTATAAAGGTAGGATATTTTATCTAACTATATTCAAAGCCCCCTAATCCTCGCATTGTTGTTAATTTATTCTTTAGTGCTGAAAGTGATCAGCGGTTATTATGTAAATTTTCACTGGTAACGACGTCGAGCGATGGTCGCGCGGTAATCGCAACCAATTTGCGTCAAGCACAAGGGGGCAAAAGAATAATAGTATACAATTTTGTTTAACCTCTTGTAAAAATGTAGAGGATCGATATAATGTTTAAAAGATACCTGTATACTTATTTTTCTACTTAATCTATCACAAACACTAGAAGGCCATTTGATCTTGACCTGACCAGGCATCGAACCCGGGGCTACTAGTGTGACAGCCTAGCATGATGACCACTAGGTCATAGAGCTCGTCAAAGGAACCAAACTATTCAGTCTCTGCCCCTATGTCTGTTTTATCTTACTGCAATCGTACTTCGGAATCAAAAGAGACGTATTTGAGAAGTCAACAGTCAGCACTAGGTCATCCGGCTCAAAGGAAATGGGAATATGAACATACGTGGCGATAGAGACATAGTCGTGGTCTCAATCGACATGACCTCGACTCACGAATAACACATTACTGAAGTGAAAACTTCTTTAGCGGCGCTGTGCACTTTTTGTGATGGGGAACAAATGTTAAACTCGCGACAGGTCACGTGACCGACAGATTCGTTAGATTGAAAATTCAGGCGCAGGGCGCTTGCGCGAATGTGCGTGTGTGTTTGTGTTTCAGCGTGCTTCGCACATCCATGGATGGTGACTGCTGTTAGGAAAGGTATTAAATTATAAGTCATACTATTTAAGTTTTCACTCCTGCCGGCACTCCCAAAGTGCAACCCGTTTTTATTTTTTACTAGCTGTTACCCGCGGCTTCGCCCGCGTTATATATAGCCTATGTCCTTTTCGGTACCCTAGTCTATGTGTATGCAAAATTTCATGATAATCAGTTCTGTAAATTTGGCATGTATGCGTAACTAATAAACAAACAAACTCACTTTCGTACTTTCGCATTTATAAGTTGGGATTGGGATTGGGATGTAGTTGGAACATGGATATCTACTAAACTTAATATCGCTATATTAACTAAATTCTCCGTAGTTTCCGTTTCAATTAGGATAATAAAATAATGGTTAGCCAAAAATATCAGGAAGTTCCAAAACACAATTTAGAAATTGAAAATGATGTTACGAGTATCAACGAAGCCATCCCTCGCCGCCCTCTATTATATCAAATTGGGTCCTAAACAAACGGACTCGTTACGCGAACGGTGTCGGTACAAATTTAAAAGAATAACAGAATAGCAGTCATCTGTCTATATTTATAAAAGGCTAAATGACTAACTTTTTTTTATTATATAGGACGGCAAACGAGCAAGCGGGTCACCTGATGTTAAGTGATCTAACTACTATTAATATCAACGTACAGCCAAAACTACTGTACCTAAAAACTTGAAATTTGGTACAGGGGCTCCTTTCATGATGTAACCTTAGTTGTGCATTTTGGAATGATTTAGAAAAAATGTTCCAAATGACACTATTTTTTTTAAATACATAATTACAACTAGTTGTGCATACCAGCTGGTCTAAGGTGGTGAAAGAAGTTTTACGCGGACAAAGTCGCAGGAAAATTGCTACTTCCTTATAAATTAACTACATTTTTATAATGAAAGGTGAACACGTGTAGATTTTTATAGGAGCACATACATATGTTAGGGAAAGAGCTCCCAAAAAGGCAAATCAGTAAATAAAATAGCTTTATAGTCCAGAAACTCTGAGATAAAAACGATGCAAAGTCACGTTTTTTGGGCAAATCCATTACGCCGCCGTCGCCAGTCCGCTTTTATAAGACCGTATGTGACGTCACACATGTCGCTTTTGTAAGTGTGAAATAGGAGTTTTTTCAGCAGCCTCGCATGATTTGAAAAACAGCGGTTCTCAAATTTTTTGTTTAATTTGCCACGACCACAGATCTGTGTTTTTTTTTCTACGACCGTGTACGTATGAGTACATACAAGTGCCTGAACGAAATATACGTCCGCCGAATGCACCAGGATTGCTTAAAGATTTAGGACAGTTGGCATTGGAAATACGAACAGGCCTCGGAAGCGTTGCCGTGACGTCATCAGATATTTGTAAATGGTTTTGAAGTGGCACAAAACAGGGAGGTATGTAAATATACGGGGAGACCTTTGCCGAGCAGTAGCCAAACGATATGTTTTTATACCCTGGTGAATAAAACGAAAGTACCTTCATAACTTATCCTTCTGTTACCTTTTATTTTGTAGGGACTGATTTGACGGACATAACTCGTATATTTGCAAATCGCCTATATTACTAGCAACAATAGGAATAATTTAATTAAGCTCTCAATATATGAGAAGTTTATTTGATGGGTACTAATAACTTTAAACCAAATGGTGTTATTAACATCAACAATAAAGTTAAATGATGAACAGTGGTAAGAGTGAGTAAAATGATATTGTAATCAAATATTGAATTTAATAAATACATGTATTTAAATAAATAAATCATAAATAAAAATGGATGTACCATTTAATTCTTTATTTCAATGAGGCCCTTTATAAGTGAGAAACAGAAACCCATATCTTAGATCTAAAAATTAAAACCTGAGGATTTTCAATAAACAATCTTCATCAGGTAACGCGAGTCCGTTGGCGGATACTAGTTTTGTTTATAGTGCTATACTTATAGCAATCATAACAAATAGCCCTTGTCCGCGGAAGTTGTTAATTTTCTTTCAGCAATCAGTTTCTCGCGCGTTATTTGCCGGCGGGCGCGCTGTTTAAACTCATTATAAACTATAAATTAGTTATCGAGGTTGATCGATCGGCCTCCGGTCACCGCACACGCTTAAAGCTCATTGTTAGTAAGGGAACTTTGGACGGCCATTTATTTAAAGACTTAAATGTTTATTTAGTATAACAGCTATCTTAAAACGATTTTAAAGATGTTTTTCAAAGATATAGAATTGATTCAGGCGTTACTTTGCGGAAGACAAAGTTACATGCACTTAGAGTTAAATTTATTTGATTATTTCTGTAAAGATTGGACTACAGTAGCCCTCGACCGCGAGCCTTGGAAGAAAGAAGGGAGGCATTTGCTTTAATAGTATAGGCTGAAAATATAAATAAAATAGAGTGCACACCAGAAGTGGTGGCAGAAGCATACAAATTAATGTAAAGTGCATGTCATTTAAAGCTATTTACGTCAAGATAAAGGTATATAAAACAAACGATGGTAATGGATCAAACTCCAGTCACCGCTCTCGTAGTTATCTCATCAGCTCATTGTATTAATTGGCTAAAAGTGGCGTCAACTATGTTAAAGCCTATGCGCTATTTTAAAATATGGCACCGTACTTCTTACTAAATATCTCGTGTCTTCTTTTTGAATTTTTAATAAATATTTAATGTAAACTTTATTTTTGTTCCAGGTACGTTCGCTTCGAATCTTATTGACGGCTTTAATATTAGAATCAAATTCAAAGGTAAGTTCAACTAAAATTTCAATATCAGTTTGAAAGCAATATTTCAAAACCGCTGTGTTGCCGCTCGCAAGTTTCTCCCGTGAATTTCCATATCCCACTCGGATGCAAATTCTCGTCCTGTGTCATAATGAAATCCATCTCTCGAATATATCGATGTTCGAATAATACCTTAAAATGAAATACATCGATGCTCCGAATAATATGTACGTTAAAGCGAAATAACGCCTCGTGTCTCGGTCCGATTGATCGAATCAAGTGTTATTGAGTTTAGATTATAAGCTAGCTTCCACCACATTTATAGTAGGAAAAGGTGAATGATATCCTAAATAATTCAACTATATGCCGTTGCTTTATACACTTTATCTACATTTGTTGAGGCTCGCCGCATTCGTGTGTCTGGTAGCGGCCACTCACTACAGCAGTATCAAGGGACCACAAGCGTACGTTATCAGGGGAAACATTCATCAATACAAGAAAAAAGTTCACGCGGGCAGTATTTACTCAGCGTCATTTTTCATTGCACGAATTCGGAATTTTCAAATATCGGCCGCTTTTCCGCAAGCCTTACCAATTAGGCCATCGTGCTTCGATCCTACACGTCAAATTTCTCCACCATATCCAATTCCTCTTATACGCAAGGCTTGTGTTACCTAAAATGACTAGGTACTAGAATACAAGTATGGATATTGATTTAACATAGTTAACAATGAAGGTTGAAAATCAATAATAAATCAAATATTTCCAACAACACACTGCGGAGCTTCCCAAATGCTGCAGCCTACTCAGAAACCTTCCCAAAATTATACCTCAATCTCTATAATATCTTATCGTTCAGGTTGGACTACCACCCTTAACGGATAACATTATTGCTGTGAGTCGAGTGTTTATGTTCGCGTAATATTTTCATAATCAAATGCATGGGACGTGATTGATATTGAAATGTATTGAAATTTTGTTTTGAGTCGATCGCGAGAAGTAATGAGATTGGTTCCCGTATTTACCGCACTTGTTGACGATAAATTATTTGATACATTGGTTTTGTATTTGTAGTAACCGTTTATTTGATTATCTAGACTAAAGTATAATAATAAGTAAATATTTGTGTATTTCTAAGTTTCTTCTGATAATCAAAATCAGCATGACAATTTTTTTAAATTACATACTATACGCAAACAAAAAGCTAAAAATAGGACTGTTTTCATATAAATTATCCGGCCTGCATAACGGAATGACTTTTTTCCGAATCTTCAACGTTAATCCCCTAGGAAAAGTTATTCTGAAAGTCAAAGTTATTCAGTAAGTCTGAATCGCCCTTTTAAGGATCAGATAGGAATTTATTAACATATTGTATAGCTTTTGAAATTCGGGGTCATGTAAAGATACTAAAGATACATCATACATCTAAAACTGTACAGGCATTTAGAAGTTTAAGTGGAATAAAGAAATTCACATAGCCCGGACTCCGCAACATCACAGCTGAAGATGAAACCGGGAAAACATTCAATTGATGATGATGATGTCAGAAACTCTCACATATACCTACAACATACATAAAACAGTAACTCCTTTTTTGGGCAGTCCGGTAAAATTAATATCCCTTGACTCCATTGAAAAGGAATAAACAATTCAATAATTGTGACACACTCGTAGGTCAATATTTTACTTTTGGCTTGCCGATTTATTTTATGTTCGAATAAAAAGGGTATACATTTTTCAGAGTCCAATGCCCTCGATTGAAATAAATGCATATTGCATGTATAGTAAAAGGTGATATATTGACGTGTTGTTTGAAAAATAACTACTTTACTAAACACTAGGCCCAGATTAAGTTGTCAAATTGTGTTCGATAACATATTTTATAAGAGATACGTATATGTACAGTGTAACATGTACAGTGGTAGGCTTATCCCCCAAGGTATTTTTTCTTGTCAACCAAGTAGCTGAAAGTACTTGAGACAAAATAAGGGGTATCATTATGTATATTTAAAATAAATTAACGAAATTAAAGAAATCTATTTAAGTTCAAGTAATGTAATAATTTAAAAATATATACTCGTAAATTATTTGTTTTTTTTTTATGTCATAGGACGGCAAACGAGCAAGCGGGTCACCCGATGGTAAGTGATCACCGCTGCCCATGGACAATTGCAACTCCAGGGGTGTTACAAGAGCGTTGCCGGCCTTTATTTTTCCCTCTCAGAAGGGGAGGGGGGGATGGGCCTCCGGCTCTCTCACTCACCGAACGAAGCATAGAAGCGGTAAAGCTACTACTCAAACGTCGATTTTCTGTGAGAGTGTGGTACTTCCCCGGACGAGCCGGCCCATTTATGCTACAAGTAAAACTGAATTTTGCCGGTAGCGTGGCTCTCCCACAACTAAATTTGTTTGTATTCTAGTCATGTATATTATCATTACCCTGTATGCTCAATTTAATCTAGCAGAAGAGGGTGTGATAGCTCGCAGGGCTGAGGGTGAGATGTGAGGGAAGGGAGGGGTAATGACATGGGACTTTTCAAACCGGCTGCGATTTCATGTTTGTTACGTGAGGGAAAGTAATCGTAATTATTTTTCTCGTAACTTTGATTTCAGAAAATACGGAAAAAGCAATGAGTTCAGAATTAGGTAGTTGCTTTTGTAGTTACCGAAATGCGTAAAATTCTAAAAGCTTCATGTAAAAGTTGACCGACCTAAGTACAAAAATAAAGAGTTATGCAACACCGCGCTTAAGTGAAATACTTAAAAATACAAATCTTATTACTTTGAAACTTTCTTTCAAATTTCCAGCATTAGGTCCATAAGAAAAGTTGTTTGTACTGACGGGCTGAGTTACCCATTTAACGATTGGACGGGATTTTATAACATACTAGCTGCTACCCGAGGCTCCGCCCGCGTGATATATAGCCTATGTCCTTCTTAGTGCCCTAACCTATGTGTCTGCAAAATTTCATGATGATCAGTTCAGTAGATAGGGCGTAAAAGCGTCACAAACAAACAAACTCACTGTTGCATTTATAATATCAGCACAGATATAAGTTAGGAAGTTACGATTACGATGAGGATTGTATACTATAAGTATAATATAAGTTAGGTACCTTCCATGCTGTGTACCCCGCAAGGGATAAGACGTGATATTATGTACTTATGTATAAATAAGTTAGGATTTGTATGACCACCGACATTACAATGCTAAACGTGGGTTTTAAGTCTTATAGACCTGGGCCCTGACAAGGGCAAGGGCAAAAGACGTGACAGTATGTTGTATGACCAAACAATATTGAAAAATCCTTCTACTTTCAGATATACAGAAACTTTGCACTTAGAAAAATAAGGAAAGATCTTATTATCACTCTACAAAGGAGATATCTAAAAATTTTGCAATCAAGAGAATATAGATAACGTCTCCACATATTAGCATACTGCAATGCACACAATATTTCTCTGCAAATGCTGAAAATATTCGCTCAATTTCCATAGCTAGGGACGTGTGAACAAAAAATCCAAGAGCATAAATAAAAATAGAGGGATTCGGGATAATCCTGGTTTTTATAGCGTGCGGGGCGCGGGGCGAAGTGCGGGGTGCCTACAGCTGGTTAAAGCAGGGTTTGCTGATCTTGTTGTTTGCTGTACACTCAACATGAGAA
This sequence comes from Rhodophaea formosa, assembly GCA_963082605.1. Lineage (NCBI taxonomy): Eukaryota > Metazoa > Arthropoda > Insecta > Lepidoptera > Pyralidae > Rhodophaea > Rhodophaea formosa. Next base: position 23,835,602 of record OY720209.1, read on the forward strand.
AGGTGAAATTTTGGATACGAAATCGATTTTAAAAATAATTATAATCAGGGTCTTTTTTAGTCTACACTGCAGGAGCGCGACCCTTTCTATACTACCAGAACCGGAGCAGTCACAGGATTTGGTCTACACTTTCCACGCTGGCCAGATGAGTTGGAGAGGTTTCTTTGATGTTTATGTTTAGCTTGTGTTTCCTAAGTCACATTCTACGACATCCACGGGAGGACTTGAAGTGGTCCTATTCTACTCTGCTAGAAGCCACACAGCAAAAAAATAATATTAAACTTCAATTGTGTAAGCAACACGAGCACAATTTTGTAAGCAATTTGTTACGTACTTTCACTATGTTAATTCTACACTATATAAGGGGAGGGCTGACTTCTCTTCAACTGTTCAACCTACACGTGAACACACTGATAGAGGAGTTGAGCAGGCTTTGTGTCTGTTGCCATATTGATGGGGTATGTCTGAACCATATTTTAGATATGCTTATGACATAGTGCTGAAAAGTGTATGAACACCTATGTGGTTTGTCCTCAAAAGTCCCAGGATACAGTACGGTGCTCCGCGTGTCGCATGTAAGGCCTGTTAGTTCGTTCAAAAAATAATAAAAATAAAAGTATACTACACCCATGTTTATTTTTCAGTGCAATTGTGCCTTGATTAAAACTGGTACGTCATTTTCTAAAGTGTGTGATTGTGTTGATTTCGAGTAGATTTGTGGGTGTGACTGTACGAGCATCGTTTGCATGATCGGGAATATTCGTATGGAAATTATCGCGCGTTGTAGTATGATGCCAACATATGCAGATACGAATACAGGAAACTGCGGGTAAAAGGATCTGTCTACACCGTAAGGGATACAAACGTATTTAATACATCGGAACAGTATCTTAATGAACAACATTTACTATGGGGCTCATAGTGGAAATTCGAAAAAAAAATTACATTCCCATAACAACGTGTTCAGCCGGCGATCTGTATGAAAATGTTGAATTGTTTTTTGAATTTCCAGCATTGTCCCATAAGAAAAGTTGTTCATATTGACGGGCTGCGTTGCACCTTAAGGGTTCGAACAGGGCTTATAATTAACTAACTGTACACACATAAAATCTATGTTTATATCTCTTACGGTGTACGGTCCTTTCGCCCGCCGTTTCCTGAATCCGCGTCGACATATGTTATAAATTTTTCATTAAAATCGTCTCGTAATTCAGCTATTTTTTTTGTCTGAACGATTTCTATAATAAGAATACCGACAAGAACGCATTTTTTTAATCTAAGACGCCTAGACTTGGAGATGAGAATTCTGAATAAAAGTTATGAGCGGTACGAATAGGACATAATTGTTTATTTCTTCGAGTAAATACCAACCCACTGTTTTCGAGTTTTCCTCCCATCGTCCTGTTCTCATGTTCATCCTTTTAATGATATAAATTAAAGCGAGTTTATAAGAAAAAATATGTACTTATTTTTAGTAAAATGAATGAGAGGTATTTGATTATAAATTAATATGACTTTTTGTCGAGCTGTGGACCGTTGCGGTGTGAATTAGTCTCCGGAGTGGGAAATATTTCAATTTTCCATGGCTCTGGCGGCTGCGGGCGGCCGGCAAATATGCACTACTACGATTCCAATGAGCCTGATCGGACTTTTTCAACCTGTCCCAAATATTAAAATACATTAAACTATCTTTCTATTTGTTTTAAAACAATTCGGCGTGAATAAGCACAGCATAAATTGGTTTGCTCGTGGGAAATAATTCAATTTCTGATCGAACTTGCGGTTCCGATCGGCCACAGAATGCTGGCAATAATAGAACGAAATTGTTAAATCAATGGAATATTCTAACTTTCTTTACGTTTCATTAAAACAATGTGACGTGGCAGTCTACGTGCAATTAGAATAAATTATATAGTTTAGGGTTGTACCTTCGTGGAAAATATTACAATTTTCGCTTGCACCTTGCCACAAATTTACAGCACTTCTACGATCCGAACGGGCTAACTTTTAATGTGACTGACCGATATTTGCATGAAGTTAATTCAGCGTGGACTGTTGTAGTATAAATAAGGTTGAAAAATAAATTTGGCAGTAGGCTTAAGACAGACAAACAAAGAGACGAACAACGAAGTGGACATTTTTTTTTGAACGCATTCTTTGTTTTTTGGGGAATGATAACATAAGTTGTAAAAAAAGTGCTAGCATATTAAACATGACATAATATACACATTTTCTACATTATCTGTGTGGTTGTTGTCTGACAAAATACTTCCAGGAATAGCCGTGGCGAGTGAGCCTTTGCATTCAACCATTGTGCAAGCCTGAACTCGGTTAGCTTTGTGCTACACGTAGGATTTCGTTTGGCCATGTTTTAGCGGTATGACACCACAGTCATGTCGCTCTTTGTAAGTGGAAAACTGAATTTGGTTATCACATTATGTCGCGTTGGTTCTATGTATTGTCGGCAAAATATAGAAAATCATATTGATATTTATATTACACTTTAATTCAGTTTTTGAAATATTTAATTTGTGTTAATTTTTCTTATCAACTGTTAAGTCTTAGCCCTCATATCAATGTCTCCCGCATAACATCTCGGGAAAAAGGGGTGCCTGAAAATCAGCGCTACCTAAGACGCATGTCCCAGGCAGCACAAGCTGAGGCATTCCTTTGCCTACTTACGTAATACGTACTTAATGGTAATATACCTTGTAATAAATGTACGTACTCGTAAAGTATGGCAAAAATATTTTATTTTTATTTTTTTATTGTAACTAGCAAACACAAAATAATAAAGGTCAGGTAAAAAGAATCTTACTTTCAATCTTCTTTCAACGCATATTCGACCTCTTTAAGACAGGGATATACGAAGACGTTACAAGCAATAGGTATACCAATGTAAATGTATTAAATTCTTTTCTACTCCTAAGTGTATAAGTATTCAGATCATACAATCATAATACTCAAAGCTACATCACTATTTTCAACGCCAGTGCAGGTATTAGTCGAGTTGTCCTCTGGGAAATCACACGGTGACAGCGACGGCGCGGCGCCCGTGTGGCGATTTTGGAGTGGGACGTATTTGTTACTCTTCACGTGGATAATGCCACTCAAACAAACCCTACACTGATATGATAAATTTTATTTAAACCCTACACTTTTGAATACACTATTAAAAACTCAATTATTATTAATGGGTCACCGCACCGCTTTTAATACTATTATTGCGACATCTTATTTAATATTATTATTTATCTTATTTATTTCTTTATTTTTTTCTTGCGACAGATACGATTAGCCGATATCCTTGACTACATTTTACGATCTGCGCAGGAAGAGAAGCAGCTGGTACAATGTTTCTTTCTCTTTCCTCCACTTGCATGGGATTATGATAAATTTGCTTTCGCCTGAAGCTCAGCTCACTCATATACTAACAGCGTGTAACAAAATAGTGATATAATATTCCAGGGGAATTAACAACCAAGGCACCCAGTGAATTAACTTTGAATCACGTAAAATATCCGACCTCTTCATCATCAGGTCTTTTTAGTCTTCTTTGCAGGAGCATGACCCTCTCTGTACTAAGTACGAGAGTCATATTAAGCCAGAGCAGTTAGAGGATTTGACACGCTGGCCAAATGGGTTGGACAAGTATCTTTTTGATCGAAACACTTAAAAAATGTCTGACTTTTTACATACAATGAGAAATCAGCTAAAAGAGTTTCTATGGGAAGTAAAAAAAAAACATGATTCAGCGTGTTCTATAAATATTATTTCAGCATTTTGTATTTATTGTATATTTGTAGATCCCTTGGGAATAGAACCTCTTTGGAATGAAATATAATATACCTTATGTCCTTTCTGAGGTTTCAGTAGTTGAAACGTGAAAAATAACAGAAAGAGTTACTTTCGCATTATAAACTTATTTAAATATATATAGTATGAAAATATAATTCATCAAGATCTAAGTGATTGATACAGATTAAAATCATGGGCAATACTAGTGTAAAATTAAAATGAAAACCGGATAAATAATATAAATGTCTGCGTGCGCGGGTCTCAATTCACATTCGCCCTGAGGAAGACCTCTGGATGAGGTTGAAACATGTCGGCCAGTAGCTGACTATTTACGTGAGTAACCCGTTGTTACGTATTTTAATAATGTCTTTATCTCACGTTAGTTTTAATCAAAAAATATAAATAAATATAAAAATAAATAAATATATGTATATACGGACAAATCACACAGATTGAGCTAGCCCCAAAGTTCGAAACTTGTGTTATGGGATACTAACTAAACGATAATATATTTTATAATAGACACATATATAGATAAACATCCAAGACCCAGGTCAATCTGAAAAAGATCGTTTTCCATCTTGACCTGACCGGGGATCGAACCCGGGACCTCCGTGTCGCATGCAGGCGTGGTAACCACTGCGTCACGGAGCTCGTCTAATCAATATCATTCTTCGTTCTGAATTTGAAACAGGAAACAAACCCAATCCATAAATCTCGGCTAAAGTATGAATATAATATGAGAACAACGCAAGACCTGGGGAATAAAAGCCACAATAACTTAGTCTGAAAGACAAGCCAACTTTATGATAACTAAAGTCGTCAGAAGTTCGGAATCACTCGCGCTACAAAGTAGTGAAGGTGCAAAAGGATAGCAAGTATTTATTTCATGGCTTATAGACAAACTAGCTGTTACCCGCGGCTTCACCCGCGTGTTATATAGCCTATGTCCTTTTCAGTACCCTAACCTATGTGTATGCAAAATTTCATGATGATCGGTTCAGTAGATACGTCGTGAAAGCGTAACAAACAAACAAATAAACAAACAAACTCACTTTCACATTTATAATATTAGTTAGGAAGTTAGGATTAGGATTATAATATTAGTTAGGATTAGGATACGATTAGGATTAGGACAGGATTTTTCTTTTTTTTACATTCAATGATTATGACCAAATTAAAATTCTTATGCATATTTCATATTTTAAAAAAAATCTGGTTATTTTACCATTTCCTTTTACTTTATTGTAATGATGTTTGATGAGCTTGTCTATAATGATTATCTAATACTCACGTTTGCATGCTGTTAAAATAGCTTAATAGACTTGTTCTGGATACAACTTTACTGTGTTTATAATGAGTGTGAATTGATTTTGATTTTATGTATAATACTTTTCTAACAATAAAATGTGTCCTACTTAATTAGTGTGCAAGAAAAGTAGAGAAATACATTTTTCTCGTTACGTCCTTCGATCATTCCATTCGTACCAAACATACTTTCATCCCTCATTTCACCCCCTACCTATGTGTTCTTTCGCTAAATATCTTGCTAAGCCGTCTTCACTGGTCTACGACGGTAGAGGAGGTCATGGACTACGTCCGAAAGAAGTCCACCTTCACTTTGAGGGTTGAACGTCTGCAGTCTTGTCACAAGTCGAATTTCAATTCATATGTGGTGAGAGTGCCGACGCATCATCTGGCAACCTTTATGAAGGAGGACTTCTGGCCGCAGGGCGTCGTATTTCGGAGGTTCCGAGGTCGGCTGCCCGACGACACCGCGCATCACACGTCGCCGTCACTACGTGTGTGAAATAAAATAAAATAAAGTATTATTATATATGTTAGTTGTAAGGTATTTATTTATATGAACATTATGTATGTTACTCTGTAAGGTATTTATAATATGGGCCTGTGGTATTGTACATAATTGTAAGTACAATACTATTGCCTGAAATAAATGACATTATTATTATTATTATAAGCCTCTTACAAGAATATGGAAATTTAGAAATGATCTAATTCGGTTCAAAGGTAACTGACAGAAAGATGAATGTTTAAATTTTACACGTAAAATAAGGGACTTGTGCAGTTATTGAGTCAACATGTCAGCGAGTGGTGTTTTTCTATTCCTTGTTAAGCAAAGTTTGAGTTGCCAATGCTGCACTGTCTGTATTTTAGGCTCGGTCCTTTGTTCGGGCAACTTCGCCCGCCCCGTAATAAATAGTGATCTTGCATACAAAATACATACGAGTAGGTTCGCCTTTTGTTTGCTATAGGAATTCTAAACAACAGAGTTTCACTTGAGCTTTGATTGTCAAAGTTTCTTCCCCTATAAACTGAATGAAAACTGGTATTGCGTGATATTCCATTCCAACTAATGCTTATGAACCCATCATTAAAATATTTTACGTAAACCTTGACAGGACTGAATGCATAAAGGGCACCTATAGCTAAAAGCATACTAAACTAGCCAAGAGATTCCTGTCGCCACAAAATTGTCCCCTAATAATCTAGAGAAATGATATTGGAGTGCCGTCTAAGAACTGGTGTAAAACAAGATTCTGCAGCAAATTCTTTATAATACCTGTGACTGTGCAGTATCGACTAATCTACCGCATTTCAATCTTGCAGGTCAAAATATCTCTATCACAGATCATTCCTCTTTATACGCATTAGGGCCTAACCCTTGTAAGGTTTGTCCCATCCCCTATCAAATCTAGCCTCTATATAACAAACGTATTTTAATGCTTCAATAAAGTGTAAAAATAAAGTAAAGTAGAAGAGTATCTTCGTATTTATCACCGTTTCAAACATTCTAATTGTGGCATACTCTTCTATACTAACTATATAAAAAGGAAAGACTTGATTGTTTGGTTGTATTGAATAGGCTCTGATTTTCAAAAGTTTCTAGCCAAAGAAAGTCAATTTATTTGTGGTTTACTTTAACGCGAACAAAGTCGCGGCAAGTTGCTGGTATTAAGAAATAAGGTACATATTGCAAAAATAATATATAGAATTAGATAGGCACGCATCTCGCAACGAAAATTTTTCGATCATCAGACAATATTGCTTTATTACCCGATTTACACGTGCCATAAAAAAAAACAGTTTAATCAGATATTAAGGTGACTATAACTTGCAATATTTGAATACAGACAGACACGCCTACGCCGGATATGATTGTGTCACAACAAATATAAGCCTGTAATCAATTTACCCCTTTCATGTATAGTATTGTGGTACAGCCTGAGCACTAATGATGTCTATAGTCTAGACTCGAGTGTCCATAGCGTCATTATCGCTCTTCATTGCAAACAGCGCCAAAGAGCAAATATTTCAGCCAAGTTTAATGATTCCGCGACAAAGTAATCAGGTCACTGAAGTAGACTCTGACGTAGTAACTATGTCGGCTTTGGTTTTGACTTTCAACTTCATTATTGTATGATTTAAATCAAACAACTTGTAATATGGGATAAAATAATCGTATTAGGCGACGCAAGCCCTAATGAGTTTAACGAGAAATGGGATAAAGGAAGTTAGTATGTACCGCTGAAGGTTAATAAAGCACAGCTATTACTAGGTTCTTCCTAGGCGCTGGTTTAAGAACACTTCTTGCGTATAATTTATTTCATCATCAGCATCCGTTCCTTTTTGGCCTCTACTGCAGGTGCACTACCCTCTCTGTACTACCAGAGTCATATATTAGCCAAAGCAGTCAGAGGATTTGGCTTACAGTCTCCACGCGAGTCAGACTGGTTGGAGAGGTCTCTTTGATGTTAATAAGCTTTGTTTAGCTTGTGTTTCCTTAGTCGCCTTTCACGACATCAACGGGATGACTTGGAGTGGTCCTATTCTACTCTGCCGGGAACCACACGTGTTTATCATACCTATCTTATTTGCCGATATAATACCTAAGAGTATGTTAGTACTGTAATGCAAATATTTCAGCCAAGTTTAATGATTCCGCGACAAAGTAATTCAGGCCATTGAAGTAGACTTTGACCCGGCAACATTGTCGGCTTTATGACCGACTTAGGGATTGACGTCTACAATGTTGTGATCTTAAAAATATATTGCTTTCGAGGTGTTGTCTGTAGCAGTTTTACAGTAGCATTTACTCAAAGGCAATTTTAATTCAACAGTTTTTAGTTTCTAAAGAAGCTTTTTGTTATAGATATTTTTATGCCTTTTTATAAAGCAAAAATGTTTAGGTAAAAAAACTTCATTGGCCTTATGATATTGGATTAACAAGTCATGTCCCTATACGAGTAATTCAACAGCAAGTTACAGTACCTATTCAAATTTGCCTCTTTTTCTTTCTTCTCAAATAAATGACCAAACGAGTATACTGGTATTATACTGTATAATACCATTTATATAACATTAAGCCATTCACATCTATTCTTAGGAGAAAAACACCCTTAACGCCCTGGCAAGTATACTTCGTAACAGAAGATCTTTTGTAAATGTTAAGCCTGGAAGTAAAACAACTCTCTTTTGTCTAAAATATTCCCCTATTGCTTCGGAGTTCGGGATACGTCCGGTAGAAATATAATGTTTTTGAGTTCGTTGACAACTGTTTGCTGGCAGTAAGTGAAAACAAAATACCTGCTTCCAGGAGATAAGTAAACGTTCTTCCTTTAGCAAATAAATTAAGCTTCATATTGTTTCAGCTCTTTGACTTTCCTTGAATCAATAACAGCGCTCTTAAAATTTTGGACCACTCTTGAAATGACAACGATAGAAACAACCGATGAACACAACCTTTCAATTTACGATCGACTTGGGACATGTAACTTTGCATTAGCCCGCCGGGGGTGGTTGAAATTTCAATAAAAGCCACTTGGAGTTCATCTATCGCGGCATTTCTTAACCTTCGACCAAAAGAAGAGGGGTTTCTTTATATATTGTTCCTGTCGGTTTGTAGACATAGTTGATTATGCTGAAATTTTCCATAGGATATGGAAGCCGGATGGTATCTTTATATGAGTATAGTATGAGATATGAGTTAGTTTTATTTTTTGACAACTAAACAAAAAATCTTACAGGTATGGCGCTTTAAAATTCCATGTCACGTCACAAACACACTTATTGTTTCAATAATAAGGAAAAATATGTGTCCAATATTTTTTTATTATTTTACTGACGGGATTAATTTTAATACTATTATTTTGACCCAAGAAATTGCCAAATATCAGACGAATCTTGACGCGATGCAGCTAACAATTCATCAATATTTTGATTCTCTTCCCACCCTCTAGCACCTTGTTTCTTTGTACCCAGTAAGGGATATACTAATACTAATACATTATAAAAAAATATTTACATATAACAATAGATTTAAAAAAAATCGATTCATACTTTTATGCATATAACATATATTGGGATGAGAGAACTAAAATTGAACTTGAGTCATAGGATAACATGTCTCTTTTTGAATGTCATAATACTATCATTAGTATTTTTAATATTTGCAATGTCCACAACATACTTTTTTATACTAAGTATGCAATGTCGACTTAGCGATGAAAACCACCCAATCATCGTTATCCTACCTGGATAGCCGCTGTTAATTAGGGCGGCCATTTAGTGTGTGCAACGCGCGCGAAATGGCGCTGTGTGGTTATTATATAAAGAGCTTATTGGCTTCTAATTTGCTCCGATTTACATTATAGTGGGCAAGTCTCCGATATCGATAATACCAAAAGAAGTCTGTAGCTATTTTATGAATTAAAATAGATATTGTTAAATCTAATATATTCTTCTTTTTCCTAACAGATCATAATGTGTGTTTGTATTAGTATGCATTACGACCTACGTAGGGCAGTGGTTTATACACTGGCTGAAAGAAGAGGTTTATTTTACGCATAATTTCAGTAGATACTTTATAGTTATAACGTTAGAATGTAAATAACATTCTTGTTTCTTAAAGATAATCGATTACAAAGTTCAATGCACACGCGAAGTGTTCCCTATAGGTATTCCCCACTGAAATAACAGGGATGCAGTAAGTGGTTACCGAGGTAATGAAAAGCGGCGGAGTGCTATTATTGCATTCCGGGAGTGTGGAGTGGGTGCTGCATTGCACATTGTAGCACTTAATCCACAGTGTAGACGGGTAATGTCGGTCAACATTTGTGAATGTGCGAGTTTTGTTATCTAACAACATTGACACCTCTTTACTAGCTATTTCCCGTTTTACCTGATAAATGTGGTCATACAGAGCCTCTATTCACCCCTTGATCTAATTCACCCTCGTAAGAGTTGAGTAAAGGTCAAGTAACTCGTTACATTGTCCATCCGTAAAGCCTTAAATGCCAGTTTTGGGCATACAAGTATGCACATGCCAATACTAATAGCATGGCATGCTTGTGTTCCGCATACGATCTGCACTGTGTATTTATTATAAACATGCTTGTTTACAACATCTTCAATGAATACCCTGTCATCCCATATATAGGTACAGTCCGAATCAAACTAAATGGTGACTCGGAACATCGCGTGAGTTGATGCGCAGTACACAATATTAGGTTCAGCGGGGCGCGCGCGGGGAGGCGGGCGCGTACTGCGCAGCCCTTGCTAATAAATGAACCGCCATAAAGTTTAATTCGGACTAAAGCATCATTAAAATCAACCCGCGATTGATTTTTGCTTGCTTATTTTTATTCATGACTATTTAAACATGCGACTAAGTAGCACGTTCTTAAAACAAACAGGGAAGTATGCTACTAAGTAATATTTGTACCCGCACCTTAAGTCTATAAGTATTTATTTTTAACATATTTTTAACTAAGTCATCTAGCTCATGGTTAATTCGTGAAGACAATAGATTACTTCACTGTCTAATTGCACAAACATTCAACAGTACTCCTCATTGGTGGGCAGCTGAAATAACAGGGTTACAATAAGTGGTTACACAGGTCATGAAAAGCGACAACACCTCTACACCTCTCCACAATGTGTAGCACCCACTACACTGTGGAGAGCTAATGTCGGTCAACATTTGAGGGCGTGTGAGTTTTGCGAACAAATACGAATTCGCACCTCACCTCTTCACAAGATAAGCTGCCTTTTGCTCACTTTACCATTGACATTATTGGATTAGGGTCATTAACAAGATTGATTAACGATTGTAACACTTCACGGTGTCAAGGCTTTATAATTTTGTAAGTTGTAGTAAGCTACCACCACTTTTGTATGAGTACTATTAGAGATGATGATATTAAGTAATCATAGACTTTATTCAGGTCATTTTTGAACATCTTGGCGATATTTATATTTGTATTATAAAATTTAAAATCGTATGAAAAAAATGTGAGACAGGAAATAAGATTTAGATAGTAAATATTTGACCAGCTGACCGTCTATCTAATGTCTATGGGACTCAAATTTTGTTCACTATAGGTATTCTGTTCTAGTTATTGTGATCCCGAAATGTTTAATTCTAATGTTGATAACCGTGAAAGTTTAAAAAGTATCATAGCCCATGTTTGAAATTTTCAAGCACGCAACGCAACCCTCATTTAAATTCATCTTTAGCCCTATCTGCTGCAATTCGTTCATTGTGATCTTTTTAAATTAAAATTCCTATGCCGACGGTTTTCCGAGTTCATTTATTTCTGCCTAACGTTACTGTTGCTCTTTTATTAGCATAAAGACAATTTGATACAAATGGGTATTACACGAAGTAAGTACTTATTTGCTTACCTATCTTTTCTACTTGAATTTACAGTTAATATATCGATATGTGTATAAATGATTCTTCTTTGATGTAGTAGAAGTTAATAATGTGATCTGAGGTTAATTATGTGTGCTTATTCATCTCATAATTTGTAATAATTCATAATATAGTTTAGGAAGAATTATATTTTTTAAATATTTAATAATTGCAATTCTGATAAAAATAATCCATTGGGTTAAACCACGGTTAAACGTATTAATTAAAATAATCTGGCACATTTAAGTCGGGACGGAGATTAATGTTGTATTTCCTAGCGAAGTTAATGAAATAAATCGTGTCATGAGACATTGTTAACTGCTCCTGCGATCTTAACTCACGCTGCATGCAAAATAAACAGCTTCATACTTTTAACTCAATGTAAGTACAGTAACGGGTGTTTAGATTTTAGGAAGCTGAAAGAAAAACACTTCTTCTATTCTTTACTATATTTATTGTATTTCAATTTGATAAATTTAATTATATATGTATGATTTCGTGCAGCTACGAAAGACAACTGTGTCAAGCAATCGTTTCTTCATAAAAAACCACCGATAATATTTTCTTTTGGAACGCATAAAAGACGCATCAAATATCCTAGACAAAACTCCCTGCTACATTACATTGAGTTGTGCAGTACTACTACATATCTCTGCGTTTATATATGTCAGTGACCCAGTCAGGTTTGTCTCTTAGATACATATATTGATATTATTGTTCCTTAAGTATCTTTTCCACAATCCCCTACTTTACTCTTCTATAATCTTGAAAAAATGATGCTTACTTTCTTATTCTCTCAAGAGTAATCAACATATCATATACACAAAGTAACACACCCACACACACACACACCCAATACACACAGTTACACTCTTCCTTACATACTTCCATTATTTCGCAAACATACTAAAATTACTTACTACCTAACATTCTCACTAAGATGTTTCTGCAAAGTTTATTGTATTTCTTTTAATTAATTTGTTTTTATATCCTTAACACATAATAAGTACCTTAGTTTATATCAAAACAACCTTCAAACACATTGAATGTGATCGTGTCCTCATTGCTACTGCCCTAAAATCTATCGGCGGGAGGGTCCTGGTGACTTGTGTTACAGGTTTTTTTCCAAAAACCTACTTCAGGCACCAGTCCTTCACAAAGATAGGTTTTGCAGGGAACATTAGCAATATGTTCTTAATTTTTTATAAACATCAAATTATCTATAAGTTCACTGTAAATACCTTTGTGAAGGAAAATAAAGATCTTATTATTATTATTATTATTATTATTCCAAGATTTTAATTTTGCCAGAAGTTAATAAATCAACCTGAATGAAAAATGGGGAATCTGGTGTCTGGAAACAGTTTTAGACTAGCGAGACTTTCCTGTAATGGGTAGCGTTAAAGTTCAAATTTTGTAATGACCGTTGAAAGCAAGGCGAAATGAGCGTCTATTAAATAAAAAACTTTATACAGTATGTTACTTTGTGCAGGGCATCTCGTATGCACTTTAAAATGCAGCTTGCAAGTGACACGCGCCGCTGCTGAGTACACGGAAAATATACACATTTTACAGCCAAGCAACGTGTGCTGCTATAACGAAATAAATTTATTTAATTTCTTTTTTTAACACGCTTTTATTAACTTCACTTGTAACTAACTATGTATGTAAGAAAATCTTGGAATCTTAATTTGACGCACATCTCGGTCTTCGATTAGGATGAAATTTTGCACAATGAGTCATTTGAGTTCTGATTACAATATATGACTAATGTACTAAAAGCGTGTTTTGTAGTTTTTAGGGTTCCGTACAAAAGTTGAAAAATGGAACCCTTATAGGATCACTCGAGCGTCTGTCTGTCCGTCCGTCCGTCTGTCACAGCCGATTTTCTCCGAATCTACTGAACCAAATTAGATGAAATTTGGTAAGATAGTGTAATCTTATGACCCAAACACGGATGTGCAAAGTAAATAAATATTTTTTTAAAATAAGGGTCATTTTGAGGGGCCCATATACAAATTTTTTAAAGAAAGTTTTGCAAACCTTACTGTGTCATATATCAAATGAAAGGGCTCATTATGAGGATCTCAAAAATATTTTTTTTTGTTCGGGTAAAATCAATACTTTTGATTTTATTCACGAAAGAAGGCAAAAATTTACCATTCCTCCCCTGATCTCCGAAACTACAGGGCCGAAAAATTTGAAAAAATTACAAAATATAGTTCATTCCTTGAAGATTACAGGAAAAATAATAAGAATTCTATCACTTGAAAATTAAGTGGTAAACTCACAATAATAAGTTCATCTAGGGAAATAGTTCACTAAAACACCACTAGATGGCGCTAGTCAATTGAATAAAACATTTTTTGCACATTGTGTGTGTGTTCACGAAGCATATTGTACGGAACCCTCATTGCGCGAGTTTGACTCACACTTGGCCGGTTTTTTAAACTATTGTTCTATTATTTTGATACAAATTATCACCTGCATGGAATCCAGACAATGATAAAATTTTACCGCGTCGTTTATAGTACCTATCGGACTATAAGTTGGACAGTGTTATTAATTTTTTTGGCTGCCATTTGTCGGTTACATTATAAAAGTGCAAGTGCCCCCATCATCACAGGATGACACCACTGCGACCACTATGGATGTAACTCCATAGAAACGTCAGCGGAAATCAATAAGCAATAGGCTAAGTAGTAATAATTAATTTTTCGTTAAATATTCTATAAACTACTATATTTTTCTTTCTGAGGAAGCTCATCTCGAATGCACTTTAAAATGCAGTTTGCAAGTGACACACACCGCCGAGCACACTGAAAATTTGCTCATAACACGGCCACAAACACGTGTTCCTTCATACGAAATTAATGATTTTGTTAAATATTCGGCACATAATTGTATTTTTCTTTGTGAGGAACCTCATCTCGAATGCACTTTAAAATGCAGCTTGCAAGTGACACGAGGAAATTATGCACTGCAACGTGTGCACGCTTTTAACTAAATTTATTAATTTCCTTAAATAAACGCCGGCTGCCAAGGACGCTTAATTTATATTATTATTTTAATAACTTGAAAATGAAAATATGATAGCTGCGGTAGCTAGAGGTAGTTGAATTGTTTATCTCACCCAATTCTGCTGCAAGAAACTCTTTTAATTTAAATGTCAACCAACGAAAAAACGGAGGAGTTTATTAACAAGTCGACACTTATATTTATGTTTTTATGACCACGCATTATATATATGTATGACCACGCATTACTTTTTACAGAGTAGTCCAATCTCTCCAATTTTTTTTATTGGAAACGGTATACCTCAAAGTTGTTCCTATACAAAATTCGGAAAAATCCAATCCTAAGGGTAGAAAAATAGGGAACGATTGATTTTTCGCTTTTCGGCGGTTCTGTTCTTGCGTTTAAGTTTTGTAATTTATCTTAGTGGACTGATTTAACACTTGCATACCTATATCTATATAAAAACTTAAAAATACTGCATATTACATTTGCAACGTGCTGCGCGTCATCGGTATCGTTCAACGCAAACGGGACTTCTTATACTCGTAGGTACCATTTCGTTTTGGAGGCACGTGTAAGAGTCGATCCTTCCGGGGTTAAAGGTAACTTATACCCTTCTCCGTACTCCAGACAACGTGTATGCGAAATTTCATGGTGATCAGTTCAGTGCAGCGTAACAAACAAACTTACTTTCGAATTTATAATATTAGTTGGGATATAGTTAGTTGGAAAGTTGGGTTATGGGATATCACTGTACAATGTACGTACAGGCCTCTGTATTGGCGGTATTTTGATCACGCGGTATTGGCATCTATCTTCGGCGCAGTTTAAATTAAACCCATCTGATTAACGCGTTCGCACCAAACTATATGTAAATCTAATGCGTTATCTTAAACAAAGGCCGAGAATACCGCGATAAAGACGAACAAACAAACAGACTGACGCAAATGAACGCAAACGCAATGTTTCCATTGTTTCCGCGCTGCAATACCATGCATTATGTAAATAAATACATTTTATTTCCGTATTTAATGATACACCATTGAATTAGCAAATAAAACTTTTTACGTATGCTATTTATGTATTTTTACTTTCATATTTCTTTCTTACATTCTTTATTTTTTATCTTGAGGCTTTTTATAATGAAATATACTTATTATTTTATTGGATTAAGATTGACGTAAAATTTTAATAAACGAAAATGCCCTGATAATGGATCATAAAATCGAGCTAAGAGATATTGGAAGGATTTAACGTTAACACTTCCACTCCTGAAGCAACAGCTCTAACGACTCTGGACGGCCAACTAAGGCAAGCCAGAGCCGAGAGTCCTGCGAGCCCTCTTGGGTTTCCACCCCGACCGATGAAGACACGTCGAGGGTGAGGAGTCTGTCGGACTCTCTGAAGCACTCGCGTCCGTGGTGTCGATACTAAGCAACAGCTAGCCACAAGCTACCCAGCGGCCTCATTATTATTATACGGCTCGGTAGTACAGAGAGGGTCGTGCTCCTGCAGTAGAGACTAAAAAAGATGATGATTTTTCGGGCGGAATAAAGGGTTTTTATGATTTACTGCACAGTACACGAACTGGTATAGGATCCAACGTGACGGAATCAGCGTCTTATTCCGAGACACATCACTCCTGACCTGATTCCGCGTCGCCGCCTGGCTCCCACAATGCTTGGGCAGCCAGCGGCGCGGCAAATAGGCTTGACTTATGCGAGAAGAGAGATATACTACGCAAATATTTTGGTTTTACACAGTATAATATAGGGTTTTTATGTTTGAAACTATTTTACTGCTCAGTACACAAACTGAAATGAAACCCAACGTGACGTAATCAGCGTGTGATTCCGAAGATACGCATCACTCCTGACCTGATTTCCATCAGCGCATGGCTTTCGCTGTTTGGGCAGGCGGCGCTGCAAGTAGGCCTCGCTTGTACGAGATATTGCGACCTTAGGAATACGAACGTGATGTACCTGCAGGAAATGTTTAAATATTGTTAACTTAGCAAGACACGTACATCACGTAAGAATATACACGTATTCCTGAATCAGCGATCTCCCCTACCAACCTACCAATGCGATATGTATATTTCCTTAGTATATAAGTTACGAGTAGCATTTCCAATTAAGACTACACTTATCCTGGTATCGATATCAATGGTTTAATTTACGCACTCGTCATAATTGGTGACCCCGACGTGATCTAACCGACGTGATCTAACCGACGTGATCTAACCGACGTGATCAGGCCGTCGTGATGTAGTCCGACGCGATGGATACGCGCCTCAACATGAAAGACCCTGACGACGCAAGCCTGACGAACGAATAAATCAACGTGCACATTTTCACCGGCTTCCCACAAGCGGGTCTCACCGGTTTGAAAATGCAAGAGGCATTCCGGCAGTAACCAGAACCACAAAGACAACAAGGACCATCAAAAATGGCTTCAACCACGCTGAAAAAAGGAATCAACACCGGCTCACACGATTCATTGATCGAATCCTTCACCATGGCTGAACGGTCATAAAAGGCAAAAGGAGGCACAGGAACTAACAGGCAACCACAATGGACAACCCCGAGGCAAAGAAAAATCCGCGGAATATCAGCGCAACCGCAAGCTCTAGCCGTCAACTTCAAGAAAAATAAGAGAGCGCATGCACAGAAGAAAAAGTCATCGCGAGCGGCAGAATTATAAAGAAAAAGATATAACAGAGGATCAACGAAATTACTAAATACAATAGAAACAATTACGCAACGTGAACAGCTGATATCTATATGATGACGCATTTGACGTCACAAATTGCATCACTTCACATGAAAACAACAACGAACGAAAGTGCAACTGCAACAAACAATTGAACGATGTCAAGATCGCAAGGCCGCAGATGGCCGTATGTTGTTCGAAAAGGCGTAATGCTCAATAATATAAATATTTGCCTATTATTTGAAAAAGAATTTGTTTGGCAACGAAGAATCTTGCACCGCATTTCGTGATATCATTAAGTTCTAATGCCTAATTGCTACAGACTTACACAGTGGTATAGATTTCATGGCAAACAAGGACAATAAATTGATAGCTTTGAAGCCTGCAAGCAAAAGAGCGAACATATTGACAAGAAAACATTTAAGTAAAATGGCGATCACAGAAGCACTACTTTAACTGAAAATTACGTCTCTCAAGATGCAGAAAATGGTTCACAGCAAGCAGTTTCAAGAGCAAGCCAGCAAATGGGTCATACTCCAGGGCCACAGCAGCCGACGCACCGAGCTCCTGGTCCTGAGCACCCAAAATGTTTATTTTCGACAATTATAGCGTCCGACACAGCCGCCGAGCTCACGATTAGAATTTTTATAGAGTGGCCACTCTTCAGCGGAGCATTTCGGCAGGACTTCCATCGGCGCTAGTCGACATCGCTCTCTACAGTCTCACAAAAGACTACGAGCAAGCAGAAATTATCTCCCGACTCACTGGGATTGAAGCAACTGGCAAGTGAAAACGTATCTATACGAGAAGCTCAGACTGCGCATCAAGACCATATTGACAAGATGTATATTAAGAGATATAAGAAGTTTGCAATATCTACCAACTATGTATAAGGAAAAAAAAACGATTCACAGGGTCAATGTCAATGCATAAACGCATAATTTGCCGCGCAGAAATATTTGCCTACACAGCGTTTTTCAGCACGTGCACTATGCAATTGATGGATATATTTAGTATATTTGCGTTCGCTACAGTTTTTACATTTTTGTTAATTTATTGTTGTTACAGTTTATGAATTTTTTGTTAATTTTATTGTTAATTGTTTTTATTTTTTACAAAAGGGGGAGTACTATTGCGACCTTAGGAATACGAACGTGATGTACCTGCAGGAAATGTTTAAATATTGTTAACTTAGCAAGACACGTACATCACGTAAGAATATACACGTATTCCTGAATCAGCGATCTCCCCTACCAACCTACCAATGCGATATGTATATTTCCTTAGTATATAAGTTACGAGTAGCATTTCCAATTAAGACTACACTTATCCTGGTATCGATATCAATGGTTTAATTTACGCACTCGTCATACGAGACGAGAGATATACTACGCAAACCTTTTGGTTTAATACAGTATAATATAGGGTTTTTACCTTCGAAACTATTTTACTGCTCAGCACACAAACTGAATTAAAAACCAACGTGACGGGATCAGCGTATTATACCGAAGATACATCACTCCTGACTTGATTCCGCATCGCCACCTGGCTCCCGCGATGTTTGGCCAGCCAGCGGTGCGGCAAATAGGCCTCGTTTGTACGCGACGAGAGATATACTACGCAAACATTTTGGTTTTACGCAGTAAAATAAAAGGATTAGTTTACTGAACTATTTTACTGTTCAGTACGCCAACTGGAATGAAAACCAACGTGAAGGAATCAGCGTGTTATTCCGAGATACATCACTCCCGACCTGATTCCGCGTCGCCGCCTGGCTCCCGCGATGTTTGGGCAGTCAGCGGCGCGGCAAATAGGCCTCGCTTGTGCGAAACGAGAGATATTACGCAAACATTTTGGTTTTACACGGTATATAATAAAGGATACGTTTGAAACTATTTAACTGTTTAGTACGCGAACTGGAATGAAAACCAACGTGAAGGAATCAGCGTGTTATTCCGAGATACATCACTCCCGACCTGATTCCGCGTCGCCGCCTGGCTCCCGCGATGTTTGGGCAGCCAGCGGCGCGGCAAATAGGCCTCGCTTGTGCGAGACGAGAGATATACTACGCAAACATTTCGGTTTTACACGGCATAATTTAATTCTAGTGCCTAACGAGTGTCTAAGGACAATTGATGGCGAGGATTAAGAAATGCTATGATATAAAATAGGCCTTGCGTGTTGCAAAACATGCACAGACGAGACAAATATCACGCAAACGTTTTGGCTGTACACAACAGCATCTTTTTATAGATTGTACTCTTGGATTTTTGTCTTTAATGCTTTATTTTTTATGAATGTATTATAAAAGATAGTATCGTTGAGTTAGTATCCTACGACACAATTTTACAACTTAGTTAGTAAGGGGTAAGCTCAATCTATGTCGCCCCTTTCTTTTATAAAAATAGGTGCAATATTTTTAAGCCCCCTTTTCCGTTTTACATATTTCAGTCCGTCATTTTAATAAACATGGCGTTTGTGTATGAGTCCAGAAGGCAAATGATGTTTGTAACTAGGCTTTAAAAGAGAGCAGTCGGAATGAAAACTTAACGTAACAGACGTTTATAAATAACATATAAAGACACCAATTAAACACACGGCGTACACTGTTATATACCCAAATTACCTCGCATACGGCTGAGTAAAGCTCGCTTTGATGTGGAAGTTAGCTTTTATGATTGCTCGATTTGAACACGAAAATTACCTGTTTCTATAAACCATAGTAAAATTTTCTTGTTAAGAAGGTCATGTGTATATAGGCAATTTTCGAAATGATTATGCGCATAAGCATGGGTAAAAAACTAAAATATTAAAATTATTTTTCAGCTTTACCAGCTGTACGTTACGCAGTTCTGACAAATTACAGCTATCTAGTACTTAACCAAAACCGCAGACCGACTGACTTGGACTTGGCAAAATTATAAGGGGTTCGTTGTTTACTATGGAACTTTATAAATGAAATAAACATATGGGCCTTACATAGAAACTCGATGAGTCAAAATATGCGTTTTGTTTTTCGTTTTTTAGGCCATCGCATTTCAAAACGTGGGAGTGATTTAACTTCGCACATTTATCAATAAAAATGACTGTAGAAGCCCGTTTTTTTTCACTTTTTAGTATATAAAACATTTGGTCCCTAACATTTATACACGATCACATTTCAATATCACATATTGCTTGACACCAAATCCTGACCACCTCCACCCACATATGACAAGTGTGACAACAAGCACTGAAATGTGTCAGGATTAAATAATAAATCAAACCATAAATATAAATCAGAATGAAACTTGCATTGGTGTCATATTTTAGTGCCAGTATATCAGTGAAATAATGCTCTCTACAATATCATCTAATAGAGATTCTTTCCTTTCTTACCAACTTTTTGAATTAATTTTTCTTACTACTTGCAACATAATGTACTGTTTTAATAAGAGTAAGATATATTAAATAAAATTAATTTAAAAAGTTGAATATTACTGTCGAGGTGTTTATATGCACGAAGTGAAGCCGAATGCTTATAATAAATCAATAAATATAATAGCCAGCTTACTGATTGCAAGCATCATACCTTTATACGACATTTTTAATACATTTGCGATTACCATAATAGTACATTATGTCTATTATATGTCTATTATAGTCGTCGGTTTATTATAAGCACTCGGCTTCACCTCGTGCCTATAAACACCTCGACTATAATGTCCAGCTTGCCGTACTTGTATCATACAACGTTTTTCAATGCATTTGCGATTACCTTAAACTAAAACAAGATTGAAGTTCAGCAAATAAGGAATTTATTAAAGTTAGAAACTAAAGTAGTTTGTAAAAATACATTTATAATAATCAGGTACATTTACTCTAGTTTATTTTTCAAAAAAGTATGTACATGGATAACCTTCTCCTTTTCGAACTCGGTTAAAAAATCATATCTCACAAATCAGAAAAATGTTTTCATGCTGAACTTGAAACTCTTTGCTCGGATTCTATGAAAATGTTAAATTTTTGCATCTGTGGCATTGGGCTATTGAGCGGTTGTGATTGGTGTAAAGTAAAAAGCACTAGTGCTGTAAAATACCTCATTACGATACAGATTTCGATGTCATAAGAACCGTATTATTAACAAATGTATTGAAAAATAAATTGTTCAATTTTAATTGGTTTAAAAAGAGCCTCGTTAATAAAATATAACATTAAATGTAACGTTTCCAAATAAGTGTAGATCCATTTTTTTTAACAGTAAATGTATTAAAAATTAGTAAAAAGCTTCCACAAGCTATGCAGATAAATCGGCCGAGCTGAGTTTGCAGTTACTCTAGTAACACACGAGACAGACTGAAGCGTGACAGCCGTCACTTGTCTACAGTTACTTGAGTGACACACGTCACAGGCGCTGACGTGTCACAGCCGTCACTCATCGTGGATACTAATAACGTTACGCTCATGGCACTACGCGTTACTGAACGATGAGAATTTAATAGGATACACTTTCTATGTCTTGCTATGTTATGCAGTTAAGATTATTCGGTACGATTTTGGAACTGTTGGTACCGGAGCGCAGCGCAACCTAAGGCATCATTGTAGATGCTCGTGCACGCGCCGGCAGCCAATTGAAGTCGCCTGATAACTATAATGTGCTGAAATCCAAGGGCATGCACGCGCATCCGACGGCATAATTACTCACACACGAAACAATAGCTAGCTGAATAGACCCGACCAGACATATCGGGCCGACGGTGCCGC
The DNA here is from genome assembly GCA_963082605.1 of Rhodophaea formosa. NCBI lineage: Eukaryota > Metazoa > Arthropoda > Insecta > Lepidoptera > Pyralidae > Rhodophaea > Rhodophaea formosa. Next base: position 23,857,590 of record OY720209.1, read on the forward strand.
GAGCCACGCCGAGCGGCCGACCGCGTACGCAAGCAGCCGACAGTGTACGCGAGCAGTCAACCACTTACGCGAGCAGCTGACTGCGTACGCGAGCAACGTACTACGTAGACACTAACAACGGTACGCCCACGTTACTAAACTATGAGAGTATAAATGCATATACTTTCTAAGGCAGTTACCAGTTATAAGCTATGCAGGTGATTCAATTAAGCCATGTATGAAGTACTCGCAGCTGGAGTGACAGACGCTGACGTATCACAGCCGTCGCTTAACGTAGACGCTAACAGCGTTACGCCCATGGCACTACGCGTTACAAAAACGATGGAAGAGTAAATGCATACACTTTCTATGGCTAGCTGTTGTGAAGTTACGAGAATTACAAGCTATGCAGATGAGTCAATTAAGCCACGTATGGAGTACTCGCAGCTAAAGTGACAAACGCTGACATGTCACAGCCGTCACTAACAGCGGTACGCCCACGTTACTAAACTAAGAGAGTATTAATGCATACAAGTTCTATGGCTTGATATATTGTACAGGTATCTGTATTTCAAGCTATGCAGATGAGTCAATTAAGCCACGTATGGAGTACTCGCAGCTGGAGTGATAGACACTGACGTGTCCCAGCCGTCACACACCGTCGGCGCTAAGAGCGTCACGCCGTTACATGCTGTCACGCCGCGTCAGCGATATCACGGATGTTTTCACACGTACGCTCTTAAACGAAATTAGACACAGAATCCAGGAAAAGCATTTTTGCATTTTCAAGTCCATTTATTAATTTGGAAGTACAATTTAAAAATAGGTTAATGTTAAATGAAACTACCTATTTATAGTGTAGAGAATCTGTGCAGTACATATACCAATATTGTGATTTAAATCTACAGTATATTTCCTATAATCTCCGCATCTACCATTCTCATCATCAGATTAAGTCTCCACTGCAAAAGCATGGTCCTATCTTTACTATCAGGACTTCATATTAGCCAGAGCAGTCAAAGGATTTGGCCTACACCTCTGCACACGGGCCAGTCGGGTTGGAGAGATCACCTGGACGTACATAACTATATTATTATATTGGAACGAACGTTACTCGTAAGTATGAAATTTCATTGTCGATTTATTTTGAGAATATTAAACCGACATATGATTTTAGGCAGACAAGATGTAAAGCAATGTGATTTTACCTGCCAAGACAAAAATATGCGATTTGAATATGGCTTTTGTACGCCGCCGCAAGTATGAGTAAAATTATTTAGAAATGTTGCCGATATTCAATCACTGTGTTTATTTTATCTGACTTGAATTTTGTTCAAATATCAAGCTGTATTTTGATATAATATAGACGACAGTTACTTAATAACACGATTGGTCAAAATAGAAGGGTTTTTGATTGTTAGGGAGTATGTTTCTATATTGTAGATGGATAAATTACTAGGAACGGTAAATTTTTAAAAGTTAGTTGTAGTTGACGGCAGTTACAGACTTAGATGTGTGGGGTACACTTGGAATCCTCACATTATTTATATAGGTATAATAATATATATTTACTAAAGTGAATGTGTTTCTATTTCTCTTTGAAAATCTTTTTAAAAATAAAATAAGAAAAAACATATTAATTTCAGGTAAAAAACTGGTTTCAACTAGAGTATTTAATAACCAATTTCGATTTAATTAAAATCGGACCTTTTGGAAAATACCTTAACCGTATCACATAAGAAAGAGAAAAAAATGAGCCTTCTTAAATGCCAGTGTTATAAGGTAAGATACATAGGTAAATATTATCATAAAAGTAGAAAAAATCTTCATGTGAATATAAGTTTGAAAAGGCATCATCAGGTTGGCTGCCAGACATAGTTATCAATCGAAAAATATTTCAATTCAATCAATAGGTATTCTGATTGACATAAATTTTTCGTACATTCCCATTCTGCTTTTCAAATATTTTCTGCAAACATTCAATATTGCGTGCAAGGCAGTAATTCCAATCTGTCATCGTTAAGGTGTGCCCACACAGGGTGGCGCTGCGCCGCCGAAGCTCTTTTTAATGAAGCCATCACTGCAAACTGTAGATACTCGTATCACCCAATTATACTCGTATTTACATCTTCGCTAATAAGTTTAAAACTATATTTTCCATTTGCCAAAATTTTTTAGCTCGTTCGTCTTTGTGTCTCTGGACATCATGAAGTCTTCCTGATGGACTGCAACATACTTGAGTGCGGCTTTGCTATTTTAAAGACTTCGGTAAAGAAATAATTTTGTAAACAATTTTTATACTAAGCTGTGTGAAAACTATTGTCAACATCATCATCATCAGGTCTTTGTTGGTATCCACTGCAGGAGCATGACCCTCTCTGTACTACCAGAGCCATATAATAGCCAGAGCAGTCAGAGGATTTGGCCCTTGGATTTGTTCTCCACGCTGGTCAGACGGGTTGGAGAGGTCACTTTGATATTTATAAGCTTTGTTTAGCTTGTGTTTCCTAAGTCGCCTTCTACGACATCCACGGGAAGACTTGAAGTGGTCCGCCGGCCACCAACCGCCACTCTGCCGGGAACCACACGGCAACAATTGATGTGAAATTGTTCACTTACGTTAAATAAAAAATAAAAAACATATACGGGTTACCTACGTACAGAGTCAGCTACTGTCTGCAAACTAACATCAGACACAGATGTTCTGTGTTTGATGTTAGTTATAATCGAATTCTGATATTTCCCGCAATGAATGCGGCGTCGCTGTTCGCGGTAGCCATTCCAATCCAATCAATTTTAATTCATGGAAATCATCCGCGACCGAACGCATTCGTTTGTTTTCAGTAACGGTTTTTCGTTTTAATAATTTGTTTGTTTCATTAAATTCATATATTTCGATTTTTATACCACTCTCGTATTATTTATGAAGCAGTCTTCCGTACATTTTAATAATGTCGGCAGTGTAAAATTGAATATAGTGAAATTTTCCGATCACAACAATTGTGTCGATGTTCGCGCGGTATCAGTTCAATCAATTTAATGTTCGCTGCAAAGGGAACGATTCGTGCACGGCCGAGTTAATTTAGTTTCAACTTGTTTAAATGTAATGTTTTCTTACATACAATAAACGCTTCGCGTTTATTACATACAATAAACGCGATAAAAACCGTATTAAAATAATTTTATTTAAATGTGTAACAATCGCGAAAACATAAGAAAACATTATGTAACGGTGTACGGGCCGGAAACAGCCAACATAATGTAATAAACGCGATAAAAACCGTATTAAAATAATTTTATTTAATTGTTTAAATGTATGTAGTCCATTAAGCCTGATAATCTAGTAAATTATATCTACGATTTAAGACACGTAGCAGTACTGGATTGATCAACATTTTTTGCGGGCCCAATATATGGACGTAAAATTTTTCAACATTTCCATGCAAATTCCCCGACCAGCTGTACATTTTAATATAATAATAATAATAAATTCATTTTATTTCATCTCATACAATGTTCATAAGATTAAAAGCAATGCTTAGGATCTAATTACAAATTACAATTTAATTGTATGAGAAGCTGGTGCCTGAAGTAGGCTTATAAAAACCTGTAGTACAGGTCACCAGGTTCCCACCTCCCATAATTATTTACATTGCCAATCAAAATTACCTATAATTTACAATTGGTTTGTATGAAGTATGTAAAATATACCCAAATTGTAGACATATTGACAAAATCATTTTAAAATTATGTTCATGCAAAATTTTAACTTTTAGTTATAAAAGTGACATGCATATTATAAATATAATTTTAATAATGCCTAAAAATAATTAAAATAAATTATTATTTTAATGAAATATATTATGGAATTTATATAATCAAATTAGATTTAAATAATAAATACATTAAAGATTTCAAAGACTGCAAATTACTTTATGATAACAGCAATTCAGCATTTTCATAATTTAAAGACAATAACCAAGTTTTAAGTAATTCTTTACAGTTATATTTATTGAGTTTATACATGTATAATACTTTATCAGCTTCATTATATAAATAAGGCCCCATATAACAGAAAAATTTTTTTGTAAATTCTTTTGTGGTAAAGAATGGAGTGCACACTTTTCTTTTACGTCGTGTCAATTCTGTTTGTGTGTTTCCTAGAGGCAATATTGCGTGTTGTTTTAAAATAGTGCATAGGATAAATATTTGCCTTACAGAAAGTACTTCCTACTAATATGGGAATGTTTTAAGTGTTTAAGACTTCCCAGCATTAGTCCCAAAGGAAAGACTATATCAAGTATTCATATCGACAGGCTGACCCCTACAGTGTTACGTCGAGCGTTAATTTACACGTGGTAGAAATCAAAAGAGGGATGTAGTTTATAAACAGCTTTTCATATGGGAAAGAAAAACATTGATGAGATCTTGAGATACGAAGGTAAATTTCTTTGTTGTTATAACGCATGCGTTATAATGACACTTATAATATGCTATTTTCTTATCCACGAATGCACTTTCCGTGCCAACGAAGTATCAATTCAATCAAGTTTGATATGCACAGTGTGTTTCGAGATTGGATGAATTAATTTACTACGGTAATTTGACATCTTGTATTTTCCACGCTGCTGCCAATTGCAATTGCAAAAGCATTGTAATTGTGAGAAAAGAAATTAATTTGTTGGATTTTGGAAGGGAATAAAAGTATCTAGTAATAGCTAGTAGCCTGTAGCTTTTGAACAATTAATAAATACATATTATCTAATAAGATAATTTTAAATATGATATGACGTGAAAAAGTGCCTGCAAAGGCCTATTTTCTGAATAAACGTTTTGATTTTGATTTTGATTGAATGTAGAAAAGCAGTCAGCAGCTCGGGAGGCCGAGTGCGCGTTATTACTAATTTGTTGCACTCGTGTTATGTTAAAAATAGCTTCGATACTCATTATGATTATAAAATAACGACACTTTAGTCGCCGTGGCATCAAGTCGATAAATTTTAGCGCTTGTCACAAAGGGAATGGTCTGAGCCCTCAGGCTGAGAACGTGAACTTCCTAGAATGACAACTTCTAAGAACGACAACTTCCTTTAAGGTAGGACAAATTCATTTGTGCCGTATGATTTGTATTTTTGGGCTTTTAATTTTATTTTTAGAATAGTTTAAATACAATTAATTGTTATTAAATAAACAGGCAATATTTGTTCCATTTAAGTAAATCTTAAAACTTGTACTATGCATATTCCTATTTCATTTTACTTGTTTTAAGTTGGATCAGAATTTATTATAAACATTGATAGAACAACAATAAAAGTTGGATGTGATAAGTCCAGATAAACAAATTTATTTTCCGCATTCAATCAATTTTAACGACCGTTGCAAAGGATTGGATCGAGTTCAGATAAATTTACACCTACTATTTGCGTTTAATTTTAAACGACCTTTTTTCACAGAACCATGAATTGGTTCATTACACTTTTATTATGGAGAATATAACATCACTTATTATCAACACAGAATTAAAGGCACTTCTAATTTACATTGTGATATATTAACGAATGCGTTTTTGGAGTCCGGAGTCCGCACGCTATCTGTTTAATCCTTCGAGCAACACGCCTTCCGTACCGTAGGGGAAGCCGTGTTGCTCGAAGGTTTAATCAATTGAACGCTTGCTTTAAAAAGAAGAACGAATTTACAGTTAAGTTGTTACTATTTATACAATCCTTTTTTTATGTTAAAGTTTAAGGAAGAGAATCATCAGCATCGTCATCATCTCACGCACAAGAAGTCCATTGCTGGACATAGGCCTCCCCCAAGGATTTCTAATACGACCAGTTGGAAGCAGCCTGCATCCAGCGCCTTCTTGCGACCTTTATCAGGTCGTCCGACCACCTGGTCGGTGGGGGTCCAACGCAAGGAAGAGAATATTTTAGGGTATGTTTTTCAGAATTTAGATGTTTCAGCCAAAGACTATCATGAAAAATAGAAAATGAATTTAAAAAAAAAGCCTAAATATAAAACAGAGTTTATTACTTTGTAAAAGCGGGCAGTAGCTGGTGATAACTCAATAATCAGAAAATTAGACATATAATATTACTTTGTAAAATATGTACATCATAGTATTGATAACACTGTTGGCAGAACATCTTTTAACAAACATTTTGTTAAGTTAATTTTAAAAATGGGATGTACAATTTGGTAAATATTTAAATCAGAAACATTATTTTTTATCTACATTCCTTGTATTTTAATTTAGATTAAACGAATCGGCTATCTTATTAAGTTTAACAGTAATAGGTTGTGAACCTAACGTTTTTTTATCTTTCCTAGACGCTACTTCGTTAGTGTTTCTTTCGTCAGTATTCGTTTTCGGCAAACGAGCTTGCGAGATATTGCGTCCATTTCTTCCAAGTGATTCCAATAAAACATTTCATTATCTTCACACAAACTTTGGTTTGATCTTTTTATATTTTGCTTTATACCCAAAGATGAAAAAAACTAATATAAGACATCAAAAAAATTGCTACAATTTGCCAAACGTTGGTTGTTTACATATGATTTTCATTTCGCTTTCATCTCGGCTATGAATAATTTATACATGTATAGTTATTCTCGACAGCATGAGTCTACTTGAAACTAATTTTGCATACAATACGGGCAGTAAAAGCGTATGTTTATGCCGTCGTTACTTTTGAATAGATAACGTGGGGCACAGCCCTGTAAATGAGAGATTCAGTTAGAGTTGTAAAAGACTTGAGTTCGCATCTTTTGAATTGTAAAGTCAACTTATTATGCAGGACTCGAACTAACAGAACTAAAAAGTAGTAGTTTTTTGACAGAAACACTAAGAAAAGCTTTATGTATCTACATAGCGGAGTCGAACAAGACTGTTGGCAGCAGCATGGATGGAAAATATAAAAGAATTCAATTAGTTGAGTAAGTTTATTTAAGTAAGAAATCACTTATTTGACTAATAATTTTGTATAAGAAAAGAAATGAAGTGACTTCACTCGCACGTACAGTCTTGTTGCGTCGTCAAGAGGTCTTATAAACTGCGAGAAGCATTAATCAGGAGAGTTCTTAACATAAGAGAAAAATTAAAAAAAAATGTTAAATTGGCCCAATATTAATGTTTTGGAACTACCATTGCTGAAATAAAAGCCATTAGATACTCTAGAACTAGTTGAACTTTTTTGTAACTAAGGTTTAAAATGTGGATTTGGAGACTCGAGTCTCTCACAACACTAGTCTCAGCGTTGTAAACCGAGGCCGACGACCCTGGCGGCTGCCTGTTATCGCTCCACGCTTAATCTATCTCATTTCAAATCACTTCTCAATAACGCCAAAGCAGTCAATTGAAAATCCACTCTGACACAATCAAATCAGCGTCCCGTTTCGGACGTCTACACCAGTTTAAACATGTCAGGTTTGATATGCGAGCGTGTTGCGACGTGTTAAGTTTCAGTTTGCATTGTTCGCGAGATTCAATAAAAGTCTTGCATCCCTTGCAATAATAATATGGCGACAGCCAGAGACTTATTGAAATCTCGCATCAGCTGGTTTTTTATGTCTCGTCGGACTGGCTTTTTAGGCAGGCTGACTGGAGATGGCAGTAAAAATACTAAATGCTTCCGGAAAACTGAAGTATTCAATCGTATTAGAACATTCGTTGAAGCCAATGACTTTTGACGCGAGTTCGATTTAATTATACATTTTTATCATCATGACTGTTTTATACATACCGCGATCATGACCGTGACAACAGGAGACCTTTTCCATACAGAGAAGATTTTTCCATACAAAAATTGATCGAAAACGAGTGTCACGCGTTCAGAAATAGTACCCTATTTAATTTTTTAATAAAAATATATTTATTTATCCAGTTTTTTTCTCGCATTATTTTTATTGAAAAACGTGCGTTCTCCGCGACTGTTTTGATGGAAATGCAATCGATATTCAGACGAGCTCAGTCTGGTGTTTTGGTTCAACTTGTTTCGTTATCTCCATGGTTATCTGCAGTCTGTCTGGTGTCTGGCAGATAGTTTTGATGGAAAGCATACGAGACACAAAAACTTAATGGACCGTTGTCTCAAATAGATCTAATGCAGGCATACTCAAACCAAGAAGAATTTTTTTATTCAATTATTATTCATTTTTTATAGCACTTATGAAATTTTTTGAATCGATTCACTCGTTATTTTGCAAGAGTTAAAGTTAAATTAATGTACATCTAACGTTTTGAGTACTTAAACAGTTTTTATGTTCGCCAAGTTGACATTTTAATAATGTTATAATATAAGAACTATGCAAATTACTGTTTACAATATTTATTGATAGCGTTCCGGATATATTAAGTATTGCCCCACGGTATCCGAAGACCTTGCAGTCTTCTGATAAGCTTAAGTTTCTATTAAATTAAGGACTAGATCCCAAGCTGGTGGTACTGCTAAATCATCTTGAAATGTTTTCTTTTGCAAGGATTTGAAGATTACTGAACCGCATAAGTAAAGTGGTTGAGTTTGTCCAGAGCATATTCACAGACAGCAGATTTAGTTGAGCATCACTCACTATGTGAGGAAATACTCAACGCGGGACGCTGGTGCGTACGAGCGATGTAAGCTTGCCTCTTTCAATAGTCATATTGTGTTAACAGCTTATCAACAAATGATCATTTTCCATCTTGACCTGATCGAGTATCGGACATGGGACTGGTATGATGACCACTATACCACAGAGGTAGTCAAATGTACTATACATACATACTATATGTGCATTTTGTCCTTTTATATTTGTATATGTTTGTTTTCGTAATTCGACAACCTAACCGACCAGTAAATCCGTAACAATACTTCACGGCCCCGTGTAAACTATTTCTCTTTGTTTCGCCCATTTAGTATTTATAGCAACGTCAAAGGCTTACCCTGAAATATGCGCGCACCGACCGAAATCCTTCAGAATGGCACAATAAAGAAGAAATATACGCGCGCGGCAAACGGCGGACATCCGCAATGGCCCGCATGCTTGCTGGGAATAACGCTGTGTCGTTTTACTTTTGGTTTTCTCTTCAATGCAAATTAATATTTTTGGGATACGAACTCAACGGTACTTTATTTTAATAGTAATAAAGGAGACATCAAAGACCTAGGCCAATCTGAAAAAGATCGTTGGCCATCATGATCTCGCCGGGGAATGAACCTGGGCCACTCGTGTGCAGGCAATCCAATCCAATCAAACACAGACAAATTGAGTGATAAAACGGAAACCTCAATTATTCTTTCGTACGATTTCCTATCTATCTGGATACTACACAGCGTAATTGCTCTGTGATCCAAATAAAAAGCAACAAACTTATTTGTATGTAATTAAATTACTTAATCGAGAATGACACCTCCTCCTCCTCTTTAACTTCCCTCAATATGATAATTTTTCTTATGTGACCTACGCTAGAAAAAAATCGGTATAACAAATCAAAGTTTAGCAATGGATAATTTGTAGGGGCATGTCTAAAGTTTGAAGTCACCCTTTTGTAGGCTCAGTACTCCCTAGACTACACTGTCCACTGTCCCTACACTCTAATAACAAAACAAGATTTGACTAAGGCTATTTCTAAACAGTTTTCTTTGTTTTATGATTTATTCACATTGGTAACCTTTTAAATCTACGACTTAAATGTTAAGTAATGTAATTACAAAACCCAAAACAAAACTATATGCGTATGCCTGCATTCTTTCCAACAGAACGGAATGACTGCGGTAGCGTATATGCCTTCTGTTTACTATACTTACTGTTTATGACTGCTGCTGATTGCAAAAGAGTGCAACTTTACGACATCTCTTTAAAATGCTTTATTTCTAGTCGGAAGCCTTTCATAAAGCTAAGGGACTAAGCTCAAATTTTAGTACATTACCTAAAACAAACACAAAAGCCTGGAGGTTCACAACAGAGAGGAATGGCGGCGGTATAGACGATGCTCTCTTCGACCTCCCTCTAATGCTCTCCTACTACTCCATTCACAAAAGATTGCCTGTAGGAAGCCTATCAAAAAGCAAAAGGACAAAGCTCAAATATGGGTACATTACCCCAAAACCAAAAGAACAGTCTAAATGTTCACAACAGCGCGTAACGGCTGCGGTTCAGGCGATGCACTCTTCGTCATCCCTCTAATGCACTGTTTATGAGTCCATTCACTAAAGAGAGTATACTCACGACATCTCTTAGACATGCACGAGTGGTAGCGTGCTACATAAAGTTTATAGCCTGCGAATTGTGTCGTTGTTAATTGTTTGCTTAACTCTATTTGTATTATTGGATATAATATTTTAGCGAAAACCAATGCACAACATGCGAGTGGTACCCCTGGTGTTGCAAGCATCCATAAGTAACCACTTTCAATCAGTTGGGCCGTATGCCTGTTTTTACATACACACAAATTAAGCTAGCCTTATCTTGTGAACGTGTATCGCAACTTGCGAGTATCTTGCGTGTCGCAAAATACTATCTCAACGATACTATATTTTATAAAGTATACTTATATAGATAAATACCTAAGATCCAGGACAATATGAAAAATATAGTTTTACTTACAAAAATACCCCTGTATTTCACATATTATAATTTTATAATTATAATTAGTTTATTTTCAGATATCAAAGATCCATAATAATGAAAACATAAGAATAAAATTAAAATAAATTGAGCTCAAAATAAAATCACAAAATCAGAATTAAAATCATAAAAATAAAATAGAAATAATCAAACAATAGTCAAATAAATCTGAATTAAAATCATTAAAAATCAGACAATAATTGAAAATAAGTCATAAATAAATAAAATTAAAATCAAATAAATCAAAATCAAAATCAAACAAAAAATAAATATGTCAAAAATAAAATAAAAACAGTCCGAACTTAAATTACTACATTTTAGAGTGGGTTTCTAAAATCACCCTTCTAACAAAATAAATCCTAATATATAAAATATATATATATATATATAAAGAAAAATCGTCCAAGTCCAAATTACACTTGCGCGCAAAGGGTTCTGTACAATTATCTAATTGTATTTACACACTATTCAGCCCAAATGGCACAAAACACAATATACAACTCAATATTCTGTAATATTTCAAGCGTCTACCTGTTGCCATTATTAATAGTGAGCTAAAAACGGCAAAAAATCATGTTTGTTGTATCGGAGCCCCCTTAAATATTTATTTTATTCTGCTTTTAATATTTTTTGTTACAGCGGCAATAGAAATACATCACCTGTGAAAATTTCAACTGTCCAGTTATCACGGCTAATGAGCTACAGCCTGGTGACAGACAGACAGACATCGATGTCTCATGAATAGGGTCCCGTTTTTACCCTCGAGTACGGAACCCTAAAAAGAGAAATAAGAAAATACATTTGTAATCTCACTTTTGCAATCCCTAATCATGCGCAAAACCATTTTGTAGTTTACCTTTTCTAAAAATACAGATGATATTATATTTCACAAAGAAAATATGAAACATTTTAAAATGCATGACTTACCTTTTATGAGGCAGATTCCTGGAAGCGGATGCACTCATGTGGAACGTCTTATTCGGCGCTGCATACTGCAGGTGACCCGAGTAATCTTGGCTATCAGGAATGTATCTTTGTGGCGTGATATTGTGTGATATCTAACCAAATAAGACGATTACCCTATATTTACCAAGGAGTGCCCGGATGCCGTGTGGTTCCTGGCAGAGTAAAATTGGACGACTCCAAGTCTTACGGTGGATTTTGTGGAAGGTGACTTAGGTAACAAGCTTAACAAAGCTTAGGTATTTACATCAAAAATCAGCCTATCTGGTCAGCGGAGAGACATGTGGCGGGTTTAAGAAATCTCTTTGATGTTTATGAGTTTTGTTTAGCTTATATTTCCCAAGTCGCCTGCTACGACATCCTAGGGAGACTTGGAATTGCCTTATTCTACTAAAACATAATATAAGTAATAAACATAACATGGCAGCCTTATATATGTATTTGTAATAAAGTATAGTATCTGTGGGTTAGCATCCCATAGCACAATTCTTACTTAAGAACTTACTTTAGGGCTAGCTCAATGTGTGTGATTTGTCCGTATATATTTATTTATTTACTTTTACTTAAATGGAAAATTATAAATTTTTTCTTGAGTCATTTATTGGCTGTCACCATTTTGATGTGATGAACAAAATGATTCATTTTCCATCATGACCTGACTGGGGATCCGACCCGGGACCACTTGTGCTACAGGTTTGACGAGCTCCGTGGCGAAGCGGTCAGCACAGCCTGTGACACGGATGGTCCCGGGTTCGATCCCCGGTCAGGTCAAGATGAAAAATGATCTTTTTCAGATTGACCTGGGTCTTGGATGTTTATCTATATATGTATTGGTAATAAAATATAGTATCTTTGGGTTAGTATCCCATAACACAAGTCTTACTTAAGAACTTACTTTAGGGCTAGCTCAATCTGTGTGATGTGTCTTTAAAAAAAAGGTTGGCGTGATAACCACTGCGCCACGATATCGTCAATTACCTTATCTAATCCTTTCTTTGTATCACAAAATAGATCGTTAACTTGTTTCGAAATCGTTACATTATTCGCGTTTAATGTCTACAACAAAAGCCAGATTGTTATCAGCGAAGTTATTCGGCGCTAGAATTCGGATTCAGTCTACAATTTACAGCCGAGAGTAATGCGCAGATTTTAATTAGAAAGTTGTTTTACCTTTCGATGGGAATAGTTTAGTCGTTTCAAACGATTACTTATGAGTAATGTAACAAAATGTGTTATTGTCGTTACGACGCCGTGACGCAATATTCGTGATACAAGCTCATTCAGAAGGTCATATTTAGCTTTTTGAATAGGCTGTCGTTTTAACCTGTTCAAAAAGCTAAATGTCCTGGAATGAGCGATAAGCAATAGTTTATTTTAAAATTAATAATGCTGTAGGAACATTTAATCGTAAAGTGTATAAGAAAAGAAGACCTTTCAATATGGCCTCAAAAATAAATTGATATTTTTTTTCATCAGAAACCTTTCGAAACGGAGGCATTCAGTTCCATGAATTCGGCGTTTAGGGCCGCGGGTCGCGGCAAATTGGGGCGCGGGTGCTTTTTAACAATGTACGACCCGCCATGATTTCATCGCCCTTTACACTTATAACATAGTTAGGAGGGTTTAAAATGTGGCCGCTTTGCACTATTTTAGGATGATATTTGCGCAACTTAAATTAGTTTTACTCGTAGATAGATATTATCTTGGGAGCTTGTTTGCATAACTCTAAACTACCTTAATACTACTACTACTCTTTATTTGATACATCCAGTCTACAAGCTTATAAAATTTTGAGTGGTCCTTCGGGCAGTTTGAAAGTATATTTATTTTATATATTATTCTCGAAATACATCTCAATCTTACAGTTGGTGGGTGACCAATCATAGTTGTAAATAAAAAAACCGGCCAAGAGTGAGTCAAACTCACGCAATGAGGGTTCCGTACAATATGCTTCGTGAACACACACACAATGTGCAAAAAATGTTTTATTCAAATGACTAGCGCCACCTAGTGGTGTTTTAGTGAACTATTTCCCTAGATGAACTTATTATTGTGAGTTTACCACTTAATTTTCAAGTGATAGAATTCTTATTATTTTTCCTGTAATCTTCAAGGAATGAACTACATTTTGTAATTTTTTCAAAATTTTCGGCCCAGTAGTTTCGGAGATCAGGGGGGGGGGGAATGGTCAATTTTTGCCTTCTTTCGTGAATAAAATCAAAAGTATTGATTTTACCCGAACAAAAAAAAATATTTTTGAGATCCTTATAATGAGCCCTTTCATTTGATATATGACACAGTAAGGTTTGCAAAACTTTTTTTTTTAAATTTTGTAATTGGTCCCCTCAAAATGACCCTTATTTCAAAAAAATCTTTATTTACTTTGCACATCCGTGTTTGGGTCATAGGATTACACTATCTTACCAAATTTCATCTAATTTGGTTCAGTAGATTCGGAGAAAATCGGCTGTGACAGACGGACGGACGGACAGACAGACGCTCGAGTGATCCTATAAGGGTTCCGTTTTTCAACTTTTGTACGGAACCCTAAAAAACCAAGATTTTTATATAATACGAGTAACATATTTATTTCGCATAAAAAGACCAATTAGAGGAAAATAAAATCACATAATGATTGTTAACCAAGTTCTTATAGTTCTGTATTGAAGAATTATGATATGTATGTCTGTATATTGACCCGTCTGTATGGGCATAAAGTATACTCTATCAAAATGGTCGGGGTTCCATAAATAAACATGACCTTTCAGCGGGTCTTTCGAGATTATTCAACAAGTTTTCACGCCGCCTGAAGAACCTTCTCAAATGTTGTGTCAGCTCTTTAACTTTAAATCTTTCATTATAATTTATTACAAAAACTTTGATATTAATTACATGACAGTATGACACTTTTACTGATGCGGAGCGGCACCTTATTTTGTTACATATGTCAGAATTGTTTCCCAACTTTTGGAAATTAAAACTTGATACAAAGTTTTACCGTTGTAATTAATTTAATTTTCTCTTGTTACAGGCGCTGATGATGAATCTCCAAAGTCTTACCATAAATAGGTAATTATCGATTTTTTTTATATTATATTAAATATTTTATGTGGTTCCGTACCTTAAGGGTAAACACGGGACCCTATTCATGAAACTTCAGTGTGTGTCTGTCGGTCTGTCACTAGGCTGTATTTCATTAACCGTGATAGCTATATAGTTGAAATTTTCACAAATCACGTATTTTTTTCAACTACTACGACATATGCTAAAAAAGAATAAAATCAATAGTCCCAATAGTCGCTATTTCATTTGCTATTTTCTGCGCGATACTCTAACCCTTTCACTTTTCAGAAAAGTTTCACACTAGTTTCACGTATATGAATATGCCAGTATATCAAAGCTCGGATAACACAGACAAATTACGCTCCCGCACCGTATTTATCTCGATCTTAACAGAATCAATTCGACATACATCATCATTATCATAACTCAACAAAAAACAATTTTGTCTCCACAGTTTGTGTTAAATTTGTTGAGACCTTAGTGCGGCCTGTAAGGCATAAATAGCACGACACATGCAAAATGATCCGGTCTTCGTGACCAAATTGATACAAAATATTAAAACAAGCTCAGTTTTAGTCCCACTAAGTACTTGAATTTCAACACAACAATGTCTGACTCACATAAAAGCGAGCACGTGAGTCTGTTTGTTTATCTTCGCTCATATCTGAATTAGAACGCAAATCGTTCGTGAATCATAAATTTGATTTATGCCATACCGTACATCACTTTTGTGAGTAAACTATGATAGTTAGTTTTATTTTAAAGTGGTCAACAACTTGCTTCAGAGTACTATTATTATATATCACTAGGTACAGGAATAACCGCGATTATTTTTGACACTTGTCTGATATTTTTTCTTCAGATTTGTTTGCGTTTTCTGTTGTTTTTTTATAGTTTCTTAATAGGTACTTTTTTGGCTGGTGGGCATTTAGTTGCTTTGCAAAGTATGGTGATACAAAAAGACTTTCTCATCTAATAGAGTTTTATTAGCTGTCAACATTTTGTATCAGAAAATCGTAGCTCATAACAAATTCTTCTTTTTCACCGTAGCCCATTTATTTAATGTAGGATTGGCATGTTTGTATGTCTTACATTTCTCAGTCAGTGGTCATAAGTTTTGGTACATGGTTCCGAATATTAGCATTATAATATAGTATCGCGATTTTCGAGTTGCAATACCTAAAATGTCCCAGTTATATGTTTTTATAGTGTTTCGGTAGTAACCGGGTCCTATTTTCCCGGGATACTGCTAACCAGGTGACCCGCTTGCTCGTTTGCCGTCCTATATCATAAAATAAAGATGAACTTGCAATTTTCTTTACTATTTTTATATTTACGGAAACCGGAGGATTAACCAAAAATAGAAGTAAGGAATAAGCTATGAAAAGTTCATTTATGTAATTAAACTGATTACTTCAAAAACTGGACAAATTATATAAACTAACTTATAACTTTCCAATATCGTGCCAAGACAGGATAAGATAACAGAATTGTTTGACATTTGTTGAATATTATACAGGGTTATTGTTCGTAATACAATCCAGAATGCCTCAAAGGGTGGATGATACTAGACAAAAGATTGGGACGAATTGCCTCAAACCGACCCGTTTGTTGTTTGTGAAGAGTGGCAATAAAGTCAGCGATGTAAATCAAACGTGATTCATAGCTGGTGTGTGTACTCGCAGTTTCACGTGATAGAACGTAGATTGTATTTTAATAACTTTTACTTCTTGCTACTTGCTTTCACGGTAAATCGGAAGTAGGAAAATTGCGGTAAAAAAACTGCCAGGGATTTTTCTTCCGAACTTGCCTTGATCTAGTCTAAAAGGCTGGGAAAAATGTTCAATGGATTGAAAGTCTCACAACATATAACAGGTTGGTACTGTGCTGTGAGATTTTCAATACCAAATATATTTAAGACCAAATTCGGTCTAGCAAGTAATTAGGGCTTTAAGTAGCAATAATAAAATTATTATTCAGAGCACCTGTTATCGAAACCAATGAGGAAGACTATAAACATCTTGTAGTAATAGACCGAAGTGCAATTCGAGTAATGCATGTGCAGCCTCACATTAGAGCAGCTGCATGCTAAGTGCAATGGTATGCATCTATCACTCGCTTTTGAATGTAAATGCTAGTGATCTTGCAAAGATGAATTTTCCTACTTAAATTGTGAATGGGAAATTCAATTTGCTTAATAGTAAAACGAGTATACCGCTTTTACGTCAAAATCATATTCTTCTTAGTAGTTCTTAGCTTAATGGAATGATAAATGTGCAGATTTAAAATATTCGCCAAGTTTGTTAGCCAAGGCAGCCTTAAGGTAGTTTTTTCGTAAAAACTGAAAAAAGTCCCATACTTTCGGGCCCACAGGCACAGGGGTCAGAATGTTGCAAACTTGGGTGTAGGCTATTCTAAGTGGTCTCTACAATATATAAAAAATACTTGCGCCGATACATGCGCGTTTGCAATGTTTGATGTCGATATTGACTGGCCTATATGACATCCGCCTAATTGAACTTCAGTAAGGCATGTATTAAATTCAGAGTCCTTTCAGTCTCTAGCTAAAGGAGACTTCTGTCAACAAATGCTCTGAGAATTAACGTCGTGAGTTTTTCCAATAATTACTTAGTAGGAGAATACTAGCTTCCAATATTTTATTCCATTTATGAATTTTCTCAGAAAAATCTGTAATATTGCCAAAACATTCGGCTCATGAAGAAATAGGGAATGGAAATCTAATACTAGCTCGTGTAAATCAATCCGTCAGTTGCACGTGCCGTTCGGACGACTTCACAGCGTCCGATACGATACATCTTCACAAGATATCGAGCTTCAGTCTTTTAGTTCGCACGCTCCCTCGAGCCAACCAGGTGTTCCAATTGATCCCGATTATACTAAACATGGAATTATGTTTACAGTACTGCAATACATCTATGATAATTAATCAGATTCAAACGTTCAATCGTGTTCAGGATGAGCTAATTTCGACCAACTGCGTCTATAACAGTTGAAAAAAGTTTATTTTCGCGTTTTATTTTTAAATCGCCGGTTCTGAAGCGCTAGCAGCTTTCAAACAATAAATAATAAAATACACAATACTTTCAAATGTGATTTGACATCAAAAAAGGATACGTGTAAGTATTTTTCTGAAAGAAGTTTTGATCTAAAATCTGTTTTAAAATAGCTAAAACCGCTTCCACAGCCTACCCTTATTACCCTTTTGGCTGCTACAATGACTAAGACCGACTAACACCTACCTAAGAGTAACAAGTAAAATTAAAAACATCCCTCTTTTTAGCCGGGAGTGAGAAAAGAATGGAAACCTTATACATCGTGGAAATGAATCCGTCAATAGCACGTGCCACATGGGAGTATTGACAATGTTCGATACGATGGTGATCTAACAACATGTACCTTTATTATGACGAGTTCCGTGGCGCAGCGGTCAATACGACATGGATGCGACATGGATGGTCCCGGGTTCGATCCTCGGTCAGGTCAAGATAAAAAAGATCTTTTTCGAATTGACCTGGGTCTTGGATGTTTATCTATATATAATATAGTATCGTTGAGTTAGTATTTGTTATAAAATATAGTATCGTTGAGTTAGTATCCCATAAACTGTTCTGCAAAAACGCGCTATTAGAGCAATTTATAAACTAGGTGCTCGAGACTTTCTTAGAGAATTATTTAAGGACATTAATATTTTGACATTTCCCTCCCAGTACATCTTTGCGAATATCGTGTATGTGCGTCAAAACCTTCATTTATCTAAAAAGAATTGTGATATTCGTAGGAACACAAGAAATATAAATAAATTAGCAACCGCAGCATTGCGGCTGCAGAAAACAAAGGGTTCATTTCTGGGTCTTGGAATACGCTTCTAAATAGAATTCCCAATGAACTGTTAGAACTATCGTTTAGTAAATTTAAGACTGCTGTTAAAAATCAGCTTATAAAAAAGGCATATTACTGTATAAATGATTATTTAATGGATAAAAATGCTTGGAATTAGTCAAATATTTGTTAAATATATGTGTAGACTTATAACTGTTATGTATTATGCCCTTCTGGCACGTAGGGACCAATACTGAACTGAGTTTCTTTCGGGGTATTCTTCTCAGCAGTGGTTTTTCCGAAAAAAATTACAAGAAAGATAAATGACGTTCAAAAAGCGATACATGAGATCCAAAATTTGAATAAAAACTATTCATTTCATTTAACACATGTCTCGAATTTACTTTGGGGCTAGCTCAATCTGTGTGATTTGTCCGTATATATTTATTTATTTCTTTTTATTAAGAAACAGATTATAATAAAATCTCTTCTCGCTAAATCAATAGAAATTAAATCTAGGATGCTAGAATGTTGAAAGCTCGTATAATATCAAATGCAAAAACCATACATAATGTCTATTGCTGATTAAAATCGATCGGGTTCTCGGAATTCTCGACTAACATGTCAGTTCCGTTAAGTACTGCACCAACACAGCTGATTTTGAGGAGTAAATAAAGAAAATATGCACGATTTATATTACCTATTGTTACGATTGGACTTACTGTGATTATATTTGCGATTTGTCTGATACTAGCAGCATTTAACTGTAATCTTTACTTACTGGCTGAAGAGCTGTGAAAGATGTTGGAACTGTTGAGGGCAATCAAATCGGTATTCCACTTGTCTAGTCTTATATTGCACAAGATTTACACACAAAACTGACGATGTATGTTCTGGGAGCTGTGTTCTGAAATTCGTACCTCCAACACGCTTTGCATCTTAGCCGCAAGAACATATGCCTCCTTAAAGGATTTCAGTACGACCGATTGGAAGCGGCCGGCATCCAGAGCTTTCCTGCGACCTAGATAAGGTCGTTCGTCCACCTGGTCAGTGAGTGTCCAACGCTGCTCTTGCTGGTCATGGTCACCAATCGAGAACTCATAGGTTTAAAATTAGCCTGTAATATATATAGATGTGTATTAACATGTAAATTCGTTTCGTAAATTACTAGAATTGTAAATGCCACGATCTATTTTAATCGAACAATCTCGTTTCATAAATCTTGTATAATTACTTTCACTCAGCGGTTTCTAAAAGTACAGAATGACTCGAATTTATTATGAAACACTGCTAGATTGAATCCAGGAAAGACCATTAATGTATCTTTTGTCCCACGACTCGGGTCGGATTGACTCATTGATTTACTGTCCGGGCCACCTGCCTCCTGACGCGGATTTATGTCGAGTGACAATATTTGTTATTTACTGCGTTATTATGTTGGGTTTCCTTTATCTTCCGTAATTTGTGTCTTTTATCCGACTGCCAGAAACATGATTTGTAGCTCAGAAAACATTTGTGGTTATATAAAAGGGTTTGTAAAACATTGTGTAACATAGTTTTAAAACTCAAAATCCTACCAAGGCAAACTATGCTGTGTGAAATCAATTATGACATATATTATTTTGGGATAAGACATAACTAGTTGTCATCCAAATCTTCATCGAAATCTATTCAGGCATTAAAAATTACCGTGAAATAAAGAAACGCGTTTATAGCCAAAATAATTACACTAATTTTTAGATTTATTACACTCTTTTCTATATCCTACCGTTATTTGGTAGGGTAATATTTAAATAATAAATAAATAAATATATACGGAAAAATCACACAGATTGAGCTTGCCCCAAAGTAAGTTCTTAAATAAGACTTGTGTTATGGGATACTAATTCAATGATAATATATTTTATGACAAATACAAAAATATAGATTTGGTACGTGACATTTAAGAATTATCTATATAATAAAATTTATTACAACAAAAATATTAACAACTTTAATTAAATATAATTAATAAAAACTAAATTAACCTAAAAAAAATACTTTTAGATAAACATCCAAGACCCAGGTCAATCTGAAAAAGATCATTTTCCATCTTGACCTGACCGGGCGTGTCGCAGGCCGGCGTGTTGACCGCTGCGCACGTCTAAATATTTAAAGGTTAGGTAAGTGCGGTCGTAGATACCCGTCAGGAACAAAGTTCCTTACACTTTTTTTCCAAATGATAATCAAAATACAATCCGTATATTTTGATTACCAAAAAAAAACCTGATAACGAAATCAACGTAGTAAAAAATCTGACCAAAATTGCAATTGAGTTTTGCGCCTAATTACCACATTATGTTCTCATTGATGGTGAGCTTGTTACGTAACGTTTTCTCAAAGATTATTATACCAACAATTAAGCCCCCATATGGTACCTCGATCTAATAACAACAGTAAAGCGGTTTTTCCAGCAAAGAAGTTTATTTGCTTGTGACGAAGCGGTATCGGGAATTCATATCCATTTCCGAACGTCAAGCTCAGATCCGCATCTTATACACTTTCGCAACGGGCCAGAAACATAAATGCTGCCCCCACCCTATCTTCTTATTCATCAAATCAAAAACTCAATCTGTAATCTGTCCGATGCTAGATATATTCATGTATGTATCTATATATTATATAAATAATATATTCTTATTAAATTAAGAAATAAGATATCGGAAAAATCGTACAAAGACAAAGTCGCAGGTTCAAATCCTGCCCGCCTAGAATTATTTCCCATATCTTATTTCTAAATTTAATTAGAAAATGGTATAAGGACGCGTCGCCGTGTGGTTCCCGGCAGAGTAGAATAGGACCACTCCAAGTCATTCCGTGAATGTCGTAAAAGGCGACTAAGGAAACACAAGCTAAACAAAGCTTATTAACATCAAAGAGACCTCTCCAACCCGTCTGGCCAGCGTGGAGAGTGCAGGCCAAATCCTCTGACTACTCAGGCTCTATGGCTCTGGTAGTACAGAGAGGATCGTGCTCCTGCAGTGGAGACTAGAAAGACCTGATGATGATGATGATTAGGACGCGGCGGGGGGCGCGGTAATGATACACACTACTTGGAAGAGTACTGATCTCCCAACTTGAACTAATTGAAGTCCTTAATTGTTGATCCTCCAGAGGTTTAAATACTACATCTCCGTAGATAATATACATCACATGACCTTTATTAAACTAGTACATATTTTACATAACATGGGTCAATAGATGTATTGGGTCATCTTAACGAGCCAGTGACGCGTGACGTCACGTACTCCGTAGGAGAATCGTAGCTATGAGAGTTGTCTGTCGTCACACACAACAAGAATTTTAGTTGTGAAATCAAATACGACAAAATTAAATGTTCAAAGAAATGTATATTAAATAAACGTAATATTAAATCTCTTTGTTGTAATTTTTCCGTCTGCCAAAGTTAAACTTTTTTGCTCTCTGATTTTGTCGCCCGGGGCACGGGCTCCGACTTGTCCCACCTAGATCCAGGCGTCAGCTATACGATACATAACTTATCGACTTTGCTACTTAGTAGATCAATGGATATCAAACACACCTGTCGCAACGAAAATATCTCTGTTACATTTGCAGAGCAAACTTTGGTATGTTTTTTCATCATTACAGGCTGTTTGAAGATCAAATAGAAATTATGAATTATTTATTATCGTACGCAGATATTAGAACGTTCAATGTTGATGACAATTGATTATGGCATATCTGCAATATTTTGTATAATTTATTAAACACATTAATTTTGGCGATCGACCTTCTTGAGTTTTTACCTTGCATTTCCCCAAAAAATATATCTACTCACTTTCCAAGTTACGGGTATTTTTGTTTGGTATTTAGCGACCAAGCGAGTGTTCTAGAACAAAGACTGCTCTACATACACGAATAACATCTGGCCTGATAAATTCAAAGGCCCCCATGACGCAGTTATTATCACCTGCCAGCTGGTTATACGAGGAGCATCGGGTTCGATTCCCGGGCTAAATCCTTGTCAGTACTTCATTTTCACAGGTCACAGCCTTACAGTTCTAGAGCTACCCAAGGAGGGATGGTGCTGGGTGCCTGCCTGTAGTGTGTGTTATCTAGGAAAATAACTATGTTGGTCTTAATGTACAACCATTACAAGTTTCATGTTCCTTCATCAAGGTTCTTAAAGAAACACTGACGGATTTGTCTGAGCGATCAAATAGTTATAAATATTTAAATTTTTATGTTTCTTGTTGCAGATTTCCAAACTGCGTGAGGCGCAGGGCCATTGCCGTGGAGCAAAACATGTAAGTGTATAAGTAACTCCTTCTTTAATTTGAACGTATATCTGGTTGTATCCAGCGGGCTGCCCAATCAACAAAAAACACTTAGTATTATGATTATTGTTGAAACTTCATACAATTTGACGAAACCAGAATAAGAATGTAATCATTTCTCTCTGATAAATATAGAGAATGTCATACATGCTGTTAATCATATGACTTTTGTTCTTTACAGGTAATCATCGCTTCTGCCGAGCATTCCTTTATTCTTGAAGAGAACAAATAGTTTTAAGATGGAGCTTGAAGACGTTGAAATGTTGGGTCACGGCAACCTCTCCTACCCTTACTTCAACGGCTCCTACAACGGAACGTACGAAAACTGCCCAAATAACAACCTGCCTATCGTTTACGTCGTCACGCAAGTCCTGTATGCACTAGTATGCGTTGTCGGCTTACTTGGCAATACTCTGGTCATCTACGTGGTTCTTCGATACTCCAAAATGCAAACAGTTACTAACATGTACATCGTTAACCTAGCCATCGCAGACGAGTGCTTCCTCATTGGTATTCCGTTCCTGATCATAACGATGTCACTACGCTCTTGGCCGTTTGGAAGTTTCATGTGCAAGGCTTATATGATCTCTACCGGCATTAATCAATTCACAAGCAGCATATTTCTATGCATCATGAGCGCTGATCGATATATAGCAGTGTGTCATCCAATAGCAGCTCCAAGACTCAGAACTCCACTTGTTTCACGGGTAGTGTCCGCCGCGGCTTGGAC
Organism: Rhodophaea formosa; assembly: GCA_963082605.1. Taxonomy (NCBI): domain Eukaryota; kingdom Metazoa; phylum Arthropoda; class Insecta; order Lepidoptera; family Pyralidae; genus Rhodophaea; species Rhodophaea formosa. Next base: position 23,881,107 of record OY720209.1, read on the forward strand.
TGCGTCCGCTCTTGTCATGACGCCAATATTTATGTATACCACACTCATACCAACAGAAAACGGCCTGTCTTGCAATATAGTGTGGCCTGAACAAGAGTCCAGTAAAGGCCAGACATCTTTCACTCTCTACTCCTTTGCTTTAGGCTTCGCTGCTCCTCTCACTTTGATATTCGTCTTCTATTGCCTCGTTATTCGTAAATTGAAGACAGTGGGTCCAAAAAATAAGTCCAAAGAAAAGAAACGATCGCATCGAAAAGTAACAAAACTGGTGCTGACTGTGATTGCTGTATACGTACTATGCTGGCTACCGTATTGGGCATTCCAAGTGGCATTGATTTATTCGCCGCCTACTGAATGCGCAAGTCGTATCACCGTCACTATCTTCCTGGTCGCTGCCTGTTTCAGCTACAGTAACTCCGCTATGAATCCGATTCTCTACGCGTTCCTCTCAGATAACTTCAAGAAGAGCTTCCTGAAAGCGTGCACCTGTGCTGCAGGCAAAGACGTCAACGCTACTCTGCACGTAGAGAACAGTGTGATACCAAGGAAGAGAGGTGCGCAGGCTCGAGCCCAAGCTAGAGCTGCGGAGTCTAGAGGTGGTTTGTCGACGGCTAATTGCGGCATTGCAGGCGGGTCTAGATCTGAAGCTTCTACTGCTCTGACGTCAAGATCGGTAGCCGTCAGTGAAGCATTGCCCCTCGAGGCTCGACCAGCGACGCTGGCGCCCCTAATAGCGCCAAACGGGCTTTCGCATTCGCGTCTCTGAGTGCGGGCCTCCCGCACTGGGCGGAAGTCCAGTGCCCTCCTAGAGGAGGACACGCTCATCGTGTCTATTGATTAGAGTTATATAAGACTATGCTGTGTGGAAGTGTGTTGTGCCCACGGAGCTTATACTTAACAGATTTTACGTTGCAACGATAGGTTAAAGTCAAGAGGTCTAACTTTAAAGACAATCCGCTTGTGACAATATCTTTGCTCTGTAAATATTGTCCACAAGGAAATGTGACATTTATGGGCACATTTCTTGTCTTGTGTTTTTGTTGATAACGTCTTTTCTGTAGGGATAGGGTCCGTGGTAGTGCCTGACAGCTTCGGGGGACGAGAGCCCAGTCCCGCCCCAGCTGTCGGAGCGTCCAGCCGAATTAGGTCTTCCCTTAGGACGACCGTACCTGTGTGAGATAATCTATGTTCTTGGTGTTTGTACAAAATTGTGAAAATGGGGTTAATTCGGCCTAGGGTTGTAACGATGAATTTATTAAAATATAATTTTTTATCGCCTAGCGACTATAAGATTTACTGTTTGTATACCTACTCTAATTATTCTGTAAAAATGTACATATCGTGTAAATATTCATACAATTGTCATAATGTCAGAGTTGTAATAAAATTACGTTCGTGAATTGTGTTTCTTTTACTACATCTTATTAGTTAATAAGTACGAAATCTCCGCCATGTTCAAGATGTCTGTCGTTAGTATAATGTTGGGGAACATGTACAGGAAAAATAACAGCAACTGTAATGAATTTAAGAATATAAAAAATATACTAGCTACTGACTGACCCCACATCGAACATTTATATAGTCCAACCACATGTCAGTATTTATAAACACACCGATATGACCACCGATATGATAATAAAAAAAACCGGCCAAGTGTGAGTCAAACTCGCGCAATGAGGGTTCCGTACAATATGCTTAAGGAGCTTATCCTCCGGAGCTCGTCAATACATTGGTACTATTAAACGAAGTATTAATGGTGGTATACTTTTCTCTATGGCCCACTGTACATGGAACTGAGACTAAAACAAATTTCATCATACCTATACGTGTGGTGTGACTATAGGATTTTAAAAGTGACATAGAGGTTTTTAAAAACATTTTTCTAAGGTAAAATGTGTAATAGATAATATGACAAGCTGATTATGGTCTTAAAGTTTCCGAGCTGCTAAAGGAATTTGACTTAGCCATGAGCGACCAAGGTTTAGGTAAGGAATTATTTGAATTCCTTTGATTACTATCCCAAAACCACTTTACGAAATCCATGTCACTCCAAACTCCTCGTATCGGTCCCGATCTAAGCATTCCTCGACCGAATTCTCCGGCGCTCAATAGCTGCCGATAAAGAGGCGACCGAAGCCTTGCCACGCAATATCGACGTCGCATTGAGTTCAAACGACGCACATCCATCATCCGACGCTGACGCGACGAGAGCCAACTTGTGTACGGATCAGCTCAAATCTTCAACACGGATTTGCATAATATTTGAAATATGGTAAGTGCCTTCAAGCTACGCTGTATGGTAAATACAGACAAACACACTACCTGTTTGTAAACTTGAGAACTTTGAATATTCAGCGTGTGATTATGTCAGTTTTCAACACAGGATTCGCATATTCAGTAGCCCGCGGGCAGCCCTTATAATATTTGGCATATGGTTAAAACCTCCTTGGTTATTATCACAGCAACGAATGGACCGATTTCAAAAATTCTTTCATAGCTGGATAGGTACGTTATCTCTGCGGCTATGTATGTACCACGGGCAAAGCCGGGGCGGACTGCTAGACACATTATAATTCCATGACATATATTATTTGAATTTACATTTTTGCGAAAAATTAAAAACGTTGGCTTGCCATGAAGAGTTCTGTAGATCCGTAGTAGCTCCGGCACTTTTTTATTAAGTGCTACTTATTAAAGTGTGAATTTACACGTGCTCGTGACATAGCCGATCGTTGAGATGAATCAGCCCGTCAATTGAGCTAGCCCCAAAGTAAGTTATTAAGTAAGACTTGTGTTATAGGATACTAACTCAACGATAGTATATTTTATAACAAATACATATATAGATAAACATCCAAGACCCAGTTCAATCTGAAAAAGACCATTTTTCATCTTGATCTGACCGGGGATCGAACCCGGGACCATCCGTCCGTATCACAGGCCAACGTGTTGACCACTGTGCCACGGAGCTCGTCAATTTGAATAAACTTTCAGGACGAACGCTGGAATCTTAAAAGAAAATCGGCCTTTACATTTAGTTGTCCGGTAGGCTGAACAACTTGATATGGTCAAGAAAAAATACCAGCATTTTTATTATGAGAAAAATAATTCATATTAACGGGTTGACTCTCCTATTGTAGTCTACACGTATTACACGCAGAAGAAATTCTATAAACATAACCTCTAACACTCTTTGGGCAGTCATTTAAAAAATGAATGCCCTATGAATGCCAACCAAAATAAGCAGTTTGTAAACGAGGGTGAGCGGGGTTCGGAAATTGGGTGACGGCCGCTTCCTGGCCCGCTTATTTGGTTCCGAGGTTATGACCACGGCATATTTGCATGCAGGGAACTGTACATATGAAATGAAATAAAAAAAAAGGTTATTATAGTACACATACATACAAAAGATTACGGTAAATTATTTTAACTAACAAATATTGTATAGGTGTGTAACACAATAATTAACACCGAGATAGTTGTAACACTGGACACAAAAGTGACTAGTACAAATTTTCAGAATGTTTAACTATATAATACTGATAAGCAACATCTGAATTTATACTGAAAACCATTACACTTTATTAGTAATTATATAAGCCTAGTTTAAAGCTAGTACATAATAGTAGCGTAAAGATAAATTTATTAAGAAAATAAATATTGTCATATGATTAATAAAAAACTACTATCATTAAATAAAAAATAGGCTAATCTTTTATAACATAATGTACTTAAATAAACTAAACTAAAAATTCATGCCCATGGCATGTTGGCAAGAGTGCTGGCTCCATTCCTACGCTACATTGCCACGCTTATCCTTTGCGCGAAAAAACAGCCAGTGTTCTTGTTACAAAGGACAGTGATCAGGCGAGGACCAATCTCTTTATAGAGAGCCCTCGTACTTGGACCCCATGGTCCAATTATATATCCATACCGAAAGGCACAAAAATGTTAATTCGCATTTAAGCAGGCATATTTGCGGCGCTTGGCCACCTCGAATAATAAATAATACCAAATTATTCGTATGTCCTATTACTTATTATTACTTCGTAGAGGTATGTGGACTATTTAACTATGAGGTACCTACCTACAGGTTTACACGTGCCCATTCGATGAATGTCTGACATACCATTAGGTCACGTAAGATGATTGACTCATTTCCATATAAATGGGATCTGACGGGCCGCTGTGACCTGCGGCGAGTGACCTCTGCGCATTAAGGCAAGGTGCTTATTATTGGCGTTTCCAGGCATATATTTTCTAAGGCATAAAACTTGCAGAAAAAGCGTACGGCGCATAGATACGGTGCAGGCGTGGGATTATGATAGATTTTTAAGCCTTATTATCATACTCAAAACGACCAATATCGAAAGGCAAAATTGACGTCACTTCTGCTCACATGTGGCATCTTGCGGTAGCATTTTTTAACGCGATGCTGGTCGTTTTGAGTATGACATTAAGGCTTGAAGTATTCAATGACTGCGCTGTTTTTGCGCCACAACATGAAGGATAACGTTAGCTATATATCACCATTAATACCTGCACGTGCTATCTCTAACATGTTTTGAAATACCTTGCAAACAAATAGTTCAGTGGTGCAATAACTTAGCTGTATCAGATAGCGCGGCGCGATGCATCAATGTCGCCGGGCCGCGTGCAATGTGTCCGGCCGTCCGGCGGCCGCGTCCGGTATCCGGCTACCTCGACTGATCATTCTTCATTATGTTTCTGGTACAACTTGATAAGTTGCCGTAGTTAATAGGTTCGTTGAAGGTAACATGCTGGTGTTGAAAACGAAGCGTATGTGAAGAGAATTCGAGCATATACATACCCGTAGTTATCATGTCTTTACCCTTTACATTGTAGCAGTTTATACTAAGTCTACACTTTACGGTGAAGCCTAAAGCCATAATACCCAAAATAAACAAATATGTAGGAACGTATCCCACAAATTGAGCTAGGTTAAAAGTAAGTTCTGAACTTGTGTTGTAGGTAACTAACTCAACGATACTATATTTTATAATAAGTATATACTTAAATAGATAAAGTGCCGTGTGGTTGCCGGCAGAGCAGATAGGACCACTCCAAGTCTCCCCGTAGATTTCGTAGAAGGCGACTTAGGAAACACAACCTAAACAAAGCTTACAAACATCAAAGAGACCTCTCCAACCCGTCTGGCCAGCGTGGAGAGTGTAGGAATATCTAAGACCCAAGCCATATCAAAAAGATTGTTTTCAGGGGCTCAACCTTAACGCTTGTGTAGCCGTGGGCAAAATGTAGCATTTAGAAAATAAATGCATCTGATACTCACAATAGTGTGAAAAAAATATTGCAGTAATGGCAAAGAGCGGTGACAACTGCAGACGACAACACAACAAATACAAATTGCAATACAAACCTCATTTATCGATCACGAGCCACACACTTTATAAAGAGATTTGCTGTGCCTAACTTTTGTTCACTTACTAACATACCTTACAAAAAAAATGTAGCGGTCACGGATACGGGGGCGATAATTAAACAAATACTATTACAAGTTGCAATAGAAACCTTATCTAGCGACTCTAATCATTGACTTTTTAAAGATAGATATGCTATTATTTCCTTTTTAACGAGGAGAACGCTTTTTTAAAAAAACATTATTTTCGTCACATTTACCCTGCCTAGTGATCTATGTCAACTGCAATGTACGAGATGTTATCGGAACTAGCAAGTATTTTACCCACCTGAACGTGGAAACTGGTCAAACTTTGTCCTATCGAAAATCAAAATCAAATGTATTTATTTGCCTTAAGGCGCTCTTATAAAAACACTAGCCCGATATAATTTAGGATAATAAGAATTAATTGTTGGGTGGCGCTAGTGTTACTATAAGAGAGCCTTGAACAGGGTTTAATAAATGTTTTGAAAAGCTTTATTTTCATCACATCTACCCTGTGAAGAGGTCTATGCCAACTGCAATATACAAGGTGTTATCGAAACTAGCAAGTGCTTTCCCATTTCCCACCTGAACGTGGGAACTGGTCGAACTTTATCCAATATTTCGACAGAGCGGTAAACGGACGTCTATTCCACGTCCGTGCTGATTCTAATAGAGGTAAGCTGAACTAATTTAAGTTGGTGCTATAAATTCTAGATTCAGATTGTTCAGCTAGGTTGTGTATCAAATAGGTAGTTGTCGCTTTGAAAGTCACTATTTATCATGTGGAATAAATACTTAAAATATAACCTTATTCATTCAATAGAGGTTGATTTTTGGTTGTTTTTTTCCATACCAAAAATATGGTACCCAAAAAAGGCTACACCCGGCCCCACACTAGGCACACTAGCGACGCCAATCATTTTATTCTTAATACTTTACAAATAGAAAGAAATTCAAGAATGTAAATCATATAAGCAATTATATTATTAGGAGTAAATAACCTGAACTATTTTTGAAATCATGTTTAATATTATCAGAATCAGTAAGAATTATGAGAATAAGATTACCGCCAAAACGGCCGTTTTTGGTGGCAATCACTATTTCTCTTAATGACTGATTTTCATAATATTAAAACATGATTCCAAAAATACTTCAGGTTATTTACTAAGGCTTATATGATTTACATTCTTAAATTTCTTTCTATTTGTAAAGTATTAGGAATAAAATGATTGGCGTCGCTAGTGTGCCTAGTGTGCAGCCTTAAAAGTTACTATTATATTCTAGTAATATTTCTAATTCATATGTTAACTGAAATAACATATATTGAAATAAAGAAAATAAGAAATGGTGAAAAAATTCTTATTTTCTTTATTTTAATAAATAAGGTAAAATAGCATTGTGAATGCAAAATAAATCCCATATAAACTGTTGAAATAATATATTTTATATTGTAGCGACAAAGAACATTTTTGTAATTATTATTCTATGATTATTATATTTTATTTTTATTTTACTAAGCGTAATTTATGCACAATATCAATATACTGCTTGGCTGGTTTTCGAAGATATGGGATTGATTGTTGTTCAGTAAAGTTTGCAAGGTTAGTTAAACTAACAAACTATACCCAAACAAATAAGTTTTGACTATACACAACGTTCGAGTCAGCCCATTGTTCATCCATCACTTATCTATATGGGTGTAGAAACTTGTGGATATAACATGCATCTAAATCCCAATCCTAACTTATAAATGCGAAAATGAGTTTGTTTGTTTCCTAAAATGCCCTATCTACTAAACCGATCAGCATGAAATTTAGCATACACATTGGTTAGGGTACTGGGTAGGGTACAGGAAGGACGTTGGCTATAAATCATGCGGGGAAAGCCGTAGGCAACAGCTAGTCTAATATAAAAAGTACCAATATCACAAAACGTCATCGATTGTAATGTTGTTGCATACTTTGTTAAGTTGTTTCTAGTTTGGTTAGGACAATGCAGGCTTGAATCACCTGATTGTCTGATAAGAAAGATGATTCCGTGCTTCGGAAGGCACGTTAAGCCGTTGGTCCCGGCTGCCATTTGGTAGTCGTTAAAGGAACCACGTCAGAGGCCGAGAGGCGGTTCCGAAGAACTCTGACACCAGGGTGTACATGGTCGACTGACCGTGTCACCTACTCGAAATGATGATGATGATCGATTAAAAGTTTTTTTACCAATAGAACTTGTTACAAGATTTTATAATGAAAGAATTCAGACTGCCAAAACCACTGTAGTCAGGTCAGGTCCGTCATGCTAGATATAAGTGACGATTTTAGCCATAAGTTCTCGTATAAAGCTTATTGTTGCTTACACTATGAATGTTAATCCAAAATAAATATTTGAAATTGAAATAACCATTTCGCAAATTTTCTTAGGATTGGATCTAATATCCCAGACTATCCCAGATGATATCGCAATACTCCAACTACTACAACCGTAGGTTAAGTGAGTGGGCCAAATTACTATTTGATAAGTGTCAGTCAAAAAGTCTCCGAGCTTCGCACGTTGCAACCAGCAAGAAAGCAAGTAATTTTAGAAGCCCCGCGAAATATAATGACCACCCATTTCAGGAGCAGCAAATAATTATAACTAGACATCTTCTTAGTCAAGGACGTTTTGGTAAACAAAATATAAATAAATAAATAAATATATACGGACAAATCATACAGATTGAGCTAGCCCCAAAGTAAGTTCGAGACTTGTGTTATGGGATACTAACTCAACGATACTATATTTTATAATAGATACTTATATAGATAAACATCCAAGACCCAGGTCAATCTGAAAAAGATCATTTTCCATCTTGACCTGGCTGGGGATCGAACCCGGGACCATCCGTGTCGCAGGCAGGCGTGTTGACCTCTGCGCCACGGAGCTCGTCTATATATGTTGCATCTACTTGTCTACCTTAACTGATTTCTGAGCTAACATAATAAACTAAGGTGACGAGACTTAGCTTAACATTTCCTTTCTGAAACCATATTGAGCATCATCTAACCAATTCTTAAAAATTTTGTCGAATGCAGACTTGATGGCGAAAGGCCGAAAGTTTGTTATCTCACTTACTGAACGCGCTTTATGTATGGGAGTTATATTGCAAGTCATTCAGATAGGCTTATTACTACAAGCCTATCAGATATTGCTCTTCATAATATTATAGTACAAAAGTGGGGCCTTAATGTCGCCGGGACCAAGAGCACTTTGGGGCTTCACTTTTTTAGGCCTTGGCCATATCCTTGTAATCGAAAATTATTATTGTAAGTAGTCGATTCGGAGATAACGGTTTATTTTTTTAGCCTCGCTCGGGTTAATTTTGAAAGGGTTGGCACACAGTTTTTTTTTGTATTAACCTATGTCTGTTTGTTGTTGATGTAATGTTTATTTGACGAGCTCCGTGGCGTAGCGGTCAACACGCCTGCCTGCGACACGGATGGTCCCAGGTTCGATCCCCAGTCAGGTCAAGATGTAAAATGATCTTTTTCTGATTGACCTGGGTCTTGGATGTTCATTTCTATGAGTATCTATTACAAAATATATTATCGTTGAGTTAGTATCCCATAACACAAGTCTCCAACTTACTTTGGGGCTAACTCAATTTGTTTGATTTGTCCGTATATATTTATTTATTTAATAGCATCATCGTCAAGTTTTCTTTTTAGGGTTCCGTAGTAAACTAGGAACCCTTATAGTTTCGCCATGCCTGTCTGTCTGTCCGTCTGTCCGTCCGCGGTTTTACTCAGACACTATAAGTACTAGAAATCTTTAATTTGGTATGGGCACAGATTAATAAATAGTTACGTATGGGTATCATATTAATCATGCCAAAAAAGTGGTAAAAAAATCTTGAAACAATTTTTTTTTGGCGTAGCTCCGATACAAGTCAAGAGTAAGTAATATTTATTTTTCTATACAAACCCATCGTGTTGGGATTGTTAAAAAGGTCTTTAAAAATATTGTGAGGTTGATAACACCATTTTTCGATTTAGGGATCCGTTTCCGAAATATTCAGTTTTAAAGTGCAAATTTTTGTTAGAGGTAAGTGTCCCCTATCTGCTAAACGGTTATATATCGATACGTGAAAAAAATTACAGCAGTAGTTTATATACTGAAGTTGAAAGGAAAACTATCAAAGCTGAGTACTAAGTACAAACTAAAAAGTTACAGGCAACCAACTTATAAAATGTAAAATTTCATACAATTTTTATTGTTAGATGTTTTTGGTCGTTAAACTGTGGGGTGCGAGTGTGAACAGTGTGAACTCAAAGTTGTTGTTCGCAACTTCGGAACCCTACATTGCGCGTGGCCCGACACGCACTTGGCCAGTTTTTTAACATAACGAAACTGGACAAGTTTTGAAAACAACTTAATTCCATATAAAAATATTCTATGTTTTACATATTTATGAGAATTTATGGAATATTCTGAACACGTTTATCAGATTCATATTAAAATGAATTATCATAGGAGGCCAAATGGAAAATTATCATATGCACACAACATTTTTCATACATATTTACGATATCATTGGAAACCAATAATGCATGGCTTGAAAAGGGTAGTGAGATAAATCAGACGCAAATATAATTCTCACACTCATATACTGGAACAATATTTAATCAAATTCCATTTGATTACTTAATATGTATCTTATTTGTGTAGTTTCAAGGTTCACCTTCCCTTCCAACCTGGATTGTAAAAGCGATTGAAAAGAAATTAGCACACATCTGAATGTATACAGTTTTATCTCATCGCAGTCAGGGAAATGCATTTTTTTGCGACTTTTATTAGATTTTATTATTATCAGCTAAATGGGAAATCGAACTTAAAGTCCTTAAATAGTACAGAAATTGATTAGAGCAGGCGTTTTAGAGCTAGTGATCGAGTGATGCTCCAAACGTCTACATCTATTTTATGCTTGATATATATGCTTGCGATGGCTAATATATGGCTCTGGTGGTACAGAGAGGGTCCTGCTCCTGCAGAGGAGACTAACAAATACCTGTTCATGTTTGATGATGATGATGCTTGTGAAAACGTCATCATAATCATCAATCATAAACAGGAATGTACAACATCATACTACTTTATAAATAACTAGAAATCTGTCCATGATTTTTTTTCATAAATCATGCATACGTTACACGCAGATAAATAAGCTTTTAATAGATAAAAAAAATTTGAAAATCGGTTCCTTAGTACCAGACTAATTGAGCATTTTAGTGAGGGTGTAGATGGAAAAAGGAGGAGAAAATAGTGACAGGTTTGCAGTCGTATTACTGAAATTACCAAAATATTTGCCCATTTCTCAGACTAGTTTTTTAATCTACGTGGAAACACAATTAATTGATTGTTATCCTTATGGTTTTTCCCTAACCAACATAAAAAAATAGGTTTTATTTGAAGCAAAGACTCTCTTCAGAAATATAATAGGCGCTAGAGTTGGGATAGCTGCTGTTCTTTTTACCAAAAATCGCAAAAAAACAACACTTTTTTTTATTAAGTGCTTTTGACTTCTCTCTATCTTGCCAGATGGGAAGCAACGATGAGGTCTAGGGTAGTACAGGAATACTCAATTATTTTTATAATAATTCACTCTTATCTTAAAAAAGTCTTGAAATTAAATTCGAGAGTTTCAACATTAAATAATACCTATTTAATTGTACAAACGTTCGCTTTGGGTTGCTTTGTAAAAGCTATACTATTAATTTGAACAACTTTTCCTATGGGTTAAAAACAGGAGACTTAAAAAAAATTACTAGTTCCCAGCATTGGTACCATAGGAAAAGTTGTTAATATTGACGGTCTGAGTCAACCCTTGAAGGGAATTTAGAGAGTCAATATACACGCTGCATATGTATAATCTGTTTAAGTTTACTGTTTTCTTGTATGTCATAGGACGGCAAACGAGTAAGCGGGTCACCTGATGGTAAGTGATCACCGCTGCCCGTGGACAACTGCAACTCCAGGGGTGTTATAAGAGCGTAGCCGGCCTTTATTTTTCCCTCCCCACAGGGGCCCATCTCCCCCTCAAGGAGGGGGGAATGGGCCTCCGGCTCTCTCACTCGCCGAACGAAGCATAGAAACGGTAAAGCTACTACTCGAACGTCGATTTTCAGTGAGAGTGTGGTAATTGCTACTAGCAAAAGTGAATTTTGCTGGTAGCGTAGCTCTACCACAACTAACAGTGTAATAACATAGTACATAAACATACATAAACCTACATAGTATATTAATATACAGTGGAAGTGCCAAGAATCGTCCCAAGTTTCTCAAGGACGCGTCGCCGAGATTTATTACTACAGCCTTTTTCGACCGATTAACTTCATATTAAGGAAGTAAATTATACCCAGCGGTAGCTTTGTATTGTCTGCTACAAAGCTATATTGGGTGTGTAGAATAATGAGAAAATTAATCTATGGTTTGAGCTCAGCGTTTGAGATAAAAAAGAATAAAATTGAATCTGCCAGCCTCTTTCTCACACAGATTATGAAAACCAAGTAAGGAAATGGATAAAAATCTGAGGAGTTATCTTGCTTTTATATCTTACTAGCTGTTACACGCGGCTTCGCCCGCGTAATTTATAGCCTATGTCCTTCTCGGTACCCTTACCTATGTGTATACAAAATTTCATGGCGATCGGTTCAGTAGGTACGGCGTGAAAGCCTAACAAACAAACAAACAAACTCACTTTCACATTTATAATAATAGTTAAGATAGTTAGAATGGAGACTACTACTTCTCTGAGCGATAAAAACATGGTTAGTATTTATGATTACATTAAGTAAACTTTTACTTTTACTTTAAGTCGTGTCGTACAGAGAGGTCAAAGAGATAGCGGATTATAGGGAAAAATGGAAAATACTGCACCGACAAGACCAAAGCTCTTAAATATATGATGATGATGAATAAACTTTGGTATAGTTTGGCGTCCACCGCCTGACAACAGCCCTCCTCGGATAGCACCAGAACAGCGGAAAAATATCTGTAAAAAAATTTGCCAAGTGCGGGTTGAGCTCGCCCATTAAGGGTTCCGTAGAATCAAGCTTAGATTAGCCACAAACCTCTATAATTTTTCGCCAGCAAAGATAACTTTGTTTTTCATAGTGTTTGTATGAATGACAAAATTATTTTTGCGGTTTATGAAAAAGTGCTATATTTTTATAAGATGGTTTTAGTACTTAGCTCTGATAGTTTTCCTTTCAACTTCGTTATATGTACTACTTCTGTAATTTTTTTCACGTCTCCATATATAACCGTTTAGCAGATAGAGGGAGAGGGGGGACCAGTATCCCCCCATGAGCAAATTTTTGTTAGAGAACATTTCAGAAACGGATCCCTGAAACGAAAAATAGTGATGTCAACCTCATAATATTTTTTAAAGACCTATTTAACAATACCCCACAGGATGGGTTTGTGAAAATAAAAAATTACTTCCACTTTAATGGTATGGAAGCTATGCTAAAAAAAAATTTTTTTTAAAGATTTTTTCTACCACTTTTTTGGCATGATTAATATACATACCCATACCAAATTACAGCTTTCTAGTACTTATAGTCTTTGAGTAAATCCGGATGGACAGACGGAGGGACAGACAGGCATGGCGAAACTATAAGGATTCCTTATTTACTACAGAACCCTAAAAATGGAGTACAAGTATTTGCCCATCCGATAAATCGAAGCCGTGATCCGTGATTGCCCCTCGTTTAGCAATCTGACATGTTATCCAGTGAGACCATCAGAATATTGATATTATTGACCAATGTTCATTCACTTAGTTCATTAATCTGTAGTGAGTTTGAGGCAGCAACAAAGCCCACGACGAAAGTTAGCTCGTTAAAACTCCAATTCGCTGGTTTTTGCTGGAATCCCGTTAGAATGTGTCCGATGTCCCTCCTTGCGACGATGTTGGGCATTTGTTTTAGTTATTTGTTTAACAAATTCTTTACCACCATATCTGTACCCTCTCTGCTATAGTAATGTTTAGATTAATGAACCAACTAGTATAGTTGTCAAATACATACTAGTTGGTTCATTAATCTGAAGTAAGTTTGAGGTGGCAAGAGTGCGCGTGCAGTAAGTTAGCTCGTTAAAACTCCAGTTCGCTGGTTTTTGCTGGAATCCAGATAGAATTTGTCCGCTGTTCACGCCATGCGACGAAGTTGGACATTTGTTTTATTTATTTGTTAAACCAATTCTTTATCATGCTAAAACTATATCCTCACTGCTTTATTTATGTCATACTAGCTTTTACCCGCGGCTCCGCCCGCGTGATTTATAGCCTATGCCCTTCTCAGTACCTATGTGTATGCAAAATTTCATGATGATCGGTTGAGTAGATACGACGTGAAAGCGTAACAAACAAACAAACAAACAAACTCACTTTCGCATTTATAATATTAGTTAGGATAGGATTGATTAGGATTAGGATTTGTGATAGAAGAAGAAGAAGTTATATGATTGACCACAATATAATACTAGTTGGTCCATTAATCTGTAGTGAGTTTAAAGCAATAATAAAGCCCGCGCAGCAGCCATGGTTTAGTTAGAATTTGTCCATTGTCCACTTAGAGTATCAATAAAGATTGTCCACACCTTGCGACGATGTTTGACATTTGTTTTGTTTTATTTATCAGTAATGTACAGCAAAATTTTTACCATCCTAAAACTGTATTTGCATATTGAAGAAGGAGTAGTATGTATTGATTACAATCAATCCGTTATGTGACCACGAATATAAAGCGAATTTGAGGTAGCACGAAGCCCGAACAGCAAGTTGTTGGTTTTAGCCGCAAGTACAAACAGTATGAACATAAATGTCTGTAGATGACAGCAACTTGTGTTGAACATTTGTTATATGAACACTAAAAAGAGTAATCTATGAATCCGTCATACAAAATGTTATATGTACATTCAAGCCTCTCATGAATTTCGATCGACTGAACATTAATTTTTTAATGGGTCTTCCATTTCTTTTTGCATACTATAAATGTACGATTTTGAGACTAAAATATTGGCAGAATTCAAAATCAACCAATCAATGGGGTATGCTTTAGCGATACAATATATTATAGAAAATGTAGAGTTTCCGAACGTAATCAGCTTATTGGAGTCAAGAGTTGGCAAACTCCACTTCCTGCTGTTGCAAGCTAAAGCCAAGGCTATGTATTACAGCTTGATAGGCTCAGCGTGCCAAGTGAACGAGACATTAGAACGTAATGGCTCTGATAATGAGATCACGAAGATGCATGGCCGTGGGAAGTGCGCATTGGGACCTAGTTCTGTCTAGTCGCTATCTTTTACAAATAACTTTACATGCAGTAATATTTTAAAATGAAATTTACATGTTTTTAATGCCGCACCAAATGAAAGCGATTTAATTAATACTTTATGTATTTTCCTCTTATTAGAAAGTATGAATAATTAAAATGTAAATGGGTTTTTGACAAAAATATTTTTAATTTTTAAGTAACGTCAAAAATATCTGCTTTTAAACATTATCTCTATTATTAAGTAAACGGTATAATCTTAGACCACAGTCTAAGGGTATAATTTAACTTAGACAACAGAGCAGCTCGTCTCCTTGCCGTTGCGGAGTGGAAGTCTGGGCTATTGTTACAGGCTCAGCCTTCTGTCACTTTAGGTAGGTACCTACCTAGACATTCCATCTGGCGACATGCCTTTGTTTAGGGGCTAAAGCGAAAATCCCGCAACGTAAATTGCAAAAACTTTTAATTGAAAAATGTTATTATAATATTGATGAATATTATACATTGTTAATATAATAAGTAAATTTTGACATTATAATATAATTATTTAATTGCTTTAATTACATACTTGTTTGTCATTGTTTTTATAATCATATACTTAGCTTTGACATATCATTGACTATATTTATATGCATGTTTTTATTATCTGATCACTGTATATTTCTTTTTGCATTGAATGAGTGAAATATAGCTATTATTTAGATGTTTTAATATTAATGAGATGTTCTTAATAATATTTGCACACCTTGTGAAGGAAAAATGTGTTATGAAATGAAATGAAATGAAATGAAATTTTATTCAAATTTGGATATCATGTATCGCTTTTTGAAAGTCATATTTTTTTTTTAATTTGCAAGATCGAAAAAACTACTAGCGTTTCGGAAAGACCACTGCTGAGAAGAATACGCCGAAAGAAACTCAGTCCAGTTTTGGTCCCTACATGCCTGAAGGGCTATGCTTATACACAAGTATTTGTAACAATTTATAAAATTATATTAATTAATTATGTACATTTATTCATTAAAAATAATATTATTACTCCCATGTAGATTTATCTTTAAGGTAGTCGTTAATACAATAGTATGCCTTTTTAAGTAATTGATTTTTAATAGCAGTTTTAAACTTAACTAATGGCAGAGCTAATATTTCTGTAGGAATTTTATTATAGAAGCGTATACCGAGGCCCAAAAAAGAATTCATTGTTTTCTGTAATCGCAAAGCTGGCGTAGCTAATTTATTTTTATTTCTCATATTCCTGCTGTGGTTATCACTATTTTTCTTATATAAATGAAGATTGTGACGAACAAACATAATATTTGCAAATATGTATTGCGAGGGGAATGTCAATATATTTATCTCTTTAAACAATTCTCTAAGTGATTCTCTAGCACCTAATTTATATATAGACCTGATAGCGCGTTTTTGAAGGACGAAAATGGTATTAACTTCAGCTGAGTTACCCCACAGTAATATCCCATATGACATGACACTATGGAAGTAACTGAAGTACACTAAGCGCGCAGTATCAACGTCAGTCAGCTGTCTTATTCTTCTAACTGCATAAGCCGCAGAGCTAAGTTTACCCGATAAGGTTGTGATATGGGCACCCCATTGAAGCCCGGAGTCAACTGTCATCCCAAGAAATGTCGTTTTGTCTACCAATTCTATCGTTTCGTTATCGATCATTATGCGTGTTGGTACTTTTGTAACATTCGGTAAGCAAAATTTAATACATTTCGTCTTTTTAGTGTTCAACAACAAGTTATTTGCGGTAAACCACTCTAACACTTGGGCTAATGTACTATTGACCACGTCAAAATTGTCCGTTGTCCTATCGATAGGGAAAACAAGAGATGTATCATCGGCAAATAGTACAGCCTTACACGTGTTAACATAATATGGCAGATCATTAATATATATTAGAAACAACAAAGGCCCTAGTATAGAGCCCTGGGGTACACCCATCTTAACAGATGATCCGACAGACATAACCCTATCTACACTAACTTTTTGAATACGGCTACTCAAATAAGATTTGATTAAATAAAGAGCTTTACCTTTAATCCCATAGTGTTCTAGTTTGAATATAAGGGTATTGTGGTCGACACAATCAAATGCTTTGGTAAGATCACAAAAAACACCTATGGCATTCTGTTTATTCTCCCAAGCATCATATATATGTTTTAAAAGCGCAACCCCCGCGTCTGTAGTTGATCGACCCTTTGTAAATCCATACTGTTCAACATGAAAGAGTCCGTTTCTATTGAAAAAAGATAATAACTGATTAAAAATTAACTTTTCAAATATTTTACTCAAAGCTGGCAGAATAGAAATAGGACGGTAATTTGTTGGATCAGTTTTATCACCCGATTTGTACAATGTATACCATTGTACAAATCGGGTGATAAAATCTTTAACTCAATTTCATTAAATCAGGAAAAGTCCCCGTATCGACACATTTATTAAAAATAGATGCTAAATAAGGAGCTATTATATCTATAACATTACTAATAACCGATACTGAGATATCCCATATATCCCCAGTTTTCTTATTATTTAAACTCCTAAAAGTATCAATGATTTTTTGTGATGTTACGTGTTCAAATATTAAATGACTGTTACATTCTGGTATACAACTACTTAATAACTTTTTAGATTCCTCAGATGATGAATGTAGGGAGGCAGTGGTATTTACAGGAATATTTGTAAAGAAGTCTTCAAAATATTGAGTAATGTCTTCGCTAGTACTGAGGACCTTATTATTAATTTTTAATTCAATTGGAATATCACGTTTTTTCGTTTTTCCTGTTTCTGTGTTAATAATTTTCCATGTTGTTTTCACTTTATTATTAGAATTAATAATAGTTTGTCTAGTAAATATTGACTTTGCGCATGCACATACCCTTTTAAAAACCTTTGAATAAGTTCTTACAAATTTAACAAAATCGGGATTCTGATTGTGAGCTTTCATAGCAAGTAATTCATATAACCTATTCCTACTGATGTAAATGCCTGGAGTAGCCCATTCACTAAATTTTTTACGATTACGTTTAGTGCTAGTTTTTATTTTGAACGCATTGTTAAATTCTGATTCAATAACGTCAAACATTTTTTTATACAGTATATCCGGATCATCTCTAGTTTCCTCCATAAGAGGAATTTTTTGTGTTACTTTATCTTTAAATACTTTGATTTTGTCTTTTGTAATCGATCTATAGGTAATTTGTGATGAATCTACTTCGACGTGGTTTGTGAATTTTACTAACTGACCAAAGTGATCAGAAGTAAGATTTTTTATGATGGCTTTGTCAACAGCAATGCAGTTACAGAAAACATTATCTATGCACGTTGCAGAGTCACCTTCAACTCTTGTTGGCTCCAGAAATAGATTAATTAAATCGAACGATTTAGATAAATTTAAAAATCTTACACTTTCAGTAGTTGTAACTAATAAGTCTACATTAAAGTCGCCACATATTATGATGTTTTTGCGACTACAACACAATTTCCTTAAAACGTCTTCAATCACTAGTTCTAATGTATTATAATCTGAATTAGGAGGGTGTTATAAAACTACACACTGGTAAAACAACTTATTGTCAACCAACAGTGTACTTACATTGATGCAAATAAATACTTGAATCTTGAATCATGCTGAGATCCTCAAACTTTGGGATGGAAACACCCAAACGCCGAAGGGCCCCAAGGACCCATCCATGGGGCCCTTCGGCACATAAACTGTTTAAGTTAATAAGCCAAAAGTTTGTTGAGATATCGCTGAACAGCGGGCTAGAGATTTTCTAGGATAAAGAATTAGCATTAAGTTTGCGTCCGCAACAGTGTTGGTCCTGTTGTTTTGATATTCATTGACATTGAAACAAAATATTATTATAATCCAAAATTAGCCATTTTTTTTTCAAATTACTGTGATACCTTGTTTTGGGTGGAGAAAGGGTTGAGAAATAATTCTTGGTCATTTAAATCAAATGAGGTAATTAAAACTCATTCAAAAAGTGTGTTTTATTTTGAATATGTCATGGTTTATTTAGTTTGTTTTACTGTAAAACAAGAAGATGGAGCTAATTTAATGGTTTCATGTAATAAAGATTTTTGTCATTTCATGCCACGTTGCTTTAGAAGATTATCTAATAAGACTGACTATTTATTTAATGTTAATTTAGATAGCATGTTTTACAGGCCTCCGTTACGTGGATAAAGTAAACAGTAGAGTACTTAACATGCTACTAACTATACTAGTGGCTCCGTGAGCTGCAGACCTCGCAAGTTTTATTACAAATTTTGCTACATTTCAAAATTGCTTGAAACGTGAGATAAAAATCCAAAAAAATAATCGGCAAAAAAAAAACAGTCATTTCTGAACCCCCGCAAAAAATTACACAGAATCGGTTTATAAATGTAAAAAAGAGAGACAGACAAACAAAAAAAAAATTGCCCAAATTAAAACGCTTCGCTCGCCCTTCATGCCACTTACTTAACTACATTTACTTGAGAAAACCGGATGGTCTCGCAGTAAAACGCATTAATTGATTTTACTCCTTCGTGATTCGGAGGCAAGTTTAATCGTTGGTCCCTGCGATCATCATTACATGGCGGTCGTTAAGCTCTGTTAGATGCACTACACATCTATAAAAAAATGTAATAGTGTTGATTATTATAACACATGCGAAAAACAATAACAAGTATACTAATATAAAGAGCATTGCTAGTATTATAAAAACTTTTTTTCCACCTTTCTTCCCCTAATTTTGCGTACACTCTACCGCTTATTTTCGGATTATCTAGTCTGCAAATTCATACGCTTAATAGAGTGAAATACGACTAAATGAGATGTCCTGGTGTTTTAATTCTACTAATACAAATTTACCAGTAAACATCTACTTTATTTATAGGAGAGTAACCCTATTAGTAGTATACTGAACTCTACCACCAACTCTCCCCGTTTACCGGGGGCTATAGAGATTACACTAGACGAGATAAAATAACACATTTGGCTCACACATGTCGGCCCGAGTTCTCCATACAGTTTGTTTGCTTGTTTATCTTTATTAATTTCGTCTAGCCGCATTTTGGCGGGTCTGCATATGTGGTCTGAAATGATATTATTTCAGTTTGTATTCACAAATGATGCAGTTAATTATGGATTAAGTACGTTGATCATACTGACATAGTAATCATACCTCTATCTCTTACAAATATGAGTCCATAGCGTGTCGGTAGATGGATAGATGGAAATCAGAATCAAAATATCAAAGATTTTCGCCCATTTTTTGAAGAGCTTTTAATTTCAGCGCGGGACGTTATGTTTTTTTCCAGACTAGCATGGGAAATATATATTAAACATATTATGACTAAGCAATGAATTAAGTAATACTGTACTTAAAAGATTTTTGTGCATATAAAATATCTAAATCATCCACTACAGTGATTATATGATGAGATGATAAAGCATTCATATTACAATAATGAAATTCATCCCTTTAAATCAAAACAGTGTTGACTAGGTCACATGACTTCTAATCAATTGTTATTTTGAAGTTTTGTTACCATGCTGGACGTTGGAAACAGTGGGCAGCTTCCTCGTAATACGTAAGATAGTACACAGTAGCCACGCCTAGTCAAGCTAATGGCTTGTGTGTTTCAATAACATAATATAAAAATAATCAACAAAAAATCGCAGGATCACATTTCATCATACAACGTGGAATGAGAGAAAACCTCTGATTAAAGTTCTATTGTTCTGGAAGCGTCTGCTTGTGGCCACAACATATCGAGAGTCGAGATTCAACCTTCATGCAACGTACTTACTCGTACATCATAATTTGTTAACACTAGATAACATAGCGTGTAGAATTGATGGCGTATGGGGCAAAAAGGTTCTCGGATACGAATAGTGACCATGTATGCAAGCGCAGCGGTCGGACACCCACTAACCAGGTGGTCAGAAGACCTACTCAAATTAGCAGGAAGACGTTTGATGCAACGGTTGGATTGAATTTGCTTGGGAGAGGTCTTTGTTTAGGAGTGATTTTTTTTCAGCTGAGTTGAAGTGAACATTATAGTGGACCTTGGGCACCGGCACATTAGAGTTGAGGACGCAACCACAAAAAATACTTTGATAATGATGATGTAAACTAGCATGTCACCAAAGCGCCTCAGAGCCCGTCGAAGAGGTGGCTAACTTTCTGTACTTACCCTATATTGCGTCAAAGTACAATGAAACGCGTATTGAATGTCCATTAATTGCAGAGATGCCGCGAGACGGTGGATTTCAAGATGACGGAATATCGTGTTACGAATGCGCCTCGGTGTCTTTCGATTTCTATATATATTTTTTCTATTTTTAGCTTATACCGTCCCACTGCAAGGCAAAGGCCTCCCTTCCTTCCAACTTTCGCGAGCAATGGATGTCAGAGTGGCCTATCTTTCTGTTCTAACACTATGTTATGTCAATTACAATTAAACTTTTATCGACTATCGATAGTGGGGATTCCAAGATGGATTTCTGTTCCGAACGATAGGGTAGTATATGTGCCCTGGACGTCGTCAACGAGGCGGTTATCCCTTTGTACTAACGCTACGTTGTGTCAAAGTACAATTAAACTTTTATCGAAAGTCCATAAATTGAGGATCGCCGCGGGCGGGGGGCGGGGGGCGGCAGGTAACGTAGTTACTATGATTTAGCGGAACGTGGCGTCGCACGTTAGATCCAGAGATGAGATAATTTTAGGATAGGACCATTACTAAGTTCTAAATATCCAACATATTTAGAATTTAGTAATGGTCCTATTCTAAAATTATCTCATCTCTGCGTTACCTGTCGTTTTAGTTGTGGTAGAGCTTCGCTACCGGCGAAAATCACTTTTGCTAGTAGCATGAATGGGCCGGCTCGTCCGGGGAAGTACACACACACTCTCACAGAAAATCGATATTTGAGTAGTAGCTTAACCGCTGCTATACTTCGTTTGGTGAGTGAGAGAGCCGGGGGCCCATCTCCCTCTCCCCTCTAGGGAGGGAAAAATCAAAGGCCGGCAACGCTCCTGTGACACCCCTGGTGTTGCAGTTGTCCATGGGCAGCGGTGATCACTTCCACATAAAAAAAAAATATCGCATTTAAACCGAATAGGTTTTTATGTTATCATCATCATCGCAGCCATTAAAGTCCCTTGCTAGACACAGGACTCCCCCAATGATTGACCATCAGCATTTTTATGTCATAGTTTTTTATTTATCGCCAAATATGCTGATGATCTCCACAGTGCATGGTTAGACTAGCATATCAGTTTTCTTGCCTGGAGATTCTGGATTTTGACATTGACAGATTCGATTCACAATGTGTGCAAATACTTATACTTCAAACTCATGAATATTTGTTTGCGGTTTCGGAACTACGAGAGATCATCGCCATCGCTTAGTTGGTCGTATTTCTATAAAAACAATTATATTATGTGTACCCTCGCAAGGAAACTAATTTCCTCGGTGCAAATGTAGTTTTAACGTTGTAACACAATGCTAACAAAGTTAAAAATCATTTTGTGCTCGTTGTTTATGCATTTGTCACGATATTGTATTAGTATTATCACTAGTACCTACAACTTTGTTTCGGTAGGTATATATATTATACTTACTGACTACTCATAAATTATTGTAAAGAGATATATTATTTCTAAATATAATAATACAATTTGCTGTTCCCTTTGACTTCATTTAAAAACAAGGAACGTGTTTTTTGAGCTTTCTTGTAGTTGATTAAAGTATGGTATGGGTATATGGGTAACCCTATTTGTGCTATTCTGACTAGCTATTGGACGGTTTATTAAAATGAAGGTAAATGAACGTTCTTTGTAGCATTGCTACGCTGCACCGTAGCATTGCTACGCTAAATCGTAGCTCTAGTCTACGCCGTAAGCACTAATCGACGACATCCTTGCGAGATACATTGGATGCTTTAAGCTTCATAGTTCATTAGCTGTTCTTATAGAATTTCTTTTGTTTCTTATTAATTGCAACTTTTGGTTTAATCTTGTACTTTGTTGTATTTTTACACGAATTCCCAAAAAGGTATTGTTATGGACTAGTTTCTCAAATAATAATTAATATAAGTATAATAGCTAGTAAATAGATATTATACTTATATTAATACCGCCACCGGTACCCAGCAGTGTAGTCCTATTCTACACTGCTGGGTACCGTGTGGTACCCAGCAGTGTAGAATAGGACCACTCCAAGTCTTCCCGTGGATGTCGTAAAAGGCGACTTAGGAAACACAAGCTAAACAAAGCTTACAAACATCAAAAAGACCTCTCCAACCCGTCTGGCCAGCGTGGAGAGTGTAGGCCAAATCCTCTGACTACTCTGGCTAATATTGCTGTGGTAGTACAGAGAGGGTCGTGCTCCTGCAGTGGAGACTAAAAAAAGACCTGATGGATGGATGGAAATAGATATATGATCCTAGAGAAGAAATAATATTACATGAAACAGAGTAATATTCGTATATGTTGTATACGGTTTTCTTTATTATAACATAACTTCTAAATACCTTAAAAAATCTGGATGTTTGATAGTCATATTTTGGATGGGTGACCGTAAGTGGTATAAAAATATCTCGAGCTCTTCTGTGCTGTGGAAGGCACGTTAAGCCCTCCAGTTGTCATCATTGATGGCAGTCGTTGAGCTATGTCAGATTCCTTAACGCAGCTTGAAAAATCTGACACTTACACATACGAATAAGAAACAACGAATTATTTTATTTTTCTTTGAAAAACTACATCCTACTCGTCATCCGTGCTTGAGGAGGAAGCCTTGGAAAGCATATTAAATTGTACGACGTAATAAAAGGGATCCTGAAAATAGCACAGGAATATAGTCTCCTGGCTGAAATGAAAAGAAAAATCCTCTTACCATATTATATGCGTGGAGATGTAAAAAGTTAGTGGCGTACTTAATATTATACTACTATGATCCATAAAGCGCTATACCGCACTCGACTCGTAAATATGTTTGCGTCGAGCGTAAACAGCCACTTCCGATATCCTAATCCAGCAATTTGCTAAAGATTCGCAAATATTCTGAAATTCTATCATTAGTCTTTTTTATGACAGTTGGCAAAATATTAGCCAATTTCTACTTACATATTATTTTACGCGTGAGTATGTTTAAAGTTGGTTGTATACCTTAATATTATACGTCAATATTTCATAAACGCGCTATATTCAAATTCAGCAATTTGCCAAAGATATTTTGTCAATAAAATATATGTCTTTTTAATGACAGTTGGTCTTACTACTTATTCGTAGCAGTTGGTAAAATATCATCCACATATAGGTACTTCTAAGTAATATCAAAAGTTAGTGGCGTACTTAATATTATACGTCTATGATCCATAAAAGCGCTATACCGCACTCGGCTCGCAAATATGTTTGCGTCGCGCGTAAACAGCCACTTCCGATATTCAAATCCAGCAATTTGCTAAAAATATTAGTTCCGCAGACACTCTATTCCACCAATAAATCATTAGTCTTTAAATGACAGTTGGTGAGATATTATCAAATTCTTACATATCCTTTACGCGTGAGTTTGTAAAAAAAATTGTGGCGTACCCATAGAGATTGTACTACGTGGCGTACCTAATATTAGACGACTACGTGACATATGACTAAGTGACTATATACTATGACACGTGAAATATATACTATGACATGCAAATCCTTTAGCTGCTCTGGCTAATTTATGGCTTTGGTAGTACAGAGAGGGCCGTGCTCCTGCAGTGGAGACAAAAAGACCTGATGATGATGATGATGATTAACTATACATACTGAAATAATTATATTGGGTGAAGGTAAATACACGCTTGACATACATATATGAAGCAGATATTTACCTTCACCAAATATATTGTATCCAAATTAGATTAGTATTTGCCGAGCCAGTGTTAGATTGAAGTCGCTCTGAAATTAAGTTAAAATTTGGTGCCCTATAAACAGAAGGTCGTATAAGCTTGTTTGCTACAATGAAACCTACACTAGCTTCACCTCTAAATCCAATTAATGTGTGTCCTATTTACCAGGACGAAGTCACGTGCCGCTAATTGGACCCGGGGATCAAAGCTGTATCGGTTCTAAATGACGTCAAGACGGTAACCCTCCACCTCCCCTCTCCGGCAGGTGGGCGGGGAAATCGTTTATGTTTACTGTAGGTTTTGATATTAATCTCTTAATACACAATCAAACGTGAGTCGCGTCTTTTGATATAGTCTATTTAGATTTTGACAGCGATTTTGACCGCGTAAATGTTGATTGTTTTAGTAATTCAGCTTTTTATAAATGAAAAAATTTACAGTGATTAAGTGGTTTGTGAGTATATTCATTACACAAATTTCCTTATACAATCGAATTTCTTTTCTTTGCACGATTACAACACTACTATCGTTTAACGTTTAAAAAAAAGGCCAATTGCAAGACTTACTCGTGCACTGAGGATTCAGTAGAAAAATATTGTTGTTTCGTACTTATTATTAATTTACAGTACTCGGACTTTTTCCTCAACATGTGCTATTTCATGGTTCTAGGTCAACGGGAAGTACACTATTAGTTTTGATTCCTTTGCAATTTTGAGCAAATTCTCAACATTTGCGACATATCGGCTATAAAATCGTTGACTTATAAGTTTCAGATTCAGAAGAGAGTCGTTCACGCTTACCAAAGAAAAAGTTTTTACAGAGAGCCACACAGACACAAGTAATCCTTTAAAGCTTCTTTTTCACCTTTTGAGACACAGAACCTTAAAAACAACAGATCGTAAAAATTTCCTACCTCAATAAGTATAGCACTGTTAAAAGTTTTTTTTTATTTCATCACTAAGGCTTTTACGATTGCGCGGGTAGAAAAGCAGCTGGTACATTCCACATTTCCCTTTTTGTCTCAAATCAGAATTAAGATACTCAGCCGGTTTATGTTTTCATCTTACTTATATATATATATGTAGGAGTAGGTGTTATAGAAAACCAGGATTTCGAGTATACTTTAAAATATATTAAATAAATTCACTTTTTACAAAATCTTACACGTCTTACAGCTTAGCGTCTTTTATCTTATTATGTCTAGTCTGCATACTAAATTCAAATCTAGCGCGCGTCTCTTTCTTTCTCTTTCACTCTGTTACATAAGTCACCTCTTCCGTCTCTTCTTACAAAATACGTTCCGTTCACCTTATTAAAACCTTTCATCCTACATCTCGGCCGTCCTGTACATAGTCTGGTCTCCAGACTCCCTATATACAGCTTATTTACAACTTATCTTAGTAACATCTTAAAACAATTCGTTTTTAAACTTTATAAAAACTTCTTTCTAGCTTTAAACACATTTTCACAACTGAATTTACACCTGACTATAAACAAAAATCTTTCATCATAAAAAAAACAACAGCCTCTTTTATATAAATTGGCAACTGAAATATAAACTTTAAATGTAGGCAAAAACCTCTGAACAAAAATAGAAACATAACTTAAATCTTAACTTAAACCTAACTGCACGGTGTGGTACATGGAGAGCGTCTTACCTCTTAAACTCAACGTAAAATAAAATAATAAAAACATGCATAAAATAAAATAACAAAAAAATACCTTAATCACTCCATGCCGCAACCAGGCCACCTTTTCATTCAATCACATGAAGTTTACTACATAACTACCTCATGTGGACCTAAAATCTGGGGCTTTAACTTCATTCCCACTCGAAATTGGGTCTTCTTAACAGTGACTTTTTCACCTAACACATACTTTATGCTTTTCTTTTTCCTCTTCTTATTGTAGGTTTGTCTGTTTTCTTCTTGTATCTTAAGTATTTGTTCCTTAACTTTTCTTCTAGCTTCTTCTATACTCATCATAAAATTATATCTGTCCTCTTGAAGTAAGTTATAAATCTTACAAGCTTCCTTAAACTTCACCTTTGTACCCATCAATAACTCAAATGGGTTTGTGTCAATACCTCGCTGATAGACATTCTTTTCAGTAAGTAAACATGGAATACCTGTTAAAATAAAATCTTTTTTCTTCTTTCCAATGTTCTTAAAATAATAATAATCTTCGCTTATAAAACTTAACTTCTTAGTTTTAGAAAAATGGCCATTCTTATCTGCTTTCTTTATATTCTTATTGCCCAATGGAATTGGCACAACAAGATGCTTCTGCAGCCCTTTGTAAAGCAAACCATTTTCTAAATAATAATCGTCATAGTTCCTTTTTGTTTTGAGTATCATCAGTCTTGCCTTGAGTTCTCCGTCTTGAGCTTGTGCATGCCTTATCCTTGATCCCTGTCGATGCTCAATCTTAACTCTGGTTGACATTGCAAGTGATTCTGACTCCTTTTTATTTAATGCCATCTGAAAAGCTTTACGATCTGTTACTATTTTGAAATGATTACCATACAAGTAACATCTTAACTTCTTTATTTCTTCAAATATACCCAATGCTTCAGATTCATAACTTGAATATTTGCTTTTAGTAATACTAGAGTTCCTGCTCTTATAATAAACAGTATATTCTTGCCTATTATCCACATTTCTTTGAAATAAAATATCTAAACACACTGTATTGGCAAAATCTGTATGCAACTCTCTCATTAAACTTTGATTAAAAATCATTAAAACTGGCTGACAATTTAACTTTGCTTTTAACTCATTGAATGCTTGACTGTATTTCTCATTAAACTTGAACACCCTATCTTTCTTGGGCAAGTTTTTCAATGGTTTCATAACCTGAACAAAATCACCAAAAGAATAGTTTGAAAAGCTTACCATTTTACTGCCTTTATCAAGCTCTTTTAACACCTGTTGGTCAACTTCCTGACCTTCCCTTAGAGCCAATTTCCTTGGGTGCTGCGCAACTGATGTGTCATCTTTTAGATCACTCTTTGACTCGATCGGTGCCTCCTTGGACTTCTCGGGTATGTACGAATCCACCAACTCATGCACTCTTTGTTGCACGCCTTCACTAACCTCATTTCCTAAAACAACAGAATCACACACACATATTTCGTACATCCGTTTACTTACAGGCTTAACCGACACTCGACCACTTTCCATGACCACAACACAGTGCTGCAAGAAGTCTAAACCAATGATCATTCTGTAGGGCATTGCCTCCTTAGGTAAAATATAAAACAAAACATCTTTATAATATTGCTTATCAATTACCATTGCTAACTTTAGACACCCTAAACACTTTATTTTCTTGTCACCAAGACCGGTCATGTAAATATTACTCTTTTCACATAATGGCTTACCTAAATCGTGATATAAACTCTCAGACACTATATTTACATCGCTTCCTGAGTCAATTAAAGCATATTCTACTGTATTTCCTACTTTAATTTCTTTCGTTAACTTTTTGCACTGTTTGTTTACACCGGCTTTTTCACTCACTCAACACGTCCGCCATTCCTATTACGCTGTCAAACTTCGGTTCGCGAACGTCACTCGTTCCCGCCGTCGCCGTACTTGCGAAACAACTAGCGCCACCTGCCGCCTGCCTGCTTGTACTTGCCGTGAAATTCCCGCCTTGTGAACTCGATGTATTCTCCGATCGGCTTTTACAATGTGGAGCAATATGACCAAATTCATTGCATCTAAAACATTTGGCTCCTCTTCCTTTATGCGGGCAATCCGCTGATGAATGTTCTTTGCCTCCACAGTTGTAGCAACGTATCTGTCTTATTCTTTCCATCTTAGAGTTCGATTTCTCACCTGTTTTAATACGCTGAGCCGACATATTTTCCTTCATCTGTTCATATAATTTTAACTTTTCTTTTAGGTCATTGTATGTAGTGACTCCGTATAAAAGTACCTTATTTGTTTCAAGGTCCTGAATTCCTTGAACTATGTACTTAATCGCCACATAGTCGGGCATCTTTCCTCTTTTTCCGAGTTCTTTCATTATCAACATGTACTCGTAACAGGACTCACCTGCCTTTTGTTTCCTCGCCGTCATAATTTCATGAATAGTCTTCTGGTCGACCGAATCTGGGAACTCTTTCGACACGCCTGCTTTCAAATCATCCCACGTCTTGAACGCACTCATCGTTCGCAACCACAACTCCGCCGTTCCAGCCAACGATCGTCTCGCCATCAACAACCGCTGCACCGGGGTCCAACCGATGATTTCAGCATGGTCCTCAACATCTTGGATCCACCTGGACGCCGTATACGTCTTGTCCGTCCCTGTGAATTTAGGTATGAGGCCTTCCGCCAACACCATCGCTCCATACAAATCACTCCTGGTCGACATCGTCTGCTCGAAATGCTCATCATCACCACCTTTATTCTTACCCTGCGCCATAATTCTGGGAATGCGTCTTCAATTCTCAAAAATATAGCTAGCGAACACACTTCGCCCCTGAGTTCGCCTTTTCGACAACACGCCGACTCACGCCGTTTGCCTCGTCTTTTGTGATGATCACTGCTGGCTTCTAGGGTCTTGAACACCTATCCCGCGACGAGCCCCCAAAAATAATGTAGGAGTAGGTGTTATAGAAAACCAGGATTTCGAGTATACTTTAAAATATATTAAATAAATTCACTTTTTACAAAATCTTACACGTCTTACAGCTTAGCGTCTTTTATCTTATTATGTCTAGTCTGCATACTAAATTCAAATCTAGCGCGCGTCTCTTTCTTTCTCTTTCACTCTGTTACATAAGTCACCTCTTCCGTCTCTTCTTACAAAATACGTTCCGTTCACCTTATTAAAACCTTTCATCCTACATCTATATATATATAATTGCTTCCACAGAAACTAATCCACAAGATTGTATAAACTGCAAGAAACGTTCTGTACAAGTACAATGCACCCACATATGCGACGGCGCGGCACTTTTTGCAGGCCCTCATCTCATGGCTTCTGCGCTGATTAAATTCTTACAAAGCCTGGCGCAGAAGAATAAGATAAGACTATATATCGTATCTGGATTATTAAATATAGATTTACTTTTTTAAGAGACAATAATTCATGTCTTACATATATCTGGCTATCTCGCATATAGCTATATCGTATCTGCAATGCTAAACATTGATATGCTATTTTATTTACAACTTGCAATGTTCCCGCGACTTTGCCCGCGTAAATTATAGTCTATGTCACTCGAAGAAAAATTAGCTATCTATAGGTAAAAGAATTTTTAAAATCGGTCCATTAGTTTTCAATTCAAACAAGCAATGAAATCTTTTCTCATTTTAATGTTATGTCGTATAAAAAAATCGTATCTCACATGTAACGAGCTCCGTGGCGCAGCGGTCATCACGCCGATCTGTGACACGGATGGTCCCGGCTTCAATCCCCGGTCAGTTCAAGATAGAAAATGTTCTTTTTCAGATTGACCTGGGTCTTGGATGTTTATCTATATAATTGTATTTGTTATAAAATATAGTATCGTTGAGTTAGTATACCATAACACAAGTCTTACTTAAGAACTTACTTTGGGGCTAGCTCAATCTGTGTGATTTGTCCGCATATTTATTTATGTAACCGAATGCATTTTTGGCAGCAGTCTTACCCCGCAAATTTTGTGCTGATTACCTAAAAAGTTCTACAAAGCCTGGGTTGCGTTGAGGATCGCTGGATTTTGTATTTGTTTTACTAAACATAGACCTTTTATTGCGAGAGACATTTCACATGTAAATGTTTTGCAGACTTTGTAGCAGTAACATCCTGTGGCTTTTGTGCTGATTAAATTCTTACAAAGCCTGGTGCAGGAAGTTCAGATAAAATTTGCTTGTATTTGCATAGCTAAACATACTCGTAGACCTGCTATTTCACGAGACAACAAAGTGTGTTCCTCTAGTGAACCGATGCAGTTTATGTAACAGCCTCAGTTTCCGGCTTTTATTCTACAAATACTGGTAGATATATAATATACAATAATATGAGACACAACAAAGAATATAAATACAGGAGGATAAATACGTTCCTGAACATGCAAATAGGACTACAGGATTGAAGATTGAATGATTTTATGTTTAGATATACTTACTGCATTTCATAACAAATATCCGTGATTTTTTTCTGAAATGTTTTTATATTCTGTTGTATGTAAATAAATAATAAAAAAAAAAGTTCTCCTTCGTTGTCCTATAATGGGACAAAATCTTGGGACTACTAGAAAATAGCAAAATATATTCTGTAGACCGTTTGCAAATTGATGCAGTATTTTTTGCACTGCTCGATGCAGTATCCTTTATGCAGCTTCTGTACTGTTTAAGTTGGGTGAGTAAAACTTCTGCCAAATAAGATCGTTCAGTTCTTGCCTGGTCTATTTCTTAACACTTCTGTAGTTCCAAACTTTACGCTCGTGCAAGGACCTAACCTGACTGTAACTCAGTTTCTTCATTAAGCGCAAAACATATTTATGAAAAGTTCCGCGCTATACGTCCTCTGAGGTTTTCATAAGAGGCTTTAGAGTCAAATTAATTTTCTATGGCCTGCTATCGGAGTACTTTTTATTAAAAATACGAAGTGACTATGATTTTTGACTATACTATGCTGGGAGTTTCACTGCGCGATAGAATCAGAAATGAGGAAATCCGCAGAAGAACCAAGGTAACAGACATAGCTCGCAGGGTTGCACGTTTGAAGTGGAAACGGACATATAGCCCGAAGGACGAATGGCCATTGGGGCATTAAAGTCTTGGAGTGGCGGCCACGAACAGGAAAGCGCAGCGTGGGACTTCGTCTTTGACTGTAAGGTATTTTAACTATACCGGTGTTAGTCATAATTATTATTTTTAGTATTGACTAAGAATATTGTCTTGTATTTTTTATGTATTACTTAATATAAAATATTGTAATATGTATTACTTGTAATATATTTGCTTGCCAGCTAATATCAAATCGTGTACAAAATATTAAAAATCGCTTTAAAATTTCCAAGTCTCACTAAAGTATTCTCTTTCAAATAACATTTCCTGACGATCTTAATTCGAATTTCCATCTAGAATTCTCAGAGAGGCGACTTAAGCGATCAGGTGGCAGAAAGACACGGCCGCATTGCAGCCGGGCCGGCGCTGTCAGGCAACCGGCCGGCCGCAGGAGATACGCCGCTCGGGCCGGATCCGGCGTGACAGCGCGGGTGATATTCGGAATCCGCCGTGAGCGGGCGCTTGAAATATGCAAAATGCATCTCGTTTTATGTCTTCATATTTCAAAGCTGGTTTTTAAATTTGATTTAAATTGAAAAAGACGGAGGATTTCATACTGACAGGATTCAAAATGCGCTTCCGATTTATAAGAAATTTTTAAAAGATATTTAAAGGTCAAAAAGGTATTCTTCCACGCTGGTCTGGGAGAAAAGAAAAAATGTAAAATGTTCCAGCTGCTTCTATTACCGTGCAGATTGTAAACACCGATCGAGGGAATGGGCGTGAGGACTTATGTTAATAAGCAATGCGGCTAGCAACCCTTCACTATTTTGTTTCCGTTCTCCACCTACAAGCCCATCAACATGCTAAACGTGGCCTTTAACGTGGCCTTTAAAACGTGGTTTTACAGACCTGGGCTCTGTTTACTCCGCAAGGGAAAAGGACGTGATAGTATGTATGTATTAAAGGTCAGGGTGTGCATGGTCGATTGACCGTGTCACCTACACGAAATGATGATGATGATTGAAGGTCAAACTCCAATGGTACTTGATATTTTTACCGTGTGCGTCGTATTAGGCTTTATTAAACGTATTTTATTATAATATGTTAAAATATTTAAAAAAAAAATATTTCTTGCTCGGAGGTCATGTAGTTCTGGCTTAGAATAGAGCCATTTTGCTTATTTCTATAAAATTCGATTTTCGAGGTACGAGGTGATAAGTGAACTATGAAAAAGTAGTATGTGGGAGTAAGTATAATATAACGCGAAAACGAAGACATTGTCATCATGTTCATCTAACGACTGCAATAAAAATTAGACTCCCGAAGAGAGAGGTCTCATTACCAAGTGATGACGACGACTCTATCTTATCTGAACTAATAGGAGCTTTATATTATTAACTCGTACTATAATAGCTAAGAGGGAAAGAAATATCAGTAATTTACGCAAATTCATCTCATTAGT
This sequence comes from Rhodophaea formosa, assembly GCA_963082605.1. Taxonomy (NCBI): domain Eukaryota; kingdom Metazoa; phylum Arthropoda; class Insecta; order Lepidoptera; family Pyralidae; genus Rhodophaea; species Rhodophaea formosa. The sequence goes on from OY720209.1 coordinate 23,913,943, forward strand.
CAATGACATTATTTAATTTGAGGTAAGGGTCTGAAATATGTAAAATCGTTATTAGTTTCATTATCAAAGGTAGTTATTTCATTTTCGTGCATAAGTGTTTAGTTTTTGAGAAACAAAAAATTTTAATAGCAGTTACCTCTTATACAAGCGGGACATCACGCTCAGATGATGATGATATGTCTAATAAAACCTAGTACGATATTCTGATTAAAGTAAAAACTTAAATCAAAAACATTTAAGTAACAATAGTAAACATCGTTTAAATTTTAATTTGTTACATAACATTCAAATTTGTAATTTTATTTCTTTATACTTGTAATTCTTTCATTAAAAATTTAATATTTTACTTTGTAACATAATATGTAACAAATTATAATATTTATTTTATTTTTATTCAACACTTTATTGCACACATAAAGGACATTCATAAAAACAAAATAACAAAACAGATATACAAAAGGCGGCCTTATCGCAATAGCAATCTCTTCCAGGCAACCTTAGGGTAGTTGGAAAAAATAAAGAGATAAAATATCAGGCAAGGTGCAAAAACGTCAAGAAAAAATTATAAGATAGACAGAATAATATATATTGATGGCAAAAATTAAAATACATACATAAATACATACATATTCATATATACTACTATTGTATACAGTTGTGCGCGATCTGGACGATATACGAAAGGAGAAAAATTACAAAGAAGAAAGGAAATGTGATTTTACTTGGGACTTAAAGCTGGCTAGCGTTTTAGCGCGCCGGATAGGCAGTGGTAGTGAATTCCAAAGTTGAACAGCCCTGACAGAAAAGGATTTAGCATAAAAATCTGTAGAGTGGGGCGGAATTCTCAATTGCAAGGTTTCAGAACTGCGTAAACCTCGGTTTTGTGACGTATGTGCCAATGGTTCGCTATAAAAAACGAAGTGTTCTCTTAGGTATCTTGGGGAAGTGGGATTAAATAAAATAGTGAATAAAAGTGAAAGGATATGCCAATCTCGGCGAAGTCGGATCGGGAGCCACTTGAGTTCAGAACGAAACTGAGAGACATGATCATACTTGCGAAGACCATATATGAATATTGTAACATGTTATGTAACAAATTAAAATTTAAACTATGCTTTATTTTGTTACATGAATATGTTGAAATTAAAATGAGGCAGATATCTTTTAATGAAAAAGTTTAAGTATTTATTTATTGAAAGAATAAAATTTCCCGTCCAACGAAAAGTAGCCACGCTGTGAGTCACGCAAACTATCAGTCAAAATCTGAAGATATCTCCGCTGACGGCCGATAAGAAATATTTATGAATGGGCCCTCGTACATCACGGGTATTGATGAGTCGACCGAGTTCGGACCACTATGGCAAAAAAACGAGTTTACACGAACTTAGCGCTAAACATCTGCACCATCTTCGTTAACAAAATTATCTCTGCAATAGCAAAAATCTATTTTCAAGCCAAAGGGATCAAGGATATAATCAATAATAATTTATTTTTGAAAATTATGGTATCTTTTTACATCTATTCACAATGTCATTGAAAAATAGTTTAATTTTTTAATTTTACCTAGTAATTCTTAAGGTGTTTTTATGCATTTACAATACTATTTTGTAATATTCTTATTCAATTAAGCGGGCAGGATTCAAACCTGCCTTTAAGGCTTTAACAACTAAACCTACCATTCAATTCAGATAATACATACATACATACTATCACGTCTTCTTCCCTTACGAGGAAGACAGAGTCCAGACCTGAAGCCGCGGTTAGCATGGTGGTGGGCGTGGAGATTGGAAACAGAATTCAATAATTAATAGAAATAAAATCTCTACTAGGATACAAACAACGAAATATTAAACAATCTAAGTATATTTATTTTAAGTCGTCATCATCATCCGAGCGTATTCCTGCTTGCATCCTCAGTGGTAACGATTTAGAGTCCGGAGTCAACGTGAGGTTACTGGCTTTTACATACAGCGACTATTACCGACTAACCTCCGCTACGTCGGACCAAAGAGGCGTCCTCTTACGAAGGATTTAGTTACTAAGTCCGCATAAAGTAGCCATCACTCACGGTAAACATTAGTTTCCTTTTTTACAAAAAACGGAACAAATATGGCGCGTCATGTAGCGTGCTTTTCATTCGTTTTGATGGCGTAATAATAAGTTTTTCCGAAGAAATAGGGTCTGATGGACTGAAATATACTTATATACCTGACAGGAGAAGAGATTTACTTCATAAGATTTATGAGACATTAGTGATGCTATTCAGGAACACGGGAAAAAAGTTGTGAGTATCTGGGAGAGCTTTGATGATTTCCGATGATTCTCTATATACTAAATTTTATCAGAATCTTTGCAACCATTTACGAAGTTTTCAGTGTGTACAAAAATTTTATAAAATAGTTAGGTATTCATTCTTAGCATCCGCATCTTACAATTCTTGGGTAAGTCTAAGAAAAACCTATTCATTTTGCGAAGACCTATAATTATGTAATTTATGTCGGTTGAAAAATATTTCGTAGTCATTTTTCGAAGATTTTTATGATAATTATGTCAGAATAATAGTTTTTCTTATTAATTTTTCAAAGACCCATGTAGTTTATGTCAGCTCAAAGGTCCCTGTTATTGTTTTTCTGAACCAATTTATCTTGCTGCTATGCTTTTATCAAGTACGAAAAACCTTGTTATTAAAAAACCAAACGTTTGGTCACACTGCAAAATCGCCTAGATGGATTGGTCAGACACTCTGTACGCGAGAATTATTTGTTTGATAGCGCTGAAACCAGCTCGGGTGAAAATCTTAGGAAGCATGTCAAGAGGCATTGCTTCTAGCAATCCATCCGTATTGTCCATTTTTCAAATAAAAACTCAATATCTTTTAAACGTAATATTTGTGTATTGTCTTAGGGACAAAGAAGTGATAATATTTACGTTTTATCAAAATCTTCTTGCTTACTGCCTCAACAGTTGGAGTGCTTTAAAATACAACAGTTTGGAGAAGTTCGTAAAGTTTCCAAAGAGCGGCATAAACAACCCTTGTTTGTGTAGGAACGAAACGTCATAAGTTTATCAGCTGTGCACTTTGCTCGGCCGCCGTAACTTCTCGTAATCGCGGCCACAGTATACATATATACGAAGGACAACTCTTAACTTAAGATCTCTCCAACAATGGCTTAGTATAAGTAGTCATAGTATATAACATTAACTGCATATAAAACTGAGAACGTCGTTTGTTATTCTATTATTGAGCTCATGAAAATTAAATTATGAAATGACAAATAACTTTATTTGCCGTAGTATGCACTAATATAAGTGCGATTGAACATACTATTGCACTCTTCGAGTTCTTAATAGGAAACACGTGGCGGCCAAGTGAACATTGCAGCGATGCAAACGCATGCTATTTATGAAGCAGGAAGTTAAAGTACTGAATATCTTTGCTGTGGCCGCACTTTGCCGGCCGTCGTATGTTTCGGTAATCGCGAGTTGGCGCGGCGGCCAAGTGCACATTGCAACAATGCAAATGCATACTATTGCCACTCTCTTGCACTCTTCACGGTACTTTGTGAAAGTTACGAGTTCTATTGTACGTTGTATCGTATATTTAAATATCTTTTTCATGCTATTTCCTGTTTTTGTATCCTTATTTTTATAAACAAAATTATGTAAGGGTTACTTATACTCGCTTCTTAAATGCAGTCTTCACGGTACTATACATAAGTTACGACTTTTATTCTTCGTTGTATCGTATTCATAAATGTTTTTATCATTGTATGTCCGGCTTTTGAATACATATTTTACCCTGGAGGGATTTTCTTTTTCTAAAAATTGTGCAAATATAGTTACTTAAACTCGCATTGCTAATGCAATTTTCACGGTACTTTACACAACTTACGAGTTCTATTATAAGTTGTATTCATGGATTCTTTTTACTTTTGGCTAAACGGATCGTCTATTTGGAATAATATGAGTACGTTTGGGAGCTTTTGAAACTACTTTTAGCGAACTGTGCGGAGACAAGTATTCTTATAATAATTTAGGTGTAGCTTTCTAAGATATCTTTTAGATAGCTTAGCAAGAGGTTTATAAATTCATATGTAAAGAACAAACTTTTTTGATTACTACTTCTAATATACCTATGATTAATATTATGCTAACTAAACAAATTATTTTTTATAACATAAATAAATAATAAAATAAAAAAAATACAATAAAATATTAGAACTATTTAATTATAAAAAAAAATATAAATATAATATTAAATTTTGTCCATGCGCCATAGTGCCTAGAAAGCTGGCTGCATTACCTCGTTGGATGGCGATTGCAATCCTTTGTCCGAGGTAAGAGCCAGCCTTTCCGTCACCTGCAGCGTCGATAAGCTTAGGTGTTAAATTTTTTTATTAATAAACTTCTAATTCAAGCCTAAAACATAATATATCGTAGAAGTAGATCTGTAGTTTAGCAGCAGTAATGGAGTCGCAGTTAGATGCACAAAGTTAGATTAGCTGCGACTGGACGACACGCCAACTTGTGCCGCTGAAGCTGCCGATACCACAAGCATAGGAATCACTGTCGTATAGAATTTATATTGATATTGGTGTATATCAGAAGCCGTCGTTTGATTTTCCTGCCCGGTGTTTATGGAGCTTAAATTTAGAATACAAGAAATATACAGATTACTAAGAGTAGTGAGACCATTTTATAAAATTGAAATTACTATTTATTTATCATTGTGCATATTTTGCGGTACAAGCCTACAATACAATCGGGAAAAAAATATTATACCTATGTTATTTTCAAGCCGTTATCCGTAAATTGTGTTTTCTTTGGTGTTTCTGGTGTATCTGATGAACCTACTAAACTGTTGATGGAAAGGGTTCAATGTAGCGAATTATGTATTTGGTTTTTCCTATGTGGAAGTGGCCAATACTGGTGTCAGATTTTTCAAGCTGTCTAAAGGCATCTGACATAGCTCAATGACTTCCTCCAATGATGACAGCCATTCTGAAGCACGGAGGAGCTTGATATATTTTTATTCCACTTGTTTCTTTACTTATTTCTTTATTTCTCGCTACGTTTGTAATCACTCATCCAAGTGAGGACCGCGCCCGGGGTTGTGATGCGTTAAAACTTACCCTATAGTCCAGTTAGCGAGCTCCTCAGATGATGTAATGACTACCAATATTGTGCATTCAACCAGTCTAAAGACACCGATCTCAAGATCGGGAACCATGGCTCAAGGTGCGATCACGAAGAATTTTTGGAAGTAAATCGACAAATGTACATGACTTATTTATAGAAGAACCTCTACTTAAAGGTTCTTCTCCGTTTTTGCATATCATACCTAGAATTAGAGCAGCCGAGTAATGAAGTCGCTGGACTTCGCAGTGAATGCACGAAGTTATGATTAGCTGCGACCGGACGCTGGCGGACTTGCCTGAGCCTTCCAATGCCAATATTACAGCGCTTGAGCATAGCCAATGAATGTTTTTAACTTTTGACCGAACTTAGGGGTGGTATAAATTACACAGGCTGTCAGGAAGTTTTGTGCATTATGGGTGTCTTTCCGTGTCATCATAGCCGACTAACGCGTAGATGGATAAAAATGTGTTTTTTTTTGAGATAAAAGTGTGAATATAAAATCGTTGTATATTTCTCGTCATTATGAATAGGTTTTTCTACGATGTCATAGAAGAAGTTATTCTTTTGGTACTTTTAGGTTTAGTACTGAAAGAAAGAAAGAAAAATGGTTTATTTGATAAAATACAAATACAACCAAAATAATAAGTACCTATATAATTTTGCATTATGACATTTGTTTACAATTAGAAAGGAGATATTGAGAGAAACATATTACGAGCTCCGTGGCGCAGCGGTCAACACGCTTGCCTGCGACACGGATGGTCCCGGGTTCGATCCCCGGTCAGGTCAAGATGGAAAATGATCTTTTTCAGATTGACCTGGGTCTTGGATGTTTATATCTATTATAAAATATAGTATCGTTTTGAGTTAGTATACCATAACACAAGTCTCGAACTTACTTTGGGGCTAGCTCGATCTGTGTGATTTGTCCGTAATTTATTTATTTATTCAAGCTTTTATGGCAATAAGTTATATTTATTTAGTGACGTGCACATCGAGTCTGGTGAGGAATAACCGTCTCGTAGTAGCGACGCGATTATATTGAGTTAACGACGTCAACTCGGACCAGACAAACAAAAACTATCGTCTTTGTGCTTAATTAATTCTCGGACGATGACTCTTGTCTGTTTTTACTGTTACAAAACTTGAACGAACATTAAATTATTGTCAAAGTCTCTTTTATATTATTTCATAAATCCCATTAATTACCTACAAAAGTAACAAGAAACCATTAAGGGATCACTAAATCATTTTTATTTCTTAAACCTGCAACGAAATTAAAAAAATTGGCAAGTATTATGGTTTAATAGTACAAGAAATAAAAATCCAAGAAATCGTAAATAGTAATATCATAATAATATTTGTAAACAATTACGACTTTTTGATGGCTCTGGTAGTACAGAGAGGATCATGCTCCTGCAATGGAGACTAAAGAAAGACCTAATGATGATCATGATCATAAAAATAAAATATTTTGTAAGTGGAACTAGCGGTATCAGGTGCTAGTCTTAATTGCACTTGCACGTTCTTAAGGTTCCGTGTTTTTATAAATATGAACAAATTTTCGTCTAGTATTACGTACAGTCGGGGGCAGATAAAGCTAACCCCATTACAGTTTGAAATCTGTTTGTAGAATGTCAGATTTATCTGCCCCCGATTGTACATAATCGCAAAAGTACTTTTTGTACAGAATCCCTCAGTATCAGATGGTAGTCTTAATCGCACTTGGCCGTTTTTTAATAAGTATGCGTACGTCTAGTACGTTAATTCACTCACACCTCCAAAGAATTAAAAATGTTATCAACTTTTTCTTTCGTCAAGAACAACGAAAGTTAGAACTAGTCATTTTTCATGTCCACTGGACATGAAAAATGAGCAGGATATGTTGAGTCCGCCATAATCCTCCAATAATAAAGCTGCAAAGCCGCAGTTATTCAAAATCAACCCTTTTTCTGGTGTCGACAGCGTGCCTTAGTCAGGTTCTACAAGATGAATGTCCTGGTGGAGAGAAACTGGAGGATGCGTGGATGGTGGAAGTATATTGCGAGGTAGGAGAACACAGGAGACGAGCGTAGAGGAAAATCTTGATTGCATTACTATATAAAATAAAATAAATACATTATAAATGCAAATGCAAAAGTTTATTTTCCATCTTGACCTATCCAGGATACCGGGACATGCGGTGTGACAGCCTGGGTTGATGACCACTCGGCTACAGAGGTCGCCATACCTAGTCATATAATAATGAGAAAGTTTAGTGGATTTCATACGAAGATGTAGTTAATTTAATAGTATTAATAAAAAAAATCTTATAATACTGCTTTTATATACTGCGGTATATTAATGGAAAGAGGAGTGTGATTGTAGAAAACTTTGCCTCTACCGTCAAGCTCTCTATGTCCGCACTACCCATGACAATTATATGATGCGCGGGCCACGGACGACGATCGGTATAGATAGAGCATAGACTGTCGCCGACCTTACTAAACCGTCATAAAATGATAGGACGTAAAACATAAATAAAAAACATTATATTTTATTGTAGAGCGATTGTAAAAAACTTAGTCTCTACCACCGAGCTCTCTATGTCCGCACAAGCCGTGATATATGACGCGCGGGTCACGGGCGACGGTCGGTATAGATAGAGCATAGACTGTCGTTGATAATCGTAAAAAAAGTCATAAAAACTACGAAAAAAATAATGATAAAAAACATTATATTTTATTGTAGAGCGATTGTAAAAAACTTGGTCTCCACCACCGAGCTCTCTATGTCCGCACAAGCCGTGATATATGACGCGCGGGTCACGGGCGACGGTCGGTATAGATAGAGCATAGACTGTCGTTGATAATCGTAAAAACAGTCATAAAAACTACGAAAAAAATAATGATAAAAAAACATTATATTTTATTGTAGAGCGATTGTAAAAACTTGGTCTCTACCACCGAGCTCTCTATGTCCGCACAAGCCGTGATATATGACGCGCGGGTCACGGGCGACGGTCGGTATAGATAGAGCATAGACTATCGCTGATAATCGTAAAAAAAGTCATAAAAACTACGAAATAAATAATGATAAAAAAACATTATATTTTATTGTAGAGCGATTGTAAAAAACTTGGTCTCTACCACCGAGCTCTCTATGTCCGCACAAGCCGTGATATATGACGCGCGGGTCACGGGCGACGGTCGGTATAGATAGAGCATAGACTGTCGTTGATAATCGTAAAAACAGTCATAAAAACTACGAAAAAAAAAATTATAAAAAAACATTATATTTTATTGTAGAGCGATTGTAAAAAACTTGGTCTCCACCACCGAGCTCTCTATGTCCGCACAAGCCGTGATATATGACGCGCGGGTCACGGGCGACGGTCGGTATAGATAGAGCATAGACTGTCGCTGATAAAACGAAAAATACCCAAAATGTTTTGGTATCAGGAAGTGGGCCAAACGTGATTTATGGCCAAAGGAGAATGTTCATGTTTTAATGTTGAATAAAATGGCAATAAGTTATGAAATCCAATTGAAATCTATAGTACGCTCTATACAGAGTGTAACTGGACCCTCGATAATCCCTTAAAGAGTCACTCAGACCGTTAATATGAACTACTTTTCTTATAGGATCAATGCTAGGAACTCGAAATTTTTTACACTTTCTTTCCCATTCTAAATGCCCAGGTGGCTGAACACTTGTATGAAAATGTCGATTATTTTTGAGTTTCAGTATTGATCCCAGATGAAAAGTTGTTCATATTGACGAGTTGAGTCACCCCTCTAAGGGTATGTTGAGGGTTAAGTTACACGCTTTGTACTGGATTAATTTGAATAGGGATACAGTTGTAGAAGCAACTTAGCTTATCAAGGTAATCGACATATTTCTTATTTTAACTCATCTTTTGAAGATACTCGCGAAACATTTTCTTTAAATAAAAAGATTTTACGAAGTATTTCATAGCCTCACCAAAAGAAGCGAAATTTCCCGCGAATATATTTGAAACGCGAACACATGTTTTGTCTCATGCATGATCGACGCGGGAGTAAGCGGTATGAAATGTAAATGAATCGCCGTGAGCAGACGACTGACGCTGCATATTGTGCATATTGCATCAAGAATATTTTAGGGTTACCACCACACACATACTTCTCTCAATTTTATGTAAAAAGAGCCTATATTTATATATAAATAAATGTTAACTATTTTATTTTAAATTATGCGGGCAGACTAGGAATACGAAACATATGATGATAAGTGTCATTGTCACCCATGGGCATCTACAATATCAGAGTAGTTAACAAAGTTCTGCTGGTCTTTTAAATAGGATTTTACCCATTTATAATTATATATATATAATTTTTTTATTCTGTCTGAATAAAGAAATCAAAGTATTAAAGTCTAAAAGTCCACACAGTACATTAATTTTTCAAGCTGATAAAATTGAAAAAATAAAAATTTAAATGTAAAATCAATTTAAGATAATTTGATACAAATTAAACAATTACATATTATAAAATAAAATCGACAATTCCATGTATGGTAGCCCTGTCGTAGAAACGGCAAGCCATCCTGCGCCAATGTTCCGCTCCGAAGATCGCGCAATCAATTGGATCATTTAGCTGCTTCTTCTCTGAAATAGATTTTGTAGCTTGCCCGTTTTAAGAAAAATGACGAAAAATTGTACTCTGTTCAAAAACCTGCATCTTTTTGTACAGTATTCTCAAATTATAAAATTTGTACATGGTAGCCCTATCGTAGGGACGGCAAACCATCCAGCGCCAATGTTCCGCATCGTAAATCACGCAATCAATTGGATTTAGCTGCTTCTTCTCCGAAATAGACTTAGTAGCGTGCCCGTTTTAACACCAGTGACGAAAAATATTACTTAGTTCCAAAAATAGTTGTATTTTGTACAGTTTTCTTACAATTGTGTATGGTAGCCCTGTGGTAGGGACGGCAAGCCAACCTGCGCCAATGTTCCGCTCCAAAGATCACGCAATCAATTGGATTTAGCTGCTTCTTCTTCGAAACAGATTTTGTGACGCTCCCGTTACTCAACAGTGAACACGTTAAATCTTAGCCTGTTTATTAAACTGGCTTTGTACTCACATTCATATATATATATTTCTTATTCTTATTAAATATATCTATATTCAAAGGCTTGTCCTTTAAATCAAGGCCTGGAAGTTTGTTTTTCATAAGTACATAATACCATCTTGTCATTTCGCAAAACGATGGCCCATTTTTTAAAATCATAGCTACCCAAATCATATTTTAAAAGCTCACTTGTGTTTAATATTAGGTGTTTTTATGCTTTATATAATACTCTTATTAAATTAAGAAATAAGGCATGGAAAAAAATTCTACGCGGACAGGATCTCTTGTCTGTAAGGTATTGCTAAAAGAAATTAACGAACTTGGTCTTTACTTTTACTTAAAAAAATATCTCATTACTCGCCCGTTTCAATAATCGAATCACTCACAACTCTCTATAGAGAAGGAGGTGTAATACAAAGTTTGTATCGACTAGTATCGAGCAACTTGGAAGTCAATATCGAGTGAAGTATTCATATTGCGATCAGGGGCCACTAGTTTGTTGTTTCCCGAAAGATGTTCTACCAAGGCAGTGGCGTATACAATGGGGAGGGAGAGTTAAGGGGAGCAAAACATCAAAGCATCTCGTTTTTTCCGTAATAAATTTTATACCGAACATTAGAATGATAACCCTAACTAAACGTTTTTACGAGATTTCCCTTAGGGTTATGCTTTCTAACATACATATTATTACGTTTTTGTTCCTAATGGAGTAATCAGTTTAGACCATAAGACTTGAGAACCACGTTTAGCATGTTAGTTGGCTAATAAATACACGTAAAAAATGGACCACAATGGTGCTAGGTTGCTAGCGGCATCGCCCATTGACATAACCCGTTAAATTTTCGCACATCTCTGGTATATTCTTTATTGTTTGTTTTCTCTATCATAGAAGAATGCTTGCTAAAAAGTTTGATTAACTGGCAGAGGTATGACTGTAATTTATACTAAAACCCAGTATTTTGAGTAAGATGACATGAGTGGTGGATGAATTTCCAAGGATTATTGTTTGGCGGATTGGGATTGTTCTCCGCCAAGTGACAGTCCTGGATCCGCCACTGACCGAAGGTAAGGTTGCAGAGGAATCGTGAGCAGAGATCGAATGAAAGCCGCACTGCGACCGAGCTTTACTGCTCCAAATCGAGCCTTTTTACTGCTGTCTGTTTTTATTGAGAGTCACAAAATACGGAACATAAACAAAGTAAGTTAAAATAAAATAGTAGTAAGTCGTACTAGTTCCAACTGCCTTGAAAGAGGTAGATAATGCGTAAGTAATATTTTTGAATTTGATATCAATCTTTGAGATCGTAAACTTTGTCTTGTTCGTGTAAAGTTTTGAAATATTTACACATAGGGAGATATCAATTAAAACTGGTGCGAGAACATAAAAATAATTTTTATATTTTTCATAATTTTTCTGATATGCTTACCACTAAATAATGGCACTGAGTCGTAGGGTCCGATTAAGCCATTCTCATTGGATAATATTTGACTAACAGTAACAGCGAACATATTGTTTGCCTATAACAGGTTACTGGACTCGACGCTTCAGTGATGCCGCTCCGCTTATTTCAGAAAACTCTCATTTAAGTGTCGATTTTGCAATCATTGAAAATAATTATTAATTGAGGATTGTTTTGGATAATAAGATGTTGCCAAATTTAGGAATACTTGCTACAGCAACAGTTGTTTCAGCTATTTATAAGATAAGAAATAGAGTTGTTATAAAACCCAAAATCTCGTCTAAAACTCAGCCATCGGCCCACAACAAATTGTTACCCCACTTGTAGTTAACAGGGCCCTAACATTTAGTGTAGCGCGGGCGAACCTCTTTAGATGCAAATGCGGCCCGACATCGAACTGCCATTAACTTCAGGTACCTATTTCTATCGAAGACTATATAAAATTACACTTACTATCAAAATGTGAGGTCTCTAGGCGGTTTTTACCACATTTTAAATGGAGAATACTTTGTAGAACTTTTCTATTTGGCATTTGTAGTACAATTTCGCTATCGTGGCAATGGGTGGGGCACATAACGTGAAGAACCGATAGCTGATGGGACAGACAGTTTCTATAATGGCGACCATATATCAACAAGCGCGGCGTCGGACGACCTGTCCAAGGTTGCAGGAAGACGCTGGATGCAAACCGCTTCCAACCAATTGTATTAGAGATACTTGGGGTAGGCCTATATCCAGAAGTGGACTTCTTAGGGCTGAGATGATGATGATCACGTGCCGTGGAAACAGACTTCACGCTCATCGTCTCGAGGCCTGCTGGCGATTCACACTATAACTCATTTCTCTAGATCTTTTTCCTCGTGTGCGTAAGTTATGGAACGTGTGACTTTCTTCACTGTTTTTCCCCGAAGCTATGACCTGGGTTTCTTCAAAAGACAGGCAGAATCTCTATTCAAAATCGCAGAACTTTGTTAACAACGCTGATGTTGCAGATGTCCGGTGCCAGATTTATTCTTTTGTAAACTCGTCTGGGCAGACGATAATACAAAATAATTTAAAAAAGGTTTATATCCCAGTAAAATTCAATAAAACGTAAGTAATAAACGAGTTAGATATATTTCTTGCATAAAATTTGTGCTAGGTATGCTATCAGAATGTACAAAACACATGTATGTGCACTCTTATTACGGGTCCAAAGGAGTAAGAGTAAAATAAATCACTATTAAAGAACATAATTTTTATCCAATGCATACTAATCGACTGAGTGACTGCAAAGCGCGAGCTAAGCATCTCAGCTTCACCTGTGGCAAAAATTCTTCAGTATGATCGCCTGTCCTCCTATACAGACCACACTATGGGACTGATGCTCGTAAAATTTTGTGAAGAAGTTATATCACAATATTTGTGTTTTTGTAAGAAGGTTAGGTAAATTACGTATCATTTTTTGTCGACACAGTTTACATTATAAATATGTAAGTACATAAAACTTGCGAGGTTTATAGCTCACAGAGAAAAGTAATTCTGTTTGTCAGTCTGTCTATTACCTTTTCACACATCAACCGCTGATCCAATTAAATTAAACTTGATAGAAGTAGTAATCTGAGGCTTGAAAAAGGACATCGGGTTCCCTTTATCCCGATTGCTTGGGCTACAGATAGATTACATATAAAGATCAAATAATGGCCAGAATTTTGAGATTACTTGCGAAAATTCTAAAATTTTGTGAATGAACGTGTGTCCTAATTTGTACGTCTGTTTGAGCAGACCTCGTCAACTAGCGACTTTGAGTCACGTATCAGCGTAATCAATCTCGTCTCGCCAGCGCGCCGCGCATACCAAGAGAAATGATATTATTATGAAAAACCCTATTTTCACGCTCGCTGGTTCGTTATTTTTAGCCTGGCTTATTCAGGTTTATTTTTTGGTAAATACCTATTAAAAATATGTATATCAATATATAATTTGTCCGTATATATTTATTTAAAAAAACCGGCCAAATGCGTGTCGGGCCACGCACAGTGTAGGGTTCCGTAGTTGCGAATAACAACTTTGAGTTCACACTGTTTACACTCGCACATCACAGATTGACAACCAAAAACATGTAACAATGAAAATGTATGAAATTTTACATTTTCGAGTACATTTTATAAGTTGGTTTAATATAACTTTTTAGTTTGTACTTAGTACTCAGCTCTGATAGTTTTTCTTTCAACTTCAGTATATATACTACTGCTGAAAATTTTTTCACGTATCCATATATAACCGTTTAGTAGATAGAGGACACTTACCTCTAACAAAAACTTGCACTTTAAAACCAAATATTTCGGAAACGGATCCCTAAATCGAAAAATGGTGTTCTCGATCTCACAATATTTTTTGAAGACCTATCTAACAATACCCAACACGATGGGTTTGTATAGAAAAAAAATATTACTCCCTCTTTACTTGTATGGGAGCTACCCTAAAAAAATTTTTTTTTCAAGATTTTTTTCTACCACTTTTTTGCCATGATTAATATACATACCCATACCAAATTTCAGCTTTCTAGTACTTATAGTCTCTGAGTGAAACCGCGGACGGACAGACAGACAGACAGACATGGCGAAACTATAAGGGTTCCTAGTTTACTACGGAACCCTAAAAAGATATGGATTACATATAAAATTATAACAATATGATAACAATCGAGTACGTTATGTTTCTGGCGCCGTTACTTGGCAAATAGCTGCACCAAGATGGCGTGATAGATGATAGGACATATCAATAATTCATGCTTTCAGGATTCCAGATCGAATCAACAGCTTGTTACATGTTGGCTCTGAAATTAAGGCATGTCCACAACATACGTAGTATTTATTAAATTGCAACTTAATATATTATATATGTTTTTGTCTTGTCATCATGGACTGCATAAAATTTGATTAATCATGATTGTCCTTCTACTAAACACAAAGGATAGTTGGATAATGAAACCTTAAACATTATTATTACAAATATTGATAATCAGAAATAATACATACTAGCAGCCCTCCCTAGCTGCGCCTGGGCATGTATTATACCTAAAAACCTTCCCCAAGAATCACCCTATCTATTGGTGGAAACCACATGACAATCCGTGCATTAGATTTTGAGTTTATCGCGAACAGGCAAACAGACGCGGCGAAGGACTTTGTTTTATAATATGTAGCAATTCTAATTATGCGGGTAAAGTCAAGGGGAAAACGCTTGTATGAATAAATATGTAAGGTATGAACGCACCTACTTGCACTTACATACAACAGCAGGCGGCTAGGTGTTCTCTGGCGCTCTCCCGATTTGTGATAATCGAGCAACCCACTGATATTGACAATATTGAATGTATTTAGCTTGATATCGAAAGCTTGCATTTAATATGCATTGTTGTGTTGTTAACATCCGATCATTCGAATGAGTGAACGGTAAAGGGAAGTATGAAATTAATCTGTTAGTTAAAGTTGTAAAATAAACCAAGTTTTTAAATTAGGTGAACATGTAAATGTGTAATATTTAAACTAATTGTTCAAAAATAAACAAAATAATAAAAAACCGGCCAAGTGCGTGTCGGGCCACGTGCAGTATAGGGTTCCGTAGTTGCGTATGACAACTTTAAGTTCACACTGTTCACACTCGCACGACCAAATACATCTAACAATGAAAATTGTATGCAATTTTACATTTTCCAATACATTTTATGAGTTGGTTGCCTATAACTTTTTAGTTTGCACTTAGTACTCAGCTCTGATAGTTTTCCTTTAAACTACAGTATATATACTACTGCTGTAATTTTTTTTCACGTATCCATATATAACCGTTTAGCAGATAGAGGGGGGGACACTTACCTCTAACAAAAATTTGCACTTTAAAACCAAATATTTCGGAAACAGATCCCTCAATCGAAAAATGGTGTTCTCAACCTCACAATATTTTTTAAAGACCTCTTTAACGATACCCCACACGATGGGTAAATAGAGAAAAAAAATACTCCCCCACTTTACTTGTATATGGGAGATGCCCTAAAAAAAATTTTTTTTCAAGATTTTTTTCTACCACTTTTTTGCCATGATTAATATACCTATACATACCCATACCAAATTACAGCTTTCTAGTACTTATAGTCTCTGAGTAAAACCGTGGACGGACAGACAGACAGACAGACATGGCGAAACTATTAGGGTTCCTTGTAACGTTAAAGGGTAACTAAATGTTACATTTCATCTTATTATAAAGATTATTGACATTTTTCTCCAGAAATGAGTTTACTCCTAAACTACAAGAAACCTACCGTGGGTGTACGACCAACAAAATTTTGTAATATTGGTTACTAATAAACTAATTTCATTTTGCGGATTGCGTGGGCGAATAGTTACGTAAATAGAGTAAACAAACATATAAAATAAGTGTTTACTTTTCATTATTAATATCATGGTGACATTTTCCTTTTTGATTACAATATTTACTGAAATCCTGTCTGATCCTTAAAAGTGTGATTTGTTTAAACCCGTCATCATAATCACTTCCCAAGGGAATAATGCTGATTCGAAAAAATAAATGGATTAGCTGGTTTAGTTTTTAATTTCCAGCATTTTGTTCATATTGACGGGCTGAGTTGATCCTTTAAGCATCGGATAGGGTTTTTTAGCAAATTGTATAACAATAACAGAAAATTTATCAAATGGCGACTATGCACAGCAACCATAGCGTCGAAGATTCACCTATCAGGTAGTTGGGCGACCTGATCAAGCTGGCAGGAAGACGCTAAATAGAATTTGCTTCCAGCCGATCGTATTGGGAATCCTCTGGGGAGGCCTATGTTCAGCAGTGGACTTGTTACGGCTGAAATGATGATATAACACACGTTACTTACGTGGAGCATCAGCTCTTTTCAACCAGGGTTCTGTCACATGAAGAGAAGTATAAGATTAAGGATGTGTTTATTTAATCTGGGTCATGTTTGGTTTTTAAAAGGAAACTCACATTTGAAAATATTAAAAACAATACACAATTACGTAGTACGCTTAAAACTTCCAACTCGTACAATTACTTCAACGCATTAGCGAAATTGCGTTATATTTTTAGAATGTCTCGTGCACTATACTTTTCCCATTTCCAACTCCGAGCGACCCGCTTATAACACATTTCAAATTAACTCGGTAATGTAACGCTCAGCTAGTTATGCATGCTAAATGTGGCAATATCTCAGAATTCCATTTTCGAGATTCTTACAGTACCGAGCAGACGTGCGACTTTTTACTTTGACGTCAGAAAATGAATTTTACGCTGCTCTAGAATGGAAAGCACTTATTTACTGCTTGTACTTGATAAAAAAAATTGTAAAAGGCCAACAAAGATCTTAACGTTGACAAAAAATATGGTGAGGAGTCTCGGGGTAAGGCAAGGATCCCAGCTATACGAATACGAATAAAAAGCTAAAGCTAATATTGTTATTGCTTGTTTATAAAAGGTATATAAACTACGACAAATGATCTTCGAAATAATTGAGTATTCATAATTTTGGGTAACAATAAACAAGCGCAAACTACATAAGATCTCGGTATTTTGAAAGATTTTTACTTATCCTATTTCAATTTATAGTATCTCAGATTAAAAAGAGTCTCTTTCCAACCCCTTTTCAATCTAGCGTTAATTACAACCACCATTTAACGTACTAGAGAAAATTATCAGTCGTCTCGTCTTTAGGTAGATATTTTGTGAGCAAGGACTAACACAAAACTACCACAAAAGACTTCTCACAACATGGCGCTGAACAATTCTGAAACGCGCAGAGTTTCTTCGATCCGACACGGAAATAAAACCTCCGACAGAACTCAGCATTCGGAGATGTATAACTCTTTGGGCGTTCACATTGCCCGGCCGAAAGATCTTTCCTTTGTTGCAATCGAGCACACATCTTCGCTCCCGCTACATGTTTTCAAAATCCAAGCCTGATTAGTTGCTAAATTCAGTTCAAACACAATAATTCAATCATTGAAGTTGCAAAACTGGTGAAGTAACTCGTCTGATTGAACTGCTAGAGATGCGCCTGCAAAGTTTTATTGCGAAATCCAGGTATTCCAGTGAATTGGATGCAAAACGTTCCGTTTCACGCAGACGCGCGCTGCAGCGGGCAAGCGGACCGAGATTTGCGTTCCGTTACAACTTTTAATAACGTTGAGTAGTTCGATACATTTGCCTAACTACCTCTTCCACAATGAAATAGCTTTTTGGTTTTATTCGTTTAGACGTAAACTGAAATAACATTTTTACGTAAGAAAATTGTAGATATTCCATTAAACCCAGTTTTGTATTCTCAAAATATTTACCTAACTGTTTGAATATTAACTACTTAATATTAAAAAGGCGAAAGTGAGTTTGTTTATCACGCTTTGATGCCTTTAACTACTTAACAAAATTTGTCATAGACGTTTTTGCAAGCACGGAAGAGAAAAAAAGGGTGCCTTCGATCCTGGAAAATGTTCGTGAGACCTATACAAGACATAGTTTCAAATAAACCCGAAATTAGTTTTTCTTGTTTTTACAATCAACACATATCCACCACAACCTAAGGCCTAAAGGTAACGTGTTGCATGTTAGTGGGCGAATAGGTAGTAATCGGAATAAAAATAGTGATGGGCTGCTAGCCGTATTGCCATAACTTAGATTTTCGACCATACCCTACGCTGATTTTTACGGCCTAAGTGGTCAGAGAAGCAGCTGTTAAACTATTTTTTTTTCTTCCAGATCGGCCTGGAAACTATGAGATACATTTTTTTTTATTCGTTCTCTTCCCTTTGAATAAAATATTACGTAGAAAAAAATAAAATTAAAAATGGTTTGAAAAAATTATCAGCACGTACAACAAGTTAGCTCTGCTGTAAATATCCACACACAAAATAGCCGAGAATCGAACACTTCCTGTAGAGCTGGACGTAACGGTGTCTATTTGAAACCCGCACATTACCGCCACTGCGGATTCCTATCGCGTGTCCTGCCCATGCAGTGCCTTCAAAAGCAAAATAAAGAAACTGCAAAAATATCTCCTGTTCATTTTCAAAAAAAAAAGTCCAAAAATAATATTTTTAGATTAAAATTATTTTCTGTTATATTCAAAAATGATTTTCTCGAAGTAAAAACGCCGTTTTACGCCGTTGTACCTGTGGAAATTACACACATCGATATTGATACGATTTGTAAATATAGGAATAATCGACAATCGATTTTCTTAGTCAAACTAGTTGGGATATTAAAATCTTCTTTTTATATGAATTACAAGAATTCTTTAACACTTCCGGCGATATTACTAGAGGACTAAACCCTTTTAAGTAAGCTGAGTTATGTGAGATTTTTGCCATCAGATCTGTACTCGTATGAGTTCTTTCACAAGCGAGTTTGTATGCGTTTAAAAGTTTCATTCGGAGTTTCTTCGCTGCAGTATTCGGTTTCCGAAACGCTAGTAGTCTGTGGTTTTTGAAGGCTAACTAATAATATAAAAAAAAATTCACATATGAATTGAACTGTAAAAGTGCATAAAAAAGCTTATTTTCTGAATGAATCTCAAAATGTTTGAATGCAAGATTAACATCTGTAATATTTATATTGTTTCCCTTGCCCACTGCGAGTGCATTAGTGCTTGCATTAGCGCGCAAACACACTTAGCTTCGTTACGACCTGCGGCGCTGGCCGTCATTATCGTTATTGTCTTACTCACACTGCACACCGTGACGCGCTGCGTGCTAACTTACTTCCGCTGATTTGATTTGATGCTGAAGTGCTGATGCAAGAGTGCTTTCATTAGCGCGCAAACACACTTAGCTTCGTTACGATCTGCGGCGTCCATCATTATCGTTAATTGTCTTACTTACACTGCAGTCCCAGATCGACACGACATTGGAACCTGCAAAAAACGAGTCTATGTTCTCTTAGAAGGCCGGCAACGCTCTTGTCACACCACTGGTGCTGCAGTTGTCCATCGGTAGCGGTATCACTTACCATCAGATGACCCGCTGGCTCGTTTGCCGTCCTAAATCATAAAAAACTGCACACCGTGACGCGCCGCGTGCTAATTTAACTTACTTCCGTTCATTTGATTTGATGCTGAAATGCTGATGCTAATGGATTTGATGCTGAAATTCAACTGTAAAGGGTGTGAGGAGGTCCAACATACTCTTGCTTGTACTTGCTCAGATGCATATTAGGCATGAGAAAGTAGCAGCTTGGGAGGCCGGGCGCGCGTACCCGATTCCAGGACAGGCAGTTGAGGGTGACACCCCTGACCAACCTCAAGGTTGACTGGGAAAGAATACTCTTAGTATTCAGTCCGCCTACTGTAGCTGTGAGATCAATTTTTTAAACAAATAAAATAAATATAGATTATTATATAAATAAATATATACGGACAAATCATACATATTGAACTAGCCCCAAAGTAAGTTCGAGACTTGTGTTATGGGATACTAACTCAACGATACTATATTTTATAACAAGACCCAGGTCAATCTGAAAAAGATCGTTTTTCATCTTGACCTGACCGGGGATCGAACCCGGGACCATCCGTGTCGCAGCCTGGCGTGTTGACCGTTGCGCCACGGAGCTCGGATAGAATTCTATTATCATCTGGCTAGACCTAGTTTACCTCCTTATTTGTATTCCAATCAAAATCATAGTGAGTTTATCGAATAGTACTTGCCTTCGGTGAAGGATAACCTTGAGAAAATCTGTGCACAAATGGAATATTCACTAGTGTGTGAAATGGAAAAGGCAATGGCTCCATGATTACTGTAAACAATTATTATCATAATGTTCGCTTTTCTACATAATAACTGAATTCAATTTCATTGACATTATTTTCGTTTGCATTCTAAAGCTGAATAACTCTGAGTAAGAATCGATTTTGCTTACTCTCTTTTTTCAAGAAAGAAGAAATCGCAAAATATTTACAACTCATATTAGCATACAAACAAAAGTAGAAACAGTTTAGCACAAACTGAAAACGTTTTTATGCAAAGCAGAATTTTTAAACAAAATATGCGGTATCTAATTTTCAACCGCCATTACCGAGAGACGTGCACTGCAAATGCAAAGCTGGTGCAATAAGCAGAGGTACCCACATGTGGCAAGTCCGTTCATTTGCGAAAGTCGCGCGGAAGCTTTTTATCCGGCGAAATGCAGCCGGCCAAAAGCTGTACGCATTGGCATGGAAACCTGGCGTTTTGTATAATTGCGTATCGGATCATCAAAGCGGGACGAAGCGTGACTAGCGTGCTAACTTACCGGTGACAATGCATTTTAATGAACTCGTTTATATATTTTTTTTAATTGGATTTTTCAAAGAGCAGATATTTTTATGTTTATTTTGAACTTCGAAATCGTTATTGGCTACGAGTAATTATGACAACATTATGTTTAAAACATGGAGATATATGTACTACGTACAACTATACTTTCGTGGTTCATAGTTATTTATTACTGTTTTATGTACTTATTCTGTGTGTAAAGGTACAGCCTAGCGATTGACGGACGGAGATTAGTAGCATTGCAATAGGGTTTCGTTGGCACCCTTTGGATACGGAATACTGAAAAGGCTTTGCCTTTATTCTGAATGTGGAAGCAAAACACAAACTCATTACTATTTCCCGGCTGCGCTGACAATGCGCCGGACGTAAGCCGGCCAACTTTGTTCCGAATACGCGTCAAATGGACGAACCTCGCGATGGCCTCACGCCTCGTTACGACTGCCCCACTTTATTAAAACTATTCTCCGATTTTGGCTTCTCTGGAAAATGCTAGCTATTATATTAGATTGTACTGCGATTTTATTCGTAGTAGATTGAGTAGGACATTTTTGTGGTAAACCTAAATTATTTTTTCTGATTTACATGAAGACCTGTAAAATGCAAAATTACTATTTTTGTGGTTATAAAAAATCTATCACAGTTTATGAGATACAGTCTGGTGACAGACAGACAGACGGATATCAAAGTCTCGTGAATAGGGTCCCATATTTATCCTTTGGATACGGAACCTTAAAAAGGCATGAAACGTTTTCCGCACAATCTTCTTGTGAGACTAACCAAACTACTTCTTGTGACACTAATAAATACCCAGATTTCTTATAGGAAATCTATTGTTCTTAATGTTGGTTTGACATCGCAGTAATAAATTAGCAGGAACTTTGACAGAAGTGGGAAAAAATACCAAAAATAATGTTTTTTGTAAGCTTGATTTTGTTATTTTTATTTGTTGTTATAGTGGCAATATTATAGTTATCGTGTTTATAATTACGGTTCAAAGATATGTAATAATCGGACTGACGTAGAGTAGAAGCATTGTAACAGAGTTTCGTTGGCACCCTTTGGATATGGAATAATGAAAAGGCTTCGCTTTTATTCTGAATGTGGAAGCAAAACACAAACTCATTACTATGTCCCGGCTGCGCTGACAATGCGCCGGACGCAAGTGGTAACTTTGTTTCGAATCCGCGTCAAATGGACAAACCTCGCGATGGCCTCACGCCTCGTTACGACTGCACCACTTTATTAAAACTATTCTCCGATTTTGGTTTCGCTGGAAAATTCTAGCCATTATTTTAGATTTTACTGCGATTTTTATTCGCAGTTAATTTGATTTAGTAGGACATTATTGTGGTAAACCTAAATTATTTTTTCTGATTTACATGAAGACCTCTGCAAAATTATTATTTTTGTGTTTACTAAAAGAAATTGAAGAAAGCATGACTGCTCTGCCAAAACAAAATTATAGACTTTTGGGTGTAAAAATTCTTATGACATATCTTGCCTGTAGGTGTAAATCCGTTAACGCAATTATAATCAAAATAAAAAAACTGTAAAAATAATAGCTACAGTCCGTTTTTAGTAGGCATGTAATAAAATTACTTTCTAGGCCATTCTTGAATAGCGCCTAATTAAGCTTAATATAAACTAATTTTCCATTTAGACTATTACGACTTAACAAAAGACATAAGTCCCTATCATCTCTATTATGCAGATACGACTAACAACTACCCAAATTAAAACCAAGGAAAACTACTAGATGTGGAAAATTTAAGTTGCACCTACGATTATATTCGTAGCATATGAAAGCGGCTTTTTCATATTTCGTCTAGAACTTTCATATTTCGTCTAGAACTTGCTTAATTGTATCTGTGCTGATAACTTTGTCTATTATTTGAATTTCCAACTTAACTAGCAGCACAGATTAATAATTCTAAATGTCTCCTTACAAATGCTATCAGAACTCGCACAATGCTGGCTAGAGGTATTTTAGAACAAGCAAATTGACAGAGTTTGCAAGTTTGAGTCGCACCTACGCTTAATATTCTAAGCATATGAAATACAAAGCGGATTTAATTAAGCTGCGTCCCGGCGGGCGCGGGGGAGGGCGCGGCGGGGGCGGGTGAATGGGAAAACTTTGCGTTTAGTGCAACTGCATTCAATGCTCACACGTACTGCTCCTCACATACGAGTACTAAGACCAAACACAAGATACTTTTATATTAAATAATGCAATCTTTTTAACGAACGCTACAAACAAAATCTATTTTCTTTGTGAAAATGCTTCTCACAAAGTCGCTTCTGTATATTACAAAATGAACTAATAATCTTGAAATGTATTCCTGTTACAATAAACAGTTACTTATCACTTATTTTCTGCGATGTTGAATTGATCCAAATTGGATCTTGGCTACTAGGTTAGTATATTGTAAATATAGTGCAGACGATGGCAAAAAAAAACATGCATCGAAAATAACGAGTTGTTGATTGTAGGTTGTTGATGTTGGAGTGGAGATACAAGATCACGTTACGTAGAAATATGTTATTTCTCTTGATGTTACAGCTGAGCGTAACGAATCCTTTCTCGATGTCAGCTCTGCAATACTTTGACCACTGCTTGATAGTATATCGGCTTCTACTCGATAGAATCTCTGTTTGTTACTCAATAAAATAGCTGACACGTGATCAACATGATATAGGCCGCCTATGTGCCAAATGTGCGAGCTATGTACGAACATATGTATATGAAAAGGTAAAATAGCAATACTTATTTATTTTACTACTCCGTTAATTGATTAAAAAGAAATGGAGCCCGTACCTTTGTTATTATTTATCTGTTATAAACTACTTGCTGTTACCCGCGGTTTCGCCCGCGTAATTTAAAGCCTATGTCCTTCTCGGTACCCTCACCTATGTGTATGCAAAATTTCATGATGATCGGTTCAGAAGATATGGCGTGAAAGCGTAACAAACAAACTTACTTTCGCATTTATAATATTAGTTGGGATTGGGATTTGAAATAAGAGTAAACAACTTAAAAATTACGATCTACATTTACAGGCATTAAACAAATCAAGCCGGTATTCCCCGGACTCGGCATAAAAATAACAAAGCCGACATGATTTCGTCTGTGGCCCGCCCGGCTCCCAGCGGCCTCCCTCAATTTTCCTAAAAGCTCGTTTTTTGTTCCACTTTCCAAAATCTAACGATTCGGAAACAGGTTATTATGGATTTACAAAATGAATAAGGCTTTTTTATTCTGTGCTGTAAATTTTTACTATTTTTCCCGACTGACCTACCCAGAAGGATGTAAGTGTACCAAATTGCCATATCCTTGAACGTACCAAATCGTATACTGATTATACTGAACAACTTTCTCCAAGGAACATAAGACAAACATATAAAAAAACGTCTAATATAAACTACTGTTTTGTATTAGACAACAATTATTATTATTAAATTACAGATATGCAGCATGCTTGCAACAAGCATGCATAGCAGATATGTGTTGGTATACCCATTTTTTTCATATTTCGATTCATGTTCCTTGGGGCAAGTTGTTTAGTATAATCAGTGTAGGTAGTTATATTCAAAAATATGGAAAAGTTATAGTTTTACAAAGTTTATAACTACTATTATGTATGTAAGTATGCCGTGTGGTTCCCGACAGAGTAGAATAGGATCACTCCAAGTCTTCTTGTGGATGTCGTAGAAGGCAACTAAGGAAACACAAGCTAAACAAAGCTTACTAACATCAAAGAGACCTCTCCAAACCTTCTGGCCAGCGTGGAGATTGTAGGCCAAATCCTCTGACTGCTTTGGTTGGTATATGGCTGTGACAGTTAGAGAGGGTCGTGCTTCTGCAGTGGAGACTAAAAAGACCTGATGATGAAGTATGTCTGTTCCATTGTCACCCCCTTTAGCCTTCACGTTTCTATTACCCGATTTTTTAGGGTGAGATGTCATTAGATTCATATTCTTCCCTGGACTGTCATAGGCTATGTGACATAAGCAAAAATTAACATGGTGAACTTGAATTCTCAAATATATAATTTGAGCCGCATGGGATCTCTGGATTATTTGACCATCGTTGCATCGTTTTGAACAAAACAAAATGAATAATTCGATATTTATCTACCTAAATATTCCTATATCCTTATCTCAAATGCTCGGTGAGCTAGCGAAAGCTTACTTGGAGCTAGCTACAAAGTACATTAAAAATACCTTTAGCATATTTAATAAGTTTTGCAATTACTAGATATTTGCAAACTTCGTTTAAGGCTACATAAATGTATCATAGTATACTCGTAGCGGTGTGATTTCATAATGTGAGGGTCTTTGTACCAAAGTTGTGGCTATGCGATAATATGTGGCAAACAGAGATCAATTAATTTAGAGATTTAAAAGTCTTTACTTTGAAGAGGCATAGTTGTGAAACGCGCGAAAAGCGACAATTTGGTGAGACAATTTTTGACGTGATTTTTCAATGATTACGTCACAAACTACGAATAAGTAATATTCTTATTTGTAGGTCACAAAATACATTTGTCACCAGACCATTTTCTCCAAGTTGCTTTAACTAAGAAGGTGGAAATATGCTTATTATCTATTATATCTTTTTTCATTAAAGTGCTTCGTAGCTCTTGTCGTTGAAATATCCATAACTTCTCTATCTTCTACTTTATTTTTTAGTTTTAGATTATGATAGGCCAGCCTTCTCCTTAAATTTATCAGCAAACCATTGTATTGGTCTAAGCTATGATAGGTACATTTGTGGATTTTTCATCCTATTCTTTCACACTCTCGCACATCTAAGGTGGAAACGTACTCTAAATGTTATATAAAATAAATAAATAAATAAATAAATATATAGGGACATATCACACAAATTGAGCTAGCCCCACAGTAAGTTGTGAACTTGTGTCGCAGGATACTAACTCAACGATACTATATTTTTATAATATATACTTATTATAGATAAACATCCAAGACCCAGGTTACTCTGAAAAAGATCGTTTTCCATCATGACCTGACCGGGGATCGAACCCGGGACCCCCGTGTCGCAGGCTGGCGTGTTGACCGCTGCGCCACGGAGCTCGACAATATAAAAGGACAACGATGCATTACTATGCCGCATTATGCTGATGTGAGTGCAAATGAACTTCAAAACGAACCGTATTCTGAAGACATTAACAGTTTAAAGTACCTCCCCTGCGAGTTATAAGTTTAATTTCGCTGGTCACAGGTGCCTAGTTTATTTAACTGCTCACAAGATACTATTATTCACATTTTAACACATACAGTAATATTTCATATTTCAAAGATCGTTATATTTTACTGCCAAAATAATAATCTACTATTTTTAGAGTCCTTATTATGTGTACAATCAACCAGCTATTTAATAGTGTGACTGCTTAGTCTAACATTTACGATAAGACTGTTTTAAATATAATTGCATTTAAATAAAACAAAAAAGAATAGAAAAATTGTTTAAAATAAGTCTGTTTAAACGCATTTTTTTCACGTCTGTAATGTTATCATAACTTATAAAAAGCCTCAATAGATTTAGATGTATGGCATATTCGACACTAATTCTTACCCTTGAGTTTTAAAGCTATGATTTTTAATAGGTCAATCTTACATTTATTTTTGTTAGAAAAAGCTATGTTTGTATAAGTGGCCAACTTTACAATTAATAGCCCTCCAAAGATATTTGACAGGGCATTACTGCCGGCTAATAATGACTACTGAGACCTATGGCGGCAAGGGCTTATCATGCCTTTCTAAGCACGGAGAAGCTCTAAATTTTTAGTCACAATCTAAATGACCACTTCGTCCAAAATCTACATATTCTTACGAACTTAGGCCGTACAGCTTATTAATTGACCCTTGAAATTCTCTTAAAGGGGGGTGAGTCAGAACGTCAATATGGACAAGTTTTACTATGGGACCACTGCTGTGTCCCTAATATCCCATACTAATTCAAATACATGAAGAAATCGACATTTTAAACAGGAGTGTTCAGCCGCCCGCTGAACACTCCTGTTTAAAATGTCGATTTCTTTCATATTGACTGTCTGAGTCACTCTTTTATATATATATATATATATCACCATCTCAGCCACAAGAAGTCCACAGCTGGACATAGGCTTCCCCTTAGGATTTCCAATACGACCGGTTGGAAGCGGCCTGCATCCAGCGTCTTCCTGCGACCTTTATCAGGTCGTCCGACCACCTGGTCGGTGGGTCGTTGGGTCGGTATCTTTATGTAGGGTCAATTCACACGCTGTATTAACCATATAGAGATATATAAAACCATATGGATTTAAAACTAATGATTCTTATCAAATCAGAAATCAAAACGTTTATTCAGAAAATAGACCTTTGCAGGCAATTTTTTACGTCATATCATATTTAAAATTATCTTATTAGATAATATGTATTTATTAATCGTTCAAAAGGTACATACTATAGCGTTTCGGAACCGACCACTGCAGAGAAGAAACTTACGGCAATTTAAATTATTATACTGGCCAAGTGAAAATAGAATTTACAGAAGTAGAGAATTACAAAGTGACTCTGTTTCTAGGACAGACTTGTTTACGTTGGGCCAAGTTTTGAGAGCAATAATAAAACTAGTCCCGCCGAACTGATCCAATATCTATTCACGGACAGCACTCCCGTATTTGTATAGGCTGAGCGGGCACATGCCTAAATGAGTTTCTAAGAGCTTTGCTATTTACATCCTGTCCTACAAATCGTCAAAGATTTTGGTCCATATCCCAACTTAATTGCAAAAGTGTGTTCTTCACACGCATTATTTTTATATTACTTAGATTCGTTAGTATTTACCGTTTTACTGCTATCCAATTGATTATTGTTTAAAAAATATTTGCGTCAGCTAAAATTAACCTAATGCATACCCTAGGACTTAATAAAACATATTTTGGTTACATACCGTGCAAACAGATTGTTGAAACAGTTGCTTAGCTTTGGATTTTGATGTTCTGCCTCGCCAAATCTTGACTGAAGTTTATTAGACTCTCGTGGAAAAATCATATGTATGATACAAATAGCTAAAGTTATAAAAAAATATTGACTTTTTTATCAGAATTGTTCTGAATATAAATTTGATAAAACTCCATAGAGATTTACTAGCAATAAATGAATTACTGATGTCAACAATTTTCAGTTGTAAAATCAAATATTACAAAAAATAAGTGTTCAAAGAAACTTACATAAAATAAAAAGTTGAATTTTTAATAACATCTTTTGTGATGTTATTTTATAAATCTGCGATTTACTGACCCACTAAGCAAATATGCTTACTTTCAATTTACTTTCAGAAAACATTTCCTAAGATTGTCCCAATATTGCGACAACACGTGACTGTCCCTCGGGCCGTGTTGTAAATCAATTGGCACGCGCCCGCGACAGACGTCTTATCTCCGAGTCCAAACCCCATTAATTACTTCGATCGGAAAACATCTCCAATAACATTGTTCCGATATTTCGGGAGGCAATCTTTCTTCGTCAAATCGACCTCTTTCTCGATTATTGCATTCCGCCGAATTAATTAAAGACACAATCGGCCGTCGATTTGTAATTCGAATCACTTGGCGATGAATCAACAATTTATCGAGTTAGCAAACTTGTGGAGCCCATATTTCATTAAATGCTGAATGTCAACAAGCAAGTTTGAAATAAGAAAATTGGTTCAAATGAAACTCATTTTACACGTAATGTTAACTGTACATGTTGTGCAAGTTCAAACAGATAAGTGTTTATTAATTGAAAATGAAGATGTGTCTTGCTAGACAATGTTTTGAACATATTAAGTGATTGATTTTAAACTCCAAAATTTCAGACTCAATAGACTTTTTTTCCTTTTTATGGTTTATGTTAATAAAAAAAATTTAATTATGAAACTAGGCCTATAATCTCGATTACCATTTGTTTGGCTATTGCAATTTAAATTTAAAACAACAACATGTCGAATTTTTGATTTGTAAAAACTAAATTAGAAGTTGTAGACTAGACTCTTTAGACTAGACTGTAGCTATAGTTATGACATTTAAGCTACTAAAAGGTAAATCGTTACCCCTCTTAACGAGGCACATTAAACGCTTATAGAGATTAATCACTAGGGTCTTCAGCAGCCATTTACACCCATTTTGACAACTTCTTACGCAGGATCACTGTTAATGGAGAGTTGATTGTATAATTATAAGAGTTTATAATCGAAACTATGAATGCACGCTTGAAAATGAGATGAGAAAATTCTAAATTCAAATCGTTTATTGAGAAAATAGGCCCTTGCAGGCACTTTTTCACGTCAAATCACATTTAAAATTATCTTATTAAGTATTATGCATTTACTAATTATTGTTAAAAGCTACAGACTACTAGCATTTCGGAACCCAGGTGGAGAACTGAAGATTTCTAATTTTGACGCGGGCATAACTAATTTCTTATGGGATAGCATCTCGTCGTTATCACTCAGCGACTGCATCGTGAAGGGCGTTATTTACTATTTTAAGGCCGCACACTAGGCACACTAGCGACGCCAATCATTTTATTCCTAATACTTTACAAATAGAAAGAAATTTAAGAATGTAAATCATATATAAGCACTAGTAAATAACTTGAAGTATTTTTGGAATCATGTTTTAATATTCTGAGAACCAGTCATTAAGAGAAAACGTGATAACCGCCAAAAACGATTTTTTCTTGATTGATTCTCATAATTCTCACTGATTCTGATAATATTGTTAAGTTATTTACTAGTGCTTATATGATTTACATTCTTGAATTTCTTTATATTTGTAAAGTATAAGGAATAAAATGATTGGCGTCGCTACTGTGCCTAGGGTGCCCCCTTAATAGAGTATCATTTTATCCATGTTGATCGGGAAGAAAAAAAAAAGTAAAATGAACCAACTGCTTCTTTTTCCGCGCAGATCTTAAAAGCCGATCAAGGGTATGGGCATGAGGAATCATGTCAATTGGTGATGCGGCTAGCAACTCATCACTATTTTGATTCCGTTCTCACCTACAAGCCCACCAAGATGCTAAACATGGCCATAAGGTTTTACAGACCTGGGCTCTGTGTACCCCGTAAGGGAGAAAGGCGTGATAGTATGGATGTATGTATGTATCATTTTAGCAAAGTGAGGGATAAGGAGGTAATAATCTGCATGATATTTTTATGAGTAATGAATGAGTAAAAAAATAAAAGTCACCGCTCCTAGAGATTACAGCCCGGATCATTCAAGCGCCTTGACAGTTTGCTCGCGCAACGTCTACAATGTGAAGAGCGTTTTTCACGTAAAATTTGAGGAGCCCAATGGCCTATAGTAGGCATGAGCAATATAAGCGCTTCCGTATGTTAAGCAACCCCAGGCGCAGTACCCACTTGGATGGGTGACAAGTGATAAAAAATATCTTGAGCTCCTCCGTGCTTCGGAAGGCACGTTTAGCCGTCGTCCCGGCTGTCGTCATTGATGGCAGTCATTAAATTATGTCAGATGCCTTTAGGCAGCTTGAAAAATCTGACACCAGTGTTGGACTCTTACACACACGAAAAACAAAAAAAAAAACAATGTAAAATTAATTTCATAAACAAACTGGAGCGTAAAGAGTAAGCAAACGCACCGCTTAGCCAGAAAATTGGATGAGTTAATGTGCTAAGCTACGACCCCTAGTCAAAAACAATATAATCGAGTATATTGCTCACAGAGATAAGTCACCCGAATCACCAGAAGGCATTTTTATTTATTAATCTTTGTTGTTCCAAGATAAAACACTTGTCACAGTTGCCGGACAGGGAATGCGCATATATCATTAATATACGCATTCCCTCCCAGTCAACCGTAGGGAAAAAAAGAGAACATTTGTAAGGCGCCAAAAAGTAGATCTATGTAATACAACATTAAAACAACATTAATTATATATATGCTTTATTGAATATATACGGTAAATATTTTATAAAATACATAATACTTAAACATTAACCATCGATAATAAACTCACCTTGACAGTTTGCTCATGAAGCGACTGCATCGCCAAGAGCGTTTTCACTATTTTAAAATAGATTAATAATCACAGTAAGAAGAATACTATAAACGCAATATTTCACTCAAACATTTAATCAATGTGAAATCAATCTATGTTAATAATCAACTTGAAAAGTGAGTCAATAGTCAAACATGTTAGTGACACGTGAATTTTCATAACACTCTATTCACAATATTATTTATTGTTGACGTCAATAATTTACTTTACACCGCTTCCAAAGCGGAGTGCAGAAAGATGCGGCAAGCGACAAACTGCACAGCGCATTTTCTCCAACTGACGTCAACTTAAAATCTACCATTTACCTACTTAGAATTACTTTTGAGTTGTGGTAGAGCTACGCTACCGGCAAAGTTTACTTTTGCTAGTAGCATGAATGGGCCGGCTCGTCCGGATCCGGATCGACGTTTGAGTAGTAGCTTTACCGCTTCTATGCTTCGTTAGGTGAGTGGGAGAGCCGGAGGCCCATCCCTCCTCCTCTGGGGCGAAAAAAATAAAGGCCGGCAACGCTCTTGTTTATTGCACCCAGGGGTTATCACCAGGGGTGTTAACCCCTGGTTATACAGTTGTCCATGGGCAGCGGTAATCACTTACCATCAGGTGATCCGCTTGCTCCTTTGCCGTCCATTGACATAAAAATAAAATTTAAGTTGACTTGAGCTTACATTATCAGAGAGGGATTAAGTGTTTGAACGCTGGGCATAAAAGGTTATAAACTTGTAAAACCTTCGTGTTTGATCACGAGTCGCTCACGGAGATTAATGTGAGGATCATCATCAGCCAGTTACGCCTACCTTGTCAGTTTGATCACGCGCTGCGCAGTATAATTGAGTCATTTATTAAAAGGTATCACGTTTAGATTACAACCGCTTCACCCTCTCTCTACAATTGGAAAGCTGAATTGGAATTGGGCGGGACACGTCTGTCGCATGCACCCTTTAAGATTATATTATTTCAATTAGATCTGAATGTGCGAAGAAATAGGTAGACAAAGAGATAGATAGGAGGATGTCCTAAATCAATCTAAAAATACTGTAAAGTTATATTGAAGGAGAAAATTATAAGACGTCTCAACTCGAACATACATATACGACTTGGATGAGATTATTGTAGAAAACAACAGAAGCTCTACATCTATTTATATTGGTGTATATAAAACTGAGTCAAGTTTCTTCGTACACTCAGCCCAAATAAATTAGTGACGTCAACAATTTTTATTGTTGCAAAAAAAATTAAATCAAACATGACGATTAAAAATTGTTCAAAGAAAACTATATTAAATAAACATTTTGAATTTTGGCTTATATGTAACTTGAGAACCGCTGGACTAGCTTTCATGGTTTTTGATTTGTTAGTTTTGCTGTCACCCCGAAAAGCAGAATAACCATATAAACAAAAGAAATATTTAAAAATAAATAAGCGACACGAAGGTCACTGGGACAGTTAGTATCAATATAAAATGCACTGGAAATATATGAGTGAATTGCGAAATTTATGCTTTCGCACGCAAATTGTTTATGACAGGATGAATAACCGATATCTGTAAAACTGCTGTAAAATAACGTCAATAACGCACTAACACGAGTAAACTTTAGCACTTCGAGTTATCATTCGTCGAAAGGCTTTCTTCCACTATGACGGGAATATATTCCATTTATACCCGTGACATAGGCTCGAGGGGGTGACTCAGCCCGTCAGCATAAACACTTTTCCTATAGGACCAATGCTAGGAAGTGCAGGTTTTTTTAATATTCAAATTCAGAAGTTGCAACTGTGCAATTTTTAGGGAATGTCCGATAAAATTTTCGAGTTCCCAACGTTGGTGCCATAGGAAAAAATGTTCATAATTCACTAAGCTTTTCAAGGCTATATTGAGGGATTTTTTTTATATTTGTTATTAATTTTGCCATGAAATACAACTGTTAATAGAAATTAATAAAAATCTGCCTCTGTTGTTAGCAATTGATCGTAATTTTAGTCTATATTAGATGTTCAAAGGTAGCTTAAACCAATAATTTAATTTAAAAATCTAAAACAATAAAAATCAAATTATGGTATACTAAAGCTCAGCAACGGTGAAATTTCCCCAGAGGCGCCCATTTTTGGTCTGTCTTGTCTCCAAAAAAATGTTTATCCGAGGCTGGCTATAACGTATCTATAATGTGACTCTAGGTAGTGGCAAGCCAGCCTAACCTAATACTTACTGATATCCTCCATTGCCACCAAAATCACTTATCTAGCGCCGTATTCATACTCGGGCGAGTCGCAGAAAGTTTATATCTCCGATAAAGCCTCATTTTTATGGCCATAAATTTTACGGCGCATAAAAAGGGTTCAAAACGTTGCGCTTTACGGCGGATTCCATTGTTTTATGAAAGTTAGGAGCTTTTAAAGCTGTTTTTGCAATAATTATTAAAATTATGTTGATGGATTTGAACTTTTACTACATCCGCCCTATTCTTATATCCCAGGTTATTTTATTTAACCAACTTTTTTCTTTTGCTATACTGGGTGTAGATTATACCTTTGATATTCCGTTTAATTAGCCCTCAGCTCATCGTAACCTGAAAAAAATGTTATAATTTTTCGGGTCACTTATGACGGACTGGATCACCCCTAGAAGACTATGTTGAGGATTCATTCATAATTTATATCAAACAGAGAATTTTTTAAGCGTTTGATATCAGACACAGATCTACGTCCCTCAAACCTCTCAATGGTATACACTCTGCGTAGCAGTGCTACAACCTTCGTAGAACATTAATTGTAGCTATTGTAGCGGTTTCTACGCAGTGTCCTCCTTCCATTTGAGATTACTAGTAAATATTTGACTTAGTTATTATGACACTATGACAATTCTTCATACATATATCTCTCTTAGACTCACAAGTGTTACCCCGGTCCTTTAGAAGGCTTGCGTGGTGATATAGATCCAACACATGCCCTTTGGAGAATCTAATGTCATGTAGGCTCCTGCCAAAACCCGTTCCTGCAAATATCTAATACATACATTATTAATATCTTGCCCCTTTCCCTTGGTAGTAGGCAGAGACTCAGGAATCGTTTGAGGTTTGTGAGGATCGTAGCGGGTGGAGGCTGCTACGATCCTCACAAACCTCACGGAAAGAGTGGTGTAACAAGGGAACTGGATGGCATCGGATAGTTTTTTTTTTTTTTTTTTTTTTTTGACAAATCACACAGATTGAGCTAGCCCCAAAGTAAGTTCTTATGTAAGACTTGTGTTATGGGATACTAACTCAACGATACTATATTTTATAACAAATACATATATAGATAAACATCCAAGACCCAGGTCAATCTAAAAAGATCATTTTTCATCTTGACCTGACCGGGGATCGAACCCGGGACCATCCGTGTCACAGACCGGCGTGTTGACCGCTGCGCCACGGAGCTCGTCAAGGATAGTGTCACAAAGGAACCGGACGGCACCGGATAGTGTACCCGGATGCCACGTGAAAGTGTCACAAGGAAACCGGTTGACACCAGAAAGCATCACAAGGGAACCGGATGGCACCAGATAATGTGACAAGGCACCGGATAGTGTGATAAAGGAACAGGACGGACCCGAATACTTTGGAAAAGGAACCGGACGCTACTGGAATCTGATGGCGCCGGATAGTGTAATAAGGGAACTGGATGGCACCGGACAGTGTCACATGGAAACCGGATGGCACCAGATAGTGTGATAAGTGAACCGATCAGCACAGGAAGGCGAATCACAGGAATCGGAAAGCACCGTATAGTGTGGCAAAGGATCCGAACCGGATGGTACCGGAAGGCGTGTCACAGGAATCGGATGGTGCCGGAAAGGGTAACAAGGGAACCGGATGGCACCAGATAATGTGAGAGGGGAACCGGACGGCATCGGATACTGCGGCAATGGAACCGAACAGTAACGGATAGTGAGTCACAGGAATCGAATGGCGCCGGATAGTGTGACGGGGGAACCGGATGGTACCGGATGGCGATTCACAGGATTCGGATGGCGCCGGATAATGTGCCAAGGGAACCGGATGGCACCGGATAGTGTGGCAATGGAACCGTGTGTGACAAGGGACCCGGGTGGCACCGATTAGTGTGACAGGGGAACTGACGGCGCCGGATAGTGTGGCAATGGAACCGGACGGTACCGGATGGCGAGTCACTACCGGACGGCACCGGGTAGTGTGGCAATGGAACCGGATGGTACCGGATAGTGTGGCAAGGGAACCGGACGGCACCGGACAGTGTAACAAGGGAACCGTAGGGTACTGGGTAGTGTAGCATTCGAACCGATCGGCTCTGGAAAGCAAGTCAAAGGAACCAGGTGGCACCGGATAGTGTGGCAAGGGCACTGGATTGTACTGGATGATGAGTCACAGGAATCAGATGGCACCGGGTAGTGTGACAAGGGAACCGTAAGCTTGACATGGGAACCGGAAAGTGTCATACTATATTTATAATCTGAATCAAAATCTTCACTACTACTAATAACTTCATTATCAAGATATCAGAATCAAGGAATTTGACACAAACCAAGTCATAAAGCGACAAAACTTGACCGGTTTTTATGTATTATTTTATGGGATGAAATATATTTATGCCTTATATGTTGAAGCTAGTTATCCGGACATTAGTAACATATTACGCGCCGTATATTATATATTATAATTAGACGCCGGGTTTTTGCCAAACAGATATGTGCTAGCAAAAAAGGCGCACAATAACGGCGACATGTTTAAGGCGCTTCTGCTAATTTTCATCACATCGGCTTTGAATATTCATAATATTATCATAGTCCCCGGCGCATCGAGGATGCACACACCTGCTGATAATAGACTCCATGTTTATAAATAAATATATACGGACAAAGCACACAAATTCAGCTTGCCCCATAGTAAGTTCGTGACTTGTTTTATGCGATAATGTTTTTTTTAACAAGTACATAATAGATAAACCTTTGATTATTTAGATAAACAACCAAGACTCGAACTCAACAAGATCATTTACTATTTTGACTGGGGATCGAACTCCGGTGTGACAGCCTGACTTGAGATGATTATCACTAAGCCATAGAGGTCATTCTTTATAAGGATATTTTTTTTAAAGACTGAAGTTCTTTAAATTTGGTTAGTGCGAATCAATTCGAAGAAATCATCACATAAAAGTTCTATCACAGTAGATTACAATTTCTATTCTTTTATAAGATTTAGGTCAGATATAGCCTTTTAGATTTGCGTACCTTATTAGGTTTTGACATCAAACCTCAACCTCGAGTTCAAAAGGAACCCTTTGAGAATCACTCGTTCGTCTATTAAGATCTTTTTCAGAAATGCGTGGACATATCTCCGCATTATGAGGCGTGCAAAAAGTTACGCTATCAGCGCGTTACATTCCAGATATAATTAAAGCGGACAAAGTCACGCTCTACATCCAGTTTCAGGTTATATCGGTCGACTAACAAAGTTGTAGGTGTTCGGTATCAAACTTGCTCATACTATTTGTTATTCAGTGCCGGCCGCCGCGGACTGTGTTGATAAGTTAACTTAGTTGGGGCCCGCCTGACACGGCTGTATTGAAGGTGTCAATTTACGAAGGCACTAATTTATACAAGACCGACTTGCCGCTAAATTACACAGTTACAGCGGCTCATCTATCTGATGATAAGCATTTTAGAACATACTCCTGCTGACGTAACTTAACCATGATGTTGGCAGTATCGACACTATTGAGCGGTTAGAGCCTGCTCAATACTGTCAATACTGCCAACATCATGGTACTGTAAATATAGTATAAAAAAACCGGCCAAGTGCGTGTCGGGCCACGCGCAGTGTAGGGTTCCGTAGTTGCGAATGACAACTTTGAGTTCACACTATTCACACTCGCACCTTACAGTTTAGCGACCAAAAACATCTAACAATGAAAATAGTATGAAATTTTACAGTTTATAAGTTGGTTGCCTATAACTTTTTAGTTTGTACTTAGTACTCAGCTCTGATAGTTTTCCTTTAAACTTCAGTATATATACTACTGCTGTAATTTTTTTCACGTATCTATATATAACCGTTTAGCAGATAGAGGGGGGGGACACTTACCTCTAACAAAAATTTGCACTTTAAAACCAAATATTTCGGAAACGGATCCCTAAATCGGAAAATGGTGTTCTCAACCTCATAATATTTTTGAAAGACCTATTTAACGATACCCCACACGATGGGTAAATAGAGAAAAAAAAATTACTCCCCCAATTTACTTGTATGGGAGCTACCCTAAAAAAAATTTTTTTTCATGTTTTTATTCTACCACTTTTTTGCCATGATTAATATACATATCCATACCAAATTACAGCTTTCTAGTACTTATAGTCTCTGCGTAAAACCGCGGACGGACAGACAGACAGACAGACAGACAGACAGACAGACAGACAGACAGACAGACAGACATGGCGAAACTATAAGGGTTCCTTGTTTACTACGGAACCCTAAAAACTAAAAATAGTAGATGAATATTAGGGGACCTGGATCCAACCATTCAGTTGGATCCAGTTCCCCTAATATTCACTTTTCAACCTCATTTATCTATTTAGCTAGATATCAGTTCAAGCTGATTTCATACTGAATATTTACACTTCACTCCATTTAATCCGATCAACCTCGCTTGTCTCATCATCTAGCGATCAGTTCAAGCTAATTATAAGCAACATCACTAACCTTATTATATGTTTTTTGTTTTAGCCTTTGATGATCAAGTAGAGATCGAGTTGGTAGTTTTTTAAACAGACAGACGTGCTGCACTTGCTGCACGCGCTTTCGGTCTTCATAGCTCCACTGGATTAGAACTACCCTAACGATAGATGGATCGAATTGTTTATGTATAATTCTAAATGATTGATTATTTTCCTATTAAGAGGTATTCATAGAGAATCGTATTGCATATCATTCATAATTTTGACTTTGTGAAAGCTTCTTTTCCACTATAATTACATCATCAACACTTCATGCCATTGTAGCTTAATAATTTTCCAAATTCTTAGAGATTTCATCGTTACATAATATTAAATACTCGTAAATAACTATGAGAGTTTTCTATTTATAAAAAAAATGTAATAGATAGGTAATCAAGAAATAATACACTTTGTGTTTGTCAATAATTTATCAAATATTTATTTTAATCATATCATGACTTTCCTTACACCATTTATACAAACAAGAAACATTCTTATATGCACATGTTTTGCTATGGTATATACAAGTTTGACTATTTGAGTAATATTTATCATACAATGTTTCAAAATTAGGACATTTGAGCTTTTCTAAATTATACACTTTATTTGTATTAAGTATATCTTTTAACCACAACACCTTTTCAGCCCCTTTTGTATAAATATTTTTATCTTTTAAAAAATTTTGAATACTGTATTTGTAGTTTATATACGGCACAAACCCTTCATTCCATAAAATTCCTCTATTTTTTTCTATCCATGCTACTTGCGATCGTTCTTTTTGCGTTAAATAATAAAACGGATATGGAGGTTTTATTAACAATATCATTATATTTGTCTTTGATATAAGTGCTATTTCTTTAGGTATGAATTGATTTTCTTCGTTCTTGAAGCCTTGGACATCAACGATTACATTCATGATATCTTTCTTACAATGCTGCTTAGAGGTTTATACTCGAAAAGACGGTCGTTTATGATTAGACAATAGCCCGCTGTATCTTCAGGTATATCTTTCGAAGATTCAATTTCTAAGCGCACATCAACTGGTCCGCTTTTTAGAGAATCGTTTTGTCTTGAACAATCGATAATAAAAAGCGGAGTTTTTTCTTTGAATGTTAACAAATCAAGCAGGGGGTCTATACCAAATCCATAATAAGACTGACGAAAATTAGCATACATTTCATATAATATACTATATTTTTCTTCGCTAAATTTCAAATTAAGTGATTCATATGGAAAGTATTGGGAATTTAAAAACAATTTTACATTGGTTACATTACAGTGATCAAAGACAGAAGAACTATTGTTTGATATATTTTTTCTATTAGTTTGCATTCCAAATATAATAAACCTTGGTTTTTCCAACTGAGAAGCTGTTTTGACAGACCATGAATGTTTTGTTGTTTTAGGTAATAAGGGATATTCATACAAATCCCAATTCCTAAATGCTAATTGAATAGGACGATCTTTTTCTAAGTGTTTCAATAGTAAGAGTCTTTGACGGTCAGAAACTTTGATGTGAGGTACTCGCCATTGAACCTTCTGTATGTCTATATCGATATTATCAGATATATCTGTAGTCACACAATTTACACCAGAGCTACTTCTGTGTAATATAAGTTCATGTCTACAGTTAATAATGATCTTATTATAATCTTCAGCAAATCCTAATACTCTATTTAACGGAAGAATAATACTAAAATATCCATTTGTATGCTTTTTCCCATTTAATTTCCAACCCCACACTTCAGCAGCTCTGTTTTCTCCTTCATTCATTGACACGTAGGATTTTATTGTAGAAGTAATACCAGCGTTCTTAATACGATCAATTTCAATTCCATTCAATTCGTATCTAATATCTTGAAATAAAAATGCGATCGCATTGTTTATGAAATTTACTTCCTTCTTAATTATTTTTCCAGTAGCATCTTTGTTGCTTATTTTCACGTAACCTTCTATGTAAATAGAGCTGGCAGACGGTAAGACATACACATCTTGTTGATGAATAGGTATTCTAATTTCATCATTATCATGAAAGCTATTATTATAAGGATTGTAACT
The DNA here is from genome assembly GCA_963082605.1 of Rhodophaea formosa. Classification (NCBI taxonomy): domain Eukaryota; kingdom Metazoa; phylum Arthropoda; class Insecta; order Lepidoptera; family Pyralidae; genus Rhodophaea; species Rhodophaea formosa. Next base: position 23,953,797 of record OY720209.1, read on the forward strand.
ATGTATTTCATAACTTTGAATTGAATCATCGTGTTGTGGTAAATCTGTTATTTGTAGCATTTTTTTATAATTTAAATCCAAGAGCGTGAAGAAATTTTTTATTGTTTGCTGTAATAATTTGTTTTACACCAGAGCGTCTCTCTCGCAGTCGTCTTCTTTCTTTCGATACAGGAAGCGTAATGTTATTTTTCTTGGCATGGACAGATGTTTTATTAAAAACTAGCATAATTATTCCACGATTATTTCTTTTCTTCATAAAATCTTATTTATTACGTAAACATTCATGAAATATTTTTTAATATATTTAATTATTTAAAACGACACTATTTACTTCTACTAAATATCATTGCAGACTAAGTACAAAAAATAGGTTTGTTTACTTTTATATCGCTACGTTATAGGATTTCCAAAAAGATTCGAGAAAGTTTAAACATAAATGTCCGCAATTGTATAAATGATTTCCTTGTACATTATCGTAGTTGTACCGAATATTTTCTCCTAGATATTTTACAAATTCAGTTGGTGGTTTTAAATTTCCATAACTATCAAAGTATTCAATATAATCATTAATTTTCGCATAGGCTACCCAATGAGTACCAGTGTTGTTAGAACTATCTAAATTAATTACTCCACATTCCATTCGACGTGGTTTCTGTGGAAGTTCATCTCTCATAAATACACCACGGAAAAACGGAATATTTTTTGAGTGATCCATTATATCAATGTTAGTTAAAGCTCTTCTAGGTAGCCGAGTAATTAGTTTTTTGGTTTGGTTACATAAATTCCTAAACCATCTTTGTACGGCTTGAGGTGTAATCCTTTTCCAACACAAAGTGTTTTAGTAAGTAATGGATACTTCTTTTCATCTTTCATTATGGATAAACGTTTTTTAGCATATTTATAGTCCTTTATAGCTTTAGTTATTCCGGCCACACCACCAGTAATACTTCCAACGGCAGATAGACCAGCAAATATGGGGATCAAAGGAAGAAAACCACCAGTTTTAGGTACAGGTATAACTCTTGGTAACTTCACAGGTAAGTCCGATGCTAATTCTTGTGCTGCGGCATAAGCCAATTCCGTTAACATTTTTTTACATTTAGGTTTTAGGTTACTGATGTGACGTCGTGCATGTCTAACGATATTTTGAAAAGTTTTTTTTATTCCTGCTCCAGAGGCTGTCTTTTTTAATTTTGAGTTTTCATTTTTGACTTTTTTATTTTCACCTTTAAGTAGAATATGAGCTCGTTTTTTAGCCATAGTGCTAGTAGTGTTTACTTAATAACGATCAAAACACGAATGACTTGAAACAATTAAAAGGATTGTTTAAATAATAAATCTTTATTAACTTTACAGTATATTCGTTTTATCTATCCAGCTGTTTTCACTCACTGGTAGCCCCAACCACTTAACATATACTTTGTTCCCTTTAGTCTTCAAAACTTTTTCCACGAGGTATATGTTAGAGTGTTTAGTTTTTTGAATTTCTTGAGGATAAAAGGCTCCCAAAATTGGTCTTAATCGAGCATCTTGCAATAAATAAGTTGTAGGTTTGGTATTCTGTACTTTTCTAATCTTAAATATTTCAGTAGACCAATTAGGTGTAAATCCTTTTTCAAAACATCCTTTATGTTTGCTAATTCTTACATAGTCTCCAGTTTTAAATCTTTTACATGTTATTTTTCTTTTGTTTTTAGAGAAATAACATCTTTGTAATATAGATTTTTCATTATTTTGATTAACAGAAGCAGGATCTTGTCCAATTGTGCTATGACGTGAATGATTATATTCGTACAGTTTATTAGCAAGCGTTCCATCAATCCATTTATAATTACCTTTTAAACTAAATTCTTTATACAATTTGTTCTTTATTGTTCTTATTAGTCTTTCAACTATCGATGCTTTTTTAGTAGAGTAAGTCGAGTAATGATTAATTTTATATTTATCAGTAATACTTTTAAATTTATCGTTATAAAATTCGGTTCCCTTGTCTGTTTGCAAATTAGTAGGTATTCTTCCATTTTTTAATACAGTCAAAAATGATATTGATACTAATTCTTTATTTTTTTGTTTAAGTGGAACAGCCCACGCGTATTTTGAAAAACAATCAATTACCAATAATATATATCTGTAGCCATTGTTTACTGACGACATTGCTTGCATATCTATTAAATCTGCTTGCCAAAGATCATCTACGCCCTTAAGGATGACACTCCTTCTCGGAAAGTTGACGCGCGCATATTTATGAATTTCGTTTACAATATCTGCTTTGCTCATAATTTTGCACTCAATATGTCTTTATAGGTTAACAGTATATTGAAAACTGAAGAGATCTGATAGAACATCAGTTTTTATTCTTTAATGATACCAGCTTCCTTTAATTCCTCAATTATTGATACAATTTCGTTATCATGATTACTGTTTCCTGCACTTTTTGATGCGATGAGGAGTTTTAATCTTTCAATTAATTCATTAGGATCATCCCAATAAATGTAGTCAGTATTCTTTTTATATGTTTTTTTTAGTTTAGGTAATGAGCCACCAATTTTTGTTTCTATGGTTTTTCCAGGAAATAGTGGTTTGATTATTTGACAGTATTTGATGCTCTTATCACCTTTTATTTGACCGCTAGGGTTATAGTCACGTTTATGTACACTACTTATATCAAGAATGTCTTTGTAAGTTATTTTATCACTATCAGTTACTAACTTAAGATTAGGTTTATTACGTATTAACAGTTCTTTTAACCCAGGAGTCAAGTCATATTGATTTTCGTTTATTCTGAGAACATATGACTTTTCATTTTTATTTGAAACATTTTCTTTAGCAGAAAAGCGAACTTTAGTATTTCCTATCATTAGTATTTTGTTTTCACTGCGAACTCCAAATGGAACGTTTAAATCATTGTATATTTCCATCATATCTTCTTTTTTGAGGGAAATAAGTGTATCATCTTTTTTTTCTAGTGGTGTTTTCTCATCATCAGAATAATACTCTGAATCATTATTATCATTATTATCATCATTAGAAGTTGATTTAATGGAATTCTTGAAATCTTCATAATCATTAGATGACTTAAACTCTTCACTTGTATTTTTCGTGTTCATGATAAAATCATCAATTGTATCATCAATAGTATCATTCATATAAACATTTTTTGAAGTATTCATATTAAAATGATTATTTTTATCTTTAACTATTGTTTCTATCGAATCAAGAATAGGTTTAAATATTTTTTTTGATTTTACACAGACTGCATCTTCCTCATCCTGAATTTTTCTTATTTTATGTTTAATATTATTTACTGATTTAATAACTTGTTCTTTTAAATCCATTTTTTTTTCTTTAATACAAGTGTTACATTGAACTTAATATATCAGTATGAAATATTTTTGCTCTATCATAGCTATATATAATTTTTAAAGGTGTACAAACTTATCAAATCCCCACCTATAACGTCCTCTATCTAATGAACATTCTTTACTAATAACTAAGAAATTATGATTATATTTCCAAATAAGAGAGCAGAGCTGTTTAAATTTTACCCAATGCATATCTGTATTGACATGTTCATTGTATATGTGTTTTAAATTAGTATCATCTTGTTTAAAAATAATAAGAAAGTTAGCGTTATCTCGAATCAATTGTTTAGGTATTTTTGAATAAGTTTGAGATAAATAGAAACAATCTATTTGTCTATGCCTTCCCATAGCGAAGTAATTTCTTATATTTATTTGATTTTCACATACAACATCATCAAAAACAATAATTGAATTGGGAGCAGCATCATTCGGATGAATTACTTCTTGATTATCATTAAAAATAAATAAATTCGCATTCGGAATTCTAGCAAATACTTCATTTAAAAATATGTACTTTGACTGAAAAGCTGTTTTTGAATATAAATAAATATTTTTGAATTTGAGTCCATTTTCATGTAACAATAAATTAAGCATAATGTTGGTTTTACCACAGTTTGATGGACCACATATTATACAACGTATAGTATTGGGTAAAAGAGTACTATGTTTTATAATTTGTGTATTATTTTTAACCTTTATATTTTCGACTTCTAAAGTTTGAGTTTGCTTGATGAATTTCATTTTTTAAATGAAGGACAATAACAGTTTGTCAGTTTATATACTCTGCTATAGGTAGGTGAGTCAAGGATTTAAATAAAAGAAGTAAATGTGCTTACTATGTATTTATTCATTGAGAAATTTATAAACATATCATATCATACAGGTAAAATAAGAAATATTCTTTAACATAATTACAAAAACAAAAATCATTAAGAATTATTCATATCTTTACACATAATCAAAAAATATACGTCATAGATTTTGAATAGCAAATATTCTTCAAAATAATCATTACTTACTTATTACTAATGTTATTTATTAAACCTTTGATGCTTTACATAGAATATCATATAATTATTCCATAAACATAGAATGGTAATGACCCCAAGGTATTGTATGAATATGGTCTTGCAGTACTTGAACTTTATCATCGTTTCCATCCAAAACTTTTTTATTAACTTGTTGAGAGAATATAACATGTTTTATAGATTTGATCATATTCATTTTACTGCTGAATACTTCATCCGTTATTAAAACTTTGTTGTAATCATTCAATTCCAGATTATTTGAAATCATCTTGGTCACTCCCTTTGCTTTTTTTATTTTTGTTTTAATACTATTAATGAAGTATAGTTTAGCACGCAAACCGATAAATTCTATAATTAAGTCATCACCCAATTCAAGTTTCCATAGTCCAGGAGTTTTTGCATTGATTTGAGGTATACGAAAAATATTGTCTTTTTTAAAATTACTAGTATCGTACTGGTAAATGTCTTGACACATGTCTTGATAAAAATCATCTGTGTATATTAAATATAATAAGCTATCGGTGTCGGTGTAGCATAGTTTAGCATTATTTGCATACTTTTTCTTTATAAAGTTATAGTGAAATTGGTATAAATGTTGCTTTGCATATTCTAAAACTGAGAAACCAATATAAATCGGTCTATCTAAAACTATTTTCTCAGGATACAATTCTATCGCTACAAAGTTTTCTGAAAATATTGCTATACTTTTTAAGTTAGGTTTTGCTATTAATTTTTCAGCACCAATTTCTTTATTTGTTTTATTATTATCATCTCTCCATTTAGAAATTAATTTAACATTAGCCTGTTTACGCTTATTTTCGATAGTTTTACCAAATATTGCATTGTTAAGTAACTTAAAAAAATCTTTTTCGAATGCTGTTTTAGAATTTTGACGAAGGTTGGTGTTGAGATCAATATATTCTTTCAAAAAACGCTCCTGTCTAAATCTTAGAATACGGTGAACTTTTTTTAAAATTAAACCATTTCTTAAACACTCCTTAAGATGAACGTAATGAATTATGTAGTTTTGTTTATCGTAAAGATTTGCAATTAATTTTTCTGTTTTTCCATATGGTGGTACAATTCTTTCAACGGCAAATGGTAAATCTTTATGTTTATTATGTAAATAATCTGGATAACTCAAGTCCACTTCCAGAATATATCCATAATCATTCTCATCAGGAACAGCCATTACATCAATTTTTTTTAATTCATCGTGAGTCAGCAGTTTAAACTCCCCAATAGGCAGTTTTCTCATCATCGCATAGCCATATAGATTATTACAATCGAGATATATTAAGTAACTGCTTGGTTCAGAATCATTAAAATGTGGTAAGTATTTATTATTTGCTTTAGCATGACGAAGTGAGCACTGTGCTAATCCACCACGTATCCCTTTTTCTAACAACTCATAAATTTCTAAGTCGCTTATTAGCTCAAGTTCAACACCAGTATATAGTAGCATCGCATCCCAGCTTAAACTCGCTGCACTGACGTAATAACTTGGATCCAAGTGATAAAAATGCAAACTTGTTTTTCTAAATTTTTCAAATATATCGCAAAGTAAAAGCACATCGTTCTTTAAATATAAATCCGTGTATTCAGCAAGAGATTTGATTTCAAATATTTCCCAGACTTTTTGAGCATGTAAATAATCGTCATCAGTTATAGATTCATCACGCAACATATTGTAAAAATTTTCTTTGGTAGGTAATTGAGTTTCATGAAATTTTGACCAGGAGTCCATGTAGTCATAAGGATAAACACCTTTTTTTCGTAGCAAATCAAATTTAGATTTTTCAGGAAATTCTCTTGATAAACATAAGAAATCACTTTCAGATAAACTTTTACTTAAAGCATTCAGGCTAGAACTAAGGAATTGGTATGAATCGATAAATTTTATTTGAATAGGAAAATTTATGCGTTCGGTTTTTATTACTTTGGTAAACGTAAGGTACTTTTCTTTTGTTTTCGGTATTAATTTAATTACACCCTCATATTTTGCCAACTCTTCAATAAATAAATGTGAATCATATCCTGATAAATTATGAAACACCACAGGAATGAATGGACAAACTCTATACATCAAGTTACAGTGAGAGTGTGCCGCACCTCGGTATTCAGAAGTAATATGATCATGATCTCGGATTTTATCATTAAGTAATAACTTTTTACATATATGACATAAAGTAGCTTCTTGGTATTCTGATTCCTGCTCTGCTGTCAATGCACTCATCGTCTTTTTATTACTTAAAATTTTGTGTAAACGTTTAGTATCTTTTATTATCTTTTTAACAAACATTTGTACACAATCTTCACCTCTATACGATACATATTTATTTAAGTTTTCGTCATGTGAACAACAAATATAATATGCGAAACATGACGGCTTGTGAACTCTTAGACTTTCGGTTCTTGCTGAATTATGAGCAAGTTTATCACACTCCATCAATAAACATTCAAAATCAGCATAAATAATAAAATTAATTTTTTGTTGTCTATCATAATTCTTAAATGTTAATATAGTATTCTTTTCAGGCAAAATAGACAAAATTTGAGAACAGTTATGAGTCTTATACCTTTTTTCTGTACTAAAGAATTGTAAACATGTTTCACAAAAATAAACTTTACCTTTAGAACGAGTGACTTGGGGTCGTACTAAACGTATAAGGTTTTTTATTAAACAATAATGACTTCGACTTTTGTTTTCTATGTATAATAAATTAAAATGATTATTTTTTCTTTGTTTCGTTGCATAAAGCGGACCAGTCACAATACTATTTCGCAAACCATATATGTTAATGCTAATGGTAGGATTATCTTTTTCAAAATATCTTATATCTTTATGTGAAGGAGGAAATGTCATTCTTTCAGTATTTAAAACAGTAGAAAAGTGAGGATATGAACTAACTTTGCATACATTTTTTCTAGCAGGGTACAATCCAGCCATTATGCTCCATAGAAAACAGTAATTGTCTTTATTTTTTATGTTTACACAACTCTTAGCATTTTTGATTGCTGATGGAAGTTCCAGATAAAATCCACCTTTCATTGGAGAATATTTATTTACATTCATTTCAATATGACTCAATGAAATAAAAGTCCATCCGGATTGACAATGCTGAAATTCAGTTAATTTTTCATTTAATATATTCATTACATTCTTAATTAATTCATTTAAATCAGTGTTCTTATATATTATATTGTATTTGGTATTAAATGACTTTAATTGACGTTCTTCAGATTTTGCTAACATAAAATATGCAAATAATTCAAAATTCAATTTAATACAATCATGTTTACTCAATGAAATATTCATTAAATTTATTATCTTTGTTTGGTTGTCACTCAGGAACGCCTCTAATCCGAGGTACTCGTCTTCCTGAGTAACATTCAATCTATATGTAATTATTCTATTCTTGAATGCAGTCGCAACAATATTAACATTTGCGAACTGCGTATTCAATAATGAATTAGCTTTATGTATATTCGTTCTTGTATGATATGGATACTGATTTTCATGTATTAATATTTTGCATTTGTCACAGTTTATCAATTTTCGAGATCTTGAGGCATCTTTGAGGAGGACAGCTGTAAAAAAAAAGACAAGTACCTTTGCATAATATAAAATGTTTATTATAAATTGTATTACATTGCTAATACAAATATTATTACTCTATTATCTTAATGAAAATATAGTATGAGCTCTATGACAAAAAGAAAGTACTTTATAATGACATCCTAAGAGTTGAAGAAAAATGTGTTTAAAATATTTCATAGAACTCCTCCTATATTTTACCAATGTTAACAAAATATAAACGGGTATAAGAATTTTCAATAATTATTAATTTTTTAAGGAATACAAATTTAAATTCATTCGTAAGCTCCTAAAAGTGTAACGGGGCAATTTTTAAAATCTTTTCTAATTAACTTTTCAAATTCTTTGATGGGGCGCCATGATTCTTCGTCTACATCTATCTTACTTTTTATAGTAGTTATAGCATGGCGCCATCTATTAATCGGCATAACTTTCTTTATTTCTTCCGTCTCATAAATTTTTAATTCTATATAATATTTTCCCTCTTTCACTTCATTCATTTGACGAGCGTACCCCTTCGGTAACCTTTTTGAAAAATAGGAGTGAATGGGAGGTATATTACCGCTCTTGATCGGCTTCGTCTGCTGCTCCTCATCACTGTCTGCGCCGAACAGCTCCTGTGCGGTGAGTCGAGGTGGTTGCTGGCACGGAGTGACGACTGTCTTTGATTTCTTTGCTTTGACATCATCGTTTGACTTGTTCGAACTGCGACGTTTACTGCCGCTTTTCGCCACCGGTTTTGACTCCGCTTCAGAGTCATCACTCGAAAGGAAGAGGTCCTGGGCGAGCATCTTCGACCTGAGAACAAAGGATAAACAATAACATTATCTAACTGAACTGAATTAGTACTTCATTAGTTACATTTGAATTAAAAAAAACTTGCTTGGCTTAAATTTTCTAAGTCACCTCTCGATATGCTCATATATCCTCGCATAAAATAGATGAATACATATGTAAGTTAAAAAGATGTAACTTTTGATACTTACATTTTTTTTTGGTGCACTGCGCCTGAATTCCTTTTGTCTTGTTTCCCTCAGGATTGGAAGTGATCTACGACTTGGATCAACATCGGGCGCGCTTAAATATCAAAAAATCACGTGGATTCATTCCTAATTAGTACTAAAGTACAGGTGACCAACATGCACATCTTGCATATTTTCTAAAATCATACACACAGACTTGACGCATGATAACTTTTATATGGCTGCAGTTACATTGCAGCGTTTTTTTTTGTTGTTGTGTGGAACCGACACATAAACTATTATAGCATCTCTTTACATTGAACATAGTTTCTGACTTACATTTATATTTGTAAAGCAAGTCCCGACTACACTTGAGTTTACATTATACACCGAAACCTGTCTCATGAATCACTCTATCCATTGGTAAAAACCGCATGAAAATCCATGCGCTCGTTTTTGAGTGTATCGCAACAGACATACAGATAGACGTAATAGAAAACTTGATTTTATAATATGTAGAGAATTTGCTCATTTGCCTTCGAGCGTGTCCGCGACGGTTAAACTGCTAATGAAACAAAGGCCTTACAAAGATCATCGTAGATATGGATACAATTGATGCATCAGCTATTCTATAATAGGTGTTGTCTTCATGATGGTATTTGAGTAATCGATTTTGTACCAATGTATTATGTTCCCAAAATAAAAAAAATATTAATTGAGCTCTTTACAGCACAAAATAAATAAAACGAAATTTGATTGTTTGTAAAGTAAATCCTACTAATATTAGGTATAAATGCGAAAGTTTGGATGTTTGTATGCATATTGTAAGTATGAATGTTTGTTTCTCAATCAAACATAACGGTAACTTGATAGAACCACTCCAAGTCTTCCCATGAACTTAGGATACACAAGCTAAACAAAGCTTACAAACATCAGTGCGTCCTCTCCAACCTGTCTAGCCAGCGTGGAGAGTGTAGACCAAATCCTCTGGCTCCTCAGTCAAGTATGGCTCGGGGTGTGCTCCTGCAGTGGAGACTAAAAGCCCTGTTATGATGATACGCTAACTTAACACATAGGCTACTTTTACATGAGCGAAATCATAGTCAAAAAGCTTGTAAAAAACAAATTATCATTAAAATATCGACAATTTTGAATCTATTAATAACCTAACATTAAAACATGTAGATACATAGAACATGAATGTATGCGAAAATCATTACCGCGCTTCAATAGTCGGTTAAATATTAAAATGCGCACGTCAGTAATATTTAACTAATGCAAGCAAGATACAAAGGATTCTTGTATTTTGAACTTTATTGAATACAATTGTCTGTATATAAATAGGAGTCTGGTGTAAACAAAACGATTAGTATTTTTATAAGCAGAGCAATAGGAACATGTCGGTAAGTGGCTATTTTAATTTGATTTTTATTTCATATTCTTTTTCTCTAGTTTGATCAACTTGTAACTTTTACCTGTAATATTTCGAGAGTATAATCTGCATATAAACAAATCATTTATACATTTTCGCGTAAAGTTCTTAAAAGTAATATAATTTTTTTATGTTTCAGTACAACAACGGTGTCAACAACTCGAGGTACTCACCACTCTCGCCACCCCTCTCCGCGCCGCCGTTAGGAGGAGCAGCCTTCGGAAGAGTAATGAATTTAGAGTATGATGCACCGAACATCGAAGGCGACATTCAATATCAACAATTACTTAACAGGCAAAAACAATTAGTGTCTAATGTTAAAATTACTACCAATGGAGTGAAACTTATTAGAATAGAAGTATATGATGCTAACCAATTCGATAATGCAGAAAAATCCATATGTCACTGCAATGCTGAAGTTTGTGGCCAGCATGTAGTGACGAATATTTTCAGTGATAATATTTACTCCCGAGTGAGGGAAATTATAAGGAATATTGAAAATAATGTTGCGACTTTGTAACTACGATTGTATAATTAAGATGTTTAGACCTGTGTAAAGTATTTAATCAACATAATTGTAAGATAATATAAAATATAAACATTATGATTCAAGCTCGTTGTTTTATTTTACACCTCACACACTGTCATCAAAGTCGTAGTTTCTAAATCATCTTCAGAGCCTCTGACGTGGTCAGACCATCATGTGTCAAACGGAAGTAGCACCTTAAACATGCATTCTGAAGCATGAAATCATCTTATTGTTAGACAATCAAGTGATTGAGGCTCGCAATGTCCTAGCCAAACTAGAAACAACTTTACGAAGTATGTTCCCCCGCGGGAATCGAACCCACGACCACCAAGTCACAAGGCAGTCGCCTAAAATACTCGACCATGGAGGTAGTTGAATGATATTCTCTAAAATAACACAACCATCTTAAAGATAAAATGAAAAAAAAATATTTAAAAATATTTTATTCCTTACATAAATTACGACTAAATCCCTTGAGTAGATGCTTACTCCGAGAATTACAAATGATCAAACCGTTTTATGTGACCTAGTGTACACAATATATTTATCGGAAGCGAGTGGCGATCGAAAACTTAACATACCTACAAGTCATATTGTTATACAAACTTAATGTTATGTAGGATGAGTGTAATTTAAACCCGTAACCTTTCATTTACAAGACCTACCTTGCAACCACTCAATCACTATAGTTTATAATAGCATCGATCCATCAACTTTGTATATTATATTTGAGAATTTTTCTATCGATAGATATAATCTCTATGATATTAAGGAATACATTATAATAGTATTAAATCGCTTATCTTTCATCAAAATCATACAAAGTGGTGAAAGAAACGATAACGTAAATTGTTCTTTAAATAGATGTATCATAATCAAGTGCAAGAATATACTTTTGAAAAGTAAATATCGCTTTACCATTCATATCTTTCATAGTATCGCTTTTGAAAGAGAGAAACTTTAGCAGCGAATTCCGTGAATGGTAGGTAATCCTTCAATTGTAACACGTTTACAATATTTGGCTTGGAGCATTTTTAATGAGTCAAAGTGTATCTTATTAAGAGGTTGTAAGTACGAAAATTGCTGCGAATAATTGAATAATTATATTGGACGCAAAGTGACTACCTTTTATAACCTCGGTAATCAAAGGAATCCTGGCATTATGATTATGAATCATGCCTGAGCGATAAGTACCAGTTCATTTAGTAGATATATGAGACAGAATCTGTTCAGTAGGTAGTTGAAATGATAAACAAGTAGCGTTGCTAATTTACCAGTCGAAATCTTGTAATGTGAGGTTTCAGAAATCAAATCTGTTATTGAATAGATAGATAAAAAGTTGATATAGAATTTCTAAAGATGAAATTGAATGGAGTAACGAGTAGAGATTATGTATGAAATTAGTTTGAACTGATATGTAAATGAATAGATAAGTGAGGTTGAAAAGTGGGTATTAGGGGAACTGGATCCAACTGAATGGTTGGATCCAGGTCCCCTAATATCCATCTACTAAAAATAATGAGCGAGCCTTACAAAAGTCGTATTTAATCTGTAACACCTGGAAGTTATTTTTGTATTAGTGGGCAGTTTCCTGTTTTCCTACACATTTCTGATCCATTTTAAGCAATCACTCCCACAGATTTCAGTAAGGCAACAGGAAAGATGTAGCTCATAAAAAATAAATATATTGCATTACATATATGTAAGAATATATATCTCTGGTAGTACAGAGAGGGTCGTGTTCCTGCAGTGAAGATTATAAAATACCTGATAATAATGATGATCTGTAGATTTGTAGACTTGTTACAAAAATTCTCAAAACTCAAATCCTTTGTATTGTTAATATTAGTAAATAATTTACTTACAACAAAACAATTATTGTTTTGTAGTCATGGGGCTTGTCATTTATCATTTCGGATCCTCGTAAATCTATAAAAGGGGTTTCAATTAGTGGTGCGCAAATACACGATGTCGGCTTCAGGCGACCACCGGTCAATCCTAGTTAAGGTTTTGATCGTGTTTCATCTGTGAGCTTTGATCTCTGAGATTGTTTTCGAGGAGGTGGGACGCGTTTTCTCGAAACATTGCTTTTGGTATTCTAAATATTATTTGAAATCTGATTTACGGAAAATGACTAGAATCGAATTTTGGTGTTCAGTGGCAACGGGTTGTTAGTTTCATTAGACGACTGTCAAAATTCGAGTTTAAGCGAGTATAATGTTCTCAAGAGTTATGTTGACAGAACAGTCGTAGTTTTTTTTTATGTTGTCTCAGTAACCCTTAGCCTTAACTATATACTCTCTAGACTCCGACATGCTTTTATTTCAGTGATTAAAAAACTGCCTAATGTTTTCAATGCTTTTGTGAGTCACAGTTTTGTGTTGGCGCATACGTCATTCCAACTTATGCCATCAAATAGTAAGCTATGTGTTTGTATCATCTATAAATTAAACATAATTTGATTCTACTCTTTCAAAGCTTTTACGCTACTAGAGTCTATCTAGACTTTTTACAATCGAAACACCTAGCAACTCAGGCGTCAATTCTCTAGTACTTCAAAACGAATTATTCCGTGGAATTAACAGCGCCCAAACTTAATCAAATGAAAGCAATACGGGCCATCAAAGCCTCCATCGCAGTGAGGGCCTGTGATTCAATAAAAAATATTGCTCCAACCGTGGGAATCCAATTCATTGTTCACAAGTCTCGGCAAAGGCTGTGTTACCACGAAAGCTATGAAAACGAGCGAGGCGACGTGCGATAAGGATATCCACCAATAATATTCAATTAAAAATATTGCTCCATTTGAGAGAATCCAATTCGTTATGGTGAGGGTCAAAGTGCTTTGAGGGAAGCGTAACCGTCGTGTCGCCACCCCTTTCACTCGCCCCGATGATGGTCTTCGTAACAGACCGAAACTAGTCGGCAGATCCGACGTAATAAAACGTGAGTAAAGCCGTGTTTTCATAATGAATTTATCTCGCGTAAGTTTTAATATTATTATGTCTCGGATAAGGCTGTGTTTTCAAAAAAACTATGAAAAACGAGGCAGCATGTCAAAAAAAGTATGGAATCGCGCACGTAGAATTCCGTACCATTATATAAACAACATTAGACTATCGACCAAAAAACCGGCCAAGTGCGAGTCGGACTCGCGCACGAAGGATTCCTTACCAGAAAAAAGTCTAAAAGCTGGTGCCATTAAACACTTGTTGTATGGGAGCCCCTCCTAAATACTGACTTTATTTTATTTTAACTATTCATTTTTATAGTAAATATATAACCTTAATAATTTGTAATTATTTCTAGCGTCTACGTGTAGCCATTATTGATATTGAGAAAAAACGGTTAAAAAATATTTTGTTGTATGGAAGCCCCCTTAAATATTATTTTTATTTTATTTTTAGTATTTGTTATTATTGTGGTAATAAAAAACGAACATTTACAAAATAAAATAAAAAAAATAAAAAATAAAATAAAACATTTGTGAAAATTTTAACCTGTTTGCTATTACGTTTCATGAGATACAGCAAAAAACGCTAACAACTACTCTGTTGTATGGGAGCCCCCCTTAATTATTTATTTTAATCGCTATTTAGTATTTTTTGTTACAGCGGCAACAGAAACACCTCATCTGTGAAATTTTCAATTGTCTATCTATCACGGTTTAATACAGCTATGTGATACAGAGAGACAAACGGACATCAAAGTCTCGTGAAAAGGATCCCGTTTTTACCCTTTGGCTACAGAACCCAAACAACACCAATACTTACATCTTCCAAGTATGTTTTTCACGTTTTACGGCTGTTCAATATAATTTTAAAATAAATCCTCACATCGCACATCTTTGTAAGAAATGCAGCCTAATGAAAGGTTCAGGAAAATACCTCATTTTTATTGAGAGCTCGCTAAATGTTTCCTTTGGGAAACCAGGTCCGCCATGTTTCATTAGTAAGTACTAATTTAGCATTACTGTAACGGGACGGAAAAGGTAAATGGGTTCAGATCGATGCTATGGGTTACTAGCCGCATCGTCTATTGATGTGATTTCTTAGATTTTCGCCCAATTCCTTGACTGGCTTTTACGGTCTGCGCGGAAAGAAACGCAGCTGGAATATTCTGTTTTGTTTTTGTCTAAGCCTCAATAAAGTACGCCTGAATGCACTTACCATATGTAAGCTTTGAACCCCTGACAATATATTTATATCTGAATCAGAATCACTAAATAAAGAAATTAACTAAATAGCGGTTAAAAATATTTTTATTTATCATTTATATAATTTCTATAGAATTCTAACTAGCTGATCGATGAGTTTATAGAACAGGTCGATCTTTTTTTAAATGTTTTGCTTATGTTTTTTTTTGTGCGTGTACATATCCTCCTTCCAAAATTAAAATATTGACAGTGTGTCAGAATCAGCCTGTATGAAAACAATAAACAATTAAGTAAACAAAACTTACATTTAACCTAAAGGTTTATGGAAATCCGTATAGAATTAGCAAGTGATGTGCATCATTTATCGTCACTTCCCACTGCTCTATTGCGATGAAATCACGAGGTCTTCCGACAGGCCCTCGTAAACAAGTCCGCGCGTCCTGTTGCGGGAACTCGCCGTAAACAAAGTGATTCGCTCAGTGTCGTATACTGGGACAGATATACGATTCTGAATGAAATAATATGACAAGGTCACCTGAGTTGATGTAAGGATTCTAATATTTAAATTCCTAAACAAATTTAGATGTATATTGACAATTTCCACTAATTTACAAGTATGGATGTCACCTAACGATATGAAGATAGCCAACGAATAAACCAAATTACATACTTTCTGATATAACACATGGTATACTGAAATCCTGTGAACATCTCAAAACAACCCGTAAAGGATTTTATAAACCTAAAATAGGCTGAATCGTATTCTTGATTACAAAAAATAATACAATTTCGATAAAAGAATAATCAAAATCAGCTGGATATTTTTATTGTTGATAAATGGAAATATCGTAAAATGTTTTACTTGAAAATCTGCCAATTTCATATTTGAAATACCAAAGGAATATGAAACCTTTTTTTTTACACATTTTGGTTGGTAACATCAATATTTATTAGATCTATCCCTGGTCTGGTCATTATAGAAAAATATTCTTTTTCAGATTGGTCTGGGTCTTGTATGTTTACCAATTTTAGTATATATAATAAAATTTAGTATCGTTGAGTTCGTTGAGTATCCTACGACGTAAGTTGACATACTGTGGGCTAGCTCAATTTGTGTTATTTGTCCCTATTATTTATAATTTCAACATCATAGAAATTAAATAACTAGTGTTTTTCCCACTTTCCCTTTTTCATCCCTCCTGTTAGCCTTATGATAGTTTCAATCAACAATTTATGACGAGCTTTCAACCATGCCTGTGCGCGAATTATAAATTCTTAACAATGCTAATAAAGTATACACAGTTTGTTGCCGCTTCTTCTGCACTCCGCTTTTTTAATTACACAAACTAATTGCCCTGGGGGCTGAACACATTAGTATGTTTTTTTTTTTACTTCCTAGCATTGATCCAGTGTCAATCTTGCATCTTTAACAATATTAATTTGCAGAGTTAATTTCAAGATGGACAAAAAAAACAAAATGAAGTTAATCGACGAGTTATCAAGATAGTTACAGCGTGCAGTAACAAGACCTACCTACGCGTACCTACTTTGACGGCGATAACTGAAAATCAGTGTTTTTACCTCGGTGCAAAAGAATCGCTGAGTTATGGCCTTTTTGCATTGCTGCAGCACACAGATCGCATGATTTGATACAGTTTAGATATAAGATTTATTTCTTTTTCTACTATTCTGTGTGTTTGTGGCATATCAAATAAACGTTTTATTTATCTATCTATCTAAGACGAAAACTTTCCGAGTCAGTGTCTGATGTGAGCAATTATCCAGACTCAGTGAGTGCGGCCGTAAAACGAGAGACGTCATTATTTTAGTACACAGCGCCTCGGAGTAATCGCAATTTGAACACAAATGACATTGACGATCATCATCCTTTGTTTTTCACTGATTTATCGCCTAAATTATTCATGAAATTTGCATTTGCATATTTTTTTATTCATCGAGGTAGTTATTTTTTCAGTGAATTTATCCGCGTAGTCTTTTTTTATTTGGCAACAATGAGCCCATTCGTGACCTGAAAGGAGAAAAAGAGGGATAACTTGTTACTTACATATTTAAAGTCCTTATCTGATAGACTAAGCCACTACCTACTCAACTTATGAACACTAGAAGTGTGCTTAAATGATAATGGTGATGACTATGTACAAATATTTTTTAAGCACGTGACGTCATCGGTGCGTTGCAATGTTTTACCTTTTTTATAAATTACATTAACCACTTTGTAAACGTCATTAACTCAAATCCTACGTCCTTGTATCTTGATGAATTTAACATAGAACAACAAAAGAACATCGTTCCACCTATTCACGAACTAACTATTTACAAGAATAGTTTACAAAGGTGGGCAAACTATCTGACTAAGTTAAGCGTTCGGCAACTTTCTCCTTTCACGTAGTTCACGACAGACTTTTTCATTTAGCATCTTCATATTAAACGCTTATGAATAATAATAGATGATTAAACGCGCTGGGGTACTATTTTTGAACGCGTGACTCACTAAACGAGTCATTTACAGTGTTTCCAAAAGCCAAATTTTTGAATCGTTAGTAGTCGACAAGTAATTGCAATGAGCGGTTTAGACTGCTCGTCTCTACGGGCGACGAACGCCTTTACGTCAACGTCACTGTCTGTCATTTGAAGTACCTCTGGCGTGATTATACTTTCCGTTTGCCGCTAGATTTTGATATATTTTATTAACATTTTAAAAATCATTAATAACAATAGAAATGTTCAAAATTGTTTCAGAAGAAACATTACCAGACGTAAGAGATTAAATATTTTTCGCTAAAGGTTGGCTGCAGTCACAGAATTAATTATAGTCTGGAGTTCAAGTGATGGTTACAAAAATGGCATTTCGTAACTTGGATGGAACACGAGTTAGACTTGTAGTCGTGTACGACTTACGTCTTGGTGACGCGCCCTTTCAAAAATAGCACTCCTGCGGACAAGTTGAAATTTTGCGGTTCGCAAGCCAGCTGTTTTTCCATACAAAAAGTTTCATAGACGAGTGGCCACACGTTCAAAAATAGTACCCCTTGTGTAAGCCGGGACGATGACGAGCGCCGATAATTCCTTCATTATCTGTTCTGAACTTATCACTTGGAACTTGCTAGAATTTGCATACAACTACAAAGGTAAGTACTTCATTTGACAGATAGATAATATTCTTCTGAAGTTATAAGAGTTCTTTGCAAATTAGATTGCTTATGTGGATGTAATATATAGCATTCTGTTAATTAAACATTCCAGACAACAAAAAAGAAAAAATATCTTTTTTCATATTATTTCGAAGATAATTACAACATTAATATAATAAAATACCTCTAATAATTAGGTTTTGGACACAATCTTGATTAAAGGTATTACTTTATGAATTTGTTATAAGTTGAGATATTACATTACATTTATAAAATATTTTATCTCATAAAAGAAACGTAGTATCTCTAACAAATTACTAACAAAAAGTTATCACGCAGTTTCTCTGGTCTATAAAGAAAGGCATTAAGTAATATTTTGTTGACTTTATTTTACTTAAGCTTATAGAAGTTCCAAACTGCTATAAGTTTAAGTAAAATTATAAAGATTCATTTTACCGAAATATTAACTAGATATGAAATGGTGTTAATAACTTCAAAATTTTAATAAACTGGATTTTTTGCAATAGCACATTATTGAAAGTACAAAGTTATTAACATCTTTTTTTTAAACAGCATGTAAAAACACTTTCTATCAAAATGTTTTCAAAAATTTATTTACTTCAATACTTTGATAAACTAGGCTTATTTTTGCAATAGTACCTTAACAATAGAAATCTACATTTTCTTTAAACAGCATCTTAAAGCAACTAAGTAACAAAATGTTTCACAAAATAATTAACTTGAATATAATATTACCTTTTACAAAACAATAGGTAGGTACCTACTGCACAGATAACACGCTACGAGGAACGTCAAAAGTGTCTTCTTATTTAGCTCCACTGTAACAGTGTGTCTGTTGGCTTTACTAGTAAAGCTATCTTAGATAACTATCTGCCTAAGTACTTAGTGTCTTGACTCTTGAACTCGAAATTATAAAACCTCTTTAGCGAAGGGTCCTCGGCGGTGAAAGGGTCTCAAGTTCAACAGTAGTTAAAGAGCCGAATTAGATCGCGCCGTTCATCTATTTTGGGTCTAGTAATATAATGACTTTACATTCTTGAATTTCTTTCTATTTGTAAAGTATTAGAATAAAATTATAGGCGTCGCTAGTGTGCCTAGTGTGGGACCTTAATGGTTGCGTACAATATCTGTATTGTTAGTTGTAAGTTATGGAACGTACTCCTTGCTATTGGTTTCCCGGGAGATTACATTTATCATCATGGAGTTTTTCAAAAAGGGCCTGAAAAGATTTCTTCAGGGTCGGCAACGGGCAAGTGGCACCTTTGGTATTGCAGGTGTTCAAAGGCGACGGTAACCGCTTTCCATTTGGTGGACCGTACGCCTACTTAGTTCTATAAAACAAGTCAGATTTACAATCTAATTATATTTGGCGTAAAAAAATCACTTCGATAACCCAGGTTAAGCCTAAAGGCGTGTGAGGGAGCCAGGAAATGAAGGACGTACCTTGGGCACACGTGGTCAGGGAATCCTCCAGCGCTGGTCAACCTAGCTCAATCACTGGGGATTTTTTTTTGTAGTTCAGCACTGACACCTTCACTACCGAAAAGAGTTTACACTTTATATATATGTCAACGGGTCACTCACGTGCTATTTGTCGGGATTGCCGACTATAGTTTACACTTGTAGTTATCGTTCTTCCCTATATATCGTGTGTGAGAGAGAGTGTGTATAGTTTTAGCGGGATTTAAATATATTATTTATGTAATAATGTAACATGGCGTAGACAGCGTTTCATTGTGATTGAAATCACTCACTTTACTTACAATGGAATGACTAAGCATTAGGGATAGAAAAATTATTTCTTCAAAAAGTTCAAAGATCTTTTCAATCTCCAGCGAAATCTTGTTCAAAGCTGTTTTGATCGATCTAATAAATGATTCTGACGGCTTGTAAAGATATAGAAAAGGATTTTATCATGATTTCATCTCGTTAGCTTTGAATTAAAGTATTATAAATGTGAAAGTTTGTATGGAACTGACGATGTTTGCGACGCTTTCACTCAAATATCTCTAGATGAATTTTGATAAAATCTTATAATATTTAAGCTGACACAATTTAATACTATATAAAACGGTTTCACTTACATATTTTAAGTTCGTGGCACTTGGTGGAAGATGGTCTTCTGAACAGGCTGAAACTTTTCAGCTAAACCTACTATAAAATACGTAAGTGAAACTGTATGAACACGTGATCATTCAAGACATAGAATAAAACATAGAGGTAGAGTTTTTTGTTCGAAGGCGTGCGCTCAACGATTTTGTTTTATATGTATTGACCACTTACACATACGAAAAAAAAAACAACAGATACTCGACCCCATTCAGTCATAATCAGGGTAATTTGATATAAGACGTGCACTCGCCGCTCTTGTTTTATCGTCAATCCCGTTTATCGCCGGAATATAGCGCGACATAAAGTTCATCTCATCCACACACATCGCTTTACGACCAATGCGATTAGTGAAGATTTTACTTGACTAAATTGAGTGTTATATCCTGTCATAATAGTGGACCCCGGATTCTTAAACACCATAGATAGGAAATTAGTAAAAAGAAAATATGAAAATAAATATTTTAAACATAAATCCATACGTATATTGAATCACTTGCCAGCAAGTTAAGCTCCATGAACCAGCAGGTAAGTAAGCAATAATTTTATTGGTAACCAAAAGTGGCACAAAATGACTTCAATTCCTGCGTGCCCAGAACGGTATTTTTATTTTCATAAAGCAGTCGTTAATAATTTTCATATATCTTGTGGCAGCTGAAAAATCGGAATTCAGTGTTGACCACTTACACATACCTATAAAATACACTAACATTATACAGCTGAAGAGCTAATCGCTGTCTAAGTTATGTGGAGGTTGACCCTTTACACGCTGTATACGAACACAATTCCCCATTCAGCACATAATCGGGGTTATTTGAAATAAGTCATGTACTCTATGCTCTGTTTTATCGCCAATCCCGTTTATCGCTGGAATATAGCGCGACATAAATCTCATCTCATCTGCACACATTACAACTTACGACCAATGCGATCAGTGAAGATTGTTCTTGCCTGATTTTAAAACAACTAGGTACATTAAATTTTTAATTGAAGTACTTACCTAAGTTTTTGCAAAATACCTATAATACTCGTATATTTTAATGGACTGCTGACAGCGGAAATCTATACATGTATTTATTGGCATGTTTATATAATAACGGTTGAATAGATATTTGTAATCAAGGCATTGTTAGATCGCGTGGTCAAATACTTGTACTTAATTTTTAACCGACTTACAAAAAAGAGGAGGTTTTGTATTTCAATGTATGTATCTTAAGAGGTATTTTGTCTGCAATTCAGGAGCTAACACAAAGGAATTGCCGGCAGTCAGCCGGCCCTACAAAAAAAAAAAACCGGCCAGGTGTGAGTCAAACTCGCGCAATGAGGGTTCCGTACAATATGCTTCGTGAACACACACACAATGTGCAAAAAATGTTTTATTCAATTGACTTAGTGCCATCTAGTGGTGTTTTAGTGAACTATTTCTCTAGATGAACTTATTATTGTGAGTTTACCACTTAATTTTCAAGTGATAGAATTCTTATTATTTTTCCTGTAATCTTCAAGGAATTAACTATATATTGTAATTTTTTCAAAATTTTCGTCTCAGTAGTTTCGGAGATCAGGGGGGGTCAATTTTTGCCTTCTTTCGTGGATAAAATCAAAAGTATTGGTTTTACCCGAACAAAAAAAATATTTTTGAGATCGTCATAATGAGCCCTTTCATTTGATATATGACACAGTAAGGTTTGCAAAACTTTTTTTTTAATTTTGTAATTGGGCCCCTCAAAATGACCCTTATTTCAAAAAATCTTTATTTACTTTGCACCATCCGTGTGTGGGTCATAGGATTACACTATCTTACCAAATTTCATCTAATTTGGTTCAGTAGATTTGGAGAAAATCGGCTGTGACAGACGGACGGACGGACAGACAGACGCTCGAGTGATCCTATAAGGGTTCCGTTTTTCAACTTTTGTACGGAACCCTAAAAATGAACCAAACCATATTACAGCATGAATGATGTCATAAAAGTGGATCCCGGCTCCAACGCACAACGCCAAGCCTCTACCCGGGAAAACGCTCTAATGCAAAAAGGAGTTTTGGGATTCAGTTCATGTCGGTAATTGAAACCCATTCATTCTTTACATTTAATCAATCAATCAATCTAGTGAAATATTTAATCTTACGTATGAGTACCTAAATCTTATTTACGGAAAAATGAGTTTTCTGGGTGTTTAGTTTTTTATTTAGTTTGATCAACATACAAGCATGGTGATGAAAGGTATAAAGCTTATACTTTTAGGTAATTAGCAAAAAAATACTGCAGTCTGTTATTGTTTTTGTAATGTTGCAAGGAACTTGAGAACAGATCTTTTTCTGACGCTTCAGCTGCAGTAGCGACCATTACAGTTAAGAAATTTCTTTGAGCGTTTTTCTCATCATTAGCTGAAGCTCTAACGCTATTTCATTGCAATTTTTTTCATTACGAAACCCGGTTTTACGTAAGTATTATCTTCGTAGGATTCGGCGACTAGTTTTGGTCTGTTACGAAGACCATCATCGAGGGTGAGTGTAAGCGGTGGCGACACGATGGAAATAAAACGTGAGTAAAGCCGGGTTTCTTTGATGAATTTATCTCGTAGTTAATGTTATTACATTTTCTTTATGTTGTTTATTCATAAACATTTAAACATAACATCTATTTTTTTGTTTCATTTTATTAATATAAGAACTAGGTCAATCTGAAAAGATCGTTTTCATCTTGACCTAAACCGTGATCGAACTCGTGACCTCCTTGTATGCCTGCCTGGCATGATAGCCACTAGGCCACAGTAGTTAGGGAGGCGAGGTAGCTAAATGGCGTAATTCAACGGCGCTGTCGAGACCTATCAAAATCGAAAGATAAAATAATTTCGAAAAGAAAAGCTCGTATGGCAAAAACCATTTTAGCGGTGGGTTTGGCGGTTACGGTTTTTCAAAAATGTTAAAAAAAACAGTTACTTGGGCATTCTCGAGCGCGTCAGATATTCATACTACGTATGCCCCAAGTGCCTCTGATAACAACGGTATACTAATCTGCCGGTTTGCGTGGTGGGGGTAGGCATATAAAGTAGTCAAAAATGCAAAAAAAAAATTTACTCGAGCGCGTCAGATTTTCGGAAGGGGTGTTAAGTAGGCCCCAAGGAAGCTCCCTTTAAAAAAACTGACGATTTCGGCGTGACGATAAGTTACGATGAATTTTTGAAAATGAAAAAAAAAGTTTTTTTGAAATACTCGAGCGCGTCAGATTTTCATAGGGGAGGTTTATCTCGGTATCCTGAAAGCGTATTTTTTTAATCTGACAAAAATTTTGGTGGGTTCTCTTAATCTGACCGAAAAAGGTTTTTTGGTTTCTTTTTTTTTTTCCTATCTTTCTCCTTGATAAAACGGGGAATTTAAGAAAGACAATAAAGCGATACATACAACCAACGTAAATGTAGATGAAATGTAGTACGAAGTGTATTATTTATTGTATAAAAAAATGAAATGATATAAAAATTGGATGATAATTGTATTGTTATGTATGATCTTTACATTTTTGCTCAATACAATTCATCTTCTTCTTCTTCTTCACTGGAACTTTCATTTCTTTCTTCTTACAAAAATGTAAAGAGACCTTTTTTGTGTAAAATAAAATTACCTTTTTTGTTTATTTAAACTTTTTTTTGTAAAATGTATCGTTCACGACTGATGCCGAGATGCCGCAACGCGTTCTTAGGAAGACGAAATGGCTCCTCCACACTTCCGGTCATGCGGAAACCGGCAGATTTTGTATTTTTAGTAAGTTTTAGATTATATTCTTCAAAATAAAAAAATAAAAAATCGCGCTCGAGAATGCCGGATTAACGTTTTTTTTTACAAGTTCGCGACCCTATAACTCGGCGGCGTCAAGGACTTATCGTCAGATTAGTTAAATTTAGTCTTTAAACACTAAAATCAACCCCCAATATCTTAATCTGACGCGCTCGAGTATTTCAGACTATCCATTTTTTTTTACTAATCTGATCGTCTATCCTAGGCGCGCGTCACTACATATAGAGCTAAATACTTTACAAGGCTGTTCTATTAGGTCTAAGGTATCTCTCATATCTTAAACTGCCACGCTCGAGTATTGCCGAAAATTCCCCTATTCGCCTCCCTAACTACAGAGATCGTCAATCATATTTACATACACGAATTCTTAATATATTATTACACTCTTGTTTAGGGTTCTGTACAGACGTTACAACGGGACAAAGCCCCCGCCGTCCAAAACTCCGTTTCAGATTGTCACTGCACAGGGCACGCACAGGGCCTGTGCAATCAACATGAATACAGTTATAGATACAGCCCTGGGCTGGCTGTAGTATTCCTACTCGCACGTGAACTAATCAGTGGCCGAATCTTGGCATAATCCAGAGATGTTGTCGTTGGCATGGCAACCGGAAGCAATCTTCGCCAAGTATCTGTTGATGCGGTATTTTAAATGAGGAAAATATGTTTGGTATTTGAAGCCAATCGGGTGGAAACTTCCGGAAATTTTAATTTACAAAAACGGGGAAGAGGTATACATTACTTATACATCTTTTCGCTGTCGTATTATTAACGTAAACATTTTTTATATAAAAACTACTTCGACCCTTATTATCATATCATCATGGATAAGGCAAGGATTAATATAATTATCACCTTAAGTAAGGCATTTAGGACTTATCGAAGATTACATACATCACTTACATTCAATTCAATTTACATTTTGCATCATCTGAGAGTTCGAATCAGAAATCGAGAAGATTCTTAGACGAACAAACGTCACCAACATAGCTCAGTGGATAAGATCTCTGAAGTGTCAATGGGCGGGGCACATAGCGCGTAGAATGGCCGATGGGTAGAAAGGTTCTGAATAGTGACCATGATTATGTACCGGCAAGCGCAGTGTTGGACATCCACCGACCACGTGGTTGGACAACCTAACCAAGGTCATAGAAAGACGCTGAATGCAGACTAATTCCAACCGGTCGTATTGGAAATCCTTGGGGAAGGCCTATGTCCAGCAGTAGACCTCTTGTGGATGAGATAATGATGATGACGACGACATGACACCAACCTTCTCTTTTAGTTTGTCAGCAAAACTTTTCCTTGGTCTCCCTGTTGAATGTTTTGAAAGAAGGTATTATCTCGTATCAAGTAACCAATCTTTCCACCTTTCCCATTTGTAAATTTTGTAAATCAGTCTATTTGTATCTCAATGCAGTTGAAATTCATAATAAGTACTCTTCACTCCCACATCTGCTGTCAGATTACAAATGCAAATTTGATCGCCTTCATGAACCTATTTACGTCTAAGTAACGTCTAGCCAGTGTCGGGGGAGAGAAATAAGTTTCTAATAACGTCAATAATAATTTATTAACTAAAATATTGACACCACTTCTAATTATTTCTAAGTCTAATAAAAATGCAAATTTGACTACAATTATGCACCTGTTAACGTATATCTACAGTAAGGGGAATCTAATAGCGTTAATGATAATTTAAAAAATGACCTGGTGTTGCAGGCTTCCATAGGCTACGATATCCGCTTTCCATCAAGTGGGCTGTACGCCTGTTTGCCAACTTGGTTGTATAAAAAAAAACTTTTTACTAGTTATTTTAAATCACAAACTTATATGCACTAACTTTTTAGGATCACTTTGTGATGCAATCAGAACATAGCGATATATAATGAGTTTACTAAATACTCATAAACAATTATGAAAAGCGTTTCAATTCATGCGTTCTTTCTTTTTCGATTGCAACATAATTTAGAATGCTTTTTTATGACGAAAGTAGCTCTCCATCCAAGGAATGCAAGCGAACTAGTTTTGATCCGCGACTAGATAAAGTCACGGGTAAAAGCTAGTTCGATTTCCAAACTCCTCGTACCTGTCCCGCATGTTCGCTATTTGTCCCGCGCGTTGAGCGGAACTTTCTAGTAGAAAAGTTTAAAGCAGTGATACTAAACTAGTTACGGACGAGTCGCTCGAGGGTACTGCCTGTACGAGCGATAGTTGGGAACGATCGGCGATGTCGCACTTTATGTTACTGGCTTCGACGGAAATTATCCTACTGAGATAAAATGGAGAGTAATATTGGCGATAACAGTTTGCCAAATATACAAGATTATTTAACTTGTAATGTACATGCTTGTTTGGGTATAACATTGTCAATGCTTATCAAATTGACCTGGGTTTTAGATTTTTATACCTGCAGCGTTTACTTTTACCTTGAAAGGGTGACTCAGCTTCTCAAGATGAACAACTTTTTCTATCCGACCAACGCTAGCAACGTAAAAAAAGTCATCGCTCCCATTCAAACTTTGCGGCGGATGAACATTTTTGTTTCAAGGAAATGTACCGTAACCTTAGCGCAAATCGAGGGTACTTTTAGACGCTGTATATAAAATCCAAAAGCAAAGCCAATTTGGAAAAGATCTTTGTACATCTTTACCTGGCCTGGATTGTTACATCATTATATTTCATTTTACACGTGTTTGCTAAATTTCAGTTCAATCGAACATCGGCATCGACGATCGGCTTAAAGAGAAATACTGGAAAAAGTGAAAAGAAATAAAAATATGAAAAAGAAAGGTTTACTTAACGGGGTTCAAATAACAGCTAAAAGATACTTTTGTTTTGTCAACGGGCTCGTGGTAAAAGCGTTGGGTCTTTGTGCTCGGGGCTGTACTTTCAGCTCAGCATCTATTATACAAAAACAACCACTTTATTCTACCATGCTAGTGTGAGATAAACAAGTGCATTATTTCAAAAAATTAAATTATCCAACTGGCTTTTTACTGTTCACATCAGCAATATTGATTTTATGTTATTAATACAAATTTAATGTCACCTCACACTTCAAAATCGGTCTAGCCTTTTAGGCAACAGGAGGGAATAATATGCTGAATACAGGGCGCTTCCAATCGCTCGTAAGAAATCCTAGACGGAGGACAGAATTGGACTGAGATGGAAGTACATATATAATGAAATCATATGACACCATGTGCATAGGCGATAAGGCTAGCAACCCATCACTATTACGATTACGTTTTCTAACTATACGCTCACCTACACGCAAAATGAGGATTTTTGGTCTTACGACCTAAGGTTCTCCCTTATGTTGATATATTGACGATTAGATGATATGTTATCTTTACCACGTAAGGGATTAAGTCCTGATATTATGGTTTTACTTAGGTGTGTATGTAACCACTATATTCAGCGTTTAGTAACGCAACACTAATATCATGCATTTAATATTAAGCAGCCAGGCCTGTTTGCAATCCTGAGTCAACAGCAATATTTGATGTAAACCGGGTAACAAAGCGAAATAATATTTAAAGGACTTATTCAGCTCAAACGACTTTCTCCTGAGAACGTATAATGTTTGATTCTTCTTCTTTCGCCTACGTTTAATCCTTCAGATACACATGCTAGTTTTGAGCATGCCTATAAGTATGCTACTAGTGAGCATGCTTGTGTCCCACGCACAAATTGCATAAACATGCTTGTTTGCGGTATGCTCTTAATACCCTTCCCCTTTCCATCCCTACTCAAGGTGCAAGCATCCTCCGTGGTCCAGTGGTTAAGGCGTTTGCCTTGTTGACCCGGGGGTCGTGGGTGCGATTCCCACGGGAAGCATACTTTGTTAAGATGTTTCTAGTTTGGTAAGGACATTGCAGGCAGCATAAATCACCTAATTGTCTGATAAGAAAGATGATTCCATGCTTCGGAAGACACGTTAAGCCGTTGGTCCCGGCTGCCATCTGGTAGTCGTTAAAGGAACCACGTCAGAGGCCGAGAGGCGGTCCCGAAAAACTCTGACACCAGGGTGTGCATGGTCGACTGACCGTGTCAACTACTCGAAATCATGATGATGAATAAGCATCTCAAGTAGACGTACTCAAAACTAGCATTAGAGCATAGAAGCAGGTGTATCCGTACCTAATCCTATTTATTTCTATCCTGGGTCGTCAGCGGTGGTATTTAGGCATCTTTCGTATCTTTTTTTTTTAGCCCTAACTAAGGGAGTACACTCCCTTAGTTAGGTTTTCCGGGCCACAGGGGGTTGCTCACTCATCAGCATTTTCTAGTGCTATGCTTGAGTGTTCAGCGCATGACATGGAGTTACCAATTTACTTTTTACGCATCTATTGTAGTATGCTTTTTAAGTCTACTTTAAGATATGTACTTAATACGTTTGTGACTTTTAAGTCAGTTCAGCAATGATGTGTAACGAAGATGTATGGCGTGTTCTCTTCAGAGTGACATTGATTGACATGCTCTAAAACTTATTTGTCGCTAGGGTCGATAAACCTTTTCCACGATAAAGGTGTTTGAGCGAGTCTAGGAACTGAAACAATGGTATTGGTGTATTTTTATCTATGAATTGTTAGTATCTATGAATGTAAGTATGTCTGTTCATTTGTTGTCACCTGTAGCCATAACGGCTGGACCAATTTTCAAGTGTGAGGTGTCATTAGATTCGTATTTTTTCCCGAAAAGTCATAGGCTAAGTAACGTCAGCAAAAAATCTGTATGTTGGATGTCAAACAACAAAAACACCTAGGTTATAGCAAGCGGTCTACTCTTAAATTTACAGAACTAACGTACCCGCCTTAACTTGTGCAATAATAAAATAATAATAACTGGTAGAGGCCTCATGCAAAGGTTGTTTTCTTTATTAGGCGGCGTAGAACTGTGTAAATTCTGTTGACATTTTTATAATTTAAATAACAAAAATTAATTAATAATTATAGATGGTAATATTATTATTATGGCCACCCTCAATATTCTCGGTATAAATACAATCGTCATCCCCACTCTTTTTCTCATTCGATTTACGCTGTGTTAGGAGACAGACGTTATACCATCCTTGTTATAATTTTGAATATACGTTCTAACGTATTTATTTAATCTATTTTTATTTTCTCTCGCCTATTACCCTATAAAATCTATAGGTTATGGGCCCAGCCATACTACCTTTAGTATTGTGCTGTAGTTCCTTAAATTCATTTCTTTTTGTTTTCTAAAAACACACGTGTCCTCCAATCAACTTTAACCAAAACCATTTTCGTTATGGATAACCTGAAAACTAAGCGAAACATCTAACCTTTTAACGGCGAAAAATATAGCATCTGGAAGTTTCGTATCCGCTCGCTATTTGGAGGTCATCAAGGTCATCGATTAAGAACCCGTGTTACAGTTCGAGGTATGGCAGAAGAATAATCGTATTGCTAAAAGCGTTATTGTCGAGTACTTGTCGGACTCCTTTCTTAGTTTTGCCAAAGAAGAACTGACCACAAAAGACATATTTAGAAGCCTGGATGCCTTGTACGAAAGGAAAAGCTTAGCAACGCAGTTGGCTATACGAAAGAAGCTGTTGGGTTTGAAACTACAAGGAGATACTCTACTAGTCAAACACTTCACGGTTTTTGATGATTTGATGACGGAACTTTTGGCTGCTGGAGCGAAGCTCGAAGAAACCGGCTGAACGACCTCGAATTGTTCAAGCAGTGGAATTAACTGAGGAGGCAATGGTTTCCAGTCTCTGGGTTTGCATTCATGGCTGGTGATTACCAATTTGGAGCTTCCGACCACATTGTTAACAGGGAAGATATTTTCAGTACCTATACAATTTTACATAAACCTTTTAGAATTTCAGTAGCTAAGAATGGTGAATTTGTTTCAGCCACCAAACGTGGAACACTGCAAGTAATTAGTGACTCTGGCATCCAAGAACTGAACAAGAACTCTGGAGGATGTACTGTTGTCCGGAGGTGCTGTACAACCGTATCGAGGATACAGCGCGCCGGGTTGACCGTCACCTTCGATCAACACGGAACTTATATCAGTAAGGACGGTACAGTACTGATGCGAGGTAAAATCAATTAATAATTTAATTTCAATAGATTTAGAAGGGTGTGTTAATCGATCTGTTTCTCAGTTGTGCAGTAATAATAAAAATAATTACGACTTGTGGCATCAGAGATTAGGACACATTAGTAAACAAAAGTTTTTGGATTTAAAAAGGAAGTCTATGATTGATGACATTGGTTTAATTGATTCAATAACGCCTGATGAAAAACTGTGCGAAGCATACATAAATGGAAAACAAAATCGATTGCCATTCTAAGGATAAAAGTCATATTAAACGACCATTATTTGTTGTACATACTGACGTATGTGGGCCGATCAATCCTACCTCAATCGATAACAATAATTACTTTGTGTTGTTTGTCGATCAATATACCCATTACTGTGTTACGTACCTGATAGCCTATAAATCAGATGTATTTTCAGCTTTTAAAGATTTTGTAGCCAAAAGTGAAGCACAATTCAATTTAAAATTGGTTAATTTATACTGTAATAATGGACGGGAGTATTTATCTAATGAGATGAAAGAGTAGAATAGAATAGAATAGAATATTCTTTATTGCACCAAAACAAAATAATTACATTAAAAAAAAAAACCGAAAAAAATAACAATGTTGGTACAAAGGCGGACTTATCGCTTATGCGATCTCTTCCAGTCAACCTTAGGGTGGATGGACAGAGTACATGTAGTTGGCGTTGGCGCAGAACAAGAGGACGTAATATATTAATAAAAACAAAATAAATACAATAAAATATACATACATAAATATACATATTTTAACAGCAAGGAAATTTAACTCGGCGTTGCTCGCTTTGGGTAAATTTTACCCAGAGCTACAAACAGTTGACTATATTTTTTAACTGACTAACCACAGTGTGACGCGCTTTTGAGTACCTTCGAGTCACGTCCTTGAGCGTCGTCTCCCATCGGGAGGTTGAGTTGGCGCGACTCATTGGTGAGTTGTGGACATGCAAAGTGAGTATGGGTGATTTTCACCCATACTCACAATATGGTGTGTAAGTTGTTAGAATGAATTGAGATTTTTGATCTCTTGTAGAATTTTTTTTCCAATTCAAAATAAACCATATAATTAAGTTTTTTTGGTATTAATTAAATCTTTAGGTATCATTTCATAAATATAAAATAAAGAAACAAGCCAATTAGCAATTACTTTTGACAAGTATCTAGTTTTATATCTGGGTATATTTTACCCATAGCGAGTATGTATGTAGCTTATAGGGATGCGACGAACGCCGAGTTAAGGAAGGGTAGAGAGATAGAAGGACTTAACAAGATGTTTAAAGTTAGTGACAGTCTGAGCTTCCCGAATGTTGAGGGGGAGGGCATTCCATAGGCGAACCGCTTGAACCGAGAAGGACTTGGTGAAAAACTTAGACTTATGAGCAGGAGTTCTTAGCCTAAGAGAAACAGTACTACGCAAACCGCGGCCTTCGACATCACTGAGAAAACTAAAACGATCTCTTAAATAAGGAGGAGAATGAGGATTAAACAGTACAGAGTACTGTGTGTCCCGAGGGATTTCATACCATTTAACTATTCCTAGGACACCGCAGCAGAATGCGGTTAGCGAACGCAACGTCAGGACAAGAAAAAGCATGTGCGATGGTTAGTGGTGCTAAATTACCGAAATGTTTCTGGGGAGATGCAGTATTAACTGCAGTTTATTTTATTAATTTTTCTCCTACCCGCGTTTTGACACAAAATAAAACCCCGTTCGAAATGTGGCATGATAAAAAGCCTACAATTCAAAGGTTTTTTTGCTACTAACCAAGTTTGATGAAAAATCATGGAAGGGTATACTTGTAGGATATGTACCGAATGGCTATAAGGTATGGAACATAGAACGTGAAAAATATGAAACGGTTCGGGATATCATAGTAGATGAGGTTAATTTTCTGCAGTCAAGGCCTAAGTTGCGATTTGAAGGAGATGTCATCGAACATTTCCAAAATACTGAACTGACACCTAAGTCAGAGTAAATAAAACCTCTGTGACAGTCCTAAATTTGATATGTCTAAAGCTGATGGTACGAAATCGGATAGTACAAAATCTGATAGTACGCAATCCGATAGTATGAAATCAGTTAGTACGAAATCAGATAGTACAAAATCTGATAGTACGAAATCTGATAGTATGAAATCAGTTAGTATGAAATCGGATAGTACAAAATCTGATAGTACGAAATCTGATAGTATGAAATCAGTTAGTACGAAATCGGATAGTACAAAATCTGATAGTACGAAATCTGATAGTACGAAATCAGTTAGTACGAAATCGGATAGTACAAAATCTGATAGTACGAAATCTGATAGTACGAAATCAGTTAGTACGAAATCGGATATTGTTAAATCAGTTGAGCAAAAATCAGATAGTTTAAAATCTGATGAATCTGTTTCTAGTAGAAAGATTCGTCAGCTAAACGAGTCATATAAAATGCCAGAGGTAAATGTAGACGAACTGGTTGGTTATAAATCAACTGGTTGTTTTGATCAAAATATCGATGATTCTTGTCAATTGAGGAGCGCTAGGCTCAAGTAAAAGGTCGTACACCAATATCTTATAAGGAACTAGATAAAGTTCTTTTGTGTGCTCATTCAATTAATTGCGTAATACCTACATCTTTTAATGAGATTAAGAACCGAAACGATAGAGCTCTTTGGGAAGGTGCAATTAAGAAAGAATTACATTCACTTTTAGCAAATAATACTTGGACGTTAGTGCCTAGACCTGACAATAAAAATATAGTCGACTGTAAATGGGTTTTTAGTATTAAAAATGATCATTTTTTTTAATCCATCTCGATATAAGGCACGTCTAGTTGCCAGAGGCTTTAGTCAGGAGTATTTGACAGATTATAATGAGACTTTTGCCCCAGTTGCTCGTATAGCAAGTTTTCGATTCATAATTCGTTTTGCAAATCAATTTAATTTATTGGTACATCATATGGATGTAAAAAAAACGCATTTTTAAATGGCACTTTAAAGGAAGAAATTTATATGAAAGTGCCAGATGGTATAGTTAATAAGGAAAATTATGTTTGTAGATCAAAGTTCATATATTAAAACTATTTTGGATAAATTCAGTATGACTGACTGTCATCCAATAAGTACTTCTTTAGAGAATAAGCCTAATTATGAAGCTCTAAATTTAGATAGTGAATATAGTGCGCCTTGTCGTAGCCTTATAGGTTGCTTAATGTATGTTTTGTTGTGTACGCGCCCTGATTTAAGCGCTATGGAAAAGTCTCAAAAGAGTACTTAGGTATTTAAAAGGTACTATAGAGTTAAAACTGAAATATGAAAGGTGTAATAATTTTGAAGATATCTTGTGTGGTTATGTAGATTCAGATTGGGGTGGTAGTGATGTTAACGATAGAAAAAGTACCTCAGGTTGTTTGCTTAAATTGTTTAACAGTTGTACTATAACTTGGAAAACTAAAAGACAAACTTCTGTAGCAGCTTCTTCGACCGAAGCTGAGTACATGGCTTTGTTTGAAGCTGTGAAAGAGGCGTTATGGTAAAAGTCTTTAATTATAAGTGTAACTACATTTAAATATTAATATTCCGATACCTATTTTTGAAGACAATAATGGCTGTATAAGTATAGCCAATAATCCTACGAGTCATAAAAGGTCTAAACGTATAGACATAAAATACCACTTCTCTAGAGAACAAGTAGAAAACAATGTTATTTAATTGTTGTATCTCCACACAGGTAAACAGATTGCGGATGCGTTAACCAAGCCGTTACCTGTCGTCGCATTTAGACAGTTCAGAGATGAGATGAACTTATGTTTGTAACTACATTTTGTTGATTTATTTGGTTATATCAATTGATAAATGCATAATTTATACTTAAGTGCATAGTTTAAGATTTGCTTATTTATTGGTCTGATTAGGTTTTACTGGGTTTCCCTAATCCTTGCAACAAATGTTGGACCATATTACATTGTGATTCCCCAGCAATACTTGGATGGTTTTAATGTTTTGGTTAGTCAAAATTATGATTGTAAATAGTTAGTGATTAATTTTTGAGGGGGCGTGTTGACATTTTTATAATTTAAATAACAAAAATTAATTAATAATTATAGATGGTAATATTATTATTATGGCCACCCTCAATATTCTCGGTATAAATACAATCGTCATCCCCACTCTTTTTCTCATTCGATTTACGCTGTGTTAGGAGACAGACGTTATACCATCCTTGTTATAATTTTGAATATACGTTCTAACGTATTTATTTAATCTATTTTTATTTTCTCTCGCCTATTACCCTATAAAATCTATAAATTCTAGTATAGTATGAATGTCTGCCGTCATTTCCCGCGAGGCGCCACTGTGCAATATTATACATGCTTCAATCCACTTAGTGGTGCAGTTTGACCTTAATTACTGTATTCCATTTACAGCGGTTGTTATCACCTTATTATTTAACTGTCTCTTTTATTACTTATTATGTACTAGTCAGTCCCAGTACGCCTGTTAATAATTATTTATGCAATTGTTGCATAATAAGTTGTATTAAAACACAGAGAGGCAAAGCCGAGGAATAGTAACACATGAGTATTTGAATAGGTACCTAATTATGTACAATTTTGCATATAAAACTTTGATTGTTTTTGTTTACAACACCCATGGTATGAATCCTCTATAAAAGTTTCTGAAACAACTTATTGCCAACACTTTCTTCCTTTTTTCTCAATTTTTCTGATAATTATTGGTTTGAAAAGTGCCTTGAAGGAAATCCACTCAAGGAAACTGGAAATATTTTGATGAATAATGGCAATGGGTGAGGCGGCTAGCAACCCGCAAAATATTTTATTGGACTTGGTCTTCTACATAATATATCTGTATCCCTAAACGGCATTGAAATATATTTCAAATTGTTTCGTATTAGAAATCAATCAATCATTTATTTGTATAAAAACACTTCGTACTGCGCTTACACTCCTGAATAGTCAACGATAGCAATAAATCTTTACGAGCACGTTTTATCAGGGATACTCGTAGTGTAGGACAAAGTTTATTGAAAACTTATAACTTAAGTATAAATGGCATAAGTCTTTTTAAAGATGTATATTTTTATTCAGATAGTAGTCCTTACCAAATATTTGTTACTAAAATTATTTATAACTAGCATTTTCCTGCGACTTTCTCCGCGTTAATTATAGCCTATGTTACCCGCAGATAAATTAACAAACAAACAAACTCACTTTCGCAGTTATAATATTAGTTAAGAATTAGTAATAGTTAGGTATACGAATTAGGATTAGGATATTACTGCATTTTCGTTGAGCTCAATACGTTAACTGCCTTTAAATTTAAGCACGACATTTGAGTGGAAAATACAGAGTGCGTACTTATGTCATACAAGAAAAAATCACATTGCCTCGTAACTTTTTAAATTTATTTTTAAAGTTTTAATTACTGTAGGTATTCCAGCCGAACAGAGTTGCCAAACTAAATATACGGTAACTTTAATAAATAAAATTATGGACGCTTCTGAATTATAATCGAGTGCGCAACTAGGTAACTTTATTACGCATGTTTATTTCACCCTAACTTCTATACAACACGATACCAATTACGAACAACTTTTAACGAGATGTAGGCGACACCCGACACCGCGCAGTTGTTCAAATGTTTAGCAAAGTTTTTGTTCAACATGAATTTTTCGGTTAAGTTGTGCGCTGCTAACTTTATTATTTTGAAAGCATAAAGAACGAGGCGTTAGAAATGAATTGAATTATTTGTTGATAAAATTGGTAACACCTTTTGCTATTACACTTTTACTAAATTAGGAATATAATACGATAACAGTTATCTACGACAACAATATTCATACTTTAAACTTTGGTCACACTATGGTTTGACACTATGGTCAAACCGATTTCTTGAAAGAATTAACATTGCAAGCTCAAGCACGGTAATGTTTGTCATAAATTATTGAAGAGGTCCAAACGAAAGTGAAGAATGTTTAGCCTTTTTAATTATTGTCTGTCATTTTATTTTCAACTCTATTCATACTATAACGAAAACTAATAAAAACCGGCCAAGTGCGTGTCGGGCCACGCGCAGTGTAGGGTTCCGTAGTTGCGAATGACAACTTTGAGTTCACACTGTTTACACTCACACCTCACAGTCTAACGACCAAAAACATCTAACAATGAAGATTGTATGAAATTTTACATTTTCCAGTACATTTTATAAGTTGGTTGCCTATAACTTTTTAGTTTGCACTTAGTACCCAGCTCTGATAGTTTTCCTTTCAACTTCAGTATATATACTATTGCTGTAATTTTTTTCACGTATCCATATATAACCGTTTAGCAGATAGAGGGGGGGACACGTACCTCTAACAAAATTTTGCACTTTAAAACCAAATATTTCGGAAACGGATCCCTAAATCGAAAAATGGTGCTCTTAATCTCACAATATTTTTGAAAGACCTTTTTAACGATACCCCACACGATGGGTTAATAGAGAAAAAAAAATTACTCCCCAACTTTACTTGTATGGGAGCTACCCAAAAAAAAATATTTTTTCAAGGTTTTTTTCTACGACTTTTTTGCCATGATTAATATACACACTCATACCAAATTACAGCTTTCTAGTACTTATAGTCTCTGAGTAAAACCGCGGACGGACAGACAGACAGACAGACATGGCGAAACTATAAGGGTTCCTAGTTTACTACGGAACCCTAAAAATGAAGATAGTTTGAGAAAATTATAAATATGTGATGAAAAAGAATTCGGGCGCAGACCTAAGAGCTGTGGTTCGAATCCTACCTGTGGCGAATTCTTTTTCATCACATATTTTCAATTTTAATAATATACCGAGCATTGTAATGATATTTAAAAACCATTTAATTAAAATAAAAATAGTTTACGGAAAAATGAAAAGCCAGCAACGCTCCTGTCACACTCCTAGTGTTGCAGTTGTCCATGGGCAGCGGTGATCACTTACCATCGAGGGCTTGCTTGTTTGCCGTCCATAAAAAACCATTGTTTTGGTTGTTAAAGCATGAGGTAGATCAGACTCAAATAAATTTACAGCGACCCCAAGGCTGTAGTTTCGGCAAACAAAATACCGGCCCCTCGGGGCGGCCCGCGAGTCCTTTCAGGATCTAATAAAAGGCGCCAAGCTGTCATAAAGTCCGTTCTTTACGTTTTTGGGGCCATTTTGAGCACCAAAGACGCTCAGCGAATGTTCAATAGGTACACATAGGCACACACATTTTTATCCAATGATGTTTGAGGACTACAGAGTGCATAGTCATGAGAAAAAATATGTATGTATATACATTGGCTCTTAAGTGGATCTCATAACAACAGCCTCGCATTGGGCGGGCCGAGCCAGGCAGAAGGCGTTTCACAACGCGGTTAAGGAAATTCTTTTAAATCCAAAGTCAGTCAGTTTAAAAGATATTTTAGCTTCAATGTTTATTCAGTGGCTTCGATCTTGGCTGCTCAGTCCAGAAAAAACCTAAAAACCACAATGTTGATGATTGCGTGATGATGCGAATATTCTATATCGACGAGCTCCGTGGCGCAGCGGTCAACACGCCTGCCTGCGACACGGATGGTCCCGGGTTCGATCCCCGGTCAGGTCAAGATGGAAAATGATCTTTTTCAGATTGACCTGGGTCTTGGATGTTTATCTATATATGTATTTGTTATAAAATATAGTATCGTTGAGTTAGTATCCCATAACACAAGTCTTGCTTAAGAACTTACTTTGGGGCTAGCTCAATCTGTGTGATTTGTCCGTATATATTTATTATTATTATTATTTATTATATAGAAACAGTTAAAACTTGCTAGCCGCATTAAAAATTATAAATAATATTTTAAAGAAAATTTACCAACCTGACCAAGGAAACACTGGATGCAGGCCGCTTCCAACTGTTCCTATTGGAAATCCTTGGAGAGGCCAGTGGTGGAGTTCTTGCGGCTAAGATGAGATATTTTTTTTCTAAATCTAAATGGCACATTCTTAATACGTTTTATAAATAGTGTTTTTATTAGTCCATGTGCCAGTGCATTCGTATCGAGCTAATAACTACACGCCCGAGCGTGTCATAAACCTGCCACCGCGGCCACGCCACTAACGACTTTATAGCCTAGCAATAAACCCCATTATCGCTCCCCCGGGACGCCCGCAATGTTTGAGCTGATTCAATTTGAATAGTATTTCGAGTATTTGCTGGAGAGATGAGAGATTATGATGAATATTGTTGCAGGTACCTCAGGCTCTGGGGATTTCTAACACTACGACCTTTGTTGTTGACCTTGTGTTTTGACAAGGGCTAATGAGTTCTAACACTATCCCATAATCCATGCACTTTTGTACGAGTAGGTAAACTTAGACATGGCATTCCCTCCTCGCGTTATTGTTTCCCGACACGTATAATTCAGGGACTTTCATAGCAGTATAGGACCACTCCAAGTCTTCCCGTGGATGTCGTAGTAGGCGACTTAGGGTTAAAAAACTTATAAACATCAAAGAGACCTCTCCAACCAGTCTGGCTAACGTGGAAAGTGTAGGCCAAATCCCCTGACTGCTCTGGCTAATATATGGCTGTGGTAGTACAGAGATGGTCGTGCTCCTGCTGTAAAGACTAAAAAAGACCTGATCATTTGATCCTGATGATTTGACCTGATGATCGGTGAATGTGACCTCTATATTACAAGAGTGTATTAACACCCTTGTAAAACAAGTCTTGAAAGAAGAGATTAGGTCATCTGCTCTAAGTTCCACCACCCCCAAATTAACTCTACTGCCGCATTTCAATCTCGAGTTAATTTCACCTCGAGGCAGCCCGAGGGCCGTCTTATTGCACTTCGTCGCAAACAGATGTCAAGTGCCGTGCTTTGTGTTGTTGTTTTGTGACTGTGCTAGTTATTTGTTGGCTCCGTTTACGGACGTGTTTAGGCAACCTTTGTATGACATTGCAGTATATTTGTGTAGGTAAATTCAAACATTAAAGATATCTTGTATATAGCACAGAATTAACGTAAGTACTGATTATAGAACGGAAGGTCACACGAGTCACACATATTGGCCTCACCCGCTCCAGCCCCAGCTCATTAGCACACTGAGTATTTTGGTAACGTTGCAGCTGTCATCTTCACAGGATGTACTGCGGTGCTACTTACGTTTAGACAACGTTTAACAAGGGATACCTCTTCTACCCTCGAACTATCCTCTAACCAAATCTTTTATCGCAGATATTTTTACACACAACACTGGCAGTCTCCGTGTGGAGAAAGTTCCCGAACGGAAACGGGTACGGATAATCCTGTGATTGAGCTGTAAGTGCATTATATGTGTACCTTCCGCACAAGTCAATTATCGGATTCCTATATTTTATGTGCCCGGGAACTTTAAGCTGTTGACAAATAAAGATTTTTGTTATTTCAAACTCTTCTTTTATAAGTCGCAGTGTATAAAGTGGCGATTGAGTTACAAGTATTGATGCAGCTCGATTCAGTGGCTGGTTTTCTCTTGTGAAGCAGTAGACTACTTATGGCTGTACTGATGATAATAATTTTAACTAAAGTCTGGAAAAAAGGCCCCACACTAGGCACACTAGCGACGCCAATAATTTTATTCCTAATAATTTACAAATAGAAAGAAATTCAAGAATGTTAATCATATAAGCCTTAGTAAATAACCTGAAGTATTTTTGGAATCATGTTTAATATTATCAGAATCAGTGAGAATTATGAGAATAAGATTACCGCCAAAAACGGCCGTTTTTGGCGGTAATCACTATTAGGTACTCTTAATGACTCTTCTTGAATTTCTTTCTATTTGTAAAGTATTAGGAATAAAATTATTGGCGTCGCTAGTGTGCCTAGTGTGGGGCCTTAATACTTACATACACACAACCAACGTAAATTTTATACCTTAGGCAATAGCGTCAAGTGCACCATACTAATAAAAATAGCTTAGTAGGTGAGTAGGTCCCTGTAAGTGCTGGCTTAATTTTAATGCGCCGTAAACTCGCCCGTGATCGGACTTTACGACCGGCCAGCGGCGACGTGAATTCATTCTCCATTTATGACTCGACCTATTTATACAATTTTTAATGTCACTCACTTCTTGAGCGAAGAAAATGAGCAGATTATCAAATGTTCGTCTTAAGCGATATATTATATCATTCAGACATTATAAAATAACATGTTTGTTTCAAGAAAAACGAAAAAAGACGGAATTGCCACAAAAAATAAAGCTAGCTGATACCCGCGACTTCATTCGCGTTGACTTTAGCTTTGAACACAGAGATTATAAAACATGACAACCAATGGACCTTATATTTTTTGAGTAAATAAAATTTCATTTCATTCCGATCAGCCATTTCAGAGGACTTGCGTTAGTAGAATTGTATAAAAACTCGAAAAGACAGATCCCAAAAGACAGCGCTGCAGATTCGAAACTAGGTACTTATGGTCTTTTCAGAAATGCTGCCTGCCTGACTGCCATTGTTTGGTAATGAGGTAACCAAATCTAAAACCTACCCATGTGCAAAATTTCATGCATTTCCGTTCAGCAGCTTCAACGTGATTGAGTAACAAACATACAAACTTTTGCATTTATTATATTAGTAGGATTTGCTTACTCTCAAAAAATCCAACAGATGGTACTTTAAAATAAAAAATGCTTGTTTTTTGATAAAATTTATCCTATGTGTTAATCCAGACAATAACTTATCCATGTGCAAAATTTCATGCGGCTCCTTTCAGCAGCTTCAACGTGATTGAGTAACAAACATACAAACTTTCGCATTTATAATATTAGTAGGAAGGATTTAATTCTGACTGCAAGGATTCTACCAATACGAAAACGTTCAAATCCGTTGAAACATTCTGAAGTTATGGTGGAATAAAGAAACACAAATATGCACATTATATACATATTAAATTTACATACATAAATTTTCTTCAAAAATAACACCTACACATTTTTGGCAATCAGGATCACAAAATGGAATACAAAAAATTAAAAATTTGTAAATTGATTCCGCTATTTAAATATTCCCAGAGGATTCAAAAAAATCTTAAAATGCAGTTTTAACAACAGTATGATAAACAAACGAACAATAACATAAACGAACATACTGTCCTAATAAAGGGTTTAAGAGTTCCAAAACACAAAAAGATACTTAGGAATGCGTGGATAAGGAAGGAAATAAGGTGCGAAACGAGTCAGCATTTAATTCGAAGTAACATCGCTAATGAGGCTGAAAATGGACGTCTGCTGGAGATTCCATTAGACAAGTTAGCGCTTGCAATTAGCTAGGGCAGGGCTGCTGCGGTAATCCTAAGGAAATTAATGTTTTAATTCTTTAAAGATTCAAGAACGATAACATCCAATATGAGGCAATGGCCAACTCTGTACAGTCAATCTCCACAAGTCCAAGTGGCCAGAAAGAGTTTCGTCAGGAGTGTCCAGAAATATCACTACCTTCATTTTGTATGGATTGGATCGCACACGTCCGGGCCCGTGCCGACAACGGAGCTTACTTTCATGTAATTATTGATATATTTATCAGACACCTCTTTTTAAACGGTGTGAGTAAATGCTAGCATAAGGTGGATGTTCTCTAATATTACTAACCTCGGTCGGCCTATCCACAGCTCGTTCACCTCACTGGTGTAGGTAAACAAACAGCCCTTGATGGGACTCGGTGATACGGTCTCGACACGGTGACAATCTTCCCAATGCATGGCCAGGATGAGTGGGGACAGACTTTATAAAACCAGCCACGACGTCTTCGGAGGTTTCCGACTCCCACCCAACGCAGGGACGCAAGTGAGTAGGGCGGGGGATGGCGCGCAGGCAGGCGCAGCCTTTATCAATGATCGTAATATATGATAATAATATATATTTTTTATAACCTTGCGATCACAGATATAGCTTTAAATTAGAATACGATTGTCTTTCTTATTTTCGTGTACTTGTATTATGAGTAAAATACAAGTACACGAAAATAAGAAATACCTTTTGAGATACATAGATATTTACTTACTAAGAGGAATAATCCGTGAAAACATAATAAATATAGCGGACGACCGGATTCCGGAACCTTTTATAATTGTCGGAAAGCGCCCAGAAAGCCAAATCGTGTTTGCTGTCTGAACCCGAACGCTGGCACCCCTAGTAGACAAAACTTGTTTCATTAAAACGTTATCAACACGCTTTTTGCAAAAATTCCCACTTCAACTACCAATTTATTATTTTAATAAGACAAAGGCACTACTCTGATCGAATAACCTAAATTAAAAAGCAATTTGAATAATTATTACCTGGGCTTTGACGACTGAAATATTGTTATTATATTAAAAGTGTAATAATTGGCAGACCGTTGCTAAATAAATTGATGTTCAAAGTCACAAAATGTAATAATGATAAAAATCTTTCTAATTCTCTTGAGAAGCCTTCAGCAGCATTCATGAGATCGAGCAAAACAGCTTTGTACAAGATTACGCTGGAAATTGAAAAGCTCCAAATTTCTTTGTAAAAATACATTTAAGATCACTGGTGAGTCCTTTCAGATCAAAGTGAAGTAAATTTTATCACAATGAA
This sequence comes from Rhodophaea formosa, assembly GCA_963082605.1. Lineage (NCBI taxonomy): Eukaryota > Metazoa > Arthropoda > Insecta > Lepidoptera > Pyralidae > Rhodophaea > Rhodophaea formosa. Next base: position 23,996,637 of record OY720209.1, read on the forward strand.
ACACCTTTAAGCCTAACCTGTCGCATAGTCGTTAGATTTTTATATATTACAAAATCACTCAAGAGACTCATCTGAAAGTTCTGCGGACTTTATTGACGTTATTGAGTCGGTGTTTATGATGGTAGTATTTGATAGATTCCGTATTTTGAACTCCTATGCCTCGCAGTCATGATGGATAGTAAAAAACTATGTTGCATTGCAGCTGAGCCTAAGAACATGAATGAAAAATCAATCCTCCGAGTTCAGGTCCGTACCAAATTCACTTATTTGCCTTATAAAGCTTGCACAACATGTCATTAATAGTATATTATAATGCAAGTACGGTAAGCTGGATAATATATTCGAGGTGTTTATAGGCACGAGGCGAAGCCGAGTGCTTATAATAAACCGACGATCATAATAGACAGCTTGCCGTACGAGTATCATACGACGTTTTTCAATACATTTGCGATTACCATTTAGCAAAAAAGGAACTTATAAAAGTTAGGAACTAAAGCAGTTTGTAAAAACACATTTATAATAATCAGGTACATTTACTCAGGTTTATTTTCTCCAAAAAAGTAGATTGATAACCTTCTCCTTTTTGAAACCGGTTAAAAAATCACATATCACGAGTCAGAAAAAAGTTTTCATGCCGAACTTGAAACTCTTTGCTCGGATTCTATGAAGATGTTTAAATTTTGCATCTGTGGCATTGGGCTATTGAGCGGTTGTGATTGGTGTAAAGTAAAAAACACTAGTGCCGTAAATACATCTTTACGATACAGATTTCGATGTCATAAGAACCGTATTATTAGCAAATGTTTTGAAAAATACATTTATAATAAATACACCAAACTACATTTATAAAACAATACATACAACCGAATTGATAACCTTCTACTTTTCGAAGTTGGTTAAAAAATTACATCTCATGTATCAGAAAAAAGTTTTCATCCTGAACCTGAAACTCTTTGCTCGGATTTTATGAAACAGTTTCAATTTTGCATCTGTGACATCGGGCTCATGAACGATTGTGATTGGTGTAACGTAAAAAGGCCTAGTAAATACAATATAACGATCCAAGTTTCGATGTCATAAGAACCTTATAATTAGCAAATGTATTTACCTTTAAAAATGTACCTATCGAATAGTAACATGTACGACTACTGTGCATGTATGCATATTTTGAGCTTAAAAAAATATTTTTTAAATAAATCGGTGATACTAGAGAAATATAAATTGACGTTAATAAGTGCCAGAGAAAGCCTATTTTATGATTAAAGCTTTGAATCTATTAATAACGAAATTAAAAAGAAAACATTTTCAATTTTAGCATGCGCCAAATCATCAATGACATTTTTTGGGCATTAATAATATTAATGCTCAAAAAAATGTCATATTATGTAATATAACATATTATGTAATATTTAGATATAAATATCAGTAGGCTCTATTTCGTTTGAGTATATGTACCGGAATAGCGAAGCGTTTTCTTCCTTAGTACCTAGAACGTCCTTGATTAAAACTTTTGCGTATTCAACTGTTTTTAGGGTTCCGTAGTAAACTAGGAACCCTTATAGTTTCGCCATGTCTGTCTGTCTGTCTGTCCGTCCGCGGTTTTACTCAGAGACTATAAGTACCAGAAAGCTGTAATTTGGCATGGGTATGTATATTAATCATGGCAAAAAGTGGTAGAGGGTGTTTCTTCGAAACACAAGTTTTGCCGGTTTTTTATAATTAAATGGCTGAAATATTGGTTCAAAATTTATGTTTCGTCTATATCATACATAAAGTTAGAATTACTATCGAGGCCTCAAAGTTAATTAAATATTAAGTTTTAAAATATATATATTATTTTGGCAGAAAATAGCTGAATCTCATTCATCTGGCGCGTCCAAACTCCAGTTTTTGATACTCTCGTTGTGATATGATACAATTTCGACGCTATTTAAACTTTTGTTTTTATCTGTATCGATATTTGAATATTTAAAGTATTTAGTTTAATTATCAAATTTGTTAAAACTTAATACATGTCTGGGATAATTGAAGTTTAAAAGTGTCCACACCAAAAATCATCATTCATCTGGGCATGCACATCAAATAACTTTGTACCTCGAAAAATTGTGCGAGCGCATTATCAATGAGTGGGGGAGCCGCGCAATCAGTCGGCGGTCAATCTTTAAGCGGTGGAGTCGCACGTTTGGTTTTCCAGCCTACTAAAATTTATTACGAAAGTGTGTAATCTGGCCTTTGTAAGGTAAGTTGGATAATTCATCTGTCATACTCTATTCTAGTATTTATAAGGTTGAAGATTTGTCTTTTATTTATATCATATGTTTAACGTACTTTTTCCTGTTTAGAGTAGTTAGAAATGGATACTGTTATTAATAAAAAAGATAAAGAAATTTTAAGCGAAAATTCTCATTGATCTGGTCCTAATTCATCTGCTTTTATCTGGCTCTTTTAGCCAGATGAATTTTTATAGTGCCTGATAAATGAGTATTTGGTATTAATAAGTATGTATTTTTTATAGATTTCATTATCTACGCAATGGCAAGACTAAAATAAAAAACAATACATTAAAGACTACGTGAAAAGAGGCTGAAATAAAAAAGAATCCAACGAATAAAAGCAAATGAAGAGCTATGAAAGGAAATACAAGGAAAAAACAGATAGCCTTACTGACGTAGAAAAGAAAAAAAGAAGCTTCTATTTATAGAATGAAGAAATAAAGAAAAAAAAGAAACCGAACATTTTCCTATCACCTTCACCTGAGCCATCCATGAACCAACCATGCAGGCTATGTTTACGGAGTGCTGCACTTCAGAACCCTACTGAGAGTATGGTATCTGACGTACTAGTGAATGAAACCAACTCTAGTTCGTAGTTCTCTGTCTTGATCATATCAAGCAGTGCATGCGTTATAACATGGATAAAAAAATCAGAAAAAACTTGCAACAGATGATCATGGCTATGAAAAAAGAAAGTGATTAAGATTTGATAAAGATGATGAAGAAAAAAATATTATGACTAGTGTAAAAATAATGAATCCTACCGAAAATGAATAGACAGACTGTAAAAAGAAAAATCTAACCAACTAGAAGGCCAGATGATTTTGTGGCATGAACATCAAAAATAATATCACGATAAAAATGAAAAGTTGGAAAAGTGCCATCAGTAATGCCCGAAAAATTAAAAACAGAGGTTGAAATTTTTTGTGACGAGGTTGAGGTAAGACATTTAGTGGAAAGAAGAAGGAATCACTGCACTAAAAGAAATGAAGATTATTTAATTACAAAAGCTCGCAAAAGTATTCTTGTATTTATACGGCAACCACTGATAAGGAGAGAAATAGTCTGAGTATAGAGAAAGAGTCCAAGTACCAAAAAAAGAGAAGATTTATTAGAAGAGATACCAAATATAGATCTAAGGGATACTATTTCAAATAAAGAACAAGAAGATTTGGGAATTTTAAGCCTTCCAAAAGACCTTATCGTTAATTTTGAAAATATTGATCCCTAAAATGATGGGAGAGACGATGATGAAGACTCATTAAATATATTTAAAGATACTGTTGAGAACGACAGATTTAGGAGTTATTGTTTCAGAGTCTGATAATGATGTTGAGTTTTAAAAATAAATATTTTAATATTATTCTTAATTCTTAAATAAATATTAGATATTAGGTATGTTGTCTTTTTGTTATAAAAATAACGATTGGTTGTATTTTTATCCACCATGATTATCAATTAAGTATTATTTTGTTTAGAACGCAATAATTTGTCCTTAAACTTTGGTAATTCGACTTTTTTTATTAAAGCGATTTTGATTTACTTCTTCATTTTTTATTTTTTTATCCTTTAGGGCTGTTATACAATTAAAAATTATTTTAAAGTTATATGTTGCATTAAACTGGTTAAAATCTCATTAAAATCGTTGGAAATACTCATTATCCTGGCATGCCTCTCATTCGTCTGACGTACTCATTAGTCCGACTCATATACCATGTAAACATATAGCTGTATCATAGTGCCTCCGATATATAACATTTAGTATATTATTGCCTATCTAATTGCCTTAAGCCATCGACACGAAAAGAAGAAGAAGAAGTATATTATTTTATTTATTTTAATACTTTCTTGCATTTTCTATATCAACTATTGAAAAAAGCCAGATGAATTAGTAGAAAACCCTCATCTTCGAAGAAACGCCCTAGAAAAAATCTTGAAAAAATTTTTTTAAGGGTAGCTCCCATACAAGTAAAGTGGGGGAGTAATTTTTTTTTCTCTACTTACCCAAGGTTGAGATCACCATTTTTAGGGTTCCGTAGTAAACAAGGAACCCTTATAGTTTCGCCATGTCTGTCTGTCTGTCCGTCCGCGGTTTTACGCAGAGACTATAAGTACTAGAAAGCTGTAGTCTGGTATGGGTATGTATATAATTAATCATGGCAAAAAAGTGGTAGAATAAAAACTTGAAAAAGAATTTTTTTAAGGGTAGCTCCCATACAAGTAAAGTGTGGAAGTAATTTTTTTTTTCTCTATTTACCCATTGTGTGGGGTATCGTTAAATAGGTCTTTCAAAAATATTGTGAAGTTGAGAACACCATTTTTCGATATAGGGATCCGTTTCCGAAATATTTGGTTTTAAAGTGCGAATTTTTGTAAGAGGTAAGTGTCCCCCCACTCTATCTGCTTAACGGTTATATATAGATACGTGAAATAAATTACAGCAGTAGTATATATACTGAAGTTTAAAGGAAAACTATCAGAGCTGAGTATTAAGCACAAACTAAAAAGTTATAGGCAACCAACTTATAAACTGTAAAATTTCATACTATTTTCATTGTTAGATGTTTTTGGTCGTTAAACTGTAAGGTGCGAGTGTGAACTCAAATTTGTCATTCGCAACTACGGAACCCTACACTGCGCGAGGCCCGACACGCACTTGGCCGGTTTTTTTCAATTTAGCGATCGGTTTCCGAAATATTTGGTTTTAAAGTGGAAATTTTGTTAGAGGTAAGTGTCCCCCCCCCCCCTCTATCTGCTAAACGGTTATATATGGATACGTGAAAAAAATTACAGCAGTAGTATATTATACTGAAGTTGAAAGGAAAACTATCAGATCTGAGTACTAAGTGCAAACTAAAAAGTTATAGGCAACCATCTTATAAAATGTACTGGAAAATGTAACATTTCATAAAATTTTCATTGTTAGATGTTTTTGGTCGTTAAACTGTGAGGTGCGAGTGTAAACTCAAAGTTGTCATTCGCAACTACGGAACCCTACACTGCGCGTGGCCCGACATGCACTTGGCCGGTTTTTTTGTAGTTATGAAAAGACATATCAACAGATCTTAACCTATTTAGTTAGTAAACTTACAGTAAACTAAACTTACACCGTAACCCTAAATCTTTTTGAAGATCTTTCAAAACTAATTGGGTTATTTCAAATCTCAGACATTCCACTAATGTTGTCTGGTCTGAGGCAATATTTGTCTTTGCTACTAGACTTTGCCCGTGACCTTATTTGCATGCGTAATTTAAATACTGAATTTTGAAATGCAACTTAAGGTGACAGTATTTAAATTAAGGTCACCAATGAGAATGTTCTGTTTCATTGTCTATCAAGTTGAATAAATTTCACTTTAAACAGGTAAAGCCTTATCTTTGAATAGATACAAATCATTGTATGATGATCACGATATCATAAAATATGATTCATATCCAAAGAACTTGATTAACAGTTGAAACAACTTTCACAGTAGTTATATTACACAATTAAACTTTCTTCTTTCCAAAGAAGTTCTGGAACTTCAGAAGAATATTTATATTTCCAATAAGTACTTACGTGCGAGTATCTAGACGCGACGTCTAGCAAGTTGCGAGTGATAAGTTCTGAACTGATAATGAAGGAATTATCGGCGCTCGTCGACTTGGCTCAGGGGTACTATTTTCGAACGTGTGATCATTCACCTCCCAACGGAACCACTCGTTTGTGAACGGCGAAATTTCAAAAATCGTACCCCAGAACAGCGCGTTGATCCGCTTTTCTTATTCATAAGCGTTTATAATGAAGATGCTAAATGAAAAAGTCTGGTGAACTACGTGAAAGGAGACGTTCGACGTTGTCGAATACTAAACTTCGTCGGATAGTTCGGACACCTTTTCTAAACTATTCTCGTAAACGTTTGGAAGTGAATTGGTGGAACGACCTGCTATCGTGCATGAATTCTCTACAAAATAAAAAGGACGTAGGACAGTTACCAGACTGTCATCCTGTAACAAGACAGAACAAAGTGCCTACCGAATTGGTTCTTCCTTTAGCGTAGTAATTGATGGTATTTCTTGACTTCCTCTTTCTTATGACTCAATGAATCTTTTACGACATAATATTAACCCCATGACACCACAATTGAAAAAAAAAACTAAGTACGTAATTTTATTTAGTGCTTTAAATCTACGTAAAAAGTACGTAAGTAAGTCTCGTCTTTTATACCTCAAGGCAGTTTAGGCGGACGGTAACTGTCAAAAAGGCTAAAAGATATCTTTTTATTTTTTTAAATGATCGTCTTGTGGCTTATGTGTCTGTGGCAGCAATTTGTTAGAAATATTGCAGTGGGTTGAGTTGAGTAGTGGGTCAGTCAATCAAGTTTATGTTTTATAGATGATATAATCTTTCTTCAACCTCAATCGTCCACTATTAAAACAGCCATTCCTGCTTCTACACGTTATAGAGGGTCGCGTCATATTTTATAGGCAATTTGGCGTTTTATTGGCGCCATTAAACTTAGATTTCCCAGCCCGTTTCAATGGACGGCCGAAATGGACGCTCATCTGGTGTGTAATTTTTCAGTGCTGGTGAAACTAGCTTACGACAATAGTTTCTTTTTTTTATTATTTTGTTTATGGTATTGTGGCTTTGTTGTAGAAGGTTAAACAAATTCTGTGTATTTTTTCATTTTTTACACCAAAAATCGCCAGTTAGCAATACGAGTGCCCGGGTTCGATTCCCAAGATAATACTTGTACTTAATTTTCACAAGTACTTGTCTGTGATTCTGACGATACCCAAGGAGGGTTAGCAACAAGCGCAATCTGTTTTTGCAAAAGAATTAGCCGGCCGTAAACTTTCGCAAAATTATAGCGACCACCGTTACAAGTGAGGATGCTAACGGGTGAAACACTCAGTTGAGGAAGAGGGTTTGTCTAAATAAAGATCCAAAAACCTGGGTCTTTGCATTTTAAAGGCACTTGCGGTTTCACTAAAGCACAGAATTCGTCAATGACCTGACGCAAATCGTGTAGGCGGTAGATCAACGAGAAAGAAAGGATAATGACCGTCAATGTCGTTTGTGTTCAAATCGCGATTATTACGAGGCGCCATGACCTAAAATAATGACGTATCTCGTTTTACGGCCGCACTCACTGAGTCTAGATAATTGCTCAAATCAGACACTGACTCGCAAAGTTTTCGTCTTATTTATGCTGGCTGTAAATCTTCTTAAATTACTTCGTAAATATCTTGATAAGTCGTCAAAGAAACTTCATTTTCTTATGTTTATATTACTTGTATTACTATGAAAGTTGAACGATGTTTTAGATGCAAGATTAATACTTTGGAGTTGCAGAAATCTTTTTATCATAAGGCCGGCTTCCCACGAAAGCTTTATGAGAAGAGACAGCAATGGTTATATAATGGTTAATCAGTGTCTTGTCTAAAATAGTCATATTACTCAATGCTGATGTCTCGTGGTAATTTTTCGCAGATAACGAAGTGATTACTCATTTATATGCGAACGATGAGAATGATCTATTATGCTTTTTGTAATTTCACAAATCACTTGACGATCAACATTTGGTGAAAATAACTAAAAATAAATAAATATCAACGTTCATCATAATCATTCAGCTGCAGGAAGTCCACAGTTGCAAGCTACCTGCAGGCAGCTTCCAACTGGTCATTTTTGAAATCCCTGGATGCATTTAGGGAAATAAATATGACTAGACATAGTTCAGTCAGAACCAGCTATCAAAAATTATGTAACTGGTTGTATGTATAGCCTCTCTGTGATGGAAAGCCACCTTTAATAGTAAAATTAAGTTTTAGCTCGTAAATAATTTTTATGTTTAGATATTTTTGTAGAACTACATTCATTTAACTCGTCGGGAGTCAAAACTTTGATTGCTGAATACCATCTTGTGTTAGGTATTATAAAATTATCTAGTTTTTTTTTTTATTTAATATTTAATATGATATTATACATTTCATTTTCCTAAAACTAATTAAAAACTAAAACTTAACTTAAAAACAAAAATTAAAACTATTAAATAAAAACCTAACTAGATACATATAAAACAAAGCTATAAATAAAAAATGTCCCGCATGTCGTTGTCACACGAAAGGGTACCCAGAATGCTGGCAGCATTGCCACGTTGAATGGCAATGCTTATCCTCTGTCCTAGAAAATTACCAGCCCTCTGGTTACCCGTCACCTCAACCAGCTTTTGACTCAAAACCTTAAAAAGTTTATGCGCCGAGGGGCCCCACGGACCCAGAGTCTCCACCCCAAACGGCTCAAATATGAAACCATTGCCGATACAAGCATATTTACGCCGTTTGAGGGACTCTGCATTGGCTGCAGCCATGCCCGCTTTAGAACCTGTGCTGGGAAGGTGGGAGGACGCGAGCGTGTCCACGCAGGTGGCGTCCCAAACCAGCGGCCTTCCCATCCTCCACGGCACAAGAGTCATTCCGTCCGGTCTCTTGCCATCCTCACGTGCCAGTCCATTGGGTTCTAAAACCTTAATATTTTTTTCACTTTTAACTCACTTAACATTGTTATTCAAAGAATTAATATTTTTAATTACTACTAGCTTTAATATGGAGATCTCGGGACAGTTCTTTCTTCCGGAATGAAAGGTAACCTATGTTCTTCTCCGTATACTTCAGACATGTATGCAAAACTTCATGATGATTGATGATAAATAGATGAAAGCGTTACAAACTAATAAACACACTCACTTTCGCATTCAAAATATTAGTTGGGATTGGGATATCACCTCGGAAGTTCCAGGACGTCTGTGATAACGTAACTCCACGTACTAGAATCCAATCCACCTAGGATTGGATTCTAGTACGTTATGCGATTGCGGGAGGTAATTGCCATCTGTCTGTCTGCTAATTGAGTGAGCAACAGGACACGCCATGTCTGTCGGTATATAAGGTAATTGGGCGAGTGTGATTTAGTAGCATGGTTTTAAGACAACTCGTCCTCCTCATCTGAGCATTTTCTCGGTTGTACCATCATCAGAGCTACTTATTTTCTTTTCATCTTTCACCAAACCTACCACCAACCAAAATACAACTAACCAACTTTAAAAAAAAACTGCTCTCCTCTCTCATCCTTGACACCCTGTACAGTATATTGCCTGTACCCCTAACAAGGGTAACATATTACTTTGTGACAGAATCCTTTTAAATACATGAAGAAAAAAATATTTTGCCGCCTCACCTCTTCACTCAGAGCACTTTAGATTTTAGCAAATTGTTGAAAATTTTATTACCAACTTATATAACAAGATTACAAATAAAATGAATGAATCTTTTCCAAGAATATTTCATGACATGATAAAAGGCAACAACAAAATGTTAAATAAGAGCAGCCATTAGAAGAATCCCTTCACGCGTCACACTGTGAGCCGGTAAGTAATGCCGAACGCTTATAACGGCTGTTTCTTGACGTTCGCAATATGCCAAATGGCGTAACTTAAATGAAGGCTCAAAACGCTGAAACAAACATTACAAGGGCAGAAATTACCAAAACATAAGTACCGGAGGTTCTAGAGTTACACGGAGCACAAATTATAGAAGGTACGGAAGAATAAAATAGTCTCCAATATTACGTCTATATTTATCTATGTATAATATTGAAAATAAGCGACTTGGTACATATCCTTTATTGAGTTTTCGTCTGTATTAACTATTATTACTGATTTTGTTTTGCAGCATCAAAGATTTTTGCTCTACAATGAAGGCAGTGTTTGGTTTGTTTCGGACTGTGTTAAGTTTTTGACGGTTTTTATGCGAAATATAACGAAAAGTCTATATTGAATCAATAAGTAGCTTAGTACATGTAATTATTAATGGCGTCCATAACATGTTTAAATTGATTATTCCTTCCAATTTCGTATCTTATAGATCAGCATGACCAATATCAAAAGTAATCTGATTTGCCTAAAATAGTTTCGTTACACCGAAAAGAATTTTAAATGTTCGATGATATTTAATTGGTCTTTCATAACCAGATTTTAAATAAACGAAAAGAAAAATTAATGCCATTTCTATCTCCTCGTTATTTCATACTCTCGACCCACATTTCACGAATGCCTACTTTAACGGCGTCAGAACTGTAGTAGTACAAAGTTGATAAGTTTGACAAGTTGTTCACAACTGTATCGTGCCAGGGATAAGTCGAGAAATAATTCTGAGGGCTTCATCTGAGGCTTCCCGTAATAAATTGCCGTAACTAACTTAATAAATTTCCTTGAATACATTTTGGAATGTGCGTGTTTGTTTTGTAGTCATTATGTGCATTTCTTTCCATAACAACCTCGGATGGCGTTGGCTAGAATTCTTAAAGTTAAAATTAGTCCACCAGTCAGACGATAAAAAAAATATCAACGTACTTTTCCATTTGTTAATTGATAAAGCAATGTTTAAGGCCCGTTAAAATTCCGTGCGACGTCATGAACTTTCGTGATGAACTGTGACGTCACAAGGAATTTTAATGGGAACGAACATACGTAGATTATAATGAGTTTAATTGATTGAATACTTAATTTTAAACAAAAAATAATCCACAATTCCCACCAAATCCATACAAATGGACAAACCATTTGTATGGAGACATGCGCGTTTAGGGCCCTCTTAAGATAAATGAAACTATATGTGGAGACCAGATGAAGTAGCCACCAAGTTTAGTGTTTTTCGACATATCAGCAATTTGCCGCGAAAGAACTAGACGTTCAAATGTTAAGAGCTTCGTTCGATCCTTCGAGCAACACGAGGTTGCTCGAAGGTTCGATCCGACTAAATCAAGATGGCATTCGTTTCCTTGTCTCAACATCGCGTCATGTCATCGTGAAATGTTTCTTCTTCTTCTTCTGTTTTATATTATGGCTTCCACCGAAATTTCAGTGATTCTGCCAATGTCCAGTATAATGAGTTACTAAGTATCGGTGTTGTACGGTAAAGTTTTTCCAACTAGCATCAAAGATGGCGTATGTTCTTTGACGCCTCGTGGCAGCTTGGGGCGGCAAATCTATACGAGTCCATTTATCAGTCCACTTTAACTATTTCACAAATTGTTCATGAGCACGAGCATTTATAACACCAAACTACACCAATTTCATATTATAAAAGTCCACTAAAATCAATTTGCAAAATTGTCTAAGGCAAACTTCAACTGTACCCCTTGACTTCCCACCACAAACTCCGTGAAATGTTTACAAAGAAAAGTATCAGTTCATCATTGCTGTCATTGAGCTTTGTGTTTATATACGATTTCGGCTGGACAGCAATATTTAAAGAAAAAATACAGTGAATTCGACAGCCAAATTCAATCCGAAAGTTCCCACTGCAATTTTGAAACTAATGAAAAGTCATCATTATACTTTAATTATTTCGGGAGTATTCGTGACTGACGTCGAGGAATTTTGTTTTTCGTTTTTCGTATGTGTAAGTAGCCAACACTGATGTCAGATTTTTCAAGCTGCCTTAAGGCATCTGACATTGCTTAACGACTGCTATCAACGATGACAGCCGGGACCAACGGCTTAACGTGCCTTCCGAAGCACGGAGGAGCTCGAGATATTTTTATGCCACTTGCGGTCACCCATCCAAGTAGGGACTGCACCAGGGGTTGCTTAACATACGTAAGCGCTCATAGAGCTCACACCTACTGGACCATCGGCGGGCTCCTCGAGGAATAATTATTTATAAACAGTTATTTTTTGTATATTAAGCGAAATAAATGTAATGAAAGATATCTAATATGTTGTTTAAGTATTATTCTTGATATTTGCGTACTCATATTATTCTTAAAGTGCAATATGGATTCAAAAAATCCAATAAATAATAAAATGACCATCGATGCACAGAAAAAAAAATTATCATTTACATACAAAAGTGTTCAGCAGCCCGGACAATAAGTATGGAAAAGTAAAAAAAAATCAAGTACCCAGTATTGGTCTCGTAAGCAAAAGTTGCTCGTATTAACTATTATGCGAACAACTTTGTCTATTTATTTATTTTTTATTTATTTTGCTATTTCCCCTGCAGGCTTTGGGTACGGAAGTGAACTAAGCCTTCAGTTGAGTTTTGATGCCAGCAACCTTTTTCTGTAAAATAAAAGTTAAAGTCTTCATAGTTATGATATTTAAAATACATTGTGGTTAATAAATATATTTTGAATTGAATAAGATCAAATCTTATTAGGAAATGTTCGATTTTACGTTATAAAAGACGATACTAACGTAACGTTACATAAAATGGAAAGTCTAATAGAAGCGTAACAAACTCGTTCTGTACTTACAGTTAGTAAATCGTGATTGAAGGGTATGTTTATAATGTATCTTGTTACTCGAGTTGTTCATGCAAACGCACAATGAAATTATAATTAATCAAATGTTATTTATCAACTAAAATTAGATCGTTATATCAGGGAGCATACGATGGAGGGTACTCTTAATTATTACCAATACAGGTAATAACCGGAGTCTCGCTAATTAGAATCAATTTAGTAATGCATGGAATACGTGGAATTTTATTAAGAGCGAAGTCGCAATCGCAATGTCAATAAATAATAACGTTAATTGGTAATGTAGTTGACATTGCTTTTAGCTTTCGCCGGTGGCTCCGCTCGCGTTAGTGTTGAATCCTCGCGAACAGTACCTTTCTCCGGGATGAAAGATAGCCTATGTCCTTCTCCATACTTCAGACAACGTGTATGCAAAATTTCATGATGATCGATTCAATAAGGGGTGAAAGCGTAACAAACAAACTCACTTTCGCATTTATAATATTATAGTTAGGATACAGGGTTATTATTATAAACCTCAATTACCTCAAAGGAGTAGATACTAACATCATAAACTAGGTTTGTTACATCATCAGGTCTGTTTTAGTCTCCACTGCAGGAGCACGACCCTCTCTGTACTACCACAGCAATATATTAGCCAGAGTAGTCAGAGGATTAGGCCTACACTCTCCACGCTGGCCAGACGGGTTGGAGAGGTCTTTTGATGTTTGTAAGCTTTGTTTAGCTTCTGTTTCCTAAGTCGCCTTTTACGACATCCACGGGAAGACTTGGAGTGGTCCTATTCTACTCTGCCGGGAACCACACGGCAAGATGCTGGAGTTTATAAAATTGACTGTGAGTGTGGTTTATCATACATTGGGCAAACAAAGAGAAGCATCGGTACCCGTATAAAAGAACATATTGCTGACATGAAGCATAGGCGCTCAACGAAGTCTGCAGTCTGTGAATATGCCATAGACAAACCCAACCATTATATGCGTTTCGATAATCCTCAAGTCCTTGCAAAAAAAAAAACAGATACATTCCAAAAATGCTTCGTGAGGCTATTGAAATTAAAAAACATCCTAATTTCAATAGAGAGGATGGTTGGCAGTTACCACCAGCTTGGGATCCAGTCTTCAATTTAATCAAATCTTGAGCTAAGCAGAAGACTACAAGACCTTCAGACACCGTGAGCCAATACTGCGTACATCCGGAACGTTATCAATAAATATTTTAGGCGGTAGATTTTGCAGTTCTTATAAAATACTAGACAAATGTCAACTTAGTCTACCTGCGACCACGAACACTGTAAAGTGCTCGAAACGTTAGGTGTATAAATAATGTAATAAACGCGATAAAAAACCGTATTAAAATAATTTTAATTAAATTTTTTTAGCTTTATTTAGCTTGTGTTTCCTAAGTCGCCTTTTACGACATCCACGGGAAGACTTGGAGTGGTCTTATTCTACTCTGCCGGGAACCACACGGCTCCGAAGAATCAATAGATAATGAGAATTCCTAACATGAAATACTAAACTTTGAATAAATTTAATTTTATCACGAAAAAATCTCAGAGAGTACTTAACTCTAAAAGAAAGAAGGAAGATGTTCTTCATAAGCCATAAACCGAAATTTTACGAAGCTCCTCGAATTCATACAGAAAGTTTTTAGTGCGCCACCTAATTTGGCCGGGTTGTGCGCTTTACGATTAAATTGATCCCGTACAGGGGCAGAGGGGGCTGAGGGGTGATCAGGGGATCGGTTTTTATAAGCCATCGTAAAGTCCCGCACAATGGCTACAGGCGTGGACGCCGTAATGGACGGGATTTAACTTTAATCGTGGATTTATTATTATATTCTGGCTTAGAAGGATGAAAGAAACTTAGAATGGGCGTGTACGGTCTTCTTAACGGTTACTCAAGAATAAAATAAAAATTACATAGGTCAACGGAAATAATTCTTTGAAATGACGGTGGGCGGGGCACAAATAGTGCGTAGAACCGATGGCCGATGGGGCAGAAAGGTTCTCGAGTGGTGACCACGTACTGGTGAGTGCAGCGTTGGACCCACCAACCAGTAGTTGGACGACCTTAGCAAAGTCGCAGGAAGACGTAACAAAGAATTTTTGCAAAGATGAAACGAAAGTGCTTCGTTCGTCGTTCCGTTAAAAACGTGGTACTGGATGTATTTTGATGACATGTTACGAACTGCCATAATTCACGTGTTATCTGAAGGTATATAATACATCATCAGAACAACACGTTTACGATTGTATCGAAAACAAAGTCACGAGAAAAGGCTAGTAGATGGGGCACTCCGTTCACAAAATTTTCATTTCCTTAAGATACATTACATTTGCGTCGCACTGAATTCTAATTGTGGGCTGTTCTACCTCAGTGCTGTAGTAAAACGTGTACCAGGTGAGTGGAGTATTAAGACTACAGTGCCAATTTATATTCTTACGGATGGCAAACGCTTTGAATCATTTTGTAGATATGAATAGTTGTCAAAACTTGAGTTCACAAGTCTACATTGATCTCAAACTTTTGCTATAGTTTGTTAACTTCAAGAGTCTGGAGCTGAGATACAGGAGAGTGTACGGAAATCGAGTACAGTGTGTTCAAACATTTACAAAATTAAAAAATCTTCTTTATATCACACTTCTAAATTAGGCAAGCCGCTTTGGCTATAGAATGCAATGGACAGACAAAAGACATATTAACGAACATGCAGACATACGAATGATATGCATAAATACTTTTACTTTTCTGGATGTGTGGTGAATTTCAAATGTTCAAATTAAAATTCGACTGCGGAGCAGTTTCTTCAGACTCAACCCAAGAACTCTTATGAATATCACAATTCCTTGTTTAAGTTTGCGAATTCAAAAAGTCCACATATTCTCGCTTTCAGCTCGAAACTAAAATGTGATAACTTCTAAGGCAAGCTAAACTTTAAAATAAGGCAATGCAGTAGCTTATTTCTAATACCTGAACAGTCTTGAATTATCTTGCAACGAATAAATAAAAATGAGTCTTAAGTTCTTGAGTTTTAAGATCGAATATCGTTTGTTCTCGATTTCAATTCGTAGCAGCGATGTTTGTTGATACACATGATGTTAATAACACGATGTTAATGATGGAGTGTGCGCCTCTATTTCAAAACTGTAATTCAAGTTTAGTTGAGGCTCAGCAAATAACACCCAAATAACAATTTTTTATTCATCAGTAAACGTTTGATTCTTCAGATGCTTACTTTAGCTTAGCGGCCCATGTTGACGCATGTCATTGTGAGCTGACACTCTTTTCTTTTGTAAACACAAAGATCAGCTCGCTAAAATTAATCAAAGGCATAGATCTGGAAGCCTTTGAAACTGGAGGCTTTCTTAAATTAATGAAAGAGATAAATCAAGAAATTCGATATTGGACGGATGTTGAAATTTTTAACAAAAGGGTTGTGTTTTCAAATGATCCAAATATCTTTTATAAATACTTATAAAAACATGTTTATTTGATTACATGTTAAGTTCGCTCAATGATCTTTGAAAGTTGAGTTGATAATACTCAATCGTGCAGGCATACAGTTCTGCCTATGTTTATTTTACTGACACAAAATATCTGCTATACTATTAGCCTAAACGGCCGAAAACTTGACCAATTTTGAAGTGTGTAATGTCATTAGATTTGTATTCTTCCTCGAAGTGTTGTAAGCCATGAAATGTCAGCAAAAAGAAAAATATATAGCGGACGTAAACTGTCAAAAGCGGCTATCATTTATTTACTTGTTACTCATCGGATAGGTTAAATTTTAATGATATGCAGAGTATTTTTGCAGTATAATGCTATTAAAAAACAATTTAAACATATAAATCTAGTCTGACTTCTATGTGATTCACGCACCAGTCTCTCAGAAAATTGAAGCAACCTATTTCAAATAAAGCGCCACACTCGCTCAGCTCGCTCGCGATACTCAACGGCCCGCGCCCGCCATTAATTCCATTCAACTCATTAATTTCCTCGCCTGAGCCACAGAAGAGGCTTTCGTAGAGACTGAGCTCTCTTTTGGAGGGTAATAGATAGGGTAGCTGTAACTGCAATTATCACGATACAAATTGTTTTTACTTTATTTTATTGTTTAGACGGACACCAAAAGTTACCGTTTTGTAGAAAAGAGTTTCACAATTTTAATTTTGCGATTAGCTGCGTCGCTTCTGATATATTCGCTCATTACTGGAAATTCGATTATATGTTGTTATCAAATTCAGTTTCGTTCATTTGTATCAGATAACTTGATCCAATTTACAGTTTTATTTTATTTTTATTAGGGAACAGCAAACAGTTACATTGTAAACTTATTATCTACTTAGAATTAAATTAAAGTTATTTGAAATATAGCGATCTGCGCGGGAACAGAAGTAGCTGGTTTTTTGCTTTTTCATTAAGAGCATTTAAACTTTGAAATCATATAAAACAACCTGTTAAAGTAATTTTGCCACAACTTTTATTGTATTTAAAACTACCTACATTTGTGGGCATTTTATTCAAAATATAATTTCGTTCACATGCTGCGAAAAAAACGCTAATTTTATTAATTAATTCATGTGTTCTACGCGTTGTTGAAGCAATCACTGTTCCAAGGTAGGTAATTTGTGTTTGATATGTATTTGCGCCAAATTTGACAGCAATCGCTTTACCAA
Source organism: Rhodophaea formosa (assembly GCA_963082605.1). Taxonomy (NCBI): domain Eukaryota; kingdom Metazoa; phylum Arthropoda; class Insecta; order Lepidoptera; family Pyralidae; genus Rhodophaea; species Rhodophaea formosa. The sequence goes on from OY720209.1 coordinate 24,013,897, forward strand.
AATCGCCAAACGCTGGCAAAGTTTGAGAGTGGTTATTTAAAAAACGTTTTACATTCTCTCTGAACGCTTGAAAAAATAGCTCTTAATCTCTGTATTTCGTCCAATCTGTGCCTGTATCGGCTTCTCCGTTATAAAGCGTGATAAGCGGCGGGAAGCGATGTGTCACTGTTTGCATTGCAACTACACCACTAAACCAGCGGAAATTGCGATTTTGTGTTTTTCAGCCGATAAACAAGGCTGGAGGAAGGAATAATAGATGTGTCTTATTTCACGTCTAACTATGCAACTTTCATAACTTTTCCAGCAGAAAAAATAGGTTAGAAAACAAGAGTATTATCGTACGTCATGGTATGTTTTTCGTATAATAAGCAGAGCCTACCATCATAAAATAACTGCTATAAATCAAATTATGGAAGCCGAATTGAGAGAAACTATTTAACTAAAGGAACTAAAACGCTTACTTGTTATGTATACTACCCGAAGAGTTTAATAATTTGTACAATATTCCAGGAAACTTCGGAATCCTACAGACACGTTTTACTTGCCATCTAGGTACATTTTACTTTATTGATTGTCATAACGTGGCTTTAGGTCTTATAGACCTGGGCTCTGTCTTTCTCGCAAGGGAAAAGACGTGACAATATGTATGTATGTATATTGTCATAAATCACTGTAATTTGTAAACGGTTTGTAGGTATCTTTATATAATTTCAGATTGACCTGGGTCTTGGATGTTTATCTATATATGTATTATGTAATGAAATATAGTATCGTTGAGTAAGTATCCCATAACACAAGTCTCGAACTTACTTTGGGGCTAGCTCAATCTGTGTGATTTGTCCGTATATATTTATTTATTTATTTAATACATTTTTTTTCGACTTTTATAAAAATTTCTTTTTTTAAATAACTAGCTTTGCTTTTAACCAGCAAATTCGTCCCTGCAAATGAAAGCGTTACTCACTGACAATATAACACTTTACAAGGGTATAATTAATAAAGAAGGGAATATTAATGTTTATGTATATAAATTTGCATTATTCATTGACCCTAGCAAAACATTTTAGAATTACTCTTTCAAATTACTAGGATTATTATTTTTTTTGTAATTTTGACATCAAACGTCACAAACAAATGCACAAACAATAAAATCTGTTTAGTGACGATTGTTCTCCTTGTCGTGTAACAAAGAAAAAATTGATCGTAATTCGTCCCGGCATTCCAAGGCGGGGGCTTCAAGGCTTCCAACTCTCACTTGCCTCATCACGAATTAATTCTAGCGATCAAGATTCAAGGGCACAGACAAATATACAGGTAGAACGCAAAAACGAAGTTTTTCAGTTTTATTTTGCCGTCTAAGCTAGTCAATACGTATAGTCCAGAGATGGACGTATACGTATACTCGTAATTTCCAGAATTTAGCGCCTTACCCATAAGCTGGAATTTTTTTTAAAGTTTGCAATTTTTTTTTTCGTTATTTTGATTTAATTTCTAATATGATGAAAAACGGATGCTCTATACAAAACTGCACTTTCTTGGTGTACAAATTTTTACTCCAATGAATGAATGAATTTATTGCCCCAGTATCTCTAAATAAAATAACATTATGGATGCTAATTCACTAACGCTGACAATCGAAACAGTTAACTTCCCGATTGTCACAAAAATAAGCATTTCTTTAACCCAGTAGTACCAACTCTGAAAACAGTATTTATTATGCCATAATCGATTTACATGAAATAATACTTCAGTTGTCTATTCCCATAGTTGATCAGTTACCCGCCTAACTTCCTCGTCCGCGCAGCCAATTAGAAAAGCAAGTCTCCTGATTAATTCGCTGTTAATTACAATCCGAAGCCTTGATAACGTTAAACCGGTTAAATATAAACTGCCATCAATCCAGGTAGATTGAGATCTCGATCCCTCTGTTCCAAGTCATTCGAAGAATGCTGTAGTGAAATATGAAATGGAATGAACGACATTTTATAATTTCTTCGCTTAACTCTTTGACTTGTCAATCCTACTTTTTGTTATGCTACTGCCCTGATTGTTTTTTAGTTATTTAGTTAACCATTTAGCTTACCCCTTGCAAGCTAAATGGTAGAAAAATTAATAAGTAAAGAAACTTCACTCCAACAAATATTAGCATCGAGACTTCAATCAAGGCACATGATATTTTCAGATCGGTCTGTGTCTCAGTTGTTTATTTATTTATATATTTGTTATGAAATAGTATCGGTGAGTTGCTGTCCCAAAACATAAGACTCAAACTTACTGCGGAGCTCACTAAATCTGTGTGATTTGCTTGTATCCTATAATAGTAACGTGAAAACCAGCCTCACTTAAATGACCTAGAATGGCAGGCCTAGGATCTCATGCTAACTAGTCACTATTCAACAGTTTCCACCTGCCTTAGCGCGCTGAATTAAAAAGTTTCACGGACAGTCGGAAGTTAGGGAATCCTTTGTTGGAATACTTAGGCGTTAACGTTTTTGTTCGACATTTCAATTTACGTTGGAACCAGTCTCTTAATGTTTTTACCTTTTACTTTCGTTTCGTGTCGTTTAAAAAGAAATTTAAAAGTGTCGATTTAATGCCGCCTTATCTTTGTGAGTCTCCTGTCACCTAATTCTTTGATGGAAACTTTTTAAAATGTATAATACAATTAGAATCTTAACATCAGCCTGTATGAAAAAAATACAACGGGTTGCACTCCGAAAGTGCCGTCAAAAATGAAAAATTAAATAATATCACATAAAATTTAGTACCTTTCCTAACAGCAGTCACCAACCATCTATGGATGTGCGCAGCATGGTGTAACACACATGCACATTCGCGCAAGCGCCCTGCGCCGTCTTACGAATTTTCAATCTGACGAATCTGTCGCTCACGTATCATGTACACGCGCGGTATCATATCTGCATGGATATTTCAATAATAAAATTGTTTGCACCTCAGGTTTGCACCATTGCGCAACGCCATCTATGAATTGATTTATTTTATTAAATCGAAGTATGTAGGTAACTGATTATATTATACTGAAACCATTGAGTTTCTCGTATAATCGCTTGGTAAGCCGCAGTAATGAAGTTCGCAACGGCCGCTGACTGCCACCGTGATAAATGACTGCGAAGCGTATATTTACAGATTTGCAACACCAAACACGATATATTTAAAATAACCATAACCAGGATAATTCTCTTTACCATATTTAAAATTTGAAAAATTATGTGCCATGGATGTCGTATAGCGCGAAGAACCGATGGCCGATGGGGGAGAAAAGTTCTTGAATGGCGACCACGTATTGGCAAGCGCAGCGTTGGTCACCCACCGACCAAGTGGTCGGACGACCTGATAGAGGTCGCATAAGGCGCTGGATGCAGGCCACTTCCAATCAGTCGTATTGGAAATCCTTGGAAATCCTTGGGGGAGGCCTATGTCCAGCAGTGGACTTCCTGTACCTGAGATGATGATGATGAGGTCATATTTTACTAAATTAAAATCACCACTTTAGATCACAATTTTCTGTGTAATTACCATGAGTTAAACCATTAACTCCGTTCAAAGTAAGAGTTTTTTGCCAGCAAACCGCGGTAATGAAGTTAGCAGCGGCGGCCTGTCGCAGTGATAAATTACTACATAGCGCTGATTCACGGATTCCACCGATTTTCACCAAGTATGGTGTTGATAAAGTTTCATTCATTTTGTAATTAAATATCAGGCAAAATATTTCCCATAATATATATTCCCAGTAAAATAAATAATTGAAATATGTTGACGGCAAAATGATGTTTAAAGATGCTTATATTTATACCAAACCAGCTGGGTTGAGTTAGATCGGTTTAATAAGGGTCAATTCATACTAGTGCAGAGTCGAAGATATGCATATTAATTATTTGGGCAAATGGCATAAACATAAAAAGATTATTAGTGGCGCAAAAAATGTGTGTGCAGGCAATCTGTAATATTGCAAACAAAACTCAGCCCATTTGTAAAGGCAAGTATTTTTTATCGTAGATCAACGCGTAACTGTAATAATTTAGTACTAGATTGGGTTCCTAAGAGCAAAAAATATAAGAATAATTGTAATGCCATGTGTAAAACTATTTATTACAAAATTCCTTACAAAATAAATTATATTAGTAAAACCTGCTACTAGCTACGGTCGTAGCAATATGCTACGAAAACTTTCAGATAACTCTTAGCCGTATCAAAAATCTTGGTCGTAGGTTTAGGAAATAAACTGTTTCTTCTAAAACATGAAATTATGATATCAGTGAAAAGATACTAGTTTGTTAATAAATTAACCACATTAGAATTAGAGAAAATGCCGTATAATTTTTGCTAAACTCAAAAATTTTAATACCGTAACCAACAATCAAATCTATGCAAATCAAGAAATCGCCTATTGGCGCAAATAGGCGCTAGCAACCCACTACTAGATTCCGTTTTCCTCCTATCATCATCATCATCATCAGGTCTTTTTATTAGTCTCCACTGCTGAAGCACGACCCTCCTATACTTCCAACCAATATGATAAATCTTATAATCATGTCGATATATTTCATGAACAATTGGGCAAATTCCGTAAAATGTTAAATATTACTTAAACTTAAATTTTCTTTTTTGTAGCCACTGGAGTCTTCAAAAACAATTTGTTAATTAGATATATTTTAGTATTTGCTATTTGTCCTACAACGTCTTTAAGCGTTAGTTAGTGGTAAAAACTATAGGGCTATGTTCGATCTTACATATATTAATATGTTCATATGTACTAAACTGTGTCTGTTTGTTTTTCTAATAAATAAATAAACGTGGCCTTTGGTCTTAGGGTCTATCTACCCCTGCTACCTAGACTCGTATATTTAAAAATCAAGTTAAGTATAAACGCGCATCGCATTATTTCTTCTATCTCTAACGAGTAATTTTAGCCGACCAGTCACAAACTGTGACGAGCGAAGGAAGCGGCAGATTCAATAAATCCTCTATTTGGCGAGATAAACAAACAACCAGTAACACGAAACCGACTGTGCTAGCTTGAAGACGCACTGTACTTCATAAACGCTTATATTATGACAGATTATAAGCTGGAACACACTACATTTTTGATTTAATCATACTTTAACAAACTTAAATCATCTTTTAGACTTTTTATCTTTCACTAGAATTTATGAACAGCTTATCTCTATATTCACGTTGTTAAGACCTCATTATTCAAAAGATCAGGGTTTAAAATTTTCTGAATATTTCTAAAGTAATTTTCAAGTTCACAAAATGGATTTGGAAACTAGCACATATCCTAGCTTAAAATTAATGTTTTCTTTTATCCCGAAATTATATTTCTGAGGCATACATATGGACAAAGAAGCGATAGTCAGAGCTAGTTCGAAAAGCTCACTAGCGCGACTTATTTATGAGAATGTATGTTATGTATGACACGTCTTAAAACAGGCCTTTTCCTATGTCAATGCATCCGTCGTATGAGAAGTTAGTTTAGCATCTCCATTTCCCGGGAACTTAGAAATCGTATTGGCAGCCCACCAGTGTGGTTTGAAATTTACGTTTTACGTAGTCTCATTTTACATTTTCATGTAAAGTGTGTCTGCTTATTGTGAAACTCGTTTAGTTCCCTTGTATGGCTGACCTTACGAAGCATATTGACAGCCCACTTGAACGTGTTAACATGCACGTGTTATGACACGCCGAGCCTAAAGACGTACATATTATGTATCTTAAAAACTCGGCAATTCGCATGTTAATGCGTCTGCCCATTATGAAACTGTGAACTAGTTTAGTTTTCACTTACGACTGAACTTGTCGGCCGCTACGACAACTCACGAGATTTAAACAGCTTGTAGAATTGCAGACCTTTGGTTCCTTAAACGTTATTAATATAAAAAATACATCTGATGTAGGAAATACTGATTCAATTCCAAAGCCCACACTGTTGGATCGTATACCGAATTATAAATTCGCTGGGGAACGAAGGTCGAAGACGTTGGTAAAGAAGTCACTCAGTTAAAGTGAAAATGGACGAGATATTTGCCAAAGCTGGACGGGATGGTGGCTGAGACATGGGAGAAGATCAGTCGGTAACCTAACAGACCTTTGGTCAGGTCAAATGAATTGTTGGAAAATGACACAAAAAGGGAGGTCTCTGCCCCCGGCTGATGTGGTCTATAAATGATGATAATGACCGACACAATAATATACTTTATCTTATACACATATATATGGTATTTAATTGTAGGCAAATATGTATCTTTACTAAAGCCGTGTGGTTCCCGGCAGAGTAGAATATTAGGACCACTCCAAGTCTTCCCGCGGACGTCGTAGAAGGTGACTTAGGAAACATCAGCTAAATAAAGCTTATAAACATCAAAGACACCTCTCCAACCCGTCTGGCCAGCATGGAGAGTGTAGGCCAAATCCTCTGATTGCTCTGGCTAATATATGGCTTTGGTAGTACAGGGAAGGTTGTGCTCCTACAGTGGAGACTAACAAAGACCTGATGGTCATGTATCTTTACTTCCACCTACCTACGGGAATGTCACGAATAAATAAATGGATCGAATATATATATGCACAATATGAAGAAATTGTTATTCTTTCAAGCAAAAGCTATGGATGGACTTTAATGATTTTATATATCTTATCTGCTCTTGTTAATATATGGCTCTAGAGAGAGAGCGAGGGTCGTGCTCCTGCAGTGGAAACTATAAAAGACCTGATGACGATGATGATATCTTATCTATCATCGCTTTCGCATGAAAACTCTTCTGTCTGTTTTCAAGTGTCTACAAATATATATTTACTCATCTTTAGAACTATGATAGTTATTCTAATGAAGAAAACCATTTATCCAAAAATATAATTACATTTTATGAAATAAAAGGATAAATTATTAATTTTGTAAACTTTTTTTATTTACCTATTATCATCATCATCATCAACAGCCTTCTGTATCCCACTGCTGGGTATAGGCCTCTCTCAATGCATGCCATCCATTGCGATCTTGTGCCTTACGTAGCCAGTTTCGACCTGCGATTTTCCTAACATCATCAATCCACCTAGCTCTCGGACGACCTACGCTTCGCCTGCCATCTATTGGCCACCATTCTGTCAAAACCCTACTCCACCTATCATCACCTCGCCTTGCCAGGTCTTACCTATTATACAATCAAAAATAGATTTGCATGCCGGTATGTGACAAAAAGTGTGCACAAGCACTTTTTGTCACATACCGGTTTATAAAACGATCTTGTTTTTGTACCACTTTCCTTACAAACAATTTTTTCCTGCTTTATACTTAGCTTTTGTGTTAATTCAACTGTAAACTTGTCTTATTATTACGTTGAATAATATTTGAAAAGCATCTTTTATTTATGTTTGCATGGTTTTAGCAAATTTTGACTTGACTGAAGATCCTATAACACACATTGGACTTTTATCTATATAATGTGGTGGAAGTGGCGTATTAGGTCCGGCAGTCCAGCGGGCTTTGAAGTCCGACCCTAGCAGGAAATTGACAATTTCCAGGCCCTTTGGCGCCGAATGCTATTTGTCCTATGTAGAACTATCCACACTGCCATCGGTCCAAAATGCCTTTAATCTTAGTCTTAAATAAAATTATTTTAATACGGTTTTTATCACGTTTATTACATTATTTATACACCTAACGTTTCGAGCACTTTACAGTGTTCGTGGTCGCAGGTAGACTAAGTTGACATTTGTCTAGTATTGTATAAAAACTGCAAAATCTACATCCTAAAATATTTATTGATAACGTTCCGGATGTAGGTACGCAGTATTGGCTCACGGTGTCTGAAGGTCTTGCAGTCTTGTGCTTAGCTTGAGATTTGATTAAATTGATGACTGGATCCCAAGCTGGTGGTAACTGCCAACCATCCTCTCTATTGAAATTAGGATGTTTTTTAATTTCAATAGCCTCACGAAGCATTCTTGGAATGTATCTGTTTTCTATTGCAAGGACTTGAGGATTATCAAAACGCATATAATGGTTCGGTTTGTCTAGGGCATGTTCACAGACTGCAGACTTCGTTGAGTGCCTATGCTTCATGTCAGCAATATGTTCTTTTATACGGCTACCGATGCTTCTCTTTGTTTGCCCAATGTATGATAAACCACACTCACAGTCAATTTTATAAACTCCAGCATCTTGTAACGGGATATTAGATTTGACAGGTCTTAAAAGTTGGTTTATTTTCTTGTGCGGCTTGTAGTAGGTCTTGATTGAAGCACGCTTAAGTAGCAATCGCGAAAACATAAGAAACCATTATTTATTTTTATGGAAACGAAGAAAATATTCTAGATATTGATATGTTTGTTTTTTTAATTTCTACGTGTATGTACGAAATACACGTAGAAATAAAAAAAACATTCAGCAGTTATTAATGTTTTTTTTATATTATGAAAGGGAAAATTTTCATACGCAAAATAAATCAAAATAAAGTAAGGAGGAAAGAAAATGCTTTTTCAACTAGACATCACACGAGTAACAATAAGACGTGTACGTGCTTTTTATTTTGTCGGTGCCAGTTGGAGACAGACGACATATATCTTCATCTTGCGTCGCAAAATTTCCATGAATATATGAGCAAAGTGGCAACAAATTGCGGTGTTTGCATTATTGTTGCTTTAAAAAATGTCTCCAATGCCGATGCAAGAATACTGCTACAATGTATTATTTCTTTCTAACGAAACTCTATTTTTAACTCGCAGGCATATTTTTTTGCTTTTGTTATAACTGTTATTTATATTACCTTTCAGAACTTCGACAAGTTAAGGTTTATATTTTTAAAAATCCAACAAGGCTCTGATATAAAACTACTATATTATATATGGAAGAAACCCTAAAAGAAATATCTTATATTTTATTTCTCTACTTTGTCGGCGTGGTTCATCATCATCATCAGGTCTTTTTAGTCTCATCTGCAGGAGCATCACCCTCCCTGTACTACCAGAGTCATTTTTTTGCCAGAATAGTCAGAGGATTTAGTGTTCACTCTCCATGCTGGCCAGACGGGTTGGAGAGGTAGGTTATTATATATATTGATGCTAAATTACAGCTTTCTATTACTCATGCTATCTGAGCTAAACCGCTCATATACAGACAGACATGGCGAAACTATAAGACTAAAAATAAATACATTTCCCTTTATGCGATGTGTGGGAAGTAAAGTATCGGGTTGACCCAATAGTTCCAGTATTGTCAAAGCTGTTGGGTCAACCCGAATAAACCCTCGATTAAATATCTAGTTAGGTAGCCAGTTAGTTATATTTATTCTAAGTATTTATTATGAATTATTAACACTTTAAAAAAGTAAGAAAATAGGTAAATTATGTCATAACCGGTTTTACATATTGTGTCGTCTTGTCGTATGAGTAAATGAAAATAATCTCGGTGACCTTTCGTACATCGGAAGGGTTCTTGAGCCTTCACACTGGATGCACTCAGAACGAGTCCCGCTCATTACGGCGTGTACAATACGACGTCGGGAAATAATTTTTGAGTTCTGCGCTGAGTGGCGACCATCTCATACGCGTAGGTGAACTTTCTATGTAGATTGCATACATTTTTCTCAATCTCTTTTTATCTCTTAAAATAACTTCCATGCTAGTCCGGAAGAAAAAACAAATAGTAACGTAAAATGCACCATCTCTTTCTCTTCCCGCGTAAACCGTAGGAGCTGGCTGAGGGAATGGACGAAATATAATGAATCATGTGAATAGACGATGCGGCTGGCAACCTTTCACTATTGTTTCAAACTTCCATCTACACGCCAACCAAAACTATAATAAGTGGAGGTTAATAAATAAACAACAATATCTTAAATCTTCTGAAATTAAGGTTGATCTAAATCCGTGTGTATATATTGCTTAAATATCTTGTGACAGTCGTGTCCGTGAATTAATGCCTTCAACTTCCTGTTGGCAAGAATCAAACAGCTAGAATGGACAAAAGAGTTTTTTGAATACTGTTGTCCATATTGTCTTGTTTGAATAATTATGTGTATGCTTTCAAGTGCCCCAGATGATGACGCTTGATAAGCAACGCGGGCGCGGTTCCCACTGGGATGGGTAGCCGGAATAAAAAAGGTGGCTTTCGAAAGTCTTGTTGTTGTTGTTCAGATATGTCACATACGTTGAGATAGGTTTAAAAATCTGACACCAGTGTTACCACTTACACACATGGAAAACAAAATCGGGTTGCACTCTGGGAGTGGTGACGGCAGAAGTGAAATCCTTAATATTAACGTTGTGCATTTTTGATTTTGCGATCAAGTTACGTGACTGTCTTACGAATTTTGAATGTGACGAATTTGTCGGTGACGTGACCCGTCCGCGAGTTTAACATTTTTCCCCACAGTGCACAGCGCCGCTAAAGAAATTTTCACTTCAAAAACAAATTGCTCTTTCCCGTGGCTATTTTTTGAACACTTCAAGAAAACATTTTACCTCGTCAAGTCAGATTGCGCGTATTTTTCCGAGTCAACACACTCCCGGTAAATGTGTAACCCATCTCGAGCGGAAATACTTCTCACACACAGTCGTCACCAGAAGCGCCGTCAGCCTCGCCGGCTGTCACGAATCCACGATAAAAAGGAAATCAAGTGGTTGGCACACATCCGCTGCTGACGGCGACATGTTTGAGAAAGCGACACAAACGAGCGAGTGTTACTCGTATGGGTTTTATGGAAGATTGTTTAAGATTTCTTCCATAAAACCCCATACTTGAAAATAAATAGATTTTTGTTTCCTTAGACCTTGCCTTGTGATTAAACTGAACAACCCTCATAATGTAATTCTTCTTCTTCTTTCGAGTCGTAGATGGCTAGTTTTATTGCCTTGACCAGTAGCTAATGTAATAAAATTGGACTTCACTGATTAAATCTATCAGCTAATTAATGGTTTTTTATGGCGAACCCAATATTTTTTTACAATATTCTTATGGAGAGTAAATAGGTATAATAAAGAATATGGCTAGGTTACAGATACCTCGTAGAAATAAAATTAAAATATTGTATAACATCTGCTTAAGAAACTTTTGAGACGCCTTCAGCTAATTTTTGTCATTGCACCAACAAGAGTCACAAGCACCTCAAATTCCCAATAATTACATATTATATCGTGATAGTACCGACTTCTGCTGCCATGCTGGATTGGGAGAAATGGAAAAATAAAGTATATACCAGCCGTTTTTCTGTCCGCGCTGACCGTAAAAGTCGGTCAAGGGTTTGGGCGAAAATCTATGAAATCTTTTTATTTTATATAGTTATATTTTTGATTCTATACGAGCTCTAAATATGTATACGTTTCCAAATTTATAGTGTATGTTTGTCCATATATATTTGTATGTTTGTCCGCTATATCACAAAATCTTCAATTTCTTTAGTTTGTAGGTGCGAGCGTCCGTGGTTCACCCGTTTTGGCCCCAACGGAAGATCAGTGCTGGTGGATTTTCTTTAAAAACACCCAGTAAATGCTGAGTTGGGACCATTTTTTTTTAGTTTAATTATATTAATTTTTTTCGTGTATTCTGTACTTACCTATATATTTTATTCTCCCAAATAAAGTATATCTTTATCTTTAAATCACGTCAATGTGCGATGCGGCTAGCAACCTTAACGCCCACTAATACGCTATACGTGGCCTTTGGGTTTTATGACCTCGGATTCTATCTACTCTGCAAGGGATTAAGACTTGTATGTTCTCATGATGATTTCGTGTAGGTGACACGGTCAGTCGACCATGCACACCCTGGTGTCAGAGTTCTTCGAAACCGCCTCTCGGCCTCTGACGTGGCTCTTTTAACGACTACCAGATGGCAGCCGGGACCACCGGCTTAACGTGCCTTCCAAAGCACGGAATCATCTTTTTTATCAGACAATCAGGTGATTTATGCCTGCAATGTCTTAACCAAACTGGAAACAACTTAACAAAGTATGCTTCCCGTGGGAATCGAACCCACGACCCCCGGGCCCGGGTCAAAAAGGCAAACGCCTTAACCATGGACCACGGAGGAGGATGGACCATTCTGCTTCCGAACCAGCTCAGAAACTAACAAATCCAATGACAACAGGGTATGTATAATTCTCAAATAAGTATAAACACATACAATACGTCCGAGTCATCTGTATGTTTATGCTAATCACTTGTTTGAACATAGATCCGCATTGAAACTTGCAATTAGTTCTATCCACCGCCGATTGAAATGCTCGGCTTTGCATAGCGGCAATCAAACTTGGTGTTTGTTTGTGTATCACGTTGTTGGCCGTGACCCCGGTCATCCCCGGGGGATTACCGTATGTTTGCCGGACGATGTGCAATGTTGCAAAGCTCCCACGCTCGCGACCCACGTTATATTCTAAAAAGTTGTATACTTTGTAAAATGTATGACTTTGTTTCCGGCGCGTCATGGCTCAGGATGTAGTCCATCCGGACCATCTGGATAAAGAAGTCAATTATATTATGTATGGTCAGGGTATAAAATAGTCAGGCGTGTCATCCTCAACTACCTTTCCAGTTACTGCAGGTAAAGCATCGGGGACGCGCACCCAGCCTCCCGAGCTGCTACTTCATCATCTTCATTATCATCAGGTCTTTATTAGTCTCCACTGCAGGAGCACGACCCTCTCTGTACTGCCAGAGCAGTCAGAGGATTTGGCCTACACTCTCCACGCTGGCCAGACGGGTTGGAGAGGTCTCTTTGATGTTTATAAGCTTTGTTTAGCTTGAGTTTCCTAAGTCGCCTTTTACGACATCCACGGGAAGATTTGGAGTGGTCCCATTCTTCTCTGCCGGGAACCACACGGCACCTACTTACTTATCCCTAACCCATCCTAGCAAGTAGCATCCCAAATACCTATATTTTGTTTTCCCAGGCCATCAAATTCCTATCCTTTTGTTACTAAAAATATACTAACGCGTCTTTTTCCCAAGCTGGGCAGAGAAGGCTCAGGTCTACAAAGCTGACGCTGATCGTGTGAAAAAATTATGGTCAATATATACCATATAGTTCTGAACAATGTACCTCTTCCATCTCGTAGTACGTACGAGCTGATTGTTATCTTGCGCAGACCGTAGCAGCCAATCGAGGGAATGAATAGCCAATGCAGCCGGCAACTCGCCACTATTTCAATTTCGATTTTCACCAACACACAAAACATGGTCTTTGGGTGTTATGACTTCAGGCTCCGTCTACCCCGTTATAGATGTGACTACTTTGAGTTGTGACATCGGCAGCCTCGCGGGATGTAATTGGCGACCTTCGTCCCGCTCGCGACACTTGCCTGATTTATGTAGTGTAGCGGTAATGTATTAAAACATCCCGGGCAGACGGGGCCTCTGATATATTGCGGGGCCTAGGGTGTGCGGGAAAGTTCGCCTTGATGGACTTTTAATTTACTTTGTGGATTGCAAAAATGTCACTAACAATAAGTATGATTTTTTTTTTTTAGAAAGTAATTTTGTGTTATCCACTACAAACACACAAATATTTAAATACACCATCATTTTTTCCTGTATGTATATACTCGTAACATTAGGTTAATCAAAACAATAAAATAGATACACGTTCCTTCAAACCAGTCAATGTACCCATAAACAAAAGCCAACCAGTAAAAACTACAAGCGAACTGTATATTTAATTCCGTACATTTCTTTTCAGCCAATCTATTCGTTGGCCATAATTTTAATTCGAAACACAGCGTCAGCACCATAAACAACCGCACAAAGGGCGGTTTCATTGGCGGCCGTAAAAAGGTAATTTGTTTTGCATCCAAACGTACGTCGGCCGCCATTATTGAAACAAGGGAGTTACAGAAGCGACTGTCAAAAGTCCGTTAGAAATAATGAACTACGTACAATTTTAAATTTACGTACGTTTTAAATTTCTGTTTATTATAATTCAATATATATATATATACTACTAGCAGCCCTACCCGGCTGCGCCCGGGCATGTATTATACCTTAAAACCTTCCTCGTGAATCACTCTATCTATTGGTGAAAACCGTATGAAAATCCGTGGAGTAGTTTTTGAGTTTATCGCGAACAGACAGACAGACAGACGCGGCGGAGGACTTTGTTTTATAATATGTAGTGATTCTTACAGGTTAACCCAAGTCAATAGAGAGATTTAATTAATTAGAGTAACGCAACTTCGATTGGACCTGACAATGGATTGCTGCGCTCGTTGCGCTGCAGTTTTCTCAATACTATAAAATCTTCTAAGCTATGGTGCGGCGTTGAGGGTATTCAAAGGTTGCACTTGCACCAAGTACTATTACTACTCCAGTGCTCGCACGCCCGCCTCCTCCTCTAGCTTGATAAAATAAATTATATTACTTCTGAGTAAAATAACTATACAGTAACAAATTCTGACATATTTGAATACTCTAGCACAATTTCATCATAAAACATTTAAATATTCTCCTTTTCATGCCAATGACTATTCTCACTAGGCTGTAGTGGCCAATTTACTCGCACATAGGACAGAGCACCAGTCAAGACATTCCGGATAGCCACAGACACGAGAAGTGTCCCGACTTATGCAAGTTGGCCAACATGAGTTGGTGCATGGTGATGTGCATTTCTCTTTTCAAAGTTAAAGCTTGCTTGGGGCTTTCTCAGTCTTGATTTTAATATGCAATCATCTGGTAGTATTTTACCTAATGAATGGCTATCCTTCTAGGTTCTAGTATATTTTCCTTAGAACGTACGCCAGCGTAACCTCGCGTTTAATACGAGATGTCTGCAAACTTGTCGGTATAAATATTAATGCCGCTGACTGTTTACAATAAACTTGCGAATGTTATTCTTTTTTGTACTTTTCAAACGTAAGCTCAATAAAATTCTTAAAATAACAGGATAAAACAATATCAAACCAAATCACTTGCTCGATTTTACTTTTATCAAATACATACTCGTTGAATTAATTAATTAACAATCTACCAAAGCTGTAACGGGCTTGAATTTAAAAGAAGGTAAATCTTTAAAAAGGTAAATTTATTACGAATCTATTATTTTAAGGAACACATTTAAATGAATGAATTAAGATTTTTCGTGTACTTTTCGACAAAAGTATTACTAAGTATTACCAAAGACAATATAGAAATATTATATTGTCTTTGGTATTACTTATATTTTTTTTAATCATCGACGGTACTAAAACCCCGCTCTTGAGGGCGAATATACTGTTGAAAGGAATCTCATTCAACGGTATCCATTACATAACAATTTATCTCTTTTACCTCGCTAAAACCCTTTTCTGATGGATATTATGCTATTGAGCGGCAAACATCCAAAAATACATTATGATATTGCTAATATCAATTTACCAAGTTGGAGTGGTGGTCAACAAAACAAGGCCAGAGCTATCCATCACGTGACCAAACACTTTCTGGCCTATTCCACGGTGAACAGTCTCTTTTCGACATAATGGCGTCATAATTTGTTTATCCTCACGTGAGTTTGATTTATTCGGTGGTCAATAGTCACTTTTCGCCATGATACGTGATAATTTGTTTATCCTGAAGTGGGTAAACACTTTCTGGCCTATTCCACGGAGAATAGTAACTTTTCGACGTAATGGCGCCATAATTTGTTTATCCTGATGTAACTAAACACTTTCAGACCTTATTCCGCTGAGAACAGGCACTTTTTAACTTAATGGCGCCATAATTTGTTTATCCTGATGTGGCTTAACACTTTTAGACCTTATTCCGCAGAGAGCAGTTACTTTATAAAACAATGGCGTCATAATTTGTTTATTCTGAAGTGGCTTAACACTTTCAAGCCTATATTCCTTAAAAATTCTTTACCTGAAAGCTAATTTATCTACGGGTGGCATAAACTATAATTTACGCAGACGAAGTCACGGGAAAATTTCCTATTTTTCTATAAATAGCTACAGTTGAGATATAAGTCATCTGACGCTAAACTTGGTCAGATCGAATGATAAACTGATTTTTCCTCGCGCGGGCTCGCATCGCGCGTCCCTCGGGAACATTCGCATCCACTCAACTACATCCTGTGGCTTCCGGGATTTCTGGGATACCATACTTACTCGGGAAATTGTGTTCGTGAGCAAAATCGTTATTTATTAGGTACATACTTTTAATCTGAATTTAAACGAGGCAATTTAATTTTAGGGGTAGAGATTATTGTTTTTTTTTTTAAATAATTTATTGCGCATCTAGATGATATGTAAATGAGTAATTACATTAAAGTTTTTTAAACTTATCTTTATCGAAAACGCTCTTGTGTGTTGTTTGAGCATAGCACGCACATTTGGCTAACCTGTGCCCTACATCAAGTAGGTCACGAGTCAGCTGTTTTACACTATAATTACAATCAAATTAAGTAATAAATTGAGACACTATCGAGCAGCAGCCGAGATAGTATCAAACGGCGGCCAAGTGCTGCTGAGCTGCCATCGAGAAGGGATCCGTCATATCCAGTTATCAACATGTAACATCAAGTGAAATAAACAACTTTCTACGTGACGTGATCTTGTGTCTCCACTCCAACATCTAAAACCTACAATGAACATCTCGTCATGTCATGTACGATCTTTTGCTAATACCATTGGCTGCATCGTACATGTGTTGTCTCTCAAACCCCTGATGTTGCAGTTGTCCGTCCATGGGCAGCGGTAGTCACTTACTATATCAGGCGACCCGCATGCTTGTTTGCAGTCTTATATAAATAAAAAAAAATGTTAATACTAGTTTCGCTCAAACAACGAGTGCGGGATCTTAATTTATTACAAATTTAACAAGTAGTTAAAGCTTTACCGGAACTTCAGAGATTCTCAAAACTGATTTGCGGGCTTCGGCCTCGGCCCCGGGGAATACTTCAATCAACGACATCCAACTTGAATTTACGTCCAAACTCCCGATGATCCTAAGGCATAACTAGTAAAGAGCCCATAGTGAACTAAGTTAATTACTGATGTATGTTTTTGGCTAAATCAACATATAAGAACAACCTCGTATGTAAAATGTGACTCAAGTATGGTCACTTTCATCGACCATTACTTGCTTCCGGTGAATCGAAACATTGTGAAGCAACTGCATACTAATATATGAAATCAATAAAATAAGTGATTTTATAGAGACAAATTACGGTGAGTTGTGAACTTGAGTCATGGAATACATTTTACTGTTTTTTGAACGCGTAGAAAATTCCTTCGAATACCGTACCAGCCACGAGAGGCCGGTACGATCGTAGGGATATGTGGTGTTGACACACCACTATATACCCCGCGGTGTCACCTCTGAGCCGCTATGTGCCGGGGGCGTGTGCACTTAAGCGATCCCTCCGGTGTCGTGGAATACTATCTCAAGGATACTCTGATACATAAATAAACATACAAGAAAGGGAGAAGGCAATCGCAAACCTCTGCATTATTTACTGCCAAAAATGTCATTGTATGCTTTTCTCCCGAGTCTTCTTTCTTTCGATGTCATTGAGACGCTGGCATTATGCTTCGAAAAGCACAAGAGCCTAGCTCTTAAATATAATATTAATAGCAATATAAGAACATGAATGCTCTACTGTCTAACGACTGCAATAAAAAAGAAAGCATTAGACGACTTGACATTTTACATTTTAAATTCGCCCCTACGGAACTGGCTGTCTCGTAGGTGGGATTTTGTCTCATCCATATATTACAGAGAGGACAGAATGGAACAAATATGATATGAATGATAAATAAAGACACGTTTTATTTCATAAGCCTAACTTTTGCAGATGTGGAAGTTAGTAATAAATGAGAAAGAGAGTGAGAGTTTTCCACGAATCAGCATTTGTGACCCGACCCGAAGGGTTAGTCACAGACCACATGAGATGGGAATCGAACAAATTTCATTATTTTTTAAGGAACTCACAGATATTACTTTAGTCAATATCTTTTATGCCATATACCAAATACACAAGTGTGTATTACGGCCTCTTACGACCTCTTTGGTTAGTACTTCAGGTAACATCTAGTGCGATTCGGTACCGTCATTTACTCATTTACTATGAGTTGGATATCTACTAAGTACTGTTAACAAACATCAAAACCCACAAACAACAACAAACCACATACAACAAATGCTACCAAATATAGCATTCATACACTATTTAAAAAAATGGCAGGAAAATAAAGTTCCCGAGGTGGTTTTTACTTCCCCATTTAATTATGAGCAAATCACGTACTTTCTCCAGCAAAATCGAAGAAGAGGGCGCTTTCTGAGAAAATGTTTTATGTTTTAATCACACCTACTCGTAAACAGTGTCATTAAATATAATCAAGTTGAGCTGGCTAGTCTCTACTATAGGCTATAATATTCTATAATAATTTCATTATACCCGAGAGCGTATCTGGATTCTGGCTACGCCCGTGCAAGTCAAGGTTACGTTAATAGAACCTGTACGTACAATCTGCGCTTTTACTTCAACTTCAAACTCAGGTAACTGTAATTTTCTTACAGGATAATATAAGTTTCAAAATGGTATCAAACTCGTTACATTTCCAGCTATCTCTGATCTGAGATCCTATCTTTTCCTAGACACCCCACCTGTTCCGAGACAGATTAATATTGGATAAAGGACTTCTTAATTTATACGGTTTTTAACCTCGCAGGAAGACATTCTTTACGGCGAGCGAAACGCGTTATTTTAGTAGCTGTAAAAGTTTGCTATCTTTATCACTCGTAGTTTCAGTCATTTGCAACTTAGGTATTACTAGCAGTAAAGTATGGAATTATGGGCGAAGATAAAAGTGATAAAATTATTTAAGAGACTTTCAAAATTATTTATCTACTAGCAATTGTCCGTGTCAAACATAGCTTTTGTCACCCACAGATAGTTAAGCTTTTTATACGTGAAAGAATTTTGAAAATCATTCCATTAGTTTTAGAGCCAATTTATGCAAACAAACAATAAAAACTTTCTTTTTGTAATAAATATAGACAATAAATAAACAATCAACCATCTAGTACCAATAGATGCCAATGGATCACATCGTATAACACTTACCAAATTATTCTAAATGTCGTACATATAGGAAAGAAGTAGGCTTGCACGCCTAACGTCTGTCGCATGAACCCGTAAAAATGAACTCACAAGAAGGAAAAAATGTTAGGTAAGGAATAAAAGAAGACCAAAAGCTAGATTGTTAGGCGGTTTAAATAATTGGATAAAAAATTGCATGGAAAAGCCACATCCTTTAATTTTTGACGGAAATAGAACGTTTGACGACGGAATTAAAAACGTTTACATTTATTTGCGTCTCCGTTACACATAATTAAACTTCAACTTTTAAGAAATTTCTCTAAACGGTACCATTGAAAGCCCGTCTCATTCAATTTAGAATAAAAACAGCAACTTCCGAGTGGCACCTGCCAGTCACAGAATAACCACAAAATCAGAAATTAAAGAAAACATAAATCAGAACTGTATATGATTTAAATTTATCTTTTTTTTTATTTTAGAAGATTTGCCTGACGTGTACGCGCCCCGGGCTTTCTGAGCTAATACAAACTGTGACTAGTATCCCAAATAATTTTGTCCCGTCCCAAATGAAAAAAAAAACACCAAACTCCTTGCTAAGCTAAATACGTTTGATGAGCAACAGCGTCTGAAATGGACTTCTTGCGGCTATAATGATAATATTGACTAAATTCTAACCACTCTACTTATTATAAAACAAAGTCCTCCGCCGCGTCTGTCTGTCTATCTGTTCGCGATAAACTCAAAAACTACTGCACGGATTTTCATGCGGTTGTAACCAATAGTTAGAATGATTCATGAGGAAGGTTCATAGGTCGGTTCCGAAACGCTAGTAGTCTGTAGCTTTTGAACAATTATTAAATACATATTATCTAATAAGATAATTTTAAATATGATATGACGTGAAAAAGTGCCTGCAAAGGCCTATTTTCTGAATAAACGTTTTGATTTGATTTTGATTTTGGTATAATAGATGCCCGGGCGCAGCCGGGGAGGGCTGCAAGTACATTATAAAGGGGAAAGATTCAATTGTTTTTTTGTATGCATTCAGGATTCGAAATTACTGGGCCGATTTTCATAATTCTTTCACCATCAGATAGCAAATTTATCTGCAGGTGACATAGGCTATAATTTATGTGGATGATTTGGTGAGTTACTACTAAATAACTTCATTTGCATTCAGAAGTGGGTGTGGGTCGTGTGGTGGGCCATGCTATTTTTGAAGTAACAATGAGTTCATCTTCTAGATACCTTAATTTGATCCGATATTTTACAGCTAATTTTATAAGACATCGTGTTTCTCTACATTCATAACTTTTTCCGCGACTGACAAAAAAGGAATGTAAAATTTTTATTCTATGTGTGCACCGCAATGTTTGGCAGATCATTTGCTTTTTTTGTTTTTATTAATACTTATTTAGTTAAATATATGAACTAACTGTCTTTCTGTCTTCTTTTTATTTTGCGCGGTAACGTTATTCCCAAAAATTGATTGGATCTTAAAGACGTCCAGCGATCGGGATTAATATTCATGGCCGGAGTCGCAAAGTTTTCTCATTTCGTCCGCGCCGACACTATGCCGCCAAGCGGACAGAGTCCGTAAGCTCTCGTCTATAAGCTTTGGTCTGAAAAGTTTTAATAACACACATTTAACGTGAAAAAATTTTACGTCAATCACATTTATAATAACAATTATATTGTAATCTGGTAGGTATGAATCAGCCCTGAATTTAGCTATAAAAACCGGCCAAGTGCGAGTCGGACTAGCGCACGCAGGGTTCATACCAGAAAAAAACGGAAAAAATACATTTGTTGTACGGAAGCCCCCCTTAAATATTATTTTAATTTTATTTTAGTATTTGTTATTGTTGTGGCACTATAAATACAACAACAACAAAATTTTAACCTCCTTGCTATTACGGTTCATGAGATACAGCAAAAACGCCAACAACGACTCTGTTGTATGAGAGCCCCCCTTAATTATAACTATTATATTGATTTTAGAATTTGTTGCTGTAGCCACAATAAAAATACATAATCTGTGCAAATTTCAACTTTCTAGCTATTACGGTTCTTGAGATCTAGCTTTTGTTTTTAGTATTTATTGTTATTGCGGCAACAGAAATACACAATCTGTGAAAATTTTAACAATCTAGCTATTACGGTTCTTGAAATACAGCCTGGTGACAGACGGATGGACATCGAAATCTCGTGAATAGGGTTGTTTTTACCCTTTGGTTATGGAACCCTAAAAATTGTAAAGCGGTTCACAAAATACATATATACCTCCCAAGGTAACTCTATTTAACTGAGTGTGTCTTATTAGTTTTAGACGTGACGTTTGATCCGTGGACCGTGACGTACGGACAGACAGATAGGTAGACAGACACTACGAATCTACAAGGGTTCAACCCTTGTAGATTCGTAGTGTCTGTTGTCTCTTACCATTCAGCTACAATACCCAAAAACTATAATAGATAAGTAAATTTACATTTAACGCGTGTGCGCCGTAAAAGCTCACACTTAATAAGCTCGCGACTGTTCAGTCGAGCGTGCTGTGACAACAATACAAACTTTGTATCACGAAAAAACAACAAACAAAAAGGAAAATTTGATTTTCCTGTCTGCCCCCGCCCCCCTCTCCCCGCCTCACCGCGCAGATAACGAGCCGCCACGCTGGAAAGTTCACGCTTCTTTGATTCTTTACGACTGATTTGAGGCTTGACTCCTTAGTTTAATCTATTGTATACTTAGTAGCTTTGCCCGCTACTTCATCCGCGTGGAAATATGAGTTTGGGTAGCTTCTTTTCCATTTAAAAAGTAGCCTATTTCTTTTCTCAGGCTCTAGACTATCTGTATACTGTATACTGTACTGTATAATTTTCATTTAAGGCAAGACAAACACAGACGAGTTATTTTTGCGTCATCATCATTTCGTGTTGGTGACACAGTCAGTCGACCATGCACAATAAACTCAAGAACCGGCCAAGTGCGTGTCGGGCCACGCGCAATGTAGGGTTCCGTAGTTGCAAATGACAATTACGAGTACTTTGAGTTCACACTGTTCACACTTGCACCTCACAGTTTACCGACCAAAATCATCAAACAATGAAAATTGTATGAAATTTAACATTTTCGAGTACATTTTATGAGTTGGTTGCCTATAACTTTTTAGTTTGTACTTAGTACTCAGCTCTGATAGTTTTTCTTTCAACTTCAGTGTGTCACGTAATGTCACGTTTTTGACAAAATCCCTGCGACATATATACTACTGCTGTAATTTTTTTTCGAAAAATGATGTTCTCAACCTCACAATATTTTTTAAGACCTATTTAACAAAACCCCACACGATGGGTTGATAGAGAAAAAAAAATACTCCCACTTTACAGCTACCCTAAAATAATTTTTTCATGATTGTTTTCTACCACTTTTTTGGCATAACTATTATACATATCCATACCAAATTATAGCTTTCTATCACTTATAGTCTTTGAGTAAAACCGCAGACAGACGAACAGACAGACAGACAGACATGGCGAAACTATAAGGGTACTTTATTTACTACGGAACCCTAAAAACTACTAAACAGATTTCAAAATGTTTACAGAAAGCTACATTATCGTCAGGTGTCGTAGGCTATAATTGAAGCGGATAAAGTCGTGCAAAAATGGAATAAATATGTACTTGAATTTCTAAAATCGTTAGTTAAACAGTTTATGTGATACAAAACTCGAAGTCCATTCTTTGCCGATGTTATAAAATCCTTTGTTTTGCAGATTCAGCGAGCATTAATAATGTGATCGGACGCCGCTGATTCCTAAGCTTGTTTCCACCAAAGATATGCTGTTTTCAAGATTCTTAATGTTTAATAAGGGCCCTAAGGAACCTTTCATTAATTTATGGGTTTCATAATACACTCATTATCATACTTGATTGTGCTGCAACCAAAGAACTATAAATAGCTCTAAAACAAAATTAAAAGCTACACTTGTAAACTTAGATTAAATTATTAAGATTAATGTAATGAAATGAAATGAATAGTTATTATTGCTATATATTATTATTGTTATTATCCCTTGCGGGGTAGACAGAGCCCGAGGTCATAAAACCTACAGGCCACGTTTAGCATTGTAGCGGGCGTAAAGGCGGAATCAAAATAGTGAAGGATTGCTAGCCGCATCGACTATCAATGTGACTCCTTAGATTTTCGCCCAATCTCTTGACCGGCTTTTACGGTCTGCGCGGGAAGAAAAGCAGCTGGTAAATTCTATGGTTTTTCTTTTCTCCTAAACCAGCATGGAAGTACTCTCTAAGAATTTTGGATCTCAGTATTATTTCTTTCTTGTTATTATTTTTTTATATTTGCACCATGAAATCTAATAGTATATAGCTGTATGACGAATCGTCATACAGCTAGCTATTAGATTTCAATGTTGACATTGACGATAAGGTACTAAAATCCACAAGCTGTCGGTGTCGATGTCGGTGACTTTTTTTTCCCATTTAACTACATCGGTGTAACGGGAGAAATGAGAAGATCCGTAAGATAGTGCGTAAGTCTCCATAGCTCTTTGAGCGTCTTGAGTTTTCTATGAAGTGCAAGTTAGAGTTCCTTAACCATGTTTTTTAAAATGAAGCAATAACTACTGGTGAATATTTTTCTCACACGTCGCTCAGCTATGATGGAAAAGCAACCTTATTCGCAATAATTATTTCAGTAGCGAATATTATTTCAATAATTACACCAGCGAGGGCGATTATTCTGTCAAACGTTGATTACAAAGCTTCATTACTAATTGCTAGAATACGACCCCTGTGACTGCATCGTCTAGCTCTTTCTGCTAGCTAAATTATTGGAATATTTTGTTACATTTACTAAGTATAGTTTTAAAGTATTAAGTTATTATTAAAATATGTAATCGTGTTGAGTAAACGCGAATGTGGCGTTCGCCCTAAAGATGGCCTATGGATGAGGTTGAAACATGTCGGCCAGGAGCTGACTTTTTACGTGTTTTGTTATTAAGAATAAAAAAAAAACATAATATTTTGCGTTAGTTTCCATCGTTCGTTTTTCATTTGTGTAAGTAGCCAACACTGGTGTCAGATTTTTCAAGCTGCCTCAAAACATCTGACATAGCTTAACGACTGCCATCTATGATGACAGCCGGGACCAACGGCTTAACGTGCCTTCCGAAGTACAGAAGAACTCAAGATATTTTAATGCCACTTGCGATTGCTATCAAAGTGGGGACTGTGCGCGTGGTTGCTTAACATACGGAAGCACTAATAATGTGAACATCATAATTGCTGCGCCATGAATTTAGCGATTGCGACATGAATTTAGGGCTCCTCAAATTGCATTGGCGACTAAAAACTGTAACAAAAGCATGTTTTTGAATTTCCAGCAAGGCCAGTGGTCCTCCTGTGCGAACAGTTGTCGATCGTGGGCTGAGTCATCTCTTCAATACATATGTATATGTCAAGCTCGTATATGACGTAGTGATTATATGCTCTTTGGTATTACAATGGTAGATCAAATATTTTAACATCAAATTAACGACATACACAAATAATATTATTTAAATAATCTAAAAAGATAAAAGAGTCCAACAAATAATATTATTTAAATAACCTAAAAAGATAAAAGTATCCGTTACACACTCCAAGATTTGTGCTGTGCTCCATTACACTTAATTTCTCGATTTAAGGAACAGGGACATTAAGGTAAATATTTATAAGCTACATCAAAGGAAAGCTGTAATTTGTTTTATATTTCCTCGTGTAACATGGGTTTTAGGGATCTCTCAGACAGAGAGCGGTCGCACGTTCGAGCATCTAAAGGGTCAGTTTTGCGATCATTGTGTTGTATTAAGTTATATCATTTGCGTACAGTAGGTATTCTGACCACGTCAGTGCACACGTTGACGCGTTCTATCTAAAAACATAGTTGTTTTGTTTTTCGCGTGTGTAAGTGACCAACTACCGCTGGTGTTCGATTTTCCAAGTTGAATAAAGGCAATAAAACATGGGGACAGTAAAGGTACTGCGTAGACCGTCCAACAGTGAGCATATGCAATGCACACTCAAACGCGAAACGCTTAAACGCGTGACCGCTCTCTGTCTGAGAGATCCCTTATAGGTAAGAGAGAATTTAGCTAATCCAAATTCCATTGGACGTCTGATAACTTTATTTTGATTTTGTTATACAGAGTGCTCATCAAAATAGTCGGTAAAGAGATGATATGCTTCAGGAGATAATAGGTTAAAAAGAACAAATAACACCGTTTTTTTTTAAAGGAAACTGTTTTCACATGTTTTTCGAAAGCTGCCGTACTCGTCTAGAAAATCGTTGGGCCTCTGAGGCTGAGTAATTAATACGCCAGTCTTTAAAACGAATGGTCTCGGGTTCGATCTGACAATGTCACGATAGAAAATGATATTTTTCTGATTGGCTTGGGTCTTGGATGTTTATGTATAAATAATCTATTAATACACAGCTTACATAAATGTAACATAGAAAAAAACTTACTGTCCCCACAGTAAGTTTTTTTCAGTTCAGGGACGAATCACAAATTGAACTAGCCCCCTAGTCCAATTTGTGATTCGTCCCTATATATTATTTGATTAAAACTAACGTGAGATATAGACACACGGATGAGGTCGAAACTTGTCGGCCAGGTAGAGTAACCCATTGTCCCGTATTTTAATAATATCCCTATATATGTATTAATTATTTATCTATCAATATTAATGGGTGACCGCAAGTGGCATAAAAATATCTCGAGCTCCTCCGTGCTTCGGAAGGCACGTTAAGCCGTTGGTCCCGGCTGTCATCGTTGATGGCAGTCGTTAAGCTATGTCAGATGCCTTAAGGCAGCTTAAAAAATCTGACACTAGTGTTGGCCACTTACACATACGAAAAACAAACAAACAAATATTAAGTAAATCGTTTGGTACGATTTTTATAACCATTCAAATAATACTAAGTCGTTCAAACGTTCGTTTGATTTAAACCTGTTTGCACACCAACTTGTTAACAGCTGAGGATCGTATCTTAGTTCTGCCATCATTAGTCGTGTGCCGAGTTCACTTGGTGTTGGACTTGTGCTCCAGTTTCAGGACGGAACTATATGCTGTGCTGATACGTCGACTTACGGGCTTTGTTTGATACGAGTATTAGACACGATATGGTTCATAATATATCTACCCATTGAATCATCTTTCTGAGACACTAACGGACTCACATCCACAGGGGCACTCTCAGTATCGAAAGGGTAAGACGTACTAAGCAAAGCAACGATATACAGCCTACTCGTACTTGCTTTTTAGGGTTCCGTAGTAAACTAGGAACCCTTATAGTTTCGCCATGTCTGTCTGTCTGTCTGTCCGTCCGCGGTTTGACTCAGAGTCTATAAGTACTAGTAAGCTGTAATTTGGTATGGGTATGTATATTAATCATGGCAAAAAAGTGATAGAAAAAAATGTTGAAAAAAAATTTTTTTTTGGGTAGCTCCCGTACAAGTATTTATAGTGGGGGAGTAATTTTTTTTTCTCTGCTTACCCATCGTGTGGGGTATCGTTAAAAAGGTCCCTGAAAAATATTGTGAGGTTGAGAACATCATTTTTCAATTTAGGGATCCGTTTCCGAAATATTTGGTTTTAAAGTGAAAATTTTTGGTAGAGGTAAGTGTCCCCCCCCCCCCCTCTATCTGCTAAACAGCTATATATGGATACGTGAAAAAAATTACAGCAGTAGTATAACACTTGGCCGGTTTTTTCGACTTCTTCCGAATTAATTCGAGCCGTAAGGTGTGTTATCCGTGTAAAATAAAAATAACATGATTCTAATATTATTATTCAAATATTTTTTTATTTATTGGTATTATTAAAGACCAAAGTTTAGATTGAATTTACACAAAACTTAGTATGTACTTTACATTATTTTGATTAAATATTTTTGTTGACGTCGCTTGGCGAAAGTGTGCTATGCAGTTTGTTACCGCTTCTTCTGCTTTCCGCCACTAGACTTAGCATAGGTTTGCTATGAAAATTTGAATAAACGTTTTGAATATTAATTAAAATATGACAAATATGGGATTGACATTGCAACAATATGTGAGTGAATATATTCCCAATATCTTAAACAACGTCACACAATGTATATAAGCCAAACTATCAAATACATATTTCCGTTGGAAACTTGGCGAATTTAGCAAAGTTTGCGACTAATGAGTCGTCTAAGATATGATCCGGGTTGTCGACGCCCCTACTCCTCTAGTTGCCGGCAATCCCCCTCCTGAGTTTGCAAGTCGCAACACAAACAGTGCTAACTCACACAGTTTCGGCTACTTGCTAACACTACATTTCGGAAGTAGACTGTTACATTTCAGCGATATTTACGAAACTTCTAGTGTCTCTGCGATATTTAAAAGCTACTCTCAAATGTACGAAGAATTGCACATAATGACGATTTTTAGTAGGTATATTTTGTATTTTTATTGCCATTTTCCGCAAGTGTGTAAAAAAACTTGAAAAGTTGATGCTGGTAGTGATCGCTGACTAATCAGATTTGATAACAGCATCTGTCAGCGTTTCGAAAACTGAAAACTTTCGGTTATGACAGCACACTTAGACCACTGAGCCACTTAAGAGTGCCCTAAAGATGCACTTTCGGTACAAACGAAAGAAGTTAATAGCAGTAAAATTTGATATTAATAGTACAAAAATAAGCATTAAATAAATTTATCCCATCATAACATACAAATATAGATTGTGTTTTAAAAGTTTCTACATAGCTTGGTAAAATAAACTATGACTGAAAAATTAAAAGCCTAAAAACATCAGTGGTTTTGTAAGTATTATTTTTCATTCAACTTTGATGGTAAATTATACTGAACATGAATTTTCCAATAGCTTGCTTATTTATAATTTCGAATATTACTTATATTAATGCGTGAATATGGTAAATCGTGTTTTTTTTCAAATATATTTATTTCGTAAAGGATTATTCAACTCCCCAAATTTAGTCTTTTCTTAGCCTCTCACTCGTTAGCGTAACAATAGACCGGGAAGCCGTCTGGTCACGAAGTTTGCGTCAACTAACAGGCGGCTCTTAACTGACCAGTAGCTCTGGGAATTGTAGACCTCGTGGTCATTCGGTCAACTAGTTAAATTTTAGCATTTTTTGTGTTTTGTCTGTGTCTCCACTGAAGAAGCACAACCCTTTCTGTACTACCAGAGCCATATTTTAGCCGAAGCAGTCAGAGGATTTGCACTACACTCTCCACGCCAGCCCGTGGTTGACTCCGACGGGTTGGAGAGGTCTCTTTGACGTTTATAAGCTTTGTTTAGTTTGTGTTTCCCAAGTCTCCTTCTATGACATCGAGTGGGCCTATTCTACTCTGCCGGGAACCACACACGAACATACTGCGTATAATATATTTAATTTTAATAAAATATGATTTAATTTATTTCAGGAAAAAGGAAAAAGATCATACGTAGGCTGTAGTTCCTCCTATCAAT
Source organism: Rhodophaea formosa (assembly GCA_963082605.1). NCBI lineage: Eukaryota > Metazoa > Arthropoda > Insecta > Lepidoptera > Pyralidae > Rhodophaea > Rhodophaea formosa. The sequence goes on from OY720209.1 coordinate 24,042,440, forward strand.
CAATATTTTGCTGGGGACTTAAGAAACAGCGAATTAGCAGATAGCACAGTCATTAAACTCCTGGAAGTTAGCTCTGAATAATTAGGGCAATTTCCCTGATTAATGGCTGCCTGCTGAATTTTACAGAAGTTTAAAAAGTTGCCTGACGTGACGGCACGAATTACGACCTGATCTAGACAGAACTTAAGAAAGGACTTTGAGATTAAAATAACTCGCCTACTCAGCAATTTTCATATGGCAATACCCACTGAGAACCTGTGTAATAAAAGCAGTCTTTTATCATAAATAATAATACTTTTCTACGTTCGTAATTTTTTACCTTTGTATACAAAAAGAAAAGTTGCGTTCCATCGAACGCAACTGTCTCTCAAGTAATATCTCTGATATTAACGTAGCCCTTAAGGGCCCACACTTAACACACTAGCGACGCCAATAATTTTATTTCTAATACTTTAGAAATAGAAAGAAATTCAAGAATGTAAATCATATAAGCACTAGTAAATAACTTGAAGTGTTTTTGGAATCATTTTTTTATATTATGAGAAGCAGTCATTAAGTGCAAAACGTGATTATGAGAATCAGATTACCGCCAAAAACGGCCGTTTTTGGCGGTAATTTGATTTTCATAATTCTCACTGATTCGGATAATATTAAACATAATTCCAAAAATACTTTAAAGGCACAGTAGCGACGCCAATAATTTTATTCCTAATACTTTACAAATAGAAAAAAATTCAAGAATGTAAATCATATAAGCCTTAGTAAATTACCTGAAGTATTTTTGAAATCATGTTTTAATATTATATAAATCAGTCATTAAGAAAAATACTGATTACCGACAAAAACGGCCGTTTTAGGCGGTAAGCAGTAGTTCTCGTCGCTAGTGTGTCTAGTGTGGGCCCTAATAAACCCAGCCAATACAAGAACGAGTCGGAGTCGCACACGAAAGGTTCCGTTCCACCACACAATATTCAAAGTTATATTTTTGGATGGCGACAACTTGGTGACAACTTCAACAGATGATCACATTTTGTTAACATTTCGAGTCTCTGCACATAACGCTTTAATAGGCTAATACAGCCCTATGACAGACAGACGGACGTACGAATGAACGGTGATATTTTGTAATAGTGTACCGTACCGTGTACTTTTGTGTATGAAACCCTAAAAATCAAAAGAGATTTCCAAGCAAATTAGTTAGCTACTAAAAGTTATAAGGACATTTCAGGACTTCTCACTACTACTAATTTTATCACTACGACACATTTAAAGGCTCTTTTCTCAGAGCGTTTTAATTCACTTTACAAACGAAATTACCCCTAAGATCCCATCAGCCAATTTGCTAAAGATTCCTGTCATGAATCAGCCTTGCGCCTTTTTAACCGGTAAATTACTCCGCTGCGCTAACATTACGCAAAGGAAGCGACGAATGTGGAATTGAAAGCCTCGCTAAATAATTGGCTGAAACTTGGACGGTAAGGAATGGGGCACACGTAGAGCGAAAACAAATGAGTGTCTTTATTTAAGAGACAAGCAAGCATATGTCAGTTTCACATACACACACGCTATGCACACATATAATTTAAAAACCACTGTGAACGTAAATCCTTACAAACAAATCAATAAAAGTCCCATTGAAATTTCATTAAAATCAGTTCAACAGTTTGGTGTTTGAATCAAATAAGTTTTTTACAGAAACATCATTTTTGTGGTTACATTTTATCTTTAGCAATTTATACTGACCGTCCAACTCAAGCAACCGTCTATAAAACTTAGTCAAATCGTATACAGTCACTGATAATACGCTTAAATGATTTTGAATTAAATCAAAGTTGGTTTTCCTCATAAACTGTTTCCTGTGATTGCCGGATTCTTAACCATCTCAAGTCTCGCTCAGAAGATAGAATGATTAAATATCAACAATAGGTTTTGCAGTGTTCACCCAATAAACATTTATAAGCAAATTTTAATACCTTGTGTGTGAATAAAATTAACGCGATGTGTGATAAATGTATTGCGATATTTTTAGTACAAACGCCTATTTTTTTAAAATATATATATATATTCAATAGAGAGCTTCACAATAACGAGTCATCGTTCGAGTAACTCGTTATTGTGAAGCTCTCTATTGAATATAATGGGCCCGGTAGATTTTGAGTTTGTCAATTAAATATAGATAAGAATACCAGGCATCCTTGTTGTAGGCTAGCCTTAATTCCACAAATAGTGGGGATGATCTGGGGCTAAGAAAGGCCGAGAAGAATCAATTAAAACTTTGCGAATTTGCAGTTCAGCACTTTGGACCCCGGCTCCAATTACCCCGATACGTTTTAAGCCTTCGGGCGTCGGTACCTACCTTATTGAGTTGGTTTGTTTTTACTATATTCCACATCAAAAAAGGAATGTCGAGATTCGATCTGTATGATTTTTTGTCAAAATTGCACAGCTTTTGTTTAAATTATTAGTTAGTATGGTAGCTTCTATAGATGCGTGTCAAATTTCAAAAGTGTGTGTAGTGTGTGTGTGTGTGTGTATTTATTTGACCGCGCATACATTACAGGCTCTATACCTATTTAAATTATTTATTGTTTCTTAATAAGCTAAGGTTGCAATAAAGATTATTTGTATTTGGTGTAGTCCAACTTAGGGAACAGTGAAAGCTTTATCAAAAAGTATAACTTAGTTTTTAAGATAGAGACGGTTTATATTTATAAAAAATTACAGATTTGAGAAGGGATTTTTTTCTTGTTTTAGAATTACATGTACGAATATCACGACCAAAGTATTTGAAGGCTGCGTTGTCTGAAGAGAGAGTCATCGACCCTTTTCCATCGCATGAGTAATGTGACGTCACGGCCGCCGATGATTGAGCGCCGAGCATTAGTCATTGTCGGAATTGTAAAGAAGCTTGTTGGAGCTTCCAAAGCCTCTTTATCCGAGCTTTTTTAGCTACGCCTTAGTTATCTACCGACGGGCCATTTTCTTTTCAAATCGTTTTCTCCAGAATTCTTTACACGAAGATCATGCTTTTTATTTTTTAGAAATAAGTGTTCATCTAGTACGTAATCTATTTCCGATTCTATTTTCAGAATAAAAAGAAACATAGAAAGAGACATATGTTGTTGAAAGCTATTTTAAATCAAAATAGCTTTGCCTAGACATTATAGAACAATACATTAGAGTAGTTCTCTAGTTTAAGTTGAAATAAAGATATTGATGAACAGTTATACCAAAAATATTTCAAGTAATTTACTAACGAATTACATTTTGTTTTTTTTTACACAAACTTTTGGGGCACAAGGGGAAGGGATCGGGTTAATTCAGCACTGTTTTTGTTTCCTCTCTATTTTCTTCGGAAGTTGCGAGCCACAGAGAAACTTCGCAATTATGATGAGGCATATTATATCAAGTCATGTTACACGTGTAACAACATCAAATACTTCAATCAAATATTATTCTGAACTTTTTACCTTGAAGAAATATATTTCTTGATAGCAATTATTATTGCTTGACATTTTTGTATTATTCATTGCTTATATTAGTATTCATTAAAACGTTATAATTAACAAAAATGAATCTAGATAATGTGGTAAAATGGTTTTAGTACATTCACCACCGCAATATCCACACAGTCTAATCATTACACATCGTTAATCTCGTCAGCTATAATAAGTAGTCATAAATAGCTGACGTGACCTTCGTGGCGCAGTGGTTAGCATGCCAGCCGGCGAAACGAGAGGTCCCGGGTTCGATCCTTGATCAGGTCATGATGGAAAACGATGGATTAAATGTTGTGTAGTTTGGGACAGTTTAAGATACAAAACGGCAACGTCGCGGCTGCTTTCAACCAATCAGATCGCTTCCTGTGCTCTGATTGGTTCATTTAAATCGGATCAACATTATCCGTAACTATAGCAAGGTGGATTTGTATATCGGATCAACTTCAGCGAACGCTAGGTAAGAAGTCCGATAGTGCAGATGTTGATCCGGTCGGAGCCACATTTGTTACCAGAGATGCATATTGGATCAACAAAAGGCGCCGGATCAACATGCGTTTTCGGATCAACATAGTGCTCGCGTGAAGTCGCATCTGATCAACATTTACCGTAAAGGGATATCTATATATATATATATATATATATATATATATATATATATATATATATATATATATATATAGATATCTATATATACAAGGCGACTTGTAAATGGTATATAAAGCCGTGACAAGGCCATACCCCGAGGGTTATGAAAATCATATGGCGGTGGAAAGAAACGAATATCTTGTAAAAATATTTTCCATACAAAAGTAGAAAAACATATTTTTTTTTATTTTGGTCACACCCCTAATTATGCATAATATTAGAAAGAAAAGAAAGACTCATTGATAAATTTCGTTACTCGCAGCAAAGCCCTTGTATGTCATATGTTCCTAGTACTTTTGTAGACACATCCTATTATTTCTAAACACAAACACAGCTGAGAGCATTTCGAACTCTTGCTATGTTCTGCCAGCCTAGTACAATTCAGACACCTACCCCTTTGTTGACACCGCACCGGCCGCCGCGCCGCTCTTTCAATGAAGCCGCCTTCCCTTGGCGGCAAATCGCTTTGCGGAACTTAGCAACAACATTGTTTCACAAATTTGACATAACACAAATAACCATATCATAATATTCCGAATTTGAGTAGTTCATGTTCGAAAAAGTCGATATTTGTTAAAATAAAAGTCCGCACGTCACTTTACACTATTTATTCTAAACGTTTTATGAAAACTAATAGCAACAAAATTCAAAATTTCGCTCCGCGCGCACGTTCACAAAAAAATTACAATCAACACAATGACGTTTTCATAGAGTCAAAACTCTAGGTGCTTCGCGCACGCGCGGAACGACGTGCCGATGGCAAAGAGGTTGATGGCGATAATTCCACGATAGTGTTGTCAAAGTGACCTCTTTCATCTATCCTGTATGCCTAGTACTTAATTGGTTCCGCAATGCAATAAGGAAAAACCTTTTTTAAAGTATTTTTTCTTCATCTCGTGTAGGTAAGTTAGGTAAGGTCTTACGACCCCACATACCCTGGTGTCAGAGTTTCTAAACCGCCACAAGTGCATTTGACGTGGATTAAGTAATTTATTTAATTAGACAAAAGACTTCCAGTCTAACTGGCCGTCGTGTTTACCGAAGTTTATGGACAGCAGCTGCGATATCAAAAATCTTTTGAAGATGTGAAAAATCTTACAACTTCTTTACGCAATTTTTTGTATCTGAGGTATCTGTTGTAATTTATGAATCGGTATTCTCTTTAGTGCAAAACAAATCCTATTAAAAAAAATTGTTTTTATGTGAAGAGCGAAAAACTAAAAAAAATAATTCGTGATGACTGCTTTTTCTGGTCAGTGGGATTCCAACATTGCGCTTGGCGGTACGTGATCGTTATGAGAGAACTTTATTACCCCAATGGCTGTCAGTCTTGCGCGTTAGTGTCTCGTCCACTGATACTTTAAGGATCTTAATTAATTCAATTCATGTACGAATAATGTTTTACAAAGCTAAGTTAACATTTAGTTCATCGTTCCAGTAACAGTTAAAGAAAACTTATTTATCTGATAGCAAAAAACGGAATTTAAAATTTTTTATACGGAACCAAGCCTAAAATATCAAAAAATAAAGCAAATAATGAGAGAGCGAGACAGAAAATTACGTGCATGAAGATGAATAATATTTGCAGAAGAGATAATGCATTGCATCTCGGTAAATTGTTTCTACTTTGGAAATTACATGAATGTTTTATTGTCTTTTGAAATTTAATTTTAAGTCGATAGAATTTAATCGTTTATTGTTAATTCAAGCATTAATTTAAATCCACCCATAATTAAATCCAATTGTTTGATTCGCCGTTAAATTATTTTTAAAAATTACGATGCAGTCTGCTGATTATGGTTTACGTAAGTAAATTATTTCATTTAGCGATAATCACTAATTGACAGATTTTAAATTTAAGTGATTGAACTACCACTTAAATTAAAAATCTGTCTCTCAGAGACACAATGATCTTAGGCAATGATTATTCGTTATGGTCGTTGTTTAGTCTTTGTAATTGTAACCTGGTATTCAAGGTCATTTGTCAAATGATAGTTGACAAATGACCTTGAATAGTAAAAATTGTAGATTTTCGTAATGATGAATGACAACAGCTGATGCAGGGTTGGTACCTCAAGATTTTTGTCTAATTATGAAATGTTAATTAACTCGGTATTGTGACGCTTTTCTTACAAGATGTTATTTTATCTAGCATATCGGTATGGTACCTTAACTACCACATTTCGCCTTATATACTACTTACCAGTCACATTGTATAATGAACTTTTTGCGGTAAATGTTGATCCAGTGAGAAGTTAGAACAATTGTTGATCCACCTATTTTACGTGTTTACTCAGATCCGCGTCGCGCAAACTGATATACTCTGATCCGTTCTAGATGCGCGTGTGACGTCGGTGGATCTGCACTTGCAGGTTTTCAACATACTCGTCGGTGATTTCACCAGTATATGTTGATCCATCAACGGTTTAAAAAATCATACTGGATATGACTTTTTAGATCCAGAATATATTCAAATTATATGCGACATTTACTTAGACAATGTGGATCCGGAGCCAAAATTGACCAATAGGTACTCGAGCACAAAACGGCAACGTCGCGTTCTGCGTGCGACAGTTCACTTGTTCACATTCGCATCGCATCTAAAAATCTACTATAGTACATCGGAAATAAATAACTTTTAGTATTTTTGGAATTACTTTTCGTTATTTTGTATTTGATAATTTAAGAGAACTACACATTACCAGCAGGTCTCTTAATTTGAATTGATGAAAAGTTATATTAAAAATACTACAAGTAATGTACTACCGAAGTACTCTCGTAGACTTCTTTCAATTTGATCAAATGACGGAGATGAAGAATTTAAGAGTCTACCTAGTTTCGCTGATGTAAGCTTCATAACAGAGAAACAGTCTAAAAGTATGGTCAAAAGAAAATTGAAAGAAGTATTCTCAACATCAAACTGAGTAACTGAGTCAAGGTCATCTGATCTGGTAGGAAAATAAAGAGAGGGGCACAGTAGAGTAGATGGGGATATGAGATAACGGAGGCGGCGTGTAAAGAAAGAGATAGGCAACTGTGAAGACATCATTAGAGCCTTTGCGCAAGAGGCAAGCTGCAGGGAGACGCTGCAGTAAGTAAGTAATGGAAATGAGTACTTCTTCTTCTTCTTCTTTTCGTGTCGATGGTACGATTGACTATATTTTTTCAGCCCAATAATGGCCCACTTCAATGCCTTTCTCAGAAGCTGTATGGAGATCAGCCAAGGTGCAGGTGTTCGGGCATTTGGGACATGAAAGTAGGTGCGCCATAGTTTGAGGCGAGTGACCACACTCGCACCAGTTTTGCGACTTGTTAATCATTCCCCACTTAGCCAGATTGTCTTTGCATCGACCCATCTGTGTTCGTAATCGATTGAGTGATTTCCAGATGGGCCAGGGCAAATCATGGCCAGGGGGAAGATGCTCTTGTTGGGTGATAAAATTAGCCGCAGTGTGGTCTCTCCCCAACAGCTTTATCCGCTCCGTATGAATATTGCCATCCAAAGCGACTACGCTTGCGAGGAAACTATGGCGGCTTTTTAGTCTTTGTGGGGCTGGAGACTAGCCAAACAAAGGGTGTCGTGGATCTCGCTCCTGGATCTTGCGTTCAGCGGCGCTAGCCACATCCTGTTATTATTCGGCAGGTTTCGTTGAGTGCTATATCCACTTGCCTTGCGTGTGATGACCTACCCCATATAGGGCACGCATACTCTCCTGCCGAAAATGAAAGAGCAATCCCCGTAGTGCGTAGAACTCCTGGAGCAGCACCCCACTTTGAGGTAGTGAGGCGGCGGAGTAAATTGTTTCTGGCACAAACTTTCTGTCAGGTGTTGTGACAGTGCTGCTTGTAGCTCAGAGTTCTGTCAAGTGTCGGAACCCCTCTCCACTCAATATTTAGAGTACGGGATGAAAAATAGTTTCTCAGGTGAAAAAAACATGACTCCGTTTTAGATGGGTTGGGCTTTAGAAAGTTAACCTTGTAGTACTTATCTAGCTCTTGGAGAGCAAGTGTGAGGTTTTGTTCTGACTCCTCAAACGATTTGGTTTGAGCTACAAGTGCCAAATCATCGGCGTAAAGGAAGCTTGCAGCGGACTGGGAGATGGGCTGGTCGTTAGTGTACATGTTAAATAACATAGGAGCCAGAACACTGCCCTGTGGTAAGCCGTTCCGTTGCAATCGCCATCGGCTTTGGTCGGATGAGATGTGGACCTGGAATCTACGATTATGAGTACTTATATTTATTACAAACTAGACGATGGGGAACACCAGACGTTCACCATACAAACAAAAAGCTTTGATGTCTAACAATCAAATAATTTAAGATATTTTTATCAAAAAAACAAAAACCGACTTCAACCCTATAAATTTTTTTAATAGGCATAAGATAAAAATAGAAATAAGTGTAATCCGAACGGCATACCTGTAAAATTTTTTTTGGTTTTTGTTTATTTTTCAAAAAGCGCTCGCCACTGTTCAATAAAAATGTAATGGGACCATCTATAATGAATAACCATCAAACAAAAACGAATTTCTTAAATCGGTCCAGGCATTCGTCAAAACAAATTAAAGTAAGTACCAGTACATTGATGGATATTTGAAGTTTATTTTTTACTGAGCATTAAATAAAAGCTTGTTTTAAAAAAATTTTTTTTTACGTTTATGTAATTTTATTTTCTACATTTTAGTCATTTGTATAGGCACTGTATTGCTCTGGTCAAAACAAATTCAATAAGCCCAAACACGATAGGGTTATGTTGTGTAGTTCAGGAGATGTTATGGCCACCTTCAAGAAGCATCATCAGACCCTCGACACTAATAAAAATTAATGCTCTTGTCAAGACAAATCCAACGAGCCCAAACTCGTCTAACGAGCCTAAAGACGATGGATTAAATGTTGTGTAGTTTGGGATAGTTTAAGATACAAAACGGCAACGTCGCGGCTGCTTTCAACCAATCAGATCGCTTCCTGTGCTCTGATTGGTTCATTTAAATCGGATCAACATTATCCGTAACTATCGCAAGGTGGATTTGTATATCGGATCAACTTCAGCGAACGCTAGGTAAGAAGTCCAATAGTGCAGATGTTGATCCGGTCGGAGCCACATTTGTTACCAGAGATGCATATTGGATCAACAAAAGGCACCGGATCAACATGCGTTTTCGGATCAACAAAGTGCTCGCGTGAAGACGCATCTGATCAACATTTACCGTAAAGGGATATATATATATATATATATATATATATATATATATATATATATATATAGATATCCCTATATATATAGTTGGATTTGTCTTGACAAGAGCATTAATTTTTATTAGTGTCGAGGGTCTGATGATGCTTCTTGAAGGTGGCCATAACATCTCCTGAACTACACAACATAACCCTATCGTGTTTGGGCTTATTGAATTTGTTTTGACCAGAGCAATACAGTGCCTATACAAATGACTAAAATGTAGAAAATAAAATTACATAAATAAAATTATTTTAATACGGTTTTTATCGCGTTTATTACATTATTTACACACCTAACGTTTCGAGCACTTTACAGTGTTCGTGGTCGCAGGTAGACTAAGTTGACATTTGTCTAGTATTTTATAAGAACTGCAAAATCTACCGCCGAAAATATTTATGTGACACCCACCACCTCAAGGAGGAGCTCCAACAAGTAAAATCGGTTTTAAGAAGCAACAACCTCAACCTCCCAAAAACATATCACAGAAGCCGCCCAAAGCCTCACACAGTTGATCGTTTTCCTGCCATCTTACCATATGTAAAGGGAGTCACGGACAAAATTGGTAATATACTTAAGCGTGCTTCAATCAAGACCTACAAGCCGCACAAGAAAATAAACCAACTTTTAAGACCTGTCAAATCTAATATCCCGTTACAAGATGCTGGAGTTTATAAAATTGACTGTGACTGTGGTTTATCATACATTGGGCAAACAAAGAGAAGCATCGGTACCCGTATAAAAGAACATATTGCTGACATGAAGCATAGGCGCTCAACGAAGTCTGCAGTCTGTGAACATGCCCTAGACAAACCCAACCATTATATGCGTTTTGATAATCCTCAAGTCCTTGCAAAAGAAAACAGATACATTCCAAGAATGCTTCGTGAGGCTATTGAAATTCAAAAACATCCTAATTTCAATAGAGAGGATGGTTGGCAGTTACCACCAGCTTGGGATCCAGTCATCAATTTAATCAAATCTCAAGCTAAGCAGAAGACTGCAAGACCTTCAGACACCGTGAGCCAATACTGCGTACATCCGGAACGTTATCAATAAATATTTTAGGCGGTAGATTTTGCAGTTCTTATAAAATACTAGACAAATGTCAACTTAGTCTACCTGCGACCACGAACACTGTAAAGTGCTCGAAACGTTAGGTGTATAAATAATGTAATAAACGCGATAAAAACCGTATTAAAATAATTTTATTTAAATGTGTAACAATCGCGAAAACATAAGAAAACATTAAAATTACATAAACGTAAAAAAAAAATTTTAAAACAAGCTTTTATTTAATGCTCAGTAAAAAATAAACTTCAAATATCCATCAATGTACTGGTACTTACTTTAATTTTTTTTGACGAATGCCTGGACCGATTTAAGAAATTCGTTTTTGTTTGATGGTTATTCATTATAGATGGTCCCATTACATTTTTATTGAACAGTGGCGAGCGCTTTTTGAAAAAATGAACAAAAACCAAAAAAATTTTTACAGGTATGCCGTTCGGATTACACTTATTTCTATTTTTTTCTTATGCCTATTAAAAAAATTTATAGGGTTGAAGTCGGTTTTTGTTTTTTTGTTAAAAATATCTTAAATTATTTGATTGTTAGACATCAAAGCTTTTTGTTTGTATGGTGTTCCCCATCGTCTAGTTTGTAATAAATATAAGTACTCATTTCCATTACTTACTTACTGCAGCGTCTCTTGCTGACAGTTTTACTTGTCAGCTTGCCTCTTGCGCAAAGGCTCTAATGATGTCTTCACAGTTTCCTATCTCTTTCTTTACACGCCGCCTCCGTTATCTCATATCCCCATCTACTCTACTGTGCCCTCTCTTTATTTTCCTATCAGATCAGATGACCTTGACTCAGTTACTCAGTTTGATGTTGAGAATACTTCTTTCAATTTTCTTTTGACCATACTTTTAGACTGTTTCTCTGTTATGAGGCTTACATCAGCGAAACTAGGTAGACTCTTAAATTCTTCATCTCCGTCATTTGATCAAATTGAAAGAAGTCTACGAGAGTACTTCGGTAGTATATTACTTGTAGTATTTTTAATATATCTTTTCATCAATTCAAATTAAGAGACCTGCTGGTAATGTGTAGTTCTCTTAAATTATCAAATACAAAATAATGAAAAGTAATTCTAAAAATACTAAAAGTTATTTATTTCCGATGTACTATAGTAGATTTTTAGATGCGATGCGAATGTGAACAAGTGAACTGTCGCACGCAGAACGCGACGTTGCCGTTTTGTGCTCGAGTACCTATTGGTCAATTTTGGCTCCGGATCCACATTGTCTAAGTAAATGTCGCATATAATTTGAATATACTCTGGATCTAAAAAGTCATATCCAGTATGATTTTTTAAACCGTTGATGGATCAACATATACTGGTGAAATCACCGACGAGTATGTTGAAAACCTGCAAGTGCAGATCCACCGACGTCACACGCGCATCTAGAACGGATCAGAGTATATCAGTTTGCGCGACGCGGATCTGAGTAAACACGTAAAATAGGTGGATCAACAATTGTTCTAACTTCTCACTGGATCAACATTTACCGCAAAAAGTTCATTATATATATATATATATATACATGACGAGCTCCGTGGCGCAGTGGTCAACACGCCTGCCTGCGACACGGATGGTCCCGGGTTCGATCCCCGGTCAGGTCAAGATGGAAAATGATCTTTTACAGATTGACCTGGGTGTTGGATGTTTATCTATATAAGTATTTATTATAAAATATAGTATCGTTGAGTTAGTACACCATAACACAAGTCTTACTTAAGAACTTACTTTGGGGCTAGCTTAATCTGTGTGATTTGTCCGTATGTATTTATTTTATTTTATTTATTTATACATATATGTATATAGGAACAAATCACACAAATTAAGCAAGCCACACCGCAAGTTGTGAACTTCTATCGTAGAATAGTAACTCATGATAAGTACTGTATTTTATAATAGATACTTAAATTTCTAAACATCCTACCGTGGTCTGGGTATTCCCAGACCAACCCCAACCCCTTAATCGTACGATTTGTTCTCACAGATTCACATAGATGGCGCTACTCGTTACTACTCGACTTTGCATCTTCTGTATTATGAGAATATAAAAGCATTATTCACAAAATATATCTTATTAATAATTAAAAAATATAATTACGCCTCAGCTTTAGTAAGTTTAGGCTGACGCAGACTACCGCCATCTAGTATCGAGTGGCTGCTTGTCACTCGCTACTAGATGGAGGTAGTCTGAAGTTGCCACCTTAAGTTGGTCCAATATTTTTCTATGAGGTGGGCAGTCTATTACGTTAGTATTATATTGTCTTTGCCCAGGCCAATTTTAAAAGATTGTTTTTCATCATGACCATGGATTTCACATGGAGGCTGTCGATGTAAATACATCACCGTCCAATGGGATTCCAAGTAAATCGGGACATGGTTTGTTTCCTGCTATACTCCATAATGCCGCTTTATACGAGGAAATCGTCGAAAGAAAACCTTTTTGAAATATCAATATTGCCTCATTTGATATGCCGGCCGTTTGAACCTCCTTGCAAAAATAATGAGACATAGACAGAGAAACTTCAAAGCAGTTTATTTAGTACGAGATATTCCATTTGAAGAAACGGAAAAAACACTGGAAAACATTCGATACCTAATGGCCTATTTTAACTACATCAACTGCAGGTTGTGTCCTTCGCCAAAGTTCTATTTACTAAGCACTTCTCCTAAAACTGTTTTGTTCATAGGCATCATGTTTTTCCTTGTGGTATAATAATTTGAGCTGATTGCGAAGAAGCAAAGGACATTATCAGAAATTATATGATCACTAGTCTACCTTCATCAAAAAGTAAAAGTTCAATTGATAAATAATATAAAGAGACAAATTTCTTTTCACACGAGTATACCTTTATAAATACACATAGGTACATTTTGATTTAATTTTATTTTCATCAAGATGTTTCCTGAATACCCCTATTAGGTAATTATATACCCCTATTGGCTAAAATAAACCTCGTTGAACGTACTTCAATTGAATTACGTTCTTACTATAGAAAGTTAAAAAATTACCAAATAACGAATAGCATATGCAGCCTGGTTGTTCTCGGTGTATCTAGGTCCCCAGAATCTTATAGCGAACAAATGGAATCGGGGTCGTGCGTGTCCAACTGAGATAATTAGTCTCTGCATGGAAGGCGTGATAGTATGCGGGCGATTACAAGATAACATGTTTAGTTCCCCGTCATATAGGCAATAGGCCGCAATCTGTTGCAGTGTGCGGCGGAGCATGGCGGACGGTGCAGCAGACAGCTCGTCACCGACCACCGACGGCATCTGAAACTTTAAAGAGATTGGGTGTGGCGCCACAATATACAACACCTCAGGAAACTGAGTTCAATAGAGTCTGCTCGACTTAGTGACGGGGCGTGATGGCCAATGCAGCCGATAGCTCGTCACCGACGGCGTCTGAAACTTTAAAGAGATTGGGTGTGGCGCCACTTTGAAAAAGACCACCACCACCTGAAAAGGATTTTGCATTATGAATTGGTAGGGAAACAGGCAGACACCATTTGTTGGAGCACTATAGTACAAGGGTTATTATAAAAAATTAGGAGAAACTGGAATCTTAGTAGATTTTCTTGTATATGCCTAATAGAAACAGGAATGTCCAAAGCTGTATAAGCTCTATAACACTTGACTTTTGTTCAATAAATTGTGTAAAAAGTAAGTAAGGAACTTTTGTTCGCTTTGACGTTCTTTATGGGGGTCCTAGTACCTGGTAGACTAAAGCCGCTGTCACATAACCACGCTTTGCTATTTAAAAGGGAGAAGTCCCCATAGATGATTGTCTAACACTGACAATATGAAGCTTTTCTTAGTGTTTATGTCAAAAATGAAAATTTTTGGCAAAAATTACCACTTTTGGCGAAAATACTGAGTAAATTTTCACGGTCATAGTTTAAATTGTAGACAGTTGTTTTTAAATAGTTTTGAAGTAGAACAATATTTCAGATGATATCTCCGTCTTCAAAATAATTTATTTCAAATCGGTGCAGAGTGTTACTTCACCCTGTCGCTCAGAGGCAGAGAAACCCACAAAAAAAATTAGAAAAGACAGTCATAAAAATCCGCTGCAGGTGTGACCTCATCTTGTCGCACGAAGGCGGAGACGCGCCCACAATGACGAATGTCTGACACAATATTCCGCGGAGATACATAAGCAAATAGACTAAACCCGCTGCAAATGGGGCCTCACCCTGCTGCAGGAGGCGGAGACGCCCCCACAATGACGATTGTCTGACACTGACAATGTTATGCAGATTGCCTGCCTATTATTCCGGCTTCAATTCGTGCCCTAGAATACTGAAGCAATCGAATTATCTAAGACTGGATTATCTTATTAGTATTTCAAATCGGAAAAACTCTAGCTTGAAACTTTTATTTGGTATTATGGACAACATCCTATCCACCTTACTATTGAAACAACAAATCGTTACTTTATGCCAACTAGAGCTTGGTCAATCTTATGATCAATCTACATATTGGAGGTACTAGCTTATTTGGATAAAAATGGAAATAGAACAAACTCTCTTCATCAAAAAAGGGGAGAAAACTTTAAAAAGCTACTTCAATTAGGAACCCATTCAGTCCAAACCCAGACTCCCCGCAATCCAATTGAGTTGTTTTGAACACACCGCTTATGGGGCGTAATAAAATATCCATACAAGATCTAATAAACGCGCGGATGATTTATTATATGAACCTATATGGAACGGCCCGCATTTTATGTGCTTTCCATCTGTGTCTTTTCCATTTTATTTACCTACAAACTGATACACACTTTCGATACATTAACATGACTTTTATTCCATTAAATTTTTTTTATAATTGTAAATAAATATATTTACCTATTATTTTGAAACTATGAGTTATTCCTGTTTCTTCGTAGGACATATACATAAGGGCTTCTTTTAGAATTTCTTGATTGCACTTAGAAAAAGAGATAAAAACCTAGACATGTAGTGCATAGATATACATTGACAATGTAAAAAAAAGTCTTTCTCATTATTTCAGCTGTCATAATTTTTTAGGCGGATTGGGTGGTTGGGTTTCTTTTTTGATGGAAATTGCAACTAATCAAATTTAGAAACGTAGTATTTGCAGGTTCTTATGAAAGACCGGTCAGGGGTGTTAAATCATCAAACCTGTGCAGAGGGCTAGCATGTAAATAACAGAAAAATAATAGGTACGTTACAATTTATAAATGATATATTTTTTTAATGTTTTATTTAAAAAAAGAATTCCTTATAAACATACATTAAATCTATTACAACCTTTGCATATAGACATCACTTTCTCCCTTTTAATCCACATGCGTTTTCCGGGAAAACGGGGGAACCGATGCTTTTAGATTGCGCCAGCATTAAAGGCTTTGGGGATATAATCACGTTATGGTGCCGGCGGAAGCCAACCAGAATGAAGAGCCCGGTACTTCACGTTATCGACGTATACACATAACACTCGCAACGCAATGTGAATGAAAAATGAGGTATGTGTACAACAATAATATAAGTGTAATAGTGAGAAAGGATGCAGATGATATATTGAGAAGCATGTTCAGCAACATTACACGTTTATTACAGCTGAATATTATTTAAATAAAATTATTTTAATACGGTTTTTATCGCGTTTATTACATTATTTATACACCTAACGTTTCGAGCACTTTACAGTGTTCGTGGTCGCAGGTAGACTAAGTTGACATTTGTCTAGTATTTAATAAGAACTGCAAAATCTACCGCCTAAAATATTTATTGATAACGTTCCGGATGTACGCAGTATTGGCTCACGGTGTCTGAAGGTCTTGCAGTCTTCTGCTTAGCTTGAGATTTGATTAAATTGATGACTGGATCCCAAGCTGGTGGTAACTGCCAACCATCCTCTCTATTGAAATTAGGATGTTTTTTAATTTCAATAGCCTCACGAAGCATTCTTGGAATGTATCTGTTTTCTTTTGCAAGGACTTGAGGATTATCAAAACGCATATAGTGGTTGGGTTTGTCTAGGGCATGTTCACAGACTGCAGACTTCGTTGAGCGCCTATGCTTCATGTCAGCAATATGTTCTTTTATACGGGTACCGATGCTTCTCTTTGTTTGCCCAATGTATGATAAACCACACTCACAGTCAATTTTATAAACTCCAGCATCTTGTAACGGGATATTAGATTTGACAGGTCTTAAAAGTTGGTTTATTTTCTTGTGCGGCTTGTAATAGGTCTTGATTGAAGCACGCTTAAGTATATTACCAATTTTGTCTGTAACTCCCTTTACATATGGTAAGATGGCAGGAAAGCGATCAACTGTGTGAGGCTTTGGGCGGCTTCTGTGATGTGTTTTTGGGAGGTTGAGGTTGTTGCTTCTTAAAACCGATTTTACTCGTTGAAGCTCCTCCTTGAGGTGGTGGGTGTCACAGATGCCATGTGCTCTCTGAAACGAAGATTTACCAACGGTAGCCAACTGACATGGATGATGATGGGATTTGCCATTGAGATATTTGTCGTTATGGGTAGGCTTTCTATACACAGTATGACTAATAGTATTATCAGGATTTCCTGATAATACTATTAGTCATACTGTCGCAATGAAATAACTAATGACTAATAGTATTATCAGGATTTTTATTGTTTTAGAATATTTCTATGTATTTGTGCCAGTCACGTACACTTACTAAATTGATGCTGAATTTATTCTAGTTTAACTTACTTTCCTATCAAAATGACTTCATTAATCAAAGGTGAAAACCCTATTTTTGTTTTGCATTTTGTATGGAACTGTATCGTTGAAACTTTAAGGTCAATCAAAATAAAACTGATGTCATTTAATCGCTAATTTAGTATACTTCAACGGTTAGGTAACATACGTCTTGACGGTACAAAGTGCAGAGAGACAATTTATTTTTAATATTTTCGATTACCTATATTAACGTCTAAAACAGCTATTTCCATGGTCAAAAGCATTTCATATCATAACTCAAAATCTTTTAAACATAATTAATTGATAATTATATAGTTGAGATCCCATGGATGAACGAGAACTCTAAATTTAATAAACATAACTGAATCCGTTAAATGTAAATGTTTGTAGTTGAGTTTTGCAGGTGACCGTTCCTACACACACATGAAAATCAAAACAAACCAAACAACTCCAGACGAAACTAAACTCACAATCCGTCAAGCAGCCGTAATCGTGCCGCTGCAATGTGCTGACAGCTGGCCAGCGCTGATACGGGCTCCAGCAGGTTATTGCTCGTAATATTTACTGCCGAAAACGCCAGACATGCGACTAATATGTTACTCTATGTACACAACTAGCACTTTGTATTTATGCAAGGTGTAAAGTAAAATACACGACACAGCAGACGCTTTTATTATTTCAGGGTATAGGTATTATCGTCGATTGTCTGATGGGAACGACTAATATCGTATTACTAGGTTTATTTGCTACCTTTTAAGCCGATCTCAAGGCAATGATCTTTATCACGTCATTCAGTTTTAACTTACATAGTTTTATTAGTAATTATTATCTGGTAGTGTTTTGTAAAAAATAAATAATGCCAAATCAATTAGCTAGTACGAAACGTTAATAATATGTATATTTGGTATTATTTAGGATATTTAAAAAATAATATTGAAAATATAAAAATAAATAAATGGAAGAAGTGGAGGGAGGCCTTTGCCCAGCAGTGGGACACATGACGGCTCGAAAAAAATAAATAAATAATAATAATATTGAAAATATAGAATTGAACATATGAAAAAATACAAAAGTAACTAGCACTTGGGGCTATGGACAGAACTTTGGCGTAGGGCATGCTAAGAGTGACCTTTAAGTATAAGCTACAACTAGATATTATACATATAATTTTCTTCGGTATAAAATGGTTCAGTGCTCACATATCTGCACCCGACCCAACGAGATATAATTGATATTTTCAAACAAACACGGGATGCTTTATCAATATTATCTTTATAAAGTCTTCGCCGTCGAACTGGCAAAGTAAAGGGACATTATTTACTCGGACCCGTTAGTTTCCGCTTGCCGAAGAACTATCGCGGCACGAAAACTTTGGCAGACTTGAGGCAAACAACTGTTTTTAACGACTTTTTTTCTTAATAGTACTCGTTTTCACTAGGTACTTAAATTTATTTGATGTTTAAACTATTGTTACTAAGTAGCTTTTATTAAGTAACAAAATATTTGATTGAGAACAAGCACTTACAAAAATATAATGAACGCAGAGAAGCAAAATGCTAACGATGAGAGTTGCTGTCATCATATCATGGCTTTTGACATTCTTAATTCCATAGGCCCTTCAGGCAATATGAGAGTTGCTGCTCTCCAAGTTATGCGTACACTACCAACGAACAAAATTGAGATCTGTCTCTCCTTTGGCGATGTTTGTTATGAGACATAATAAAAATAAAACGCAAACGGTCGTGCACTTCGTGGGAGTTGTATTCTAAGTTTGATGACACTCAATACTTCAATTGTTGCGTTTGGTTCTAACACACATCTCCAACTTTGTATTTTCGTCTGATTATACCAAGTACCTATATGAATACAGTTTCATTTACTTTTCGTAATACCTAAAGTGGGGAAGTCCCATTAGTCCCTTTTTAGTCGCATCTGCTGTTGTCAGAGGACTAGGTTTTTTACGATGTTTTTCTTTTACCGATACTAGGTAACGTTTGTTGACAATAATGGGCAGAGGACAGCTAGAACCCACCAGGGATCGAACTCAGGACTTTTCCATTATAGATTTTTGTATTTCTTGTCGTCCTGGCCGACTTGGACTGAAACGCAAGTAATGACATAGTTTGACCAAATAATACTACACTAATACCGATATCCCTGTATATAAAATAAAAAATAAAATTCATTTATTTCAGGTTACATAAGACCCATAGCACACATTAAATTAACCATTAAATTACAGAATATGAAATTACAATTATTATATTAGATTACATTTCATTATTATTAAATAAGATTACATTATATTATTATTATATAAATATATAGTTTAAAATTGCCGCTCCACTTTAGAGCTCGGGACATGCCGCTGACAGCAATGTCCAATGTAGGGACAATCTAACCTATTGGCAATCATCATCAGGACGGTGTTGGTGCTGGCCCGCACTCTGCGCACCAGGGACGCGGCGCGCTTGCGCATGATCGCGTGAAAACAGTCTGTGTGGGCGTCTGCAAACATCCCTGATGCGCTGCAGAAGCGGGGCAGCCCCAATATCGCCCTGAATGCGTTGTTGAATTGCACTCGGAGGGCATTATAAACACTTTGTGAGTACGTGGCCCACAGGCTGCACGTATACAATGAAGTGCAGTATGCTCTGAAAAGAGTAATTTTTACATCATCCGTACATCGCCAAAATCTGCGGGCCAGCATATTGGCCCTCCTAGATAGCGCCCTCCGCTCTCGTTCAATATCAGCGTGGTCCCTGAGATCGGCCGTAACTATATGCCCTAAGTAAGTAAATTGATTCACTCTTTCTAGAGGAACCGAGTTAAGGCGGACAGATGGCAGAATAAATGGACATTTAGCACCAGCCGACTCAAAAACCATATACTTGCTTTTAGCTATATTGTACCTTAAGCCATGACGAACGATGTATTCCTCACAGGTTTTTAAAAGCTGTGTCAGGCCACCGATCGAAGCGCTCAGCAGCACCATATCATCAGCGTAACTCAGGTTATTGACGCATACGCCCTCAACATGACAACCTACATCCTTGCTGCTGAGCGCCACGATCAGTGCATCCATATATATGTTAAAAAGGGAAGGCGAGGTTAACCCTCCCTGACGCACGCCGCATTGCAGCTTGTAGGGCTCCGACACTGCCCCCGCCCATCTGACATTGTTGGTCTGATGTGCATACCAATACTGGAAGATCGATAAAAGCTCTTGTGGCAGGTTAATATTTTTCAATTTTTCCCACAGTATGTCATACACTACCAAATCAAAAGCCCGCGATAAGTCGAGAAAACATGCATATACGGGTGTTTTACGAGCTGTGTAGTATCTTACCGTATGTTTAAGACACAGCACTGCACATTCTGTTGACAACTTAGGCCTAAATCCAAACTGATTGTCGTGTAAGCTCATTAATTTGTCCAACTGTACGTTGAGCAAACCATCAAACACCTTAGCTATAACGGTGGCTAAGGAGATAGGCCTATAATTGTTTTTGTCAGTTAAGTCTCCGGTTTTATCTTTAGTTATAGGCACTACCACTGTTTTCATAAAATCAACCGGCAGATAGGAGTGGCTCACGCATAGTGAATATAACATAGACAGCACTCTGGGTGCATGTGGTCCCGCATGCTGGAGGTGTTCAATACTGAGACCATCATGACCTGGAGACTTACCCCTCGTCATTTCTTTAATAATTTTTGTAATCTCCTTTGCTCTGAATTGTACCCCCACTTTACCATGTGGCATCTCAGCATCCAAAACCAAATGAACTCTAAAGGTTTCTGCAATTTCTTTATGGTCACTCACCCCGTCGACACTCACAGGGAGACCAGGTTTTACATTTATATTCTTCGTACATTTCCAAAAGGCACGAAAATTCCCTTTCGAATGTTTCTGAGCAAGGGTGTCCATTTTTATCTGGTCCTGATGATCTTGACACCATTTTAATCGTGATTTGAACACCTTTCTGCTTTTGGACATTTGGTCATACATGAGGCCGGATTTTGGCCTACCACATTCAATCCATTCGGTAAAGAATTTTCTGGCCTCCCTGTGAGCCTCGGCAACATGCTTGTTCCACCCCACCATGCGCGAGCCACTCCTTCCCGCGCGCACGCTTTCCCGACTCGCCACAGATGCGTCACGAAGGGCGGCCACAATGTCAGAGTAAAGCCGATCAATTACACGTCGGTGGCCGGGATCGTTACAGTATTTGTCCGCACAGTTTACACACTCAGGCGGAAAGTCTATATTCTTCAGCCTATTATGACACTCGGTGGTAAATTTAGTTATTTTTTGTTCGCTTCTATCTCCCCACAAGACGCATTTATTC
Source organism: Rhodophaea formosa (assembly GCA_963082605.1). Classification (NCBI taxonomy): domain Eukaryota; kingdom Metazoa; phylum Arthropoda; class Insecta; order Lepidoptera; family Pyralidae; genus Rhodophaea; species Rhodophaea formosa. The sequence goes on from OY720209.1 coordinate 24,063,947, forward strand.
ATGTCAATAATACTTTTGTGACGTAGTACCGGTGAGAGTAAATTAAGGTCACATTCTATTATTAAGGGAAAGTGGTCAGACCATCGACTGTCATAATTGACCGACGCGTTCAAAACAGCTTGTTTCGCAGCCTGAGTTACTAGACAATGATCCAACCACGAACATGCACCATTTATGTCACTGACATATGTGATTGTACCAGAGTCCTCTCCTAATATATCTACATCCACACAAGACCAACACTGCTCCTTACAATAACTTATAAGCTCGTTATAAAACAATTTATAGATGTCAGCATTATAGTCACCTAGCATAAAAACAGAGTCAATGCCATATTCATCAACTATAGCACTTACCGAAATCAAACAATCCGTAAAGTCTGGCAGATTACACCTCTTGTTTGTGGGCATATAGACACTCATAACAATTATTTCGCGTTCACCGGTATTTATTTTTATGGCACACACACGATCATTATCACACTGTAGCACAGACACCTGCTGAAAGACACTGCTTCTCCACATTAGAGCTACTCCACCATAAGGTCTTCCGTCGAGTATGCTGACCGACGTGTCAATCGCTGACTTTCCCGTGTAGCCGAAGCGACCGTCAATCGTGCTAAGGTACGGCACATCGTCAGAAAAAAGCCATGTCTCCTGCAGGGCTATTATGTCGCAGTTGTTACATAACTCCCGTACACCATCCACAGAGCGCTTAACGTTTTTACAGTTAAAGCTTGCAAACCGGTTTGGACGTTTATCCATTATTTTCTTTATTATGACCGACAACAGATGCAAATCTGTTCGAATTACGTTGTTTAAAACTCACAAAACGCCTAAACACAATCCCTTCTGGCCAATTGTTTTCATCCATATATAGTGATAGTTTGGTTTCAGACACAAAAAATTTATATGCCTTATGATTTCTCTCAGTCTTCATTTGTATTTTTTTCCAAGCATACCACTTCTTGCGTTTTACTTTTGATATACTGAATTATATCTTCATCTGTTGTCTCTTTGTGTATGTTTGTGATAAACATCGGAATCTGTCTATCTGCGGCTTTAAAGGTACACTCAGCATCTCTGGCCCGTCCTGATTTGCCAGAATACCTATAATTATTATTGCCAGTTTTCTTTCGATACGACACTTTCCGCCACTCATCTTGTTTGTTTACGTTTTTGTTTGGTGACTCATCTGTCAGTAGCCGCTCCGATGGGTCGTTATCAGTAACAATTAGCTGTGTGTGTTTTGCGTGCACCGGACTAGAGCGAGATGGTGTTACGGACAACTGCTTACACGGTGATATTGCTGTACTTTTTCCTCTGTTGCATGCAAATTCGCGCGTCTCCCGCACCGAGTTCGCCGATGTACCTGGGCCTTCCGCAACAGCTGACCGTTGCGCGCGTGACTCATCCTCGTTTTGTTTTTGTTCCACCTGCAGAATGTCTCGGTATTGAGGAGATTTGTTGCCGATCAATAACTGATCGACAGACGTATTAGGCATATGCGAAAGTCCTGCAGGGCCACTATTTAACAACCAATCACCTTGTTTGGTGTTTACTTTAAACGCCGATGAAGGAGGCAGCGAGTCGTTTCTTATTTGTAGAAGTTGGACTTTTAACTCATTTACGTCGTCCATCGTAGCATACGTCGACTTCATTTCGTCAATTGTCAATTGTATCTTTGCTATATCCTTCAAGAGCTTGGCGCAATCCAAGTTTTCCATTTTTAAGCCAGGTATCCGATCAAGTTTTCTGGCCACAAAAACAGGAACCTCGTCGTTTTCTGCAGATTTAAATACATTAATGATGTCCGCCAGATCTCTTTCTTCCTTGCCTCTATTTTTCCGCGTAATATTTCGTAAATCTGTTGTCACGGAATCGAATAGTAAAGCTTTCGATCTCTTAATTTCGGCGCTGGTATACGTGGTGCTGCAAATCCGCACTAACGACACTTCATCCACAACCGACACACAATTTTGCAAGTATGCCAGCATTTCGTCAATCACAATATTACAATTGCTACACTTCACTGTGTCCGTCATTTTATCGATATTATTATTGCGCAGTCACAACACAATACGCTTCTGCCCGTGAACGGTGCGCGTACGCGACGCGCACCGTACGTATATGTGTGAACACGCGGCGGATCCCGAACGACACGGTCCTGACGAGAAAACAGGCATGGAAGGCCCAGAGCCCGAATGGCCCTGGCTCGGAAATGCGTGGGTAGCGCATAAAACAGTACACACTTTTCTCAGCAGTTCAGTCCAAGAAACATATTGCAAAACGCTCCACTGCAGTATATATTGGACTACGAAGCTAAAGCTCCTGAAACTCGATCGCAGGACATTTCGCGAAGCAATATCAGACCGGCTGTCTATCGGTCGAGTTCCTCGTCGCACACAATGTGTTCTGCAGTGTCATGCAACGTTATTAAGCTGTTCTACTCTAAGAGCTATTCAACTATTCCTTTAAGGTAGTACTCGTATATAGGTCAGGGTGTCTAGAAGAAATTTAATTTAGTGATACGCTTTTTATTATTTTAATTGATTTAAGTGTAAGTATTTATTTACTGGTACAATAAAGGGTAAAAACAATAAATAGTTTAGGTATTTGGCGGCCAATTTATTTATTTTTAAGATTGTATAACTTAAAAAGGTATGCGTCTGTCTATCTCATCTAGATAGACGATTCGTGAGATGTTAATTTGAAAAAGGAACGGAAGCAAAGTCAAAAGTTATGTCCCTTGAATCACCATCATTAAATCAGTTCAATATTTTAGAGTAAGAAAGAAAGAAAGAAGTAAGAAAGCCATAGAAAGACAAAAATTATATAGAAAAACATGGGTACCTCTCTAATTATATTTATTACCAAATATATTTTGTCAAACATTTTACGACATTTCGAAGGTCTTGGCATGCGCTTTTTGTCTACTGAAAACGTAGGTCAAGCCAAATTCGAAACCATAAAATACACGCTCCATTCGGGTGGCGATGGCCTTTTAACAATAATATTCGCAGTGAAATGTTACGCGGTAAAATGTGCCAAGGGATATTGGACAAAACTTTTTAGATAACTAAGTTAAATTGAAAATGTTTAGCAAGAACATGACTGTATTTCCTTCACCAGTTCCGATTTATTTGAGGGTCGTTTGAACACCCAATGCAAAAAGACGGTACTATAACTATAAGTTTGTGTTTTGTATGTGTGTGACGCAAGTGGCATAAAAATATTTCGTGATCCTCCATGCTTTGGACGGTACGTTTAGCCGTTGATCCCTGCTGGTATCACTGATGGCATTCATTAAGCTATGTCAGATGCCTTCAGTGTTGACCTCTTACACACACGGAAAACAAAAAAATAACTAAAAGCACCAGCAGCTGAGCTGGCAGGACCAAAGGCACCTGATTTAATCCACATCCTCAACTCTGTCTGACGGTCTCTCTGTCTGTCCGTTACTCATCATGCCTCAACCACTGACCGATTTAGATATTTTTTTGTAGAGATGTAGTTTGAAAAGTATTCAACGTGAATTTAAATTCATTGGTTTCAGTTTCCACACAAAATACCGTTCGTTTAATGACACGTCAGTTTGAAATAGACCTGGAAGACCCTGGTGTAAAACATATCAAGTCCTAAGCTTGGGGCTCTAAGCTCGCAGTCTAGACGCCGTCGTTAGTACGTGACCACTGGCGTAAGCTCTGTGCGACAGGAAGTATTAGTTGTATCGAACACTGCTCAGGCTGCTCCGACCGTGCAAGATTAAACTACTTGAAATAGTAAATAGACTTTTAATTCGTAGTAAATACTTTCACGTAGTATTTCAACATAACTGTGCCTCAAAGGATACGATGCAAGATTGTATACATACATAGTATCACGTCTTTCTCCCTTAAGGGGTAGACAGAGCTTAACGCTATAACACCGAAAGGCCATGTTTAGCATGTTGATGGGCTTAAAGATGGAATACGGCATCCAAATAGTGATGAGTTCCCTCGTTCGGTTTCTACAGCCTGCGCAGGAATAGAAGCAGCTGATACATTCTACGTATTTTATTTTCCTCCAGACCAGCATGGAAGACAAGAATGTATTTGTAAGTTAGTCTACGATGACTGCAAAATGCCTTAACATACTCGGATGTTTGGACATCTGTGGTAACATTGTAAAGAGACTTGCATAATATTTCACTATTGAAACAGAAGGGACGAGGCAGGGTCGCTGATGATTAGGCTTTTAAATTAAATACAAAACTTGCGCGTAACAACGAGTATTTTAATCCATTATGGACAGCCAGATTAACATTCAGCATAACAATATAGTGGCTAGGCTTATGTTGCGCAGTCGGCTGCTCGGCAAAAAGTGACGCGTCCGCTCGGCGGAGCGCGCAGCGGTGAATACAACGGCGATATGGCGGGCAGTGGGGCGAGCTATGACGTCACGCCGTGTCGCAATTTATTCGTTGCGTTACAATCGGCCATCCTGCAACAATTGCTCCCGCAATGAGAGCAATACACCAGATTACTCAAAATTGTCAAAATCCGACTATTTTTTTTAAGGAATACTGTAATAGACAGAAATAGATCAAGGCTAGGACTCATGGGGACATAACATGGATTGAACGCCTAGCTTAATGGCTTGGGCCATAGGCTTTTCTTAGGCGACACACTTGACTGTGATCCATGACTTGGGTTGGATCCCCGACTTGGCTTGGATCCCTGACTTGGCATGGACTCCTTGGCTTGGCATGGATCATTGGCTTGGCTTGGCATAGACCCGTGGCATGGACCCTTGGCATGGCTTGGCATGGACCCTTGGCTTGAATCCTTGGCTTGGCTTGGCATGGACCCTTGGCTTGGATCATTGGCTTGGCTTGGCTTGGATCATTGGCTTGGCTTGGCATGGAACCTTGGCTTGGATCCTTGGCTTGGCTTGGCATGGATCCTTGGCTAGGCTTGAGCCCTGGCTCGGCTTGAGCCCTGGCTTGGCTTGAGCTCTGGCTTGGCTTGAGCCCTGGCTTGGCTTGAGCCCTGGCTTGGCTTGAACCCTGGCTTGGCCTGAGCCCTGGCTTGGCCTGAGCCCTGGCTTGGCCTGAGCCATGGTTTGGCCTGAGCCCTGGCTTGGCCTGAGCCCTGGCTTGGCCTGATCCCTGGCTTGGCTTGAGTTCTAGCTTCGCTTGAGCTCTAGCTTCGCTTGAGCTCTTGCTTCGCTTGAGCTCTGGCTTCGCTTAGGCTCTGGCTTCACTTGGACTCTGGCTTTACTTGGGCACTGGCTTCACTTGGGCTCTGGCTTCACTTAGGCTAAAGCTTCGCTTGGGCCCTGGCTTCGCTTGGGCTTTGGCTTTGCATAGGCACTGGCTTAGCTTAGGTCCTGGTTTCACTTGGGTCCTACTTTCGCTTTGGCTCTGGTTTCGCGTGGGCCCTGGCTTTGCTTGGGACATGGCTAAGCCTTGGTCCTGGCTTCACTCGAGTCCTGGCTTAGCTTGAGTCCTTACTTGAGCCACAGGCTTAGTATAGCCTACTGGCTTGGCTCAGACCCTGGCTTTACTTGAACTACTAGCTTGGCATGGACCCTGGCTTTACTTAGACCACTAGCTTGGCTTGGACCCTTGCTTTACTTAGACCACTAGCTTGGCTTGAACCCTGGCGTAACTTGGATCACTAGCTTGCCTTGGGCCACTAGCTTGGATTGGACCATTGACTTGGCTTTATGTCTAGGTGCCTATACATATACTGAACGCCTCTTAATTACTTTTTTTTTGCAATAATACTCATCAGGCTGGTAAATAACAAATAGCTAGGAATATAGTCATTAATTTAACGACTAATCTGGCTAGGAATTACCAACAAAATTGGCTGACCTGATAATTTAATTGGCTGTTCCTGACTCTGCTCTCGTCGAATGCCGTCTTTTCACTGTTCACGCTGTGAAGCTCTAGCAATCGTCGCAGCCTCGCGGTGGGAAATAGCCGCGTAGTGAAGCTCGTGCAACCCCTCGCAGCCTCGCGTTGGGATGCAGCCGTTGGACGACAGCTGGATAGTCCATGTTGCTCGAACATTCCGATGCCAGAAGCGTGTTCATGAAAAGAAACAAATAGTTTATTCTCCGAAAGCAAACACTAGCAGCACATAGGTTTATCTTTTACTGAATATAAAGCACACAAAACGTGTTCTTTTTAGGGTCAGTTCTTGAAATGCTAAACAATTTTACGACTGACCTTTTTGCCGGAAATTTTTAAACGATTTTAGATGGAAATTGTGAAAAGGAAAACTTTTATTGAGACTACGGAAAATGAGGGTACAATACAATTGACTAATTGAATCGACGTTAACGGAAAAATGTAAATAAATTAATAGCATCTCGGCGGCAATACTTAACCTGTGGTGAAAAATCCATCGGCGTGGTGATGAAAGACGATCTTTTTCATCGTATCCCACTTCTGATTGAAACAGAATGGACGAGGCAGGGTCGCTGATGATTAGGCTTTTAAATTAAATACAAAACTTGCGCGTAACAACGAGTATTTTAATCCATTATGGACAGCCAGATTAACATTCAGCATAACAATATAGTGGCTAGGCTTATGTTGCGCAGTCGGCTGCTCGGCAAAAAGTGACGCGTCCGCTCGGCGGAGCGCGCAGCGGTGAATACAACGGCGATATGGCGGGCAGTGGGGCGAGCTATGACGTCACGCCGTGTCGCAATTTATTCGTTGCGTTACACTATTCTAAACTAGTGCGAAACAGTAAAAGTATACTTTTAAAACGTTCCATATTTCTATAAAAAAAAATAAAAAAACCTGTAATAAAGAAAATTTACAAACCTACTATATGTACTTCATGTTTTCTATGGAAAAGTAAGTTGTTTTGTTTGTTTGTTATTTTATTTGTTTATTACGCTTTAACGCCTATACTACAGATCACTCATGTTTATACAAACACGTTATCTGGCGTACCGCGAAAGCAACCACGGCTAAAAGCTATTAAAAAAGTGAGTCTGATACCTCAAAAGGAATTCACATAAAGAGTTACCCAAAAGTTACCCACATTCAACTATTGTTTGTAAAAGTCATTGCGGGCATCCTGGTCACAGCTGTTCAGTTCTGCTCCAACACGTCATAAAGAAAAACGCGCCACTTTTACACGTGGTATGTCAGCCGACATTTGGTTTATGGAGGTACTCGTATAGGCCACACTGTGGCGGCACCTCGTCACGGCGTCAAAATGAGCCATTGTCGTTACTTTGAATTAGTAAATCGTGATGTTACCTAGTTTTCTCTCGATGAGAACAAAATGCTGCTCTTGCATGCTGGTTTGGGAGAAAAGGAAAAACATAGAATAGACCAGCTGCTTTTCTTCCCGCGCAACCCGAAAAACCCGGTCATGAGATTGGGGGAAAATCTGCGGAACCACGTTATAGTCGATGCGGCTAGCAATCCATCACTATTTTGATTCCGCTCTCCACCTTAACGCCCACAAACACGCTAAACGTGGCCTTTGGGTTTTACGACCTTGGGCTCTGTCTACCCCGCAAGGGATAAAGAGGTCATGATATGTATGTATGTACCGACATGCCATAAAGAACAACGAGCTGCAAGTTTTCATGTCGCGTGCTCACCGACATTCTGTTTATGTTACGAGGTCCTCGTAAAGACCATACTGTGGCGACACCTCGTCATTTCGTCAAAATGGGCCATTGCCGTTACTTTGAATTTGTAAATCGTGGCGTTATGACACGAGTTTGCAGATTTCAAACAATGGCCTATTTATTTTATGCTGCAGGCAAATTTTTAAGGTTTCGTAGTAAACAAGGAACCCCTATAGTTTCGCCATGTTTGTCTGTCTGTCTGTCCGTCTGTCTGTCCGTCCGCGGTTTTACTCAGAGAGTATAAGTACTAGAAAGCTGTTATTTGGTACGGGTATGTATATTAATTATGCCAAACAAGTGGCACAAAAAAAAAATTTTTAGGGTAGCTCCCAAACAAGTAAAGAGTGAGTAATATTTTTTTTCTATACAAACCCATCGTGTTGGGTATTGTTAAATAGATCTTTAAAAAATATTATAAGGTTGAAAACACTATTTTACTTGGGGATCTGTTTCTGAAATATTTGGTTTTGCAAATTGTTGTTAGAGGTAAGTGTGTTGTATATTATGGATACGTGACAAAAATTACAGCAGTAGTATATACACTGAAATTGAAAAGAAAACTATCAGAGCTGAGTACTAAGTACAAACTAAAAAGTTATAGGCACCCAACTTATAAAATGTACTCGAAAATGTAAAATTTCATACAATTATCATTGTTAGATGTTTTTGGTCTTAAACCGTGAGGTGCGAGTGTGAACTCAAAGTTGTCATTCGCAACTACGGAACCCTACACTGCGCGTGGCCCGACACGCACTTGGCCGGTTTTTCGTTATAGCATGCTTGGAAAGACCACATTAAGTAGGTATACAAAATACTACCGGCGTCCTCGAAACTCTCGCGGCCTAAATAGCCCATCTTTTGTGAGACACTGGGCGGATTTACTGATACACGTTAATGTGCACTACGAAATACATAATTAATTTGTATCAATAACACTTGATTAAGAAATATTGTTTTGCTAACACATTATGGATCATTGGTCTGAAATTAAGATTTTTAATGAATAAACAGTCTGTGACTCCTCGTTGTAGCACCTAAAATTTCACTTCGATTTGCACCAAAAGGGGGCCCATACTTTAATTCTCTCGCTGTGAACAATCTGCTGTGTAATGCAGTGTAAGTACACCAACATGTCATAAATAACAACGAGCCGCCACTTTTCCATGTGACGTGCCAACCGACATTTTGTTTATGTTACGAGGTACTCGCAGAGACCATATTGTGGCGACACCTCGTCAACGCGTCGTTTGCCACTCAGCGACATGAGCAATACTCGTTACTTTGAATCAGCAGATGACCTGTGCCTGCAAATCACAAAGGATAGCTGTTATATTTGCCTTTTGGCTTTTGGTTATGTTTTACGTTAAGCTGCCTTTACACAATTGCCGATGATCGTTTATTGCGGATTCGGCTATGATCGACATCGTCTTTGCTACTTCTTTTACACAATCAGCAGTGACGTACGGTCGTCATTGCATTGTGTATCTTCCTAAATTACAGGTTTTCTTTGCTAAAGCTAACTCGATGACTTTAAATTTTTGATCATTTTAATGTTCCCACATCCACGACGTACCGTAAACAAATACAAACCGAGCGCTTGGCGGTCATTGGCAATAGTGTAGATGCGTGTACGTATAATCATAGGCAAACTTTTTTTTGATGAATGTCGAAAGTCAAACAATGCGACAAATCCGGTACGGAGGCCGTGTTGCTCGAAGGACAAATAGGTACGCTCGATCATAGCCGATCAATGCCGATTTATATACGACGATCGGCGATTGTGTGGAGGTAGCTTTACATTTTACAGGTAAAGGCTACATTGTGGGGCGCGATACCTCGTCATTATGTCATTAGCCATCCAGCAAATGGGCCGTACTCGTTACTTCAAATTACAAAATCGTTGTGATCTGAGGTAATCACAAAGGATGGCCTATTTGTTTGGCTTTTGCGTGTGTCTATATGTTAAACTTAATATTAGTTGCCTTAAATACACAAATTGACCGACTGGCTGAATAGTTTCATATAGAATTTTCAATTTTTTTGACTTTCTATCCAGTCATTATTTTTTGTTTAAAATAACATTCATATTATTAATGAATATTCAAAAGTTACAGCTTACTAGCGTTTCGAAACCGACTACTGCAGAAATGAAGTGCCGTGAGAAACTCCTTTCAACGAACAACAGGAAAATGTATGTTAACATATTATATGACGTTTGTTTCTCCTTTCGTATGTGTAGCGTAAGATAAAATGTATACCTTTGGTAGGGTGATAGATTAGGATAAAGTACAAAAGCACTAGCCGAAAACCAAACCACAACTGAAATAATAGCCAAGGCCCGCCACTCTGTCACTGACCACACGCGCTCTCCTCTAATTTGTATCGGTCGCGAATTAGCCAAATCGGAATGGACGGCAATAGAAACCAGCATTACTAATTTAACCGAAATAGCTGATTATTACACCTATATGGCCATTTGCGGGATTATAATGGAGCTGGCATTTGTTAATTTAGCAAAATGGAGCATTAGTGGTTTTAATTTTGCTATGCTTCATGCAAATGGAATTTCAAATTAAAGTTATTACCGACTGCACGTGAATGTGAATGTAATGTGAATAAACGTGAATTACACTAGCTGCTTCACTTCCCGCGTAGATCATAAAACCCGGGCAAAAATCTGAGGAAATATCTCAATAAGCGATGCGACTAGCAAGCCATCATTTTGATTCCCTTTTCTTTCATCAATATGCTGAGGGTAGAATTTAGATTTTATAGTCATAGGTTTTGTCTGCTCCGAAAGGGGTAAAGACTTAATTACTCAGATATGTCATTTTGATCTGTATTAAGCGGCTAATTTAGTCGTCAAGCATTAAGTAATAGCATTCAAAGTATGAAAGCTGTCGTTCATGAGTGAAATGCTTCGTCAAAGGTTATTAGGGTGCGGTGACAGCTGACCTGGCGCGCCACTGAAAGGTCACTGGGCTAATGCGACCCTATAAACTGAAGCGACCGTACCTTTCGCTTTAAAAGTTTGTAAAATCATTTGTTTATTGACTATTAGCTTTAATACAATAATATTTTTAGGATGTTGTTGAGACTCCCCAAGTTCTGTAGTGCATATTATTGCGTAGTAATTTTTGCTCAGAATAGAACGAACGGATTTCATGCCGTGATCCGTAAAAAATGGCAGGTTGAGGTCGAGTCGCAACACCATACTGTAGTAGATTGACGGGTCTTGCCTTTAATAAGGCATCTTGTGCGGGGGACCATGCTGTTGGCCCTGGTCCTGGGTGGGTGGCGAAGAATTGATGGCCAATGGGGCAGAAAATTTCTTGAATGGCGACCACGTACCGGTAAGCGCAGCGTTGGACACCCACCGGTCGGACGACCTCATAAAAATAACTTGCAGGAAAGCGCTGGATGCAAGCCACTTCTATGACCGGTCGTAATGGAAATCCTTGGAAGAAGCCTATGTCCACTTGTTGTGGACTTCTTGCAGCTGAGATGATGATGATGATTAATAATTCATTATACAGATTTACTTTGGAGAAAAAATCTATCTAGAGGATATTGAATTTTTTTCATTAAGTCCCATTTACAAATTTTATAACATTTTTAGTTGAAAAGTAGTCACCATTCGTGTGTGGAAACTTCTGATATGTGTGTCCAATTGACTAACAAATAATGCGACGACTGCTAGTAAAAGCGTTTGAGAAAAGCTATCTAGAACTTAATGGTCATTTCGTTCATAATCGTTTCAATATGAAGAAAGCATAAATATAAAAAGTGCCCACCTTTGCGTAAAAGTGTCGCTGGGCATTCGGCACAGGTGCGTCCGTCGTGTCCGGCCGACATTGCCGGTTACGGGCCGTGTAGGAGGAGCGGGGGGCGCGAGGGGCGCGGGAACAACAATAAAACGCGTTATGATTCAAGCAGACTATAGCCCACAGTGGGATTTTCCGTGTACACTGCTATGTGAAAAAATAAGCGCATGTTCCCAAGAAATATAGATCCCCACCTGAAGTGCTATTTTTGAATGACTCGTCACACAAATGCAAGACGTATAATCGCTTGAGCGATGGTTTGAAGAAGCTGCCCACTTTAATATATTTTGGTTTCTCCTCGTTTCACACCGAAAATATTCAAACCAATCAATATTTATAAAATGTTAATGGAGTAAAGCGTCAAACTTAACGTTAAATCATAACAAATTACTTACAAATAACAGGCAGTGATTTTGACATCATCGAGGCGTATAACGAAAGTAGACACAGGCGAGTAATCTTAACCACTGGTAGCAAGCTTTCATTAACTAACGATTCAAAAATGAGGTTTTTAAAAACCTTCACGTAAATCGCTCTTTGAGTGAGTCATTGTGTTCTAAAATATTCCTGATCGTTTTCGATCGTTTTCCCGGCTACGCTACATCCACAACCGTGACGCCTCAGTGCCTTAGAACCGGGGATCAAATATTATTATTATGTTTATTACTTTTTATTCCAGCTTCTTAGAATCTCGCATAACTGACTTGCTCATCTTAAAAGTGTCCAAATTTGATGATATTAAGTCCAATTTCGTTATCTCAATCACGCTAACCTACTAATATTGTAAATGCCAAAGTGCGACGCTATTCAATAAATCACGCAAAATAGCATTATAAGACAAATCACACGAATTGAGCTAGCCAAACAGTAACTTGTAACGTATACCACATTACAAGTTCACAACTTACTACTCGTAACTCAACGATACTATATTTCGTAATCGCTACTATTATAGATAATATCCAAGACCCAGGCCAATCTGGAAAAGATCATTTTCCATCATGCATTCTTATATTGCAAGCTAAAGGTTTATCACTACTCCACGGAAACTGTCAAGTCAGTTACGAAACTATTTTTCGAGAGGTAAGATGCGGAGACTAGGTAGATAAAGTAATATAATTATTTAAGTGTCTGCACAAATTATTAAAAGAATATTATGTTGACGAGTGTATTAAATCTTGTTTGAAAAGCTGCTGGATTAGGCCAAATATCGGAAGGTCCGCGGTGAGTCAAGCGCTTGCAAATAGTCGTATAGTCGTATTGTTATCGATCACGTGACCGACCACGTAGCTACCTCGGACATCATCGGAAATTATTAAAAACTTTTGTAATTATTATAATGTTTTTAATTTATTTTAATATGAAAAGTACCCAATATAAGTCCTTCCTAGGGCACCGAACTATCTCTATACTAGTTTCCAGAATCACTGCAATTGTTAAACCTTAAATGGTCAGACAGACCGACAGACACTTTTAGCGTATTGGTGGGCGTATGGATGGTAAAATGGAATACAAATAGGAATGTAATGCTTGTGCTAATAGGTATGATGACTATATTTACACATCCGATAAAAACAACGCCATGCTAAACCAAAAACTTTCTTATATATTACAGTTTTAATAGCACATTTTTTGGGCGATACCAAAACGCTCCCCAGAAAATGCTACTCTATCGTGACGCCAAGATTGAGTAAAATGTATGGGACGTACGAGTAACTTGTTCGACAGCTATATTAAATATTGCGTTTATTATAATGGTCTTATAATAAAAGTTGCTTTATATTTTGAGGCAAATATAATGGTAATATTTATTTTTACTTTTTTCATACTTTTAAAATGGACTTGCCCAACCAACTTTAAAAGGTTATTTAGCATGGTAAACGAATTTTTTCAAAACAAATTGAAAGTGTACTTTTATAGTCTTTTTAGACACATTTTGATATATTATTATGAAACATTTTTTAAAATCTGAAGACCCAGTCATCATGCCTATTTGCAGACTTGTACGACTGCTTACTAAGAAAAGCCGGAGGTACATTTTAATCTTATAATTATAGTAGCTTTTACCCATGGTTTTGCTCGCGTATAAATTTGCCCAATCGTTTATTGCAAATACCACGTGGTCAGTATTTTTTCCGGTATGGAAAGTACCCTTTGTCCTTCTCAGTATGTGTATGCCAGATTTCAAGAAGATCGTGAAGAGGTAACAAAAAACTAAAATCTGTGTGATTCGTCCATATATATTTATTTATTTATATTTAAAAACAAATATACAAACTCACTTTCGCATTTATAATTTTAGTTAGGATTAGGATTTCATTCCAATTTTATTATAAGACATAGGTCTTTAACTTTTTTTATTATTTTGGAAGAAATTATTGAATGAGTAAATATTTCTGCATTTAAAACTTTTTAGATTTAGCTGGCTAGGTAGCTTAGATTAAAAAAAAAACATCGTCTATCTGTTCTGTAGGTATAGAGCTATACGAATAAATATTACAGGTACAATGATTGGTTCAATATAAGAGGACATTGATAAGTTTAGTGTTGGTCAGGTGAAAGTCAAGTCAGGTCGACGGTGGATTTAATTTGTTTTAATTTAATTTTGCCTACCTAAGTACATTTGTTTCGGTGATTATAAATATTGGAAAATTACTGGCACATTTTTTACCTTATCCGTGAGATTGTGTAGAGAGAAAAAAAGATTGTACGTAATAAAAGGTTATTTCGCCTTTCAGAATTTTTCTTTTCAATCTGTAGAACTCAACTACAAATTAGGCGGCGTCGGGCGCGGGTGCGTTCGGGGAAAGAGTTCTGCGCACAGACTGACTACCAAATAGACTACAACACTCTAGCGCCGCGCCATGACGATGAGTTTCCTGGCACTGCTGGCGTTCGCGTAATTAGCGCTGGCGAATGTCAAAGAATCCCGGACGTGGCTTACTTTATGATGGCGTAAAAATATCTTGAGCTACCCTTGATTCGGAAAGCACGTCTTTTGTCTAGCTGTTGGTCTCGGCAATCGTTAAGCTACATCAAAAGCTTTTAGCCAGGTTATATCTGCCGCCAATATGGTCAACATTGACGTCAGATATTTAAGGTTACACAACATAGCGTCCCAGTTTTGGCCTAAGATCACAGCGGAAAAACATTGTCTGCCAACCCTGCGCCGTTATTAGATTTGTGCATTTCTAGTAATTTCTGCTTAACATTTTGCAGCTCTATTATACTCTATTATACATATAGATTTTTTAAATGCTCTCTAGCATTTGAAAAATCTATATGCAAATCCTTTCCTGTACATAATGTTTCCACGGTTGCTCCACATTTAAATAAAATTAATTTAATACGGTTTTATCGAGTTTATTACATTATCTAAACACCTAACATTTCGAACACTTTGCAATGTTAGGTGTTTAAACAATATAATGAAATGATAAACCGTATTAAAATTGATTTTTCTTTCCTGTATATTTTAATTAACTTACGCTGCCAGGAGTACTAAAATAACGATACGTTTCATTTAGACAAAATACTGTTTCCGAGAGATAAACACGCATAAGGGGTTGAAGCCCCGGGCGACAGCAAGTAGATTGATGATAATTAATGCAAATAGGTAAAAAAAAGTATATTCATTGCGTTGTCTATTTTCCTTGACATCCATGGTGTCGCTAGTAATTGGTTCCGCGATGTATTTGGCTGCAAAAATGATTTCTGTTTATTTTTTTCGAACGCCCGCCGCTCACGGCTGGAATAAATATTTTCATAAATATGCTTTGCTTTTTCTGGTGTTTGAAAATAAATGTTTTAAGATTAGTTTAAAAAATTGTTCTTGATGAACAACATCGTCAGTCAGCTTATCAATATATTATTGTAAAAAGGAACATATAAAGTAGTAATCAACTTAGTAATAAACAACAAAAGACTCCGAAAATAAGAAATAATTTTTAAAATTCCTTTATTCTCAATATAAGTAACTACTTTATTGTGAAACAAATTGAATTGGAACGAACTTGGAATTAAGAAGCCGTTTTAGCCGTGATCTTGAGGGTTTGTCCCGAATCTTTAGGCGAAGGCGATCTTTAAAAGAAGGACGTGAATTTATTGTAGAGTGGATAAATAAATTACTCAAAATTTCCCTAAATTATATTTGACATTTCCAAAAATGAAAGGAATTCATGGAATACGATCTATTATTTTAACCCCGGGGGGCACGGACATAGAGAAAAGTACCTACCGAAAGTTCAGATGAAATAATAACCGTTGGTAGGCCCGCTCGTAGGCCGCTATCTGTTATTTTATTCATTATTTCGGCATTTGAGACAAATGTCATGTCTACGCCGCGTAGCCGGTAGCGCGTGGGCGCTACGCCGCGTAGCTCGTAGCGTGGGCTACAGCTACGGGCTACGGCCCGTACGCTGTCGCGGCCTACGTCTACTAAAGGTCGCAGGTAGCGTAGGGTGACCATGACCAAGGTATATAAGCATATTGAGAAAATTTTGGTCTGTGCTAAAAAGATATTCTGAACTGCATTTTTATTTATTTTTTTTATTTATTGCACAAATATCTATTGATTTTGTACAAAAGGTACTACTACAAAAGTTTAATTATTTGTATACAGGGGCACGGCAGTGCAATCCTATATATAGAATAACAAAGTTACATTTACAGGAAATAACCAGTGTACATGTTTATGTATAATATATAATCGAATAAAAGGCTTTAAGAAAATTCGTTGTAGGTATTTTAAAAGAAGAAGGTACTGGCATGGTAAAAAGTAGGACTTTCTACAAAAAAAATGAGATGCCGTCAATAACAATACTTGTAAAAAACCAAGTCCCTTAACTCATTTCTCCTACCGTGTAAAGTTGTGAGATCCATTTAATACCAAGGCGCTTAATGCTTTAAATAAATTAAATACAGGTTTTTTACAAATATTGTTTTTGACGGCAAACAACAACAATCCTAAATTACAGACGGTTCATGGTAACTCTAACGCTACCGACGGTTTTTGAGCGCGTAGCTCCAGGCTACGGCGGATAGTGGAGAGGTGGGGAGTAGCGGGGGGAGGGGGAGGGGGCTCATGAATGAAGGCGCGTGTAGGGCTCATTGATAAACGCCGCGTGGGCCGCGTGGGCCGCGGGCCGAGCGAGTCAGAGATTACACAAAGTCTATTTTATACGCGAGATAACACGTAATGAGGAGAAATTATAATAATTTGCCAAATCTCAAATTCCCTCTGAGTGTTTTTTTTTTTTTAAGTCTCTTTTTGTTTGAACAAAACAAACTTCTTATTTGCTTTCGCTTTGTTAAGTCTTGAAAGTTTTTGAGTTCAATTGACCTGTAAATAGTAAGCTATTATTACAATTCAAATACAATTCGTTGGCATAATTATTAAATTATGTTTCGCTATTATTAAATCAAAGTAGCAAAATATGCCCACAGGAATTTAATATTGTTATTTGTAAAGGAATTCTGTTTTCACAATGTTTTGATGGAGGTTTACATAAATAAAACCTGTTGACTTGTTGAGCGTAACAATGGGTATGGAAATTACACATTAAAATAAATAACAAGTATTACTAGCATATTTTATAGTGGCGCTATTTCAACAACGTCATGAACGAATTTTGAATCTCGATCAAGAATTGAAAACAGATCTTTGTATCGATATAGAATCTCTACATGCTAAGTTATTGAGTAGATCTAAAGTTTCTTATGCCTGCAAATCCTCCTCCTTATCGGAGCGTTTTTTTTTTTCGGTTGCATCCTCAGCTACGATGCCTTGGAGACCGAGGTCCGCTATTTAAGACAGCATTCGTGCTATAATATGATTTGGAAAAGTTTTTACGGCTAGACATCTGCTAGCTGGCTGGTCTGTTCTATGGATATTAGGGCACGTGTCAATTGAGTTTGAATTTGTGGCCCCAATAGAAATTCAAATTTAATAATGAATACATTTAATCTCATTATGAAAACACGACTTTACTTACGTTTTATTACGTTGGATCCGCCGACTAGTTTCGGTCTGTTATGAAGACCATATTGGCGCGAGTGACAGTAAGAAACCGAAACTAGTCGGCAGATCTGACGTAATAAAACGTGAGTAAAGCCGTGTTTTCATAATGAATTTATCTCGCGTAAGTTTGAATATTATTACATTTTTAATCTCTCCAATATTAGTCTATGGTCTCTCTTGCCTAGGGAAAACATAAGGCAGTCGGTCGTCTTTTACTAGTAATAGTATCTTTTTCATAGTTTGTGATATAACCACTGCGCAAGGAGGTCTTATTTTGTCTATAGATATAAATAATATATGAAATCTTGATAGACTTTCTACTCAGATATGGTACACTACGCAAAGTTTCATTCATAGAGAAGTGAGATTCCTATTATGGGGATGCATTAATTTTTAGGATTCTATGCTTTATATATTTATTTATTATTTATTTATTTATTATTATGCTGCCCCCGTTTGGCGAAAATGCTACCATTCACGTTCATTCTTTAAGAAGTAAACGATAGTTCATAAAATAGTCTGAAGGGTTGTAAGAGCTTAACAAAACATTTTTTTAATAATATCTCTGTTCTCTTTCAAATAGGGGCACTGCATATATAAGTAGTATATATTGTATATAGTATATAATAGTAATTCATATATCCCCCCCTAATCGCCTCGAACGAAACAGGGATCACTCGGTGCTAAGTGGGCAATATTAGTTTAGAGTTATGCGAAGGATGTCCTTCATTGACTATGCAGCATGAGATATTCTGATAGGACGAGTGTTCGCTGTCATTCACATGTGGGCTGAAATTAATAATTCCACATTGAATGTGTTATCATCATAAGATTGTGAGCGAATTAACTATCAAATCTTCTCGTTACTTATAATACAGTTATAAGGGTAAGAGACCTTCGAGCAACACGGTTCCGGTACGGAAGCCGTGTTGCTCGAAGTATGAGACGCAGCACGCACAAACTAAATAGTGCGCCATTTACCAAAATAAGATAGGAAATCGTAAAAAATACTTTCATCACTCGATTTAATTAAATTCCTATAATTTCCTGTTTAAGTATTTAAAAATGCACACATATTACTTCGTAATTATTTGTTTTTTGTGAGTGTAAGTGGCCAATACTGATGTCAGATTTTTCAAGCTGCCTGCCTGTCATCAATGATGACAGCCGGGATCAATGAAATTTTCCCACGTCAGAAAGGGGTTTATAAGAATATTTACGTTATGTGTTACAGCAGCCGTGGCTCATTAGTCTAAGAGCGAAAGCCACAGATCTGTATCTCAGACTTTATGTTATCATTAATATTCAAGCTATTTTTAGTATTTTCGCCAAAAACTTTTTTTCTTTCACTTTAACTTACTTTCACTTTAAACTGTAAACGGTAATTCATATAGTAGTTTCCAGGGTTATCTAAACCCTAGCAGTACAAAATTTCATCATCCGTTTTACTTAAAATACAAAATTTTCCAGGAAATATTCATGTTTGCCCATAACTCTTAGACCTCTATATCAGCCAGAGATGAGTAATACCCGTGTGGGTCTGTAGAATTGCAGTTATCTGTGGTGTGCGGAGCTCCGTCCCGTAATGGGCCATCACCGGCCGCGGCGGGCCATTTCCTCGCCCTGCAATATGTTTGCAGCGCGACGCCGCAAGGCACGCTGCACATATTGTCACAGCCTTAAGATTTATAACCAGTACCTTTCATACGTTATGCGCACTACTGTAGATTACGACAGATTTTATAGTTAAGTAACTACTTGGTCATCACAAATGATAGCTTTCTCCTGCGACTCCGCTCATGTTTATATCGATCCCTAGAGAATAGTATGACACGAAAGGTACCCTCTGTCCTTTTTAACCAACTTCATTCTTAGCCGAGACAACGTGTATACAAAATTTTATGATGATCGGTTACTAGTTATGGTGTAAAGGTATAACAAAAACCTTTCGCATTTATATAATGCCAGAATAACACAAAACATACGGCCAAATTTTGTAAGAATTAAAAGTAGTAAAGAATATGCGAGAAAAAATAGAAAATATGCCAATCTCAGATGGAAATATGACTGTTGTACAATAACACGCAATATTTTTATCTTGGCGCCGAGCCGAGCCGAGAGATCAAAACGAATCTTTAGAAATAATTCACTTATCTCGACAGAAATAAATTCTAAGGAGATATTAAGGGCATTAAGGGTCAAGCAAGAGTTCAAAGAGCCTATTGATGGTGTGTAACATACTAAGAAATCATGTTTGATTGAAGAGCAAGCGATGTCGACATATCGACATGACAATGGCGAGCATCGGCCGCGCTTCCGAAGCCCATCGTTCAGGCATTTTGTCACTCGGCGGAGAATGGGCGCGCTCACTTGTGAAGAATGATTGATGACAGTGAAGACGACTAGTTTGGGCTTGAAAATATCGTTTTTGTTGGCTCAAGCATACTCAAACTATTGAGTATGAATATCACTTTTTAACCGACTTCAAAAAAAGGAGGAGGTTCTCAATTGTCTGTATGTTTTTTTTTTGTATGTATGTTACGCGATTACTCAGTCAGTTATGGATCGATTTTAGTGATTCTTTTTTTTGTTCGATAGTTAATGCTCCAGAGGTGGTCCCATAAATTTTTTGTCGCAATGTATTGAGCACTTTTTGAAAAAATAAACATATACCCAAAAGAATTGTAAAAGGATGCCGTTTGGTTTAAACTTTGTGTTACGTGATTACTTAGCTAATTATGGATCGATTTTAGTGACTCTTTTTTTGTTTGATAGGTAATACTCTAGAAATGGTTCCATGAAATTTTTGTCGCAATGTATCAAGCACTTTTTGAAAAAATAAACAAAAACCCAAAAAAGTTGTTAATGGGTGCCGTTCGGTTTAAACTTATTTGTGTTTTATTCTTATGCGAATCAAGACAAATTGATGAGAACGTTTCTTCTCTATTTTGACGGAATTCAAAAGTAGTTCTATAATTTTTTATCGAAATGCATCCAGTGCTTTTAGAAAAAATCAACAAAAACCGAAAAAAAATGTACAAGTATGCCGTTTGGTTTAAATTTATTTCTGTTTAATTCTTTCGCGAATCAAGCCAAGTTGATTACGACGTTGTTCCTCTATTCTGATTGACCACACCCATTTACGTATAGGATTGAAGTCGGTTTCACTTTTTTATAAAAAATAATTATTTAGCGTACAATTCAGAATATATTGTCATTTCATAATTAAATACATATGAATATGACGCAACATGCGTCAACAGTCTTACGCACTCTCCATTTTTTTTATGTCATAGGACGGCAAACGAGCAAGCGTGTCTCCTGATGGTAAGTGATCACCACCGCCCATGGACTAATATTACACCAGAGGTATGACAAGAGCGTTGCCGGCTTTTTATTTTTCTCTCCCCAGAGGGAGGGCGGGATGGGCCTCCGGCGCTCTCACTCACCGAACGAAGCATACAAGCTGTAAAGCTACTCAAACTAGCAACTAGCGTGGCTCTACCATAACTAAAAATGTGATGCAGATGGGTATGTGTAAGGACGTTGAAGGTAAAAAGAGAAATTGAAAATTTGAAACCTCAATTTTTTGATAGCTCTACCATAACACAACGAAGAAATATATGCAAGCTTATTATTTTTAGCCGCTTTTGGCTTCTTTTTGTTCAGTTGGCTTATAGTTATTAGAATATCGACTTTCTGCCTAATGGCAGAAAGTCGATATTCTAACACCCAAACACTTAGAAGCATCTAAGATGCATCTTCCCTTAAATCGTACTCAAGTCTCATTCTGTTGATGTCTAAATAACCTATCAGGACGAAGATTTAAGAGAGATTTTGAGATCTTCTGACATTTAAGAATTAGTATTTTGACTATTCGGGGGTAAATACATTAATGTCATAATCCTTCGTTTTTGAAATCTGTTTTATCGACAATGAAGTTGCTTGAGCCTATACTTTAAAATGATTTTGGATTCAGACATTAAAAAAAAAGTTATTAGATAACTTTTTTTTGCGCGCGTGATGAAAAATATCGCGTGGAAATTTTGCGATAATGTGTTATAGTCAAAGCTAATAATCATGCCTACGTGGATTAACCCCACAAGTCGCTTGAACAAAGACTCTATAATATTTGTTTCCAGCAAACGCGTCCGACGTTTCAGCGTCTTTTCAGCACACCAGAGCACAAAACAGCTTTTACCGCCTCATCAATCATCACACAACAATGCGCGCGTGCCCCGACTGCTACGTTTGCTTTTTAGGGTTTAGTAGCAAGGAGCGTATAAACCCGCCTGTATATACCTACCTGTATTAGCTTGTATTCTCCGATCTTTGGTTTCCCACATTCTTGTCAGAACGAGTTGCCGTGGCGCAGCGGTCCGCACGCCAACCTGCGTCACGGATGGTCCCGGGTTCGATCCCCGATCAGGTCTAGATAAAAATTATCTTTTTCAGGTATAGTATTTATATTATCTGGATAAAACAAATCACAAATTAAATTATTCAAAATACAATACATTAATATTCCTAATAAATATACATCAAAAAGATTTCGTCAATGTTAAAACCCGTCTCTTAACGTCTCTGGTGCAAAAGTGCCTAAAACGGTAGCTGCATTGCCTCGTTGTATTGCAATGGCCAACCTCTGCACCAGAAACGAGCCGGACCGGGTGTCACCATTCCGTTCTGATTCATCTTTCATCATCATCATTTTTCAGGTTATGTCAATCTGGATGTTTATCTATATATGTATTTGTAATAAAATTTTGGTATCGTTAAGTTAGTATTCCATAACGTAAATCTTGAACTTTGGTGCTCAATCTGTCCGTATTTATTTATTTTGGACAAAATAGTAATACAATATAGGGATAAAACACAATATTTTAAAGGGTAAATGTCTATTTCAGGTTTAATCTTAAAATGTTTTCATGTTTTCGAAATAGTGTCGTACTTGTAAATTTTCTTTTAAGTAGCTATCTATACGTTTATATTTAATAACATTTTAGCCTTAAGAAGCAATTCAGAAATAAATTGGTTTAGCTTTAAAAAGTAATTACAGTCTATGTAATATTCACTGAAGACTGGAAAATTTCAAGCTTATTATAAAATTATTAAGAATTGGTTCACAACTACGAGTATTAAAAATAAATATTTTAGATCTTAAGTCAAAGGCTTAAACGATATAAAAACTAATTTTGTAAACTGTACAGAACCCCGCCTTCGTTTAGGCCCTCTGCGTTTTAATCCACTATTTTTTCCTCACGAATAGTTGCGATAAATGGGATTCGCGAAAACATTAGCTTAAAAAGACTCACACGTCAAAGAATCTCCATTTATCATGAGTACGAATGTTAGGCCTTTGTTGCGATTAATGTCTCGCTTCCGATAGGTATCCATTCAAACGTATCAGGACGTCTGAAAATGAAAAGCGGCCTAAATTGCGCTATCTGCTTCACTTCAGTTTGTTTAGGGTATTACCATATAAATATAATGACATATGTACTTCGTCGTCATGAAATATTATATTAGAAATATTAGAAAATATATCTTATCTTATATATGAACATTGTGTGGAAACAATTACAATTTATGTAGACATAGGAAACAATTTACAACTCTCTTAAACTAGAAAAACCCGAGCCAGTAGTTATATATGGATACAATGTTATTCTTTATATTAAAACTCCATGGCCAAATGGACAAGCTAGGCAAAGAAAACTGCAAAGTATGTTGGCAGCCCAACAATTCGGGAGAAAGTACACTCGTGCACGTCATATTAACGCTAAGGGCTTTTGGTAGTATGTGTTTTGGACATATTGAGACAAAGTAGTAGTTATTCTTGAAAATTCAATACATACTGTACGAGCAAGCAGCGTACACAGTAATGCCGAGTCGGCAAAATTGATTTATACATTTTTCCATTGTCACGTAAAGTTCAGTTCGCTACCTACGGCCAGCAAGAGTGCCACGCGACTCATTCCACCTTCCATTAATTTCATTTAATTATTTAGTATCAAGAATACATCTTTGTGCTTCCGTTATCAATGACTTTTAATCTAACATCTCTCCGTACATATACCTACATACAAATTACGTGTTTTTCCCTTGAGGGCAATATTTTCTCAAACGACTATGTGTGAAACTTCAACTGAAATTTTGCTCTGTTTGTTTTAAGTGTGTAAGTAGCACTGGTTTCAGATTTTGCCTAAAGGCAGCTGACATAGCTTTTGCTACTTCACCGAGACTTTGAGGCAAGAGCAGGGTATCTTCATCCTGAAAAGGTAACATCACCAAAGGGTCCCAGGAGGGATGGACCTGGGCCTTGGGTTATGCCTAAGTGCTCAAGGCTTGGAGAGGCAGCAAACTCTTATATGCCTGATAGGCCGCGATTATTCTGATATCCATGGCTGCGATGCATAACCTAAAGGGGGTCAAGTATGTAAGCCCTAAAATTGAGGAATCTAAATAGTGATGGGTTGCTACCCGCATCCGCTACTAACATAATTCCTGAGATTGTTACGCATTCCCTCAATCGGTTTTGACGATCTGCGCAGGAAAGGCAGTAGTTTGCATTGTACAATGTACAATGCAAGCTTCTTCAAGATTAGAAGACAAGAAGACTTCTTCAAGATACTTTCCCACTTTTTTTTTCTCCCAGCCCATGGCCGTGAAGCACAGATTATAAAATTCATTTTACTCATGTCGAATATAATAGCGTTAAAAGAATCTTATTTTTCCACTGAAGGTAATAAATTCAATTTCCTCTCAAAATTTGAAATAAATTAACGACGTAATTTGGACGAGGAAGCGTTTAAAACAGGAAAATGTACCGTGAAATATTTTCAATAAAGTTCTCTGCACACTAAAGGATGATTTTAATGTGACGGTACTATGTGCTAATTTGTGTGTCATCGTAGCTACACGTTACTGTACATGTATATGTACATGCTGAAATTTTAATCGTTATGAACCCTTAAAGAGCTGATTCAGCCCGTGATCCCATCAGAAAAGTTGTTCATATCGATGGGCTGATTTACCCCTTCAAACGATAAAATTTCGACATGTATAGATCATTATTTTCAGAGGCTGACACTTGTTTTCTAGTATAACTTTAAGAGTACCTTATATACTTATTTTTTAACTCTGACAGGTGACTTCTTTAATCACTAACTTTTGTATTTTACGAAATTTCTATGTGGAAAATGTCGGACTTGGTACCGGTATATAATAATATACGAGTAGCTGTAGAGTGTGTAGAGCGCCTTAGTAGCTTCAGCTAAGGCGCTCTACACACTCTACAGCAGCACAGCGCGATCGACCGCGTGCCTTATTGAACAAATAGACACTCTTGTTTGTTGGTCGCAGACGATGCGACTCGCCTTTTACTTAAAAAAATATTTATTGCCTCATTTACACCTTGTTTAAAATTTTATGCCGTATAATAACGAGTAGAGTCTTCGTTTCAAAGTTAACCCACAGATCTCTGTGACTGAACTTAATCACATTTAAATATTTAGGGTCCCATTATTACATTTTGAACACGGAGCCAAAAAAAAATCGGCCTAGAATATTGTCAATGGCAGTATCTAAAAACATATATGCGACCCTCACGACAAATGAAACACCAACCAATATCTATTTAAAGTACTCAACCGTACTGGGAAGGAAAGAAAAGTAGTTTCGTCCCTGCTATTTAGAAACCCTTCCTATAACTTCAATGTATAATAAAAACGGACATAACTCTGAGAATATTGCAGCTTTGAGAGCAAACACCGCGCTCGGAAAGCGGTCGTGACGTCATGTTTGTGTATACATCGAGGGTCAAGGTTACGCTGGCGGGTAGGGCTGGCACCATGCATATAAAATTTACCCCGTGATCAAACGGGTGGTCGGTTAAAAGTAGGTGTCTTTATTAAAAACAACGTCTAGACCGTTAGTGGAAATTGCACCGTTTAACGAATTTATACGGCTAAGTTTTTTTTTTTTTTAATTTCCATATATAAAGTACGTCCAGGGTAAGGTTAAACAGCAGAACAAGTAGGGGTTAATCTTTAACTTAAAATTTTCGACTTGCTTAGTTTCACAAAATCAAAAATGACAAATAAACTGCTTAATTTTCATTACTCTTGTACACGAAAAAGATAATAAATTATTAAAATCATTGTCTGGTCGTAGTCAGCCCTATAAACAGCGGACCCCGGGCAGTGACGGACGGCGCGGATGAGCGGCCGGCTTAATGTGACACCTATATTTTGCAGGATCAGGAGGTCCATCACTGTCAGACCATGTTACATTATAACATGCCAGTGGTAACCTTGAACTTCCATGGTTCACCAGACAAAATTATAATAATATTTACATAGTCTCTGATAAAAAAAGTAACCGATTTCATAAATATCAATTCAGCAGTTTGGTTAACCAGAAAACTGAATTGATCGTAATGAATTTTAAATGGCAACTATACTCTACCAAATAAAAAAGATTTTTTTGAATTCTTAAGGTAACTAAAGGTTTTAGGCTGGAAGCTGGAATACACATAATAAGATACCGATGAATTAAGAACATTCTCGTTGGAGTCGATTTAAAAGGATTAACTTTAGATCTAATTCTCCTTACAACATTTTAAAATGGTCAAGCAACGAGTTATCGTTAAAGCACACTAGATTATCCGCTTACAGACTGTAATTACAAGCATAGGCTGACATGACTACGGTGAAATTCGCATTTCTCGAAACGGAGAGTGGAATGAGATAGAACTTTCACCTCAGCTAGGTCTACCGTTGATAAATTCATCCGCCTTCGTGTTAGAAACCATATCCTAACTAATGTTATAATTTGAATTAAGGAAATGAAGTTCGAACCTTTTCCAATAATTAGGTACGATTATTTTATTTATGTTGTAATTTATAAATCTATCAAAAGACTTGAATGTAATTTTGCTTATTTTGCAAATTATTCATGTAACCTACGATTATTTAAATATGTCACTTATTTGTAGCATGTGTGTGACTAGCCACGTAATTTGCGTGAGTCAAAATGTAGTCCTGTATCGATACGAACTCAGACAGTATCTGGAGCGCGAGTTGTGAGTATTATTGTCGGAAAGCAGGAACACAACCAAAATAGGTGCTTGGATTTGAACATTCCTAGAAGTAGGTTTGGGACTACTCCCTGGGCTTTGGAATATGACGTCACACTAATCTGTCGGGTGTAAGGCGACACGGGCAGATCGTATTTCCCGGAAACCCTCTGTTTGCCATTGACTGTGAGGCCGACTTCGACAGCGGGTATGTCCATTTCAGTGTGAATTCTCTTGCCAGATTCTTCCACGCTGGTCTGGGTGAAAAGAAAAAACGTAGAATATGCCAGCTGCTTCTCTTCCCGCGCAGATCGTACAAGCCGATTGAGGGAATGGGTGTAAGGAATCATATTCATAGGCGATGCGGCAAGCAACCCATCACTATTTTGATTCCGTTCTCCACCTACAAGCCCACTAACATGCTAAACGTGGCCTCTAGGTTTTATAGACCTGGGCTCTGTCTAGTCCACATGGGAAAAAGTGGTGATAGAATGTATGTATGTATGTTCTCTGGTCCACATTTCCCGCGAAGTTTTTCTACAACTCTAGTTGCGTTATTGTAAATTGTACCATTTTGTGGGAGGACAAGAGTCGGGTGAGCTGAAAGCATAACAGATTGATATACATTTTTGTTTTTGCATGTGTGTCTAATTTAGGGTTATACAAAAACTAAACGGAACCTAGCCTTCAACCTGAAGACCTGTAATGGTTTAATTGCGAAGGCAACCGGCGTTGTCCCCTCACCTCAATCTTTTGCGTATATATACTGAAGTCGTCGATGCCGATACAACCATAACATTAGCACGTTGAGTCGACGATGACAAGACATGAGTATTAACAGTTAAAACGTGATCATGAGCTGAAACAATGACACATCTCCATCCTCTGGCTGGGCTAGGCTGTAGCCTGCGAGAGCCTCCTTCCTCGTCTTGGACGGTTTCGCGATTACTGTCAGTTCCTACAGTCCTTTGTATGGGTGTTTATAAAATTATACGTTCAGATCTTCTGTGATATCAATCAATCAATCAATCAATCAAATATTTATTGCTTTCCATAATATTACAGATCATAAATACAAATTGTGGATAGTAATTAACAGTGTAACATTATGGGCCTAGTATAGGCACCGCAATATGAGAGGTAAAGGGCTAATTTTAACAATATTTCCTTTAAACAACTTACTCATTTTGTATATTTTAATTTGTTAATTTTTACTTATATTTTGATTTTATACTTTAGCTTAGTCTGTCCTGTAGGTATTCACTAACACTGTAATAACATTTGTCTAAAAGTAGTATTTTTAAGTCCCGGGTGAATATTTTATCATTGCGTTCAGTTTTCAAGTGTGAAGGCAGATGATTATATATCTTTATTGACGTTGCCAAAGGGCCCGATGAATGCATTTTAAGCTTCGACGTCGGGACCATTATGTGTATTTTTCGCGCCTGTCTTATGGGATATTTAGAGGGAATGTCCTCGCGTCTATTGTAATAATCTGGATGTTTTCTGACAAATTTACAAACTTCCAATATATAGAGGCAGGAAAGTGTAAGAATTTTAAAGTGTTTAAAATGAGGTTTACACGAATCTAAGTTGTCTATGTTTGCCAATATTCTAATAAGTCTTTTTTGTGCAGTAAAAGCTGCAGAGGCGTCGACGCTATTTCCCCACAGGATTATACCATAATTAAGCCACGCATTTGCGTAGGCGTAATATGAGACTAATGCTGTTTTTAAGTCTGTGGTCTTTTTTATTTCGCGCAATGCATATGCAAAACTGGCCAATTTCATCTGTATCGATTTTACGTGATTTTTCCATGTAATATGCGAGTCTATAGTTATACCTAATAATTTAAATTCGTTTACCTTTTGAAGGTGATTGTTTTTATATGAGAATTGTATGTCAATTGGGGATTTTTGATGCGGGTGGAATGTCATTAATTTTGTTTTATTAAAATTTATTTCTAAGTTATGGTCACTGAGCCAGTTAACTGTCGTATTGAGAATTGAAAAGAGTCTATCGTTTATGTCTGTCGGTGAATTGCAAGATGTCAAGAGGGAAATATCATCGGCAAATAAGACACATGGTTCTTCCATTGTTTTCGGGAGATCGTTGATGTAAATTAGGAAGAGAAGACATCCTATTACCGATCCTTGCGGGATAGAGGAATTCAGTACCACGTTTTCTGATCTTATGTATTTTACTTGCCTAGATGCCTTGTCAAAGTATTCAATTTCAACGCATTGTTGTCTATTTTTTAAATAAACCAATTAAATGCTATGCCACGGATTCCAATTTGGTATAATTTCTGTAGTAAAACATCGTATTGGACCTTTTCGTAGGCTTTCGTCATGTCAAGGAGAATTCCTACTGCGTATTTTTTATCATTAATTATTTTTAAAGCCTCTTGTATGAAGTTGAAAACCGCTAAAGAAGTTGTCCTTTTTTTCCGGAAGCCGTTTTGAGACTGATCGAAAATTTTATATTTTTCGCAGAATTTGTATACGCGGTCGCACATGGCTTTCTCGAATATTTTAGATGCAGTTGGCAGAAGGGCAATGGGACGATAATTATTGGGGTTTGTTTTTGTCAGTTTTTTGTGAATTGGTCTTACTAGAGCTATTTTAAGCATATCTGGGAAGGCTCCTTCCCTGAACGATTGATTCACCAAAAGGTAAAAAGGTAGGGTTAGTTCCAGCGCGCATTTTTTAAAAATAATGGGTGGTATTTTATCTATGCCATGACTTTTTTTATTTTTAAGTGATTTCAAAATGTTAAAAATTTCGTCATGGGTGACGGGGCTAAGGTAGAAAGAGTTTTCTGTGGGTTGAAGAACTCGGCGGCCGCGCGGCGGAGCCCTTATGCTCCCCGATGTGGTCTCGCCTATAGAAGAGAAAATTTTATTAAAGGTACTAGCTACTTCGTTCGGTTCTGATATTGTTTTGTCATCTATTTTTAGGCTTATATTGTTTTTTTCCTTATTAAATTTTTTGTTTGTGCGCTCGTTAATTATACTCCACATTGTTTTTATTTTATTATTGGATTTTTTGATGCGTTTTATGAAGTTTAGACGTTTCGATTTTTGTACAACCTTTTTTAGTAAGAGTTCATATTTTTTATAGTAGTCGTTTAGTAATTTATTATCATTTTTAACCAAAAACGCCTTTAACAATCTTTTATTTTTGCATGAAGTTTTTATTCCGGTCGTGAGCCAGTATTTTTTAGAGTTTGCTTTTAGTTTAATTTTTTGTGACGGTATGCACTTTTCGAAAAGGTTTATAATTTTATTATGAAATGCTGTGTAATTTTGATTAATATTTTTACAAGAATCTATTATTTCATACCAATTTACTAACCCAAGCTCAGATTTAAAGTTTTCTATATTTTTTTCGTTTATTAATGTCTTTATTGTTGTCCATTGAATAGCTTGATTTGGATATGAAGTTTTCATGCTTAAAATTAATGCGTGGTGATTTGTAAATCCAAAGTTTTTGACTTTTGTATATAAAATATTCTGTCTAAAATTAGTAAAAAGTAGGTCTATACCGGTCGCTGATTTCTTTACAAAATGTGTGGCCTCTGTAATATGCTGTATAAAGTTATATTCCGACATTAACTCTAATAATTTATATTTTATTGGTTTATTTAAAAGAACATCTATGTTAAAATCGCCTCCTAATATGACTTTAGATTTTGAATATTTTTTGTTTATATATTTGAGCAGTTTCTGTAGTTGTTCAAAAAAAATATTTTCTTCCTTTTCATTCCAGTATAAGCTAACTAATAAAATATCTTCTTTTACAAGATGTGTAGCGCAGACTTCCACGATGAATTCGATGGAAAGTTCCCGGATCTCGCATACTTCGTTGCTCTCTATGTTGTCCTTTAGATAGATACAAACTCCGCCACCCTTCTTGTTTTTTCTACAGTATGATGCTGCTGTTTTAAAACCTGTGAATTTCGTCAGATTCAACTTAGTTTCTGTAAACCAGGATTCAGAGACACATATTGCATTATATGACGGGTTTTCCTTGATAAAAGCTTCTAATGTATGTTTCTTATTATAAAGGCTTTGAAAATTCTGAAAAAATATATTTATGTTACAGTCCGTTTTGGCGAAAGGAATTATTTTTTAAGCTTCTGTTAAGGTCTTTTTCTTTGGTTGGTATTTTCGATTCATTTCTATTATTTAGGTTAATTCCAGAATTTTCCAAATTTATATAAATATTTTCTTTATCAGGTTTCTCGTTTTTTTGTTTTCTTATAGTTACTAGTTTCCCTTCTATATATAAACTGTTATTTCTTATTATGGCATAAAAACCTTTTTTTCGTGCTTTTAACATTTCTTCTCTCATACATTTTCTGTTTTCTAGTGCTTTTTTATCTAAAAACTCCGATATCGACAATCCTGTCCCTTGGAAGTAATATGTATTTTCTAGTATATATTTTACTGTTTTCTTGCTTAATAATTCAATGACTAGGGGGCGGTTGTAATTACTGTGGTACTTTCCGACTCGATACGTTTCCTCAATATAACCACTGAGGTCAATATAAAGGATGTCCTTGAACATCTCAATTAATCTATAGTGTATGTCCTGTTCGTTTTCGTTGATATATTCTGTGAGTCCATATAAGACAATTTTTTTATTATTGTTGTTATTTTCCGGATTTGTCATTTTTTCACTTGTGGGGTATTTTGGAAGTATTTCTGATATTTCTCGTTTCAAATTATCGTTGTCTTCGGTAAGCTTTTTTATTTTCATATTTATTTCTTCTATTTCTGCTTTTCTTTCTAAATTTTCAGTATTTAAAGTGTTAGTTGTTCTAATAAGGTCTTCTTTGATGTTTGATATAGCTTTATCGATTTCTGATTTAATTGTCTGCTTTAAATCTGATATAATGGATTTGTTGTTTTCTTTTAGTTGTAGGCTAATTATTTGTTTTAGGCTTTCAAGTGTTATCTCAGTACGATTTATGTATGGTGGGTCCATGCTTATAGAGTTGTTTATGGTTTCGCCCAGCATGCTCAAATTTTCTTCTGAGCTTGTCAAAGTCATGTGTATGGAGTTTGCTTTTCTGCGGTGTGTTATATTATCTTGGGACGGGGAGTTGGAAGGTTGGCTAATCTCTCGAGTACGTGAACTAATTGGGGTATTTTTATTATCCGTCTTTGGCATTTTACAAATGCAGCTAGGACACTTCCAATTTTCTTTATGTTCCTTTTGCATTGTATTGTAAAATCGCTGGTGTGGAACGTTTGCGCAATCCAAATCATAGGGACATTGACAATAAGCGCATATTAAAAAATCTTTTTTAGGCAACTCTTGTTGGCATCCCGCACATGTATTTAATGTTTTCTTGTTTCTTTGTGCTTCCATCATAGTAGCGCTATCTAGCGACGGGAGGCTGATTATGACTTAAGCACCCTCTAGCGGCGAGTGGATGAGGGGCTGGCGTATGCGCAAGGTTGATGTAGTAATAATCAATGTTGTCGATAGATGGCGCCGCTAGATACGTTAAGGATAGTTGATACTTAAGTCGTTAGATCGCAGGTTTCAGCTACTCAACAACAGATGGCGGAGCTGGTTTTTACTAGGATCTATGTGTGGTGCAAGGTTCGAACAGCACCGTTCCAATGATGACAGCTAACTCTAGATGGCGCTGATAGTCTCTTGCTTTTGGGGTACTGTATGCTACAAGTACATTGTACACTGAGGTTATTAGTGTCCACATAGATATGAACCCAGTGTTTAAACTGAATAACGATTTTGTAAAAATGTATTTTGATTATTCACTAACAATTTAGTATATAGTTTATGTTTATTGAATTTATTTCATTGTTCATGATTATACGCACTGAAATAATATCACTTACGATGGTTACTTGACGGATTTATCTACATCTCCTTGTTATAATAGCTCTGTCAGTTCTGGATCAATATATTGTAAATATCGTCACTAATCGTCAAAGTTTTTCACAGATAACACAGTCACTATTGAGTTTGGACGTCTTCACTTCATTTATTCACTTTTTGTCACTGATTTTTATCAAGTAATATTTTTGCTGATTTATTTCGCGGCGGACCGATGTTAACAGTGCACAGTGGCGACCTCTACATTATCAGTATGAAGTGAGAGTAAGTATCAATTTCCTTGGAGTTCCTGTTATCTACAAGAATAGAATTTCAGAAACTCCTGGAACTCAGCAAAATTAACAAACACTGTAGAAAGTTACCGCTAGAAAACAAAGTCTCATAGACCGTGTCGAACTAACTACACGTACAAAATCCCGACTACCAGTTTTTACCGCAGTTAGTAAAAACTCCGAGATTCACCAAGATTGCTCCCGCGGGAGCGTCGAGAGCCTTCCGGGAACTTTTTACAAAACACTCCTACATTGTACTATGAAACTGCAACAAAGAAATTCCGTTCGGTGTCTTTTGTTTTATCTGGTCTAAAACCAACGTTGTAACTACTTTTAATGGCCCAGCATCTTAGTGGAAAAAGATATTAATCTCTAACTTCGCATGTGCCAATTTCTTTATGATACCTTTCCCTTATCAGAAGCAAGTGTCAGTAAAAAATAAGGTACGACAGTTAGGAGTAAGTGCGAGAGAGCGAAGATTAATAATCCGGGGCAGTGGTTCAACTGCTCGAGTACATAGTTTTGCCTTAGCATATGTAATTCATTTTAGCTACAGTCTTTACTTTCTTCTACATGAATAAATTGCTACAAGATAGAGGTGCATTTGTGTTTGTAAGTCACAGGTATAAGTAGTTTTCCACCATCATTGACAGCCTTCTGTATCCCACTGCTGGGGCTGCTGGCTCGGTATATCTATACATGCCAACCATCCCATCTTTGTCGGGGAACAATGTTACAACCAGTCTACGTATATAAGTTTGATGCCCAACATGAGTCGCTCCTAGATCTTTGCACAACTCTGATTCTGTGAACAACCTGCTAGGTAAGCATCCACGTTCGGCATTGTATGCCATGGTGGGCAAGAAACGCTGATTAAAGAGGCGGCTCTTCAGACATTGTGGAATATGACGTGAACTTAAAATATTATTACTACTCGTATGTATATTAGTTATGCCTACTTTTATTACATGAATAATAAAATAAACAGAGTCAACGAATCTTTGACGAAAATCCAGATTTGATTTTTCTAATAAAATAAATTAATAGAAATGTAACAGTAAAAATGATATTCATACAATGATGATGGTCACGAATGTGAACAACATTCGTGACCGCGAAGTGCACAACGCGGTTGAATTCAGGTAACTCTCGAGTTTTGCCAGGTGGCCGCACATTCGCACAATAGCGACGACCCTCGTCGAGTGGGCCTCACTTGAGGTTAGGGCTGTCTGCTGCTGAATTCAGAACTTGTGGCTTTTTATAAGAAAATTTACTTTAATAACACAGCAGTATATTTCGCTGTAGCATAATGCTACAAATTGTATGGATTCATCACCCCGTGTCACCGTAGGATAGTTATTCTATTTCGAGCTAGTTAAAAACTATTTACATATATACATATATTACGCCCTTTTCCAAAGGGGTAGGTATAGCCTATGAATCTCCACTCGCTACGATCCTTGCCAACCTCTTTCGCTTCACCCACATTCATATTCTTTTCATGCATGCTCGCCGGTTTCGGGTACTCCTTAAGTGTTGCTAATTTTAATTACATGCTACTATACCACTACAATATCTCTTTAAAGGTACCACAGCCCAGGATGTTAGATGTCTGGTGTCCCAGTGAAAACTGGACTGAGTTTCTTTCGGCGTATTCTTCTCAGCAGTGGTCTTTCCGAAACGCTAGTAGTTTTTTCGATCTTGCAAATTTAAAAAAAAAATATGACGTTCAAAAAGCGATACATGATATCCAAATTTGAATAAAATTTCATTTCATTTCATTTCATTTCATTTCATAATTTTTTCATTTCATTTCATTTCATTTCATTTCATTTCATTTCATTTCATTTCATTTCATTTCATTTCATTTCATTTCATTTCATTTCATTTCATTTCATTTCATTTCATTTCATTTCATTTCATTTCATTTCATTTCATTTCATTTCATTTCATTTCATTTCATTTCATTTCATTTCATTTCATTTCATTTCATTTCATTTCATTTCATTTCATTTCATTTCATTTCATTTCATTTCATTTCATTTCATTTCATTTCATTTCATTTCATTTCATTTCATTTCATTTCATTTCATTTCATTTCATTTCATTTCATTTCATTTCATTTCATTTCATTTCATTTCATTTCATTTCATTTCATTTCATTTCATTTCATTTCATTTCATTTCATTTCCAAACAACTGCTGCACTGGTCTGCCCTCGACTGCTGCGATTGCATTGGCTTCCATTCCGGCTAGTTGCCAACAATCTTTTTTTTTTACTTTATCTTCGATGAGTGCTTTTACCAACTTCCTGCTTTCAACGAAGTAAGCACTTGGACGTACTTTTTAAGGGATCCGTACCCAAAGGGTAAAAACGGAACCTAATTTACGAGACTTCGATATTTGTCTGTCTGTCACCAGGCTGTATCTCATAAACCGTGATAGTTAGACAGTTGAAATTTTTAATAATATTAAAACTTACACGAGTTAAATTCATTATGAAAACACGTTTTATTACGTCGGATCCGCCGACTAGTTTTGGTCTGTTACAAAGACCATCATCAGGGCGAGTGAAAGGGGTGGCGTCACGACGGTTACGCTTCCCTCAAAGCACTCACCCCGATAAAGAGTGAGTAAAGCCGTGTTTACATAATGAGTTGAAATTTTTGTTGCCACTAGAACAAGAAATATTTATATTATTCTGTGTTTAGTATTTTTAATACAACAAACACGTATTTTTGCCGTGTTTTGCTAAAAAATTATAACGGTAGCAGGTAGACTCTTGAAATATTCACAAAAAATTAAGTTCTATATTTATTTTAATTATATATAATTAAATCAAAATTAAATAAATAAATACGGGGGGCTCCCATACAACAAACATGATTTTTGTAGATAATGGTACGGAACCCTTCGTGTACTAGTCGGACTTGCGCTTGGCCGATTTTTATTGTATATTCCAACATGTGGGTGCAACAAAATTAAGGAAAGTTATTTTTTTTATAGTAAAGTTTTTTTACTGTGTGAAGTAAGTGTGTGAAGAATTGATTTAAATCATTAACCGTAACAATCTTTATTTCTGCCGCTCTGTAAGGACAACTTTTTGTACATTATTACTTTTATTACTTACTAGCTGTTACCCGCGGCTTCGCCCGCGTAATATATAGCCTATGTCCTTCTCGGTACCCTAACCTATGTGTATGCAAAATTTCATTATGATCGGTTCAGTAGATACGGCGTGAAAGCGTAACAAACAAATAAACAAACTCACTTTCGCATTTATAATATTAGTTAGGGCAAACTGTTTTCCACGACTTCGTCCGCCTGGTTTCCGGGTAGATTTGGATTGTATCCCTATTTAAAGAAATAAAATTTATCTATCGTAACTCACTGATTAAATGGCTTTCTATTAAGTGATTTATTTAAAATTGGGCGATTTTTTTTTTAGTGTATCCATTACAAATAGACACACAAATCTTTCCTCTTTATAATATTACTCTAAAAGTCTAGATTGAAATATTCAAGACTTTAACTTCCTTAATATAGCGAGAATTGAATTATACGTGAGTACCTACGCATTATTTAGGCAATTCATTCACATATGCCCGCGCCGCCAACACGTGTCTTCGCAAAGTCCACTCCGAGAATCTGAGCTGCATCGGTGTTAAATCACATTTCACTAAATGTTATCCTTATGGTACCTATAAGCTCATTTGTAATTATACAATTTAATTGTCCTAGCTCGCTTCTGTTTCCAAACCGCAGAAGAACACGAAGGAATAACTAACATCTCTTAAAACATGTTCTTTTGTAATATCGAAGAATGTTGTTTATTCATAGATTACAAAGCAACTTTACGTGATTTTTGACCTCGCTCCAGCTTCAATGCATTTTTGACGAAGCGCGCGACCTCCGTTATAATCATGCATGTTTGATGAAGACGCCAACAGCCACCAGCGTTACAAGACTCTGGTGTGCACTGCGCTTGAAGGCTGCATACGACAGTCACTGTTACGTTTAATATAGTTTTAAATTGCAAGTTTGGTGAGCATTCTTGACACCGCGACCCCGCCGGCTTACGGCACTCCGGTGTGTACTGCTCTTGGAGGTTACATACAACACAACCTCTAAACCCAATTACGTTGTATAACGTGGCACAAACTAGAATAATTAAACTACTCAGTTGAACGCAAAAACTAAGTTTAATAAATGTCCTCCTTGCATGAGAGAGCAATTACAAGAATACGGAGTGTAGGGGTAAGGGGAACAATTTTATATGTGACATTGGTTAGTACAAAATATTGCACTAGGTAGCTCACTTTTTGCAATTTCAGACGTAGTGAAGTATCCTAAGAAAGAGGCATTATTGGTAGTTTCATAGCGGAAATTTCTGCCCTTGACTAGCTCCGTTTAGCGCAGCGGTCAACACGCTGGTCTGCGACACGGATGGTCTCGGGTTTGATCCACGGTCACGTCAAGATGGAAAATGATCTTTTCTGATTGACCTGGATCTTGGATGTTTATCTTTATAAGTATCTATTATAAAATATGGTATCGTTGAGTTATTATCCCGTAACACAAGTCTCGAACTTACTTTGGGGCTAGCTCAATCTGTGTGATTTGTCCGTGTATATTTATTTACTTGTCTCTTTTCCATCCTCTCTTTCTCTCTCATCTGAGCGTGTTATTATAGGTTGCATATTCAGCGGAAGCGTCTCGGAGCCCGGGTCCTGTTTCTTTATTTACCCTATCCTACTGTAATATCATATGCCGTTTTTCAAAATTTAATAGATAAGTACCTCTTTGCAACAGTAATATCACTGAAATTACTTTTAACGAATAAAATATGGAGATTATATACCGATTTTAATTATGTCATATCCAGAGATTGTTTTCCTCACATCTACGTTCTATAGAATAGATTTTAATTAATAATGTTTAAGTTCTAAGAAGAAAGACAAAATTAACCTAATTATCTATTGAACTGCACAACTTTTACAAATTAATACGAATCTTTGACCCCTCTTTTATGTTCGACTTTCTTGAGAATCGAATTATTTAAAATAAGTTAATTTAGGCACTTTCTATAGTAAAATTTTTGGATAAAGGATAACGGAATGCTTAATGCAAGTAAAGTACTTCGAAAAGAAAACTATCTCAAATATGGCCATGTTTACCCGTTTACGTGACTTCAGACTAGATCCCGAATTCAAAGTAGTTCCGACCTTTTACCCTTTCCGGTTTGACACTTTTCTGCGACCAGCCTTGTACTCCCATATGAATTACATTTCACTTTGTGGAACCCTTTCTTTTAGAACTGAAGCTCTATTTTTTTTCATAAATTGTCTCTTTCCTCTATTTGTTAATTAAATATCAGGTTGCTAGGCGACTGAACTTCGCTCTGAAAATGTGTTTTCCCAAGGATGACACATCTTCTTGTTTACTGGATAGAAATGATTTTGGAATGAGGAGCTCGGGGCCCAGTTCACATTATTATGCATGTTAAATAACCTCGGGCGTGGTCCCACTTGATGGGTGCGACCCACAGAGATGTATTATTCTGATATACCTATATGTTGTGACTACACGTGACATAAAAATATCTCGAGATCAACCGTGTGATCTTTAATGCCGCCTAACG
This sequence comes from Rhodophaea formosa, assembly GCA_963082605.1. NCBI lineage: Eukaryota > Metazoa > Arthropoda > Insecta > Lepidoptera > Pyralidae > Rhodophaea > Rhodophaea formosa. The sequence continues at coordinate 24,102,300 of OY720209.1, forward strand.
TCGTAAGATGGTTGTTATTAAGTTATCTCAAATGCCTAATTCGGCTTGATAAATCTGACATGACATGGCATGACATTACTGTTAGCCCTTTAACATAGGGACACGAAACAGTAAAAATTGTTGACCTATTACCAAGCTTCTTGACGTCGAAAAAGTGACGAGGTCCGTGGCACAGTTGTGAACACACCAGCCTGCGATACGAGACGTCCAAGATTCGATCCCCGGTCAGGTCATGATGGAAAACGATTTATATCAGATTGACCTGGGCCTTGGATTTTTGTCTATTTAAGTATCTGTTATAATAATACTAGCTGTTACTTGCGGCTTCACCCGCTTTATTTATAGCCTGTGTCCTTCTCGGTACGCTTACCTATGTGTATGCAAAATTTCATGATGATCGGTTCAGTAGATACGGCATGAAAGCGTAACAAACAAATAAACAAACAAACTCACTTTCGCATTTATAATATTAGTTTGATATTGTGTCGTTGACTACTAACTCATAGAATACTAAATCTATGATAGAAGTTCACTTCTTACTGTGGGGTGATATGTCCCTTTATATTTATTTATTTTTTATAATAAAGTACACAATATTTGCTCGTTATATTTAACACGTTCGCTGCAAAAAAGTAAGAACATTGTTGATGAGAGCTCGCCTCACGGTGCGATACTCAGCTCAACGTATTCACGGAGCTATGAATGAAAAAGTTTTTGCATACATGCCAGATTCAAAGATTTATTCAGAAAAAGGACTTTTTAGGTATTTTATATTAAAATAAATAAAAAATATAAGGTAATAAGCTTCTTACTTATTATATTGCCCCTGATATTCTACGTTTTTCTCTTCCATAAGCTATTCCTTTAGGGTTAGAACTTGGGTTGGTGCCTACAAATGGCACTGAAATTTTTCATGAGCTTTTTTAATTTCGGAAGTTACGTTAAGCCGCTGGTCTCCTGTAAAATATTTAAGCTATGTGAGATGCCTTTACGAAGCCTAAAAAATCTGACAGCAGAGTTTGCCTACAATTCTTCATTTCTTCAACACACTAAACAATCAAAATATTCCAAAAGAGGTTACTGAAGAATTAATAATGATCCAGAATTGTCATCTTCACCTGCATGTCCGGTGTTGCAGGTATGGCATCGGGCATCGGGCGCGCGCGCCTGGCCTCCCAAGCCGCTACTTTCTCATCTCCAACTCATCCGAGCAAGTAGCAAATTGAAATACAAAAAACTCCTTCGCTGTTCCTACTCTTACTGACTTAAAAACGGTTCCGATAGGGCAGCAGCGTCGAAACGGATATAAGCTTTCTAACTGCACACGCCAACCCGTTTGCCAAGCGTAGTGAGTAAAAGGCAAAAGCTCCCTAATGATTGTACTCCTTTGGGGAGGGCTGTGTCCAGCAGTGGACTTCTAGTGGCTGAGATGATGAAGAAATGATAAAAATATGTTTCGCCGCGGTTTGCTGAGCTATGGGAAATACACCCGTGAAGACGGTATTTGATTCTCCCGGGCCGAGGCGCTGCCCGTGGAGTGAATCCGCCTGGAAATATAATTGACTGCCTGTAGTTGCTACTGTGTTAGGGTGCTACAACTATGACTCCAATAAGTCAGAATTTCCGATTTGTATTACACCTACGGTTTCAACTCTAACAATTGATACTTTTACATCTTACCAACTTTCAAACGGATTTCTTACATAAAAAATCTTTATAAAGGATTAATCAGTTGTAGTGATATATGTATGAGTAGGTAGTATCGAAATGGACAGTTATCATCATTATCATCATCAGGTCTTTTTTAGTCTCTACTGCAGGAGCATGACCCTCTCTGTACTACCAGAGCCATAAACCAAAGTAGTCAGAGGATTTGGCCTCTCTCCACGCTGGCCAGAGTGGTTGGAAAGTATATGGGGAGTATAATAATAATAATAAATGTTTATTTTTTGTTTAAATATTTGAAAATGTATGAAATATGTGCATAAATAAATAAAGGAAATAATAATAAATAATTTTATTTTCAAGTAACTAAGACTCATTTTGTTAGTAGTGCTTAATTAATCCTTTATAAAGTATAAAGAAATATACATTTTTATCGGCGAGCCGAGTCACAGGCTACAATTTAGGTAGAAAGTCGCGGGATAACAGCTAGTTCCATACGAGACTGCATGACATGAATACAATTCGCAGTAATTGGTCGCAGTTTATAGGCTGTATCGCGACATGATAAATTAATATTTAATGACGGTCTGCAGCGAGCGCGTATTAATGGATGTGTGAATTTCTCATGTCATTCGCAAAAAAAAATTGTTAAAAATTATTATTTATTGTTTCACAAAAACACATATTTTTTTAAGATTATCGATCAAGCATCAAGTTTTTTTCAACGAAAAGTAAAAAAAAAACAAGACAGAAAAATCCGATTCAAAAAGAAATTCTTACGATATCTTGCACATTCAAATCTGTTTAGGGGTTAAGAAGATTATATGGCGAAATAAATCAGGTGCGTTCTTTGACGGTGAAAACATAACACGTACTTGAGTTTTTGGGCAGACGTGTGAAAGAAAGAAAACTTGATTTTAATAAACAGTGTAGCTTAATTCTATTAAGGTATTGAAATTATCTCGAAACATTGAAAACATCAGTGTGTATCACATTTTTATTGCCGACAGTCTAAACAAAGGCAAATGTTGCAAGACCAAAAATCGCTCACGATAATTTTACTTGCTAATGCAAGTAAAATTATTATCGTGAGCAATTTTTGGTGAGGTAAGAAAGTTTGTGAAGATGGCTTTTGATGAATGTTGTAGCATATATTATTTAGAATAGTACTAAGGTTTATGAAGGGTGACCTTCAGATTACTCTTTAACGTCGACTCATCGACATGAGTTATCTTGCTCGTTCTAACCATCGGCGCCACGTCTGCGCCGTAGCATATGACTAACTAAGGACCATAAGTCTATAAAAAGCACAGGTAAAGGTTGAAATTTTACTTGACAAAGTCTAGGAAAATGGCGAGACGCCCATAAGTTTTTAGAATAGAGTGATTACGTTGTTATTTACCTAATTTTTTTAAGCATTTATAATTGCATTTGTAATGCACCATGCATTACAAATGCAATTATAAATGCTCATTTTATTCAATTAATCTTTATTTCATACACGAGCTCCCATATACCTTGTACATAATGGTTTTTGTAAAATGGAATTAATAATTTTAAAATTAAAAGCAACGGAAACTTCCCCATTTTAATTTTATTACTTTTCTCATAGAGGCAGTTGAGACTGGTAGCTCATCTTAGTTAGCTTGTTCATTGATGCGAACAATGCTGGGTAACTCAATTTGGATGCTGCTCATGTTTCAAAGGCAACTTCATTATTAAAGGCAAACGAGTTGCTAATATGGAAACAATATTTAATAATCGTTTGGAGAATAGTGGAAATACTTGCATATCAACACGTCTTTTTCCAGGGTAGATACAGGTATCTAAAACCATACTAAATGTGACCTTTGATCTTATATCAAAAGTCACTTTTAGTATGTTTTTGTCGTGCTTATAGACGGAAAAAGGAATCCAAATATTAATGAGCAGCTAGACGCATTGGCTATCATTATGATTCCTTAGATTTCCACCCATTCCCTCGACCGGCTCTGGTCTATGGTCTGCGTGGAGAAAAAGTTTTTAAACTCGTTTTAAAATGAATATCAATGAATGTCAATGCAGCCTTTATAGCTCAAAAAAAGTGTATTCGAGCAATCTGTGATGTAAGTCCTACAACTAGCTGTGTTCCATTATTTAGGAAACTGAAGTTACATACATTACCCTGTATCTGTATATACATTTACGAAATGTGCATATTTGTCAAGAAAAACTTGTCTTTATTTAGAAAAAGAGATGTTATTAGATTTAACTGTCGATATCCTTCGTGAGGATATGAAAGCACTGACATTAAATAAATTTAAAAATGAATTACATTTATGGTTAGTGAAAAAATGTTTTTATTCTGTATATGAGTATTCAAAATGAAAAGGGTTCACACTGTATTATTATCATAATTATATTTTTCTTATTATCATTATTATATAACTTTATCATGACATAAACATAAATGGACTCAAAATGGGATTAGCTTCTACAATGTATTTAATTATATTTGCATGCTGGAAACAGTTAAATGTGTGATACTTATGGCTAAGATTGTACTATGCTACCACATTTATGGCAAATAAATGAACTTTGACTTTGACTGAAATTGCTTTGAGAACCTCACTTACTATCGGGTAAACCCTTAAATGATCTAAAGGTAAACCCGACATCCTTCGCGGGTCGACCTCATCAATAGTGCAAGATCCACAAAGAGAGGTCAAAGCACGACCGGCAGTCTTCAGGAGCAGGAGGCAAGACGTCGTCGACAATATTATTGTAATTAAAATATACCTTCGTCGAGCTCCGTGGCGCAGCGGTCAACACGCCTGCCTGCGACATGGAGGTCCCGGGTTCGATCCCCGGTCAGGTCAAGATGGAAAATGATCTTTTTCAGATTAACCTGGGTCTTGGATGTTTATCTATATATGTATTTGTTATAAAATATAGTATCGTTGAGTTAGTATCCCATAATACAAGTCTTACTAAGAACTTACTTTGGGGCTAGCTCAATCTGTGTGATTTGTCCGTATATATTTATTTATTTATTTATTTATTTACCTTTAAATATTTTTATATTTCTTAATATGAAAAATGTATTCCTTAATAAAGTAGCATTGTATTACCAAGTCTTACTGAATACCAACTTTTTCATTACAATCCCAACTAATAAAATAAAATAAAAATAAAAGTTAGTTTGTTTGTTTATTTGTTTGTTTGTTTGTTACGCTACTGAACCGATCATCACGAAATTTTGCATAGACATAGGTTAGGGTACTGAGAAGAACATAGGCTATATATCACGCAGGCAAAGCCGCGGGTAACAGCTAGTAATAAATAAAATTGAAAGTAACTCGGGCTTGGCGTGGGCGTGGGCGTAGTGATTCTTATCAATAAATCTGAAACATCGGAGCCTGTTTCCTGGAAGTCCCTTTGAATTGATAATAACTCTTGCAAATGATTGCATTAATATTTAACGACCTTTCGTCCGCCGGGGCCCAATTGTTGAGATACTAAGAGCCTTTGAATTTATTCTTCGATGGTTTTGAGGAATATCGGATGAACGGTCCAACGTTTAATAGGCTATATTATGTAAGTATTTAGATAAAATTGTGATAAATAATAACTATTATTTATTACAATTTTAAACAAAAAAAGAAATTAAGAAATGGTGAAAAAATTCCACGCGGGCAGGACTTGAACTGCGTCTAGATCTCAGTACGATCTATGCGTTGAGACTGAGAACTGAGATTTAGACGCAGGTTCAAGTCCTGCCCGCGTGGAGTTTTTTCACCATTTCTTTATTTTATAAATAAGGTAAAATAGCATTGTGAATGCAAAATAAATCCCATATAAATAATTTTAAAGAATTTTAAAACTTAATAGCTTTTATTTTTTATTTTGCGTTGCAACTGTCGAGATATGCTGTGCTATATAATTAACTCCCTGCCACGGTTACCCCGACTGACTACAACATGGTTCTCTTCGAAAAGGGCGTGAAAAGATTTCTTTAGATCGGCAACCCCCAAGTGGCACCCCTGGTGTTGCAGACGTTCATAGGCTACGTTTACCGCTTACCATCAGGTGGGCCGTAAGCCTGGTTGCATACTTATTTGTATAAAAAAATATACTTATATTATTTTTAATACCTAACTTCGAAAAACAGCAGCTTTATCAATTTGACCCGTATGTGTGTATGTATGGGATATCGTCGGAATTGAACAGCTTTTGTATCCTCTAATCATAGATATCAGAATATCCTCTAATCAACCAATAACTTTGACTTAGCTAACTGTACAAGATACGTAATTATATTTTATTTCGGTCGAAATTAAAAAGCGCTATCTAGGCATACACCGATAAACTATTGCACACAAGACCGGGGAAAATGAACGTTGCAGACTAGGAGCGCGCGCTGGCAACTTGTTAACATTTTAGTTCCACCGCGGCCCGCTTGATGGCGCAAGTGGTAACTACCATCACCCTAATCAAAGACAATATAATACTAACGTAACAATATGTATTTTAAAACCTACTGAAAACAACTACTGGTCAATAAACAAAAAAGCAAACTAAGCTACCTCGAACTACTGATTTGGCCCACGAATGGAGTGCCATGCCGCGGCAGATATTCCTAATGACTGGCGCAGGGAATAAACACCGTTCACAAGTCCTCTAAATTATACATGTTTGCCTTCTTCGCTGTCTATACTAATGTTAAAAAGGAAAAAAAAAATGTTTGTTTGCATTGACACAGAATAGGCATAAAACATAGTACAAGTGCTCTTGCAGTGGAGATTAAAAATACCTGATGATGATGATAGTACAAGGCATGGACCAATTTGCAAAATTCTTTTACTTATAGGAAACTAATTTATTTGCAGCCTGCAGATAAATTTTAAAATAAATTATAGCCTTTGTCACCTGCAGACTACCATAGGCTATAATTTATGTTAAAGACGTTAAAAGCATATTGCGTGGTGCCGACAATGATAAACATTTAGTATGGAAGGCTGATGGTAATGTTTTTAATCCCCGATGAAAATAGAGGTGGTACAAGTTTGATCGTTCAGTGTGAGTGTATGTGTTATGTCTGTTTGAGTAAAGTAACTCTAAAACGGGTGAACCGATTTGAATGCAGTATTTTTGTCTTGAAAGCAAGTTTCTTGGTTAATAATTTTTTATCTATGTTCTTGACAGAAGGATTTTAGTGTCGGGGTTTGCCTAATTTCCTTTCATTTTATACTACTTGCTATAGTCAAAGCTTGTTATTCACTGATAATAGTCTATTGTCCAATGATACTAATTAAAACACTACACATTTTGGTAATTTTGAAATGAGGTTAGTGGAATGAATATCTAGTCATGTTAATTAAATCATCATCATCATTATCATTGGGTCTTTTTTTAGTCTCCACTGCAGGAGAATGACCCTCTCTGTACTGCCAGAGCTTTTATTAGCCAGAGCAGTCAGAGGATTTGGCCTACAATCTCCACGCAGGCCACACGGGTTGGAGAGGTCTCTTTGATGTGTCTAAGCTTTGTTTAGCTTGTGTTACCTTATTCGCCTTCTACGACATCCACGGAAAGACTTGGAGTGGTCCTATTCTTCTCTGCCGGGAACCACACGGCTAATAAAATCCTTGTGCCCTTTAACCCAATTCGGTAAGTATATTTAGTTATACATAGCGAACCCAGCTCATTTTTTTTTTAATATAAATTAATCTTGATGCAGCATGTTATAGGCTTGTAACCGAGTTAAATAATAAATAAAAGAAATAAATAAGCGCATCTCTAAGCTAGTTTGGGAGAAAAGGAATAACATAGAATATACCAGTTGCTTTTCTTCCCTTGCAGACCGTAAAAACCGGTCAAGGGATTCGGAGAAAATCTAACGGATCATGTAATAAGTTATGCGGCTAGAAACACACCACTATTTTGATTCTGCTTTCCACCTTAACGCCCACTAACACGCTAAACCTTTGGGTTTTATGACCTTGGGCCCTGTCTACCCCACAAGGGATAAAGACGTGATAGTATGTATGTAAGTAAACAAATGCATGCAAATTTACATACTGCCTAAGTGCACTTGCTTTTTCTAATTACACTCACCCTTGGTTCTGGCAGACCAGCGTCGCAGTTCGATCGTATCGTGTGTGGCATCATGCTGAGTCAGGACCTTTTTCCTGTCAATGAATTAGTGGAAATTCACTGTTCAACCACACACCATGACAGTATGCTACGCAATGACTTACGTAAACATAGTTGTTTCTGTAAGTAGTTACATGTCTTCAACTTTATAAATTGATTGATGTTTATGATAGTGAATAACGATCAATAAACAATTCGGTAGGATTTACTTATTGGCATAACATTTAATCTATTTGATTTTTTTTTCTTTTATTTAAACCGCCAGATACCAACATTATAAATAAGCGTATAACGTATGCTGCCTTACCTAGCTCAATTTTTGGAGTCTATTGCTTGCTATCCATCTTTTCAAATTAATTGTTTGAAAGAAAACGGGGATATAATCCAATATTTAGTTCTGCGAGACACAAAATAACTCTTCAATTTAATTTATGAGTTACTGACGTCAAGCTTTTCCTAGCGTTCTAGTCAAAAACAGCCACTTTTGATTTCTTCTGAAAGTCACTAATACCTAAGACTAACAGTTGATCCTCTCCATCTCCAACCCGTCTGGCCAGCGTGGAGAGAGTAGGCCAAATCTTCTGACTGCTCTGGCTAATATATGGCTCTGGTAGTACAGAGAGGGTCCTGCTCCTGCAGTGGAGATTTAAAAAGGCTGATGATGATGATGATGATGACTAACAGTTGAATACAATACTTTATCTACACAAACGGCCGGCAACTCAATACTTTATTTGCATCCTTAATGTACACATAGCCTTTTCAAAAAGGTACAGAAACAAGTAAGAACCCATAAGGGTGCAGTAGGGTTTGGGTTTTTTTTTAATACGTACAAATCACACATATTGAGCTAGCCTCAAAGTAAGAAGTTTGAAACTTGTGTTATGAGATACTAACTCAACGATAGTATATTTTATAACATATACATATATAGATAACATCCTTTGACTATGTATATCATCCAAAACCCAGGCCTATCTAAAAAATCATATGTCATTTTGACATTCTTAAATCTTTTGCTGCCTTTGGTTTGCTGGGTAATTATCTAATTAGTGAGTATTGGGGATCGTTTTAGCTTAGATACTAATGAGTATTTGCTCTATACAAACAAACACATAAACATTTCTATGAACCCCTTTTATAAGCAGCAAACGGGCTGAGCATACTCATCATATACATTATTTTACGATATATTTTTGTTAACTTTCTCTGATTCATTGGGGCTTACCCAACTTAGCCACCTTTTAGGAGGACAATGTTTTTAGCTCATATGTATGTATTTATATAAGTATGTCTGTTCTATTATTGCAAGTGTCAAGTGTCATTAGATTCGTATTCTTCCCCTGTGTGTCAAAGGCAATATATAATGTCGCGAAAAATATAATATGGTGGACGTATATTGTCAAAAAGGCAGTGTTTGATTTTTTTAAATAATCTACTTGTTGTGAATGTGACTTAACTTTCAAGATGGCTCGTTGATGTCTTTTTGTTTCATAGAGAACTCAGACGGTAAATGCACTCTGTTGATATTAACAGAAAGAAAATGTTATGTGATCACATGAGACACTGAATTTTTTTAATTATTAGAAGGGAAAGTCGACCTATGGATAGTTTTACCCGACTTCAGCGAAACCCAAAAGGAGTATTATGTATTTGACCTTAATAATGCTCGCCGTTCCTGTAAACTAATCAGCGGCCTCACCGATTTTGATAATTGATACGTCATTAGATTGCCTCAATGGCACAAATGTTACTGAGTATTTTAGGTAATACAATTTCTGAAAAAATTAAAATGTCTTCCTCGATCATCCTCATCATTACTTCTCATGTCTTCAAGTGGAGTTTCAAGTTATTTTACAGACAGCTTCCGCGTAATTTATAGCCGCTATGTTGATATACAGTTAGTCGTTTCGTGTTAGTGGAAAACCTATTTCTTTTTTAATTATTTGTTTTACTCCCAAAATTCTGCATCTTTGATGGCATAAGTGTAAGATATAATGAGATGGTCCAATGGATAAAAGTAGAAGTAGGCTCTCAAAGAGCAAGACAGCATTAGAGACATCGTATGAGGGAGTCCAATTTGTCATAATTGGTCGAAGTGATTGTAGACTTCTCCTGGACGAATTTTCGTTGCACCCGCCAACCGCAGTCCGAAGTCTGCTTAAGGACTTTCAGCTATGCCATGTGGCAAGTCGTGTCCAGGTGCTGTTGCTGAAACAGTTGCACAAGGTGGCAGGAACATTCCACTTCGCCAGGGATTGCACCTTGCACATTGGACGTTGGACGAAAATTTCACTATCCGAACGCATAACTTTTTTTGGTATAAATGTTGTTTCGCATAAAGATATGTTACGCATAAAATTTGTATGGAAAATTATGCGTAACATACCTTTATGCGAAATATTTTTATGCGAAACAACTTTAAAAAAAAAGTTATGCGTTCGGATAGTGAACCTGGACGACAATGGTTCAACACATTTTTTTGAACCTCGTGTGACCCAACTAATCCAACCAGTCAAAGAACAATTTTTACCCACAGAGAAATATTAAGTCTGAAACTTACTAGAACTACTTTTCCAACGGCCTTCTTATGAGTTCTAAAATAGACATTTGCATTCAAACTAATGTGTGAAGCATAAACACACCTCTCTTTTGGGCGGGGGTTAAAAACAGCAAATTTGTCTAATCAAGACGAGACAGTTCCATTTAAATATCTTTAGAGCAGTATTTGGCCACGCCGATCGCCTTATCGCTGGCCTCATTGGATGAGGTCGTGAACTGTGCAAGTAGTTGAGCAAAACTTGCCAATATACTGCCGATACACGACTAGATTCCTACATAATAAGATTTTCTACGCTGACGTAGAAAATCTTATTATGTAGCTCATTGTATGAAACCGTGCCTTATACCACAGATCATTTTTGATGTCATTAAGCAAATACCTAACGCCAGAAACAAAACAAAAAAAAACTCAACTTTTACAGAGTCTCTCTCATCTAGTGTTGGCAGTTGTATCCTCAATTGTGTTTTACGATAGTGGGTGCTCAAAACCCTAGTACTTGGTTTTTTTTTTTTTTTTTTATTTTATTTATTAATATTAAAGGATTGTCTGTGTACGTTCTTTTTATTACTAATATGCGACTTAAAAAAAATATCTTACTTTTTCGTTAACATGGCAAATAAGTTTAGTGTGGTTAGCTCAGTAAGAGGCACACATAGATTGTTGTTTGAATATATCCAAATAATCAACCCCAAGGACTTTGGCATGTGGCATCCTCATAGTTCAGGGACTCTAAAATCACTGCGGGAGCGCCATCCTTATTGGACCTCCTAATGATATCTGCCTAAATGTGGAATATTTCATGAATAGCATACCATTTTTGGCGAACGCATTATTAGCGCATACGCATGTAAAGCAACACCAAGTGTACTCTCCTCTGGGGGATAGTATACACGTGGACGGGAATGTCAAGTAAGTCATTCGAAGGCTGTCAAAAAGCATTGATAGGTACCTTATGACAGCTTGAAAAATCTGACATCAGTGTTGGCCACTTATACACCCGAACAGCATGCTAGCAGCATGTTTTAGGCCAGGCCCCTAGGGCCAAGAGATCTAATGGTCAAATTAATAGATTGATTGTTATTGAAATAATTCATCATATTTTCACTCATTTGCACAACCGGCTAATGAAGAGCAAAAGATACGAGTTTAGTGCAGTCCATGTTTTTTCTCCCAGATCAGCATGGAAAATATTTCACCCAGGTGGAGGGTGTTCGCTAAATGCAAAGTCTGTGGGATATCTCGCCCTTCAGTGTTTCACCCTAGCTAGTGAGAAATTCCCAGTATACATGAATAATAGAATGAAACTATATTGGCTTCGGATATTCTGCAGTAGATAAATTAATTAATATTTTTTAGCCCTATATTTGGATTCATCGTATATCCATCCCAGCTTAAAAAGCTCGAGAGGAGACCGCCACTGCGACACAATACCCTAGCAATTCCATCGTAAATAGCTTTCCTTGGCGCCGGCACCTGATAACCCACTTACAGTATGAATGGCCGCGAGCGACGACGGCGGGCGCTGCCTCGGCTACTGCGGGCTACGCAGGTCGTCACACGTAGCGCAATAATCACTTAATTCCTATGCGTTTAGTGCAGTGCTATTTACGGATCAAATACCGGTGTAATGGCATTAGGGCATTGTACAAAAACGAGTGCCCCTCGCCTCTGTCTTCAGAAGATGACTGTCATTCTGAATAAATGTAAAACGACCTCCATCGCGCAGCGGTTAACACGCCAGCCTGCGACACGAGTGGTCCCGGGCTTGATCCCCGGTCTGGTCAAGATGAAAATTATCTTTTTCAGATTGACCTTGGTCTTGGATGTTGATGATCTATATATGTATTCGTTATTAAATATGGTATCGTTGAGTTAGTATCCCATAACCCAAGTCTTACTTAGGAACTTACTTTAGAGCTACCTCAATCTGTGTAATCTTTTTATACGTATATATTTATTTTATTTATGTATATATTTATTTATTTATTACAAGCTGAGGTTATGTGCACATTCGTCTATTTATTTGATACTCGCCAATTTCCGGCGACTTCGTTTTTAAAATCAATCCATAAGTTTTTGTGTTTATCCATAACAAACAAACACACGAACGTAAAAAATAATTCCTATTAATAACACAAGTCTAAATTAGATAGGTTTTCTTTTTACATGGCTGCTATGATATATGTCTAAGTAAGTATTTGTATATCTGTTAGTCGTCTATGGAGGTTTCTTCTATTTGATACCTACTAAATTAGAGGGCATAGAGTGGGAGGGGGTTCTTCGATAAAGAAAGTGGAAGTTGGACTACCTGATCCTAGATTTTGGCTGCAATATTAAATTAGCCATCTTCATATGGCTAATTTAATATTGCAGCCAAAATCTAGGAAAGAAAGTATATAAAATAAACCGACGAATTGCGAGTTTGACTCGCGCATCGAGAGTTTCATACAAAAAATAAATTAGTTTTTAATACTTTTAGGTTAAAAAAATTGTGCTAGGAAAGACCAATAGGTTTGATTCCTAATTTTTATTAACGAAGTCGCAATTATTTGCATTTAATCAACATTATTAATTACGTAATTAAATTGCGTTGATTAAGAAGTTTAACTTTTCAACTTTTGGGTTAGAAGAGGACTTAAAGACGTACTTATGTTTAATTTGAATACTTACATACATAGATTATTCAGTTTATGAAAATATCTATATGCTGGTGTGTTAAAGCCGCTAGAGGCGATCTTCAGGGAGTCAGCAAGCTAGTTCAAGTTGTCTCAAAAATGATTTAAAACCTTCCTATCCTACATGCTGTCACAACAACGTTCATCCTGTTATTTGCCTCCTCAAGATATATTTGTGTAAAGTATATAGTGCAATTAACGTTAAGAGGTGGCTCATTGACTCGACAACACCGCAGTCGCACGCGTTGTTGGCGGAGAATATCTATATCGGAGGTATCTCTATTCACCAGCCCGGAGTCGGTTCAGCAAATTCTAATCCACCCAGGGAAGATTGATACCCGGTGGAAGTTTTGCAACTTTTAAGTCAGTAAGGAGGATGACGAGTCCAAGCTTTCCCAGTTCTAAAATATAGCCCTAGAAGTATCCTTGGCTTCAAGACTTGCCTGGCTGAGGAAGCTGGTACGTCTTTTAACCGTGGTGGTGATGGACTTTGACCACGCAAGGGGTGTCTCGGATCTCGTGACTGCTTATGTTTTTCTACACTGCAAGTGACGTTGCACCACCTTCTGTTGCTTTGACCGGTCTCTTAAATACAGGTACCGGTCCCAAGTAACACCGTGATATTTTGGCGTGCGTGACATTGTGTTTGGTATCTACGCTATCTCATGATATCTTCAGATTTCTACATGCATTAAAGCACAGGTCCCTGTCTTTGTCAGGTTGGGGCGCAATGAGTTTGCTCTGTGGTCCCCGGCAGAGTAGAATACGCCAATCCAAGTCCTCCCGTTGATGTCGTAGAAGGCGTCTAAGGAAACACAAGCTAAACAAAGCTTATAAGCAACAAAAAGACCTCTCTAACCGGTAGCTCTGGCTATTACAGTTATAACGCTGGTAGTACAGAAAGAGCTCCTGCAGTGGACACTAAAAAAGACCTGATGATGATGATGAGTTTGCTCTGTAAATTGTAAGTTGACTCAGTGCCGCCGACAAATTCAAGTCCACCTCCTTTTAGGTTTTGGCTTGTTATGTCAAAACCATTTCCTCGACGGTTAGTCGTTTTTGTAGAAGTTGAACAGTGTAGCTGCAAGAATACTACCCTGTGGGAGACCATTTTTCAGCGTTTGCCATCTACTTTGCAATGAGACTTGGAACCTCTTTTTTTTAAAGTCGGTTAAAAATCCTTTCAGTTGAATCGAGAACATTTTGTTGGACGGTTGAAAATTACGCAAGTTACTAACAGTAATGTAATAAAAAAGTAAGACTAAAAGTAACCTAACTATTTATTACAAAATACTATTTCTCGCGACTTCATCCGCGAGTATTTCGGATTGGATTTTATCACGCATTTTATCCAGGCCCTAGGACCCTGGGTCCTGAACCATCTCAGGTTACGATGCTATTGGAAACACGATTAGATGACAAAGTGGTAAAATATGATAATAGTTTTCACAGCGTTCACAATATGATGGCATTAAAAGCAAATTTTTGCTACCTTGGGTTACATTATTGACATTTTCGTAGGAATCCCTGATCGTTTTGAAAGTAAAATGTAACGAGAGCAAAATGAATACACTATGTTACACGCTGCTAGTGTACTAATAGTCTATTCGTGAAGGAATTTACACAAATAGTCTAGTAGTTTTTGAGTATACCTATCCAAAAATATTTGTCTAGGTGACTTTAGGTAGATTTATTTACTTCAGCAATTTTTTTTCTTTCATTGTCTTGTAATTTGGATGAAATTAAACAAATTTAATCCCACAGTAAAAACCATAAAACCATCACAACCACTACTTGAAACTTTCAAACAAATAAACAGTAAAATAGGCCACCTCATCCACTCAAGGCCAGGAGTACGAACGATGGCGCCTTGTTGGAAAAGATAACATTGTACTAATTCATTCAAAGGCGTTATGAATGGATGTGGAAAAGGCGACGAGTACTAGTTTATTGTATCGCTGAACTTAGTGAAACTAACCAACGGCGCCTTATCAAACGAAAATAACACTAACGTATAGATTACTTATATTATATGAAAATTATTGTTCAGGAAGGAAACAAATGGAGAAACTACCAAACTACAGTGTATTTTCGAAAATAATAAATAAATACTTATGTACTGCTAAGACAAAATTAAAATATTTACGAAATATAAGGTTGCCCTAAACACAAAATCAATGTATGACATTGAACCCCGTGTCGAAGGTCTGGTGGTGCATTAAGTTAGACGCTGGTAAGCCGGCTGGCGGCTGGCGGCCGCGCGCTCCGAGCAGCAGGGCAGGCGGTGTCGCGAGGCGTGGGGCGTGAGCCGCGGTCCGCCTCCGCCCGCGCTCAGCGCGCTCGCTCAGCGCCACCAGCACACTGCACACCCATCCATCCTCAGTCCGCAGCGTGCCTCGTCCGTGAACGCACGCGCTCGCGTCCCGCACCCGCGCTGACAGCGCCACGCGCTCCAGTCGACGACCCACCACAGCCGGAGTGGCGGTTCGCATCTTACCGGGCAGCATTAGAGTCGTTTCGTTATTTTCTAATACTGTCAGGTAAAGATGTCGTCCGCGCTCCACGTTCTTCAGAGGAATTCAGCCCGGCCGGCGGAACCGGTCGAACGACGTCGGTTTATATTTACCGGAGCTGGGCGAAGCCATGGACGAAGCTGGCGACCGCGTGCGGGTCAGGTAACGGCCGGAGCCGGCGGGAGAGCCACCAGGACCGAGTGTCTGTTCTAGCTTCTAGATGAGTTTGACGAAGGCGGTTTTGGTGTCAGCGTTGTAATTGCGTTACGTCACGTGTGTCGGACCGGTCTTCGATCGCTTTCCAATAGTCTTATCTGCGGGAGCAGCGACGTGGAGCGGTCGGTGCCCGCTCCCGCGCCCGCCTCCGCCTCCGCTGCCGCCCGCGTTATCGCACAGTGACTGGTGACAATACCTAATCACTAGGCAAGTTTATTAATTTATTCTTTGCACAGTTGTACTTTGGTCACCTTTGGACCTATTGTTTCTAAATGAGGTAAAAAAAGTCGAAGCATGGAAACAATCTTCTTTAACAAATGAACGTTCCATATGTTGTTTTGTACAAATTTTTCAAATACTGTCATTTTTACTTCTTAACAGTCAAAAAATGTTTGGTACCTACATATATGAATTCGAGTCCATAAATTGATCAAGGTCTGCTTTGTAAAGTCTCTTATGTTATTTGTCTCTGTGATTGGAATAGTCTCATCGATACCGCATAGGTAATCTCAAAAAATAATAGCCAAAATGTTGTACAGGATCAAGACAAGAAAGTTGAAAGAAACATATGGTACATGTTAATGATGCCACATGTTAGGATCAGTTGAATCATAATATTTTTATGAAAACTCGTGGTCCTAGCATGGGACGCTTGGGTGCTATTCAATCGTGTGGTAATAATAATACGGTGCGCCGGAGCAAGGCAGCCGCTTCCGAAGTCGATGTTATCAACATAATCCGCGCACTGTTGCGTTTCCTCGTCCAGGCTCACGTAACCCACTTAACTAATTAACATTCCTCGTGGTCGGCAATGAGCACGCGTTCTCAACTCATTAACTCCGCGCGAGGCGCCCGCCGCCGCGCCGCGTCCACGCTCGGCAACACCAACCGCCGCGCCGGCGACGCTTCAAACTTGTCTGGCTAGAACATTTACTCCAAGACTTAACTACTATTCAGGGGCATCAACTCCTAACGCATACCTGTCTTCTTTACTCTTCTGTAGAGTCGTATGTTTCATCTATGTCATTATCTATTTCATTACACGGGTGGCGCAGTGGCAACCATAGTTGTACACGCTTTTGCCACTATATCACAAGGTTCAGATCCAATCCCCAGCCAAATTAAGATTATGGAAACTAACTTGGTTCCCTTATAGTCTATCTTTTTTATATGTCAATCTGTTAAAAAATATTGTTTCTATATAATGTGCACGTGTTAGCAAACAAGATATTTCTATTTCTGTAACGGCAACATTATACTAACTGTTTATTGATATTGGTTATTAACAAGGAAGCGTCTTTACCTCCTTAACATGCACGCGTTATAGCATAGCGCTTACATTTGCCTAACGTGTTGTATAAAGGCCATTGATTGCTATTGTATTTGTACATCCTTTTATATATGCGAAATATGAACACTTGTCTGGTATGCGCAGAACTGCAGAAACGACAGTTTGTCGAGTAATATTACCCGAGTATAGAACAATTTAACTCGTGATACTTGTAAAGATAGCTTGTTGTCAACTGCACTTTTTATGTTTATATGAAAACTACTGAGCCATTTCCCACGACTTTGCCTGCGTGATTTATAGCCTAAGCTATTCTGATGTACTTACTTTTTTATAAACTATAAATAACATTGTAACGTTTTATTAAAATCCATTCAGCACTTTTTGCGTGACGATCTCACAAACTTAAGAGGATTATTAGTATTGTAACGTAATCATTTCCACTGACAGAAACGCCAATATAATACTTAATTTTTAAAGTCGATGGCGCTTTATCCTTATGTTTGCTGCTCTTAATGGTTTCATAATGACAGACAAACTAAACGTTAATGAATCATTGTTCTTCTTATCGGACCACTGTATTGTGATCTGGTAAGTACAAAAACGTGTCAATGTACAGCTTCAATTTATTATTAGTCAAATTATATCATATTTCACTGATGTGCAAGTGAGAAATCCTAGTCTGGATATACGTACTAAATGGTGTAAAAATTTTAGTAATCACCCTGAAGCTATCATAAAGAAATATTTGTTGTCTCTGTCCCAAATTAAATAATAATTTGGCAACAAAGAATATTAAAAGAGACGCGAAGAGAAAATAGAAAAAAAATATATATTTCTAAAAATACAATAAGTAGATAGATATAAGTATATAAATACGAAGCTTACACCACAGGCTTACACAAAGTGTAATTTTTTCTTGTATAACTGTTTTAACAAACATGATTCTTGTTTTTCTTGATGACGTAATACCTATGCTACTATGTTTTATACAACTTTTAATTTCTAAATTATTGGGTCAGTCAGGTTTTTTACTTATCTCATGCGATTAATATTGGGATTAATCTTTATTAAATGGGAATCGTTTATGCTTTCTAGTATATTGTCAATAATATTTTAAACCTCATTAATGTGGTTAATCAATAATAATTCAATAAAAGGAACATCAAACTTCAAATCATCTCAAACACATACTGCTTTTCTAAACTATGAGTAATTTCATTGTTCTTTTTTCTTTAAAACAAAACTTACTAACTACGTCTTTATCCCTTACGGGGTAGACCGAGCCTGAAGCCATAAGACCTAAAAGGCAATTTTTGCGCGATTTTGGGCATTTAGATGATGATGAACGATAAATATTGTAATGGAGTGCTAGTTATTAGTTGCGTCACCCATGACATGATACCTAAGATTTTCACCCTTCGCCTCAACATCTTAGTCAACTGTCTCAACGATTGCTCTAAAGCCATTCTGGTTTAGATATTTACAATGTTTGAGTAGCTGAAAGTCCAAAACCCTCCTAGAGTTGCACTTCCGGTAGATAGCCGAGTATTTGTTTTTTAAAATACTAATATTCGTTTCAATTATGCTTATTTATGAATAACGTTACTCAATAATTACTTGCCAGATAATTTTCATACGGTTTGCCACAGGTTCCTTCATTTGACACTATCTTCTTCCTATTATCTATTTCTTTTTAACACCAATGTATGAACCCTATATAAAGCAAACAAATGAAATTGACTTGAATTGAATAAAGCACAAATTCCTCGAGATGTCAATGGAAATTTCCGTGCCTAAGTCAAACTGAGTATAACTCACAGAACTATTGTTCTGAGATATAACTGCAAAGATGTTGAGGCGGGTAAGATTTGGGTTGTCACTTTC
This sequence comes from Rhodophaea formosa, assembly GCA_963082605.1. Taxonomy (NCBI): domain Eukaryota; kingdom Metazoa; phylum Arthropoda; class Insecta; order Lepidoptera; family Pyralidae; genus Rhodophaea; species Rhodophaea formosa. The sequence continues at coordinate 24,121,242 of OY720209.1, forward strand.
AGCCACCAAGTCACAGGTGGCCGAATATTGACTGGTTGCGATAATGCGCCCCATCAAATCATTCTCGAAATTTTCGGAAAGAAGGGTAGAGCCTTTTCTCGAGAATTTCTAATATCTTCTCTCAAGTGTGAAAATTTTTGATTTACTCTTAAAGATTATTGGAAACTAGCAAAACTTAAGAAAAAAAAAAAAGAAATAGAGAATATGTCAACTCATTTCTAATCACGTGTTTTAGTGTTTCTGTTTCACTGAGTTTAGAACTTGTGTGCTTTTTACAATTATTATAATGGTGTTCGAGCTTTTTATAAAATTAGAACTTTTGATTGGATGATGTTCAATCTTCTTTGCCTAATGTCACATCCTTATACAGGCTGCAACAGAAAGGCAAAATGATATCATAGGTGTACGTCCGATATAAAACTATTTCCCTAAAAGACGTATAATGAAATATTTATTTGTTTAAAATAGGCACATTAATACAGTATAACACCAAAAAAACACTTTAAACTACAAAGAATCTAGGTATATTTGAACTACTTACCATGATTGTTGGCAGACTAAGCCACCAGGCGCTCATTAAAAATATTTGTAATAATCCTGCAGACAGACTAAGAGCTGATCAAGTTTCTGTGAAAACAAAATTAATTGTCGTCTTATTTTTTTACAATTTTAGTATTGTATTGGATTATTATAGAAATTATGGAACATACGTACAGCATGACCTTTTTATGTAACACCCTTTATAACGTTGGCAACATACGAACACTACTTTGATGGTAGTTCTCATGAGTATATATGGGATGTTTGTGAGTCAAACATCCCAATATGGAAAAGTCTTTGGAATCAGCTGATCGGGCAATTATATGGGAGGAGTGATCTACAATCATCTTGTTTTAATGTCCGTGTAAAGTTTTGATGCCCAAAAAATCATAACGCAACATTATATTTCTCTGTAAAAAATTGTTCAGCTTCACTGACAATTCCTAATTATTATTACGAGTGATGTCTTCTTTGACCGGAAATGATGTCTCTCCAGAGCCTTTTTCCATGAATGCGTGAACTTATCAAATTGTAATTAAAATTACATATTAAATCCTGTAGTCCCTTGAAATTGTGAAAATTTAAGTCTACGAAATCTGAAGATACTTCCTCTGTTGTTGCATATTTTGCAAAATTAACAAGGCAAGGAAATCAAAACTTTTACTTGACCTCGTAGGATCATGAAATTAGAAAGAAACTTAAAGCACGATTTATAAGAAAATCCCATAAAATCTGTAGCTACGTAACAAATTAAATCTTTTTAGGTTAATAGAACCCTAAGTCCGCGAGTCCAACTAGCACTTGATTTTGGTCGTCAGTCCCTTGGACCCGAGATAACTACTTTAAAAAAATCTCAGGACTTCGAATCTCAGAGCCCGAACCCTAGATCAATCTCACACAATAATTTGTCTATTAGCGCTGGGAATTTTAGAGTTTTAAATTACATCAACCACTTGCTGCTGATGCTGATGGGTTAAAAACCATGTAATCAGCAATGCCTGCAGCTGTCGCTGTCGTTGGTGGCTCAACGTTATACTCGCAGCCTTTGGACCATTATATTTTCATGTCCTGACATGTGACACTCTACCTTAAAGACGAGAGTATTATTTATGTGTCGGTGTGGGGCAGACGAAGGGTCGCAGCGAGCTCGCTCCTCGTGCTTGAAATTCACCAGCCGCCGCTCATTCGAGAGGCGGTGCATTATTCATTAGCGGGTGGAAAGTTTCGGCTTTCCGAATATTAAGATGTGGGTCAAGGCCCAGCCTAGCTGCAGCCTCCGCCATCTCAAACATTTAGATGCAACCTCGATTCTGCGCTTCTTAATTGGCCGGTATCACTTCCGTTGGACCAGTATTTTGATATGCTAGAAATCGCTTTCCAGATTTGAATTTATAATTATCTTTATGGTTGAGAAGTCAAGATGGTCAGCTTCGCATGGTGACGGCGAGCGCTGTCAAGCCATGTTATATAACCGGTCAAGATGCCTACAATACTCTAGATAATTAAATGACTTTCAACAATGTCGAAGCTTGTGTAATGATAAGTGGTCGATAGTGCGCGTCACGTGGTGTCGGCGGAGTCAGAGGTCGCGCGCTATCGCATTGTTTTTGAGGCGGAGGAGCCGGAGCCGGGGTCCGGGTTATCGGGAGTCACGCGGCCTCTGCGTGGCTCCGGAGCTTGCCCTCACTGATATTTAAGAACTAGGCCCTTATCGGTGTTATTGACTGGAAAGAAATGCGCGTAATTACTATTTTTACCAAGAATTTGCCACTGCGTTGTTTAGTTCACAACTGGTGAACTATTTCCCAGAACGAAAGTGGTGGTCGAAGGAAACAACTGGGAGTATAAAGTCAGAGGTACAGATCGGGTTGGACAGAGACCGAACCTGAGTTTTTTCGGTTACCTGTGGCGCTCCTACACTGGACCACTGCCGCTCCACCCGCCCGGTGCACCCGTCATATCGAGGACTCGGCCCAGCCTACATTCGCTGGAGACCCAAGACGCCGGTGAAAGCAGTAAAGTAATCGCTCAGGTGGATTCCGCTTTCGAATTGAATTTTTATCGGTATCGGAGTGTCGCGTCGGGACCGGTTCTTAATTTCCTATAGGTAGGCGCGCGTTGTGCATCTATTTCGGGAGTCGTTGACCGCCGGTTTGGCACTGAGCGGCCGGTTTTATTCTGTTCGCGGCGATCGTTCCGGGACGGGAGTGTCCGTTCGGTATTTCAGGCGATGACGTAACGCGGGAGTGCGTCGTCCCCAGGCGCCGGGAGGGACATGCCTAATCGGGCATAATGTTATTAATAAGCCGGGGGCGGGACTCGCCCTCGCATAAAACAATGTTTATTGCCCATCGGGCGCATGCGATGCCGCCACAAATATGATATCCCGCGTGGCTGCACGCAGCATTGTTGTCGCCGGCTATTTATACGCCGCTAAAACGGGCGCGATCTGTCACGGCTACAGCATCGCGCGTCCGCGTGTCAACGCGTGCTACGCAAACACTGTCACCTGGATTCTCCTCTCTTTCTACTAACTTCCACGGCAAGAAGGATAAATCTTCCCCTGTCATCCATGGCTCACTGGTTAACACACCAGCCTGCGATATGACGGCCAGGCCATGATGGAAAACGATCTTTTTCAGACTGTTCTGGGTCTTGGATGTTTATCTATATAAGAATCTATTATAATATAAAGTATCGTCTCCTACAATACAAGTTTATGATTTGTACCTATAAATATTCCCGTCATTCCCTTTACAATCCTGGAACTGCGCCCACCACAATTTGGATCCTTCCTTTGTGCCACTTGATTCAACTCACCAAAATAATTAATGAACTGCTGAACAAAAAATACATAACGTTTAACAGCACAACCATATGGTTCCAGGCAGACTGGAATAGGACCACTCCAAGTCTTCCCGTGGATGTCGTTGAAGGTGACTTAGGAAACAAAAGCTTAACAAAGCTTATAACATCAAAGAGACCTCTCCGATTCGTCTGGTCAGCATGGAGAGTGTAGGCCAAAATCTTTTGACAGCTCTGGCTAAAATATGGCTCTGATAGTACAAAGAGAGTTGTGCTCTTGCAGTGGATTCTAAAAAAGACCTGATGATGAGCAGCTTAACACATAAAATATAACGATAGTTTACGTCCGCCTTATTGATTTTTTTCTAATGGTGCCGAGTGAGAGGCTATGACACTCCGGGGAGGAACACGAATCCAATGACACCTCTGACAATCACACTTTAACATCGATCAAGCCATTTAAGCTAAAGGAGGCAAAAATCGAACATATATACTTACATACATACATAAATACGTGCGTAAATCATAACCCTCCTGGTTGGGTCAGTCGGGTAAAAACGACGTCTTCGATTGGTTCCAATGTAATAACTGGTACCATGTGCCTGCCTCACTCCAAGAATTCGGCAACAGTAAAATAAACATTTAGTACAAGTATTGACCGGTGTTCGCGAAGCGTCTCTGTTTCAGGTCGGACAAAACTGGAAAGTTTTCAGAATAGACAGGCGAGATACGCCTGTCTTGATCTCCATAGCCACATGGCAAGATAATGCCGAAAAGTAGCACTAGTTGTGATTTTTTTGTACAGTATGCTCCATATTCTTCGCGTTGCATCATAATTTGCAGGGTCTACAAAAAGCGACTCGTCAAGTCGTCATTCCTGTCATATCAATTGCAACTATAGTATATTTTTGTGTGCATTAAATTTGCAGTTCTTTTTATGCTTAAATCAGACCAAAATATCCCTTTATGCCTCGACAAAAAAACTGCTCTTTGGGATGTAGTGGTCGCTCGTTATCTGGAGCATGTGGCGAGCACGGGGAGGGGCGCGGGGCGGGTAGCTCGGCCACTATCAGCGACGTGGCGAGACCAGACAACGACCCCCGCGCTCACCGCCTCCGCACACGCTGCCTCTTGTGACTTACGTCACACAACAATTCTATTCTACTAGTACAATCTCTATTTTTTAAGTACTCTCTTTTGTTTTATGGTAATACCTACAAATCCGAACAAAAATTTTCACAACTGAGGTATTTATTTGTATGTTAAATGCTTTGTTAAATTAAAGGCATTACGCAAGCATCAACAGATCAATGTGTGCGAATTCTTTATTTTTATCTGTAAATCTGTATTATAAAGCTGCTACCGTGGTGCGATATTAGATAAAAGACAAGTAAAAACATAGACAACGTTTCAGTTCTGAAAATGAGTATAGTCTGACTAATGAAAGCTGAACCCCGTAATTTTTCTTCTTCTTCTGTTTTATAAAATGGCTTTCACCGAGATTTCAGTGATTCTGCCAATGTCCAGTAAATTGAGATACTAAGTATCGGTGTTGTACGGTAAAGTTGTAACAAGTAGCATCAAAGATGGTGTATGTTTTTTGATGCCTCGTGGTCGGGAGGTTAGGGTGACAAGTCTATACGAGTCCATATAACAGTCCACTTTAACTATTTCACAAATTGTTCCATGAGCACGAGCATTTATAACACCAAACTACACCAATTTCATATTATAAAGTCCACTAAAATCAATTTGCAAAATCGTCCAAGGTAGACCCCAACTGCACCCCTTGACTTCCCACCACATTTTTTAAATTAACCAGCGTAAAAAACGTGCTATTAACCCGTAAAGATCATTTTACTCAATCGACGCTGTACGTACACCATGCCGTTTGATTGTCATAACATGATTCTTATAATAAGTCAAACAAATAGATAAGAATATAGGTATAAACTACAAGGTGAATGTGAAAGAAATCCATTTCCGAAAGTTCCTGGGTAGAGTTCTAACTCTGCTACTAGTTAGTAGCAAAGTAAGTACTCTACCGTCCACTCTACCGTTTACTTTACGTGTGTACCGTAAACCTCTGAGTTGGTCATACAATCTGACTCGTGTTCAGTCAGTGCAATCAACCTGTTTCCTTTGAAGGAATAATCGTCAGGAATCCTGCACACAAACGGCCTATTATGCACTAGAGAGTAAAAAATAATTTCAAAAATTTAAAATTTTGTAACCTATTAGGAAATGAATTATTACCTATTAAGAAATAGTTATTTCGTAAATTTTAATTTCTTAATAAAAACGCTTACTAAAAGTACAAATTAAGTTACTAAATAAAAGTACAAAAATGAGTCACGAATGACTAAAGCATACTAAAAAAACCTTATCTTTGACTCCTACACTTATTTTTATAGAGCGCGATTATTGCTAGTACTGGTGTCAGAACCCATAAATGATATATAAATGGCTGAATCTAAATAGATAGCTGATAGAACAGAGATGTTTCTAATGTCATTTTTACAAGAAAAAAGTTATATAAATATTTATTTATTTAATTTAATCTAGCTTAAAATCTATTTTAACAGGTATTGTACCTAAAACAACAGACAAGCCACACATATCTACATATCTTATATACTATAACAAATTACATACAGAGCTGTCTTTGTGAATTCACCCAGTGTACACTCAAAAAGATCAATCTTCTCAGCAATTTCATTCAGGGTGCGCAGCGCACGCGTCAGAGGAGCTTTGTCCATTAGATTGGACCTCCCGTAAGGTAGCATCAAAAGTTTTGGCCTTCGCCGGCGTTCCGCCTTTTTATTTATTTATTTATTTAATTTATTTTTTAATTTAATTAATTTATTTAAAAATATAAGCCACGAATGAAAATTCCCTTCGTACCCGTAGTTTTAAGTATCCCACCATGCCCAACACGAATAGGGTGGGATACATTAATGGATAAAACGGATATACGTTGTACATTCTGAAATATAAGCAACTTATAAACTTTTACTGTGGTATAGTACCTAAGTACTGATATGTGTACTTGGTCTATAATGTTTTGATAGACAGTCGTGTTTTTATTTTTCAATGAAAAAATGGTGTATCTTTGGGTTTGATTCCTTTCTTATTGTAAACTTAGCTTAAATTTTAATATATTTGTTGGACCTATAGGTACATGATCTTCGAATTGTCCGCGTAATTAACCCTGATTTGCCTGAAAACGTGTCAGAGTGAAATTGGAAAGGCGCGGAGAGCGGCGCGAGCCTGAGATTCGGCATGCGTTTGCATATTATAATCGTTTGGGTGAACGCGGCCGCGGACTCCATTGGCAACTGGAGTTGCACCGCCAGTAACGACGCTACATAACAACTATTCATATATTTTTTAACTTTATACTTGACAGCTTATCTACCATGCTCGTCTGGTAAAGAAGTGAAAACGTAGAGTGTCCTAGCGGCTCTTTTTATACGACGAAGTAGGGTTCCTTCTGCACAAATCGTAAAAGCCGATCGAGGGAATGAGCAAAAAAATGAGGAATTATATCAATACTATTCTGATTCCGTTTTTTTTCTCATACGACCAGCAACACGCTAAACGCGGCCTTTGTGTCCTATGTGCTTAGCCTTTCCTTCCCCGTAAGAAAAGACTTGATAATATGTATCGCTTAATACCAAAAAGAGGTTTAATAGTTATAAAACTTTTTATAAACCGTCCAGCCTTGGTACAAAAGCATAACTTAAATTTAAAAACAACGACTAATCTACTCATTACTATTATAGTTAATACTTGCCAAACCCGATTTCAGGACCAACTAGTTTGTCCTAAGAGTGTTCAGATAAACTAGTTTGTCTTGAAATCTTTAGGATAAACTAGTTTGGCCTAGAACGATCTGAATTCGAATATAATTCAAAACTTTTTTATAGCTTAAAGGCGTGTAGATCACCATATTGACGTCATTTGTGGAATTCAAAAAGGTGGCATGCGACTTTTCTGTCTGAAAAATCGACTCGGGTGTCGTTTAAACGACACCATTTATGGGGTTCTTGGGGTCTAGATTTTGAAAATGTCGTCGGTTTTGAAATCCAGAATGGTCGCTGTGACTTTTCATGAAAAATTGTAGGTTTCTCGAAATGTAGATTTCTTGTTTCACACATTGTCCCACTGTTACGTGAGATCGGGACACTATGCACATAAATTTTCTCTATTTTGCTCTATATTTGGCTATTTTAGTTGTTACTCTCATTTTATTATGTACCTATCTTCCTTTGTTTTTGTCTACTCTGCATAGTCATTTTTTATTTATTTATTTCAGACGGAAAAAGGCAACAAAATAACTACTTAAATCTAACAATTAAGACCTTTGTATAAAATACAAAACAAATAAATATAATGTAATATAGGTTGTTTTAAAATAGAATCCTGATATTTATAGACACGAATAAGGTATCCAGGATAGTAGCCACATTTTGATGCCGAATGGCTAGTTCATATTTACATACATTCGACTAAAATGTGTGGCTGCTCTTCGATATTATTAATGTACAAGTCCAAGTGTCCTGTCTGTCATGCACATATTATACAAGGCTGTCCTGACGGACTTATACATCAACGCACAGCCGAAACTTCTCTATCCAGAAACTTGAATTTTGTAAAGGGTCATGATGTAAGTGAGTAACGAATGGATTTTCAGATATTCAACACCTAAGGGGGTGAAATACGGGGTTGAAGTTTTCGCAGACAAATTCGCGGGAATATTGCTAGTTTTGTATAATTTTTATTAAACGAGAACTGCGATGCGGTATCGGGCCGTCCGCAGGTTCGGAAGGTGTCCTCCCGCCTCGCACCAGGGAATTCGATCCGTGCCGCGTTCGCACTCCAACCAGCACTCAGCCGCCGCTTGTGGCACATGCTTATTATAATTATACTTTCCCGTGTCACGTGCAAGACGTGCATGTGTTGCAGCGCGGTATGGAAATCGGAGCACGTCGGCTTTTTCCCACACACTCGGTTTATTTATTTATTCAGTTTACCGACGATTGTTATAATTATTCGTTTAAACGAGAAATTGAATAATGAAATATGTGCAAAGACTATGGACAGAAAATGTATTGCAAGCACTATAGGTACTTGATCAGACGTTTTTTAGAGAACTGCCTAGAAAAGGTGTGTCATATCATATCTTTGAAAGTGCATTTGATACGAATATAACTTTTACTCGTAAACGCTTGAACAGATTGGAATGTTTGTAATGTCGTTAGCATTCTTACATTTAAGCAAGTGACATTTCTTTCTTTTCTTGTTTACACATTACACGTTAATTGTCATTCATATTTTATTTTATAAATGAAAATTTTTGACGTCAGTAATTTACTTATAATTAAAATTAACAATTTATGTCTCAAATGACGGCACATGAAATCCACCATTTTGTATTATTTATCTAAGGACATTCAAATTACGCAAAAAAAGCGATAAAATCATTACAGAAATCCTCTCTCTCCCTCTCTCTCTCTTATCTCAGCGTGTTCCCGGTTGCATCCTCAGCAGGTTTGCTTTGATTTCGGCTGAAAATCTGTAACAAAAAATAGGCGGACCCCCGCCGATTTTTGTTTTTTTTTTACACATTTTCAGCCGTTTTGATGATATGAAATTTTTACATTTAATAGCATGAGAAATATTTATCTCCTCATTAAATTTTCACACAAGATGTTAAAAAATAATCTAGTAGTCTAGTAACTAATGTTACTAGACTATCACTTATGCTATCACTGTTAAGTTCCACTCATGTCTTAAGTGAACTCCCAAATTTAAGAGCTACGCTCTTTTCGGTGTTATAGTGTGGAAAGAAACAACACAATAACTCTTTTTGGAACGAAATGATGGAGTGGTTTGACAATAACTAACAAAAAAAATAAAATAAACATCGAGTTTCATTTATTCTTTCGTAAGTTAATACCTTCTATTTTCTTGGTCACTAACATCTTTCTATCTATTCTGACAAAAATAAAATAGAATCACATTTATTGCATATTCATTATTAAATTTAATGTAGGTATCCTTGACGTATCATTTTTATTGTTATTTATTAATCTAACATATTAAACAAAAAAAGTGCACGACATATATCATTATTATTTTTATATTTTTAATTCTAAATTACTTTAAATATTTAAATATTTGCATGCCGATTGTTGGCGCAACACGTATGTTCAATTCAATAAGGTCTAATTTTGACCTGCCTTTTATCAGTGTAATACTTGTACCGTGTTTGCTAGCAAATAAATGATTTCATTTCATTTCATTCATTTCATTTCATTCATTTCATTTCATTCATTTCATTTCATTTCATTTCATTGCTATTATTCTATATTATTTATATGCTATGCTATTATTCTACACGGGTGGTCTGTGGGTCTGTTGTACTAAAAAATCGCTAGATGTCATACGTATCCAATACAACAATATATTTAGGATGTTGCTGGGACTCCCTCGATTCTGCAGTGCCTCTGAAATGTTTACGCAGGCAAGGACGGACGGCTTTCACGCCGTGCTCCGTAAAAAAATGGCGTCGTTGCTGAGGAGAATCAGGGCGAGTGACAACAGCATTCTGAAAACTGTGGCGGATAGACCGCAATCTCTCATAATGAGGCACCTTGTAAGGGGGACCATGTCTGTGGCCGTGCATGGTGAAATATGAGAGAGTGCTCAGCCCTCTTCATAATTAATTTAAATTAAATTTATTATTAGTACCTACTAACACTAGTTTTTAAGTTCTTTTGCAATAATACTAACATATAATATGGATTACTGTTATCTGAAATAAAGACAATTTATTATTATTATTTATTGCCAAAAAATAACCACAACACAGAAAAGGTATAAAATACTAAAAAGAATTACCACTCTTACTACGAATAATAGCAACCGACCAACAATGGTTTGCCTAATGAATTAATACTTAAATTTGCGACGTGTATGACGAAATGTATAAATTGAGTTGAAATTTCACCAGTTTACGGCCATGTAACGTTAACCCGAAAAAAAAGTTTTAAGGATTTAATTATTACTTTTTTTATGTTATTAATAGTACATTATGTATGATACAAGTCGAGGTGTTTATAGGCACGAGGCGAAGCCGAGAGAATATAATAAACCGACGACTCTAATAGACAGCTTACCGTACGAGTATCATACGACGTTTTTCAATACATTTGCGATTACCATAAACTAAAACAAGATTGTAATTCAGCAAATAAGGAATTTATAAAAATTAGGAACTACAGCAGTTTGTAAAAATACATTTTTAATAATCAGGTACATTTACTCAGGTTTATTTTCTCCAGAAAAGTACAAACCTTCTCCTTTTCGAAGTCGGTTAAAAATCACATCTCACGAATCAGATAAAAGTTTTCATGCTGAACGTTAAACTCTTTGCTCGGATTCTATGAAAAAGTTTAAATTTTGCATCTGTGGCATTGGGCTAGTGAGCGGTTGTGGTTGGTGTAAAAAATACAATCCGTAAATACATCATTACGATACAGATTTCGATGTCATCCGTATACCGTATTATTAGCAAATGTATTGAAAAATTAATTATGACACGGTTTTATCGCGTTTATTACATTTTTTATTCATCTAACGTTTCGAAAATTTTACAGTGTTCGTGGTCGCACCCTATTTGCTGTCTAAAGGTGTAACAATCGCGAAAACATTCTTTCATGTTCAATATGTTCAAAATACCGATCCTCTTTTATCCTATATCCTCCATTCTCCCATAGGTCCGCAAGTGTTGATGTCGAGGATTACGACCAGGTTCTCCAGCCATCTCGTCTGCCATAGTACAATCAGTACTATGGCAGACGAGATGGTACAGTACTATGGCACCTAGTGACCTTGAATTCGCGAATAATTACAATTATGAAAACTGTACAAATTTATTTTTTCCAAATACAGTTTTGATGGCCCAACCTTTACTCATTTAATTAAAAGCATTTTGATATTATTTTCAATTTACAAATGATATGTTTAGTACTTGAAAAATGCTTTTTTAATGCACACAAAATAATTTTTTTCAGATTAAAATTTGTTATTCTACCTTAAAAAAAGCTTTTTCCCAAACAGTCTCAGAAGAAGAGCACCTAACAGGCCCCTATGTCCTCCGTATCCCACACAACGTGTGTATTCGGTCTATTCCACTTCCTGAAATTCCGCGGTGAACAAAGTGGACTAAAAGAGTGTACTTTGTTCACCCAGGTGATATCACCTAGGTGATCAAATTGGAATAAACCGTGTATTCATGATGATCGATTCGGTAGTTAATGCGCTGTGGTATCGAGACACTAGCTCCACCTGAATTAATAATATTATTGAGGATAAATCGTGGTATAATTGGTATAACTCAGCTTTACGTGGAAAGTTCCTGCTGTGGAACCACCAAGTATTCTTAAGGTTCAGACAAAATATAAAAGGCAAACCATACCAATCACGTCATGATCCGTACAATCATTTAAATAATTAATGAGCAATTTTTTCAACTTCGCTCCTTATGATAATGACGTATCCAACTTATATGTCGAAGCAATACTCACTACATCTTGCACCTGTACGAGTATGACACCTTTATTTAATGTTCATAGCATTCAGTGAATTTGGCTCCCAAGGCGTTTTCTCGGCTGAAGTGGAGGCCAGCGCGAGTCGCGTGCAGAGAGCGGTGTGTCGGCGGAGGCGGGCCGCCCGCGCCCGCGCCTCACCCTGCGCTCGCCCGCCGTACACACCTGCAAAAGACATCAACGATGACCATGATCACTTTAAAAGTTTATTGCGATGTCACACAATTAATATAGTATTAAACCACGTATGCGACTCTAAAAATATAATTTTTAATTGTTTATATGTATATGAATGCGTTTTTATTATTTTACTCGCTTTCATTAAGTCATTATTTCTTCAATAATACAGTTTATAAAGTAAAAATAAGTCTTGAAGTTCTGTTTTTTTTTTTTGTTGTATAGTCAAAAGAACCAATAGAATAACAAGTAATGTAATTGTATGAAAATATGTATGCCAAATTAAAAATAGGCCAAGTTTGCGTCGCTTGGCACTGGCGCTTTCCTTATAAACGTACGAAACACAAAAGTAGTTTTCTGTGTGAGGATATATCCTCTCTCTCATATAATATTATATGAGATTACTCAAACACTATCGTGCACGAATATCTTCGTTCTTAATTTCCTATGGATAGGCATTTCAGTAATCATCATTATCAGGCCTTTTTTAGTCTCCACTGTAAGAGCACGACCCTTTTGTATTTCCAGAGTTATATTATATTAGCCAGAGCAGTCAGAGGATTTGGCCTACTCTCTCTATGGTGGCCATACGGGTTGGTCATTTTGTTGCTTATAAGCTTTGCACTTGTTTTTACAACAACGAGGCTATTAAATAAATTCCCGTAGAGAGAGATGAGTACATTTAGGAGTAATATCGTAAATACGTTAATAACGATAGTTATTCTGTAGCCGCAGCCGGCGTCCTCGGCCAGCGGCGATGAGCGTTGCTGCCAGGAGATGTTTGAGCAGCTGCCGCGGAAGGCTGCGGCGCTGGCGGCGTCAGTGTTTGCTCGCGCGAGGCGGCCAACCCAGTTACAATCAAAGACTTCTATATAAACTGAGGCAGGCGTGCCTACTCCAAGATACAGACATTCAACAGCAATCGTGTCACGTGACGTGGACGGCAACTTCTTGGTACAGAGTTTTGAGGAGAGCTAAGCGCAACGGTGTTAATTAGCTCCCTTTGAATGCTTTAGAATTTGGTACGTACGGCCAGTCTACCTCAGTTTATACAGAATTCTTTGGTTAATACGCTGAAGATTATCATGATTAACCTGGCGTGAGTGAGGTCGGGTATATTATACCCCAGAAAATTTAAAACAGATAATTTAATGTCTCTGTTTCCATGAAAGTCTTGTCCTTGCAATAACTGAAGGTGTGGCTGTGTGGAGTAGGCTGGAGGGATACAGTGCTGGGTTTGGTGTTGCATCGGCGGCTACGGCTGTGGGAAATACACGTGTGCAATTGTAGCTTGGATACGTCACTACACCCGACGTCGTAGTCGGAGATTTTTTCCACAGTTTTTTTTCAGTGTACTAAGGTGTATTAAGGTTTTAAAACATACATGTACTACAGCCCGTGAGCGCCGGAACGTTACTTCATTTCAGCAAGCGTTACCGCTCTATTTGTTTTGGATACGTGGCGATCACGCTTGCTGCGTTATGCCAGTTCATAATGCGGCAACACATATTCTTAATACTTGTGTGCGCAGACGATTATACGAAACACCCGATGCTAAGTATCATTATCGCCCATGGACATTTGAAAAATCAGAGTGTTGTTTACAGCGTGCTACATGTCTTTTTAGTAGGAATTAACCCGTGTTTTGAAGGGACGCAGGTCATAACCTCGGGGGAAAACACTAGAAAGAAGCTGTTCCACGACGCCATGCGCTGTTCACACAGGATAGCCGAAGCCCAGAGGCAGAGTAAACAACGTCAAGACTACCATTTAATTGGTGCACCTGAATCTGATGCCAGGCAAGTAATCAAAGTCAATGGGGATGCCACTGCCAAAGTTCATACTAACAATGCTCTGGAATCATGCTTCCATTTGCAACGTATAAAGAGAGGTCTATATGTAACAGTTCGGTTAATTACACGAGTTTCGAAAATCCTGCTGTATATTATGCTATTTCTTTGTCCTTCACTAAGAATGTGTCTTAAATAATTGATCAGAATAGCAGTATTATCGCATTTATTCAAAAATCTATTGCTACAAGTAGCTCAAAATTGTATAATATTGTATTATGTGATTTACCACCGGGTCGAAAGGTTGTATTGGGTCACGAGATGAACCGGCCGGAAACTGCAGCGTCCGATTGGGGTAATAAAAACAGTCTGAGGCACGGGTTAAGATACAGGGGCACCTTTCATCCCACTGACAAATGGAGCCGCGGGCATAAGTTAAAAGCCTATAAATTACACGGACGGAGTCGCAGTGAGATAGCTAGTAGACAAGGCACCTAGCAAGCTGCCTGCATTTCAAAACTTATTTTCAAATGAAATAACTGGGCTTACACACAACTTATTAGGTATAACTGCTGGCTAGGACGTCGTAGGCTACGTTGGACATGACACGTACTATTTGCAATGCGATATTGATTGATTGAATTATCATTACATTTACTTTATGATGCCAACGAGATTTGCATAAATAATAATATACAGCGTGTAAATTGACCACCGATATTTATCTTGAATGGGTGAGAGCTCGTAAAAATAAACAACATTTTTATGGGTCCAACGCTTAGAGCATTCCAACGCTGGGAATTTAAACAATTCGACATATCCACATATGAAAAAGTCACATCTTTTTTGTGTTTCCTGCTTTAGTACATTCGGAAAAGTTTTTAATTTTCATGGGCTGAGTCACCCCTTTCAGTGTTTACTACACAGTTTCGGGATGGTCTGGGTTTACTTAACACACTGTATAATGGAATGCTAAACTGGATCGTACATATACATACTATCACGTCTTTTCCCCTTGCGGTATAGACAGAGCCCAGGTGAAGAAAACCTAAAGGCCACGTTTAGCATGTTGCTGGGCTTGTTGGTGTAGGAGGAGAACGGAATCAAAACAGTGATGGGTTGCTAGCCGCATCGCCTATTGACATGATCCCTCGCACCATTCCCTTGATCGGCTTTTACGATCTGCGAGGGAAGAGAAGCAGCTGGCACATTCTACGTTTTTTTCTTTTCGGATCGTACCCGTTAGTAAACGCTTATGAACAGTAACATTTTTAACAGCGCCCAATTTTCTGGTTATATTAAAACTTGTAGGTTATTGGGTGGCACTTGGCAGTGAGTCGGAGTCCTGCATATGGAAGGCTGCTGTTTATAATTAGTCGATGTAACGGCTAGGCGCGCGGTGTGTGTGGGGGTGCGGGGGGTGTGCGGTAAAGGTCAGGCGGCGCGCACCTGCGGCATTGTTGCACAATTTATCACCAGCGTCAGCGCTGACCGGTCCTCCAGGGCTCTCGCACCATGGCTAGCGCTCGGGAATTTTGGCACTAGCACTATTATTTCATAGAAATATTGAACAACGTTCATACTGGTCTGGTATGAAAGAAGAAAATGAGAATGCGTCAGCATCGGCAAATATCGTTTGAAGGAACATACTGGCCTATGCTTCTATATTTAACAATATCCTCACTTAACAATTACCTAAAATATAGCGTATTTAAAAAATACAAAACCTTACTGCCGGTTTTGACAGTTCCATCAACAACAAAGAAAACATCTTGGATTTTTAACCCAGTCCAAATTGTCGAAATTTTAAAAACAATGTTACATCTAGCATTTTGATAAAGAACACTTACTGTATAGCTAACGTATTTCTGATTTCTAAATTAGATTTCAGGGACTAAATTATTTAAAGTAAATGCTATTTAATTATTTACTGGTGTCAATTAAATAATCTAACTAACAGTTCTAACGTCACTGTCTAATTCTAATCAGATCCACAAACCAATTTTTTTTTTAACAAATGACTAAAGTGTTATGTTTTCAAATTCCATTCGAAAGTTACTCTTTGCAAATAAGGCGTAAAGTGAGAAAAATGCATACCTACTACGTTCATAGATAAAATGCAAGTCATGGTGCGCCCTACAACGCGTACAACCGCGCGACGTGAATGGCCTACATATTTATTAATGGGCCGTCGTGACCGGGCTGCTCCTACTCCCACTGCCTCGGCTAGCCCTGACAAAGTGACCTTTGGCATAGCGGATCACATTTATATGTATGTAGATGATGGGTGAAAAGTAAATAAATAAATAAATAAATATATAGGGACATATCACACAAATTGAGCTAGCCCCACAGTAAGTTGTGAACTTGTGTCGCAGGATACTAACTCAACAATACTATATTTTATAACATATAATTATATAGATAAACATCCAAGACCCAGGTCATTCTGAAAAAGATCGTTTTCCATCATGACCTGACCGGGGATCGAACCCGGGACCCCCGTGTCGCAGACTGGCGTGTTGACCGCTGCGCCACGGAGCTCGTCTCTAACTAACTAAAACAAAACTTACCTATCTGCTGTAAAATTAAATCCTAAAATAAAACGAAATTAAAAATTGCGCTCTCGTAAACGTCGTAGTGTTTCGCAGCTGGAATAGGTGAAAGTCAGACGCCACAGTCTCTTTCAGTTTACGGGCAGCACTTTCAAGACTCATTAATGTGACATTATTCATCGCAGAACTGATGATGATCATCTTTTAGAAATTTGCCTGTTTTACCTTCACCCTGTTCAACTCTTTAAAAAGTTCATTGCAAAGTTTGGCAACTGAAATTGGTGAAAGTCAGATGCTTAAGGCTGTTGCAGTTTCGTGCAGCACTTTCAAGATTCGTGTGGCATTCACATCTCGCGGTATTTATCCGAATCACTGGCGTTACTGGCGAAAAATAAATGCAGTTTCTTTTTCATCAGACGACTGACGTTGTTTTCAGAAGGCGATTAGTGATCGCAGTGTACCACTTCGGTCCTTAATCTCGTTATAATAGGCCCTCATTGCGGTGTGCATCAAACTCCCGTTAGTAGCGCTTATCCTTCGCCTTGATAAGCTATCCTGCGATTACGATAGCCGGCGGTCGGCGCCGACCTTGACTGCGCGCCGGCACACGTGGCGCCTCGCCCCTTTGCCCAAACGCACCAATGCTCAAACGTGATATTCCTCTCTGGTGATATATTTAAATACTAGCTGTTACCCGCAGCTTCACCCACGTGATGTCCTATGTCCTTCTCAGTACTCTAACCTATGTGTATGCAAAATTTCATGATGATCGGTTCAGTAGATAGGGAATTATGAAAGCGCATTAGGAGTAGGATTTACCTTTACATATGAGTATTTTCCCGGATGCATCCTTAGCTGCGGCATGTCGGACCGAACTCGAGCACCGCTATTTATGGCAGCATGTTGTTCATTTTCTGTTGTGATATGATAGACAAACGTTTTATAGAATGCGACCTGCCTGAAACAAAAAGCAAGAAAGATTGGATCTCTTTGAAAGATGTTGATGTGCGATGTAAACTCTTACTGAGTAAGTATGAAAAGAATTATCATTTGGCATCATTCATTCTACAAAAAGCTTATCATTAACAAGTGTTATATAGATTTCTATTGAAGATGTATTGGATTAAAAATTAAAAGCCGCATCTGGCTGATGCTGCTAGATGCAGCCCAGTCAATATTCCGATATAAACCATTTTTGGTGTCTCTCAGAGGAATCCTACTTTTTGTCCAACCCTGCACACGTAAAGCGTGTATACCAGGCTTTATATGTATAATGTTTACTCAACCAGTGGTATGCCCAAACGTTTGTTTGAGTTGATGTGCTAAGAAGTAAAATTATTAAATTAATTTGTAGTTTTGTGAGAGCCAATCATTCATCATCAGTGACCAATGCATTCAGTGGAATCTGACTGCAATGTTCTTGCATGCTACTCTGGGAGAAAGTACATCATAATGATATTCGTCTCGACAAAATTGTTAAGCTAGGCGAGGCATTCGTTAAATCAGAGGATTTAATGAGGGTAAAAGTCCGTCACTATTTTAATTTGGTTTTCCACCCACTGACAACAACTGCAACAGCACGCTCAACTTGGATTTCATAGCTTTTGGCCTTTCTGTCTTTCTCGTAAAGGATAAAAGTCTTCAGTATGTATGTATAAGTGTACTGGTGCCATGGTCACCTTTTCATAGCATATGCATATAGCAAGTTCAAAGCATAGAAACCAGTGAGTTGCGTGGTGTCGGAGGCTGTTGGGCAGGTGCAGCGTGCGCGCCACGTGACGCGGTC
The DNA here is from genome assembly GCA_963082605.1 of Rhodophaea formosa. NCBI lineage: Eukaryota > Metazoa > Arthropoda > Insecta > Lepidoptera > Pyralidae > Rhodophaea > Rhodophaea formosa. The sequence goes on from OY720209.1 coordinate 24,139,510, forward strand.
GGCGACCCCGCGGCCGTGGGCGCGCGATGTGCCCGCGCCGCCGCCGGCCGCATATGTGGCCGTCGCCGGCTGGTTCTGCGGTACCGTTACGATTCTTGCTGCGATCTTGCTCGCCGCCCGGCGAGGCGTTCATTATGAAAAATTAAACTTATAAGTTATCATTAAGAAGAGATGTGTTCTCCCGCATCATTACTTTTAATTAACAAGTTATCAGATAAATTCATATTTATAATGAAGTAAATAGATCTCGGCTACGTTTAATTAAAGATTCGCAAGAGACACTTTAGTTAACAAAATTAGCGTGAAATGTCATTTATCCATGAAATGACATCGCCAAGAAATATAATTGTAAGAATATGCATGTTTTTACCGATAATTTGAAGCACTATTTATAAAATTCCAAGACAAAACCATTTTACAAGAATGACATGCATGCTTTTTTTTTGTATACAAGAATTTCTTAGTAACCTAGCAATATTTAAATACTGAAATCAGAGTCCCTAACAGAATTGAGGCCCGCAAGAAAAAAATTAAATATTAAAAAAAAATTTGAGCTTTTGTCCAGCATATTGGTAAATACTTATGGGGATCTAATATTTTTTACTCATTTATCTTGTATATTTCTATGTATATTTAATAAGGAAAACTGATTTTATTATTAAAATATTGCCAAGTTGTTCAGATTTATTTATAAGTCTGTTCGTGTACCAATGTTACCACATTTTATAGTCGAAGATCTATTGAAGCTTTTTCAATAAAAAAATAGAAGAAATATTGGCTCTTTCAAAACGAAGTAACCAGCAGCCAGAATCTCACAGGTTAATAATGGATTCTAATGACTTCACATACTCTCATCTGTTCAGGCATTTAGAAGTTAGGCTTTGTAGATTATACATACTTACATGAATGCTCGAAATTTACGCATGACTTCCGGGGATTGTAGGGTTAAACTATAATTAAACAAATTGATTGAAACATGTTGAATCTCCTTGGACAGTCGTGTAGAAGGGATAACATCAGGTAGCTTACCAAAGCAATAGTGTCCGTCAGCTCTCGGGGCGTGGGCGGCGTGCGGGGCGTAACGCGGGAGCCGCTAGCTCGGGGTTAGCAGGAACCTCCTACAACAATTTTCTAATACTCTTTGACAACTCTCTTTACACGTAAGCACCTGAATTAAAGCTATTGTTCTGTGTTTATTGTACATGTATTTTTAAATCAATCACTTTGTTAAGGTTTAGTTTTGTAAAAGTTAGCAACCTTTATAACACTTTGTTTTTCATGACTGAAAGTGGCCACACTGGGCTCAATTTTTTTAAGCTGCCTAAAGGCATCTGTATTACCGCCTGCTATCAATGATAACAACAGGGACCTACGGCTAAACATGTCTTCAGAACTACTGAGTATCTCGAGATAGTTTTATGCCTCTTGCGGTTATCCATCCCTGTGAGGGCCGCACCCAGGGTTTCTTTACATGCGTTAGCGCTAATAATGTTTGGGCCCACTAGTCTGTTGAGCTCTTTTTATTTATTTCAATAGTCTAGTACATATTTACTGTTCGCCTGTAAATTTTCGGAAATGATAAATATAAAAAAATAAAAAGTAAATAATCGAAAGTAGTGTATCAGCTACTTTCGATTATTTACTTTTTATTTCCATAATGAATGAATGTAGACAACACTATTCCTACATAACATGTGCTACTCGATACTTGCAAAATATATTTAATAATGAATTCTTCATAGTCAAGTAGCTTTTAAGTTTTCCTGTTTGTACGTCATGCCAACATTTGTGGTAGATGCATTTTATTATTCTCTGTTTTATTATTATTGAATTTGTATAAAGCGGTTTTGTATTAATAAAACATGTACCTTACATTGATGTGTGTTTAATAAATGATTCATGAAATTTATTACGTTGTATTACTTGCATAATTCCTACCTCCATATTCACTGTCAATTCTTTCAACATTCAACAGAAAACTCGACTTTTCCATCAAATACATAACGAGTTAAAAATTATTGTAGATTTGAAAAAAAATTGGCTCTCTGTGACGCGTTTAACTTGCCATATTTATTTGAAATATGTTTAATTTTATTCAACCGCTAAGTGGCCGCAAACCGCAAAGTTTCCAAGGTAGTTTAGGAGCCCTCACCTTAAAGTTCAAAGGAAGACTAAAAATTGATAGATTTCGAAGCAGCATTAGCATAGGTAGTGTCGACTCTACCAAATTGGCGCCCAATGTTACTCATGTATACAATTAATGAAGTACCTACGAGTACGAGTTACGTTACTGGCGGTGTAACTCTACTAATTAATAAATTAGTATATTACATGTAAAAATCTACTTTACACAAATTGGTACACATAACTCGAATTGGTTGATTAGTAGGCTAGTGTACCTACTCTCTGATACTTATAAACTACTGGACCGAGTTAAAAATTCTTCCAGCATTGAATAGGTACGTTAACTCTGAGTGCCACAGCTAGGTATGTACCACGGGTGAAGGCGGGGCGGACTGCTAGTATGAGTATACGAAGAACGATAGACCATGTTTTAGTTTTAGATATTCAAAAGCGAGTTGTTTAAAAATTCCTATGTTCAATAGAACGTGTTGTGAGTATGATGTCGTGAAGTATAAAATTCCGCCATAAAGCTACGCCCTAAGCTATGTTTGAGTGTGAACTGCTCTCTGTCGACGCAGCCTTCTCTATACCCCTGTGATGAGCTGACTAAACGTGCGGCTAACAACAGCAACAACACAGGCTGACTGACCGGTACACTCGACGTGAGAAGTAAATCATTCAAATGAGGGTCGCAAAAATAATGTGAGTCTCAAAACTCTCTTTTTGCTAGTATCGGATGTTATAATTGTAAATCTGTACAAATCTGTACTGTGAACTTGAGTTGGGGTTGAATTTAGATTTAATAAAAAAAACCTTTTCGTTCATTGTACAGCTTACAATAAATATTTTTTATCACCATAGATATTTCATTATTACCAAAGATAATAATAATATAATTTAATAAATCGTAATTTTTGTATAGTATTGTCAATGGCAAACACTGGTTCATGGGAAATTTAAAGCCAGGTCTCGTTTATAACTAACCTACTTAAAGAAGTTACAAAAAAGCTAGTAAAGAAGCTTGCCTGACGGACGGAGTGGCTTTTGCTGAGCGGCGTTGACGAGCTGCAACCCAAACCTGCAACTGGTGCTGTGCTGATGACTACGAATAGTTAACATCCTTTTTAAAGCTGCAGAGGATCCATGTACTCTGGGGAGGGAAAAAAAAGGCTGGCAACGCTTTTGGTGTTGCAGTTATCCATGGGTAGCGGTAATCACTTACCATCAGGCGACCCGCTTGCTCGTCAACCGTCCTATCTCATAAAAAACCTTTTTACGAATCAACAATTTTCATAGCCATATATCTACAGATATACAACATATCCTAGATACGTAATCCACGTGCAAGGGCCTCGCTTTTGTAGCGCGTCGGCGATGTTTGCGGAATATCAAATTGATGGATTTGCTGCATTAATACGCAAAAAAACGAGCTCATTAATTTCAAGAGTGAGAAGCAGTTCCAACAGCATCCTAAAAACATTAGCTGACCGATATACATCGCCTCTGTGGACCTGTTTTATCAGAAGAGTCATCACAGACAGGCGCACTCTTTTATAATTTTTATTGTAATTTAATTTATTTTGTAATTTTAATTTATTTTGTAATTTTTTTTTTTTTTTTTTTTTTTTTTTTTTTAATATATTGTATTTATGTGGTATGAAATTTGTATGGATCTATGTAATCTGAAATAAACAATTTTTATTTTATTTTTATTTATTATTTTTATTTAATAAGCCAAAAATGTCACATCACATTCGAATACCTGTCTTTCGACTCTTGCGCATCAACCACAAGAGATGAAATGTATTTTAATCGTTACGAAGCGGCAATTACAAAATACAGGGCATGAGGTCAGTGGATCATGCAATGTATTACTCTCAAATGCTGAAGGATAAATAATTTTCAAATATTTAGGCTGATTCTGAACCTCTTGGAAACATTTCAAAGAAAAAAATTGTTTTTCCATACAAATTCACCGATGAGTAGGTAAAATTTTTATATAAAATATATTTTTTTCTCGATTTTTATTGTGATTCCGGATTTTATAAGGTTCCGGATTTAATACCAATATCAAAATAGCGCCAAAGGCTTCGAAATCAGAATCTTCTTTTTTCGTATCTACCTCGTCATCATCATACATGTTTTCCTGGCATCCTAAGCTGTGGTAAGTTGGAGCCCGGGATGCACTTATGGCAGCATTCACACTGTTATATGATTTGGCAGAGTTTAGGAGTTCTTACCAACCTCATGCCAGTGCAAAACGAGCCTAGAAACACATTTTTGTTTTGATCTGCATAAATATAATAATTGTAGGCGCCTGGGCACATCCGCGCTGTATTTAATATTGATGTCATGTTGGCCTCACGACGCGCGATGTATAGCGTGCATCGCAGCGCGCATACATTGCGGCGCAGGGTTGTTTATTGCCCTATTTATAGTCGGAACCGGGACGCGGATTCCTGCGCGGAGGCTGTTCTCTTTTTACTTGCTTTCTGATTATCTTCATTCACCCTAGGAATAATATATTAAAATCCATGCAGTTAACTGTACTTGAGACTATAAATGCAATAGACGTTTATTATTGTTCTTTAATGCTCGGCTGGAATCAAGGACAGGATCAGGGCTGCTATTTCATGGACATTAAAATTTTACAACGTGATATAAGTTATAGCAACTTAATCTTGCCTTTATAGCTCGAAAGCTCCTGTTTTCTTCGGTGAACACTTGCCTTGTGAGCTCGAGATCACCGCGTTCGTGTCTGCTGGATATTATAAGCGTTACAAGACTGTCCTTGTATGGCCGAGGTGGGAACGCTATGCTAATGAGTTGGTCGTAGTATTCGTAGTGCCTGGCAGGTGCTGCCTTTAACGAATGGATTCTAACATACGTCAACTCTGTTCGACCAGCCCCGTGTTGCGAAGTCTAGTGTGTCGTTTTCACAGAGACCCTGAAGTTTTGAGGGCAGGTATATAGGTTTCATACTCGACCCGCGAAAACAACCGTACCTGAAGTATTGAAGCTATACCTATGCGAATCCGAACAGGCGTGACAGTTTTTGCAGTTTTGCATTAACAATTGAAAAAAAGGAAAAAAACACCTTTTCCATAATACCATCGCTATGCATTGCTTTTCAAACTTGTACGAAAAAAATCTAGTTTTATTTACAATCACATGTGGAGTGTCGCCGAATACCACATTACCAACAGGTAGCGCGAACGGGAGACGGCGCGCGGGGGGCGCGGGGCGGGGCTGCGGTCGCGACCCGCGCATTACCATTCAAATTTATGTCACCATTATCTTTCGTAAACACCGCTTTTGTCAAATCACTGTCGCTGTGTGGCGCTTGTTTAGAGACAAGCGTACGCCGGTAGCCCGGAGTACGGGGCTTTCACAACAGAACAAACACGCTTTTAACACCCGGCGCCCGGAACCTGAAGGTGCTATAGTTTTGTTGTCTTGTGTCGTCTGACAAATTAGCGTGTATTGATTTTGATCGAAAACAAAATACTGTACGTCTTGTTCACAACGAGTGAAGTTAGGCGTTGTTGTTTGATTATGAGTACCTATGCCGTTACCCTGAAGAAATTTGCTGATCTACTGAAACTGCTCGTGGTGAATGTTACAAGCGATCCACGGGAGGAGTATAAGAAACCATCTTCCGAAATGTCGGTTGTTTCGTGACTCCTTCAGTTTTTTAATTACTTAATAAGGCATATCTGTAAGAGCCTCAGTGCGCAGTACGAGCACACTGTTGACTCGTACAACATCTTAAGGTGGCCGATTTGAAATGAAAGGTAACAATAGATTGTTGAGACTCTAATAGATTTTCTTAAAAAAAATCTTTCATTACATGAATTATTATTACTCAACAACCTCCATGGTGCAGTGGTTATTTCAATGAAGTTTTATTTGTGGCAACCAGCCATGACTCATGATCAAACGGACAAGTGCTTCCTGAAACCGTAACAGAATGGGTCTAACAATACTGCCGATCGTGCTTAAGTATAAAGAATATTAACCCAACCAATCGAAAAAAAAAATTATTTTTGAAAGTTCCAAAATGTCATAATTTCTATACGCTTCCTATTTGGATGTAAGAAATTTTATATTTATGTCCGTTAATGAAGTGTCGCCATAGCCAAGTTGCAAAACACTAGCTTAAAATCGCGATGGGGCGACTGTCTAACGAATACTTATGTAGATAAACATCCATGGGCCAGGCCAATCTGAAAAAGATCCTATTCCATCATGACCTGACCGGGGATTGAACCCGAGACCAATCTTGTCGCAGGCTGGCGTGTTGACCGCTGCGCCACGGAGGTCTCTTACTGTCTACCAGTAGCTAGTTTGTACGTGAGTAGTGGCATTTTATTAGATAACGAAGTGGCGCCACACAGAACCAGTAGCACTACCAGCGGAGGCAAGTGTAGCCTCGCGGCGCGACTGGAGTGCTATTTTTGAACGCGTGACTCAACGAGTGATTGACGCGAGTATTCCAAAAAGCCTCATTTTTGAATTGTCACTTGACGAGTGATTGCTGCGAGCGGTTTAGAAAAAGTATTCTGTGGTTTAGACCGCTCGTTTCCTCAGGCGAGAACGCCTTTACGTTAAAGTGACTGCCTGTCATTTGAAGTTGATCTGTCATAATTTAACGTTCCGTTTGATGCTACATTTAATTAACATTTTATTATTCCTTAATAACCTAAAAAAAGTTTATAAAATGTTCTGTGTGAAATAAGAAGATATTAATTATTTTTCGCTGAAAGTTGGCCGTACTACAGTTCAAGCGATGGTTTCAAAAATATGGCAAAATGGCATTTCGTGACTTTGAAGACGAGTGTGACTTGTAGTCGTGCCCGACTTGCGTTTTGATGAGGCGCCATTTCAAAAATAGGACTCCTGATTCCCCGCGGCACGTAACCGCGTTACCAGCGCACGCGCATGCACTCACATTATGTGAGCAGATTTATTACGGCCGTCGGCGCGGAACTGCTTTTTATTGTTTTCGATGCAATCAATAAGAATAAAGAAAACATCGACCTACATTATATATTAATAGGAAACCCATCTCGATTATGTCATTTTTATAGTAATGCGTCGTTAAATGAGTAACATTATTTATAGACATTTATACATAAATTTACATACATTAACCGCACAACAACACAAAACGACAAACACCGAGTATGTTCACTTTACGGGGAATACATGCCTTCCAAGGGCCACTTCTAGCGTGATGATGTCGTTAGGTGGAACAAGGATCAAAAATAGTGACGGGTTGGTAGCCGTATCGTCTTTTACAAGATTCCTCTGATTTTCATTTGTTTACAACGGTCTAACAGTCTGTGTGGGAAAAAACAGTGTGTAAAGCAAAGCCTAGAAAAAAGCGCAGTAAAAGGATGCTTGAAAATATAATAGCAGAAAAGTAAAACCTTAATTATCGTTTTACTTTTCTGCCCAGTCTAGCATAGAATATTATTATTTATAAAAATGGCTTTAAAAACGAAAAAACAACACAAGTAAGGAAAAATAAATTAAATATTTATTTTTCTTTGTAGTGAATGGAACATATCTCTGAAGAAGCAAATCCATGTCGCTGCAGTTTTGAAATAGTTAACATTTTTATTCATAAGCCGAAGCAGGTTGATGTCTAGGCGGGGGCAGGGGCGCGGGGCGCGGGGCGGGCGCCGTTTCCGGTTCTGCCTGTTCGGCGCGCCGGCCACTAAATACTTAGCTTTATACAAAATGCGCGCACGCAGCTCGCACTCAAATAAATAAGGCTAGAAATATAACTTACAACTACCTCTTACCGCCTCTGTTACCTATATTCTTTTTGGATACTTGGTGGAAAAATAATGTAATCGTCTCAAACAATTGGTGTATTGGAATACGTGTATTCAAGGGCGGATCCAGGATTTTTTTCTGGGAGAACGAGCGGATGAAATTCTAAATTCGCAATTCCAACCAGAAAAAGACTTGCTTCTAAAGTATATACTGTGATGGAATCTCCATACCGTACACAAAAATACCGTTGTGAGCCCCCTTAAATCCAACCTTGCGTGTATTAGATTACCAATACGTATTGTATTGTATAATCTCTTCCGTGTTGCTTTGGAAGAAAAAAACTCAGCCAAGTGCGAGTCGGACTCGCGCATGAAGGGTTGGGTTATTCCGTATTCATCCCGTTCCGTGAAAACAAACATGAAAATCACTTCTATATCATCTTTAGTTTGCAAAGCATATGAATATGTATCTGTGGCTGCAAACGCCTGCACGCCAAGATTAGACTTCAACGGCGCGGCCGGCCGGCGCTGTATTCAAATCCAGCCGTTACGAGCCGGCCGAGGCGCTCGGAAAAACTAATTCCCATTTAGCAAGTGTTCCGTGAAAAAATCCATCAGATCTAAATTTTACGATTTTGAACTGAGCAAGTCAATGAGAATTACCTGACCTGTCTGCTTATATTGCTTCATAAACATTATTTGATGGCGTTTCCATATAATTTTCACAGTCTCAACGGACTGTACCTAGTAAGAATTGGTTCTATATTTATTTTGAGTTATATGCATTTCTGAGAAAATGCTCTTGGCAGACTTATTAAGGCCCCACACTAGGCACACTAGCGCCGCCAATAATTTTATTTCTTATACTTTATAAATAGAAAGAAATTCAAGAATGTAAATAATATAAGCCTTACTAAATAACCTGAAGTATTTTTGGAATCATGTTTTAATATTATCAGAATCAGCGAGAATGATGAGAATCAGATTACCGCCAAAACCGGCCTCACTATTAATCACTAGTTCTCTTAATGACTGATTCTCATAATGTTATAACATGATTCTACGGTTCCTTTTACGTTTTGAAATATGAAACCCCAAATAGTGTCGTGATGTAGGCGTGCTGTTCACACACCCACGTGTCTCGACGTCATCAATATTTATATTATTAAACATTGTTCCATAGAAAACTTCGACAAATAAACAGTAAAAGGGTTGAAAAATCTGTGCATTAAAAGTTTTTAGCATCATTCAATGCGTGTTTCAACGTAATTACAGTATTTTAGTTTATACCATTTTCCAGCCTGCCGCAAGCCTTATGTCTCTCCTTAGGTAGCTCCAGAATGGAAGCCTATGTGATCCATGGAAATCCTATTATTATTTATAAATTTATAGAAAGCAACAATCAATTTAAACACCACTTTATGAATGTACAAAGAGGAAAGGAAACGGGCGAAAATAAAATGGTGAGTCCGGTTTCGGATGTAAACTTGTTGTTTCATTACGATGCAACATAGTTGCTGGACATCACGCGTCCCTTGGCACACATTAGGCGGCCCTGGGCCCTGCCCGGCCGAGTGCTAAGAAAAGTAAGTATAGAAGAAACACCTCGCAAGCTTCCGTGCTCGAAAAAATACGAATAAGTATAGAGGAAAACTTCATTCACCTTATAATATTGTGAAGAAAACGGTCAGTAGCGATTCAAAATAACATACCAATTTATGGACTGACGTGTTTATCTATAGTTGTGTGATTGTGTGTGAGCATGCCAAAGGTAGTATTGTGGAAATATAATGTCTCACAGAATTTAATTTTGATATCCACTATTTGATAAGCTTCTAGATGCGCCCGCCTGAATAAAAAGAGGCCACACGTTTCATGCAAAAATAATTTTACTATATGGTAAACGAAATAATATTGAATATCCGGACTATATCCGAATATTCTGGAAAAAGAAACTTAAGAGATGCTGGCCGCATGTTGCCAATAATTCGTGCCCATGTTTCCACAACCACTGGCTCCAAAGCATCACGCTTGAAGATGTAACCGGGAACACACTTAGAAGAAAAGAGTTGGTAAACGATATTTAAGTGCACAATATCATCTTGTCCATTGCATGTCAGTGTTTCCCCCCCGGGCGAGGCGTCAATCCTGTGCTCTCGCTGGCGCACAGAACCTGTCGCTGTCGCACTGAAGCCGGCTCAGCGCCGGTGTCACTACCCGCCGCGGATTACGGATACTTGGCTTGTTGTCGCCAACGCCAGCATCTACTGCAGCCGTCTCATCTAGAACTTATCGCCATTTTGCTTGCTGTGTTGTTACACACGAACACGATACTCCTTGGGAATAAAATGTCCATATGATAGGTACGGTGTCCCCAGGCGAACGGTTAAAAAAAAGGCATTATCTAGTCATGCTTTAAATTTAAAATTTAATTTTGACTTGACTAGTAAACCAAACGTCTGCATCGGAAGCGAATCCTGAGCTCCAAGCACTTCAACTGGGAATGCAACCAAAATAGGAAGAACTACGTCACAATTTTTTTTTATTTAGCTCACTGTGTTTAGGTTTCTAACCTAATCGTTCATAAAAATGTTTGTCACTGAAGTGACATGTTTGAATAGCTTAACTTACATCAAAATAATGTTAACTTTACTATACCGTCTGACGATGGATCTAGGTACAATGAAGAGAATATAATAGGTGATAAATGAGTGTAATAAAAATTCATTCAGCTACAAAATGAACTACCATTTTGTTTATAGTCGTTGCAACCAGTCTTTAACTATAGACATTAAAAACCTAATTAACTAGCAAACTGGCGAGTTGAACATAAACTTTTGATTTCAAGGTTTTATGAAGTGCGTAAATTACTTAGAACATAACTTTTTCCAAAGCCGATGTGTAGCAAAGTCCTACTCGAAGGCATTACAGCCGCTATCTCCTTCTTTTCAAAGTGCCAGCCAAATGGATCTGGTTTTTGAAGACTGCAGACCCGAACAATTAAAAGTTGATTAGAAGACATTTTCAATCAATCATTGAAATACGACAAAGGAGTTCTTAACCTTTAATAACAAAAAGGTGTATGCAGATATGCTTATATACCGTAAGGCAGCATTGTTTTCTGATCAACTTTTAATTTATTTTTCATCTCTAGTCAATCAACTTTTAATTTTAAGAGTTTTACTCTATTATTTAACTACAAAAGACCTCGTAAAAATGTTCACGTTGTCTTAAATATGGAAAAGGATATACTTTTGTATTTTCAGCATTAAAGCGGATGAAGCCGCAGGCGAAACTAATTAGCCTTTAAGTTTTTGACAAACCAATCTTGAATTATCTTTCTTTGAAATTTTTTATGTAATCTTTGTTTAAATCACATGATTTTGAAAGAAACATAAAAATACTAAAAGGGGTGAAAATCTTATGAAGTCGTACGAGCGAAAAGCAGCGCACACAAATCTCAAAACCATGCTGTGACCGCATACATTGCTAAATAAGAACATTAATCTGCTTGTTGAAATAAAGAAACTTACGTAGGCACACATGGTCAAGATCGCCAAGCCGATGTCAATCCGGGGCGCGCGGTGCCAAGTGGGCCGCGGGGCCGTGGGGCCGGCTAACTGTGCGCGAGTCCTGTTCTACCGCGTGCTGAGTTTCAGACACGTTGTTGTTGGGACAGACACGTGCAGAGTCACATCGCTCTCGCTTACGAGGCAGACGGAGCTGAAAACAGTTAAAACTTTTATTTTTACCCGACTGACCCACCCATGGTAGTGATATTTGCGCGTATGTATACCTACATATATATGTATGTATGTAAGTATGTCTGTTCAATTGGTTCTTTCTTTAGCCTTAATGGCTTGAGAGATTTTGAAGTGTGAAGTATCAATAGATTCGTATTCTTTCCCGGAGTGTCATAGGCTATGTAAAGTCAGCAAAAATAAAATAAAAGCAATATGGCGGACGTAAACTGTCAAAAACGGCAGTCCTCTTTTCATAAATGTATGATGACTGCGAAGGGATCATTGTTTATCTGCCTCTTACATTTTGATGCCAAACCATTAGCCGAGATTAATGAACCTGAAAAGAGCAAAGGGATGTTTTTATCTTGTAAACAATCGTTTAAGTTTGTAAAAATAGGGAAAGAAGTAGATATGCATCAATAATTTCGAAGTAGCATTAGCTACTTCGAAATTATTGATGCAAGTAAGTACGTTAGTACTTACCTATGAATAGTAATGTAAATTCTAAGTATCCTAACTTAATAAATAAATGCGAAAGTGAGTTCGTTTGTTTGTTTGCTTACTATATATACTGTCACGCCACACAAACCGGTCATTTGGAAACTTTCAGCTGTTGTCTGGGGCACGAAACGCAACCCGAAACAAAATATACAACTTATCCTGCGTACGTAGACGAAGTCGCGTGCAGAAGCTACTCGTATATCATGTCGTATTTGGTTAATGTGTTTTTAATTTTCAAAGGTACTATCATTACGTTAACTATGAAAACAGCCGCCACTTAAATGAACATCCCTCGTGCTATTATCCACCGTCGCCTGCAATCAGATTTGCATGCCTACTACTATTAAAACTTCATTTACACATACTTATTATCACGTCTTTATCTCTTATGGGGTAGACAGAGCCTATGACCGGCTGACCCAAAGGCCACGGTTACCTCGTTAGCCTGGGATATATAGATGTAAACGGGATCAAAGTAGTGATGGATTGCAAGCCGCATTGCATACTTATTGAAATGCTTCTTTAGATTTTCGCCCATTCCTTGGCCAAATTTATATATAATAATTATAATGTGAAAATTTGTTCGTTTTAAGGTATATTAATACACCGGAGTCATAAAGTCCACGCGAATGAAGTCGCGGGCATTTATTTATTTTATTTATAATACTTTATTGCACATTTAAAACAAATTACAAAAGAAAAATGCATAGAATAAAAAAATGTACAAAAGGCGGCCTTATCGCATCAGAATCAGGGCATCAGCTAGTTTATATGCATTTTCATGGTTAACCTACGGAATCATACTTTGGGGCAACAGCACTGATGCCAGTAGGCTACTGACACTCCAAAAAAAATGTATCCGTATAATTAAAAACGTTAAAGGAACGACGAGTTGTAAGCCGCACTTTAGGAATTTAAAAATATTGACCCTACCGTGTATATATATTTTAGAAGCATGTAAATTTGTTCGGAAATATCCTCAATTTTACACAAAAAAAGAAGACCTACCGCGACGCTATCCTGTAAGGATGAAGAATAAATTAGTTATGCCCGCGTCAAAATTAGAAATCTTTAGCTGTGGTCCATTATCAATGTCAACAAAAATTTATAATTGCTTACCCGACAATCTTAGATCGGAAGAAAAGAACTCGCTATTTATTAAAAAATTAAAAGACTTGTTGTTGGAAAAAATTATTACAAAATTGACGAGTTTTTTAATGATACCGAATTAAAATGACAAATAAAAATGACAATAGAAATAAATATTAATTGCATATTGACCATCTTAATTAATTGATTAAAAAAATAAGAAATAAAATTAATGCTAAATAATTGATAACAATAAAAATTGACGTAGTATAAAAATTAATTTAAAACAAGTTCTTACGCAACATTGTAGAAACGCAGCATGATAATATTTTCTATTATTTTAATATTAACAAGCTATAAAACCCGTTTGCCGTTCCAACTTAACCTTTGCGATGCCCGACAGGGTTCATATTGTACCTATACTATAATTACAGTGCAGTGTATATTAAGAACTGATGTAATAATTACGATATGAAATGCAATAAACAAATTGAATTGAATATATATTAAAATTATATTTCTTACCTCGGAACAGTATGATGACTATGCGATCTGCTCTATTTACAGCTCTACATTTTTAAATGTTTGCGTGATGCACAAACCATTCGCAGGAAGCTTTTCCACGATCACCATACTATGACAGCTGCCGTTTCGAATAATGTCGATCTTGAATGAAGAGTCTTATAAGATTCTTCTTTGCAAACTTGCCGGGTTTTCTGAAGTCGCAGGTCTATACCAATAAGCCACAATCGACCGTTGCCCTGAAAGCCAACATAACGCAGGCCATCGCTCAGATTCAGCCGGATCTATGCAGCAGAGTCATAAAAAATTGGACTCTCTCGGATTCGTGCCACCATACGAAGTCACGGCGGACATTTGAACGATGTCATATTCCATCCATAATGGCATAAATGGGACTTTCAAATAAAAAATTAATTTCGTTAATATCTCATACAAATTTTGTTTTATTCAATTTTAACATCGACCCGTCCTTGTTGAAAGACCGTTTAGAAAAAAGGCGAGAGTTCACGAGAACCATAATGCATGCCGCAAAGGTCCCTAGTTTTCTTGGTTGAGTCTTCTAACGTAAAATATTCCAGGTGCTTATTTTTAATATCCTGCAGTTTCGACTGCGACCGGTACAAATTCGTAGTGGGTGGACAATACGAAATATTTAGAAGACTTGTGCCCAGCCGCCACTTTCGCTGTCGCTTCAGCTGCTCCTATGGTGTTAGGGAGAAAGGACGTCGCGTCGCATAATAAACTTCGTCCTCTTTGCCAAGTATTAATGTCATCCCGTCGGGACGCTTTCCATCCGTGCGTGACAGGCTTGGAGGCTCTAGCTGGCACGGTACATTTGCCGATATCAGCGCTCTTCGGACGATGTTTATTTTCGTATATAGTTAAACACATGTAAATCTGAAACCTTGGCATATTCTCAATAGTTTAACCTTGTATAGAACATTCCTATAATAATGATACTGAACAACTTTTCTTAAAGAAACAAAGTTCGAAATATAAAAAAAAATATTGGTCTTCTCATACTAAATTGATCAGCCGAACAGCAATTTTGTATGGCAAACCCCTTTTCTTCTTTTTAATGATCACTGTAAGAACGTTCGAAAATATGAGAAGAACGAGGTTACAGGCTTTGAGATTTACTTGGTATATAACTCTAGACGTAAAAAACTGTAAATTTTTCGTCTGTAAATCTTTCAAGTTTCCGGAGCGTCAACCATGAGTTTATAATACGTAAGTAGTAAACGATTCGATCTAAAGTAAACTATTCGATGGCTCGTAATAGTAAACTATTGTCTACTCGATAGAAAACGAAGGTCAGTTTTGTAACTCATGGTGCTGATACTGCAGAAAATGTTCCTGTAAACACAGGATCGTATTCGATTACATTCAACCTTGAGTCGTTTTCGATTACGAGATTCGAAAACTACTCTGGTATATCGTACTCATGGTAGACAAAGTATAGTAAACTATGACGGTTATAAAAACGTTACCGTATACTACTCTCGTAAATTAAATTTATAAACTCATGGTTGACGCTCGGATCCCTTGCCTCTGTCTTCCCCGCAAGCTTGGCCATGATAATAAAGTTTAAGTTCTAGGTTGTTATAACACTCGCAGCCTGCGAATGCGCCGGGACGGTACAGAGGGAACTATTAACTGGCCACTTAAATAAACTATTTTTCCATATAAAAGTTGTCTTGGTGAAGGCGTCTCTTCAAAAATGGCACTTCGGCGGACCGGTTCCGTCCGACACAGCACCGAGCCTCCGATACCGCGTCACGCAAAAGCTCTGCGGAAGAAAGCTGCTGTACAGGCTGTGTGCCAATCAAACGGCAACCGTTCATTCATGGATGATTATTGCAATCTTGAAACACCCAGTTCATTTAGTTAAATATTATCGTTTTAATTAGATAAGATAAGTAAAATTTACTATAACTTGAATGAAAATTTGCACACTTGACGGTAAAACATGTTGAACTATAAATGTATTTATCACCTATATTATGTACACATGTTTATGCAAATAAATTTATCTTATCTTATCTTAATTTACGGTACATCTCAAAATATCTGTATTATTTCAAGTCAAAAGCATATACACACACATCACACTCCGATTAAATATTTTTTTGATCTCATGGCTAATATAACTTTATATAACAAGTAGGAAATATGCAAAGATAAAGGACAACTACAATTTAACAAAAACCTACGTCAATGAATAGTACAGGTATTTCCTTATGATCCATTTATTAGCAATTTTTTGTCACCCACAGTCAATTGTCGACAAAAATTTTAAGTATGGAAAAGGATTTGAAAGTATAATAAATTTTTTGAACGTTTACATGGATATTATTACTTCTAAAAAATCGTCAGGAGCGAGTCGAATTTACACTCGAACCCTAAAAACCGTTGTGGTGCCATTATAAAAATGTGTGGAAAACTATATGAATATGGAACGAGTTTCGAGTGAACTAATTACTAGTGTGCAGGTGATATGACGCGCGGCGCGTGTGTAGTGTTGACACATTAATCAAATTAAAAATGCTAATTCACTAACGCCCGCGCACCACCGACTTCGTCATCGTCCAGGACTAGCCTTCGCTCCGGGAATAATGGCTGCTGACTTACACGCTACTATTCGTCTACTATGATGAGACTTGCCTTACTGAAATACAACTAGTCATATTCCATAATGCCTATAAGACTCTCCCATAAGGAACTTTTTGTTAACTACTACTAGTTAACAAAGAGTTCCTTAGGGACATAATGACACATGACCAAAAAGTTCATGTGTCATTATGTTCCATTTATTTCAGTTACGTAAGAGTCAAGGCTATTTTAGTAACTGGGCAATAAAACGGACAGACAGACAGATATGACGAATCTAAAAGGGTCCCATTTTTGCCTTTCGGCTACGGAGCTCTAAAAAAGCACGCAACCGTATCATTATTATCTCGAAGCCATGACAGCCTGTATTTTTCACTCCCCTGTTATCAGTGACTAAGATGATACTAATACCTATACTTGATAGATTTCCAAATTACACAGAAGTTTAAGAATTACTGCAAATCAAAGATCTATAACGTTGTCACTGAGAGGACTTGTGCCTCTATGTACATATTTCTGACATAAAAATCATTAACATTACCTAAATCCCATCAAAAACAGCTAGCCTAACACAGAACAGTCATGCACTGTGTTAGGCTAACTTTTTATTTTCCTTTTAATTTTAGTTATATGACATCCACATAATACTTATGACTTTATTTCAGCAATTATTGTATACAAATAAGGAAAATAGATTATAAGTAAAATTTTAGCATTTACAGTGCTAATCGATCTTAGTTTTATTATATAAAGAAATATCTTAATTAGTATTTTGGCTAGGTGTAAGTGATTGGTACGTTAAGTTGATACTCTAAGCTATGCTTGCTACGACGGAACCCTAGATGGGTGCCCCACTACTGTGCCTTCAGATAACTTGGCCCAAAAAATGCTTGCATTTGAAACGCTCTACGAAGCAAACGGTTCGTTTTGAACTAGGCTTCGCAGCGCAATCTCGAGACAGAACTATCCCCAATTCCGCCGTACAAATGACTGGTGGTCAGAAAAATTTATAAGCATCGTGATAAGGATAATGGTGTTTGGCGGGCGCGGCCGGGCGGGCGGCGGGCGGCGGGGCGGGCGGTGTCATTTCACTAATTAACTCGTTGGGCGCGGCGCCACTCCATTACCGATGTTTATTGTGACAATTATTCCACCTGGGCGCCGACCCCCGCCCTGCCGCGTTCACGAAACTCTCGCCGCCCGCCCTCAAACAAACGGACAGACATGTTTATTAATAAGTAGTGTATGTCACTTCAAATTTATCATCGTGAAATATTGATTCTTGCCTAATTTAATGATACTAGTACTACACATTTTCGGTCATAGCTTTTGATTTCTTCAAAGCGAATTGAATGCGGATTTGAGTATCTAAACCAAATAAATTAATATGACTTCTACTGGAGAGACCCAAAATTATCGTGTTTGTGGCGGTGGTCATTTGTGAGCGTAACTCTTTAGATGACAATAGAGCCTCGCAGGAGACGTATCCCTTCTCTATTTTTTGTACGAGGGTGGATCCAAAAGTTCGTGGCCTAAGCAAGAAAACAACTTTTTTTAAATAAAAGAATATTTTTTTTGTCACATTCATCGTTAATGCTGATGCACTTCTTTTATCTACTTTGCAACTAATTTATACCTTTGAAAAAAATATTCCTCTAGGCCCTGAAAATACTCGTCTACCGCAGCTATTTCCTCCTAATTTGTAGAAAAATTTAATCCACCCAAATGTTTTTTTTAGTTTAGGAAATAGGAGAAAGTCCTTAAAAGCCTTATCTGGTGAATAAGGAAGGTGGGGCAACAGTTCAACACCACTGTTAATAATTTCAGCCATTCTTTTCATTTCATTCTGCGGAGGTGTGAACGCGGGCATTATGCTGGTAAAACAATTTTTTTTTACTGGTCATTCCCGGGCGTTTTTCTTTTATGTTTACTTTCTGTTGTCTCAGCAGGTAACAGTAATATTAACAGTTAATTGTTTCCCTCTTTGATAAATAATCATTCATAATAACCCCTCTTGCATCCAAAGAAATAGACGCCATAACTTTGTTGGTCGATAAAGCTGCCTTTGCCTTCTTAGGAGTTGATAAACCAGATCTTTATTGTTTAAACTGTTGCTTTGACTCGGACCTATAATGAAAGACCCAGCTTCTATACACTGTCACAAAACGTGACAAAAAATCATCAGGGTCGGACTCGAACAGCTCCAAACAATCACATGAAATGGTGAAACGAACCCTTTTTGGTCGGCTGAAATCAATCGCGGCACCCATCTAGCCGTTACCTCGTGAAAACTTAATTTTAGAGTTATAAATATTTTGAACTCCGTAACTATGCCAGTGATCTCAGCAATATTATGAATGGTTAATCTTTGATGACCTTATATAAGATGACAAATTTTATCCACGTTTTCCTGGGTGGTGGAGGTTGATGGCCTTCCCCTTCTGGGTTCATCTTCAAGACTATCCCGACCGCGTTTCAATTCAGCTACCCACATTTTTACACATGAATATGACATAACAGATTCTCCATAAGCATTAATCATGTCTTTATAGATTTGCTTTGCAGTTAATCCCTTCTTACACAGGTATTTGATAACTGCAAGCAGTAAATTTTTTTGCATAGCGCTAAAACTATACGACTCACGTTACACAAAAAATAATTAAAATTAAACAGACAGTTGTTACCACTTGCAATTTTGCACGCTTACCACTAAATAGTCATTTGTATACTATGTGAGGCCACGAACTTTTGGATCCACCTAGGTACTTAATAAGAGTGTTATACTCATGGGATCTAGAATATCATTGTGACCATCTAATTTTATTTTTTAATAACCTTTATACATTCTGCTATCCACTTGGTATGTGATTGTTAAAAACTTCACCTTCTTAAAAAAAAAAAGAATGGAACTTAAATAAACTAAACGACGGTTATAAAATCAAGTTTAGCACGACAACGTAGGTATAGGGGACAAATGTTGCGCAATATTGGTCCCTTAATGAGTTGGAGACAAAAATGCCGGCGATGTGTGTCAGGTCGGCCGACGCGCGATAACCGCGCTATTCGGCGCGAACCAACTGATACCACTCACGTACCGACCCATACCGCACGCAAATAAATCACTACCAGTTATCGCTTTTTGAAATGTACATCACTTTATATCGTATACTGGCAATGTGTGGCACTAAGTAAGAGTTGTCAATTTTCATCATGAGTCCGATGGTCCAGTGGGTGTGAGCTCTATGAGCGCTTACGTATGTTAAGCAACCTCTGGTGCAGTCCCTACTTGGATGGGTGACCGCAAGTGGCATAAAAATATCTCGAGCTCCTCCGTGCTTCGGAAGGCACGTTAAGCCGTTGGTCCCGGCTGTCATCGTTGATGGCAGTCTTTAAGCTATGTCAGATGCCTTAAGGCTGCTTGAAAAATCTGACACCAGTGTTGGCCACTTACACATACGAAAAAGAAAAGAATCATTGGCCTTTTTAGGGTTCCGTAGTAAACAAGGAACCCTTATAGTTTCGCCATGTCTGTCTGTCTGTCCGTCCGCGGTTTTACTCAGAAACTATAAGTACTAGAAAGCTGTAATTTGCTATAGGTATGTATTTTTATCATGGCAAAAAAGTGGTAGAAAAAAACCTGGAAAAATTTTATTTTAGGATAGCTCCCATACAAGTAAAGTGGGGGAGTATTTTTTTTCTCTACTTACCCATCATGTGGGGTATCGTTAAATAGGTCTTGAAAAATATTGTGAGGTTACGAACACCACTTTTCGATTTAGGTATCCTTTTCCGAAATATTTGGTTTTAAAGTGCAAATTTTTGTTAAAGGTAAGTGTCACCCTCTCTATCTGCTAAACGGATATATATGGATACGTGAAAAAAATTACAGCAGTAGTATATATACTGAAGTTGAAAGGAAAACTATCAGAGCTGAATACTAAGTGCAAACTAAAAAGTTTATAGGCAACCAACTTATAAAATGTACTGAAAAATGTAAAATTTCATATAATTTTCATTGTTAGATGTTTTTGGTCGTTAAACTGTAATGTGCGAGTGTGAACAGTGTAAACTCAAAGTTGTCATTCGCAACTACGGAACCCTACACTGCGCGTGGCCTGACACGCACTTGGCCAGTTTTTTTTTAATTTGCCTTTCTTATATAAACATAATTCACTTACCTTTAAATATTGTTCACAGTACATTTATATCAAAACGTCTAGTTAAGGGCTTAAAAACTTTTTAAAAGTACAGGCTGATTTTGAACCTAGAGTTATATTAAAATCTCTGAATCAGAATGCCTAATGAAATACAGAATTGTGGAAAAAAAACGTAAAAAACAAAAAAAAAACTTTATGCAACTTAAAGTGAAAATGTGGATTACATATTTTTTTTTGTTCCCAGAATTTGTCCCACAATGAAAAATTGCTTATTTTGTCGAGTTGAGTCATCTCTTAAAGAGACATGCACTCAAAATATATAACCCTTCTACTAGCATAGTCGGCGTTTTTACGCCTTTTGGTCATTATAAGGAAAATGAGATGTGTTTTGACTGAGTCCCGCGAAGTGGAGCGCCGATAGCGCGGGTCAAGCGCGGGTGACGGGTGCGGGGTGACCATCTCTCGACGTGTAGTCATAATATCAACGCTCCTTGCTCTACTTGCCTGTCGTGGCGACATCACTACCCTTTTCGATGGCTGAGGGCCACGACCACCACGACAGACCGGCCACTTTTTCAAGTTGATTGGCAATGTAGCCAACAAGCTGGTACCCGCGGCTTCGCCCGCATGATAGCCTATGTCCTTCTCAGTACCCTAAACTATGTGTATGCCAAATTTCATGATGATCGGTTCAGGATATAGAACATGAAAGCGTAACAAACAAACAAACACACTTTCGCATTTATAATATTAGTTGGGACTATCAAATTTTTTTTCTATTTGTCTCGTGGTTTCAGGCCTCAAAAGAACTTCGTCTCTTGCTGTGATCATGACGATCCCGGCAACTAAGGGACAAAACATACCTAATCATAATCAAAGGTGGGGTGGGCGTGAGGCAGGCAGCCGGCCGTTATAACTTTGCCAAATAATTTCACAGCTTGATTAGTTCAAATTAAAATGCTGTCAAATTGTTATTCTAAGCTAACGATGCACCCGACGAAGGTTCACGAAGCACACCATGCACGTTATGTCATAACGTTATTCGCAACTGCCTGCTTGTCACAGCCCGCGGCCCGCGGCATGGCAGCGACGCTCTTCCGTTCTGGTTTGGGAGAAAAGGAAAAAATAGAATATACCAGCGGCTTTTCTTCCCGCGCAGACCGTAAAAGCCGGACAAGGAATTGGGCGAAAATCTACGGAACCCCGTTATAGTCGATACGGCTAGCAACCCATCACTATTATGTTTCCGCTTTCCACCTTAACGACCACAAACACGCGCAACGTGGCCTTTGGGTTTTACGACCTTGGGCTCTGTCTACCCCGCAAGGGATAAAGTCGTGATAATATGTATGTATGGCAGCCACAGCACACGGCCGACCTGTTGCTTGCTTGCGACAGATATACCTACATTGTCACTGGTGCTATACCACGTGTCAAGTCCTTAGCATACTCCGTCAACGGCTGGAAACATCTGTCTAATTAACATTTGTTAAGTTCTTAACCGATCACTTGAAACATTTTGATTATTGCACTGACTTCACTACAACCACAGAATTAATAATAGTACTAACGTTCATGCTACAACCAAGAAATTAACTACTTTAGCAACTAATAGCATTTTGAAAGAAAGAAAGTAATAACAATTAGTTTATTAACGTGATATTTTTTAAGTCATATAATCCCTAGGGCGAAGGGCGACGTATGGTTGGTCATACGAGTATTTAGCGTGATGGGAGTGCAAGTGCAAAAATACGTATCTTCGAGAAAACGAACGATGTATTGTTTAAACATTTGAGCATGTTAAATGTTATGATGCAGTTATATTCAGACCACCGTTTGTTATAAAGTACGCACTAACTAAAAAAATTTTTTGTACATATACAATTCCTAATCAGTTGACTCATTTTATCAACTCACTCAAGCTTGTAAATAGTTCAAAATAACATGACATGGCTTTGACAAGTTATAGTAGAATGATAGTATTATGATTCAAGTGAGAAGTTGATCACTGCAACACGAGTATTTGAATGAAAATACGAGTGTTATTATGATCAAATATGTATAAGGAATCAAACGACGTATTACAATACAAGTTTTCGATTCGAAACTTAAACGAAACTTCTACTCGCTGTAATAATTGTATAAAATTGAAATCTGATTATAAACATCAATATGCCTTATCCGGTCGTATGTACGAAATTTGGTTGAGATTGGCTTAACTGTTGTAAAACTAAAACCAAACTACGTTTGTATGGGATTTCGGCTTTACGTGGGACTGTTAATGAGTCGCACTTTATGACACAGTGTGTTAAAATAAACTAACACGTTTACTTATAGAAAAATTAACTTAAAAACTTAAATGAACTCTAAAAACATAATACCTACTCTTTTTTCAGACAATGTAAATTTTATTTCATTTATATGCCTCCAGTTTAGTGATCTCGAATATATTAGCTAAGTGTGTGTATGTGTTGTCTGTGGCTGTGTGGGTCGGCGCGGTCGCGATAAGGGGTCGCGCGATAACCCGCGAGACTCGATAGCACTGAACGCATTACAAACAGCACAGATGTGCCGCATCGTGCAGTTTGCTGAGGCGAAATATCTCGCGTGTTTTTATTTTTAAACTTTTCAAGATCCTGCTGTACCTATCTTTTGGTTAGTAATATAGAGACTATAAAATTTCGTTGCCGCTTCATAACAAAATAAAATTGTGTTTCTTTTCATACAAGAAACGTGTTTTTGCAGTTGAATATTGTGAAGTGGTACGAGTTCGAATGCCTCTTGCATTTGGCTAATCCATATTTATTCATTCACATCTCCAACAGACCGACAGATATGGAAACGAGAGAAGGAGGCCTTTGCCCAACATTGGGACAGCAATGGCTTATAATAATAAAAATGAGGAAATAGTAGACAACAACACCAAAATAGCCGAATGGGCTGGAAAATCTCTACATGGTAGACATCACCACGATTTATGCCAACCTAATGTCGATAAAGAAGCGTCGAACGCATGGCTTAATCTAGGTGAACTCTTCCCAGAGACAGAAGGCTTCATTTTTGCAATCCAGGACCAGGTCATAGAAACAAAGAATTATCAAAAATATATCATGAAACAACATACATCTGACACATGTAGGAAATGCAATAGCGCCTCAGAAAATATTCAACACATTACTGGAGCATGTAAAGCAATAGCCCAGACTGATTACAAAAACAGACATGATCAAGTCGCCAATATCATCCATCAAGACCTTGCCCAACAATATAAATTAATAGATTTTACAAAACCGTATTACAAATACAATCCAGAAAAAGTTTTAGAAAATGCCACCATAAAACTTTACTTTGACCGAGCAATTTTCACAGACCGAACAATCCATTTTAATAGACCTGACATTACGTTACTGAACAAAACAGATAAAACCGCATTACTGATTGACATTGCAGTCCCTAACACCCATAATCTCCAGAGCACAATAGCCGAAAAACTTTCTAAATACACCGAGCTTAAAGAGGAAATAACTAGACTATGGCACCTTCAAAAAGTCACAATAGTCCCTATAGTTCTTTCTGCCACGGGAGTTATCCCAAAACAACTTCACACATCATTAAAAACCCTCAACCTTTCACCTCACACTTACATGCTCTTACAGAAAGCAGTAATACTAAACACATGTCGCCTAGTTAGAAAGTTTCTGCAAACAGATTCTACAATCACACGCACAAGCACACTGCTATCTGTCATGAATCCCTCGCAACCAAACCTTTCATCAAATCACACACAAATAGACAATTATTCTGAAACTCGCACACCTCGAGACATAAACGCCCCTGATATTCACTTGGCTTAGGCCCGTGAATATTAGTAGACTTAGCGGTTAAATACCGAGAAAAACAGAAATAAAAATAATAATAATAAGCCCGCAGGGCAGCTTGTGGCAAGCTGTTGGTGAGTAACGACACCACGGACCCGAGTGCTCCAGAGAGTCGGTCAGAGCCCTCGTCCCCGACGTGTCTTCATCGGTCGGGGTGGAAACCCAAGAGGGCTCGCAGGATTCTCAGCTCTGGCTTGCCTTAGTTGGCCGTCCAGAGAGGAGTCGTAAGAGCTGTTGCTCCAGGGGTGGAAGTGTTAAAGGCCTAACGACGCGAGTAACTTCGGAGAAAGCGCAGCACACCTCTCGACACCCCTGAGTCGCCCGCACCGGTGTTGCCCCTTTTGCCGGCAGTTATCGTCGGCTATTTTGAGGGGCCCATCTAGTGGGCGGCAAGCCACCACCTGCCAATTTTAGTCAGTTATCATGATTATGGCAGGTGTCCGACCCTTTGCAATAACCCAGCATTAAGTCCACCCATATTTCAGCCCTATAGCCCATTAATTTCCCTTTTTCTAATGCAATAGTCCCACCTCTGGCCAAAACCTGTTCGAGGACATATCATTCATTGATATTTCCAGGAATGGGTTCTGGCTGGAGACCTACATTACATCAACTTCTCCAAAGGGCCTCTACGTGTTGGATCTATATCCCCACGCAAGCCTTCCAAAGGACCGGGGTAACACCCGTGAGTCTCAGAGAGATACAAATTATAATAATAATCTTCTAAATACCTTTACAGATTTGGACGTAGAGAGTATCGTTAGAAACTACATCATACCGACCGATATCCCAACGAACGAAGCGAAAGTGAGTTTGTTTGTATGTTACGCCCTACCTACTGAACCGATTATCATAAAATTTTGCATTGACATTGTCTGGGTTACGGAGAAGGACATAGGCTACCTTTCATCCCGGTGAAAAGTACTGTCTCCGAAGGATCGACATTAACGCGAGCGGACAAAACCTTGTTGGGTATATTTCTTTGAGGCAAGAAGGCAACAGTCGTGTTTGTTAATATTTCATTGAAGAAAAACCTGATATTTAGCTAATTAAAAAAGAGACATTCGCTACAACTTGAATTAAAAAAAATATTTGAAACCGAAGACAGTAGATTGAGGTAGATGACCATTGTGCTTATAAGATACAATCAGTGAGTATAACAAGAAGCACTGAATTTAATAAAAAATACATATAGGTAGTTTCTGACATCATACACACCACACGGCATGTAGCCGACGGTCAACGACACTCTTAAGGAGCGCTTGATGCGAACCAGATCACACCTTACCCTTCAAAATTGGTGTTAAGTTTGGGCTGCGGGCTGCAGGAGTAACGAAAAAGACGTTACCTTCCCTGTGTTGTTTGCTCTGGATCGGTCGGATAACAACGCTGGCACATCTAATAATAAACTAAAGGCAGCGTGTAAAACCCCTCGAGGTTGTCTTAAAGGGGTGGTGACTCAGTCCATCAACATGAACCACTTTTCCTATGGAACCAATGCTGGAAAATCAACTTTTATTTTATTTATTTTTTACTTGTGAAGGCCGAATATTTTATTTATAGAATGTTGTTTTTTTTCTTTAATCCCAGCATTGGTCCCATAGAAAAAGTTGTATAGTTAGACGGTCTGATTCACTCTCTAAAGAGAATGTTGAGGATTATTTTACACACGGTGTATGGCATAATTTGGGCTGGCTACTACTAAGGTAATAATGCAAGTCAGGTTGGTTTATCTAATTAATTTAGGAGTACACGAACATATCATGTGCATTGTCATGAAGCATAAAAGTGCTGATAAAGGGGTATTATTGGACGCGATGCATCATGCTGACAAAGTTCACGTCGACCTCGCGGTGACGCAGCAGGCGCAACACTCATTAAGAGTACCTACATGTTCCAGCTTCATGTACCTACTCGTACCTACTGGCTTTTACCCTTCGTCGTGTCGTCTACGTCCTGTGCCATGCAGTTCTAAGGTGTCAGCAATAACGTTGCCGTATTTCAAAGAAATCCATCCAGTGCGTGGAGGAGAGTAACAAACATATTTACATATTTACTATATTTATAATAGAATTGCATTTGAACGGTTTTTTTTACAATTTGAGTGCGTTTGACCTCTATCTTGCCTGATGGAAAGTAACGATGACGTCTAGGGTAGTACATGCAAACTCAGATGATGTCTATTCACTCTTGCCTTGAAAATCCCACATTTATATATATAGAGAGAAACAACAACGCGAGGAGGGAATTCCATTGCTCCGCGGTTCGCATAATGAAGAAGGAGGCGAATCTAGAGGTGGTATGAGCAGAAAAATCAACCACATATGGATGAAATCCCTGCCCACGCCGTATATATTAAGATGGAATGGTGCAGGGCAACAAAAGCTTGTAGTTCCTGTGCGTGCACACTCCCCAAAATGCAACCTGTAAAAGACATACAGCCTTGCTACTAATCGACAGTGTTCGAGGTTTCGTAGAAGTAATCATATCCATGTTGAAAATCGGCTTCCTCAATTTCTCTCTTTCCTCTTGTTCTTAATATACAACTTAACAAAATTAATGGGACCCGAGGAAACATTTTTATTATTGTTCTATGGAAAAAGTTCCCATAAATAGAAACATCAGTAACGGTAACCCGAAATCTTTTTATATATGAAGTCAAGGGTAAAACTTTTTTCGTCTTGGTTTGTGAGCTTTAATGATAGATCGTCCAAGTCAATGTCCTTCTAGAAGAGTCTTCTGGAAGGATTTCAATAGGCCTGCGAGCAGGACGACGTTTTGTATGTAATTGTGTCCACGTCCTTCTAGCAGTACAATGTATTCTGGAAGGACCAAATGTTTCCCAACAAAAATCCGGAATTGTAAACATTTGGTCGTTATTTTTAACCCCCGGCACTAAAAGAAGGTTGTTATTTTTTCGTACCTTCTTGACTTTGTAAATCTTCCTCTCTTATTTGAACTGTTTAACTTTCATCGTCACTAGACTGCGAGGAGCTTCACGAAGATGTATTTCTTTCAAGGAATTGAAAAATATGTTGATGTTCAGGAGAAACTCTCCGTTCCGAATGAATACTACTTATTGTGCCGTCCACATCCCACAATAGGTACTTTAAATTTCTCGTTTCTTAAAACATTTTGAAGTATTCCGTAGCAATAGAATGTAGCGAAATCATCGCCAAAATGTTGACGACTTCAGGCGTTGTTACTATCAGGCGCGTCGTTAGCAAGCGCATGCGGTCACCACGTCTAAACTGTGCAGCCATCCTTCTCAGACTGAAGATAAAATGGTGAGACAAACACTCCCAGGAAGAGAAAAGAACAAACTATCTACTTGTGAAAAATCAGTCCTGCTAGCAGAACTATTTAGTCACAATAATACATTTATTTTGCGTCCTTCCGGCAAGACAGAAAGTCCTGCTAGCAGGACTCTGGACGATTTATCATTAACACTACAGTTTAGGGTATTCACATATTTTGACCATGATTTGTGTATATATTCTTGGCCATGATGCGTTAACTTTGTTCAGCAGCTTTGTTAAATAATGCGTTTATGGGATTGGTTTCACAGCATGAGTTACTATGAGTTTGTTATATTAGTATTTTCTAAAATAAGTCATACTTTTAATATCATCGGCACGGGAATTCTGCCAGTAACCTCACGGCTTAATAAGATAAGCCGGCTTAATAAGATAAGTCGTGTGGTTCCCGGCAGAGCAAGCAAGCTTCTATAAGCATGCCCAAACTGGCATGTGTATCCGTTGCTTGAAACCGAATAAAGTGAGCGTTTTCCGCGGCAGTAGTGCCCGCGTCGACACGTGGTGCCGACCACGTGCGGCCTCACAGTGCACAGTGGCTGCGACAGCCGTGACAATCCTGTGGCATTATCTTGCTCAACTTCCTGGAATATTCATCGCTCCGATCCGCGAAATATAAGGATTCTACTCGTTTTTATGAATCTCGTTATCAGCTTCCGCCCGCGGCCCCACCTGTGTTAAATCCAGGTAAATTACTTTTTGTCAGGATAAAAAGTACTTACACGTTAGAAAAGTACGTTTTTCTCGCCTACATTTTTTATCATTTTCAATACGCGTGACATTGTGGAAGCCAAATTTGATGCCAAATCTATCAATGACATACCTAGTTTAAGTTTGAAAGCGGAACAAACAAACGAATATCTATACAAAACCACGTTCGCTTTTATAAAATTAGTTAGGTAGGATAAAATACACGTAATACAGGCCGTGTTGGTTTTACAATAACCATACGGTAGGTCAAGTTCGTCATACTCTGACTAATACTTCGGCTATTAATAAGACCACATATTGTGGATACAGCATTACAGAATGTAGGCACATCGAGATGTCGCCACTGCTCCGTGTGCGCGATATAAACTGCGAACTTTAATGTATGCAGTACATTACACTCATAATACGGCGTTGGTATTGATCTACCTCTTACTTATCCTTGCGAAGGCTTTTAGTAGAGCTTGTATGAGTCATTTTATTCTGCGATAAAACACAGGGTTACTCTTAAACCTTATTTCTGAACACTAGGAGTAATCCATACTAATGAGTATGTGATTGGGTATGAAATGAAATGATTTATTTACGTGAAACATGGTTAAAGATGTGACAAATAATAACAAAGTCCAACATGTCTCGCCATCAAGATGGCATGTAAATATTTATAGTTCATCCTAACAATTTACAAATTAGTCATACTATAATTAATGCCATAGAAACTTTATTTGTTACCCCTCCACGCCTCAGCCACTGAACCGATATAATACATGATTTTTTTTTATTACCTGACTGACCCACCCAGATGGAAGGTAATGTTTTCCGCGTGTATGAGTGTATATGTATCTATGCTCCATTGTTCCATCATGTAGCCTAAACGGCTTGACTGATTTTGGAGTGTGAGGTATCACTAAATTCGATGTCTTCTCCGGAATGTCATAGGCTGTGTAACATTAGCAAAAGTAAACTGTCAACGACAGCAGCTGGATTTTTATTTCTTAAAACAATGCTACTTGTTTCGTCCAGCTGCTTTGAAATTGCACGAGGTAGATGTGTGTACAAAGAAAGTATCTAGAACTACTTCCTTGCCAGTGGCTATGGCATGTGACTATGTGACCGTGCCGCGAGCACAGAGACCTCGACGTCATCATGCCACAATGTGGTAAATTAATTCAAACATATAATCCATCCATTAGACATGTCTCGCTGTTTTTAAAAATACATTGTCCTTATTAACTTAATTTATCACATTATAATAATATAATAATATTTATTAATAGTGATATATGTTAATAGTTTTTATATAAAAAGTTGCTCCTGAAGGGATGCAGCAATACCGGCAAGGGTTGCATGTATCAACTAGAACTCTACCGCTTACTGCTGTACGCATGTACCGGGGGCTGAGCAGTAGTTAGTGGACGGGCGTAAGCCAATAATAGTTTTCGTGAACTAACTGATGCCGGAAGCACAAAAAGTTATATCAATCAGTCAATAGTTTTACTGTATTTATTTATTTCTAAGGATAAAACTTCTTTCTAAAAGTAAAGGTAAGGTAAAAGGTAAAAATGTATTTTATTTCTCCAACAATCATGGTTTAACATTAATAGAAACTACAATTTGACATTAGCCAAGACTGTAAGCAGACGGGAGCCTGTATTAGGCAAATCTTGTATCACAGTGCTCCAGGGCTCTCACGCCTGGTTGTACAACATGCGTAGGTACATATAACACGGTATATAATTCATCTAAAAACTTAAATTACTTAACCTGGGTACCCACCCTTTCGTGTGACAACGACTTGCGGGACATTTTTTTTTGTTTTCTTATGTTTTCGCGATTAAATAAATAAATAAATATATACGGACATATCACACAGATTGAGCTAGCCCCAAAGTAAGTTCTTAATAAGACTTGTGTTATGGGATACTAACTCAACGATACTATATTTTATAACAAATACATATATAGATAAACATCCAAGACCCAGGTCAATCTGAAAAAGATCGTTTCTCATCTTGACCTGACCGGGGATCGAACCCGGGACCATCCGTGTCACAAGCCGGCGTGTTGACCGCTAGGCCACTGAGCTCGTTACACATTTAAATATAATTATTTTAATACTGTTTTTATTGCGTTTATTACATTATTTATATACCTAACATATCGAGCATTTTACAGTGTTCGTGGTCGCAGGTAGACTAAGTTGACATTTGTCTAGTATTTTTTAAGAACTGCAAAATCTACCGCCTAAAATATAATTAATTTAATTTAATTTAATTTAAAAAACTTAGAAATTATGAAGATAGAGAGATCAGAAGGTGAGAATGAACTTTTCTCTTGTAGAGAATTTCGTTGAAGTTTCTTTTATGTCAACAGGCAATTCATTCCAGAGTCGTGAAGCTTGAAGGGAAAATGAATTTGACATAAAATTTGTCCGAAAAAGGGGTATGGAGAGTAGACGCGTATCCGTAGAACGCAGCTGTCAATCATGTGTGTCAGAAAGAAATTTAAATTTAGTTTTTAGGGTTCCGTACAAAAATTGAAAAACGGAACCCTTATAGGATCACTCGGGCGTCTGTCTGTCCGTCCGTCCGTCTGTCACAGCCGATTTTCTCCGAATCTACTGAACCAAATTAGGTGAAATTTGGTAAGATGATGTAATCCTATGACCCAAACACGGATGTGCAAAGTAAATAAAGATTTTTTTGAAATAAGGATCATTTTCAGGGGCCCAATTACAAAATTTTAAAAGAAAGTTTTTCAAACCTTACTGTGTCATTATCAAATGAAAGGGCTCATTATGAGGATCACAAAAATATTTTTTTTTGTTCGGGTAAAATCTATACTTTTGATTTTATTCACGAAAGAAGGCAAAAATTGACCATTCCCCCCCCCCCCCCCCTGATCTCCGAAACTACTGGGCCGAGAATTTTGAAAAAATTACAAAATGTAGTTCATTGTTACAAATGTAGTCCTTGAAGATTACAGGAAAAATAATAAGAATTCTATCACTTGAAAATTAAGTGGTAAACTCACTATAATAAGTTCATCTAGGGAAATAGTTCACTAAAACACCACTAGATGGCGCTAGTCAATTGAATAAAACATATTTTTTGCACATTGTGTGTGTGTTCACGAAGCATATTGTACGGAACCCTCATAGCGCGAGTTTGACTCACACTTGGCCGGTTTTAAGTATTCAGGAGAGTGAGGATTATTCAGAACAGAAAATAAAGTACAAAGAAGTCGTAGGTGCCTACGTTGACGAATTGGGAGCCATTTTAACTCAGAACGATATGCAGAAATATGATCGTACTTACGAAGGCAGAAAATGAAACGGATACAATTGTTAACGAGACGATCGAGCTTATTGAGAAGATGTTCGTTGAGATCGGGACAACACACATCAGCATAATCAATAATAGGAAAAACTAAATTTTGGACAAGTAAGATCTTCGTCTTTAAAGGCAGGAAGTTCCTGAGACGGTTGAGTTGTTGGAGAGTGGCAGTAACAGAACGATGGATTTCTGTTATATGAGTGACCCAGCCAAGTGTGGAGTCAATGTGCAAGCCAAGGTCCTTCGCGGACTTAGAAAAGGGGATAGCATTATTATCAAACGTCACCGATGAAAGAGTATCGAAATTAATCTTATTTACTTGTCTTATGCTTCCGTCAATTATGGCCTGGCACTTTGCGGGGTTGACTTGTATGCCATAATCATTTGACCAAGTTAATATTGATGTCAAGGCTGAGTTAATAACGGCTATACTCGATTCCAAGTCCTCGACTGACGACTGTGCATAGATTTGAAGATCGTCTGCGTAGAAATGATAAGAGCAACCAATTGAAGAAGACAGAAGATTAATAAAAAGAGAGAAGAGCAATGGTGATAAGATTCCACCTTGAGGTACGCCAGTAGACAGAGATCTCCACTCCGACAGATCGCAATCCACACGAACCGCTTGCTGACGGTCTCGGAGATACGCTGAAAACCAATCCACCACTGAGGACGAGAATTGCAGATGATGGAGAATGGCAAGGAGAAAAAGCTCGAAACGTTAGGTGTATAAATTATGTAATAAACGCGATAAAAACCGTATTAAAACAATTTTTTTTATGTATAGCTTTGTTTTATATTTATCTAGTTAGGTATTTATTCAATTTAAAAATTTTTTAGTTAAGGATAAAACTATTTACATATTTATATGACCTCTTCAACCCGTCTGGCTAGCGTGGTGAGTTAGGGCCAAATCATCTGACTGCTAGGGCTGATATGGCTTTGGTATTGCGAAGAGGGTCGTGCTCTTGCAATGGAGACCGAAAAGACCTGATGATGATGATAATGACATATTTACATAGAAAATAAAAATAAACAAGCGTGTATAAAAACATAAAAAAAATTAACTTTCACTTGATTATTTTTATATGGTCGTTAAAGTTGTGTTTTCTTAAATTTCTTTCTGGTTATCTTGGTGGCCTGTGTTGAATTGTTTACTTATTCACGTATACTATTTTCTGCTAGTAAGTATAAAACTAACAGCGATATCTACACTATAAACTTCATATTCTTCAACTACACATTCTGGTTCACCTTCGTCAGTCAGCAGGTATTATGCCACCCAACTTCTAGGATAGTGAAAGTAATAGTAGTAAGGGCATGTAGACACTAATATTTTTCTTCTGAGGAAGACAATGAATTTCAAAAATAATGACGGATGAACTGTAAAATGTAGAACAAGCTCTAAAGAATTAGCCAGGCCACTAAAGAATGCCTCATTCAGCCACCGCTAATGCCTCCTTACCATAGATATCAGAGTGCTCCTTACCGAGGCGCGGGCAAACTCCAACCAAATTGACATCGCATACAATTTTTGATAAATATTTGTGAACTGCGTTCTTTACCGGTATCATTAGTTATCTTATCTACCATTATACTAATACATAATTTTCTGAATTTAAATGTTTAATATTAACTTCTAAATGATTATTTAAACCTACTGAGACTGATCACAGGCACACGTTTAACTAAGTAAGTTGTTACTAACAATGTTTGAAGCTCTGAAACAAGTTTAAAATGTTCACAAAGACCAATTCGAAGTCAAAAGACTTATTTATTCAATAAAAGTTGCGTTACACCCTCGATATTCGTGTTAATGTGATATTTCCGAACAAGGGGATCCCCAAATACAATGATTAGTGAAATGGCAGACGCGGCACGGAACCGCGGCACACGTGAGGGCGCGCCACAGGTCGGGTCGCGGCCGCGCCACAGGTGGGGCGGGCGCCCGCCCGCGCCCTGCCCATGGAGCTTTCAGCGACCTTCGGTCAATATTGAATGCGCTAGTTTTACGCTTTTTAATACACATGCATAACATATATCCGCCGAGGGGTTCCCGGCAGAGTAGAATAGGGCCACTCCAAGTCTTCCCGTGGATGTCGTAGAAGGCGACTTGGGAAACACAAGCTAAAGTTTATAATCATCAAAGAGACCTGTCCAACCCGTCAGGCCAGCGTGGAGAGTGTAGGCCAAATCTTCTGACTGCTCTGGCTAATATATAGCTCTGCAGTGGAGACTAAAACAGACCTAATGATGATGATGATGACGAATAGACATGGAGAAGATGTAGCTCAGGCCGGGGTCGGCGCCCGCAAGCCACAGGTTGCGTCTTTGTACGGCCATCCATGTTAACGCGATGCCGCACCCCACTCCCCACCGGGTGTGCGACCTAAAAAGTATATTCGCTCCGATTATGCTATTTAGTACAGTTTGTCTTCTATAATACCTACTTAGTAATTTTTAGGAATATCTATGATTCTTCAAACACTAAAGCAAGTTGGAAAGCATTTCGATAGTAGGTTAAGAAATAACCTACTATCGAAATGCTTTATCTGCATCACTTTAGGTAAGCGACGCCGAGAGAATAAAATAATTTTTGACATGATTTTTTTGTGTTACTCCAGGCATTTAGGAGTAATAGTGCGATGAAGCAACTCACACACACATCTTCTATGTTCATCTTCTAAATTCTAAATATATATATATTACTTAACTTTAACTTTCAATGTAGGTATGTAACTCAAAGGTGACTGACTGACATAGTGATCTATCAACGCACAGCCCAAACCACTGGATGGATCGGGCTGAAATTTGGCATGCAGGTAGATGTTATGACGTAGGCATCCGCTAAGAAAGGATTTTGATCAATTCTACCCCCAAGGTGATAAAATAGGGGATGAAAGTTTGTATGAAACTTTGTCAATTTTAAACCGATCGGGCTGAGACTTTGCATGCGTAAAGCTTATATGACGTAGGCATCCTCTAAGAACGGATTTTGATTAATTCCACCCCCAAGGGGATATTCATTCAGTGTACAAAGAAGTTTTGTAGGCCCTAATATTTTTTTACACACGCTAAACAAAAGTAAAGCCTCAAAAACTACACTTCTTAACGCGAGCGAAGCCGCGGGCAAAAACTAGTATGCTCATATACATAAACTATAAAAATCCTAACGCTCGTTTTTTGGACAGTCGTGTAAAAAGCGACTCCTCTCCAGCTATCTTTATAAGCACAGAGAAAGTGCGACAATACAGGACTAATTCTTAACACTTTTATGGCCGTAGCTGAAAAGAATTAATGTCGAGAGTAAGTATATGACTGTGTTCAAAGCTGGACCTCAATTTTTGAACTAGTAGAATCGATTGGACCGCCGCCACTCGTTGTAACGTTAGCAATCGGTTCGTATTCACATGTGAATAAAATCAATGAATGGTCCTGTTTCTACGTATTTATGACCTGGGCGAAAATATTTTCTTTTTTCTGAGATTGGTAGATTTGGTATATGTTTATTATATATATATATATATATAATTCCCATAGGGACCCATGGGACCTATGGTACTCAAGGTACCCACTGAGGCTAATGGTACCCACTGGGACCTTTAGGATCGTACGAAAGCCTAAAACGAGTGGCGAATCTATTCTACCAGTTGAAAAATAGAGCTCCTGTGCGGAAGGGAATCCGGCGCGCGTTCAAGTGCGGCGCGACGTCGTTACGCAACGGCACATGTGCGCGCGACACATGCTGCGAACGCTCATTAGCCGCTTGCTGCTGGGTTACAGGCACCTAATAAGTTTTATTCTTCCGTCATTGAATGTCCATATAATAGAACGCCTCATGATAGTCACTACATAAGGTCGAATGATAGATCTTATAGCCTTAGCCTTGCCTACCTGTAAGCGATACAGATACAATATTCTGATATCTATGGATACAGACGTGAATAATATGTAACGTACCAAATGGTGATATACATTGATGAAATACCAATAAAATATTTATCTACTTAACTGCCAAAACTCAAGGCAATGAAGGCACGTACCGAGAAAACTAGAAATATAGGTAACTTCATCTCTGATCTTACCTCAGATCACATCAAACAAGGGATCTTACAGATTGACAATTCATTCACCTATCACTAGTACAGGCAGGTTATCGGTTCGTTTTTTAAAAGAATACCGAGATATTTTATTCTTGATCAACCTATAAAAGGAAAAGCAGCTGAAGCATTCTACTTTTTTAATAATCCTTATCAGCGTGGAAGATCTACCAAGAGTGTAAACCAAAATAACTTGGAAACGATTACGTCTAGTTCTTGTAAATTATGCGGATAGATACTAGGCATGAGCGTCGGAGCCAGTTTGTAATGTTGTATATTTTATTCAAATTGGAAAACTCGGTAAAAGAACCGGTCGACCTTCGCGCGAAGAAATTGTGGCGGTTGTAGGAGGCGCGCCATTTCCAGCAAACTAACATTTGTTTCTCGAGGAGACAGCTCGGCAGTCGCAAGCGCGTAGAGAACCTCCACATATTACGAGTTGCCTATGAGCTGCATCAGTTGTGATTGTGACACTGCAATTTTCATAAATCTATTAATTCTGGGAAGTACGAGTAGGTCTTCTTTAGTGAGGCTAGCTAGCTAACGAGAATACTATGGAATATGAAAAAGTTACCTGAATATAGCATAAAAGCATCTTTCTTTCGCTTTAGGTGAGCCGCAGTATGTTTGTTGCGGGTTGCGTGTACTATTATGTATTCTTTGGTTGCGGTGTGTACAAGAAGTCCGTATAACACAAGGTCTACGCGCTGCCGCGGTGTCAGCCTGCCCAACTTCATTAGGAGCATTTGAATTGCAAACGCCGTCAAACCAGTTCGGGAATACGCAGTTGCTACTCACCTCGTCCTTACTGCCTGCGACTCATTTAAAACCAATGCATAAGTTACCTTATTAGTAGGCTTTAATTTACGCAAAAATATTTTTGTCGATGGAATTATGAGATATTATTTGGTATTCTATTGTCCTGTTATGAAATGAAAAAATATACTCTTTTTTCTCTTAATAGGAGATATTACTGAAAACTGTGCCGCCAGAGTGCGCCACTAGCACATACAGTAAAAAAGGTTTGACACTGACAAGTATGTACATGTCAGTGTCAAAGTCGCAATTAATTTGTGATATTATACATTAATCTTTTATTAATTTGATTTTAAAATACTCCTATAAGTATTAAAATATAGAAATGCAATTATGCTGCGTATTCGGATGTAAAATAAAGGCAATTTATTGCGAGTTTGACATACTTGTTAATGTCAAACATTTGTTTACTGTCTCTGCTAATGCTGCCCTCTGGCGGGAGAACATTGCAGTATTATCTCCCATTAATACAGGAGTACTGTACTGGATTCCGTAAAATTCGTGTATCCCCTTATTAAGTGCAACAAGTTTTAGAAAGTTTTAGTCGTACGCTATTGGCATATATTTTTTTTAGTATCGACTACTTTTGTAACAATTCAGCAATAACAACGTCCTGCTGCGCTAAAAGAAGTTACTCTACTTTTTTCTATTAAAATACATTTGCCATTTTAATTTAAAAAAAAGTTAATTTTAAATGTTAGTCCAATAAGACACTCTGGTGAATGAGAGACGTTGAAAATACTGAAATTTAATACATATCGTTTCATGCTTAAACATTTCCAAGTACGATAGTTTAAGAGCTCCTATATAAGAGTAGTTGGAGCTTTTTTCATTTCTCTCTTTCATCCTCCAGTTCCTTCTCTTCTATATGGAATAGAAAAAGCTCCACTGACAAGAGCCCAGCTCTTTAAGTGATTGATAGACGAGTGTCGTTAAGTAGACAACTTGAATTGGCGCTTTAAAATACAATATAACTCTAAAAAAACTTCATGTTACCTCAATAAAACAAAAGAAACGATGCACAAACCGCTGACATCACGTCAAAGTCGCTTAACATTCCTGCATTGAATAAAGAACCGCTGAACTTTTGAACCCGCCAAATCCGGTGCCGGGTAATAATGAAACAGGCGACAAAGATTTCGCCGTAGCGTGGGCCGCAACCACGTGTATTTACATATTAGACCCGTTTTAGATTTTTTACCAAATTCTATTCATTAATGCGCCATTAATATACAAGGAAAGTTGACTTTATTTTATACGAAATACCTACTCATTATATACTTAGTTAACCAAATAATAATAATAAAAAATGTTAGCTGGGTCACTGTGCACTTTGATGACGCAGAATAGGTTGGAAAAACCTATATTCTACCCGATTGCAATCTGGTTGTCTGAGTCTGAGGATGATACTGTTGGGATTAGGAACATGGTCCGCCAAACTCTAGTTCAGGGACATTATTTATGAATAGGTGAATTCACCAACGTATGAAATAATCTCTCTTTTACTGCAGAATTCTGAATAATAGTACAGTCGGGGGCAGAAACACCTGACCCTTTTATATTTTAAATTCTATAGGGGTCAGGTTTATCTGCACCGGCTACCACATCAGAAACGGATATCACCAGTCCGATATTTGTGTCCGGTACCGCAATACCGCAAGGAAATGCAGTACAATCTCCTTGTTACCCTCACCAGGTAACAAGGAGACTGTACTGCATTAACCTTAACCTGATTTTACTAACCATTGAAGTGGTTTGATTCCCTGTAAAACGTCTGTCAAATGTTTCAAGCAATTTAATGTCGAGGACCGACGCAAAAGGTTTGTTGCAAGGCAGTTCTCGGCGGGCGCTGGCGACCTCATGTACTACATCCGCTACCTACTTTGCCCCATACATAATGTTAGAGTTATATAAGAGTCTGCTTGCTCCACAGCGCACGGTGTCCGTGACTCTTGCCCGTCGACGAGTCTGGTAAGCAATAGCCGCATAGTCCAATACCATCCAACCGTATGATCTGATATTATCTATTTTCTGCCTATCAGGCATCTGCCTAAGGAAAGAAGGTCATTACACTACAGGGACATCCACTGCAGGGCAAAGGTCTTTCTTCGTTCCTGCCAAGTATCGCCAATAGAAGGATTTTTGAATTAAGGCCATCCTGCCATGTATTTATGACACTTATTTTTAAGCCGTTACGTGGAATCCAAGATGTATACTGTGAAAACGGATAATAATCTAGACTGACATTAGTTTGTAATGGACAAACTCAAAAGCTACATAGTATCAATTTTAAAAATTCTTTCATCTAGTGCAAGCTACATCATGATGGCCAGTGTATTAAAAATAAAAGTAAATCTATTATGCTTGCATGCTTATTAGGGAGAAAAAAAGCATAACATGTTCTCTTCTCTTTTAAAGGAACGGATGATTATCTCAGTAATCATGTCAGATGTAATGCGGCTAGCAACCCATCACTATTTAGATCCTTAT
This sequence comes from Rhodophaea formosa, assembly GCA_963082605.1. Taxonomy (NCBI): domain Eukaryota; kingdom Metazoa; phylum Arthropoda; class Insecta; order Lepidoptera; family Pyralidae; genus Rhodophaea; species Rhodophaea formosa. Next base: position 24,178,680 of record OY720209.1, read on the forward strand.
TCCACTTACACGCCCACCATCACGACAATAGGGCCTTAGGCTGTGTTTACTCAACTTAAACGTCTATTCGACCTTTTCATCTCTGTTAGAGAAGATATGATTAGTCTTTGTGCACTAATAACTTTTATTACTCCAAGATTGAGAATCGACGCAAAAGGTTTGAGCAACTACAAGCAGCTTTTCGAAGAGTTTGAAACCTCATGTCACGCTGCGTCGTGACAAGCACACGATGCAGCAATCGTGTACGCGACTCGGGCCCGCTGGCAGTCACAAATGAGTATGCGGTCGTAAAGTAAGTTTCACTGTTTAGAGCATGTTGACATAAGTCGCAGAGATACGCGGCGTGATCGCATCGCTCGCGAGACACATACGCTCTGGGACAGGGTATCGGCGGCGGCGGCGCCCGGGGACGACCGGCCGGCCAGCACGTCACACCTAGGGCTGCGGACTGAACGGACACTGCTTACTCAGAAATATTTTAGCTTTGCCTTGATAAGCTCCTTCTTTTCCTTAGAAACGTTTCATCACTTTCAGATCTTCTGCTCCTTCAATCTTGGCTTGAATTAACAATTTAAAAATTCGCCAAGTGCGAGTTGAGCTCGCCCATGAAGGGTTCCGTAGAAGCAAGCTCAGATTAGCCAAAAACCTCTATAATTTTTCGCCAGCAAAAATAACTTTTCATAGTGTTTGTATGAATGACAAAGTTATTTATGCGGTTTATGAAAAAGTGCTATTTTTTTTTTTTTTTTTTTTTTTATGTCATAGGACGGCAAACGAGCAAGCGGGTCACCTGATGGTAAGTGATCACCGCTGCCCATGGACTAATGTAACACCAGGGGTATGACAAAAGCGTTGCCGGCCTTTTATTTTTCCCTCCCCAGAGGGGAGGGGGGGGATGGGCCTCCGGCGCTCTCACTCACCGAACGAAGCATAGAAGCTGTAAAACTACTACTCAAACGTCGATTTTCTGTGGGAGTGTGGTACTTCCCCGGACGAGCCGGCCCATTCATGCTACCAGCAAAAGTGATTTTCGCCGGTAGCGTGGCTCTACCACAACTAAAATATTAATAAGTAAGCTATATTTTAATAAGTTGGTTTTAGTACTTAGCTTTGATAAGTTTTCCTTTCAACTTCGTTATATGTACTACGGCTGTAATTTTTTTCACGTATCCATATACAATAACCGTTTAGCAGATAGAGGGGGGACACTTACATCTAACAAAAATTTGCACTTTAAAACCAAATATTTCAGAAACGGATCCCCAAATCAAAAAATGGTGTTCTCAACCTCATAATATTTATTAAAGACCTATTTAACAATATCCGACACGATGGGTTAGTGGAGAAAATAAAAAAATACTCCCACTTTACTTGTATGGAAGCTACACTAAGAAATATATTTTTAAGAATTTTTTCTACCACTTTTTTGCCATGATTAATATCTTACCCATACCAAATTACAGCTTTCTAGTACTTATAGTCTCTGAGTAAAACCGCGGACGGACAGACAGACGGCCAGACAGACAGACATAGCGAAACTATAAGGGTTCCTTGTTTACTACGGAACCCTAAAAAGCATTAATTTAATGCCGGCAATTGGCGTATGTTTCTGAGACGTAAAATTCATGCATTTTCCCAGATTTATGCATTTTTTCCGCTTTCCTGAAAAATTTCCCATTATATCTGTCTGGACTAGATGATACTGTGAGTTTCCTAAGATCTGACCCAGACATGTTATCTAACTGATTAAATCAATGTCCACTGACTGCCTATGACATTTAGAAACTCAACTAAGGAAATAAGGTCCTTCCAACACCATGTTACGGGCTGCACACTGCTTATTGTAATTAACTGCACGCTCACCATGACGCCTTATAGAGGCTTTTAGGCCTTGCAGTCTCTTTTCACCCCATAAGGTATAAAGACGTGATCAATAGGAATGTTATTATATACATGATATTCTAACACTATCTCCAGAATATCGATAAATCCCTGATTATCGATGGCCACTTATCGACGGTAAGCGTCCCTTCTTGCGCCCCAATTCGAGGCAAGCGCATTGACTTTCAAATGCGCGCGCGCACACTCCCTGTTCAAGTTCAATGCCAACGGAATCGAATCAATAAAGAGGCGTATAAACGAGCATGTCCATCGCGTATTATTCGGAATCCTTGACATATCGCCAGGCGGAGCGCCCTATTACATATTCAACGCAGGCCGAGATAACTGAATGCAGAGGCCTTAAACGGACTGCTGCTACCGTAGTTTATAAACACTCTTAGGGAGAACCCATTACCATGTCATTCAGCAAAGTAATTCAGAAAATGTACCTATTAATTACACATTTAATTCATTATTTTCCCTAACCCTCTGGTGATAGTCCTCAAAACGTGGACAAAAATTTCTTAGGCTTTCTTATTATTTTGAGGATAAACACTCTTAGGGAGAACCCATTACCATGTCATTCAGAAAATGTACCTATTAATTACACATTTAATTCATTATTTTCCCTAACCCTCTGGTGATAGTTCTCAAAACGTGGAGAAAAATTTCTTAGGCTTTCTTATTATTTTGAGGAATTCGAAGGCAATTTCTTTTTATTTAACTTGCAATGCATGTATATTATGTATCTAGTTTGTTTAGGTGAAATGTTGCAATCTGATTAAGTTAAAATTTTACTTAGGTAAGTCGTGTCAGTCGATGACTATGATAGATACCAGATACCTGATCTTATGGAATATATAGGGTCGGAAAATGGCTTTTGACACTTCTAAACTAAAGACGAAAAACTCTCATTTGATTTGTCTTGGAAAGCACTTATTAATACGACAGTATGACTCAGATGACTCTGATAAAAGCTTGACGCCAAAAACTATTTTTATGAAAAACTAGCTGATGCCCGCAACTTCGTTCGCATGGACTATATGACTCCGGCGTATTAATATACCTTAATACGAACTACCTAAACATTCATAAGAAAATACTTGTAGCAGTGTTATAAAATCAAATGGCATTGCATTGGCTGTTGCTAAATACTGGAGGGATAAAATATAGGATTCTTTAGACTTTTTGAGCCTACGACACGATAAGAAGACCATATAGCTAACTTCAAGTGAGCTTGCGCTACTTCACCAAACTTTGAGGTATGGGCAGAGCGCCTTCAATCTATCGCATATCTTCAAAAGGCCTTCGGGAGGGACGGACCTCGGCTTTAGGTGTTGCCTGTGCGTTCAAGGCTTGGAGAGACAGCAAACTATCATGTTTTGTCGTATGGGCACAGAATTAATAATTGTTGGTATGGGCTGAAAACTACATTGCCAAAAAGGGGACCGCTGGGCGGTCACCAGTAATATGAGCTTATCGTACTCTACGCACTCTATCCCAGAGGAGTGTGACTATTTAAAATTGTCGATATAAAATTTAACATGGTATTTAGTGTATCAGATGTTCTAATTCTTCGATTTTTTCACCTCAACAAAAAATACTAATCAGGCTGAACAACTTTTGCTACAGCGTCATTTTTATATTTCCTAAAGTTTACCTGGACCATTATGGTTCTGCGTCAAGTGATCCATATCTTCAAATTAAATACCCCAACAAAAATGCTCATCAGGCTTAACAACTTTTGCAAAGGGTTCACTTTTATATTTCTTATAGTTCAGCTGGATCATTATGATGCTGCATCAGGTGTACCATTTTTCTAAATCATTTCTACCTTATATGTTGCCCCGGCTTAATAGCTATATAGCAAAAAAGTTTCATTCGAATCCGTCTAATATTGCCGGAGATAAACGTGATCATACATACAGACAGACAGATAGACAGACAAGAAATTAAAAAAAAATAAGTATCCCTCTATCCATTTCAGTCAAAAATACTAAATGTACAGACAAAATATTTTTACTGTTTTATTATATGTATAGATATGGAAATACAGTATAAAAATCGTTATATTTGTTTATTTGCACTTGTTAGTACTGCATTGTTATGAAATCAATCGAACCTGAAAAGAACAGTCGAGGCGTCAACAGCGACAAGCAAACAAATTAGAGGCTGCACCGCCGCAGCCTGCGCTCGTGTTTGCGCGCCAACTGGAGTAATGGTGTGTGTCGCGGGTGACACACTTCGCTGTTTGGCCAAGTGGCCGCCGCCCGACACCCGACACCGCCCCGCCCGACACCCCGGAGACCCACATAGCTCTGATGTATTAAAAAGTGGCATGCTTACCCTGGACATTTTCACTGGCTGGCAAATTGTTTGATCAAACGGGATAACTCAAGTCATTCGCAACTACGGAACCCTAAACTGCGCGTGGCCCTACACGCACTTGGCCGGATATTTAGTATTTGTTTTTATAGCGGCATTAGAAATACATCATCTGTAGAAAATTCAACAATCTAGCTATCACGGTTCATGAGAGACAGCCTGGTAACAGACGGACGGACGGACGAACAGTGAAGTCCCGTGACTAGGGTCCCATTTTATTACCCTTTAGGTACGGAGCCCTAAAAAGTAAAAACTCATCAGATTAGATCCTACTCGTACCATAAACTTTTTGAATGCTGTTCTGGGTGCATTGCTTGCTACGAGTACAGACTGATAGAAAATGTTCATCTGCGAAAGGACGAGGTACCTACTATCTTCCATCTATTTACTTAGGTATGTATGCTAACATAGTGCAACATGCTGCTGGCTACTTGAGCAGGGAGATGAAAACGCAAACAGTATCTGCCCATTTTATTTCTACTTGTTTGGTACTTAACATTCGATGATTAGGCTAAATTGCATATTTGCGGACAAAATGCCATAACATCTGTATGCCAGCTAAGAGCTAAAAATGTGTCTGCGTATCCATGAAAGTTAAAATGGGTATCTCAGTAGGTAAGTATAAAGTTATTCATGTAAACGTTACGGCTGGCTTAGTGAATTTGATCGGCAAACAAATTCATTCATCATTCATGCGCCCACTTTTTTCCTTATTGGCCAACCTCGAGCTTATCGTTTTACATAAAATTTGTCCTGTTTCAAGGCTGGTTTAAAAAAAAATTACTTTAGTAGTTTTATTTAAATGCATCTTCTATCTATATAATAATAGAGGGAGAAGTTCTCACTGACCGACTGAGACGCACGCACATTCGTACTGAGTGCTAATGATAGAAACGTGAATTTTGGACAGTTGTTTAAATTCAAAAAGCAGACACACATGAATAAGGGTTTTGAAAATTTTAACTCTAAAGGGGTGAAATAGAGGTTTAAACTTTCTATGGAAAATCTTTAATAAATAAAGAGCTGATATTTAAAGGTAAACAAAAAATGTGTAAGGGCAATGTTTAACTTAAAACCAACAGATAGCTGTGTTCCGTATTTAAAAAAATATAATATTTTGATTACCATTTCCTTAATATATAATGAAGTAGCGGTATTTGTTAAAACGAACCCACACTTATTCCCTAAGCTCTCAGATGGAAATTCTCGCAGCAGAAGAGACAATAGCATATTACGTTCACGGGAAAGCAATACTAAACTAATGCATAGTAGTATTTACTGCTTAGCGCAAAGAATTTTTAACAAATTGCCGTTATCTCTAAAAGATTATATTATCTCATTCTAAAGATGATAGCTGAACGGTTAGATTGTGCGTACCTTCAGCACTGTGGCGACAGACATATCGCTGTGCCCTATCCGCTGCGAAATTTGTAATTTTTAATTTATAAATAATATGTCAGATTAATTTAATTGAATTTAATTTAATCTAATCAAATCTAATTTTATTTTATTTTATTTGATATTTTATTTGATTTGATTTGTTATTGGTTTAGTTTTATTCGTTTGACATTTATGTAATTTAATTTTGTATGTTGACTATTATGGATGGACATCTGAAATAAATGAATTTTATTTTTATTTTTTATTTTTTATTTAAAAGAAATGCCTATATCCAGATTTAAAAATAAACTTAAAAAATATTAGTAAATAAATACTATTATAAATTAAATGAATATTTTAATTTTAAACAATAGAAGTAATAAATTTCAACCAATGTGACTCAAACTCAAACTTGACATGCTAAATAAATATCATGACCATCAAATTTGTGACTACTATTTTAGCATCAAGAATATTTTTATTTTCGCTTATAGACGGTTGCTATAATTCTATAATATGCATGTCTTGTAACAAAATATTTGTATGGCATGTGGCCGAACATGTTCATTTTCGACTACCTATTTATATAACATCTACAATACATGTATGAAAGCCTACTTATATGTATGTAAACTGCAACATGTTTCACAATTAAATGTCTTATCTTATCTTATCTGAGATTTATCGTGTTTCACGGTTTATTATAATTCACCCCGTAATGATGCAAAATACGATGAAAGTTTGAATGAAAAGTATTTAAAATCTGCTCCAATTTCCATAAAATTTGTTACTACTTATAGCTCCTAAATACTAATAATCAAACATTTCTATCCTCAAATATTGTAAAATATCCAAAACAATAACGCGGGCGAAGCCGCGACAGAAGCTAGTACTTGTATAAACTGTAATATTATACCAAAGAGCTGTTCCTTTTTGGGGTAAAGACATGAATTTTGTACAATTGTAAGTATGCATGTACATTTAAGATCTGAATCAGGAATCTATGTAATAGGAAGGTACCGTACAAGTACGGTACCTACCTATTACAAACATTCCTGATTTTTACTCTGCACTGCATTTGTATGGAAGAATTGGCCGCGTGATATTCCGCAATAACCTAATTATATTTCAATTAAGAGCGATCGATAAGCGTTACTAAGTAAATAGCATCATAAAGTAGTGTCTCGGCCCCGCGTTAATTGTCGCGCCCTGTTGCGCCACGCACCCGGAGACCCAAGATAGGACGTTCTTGAGATAGCCGCTTCGAGAAGCGGGGTCAGGGGGCATCGCTTATCACGACGACGGACACTCCACGCCACACTCCGCCCTATCTCGCCCGAGATAAAAACGGTTTTCGGTTGCGGTTGCAACGTTATCGCTCTTCGTTATTTTCCGATTAGTGATTAAGTATAAATATTCGATGCTCTATTTCTGTGCTCAATGGTGACAGACAGATAAGGAATGGACGTGTTTGTAGGGGAGCGATAAGCTTCGTTATCGCGGTTACGAGCGCACCCTCCCCTCCCCGCGGTCACTTCACCCTCCTAGACGTTTGTACACAAGTAAACAAGCCGCAGTATCGGTCGCCAATTCCATGACCCGCATTGCGTTGTCATGTTTATGGTACGTGTAATCGAGGGTCAATTTCCCGTGATTTCCCTTCACGTATTAGGCATTACTTGCTACACATGTTCTCCTAACATGGAGAAATTTTAATCGGTTTGGACCTAGGGGAGGCTGAGCCTGTCAATCATGATTCTTTTCTTTTGGTACCAAAGCTAGAAACTCAAAATATAGATAGATTTTTAATTCCATCCATATACCACCCTAAGGTGTTAAAATCCTTTGGTGGGTACCTATCTAATTCGTCACAAAAACCCACAGAACCATAATATCTAAATTGTTCTAAGCAAAATTGTCTTTAGATAGGGGTTTTAAACTGGCCAAGAGCGAGTCTGGCTCGCGCACCGGGAGGAGGGTCCCATACCAATTTTTTTTTATTTCTTATAAAAAATGTACAGTTTTCGGATTTCTTCCTAAATAAAATCATTCCTTTCATGATTCTAGGTCAAGGGAAGTAAGCTATGGGATTTGATGACCCTTACAATTTTCAGTAAATTCGAAAAATTAGATTTTTTTTACATCATCGTCATCATCAGGTTCATTGTTTAGTCTCCACTGCATCATCAGGTTCATTTTTGAACGCGTGACTCACTAAACGAGTGATTGTCGCGAGTGTTTCCAAAAAGCCTCATTTTTGAATCAGTAGTTGACGAGTGATTGCAACGAGTGGTTTAGACCGCTCGTTTCCTCAGGCGACGAACGCATTTACGTCAAAGTGACGGCCTGTCATTTGATGTTCATCTGTCATGATTTTACGTTCCGTTTGACGCTACACTTTATAGGTAAAAATTTTAAATATCCTTAATAACCTTAAAAAAGTTTACAAAATATTCTGCGTGAAATAAGAAGAAATTAAATGTTTTTCGCTGAAAGTTGGCTGTACTGTAGCTCAAGCGATTGTTTCAAAAATACGGCCAAATAGCATTTCGTGACTTGGAAGACGAGTGTGACTGGTAGTCGTGCACGACTTGCGTTTTAGTGAGTCACGCTTTCAAAAATAGCACTCCAGAGCCATGTGCCAGAGCAGTCAGATGATTGGAGAGGTCTTTGATGTTTAAGCTTTGTTTAGCCTGTGTTTCCTAAGTCGCCTTCTATGACATCCACGGGAAGACTTGGAGTGGCCCTATTCTACTCTGCCGGGACGGGAACCACACGGCAATTAGGTACAGTTTTTTTACATACGTCAACGCTTTCCTGAGAAAAAGGTCAGTGATCCGGTAAGGGTTACTTTTTACCTTTTGAGGTACGGAACTCTGAAAAAGAAGGAAAGAAATGATGACACTCAAAAAACTCAAAGAGTCGGATTCCAAAAAAGTATAAATTATTTTTTACTATCCAACTTTAGTGCGTGTTCACACATTCACACCAAACGTATAGTCAGCCGCCGATTGAGAGCAGGTACAATTGGCCCATATAAAAGTAATGGCGTATTGTCGGTTTTAGGTGTGAACGAAAAAGGGAATATGTATGGAATTACAATACACTGCGTAACGCTCGCTCACTGTCGGCGGCTGACAGTCAGTTTGGTCTGAACTCTGAACACGGCCTTAGTTCCTACGTATGTGCGGCAAAAATGTGAATATAATACGTAGGTAAGTATTATACTACACTAGCTGTCACCCGCGACTCCGCCAGCGCCTATGTCCTTCTCAGTACCCTAACCTATGTGTATGTGTAAATTTCATGATGATAGTTTCAGTAGATAGGGCGTGAAAGCGTATCAAACAAACTAACAAACTCACTTTCGCATTTATAATATTACTTAGTTAGGATAGGATTAGGACTCAGAATAGTGAAAGATTAGGATTAGGATACTGCAATTTGGCACACGTATATAGAATAACATGGTACAACAAAAAAAGTGTAATTTTGACAATATAATACAAATAGGTAGGTACCTACGGGTCGAATTATAACCTCTTTTTTTTTTAAATACGACTTATTCGGGATATGTACAGCTTCTAACAATATAACCATAACCATATACATCCAAACCTGTTCAAGTATTTAGGATGTACCTAGGTACTTAGGAACTGATAGTATAGAGAGGGTCGTGCTTCTACATTGGAGACTAAAAAAAGACCTGCCAACCTATTTACTAACTTAAATGACAGATGTCAATGCCTATCAATCTAGAATTTGCAGTTACAACGCGGATATTGCTTGCTCATACTTTTTATTTGCAATACAAAAACCGCATTGTAACATCAAATCCTAGATTGATAGGCATCGACACCTATCATCTGAGTTCGTAAATAGGGGGGCTGTTGATTGATTGATTGATAGGAACTGAAAACATCACGCGCAGCATTAGCGTTTTGTAAAACAATTTGGCGGTCGTGCAAAAATACCCGTGTTGCGTTTTGTCGACTCACGTCGACTAATCTAGCGTGGTGACATCTACTATGCATTATGGAACTAATACGTCGAGGAATGATAACGCTAGTCTATCACAATAACTAACAGATGTCACTGATTTAGCACCAAACTATGCAAATGTGCAAAGCTAGAAAATAGCTCGAAAATAGATAGGTTTCTGGTTTTCTCTCAGGTTTTCTGTTGCTTTTCCTAAACGTTCTATCTATCTATCTGCCCCCTATTTACTAACTCGGATGACAGGTGTCGATGCCTATCAATCTAGGATTTGCTGTTACAATGCGGTTTAATTCCAAATAAAAATTCCAAATAAAAATTTCGAGCAAGCAAAACCCGCATTGTAACTGTAAATTCTAGATTGATAGGCATCACCTGTCATCCGAGTTAGTAAATATGGGGGCAGATAGATAGATAGAACGTTTAGGAAAAGCAACAGAAAACCTGAGAGAAAACCAGAAACCTATCTATTTTCTAGCTTGCGTGCGTCACTTAACATTATCTTACAGATTCCATGGACAACCACCAACCGCCAAATACCCAGAGTCTAGTGCCGAAAGAATAAGGTAATGTGTCAATGTCAAAATTGACAATTAAAAAAACATTATCGCGTCTGTCACCAATCAGTCCGAGATATTTATTTATACAGAAAATGCATAACCGACTTATTTGTATTGTAAATGTAATGTAAGCTCAATAACTAATAGATTATTAAGGTGAACGTGCTGTAGATTTAAGAAGGAAAAAATAAAAAAAAATGGCCCAGCGATTCCCGACAGGCGGGCCGAACGCCGCGCCGCCGCCTGGCGCGATGCCACCACAACAACGCTATCCCGGCCCAGCCCAGCCCCCGGGCTCCCCTATGCAACAGAGACCGTACCCGGGCCCTAATTTCCCGGTAAGCTTACTATTTTACTTCATTAGGCCTCTTTTAGATTGTTATAGAATTATGACCAACGTCTCACTCATTGGCAGAAATTTACTCCTTGATTTGAGTTCGTCTCGCAAACTGTGTAATATTTTGAAAAGACCAACACAGTTATGACAGTTCTTCGCTACAAATAGGCACCCAATATTCATATATTGGGTTAACAAATGCTGTTTGTTACAGAAAATAGTGGAAATAGTTTGTCAGCACTTTCAATTAGGTGGGTTGTATGCCCGTTTGTCTAGTTAGTGAAAAATGGCTTTGACCTAACATATTATCACATCTTTACCCTTTGCGGGTAGACAGAACCCAAGTTTAGACTATGTAAAGGCAAGGTTTAGCTTGTCAGTGAACATTAAGGTGGTAGTGAAATCAAAATAGTGATGGGTTGCTAGCCTAGCATCGCATATTGATGTGATTCCTTATACATACATACATACATACATACTATCACGTCTTTATCCCCTGCGGGGTAGACAGAGCCCAAGGTCACAAAACCTACAGGCCACGTTTAGCATCGTAGTGGGCGTAAAGGTGGAAAGCGGAATCAAAATAGTGATGGGTTGCTAGCCGCATCGCCTATCAATGTGATTCCTTAGATATTCGCCCAATCCCTTGACCGGCTTTTACGGTCTGCTCGGGAAGAAAAGCAGCTGGTATATTCTATGTTTTTTCTTTTCTCCCAAACAAGCATTAAGGAGAAAAAAGAACTACTTAGTGATGTAATCACTTATCCGCTCACTACTGGTGCCCTGATATTGGCCCATCTTTTATTTCAAATCATAAGAAATCATGCTTTTGTGTGTAAACTATCTATGGATAATGAAGGATTGGAGAGGTATGGGAAGCCTTAAAGTGGTCCTATTCAACTGTTTCACCTGGCGTTGGATAGTGAGGAGTTTGAAAAGTTGAAGGCCAATCTTCAGTAAATAGAGTAGCATATGGCAAATTGAATTTAACTATCTAAGAAATCATTTACTTCTATATTCCCAGGATATTACCACATAAAATTGACACTTGTGTTTTAACATTCACTTTACAATACATTAAAGATTTTAGTTATTAAACTACATAATTATATTTAGGGGCTATGTAATATTTTACTTGTTGCCTGAAGTTAATGATTGATTATCAGAAATGAATAGTTACATCGAGAAATAATGACATATTATATGGTGCTTTGTTAATTAATAATTAACATTTTAATTATATTATTTTATTAAGTGTGATGAAAATATATAAGATCACACAAAAGCTATTGTCTGTCAGGCTCGTAGCGGCTTCACTCCGCCGCCTGTGGGCGGCGCGGCGGGCGCGCCGCGGGCCGGCGGCGGCTCCGGGCCGGTGGGCGGCGCGGGCGCGGGCTACGGCGCGCCGCCGGCCGCGCCGCCCGGCGCGGGCGCGCCGCGGGGCGCCGCCGCGCCGCCGCCGCCGGCCGCCAAGCGCCCCGACGCACGCAGCCCCATGCCGCCGCAGCACAAGCCGGCGCTGTACGGCGCCGACCCCGCCTACGCCGCCTCGGGCCAGCCCAACGCCAAGCGCAAGAAGCGTCTTGCAGACAAAATCCTCCCGCAGAAGGTAATCCTTTTTAGGATTCCATTGTAAACAAGGAACCCTTATAGTTCGCCATGTCTGTCTGTCCGTCCGCGGGTTTTAGTCTTAGAAGAAAGTTGTAATTTGGTAAGGGCATGTGGTGCCAACGCCTTAATTATACGATTTGTTCTCAGATACCCACATAGAGGGCCACTCGATACTAGATGGCGGTAGTCTGCACTGCCATACTTGGCCACACATACAACTCCTTTTCGCCACCTTAACTTGGTCTAATATTTTTGTATGAGGTGGGCAATCTATACGTTAGTATATTGTCTTTGGTAAGGGTATCCCAACTAATATTATAAATGCGAAAGTGAGTTTGTTTGTTTGTTTGTTACGCTTTCACACCGATTCAACTGAACTGATTATCATGAAATTTTGCATACACATAGGTTAGGGTACCGAGAAGGACATAGGCTATAAACTACGCGGGCAAAGCCGCGGGTAACAGCTAGTAATAAATAATTACAAAAAAGTGGCAGAATTTTTTTTTTTACTATACATTTGGGAGTAATTTTTTTTTCGCTACTAACTCGTCGTGTGGTATATTGTTAAATAGGTATTTAAAAATATTGTAAGTTTGAGAACACCATTTCTGGATTTAGGAATCAGTGTCTGAAATATTTGGTTAAAATTTTTGGCTAACCTAAGCTTGCTTCTACGCAACCTGTATGGGCGAGCTCGACTCGCACTTGGCCAATTTTTTATATTATTTTAAGTTCTCTGTAAATTCAAATTCCATTAAAGAAATTCCTTAGATTAGAAATTGGATTTATTTTTCACAAGACTGGCTAAGAAGGCTAGCCTGCAGTTATAGTTCGCATGAGTTAGCTGGTTGCGAAAGCACGCGAAGTACTTATTGTCACAACAATGTACAATGGCACCAATGTGTGTGAATGCAGGTGCGCGACCTGGTGCCCGAGTCGCAGGCGTACATGGACCTGCTGGCGTTCGAGCGCAAGCTGGACGCCACCATCATGCGCAAGCGGCTCGACATACAGGAGGCGCTCAAGCGGCCCATGAAGCAGAAGCGCAAGCTGAGGATATTCATCTCCAACACTTTTTATCCAGGTATGTCTGTATGCAATTAATATTTGAATAATTTATAATTAGTTTATTAAACTAAAAAACACGCTTCTAGCACACTAGTCATGTATTGTCATCAAAATTCAGAGCGTGTGCAAACCTAATCGAAGACCGGCAGTGGGTCAAAATTTGATTCCAAGATTTTCTTACATACAAGTGAAGCTAATAAAAGCATGTTAAAAATAGGAGCCCGATAGCTTAGTGGATGTAAGCATTACAACCGCTTCGGCATGTAAAGGACCCTGGATGCAGTCACTTGGATGGGTGACTGCAAGTGGCATACAAATATCTCGAGCTCCTCCGTGCTTCGGAAGGCACGTTAAGACGTTGGTTCCGGCTGTCATCGTTGATGGCAGTCGTTAAGCTATGTCAGTTGCCTTTCGGCAGCTTGGAAAATCTGACACCAGTGTTGACACACACGAAAAAACAAAAAAATTGAAAATTCTACCAGAGTCGCAAATTTAAAGCTATTGATTTGATTGTTTCCAGGACAAGGCGAAAATCCCGTCGCCTCGTGGGAACTTCGTGTGGAAGGTCGTCTTTTGGACGACTCCAAAAATGATCCCAACAAGGTACATTTTTAGTATTTTCGAGTAGAGATCGTCTAATCGAAAAAATGATTCCCTTCTGTTATTTGTTTTTCTTTTATTGTGTCAGAGGAGAAGAAAATCTAGTTATTCGGGAATTGTACAGGACCTTTTGTTAAAACCAAGACGCAAATCTGTTTTACGTGTGTTGCATATATCAAATCTTATTCGTATCGTAAATGCATTGAAGGGGAGTTCAGTTTCAGTTTAGACGATCTCTACCTGGTTCGCAGAAGTAAACAAAATAATATGTAAATGGTGGGCGTGCTGGCTGTGCAGGTGAAGCGCAAGTTCTCGTCGTTCTTCAAGTCGCTGGTGATCGAGCTGGACAAGGAGCTGTACGGGCCCGACAACCACCTGGTGGAGTGGCATCGCACGCTCACCACGCAGGAGACCGACGGGTTCCAGGTACCACTCTGTCGCTTTACATTCTACTTACTGACAAATTATTTATTGTGATAATAATATTTTATTATATGCTAGAACAATCAACCCAAAACTAAAAACCTTAAACAATATAATTTAATAACTAAAAACTAAAATATATTATTAAATGGAGTCCCCTTAGGCAAGGTTCCGAAGATACTGGCAGCGTTCCCCCTGTGAATAGCTAGACTAATTCTTTGTCCTAGGTAGCTTCCAGCTCTTCTGTCTCCTGTGATGTCGATATAGGTATATATATACAATAGATATTGTACTTACTTATGAACAGTGGCGGCTCGTGACTCAAAGACCTGGTGGTGCACATCATAAAACATGCCTAAACAATATGGATAATTTCTATATGCAGAAATAATTCTCTTTCTTATTTAGATCAGCATTTTATATTTACATTACGTATGAATCATACGTAATGTAAATATAAAATGTTTTGTTTTACTTATTAATCTTATTATCATACGGTATGATAATAAGATTAATAAGTAAAACAAAACATAAAAACAGCTAAGTAAAACACGAACACATACAAACGTAAGACAATTTACGCGAAAACTACCTAATCCGAACATTTCCGAACGTCGGCGTTCGTCCCGCGTCGGGCCCCGTGCGACGCACGAGATTTCGCTAAACTTCCATACTAATCTTCCGTCTCACGCGCCAGGCGTTTCGTCGCCTTCTCAATAGCAGCTGCATGGGCTCGCTGCGTGCGCTAGGAGCGGGCGCACGGCAAAATATTTTGTCAAGCGAAAATAATACTTATGCTAAATACATGACTGATTATAATTTGACAATAAAATAATATATTTTTACGTAAAACTGCTTATTTATTTTTATATCTATGTAATTTTTTTGTATATATATTTAAGCGTAAACTGGTAGTGCGCCGCACGAGTGCACTTAAGGGGGAGCCGCCACTGCTTATGAATAGACAGTGTGTAATTGTACGATCGATATCCTTGTAACGGCAAATTAACGCTTCAATGTGAACTATTTTTTCCTATATACAATTACCTAGCTGTAACCCGCAGCTTCGCCCGCGTGATATATAGCTTATGTCCTTCTCAATACCCCTATGTATGTGTATACAAAATTTCATGATGATCGGTTCAGAAGATACGGCGTGAAAGCATAACAAACAGATAAACAAACAAACTCACTTTCGCATTTATTATATTAATAAAGTTAGGATTAGGATTTTATGATGAGTTTTTTGTAGCGGTTTTGTATCCATTAGTCGGACTACTGTGACATAAGGCGTATGTTGTGAATAATTTCTAAAATAGCAAAAATGAGATTCAGGGGTGAGAAGAATAGGACCCAGACCTAGCGGTGTCCGAAAACGAACTGGTTTGCGCCCGTTTACATCTGATATTACAATTACACTCTCTGATATTTTGCGTCTTCAAGGGAACCAATTTAATGCTTGACTATGACTATCACATATGTATAGTTTTCCTAGGTATCCGTATAAATCTGAGAGTCGCCGACATGTAGGACGGTGTTGCAGGTGAAGCGGCCGGGCTACAAGAACGTGCGGTGCACCATCCTGCTGCTGCTGGACTACCAGCCGCTGCAGTTCAAGCTGGACCAGCGCCTGGCGCGGCTGCTGGGCGTGCACACGCAGACGCGGCCCGTGATCGTGAACGCGCTGTGGCAGTACGTCAAGACGCACCGCCTGCAGGACCCGCACGAGCGCGAGTACATCGTCTGCGACAAGTACCTCGAGCAGGTACACTAGCATCGTTCTCGTTCTGCCAAAGGGGCTTATTTATCTCTCGCTCACCTGCACCCGTAGCACGGCACGTGCGACAAAGTTTATCGACTATCGCCATCTTGTTTTTCGCAATACTGAAGAGCGAGAAGTAGAGCGTCGCGGGAGCCATGCTACGGGGGCTGAGCTTACTATATAAGGGAGATATATAAAAGGTGGAGAAGAAATGACTAATTTATTTGGTATCATACTTTTTTAGTATATGAAAAAGCTTGACCAATTATCACAATAAAGAAAATATCCTACTGATAAGACCCGAATATTTAAAAAAATCTTAACTAATGATAGTCCTGACAGAGACTGAACAAAGCTTGAGGTGGAATGATTTCCATACTAATACACATTTGGGAGCCAATGAAGCATAATCTTGCATTCTAATGACATAAGTCGGCATTTATTTTGAATTCTATTTTCGGGATATTATGTTTTTCACGAGTCTTAATAGCTTAAATCAAAATAAAATTTTTGATAAATTTATCAATGTTTAAGTGAGCGTTTATAGTATCATACGCTCAAGTCGTTATTGTAGTGTGTGTTTGTCGCCTTATCCGCTGGTCCAAATTTTTTACTCGAACGGGCCGAAGCGATCCACCTTAAGGTTAGGAGCCTCACCTGACCGTCAATAGATGGCGTTAATGTTTTATTTTTGTCGTTTTTATTTTTTACGGATGAAACGTGTATTGATGTTTAGAACAAATTCTATTCACGGAAATAACGCACTATTTGTAATATATCCCAACTATAATACATGCATATATTAGTTTCTAAAGTATTAAAAATGTTAATTCGAATGTCAGCTGGAAATTTCACGCTCACATTCAAAGGGCTATTAAGTAAAAAATAGAACGCTAAATCCGTCGACTTACGTACAAGCTTATTGGACCAGCGGATAAGGCGACTCGGTTGTCGATTTGTTTTTCTTAATTATTTATTAAAACTAGCAATTTTTTCGCGACTTTGTCTGCATTTTTGTCCGCCTTTGTCACCCGCAGATGAATTAACTATTTAGGTAAAAGAATTAAAAAAAACGGTCCAGTAGTTTCGGAGTCTATCCGATGCAAACAAATTATCAAATCTTTCCTCTTTATAATATTAGTATAGATAGTATGGACATAAATTCAGGAATTTAATGTCCATATTCATTCTACTGAAGTTTTTTAATAATTGAGGAAGATGAGCAGGGTAGATAGGCAGTTACCTTGCAAAGTTTACAAACTTGAATCACAGTTTATTTGACACTGACAGTTGTGACAGTTCAATTTCGCCCGTCGCTGTACGTTCTGACTTTCCATCTAGAATATCTTTTTACCTAATTTTACATTACTTCATAACCACCCCTACAAAACATGTTCTTCTAGACTAACTGTATCGTACATACTTAGAATGTTATGAAACACATGTGTACTTTATTGTTTTTATTTTATATAGAATACTCATTAAATAGTTTTTAGTTTATTTGTATATTTTTCCAATAAATATTCCAAACTTCATAGAGTTGGCAACATAACACTTGCCGTAGTACAATATAGTAAATTTGCCATTCTAAAATCACAAGGAAGGACGGCAACGGCGCAGGTTCGCAGCGAACGGTCGCACGGGTTGGCAAAATCGCATTTACCTCGCTGTGACGTCGCAATCACACACACTACAATACCGACTTGAGAGTATGATACTATTAACGCTCACTCAAACATTGATAAATTAACAAAAATTTTATTCTGATTTAAGCTATTAAGACTACTATATTCTTATGAAAAAACATAATTTCCCGGAAATAGAATTCAAAATAAATGCCGACTTATGTCATTACAATGCAAGATTATGCTTCATTAGCCCCTAAATGTGTAATTAAATTAGTATGGAAATCGTTCCACCTGAAGGCCCCACACTAGGCACACTAGCGACGCCAATTAATTTTATTCCTAATACTTTACATAAGAAAGAAATTCAAGAATGTAAATCATATAAGCCTTAGTAAATGACCTGAAGTATTTTTGGAGTCATGTTTAATATTATCTGAATCAATGAGAATTATAAGAATCAGATTAATAATAATAATAAATCAAGGATAATAATAAAAACGTTTATTTTCTCTCTGTTACAAAGGTGACTTATGACTAAGGTTTAAAGATTTAATGAATAAGGTAAGTACAGTCCGGAAGGCGTAAGCTGAGCTTTGCATTTGTGTGAGTAGTCACCAAAAGTAGAGTCAGACGAAAATCTTTTAAAAATATATGTTATTTTGTATTGTTCATGTCTGTAAAAAAACTATTTAAATTACATAATATTTTTCTTACTTGGCTATTTAAAGGTTTTCGTACTCTTCGTTTACTTGTGTTTGCAGCCATTTCACTAATAAATCGAACACAATAACAAAATATAAATAATTAAATACGTCACGCTGCTACCAGTACAAGGGTGAAGTGTGACAGGTGCGCGGCGGAGATGCGCCGCGCTTTTGGCCTATGTCACACCTACACTATCTGTGTGCACTCACACAAATGCTAAGCTCAGCTTAGGCCTCGCGAACTGTACTGTATTGTGACAACTTCACCTTTGATTGGAGACTAGTCCCTGAAATAGGTTCCTATTGGAGCCTGTGCTACAGGTAACTAGGCCCCTCCCTCGGATCACAGCGTCTTGTTGGCGTAAATACTTTGGTGTGCAAAAGCCAGGTAAGTACTTTTAACTAAGTTACTAAGACATTCGCAGTGTGAATAATATACTTAATCTAGGTTAGGGAAGCACAATTGGGTAAGTAGTTTTTGTGAGTTTTTGAGTGTGAGTGGGATGTACGAAATAAATGACAGTAGTTATTATGTTAGATAGTTGTAGATGTGTGAGAGATGTTCATGTGTGTCTAAGTGTGTGTGTGGATGTGTCTGAGTGTGTGGCGTGAGTGGGAAGAAGGGGCCTGCGCGCGGGGATGTTGGACTAGCTAGTGAAATGGTCAGGTCATTTCCGGGGGTTTGAAGTGTGTCCTTATTATCGTGGTGTGATATTAGGTCTACAAGTCAGGGAAAGCAAGAGTATAGAATAGAAAGGTGTCGAAAGAGCAGGTGGGCATTTAGTTAATGAGGTCGTCCGGTTTGTCAGAGGGAAAGGTAGGGGGCTTTAATTATATGTTGGGTCTAAGTAGTTCCTCTGTGTTAGTGTAATCTTATGTTTTAAGGTACTTGGTGACTAAAGTTTTGCATGAAAATTTATGGAGAGGGTGGATATTTGGTGCTAATTTTGTTGTAAAGGAATGGTCCGAGGTAACAGAAAAAATTTTTGGAAGTTGCTGATTTCATTGGGAGATAGGGGCAGATACCTTTCCTTCTTCGACCGTCTGTTTTTAAGTTTGGGTCAAATTTAATTTGTGAGTGCTGCTTCATGACGGTGTTGGTGGTGTGGTTGACTTTGAGTATCGTTGGGCTCGTTGGGCTCTTTCCACTTCGATGAGTTGGGTTTTGGCCGTACCTCCCCAGGATGTTATGCAGTAAACAACCAGCGATTGGCAGAGAGCGTTATATACCATTTTAATGATTTTGCGATCAGCGGAGTGTCTAATGGTTTTATATATGTATATAAGCTTTCTTAGCCTTGAAGCTAGTTTTTCTGCGTGTGGACCAAAAGTGAGCATGTGGTCTATTGTGACACCGAGGTATTTGAGGCTCTCGGTTCTTTGGAGAGACGGACAAGAGCAATTGGGGCAATTTAGGGAGCAGTTGTGGGCCAGAATATTAAAGTTGTCTGGAGGAAGAAGATTTGTTTTAAAGGCGAAGGGAATATATTTAGTCTTTTTGACGTTCAGCGTCAGTAGGTTTTCCGTTAGCCATTCTACAACCTTGTTGAAATCTTCTTGGGCTTTTGAAAAAGTATCTTCCCACGATTCACCGGCAAAAAATAGTGCAGTATCGTCGGCAAAGGTCAGGATTTCCCCACCCCGGAGTACATAGACTGTCGATATAGATGAGAAAGAGGGTGGGAGAGATTAGGCTACCCTGCGGCACGCCATACGTAATAAGAGATCCACTCCCCTACTCTGGTACGTTGTGTTCTGTGGCTTAGGAAGTCTGTGAAGAGCTTAAGAGTCCCACGTAAAGCCGCAATCCCATACAAACGTAGTTTCACGTGGGACTCTTAAGCGGAATGCCTCTAACTCCTACGGTTTCAAGTTTAGCCAGAAGGTGGGGAATGGACACTGTGTCGAAAGCTTTGGTGAAATCGAGGAAGAGGGAAACGCACTTCTTTTTATCATCTAGGGAGGTGATGATGGAATGAACCAATTCATGCACGGCGTCGCTGGTGGATTTTCCGGCACGAAAACCATACTGGGATGCAGCTAGAAGCTTGTTTGATTCGAGGTATTGTATTAACCTGTCGTTCATTATTCGCTCTAGGATTTTGGATAGAGCCAGCAAAATGGAGATAGGTCTGTAGTTATCGACTAGGTCTGTGTCGCCGCTTTTGTGGATGGGTTTGGGATGGATGGTCGCCTTTTTGAAAGCTGTGGGGAATACGCCTTATGATGTTGACAGATTAAGTTCATGATGATATGGAAGACGTCTTCCTCTAGCACTGGGGCCATTTGTAGGCTATGGAGGGAAGTGTGGGGTGCATAGGTCGAAGTGTTCGGAGATAGGCCGCTATTTGATATTTTTTCGGCAAGGTTTCTTCCTACATCTGCAAAGTGTCTGTTCACGGTGTTTGTCGAGTAGTACCGTGTGTAATCATTATTTCTCGTAATGACTGATTCTAATAATATTAAAACATGATTTCAAATATACTTCAGGTTATTTACTAACGCTTATACCTATGACTTACATTCTTGAATTTCATTCTATTTGTATAGTATTAGGAATAAAATGATTGGCGTCGCTAGTGTGTGTTAAGACCAATTTTAGTAAAGATGCATGTAAAATGCCTTTGAATATTCACACACTAACGATGTGATACTGAAGTGTGTCGCCCCTGGTTGCAGATCTTCGGCACGGCGCGCATGAAGCTGGCCGAGGTGCCGGGCCGGCTGGGCGCCCTGCTGCATGCGCCCGACCCCATCGTCATCAACCACGTCATCGCCGTCGAGCCTCCGCACGACACCAAGCAGACCGCCTGCTACGACATTGACGTCGAGGTGAGACAGTGACGTGACACATCGTCATCAACCACGTCATCGCCGTCGAGCCTCCGCACGACACCAAGCAGACCGCCTGCTACGACATTGACGTCGAGGTGAGACAGTGACGTGACACATCGTCATCAACCACGTCATCGCCGTCGAGCCTCCGCACGACACCAAGTAGACCGCCTGCTACGACATTGACGTCGAGGTGAGACAGTGACGAGACACATCGTCATCAACCACGTCATCGCCGTCGAGCCTCCGGACGACACCAAGCAGACCGCCTGCTACGACATTGACGTCGAGGTGAGACAGTGACGTGACACATCGTCATCAACCACGTCATCGCCGTCGAGCCTCCGCACGACACCAAGCAGACCGCCTGCTACGACATTGACGTCGAGGTGAGACAGTGACGTGACACATCGTCATCAACCACGTCATCGCCGTCGAGCCTCCGCACGACACCAAGCAGACCGCCTGCTACGACATTGACGTCGAGGTGAGACAGTGACGTGACACATCGTCATCAACCACGTCATCGCCGTCGAGCCTCCGCACGACACCAAGTAGACCGCCTGCTACGACATTGACGTCGAGGTGAGACAGTGACGAGACACATCGTCATCAACCACGTCATCGCCGTCGAGCCTCCGGACGACACCAAGCAGACCGCCTGCTACGACATTGACGTCGAGGTGAGACAGTGACGTGACACATCGTCATCAACCACGTCATCGCCGTCGAGCCTCCGCACGACACCAAGCAGACCGCCTGCTACGACATTGACGTCGAGGTGAGACAGTGACGAGACACATCGTCATCAACCACGTCATCGCCGTCGAGCCTCCGGACGACACCAAGCAGACCGCCTGCTACGACATTGACGTCGAGGTGAGACAGTGACGTGACATATCGTCATCAACCACGTCATCGCCGTCGAGCCTCCGCACGACACCAAGCAGACCGCCTGCTACGACATTGACGTCGAGGTGAGACAGTGACGTGACACATCGTCATCAACCACGTCATCGCCGTCGAGCCTCCGCACGACACCAAGCAGACCGCCTGCTACGACATTGACGTCGAGGTGAGACAGTGACGTGACACATCGTCATCAACCACGTCATCGCCGTCGAGCCTCCGCACGACACCAAGTAGACCGCCTGCTACGACATTGACGTCGAGGTGAGACAGTGACGAGACACATCGTCATCAACCACGTCATCGCCGTCGAGCCTCCGGACGACACCAAGCAGACCGCCTGCTACGACATTGACGTCGAGGTGAGACAGTGACGTGACACATCGTCATCAACCACGTCATCGCCGTCGAGCCTCCGCACGACACCAAGCAGACCGCCTGCTACGACATTGACGTCGAGGTGAGACAGTGACGTGACACATCGTCATCAACCACGTCATCGCCGTCGAGCCTCCGCACGACACCAAGCAGACCGCCTGCTACGACATTGACGTCGAGGTGAGACAGTGACGAGACACATCGTCATCAACCACGTCATCGCCGTCGAGCCTCCGGACGACACCAAGCAGACCGCCTGCTACGACATTGACGTCGAGGTGAGACAGTGACGTGACATATCGTCATCAACCACGTCATCGCCGTCGAGCCTCCGCACGACACCAAGCAGACCGCCTGCTACGACATTGACGTCGAGGTGAGACAGTGACGTGACACATCGTCATCAACCACGTCATCGCCGTCGAGCCTCCGCACGACACCAAGCAGACCGCCTGCTACGACATTGACGTCGAGGTGAGACAGTGACGAGACACATCGTCATCAACCACGTCATCGCCGTCGAGCCTCCGCACGACACCAAGCAGACCGATCTGAAATCCCATTGATATATGACGTATGACACTACCGCTAGTTCCGATTCGTTTGCGCCAGTTCTGCCGGGTCCCGAAATTGGCTTTGGGTGAAGTAATGAGGAGCAAAATATTTTCAGAGTGATTTCTACCAAGGCAGTTGAAACAAAGTCCTTTGGTTTGCACAAAAGTATGACGGTTGTCACGGCCAGCTTGAGATAAATCTTTACAATTCACTGCTTTGTGCTCGCTTACTTACAAAACGAACACAAAAAAGAAACAACATTTATAGAATTGTTTGACAGTGCGTGAAAAACCTTTGCTTTGATTAGGCATAGGGTTTTGTCCTTGCTTTCTCTTTCGAAAACCCAAGGGTCCTATGCCCGCATTGCCGTGTAGTTCCCGGCAGAGCAGAACAGGACCAGGTCAAGTTTTCACGTGTATGTCACGTGAAAACATGTTAGCACAGACTAAACAAAGCTTATAAACATCAATGAGACCTCTCCAACCCGTCTGGCCAGCGTGAAGAGTGTAGGCCAAATCCTCTTACTGTTCTGGCTAATGCACGGCTTTGGTAGTACAGAGAGGGTGGTGCTCCAGCAATGGAGACTCCAAAGACCTGATGATGAGTACAATGACGGTTGTGCTCCTGCAGTAGGTAATAAAAAAAACACCTGATGATGATGGAACCGACATTGTAAAATTTTTGGCAAATGTTGAGAAGTGGGAGGTCATTAAATGCACTTATTATAATAACATACTGCAACGTGTGGTGTATGACGA
Source organism: Rhodophaea formosa (assembly GCA_963082605.1). Taxonomy (NCBI): domain Eukaryota; kingdom Metazoa; phylum Arthropoda; class Insecta; order Lepidoptera; family Pyralidae; genus Rhodophaea; species Rhodophaea formosa. Next base: position 24,202,453 of record OY720209.1, read on the forward strand.
GCTCCGTGGCGCAGTTCGATCCCCGGTCAGGTCGAGATGGAAAATGATCTTTTTCAGATTGACCTGAGTCTTGGATGTTTATCTATATATGTATTTGTTATAAAATATTGTATCGTTGAGTAAGTATCCCATAACACAAGTTTTACTTAAGAATTTACTTTAAGGCTAGCTCAATCTGTGTGATTTGTCCGTATTATTTATTTATTAATGTGTCAGGTGGACGACACGCTGAAGACGCAGATGAACAGCTTCCTGCTGAGCACGGCCAACCAGCAGGAGATACAGGGGCTCGACGCCAAGATACACGAGACCGTGAGTATCGCTATCGCATGGAATATTGTCTCTTATGAACATGCCAAATTATTTTATAACGGTATATTAAAATGAAATACAAAATTATTTTATCAAGTTGTGGTGACGATTCGTATTTAAACAAAAGACTTCTTAATTAAGGAAATCATATATCTTTAGAATACTAATAATAATAATCAAAATATATACAAATTATATAGTCCCTGCAAACCATCACCTCGCGGTAATGTGCCCAAAAGGTCAAGATCAATAAACCCTAATAGACCATACTATACCATATATGTAAAAATTTCACAAATAGGGTCTGTCGGTCTGTCTTACAAGGGCTAATGAAACTTACAGGTATTAGCGCTAATGCATGTTAAGCAAATTTGAGCGTGATACCTACTGGGATGGATAACGATATATAGCATACAAAAATCGTGTACACCATGCACCAAAGGGCATGTTAAGCTGTTAGTTCCGATCTAGGTAACTTGAAAAGATCTGATATCACTATTGGTTAACATTAACACTCATAAACAAAAAAAATAAAGAAACTAACACTACATTAGGTATATTCCATGTTACTGTTGCCGTGTTGCTGGGGGCGCTACGCTTGTGTCCCGATGAACTGGCATCATTAAGAAGTGCTGCTCGCTAGACCTGCACAGGACAGGCCTCTAAGAGACGTAACAGTGACGCAAATACCATAATACGACACTTGCTCACGCACACATCGACATTAATAATGCATGCAATTTTTAGGGTTCCGTACAAAAGTTGAAAAACGGAACCCTTATAGGATCACTCGAGCGTCTGTCTGTCCGTCCGTCCGTCTGTCACAGCCACTTTTCTCCGAATCTACTGAACCAAATTAGATGAAATTTGGTAAGATAGTGTAATCCTATGACCCAAACACGGATGTGCAAAGTAAATAAAGATTTTTTTGAAATAAGGGTCATTTTGAGGGGCCCAATCACAAAATTTTAAAATAAAGTTTTTCAAACCTTAGTGTGTCATATATCAAATGAAAGGGCTCATTATGAGGATCTCAAAAATATTTTTTTTTGTTCGGGTAAAATCAATACTTTTGATTTTATTCACGAAAGAAGGCAAAAATTGACCATTCCCCCCCCCTGATCTTTGAAACTACTGGGCCGAATATTTTGAAATAATTACAAAATATAGTTCATTCCTTGAAGATTACAGGAAAAATAATAAGAATTCTATCACTTGAAAATTAAGTGGTAAACTCACAATAATAAGTTCATCTAGGGAAATAGTTCACTAAAACACCACTAGATGGCGCTAGTCAATTGAATAAAACATTTTTTGCACATTGTGTGTGTGTTCACGAAGCATATTGTACGGAACCCTCATTGCGCGAGTTTGACTCACACTTGGCCGGTTTTTTTTTATATACATTCTCCAGTTCGAAATTCAAATTGTTTCAAATGTCAAATGAGTACCGACTTAATGCTGCACAATGTAACGTAAACAGTTCCCTGCGCCCGCCCCATGAACACACAGCGTGCCGTGTAGTGCGGACACACATTTGCCATTTTATATCATAAAATTGAAAAGAAGAACTGAGAACCTATAGTAACCTTTGGCATAAAAAAAGACGGAAATACGACAGGTTGGTGTCTCGCGTATACAATTGCCTATGTGCGAGCGGGACACCAACCTGTATTATTTCAGTCTGACTGTCGACCATTAATCATTACACAGAATTATGCTCTCTAATTATGCGGTAAATATCCTAAATCAAAAATTTTACCACTTGATAGAACTGGTGGTGTAACCTGATGGGTGCTGAGGTCAAAACGCTTACTATATTGTAACAGAAGGGACAAGAGAGGGTCGCTGATGATCAGGCTTTTGAAATTAAACACAGGCTGGACAGTATCAACACTCAGCATTACAGTATAGTGGCTTAGATTATATCGTTCGGTCGGCTGCTCGGCAAAAAGTGACGCGTTCGCTCGGCGGAGCGCAGCGGAGAATGCCACGGCGACATGGCGGGCAGCGGGCGGGCTATGACGTCACGCCAGTGTTGCAATTCGTCGGTTGTGTTACAATATAGATGGCCATGTCGTGCCCGTTGCAGGTGGACACCATCAACCAGCTGAAGACCAACCGCGAGTTCTTCCTCAGCTTCAGCAAGGACCCGCAGCAGTTCATACAGAAGTGGCTCGTCAGCCAGTCCCGGGATCTCAAGGTCAGACTATTGCCGTATTTTACACTACGCCTGGTCGGCAAGTATCCTTCTTCACTTTTGATAATGCAGGAACAATGTCAAAAACATGATTTTCTTTTATTCATTTTCAAGTCAATCATCATATTCTGTAAAGAATAATTTTACAAAAAAATCACCCGAGTCGGAACCGTCATTTACTAAAGCGAAAAAAGAGTGGGAACCACAGAGCACGGAACTGGAAACAATAATAATAGCGCGTGTCAGTTCGTGTAGACGAAAGTCGTATTCTCGGCCTGACAGTTAGTGCTCAAAAAAACGTAAAAGAGCTCTAATGTGCTGTTGTCTATGGTGTCATGATTACATTTAAAGGTTGACAAACAAGATTCTGAGTAAGTAGAAAATAGCAGATTTTTGCATTTTTTCAATTATATTGAAATTCAAAACTTCAATAGGGGTTCTGGACGTGCTTGTTGCGTTTAAAATATTGTGTTGAAAAGGCGTATTTATAGTGCGCGAGCGACGGTCACGTTTCTTGCTCTGTGGTGGTACTGCAGTGGGACTGTGTGACATAATAGAAGCATAGGAAAGTATAATTTCATGTTGTCAAGATTGCTTGGGTAGGTAATAGTACATTGTGTAGCAAGGGCGGTATAGAAGGCATTACGTCAAACGAGCGACGTTGTAAGTCCGAGTTTGTAATGTCTAATACCGGCCGTGATACACTCAATGTTTTTCATCTCACCGAGTAAATAGTAGAGCAAAAAATATATTTTTCACGTTATATTGGTTGAACTTGTATAGTATGAATATAGTTTACCTTGAAAATTAATATTTGTGCGTCTGCAAGCTAGCTGATTATATTACCTATATCAACATTTTTGACCATCTATTAATTTATCATAGGGAATATATTTCATGCAAATTAATGAAGATTACGATTACTTATATATATTTTGTCTAAAAATAAATAGCGGAAAATTGCAGTGAGCAGAAAATGTATCCGAGGATTCCACAGATACTGAAAATGTTTTATCCAAAAAGTGGAAGTCAAAGATCGATAAATATACAAACAGCCAGCCACCACGATCATTTAAATTCCAAATTTTAATTAAGGACAAAAATCTATAGTTCAAATTTTTTTTTATCGGGTTCTCTTCAATTTTAATTATATGGGACTAAAAATCTTTTTGGATGTAGAAGATTTGACACTTGTGCGCGGTATAGTGCCTTATTAAATTTAAAAAATTATTTTACGCGGCAACCCAAGTGGGTTTAATGGAATTTGTATGAAATATTAAAGTTCGTTGTCGTAATAGCGACCATCCAGCCCACTTTGCTTGCATTTAATGACACTGTTTAAGGGTAGGTGAGATGAAAACGACTTTTCATGACTGGCTACGAAAAATGTTTTTCTACTTTTCTTAAACAATACACAAACAACAATTGTACAAAATATATACTACAACAATGTACAAGTACAAATATTACTAATTCACTTAAATGATCCCCAAATTTAGTTACTACAGTTTTTTTTCAAGTGATATCGATTTTCACAATTTTGATCGACTCAAGGAAATAAATAAATATTTTTTTTGCGTTCGAGTTTGAAAGAAAGACATGGGTTGGAGCGAGTGTGTTTAGTTTAGTTTGGGTGTGTGTGTGCGCAGACGATGAGCGGGTCGGCGGGCAACGCGGAGGAGGAGCGGCGCGGCGCGCTGTACGCGCAGGCCTGGGCCGCCGAGGCCGTGCCGCGCTACCTGCACGCGCGCCTGCAGGCCCGCCGCCGCGAGCTCGAGCTGGCGCTGGCGCCGCACCCGCACCACCCGCACCTCGCGCGCCTCTGACCAGATTTCAATAAATATAACTACACACATGTATTCCAATAAATCGTGATTTTATTACGAGCGATTTTTATTTAACTCATTAATAATAATTAATAAATAAAATGATAAATATAAACGGACTAATCATACAGATTGAATTAACCCCGAAGTAAGTTTAAGACTTATGTTATAAAATACTAACTAAACAACAATGCAATATTTTATAATATATATAATATATACTTTTATATATTATTAAATATTGCATAAGCAGCAAAGACCCAATTCAATATAAAAGAGATCAATTTCCATCCCGACCTGACCGAAAATCAAAACCGGAACCATCCGTGTCACAGACAGCCATGTTGAACACTACGCCACGAAGCTCGTCAATTCGTCCACAATCGTCATTGGTGAAAAACTTATGACATAGGTACTCTAAAATATTTAGGACAAGAAAACACTGCGAAGCTTTCCAAACGCTGCCCAGCCGAGTCGAATTCATCCAAAAACCTCATCCTCGAAACTGGAACATCCAAACTTGGCTCAATTGACCCAAGTAGACATATTGTTCAACAGCTTTAAGGATGGAGTTCCCACAGAAACCAGTGAAGACAACATGGACATGCGACATTATTTTCGTCTTGTCCATATTAATTCTAAAACACACTTGTTAGGAAACTTTATTCAAGTCATTAATCATGATACTTAAAATCGCCAGCGACTCCGCCATGACAACGACATCATCAGCGAATTAAAGGTAAGTGATATACTCGCCTTTGATGTTAATGCCAAATCAATCCCATTCTAGAAGCTTGAAGGCGTCCTTTATTGCAGCGGTGAACAGTTTCGGAGATATGACGTCTCCCTATCTAACACCTCTCTGCAATGGTTTTGTATTCTGCTCCTGTATTTGAACTGACATGTTAGCGATGGTCAATGCGGCATCGCTGGAGAGACCGAAGCACGGCTCATATTTCTATCGAATCAAAGACTTACTCATAGTTTACAAACGCTAAGCATAGTAACTGATTATACTCTTTAATCTTCTGTATATCCTGCCGCACAGTATGAATATAGTCTATGGTAGGTAACCCTTTCTGAAACCGGCTTGTTCGGAAGGCTGCTGGCAAGGCAGCAAGCCTGTTTGTAAGACGGTACGTGATTATCCCCGAAAACAGCTTATAAACGTGACTTATGTGTGTAATGGGTCTGCAGTTCTTCAATAGGGCATTGTCACCCTTTTTGAAGAACAGAACCACTACACCCCTGTTCCACGCCCCTGGCGTCACGCCCTCGAGCAAGTCGGCATTAAAGACCTTCTGGAGATCTTTAGTAGGTATCGGCGTTCCGCCCGCTTTCAGAAGCTCTGCTGTAATTCCGTCCTCGCCCGGCGCCTTGCTGTTTTTGAGCTGCTTGAGGGCAATCCTAATCTCGTCCCGGCTGATATCCTCGGTATTCGGGCTAGCATTGGCTATCGGATCTTTGGTCAAGCTGGCGATGGGTTTGGTTACTGAGGTATAGTGCTGTCAGTAGAATCTCGATCTCTCCCAGCACCAACACGTCGTAAATTATACTTGACTACCTCCGTGGCGCAGTGGTTTATACGAGGGATTCCGGGTTCGATCCGGTGCACGATCATGATGAAAAACGATCTTTTTTAGATTTGCCGGGGATGTTTATCTAAGTATTTATTATAAAATATAGTTAAGTTGAGTTGGCATCCTACGGCACAAGTTTTCACAACTCTGAGGCTACCTCAATTTGTGTAATTTGTAGATACATACATTATCACGTCTTTATCCCTTGTGGGGTAGACAGAGCCCAACGTCATAAAACCCAAAGGCCACGTTTAGCCTGTAGTGGGCATTAAGGTTGAAAGCGGCATTAAAATAGTTATGGGTTGCTAGCCGCATCGCCTATTGATTCCTTAGATTTTCGCCCAATCCCTTGACCGACTTTTACGATCGGGAAGATAATCAGCTGGTATATTCTATGTTTTTCCTTTTCTCCTAAACCCGCAGAGAATTGATTTGTACCTCTATATTTATTTACTAGCTCTGCCAGCGATTTCGTCTGCATGGAATCGTGAGTTTGGGGAGCCGTTTTTCGAATGACAAAGTAGCCTATGTCCTATACCAAATGTAATTTAAATCGGTTTAGTAGTTTTGGCGTGAAAACGGAGAGACAGAAAGAGTTACTTTCGCATTTATAATCAGCAATACCTAGATGGAAAAACAATCCTGAGTGGCGAGTTTAAGTCGCACTTGCCTATTTTTAAGACTGATAAGCATACAGATAAGTGTTAGATAACTAACGATTTATAATTAAAAATCATTATCACAAGTAGATATTAATAATGATGACACCACAACATTATCAGGTCGTAAGCAGAGGGGTCGTGCAAACAACTTAATTGCAGCTTTATGGCCGCAGCCTGCGACACGCCGATACACTGGTGACCGCTGACCGCGCGCCTTGTGTGCGTCACGCGCGTCATGACATGCTGACACTATTGGATAACAATAAACATTATATACTTCTTATGACATTCAAAAACAAACATCAAAAAGACCTCTCCAACCCGTCTGGCCAGCGTGGAGAGTGTAGGCCAAATCCTCTGGCTACTCTGGCTAATATATTGCTGTGGTAGTACAGAGAGGGTCGTGCTTCTGCAGTGGAGACTAACAAAGGCCTGATGGAATGACATTCCACGCTGATGTGAGAGGAAGGAAAGATAGAACGTGCCAGCTTTTGTACCTCACAAGTCTTAACATCCGGTCATCAGCATGTGCTTACATCTGAGAAATCATAACATTTTAATGGGTAATGGGTTTACTCTTGACCATAATATATGTCGTGTGGTTCCCGGCAGAATAGAATTGAACCACTCCAAGTCTTCCCGTGGATGTCGTAGAAGGCGACTTAGGAAACAATAGCTATACAAAGCTTATAACATCAAAGAAGCCTCTCCAACCCGTCTGGCCAGCGTGGAGAATGTAGGCCAAATCCTCTAACTGCTATATATTGCTCAGATAGTACAGAGAGGGGCGTGCTCCTGCAGTGGAGACTATCAAAGACCTGATGACGATGATAATATATATCGTATTGTATGCTGAAGCGTGAACGCCATAAAACCCTGTCTGATCCTTAAAGGGACTCGGCCCGTCAATATGAACAACTTTTCCTATGGGACTAATGCTGGAAATTCGAAAAATCCATGTTTTCATACAAATTGCCCGGCCGGCTGAACACTTCTAGGAGAATGTCATTTTATTTTTCTCATGTCCAGCTTTAGTGTAATGGGAAAAGTTGTGCATATTAACTAATGAGGACAGGGTTCCTGCAGGCCTATTTGCTAACTTTTGACAACTAAAGTGGACATCATTTTCATGGAAACATTGAAGTTTCCTTTCAATTCATTACGGCTTCGGTATGAATGACTATTTTTATTTAAGATATGAAAACCGTAATGGATGCTAAAGTGACAATCAAATCGTTGTATGTTGTGCTGGTTATACTATCGTTTAATGTAGGTATATGTACGTGAACTAATAGTAATTAGTTAGCGTTGACCATTAGTTAATAGGTACCATAGCAACGCATGCTTGATATCTTATTCATTAGTGATATTGGTCACTTCACCTTTTAATCTCTCTTGGGCTCTAGGACTCAGCTTGAAATGATATACGAGTCGGTACCGAACGTTGCGTAAAAGTAAAGTAAGTACTATCAAATTGACGATAAGGGCTGAAGTGAACTCACTGCTAAAAGCCAGAATACCATTGGGACCGCGTTCCCATCGAATCACAAGAACGGTATCACTATTAGGAACTAGGAACTATAAGGTCTAACTAGAATTGTGAGTTGACGTCGCTTGGAGAAAATGCGCTGTGCAGTTTGTTGCCGCTTCTTCTGCACTCCGCTTTGGAAGCGGCCTAAACTTAGCCATAAGTAATTATTGACGTCAACAAATTTTTTTTGTTGTAAAAATTGTAAACACAAATATGACAATTAATAAGTGTTCAAAGAAACCTATATTAAATAAACGATTGAATCTTGAACCTAATTAATGCAGCTGAGATCGGATGGCAGCGCCGCGACAGCGCCGGTTCTAGGCCTCGATCATGGCGGGGGAAGATTGTATTTCGACGCCCTTAGTGTTGTGAAGTAGGTAGGTAAGTTGTATTTAATTTATTTACTTCCACGCATTTAAAAAAAAAACTTATAAATCTTATTGACATACCATAAAAACTTACTTAGTTTTTTCTTGAACATGTTTAGGAAGACCCAATAATTGCATCTTCATAGCGGGAACACCATATTTTTACCCGACTGACCCACCCAGAAAGAGGGTAATGTTTTTCGGGCGTATGTTTGCATGTCTGTTCCCTTGTTGTTGTAGCGTGAACGACTTGACCGAAGTGTAAGATTCGTATTTTTCCCCGGAGTGTCAGGCTATGTTATGTCAGCAAAAAATACATTTGGCGGTCGTACACTGTCATAAACGTCATTTGTGTTTTACTATTTTCAAGAAGAAAATGACGCCTAGTTGCCGGCGGCGTTATACAGGGTGGTATATTAGGGCCGCTGTGAAATGAAAAGCGTACCTTAGCGCATGTGATGAGATTAAAATAGCTTTATAATCGGCTATTTATCATGTCGAATTAAGGATTAGTGCTAATCCTTAATGCGTGTATCTGGTTCGTGATTGATTGTCCGATTACCAAAGCAGATGTGCCAGTAATAACGAGCATGTAGTTAATCGAGTGCCTAGGTGGGTAAGATATAGACTAGTTAGTAGATTTTGTTGCAAAACTTAGATTTTTTTTTGAACTTGAAATTAATAGTTTATTGACAAGGATTTTTGGTGCAAGGCCACGCTCGAGAGGAAATAAGGTATGTGAAATTCCGGCGACCTGGCGATTATCCGTAAGTTTGTGCAAATTTATAAAAAACAAGCGACAACATTTTTGTACAATTACTATTACAAGAAAAATGTGTAAGGTGACAACACAGTTGTCAGAATTTTCAACCCACCTACAGGTATCAGACATAGGTACCTAGTTTAAAAAGATATACCTATACATCTTTAACGGCCTACGTGGCGCAGTGGTCATCACGCACGCCAGCCTACCAGTGCTACACGATGGGCAACTGGTTCGATTCCCGGTGCGGGAAAATTCTTGTACCTTCATTTTCACGAGCATTTGTTCACGGTACTACGGCGTCACGCAGGCGGTCGGCCGTAAAAACGATGCTAAATTATATTACAGCATGAATACTCATATACCTAATAACGGACCCTGGAACAACGCTCTGATGAGAAGACAGTCAGACACTCTGATCAGAGATAGGTCACCATTACTCCTAAGTAATTAGGTCATTCTACTGCCGGAGTCTTCATTGAGCTGAGAGTAGTTACGTAGTTCACGAAAAAAGTGCTAACCACGAATGTTTATTTATATTTTTGATGTTTTCATATCACACTAGGTAATGTAATAAAACGTGAATCCCGAGTCATGAATCATAAGGAATCGCAGCAAGCGTCAACACCTGTGTGTTGTGGTCACACCAATTGTCACACCATATAGAGAGTTAACACCGACACGACGAAGGCTCCGCCTAATTTAAGATTCGATCTCCGCACGCTAGCTCTGTTCTATTTGATCTGTCTATCTGAGAGATAAGGCCAAGTGATGAGTGCGCTGTGCACTTGAACACAACAGGTGTAGTGTAATTAGTTTAAAGTGTGGCTCGAATCAGTGAACTAGCTAGGTAAGTACTGCGTCTCCAGGAAATACCCACATATTATCCAAAAACACCATTATATGATAAATGCATAATAATTCAGTCGGGTTAAATATATATATGTCGCAGGGAAATGAGGATATAAGGGATTTCACGAAATCCCGGTAGATGTCCAATATTCTTGTTTTTTACGACTTTTTACTAAAAATATCTAGTGATATGTCAAAATACCAAGTAACCGTTAGTGATACGTCGTTTCACTAAACTAAATCTAGTGAAATAACGAATACTGTTAAATAAAGTAATAAAACAACGTTACAAATTAACTGGTGCATTTTTATTAGAAAACAAAGTTTTAATCAACTTAACATTATAATCTGACAATGATATCACGTATTATACTTTTTCAATTATGTGAATTCACTCATTAGGAACCAACGGGGTAACCAATCATTTAATATACCAGCTGATGACCCAACTTTGTAAAAAACATTTTTTATCTCCAATACTATGTCTAAAACACTTTTGGAGTCTAATGGTCCTCGATCAACTTTTGGAATGTCTATCAAAACCGTGTCATTTACTTTAACATCTGAAAATCTAGTTAAAGAATCAGATTTCATCTTCTCTGCAAATTTAGCTTGAATCAAATTAGCTTCATGGCATTCTTGTATTACAGATTTTTCTTTAGAACACAAAAAACATATCACTTTGGACCCATAGCCTTCATCTCCTATTCCATCTCCACAAATTACATGTACAGGCTGATTACAAATTTGACATGAATGGGCGCCATCGGATTCATTGTTACATGCCTGACATATCAACTTTCAATACAGTTGGTTGCCTGGAAAGATATCATTGTCTGATTATAATGTTAAGTTGATTAAAGCTTTGTTTTCTAATAAAAACGCACCACTTAATTCGTAGTGTTGTTTTATTACTTTATTCTTTGACAGTATTCGTTATTTCACTAGATTTAGTTTAGTGAAACGACATATCACTGACGGTTACTTGGTATTTTGACATATCACTAGATATTTTTAGTAAAAAGTCGTAAAAAACAAGAATATTCGACATCTACCGGGATTTCGTGAAATCCCTAAAAACCTCATTTCCCTGCGACATATACGTACTTAAGATAGTCAAAGCGTAGGTACTTATTGCCATTAGAATCAAAGAGGCTTTATTCTTGTCATTACAAAAAACCGCAAATTTTATAACTTTTTAGGGTTCCGTACAAAAATTGAAAAACGAAACCCTTATAGGATCACTCGTGCGTCTGTCTGTCCTTCCGTCCGTCTGTCCGTCTGTCACAGCCGATTTTCTCCGACTCTACTGAACCAAATTAGGTGAAATTTGGTAAGATGGTGTAATCCTATGACCCAAACACGGATGTGCAAAGAAAATAAAGTTTTTTTTTAAATAAGGGTCATTTTCAGGGGCCCAATTACAAAATTTAAAAAAAAAGTTTTGCAAACCTTACTGTGTCACACATCAAATGAAAGGGCTCATTGTGAGGATCTCAAAAATATTTTTTTTGTTCGGGTAAAATCAATACTTTTGATTTTATTCACGAAAGAAGGCAAAAGTTGACCATCTCCAATAATCCTTAATATACCTTAATACGAACTAAACATAAGTAAAAAAATACTTGTAGCAGTGTTATAAAATGGGTGCTAATTAAACAGGCTTCTTTTTAATAGCATTATTTGCCTCTTAAAATCTACATCATTGCCTTCTAAATAACTAAGTCAGCCACAATTAACGACCATCTGAATAATACTATCTTAGCCACTAGTTATTTTCTTAGAAAGCCTCTTTGTATTTAAAGAGGCTCAGCATGGTGGTTTTTTATTTTTTTTAGCATCTAAGTTAATAACATGCATTCAAACAGTAAGCTTCTAAAATATTAATATACGGCATCAAAAAGGATATTAATTGGCTTCTAATTTTTTAACTTAACACCGTAAAATATAACTCATCCCCCATTATTTCATCGTTAAAAATTATCTAAAATTTACATTAAATAGTAAATTATTATAATAATAAAAATAAATTAAGAGTCGTGTGGTTAGTTTTTATCTATATTTGACAGCAGACGAGCCATCTGATGGAAAATAGTCGCCGTCGCCGGATATATGTAACACCAGAAGAGGTGGTGATGCGTTGCTGACTCTTAAGATACCTGTAAACACGCCTTTTAAAGGACTCCAAGTCATAGTACGCAAAGAAAACCTCGGGAAGGAGCCCATTCCATAATCCTGTTTTACATGTGAAAAACCACGTGGCGCTGTGACATGTTACATGGAATGGACTATACTTCTATGGAGGATGAGCGTTGGTAGAAAGGAGACGGTTACACCAATTCAAAAAGTTCTTCAGAACACTCCCCATAATAGGTTTAGACGGTAGAACACACACAGAGAGCCAACGTCTCTCCGGAAACTGAGGGTGTCTTAAATCGTCTCTAACGGTGGTGGAACCGTCGATAATACGAACTGCCCGGCGTGGACGAAGTCAAGAGAAAGGAGTTGATAATTAGATGCACCAGATCAGATATGTTTTTTGAAAAATCTATTTGTTTACGGCAATTTTGGCTATTTTTGTCTCCCCATGGTGAGATGTCGTAAAATTTTAACGCTACCTTCCTCTCCCTTATGCCTAACTTGAGACTTATTCTTTGTGCTAAATTTTGTTGAAAATTCACTCCTTTTTAGGTACGCAGTAATGAATAGGTATCTAATACAAAATGTATATTTTTATGATACCGATGAAAGTAAACTACAAGGACACGTATGTGGCTACGGGAATTGTCATGACTACGAAAATTGAGGTAGAAAATTTTAATGATAAAAGAATTTGATATTTTTCATGCTAAGTTATAATATATGATGTTGCCTAAAGAGGCTAGAATCATATTTATTTGAGGACCTTGTGTTGAAGCTGTAAAACGTAAAATGGTGACCAGATGTGAAATCCGTGGCCGAATTAGTAAATTAGGTGGCATTATATAAATGTGAAGGACAAATCATAATAATTGATGATCTCTACTTGATGCTTCCTATAGAATATTTAGTTGGCCATATCATTGATGAACATTTAATTATCTTATTTGGGATGATATTTTGACAAATAAGGGGAGGAAATGTTATGTATGTGTTAACATGCCTTTACATGTGTGTGTGCGGGCTGCGACCCCACCACGTCTAATGGGACGAATAAACAGTGTGCTACTAGCTGTCTGTGGTTTCACTTGTCTCCCTATAATCAACTTAACATTGTAAAAAAGACAAATTAGTTTATTAGAGGCTAGGTCATTTTCCCGTTGCTTAGTTATAAAATTAGAAGTTTAATCACGTGGCCAATAAATAATTTTGTGGCTCGGCTTATAATTTCCCTTAGGTATAAAATTGTATGACTATAAACTATAGGATTATTTTAGACATTTTGAGCCACCGACACGATAAGAAGAAGACTATATAGCTAGCTCCAACTCCAAGTGAGCTAGCGCTACTTTACCAATCTTTGCGGTATGGGCAGAGCGCCTTCAACCTATTGCATATGGCGAGTGCGTAAATTAAACCATTGAGATCGATACCAGGATAAGTGATGATTTATTAGAAATGCTACTCGTAACTTATATACTAAGGAAATATACATAGGTATCGCATTGGTAGGGGAGATCGCTGATTTAGGAATACGTGTATATTCTTACGTGATGTACGTGTCTTGCTAAGTTAACAATATTTAAACACTTCCTGCAGGTACATCACGTTCGTATTCCTAAGGTCGCAATAGTACTCCCCCTTTTGTAAAAAATAAAAACAATTAACAATAAAATTAACGAAAAATTCATAAACTGTAACAACAATAAAATAACAAAAATGTAAAAACTGTAGCGAACGCAAATATACTAAATATATCCATCAATTGCATAGTGCACGTGCTGAAAAACGCTGTGTAGGCAAATATTTCTGCGCGGCAAATTATGCGTTTATGCATTGACATTGACCCTGTGAATCGTTTTTTTTCCTTATACATAGTTGGTAGATATTGCAAACTTCTTATATCTCTTAATATACATCTTGTCAATATGGTCTTGATGTGCAGTCTGAGCTTCTCGTATAGATACGTTTTCACTTGCCAGTTGTTTCAATCCCAGTGAGTCGGGAGATAATTTCTGCTTGCTCGTAGTCTTTTGTGAGACTGTAGAGAGCGATGTCGACTAGCGCCGGTGGAAGTCCTGCCGAAGTGCTCCGCTGAAGAGTGGCCACTCTTTAAAAATTTCTAAGCGTGAGCTCGGCGGCTGTGCCGGACGTTATAATTGTCGAAAATAAACATTGTGGGTGCTCTGCTCAGGACCAGGAGCTCGGTGCGTCGGCTGCTGTGGCCCTGGAGTATGACCCGTTTGCTGGCTTGCTCTTGAGACTGCTTGCTGTGAACCATTTGCTGCATCTTGAGAGAAGTAATTTTCAGTTAAAGTAGTGCTTCTGTGATCGCCATTTTACTTTAATGTTTTCCTGTCACTATGTTGATCGCTGTTCCATCTTAAAGTTGTTCGCTCTTTTGCTTGCAGGCTTCAAAGTTATCAATTTATTGTCCTTGTTTGCCATGAAATCTATACCACTGTGTAAGTCGGTAGCAATTAGGCATTAGAACTTAATGATATCACGAAATGCGGTGCAAGATTCTTTGTTGCCAAATAAATTCTTCTTCAAATAATAGGCAAATATTTATATTCTTTCTCATTACGCCTTTTTTAACAACATACGGCCATCGGCGGCCTTGCGATCTTGACCTCGTTCAATTATTTGTTGTAGTTGCACTTTCGTTCGTTGTTGATTCCATGTGAAGTGATGCGATTTGTGACGTCAAATGCGTCATCATATAGATATCAGCTGTTCACGTTGCGTAATTGTTTCTATTGTATTTAATAATTTCGTTGATCCTCTGTGACATCATTTTCTTTATAATTCTGCCGCTCGCGATGAATTTTTCTTCTGTGCATGCGCTTTCTTATTTTTCTTGAAGTTGACGGCTACAGCTTGCGGTTGCGCTGATATTTCCCGGATTTTTCTTTGCCTCGTGGTTGCCTGGTAGTTCCTGTGCCTCCTGTTTTATGAGTTTATGACCGTTCAGCTATGGTGCAGGATTCGATCAATGAATCGTGTGAGCCGGTGTTGATTCCTTTTTTCAGCGTGGTTGGAGCCATTTTTGATGGTACTTGTTGTCCTTGTGGTTCTGGTTACTGCCGGAGTGCCTCTTGCATTTTCAAACCGGTGAGACCCGCTTGTGGGAAGCCGGTGAAAATGTGCACGTTGATTTATTCGTTCTTCAGGCTTGCGTCGTCTGGGTCTTCGGTTGAGGCGCGTATCCATCACGTCAGACTACATCACGTCGGTTAGATCACGTCGGGGTCACCAATTATGGCGAGTGCGTAAGTTAAACCATTGAGATCGATACCAGGATAAGTGATGATTTATTAGAAATGCTACTCGTAACTTATATACTAAGGAAATATACATAGGTATCGCATTGGTAGGGGAGATCGCTGATTTAGGAATACGTGTATATTCTTACGTGATGTACGTGTCTTGCTAAGTTAACAATATTTAAACACTTCCTGCAGGTACATCACGTTCGTATTCCTAAGGTCGCAATATTGCACATCTCCAAAGGGCCTTCGGGAGGGATGGACCTCGGCTTTAGGTGTTGCCTGTGTGTTCAAGGCTTGGAGAGACAGCAAACTCTCATGTGTTGCCGTATGGGCTTAAAACTACGTTGCCAAAAGGGGGACCGCTGGGCGGTCACCAGTAATATGAGCTAATCGTATCGTACTCTACGCACTCTATCCTAGAGGAGAGTGTGACTCTGTAAAATTGTCGATATAAAATTTAACATACTAGTACTTAGTGTATCAGATGTTCTAAATCTTCGATTTTTTCACCTCAACAAAAAATACTAATCAGGCTGAACAAGTTTTGCTACTGCGTCATTTTTCTATTTCCTATAGTTTACCTGGACCATTATGGTTCTACGTCAGGTGTTCCAAATCTTCAAATTAAATACCTCAACAAAAATGCTTATCAGGTTGAATAACTTTTGCTAAAGCGTCATTTATATATTTCTTATAGTTTACCTGGACCATTATGGTTCTGCATGAGTTGTTCCAAATCTCAGATTTTTATACCTCAACAAAAATGCTCATCAGGCTTAACAAATTTTGCTAAGGCTTCACTTTTATATTTCTTATAGTTCAGCTGGATCATTATGAAACTGCATCAGGTGTTCCATTATTCAAAATCATTTCTATTTCAAAAAAAAAGTTTCATTCGAATCCGTCCAATATTTCCGTAGATATACGTGATCATACATACAGACAGACAGACAAGAAAATCTGAAAAAAAAATTGATTTCTATTATTCTTTTTAAGTGGATGGAGAGTGTGAGTGAATGGGTAGAGGGACTCTATCCATTTCAGTCAAAAATACTAAATGTAAGACAAAATATTTTTAACTGTTTTATTATATGTATGTATAGATACTGAAGTTGAAAGAAAACTATCAGAGCTGAGTAGTAAGTGCAAACTAAAAAGTTATAGGCAACCAACTTATAAAATGTACTGGAAAATGTATTTCATCATACATTTTCTTTCTTTCTTTGTTTAGGTTTACGGCTCCATCGTTTTTAGCCTAAACGATGATTTTGCCAATGTCAAAGTTAACAATAACACGCACGCAATTAACAATATCAAAGTAGGAACATAAAAAAAAAATCGGAATTAATAGTAATGGGTTTCCCAAAACAAAATAAAGTTAAAACCGAGTATTTGTTATAATAACAATAGAAATTAAATGACCGGTAAAATATGGAAATACATGGTATGGTATGGTATGATAGGTATGGAACAAAAGTGGGCAGAAAATAATCGGTAAAACCTAAGGTAAAACAGGTCAAAGGTACAAATTATTACATTGTATGAATTTAGCTAGGACAGAAACAAAGGGGGAAAAAACTAGAGTCAACAAGAATGAGATATTTACAGGACGGGGAATATTCTTGGGCAGTGAGTCGTACAGAGATATTGGAAGTAAGGGACAATCGAAAAAAATATGCTCTAAAGTGCCTTCATCCAATCCACACTCGCAAAGGGAGCATTCTTACATGTTTTTGGTCGTTAAACTGTCATGTGCGAATGACAACTTTGAGTTCACACTGTTTGTGAACAGAACTCAAAGTTGTCATTCGCAACTAAGGAACCCTACACTGCACGTGGCCCGACACGCACTTGACCGGTTTTTTTAGGGTTCCGTAGTAAACTAGAAACCCTTATAGTTTCGCCATGTCTGTCTGTCTGTCCGTCCGCGGTTTTACTCAGAGACTAAAGGTACTAGAAAGCTGTAATTTGGTATGGGTATGTATATTAATCATGGCAAAAAAGTGGTAGAAAAAAATCTAGAAAAAAAAATTTTTTAGTGTAGCTCCCATACAAGTGGGGGAGTAATTTTTTTTCTCTATTTACCCATCGTGTGGGGTATCGTTAAATATGTCTTTAAAAATATTGTGAGGTTGAGAACACCATTTTTTGATTTAGGGATCCGTTTCCGAAATATTTGGTTTTAAAGTGCAAATTTTTGTTAGAGGTAAGTGTCCCCCCCTCTATCTGCTAAACGGTTATACATATATGGATACGTGAAAAAAATTACAGCAGTAGTATATATACTAAAGGAAAACTATAAGAGCTGAGTTACTAAGTGCAAATTAAAAGTTATAGGCAACCAACTTATAAAATGTACTGGAAAATGTAAATTTCATACAATTTTCATTGTTAGATGTTTTTGGTCGTTAAACTGTGAGGTGCGAGTGTGAACAGTGTGAACTCAAAGTTCTCATTCGCAACTACGGAACCCTACACTGCGCGTGGCCCGTCACACACTTGGCCGGTTTTTTTAGTATTTTGGGTATGTAGATCATAAATATGACATTAGTTTTGTAATCAGTGCGTGTATCCAGCACACCCGACAACTTTCCTTGCCTGGCATTAAACACTATGATTACATTATGATTTTACGATATACATGGAATGGATTAACTGACTTGGCTGTATAGGTTAGATCACTTTGCCTTACAAGGCAAGGAAAATAGGCTGCTGTGTCATGTCAATGTCCAAAAAAGTTCGTTGGTTTGTTGATTGTTGTTGTTTGGTTTTCGGTGCATACTTACCCTCGGATATTTTTCGCTTTCGATTATTACTCCCTCTTTACTTGTATGGGAGCTACGTCAAAAAAACATTTTCTAGATTTTTTTCTACCACTTTTTTGGCATGATTGATATACATACCCAACCCAAACCAAATTCCAGCTTTCTAGTACTTATAGTCTCGGAGTAAAACCGCGGACGGACAGACAGACAGACATAGCGAAACTATAAGGGTTCCTTGTTTACTACGGAACCCTAAAAAGTACCACTACCGGTAAAGTGTCACGGCAAATACTTAATGGGATAGTTGGATCGAGTAGATACGTAGGGACCGGAACCACTTAAGTAGGTACCTTTTGAACAGTTTTATTGCCTGTTTTTCGCACCCATACGATTAAAAACTCCCACATTACCCCACATTAGTAATAAGCCCAAAAAGTACAAATAACTACCAACATTCAACAAAACTACCAAGACTACCAACAGCTAGGTATCGAAAACGACAACCAACAACCACTACAAACCCAAAAAGCACCAATAACTTAACCACCAAACAATCCAAAAATGACCGTCTACCAAAAACCTCTAGAAACCACGTTAAATTAACAAAAATCTTAATCAACCCCGAGAAACCACAAAAATCAACTACATAGGTACTTCTAGCATCCATTAAAAACATCAAAAACCATTCTTAAATATCAAATCACGCACTTCTTCAAAAACCACCAAAGGAAAAACAAACCACACCCTCCAGGAAGGAACGACGACCAAGAACAACAACCAAGGCCGACCAAAGTACCAACAACCTACACTCACTACAAATCACCACCAAGTACTTACTTATATATAAAATAATATATTTGCCAATAAAAAGGGAAGATTCCGGAATTTTTCCGGAAATATAAAAATAGTGTCAATGTTCTCCGAAACAGGAAGTTCAGCAAAACTCATGGTCATCGCCTATGTCCTTCTCCACTACCTCGTTAAGTATCTAATTTACATTTTATTCACATTACAACATTTTTTTTACACAGACAAGCTGTAAAAAAACAAACAATTGATAATAATTTAATTCTTGATTTGAATAATAACCTACTTATACAATTTCTGTTGACAAAAGAATTAGTTATTTGTAATGTGTTTTCGAAAATTTAAAAGTTATATTGTGAATGAAGTTAATTGGACTCTATTCTCATCTAAACTCAAATAATTTACTCCCTTCACATCCCATTTACATCGCACTAAAAAGAGCCATCCACATCTGTAGAACGGAGAGAGAAAGGAATAGGGTAAAACTAACTTAATGTTAGGGGTAAATTTCAAACCCTAACATAACTGGAATGTTCAGTGTTAGTAGTTAACTAGTTCGAATGAGTAACCAAGGGTAAGCTTATTAATATGTAGTAATCCTATCTTTTAGATAGGTTCGTAGATAACAATGCAACAGACTTATCTGATCTGAAGATAGGATCTGGCGACTTATCATCGCCCATCTAAACCGAATCAGAAGAAATCAGTACGACCAAAATAGACGCATCATTGACGTCCGTCGGAGCAGATCAGATTAGATACATACACCTACATCTACGTAGGTACCAAAATCGTTGTTATCGAAGGCTATGGCATATCGGCTCAAGACGGCTCCGTAACGCAGTACTTAGTTAACACGCCAACCTGCACGAGGGGTAGGGGATTCAATTCTCAGCGCAGGCTTTGTTCTTACTTCATTTTACCAGGAAGGCATTTGTCACTGGTCCTGGAATCTTATGAAGGCTGGCGGCCGGCCGTAATAACATAATATTGCCTTATCAAATTAGATGTGTGTGAGATGCTTCATACTTACAGAGAAGTGGAAAGAGAGGAATGGAAAAAGCTCCACCGTCAACAGCCCAGCTCCCTAATTTGATGATGATATCAAATTAGAGCATGAAAGTTGTCTTAATACCAGACCCCGGGCTCCGAGGCACCACAGCTGAGGATGCAACTGAGAACACGTTCAAACGAGAAGGTGTCAATGTTGTGCAAAGGCTCCTACTCCTATCCTATACGACTCTACGATTTATGTCAATTGTCCGCGTTATATTTAATTATTTCCATATCGTTATATAGGTTGCTTTTGTTGTTCATGAATAAGCTCATGACACCACCTAGTTCTAGCCGTTTGTTGCCCTTGCTACCTACTACCGATTGTCCTACCCCCATATACTTGCCCTGTGGTCCTACCAGTAATACCACGGGAAATGCTCGGCCACATACATACTATCACGTCTTTTTCCCTTACGGGGTAGAAACACGGCCGCGTCCAACATAGGTTAGAAAAATATTTGGTCCAGAACTATCCAAGAGATCTCCGACATAGGACAACTGTTTGGTCCAGAACTATCCAAATAATTTATTTCGTAGATAGTGGGGCAAGTTCCCCAAATATCTAGATGTCTGGTGCTTAGCAAGATTGGCATGACCTAAAAAAAATACGGGTTGGCTAATAATTTGTTGAGTCCTGCAATCTAGGTAGGTACTACATAAATATTTCGTTATCTCTTCGCCAATTATTTTCTAAGCTGATATCACGGTCTTTTTTTAAACATCGTGTGCAAGAGACGTCAAAAATAATATTTGTCTAGGATTTTTACGATGTTGTATGGTATGACTCATTGTAGATACATACACGACGTAGATAAACAAGACATGTACAATTGTACATAGGTATTTCTATTGCAAAATTAATAACCCGATTACCTTGACATAAAGAAATGGCCAGTGTTACTCGGCCACATTAATCAATAATTTGAATCAAATATGTTTAGCCATTTGGATGTTATTGAATGTAGGTAAATAGGCTAGTTTCCTGGGTCAAAAAATAAATAAAATTAGTCCGTCAGTTTGATAATCAAAATATGTTGGAGAAGTAGGTATTTGTCCTTTTGTGGATAAAGAAACGCGTCAAATCAAAGCTCATGAGTGGGAGCTTATGAAATCAGTTTGCGTAAAATGTAGCCAACTGTGACGTCACACGGAATAATAACGGGCTATCTTTTTCATTATTTATTCAGTTGTCCAATATATTTTATTATTTATTTGACGGACTCATTATATATTTTTTAGAAATGTAGCCTATTCTGAACACAGATCTTTTTCTGAAAATATTAGATGCCGTATATTATTTTGTCGCTAAATACCTAAATACAATAGAGTGTGTGTATGTAGTACTTAGTAGTAGTAAAAGTGATTTACCGTGCCACTGATAGTGACTGGTTCGGAGATGAACACGAGTAAACACCGCGTTGTAATTCACAGGAGCGCGATAACATCAGCTGTAACATAAGACAGCACAGATTGATACTGCTGATACCATCTCCGTGATATCGTATCTAATTATAGGTGGATTCAAACTATATAGGCCCGAGTAATCCACCGGCGGCTCCTTTACTGTGCGCAGAACTGCAGCTGGGGACTGGATGATGGCGAACGACGAGGAACGCGCCTCCATCACCACAGGTATGAGTAAGTACTGTCCTCATACAGGCATCAAGTACTACGAGTATGTTTTGAGTGTTCTACGATTTCTATTCTAGGCACACCAGCAAGATACAAGTCTGTGAGCTCTGGGATGAAATCCGATTTCAAATAAGCCAACCAAGCCCATTTTAGCGGGTTCTAGCACTTACACTAGTGGTCGAAATTTTGCTAGCTTACATAGTGTTCGCGTGAGATCAGTCGGAAGCCTCGTGTTTCAGTGGCGTAATGGTGTTTGCCGTTTCAGTCCGGTGCGGCGCGGGCGAGCAGTCGCTGTGGCGCGGGCAGGCGGCGTGGCGCTCGCTGGCGGCCGAGGTGGCGGGCACGGCGCTGCTGGTCGTGCTCACCTGCCTGGCCACCTGCAAGGACCCCGCGCCCGCGCCGCTCTACAGCGCCCTCGCCTCGGGACTGGTGGTCGCACTCATTGTACAGGTATGACGTTGTCTCATCTGCTACTTCTTGTGTTAACTTTGCGGGTCGTTAAATCTATGTGATATTTTTTTAGCAAATGCGCAACAAGAAACAAAGCAAATGCGCAACATTGTAATCTCTCGCTCTCTCAACTTATAAGAAAAACCTAACTAAATTGACAATAAGACTCAAATTCAAGCAGTGGAACGCTCGTATGTTATGGCGATGCCTCTGGGTTTCCACCCAGAGGTCTGCTGTTCCCAGCAGCAGACGCGTCGGGTAAAAAACTATGTATAGGTAGTTGACCACTAAGTGGTTGATTTGAAGAAATTAAATATAGCTATTGAAAACACACGTTGAGTATAGGCAACAAAGATGGAGTAGTGGAGGAGAAGAAGCAAACAACAATATTGCCTCAATAATAAAACGTGTAGTTTTGAAATAAACCAAATTGTAGCTATTTCTAACAGCCTTATGCTTACATTGCAAGTGATGCTTTATCAAATTCATAAAATGCGTGATGAACCTATATTCACAACGCCTCTAATTGTGGGTCTTGAGAGAGACCATCTTTAGTGAAACTACAGTGCGGTGTAATGACAACGGTTGCAGTGCTTCGACCACGTGTCGGGCGCGCAGCTGAACCCGACGGTGACGCTGGCGGCGGTGGTAATGGGCCGCGTGCCGGCGCTGGCGGGCGCGGCCGAGGCCGCGGCGCAGCTGGCGGGCGCGGCGGCGGGCGCCGGCCTGCTGCGGTTGCTGGCGCCCGGCCCGCTGCCCGCCGGCTACTGCGTCACGACGCCCGCTGCTGACCTGTCCGTCTACAAAGCGGTTAGTTAGTCGAGCTACATCTAGCAGAGCGGAATCGCACTTTATTTCTTGTCTTTCCTTTTGTTTCACTTAGAACCGTCATAGCAAAAGCGAGAGTGTTATAATACAGTGTAATACAGCGCAAAAGAGAGAGTGTGTGTGCGATAGTAAGTACGCGGCGGTTCTAGGGGGCGCTTGGCAACAGAATAAAATACGATGGCAGGCGAATGGTGGCCGAACGCTAACGCGCGCGTCAGAGGCCTGGCGCACCTGGTATATCGTACCACATGGTAGACAAAGTGTAAACCATAGATTTAAAAAAAAATTGTCGTGTAAACTATGACGGTTATAAAAACGTTACCGTATAATTACTTCTCTCGTAAATGAAATGTATAAATCATGGTTGATGCTCAGGATAATATGGTATCGCGTCCTTTCGCCACCGAAGGCGTTCGATCTTACTTTACTCCCGGCTGAGCCATGTAATCACCACTTTAAGCACCAGCGTAATATAATGTACCTATAGGTTATCCTTTCCTTACAAACTAAAAAATTATACGAGAAAATATGACAGATGAATATAATTAAACATGACGCTGAATAATCAACCTTCGATCCTGTAACTAGTGTTTGCACAATACCTTGCCACTCGATGTAGATGACTGCGAATAGTCATCGACCAAAAAGCGTTGTGACTCGTTGCTGACTGAAATGGCATTAAGGCTTACAATTACCAAATGTTTTAGAACGGTGTTATTCCATTGTTTGTTTTGATGTGTTTATAAAGGTGGCGACAGAAGCGGTGCTGGGCGCGTGCCTGGCGCTGGCGAACTGCGCGTCGTGGGACGCGCGCAACCGCTGCCTGCGCGACTCCTGGCCGCTGCGGATAGGCCTGTCCGTCGCCGCGCTCTCCCTCGTTGCGGTAAACATACTTTCTGACTACAATCTGGTGGACTCAACAAATGCCACTAGCTCCAATCTTTTACTTCTAGACTTATACGACAAACTTCGCTGTGATTATGAGGGTTCAAATAGCCAGTCATAATCCCCTCCATCTTCCTTTAACACAGTGCCGATTGATCTACCCTTGCTCTGTTAAGTGGAGGGATCACTCTAGGCGCCATGGCAAAAAATTATATCAATTTTGAAACCCAAAAAGGGGCGAGATTTTACATAACAATTGACTTCAGCCAAAGAATATTTACACTACTTCAGCGTCGCTTTCTGGCTTTTTGAGGACATGAGTACCTCAAGGGAGCATCCTCGGCCCACTTTTGTTTCTTGTTTATATTAACGACCTACCAAAATCAATTGAATATCCCATGGTTCTCTATGCAGATGCCAGTACAATAATTTTTGAATGCAACAACTCTGAGACTTATTTAAGTGAAATAAATACAACTTTGAAACATGTAATTAAATGGTTAAAAGATAACAATTTGAGAGCAAATCTAAATAAAACGAAAGCAATGTCTTTTTGTCAGAGAATCAATAAAAACCACGTGACTCTTAACATTGAAAACTCAGGAACTCCAATTGAAGTAACTGAAGTCACAAAATTTCTTGGGTTTCATATAAATAGAGATATGACGTGGAAAGCTCACATTGAACACACATGCAAACGTCTGAATACCTTTTCATATGCCTTGCATATGCTAAGGAAAGTAAGCAATGAAACAGCGCTTTTAACTGCTTACCACGGGTATGTTGCATCTTTAATCAGATATGGGCTGATATTTTGGGGGAACTCAAGTGGCAAAGAAAAAGCATTTAGGGCTCAAAAGAAGTGCATAAGATCTATGGTTGGTATTCGTCCCCCAGAATCCTGTGTGCTGCATTTCAAAAAATTCAAAATATTAACACTGCCAGCACTGTACATTTTCGAATTAGCTGTATTTGTAAAATCCAATTTACATAGATTTGAATTTCATAATTCAACCCGCGACGGGCTTAAAATTAAACACATGCCACATAAGACAGCTATGTTCGGCGGCAGTATTTTTGGTATGGCTCCAAAAGTGTATAATAAGATCGCAGAAGAAATAAGAAATTTAAACCTCAATGCATTAAAAAAACAGCTAAAGGAATATTAATTGACAAATGTTATTATACAATAAATGACTACTTGAATGAATCGACACATGTCTTTCTGTGTTCTGTGGACACCATACATTTAAGAAATTAATATTTGACTAATCTTTTAATAATTTTGACTAACCTAAATTAATGTAACTAATATATATAAAAATGTGTAATTTTGCATACCTATTAGTAAGGTAAAATGTACGAGGGACATGTATATATTTAAGATCATTATGTATACCTACATTTTGCAAATAAAGAATTTGATTGATTGATTGATAAATCCTAGAATACATACATATATACAATCACGTCTTTATCCCTTGCGGGGTAGACAGAGCCCAACTACTATTTATTTTATTCTGTTTTTGTTTGTTGTTATAGCGGCAACAGAAATACATGGTCTGTGAAAATTTC
Organism: Rhodophaea formosa; assembly: GCA_963082605.1. Taxonomy (NCBI): domain Eukaryota; kingdom Metazoa; phylum Arthropoda; class Insecta; order Lepidoptera; family Pyralidae; genus Rhodophaea; species Rhodophaea formosa. The sequence continues at coordinate 24,227,959 of OY720209.1, forward strand.
AACTCTCTAGCTATCACGGTTTATGAGATACAACCTGGTGACAGACAGACGGGCGTTGAAGTCTAATGAATATGGTCTTGTTTTCACTCTTTGGGTATGGAGCCCTAAAAATGACTTCCTGCTATGCTAGGTATTTTGCAGGTATATTCTGATCTACACCCCAAAAATATTTGAATGACTATTCAAAGTCAGTTCCTCTTTATTAGTGCTAATATTTTTAAGCTAACCCCATTTATTCTACGTTGTTATTCGCAACAGTGCTCCTCATAATCATTTATTTCCCCAGGGCTTTATATTAAGGCCTTTATTATTCTTGTGTAAAGGGATTATTTATGTTAAAATAGCACATATGTAGGAAAATGTAACATCTAGATGATAGCGTAGGTATATCTTTTTATTATATTGATAAGAAGCTTGCGAAGTGCTGTTATGATAATAATATAAAAATGCGCCGGAATAGGTACCACTAACTGTCTGTAATAGATGCGGCGCTACTTGTTGTTGATGCAGAGTTGTGTGGTTGCAGGGAGACATTACAGGCGCGAGCATGAACCCGGCCCGTAGTTTCGCGCCAGCGTTGTGGAGCGGCCACTGGAGGAGCCACTGGGTGAGAACTCTTTCATAAGTCATTTACAACAGGGAGGAGCATGGAGGAGGAGGATGTGCCCACGTTAACCTACTGCTGGGCACACACATCCTCCACCCTTGTGTATCAGAAAATGACTTTATGTAGTACATTCCATACATTTCGGTGCAACAAGCGCAAGCCTGGTCGTAGATATTATGTTGGTATGTACCCAGAAGTATAAATTGAGTATTTCAGTTAGCTAGTTAGTTCTATAGCTCAGTTCAAAAGAAACCATCTACATATTAAAAATCATTTATTCCTTTAGGTAAATATGTCGGGAATTATGTCGGTAACGCGGCTCTATTACTATTAAGTTTCCCTTCAAGGTCAAACACCTTGGAGAATTTAGTTTAGGGTCATACATAACACTAAACAATTCTACGTTCTTCCTAAGGGGAAGTAAGTAAGGGATTTATATGTAGACATATAACTAGAAATAATATGGACCCGGCATTAGACACATCAAAACTGTCGTTAACTGCCGTTACATGTGTGCAGCATGGGGTGATCGTGTTGGCAAAAATTACCCAATAAATGGGATAAATAAATTGTGAGTGCTACTGTCGCCTAGATTAGACTAGATTATTCTTAGATCCATGTATGTAGATAGTACATATTAATGTTGGGTTTTGGTATGCAGGTGTACTGGGCGGGCCCGCTGAGCGGGTCGGCGCTGGCGGCGACGCTGTACCGCGGCGCGTGGCGCGTGCCGGCCGGCGCGCCGCCGCGCGGCGTGCTGCTGCCCGCCGACGCGCCCGCGGCCGACAAGATGCACCGGCTCCCGTGAGAGCCAAGAGAAGGTAGCAACTTTTAATAGTACATGATGATACAAGTACGGTCGGTTAGGTGGATAGTATAGGCGAGTGTTTATAGGCACTAGGCAAAGCCGAGTGCGTATAATAAACTGACAACTGTAATAGACAGCTTACCGTACGAGTATCATACGACGTTTTTCAATACATTTGCGATTACCCATAAACTAAAATAAGATTGCAGTTCAGTAAATAAGGAATTTATAAAAGTTAGGAACTGAGGCAGTTTGTAAAATAGTACTTTATGTAACTGTTAAGTAATAAGGGTCCTTAAAATACGATTGCGGCTCGTTTCATAATAATATCACATGACTATTTTAAGGACTAATTACGAACAGTTGCATACAACACTTTATCTACAAACATACTATAGAGTGTCTATAATGTTTCAGAAACTATTCTAATAACTTTTTCATAGGTACCTTCTTCATTCTTGACTTATCTAGCAACAAATTGTTGATTATGTTCACTGCCCTGTAGAAAATTTTGGGTAGTGTACAGTCATAGCTGCTTCCTCATCACTTTTTTTATTAACTATCATTCACTTTTTATTACAAATAAATCTACCTATATTTCGCAATGGCGGCAAATCAAACTCACGTCAAGGACGCGTGTAGTGGACAACCGCGCTCAGCGATGTAGTACTATTTTCAAAAAAAATACCAAGATTCCTTTTCAAATGAAGGTATTCGAAATTTAAAAGTCATAACTTTATAGAAAAATGATGTCGTAATGAAAATACGTACAATATTACCTACGGCCAGAGACAATATAATTGATGTTATAAATGTGTTTCATACCCTTTACTACGCCCGCCGCTAGCGCCCCGCGCACCAACAAAACGTCCGGTATACGCAAAAAAAAATCTGCAAGCGCGGCGAAATTTGCAACAATATTTATCTCATGAAATCTTACCTCTATATACACGAAAAATTACGTAAAGATTCTGTATAAAGCGTAGTAAATGACTACGTCGCTAAAATAAGTTTATACTACAGGTTTAAATGGCAATCAAATGTTAAATACGCAACAATGACAAAAAACCATACCCTTCGTTCTAGAAAAGTTCACATAAATCATCATTCTGACACTGTGGACGAATTCCAAGTATTGAACAATAAACTACACTATATTACCTATAAATAAACACCAAACACTAAACACTTGAAGCACTTTTTGCAGACGAAACAAAAAACACAATGTAAACACTCATGGTACCAAATTACACGACTCGTACACATGTTCCCTGTGGAACGTGTTATATTTTCATAAATCCTATGAGCTAAACTATATATTTATAATTAAATAATGTAAATATGTATTCGTTAATATATTTTTCCTATTATTACCATAAATAATATAGCTTTATTGTAATAACATTGGTATTATCGGCATACGTAGAGTAGGCCGTTAGTCAAAACTTAGTAATCTTTTTAGAACTGCAATTTTATGTTAAATCATGACAAAAGACATAAGATCTATAGATAAGACGTTGGCGCACATTCTAAGGATTATTTTTATGTATAATACAATAATACTTACGACATAATTTCACTGAAAACACTCACACTGTTTTGATAAACGAAACACGGAACGAAGTATGACACATTGACACTTGACATATTGTTTTGAAATTTATTTTTTTAATTCTTTATGGATCTGTAGCAAAGAAATCTCTCTTGTAATCCGAAGTTGAATGTCTATGGCATAGGTTGGCATTTGTATTTTTAATCTGAGACGTCAAAGTCGTGAGAAATAAATTGTCAAAAGAGCGCGGTACGCCCGTACCCCCGAATGTTGCCGGGACGTAATAAGCGAAAAAGAATCGAGTCCGTTTCGGGGATTGGACGTAGGAGAGGGTAAAGGTACTCATTAAAAGACAATTTCTGATAGCGTTCTAGACATTTTATAGTGTGTGAGTAGATAAATACATTTATATTTATCAGGTACATTTCCTCAGGTTTAGTTTCTCCAAAAAAGTACATTGATAACCTTCTCCTTTTCCAAGTCGGTTAAAAAATCACTTCTCACGAATCAGAAATTTTTTTTTAATGCTGAACTAGAAACACTTTGCTCGGATTCTATAAAAATGTTTAAATTTTGCATCTGTGGCATTAAGCTATTGAGCGGTTGTGATTGGTGTAAGTAAACTAGTAAATAGTATCTTCTTCGTAGTTTGTAAGTAAAGTAAAAAGCACTAGTGCCGTAAATACATAATTACGATACAAATTTCGATGTCATAAGAACCGTACTATTAGCAAATGTATTGAAAAAGTTATTATTATAAAGTGCCCTAGGATGAGTGGGTACGCACGCCTTTAGCGTCATCTTACACTGATAGAGCCGGGAGCTGAAGAGCGCAGTGAGCGTGCGCAATTTGGATTGGTGATCGCGAATGGTTGGAAAAGCAGGATAAACTACACGTAATCTAGATATACCTAGTTTGGCCTAGGACAAACCAGTTCTTTCTAATGGGCTATTTTCCTAAAACAAATATAATTAGTCCGTTTGTTAGATTATCAAAAAACATTTGACACGTGTTTTTTCTTTTGTCAATTACCTAATCAAAGATATAGCCCGTTATAATTGTGTGTGACGTCACTAGTCAGTACACTTTTTAGTGGCCTGTGATGTCACAAGCCCCCACTCATGAACTTTGACACGCTTTACCTAAACATATAGCGTGTCCAATATTTTTTGATTGTCTAACTGATGGTCTAATTTTATTATTAATATTTTAACCCAGGAAAATAGCCTACTTATTGTGTAAGCATAAACTACCTTTAATAGTTTGGCTCGGGACAAGCTAGTTTGTCCAGAAACCTCTAGGATAAACTAGCTTTGCCTTGGGCGATCAAATTTTAAATTTTGATAAATGTTAAGTAAGAATATTAACTGATAGTTTTTGGGGCGTAGATCACGTCTTTCTCCCTTGCGGAATAGACAGAACCCAGGTCTTCAAAACCTTAAGGCCACGTCTAGCATGTTGATGGGCTTGTAGTTGATAACGGAATCAAAACAGTGATGGGTTGCTAGCTGCATCGCCTGTAGACATGATTTGTGACGCCCATTCGCTCGATCGGCTTTTACGATCTGCGCGGAAAGAGAAGCAGCTGGTACATTCTCCCTACGTTTTTTCTGTTGTCCCAGACCAGCAAGGAAGGAGTTTTTATTTCAGGTAGGCAGGTAGGTACCTACTTAATTCTTTTCTATTGACTGTTCTTACAATACAGGCCAATACTAGTGTGTGTGTGTTTTTTGTCCAATTTGACCAAATACTCATGACAGCTTTGCTATGTTTATTTAGATTGATTCAGCTCGAAGACTAATTATAAGTTTGTATAACTAAGATAAATAAATAGTATCTGTAATATTATTTATAAGGCCAAATCCTCTGACTGCTCTGACTAATATAGCTTTGGTAGTACAGAGAGGTATCGTGCTCCTGCAGTGGAGACATAAAAAGATCTGATGATGATGATGATATATTTTATTTGCTTCTAAACATTTAAACTATTCTTACAATAAAACTAACTAAAAATAAAATTAAAAGCCTAAAAATACAAATCATACAGTCCCTCCAGCTGCTCTGCTAGCCCCTAGACATCGTGCCCAAAAGACTGGCAGCATTGCCCAACTGAATGGCAATGCTAATATCAATATTATCTTATCTAGCTATATTTCCCGAACAAATCAACAATTCCCCCTGTATTGCTTATCTTTGTCCCTAGATACCAATCGTCAGGGAGCGAGTGTCGGCGAGGCGGCGCGGCGCGGCGGCTGTGAGTCCGCAGTGCAGCCCCGGCGGGGCGCCCGCTTGGGGGCGGCACTGCGGCGGAGGGCGACTGGCGCGGTAGGGTACGCAGACTATTGAAAACGATCATCTCTTTAGATACTAAGTATTTATTTGCTAATAAAGGGTAAAGAACGAAATTCTCGCTTTGTTTACTTTTAAATCTGAGCTCTGTTAAAATAACTGAAACTTTTTCAATAGGTTGGACTTCCACGCTGCTCTGGGAGAAAAGAAAAACGTAGAATGTACCAGCTGCTTCTCTTCCCGGGCAGATCGTAAAAGCCGATCAAAGGAATGGGCGTAAGGAATCATGCCAATAGGCGATGCGGCTACCAATCATTGCATAAGGCACCTACAAGCCCACCAACATGCTAAACGTGGCCTTTAGGTTTTATAGACCTGCCGGCCTATTTACTTACTCGGATCACAGGTGTCGATGCCTATCACTCTAGAATTTGCTGTTACAATGCGGTTTTTGTATTTCAAGTAAAAAGTTCGAGCAAGCAAAACCCGCATTGTAATTGTAAATTCTAGATTGATAGGCATCGACATCTGTCATTCGAGTTAGTAAATAGGGAGGCTGGGCTTGTCTACCCCGCAAGGGAAAAAGACGTGATAGTATGTACTTATATGTTACATTTTTATGCCTATATACCTGGTTCCGAGTCGCTACATAAGTAGATATAAATTTACATAAATTGCTAGCTGTTTGCGGCGACTTTCCGCGTGTTTTCGGTTTCACACACTATTCGGGCCCCCGGGCCGACTCCGGTCCCCGGCACCGAGTTCTAAAGCGACTCATGTAAGGATGTAACCGGAAACATAGACGTTAGAGACATCAAAGTGTTCCCAGCGCTCATCCAATAATGACGTTCATAGGCAAATTTTTATTACATTGGGTTGCATTCATGCCAATTTCGTATGGAACCCTACTTTTTAGGGTTCCGTAGCCAAATGGCAAAAAACGGAACCATTATAGAATCGTGATGTCTGTCTGTATGTTACAGCCCTTTTATTTCGAAACTATTGAGACTACACAGTTGAAACTTGGTATATAGGTTGTATTCTATGTATTCTGTGAACCGCTTTACGATTTTTATACAAAAATAAAAGATAAAGGGTAAACTGAACTGCCCATAATACATGGAAATGAAACTAATTTTTTTTCTTCAAATCTTAACGTACGGGGTGTCTATAGATAAGTATTTAAAAATGACATTGAGGTTTATAAAACCATTTTTTTCAATGGCAATGTACGTGTTTGTGTGTGTGTGTGTGTGTGTGTGTGTGTGTGTGTGTGTCCCCTCTAACTTCTAAGATAAGAGAGTGAAAAATCAAAAGAAAATATATAATTATGCTATAGATTTTAATAAACACTTTCAACGAAAATTAGTTTAAATGATATACAATATTTTTTTTTAAATAAAAGACTTTATCAATAATCCGCAAACATAACTTCGTCATTCATACAAACACTATGAAAAACAAAGATATCTTTGCTGGCAAAAAATTAGAGCGGTTTTTGGCTTGCTTGAACGGAATCCTTCATAGGCGATCCCGACTCGCAATTGTCCAATTTTTTACAGTTGGCATCAGCAAGAAAATAAGCTTTATTACAATCAAGCTAACCATCAAGTGCTTTCTATTGGTGAAAGAAATAAGAAAATCTTAGTTAGATTAAGTACCTATAGGTAGATACTTTTTAAGATTATCTATTACAAAAATTCAAACACATAATTTTGAATCATTCCCGCCATGTCGATTTCACTACACGGTGAGTCTCGCCATAGTGAATCTCTTTACGTCGAGCGCTCTTTACGCCGAGTTTCGTTATGTCGAGTACAGTCGGCAACACAGAGCAAGCATAATTAATAATATCGGCCAAGCAACATGGATTTGTCGAAAAGAGATCCACTATTAGTAACTTGTATGCATTCGTGGACCAAAGAGCTGGATAACGGCAACCCTATAGATGTTTGTTACGTTGACTTTGAGCGTGCATTTGACAGGGTTCCTCATCAACGCCTTTTAACCAAACTCGACCACTTCGGAATACGCGGTGCACTCCACACAACTATTTAAAAGATGGATTATACGAGTACCAAGTGCGAGTGGGCAGTTGTCTTTCCCAGAGGAAACTAGGTAGTACTAAATGGAGTACCACCAGGGCTCGGTGCTCTCGGCGCATCTCTCCGGAATTTTCATAACCGATCTCATAGAGATAATAAAGTCACAATCAGCCTTCTTTGCTGATGATGGAAAATTCTTTGCCAATCCAATAACAAGTTCTGGACAACTCCAAGACGACCTTAACCGAATCCATGACTAGACCCAGGAATGGGTAATCAAACTCAACATATCCAAATGTTGTATACTGCATCTAGGTAGCACAAACACTAGAGTTTCTTACAGCCTTGATGGACATGCTCTAGAGGCAGTGAACATTCAAAAGGCCCTAGGTGTTCACATTACGGCAAACTTAAAGTGGGAGCAACACGCATCATCACAATAGTCAAGAAAGCCAATTCTTTTGTTTACGTCATACGCCGATCTTTTCAGGCAATGACAGTTGAAGTATTTCGAAAAATATACAAGACTTATATACGACCCTTACTAGAATATGGCTTCCAAATTTGGAGCCCATACTTTCAGAAAGATATCAATGTATTAGAAAGTGTACAAAGAAGAGCCACAAAAATACCCCAAACCCTTCGCCGTATGTCATACGACGAGAGACTGCGCGCACTGCGCCTCACTACACTGGAAGAAAGACGACTTCGTGGTGACCTAATTAAAACCTACAAGATCCTCACGCACCAATGTAACCTACCTGACATGCAAACAATTTATAAGATTCAATGAAGAAGAGCACGAAACTATTAAGAGGACACCACTGTAAACTAAACCGCAAGAACCAACACTGCTCATCATTTCCTTAGCCACAGAGTGGTTCATAACTGGAATAGACTACCAGAGGAAGTGGTTTCCGCGACTTCAATAAACTCCTTTAAAAATAGATTAGACAAGTGGTTGTGTACAAACAAAGTGTCATTATTGAAAGTTTGAACACTGAAATGTGAAAATTTCTTATCAGTGAATGAACTCTATTCAAAGACAATTCTATCATTCGTCACTGCCTGACATAGACTCTCTCTCTCTCTCTTTAGCCTTTTTCAACCGCACGGGTGTAGGCCTCCTCCAGTTTATGCCATTTTTGTCGGTCTTGGGCAATCTCAATCCACTTCACTCCTGCTGTTTTCTTAACATCGTCTGACCAGCGCATTTGAGGTCTTCCCTGTGGACGTTTTTCACCCCACGGTCTCCATTCCACCAGAGCCTTACACCACGAACCTTGTTTTCTGGCGACATGGCCAGCCCATTGCCACTTCAGCTTCGCGATACGCTTGATGACATCAGTGACTTTGCTTTGCCTTCTGAGCCACTCATTAGTTTTTCTGTCTCTGAGCGTAACACCTACCAGTTTTCTCTCAATAGCTCTCTGAGCAACTCTGAGATCTTCCAGGACCTCCTTCGTAAAAACCCAGGTTTCGGCCCCGTAAGTCAGAACTGGCAGAATGCATTGATCGTGTATGCGAGCTTTCTGTTCTGGAGTTAACTTCATTCCAAATATGTAGTCAATTTTAGAATAGGCTGCCCAAGCTAATCTTATTCGCCTGTTGATTTCATTGGTCTGGTTTTCTTTCCCCAACACCATTTCTTGACCCAGGTATATGTATTTTTGCACTTTTTCTATTGCAGTGTCTTCTACCTTGATGTTGTGTGTGGAATTAAAGCAGTTGGTCATGATTTTTGTCTTACTTAGGTTCATCTCGAGCCCGCACAGTCGAGAGGCATGATTTAGTAGTTGTTGTGACATAGACAAATCAGCTAAAAGCTGCTCGTCTATAATCAAATAAATAAATAAATAATTCCTATTCAACATTTTCTGGATACCTAAATGCAATGAATTGAGAGCATCAAATAAATAATATAAAAGTTTCTTTCTCAATAACAAATGAACAAAAAATTTTAAATCCATCTTTCTAGGTACTGAAATAAAATCACAAACAACTGAAAACAGCTGTTTGCTCCTAATATCACATTATAAATTTTCTCGTGATATTTCACTTATTGACCTAACTGAAAATTCCTGTAATTTCTGATTTGATAATAAGCCTAAAAAAGAAAAAAGACTGCATTATAAGTTAAAAAAAACCGGCCAAGTGCGTGTCGGGCCACGCGCAGTATAGGGTTCCGTAGTTGCGAATGACAACTTTGAGTTCACACTGTTTACACTCGCACCTCACAGTTTAACGACCAAAAACATCTAACAATAAAGATTGTATAAAATTTTACATTTTCCAGTACATTTTATAAGTTGGTTGCCTATAACTTTTTAGTTTGCACTTAGTGCCCAGCTCTGATAGTTTTCCTTTCAACTTCAGTATATATACTACTGCTGTAATTTTTTTCACGTATCCATATATAACCGTTTAGCAGATAGAGGGGGGGGACACGTACCTCTAACAAAAATTTTCACTTTAAAACCAAATATTTCGGAAACGGATCCCTAAATCGAAAAATGGTGTTCTCAACCTCACAATATTTTTCAAAAACCTTTTTAACGATACCCCACACGATGGGTAAGTAGAGAAAAAAAAATTACTCCCCCACTTTACTTGTATGGGAGCTACCCAAAAAAAAATTTTTCTTCAAGATTTTTTTCTACGACTTTTTTGCCATGATTAATATACATACTCATACAAAATTACAGCTTTCTAGTACTTATAGTCTCTGAGTAAAACCGCGGACGGACAGACAGACAGACAGACAGACAGACAGACAGACAGACAGACAGACAGACAGACAGACATGGCGAAACTATAAGGGTTCCTAGTTTACTACGGAACCCTAAAAAGGGACACCCCAAATATCCCAACTAATATTATAAAAGCGAAAGTGAGTTTGTTTATATGTTTAAATAAATAAATATATCGGGACATGTCACACGAATTGAGCTAGCCCCACAGTACGATAAAACCGTATTAAAATTAATTTTATTTAAATGTGTACCAATCGCGAAAACATTAGAAAACATGATGTCAAGATTATTATAAATACTTATTACTTAAAATCAATCAGGGGCACTGATTTGTTTACTTTTATTCCTAATAAACACAATCTTGTAAATTGGCCTTGAACTTCACTTTTGCTTTTGATGAGTCCCAATTTAACATCATTTGACCTTATAAATTTTTACAATATCTTACGTTCATTCTTGTCCAATAATATAATTATAAAAAAAAAAAACTAAAACCGACTTCAACCTAGAATTAATAATAGCCTAATTTAGCCTATACGTAAGTGTACAAACTGGAACTAAAAAAAAGTAGTCGGAAATAATATTGATACTTTCATACCTATTTACAATTTATAATCAGTTTTTATTTGGGGTCTGCGCCAGCCAACCAATATAACAAACTAGCTGTAACCCGCGGCTTCGTCCGCGTGCTATATAGCCTATGTCCTTCTCAGTACCCTAACCTATGTGTATGCAAAAATTTTATGATGATCGATCATCATGAAATTTTGCAGTCCTAGTCCTAATCCTAACTTCCTAACTAATATTATAAATGCAAAAGTGAGTTTGTTAGTTACGTTTTCACGCCGTATCTACTGAACCGATCATCATGTTTTGCTTATACATAGGTTAGGGTACTGAGAAGGAAATAGGCTATATATCACGCGTTACAGCTAGTTGTTTATATCACCGAAGTTTCATACCTACTCTCCTGCTACTCTTAGTCTTTTGCGTTTGAGCGCGTCAGATAACAATAGCTGCACTGTCTCCGTGACGTCGTGCAGCATCAGCAGCCAGTAATTGCAACCTTTTGGGCCAGGCCGCTGATCAGTATGACCTTAGTCTGCAGTCTGCGTACCGATGCTCTGCTCTGTGAGCCAATATACGTACCACGTACACGTATAGTACCTAATTACCTTTATAACTAGGTAGAAAAGTAATTGAATTGTAGGCCGTAATAGAATTTGGGAGCCCACAAAAACAGCATTTTAATCATTTGGTTAGTATACAAAGATTTTGTTTGCTTACAAAAAAAAAACTTACAGCAATCTTTGTTTTATAAAACGGCAACTAACAAAATATGAGTTCGCGTAATAAACAGTCAGTCCGAAAAATAACTAGGTACTTGATCAGCGATATTTCACGATTGGTTAGCTAGGTAAGAAAAAAAATCTCTATATATATAATCCCTATATTCCTAATTATCCCTATTTTTACTTAGTAATTCTGTGATCCTAAATCCCTATATTCCTAAATATCCCTAATTTTTACTTAGTAATTCTGTGATGTGATTACCTATAAGCGATTTCAAAAAAAGTAGGAGGACCACGAACACTGTAAAGTGCTCGAAACGTTAGGTGTATAAATAATGTAATAAACGCGATGAAAACCGTATTAAAATAATTTTATTTAAAAAGTAGGAGAGTTCAACTTCTTTTTGCCCATATTTCTATATCAAAAAGGCACGTGTAGAGCTTCTTCTGTGCTGTACACATCATTATCTTCATCATCATTTCAGCCGCAAGAAGTCCGCTGGTGAATATAGGCCTCACCTAAAGACACCAACAAATATCGTTAATATATACAAAAATGTATACAAAAACGTAACAAACTATATATTAAAACCTTCCTCGAGAACCACGCTATCCATTGAAGAAAACCGCATGAAAATCGGTTCAGTAGTTTCTGAGTATATCGCGAAGAGATAGACAGAGGGACCCGGCGTAGGACTCTGTCTGTCACCAGGCTGTGTCTCATAAACCGTGATAGCTAGTCAGTTGAGATTTTCACAGATTATGTATTTCTTTTGCCGAAACAGAATAGGTAATAAGTATACATATTTATAGGGGGCTCCCATACAACAAACGTGATTGTTTTTGTTCGATATTAATAATGGCAATAGAACCCAAAGCAGACTTAATTGTATATTCACTTCAAAAATAAATAATTCACACAATACATCTACCTACCAAGTAAAATGAAATGGCTGTGACATACGGACATACAGGCAGACAGACGGACATGACAAATCTATAAGGGTTCCATTTTTTGCCATTCGGCTACAGAGCCCTAAAAATAGGGGTCAAATTTTAACCCACAAAATATTTTCATTACGCCGTGTTTGGACATCACTTATAGGCCGTCGTCCCAACGCGATATTCTGATTTGATGTATAAGATAGTGTTTGGCGACTATTATACATGGATAGGCACTTCATATCCAATTTCTTACATCCGGATAGGAAGCGTATAGAGATATGGCATTTTGAAACTTTCAAAAAACCATGATTTTTTTCTATTAATTGGGTTAAAATTCTTTATTCGCACGATTGGCAGTATTGTTCCAAGTAGTTTAGACTAATTTCTGCCACGGTTTCAAGAAGCATTGGCCCAAACTTGGTCAAAGCTGCCTGCCGTTTGACCAAAATTAATGTATGTGATAGAGAAGTTACTACATTCAGGAGTTTGGATACCTATGATTCATGCATAAAAAACATTTCGTTATGATTTTTTACGAAGCTTTCAGAAGATAGTAAGAAGTTTTATTTGTGGCAACAGCCGTGACCAAGTGACCAAACGGACAAGTGCTTCCTGATACCGTACAAAAGCAACTGTACAGATAACTAGCTATAAAATAGTGTTCCTGTGTAGTTTGTGTCGAGTGTAATTAAAGTGTAACTGTGTAGTCCTGTTTTGTGCTGTAATAGCTAGTCACCTGTACATGAAGTATGGAGAGAGAGAGACTGTAACCTACGATCAACCCTATCGCCCTACCTACCTACACAGCCTAGCCCTAACCATACACTATAAATAAATATATAAATAAATAGATGCAGGATGTCTGTTACTTGCGACCTATAGCAACAGACGGAAGGTGGGAAGGATTCAAGGTATTAGGTGGATTTTCTCACTGTCGGTCAAGCAGACTCACAAGACCGTCACTGGCTAAAGGTGTCTTGGCCACAGTGAGAGGAAATAAAACCAGCAGTATGATGTCCAAGCGTAGGCAGCCAAAGAGAATTTATTAAAGTAAACATAACTTTTTATACAAAAAATATTTACAAGTGTGTGTATTTAATACAATATTTGTCTGCGTCAAAATCAGTTTGCGTTGCGTTCTTCGTGCTTGCATATTTTTGGGTAAATGCCCTGAAGGTCACATGTTCACGTGAACATGTGACCGTCGTGCTTATAAAGAATGTTAAACCAGTCAATAAAAAAAATCATGATTTTTTTTAAAGTTTCAAAATACCGTAGCTTCTATTACGATCCGCATGTTATGTAAGAAATTTTATATTTATAATCAATGAACTGCCTATCCATGTATAATGTCGCCAAACACTATCTTAGACGGTAACCTATCATACACAAGATTTTGCAAAGAGTATAGCAAAGACTAAAAGTAATTTTAACGTGAAATGTTGAGGTCTACATAAGACCTATTTTTTTACAGTCGTAATAGTTAATAGTTCTTAAAATAAGCCTCTTTTGTTCTATTCAATTTTGCTCTGTGACTCATGGTTTTGCGAAAAATTGTCTCTAAAGGTTAGGAATATAGTGTTTGAAAAGTACTGGTTAACGGAAAGTAGGGGTAGGTTGCGAGGAGCGAAGTGATGAGCGTTAGGTTCTACATGAACCAAGCATGCCGCCGAAGCGCCAGAAACGAAATTGTCGCGTTATTCTGGAAGTCAATTTTTCAACCAAGAGAATCGATCCGCCACTTGTTGTCAAGTTTCCGCATGGTGAATATTAATTGGCTCTATTTTTGAATCATTATTCGAATGGGTTTTCCGAATGGTCGTCGCAGACCACTCGGAACGGACTACGCGTGCAAAATGTCAAATTTGACTCTGACCAAATTTTTATTTTTTCTTTAGTTCTCGTCCTTAGATCCTAACGACTCATCGATCGCTTTTGCCACAACTGTCTACATAAAGTGGTCCGATTTGCTTCCGATCCGATTGCAGCGTTGCCTTTTAAAAAACATGAAATTCCTTACACCTACATGAAAAAAATTAAGATTTTAAAAGAATTGCAATAAAAAACCCCCTAGATATGCCTAGTCTCTGTTAAGAAAATCAGAAAACATAATTAAGAAATAAGAAGGCTTTTGTACAGTTCGCAATTTTATCTTTATTACGCCATTTACTGACAAGACTTCGTCGTATACATTTTGTATAACTTGTTCATATTTAACTGGTTTATCTACGAAAGAAGATTACGAAAAACAATTGCCTAAAGACAATAAAATTCCCCTAGAATTAAAGACACTGTACCTAAAATGGCTACACCGTCCGATTGTCGGATTGAAAATCGGACGTGTATTCCCAGCTTAAGCTACTATTATTCTGGCAACCGTAACAATATTTTATTCTGCTGGCAACTCTAAGCAATAGAACCATTCGCATGGTTCAAAAATACGTAAAAACAGGCTCGCTCGTTGATTTTATTCACATGTGAATACGAACCGAGTACTGACGTCACAACGAGTGGTAGATTGATTCTATTAGTTCAAAAATTGACTCCCTGAAGTGATAAATAAATATAAATAATAAATAAATATATACGGACAAATCACACAGATTGAGCTAGCCCCAAAGTAAGTTCTTAAGTAAGACTTGTGTTATGGATAGGATAAATTTTTGTTGTTTTTCGTATGTGTAAGTGGCGATACTAGTGGCCCTTTGGAGATGTGCGCTTTATAGGGCACTCTGCCCAAACCTAGGTTCTATAGATTTGCATAAACAAGTGTTTACAAAACATCCGAGGATCATCTGATTTGGAAATTTAAAAGATCAGGTTAAAGTTCTTCGTTTACGAAATTTGTTTGCCATATTGTATGTTACGATTTCTTCCTGAGGACTTTTTACGCATTTTTAGGTGCAGAAGAATTAATCCAACTAAAACTACCTACTGAATATTCAATTAGGGGCAACCCACTTAGCGCTTACGGCCTGTCTGTTATCCAAGCAGAACCCGGTCAACCACGCATGAATCGAGGGTCTGTTGCTGAGATAAGCTACCGTTCCACTGAGTTAGCCGCTGTAAATAATGGCAGCAGGTCAGATCCACAGCGGAACAAAGGGAAATATTTGATTTGGTGGTGCAAAGTGTTTTAAACAAAGTAGGGAAGCTGTTTTTCTTAGATGCTTCAGAAAGGACTGTGATGATTATTTAAAATTGGGGAAGGTCTCTTTCGTGACCAGAATGGTCAGGTTAGTCTTCCCGAAACTTACTTGGCAAAGTTGTTTCCTTTTAACAAGGACTTCTACGTTCAGTATTTGCGGACCTTCAGAGCATAACAAACCAGGAAAATTCTTGGTTATGTGAACGCGGCATATTGATACCAAAAAACTTATGAAATGAAATGAAATTTATTTTGCCTAAGTGTGGTACAGTGGGTGAAATACATTAATGTTAGTTCGCACACTTAGCCGTTTCCGGCATGCAAAATTAAAATTATTTATGTGCGTTACATGTGTCAAAGTTATTTTAATCATATTAATAATACTTACAATTACAATGCATTGTCAATTTAAATATAATTTTCCAGGATGCAAAACTAATTTCTAAGCGTAGTATATGTCAAAATAATTATAAATGTCATGAATAAAAATCAATACATACAGTCAGTGCAAAAATGAATTATATTAAATGAATAAAATGTAATGTTAATTGCCATTTGGTTCTAAGAATTCATTAATATTATAATAACATTTTTCTATTAACCAATCTTGGAATTTTCGTTTAAACAGTCTCAGAGGTAGTTCTTTAAGTTCGTCAGGTACGTTATTGTATATTCTAGCACACATAGTATTACAACCTCTAGAACATATCGCAGATCTACTAGCAGGCAACAATAAGCGATTCGGATATCTGCAGGTATAATTGCAATGATCGCCTCGTTTCCTGAACAGGTGCATATTGTTTTTGACAAAAACGCAAGTTTCATAGATGTATAGACCAGTAAGAGTCAGAAGTTAAAGCTCTTTAAAGAGTGTTTTGCAACTGGTCAGAGGAGGAAACGTACAAAACGTACGTTACAAATTGCTCTAACACACCTTTTCTGAATTAGAAAAAGCCTCTGTATATCTACTGAATTACAGCATGTAGAGCTGATTTTTGGTCAGTTATCATAGTAAGACGTCTTAGGACGTACACAAAACGATTTAATTTTAAGCAAATTTTATCTATGTGTGGTTTCCATGTGCAACACTTGTCCATGGTTATCCCGAGAAATACTGCATGGTCCACTTCGTCAATTGGTTCATCATTAAGGGTTAATGTTAAAGTCTGTCCTTTACCACCTTTATTATGGAATTGCAGATACTTCGTTTTAGATGTATTAACCTTAAGATTATTAGTTTTTAACCATTGTGCAATATCTGATATAGCTTCGTTTATGTCCTTATTATAAGATTCTTTATTAGAGCACGATACTAATAAAGCTACATCATCTGCGAACAGCGAGCATTCATGCTGTGTCACGTTTGGCAGGTCGTTAATATAGATCAAAAAGAGAAGCGGCCCAAGTATACTACCCTGTGGCACGCCTTGTTTATTAATTTGATGTTTATTAATAATTGCTTACCTAATGATAGTACCAACATTGTATATAAAGTTTTTTTTTTCGTTGCAAAAATACGTTGATATTTATTAACTTTTAACATGTAAAATATAACACTGCTACAAGTATTTCTTATGTTTTTTTTTATGATATAGTACGGCAAACGACCAAGCGGGTCACCTGATATAGGCAATAATAAGGTATATTAATACGCCGGAGCTTAGGCCGGAGTCATAAAGTCCACGCGAACGAAGTCGCGGGCATCCGCTAGTATAATATATATATATATATATATATATATATATATTCACGTTGGATATGGTAATATGATTGTTGGAGTAAAACAACAAAAAAGTGTCATTGCGCAGGTGGCTGTGGCTTCTAACCCAATTGCGACAAGATGGGAACCATTCGGGGTGGATCTGTCGTGGCCATATCGTAGAATCGATCACTTTATAAAGTGATTGTCAATTTTATGAAATGGTCGTATTTCATGAAATGTTTTACCGTCTATTGGCCACATCATGATGTAGATTGGGCAGATCAATGACAATATATCGTTTAACGATATGTACAGCCAAACGCGTAGCTCTTTCATGAAATAGTCAAGATTGTTTGATCATATCGTATCGTATCAGTTAAAAACAGGGATATTGTGAAGTCTGCCATAGCGGAGCATCTAACACAAGCAGAGACCAATCACTGGATCGAGCTACACCAGCCAAAAGTACTTGCAACTGAACGCCACTTTATACCCCGGCTAGTTAGGGAAGCGATTGAAATTAAGAAGCATCCCAATTTCAATCGGAAAGACGGTTTCAAGCTTTCGGGTACATGGAATCCCGTGATTGAGTTGTGTAAAAAGTGTACGCGCGTGTTAGGGAATATATATAAAAGATGTTGATTATACCTAGTTTATAAAATATAAATACGTTGTTCAATAAGAATAAGTCACTTGCTGACTATATTAATTACATTTTCATGTTTAATACTACTAAATGTATTATTTCTAATTGTACACAAATATGTTACTTAAAGCATTAAGATAATTCCATCAAACATTAATTGATAATTTACATTTATACTCTTAGAAGTATTACATACTTGAAATCAATATAGTGGTTGTGTTGATATTTTCCGTTATGACGTAACAGACGAAGGTAGGGCGAGTGGCAAATGTATGGCTCACTTTCTCGGTGTGACTCGAACAAGACAGACGTTCAGATAAGTATTATTGTATAATTTTAAACAATAATTAATGGTGCTATGTTTAAGTAAATTTCAATTGTGTTTTTATCAAGTTAATAAAATATTGTTAAATATTATAGTGTAAATAATTTCGCATTTCTGAAGTACTTTATAATAAATAACTATGATGTGTTTAAAGTTGTTTCTTTATTCTTCTGATACTATCTTTATTTTAGTAATTAGAATCATATTTTCATAAATTGGTAGTTAATTTACTAAAACTCAAGTAGTTTCATAATAAATAACCAATATGAGAGGTCCTATATTTACATAATCTAACATCAGAAGTGGGATTCCAACCTGATTTAACTAATATTTTTTTTTTGTCTTTCTCAGATCAGTTAAACTGCGCAGTCACCTTGTCCAACCGACTTCGTACCGACGTGTGCTGCTGGTTTTCGGTCCTGACAAAAATGATAACGGCGCCGTGGCGTGGTGCACAAACATCGAGGTCCTCCGGTCCTCCGCATCGAGCTTGGATGGAGCAAGATTCAACTAGCAGCTAAAGCCGGTAAGGCCTATCAGGGCTCAGCTTTATCGTGATTTAAGAATTGAGAGCCAACAATTGTAAGAACTATAATTTTGCGTTGTACCCACCCACTATCATCAAAATTCTTGTCGGTGGAGCAACCACTACCCACCCTCACAAGAAAAAAAAATCTCGATGGAACTGACTAGGCCGTATTGTATTCTGCAGATTATTGTAATTCTTGCTGAGAATATGCTTGAGAAAAGTTCATTGTAAAATATATTTTAGTAAAAAAGTAATCGAACCTATATATCTAAAAATCATATAACGGTCGATCAGTAAAACATCTGATTTATATAACGATCCGACCTATTTAGATAAGTTTTTTTTTTCCCAACTTATTCAAAACAATTTAGTCTAGGAAACTGTGTCAAATTATAGTATATGCTCAAATTAGTTGAACGATATATAACTATGTCAGGATTAAATTGTATATGTCAGATTGGCCGAACGGTTTATGGAATGACCAGTTATCTATTAATATTATGTGCAAATATCGACTAAAGATATAAAAGGTCATACTAAGGTAATTTACCTTGTATACAGGTTTGATTGGAATAACTTGGTTACGGATAATGTGAGTGATTTTCTCAAACGCATTTTTTGGTGGCGGCACTGATAATCATACCTTGAAGCCCAATTACATCAATGATTTTTTTTTTCACGAAAAAAGCATATGTTTCTCTTGACGAAGCAGTTAATATTACAGTAAAACATATAGTAGTTATTTAAATAAAATAAAAATTACCTCATTATTTTTTTAAGTTTGGTGGCGTGTCCACAGTCTGTTTTTCTGGTTTTGGCTATTTCATAAACGAAAATTTACAACTTTAAGAGAAATAACTAGTACTATTTATACTAAGCAGTATTTTTTCTATTTGATGACAATTTAATTCTTATATTTAGTGTCATATTTTATCACGGAGAAATTTGAAAAGGTCTGTCCGCCCAAATGGTAATATTTTGGTGGTATCCTAATAACATCTTCTAGTTACTCCTATAAAAATGAATCTCAACGAACCATACTGCTATCGTTTAATTCTTTTAGTTGGTTGCTTGCGAGCAGCAGTGAAAGAAATGAGTCACCATGTTCAGGATTTCCGCGTAAAAAAAAAACCAAAAAACGCACATATATCCGTAAACATCGACCAAAATTTTGCAATTTTGGTTTCACTGTTTCAAGACATATCTGACTAAGTATGTGTTGTGATATATTTAAATAATACACATGTAAGTTATGTTTCTTTAATTATATAGTCATGAATAGCTGGTACATAATAGTATCTAAAAAAAAATGTTTTTGACGTGATTCTACTTTTGGTGGCTTAAGTTGTGTTCTACTAATCATCAAAATTGATAAATAGCACTAAAGTTGGTTATTCTCAGAATTTTAGTATTTTAATGTAAGGTTTATAGTTTTTAAAAATAAAGTAAGCTAGTGATTCAATTCATTTAATATGAAGCTGATATTATTATTTCCAGCTAGTGATTGTTTGATACATTGTTAAGTAGTCAAAACTAGAATAATGTGAAATTTAATTTTGTTGATATGAAAGATATTTTTTTTACAAAGTTGTCATGTGGATTTGAAATATCAATTGAAACTAATACAATACTAAATAATTATAAAAAATATTAGTAAATTTTCGCATTTAAAGAACTATACATCAATTTATAAGTCATGAGTTGTATGTAATTTTGGTGTCCGACCAATTTTTGTGGCTCTAATATAATAAAAACCCTTGGGATTTATTATAATTCTCTAATGCTGTATATTACAAAGAACATGTCTCTTTTACATGAATATATAATATTGCTTAAAAATCCAGAAACAATATTTTCCACCAAAATTTGGTGAATAAATGAATCGATTTTCAAGCGAAGCGTAGTAGGTTTAAAGAACTTTATTTCTCATAAAAAATACAATGGTATTTCACTTACTGAGAAAACACATATTATAATTTAAATTTACAATGAGCGTGCGGTGCTTAAATAATATGGGTTACATTAACAAAACAAAAAGTAGGTAGTGTAAAAGCTGGTGTTCGACGGCAGCCTGGAGCGCATTCGTACCTACAAACTACATCGATAACGCAAATAACGTCGTCACTAGAAATCACAGATGTACAGCGTACTTAGGCAACTAGATGTGGCAGTCAGGGCAAGGCATAATGATTGGAGTATACTTGTTAATATATTATTTTATTGTGTGTGAGTGTTATAATATATATGTATATATATATTTACTAATGAATATACATATATATTATTAGTGATTTTGTGTTTTGTTTATTGAATTATTAATTTATATTTATTTTAAAATGTTTTGAATTATATTATACTAATAGGTATTTTGTTATATTTATATTTAAATGTGCACCAGTATGTATACATACATACTGGTGCACATTTATATACAATTTTTTTTTTCATATGTAAATTTTTTTTTTTTTTTTATTCTAGTAATTCCCAAATATAATGTTTAAGTTGTTTTTTAAAGCTAGTGGTCGATTTTGCTTCTTTGATTTCATTTGGTAGTTTATTATATATTTTAACTCCTTCGTGTTCTATATTTTTTATTCCATAACTTTTAGTTCTCGGAGTGCGCAATATTAAATGGTTTGCATTCCGTAGTTTCATTTTTTGTAGTGGACCCCTTTTTCGAAAAGTTAATAAGGTATGTATTTCTTTATTTAAAATTTTGTGAATTAATATACACGTGCAATATATATATGTTTGTTTGATATTCATAATTTTTGTTTCTTTATATATATTTTTGGTAGGTGTTCGAAAATTATAATTGAATAAACATTTTATTAACTTATTTTGAGCCGTTTGTATATTTTTTAAATTTGACGCTGCAGTGGTGCCCCAAACCTCAATTAAATACTCTATATGTTTAACTAATGCATTATAGATAATGTATTTGATTTTTCTTGGTATAGATTTTGATATACTAAATAATGCTCCTGTTAGTGATGTTAGTTTGGCTTTAATTTTATTTACGTGCAGTTTCCAATTTAAGTAATTATCTATGATAAGGCCGAGATATTTCTCTCTTTTTGTTCTCTTGATTTGTAGTTACTTTTTAAATGAGCTACTAAACACCTATCATACTGATAGCTACAAGTAAATATGTTCAATAGTTAACTATTCAATTCTACATTAAAATATTAATTTGAAATTAATAAATAGAAAACAATAAATTACATATATTTTAATAGATAAGTAATAAAAAAAAATTATCGCTATTTTATACCATCGCAATATAATAAAAACTCTTGGGATTTATTATAAATCTCTAATGCCGTATATAACAAAGAACATGTCTCTTTCATATGAATATATAATATTGCTTAAAAATCCAGAATCAAAATTTTCCACCAAAATTTCGTGAATAAACGTAGCTGTTTAAATCCATCCATGTACAAAAGGAATCGATTTTCAAGCAAAGCGTAGTTACTTTTTTGAGCTACTTAACACCTATCATACTGATAGCTACAAGTAACTATGTTCAATAGTTAACTCTTCAATTCTTAATTAAAATATTAATTTGAAATAAATAAATAGAAAACAATAAATAACATATATTTTAATAGATGTTATAAAAAAAATTATCGCTATTTTGTATCATCAAATAAGTACAGTGACTACCTAGAGTAATTTTATTTTTCCCACAAATTTTGACTTTCTTTTGCTGAGTACCTACAGAGTACCAATTTATTTTATGTTATTCTGTACTGCTTTTTTTATTTATATAAATACTTCCACCTAGGTGACGTAGTAACAATAGTTGCTGGAATAAGTATTTGAGTAAGAAACTATTTCTTTTTTTAAACGAAATGTATTTTCAAAACATTCAATTACAAGTATTAAACACTACTTATAGCAATGAGTAAATATTTGTATTGATTATTGCCAAATTACTAGTCCACAACATAAAGTATCCGAAATAATTTTTAACAAATTTCTAATTAACTACCCATGCTGAATAAAAAAATTTACAAGTAAACGAGATTTATTCGTTTAAATTTTTGCGATATTCCGAATTTAATGATCTTACCCTCCCTGAACTTGATAAAATTCAAAATTCAAATGTTTATTTAATATAGGTTGCTCAGAACACTTATAATTTGCTATACACATATTATTTACAACAGAAAACTTATTGACGTTAGTAATTTACTTATGGCTAAGTTTAACGCCGCTTCCAAAGCGGAGTGCAGAAGAAGCGGTAACAAACTGCACAGCGCATTTTTTCCAATCGACGTCAACTTACAATTATAACCTTAAAAACTTGAAATGTGGACTGAGTATACATTGTCCTAATTATGTCAAATGAAAAATATATTTAAATTTAATTGGTAAATCTTTAAAAAAAATTAAGTAAATAAATATCATCTTTAAAAATATTATGTACAGAAAGTATTAAATCGAATAGTCATCTGGGGGCACGGCAGTGCCCCCGCCAAGTCGAGCAAAAAAGCGGCACGGCCGTACCATTCTTTTCTCGAAGCACTTCAGGCCATTTTCGACCCCCTATAACTTCGTTGTGGATAAAACTACAAGCCTGAATTTTCAAAAATCAAGCAAGCATTGTATAAACTCAGTATATTTTAAATTTCATTTAATTTGAACCATTAGTTTAAGAATAATAACTAGTCAAAGTTCTTAATTTTGTCACTCACTGACTGACCGATCATCAAAATTCTAAGGCACTTCTAGCAGGTGTAGAAGCTTCAAATTTGAAATACAATTAGTTTTTAGTGTAGAAACAAAGGGAAAACTAAAAAATTTTGCAATTTCAGTCCAGTTTTCCAGATACACTGACTGCATAAAAAACTTTGTAATCTTATATAAATATATAGGATTACAAAGTTACATTTGCAGTGAATAAATTGTGTGGATAAAACTAGACGCAGGAATTTTCAAGAAATCAAGCAAGCATTGTATAAACTCAGTCAATTTAAAATTTCATTCAATTTGAATAACTAGTTTAAGAATAATAACTGGTCAAAGTTCTTAATTTTGTCGCTCACCGACCGACCCGTCATCAAAACTCTAAGGCACTTCTAGCAGGTGTGGAAACTTCAAATTTAGAATATAACTAGTTTCTAGTATAGAAATAAAGGAAAAACTGAAATATTTTGCATTTTCAGTCCAGTTTTCCAGATACACTGACTGCATAAATAACTTTGTAATCTCATATGAATATATAGGATTACAAAGTTACATTTGCAGTGAATAATTTGTGTAGATAAAACTAGACGCGGGAATTTTCAAAAAATCAAGCATGGTTTGTATAAACTCAGTATATTTTAAATTGCATTCAATTTGAACCACTAGTTTAAGAATAATAACTAGTCGTTTGTCACTCACCGACCGACCGATTATCAAAACTCTAAGGCACTTCTAGCAGGTGCAGAAGCTTCAAATTTAAAATACAAATAGTTTCTAGTGTAGAAATAAAGGAAAAACTAAAATATTTTGCAAGTTCGGTCCAGTTTTCTAGATACACCAACTGCATAAATAACTTTGTCATCTCATATAAATATATAGGATTACAAAGTTACATTTGCAGTGAAAGAATTAGTGTACCTTTATAATGGAATAAATAAAAGGTGTAGGTGTAAGTATCTAGATATAAGAAGGTAATAATGTTCAACTAGCAGCCCTCCCCTATTGCGCCCGCTCATATCATCAAAACTATAAGGAACTTCTAGCAGGTGTAGACGCTTCAAATTTAGTATACAATTAGTTTCTAGTGTAGAAATAAAGGAAAAACTAAAATATTTTGCAATTTCAGTCCAGTTTTCTAGATACACCAACTGCATAAATAACTTTGTAATCTCATATAAATATATAGGATTACAAAGTTACACTGCAGTGAATAAATTAATGTGCAATTATAATAGAATAAAAGGTGTAGGTAGGTACCTAGATAAGTAGCTAATAATGTTCAACTAGCAGCCCTCCCTACTGCACCCGGCAATGTATTAAACATAAACCTTCCTGTTGAATCACAAAGTTTAAGCTAAGTTTTATATAGTTGTCACTAGATGGCGGGTGTCGTAAATTAGATTGCGCAATCATAGTTTTTATTTATCGAAATTGAAGTAGGTACCTATCCGAAAAATTGCTTGAAGACCACAAAACTTCGATGACTGTAGTCACAGTTCACGCAGCCTCTAGTTTTAAAATATATCTTGGGGATCCAAGTTATATTAATCTAATAATCGTATTCCTACATAAAAAAAAACTCTTGCGTACTGGTACTAGCACTAGTAATCGCAATGAATACGGATAACCTGTATGGGAATGGCCATCCCTGCCCACACAGAGTTGTCCATATACCTACCTGGTGATGGTTCTTGTTTATTTCATTCTCTGTCTCTTTGTATGGAAATATTGAGTCTTCTTATGAGATTAGACTGCTATAGTCGTATGTGGTAGCGCATTGGGAGGAGTTAAAACTGTATATTTGTGACGAGCGCGGAGACCCCTTTATTGACGCTGATTTGAACATGACGGCAATGGTAAAAACAACTAGGTACTTATGGTTCCACGTCTGAATTTATGGCGGCCGCCGCGTTGTATTCGTGCTTTCGAAGTTTACGAAAAGTTTTTGATTTCGAAGTTTACGAAAGGTTTTTGAGAGTATCATTCGGTGGTGATTCAATTTAATACTTGGTATTACATGCGATGTGTGCGAATTGTGACCATATTAAAATTAAAAATCTTTTATGTTTAAATAAATAGATTGACTTGGCAATCGCATGAAAACATAATGTATCTCACAAGTAATACATATTTTATTAAATGAGACTGTTTATTACGATTGCCAAGTCAATCTATTTATTTAAACATAAAAGATTTTTAATTTTAATATGGTCACAATAAGATACTGTTAGGTTAGCTAATTACGTAATAACTTAAGACAAAAGGTCACTTTAGTAGGGACTTAATAAATTTACCGACTTGGTATTATTACATGGATCTCACAACTTTTTACGGTAGAAGAACAGAGTAGCGAGACTTGGGTTTTTGACAAGTATTGTTTTTGATGGCATATTTATTTACAAAATAGCTTTTACTTAGTTGGCATCGAATGTTTTAAAAGTATTATGTTTAGTTAAAGTTATCTGCATTACTGAGTGATAAAGGTGTTAAAAGTGAAAAAATAATTATATTTTATAGAAAATGTCTCAAGAATATGTAAACGATCCCGACTTTTCTTACATTAGTGGTGATGTGATATTTAGTAAACAATAGTGTTCCATATCACATAAAAAAAAAAAGCTTAGTCTTGCTATTTTAATGAAAACAGAAAACACCAGGCTAAAAGCTAGGTCTCGCATTTTTGTAGCAATTCGTGTGCTACAGACTTGAGAAATTGGTTGAAGGGCAAAAAAAAAGTTATTTTTTTGCAATAAGAAAATACGGTAATTTTAATATTTATAAACATTTTTGTACCCAGTACGTGAAAATAAAATATTTTACATGAAGATTTGAAGTCGAAATTTGAAGACCAATGCAAAGACTCAAATTGCATTGTTGTTGTTATTGTCGATTAAACCGAGTATTGAGCGTTGTTCTATATAGCAGAAAGTATACTTATCGTTGTTGTGGTCGGCAATGCCAAATACTTTTGTTGTTGTTTAATACTGCTGTGAATATAGTTATTATTGTTGTTGAATAAAATAAAGCAGACAATACTTGCTTTTGTTGTTGCTGGATAAAATGATAGTTTTTTTTTATCCAAATTGAAATGAAATGAAACGAAATAAAATAAAATAGAATAGAATGAATTAAAATGAAATTAATTGAAATGAAATTAAGTGAAATGAAATGATATTAATTAAGTGAAATGAAATGATATTAAGTGAAATAAAATGATAATTATTGCGTTAAATGTGATTCGAACAATGGTGGTGCAATAGTAGTTTCATACATTAGTCATTTCTGACATGCAAATAAAAAAATAATGAGAATATACATAAAAGTAAGATTTTTTTACATTAATACTAGTCAATGTTTATCTAAATGTTCTTTGGCAATATAGTAATATTTTTTGAGCAACCGATGAAACAATGTACGTTTAAAATCTTTGTATGGATGACTGTCTGGATTTTTTTTAGAAATTTAAAAACAACATATATTTTATGTCTTTTGGTAACGTATTAGATATTCTTTTTGCCATAGTGCAAATGGAGTTAAACATAGTAGTTTTCATTGAAGGAAGCAGCAATATTTGAGAATTTCTGTTGCTGTACCTACTTGGAAAGTTATAACTAGTTTTAAACAATTTGGAGTTTGATTTTTTTTTAAGTAAACATATTTCGTATATGTACAACCATGGTGAACTTAACAATGTTTTTTTTTTTTTTTTAACTGGCGGCCTAGAATATTTGTGGTACAAAATCCTATACGTTGCGATTAATAATATAAAATCTTTAGCATTTAGTGTAACTATTGCTTTCAAATGAACTTTGTACTTTTGTCATTTAACAGGATGAATTTTGTAAAGATAAATTGGTAAGATTACTTGAAAGCAGCCAAATACTTAGATACTGTTTTTCTTGTGTAATCCTATCGATACACTGTGTACTTTTATTGCGTTGAACTTGTTTTTTAAATGGCGGCCTACAATTACAAAATCTTATAATATGTCGCAAATATTAATATACATATAATCTTTAACATTTGTTGTGTAACTATTGCTTTCAAATGAACTTAGTATTTTTATTAATAGGATGAATTTTAATATAAATAGTTAAGATTAGTTAAAAGCAGTCAAATACTTATATACTGTTTTTCTTGTTTTATCCAATTGATACACTGTACTTTTGTTGCTTTGAACTTGTTTACAATGGCCATAACAAAGTTTGGTCATTTGATGTAACTATTGTATTGGTTATTTTTATATTTTTTTGACGTACTTCGAGAACGAAGTACGTGTCAGATTGGCCGTGTTAGGGAATATATATAAAAGATGTTGATTATACCTAGTTTATAAAATATAAATACGTTGTTCAATAAGAATAAGTCACTTGCTGACTATATTAATTACATTTTCATGTTTAATACTACTAAATGTATTATTTCTAATTGTACACAAATATGTTACTTAAAGCATTAAGATAATTCCATCAAACATTAATTGATAATTTACATTTATACTCTTAGAAGTATTACATACTTGAAATCAATATAGTGGTTGTCATGAGATATTTTCCGTTATGACGTAACAGACGAAGGTAGGGCGAGTGGCAAATGTATGGCTCACTTTCTCGGTGTGACTCGAACAAGACAGACGTTCAGATAAGTATTATTGTATAATTTTAAACAATAATTAATGGTGCTATGTTTAAGTAAATTTCAATTGTGTTTTTATCAAGTTAATAAAATATTGTTAAATATTATAGTGTAAATAATTTCGCATTTCTGAAGTACTTTATAATAAATAACTATGATGTGTTTAAAGTTGTTTCTTTATTCTTCTGATACTATCTTTATTTTAGTAATTAGAATCATATTTTCATAAATTGGTAGTTAATTTACTAAAACTCAAGTAGTTTCATAATAAATAACCAATATGAGAGGTCCTATATTTACATAATCTAACACGCGCATCAGTGAACAATTCCCGAATGGACACCGTCAGTGTTGTGTGTAAAAACCTGTGTAATAAAAGACAAAGAAAGAGGGTAGATCGATACGGTTTCCCTTGACAGCTCAACATCCACCACCGCAGTCTCTTCAGTTAGTCTGTGAAAATGGCAGCTGCAATGTTGTCGAAATATCAGACAGAACTCAAAAATAATCGCGGTAAGTCCCGTAGTGAACATAATATATCGTAAAATAGTTTCTTTCATTACCGGTAGAGGCGCTACAAGCGCTTTGTTTGTTTTGTTTATGTGGAAAGATGGCGGATTCTTAATAATTTCATTTTTTTTCTAATAATAAATATTCAACCTGACTTTGTGTGACTAACAATGTTTGAGTTGGTTTGAAATAAAAAAATGTTTGTTTATTTTTTAAATTTTACTACCTTTGTTTGATTTTGTTACCTACCATGTTTTATTTTGTTACCTACTTAAGTTTCATTATGTTACCTACATTTGTTTGAATTTGTTATATTTGTTTAATTTTGTGTCAGTCAGACGTAAAAAATACAACATGTTCTTAGCATATTCTGAATTTTTGTTAATTAGATTTCCTAGACACCCTATTTTACGATCCGGCCAAACCTTAGTAAATGCTCTAAGGGCCAAACGTGAATGAGAATACACAACAAACGCGTGAAAAAATGGTCACAGGGACGTCAATCTTGTATCTTTGAACACCTAGCCTAGCGGCATATCTCGACTACACCTGTGATCAACGTTATTCAAGCAATACCCTCGACATTCACATCACAAATAAGTATATCAATCTGTGTTTATCCAATTAAGTCTGATCTGATATCGAATAATACTAAAAATACTTATAGTGAGTCATGCGTAACATCAAAGAGATCATAGAATTAAACTTACTATAAGTATTAGGTAACTAATAATCGTTGGAACCAAATCAATCCGTCTTTGCACTGCCCGAAAAGCAGTGTATTATTGCTTTCAGAGTTTATATAGGTATCTAGGTATTCCAGAGGGCGTAAGCGGGTGTTCGGTAAATTATTATTATGTTCTCTCAAGGTTTATCCTTCACGGGACGTATCCCAGACCTTTGAGGCTTGTATGGGGACATATGTCCAAAACATAGAGGCCTTATAAGAGATTTTGCTATAAGTAATTTGTGATGGGGCGCCACCAGGGCATTACAGTAAGGACACTATAAAATGTTCTCACAGGACTATGGAGTTACAATGGAAAAATTAGGTACATTGGGAATTTGGGAGTATTGGAACTATTGGGATGATATGCTAGTGGATTGGAAAATGGGCTATAGAAAGGACTATGGCACCTGCCTGGAGAAGTGTCACTGGACCTTAAACAACCATCATTTGCTCCCTTAGGGTCCCATCAGGTACGCCCACTCGCCACTTACATTTCACATCCACCCTTCGAGCATACAGCAAGTCGGGGCGAGGAACAGGGGCCTTCCCTAGCACTCAGGTCCGTGGGGTCGCTACTCCCCAACAGCTCGCCACAAGCTGCCCTGCGGGCTTATTATTAATATTAGTATCTTTATTTGGAGCATCCCGACTCATATACATTAATCAAATCTCAAACAGCATCAGCGTTATACAGATCTGTGGGTTGATGTCATAATTTATAGAGTTCATTTTAACTACGTATAAATATTAATTAAATGCAAATCATGTAAACTATGCGCAAGCTACGCCTATTCGTCATTTTTAATTATAATATTTGCGTAGCAGCGCTTGTTATTCCGAATGCATGGTATTGTGTAACGATTATGTAAATAGCAGATATATTGGTGTTCGATTTGATAAATAATGTACGAAAGAGTCGCACGCGGAGACGCGCGGGGGAGGGGTCGCGGTGATAGTGAAAAAGGGTTATCGGGGTTGTCAGCAGCGCTTCTTAGAAAGATATCTGTAATCTGTGACAGCCGCTAAAGAAACAAAGAGCTACGCCGCCTCGGTAGCTACCCCTAGTATCTAGTGCCTAAATTAATGCTGAGCTGTAGTAGATTCGAGTGGTTTCTATACTACTAGCAAGATTAATAAGATTCATTGAGCAACATACTAATGCAACCACTTACGAAAGTCTCTTTCACGCATGGAGATATCGCGGTCTACCGGTAACGTTCAAATTAGATCCGATCACCGTGTCGACCTGTGTCAGGGACTCAGCTGGCTGCCGGTGGTTGCACGCATGGCATCGGGTATGCGCGCCCGGCCTCTCCGAGCTGCTACTTTCTTATCCTTAGTTCTTCCGAGCAAGTAGCATCTCATATCCCTTTATACCGCTCCCCCACTCCAACAAACTCCTACCCTTCCCTCACTTAAAAAACGGTTTCAATGGGCAGCAGCATCGGAACCGAGATAAGCCAAATAAACTGCGCTCACCAACCCGTCTTCCAAGCGTGGTAAGTATGGCAAAACCCCCTCAATAAATAAAAATATACCAAGGCCCCCAGTCCCCGGCGGCCGCGCTTTTCCTGACTCAGGTAGCGGTCATAGTAACGGCGAGACAAGGGGTGCATAGAATCTTCGGAAGAGATCCGGTACTACCCCCAACGAAGACTGGCCCTGGTAACACACAAAATTTTCACAATAAGGCTAGACGAGAAGGTCGAGGAAGTGGAAGAGGAAATGAGTAGGTTACGGTAGGACATAGTGGGTTTGTCTAAAGTCCGAAGAGTGAGAGAGGGCACGACAACCCTAAAATATCTTAATCAACTCTATCACCGGGAGGGTGACTTCAAAAAGTCACAGCATGGGTTTCACGTCCACAAGTCCCTCATCAAAAACGTTATAACCAACGAAAGTGTTTCCATCAGGGTAATATATCTGATACTCAGAGTCTCTAAAAGACACTCGTTAATGGTAATACAGGCATGGACGTTTAAAAAATGTTATACGTCCATGAATACAGGTATATATGCGGACCGGGGAACATTCAGATAAAGAGGTGGAAGTGGTGTATGAGGACTTTAGTAGGGCCTACACACATTTCTGAAACCTATTTTACGATTGTTATGGGGGACTTCAACGCAATACTTGGCAAGCGGAGCGATGGAGAGTCCAGAATGGGACAGTTTGGATATGGAGCCCGTAATGACAGGGGTCATAGGCTGGCTGATTTTCTGGATGAAGAGGCACTCTTTGCGATGAACTCTTTCTTTAAGAAGCCGCCTCAAAGAAATTGTTCCTGTCAAAAACGAAGTAGAATTCATCTTGTCAACGAGGAGAGAAATATGCAACGATGTATTTGTGATCAATAAGATTAAAATCGGTAGGATCACCAAATCGTAAGAGGCATCGTGAATATCAGTCTCAAACGAGATAGGACGCATAAATTGATGAAGTCTACGCTCCGAGCATCACCGGGCCATATCCAAAATGTGACAGCCTGTGGTGAACGAAGGAATGACGGACGGACAAAGAAGGCTCGTGAATAGGGTCCCGTTTTTAGCCTTTGGGTACGGAACGGTTGAATATAGAAAAATCGAAATAGCAGGCGTTTGAGTCGCTTTGCGGTGTGTCCGTTCAAAAGCAAAGTATGAGAGTTTTAAAATTATCCATTTTTTTTTTAAGAAAAATAATCTAAAATCTTGTGTGCCCATTTTATCATACTGTTATCGTCTACGCCGTATTAATTATTTACAGTCGCTTTTATTAGGCGATTTATAAACGGAAGTCATTCTAACATACTAACGTTTTTGTAGCTCTATAAGATCGTAAGGTCATTTTTTACTCGAACTAAGACAACATTACTGATTTTAGTTACGAGACGGTAACTAAGTATACCTATTCCTACTACCTTGCACTTCAAATGTACTTACATAAACATGTACTACGGTACGGTATTGACAAAAATGGGTCTCAATCTATAAACATAAAAATTTAAGCCATAATGTAATATTAAGTACTTATTCTGTATTATGGCATAATGATTTTTAAGCATAACGTTCTTACGCATAACTATTTGAAGCATAATGTATCCAAGCAAAATCATGTTTAGGCATAGTATTATTAAGCACTGGCTGATGCCCGCGACTTCGTTCGCGTGGACTTTATGACTCTGGTGTATTAATATACCTTAATACTAACTAAAGTCAATACATAAGCGTAATCTGTGAATTTGACCTGCTGTCATACCGCTCAACCTATAAAGCGCACATATCCAACGGGCCTTCGGGAGAGACGGACCTCGGCTTTGGGTGTTGCCTGTGTGTGCAAGGCTTGGAGAGAAAGCAAACTTTCATGTCTTGCCGTATGGGCTGAAAGCTACGTTGCCAAAAAGGCATATCCTGGTTGCGAGTGACACGGGACCGCTGGGCATGGCAAATGCATTCTATCCCAGTGGAGAGAGTGACTCTGTAAAATTGACGATATAAAATTTTACATGGTTCTGTATCAGATGTTCTAAATCTTCAATTTAAATACCACAACAAAAAATGCTCACCAGGTTAAGTAACTTTTGCTAAGGCGTCATTTTTATATTTCCTATTTTTTACCTGGACTATTATGGTTCTGCGTCAGGTGTGCCAAATCTTTAATTTAAATACCTCAACAAAAAATGCTCATCAGGTTGAATAACTTTTGCTAAGGCGTTATTCATATGTTTCTTATAGTTTACCTGGACCATTATGGTTCTGCATGAGGTGTTCCAAATCTTAGATTGTTTTATACCTCAACTAAAATGCTCATCAGGCTCAACAACTTTTGCTAAGGCTCCACTTTTATATTTCTTATAGTTCAGCTGGACCATTATAATGCTGCATCAGATGTTCCACTTTTCGAAATCATTTCCACCTTATATGTTGCCCAGGCTTAATAGCTATATAGCTAAAAAAGTTTCATTCAAATCCGTTCAATATTTCCGGAGATAAACGTGATCATTCATACAGACAGACAGACAGACAGACAAGTTTTTAAAACTTTTCAATTATTCTTTTTAAGTGTCCCTCTATCTATTTCAGTCAAAAATACGAAATGTACGGACAAAATATTTTTACTGTTTTATTATATGTAAGTATAGATAAATGTATCAAAACATAATAATTTCAAATCATATTTTATCAAGGCATAACATTTCTTTAAGCAGAAAAATTCCTAGTCATAAATTAATTGAAGCGTTATTATTATACAAAACCTTAGTTTTATAAGGCAAGTATATGCCTAATACATAATTATATGAAAAAATTAAATTATGTAACTCTTAGAGTTTAAGACATTATGACACAATTTTACATATTGTTCTAATATATGTATTATGTACTCATTATTTTTATAAGTTTTTATTATACTGGGGGTCTTCGCTCTAGGTTGAACCCGCTCGCTCGCTTCGCTCAAACGCTTTTTTTAGGTCACAAGGAAACTTAGCGAACCCAACCTACCCTCTGTGGCCAAGCTGTTTTTGTTATATTGGGAGTTTCACCCTAAGTTGTGGACGCTCGCTCGCTCTTCTTTTCGTCACAAAGAAACCTGACGAACCTAACCTACCCTCTGTGGACAAGTTATTTTTGTTATATTGGGGGTTGCGCCCTAGGATTCAATGATTCAAAACGCTTATTCAGAAAATGGGCCCTTGCAGGCACTTTTTCATGTAAGTTCAAAGTTATAGACTACTAGCAGTAATCATTAATCAGTCATTTATTCACCAAAAATATGAGTACAAATTATCTTAAATAATAATAATAATACATTTCATATTTTGCCAACATAAGTTAGCATGTGAATATTTATTATGCAAAAATTGAAGTTTTAGTTAATGATTTAACAATGATAATGAATAAACTATATGTCAATAATTATAATGTTAATAAATGTCAGATGATAATGTTCAATATTTAATACACAATGTCATAACAGTAATATTAATTTTATTTGTCTCTTTCTAAAAATTCCTTGACTGAATAAAAACAATTTTCAATAAGCCAAGCTTTTAAAGACTAAGAATCCTTTTAATTGAAGTGTTTTAATATCCGTTGGAAGAGCATTATATATTTTCCCACACATTGCATAACAATTTTTTTGGTACAGTGCGGTTTTGATCGTATTTGGCAATACAATTCTATCTGGATCTTTTATATTTCTTAGAAATATGTCTTTAGCCTTTACAAACAAGTTACAATTTATTTTCACGAATTCACTTTTTTCATAGATGTACAGGCAGGGCAGGGTAAGAAGGCCAAGCTTAATAAATAGTGGCCTACAAGAAATCCATGGAGCCACACCACACATGGCTCTGATCGATTTTTTTTGTGCTATAAACGCTTTATTCACCTCTGTAGAGTTACCCCACAATATAAGTCCATAGTTTAGAACAGAGCAAACATATCCATGATACGCGGTCATCATGGTGGTTCGGTTTGCTACCTCACCTAACTTATAAAGAAACAAATCTATTTATTTTCTTGCAAACATTTTCAATATGTGCTTTCCAGTTGCAATGTTTATCTAATACTAGTCCCAAAAAAGTAGTACTGTTTACGTCCGAAAGTTGTTTACGTCCGAAAGTATTTGATTATTATGTGTGCATTTCTCCAGCGGAAAAGTGTTGAATAATAAATGTTGAATATACTAGATCGTTAGTTCAAAGCTGCCTTCGAATGTTTATCGATGAATGAAATTCGTGTATTCAGTAATTTTTGAGAAATTCGTCAAAAACATATTACGCCAGAGAAACGTTTCCCTGGCGGAATTTTGTCAGGGATCCAAAATTTAATTAGTAGAGCAATTAGTTAATCATAAGAGAGAAATGTTTATGCATAAATGGAATTTGTGTGTCATAGGCCTCCGAAGTTATTCAAAATGCCGCTGGGGAAATGTTCGGCCTTTTGCTGGATCTCATAAACGGTTTGGAATACGGTCTTGGATTTTTTTACACACATTGCTATTAATTTGTTTATAACGCCTATAAAAACAGAATCCAAAAAAACACAGCCACTTATGATTAAAAAATATATACATAAAAGTAGGTATTTTGGTTCTAGTAGCTGAACTAAAGGACCTAATGGAAAGTTTTAAACGTCTATTTATATATTAGAACTGCCTCCAACATCTGCGAAAGTATGTTTGTAATAGAGTAAGTATAAAAAAAGATACAACAAAAATAATGTCTCACGGACATCATGATTTTGAATCCGTCTATTGTAGGAGTTTTATATTATGTGGCAAGTTGTAACTAATTTTAATGGTTTGTTTATTTATTCATCTATACGCATTCTAATAATTAGCTTAATCCAATTAGTAATAAAAGTAATATCGTAAAAAAACCAGTGGCACTTAGAACTTAGTTATAAACCGACCAATTTCGGATGGCTATGAAAAAGCGACCGCTCAGTACAAGTATCTTACTTCTGAAATTTGCAATATTACTGACGTTATTTGGTACAGACGCATACTCAATACAAAGCATTTAGTTAAAATAGATGCTTAAATACATATTGCTTATTATTTAGATTTACTCTTTTAAAATAAGTATTTAGTAAATAAGTATTCGTGCGTATAGGGTAAAACAGTACTCTATTACTAAATCTCCACTGTCTTTCCATCCGTTTGCCTGTTTTTCACCAGGCTGTTTTTTATGAACCGTTATAACTAGGCTGTTGAAATTTTCACAGATGATTTAGGCACCTATATCTGTTGCCGCAAATAACATTTACTAAAAACGGAATATCGTAATTATTTAAGGAAGGGCTCCAATGTCAGAAACCTGATTTTTGTCGCTTTTTTGCCTGATATTTTATAATAATGGTACGGAACACATCGTACGCGAGTACAACTAGCTCTTTGCCGGTTTCTATCATTCGTAAGCATGCTAGTTTGTATATAAGTTCTTATGGTACCTATTTTGTATATTTCTATTATTACTGATACCGAGCAACCGGTAAACGTGTAAAATATTACTGAGCTGTAAAAAAAAAATTTTACCAGAAGGTTATTTCTGTATGGTAGACAAATCCTGCATTTATCATCTAAGTACTTATAAAAGAATATATTAACCGTCTAACAGACCTTAGCTTTTCATATTAGCAAATTTCCTGGGACTTTGTGCTCGTATTTTATGGCCTATGTGACCCGCAGCTAAATGAGCTTTATATAAGAGAAAGAACTTTGAAAATCGGTCCAGTTTTAAAGTCAATTGTATGCATACATAAAAACAATCAAATCTTTTCTCTTTATAGTATTATAGTAATAGTATACATAACAGATTGACGTTTTAAATTTGTATCACTATTGAAAGTTAAAGTGATGTATATACATACAGTCTCCCATCTACTCAGAAATAACACAAATAACTACAAACCATTTATAGATTAATACTGTAAATAAGACTTGTGTCCGCGCCTGTACCTCATTTATAGTGGTATTACATAGTAATGTTTGGAATGACAGCAATTTATATGAAATGGTCGCTTTTTCATAGCCATCCGAAATTGGTCGGTTTATAACCAAGATTTAAGTGTCACTGGTTTTTTTACGATATTATTTTTGTTACTAATTGGATTAAGCTAATTATTAGAATGCGTATAGATGAATAAATAAACAAACCATTGAAATTAGTTACAACTTGCCACATAATATAAAACTCCTACAATAGACGGATTCAAAATCATGATTTCCGTGAGACATTATTTATGTTGTATCTTTTTTTATACTTACTCTATTACAAACATACTTTCGCAGATGTTGGAAGCAGTTCTAATATATAAATAGACGTTTAAAACTTTCCATTAGGTCCTTTAGTTCAGCTACTAGAACCAAAATACCTACTTTTATGTATATATTTTTTAATCATAAGTGGCTGTGTTTTTTTGGATTCTGTTTTTATAGGCGTTATAAACAAATTAATAGCAATGTGTGTAAAAAAATCCAAGACCGTATTCCAAACCGTTTATGAGATCCAGCAAAAGGCCGAACATTTCCCCAGCGGCATTTTGAATAACTTCGGAGGCCTATGACACACAAATTCCATTTATGCATAAACATTTCTCTCTTATGATTAACTAATTGCTCTACTAATTAAATTTTGGATCCCTGACAAAATTCCGCCAGGGAAACGTTTCTCTGGCGTAATATGTTTTTGACGAATTTCTCAAAAATTACTGAATACACGAATTTCATTCATCGATAAACATTCGAAGGCAGCTTTGAACTAACGATCTAGTATATTCAACATTTATTATTCAACACTTTTCCGCTGGGGAAATGCACACGATTATTATAAACTATTTTTAATTTGTCCACTTTTTTTTGAAAAGGATCAAACGTTTTTGTCTTTATTCTCAAATTATTATCACTCAACCAGTTTGAAACTATATCAATTGTATTTTCTATGTCATGTATTAAATTATTCGAAGATTTGATAATTATAGATACAAATAGGGTACAAGGATGAGATATATTTTCCGGCAGATCGTTTATATAAAGGTTGTACAACAAACAAGGGACCAATCACACTTCCTTGTGGTACCCCGTATCCATTCGTTCTGTATGATGATTGATATACCTTTATTTCTTTATTCTCATTTATATTTGCTATTTCCTCACATTGCTTTCGGTTTTATAAATAAGTTGTGCGCCAGTTTAAAGCTGGCCCCCGGATTCCACATTTTCCAACTTTTCCAGTAACCGTTCATGTGAAACTAGGTCAAAAGCTGTGGACATTTCGAAAAATAAAACTGTATAATGTATTCCCATAATCAATGTTATCTATAATTTGTTTCTTCTTCATCAGGTCTTTTATAGTCTCCACTGCAGTAGCACGACCCTCTCTGTACTATCAGAGCCATATATAAGTATTAGCCTGAGCAGTCAGAGGATTTGGCCTACACTCTCCACGCTGGCCAGACGGGTTGGAGAGGTCTCTTTGATGTTTATAAGATTTGTATAGCTTGGGTTTCCTAAGTCGCCTTCTACGACATTCACGGGAAGACTTGGAGTGGTCCTATTCTACTCTGCCGGGAACCACACGGCTTCCGGGAACCACACGGATAATTTGTTTAACAAGATTAAATATTGCGTGCGTAGTTGCATAGTAGTAGTAGCATTTCGGAACCGACCACTGCAGAGAATAAATGCTGAAAGACACTCTTTTCAACAGTATAGGTCGCCTACTCGCCTGAAGGGCTTTGTATTATTATATTTTCTTAAGTTATTTATTTTTATTTTTCATAACTTAGTTGTTAATTTTTCATACCCGGAAAATCAATTAATTATTAAATATATTATTTGGTAAATTAGTAAAACAAAAAAAACAGTTATTAAAAGTAGGTATATAAGGATTTATCATGTACCCACCTTCCCGTGAGTTGTTTACCTATTTCCACCTGTAATCTAAGGTTTTGAAAAATAACCGCGAATCGTAAACTTATGAAGTTTACGCCACTTAAATAATTACTATTGCGTTGTTTACATGAAATTTAATAAACAATGGAGTAATATTTTCATCAAGTCAATGTTTATTTGTTGGTACTAAGTGTAAGTGTACAATATAATAACAATACCGCGCGAAAAACACTGAGTGAGTAGGAGTAAATTAAATTTCAAATTAAATACGGTGTTTCGACTTTAGTACATACATCATAGGTATTTTTTTTTATTTAACCTATATTGTCCCACTGCTGGGCAAAGGTCTCTCTCATCTCTTTCCATTTATCTCTTTCTCGTGTTGACTTTAACCAATCCTTTCTAAAAACATCTAATTCGTCTCTCCAGCGTTTTCTTGGCCTTCCTCGGTGACGGCGACCATCTGTAGGTAGCCACTCTGTTGCTATCTTGGCCAATCTCTCGGGATGCATTCTACCGACATGCCCCGCCCAATCCCATTTTAGATTTACTATCATAGGTACTATCATGTTTTAATTGTAGTAGGTTGGTATGGACCATAGGACCTGGCCACGTTCAGAGTGATGTGATGATGGATGGGTAGGTGGTAATAGAATCAAAATTGGGTTAGTAAGTAGGAAGATTTGATTCCCAGTCGCATCAAATACTATAACTTGTTTCCTGACAAGACATTTTGTCCCAATTTCCATAATCAGCTTTTACAATTAGTGCTTGAAGGAAAAGCACTTTGTGTACATTCTTTACTTTTTGTTGAAGTGAAACTTTTGAGGCGTGTTATGCGATATTTTGCAGGGGATTAACTTGTGATATTGTCACGTTCACGTCACGCTAGAGTGACGCTATGTTGTTTCCACTTCTGTCGTCCCTCTGACTGCTTGAGATTGTTTTTAGGTTACGTACCCAAAGGATAAAAATGGGACCCGATTACTGAGACTTCGATGCCTGTCCGTTTGTCTGTCCGTCTGTCACGAGACAGCAGGCATCTCATGAACCATGATAGCTAGACAGTTGAGATTTTCACAGATGATGTATTTCTGTTGCCGCTATAACAACAAATACTAAAAACAGAATAAAATAAATTTAAGGGTGCTCCCATACAACAAACGTGCATTCTTAAGCCGTTTTTAACGACAACTACCTACTCTTGAAATATTCTCAAAAGATTAAGTTGTACATTCACTTTAAAATTAAATAGGTAATTATAAATCAGAATAAAATAAATATGTAAGGGGGCTCCTATACAAAAAATGTTTTTTTTAACTAATATTATAAATGCGAAAGTGCGTTTGTTTGTTTGTAACGCTTTCACGCCCTATTTACTGAACCGATCATTATGAAATTTTGCATACACATAGGTTAAGGTACTGAGAAGGACATAGGCTATTTATATTGCAGGCGGAGCCGCGGGTAACAGCTAGTGTTGTATAATAGTAAATGGTGCGGAACCCTAGGTGCACACATCCGACTCGCACTACTTGTTCTATTATGTATTACGTGCTCGCACTTAGATTTTTTTAAATTATACGACTGTGAATGTAGTTTGCGAATAAACTTCGAAAATATATTTTATCTCGGACGCCCGCGCCGGTGCGGTGTCGATTCCTCTATCTGCTGCTAGCAACGTTCTCAACGCTATCATTGGATATCTAATCTAAGAAATCAGTTCACAGCAACATCCACACGTGGACACGACGTAAACAACATTTGAACACAGAATCTCACGGTCTGGAAGAGATGAAAAAAACCAGCCAAGTGCGAGTCGGACTCGCGCACACAGGGTTCCGTACCATTATCTATAGGTACAACATTAGATTATCGAGCAAAATTCATAAATAGTGTCTTTAAATAGTCTTAAATATTTATTATATTTTGATATAATGTATTATATTTTGATATAATTATTTATTTTTAAATTAAATATACAACATGAATACAACTTAATATTCTGTGGATATATCAAGTCTATCTGTAGCCGTTTGACCGAGAAAATCGAAAAAAATCACACTTGTTGTATAGAAGTAAATTTATTTTATTCTGTTTTAGTACTTATTTGTTACTAGCTTTTGCCCGTGACTTCGTCCACGTGGAGTTCGGTTATTTGTCACCCCTTTTCCACCTTTAAGGGGTTGAATTCTGAAAGAGCCTGAAACACATGTTTACTCATTTATTGATAGGAGTACTCTTATGAAGTTTCGAATAAAATAGTTTAACTAATCTTGTTTTCCCATACAAACTTTCAAGCCCTTTTTCACCTCCTTAGGGGTTGAACTTTCAAAAACCCTAGGACATTTGATTTTTTTTCTAATTGTTAACCTTAAAACAAGGTTTCAGACTTCTAGCTCTAAAAATGATGGATTTCCATACAAAATGTTAATCCCCTTTTCACCCGCTTAGGGCAAATTTTCAAAAATTCTTACCAAAATTCAGCGAAATCCGTTCAGTAATTTCGGCTGCGAGTTGATAGATGAGTCATTCAGTTTTTTTTTTTTTCTTAGCTATTTATGTCCCACTGCTGGGCAAAAGCCTCCCCCTCCGTTCATTCAGTTTATCCTTTTATAATATGTCGCAGTCACCTGGTTGAATCTGCTATTTGATTGAATGACTAGCGCGTTCATTGAATGACCACGTTTAATTGAATGACTAGGCCAAACGTTGATTGAACAAGCGTCGCTCAACGTCCAACTAGTTAGCGGATTGTAACATAGCCCTTTGAACAGAACGGACATAAAATCAGTCAGGTGATTCAAATTTAGTTCATTTTTTTACCACTGCGGCGCTAGTAGTCACCAAAACAAATATGGCGTCAAACAGTTCGAACAGATGGCACGGTGTTGATATTTTTATCGATTAAATTTACTTAAAAGTACGTTATTTGTAATAAAATAGTATGACATTATGGATTTACCTATTATTACGCCGCCGCCGCCTACCTACTTTAAAAACTAAGAAAAATGAAATCATGCTACCACCAAATATTACAAAGTCGGCTAAGATTCAACGAATTCGCTAAATGACATTCATTCAGTCAAGACGTTGAACGTAACATTCAACGACATGACGAGTTGTCCTTTAGTCATTTAATTAAATGTCGCCATTCAATGAACGCGCTAGTCATTCAATCAAATAGCAAATTCAACCAGATGACCGCGACATATATATAGATAAGCAAAATCTGTGAAAATTTAAACTGTCTGGCTATCATGGTTTATGAGATGCAGCTTGTTGAAGACGGACATATAGACAGACAGACATCGAAGTCCCGGTTCCCGTTTTTGCCTTTTGGGTACGGAACCCTAGGACATAGGAACGTTCAGGTGTTCCACTGGCTGAATCTCTCCGTGTATATTAGTTAGACGCTAATCAAAGTGTGGTATAGGTAATATAATAATAAGCTCACCCGAAGAAGCTAGACCAAATGCTCGTGGGCTTCGCGCTGCCCTATTCAGCTTGTTTACATAGGTACCATAAGTACTCACTTGCCCTTGTTAACGTAGATAGGTAGATTGTAGTAGGTAAAAGTTTCGCTGTGCCTGACTCGTGAAAAAGTAAAGGGGCACCTAAGTATAAAAAAAAAGGTTAGCAGCAACGGAACAGCACTATTTTAGGTATCGTTGAAGAAATGAAGCCTGAAAACCAAAAACCCCATAAATTCAGTGGATTATCACACCGGCTATACCCGGTCTGCTGAGGAGACAGACCTATTGGAAGCGAAGCAGATACCGTCGTTCGAACGAAAGCTTTCAGTGGTCATGGAAGATAGCATTTTCCTGAACGATGGAGCCGCAGTCAGAGTGACGTGGCCGAGCCGCCGGCGCATGAGTGCTTTATCTCAGCTCGGAGGAGCAAAGGCGAGCGAGGTCGCGCGGTCGCCGGCGGCCGCAGCGATATCCGCAGCGGGCGCTCGCCGCGCAGCACAGTCCGCTCGCGACGCCCGACTCCCTCGCACCGCCGCGCTCCGACCGCTCCGACTTGCTCGCTCGACTCAGCTCCGCCAACAACATGCCACGGAATGGTCAGTACACAACTTCTGGGCGGCACTTACCGCCCGCCCGCCCCCGCCGCACGCGACATGTCTCTGCTCGGCTGCTCAAAGAAAGATACCAAAATAACATCGTCGCGATAGTACCGTGCACATCCGTGTTTTCGAAGCAATGTCCGGAATTAGACGGACGTCGGTGAGTCTGCATAGAGATTTGTGTACATCGACCGAGCTTTTCGTATAGTGCCCGCTGAAGATTGGTTCTCAACGTGTGGCCAGTTTTACCTTCTACCGGGTAGAGTAAGTGGCTACATATATACTACATGACATAGGTACATTTATCAGTTCATAAAACTTAACCTTTAAAATTTAGTAAGCAATCTTGGTTTAATTGGCAGTGTTGATGCCCTTGCTTGTATCATGTGATGAACTTGCGTGGGGTTCGCGATGATATTGAAGTGTCGGCGGTCGCGACCGGTCGATTCGCGATCTGTACTTATCTGAACATTTTAGATAAAAGAAAATATTTTTTTCAGAATTGTTTTAGTTATTCCATAGGTACCTATATATATTTTTTAGTGTTTATTTCTGTACCAAAATGTTTTTGAGGTACACCTCAATAAAAACAGTAGGCAAATAAAGAAAGAAACCGTTTATTCGGTCAATAAGGTAAATTTTTGGCCTGACGAGCGCGGAGCATCTCGGCTCTAGCTTGGGCTGTTCTTCTCAGGTCGAATTTCTCATCACGCCTCGTGAACTTCGAATATTATTTTGTATTTTTTTAACCTTAGGTTAGGCGGTATTATATCTATAAGTACTAATATTATCTGAAGAGTTTGTTGTTTGTTCGGTTGAGCCCGATTATCTCAGGAACTACTGGACCGATTTCAAAAATTCTTTCACCGTTGTATAGGTAGGTACGTTATTCCTGAGTGACATAGGCTATGAATGCATCACGGGCCTTCGACCTGGGCTGACTGCTAGTTTGTCATAAGACTCGCGACGACTCAACAACTCACAGACTACAGTACGTATTACTGCCTCATGTGCTCACATCAT
Organism: Rhodophaea formosa; assembly: GCA_963082605.1. Lineage (NCBI taxonomy): Eukaryota > Metazoa > Arthropoda > Insecta > Lepidoptera > Pyralidae > Rhodophaea > Rhodophaea formosa. The sequence goes on from OY720209.1 coordinate 24,271,641, forward strand.
AGTGTATCTACCTACATTATCTAGTCAATAAAGGAGTAACTACTTAATTGCTAAAAAATTGTCTTCGTTTTTCTCTTAGTCAAATTCATCGTAATATCAATACCAACTTACTTCTTTGTAACTTGGCAGCACACCGACATGTTGCTATGAATAAATATCCAAAATGAGTCAAGTCCCCGGCCCCTTGGCCTCGCGCTGTGACCTGCCCGCCATTGTTTGGCGGCTTGACGTGGCAGTCGCTCTCCCGAGAGAGTTCAGGGTATCATCGATAAATACATACAGTATATAATAGGTGTGATGATTTTAACTTGTTCCTCCTTCTTTGAGCGAGAGAGAGAGAGAACCAAATCCAAAAGATAAGGTACCTATATGCTACGCTAGGCTTGCTCGCCGCTTTTACCCCTGGCTGACTCTTCCGTGCGTTGTTCATGAAGAACTGTTACCGTAAATAGCTGCCTAAATCAGTCCTAGTAGGTTTGATAAAAAAATCAAAGGTTTTAAAAATGCAAACTGAAGAAGTATTATTTTTTTAGTTGTGGAAGTTACTTTTTGTTTAATCTTGGTGGTTCTCTCGCAGCTTCTTTGCCATTTTGGTCCATCCTGAAAATAAGTTTACCTATAAAAATAAATAATAATAAGAAATACATAACGCGAACGATACATATGATCACATGAAATTGACCTTTCTTTAAATTTATATATTAGTTATTTAAATTATAATGACACTTAATTAACATTGAAATTACATTCAATTACGACAGTGTATTCATAATCGAAGTATATTGTTTTAAACTTAACCGACTTCAGGTACACACATATTAACTCTCCATCCGAAAATACTAAACCGATTTTGATAGAACTAGCACGGTTCCCTAAGTTGGACCATATCACCATATACAAGATGTTAGGTAAACACCGTTCTCCTTCAAACCATCAAATCAGCCCGTCAAAATAAACAACTTTTCCTATCCGACCAATGCTGTGAAACCGAAAAAATATTTACACAAGTGTTCGGCCGGGCCGAAAAACTCGGAAAAGTTGTAGATTTTTGGGAAATGCGAAGGATACATACATACACTAGGCACACTAGCGACGCCAATAATGTTATTCCTAATTCATTTCATTTCATTTATTTATTTCTGAACCATACAAAATTGTGTTGAAATTATTCTTAAAATATTACATATTACATTATTATTTATACTATTATTATTACATTAAAATCAATTTATACCAAAAAAAAATTAGAAATTGGACAAAAAAAAATTACAATTATAACATTAAAATTAAATAAAAAACAGTCAACATACTCGTATATGGTAATAGTCACAGATTTTTCAGTGTCAAACATTAATATAATTATAATTGTCAAAGGTATTATATAAACATAAATTCTGTCATGCACTAACATCCACTATGGCTATCGCTCCTCATGTTTAAGAAATTCATCTACGGAGTAGTAACACTTTTCCAAAAGATACTGTTTTAGTCTGTTATTGAAGTGTCTGGTATACAGTAACACTTTTAATTCTTGTGGCAGCTTATGAAACAACACAACAGCTTGATAATGTGCGCTGTGTTTAACTACCATTAGTTTTGGTACTACTTTAGAGACGAAATCTTTCTTCTAGTATTTTCCCTTACTTGTCTTTCTTCCTGTGTCTCAAATTCATCTACATGTTTAGCAAAGTAACATAATAACACTAAAATGTATAGGCTTGGCACAGTTAAAATACCCAAACTAATGAAATAGTCCCTACAGGAAACCTGCTGCTGCGATATCCGCGATAATATTCTTATGGCTCGCTTTTGAAAAATAAAGGCTTTTTTCACATTATAATCATAGCTGCCTCCCCAGAATAGTATACTGTACCTCAATTTTGATTCTATCAGTGCATAGTAAATCAATTTAAGGTACTTACTCAATATCTAGCTCTTTTCTCAGACTTCTAAGCACATAACACGCGGAACTTATTTTTGCGTCAACATCTTTAAGCTCCTTTTGCCAATTCAATAAGCTATCGATATGTACCTACGCCTAGAAATTTCACATCTTCCGCTCCAGATAATATTTGACTATCAAATGTTATCTCAATTACGTCATTATTATTTGCATTTGTCTTAAAACATATTAAATTTGTCTTGGCAGCATTTTAATAATTAGGTTATTGGCTTTGAACTACCTACATAAATAGAAAGAAATTCAAGAATGTAAATCATATAAGCCTTAGTAAATAACCTCAAGTATTTTTGGAATCATCTATTCTATATACTTACATATAATAAAACAGTAAAAATATTTTGTCTGTACATTTAGTATTTTTAAATGAAATGGATAGAGGGACACTTAAAAAGAATAATAGAAAGCAAAAAAATTTTTTTAGAATTTCTTGTCTGTTTGTATGTATGATCACGTTTATCTCCGGCACTATTGGACGGATTCGAATGAAACTTTTTTTGCTATATAGCTATTAAACCGGGGCAACATAAAGAGGAAGATATAATTTTGGAAAACGGAACACCTGATGCAGCATTATCATAGCCCAGCTGAACTAAGTATAAGAAATATAAAAGTGGAGCCTAAGCAAAAGTTATTAAGCCTGATGAGCATTTATGTAAGCTATAAAAAATCTGATATTTGGAACATCTCATGCAGAACTATAATAGTTCAGGTAAACTATAAGAAATCAACCTTGGTAAAGTTGGTAGGCACGCACCCGTACCTAGAATGCTCTCAACCTACAATAAAATTAATGATAAATATGACCTGGACATCTACCATGACTCAATTGCTACATTAAAAACTAAATAACAGTAAATAACCCATTACTATTTTAATTAATTAATTAACTATTATTGTTTGTCTGATAATTTAATTACATTATTTTAATTTTATATAAATTATATCAAAATTGTATGCATGCTAAATTTATATATTTTTAAATAATCTCAATAATTCAAAGGGATAGGGCGAAAATATAAGGAATCACATTAATAGGCGATGCGGCTAGCAACCCATCACTATTTTGATTCTGCTTTCCACCTTTACGCCCACTACGATGCTAAACGTGGCCTGTAGGTTTTATGACCTTGGGCTCTGTCTACCCCGCAAGGGATAAAGACGTGATTGTATGTATGTATGTAGGTATTCAATTAATATTCTTTTTTATATATAAATTCCTATTCTAAAATTAATATTAATTAATTACTGCTAAATCATGAATGTTGTGTTCACCTATTATTGGGTTGCATTATAATAATACATAAATAAATATATAGGGACATAACACACAAATTGAGCTAGCCCCACAGTAAGTTGTGAACTTGTGTCGTGGGATACTAACTCAACGATACTATATTTTATAACGTATACTTATATAGATAAACATCCAAGACCCAGGCCAAATTGAAAAAGATCGTTTTCCATCTTGACCTGGCCGGGATCGAACCCGGGACCTCCGTGTCGCAGGCTGGCGTGTTGACCACTGCTGTGCAACGGAGCTCGACATGATTGATAGAACTTAAGATTTAATGTTGTTTGTATATTTTTGTCATGTAACCACAAATGTGTGTTGGTGTACCTAATTGAATAAATAAATAAGAAATTTATATATGACGCCTTTGCAATACTTATTCAACCTGACGAGCATTTTTTGTTGAGGTATTTAATTTGAAAATTTGGAACACCTGTGTCCGCCGTGTGGTTCCCGGCAGAGGACCACTCCAAGTCATCCCGTGGATGTCGTAAAAGGCGACTAACGAAACACAAGCTAAACAAAGCTTATTAACATCAAAGAGACCTCTCCAACCCTTCAGGCCAGCGTGGAGAGTATTGCGACCTTAGGAATACGAACGTGATGTACCTGTAGGAAGTGTTTAAATATTGTTAATTTAGCGAGACACGTACATCACGTAAGAATATACACGTATTCCTAAATCAGCGATCTTCCCTACCAATGCGATATATATATTTATTTCCTTAGTATATAAGTTAGCGTTTCTAATAAAGACTTCACTTTTTTCCTGGTATCAGTCTCAATGGTTTAATTTACGCACTCGCCATAATTGGTGACCCCGACGTGATCAAGCCGTCGTGATGTAGTCTGACATGATGGATACGCGCCTCAACACCGAAGACCCAGACGACGTAAGCCTGAAGAACGGAAAAACCAACGTGCACATTTTCACTGGCTTCCCACAAGCGGGTCTCACCGGTTTGAAAATCCAAGAGGCACTCCGGCAGTAACCAGAACCACAAGGACAACAAGGACCATCAAAAATGGCTCCAACCACGTTGAAAAAAGGAATCAACACCGGCTCACACGATTCATTGATCGAATCCTGCACCATGGCTGAACGGTCATAAAACAGGAGGCACAGGAACTACCAGGCAACCACAATGGACAACCCCGAGGCAAAGAAAAATCCGCGCAATATCAGCGCAACCGCAAGCTCTAGCCGTCAACTTCAAGAAAAAGAAGAGAGCGCATGCACAGAGATATAACAGAGGATCAACGAAATTATTAAATACAATAGAAACAATTACGCAACGTGAACAGCTGATATCTATATGATGACGCATTTGACGTCACAAATTGCATCACTTCACATGGAAACAACAACGAACGAAAGTGCAACTGCAACAAATAATTGAACGATGTCAAGATCGCAAGGCCGCAGATGGCCGTATGTTGTTCAAAAAAGGCGTAATGAGAAATAATATAAATATTTGCCTATTATTTGAATAAGAATTTGTTTGGCAACAAAGAATCTTGCACCGCATTTCGTGATATCATTAAGTTCTAATGCCTAATTGCTACCGACTTACACAGTGGTATATATTTCATGGCAAACAAGGACAATAAATTGATAACTTTGAAGCCTGCAAGCAAAAGAGCGAACAACTTTAAGATGGAACAGCGATCAACATATTGACAAGAAAACATTAAAGTAAAATGACGATCACAGAAGCACTACTCTGAACTGAAAATTACGTCTCTCAAGATGCAGCAAATGGTTCACAGCAAGCAGTCTCAAGAGCAAGCCAGCAAACGGGTCATACTCCAGGGCCACAGCAGCCGACGCACCGAGCTCCTGGTCCTAGGCACCCAAAATGTTTATTTTCGACAATTATAGCGTCCGACACAGCCGCCGAGCTCACGACTAGAATTTTATAGAGTGGCCACTCTTCAGCGGAGCATTTCGGCAGGACTTCCATCGGCGCTAGTCGACATCGCTCTCTACAGTCTCACAAAAGACTACGAGCAAGCAGAAATTATCTCCCGACTCACTGGGATTGAAGCAACTGGCAAGTGAAAACGTATCTCTACGAGAAGCTCAGACTGTCATCAAGACCATATTGAGAACATAAGAGATATTTCAATATCTACCAACTATAAGGAAGAAATACCCATACACAGGGTCAATGTCAATGCATAAACGCATAATTTGCCGCGCAGAAATATTTGCCTACACAGCGTTTTTCAGCACGTGCACTATGCAATTGATGGATATATTTAGTATATTTGCGTTCGCTACAGTTTTTACATTTTTGTTAATTTTATTGTTAATTGTTTTTATTTTTTACAAAAGGGGGAGTACTATTGCGACCTTAGGAATACGAACGTGATGTACCTGTAGGAAGTGTTTAAATATTGTTAATTTAGCGAGACACGTACATCACGTAAGAATATACACGTATTCCTAAATCAGCGATCTTCCCTACCAATGCGATATATATATTTATTTCCTTAGTATATAAGTTAGCGTTTCTAATAAAGACTTCACTTTTTTCCTGGTATCAGTCTCAATGGTTTAATTTACGCACTCGCCATAGAGAGTGTAGGCCAAATCCTCTGACTGCTCAGGCTGGTATATGGCTCCGGTAGTACAGAGAGGGTCGTGCTCCTCAGTGGAGACTAGAAAGACCTGATGATGATGATGAACACCTGATACACTACCATGTAAAATTTTATATCGACAATTTTACAGTCACACTCTCCTCTGGGATAGAGTGCGTAGAGTACGATTTGCTCATATTACTGGTGACCGCCCAGCGGTCCCCCTTTTGGCTACGTAGTTTTCAGCCCATACGGCAAAACATGAGAATTTGCTATATCTCCAATCCTTGAACACACAGGCAACACCTAAAGCCGAGGTCCATCCCTCCCGAAGGCCCTTTGGAGATGTGCGATAGGCTGGGGGCACTCTGCCATACCTCAAAGTTGGGTGAAATAGCCCAAGCTCACTTGGAGCTAGCTATATACCTAGTCTTCTTCTTATCGTGTCGGTGGCTCAAGAAGTCTAAAAGAACCTATATTTTATCCCTCCAGTATTTAGCAACAGCCAATGCAATGCCAACTGCTACAAGTATTTTCTTATGTATGTTTAGTTTGATTAAGGTATATTAATACGCCAGAGTCATAAAGTCCACGCGAACGAAGTCGCGGGCATCAGCTAGTGTTTTAATCCTAAGAGAATCAGTCATTAAAAGAATTACTGATTACCGCCAAAAATGGCCATTTTAGGCGGTAACGGGACCTTTTGCAATAAGTTCGGTCTCCGAACCTATTGCAAAAGGTCCCATTTAGTAATTTTAAATATCCGGGTTTGGTCAAAAATTGGTCTAATTTTCACGTTGTTGAAGTAAGCCGAAAAGTGTTTGCGCAACACTTCACTTTTAACAGCGCTTAAAGCACTTTCTTCCCATTAAGCGCGGCCGCATATTGCGCGGCCGCATATTATCAGAAATTTCTAACAGAAAAATTCTGACGCTCGCCGGAAGCACCCCGCATACTATCAGAAATTTTGATCCGGCAGCTTTTCAGCCCAGTCGTGTTGCATCTGTGTGCTTACGCACATCTACCTATATGAATGAAGATACGTATGTTATTGCTCTTAGCGCTTTTTTTTATTTAAATAAAACAAATCGACCAAGTGCTAGTCGGACTCGCACATGGAGGGTCCCGTACCATTATCTATACAAAATTAGACTATCGGGCAAAAACTGCAACGAAAATCATGTTCTTAGTACGACAGCCCTTAATATTTATTTTATTTTGTTTTAATTATTTATTTTTAAAGCGATGAATATACAATGAATATTTTGTGAATATCTGAAGCGTCTACCTGTTGCCGTTATAATTCTAGTGTTTATTGTTATAGCGGCAAAAGCAAATAAGTACACAATCTATGAAAATTTTAACTGTATAGTAATCACGGTTTATGAAATACATCCTGGTGACACACGGACATCGAAATCTCGTAAATAGGGTCCCGTTTTTACGCTTTGGACATGGAACCCTAAAAACCTTGATGTTGAAATATGAATTTCAATTCTTAATTAATATTTGGCATATTCGCTCCCTAGCTAAGTCTCTGTGTATTTTATGGTTATTTTCATCATCACGTTCCACAAACATGGATATTTTTCCACATCGGCAATTAAATCTTGAATTAAGCTCATTTTCGTCAAAAACGTAGGTTCCTACAATACAACAAACACGTGTGCAGCGTACGGCGGCGGATGGTAAACTGACGCGAATTTCTGATAGTGTGCGGGGCCTAGTACACCCCCTGACGTATGTCCCCTGAAAATGGACGGAAAGTAGTATTTTACTATAAGTATTTCAATGAGTACCTAATCCGCTATTACATCGGTAAGAATAGGTAGTGCAATATTGTTAAATGTAATGTACTTATGAGTCTAAATATGAGTCTAAAACGCTTGCTGCGCAAAGAATTCTTAGTTTCAAAATATGTTTCTAGATTTATTGACACTGAGATGACTTTGCTGAAAAAAATTAAAAATACTGTAACGTGCTTTTTACTTTTACAATACATTGCCGCATTATTTTGGCTATTTCAAAAGTCACTGTGTTCAAAGCGAATTCGCCGTGTGTTTCCCGGCAGAGTGGAATGCCACCACCAACCACTGCAAGACTTCCCGTTGATGTCGTAGAAGGCGTCTTAGGAAATACAAGTTAAACAAAGCTTATAAACATCGAAGAGACCTCTCCAAACCCGTTTGGCCAGCGTGGAGAGTGTAGGCCAAATCCTTTGAGGCTCTGTGGGATTATTTCCGTGTACGTTCGATTGAATTACCAACGTATCTATGATTTATTAATGTATGAGTGCCTGCCTTTAGAGCAGCAGTAGGTAGGTAGTTATTGCTTTTGCGGTATCTGCCATCTTATCTGTATGCCTATTGTTATTAATGCGCAACGCAATATTTATTTGGTTTCTCATTATAAAACAGCGAGTAATAATTACATGCGAATAACAGGTTCTGTGACCTTATTATAAAGCAATTATTTTACCGAGCATTATGTATGTGTATGCTACTCTATAGAGTATGGTAGGTATGGACCTAAATTATAATCAGTCACTCACTGGACCTTAGTTCGCGCGCCGCGGCAACTGAATAATTAAGGTTGAATAACAATACACTGAGGTTAATGAAGTTTTTTTGACGAGTGTTTAGGCTTGCAAACATTCACTAACAATTTGTCATAGCTGCTTCTTTGTTTATCTAAGTGCGTAATGCTGGGGGCTCCCAACTAATGTGAGTTGGGATTATTTAGTTACACACCACCCACCTACCTACTTTCCCTGAAGGAATAGGGACCCTACGAGTACATCCACGGACCCCGTGCTGTATCACATAATACAGACGAGGTACAACTGGAAACACGCTCAGATCAAAGTGGAAAGTATCTTGTAATAAAGAAGTAAACAGAATACGCTATGAGCCTTGGTCCAAGGACCGATTTTTTCAGGGTAGGAAGATTCATTTATAACCGACTTCAAAAAGGAGGAAGATCTCAATTCGTCTGTATGTTTGTTACGCGATTACTCAGTCCGTTATGAACCGATTTTAATGATTCTTTTTTTGTTCGATAGTGCTTCAAAGTTGGTCCCATATATATTTTATTGAAATATAACGCGCGGTTTTGAAAAATCAACAAAAACAAAAAAATATTGTACAAGGAGGCCGTTTGGTTTAATTTTAATTTTGTTTAATTCTTTCGCGAATCAAGACAAGTTGATGAGGACGTTGTTCCTCTGTTTTGATTGAACTAACATACGTACTACACAAAAAATGGAAAAATATTTTTTTTTAACAAAGAACCAAAACCTACTTCAACCCTTCGGTGCCAGCCTAAGTAAAAATAACCTTAAAGCTATCTCGGGTTGTCCTTAAGTTAAAAGATTTAACTGTATTGTTATCTTTTTTATTTGGAGTTTTAAAAAAGATTATAAATTGTAAATAGGTATGAAAATATTAATATTTTTGTTTATTGTGCTGAATTTCTAGTAGGTAATTAAATTATTACTTCCTACTTTTTAGTTCCAGTTTGTACACTTACGTATAGGGTTGAAGTCGGTTTTAGTTCTTTATTAAAAATAATTTTTGGATAGCAATTGGTAGTTGTTTTAACAAATACTTACTGATGTAAGTACTGCCTGTCTGTTCTTTATAACTTGTGAACACCTATGTAGGTGTAAACTGTAGTGTGGCGTGTTGCAGACAGCGAGGGCGGCGGGCCGGCGGGCTGGCTGCGCCGGCGCTGGCGCGCGCTGGCGGGCGAGCTGCTGGGCACGGCGCTGCTGGTGCTGCTGGGCGTGGGCTCGCTGCTGCCCGTGGGCGGCGAGCCCGTGCCGCTCACGCACCCGGCCTTCGCCTTCGGGCTGGTCATCGTGCTGCTCGCGCACGTGCTCGGGCCCGTGTCCGGCGCGCACCTCAACCCCGCCGTCACGCTCGCCGCCGTGCTCTACGGACAGACTGACGCCGCGGTTGGGGCGGCCTACTTTGTTGTTCAGGTAATTAACAAGTCTGATGAGTTTTATAACCCTTAGGTTTTTGAGAAATTATTGATTCTCAAATTATTCATTACTGTCCGCGATGCCACGAAGTTATGGCTGAAATTCAGTTCTGGTAACTGTCAACCTTACGAACCCTCACACTGGGCCTCATGTTTGGTGACGTTTGATGGTATCACTTACACCATCACACGGCGTTCTGTAAAATACCTAGATTTGGTCAACCCTTAAACCACCTACCCGCAACATTTTTTTAAAGCGATGATAAATGAAATAAATTCATTTTTATTTCATCTCATACAATGTTCATAAGATTAAAAGCAATACGGCAAGCTGCATATTAAAGTCGTCGGTTTATTATGAGCACTCGGCTTCGCCTCGTGCCTATAAACACCTCGACTATAATATCCAGCTTACCGTACTTGTATCATTCATAATGTAGGTACTATTAAAATACTCATGTGATCTTATTATGAAACTCGCCGCATTCCTAGTTTAAGGACCCTTATTACTTAACAGTTACATAAAGTACTACTAATAGCAGAATAGGAAAATACTTTGTTTGTCCCATATAGATTTATTCATGCGTACCTACTTATATATCAAGGTTTTGTATGGGTACAAGAAATGTGGTTTTCAACGGGGGCATCGATCCTTTTGTAGTGTACGTACAACGTACATCTACGTAGTATGACGAGTGATGACGATACTCGACCTCGATAAATAAAGAACACTATTTTAATATCTTATATCTCTACGTATTTTTTATTTACGCTTTATTGTACACATACAAAAATGTAACAGTACAAAAAGGTGGACTTAATGCTAAACAGCATTCTCTAACAGTCGAACCTTTGGGTTGATCAGAGAGTTTGATGTGGGTGTATAATAAAACATATATACATATAATATATATACAACTAACTCTAAACTAAATACACATATATTTTGAGTATATGAGGTAAATCATAATAATTACATAAGTGGGTATATAAAATAAATACTATAAATAAATACAAACAAAAATACAAAACTATAATAATAAAATAAGTCATGTCGCAATCAAGCTATATTCTTTAAGCGTTCGTTAAAAACTCTAAGTTTAAAGGAGTCACGGCTAGGGGCGCTTCTGATGGAATCGGGGAGCAAGTTCCAGAGTCGTACAGCAGTTACGGAGAAAGAGTTGTCGAAAAAACCTGTACGGTGAGAAGGAATGGCAAGAGTTAGAGTATTACAAGAACGCAGGGGCCTTTCATGAGTAGAACTTAAAAGTTGGAAACATGATTTTAAATATTCAGGGCATTGGGGATTATTGAGGACATTAAATAATTGACAAAGTATATGTAGACTCCTGCGTTGACGGATAGGTAGCCAGTTAAGCTGAGAACGGAATTCGGATACGTGATCAAATTTACGCAAACAGAAAATAAACCTAATGCAATAATTTAAGAGACGTTCTATTTTATTAATTTGTTCTTCGGTACAAGTTCTACGTACATCTACTAGTGTAACGTCACACAACCTCGTTAAATAAAGAATTGTTTTAATTATTATCTTATAAGCTCAATGTCATGTGACGAATGTGTACGCCGTGAAAAGCCTGTATATAAACTGTGGAAAAACCTACAATAAAGGAGTCCAGTTCAGAGTACTGTTGGGAAACCAGCACACACCAACTAGTGTTTCAATATATATACACCCCCCGTTCCCGTTTTTTCACCACACTTTGATGAGCCCGTCTCGAACTCGGCCAGTTTGTATCGTTGCATTGAAGTGATTACTATGAACTTTAAGACGGTCGGCGCGCTGCTGGGCTTCGGCGCGCTGGTGGCGCTGTGCCCGGCGGCGGCGCTGGCCGGCGGCGCGGGATGCACGGTGTCGGCCGTGCCGCCGGCGGCGGGCGCGGCGGTGGAGGCGCTGCTGACGGGCGCGCTGGCGCTGCTGGCCTGCGCCTGCTGGCACGCGCACGACGCCGTGCGCCCCGACCACACCGTGCCGCTCAAGTTCGGGCTCGGCGTGGCCGGCCTCGTCTACGCAGGGGTACGTCACCATCCGCTATGTTTGATGACATCAACCAACTTCCAATAGATAGAGAGTAAACAAATTAGAAATGAGCAAAATTATACCCAGAAATAAAAATCCCGACTGCCTCTTTTAATAATTTACGCCTGTCATGTTTATTTTGCTGACATCACGTAGCCTATGACACTCCGGGGAAACTATTAATTAAGCCATAAAGCATCGTGACACAAAAGTTTGATGGCGATACTAGATTCCACAGCCGCGTGGGCGATCTCCTTTGATAAAATCGGTTCAGTAGTTTGTTGACAAATAGTTCAAGATGTTAATGTGATTTTTAGGGCCCCATGACCGGAGCCAGTTTGAACCCGGTGCGTACGCTAGCGCCGGCCATCTTCCAGAACGTTTGGACACATCACTGGGTAAGTTGCATCACGCACACATTGGCCTCACGCCCGTCCTGCTACTCCGAGGAGATTACGTATTGATTGTCTTACCAACTTGAGCTTCAGATCAACTCTGTCCCTGTATGCATACCGTAGGGTATTACGCGGACAAAGTGTAGCGCAAACCATTGTCCCGATTCGTTCGCATATTGGCGCCGAGTAACGCTAGGTGTCGTGTTGCAGGTGTACTGGGTGGGCCCGCTGGGCGGCGCGGCGCTAGCGGCGCTGCTGCACCGGCACGTGCTGGCGCCGCGCCGGCCGGCGCCGGACCGGCGCGCCGGGCCCGACGAGCTGCCGCTCAACGACAAGCCGGCGCCGTGACCGTCGCCCGACTTCCGCTCGCCACTTGCTCGCTCTCTATTTTAGTTCCTCCACACAATCTAAGTCCACTGGCCGGCAGTATAGAGCATTCGCTCAGTTTTGATCATTCAGAACCGGTGTGGCGATGAAACTTGATCTGCTTGGTTCACAAAAACATTTTCTATACATTGCCGATGTCGATGGATAAGGTAACCGTAAATACCTGCGTACATCGAACTTTATCCTTACAAAGCACTTATTTTTGTTATCTAAGTAGGTACTTTAAATCTGATTAGTATACCATGTACTGTCGTGTTATTCTAGAAAGTGGTTAGAGAATATTGGATTAGATGAGTCGGTTGTGTTCATGTGACTACTCCACCACTTATTTATCGATAGCTATTAACTCATTAGCTAATAATTTGTAGCGCAAACTAGATGACTACTTATTGTAAACAACTTGTTTTTGCATTAACCTAATCACTAGGCCTGAACATGGATCACGCTATTGTCTGGTCTATAACAGAACTGTCAACTAACGAATAAGACTGATGTATGTAAATATGCATAAAATGGAATATTGGTTTGACTGCCAGGCACTTAGTAAGTACAGTAACATCGGCGGCGAGCGTCAGCGTCCGCCTCGCGCTCGCGCCGCGGCTCGTCTAGCGATGAGTCGCATTGTGGTCATCGCGACTAGGTACCTACTTGTCGAAATCTTAAGAGTTCGTGTTGTTGATAAAATGTTAAATAATTAATTATATAATAAAGGCATTAAGACACCGTTAAAACATTTTTACTCAAAAAAAAAGAAGATTATCAATGGACCCGTAGGTATATGTATAATAATGTCAGAATTGGCCAGTTTTTGTATTAATTATGTAAGTATATTCCAAATGTGTGCCATGCTGGTTTGGGAGGAAAGAAAAAACATAGAATAAGAGGAAAGAAAAACCAGCTGCTTTTCTTCCCGCGCAGACCGTAAAAGTCAGTCAAGGGATTGGGCGAAAATCTGAGGAATCACATCAGGCGATGCGGCTAGCAACCTATCACTATTTGGATTCTGCTTTCCACCTTAACGCCCACTACGATGCTAAATGTGGCCTTTGGGTCTTATGACCTTGGGCTCTGTCTACCCCGCAAGAGACAAAGACGTGATAGTAGGTATGTATGTAATGTGTGCCAAATGTCATTATGTAATCGCTCAACATTCATTTAAGATGAATTTCAGCAAAAAATCTGATACCTGCAGAATCGATTGGTGGGATCTAAGACTTATACATATGCCTTTAGTGACTGAATAAGGCTATTGTGTTGGTGCCTATTTACAACTTTACACATTAATTGATTGTTAACCACTTTGTGCAAATAAAGAATTGGAATTGAATAGGTACAAATCGCAATTGGTTAGTTTCGGAACCGCCGGTACTAGGCAAGTAGCGTTTCGTTCCCAGAAATGGACTGTAAAAGCAACACAAGCGCCTGTGGCGGCGTGTGGAGTGATTTGATGCACTGTAGAGAAGGCCTCTTCTATCCCAATCCCAACTATCCCAATCCCAACTAATATTATAAATGCGAAAGTGAGTTTGTTTGTTTATTTGTTTGTTTGTTAAGCTTTCACGCCGAATCTACTGAACCGATTATCATGAAATTTTGCATACACATAGGTTAGGGTACCAAGAAGGACATAGGCTATATATTACGCGGGCGAAGCCGCGGGTAACAGCTAGTTAATGATAAATCCTACATTACACATGGTCGATGGCGTTACCTATAGAGAGTTAAAAACGCGTGCTATACCGATTTGTTTATTGAACATATTATTATTATAGTTAGTTAGGTGTAACATTCGACAAAATATTCTACTTGCTATGCGAGCCGTGTCGCCGCTCCGCCGCTCATAAGCGCTTGAGTATCCGCCGCCGGTCCTTGGCGGGCGCGCGCCGCTCGCGCTTGGCGCTCGGCCCGCCTTCGCTCGCGCTCTCGGCGCTCGGAGCGCTCGCGCCGCGCTCGCCGCTCGCTCCGCTCGAGCCGCTCTCGTCGCCCGCGCGCTGCGTGCCGTCCAGCGCGGGCCCGTCGCTAGCCTCCGCACACTCGTGCTGCAATCATCACAAACAAAATAATATTAGCGCACTCGTGTCTTAGATGATAGATATCGTCATGCCTGATATCATATGATTCAATCAACATCATATTTTGCAGAATTCCAAATTAATATGAATACTAATCTTATGCATTCATACTTTACATTAAACGTAAAGAAGGGGGTGCACAGGATTAGTTGTTCAAATATTGAACAGAAATATGCGGCGTCGACGGCTAAAACGCACCAGCAGTAACTCAATGTGGGTGTTTTGAAATAAGCGGCGGCAGCCCCGGGGCATTGGGTCCGGTAAGTTGTGATTGGGCCACGTTGTGTCAATTCGCCTAGATAAGTAATAACGAAAATTCGAAAACCATTTCGAGATATATGCTTATTTATCAATATTTTTCAAGTTAAAGATCTGTGATATTTTTAATAAAATACTGATGATCTTCATTTGACCTATAATGCGTCACTCGTTTAACAGACGGCGACAGAAATTATCCACCTTCTCGTTGAAAAATAGTAAATACCTTCATTACCTACTACTTGTTTTATAATCACTGAGAACTCACAAAGGTCATAAGCGCCAGTTACCTCGTTGACGCTTATGACTTTAGTACCAACTTCGCTAACTATTATGAAATATCCAAAAACTAAAACGACAAAATAAATTAAGTATTACCTAATATGAATTTGCTCAAAAAATATCGCGAGACCGGCTGAGTTGAACAGCGAGGACAGACATAGATACCAAGAACATTTCGCCCAAACTGAAACAGAAACGCTTCGCACCCACTCGGTCAATGAAGCAAGCAACTACAGATGTTAAGCTGTGTCGATTTGTAGTGTAAGATTTACCTGATTTACCTTCGCTGGCAATGCACCATAGTAAATAAGACAAAGCATACAATACTTACTGAGGAACTCATTGGTCAAGCAAATTCGTAAAGATATTCTTAGATTTGATGTGTGCTGTCATGAATTGATGTATACTAGTCAATACCTTGTGGTGGGCGTCGGGGCGCGCGTGGATGTCGGCCAGCAGCTTGGCGCGCGCGAAGTAGGCGTCGTAGTGGTCGCGCAGCAGCGCCGCCGCCTCGGCGTTGAGCGCCGACTCGGCGTTGGGCGCGATGAGCAGGCAGCGCACGGCCAGCAGCGCGTGCTCCAGCCCCAGCTCGGGCCGCCAGTCGCGCTTCAGCGTGTTGACGCACACCTCGCCCGTGGCCGGCGACACGTTGGGGTGGAAGATGCGCGTCAGGAAGAAGGCGCGCGGCGGCGCCGCCGGGAACTCGCGCCCCAGCACCAGCCGCACGCGGAACACGCCGCCCGCGTACGGCGTGTCCGCTGCAACCACACCCGCATTCTCTCAATATTGACAAATTCTTTCAAGGAAATAACCGCTGCAACCACACCCGCATTTTCTCAATATTGACAAATTCTTTCAAGGAAATAATGTTACTGTTCCAATATTGACATTTTCGAATACATTTTATAAGTTGATTGCCTATAACTTTTTAGTTTGTACTTAGAACTCAGCTCTGATAGTTTTCCTTTCAACTTCAGTATATATACTACTGCTAATTTTTTTCACGTATATTCGAACCAATCGTTGCTCAGTGTACATTTTAACGGGTCACTCACTATCACCCGTACGTAACATAATACACTACTGTCTGATTTAATGGCATTTGTTGAAAGAATTTGGCTAGTTAAAAACACTCAGATCTGTATTAATATTTTACATATAATTATAAAGAGAAGAGATAAAGATGTGAAAGTTAACAATGCTGTAAAACAATTTTTTTTTCAATCTAATTTTTTCGAAGACTATTTTAAAGAAGAAATATTAATAAAGAGGAAATATTTTTACAGATTGACCTGGGTCTTGGATGATTATCTATTATAAAATATAGTATTGTTGAGTTAGTATCCCAAAACGCAAGTCTCAAACTTCCTTTGGGGCTAGCTCAGTCTGTGTGATTTGTCCATCTTATATATTTATTTATTTATTAACCTATATGACAAGTAAGTAGTAGATTTCTACAATTACCTTCAAACGCAAAAGCTCAATAGATGGTACTGTCATTGTCATTTGCCTTAGACGATTTTGCAAATTGATTTAAGTGGACTTTATAATATGAAATTGGTGTAGTTTGGTGTTATAAATGCTCGAGAACAATTTGTGAAATAGTTAAAGTAGAGTGTTAAATGGACTCGTATGGATTTGTCATCAGAAGCTCCCGCGAGGCTACCAAAGAACTTAGGCCATCTTTGATGCCACATACCGTACAACACCGATACTTAGTATCTCATTATACTGGACATTGGCAGAATCAGTGAAATCTCAGTGGAAGCCATAATTTAAAAGAAGAAAGAAAGAAAGAAATGGTACTGTCCCCTGACTAGTATGAAAGGCATTGAAAAGGTGTCTCTAGTAGCACACAAGCGACAGTCACATTCCCTGCTGTAGTTGGATCATATTATGAATGACTAGTTTGAAAAGTGCTTTTGGAACCAGACTTGTCTTTGAGTAAAAGTTTTTTCTTTAATTAAATGTACTCATTACCATTGATTGCTCAACTATGCAAAGGCAATCATGAAGAAGCCTTCGTAGCACAGTGGTTAATACGCTAGCTTGGGACATGGGGCCAAGGTTCAATCCCGACAATCAAATAACCTCATCTTGGGTAACTTTGAATCGCATTTAAAAAGTATTTATGTATTTTTTTATAAATACGATAAGAAAGAATTTTGCAATAATACACAAACATGTCATTGAATTTATTTTTATCGTATGTAAAAAATAATTCAAACATCATTTTGGATGCGATTCAAAGTTAGAATGAAATTCAAAGATATCCAAGATGACTGTACCTACAATCTTTTTCAGATTAGCCTGACTCTTGGATGTTTATCTATATAAGTATCTATTATAAAATATAGTATTGTTGTTGCTTACTGTGGGGCTAGCTTAATTTGTATTTATTTATTTAGATAATAGCAGAGTGGCCGTGTGATTCCCGGCAGAGTAGAATAGGACCACTCCAAGTCTCCCCGTGGATGTCATAGAAGTCGACTAAGGAAACACAAGATAAACAAAGCTATAAACATCAAAGAGACCTCTCCAACTTGTCTGGCCAGCGTGGAGAGTGTAGGCCAAATCCTCTGACTGCCTTGGCTAATATATGGCTCTGGTAGTACAGAGAGGGTCGTGCTCCTGCAGTGGAGACTAACAAAGACCTGTTGATGATGTTGATAATAATAGTAGTGACAAGTTTCTCTTACAAACATGAGTATGACATTCACAAGGATAAAATGACGTAGTTAGAGGATATAATAATCATAAAAAAGTGATGGATAGCTGTTTGAAAGAACCAAGTTGTATCTGCCGTTGGTTCTATTATCCCAGGCGAGGGCGAGTGGTACGCACCCGGGCCGTCGATGTGCGCCACCACGTCGGTGAGGTCGTCGTCCCGCAGCACCAGCTTGACGCCGGCGGGCGGGCGCGCCGCCAGCCGCCGCAGCTCCCGCGACACGCCACGCAGCACCTGCGGGCACACGTTCTCCACGTTCGACATCTCCGCAGCACTCTGCAGAGCCCAACTCCTCTCAAATACTGTGTCTGCTGACCCACACCATCACAAAACACTCTTTGCGTTCTTCCACTATTGTTGATAAGCACGTACAGCCACTCACAATGATATCAAAGGTACCGATTGAAAATAGCTACTTTTAAACGTGTCTAGTTAGTAAGTGCTAGTTTAGACTGAAAAATCCTCGTCAGTAGATAAGTAGAAAGCAAAATAAATAATAAACTCGACTTAGCAATCAATCGTAAACCAACCGACACACCGACCCGACAAATAACTAACTGTCAAATCACAAATCAAATTGGTGCAAATTGTCAATCAGGCAAGTTTTTTTGTTTTTGTTTTACGGCCCTGGATACAATTCAATAATACAATTCTTTTGAGCCTTTTTTCAATTATTTCGCCAGTTGGCGAGTTATTCTTGATTGTTGTCAACGAAATGATGGTGTAATTCATTTCGTTGTTTTTACGGAGCCCCTGGCGACAACTCTTCGCGAATCCACTGGTTTCATCATTGACGACGCAGCAAGGCGGACAACCAACAGCCCGCTATGTAAATGTCACTACGGCCGCCTTAGAGTATAAATTTTAATAGCGCGCGTCTACGAGTATGAACCGTAAGCACGGGTATGAACAGCTTCAAAACAGTGCGAACGTCGCGATTAGTCACCCGAGGTCACGCGCACGGATTGTTTCTCCCGCCATTATTTTACGTTTTTTTCAAAACAATGGTGAAATGTGCAGTGCCGAGTTGTAAACATGATTCCCGGAAGCAAAATAAAAAGAAGAATGATATTTCTTTTCATCGGTGAGTAATATTTTGCCTCCAAAACACTGGTTTTATTGTAATTGACTAGGGGGTTAGAGGGTGTTGCGGAAGGCGCGCGGGCGTGTAAACACATGGTACATGGGTCCACGTCCCCCGCCTTAAGCCCGTAACACACGGTCCGATCTGGCAGGAGCCGACAAACTACCTACCGTCGGAAACCAACCATCCTGCAACAGTGTTTCCAATGCTACAAATGGTATCTACAATCTAAGTTACCCCTACTCTGGGGAAAATCTAATGAACTAATGGAGGTATTGTAAATACACGCAAATATTAATGGTTCATTGTGTATTAAAACTGAATAACCATGAAATGCATATAATTACGTGGTAAGTTATTATGACAAAAATAACAATGGTTGCTACAGGATTTCGCTACAACGCTATTAACAGTATATACAATATTCATCTATGGCTATTAAATTGTTTCTGCCAGACACGGGAAAATAGTCAGATCTAGTTATAAAGTTGATAAGTTAGTTAGTAACGCTGCATCTGACTGTCTGTATATGTCGCCTCTTACATAATTCGCTATATTTTAAAGGATTACGTTGTAAATGGATTTGAAAAGTTCGGTTATAAAGTAAATAAAGTATGTTATTTTAGTTATAATAAGTAGGTAAAAATGTTGGTTATAGAATTAAGCTACCAAATGAAAAAAAATGTCGTTAACGATGTGGCTAAAAATTGGCTATAGTGGCAACACCGCGTCGGAAAGCCAACTACTCCCGATCGGTATAATTATTATTAATACCGGTCGGGAGTGGTTGGGTCTCCGACGCGGTCGGCTTCCTACCATACCATCTGCCAAATCGGTGCGTGTGGAAGGATGTTCCGACGGTCGGTCCGACAAAGTGTTGCCACTATAGCCGATTTTTGCCCACATCTTTAGCGACATTTTTTTTATTTGGTAGCTCTATTCTTTTCCATTTTTAACTACTTATTATTAAATAAATACTTAAATTCAGTAAAAAAAATTGTACTTTTCATGTCCATTTATAACGTAAGCTTATAAAATGTAGCAACCAAAAATAAAAAATAACATGCAACTGTGGCACACTTCATTGTAAGGTTAAGTAATAAAAATATTATCTCCATTTTTTTTTATTTAGTCGCTTTGGCCGTTAAATCATTGGTACTAGTAACTTTTACCCTTAGATTTAGCTACTTCCCCGACGTCATTGAGGACTGACTCTTTGACAGTTGCATTCACAACGTCCGAGGAAGGAGACGTTAAAATGGAGCAGGGGGAATCGAACATAGGAGCCGGTGTTATTACGGAACGAGAAGTAATTATAATTGAATTACTCGAATTGTAATTTGTATGTCAGAAACTCAGGTCAGAAACAGTGTTGCCGTTAGCATACATTTTACACATTTGACGTTCCTTTTTAGCCTTCGATGTGCAATGTGTGATATGGCCCAGTTTGCTACCCAGTTTGGTACCTTTTTTGCTACAACAATTTACGAAAATTTTTATAACATAAAAAAATATTTATGTACCTTGCATATCAGAACGTTATACAACAACCACAATACTAATTCAACCAAGTTCATACTACCCTCAAAGTATACCGCATTTTAGAACATACCCCCATGTCATCGCATGGAAAAATAATAATTTGTACGTACCTCTTTAGCTCCTTAATGTACCTTTTCAAGGCTATGTACCTACCTTTTAGAAACTGAGTTGTGACAACACTGCGAAATGGTCAGAAATAAATAAATGTCATTGTCAAATGTCAACAGTCCAGTCAGTCGAATAAACAAAGGTACCTATGTAAAAAAAGGAAAACCTGCGAATTTTTGGGTTATACATGCAAGATCATGAATTAAAAAGTACCTACGTGTGCAGTTTTGAAGATTATAATGAACAAAAATCATTATGGAACGACTACAGGAAAAACTTATCGTTTGAGTGTCTGTCTGAAGCGGTTTTTTAGCGACGAACGAGCGCGCTGCTTCATAACGGCAGACTCGGGTCTGCGTTTCCGCTGGCTGGGGGCGCGGATGCGGCGGCTGTTCGGCCTGAAGGGGCCCTTCTGCCTGGTGTCGCGCGGACACCTGCTGCCGCCCGACGAGCCGGTCGGGCTGCTGTCTCCTGACGACCTGGTCGAGTAAGTGTTTTTACTTATAGTCATTAATATTTCATCTCATTAATACAAATCATACAGTCCTTATATGATGAGCTAGCTAGCTTTCAGCCAACAATCTAAAAAGCTTATGCACTGATGGATACCATGACCAAATGTTTCTACCCCAAAAGGCTAATTTTGTCTTATTTATTTCAGAGTTATTCCGAAACATTACAAAATGTTTCCAGATACTTCAGAGAGTGATGTGAGTGAGGCATCAGAAATTATAGATCTTTTTGAACTAAATTATGAGAAGCCCAAGGACACAGCTCCAGTTGCTATTCCTCCAGAACAAGCTGTTAAAGGAGATCATGACAAAACATCAGATGAAACAGATGCTTGCCAAAGCAAAAATACTGCCATTCCAGAGCAAAACTATAGCTTTACAGGAAGTCAAAGCTTGCAAGAGATCAAAATTGATGAATTAGAAAATGTACAAAATAGAAATTTAAATAATACAGATAATGGAAAATTAGAAGAAGTAGAAAATGAGAAGTTAGAAGCAGTAAAAAGAAAAGCATTAGAACTGTTAGACCAATGTAGCATTCCACCGAAGCGGAAGAGGAAGCGAGTGCGGCGTCGCAAGCAGTGCACTGCGGTTCAGGAGTCTGAAGACAATGCTGCCGATACTAACAATGTGTACGATGAGCCTCATAGCCCTCCATCATCTGAAACAGTCCCGGTCATAGCTGCTAAAAATGAAGAAAGATCAATTCCCTCCCAACATGCAGACACACCCATCCTCAGGAACAATATGGAACACAGACGTCCTGCCCGGCTTGTTCACTCCCTGTCGTAGTGCATTTGTTACTGAATAAGAAATACAATGAATTATATTATGTATTAGTTTTTGTTTTAGTGAAATTATAGTGAAAAAAAAAAAGATTTAAAAAAATTATCCTATCAAGAAAATAAACTTTAAATCTAAACAGTTATACTTTACAATTACTGAATTCATATGTAGGTATAATAATGTAAGCATATCATTTTTAGGGTTCCGTAGTAAACTAGGAACCCTTATAGTTTCACCATGTCCGTCTGTCGGTCTGTCCGCGGTTTTACTCAGAGACTATAACTACTAGAAAGCTGTAATTTGGTATGGGTATGTATATTAATCATGCCAAAAAAGTGGTAGAAAAATATCATAAAAAAAATTTTTTTACGGTTGCGCCCATATTAGGTACTACCACTTTTATAAGTTACATTACACCGATGTACCCAAAGAATATGAATTTTCATAGAAGGAGCTTCGAAGTAGTATCTCTATATAGTTTGTGCTTCGAAGGAACAAAACGTACACGGTCGTAGACAATAGAGTTTTTACTAGGGATGCGACAGTCATGTAATAGATGCCGATATCGATTCCGGTCTTTTTTCTATGGTGTAATAAAGTCAGCTTCTGATATGAATATGTCTGACAAAAATAATCAATTAATTAATATCATTTAATAGGCTATTTTCCTGAGTCAAAATATTAATAATAAAATTAGACCATCAGTAAGACAATCAAAAAATATTGGACTCGTATTTTTTCTTTCGCTAATTATACAATAAATGTCACAGATGTCAAAGTTCATGAGTGGGGGCTTGTGACATCACAGGCCACTAAAAAGTGTACTGGCTAGTGACGTCACACACAATTTTAACGGGCAATATCTTTGTCATTTTTTGTTTGATTGACAAAAAAAACACGTGTCAAATGTTTTTCGATAATCTAACAAACGGACTAATTATATTTTTTTTAGGAAAATAGCCCATTACGCACGTGGAGTAACATAAAACTTAGAACAGTTAAAATATAAATGGAGAAGAATGACAATGAAAATAATAGGATATTGCTAAATGTTCTGCATAAGTTCTTAGTTATCCAGTCATCGTCACCATCATCAAGTCTTTTTTTAGTCTCCACTGCAGGTGCACGAACCTCTGTATTTTTAAAGCCAAATATTTAATATTGCCAGAGCAGTCAGAGGATTTGGCCTACACTCTCCACACTGGCCAGACGGGTTGGAAAGGTATCTTTGATGATTATAAGCTTTGTTTAGCTTGTGTTTTTTAAGTCGCCTTCTACTACATCCAGGGAATGACGTGGAGTGGACCTATTCTATTCTGCCGGGAACCATAGGGCGGTATTAATCAATCTCAATTTTCACAGTGATATCCTACGATGGCGTACTTATTAACTTGGTTTCATACAAAATTTGAGTCTCACGACACAAAATTATTTATCTTTTGTATGTCACCGAAATTATGTGACTCACAAACCTCATGTTGTGAGTAAAGTATTCTCGAGGAATTATTACTAACAAATACAAAAAAAAATAACTTATTTTGATTCTGATTCGATGGTCATCTGATAAACTGACCTTTTGCAGAAGAAATTGATAGCTGCCTGCGTGGATATAGGTAAACGCTCGCTTAGAAAAAAATATCGGAATAGAAATAAACCTACGTATTAAGGTAAAAAAAAACTTTCTATTTTCCAATTTTTATCCAATTTAACCTTATAGTTTCAACGAGATTAAGTAAACATACAAACTTACAAAACTTTGCTGTTATAATACATGTGGGATTAATTAAAACAAAAATAATATTTTTAATATTTTATTTATTCGAATCCAAAATATTTCATTACAGGTTTTAATTCCAATCGCAATATGTTTAACGACGTTGAAAATTTATTTATTGACTTGCAATGTCTTGCTGTAATATACGATGTATGTTATCCCGCAGATGTAGTGTATTCTATTTCAGCCCGTACCGTGCCGGTGCGTATTCAACATTAATAATACTGTCATCTGTCAAATGTCTGGAACAAATACCGTGATACTTTTTCGCGCTCTCAATTGCTACGTCGATCCATTTTTGCCTTGATGTCCGTGGGAAATCTGTAATCAATCAAATCCAGTCGTAAACAACAACGATTTTAAAAATCAACCCTTAAATAAAACTACTCAACCGATTATGATGAAACTTGCATTGTTCCCTAAGTTGGATAATACCTAGTCGAAGGTTTTTGCAGACAGACTTATAGTTTTTAAGATATGCGCGGAAGAACATACAATCATACAAGTGTACACACTTACTCTAATGAAATTGTGTCAGTCGGTTGAAAAATAAAGCATAACCACAGAATACCGACAGACATTTTAGTTGTGGTAGAGCCTCGCTACTGGCGAAAATCACTTTTG
Source organism: Rhodophaea formosa (assembly GCA_963082605.1). Lineage (NCBI taxonomy): Eukaryota > Metazoa > Arthropoda > Insecta > Lepidoptera > Pyralidae > Rhodophaea > Rhodophaea formosa. The sequence goes on from OY720209.1 coordinate 24,296,058, forward strand.
CTAGTAGCATGAATGGGCCGGCTCGTCCGGGGAAGTACCACACTCTCACAGAAAATCGACGTTTGAGTAGTAGCTTTACCGCTACTATGCTTCGTTCGGTGAGTGAGAGAGCCGGAGGCCCATCTCCCTCTCCCCTCTGGGGAGGGAAAAATAAAAGGCCGGCAACGCTCCTGTGACACCTCTGGTGTTGCAGTTGTCCATGGGCAGCGGTGATCACTTCCCATCAGGTGACCCGCTTGCTCGTTTGCCATCCTATGACATAAAAAAAAAAAAAAAAAAAAAAGACATGAAAAAAATTTTTGCATACTTCATAACGTTCTGAAGGCCTAAAACGGCAATACCATCCGATTGTTGTATGAAAAAATCGAACGTGTATTTTCAGCTTAATAGTTCTAAAATATCGATAATCTATAAAGTCGATACAAATTTCACAACACTACTGTCAACATTTTTATTTCAATCTTTGTACAGCAATATTTCAATTTTATTGCTTTAAAATAGACGAAAAACGTTTGATATAGACATATTCTTAGATTTTGCAGATATATTATAAAAAAAACATCTATCCTGTCAGAGGAAAATGGTGTATAAATACATAAAACATAACCTACCAGTGATTGTGAGTGAACCTTGTGTTTTCGGAGTTGATTTCTGTACGAGCACAACGTGATTTCCATTGCACCGTAGTCCAGGACATTGTCCATTTAATAAAGTTTTCAGTTTACACTTTCAAACTGGGAAACTATCCTTTTTTTGACGTAAAAAAATAATTTTACCACATCACCTCCAACGCAGACGAGCCAGCGTTTTATACGAACGATTTAAGATGAACATAGCAATTGACAATTACTCTTTCAAAACTGTCTTTTCAAATTGGTCGCATAAAGTTATAAAGGTAAAAAAAATGACATTTGTCAAGTGTGTATTAGCACTTATTTTTGACATATTTATTTGTTTAACTAAATTTACATACAATATGAAAATACATATGATAAATATTATTCTAACTATCAACTAATTATTTTTATAACATAAATTACCAACTAAACTAAAAATTAAAAAAAAAAATACAATAAAATATTATAACTATACCTACTTAATTATACAAAATAAAATTAAAAATCTAATATTAAATTTTGTCCATGTGGCAAAGTGCCTAGAACGCTCGCTGCATTACCTCGTTGGATGGCGATTGCAATCCTTTGTCCGAGGTAAGAGCCAGCCTTTCCGTCACCTGCAGCGTCGACAAGCTTAGGCGCTAAAACTTTGAATAACTTTTTTGTACCAGGGCCCTCATGGACCAAACGTTTCAACGCCAAGCGGAACAAATATGTAGTCACTCGAAAGTGAGGCATACTTGCGCCGCTTGGCGTCTTCTGCAGCCTCCGCCGCGGCCCCATCGTGTCGACACAAGTAGCATCCCACACGAGGGCCCTCCCCCGCCTCCAGGGGACTCGTGTTAGGCCGTCGGGACGCTTGCCATCATCGCGTGCTATCCCCGGAGGTTCTAACACACTAGGGATATCGATGGTGGCAAGCGCCCTCTTGATAATATCATTGAGGGAGCCGTGGCGAGAGAGCCTGCCTGCACTGCGTTGGCAGTGCAGTCCATGGAGCCCTCGCCTGTCAACGTCGCTGCCACATGGACACTGATGATGTTCGACAATGGCAGCACCTAACCTCAGACCGATAGCGATCCGGAAACAGCCATTGTCGAAAAGTGTTCCTAGATTGACTGATGGAAGAGCGTGTAGCCAAAGACCAGATTCGCGTTCTGATACTGCTAAAAGCCTTGCGCGGTCAAAATCACTGATAGAATTTTGAACCAGAATATCACGATCTCTTTGTACCAGTGAATCATCCCAAAGTTTTTGACGAGTTGGTGCCTCCGGGATGTTTTCATTGGGACAAAGAGTCTTCCAGGCTTCGATTGCTTCCTTTGCACAGTGTATCTCGGGGGAAGGCATTTTCAATATTCTAGCACACAAATTAGACACACTGTGCACCGAAGAAAGAAACGCCGGAAGAGCCACACTAGTAATTTTCCTTACTCCGATGCCACCAAATTTAATCGGTAAAGAAGCTTGAATCCAAGAATTTCCCTCGAGGTTTAAATTTAGAATTTTTTCTAATGCGTTCTTTAGGGTGGCATCTAAGTTTTCCAAAAGATATATGTGTTTCCAGACTGGGCATGCTCTTAAGATATAAGTAAATTTAGGGACGAAAAGGCAATACTTTAATATGGTATAATGCGATATGGGAATTTAGAAGGCCCAGTCTGTTAATATTTTTCGAAAGTGTTGCAGTTTTAACATCTAAAAGAGGCCTAACGCTTTCCTCGAGTAAAGGCGCCCCTAAGAGGAAAAGTGTTTCTTTTTCTAAAATTTTAATACCTAGTGCAATATTTTGGAAATTTTGTATAATAGAATTCCGATAATTTTCATCAAATTTGGTCGAAACGTAGAGCTCGCATTTGTTCAAATTTAGATCTAAATTTATTTTCCTGAAATTATTTAGGACTCTGATAAGGTCATTTTTGACCGTATCCACTTTTCCTCCTAAACAAGCGTCATCTAGGAACCATGCATTTAATTTTGAATTTAAGTTGGCAACTATGGGGTAGGATAAACCTATATTTATTTCTTTCTTACATACTTTAAAAAGAAAGAGATGAATATATAGCTGAGAACTAGGCGGTCTCTATTCTATTTTATACTCTTTATACTCTAAGGATGTACCTGCGCAGAAGTCAAATTTTTGTATGGCGCGAAAATACCCGTCCGCTAGTGGCTGATGTGTACGCGCCATGCGGCGACTCGACCACTCACGGCAGTCGTACGAGTATTGCGAGCGAGATAGCACGAGTCCTGTTGTTTTTGGATTTCAAATAAGTTCGTTATTTGATTGATGTTTTCATTCGGCTTGAGTCGGCGGTAGGTTGCGCTATTCTTTGCCATCGAACAATGCCGATGTAACTTATTAAAGTGGTAGTACTATAAAGAAGCAGTAATATATTTTTTTCCATACAGACCCATCGTATTAGGTATTGTTATATAGGTCTTTAAAAAATATTGTGAGATTGAGAACACTGTTTTATGATTTAGGGATCCGTTTCCGAAATATTTGGTTTTAAAGTGCAATTTTTTGATAGAAGTAAGTGTTCCCCCCTCTATCTGCTAAACGGTTACATATGGATACGTAAAAAAAAAAAAAGAATTACAGCTGTATTATACTTATATATACTTAAGTTGAAAGGAAAGCTATCAGAGCTAAGTACTAAGTACAAACTAAAAAGTAGGCAACCTTATAAAATGTAATTTTGAAAGGGCATTGGGTAAAAGTGGCCTGATTTTCAAAATTTGCGACCACCGTTCAAAGTTTACTCATTCGAAAGATCATATTAAGATGTTTATTTTCATCTATGGCCGTTTCTGTCTACAGTGTATCGGAGCCGAGATATCGGCATTCATAATTAAAAAATAAATTACAATAATGTCGTCTAGATAGACAAAACAGGATCTTTATTTTATTATTTTTTCGTGTAAATATTACTTGATTCTATGATTTATATTATTTATATATAAAATAAAAACAGTTACAGTGGGGTATGCGACATTCATAATTAATACAACAAACATTAATATATTATTTTTATTACGCAGAATTTGATGATATCCTACTTCAGGCACTCATGCATGTGTACTTATATATTTTTACGAAAAAATTGTTTCATATGGCATAAAATGACACGGAAGACATGATAAGTCTCACACACAGATTTTTTAAGCCATTCGAAGGTAACTGATATGTCAGATGTGGATTAGAGAATTTTCTATAACAAAAGACCGAGGGTGAATGTGATTCATAACTTTTAGTGCGTTAAGTAAACAAACAATGGGAAGTTCCTAGAAAGTTGAAAGGCCCGCTACCGGTCGCGTTCATCCAATCACAGCGCAGGGTTCATTTACCTGACTCGGTTAGGCTTTGAAAATCGAGCAGGGTGGAGTGGAGGGGTGAAGGAAAGAGGTGCAGGCGCAGGCAGGATTCACTTCCCGTTTAACCTTTGTGTTGAGTGTGTGCAAGTGCGTTATATACTTTTGATTACCACGACCTTTGCTTTGTTTTTGGACTCTCTCTTTATTATCTTATTTTGTGACCTGGCATTACTAACTGGACTAAGAGTTTGCTGTAGTGATTTGGACTTTAAAACAATATGGATGCAGATAGAGCATCGTGTGTTGGCTGCCATCGAAGTTTGAACCGCATTGGCGGCACTCGCAGGAGATCTATGGTGTTAACGGCTCAACTGATGGAGCAAAACCCATGTTTAATGGCATACTGCATTGAAGTTATTAACATTCTTGAGGTAAGTGATGACATTTCTTATATAATTATTAATTGTTTAACTTTCTTATTTACACTAATATTAAAAAACAGTTGGTTTGTTAAAACGTGATAAACTCAGGGACTGTTGTGTCAAACATTATTTCATGTAGGTACAATATCCCAGTGTCAATTATATTTTGTTTGAAGTACATATCTTAAAGCGATCTCACTCGTCACAAAGCCATTCCTAACTTATTGAAAACTGGCCACTGGTTATATTTTCCCCTTTACCTTGATTATCTTTTGAGTGTCAAAGAAGATTAGTACTTGTGTTTCTTCCGCTTGCTCCCAAACCGGCATAAATGCAATAAGATGCAGTACGTGCCACTTTTTTTAGTGATTACTATATGTTTGAGACTTGCTATATGTTCGTAAGTCAAGTAAAAGAGGAAATGATTTCATATTTACAAAAAAATAAATAATTACATCAATTTACCCAGTTAGATTTATCTAGGTACTACGATGTGTTTTAATTATTTTTTACCTATATATGGAGCTAATACGTATACAAATATATTGATTAAGCCTATATTTTGTATTTTACAGTTTGGTGGCGATGAACGGATATGTCGACCATGCTTTTTTCGAGCTCAGCGCTATGTCTCAAGAGATCAACAAGCAGAAGTTGCACCAGACCTACTTGAACAACATGCAGATGATCAAGTATTAGAGCATGATTCATCGCAAGGAGGCAATACAGAGGAATCTGAATCAGATCTTATTATTAATGAAAATATGCGAGACCAACAAGTGCAAGTTAGTAGACCGCAAACGATTGAAGTTCCTAGATATTCCAGAGCACCACTTAATACACAGTTATGTATTTTTGCTGATTGCACCAACACCAATCTTCAACGAATTCATGTTGACATAAGAACCACAATTCTTCAAAATAAAGGATTTTACCTTCCACGGGGTACACGTGTATGTAGAGAGCATTCAGATTCAGGGTTTCAAGATATTGAAACAAGAACACGTCGTGTAATTGCAAGTTTCTCGTCGAAGCAAGTGAAAGACATGATGGATATTTTAAGAAATCGTAGTAATTTTTTAGATTTTGAGAGACTTTCTTCCATTAATAATGGAGTCTTTCATTATTACATTGGTTTCTCTAAGGAAAACTTTATGCGAATTCTTGAAGCAACCCCAAGTATCACACAACATCACAAAAAGGCTAAAACAGCCCTTGCAACAGTTCTTGCAAAACTTCACACCGGTGAATCAAATCAACGACTTTCTAGCGTATTCAAAATGACAAGAAAAACTTTTGAAAAAATAATGCGAGAAGTGAGACAAGAATTAATGACAGAGTTTGTGCCACAGAATTTAGGCTATGATCATATTACAAGAGAAGAAGTCATATCACGTTGTCTGACTATCCCAAATGTATTATTTGGAAATCCAAATGCTCCTCTGAGTGAACGTAGAGCCATAATTATATTAGACGGGACTTATATATATTTACAAAAAAGCAGCAACTATTACTTTCAAAGAAAATCCTATAGTCTGCACAAGTTTCGTCATTTACTAAAACCCTTTTTAGTAGTATGCCCTGATGGTCATATAGTTGATATTTATGGTTTATATGAAGCTACTACTTCAGATGCTCGTATTTTGTCTGAGATTATGAGTAGTGAAACTGATACATTTCATTGGTATTTTCGTGAAAATGATGTACTCATTTTAGATAGAGGCTTCAGAGATTGCATTGATGAAGTGGAGTCATATGGATACAAAACGTACATGCCAGCCTCCAAAGACGTAAATGAAAGTCAGTTAAGTGTGCGACAAGCAAATGATTCTAGGAAAGTTACTATTTGCCGTTGGGTTGTAGAAACAGTAAATGGCAGATTAAAAAATCAGTTTCGCCAATTACGTCACCAATACTTTAATGTAGCTGCAAGGCATCTTTTCGACGAGATAAAAATTGCTGCGGCATTATTAAATGCTTTTGGCAAACCCCTAACCGACCACCGCTTGGTGAACGAAATCGTAAACAAAATAATTCAATGTGATGGTGACAGAAACAGGTTAAGTGAATATGTTATAGAAAATAATCTCAATCGTAGATGGGCTCGTTTTCAGTCTATTGATGCGGCTTTATTAGATTTTAATGATTTCCCAATATTAAGTATGGACGAGCTTATTATATATGCGTTGGGAACGTATCAAATTCTCCAAGCCCGCAGTTATTACGGGGAGCATGTAAAAAATGGTTCGTATATAATTGAAATATATAAGGAGCCCCACATAGAAGATTTTAGAGAGCAGAATTTGGATTGTCGGAATCCATGGCTACTTAGAGGAAAAATTCAATCAAGACACGTGACAAGCAGAATTTATTATGTTTATATTTTATTAGAAAGGGAACTAGAAGGAAGCAGCGCAATATTGGGCCATTATTGCTCATGTGTTGTCGGAAAACGGACTCTAGGCTGTTGCTCGCATGTAATGTCCATTATATGGTATTTGGGATGGGGTAGATACCAAGATAATCTATCTCCCCCAGCTCAGTTTTTAGACACAATAATACGACATGATCAAGAAAATGAAGTTTACGATGAACCGGAAAATAACTAAATTGTATAAATCGGAAAATAACTAATCTTGTAAACTAATAATAATGTAATATATTCATATTGATATTGTATGTGCCTATAATAAATGATTTGTTTGTGTGTATCTGTTGCATTTTATTTATCACTAGCAGTCCGCCCCGGCTTCGCTCGTGGTACCTACATAGCCTATTTCACTCCGGGATAATGTAGCTTTCGAATGGTGAAAGAATTTTTTAAATCAGTTCAGTCGTTTCTGAGATTACCCATTACAAACAAACAAACAAATCTTTCCTCTTTATAATATTAGTCTAGATTCCTATCCATAACGACATACTATACGCTTTAATCAAATCATTTTTGTTAAAAAATATTACATCTATATAGACGACTTACTTATTATTTGTCTTATTTTGATATTTGATATTTCGGCTCCGATATAGTTTACATCAATAATGTTTTGTATATTGTTATTCTCAACTATAAGGCTAATTAAAAATACTAGTTATATTAGTGGTCGCTGAAAAAAAAAATCATGCCAAGGCTCATACAAAATTACCCAAACCCCTTTTGCTTACACGTTGTCTGGAGTACGGAGAAGGACATAGACTACTTTTCAACGCGAGCAGAGCCGCGGGCGAAAGTAAGTATCCTAAATAATATTAAAAATGCGAAAGTGAGTTTAGGCGGTAGATTTTGCAGTTCTTATAAAATATTAGACAAATGTCAACTTAGTCTACCTGCAACCACGAACACTGTAAAGTGCTCGAAACGTTAGGTGTATAAATAATCCCACCAAAAACATAAATGTAAAAAAGGAGAGCCAAGTTTAATACAAAAATTATGCTTGGCTGTGGGCATCGCCGCAAAAAGGATGGAGATCGAAATGAGTGCAAAGTTGGTTGGTTGGTTGGTTGGTTGGTTGGTTGGTTGGTTGGTTGGTTGGTTGGTTGGTTGGTTGGTTGGTTGGTTGGTTGGTTGGTTGGTTGGTTGGTTGGTTGGTTGGTTGGTTGGTTGGTTGGTTGGTTGGTTGGTTGGTTGGTTGGTTGGTTGGTTGGTTGGTTGGTTGGTTGGTTGGTTGGTTGGTTGGTTGGTTGGTTGGTTGGTTGGTTGGTTGGTTGGTTGGTTGGTTGGTTGGTTGGTTGGTTGGTTGGTTGGTTGGTTGGTTGGTTGGTTGGTTGGTTGGTTGGTTGGTTGGTTGGTTGGTTGGTTGGTTGGTTGGTTGGTTGGTTGGTTGGTTGGTTGGTTGGTTGGTTGGTTGGTTGGTTGGTTGGTTGGTTGGTTGGTTGGTTGGTTGGTTGGTTGGTTGGTTGGTTGGTTGGTTGGTTGGTTGGTTGGTTGGTTGGTTGGTTGGTTGGTTGGTTGGTTGGTTGGTTGGTTGGTTGGTTGGTTGGTTGGTTGGTTGGTTGGTTGGTTGGTTGGTTGGTTGGTTGGTTGGTTGGTTGGTTGGTTGGTTGGTTGGTTGGTTGGTTGGTTGGTTGGTTGGTTGGTTGGTTGGTTGGTTGGTTGGTTGGTTGGTTGGTTGGTTGGTTGGTTGGTTGGTTGGTTGGTTGGTTGGTTGGTTGGTTGGTTGGTTGGTTGGTTGGTTGGTTGGTTGGTTGGTTGGTTGGTTGGTTGGTTGGTTGGTTGGTTGGTTGGTTGGTTGGTTGGTTGGTTGGTTGGTTGGTTGGTTGGTTGGTTGGTTGGTTGGTTGGTTGGTTGGTTGGTTGGTTGGTTGGTTGGTTGGTTGGTTGGTTGGTTGGTTGGTTGGTTGGTTGGTTGGTTGGTTGGTTGGTTGGTTGGTTGGTTGGTTGGTTGGTTGGTTGGTTGGTTGGTTGGTTGGTTGGTTGGTTGGTTGGTTGGTTGGTTGGTTGGTTGGTTGGTTGGTTGGTTGGTTGGTTGGTTGGTTGGTTGGTTGGTTGGTTGGTTGGTTGGTTGGTTGGTTGGTTGGTTGGTTGGTTGGTTGGTTGGTTGGTTGGTTGGTTGGTTGGTTGGTTGGTTGGTTGGTTGGTTGGTTGGTTGGTTGGTTGGTTGGTTGGTTGGTTGGTTGGTTGGTTGGTTGGTTGGTTGGTTGGTTGGTTGGTTGGTTGGTTGGTTGGTTGGTTGGTTGGTTGGTTGGTTGGTTGGTTGGTTGGTTGGTTGGTTGGTTGGTTGGTTGGTTGGTTGGTTGGTTGGTTGGTTGGTTGGTTGGTTGGTTGGTTGGTTGGTTGGTTGGTTGGTTGGTTGGTTGGTTGGTTGGTTGGTTGGTTGGTTGGTTGGTTGGTTGGTTGGTTGGTTGGTTGGTTGGTTGGTTGGTTGGTTGGTTGGTTGGTTGGTTGGTTGGTTGGTTGGTTGGTTGGTTGGTTGGTTGGTTGGTTGGTTGGTTGGTTGGTTGGTTGGTTGGTTGGTTGGTTGGTTGGTTGGTTGGTTGGTTGGTTGGTTGGTTGGTTGGTTGGTTGGTTGGTTGGTTGGTTGGTTGGTTGGTTGGTTGGTTGGTTGGTTGGTTGGTTGGTTGGTTGGTTGGTTGGTTGGTTGGTTGGTTGGTTGGTTGGTTGGTTGGTTGGTTGGTTGGTTGGTTGGTTGGTTGGTTGGTTGGTTGGTTGGTTGGTTGGTTGGTTGGTTGGTTGGTTGGTTGGTTGGTTGGTTGGTTGGTTGGTTGGTTGGTTGGTTGGTTGGTTGGTTGGTTGGTTGGTTGGTTGGTTGGTTGGTTGGTTGGTTGGTTGGTTGGTTGGTTGGTTGGTTGGTTGGTTGGTTGGTTGGTTGGTTGGTTGGTTGGTTGGTTGGTTGGTTGGTTGGTTGGTTGGTTGGTTGGTTGGTTGGTTGGTTGGTTGGTTGGTTGGTTGGTTGGTTGGTTGGTTGGTTGGTTGGTTGGTTGGTTGGTTGGTTGGTTGGTTGGTTGGTTGGTTGGTTGGTTGGTTGGTTGGTTGGTTGGTTGGTTGGTTGGTTGGTTGGTTGGTTGGTTGGTTGGTTGGTTGGTTGGTTGGTTGGTTGGTTGGTTGGTTGGTTGGTTGGTTGGTTGGTTGGTTGGTTGGTTGGTTGGTTGGTTGGTTGGTTGGTTGGTTGGTTGGTTGGTTGGTTGGTTGGTTGGTTGGTTGGTTGGTTGGTTGGTTGGTTGGTTGGTTGGTTGGTTGGTTGGTTGGTTGGTTGGTTGGTTGGTTGGTTGGTTGGTTGGTTGGTTGGTTGGTTGGTTGGTTGGTTGGTTGGTTGGTTGGTTGGTTGGTTGGTTGGTTGGTTGGTTGGTTGGTTGGTTGGTTGGTTGGTTGGTTGGTTGGTTGGTTGGTTGGTTGGTTGGTTGGTTGGTTGGTTGGTTGGTTGGTTGGTTGGTTGGTTGGTTGGTTGGTTGGTTGGTTGGTTGGTTGGTTGGTTGGTTGGTTGGTTGGTTGGTTGGTTGGTTGGTTGGTTGGTTGGTTGGTTGGTTGGTTGGTTGGTTGGTTGGTTGGTTGGTTGGTTGGTTGGTTGGTTGGTTGGTTGGTTGGTTGGTTGGTTGGTTGGTTGGTTGGTTGGTTGGTTGGTTGGTTGGTTGGTTGGTTGGTTGGTTGGTTGGTTGGTTGGTTGGTTGGTTGGTTGGTTGGTTGGTTGGTTGGTTGGTTGGTTGGTTGGTTGGTTGGTTGGTTGGTTGGTTGGTTGGTTGGTTGGTTGGTTGGTTGGTTGGTTGGTTGGTTGGTTGGTTGGTTGGTTGGTTGGTTGGTTGGTTGGTTGGTTGGTTGGTTGGTTGGTTGGTTGGTTGGTTGGTTGGTTGGTTGGTTGGTTGGTTGGTTGGTTGGTTGGTTGGTTGGTTGGTTGGTTGGTTGGTTGGTTGGTTGGTTGGTTGGTTGGTTGGTTGGTTGGTTGGTTGGTTGGTTGGTTGGTTGGTTGGTTGGTTGGTTGGTTGGTTGGTTGGTTGGTTGGTTGGTTGGTTGGTTGGTTGGTTGGTTGGTTGGTTGGTTGGTTGGTTGGTTGGTTGGTTGGTTGGTTGGTTGGTTGGTTGGTTGGTTGGTTGGTTGGTTGGTTGGTTGGTTGGTTGGTTGGTTGGTTGGTTGGTTGGTTGGTTGGTTGGTTGGTTGGTTGGTTGGTTGGTTGGTTGGTTGGTTGGTTGGTTGGTTGGTTGGTTGGTTGGTTGGTTGGTTGGTTGGTTGGTTGGTTGGTTGGTTGGTTGGTTGGTTGGTTGGTTGGTTGGTTGGTTGGTTGGTTGGTTGGTTGGTTGGTTGGTTGGTTGGTTGGTTGGTTGGTTGGTTGGTTGGTTGGTTGGTTGGTTGGTTGGTTGGTTGGTTGGTTGGTTGGTTGGTTGGTTGGTTGGTTGGTTGGTTGGTTGGTTGGTTGGTTGGTTGGTTGGTTGGTTGGTTGGTTGGTTGGTTGGTTGGTTGGTTGGTTGGTTGGTTGGTTGGTTGGTTGGTTGGTTGGTTGGTTGGTTGGTTGGTTGGTTGGTTGGTTGGTTGGTTGGTTGGTTGGTTAGGTTAGGTTAGGTTAGGTTAGGTTAGGTTAGGTTAGGTTAGGTTAGGTTAGGTTAGGTTAGGTTGGGGTGCTAAGTGCGGGAAACCTCCTCGAGTGCTCGGTTCCTTGAAGGCTCGTGAATCCTCTCTCATTTGATCTTTGATCCGGTGAGAGGGGCGCGGGTTGACAAGGAATTCGGGACGGTGCACCCTGGGCGACAGCCAATAACTCCCTGGTAGACAGGGTCTTATTGGTTGTTGGCCAATATCCTGCGAACAAGCGCGGCGTGTGTTGGTATACCAAACACGTCGGGCAACTCGTTTCCCCAAATTGATGGGGCCGAGGGCGCTGTACCATTTATGGTCGGTGCTGCGAGGAAGAAAACCTCAATAATAAATTACCCTAATCTTCGTGGCGCTAGTGGGATGAATAACGGGAGGGGAGTCCCGTTCCTAGCGCCAATTCATCATGATGGCGAGTCTAAAATCCGTATTACCCCAGGAGGGTACCGGCCATGCCGGAGAATCCCTCCCTGCGTCTTCGGGCGTAGGCAGCCCCACCGTATCTGGGGGGGGCAAGATCCGTCAACGGGATGAATTCCCGCACCCGGGCCAGGTAGGCCAAAGAGAGGATGTCCGGGAGGATGATGTCTCCGATGCGAGCTCACAAATGAGCTTCGAGTCGGTGACATCAGCCACCCGTGACAGCAGTATTGATGGGCGCCGCAAGAGGAGCTTGCTAGGCGCAGATGATGATGGAGCCCCGCATAAGGTTTCAGCCACGGGCAGCGGCCGCAGTCGCTCGATTACGCCGAGCGATCGCAGGGCCAGGGCTGAAAACCTGGCAGCCCGCAGAGCTGAGGCTGAGCGGATCGTAGCCGAAATGGCGAAAAAAGCGATGGCTCAAAAAGTTACGAGGTCACTGGAGGCCTCGGAGGAGGGAGTGCCAGCAGAGGCGCTCAAGCAACAGGCGGAGGCCAGCATCTCCATAATAAGAGAGGTTGCGACGAAGTCGGGAAACCTTAAGGGCACCTTCGTCAAGAGCCTTAAGGAAGCCGCAGCCTCTATCGAAGCGGCAGTGTCGGCCCTACATGAGCGGTCGACAAGCGAGGAGACGCAGAGGCTGCAGGCCTTGAATGAGCGCCTGGAGGCCAAGGTGGCGGCGCTAGAGCGCGAAATGTCGGAGTTGCGCGCCGCGGTGGAGCGATCTGCGGCATTAGCACCTGCAGCAGCAGTCCCCATGCCAAATGGCTCAAAGGACATGGATGAGGTCGCTGGGCTCATAATGAGAACGGTCGGCCCTATGCTGAATGCCCGGTTTGAGGGCATTCAGGATAGGCTGCTACCGGAAAAGCGGCTGCGTCCCCCACTGGCGGCGGACAAACGGAGCGCACCGGTTGCAAGGATACCGCTCCTATCATCGTCGGAGAGTGATGGTGAGGGTCCTCAGATTCCGGCACCCACAAATAGGGTCGCCGAATTCAGGAAAAGCCCGGTCCGCCAACAAGCCCCTAAAGAAAAATTGGGGAGAAAGCAGCGCCGAAGGCAGCGCCTTGCGGAGGCTCGTGCTGCCGAGCCAATGCCTTCTACCTCAACAGGCCCCAGTCCTGCTGCTGAAGCGCCTTCACGTAGGCTCCAGGCTAAGCCCCAAAGGCCGTCGGCGAGAAATGTGTCCCAGACCAGACCCCGCGCTGTGTCACCGGTGGCTCGCCCTCTCCCACCTGCGCCTAAATCCATGGATGTACCATGGTCAACGGTTGCCAGGAGAGGTGCTAGACCGGCGAGACCAACAGTAGCAGTTGCAGCTGCCCCGCCACGGAAAGCCCAGGCTCCAGCGAATCCCCAGCCCCGGCTCCGCCCACCGCGCTCAGCTGCGGTTCAGATTAAACTGAGGCCGGGTACGGAGGCGAGTGGTGCTACCTACGGGCAAATTTTATCTGTTGCCCGTGAAAGGGTTGACATCCAGTCCCTGGGGATAACTGGAGTTAAAATAAGGCGTGCAGCAACCGGTGCTCGAATCCTTGAGGTGTCTGGTGGCGAGAGGGATGAAAAAGCCAATATTCTCGCCGCCAAGATGAAGGAGGTGCTGGATCCTGAGCTTGTGGAGATATCCAGACCTCAAAAAACGGCGGAGATTCGAGTCCGGGAGCTGGACGACTCTGTAACGGCTGAAGACGTCAAAACGTCTGTGGCGAGGGTTGGTCAGTGCCCCGAGGACGAGGTGAGGGTTGGAGTGATAAAAGAGGACCGCTCCGGCATTAGATCAGCGCTTGTGCGATGCCCAGTGGTAGCGGCCAGGCGCCTCACGGCTGCGGGCGTGCGCCTTCTTGTTGGCTGGTCTTCGGCGCGGGTCGTTGTCTTGCCGTCGAGGCCTCTGCAGTGCTACCGCTGCTTTGAGGTGGGCCACGTTGCACAGACGTGCACTGCGGAGGCCGACAGAAGTGCGCTGTGCCTTCGGTGCGGCAAGCCTGGCCACAGGGCTGGGCAGTGTGTGGACAACCCTCACTGCGTCCTCTGCGCGGGGCTGGGAAAACCGGCGGGACATAGGGTCGGGAACAAGGCGTGTACTGCCTCCCGACCCAACAAACGACGTGGACGGCGTGCTGCGGCTAGGGCTACGGCCCAATCGCAGCCCGCCGAGCCGGCGCAACGTAGCGCTTCGGATGAGATGGAGGTTGGGGCCATCTCATAATTATGGCCCTTAAATTCCTTCAGGCGAACATCAACCACTGTGCCAGGGCTCAGGATTTGCTTTTCCAGAGCATGGCACAGTGGTTGATTGACGTGGTGGTTGTCGCCGAGCCATACTTTGTCCCTCCCGCTGACAATTGGGTGTCGGACAGGGATGGCCTGGTGGCTTTGATTTCTTCGGCGTACTCTTCGCCCCCATTGAACGTGGTGCGAGGTCACGGAATTGCCTCTGCTCTGTTGGGTGGGGTGGTCGTAATTGGGGTGTATTTCTCCCCGAACCGGCCGCTCCACGAGTTTGAGGACTTCCTGACCGAAGTCGAGGCACTTGTGCTCAGGAGCCATCCTCACCCTGTGATAGTTGCTGGGGATCTCAACGCCAAATCAACGGCGTGGGGATCCCCAGAAACCGACCCGCGGGGTGTGGTAATGGAGGAGTGGCTCATCACGCTCGGGCTAGCTGTGCTGAATCGGGGGACGGTCCACACGTGCGTGAGCTGGCAGGGCGGTTCAATAGTGGACGTTACGTTCGCTAGCCCTGCCATAGCGTCGCGTGTCCATGGCTGGAGGGTGTTGAAAGACGTGGAGAATCTGTCCAATCACCGTTACGTACGGTTCGACCTCTCCGCGTCTGCAGTCCCTCCGAGCGGCCCAAGCCTGACCCCTAGTCGGCTCGGCCCGGGCTGGAAGGTAAAGTGCCTCGACAAAGAGCTCCTGCATGAGGCAGCTATAGTTCAGGACTGGTTCCGTGCGCCGGTCACCGTGGATGTCGAGGGCGAGGCTGAGAGGTTTCGGGGCACAATGGCTACTATTTGCGACGCCTCAATGCCCCGAGCCGGTCCTCGCCCTCCAAGAAGATGGGTATATTGGTGGTCTCCAGAGCTATCCCAGCTTCGCGAAGCCTGTTTTGTGGCGAGACGCCAATATGCCCGCTACAGAAGGAGAAGGCGCCGGAACGAAGACGAGGAGGCTGCCCTGTGCAGGGCTCTCGTGGAGGCGAAGAGTGCGCTAAGTGTCAGTATTGCCGCGGCAAAGGAGGCGGCAAGGGGGGAGCTTCTGGCGACCCTAAATCGCGACCCGTGGGGACGGCCGTACCGTATGGTTAGGAAAAAATTCCTGCTGTATGCCGTCCCCCTCACGCAGAGTCTCCAGCAGCAACTTCTGGATGATGTGTTGGCCGCTCTTTTCCCGCGGCGTGCTGATTTCCAGCCCCCCAGTATGGCTCCACCATCGGTGGTACGGAGCGAGGACAGTTCCGAGGAGATCCCCGAGATAACCGGGGGAGAGTTAGGCGCTGCTGTAGTCAGAATGCGCGCCAAAAACACCTCCCCCGGCCCAGATGGCATTCCGGGTAGAGCCCTGGTCCTCGCTCTAGATGTTCTGGAGGAGCAGCTGAAGGGGCTGTTTAACGCCTGTGTTGCGCAGGGAAGGTTTCCCCAGGCGTGGAAAACGGGACGATTGGTCCTGCTGAGGAAGGAGGGACGACCGGCGGATTCCCCGTCTGGCTTTCGTCCTCTTGTGGTGCTTGACGAGGCGTGCAAACTGCTTGAACGCGTTATTGCTAACCGCATCGTCAAGCACCTTGAGACGGTTGGCCCCGATCTTGCGGATTGCCAGTACGGGTTCCGCCGGGGCAGGTCCACCATCCACGCCATCCTGAGGGTAAAATCTGTGGCGCAGGAAGCGGTTTCCCAGGGTGAGGTCGTAGTAGTGGTGTCTCTAGACATCACCAACGCATTTAACTCCCTCCCCTGGGCTTGCATCATGGAGGCACTCCGCTTTCACGGGGTGCCAACATACCTGCGTCGCATCGTCGGCGATTACCTCTCAGGTAGGAGGATCATCTTCCCTGCGCATAGCGGGTGGAAGGAGAAGGAGGTGACGTGCGGTGTTCCGCAGGGGTCTGTCTTAGGACCACTCCTGTGGAACATCGGCTACGACTGGGTGTTACGGGGGACCAATCTTCCGGGTGTCGAGTTGGTTTGTTACGCCGACGACACCCTGGTGGTATCCCGTGGCACCTCGTTTCGTGAGGCGTCAATACTCGCCACGGCTGCTGTCGCTGATGTGGTGCGCCGGATCCGGCGACTGGGTCTGGAGGTTGCGTTGCACAAATCCGAGGCGTTGTGCTTTCATGCCCCTCGGAGGCGACCTCCTCCAGACTCTGGACTGATGGTGGGCGGGGTCCAGATTGCCATCAAGCCGTCGATGCGTTACTTGGGCATCGTCCTTGATGGCAAATGGAATTTCGGCGCTCACTTCGCGGCACTGGCACCGCGAGTCGTGGCGGCGGCGAGCGCGCTGACGCAGCTCATGCCGAACCTTGGAGGTCCTGAAGCGTCCTGCAGGCGCCTCTACTTGGGAGTCGTGCGGTCAATGGCCCTATATGGTGCCCCTGTGTGGGAGGAAGCCCTGAACCGGCAAAATATCACCCTCTTACGGAGACCGCAGAGGGTGATGGCGATAAGAGCTGCCCGGGGTTACCGCACGATCTCGTATGAGGCAGCCTGCGTGCTGGCTGGCTCCATACCCTGGGACATCGAAGCGAGTACCCTCGCGTCATTATTCTTTTGGCGTGAGGAGGCGCTGGCCCGGGGTCACCGTCCAGCACCCCGTGAAATAGAGGGACGTCGTGATGAGCTGCGTCAGCGCTCAATTGAAGAGTGGGCCTTGAGGCTGGAGCAGCCCTGTTTCGGGGTCAGGACCGTTGAGGCGGTCCGCCCAGTCTTGAGCCAGTGGCTGGCGAGGCAGCACGGCTTGCTCACGTTCCGCTTGACGCAGGTGCTTTCCGGACATGGTTGTTTCGGAGGTTACCTGTGTCGCATAGCGGGCAGGGAGCCGTCTGCTGTCTGTCACCACTGTGATGGTTGTGCGGACGAAAACGCCCAACACACCCTGCGGAGCTGCCCAGCCTGGGCTGATGAACGCGCCGCAATGTGCGCGGTCGTGGGGGACGACCTTTCGCTGCCGACCGTGGTCAAAGCCATGGTCGACAGCGAGACATCGTGGAATGCGGTGCAGGCCTTTGCGGAGCAGGTGATGCTCCGCAAGGAGGCGGCGGAACGAGAGCGAGAGGACACCACCGATCTCGCCATCCGCCGCCGGCGCACAGGGCGCAGGAGGCGCGCCTATGGCATGCACCTGCAGCCCCCACAATAAGGGTCGGTCGAGTGGTGGAAACGGGATTCCGCTGCTCGGCTCTCAACGACTCTTCGGGTGTAAGTCGTCAAGTGTCACGACGACTTTACCCTTGCGGGTGAGGAGAGTGGCCGTAGGGCCCACCCCGCACGCTCGCTCTGATTCCTCTCCTTTGAGAGGATCCACAGAGCGAGCAAAGTAGAGACCGCAAAGCGGTCGCCGCGCCGGGGCTGTGGAGCCAGAATAGCACACGCCCCCGGCACAAAGCGGCACAGAGGTGACACCGCGGAGTTTAGTGGCCACACCACATAACCGCACCTGGCGTCCCGTAGCCCGTGCGGTATCCGAAGGGATTCTTCGCGTTATAAAAAAAAAAAAAAAAAAAAAAAAAAAGGTTAGGTTAGGTTAGGTTAGGTTAGGTTAGGTTCCCCCCCGATTGGTTCCCATCTTGTCGTGATGGGGGGGCTCAGTAGCCGCAGTTTAGCGGTGAAGCTAAGAGGAACCAGGTAGGAGACGTTGGTCGAATATCCTGCCGAGACGCGCTCTCACCGCTCTGCTTCCAGAGCTGTGCAGACGTGCGTGGGGCGGAAGCGGGATCTCTCCTGCTCGCCGTGGCTGCTGCAGGCTTGGCAGCTAGCAGCGGCCGAGGGCCGGCCTGGGAAACCGGGCATATCGGTCGATCTCGTAATCCCATAGGATCTTCCTTTGGGACCGAGGGGCTTGGCAACCTCTTCCTGCTGTGGCGGTCAGCAAAACCGCCCAGTGGCGTAAGACTCCGCCTCAGCCCACCCCTGAGCCCACTCAGGGCAAAAAGGGAGGGAAAAAGGGAAAAGGGAAAAAGAAGGTGGGAGCCAACGCGCTCCCTTCGGCTGAGCCGTCTACATCGTCGGCTCCGGTTCCGCCTGCGCCAGCGCAGCCTGCCAGCAAGGCACTGGCTTCGGGGAGACCTGTCAATAAGGCGGCGAACCCTAAGGTGACAGTGAGCGCGAAGCCCGCGCCCCAACCCGCCCCACGTGCGCTGCCACCTGCCCCCGCCTCCATGGAGGCGAGTTGGTCGCAGGTAGCGAAGCGGGGCGCTAAAAACAAAACACCTTCTGGCCCTGCCGGCCCTCAGGCCGCTCGTGCCCCAACTGGGCCAAAGCAGAAGCCTCTGCCCAAATTGCGTCCCCCGCGCTCAGCGGCTGTAATTATAAAAATACAGCCTGATGCCGAAAAGCGGGGTACGACCTATGCGGAGGTCATGGCAATGGCCCAGCAGCGGGTAAACATCGGAGAATTGGGCATCTCCGGTGTCAAACTGAAGCGGGCGGCAACCGGCGCCCGCTTAATTGAAATTACGGGTGCGGACAAGGACGGCAAGGCCGATGCCTTTGCTGCTAAATTGAGAGAGGCCATGGACCCACTCGTAGTGGAGGTGTCCCGCCCTAAAAAATGTGCGGAGGTGCGCGTGCTCGGGCTGTGCGACTCGGCGACGCCCGACCTGGTGCGTGCTGCAATCGCCCGGGTCGGTGAGTGTCCCGAGGCCGACGTGAGAGTCGGCGAAATCCGTGAGGATCACGCCGGCACTCGAACAGCGTGGGTGAGGTGTCCCGTCGCGGCGGCCAAACGGCTGACCGATGGCAGGCGACTCCTGGTCGGATGGGCATCGGCGCAGATAAAACTGCTGCCGAATAAGCCCATGCAGTGTTATCGCTGCCTTGAGGTAGGGCATGTGAGTCAGCGATGCACTGCAGAGGTAGACAGGAGTTCGCTCTGCTACCGTTGTGGGAAGCCGGGCCATAGGGCCGCCCAGTGCAGTGCTGCGGCCGCCAGCTGTGTGTTGTGCGCTGGCGTCGGCAAGCCGGCGGGACACCGAGTCGGGAGTGCGGCATGCCCGAGTGCGCGCAAGAAGAAAGGAAGGGGGCGGGTTGTGTCCGCGGCTACGGCCCAGACACAACCTACCCGCACGGCTCATGAGGCCACCGAGGAGATGGAGACAGGGGCCTCCGTATAATTATGGCCCTGAAGTTTCTCCTGGCGAACATCAACCACTGTACCAGAGCTCAGGACCTGCTGTCCCAGAGCATGGCGCAGTGGTTGATAGACGTAACGGTGGTCGCTGAGCCGTACTTCGTCCCCCCCAATAGTGACAATTGGTTGGGGGACTTGGACAGTGTGGTCGCGATCGTGTCTTCGGCGAGTTCTTCGCCTCCAACAGATATCGTGCGTGGCCATGGAATGGTCTCGGCTCAGCTGGGCGACTTAGTTGTGGTCGGGGTTTACTTCTCGCCCAACCGTCCGCTCAGTGAGTTCGAGGCATTCATGGCCGAACTCGAGGCGCTTATTCACAGGAGCCACCCTCGCCCTGTCCTGGTCGCTGGGGATCTCAACGCCGAGTCAACGGCGTGGGGATGTCCCGCGACTTTCCGCCGGGGAGACCCTCGGCGGTTGCGGGGTGAGGTTGTTGTCGAATGGCTCATCTCCGTTGGGCTGACGGTGTTGAATCGGGGTTCGGTGCCCACGTGCGTGCGGCCGCAGGGCTCGTCCATAGTGGACGTTGCCTTTGCGAGCCCTTCTGTAGCGCGCCGTGTGGTTAGGAGCTGGAGTGTGTTGGAGGATGTGGAGAATATCTCAGATCACCGCTATGTGCGGTTTGATCTCTCCACGTCCTCGGTCGCTCCGAGCAGCCCGGACTGGGCCCCGAACGAGGTCGGCCCACGGTGGCAGTTGAAGCGCCTCGATAAGGAGTTGCTGCAAGAGGCGGCCATCCTGCAAGGTTGGTCCCGCGCGCCAGTTAGTGTGGTGGTAGAGGACGAGACCGAGTGGTTCCGGGGTGCCATGACCGCTGTCTGTGACGCGTCTATGCCCCGGGCCAGTACTCGTCCTCCCAGAAGGTGGGTGTATTGGTGGTCGCCGGCTCTCTCGGAGCTCAGGGAAGCCTGCTCCGAAGCGCGACGCCAGTACGCCCGATACCGAAGGAGACGGCGCCGGGATAATGGCGAGGAGGCCGCCTTGCTGGCGGCACTGTTGGAGGCGAAGGACTCTTTGAAGACGGCGATTGCAGCCGCGAAAGAAGCGGCAAGGGAGGAACTGTTGGCCACATTGGACCGCGATCCATGGGGGCGCCCGTATCGGCTGGTCCGTAAAAAGATCCGGCCCTATGGCGTCCCCCTGACGCAGAGTCTAGAGCCACAGTTCCTCGAGGAGGTAATTGCCACTCTATTCCCGCAGGGAGTGGCAATTCAGCCCCCCAGCATGGCTCCTCCAGAGGAGGCTAGGAGTGAGGACCGGGAGGAAATCCCGGAAATAACCCGGGACGAGTTTGGCGCTGCTGTAAAAAGATTGCGCGCCAAGAATACCGCTCCGGGTCCTGATGGTGTTCCGGGACGGGCGTTGGTCCTCGCTCTGGACAGCGCGGAATCCCTGGAGGAGCGACTGAGGGGGATTATGAACTCCTGCCTCGAGCAGGGAAGGTTTCCCAAGGCGTGGAAAGCAGGACGCTTAGTCCTGCTCAGGAAGGAAGGACGACCGGCGGATTCTCCGTCTGGCTTCCGTCCACTCGTTGTGCTCGATGAGGCTGGCAAATTGCTGGAAAGAGTCACTGCTGACCGCCTTGTCGAGCACCTCGAACGAGTTGGACCAAATCTCGCGGATTACCAGTACGGGTTCCGCCGGAAAAGGTCGACAATCCACGCCGTGCTGAGAGTGAAGTCCATGGCGCAGGATGCGGTCTGTCAGGGTGAGGTGGTCGTGGTGGTGTCTCTTGACATCGCCAACGCCTTTAACTCCCTCCCCTGGCCTTGCATTCTGGAGGCACTTCGTTATCACGGGGTGCCGTCCTACCTGCGTCGGGTCATCCAGGACTACCTCTCAGACAGGAGGATAGTTTTCCCTGCTCGGGATGGTTGGAAGGAGTGCGCAATGACGCGCGGTGTTCCACAGGGATCTGTCTTAGGACCGCTCCTGTGGAACATCGGCTACGATTGGGTGCTGCGGGCGGCCAATCTTCCGGGAGTCACGGTCGTGTGTTACGCCGATGACACACTCGTGGCCGCCCGCGGTGCGACGTTCCGCGAGGCGTCATTGCGCGCCACTGCGGGAGTGGCGCAAGTGGTGCGCCGAATCCGCCAGCTGGGTCTGGAGGTGGCTCTCCATAAATCCGAGGCCCTTTGTTTTCATGGTCCTCGGAGGGGGCCTCCCCCCGACTCCAGCCTGATGGTTGGCGGTGTGGAAATCGCCATCAAGCCGACGATGCGGTACCTAGGCATCGTCCTTGATGGCCGATGGAACTTCGGCGCCCACTTTGCGGCGATGGTGCCGCGTTTGATGGCGGCGGCTGGTGCGTTGACACGGCTCCTTCCGAACCTAGGTGGTCCGGAAGCGTCCTGCAGACGCTTGTACATGGGGGTCGTGCGATCCATGGCCCTTTATGGCGCCCCCGTTTGGGCAGAGGCCCTTAGTCGGCAGAACATCGCCCTCTTGCGCAGACCGCAGAGGGTGATGGCGACCAGGGCTGCCAGGGGATATCGCACGATCTCCTGTGACGCAGCGTGCGTGTTGGCCGGTAGTATACCCTGGGACCTAGAAGCCGGGATCCTCGCGTCCTTATTCACGTGGCGCGAGGAGGCACAG
Source organism: Rhodophaea formosa (assembly GCA_963082605.1). Lineage (NCBI taxonomy): Eukaryota > Metazoa > Arthropoda > Insecta > Lepidoptera > Pyralidae > Rhodophaea > Rhodophaea formosa. The sequence goes on from OY720209.1 coordinate 24,317,803, forward strand.
GCCCGGGGTCACCGACCGGCACCCAGGGAGGTCGCAGGACGCCGCAATGAGCTGTGTCAGCGCACCATAGAAGAGTGGAGCCAGAGGCTGGAGCAGCCCACTGCTGGGCGTAGGACCGTCTTGGCGGTCCGTCCAGTTTTAGGCCAATGGTTGGCAAGGCAGCACGGTGCCCTGACATACCGCTTGACACAGATACTCTCCGGGCATGGATGCTTCGGTGGGTATCTGTGCCGCGTAGCGGGTCGGGAGCCGTCTGCTGTTTGCCACCATTGCGACGGATGCCAGGACGAGGACGCCCAGCACACATTAGAAAACTGCCCAGCCTGGGCGGTGGACCGCGCGGAGTTACGCGCGGTCGTGGGGGACGACCTCTCGCTGCCGACCGTGATCAAATGCATGGTCGACAGTGAGACGTCGTGGACAGCGGTGCAGGCCTTCGCGGAGCAAGTAATGCTCCGCAAAGAGGCGGCGGAGAGAGACAGGGAGGAAACAACCACCCTGGCCATCCGCCGCCGGCGCCTAGGGCGCAGACAGCGGGCTTACGGCCTGCACCTGCCGCCCCAATAAAACGGGCCAGTCGGGTGACGATTACGGGACGTCACTCGACAATCATGGCCCCAGGCTGGAGGCGCGTTGGGTCGTCAACGCGCGCCTCGCCTTAGCGGGTAGAGATGAAGACCGACGGGTCGCCCCGCTGGCCGCTCTTCTCCCTCTCAGTCGAGGGGGACAAGACCGGCCGGGAAGAGGCCGCTGAAAAAGCGGCCGCCGCGCCGGGTTGTGGAGCGAGAATAGCCCACGACCCGGCAAAATGCGGACGATAGTTGACACCGCGGAGTTTAGTGGCCACACCACATAACCGCACCTGGCTCCCCGTAGCCCGTGCGGTATCCGAAGGGATTCTCCGCGAAAAAAAAAAAAAAAAAAAAAAAAAAAAAAAAAAAAAAAGGTTAGGTTTTTTTTTTTTTTTTTTTTTTTTTTTTTTTTTTTTTTTTTTTATTCCTCTCTACCTCCAACATAATCGGAGCCTATATTTGCTTCTTCTCTTTCATACAATTTCTCGCATTTATGCCTCTCGTACTTTCACGCCGCATACTATCCTTTCATTCATCATCTTGTATACTTTTTACGGGTGGGATGCCCGTCTATTCTACAGTCGTCTCTATTATATTTTTATATATAAGGGAATATGACACAGGGTTCCTTTATTTCTATTTTCATTCCAATTTTTTATAATTTTAGATTTTCAATTTTAATTCTTAACAATTTATACATTTTAATTTTTTACAATTACAAATTCAATATTATCTTATTTTTATATACAATTCTTGTAAAGACAAAGTAAATGTTTCCTTAAAACTAGTACATTTTCTCTGCATATAATTTAATATATGCTCAAGTAAGTACTACGGTTACATTTTATTTATCCCGCTCAAGAGTTGACATATTTCACTTGATTATTTTGTTTATAATAATAATATATTTATACAGAGACAGAGGTTGTTTTAGCTCCGATAGTTTTCCTACTTTTGCCTAAATTTCCGCTATGTTTTCCGGAGTCTAAAGTGAGGTACTTCTCCTATTTTACACTTTTATCGCTACTAAATATAAGCTATTATTTTCTATAACACTCATATTTCTTTAATGCTTGGGTGGAAAAGCGTTCCCTCACTTTCGCATACCTAGTTTCAACTCTTACCTACACCCCGTATGTGGCCGGGCCGCGGTGCTTTACATAATTTTCCGCTTTACATGACAATTTGACTTTATTCAAAGTAAATTGTATGTTATCTGCCTTTTTGGCTTCGCGCCCCCACCACACACCAGGTGTCCTAGCGTTTGCAAGGTCAGCAATACGCAGTTGCTGACCTTGCAATCGCATCCCACTTCTTCCTCAACTCACACTCACCACTGAAGGCGTTGTGGCCCGTCTGCTCCTTTCCCGCTTTGGTGCAGTTCCTGCACGTCGGCTTGTCTCCCGCCTTGTGGGCAGCACATTCCGACCTTAAGTGTGGCCCTCCGCAGTGGCCGCATGAGTCCACCGCCTCGCTGCAGTAACGCTTGCTATGGCCATAGGCCAAGCAACGCGTGCACTGGACGAGGGGGGACTGATCAGCCACTCTGACTTGCTGGAGGTCCACTCGGAGAGATCCCGCTTCTATTGCCCTTCTCCATAAGGCCGGAGATGTGCTTACCACAATGTGGGAGACTTGCGGGTTTCGCGCCCTCTTCTTATATTTTATTTGCATACGGCCCTCCTCCCCGTCGAGGCCGTGAAAAACTTCGGGGTTCTGCCTCCTCACCGCTCCAATGACGTCCTCATCAGTGTACCTGATGCTGACGCCCCAGAGGATGAGGAGCGGGTCCCTATTCTTCACTTCCTCGACGGCGAGGCCGCCGCATGCCCCCTCTAATCTACACCGCAATTTTTCCCTCTCAGCCTCCGTTGCGCAGCTCATAATGACCTTCTGGTCCCTTGCCTTACGCACACGCTCTATGCGGATCGACCCGTCCCTGGCATCCACAGCCTCGCGTATCTTGTCGAGCACCTGCTCTCCCGTGTCGCACGCATCCTTGGATGTGACGACCAGGGACAGCAGGGCTCTCCGCTCAGCTGTTTTTGCCCTAGGTGGGCGAGCCGCTACGTCCGCGTAAGACAAGGTACCAGACTGCTGCGCCACTAGCTCCCTTATCTCCTCCAACTTCCTCGCGTTTTCGGCAATCAGCAGGGCCTGCTCATCCATCTTTTTGGATAGAGCAAGCTCTGCCGATCGTCCGTCCTGTACGGGGGCCAACCCAGTGGGGGAGGTTTGGGTACGGGCGCACGGTTTGTACCCGGGGGTTAAATTGCGATTTTCCACAAGTTCGCCTAAGTCACAAATTTTGTCGGAGAGCATTTTAGTTTTCTCCTTTATGGAGTCCTTTATTGTTGTTTTGAGGTTCCTGGCCGTCTCGAGCTCATCCTCAATTTCTCTTAATAATATTTGACACTCTTCGCCAATCTGACCTCTCATGTCGTCCGTCAGTCTGTTTTTTCTTTTCATGGGGTGTACAAAGGGTGTCGGGATTATCTCTCCGCCAAACTTATTGTTATATTGTGACGAGGGGGATAACCTACATACCTCGTCGCCTTCGTCCGTGTAACTGAGGCGCCGAGCAAAGGTAACAGATTTTGGGGTCCTACCAATGGGCTTCTGAGCCCCTATCGGGGTCCTTTCTATTGGCATGTTGGAGGCTGCGTCAACAATATTAATTTAAAATAAATTAAGTTAAAATAAATTAAAGATATAAAATAAAACAGTTTAAAATTAAAATACAAATGATTAAATTAAGATCAGTTTAAAATTGTAAAGATAAAACTTAAAACTACAATTTTGACCCTGTATAGAGGGGCCAAAGTCACTTAAACTAAATATAAAGGTTTGTATAAGTTTTAAAAACAGTCAATAACTTAATCTACTAAGTTAAATAATTAAAATAATAAATTTAAAATGAAAAAGGCAATTTTTTCAGGTACGTCAATGATATAATCTAAATAACTTAAAAACTATCTAGGTAGTTTGGCCCTCCCTGTGATAAATAGGGGGCTTAGGTCCTTATTTACGAGAATAATACAAATAATAATAAATTTTATCAATTAAAATAATTTTTTGGAATTTTTCTATGTTATGACGATTTTTTGCACTTATAACTTAAATATTTCCAACAGATTCGATTTTGAGGATTCCTTAAATTAATAAAAGGGGGTCAGGGGATCCCTTCTATGATTTACACATAGTTATAAAATTAAATTAAAACTTCAGAAATTTACATATATGTAGTTCTTCTGGCTACCAACAGATGGCGCGATTTTATTTACACTTAATTTCGGGATTTCTAAAGTATTTTAATTCAATTACTTATTAAAATATTCAAGTATAGGCCTATTAACATTACCTAGATAAATGTCCCTAACGTTTCCCGTACGGGAAAGGGGTCAAAACTGTACTTCAAATCCCCGGTACTTTGCCGAATTTGATGTCCTTATATCTCCGCGGTTTACGGTCAAAAAATTTTGGAAACTGCACAGAACCTATTTTTAATGCCTTAATTTTGAAAGTTAGGGGTTAGTTTGCCGAAAAACCCCGAATTTTGGACGAGAATTTTGGGTTTCAACTTACGTAAACCGGGCCGAAAAATTTGATGAATTATCGTAGAAATACTATAACTCCAAAAGTATTAATTCTAAAAATGTCAAACTCGGCACACGTACTGGGGATAAGATGTACCTGAAAGTTATCTGTAAGATGTGTTCCTGGTTCTTCAGTTTTCGTGCGTGGGAGGGTCCAAAGTCGCTTGAGGTTGGTTTTTTGCAACAAAACTGGTCGCTGCTCCCAAACGGCTCCACCTAGGAACTTGGTCTTGGGGTCTCCAGACGCGTCTTCTTGGGGCGCACCAGATGGTGCTACCACCACAAGCGCGTACACCCGGGTTTGTCCGCAATTGGGCGAAAATCGGTGATTGGCCGAAACCGATTTTCGGCCCTGGTGCCTCGATGCGCAGCCAACAAATCCCGGAAGCTGTGTCCAGGTGTGCAGAAGACCAGAACACACCGAACTGCAGTTGAAAGTCCTGGGGTCGTCGATCTTGTTTTGAAGAAAATCGCTTTTAAAGTTTACTTTTTGAAAATTTTGAATTTTTGACGGCCACCAGAGCTCCGATTGTTTATATTTATAAAAGATTTTTATATCACCAGATGCGCTAGGGTCTGGAGAACGTTTTGATGTAAAATTTATGTCTATACGGAGCCAGGTGATTTTTATGCGAATTTTTCCGCGCGTTAAGTCCCGTAAGTTCGACACTTTTTAGCTTTTTTAAAATACTTAGAAAAAATCTAAGTGATTGACCATACACTGTCACTGTAGGCAATTGAAGCGCGCACTTTTTGATATTTATTTGAAGGCTGTAGGGGCCTCCGTTCCAAAGTTATGAATTTTTTAGTAGAATTTACTGCGAAACTTGGATTTTTTCGAGCGCGGAGCGTTGCGGGCAGTGCGCGTACGGGTCGCCTGGCGCAGCGAGACTCGGGTTAGGTTAGGTTAGGTTAGGTTAGGTTAGGTTAGGTTAGGTTAGGTTAGGTTAGGTTAGGTTAGGTTGGGGGTGCTAAGGGCAGGAAACCTCCTCGAGTGCCTGGTCCCTTGAAGGCTTTGTTTCTCACATTTGATCTTTGATCCGGTGTGAGCGACGGGCTGACAAGGGATTCGGGACGGTGCACCCTGGGCGGCAGCCAATAACTCTCCGATATGCGGGGTCTTATTGGTTGTTGTCTGATATCCTGCCGAGACGCGCTCTCACAGCTCTGCTTCCAGAGCTGTGCAGACGTGCGTGGGGCGAAAGCGGGGTCCTTTCGGGCTCCTGCTCGCCGTGGCTGCTGCTGCCTTGGCTGTTGGCAGTCGCCTAGGGCCGGCCTGGGAAACCGGGTGACACGGTCGATCTCGTAATCCCATAGGAACTTCCTTTGGGACCGAGGGGCTTGGCTTAAACGCCCGGCCCGCGAGGAAGACAACCTCTATAAATAATAACCCGTATCCCGAAGGTCTGGCGTGCCCAAGGGATGAGTATGGGAGGGAATCCCATCGGAAAGCGCCAACCCACAGGGACCTCACCCTCCAAAGGAAAAAATGAAATGGCGACTTCTGAAAATGGACTACCCCAGGAGGGTACCGGCAAGGCCGGAGAATCCCTCTCCACGTCTTCGGACGTGGGCTGCCCCATCGTTTCTGGGGGGGGCAAGAAACGCCAAGAGGACGCAAGTCCTCCACTTCTACCGACGTCGCAGCAAGATGCTGGCTCAGCCTCGGATACCGGGTCCTGGATGAGCGTAGAGAGTACCGGAAAGGCGCGCCGCAAGAGGCTCCGGAATCTGGGCTCCGGCTCAGATGAGGACCTCGCGGTCAAATATCGGGCCAAGTCGACCCGAAACAAGGGTGGTCGCCCAAAGGCGGCTCCCATGTCGGCTGAAGCCCGACGACAACTGGCGGCGGCACGTCGTGACGAGGCTGAGAAGCTCGTCACCGACTTGTCCCAGGCGGCCGCCGCCAAAAAGGTGACGGCGATTGAGGCGGTTCACCCGCCGGATGAGGGCCGCATGGCGTGTGCCCTTAAGGACCAGGCTGATGCCCAATTAAAGGTCATCAGGCATATTGCCACAAGCTCTGGCAACCTTAAGGGCACTTTCATGAAGGGCCTTAAGGAGGCAGCCGCCTCGATCGAGGAAGCCGTTGTGGCCCTCGCGAGCGGTTCTGCCTCCGATGAGAATAAACGGCTCCAGGCTGTGAACAGACGCCTGGAAGCCAAAGTGGCGGCGCTCGAGCGCGAGATGGCGGAGCTGCGGGCTGCGGTGGAAATGTCCACGCGTCCTGCACCGGCGGCGACGGAAACCAGGCTGGAGGCTGATGAGGCGCAGAAGCGCCTCATCCTCGACACTGTGGGCCCTATATTGAATGCCCGCTTTGAGGGCCTACAGGGCCGCCTTCTGCCGGAACCCAAACGGCGGCCACCTCTGGCCTTCGACCGGCACATTGCGTCCGTCGCGGCAGCGACGGTGGACATGCTGTCCGAATCGGATGGGGATGAGGAGCTACCCCCTGTTGCAGTGAGCAAGACTGCACAGTGGCTTAAAGCTCCATCCCAGCCTGCTCCTGAGCCCACCAAGGGCAAAAAGAGTAAGGCGAAGAAGGGCGCCAAAGGGCGAAAAAACCAAGAAAAGGCGGCAGCAAGTGCTCCCCCCTCAGCCGAGCCGAGGCCATCCACGTCTTCGGCCCCAGTCCCACCGGCTCCAGTGCGGCCTGCAAACAAGGCGCCGGTTCCTGCAAAGCCCGCCGACAAGACCGCTTCCCCAATTACAGCGGCGAGCGCAAAGACAGCGCCCCGTCCCGCCCCGCGTACGCTGCCTCCTGCCCCTGCGTCAATGGATGCGGGTTGGTCGGACGTAGTGAGGCGGGGCGCCAAAAATAAGGCGCCTTCTGGCCCTGCGGGCCCACAGGCTGCTCGTGCCCCGACTGGGCCCAAGCAGAAGCCCAACCAGCGGCTTCTGCCTAAATTGCGACCCCCGCGCTCGGCTGCTGTAATTTTAAAGATACAGCCTGAGGCCGAGAAGCGCGGGACCACCTATGCCCAGGTGATGGCGATGGCCCAGCAGAGGGTAGACATCGGAGAGTTGGGCATCTCCGGTGTCAAATTGAAACGGGCGGCTACCGGAGCCCGTATTATTGAGATTGCGGGTGCTGAAAGGGACAGCAAGGCTGACGCGTTCGCTGCCAAACTCAGGGAGGTAGTGGGTCCCGAAGTGGTAGAGGTCTCCCGGCCTAAGAAGAGTGCCGAACTACGCGTGCTCGGGTTGTGCGATTCTGCGACTCCCGATCTGGTGCGTGCCGCTATCGCCCGAGTAGGTGAGTGTCCAGAGGCCGACGTGAGGGTCGGAGAAATCCGCGAGGACCACGCCGGCACACGGACGGCCTGGGTGCGGTGTCCCGTTGCTGCGGCCAAAAAGCTGACCAGCGGCAGGCGACTCCTGGTTGGATGGGTTTCGGCGCAGGTCAAACTGCTGCCAAATAAGCCCATGCAGTGCTACCGCTGCCTCGAAGCGGGGCATGTTAGCCAGCGGTGCACTGCGGAGGTGGACCGGAGTTCGCTCTGCTTCCGCTGTGGCAAGCCGGGCCATAAGGCCGCTCAGTGCAGTGCCGCGGCTGCCAGCTGCGTGCTCTGCACTGGCGCTGGCAAGCCAGCGGGACATCGGGTCGGGAGTGCGGCATGCCCGAGTGCACGCGCTAAGAAAGGGGGGAGGCGGGGTGTGTCCGCGGCTACGGCCCAGACACCACCTGCCCGCACGGCTCAGGCCACCGAGGAGATGGAGACCGGGGCCACTGCATAATTATGGCCCTGAAGTTTCTCCTGGCGAATATCAACCACTGTACCAGGGCTCAGGACCTGCTGGCCCAGAGCATGGCGCAGTGGTTGATAGACGTAACGGTGGTCGCAGAGCCGTACTTCGTCCCCCCTGACAGCGAAAATTGGCTGGGGGACCTGGATGGGTCGGTCGCAATCGTATCTTCGGCGAGTTCTTCGCCTCCAACAGATGTCGTACGTGGCCATGGAATGGTCTCGGCTCAGCTGGGCGACTTAGTTGTGGTGGGGGGTTACTTCTCGCCCAACCGTCCGCTCAGTGAGTTTGAGGCCTACATGGCCGAACTCGAGGCGCTTATTCACAGGAGCCACCCTCGCCCTGTCCTGGTCGCTGGGGATCTCAACGCCGAGTCAACGGCGTGGGGATGTCCCGCGACTTTCCGCCGGGGAGATCCTCGGCGGTTACGGGGCGAGGTTGTCGAGGAATGGCTCATCTCCGTCGGGCTGACGGTGTTAAATCGGGGTTCGGTGCCCACGTGCGTGCGGCCGCAGGGCTCGTCCATAGTGGACGTTGCCTTCGCGAGCCCATCTGTGGCGCGCCGTGTGGTTCGGAGCTGGAGTGTGTTGGAGGACGTGGAGAATATCTCAGATCACCGCTACGTGCGGTTCGATCTCTCCACGTCCTCGGTCGCTCCGAGCAGCCCGGACTGGGCCCCGAACGAGGTTGGCCCACGGTGGCAGTTGAAGCGCCTCGATAAGGAGTTGCTGCAAGAGGCGGCCATCCTGCAAGGTTGGTCCCGCGCGCCGGTTAGTGTGGTGGTAGAGGACGAGACCGAGTGGTTCCGGGGTGCTATGACCGCTGTCTGTGACGCGTCTATGCCCCGGGCCAGTACTCGTCCTCCCAGAAGGTGGGTGTATTGGTGGTCGCCGGCTCTCTCGGAGCTCAGAGAAGCCTGCTCCGAAGCGCGACGCCAGTACGCCCGATACCGAAGGAGACGGCGCCGGGATAATGGTGAAGAGGCCGCCTTGCTTGCAGCACTGTTGGAGGCGAAGGACTCCCTGAAGACGGCGATTGCTGCCGCGAAAGAAGCGGCAAGGGAGGAACTGCTGGCCACGTTGGACCGCGATCCATGGGGGCGCCCGTATCGGCTGGTCCGTAAAAAGATCCGGCCCTATGGCGTCCCCCTGACGCAGAGTCTAGAGCCGCAGTTCCTCGAGGAGGTAATTGCCACTCTGTTCCCGCAGGGAGTGGCAATTCAGCCCCCCAGCATGGCTCCTCCAGAGGAGGCTAGGAGTGAGGACCGGGAGGAAATCCCGGAAATAACCCGGGACGAGTTTGGCGCTGCTGTAAAAAGATTGCGCGCCAAGAATACCGCCCCGGGTCCTGATGGTGTTCCGGGACGAGCGTTGGTCCTCGCTCTGGACAGCGTGGAATCCCTGGAGGAGCGACTGAGGGGGCTTTTGAACTCCTGCCTCGAGCAGGGAAAGTTCCCCATGGCGTGGAAAGCAGGACGCTTAGTCCTGCTCAGGAAGGAAGGACGACCGGCGGATTCTCCGTCTGGCTTCCGTCCACTCGTTGTGCTCGATGAGGCTGGCAAATTGCTGGAAAGAGTCACTGCTGACCGCCTTGTCGAGCACCTCGAACGAGTTGGACCAAATCTCGCGGATTGCCAGTACGGGTTCCGCCGGAAAAGGTCGACAATCCACGCCGTGCTGAGAGTGAAGTCCATGGCGCAGGATGCGGTCTGCCAGGGTGAGGTGGTCGTGGTGGTGTCTCTTGACATCGCCAACGCCTTTAACTCCCTCCCCTGGCCTTGCATTCTGGAGGCACTTCGTTACCACGGGGTGCCGTCCTACCTGCGTCGGGTAATCCAGGACTACCTCTCGCACAGGAGGATAGTTTTCCCTGCTCGGGATGGATGGAAGGAGTGCGCAATGACGCGCGGTGTTCCACAGGGATCTGTCTTAGGACCGCTCCTGTGGAGCATCGGCTACGATTGGGTGCTGCGGGCGGCCAATCTTCCGGGAGTCTCGGTCGTGTGTTACGCCGATGACACACTCGTGGCCGCCCGCGGTGCGACGTTCCGCGAGGCGTCATTGCGCGCCACTGCGGGAGTGGCGCAAGTGGTGCGCCGAATCCGCCAGCTGGGTCTGGAGGTGGCTCTCCACAAATCCGAGGCCCTTTGTTTTCATGGTCCTCGGAGGGGGCCTCCCCCCGACTCCAGCCTGATGGTTGGCGGTGTGGAAATCGCCATCAAGCCGACGATGCGGTACCTAGGCATCGTCCTTGATGGCCGATGGAACTTCGGCGCCCACTTTGCGGCGATGGTGCCGCGTTTGATGGCGGCGGCTGGTGCGTTGACACGGCTCCTTCCGAACCTAGGTGGTCCGGAAGCGTCCTGCAGACGCTTGTACATGGGGGTCGTGCGATCCATGGCCCTTTATGGCGCCCCCGTTTGGGCAGAGGCCCTAAGTCGCCAAAATATCGCCCTCTTGCGCAGACCGCAGAGGGTGATGGCGACCAGGGCTGCCAGGGGATATCGCACGATCTCCTGTGACGCAGCGTGCGTGCTGGCTGGTAGTATACCCTGGGACCTAGAAGCCGGGATCCTCGCGTCCTTATTCACGTGGCGCGAGGAGGCACAGGCCCGGGGGCACCGACCAGCACCCAGGGAGGTCGCAGGACGCCGCAATGAGCTGTGTCAGCGCACCATAGAAGAGTGGAGCCAGAGGCTGGAGCAGCCCACTGCTGGGCGTAGGACCGTCTTGGCGGTCCGTCCAGTTTTAGGCCAATGGTTGGCAAGGCAGCACGGTGCCCTGACATACCGCTTGACACAGATACTCTCCGGGCATGGATGCTTCGGAGGGTATCTGTGCCGCATAGCGGGTCGGGAACCGTCTGCTGTTTGCCACCATTGCGACGGATGCCAGGACGAGGACGCCCAGCATACATTAGAAAACTGCCCAGCCTGGGCGGTGGACCGCGAGGAGTTACGCGCGGTCGTGGGGGACGACCTCTCGCTGCCGACCGTGATCAAATGCATGGTCGACAGTGAGACGTCGTGGACAGCGGTGCAGGCCTTTGCGGAGCAAGTGATGCTCCGCAAAGAGGCGGCGGAGAGAGACAGGGAGGACTCAACCACCCTGGCCATCCGCCGCCGGCGCCTAGGGCGCAGACAGCGGGCTTTTGGCCTGCACCTGCCGCCCCAATAACACGGGCCAGTCGGGTGACGATTACGGGACGTCACTCGACAATCATGGCCCCAGGCTGGAGGCGCGTTGGGTCGTCAACGCGCGCCTCGCCTTAGCGGGTAGAAATGAAGACCGACGGGTCGCCCCGCTGGCCGCTCTTCTCCCTCTCAGTCGAGGGGGACAAGACCGGCCGGGAAGAGGCCGCTGAAAAAGCGGCCGCCGCGCCGGGTTGTGGAGCGAGAATAGCCCACGACCCGGCAAATTGCGGACGAGAGTTGACACCGCGGAGTTTAGTGGCCACACCACATAACCGCACCTGGCTTCCCGTAGCCCGTGCGGTATCCGAAGGGATTCTCCGCGATAAAAAAAAAAAAAAAAAAAAAAAAAAAAAAAAAAAAGGTTAGGTTAGGTTAGGTTAGGTTAGGTTAGGTTAGGTTAGGTTAGGTTAGGTTAGGTTAGGTTAGGTTAGGTTAGGTTAGGTTGGGGTGCTAAGGGCAGGAAACCTCCTCGAGTGCCTGGTCCCTTGAAGGCTTTGTTTCTCACATTTGATCTTTGATCCGGTGTGAGCGACGGGCTGACAAGGGATTCGGGACGGTGCACCCTGGGCGGCAGCCAATAACTCTCCGATATGCGGGGTCTTATTGGCTGTTGTCTGATATCCTGCCGAGACGCGCTCTCACTGCTCTGCTTCCAGAGCTGTGCAGACGTGCGTGGGGCAAAAGCGGGGTCCTTTCGGGCTCCTGCTCGCCGTGGCTGCTGCTGGCTTGGCTGTTGGCAGTCGCCTAGGGCCGGCCTGGGAAACCGGGCGACACGGTCGATCTCGTAATCCCATAGGAACTTCCTTTGGGACCGAGGGGCTTGGCTTAACCGCCCGGCCCGCGAGGAAGACAACCTCTATAAATAATAACCCGTATCCCGAAGGTCTGGCGTGCCCAAGGGATGAGTATGGGAGGGAATCCCATCGGAAAGCGCCAACCCACAGGGACCTCACCCTCCAAAGGAAAAAATGAAATGGCGACTTCACAAAATGGACTACCCCAGGAGGGTACCGGCAAGGCCGGAGAATCCCTCTCCACGTCTTCGGACGTGGGCTGCCCCATCGTTTCTGGGGGGGGCAAGAAACGCCATGAGGACGCAAGTCCTCCACTTCTACCGACGTCGCAGCAAGATGCTGGCTCAGCCTCGGATACCGGGTCCTGGATGAGCGTGGAGAGTACCGGAAAGGCGCGCCGCAAGAGGCTCCGGAATCTGGGCTCCGGCTCAGATGAGGACCTCGCGGTCAAATATCGGGCCAAGTCGACCCGAAACAAGGGTGGTCGCCCAAAGGCGGCTCCCATGTCGGCTGAAGCCCGACGACAACTGGCGGCGGCACGTCGTGACGAGGCTGAGAAGCTCGTCACCGACTTGTCCCAGGCGGCCGCCGCCAAAAAGGTGACGGCGATTGAGGCGGTTCACCCGCCGGATGAGGGCCGCATGGCGTGTGCCCTTAAGGACCAGGCTGATGCCCAATTAAAGGTCATCAGGCATATTGCCACAAGCTCTGGCAACCTTAAGGGCACATTCATGAAGGGCCTTAAGGAGGCAGCCGCCTCGATCGAGGAAGCCGTTGTGGCCCTCGCGAGCGGTTCTGCCTCCGATGAGAATAACCGGCTCCAGGCTGTGAACAGACGCCTGGAAGCCAAAGTGGCGGCGCTCGAGCGCGAGATGGCGGAGCTGCGGGCTGCGGTGGAAATGTCCACGCGTCCTGCACCGGCGGCGACGGAAACCAGGCTGGAGGCTGATGAGGCGCAGAAGCGCCTCATCCTCGACACTGTGGGCCCTATATTGAATGCCCGCTTTGAGGGCCTACAGGGCCGCCTTCTGCCGGAACCCAAACGGCGGCCACCTCTGGCCTTCGACCGGCACATTGCGTCCGTCGCGGCAGCGACGGTGGACATGCTGTCCGAATCGGATGGGGATGAGGAGCTACCCCCTGTTGCAGTGAGCAAGACTGCACAGTGGCTTAAAGCTCCATCCCAGCCTGCTCCTGAGCCCACCAAGGGCAAAAAGAGTAAGGCGAAGAAGGGCGCCAAAGGGCGAAAAAACCAAGAAAAGGCGGCAGCAAGTGCTCCCCCTTCAGCCGAGCCGAGGCCATCCACGTCTTCGGCCCCAGTCCCACCGGCTCCAGTGCGGCCTGCAAACAAGGCGCCGGTTCCTGCAAAGCCCGCCGACAAGACCGCTTCCCCAAATACAGCGGCGAGCGCAAAGACAGCGCCCCGTCCCGCCCCGCGTACGCTGCCTCCTGCCCCTGCGTCAATGGATGCCGGTTGGTCGGATGTAGTGAGGCGGGGCGCCAAAAATAAGGCGCCTTCTGGCCCTGCGGGCCCACAGGCTGCTCATGCCCCGACTGGGCCCAAGCAGAAGCCCAACCAGCGGCTTCTGCCTAAATTGCGACCCCCGCGCTCGGCTGCTGTAATTTTAAAGATACAGCCTGAGGCCGAGAAGCGCGGGACCACCTATGCCCAGGTGATGGCGATGGCCCAGCAGAGGGTAGACATCGGAGAGTTGGGCATCTCCGGTGTCAAATTGAAACGGGCGGCTACCGGTGCCCGTATTATTGAGATTGCGGGTGCTGAAAGGGACAGCAAGGCTGACGCGTTCGCTGCCAAACTCAGGGAGGTAGTGGGTCCCGAAGTGGTAGAGGTCTCCCGGCCTAAGAAGAGTGCCGAACTACGCGTGCTCGGGTTGTGCGATTCTGCAACTCCCGATCTGGTGCGTGCCGCAATCGCCCGAGTAGGTGAGTGTCCAGAGGCCGACGTGAGGGTCGGAGAAATCCGCGAGGACCACGCCGGCACACGGACGGCCTGGGTGCGGTGTCCCGTTGCTGCGGCCAAAAAGCTGACCAGCGGCAGGCGACTCCTGGTTGGATGGGTTTCGGCGCAGGTCAAACTGCTGCCAAATAAGCCCATGCAGTGTTACCACTGCCTCGAAGCGGGGCATGTTAGCCAGCGGTGCACTGCGGAGGTGGACCGGAGTTCGCTCTGCTTCCGCTGTGGCAAGCCGGGCCATAAGGCCGCTCAGTGCAGTGCCGCGGCTGCCAGCTGCGTGCTCTGCACTGGCGCTGGCAAGCCAGCGGGACATCGGGTCGGGAGTGCGGCATGCCCGAGTGCACGCGCTAAGAAAGGGGGGAGGCGGGGTGTGTCCGCGGCTACGGCCCAGACACCACCTGCCCGCACGGCTCAGGCCACCGAGGAGATGGAGACCGGGGCCACTGCATAATTATGGCCCTGAAGTTTCTCCTGGCGAATATCAACCACTGTACCAGGGCTCAGGACCTGCTGGCCCAGAGCATGGCGCAGTGGTTGATAGACGTAACGGTGGTCGCAGAGCCGTACTTCGTCCCCCCTGACAGCGAAAATTGGCTGGGGGACCTGGATGGGTCGGTCGCAATCGTATCTTCGGCGAGTTCTTCGCCTCCAACAGATGTCGTACGTGGCCATGGAATGGTCTCGGCTCAGCTGGGCGACTTAGTTGTGGTGGGGGGTTACTTCTCGCCCAACCGTCCGCTCAGTGATTTCGAGGCCTACATGGCCGAACTCGAGGCGCTTATTCACAGGAGCCACCCTCGCCCTGTCCTGGTCGCTGGGGATCTCAACGCCGAGTCAACGGCGTGGGGATGTCCCGCGACTTTCCGCCGGGGAGATCCTCGGCGGTTACGGGGCGAGGTTGTCGAGGAATGGCTCATCTCCGTCGGGCTGACGGTGTTGAATCGGGGTTCGGTGCCCACGTGCGTGCGGCCGCAGGGCTCGTCCATAGTGGACGTTGCCTTCGCAAGCCCATCTGTGGCGCGCCGTGTGGTCCGGAAGCGTCCTGCAGACGCTTGTACATGGGGGTCGTGCGATCCATGGCCCTTTATGGCGCCCCCGTTTGGGCAGAGGCCCTAAGTCGCCAAAATATCGCCCTCTTGCGCAGACCGCAGAGGGTGATGGCGACCAGGGCTGCCAGGGGATATCGCACGATCTCCTGTGACGCAGCGTGCGTGCTGGCCGGTAGTATACCCTGGGACCTAGAAGCCGGGATCCTCGCGTCCTTATTCACGTGGCGCGAGGAGGCACAGGCCCGGGGTCACCGACCAGCACCCAGGGAGGTCGCAGGACGCCGCAATGAGCTGTGTCAGCGCACCATCGAAGAGTGGAGCCAGAGGCTGGAGCAGCCCACTGCTGGGCGTAGGACCGTCTTGGCGGTCCGTCCAGTTTTAGGCCAATGGTTGGCAAGGCAGCACGGTGCCCTGACATTCCGCTTGACACAGATACTCTCCGGGCATGGATGCTTCGGTGGGTATCTGTGCCGCATAGCGGGTCGGGAGCCGTCTGCTGTTTGCCACCATTGCGACGGATGCCAGGACGAGGACGCCCAGCACACACTTGAAGACTGCCCAGCCTGGGCGGTAGACCGCGCGGAGTTACGCGCGGTCGTGGGGGACGACCTCTCGCTGCCGACCGTGATCAAATGCATGGTCGACAGTGAGACGTCGTGGACAGCGGTGCAGGCCTTTGCGGAGCAAGTGATGCTCCGCAAAGAGGCGGCGGAGAGAGACAGGGAGGACTCAACCACCCTGGCCATCCGCCGCCGGCGCCTAGGGCGCAGACAGCGGGCTTTTGGCCTGCACCTGCCGCCCCAATAACACGGGCTAGTCGGGTGACGATTACGGGACGTCACTCGACAATCATGGCCCCAGGCTGGAGGCGCGTTGGGTCGTCAACGCGCGCCTCGCCTTAGCGGGTAGAGATGAAGACCGACGGGTCGCCCCGCTGGCCGCTCTTCTCCCTCTCAGTCGAGGGGGACAAGACCGGCCGTGAAGAGGCCGCTGAAAAGCGGCCGCCGCGCCGGGTTGTGGAGCGAGAATAGCCCACGACCCGGCAAATTGCGGACGAGAGTTGACACCGCGGAGTTTAGTGGCAACACCACATAACCGCACCTGGCTTCCCGTAGCCCGTGCGGTATCCGAAGGGATTCTCCGCGATAAAAAAAAAAAAAAAAAAAAGGTTAGGTTAGGTTAGGTTAGGTTAGGTTAGGTTAGGTTAGGTTAGGTTAGGTTAGGTTAGGTTAGGTTAGGTTAGGTTAGGTTAGGTTAGGTTAGGTTAGGTTAGGTTAGGTTAGGTTAGGTTAGGTTAGGTTAGGTTAGGTTAGGTTAGGTTAGGTTAGGTTAGGTTAGGTTAGGTTAGGTTAGGTTAGGTTAGGTTAGGTTAGGTTAGGTTAAATCCCGGAAATAACCCGGGACGAGTTTGGCGCTGCTGTAAAAAGATTGCGCGCCAAGAATACCGCCCCGGGTCCTGATGGTGTTCCGGGACGGGCGTTGGTCCTCGCTCTGGACAGCGCGGAATCCCTGGAGGAGCGACTGAGGGGGCTTTTGAACTCCTGCCTCGAGCAGGGAAAGTTCCCCATGGCGTGGAAAGCAGGACGCTTAGTCCTGCTCAGGAAGGAAGGACGACCGGCGGATTCTCCGTCTGGCTTCCGTCCACTCGTTGTGCTCGATGAGGCTGGCAAATTGCTGGAAAGAGTCACTGCTGACCGCCTTGTCGAGCACCTCGAACGAGTTGGACCAAATCTCGCGGATTGCCAGTACGGGTTCCGCCGGAAAAGGTCGACAATCCACGCCGTGCTGAGAGTGAAGTCCATGGCGCAGGATGCGGTCTGCCAGGGTGAGGTGGTCGTGGTGGTGTCTCTTGACATCGCCAACGCCTTTAACTCCCTCCCCTGGCCTTGCATTCTGGAGGCACTTCGTTACCACGGGGTGCCGTCCTACCTGCGTCGGGTAATCCAGGACTACCTCTCGCACAGGAGGATAGTTTTCCCTGCTCGGGATGGATGGAAGGAGTGCGCAATGACGCGCGGTGTTCCACAGGGATCTGTCTTAGGACCGCTCCTGTGGAACATCGGCTACGATTGGGTGCTGCGGGCGGCCAATCTTCCGGGAGTCTCGGTCGTGTGTTACGCCGATGACACACTCGTGGCCGCCCGCGGTGCGACGTTCCGCGAGGCGTCATTGCGCGCCACTGCGGGAGTGGCGCAAGTGGTGCGCCGAATCCGCCAGCTGGGTCTGGAGGTGGCTCTCCACAAATCCGAGGCCCTTTGTTTTCATGGTCCTCGGAGGGGGCCTCCCCCCGACTCCAGCCTGATGGTTGGCGGTGTGGAAATCGCCATCAAGCCGACGATGCGGTACCTAGGCATCGTCCTTGATGGCCGATGGAATTTCGGCGCCCACTTTGCGGCGATGGTGCCGCGTTTGATGGCGGCGGCTGGTGCGTTGACACGGCTCCTTCCGAACCTAGGTGGTCCGGAAGCGTCCTGCAGACGCTTGTACATGGGGGTCGTGCGGTCCATGGCCCTTTATGGCGCCCCCGTTTGGGCAGAGGCCCTTAGTCGCCAGAACATCGCCCTCTTGCGCAGACCGCAGAGGGTGATGGCGACCAGGGCTGCCAGGGGATATCGCACGATCTCCTGTGACGCAGCGTGCGTGCTGGCCGGTAGTATACCCTGGGACCTAGAAGCCGGGATCCTCGCGTCCTTATTCACGTGGCGCGAGGAGGCACTGGCCCGGGGTCACCGACCAGCACCCAGGGAGGTCGCAGGACGCCGCAATGAGCTGTGTCAGCGCACCATAGAAGAGTGGAGCCAGAGGCTGGAGCAGCCCACTGCTGGGCGTAGGACCGTCTTGGCGGTCCGTCCAGTTTTAGGCCAATGGTTGGCAAGGCAGCACGGTGCCCTGACATACCGCTTGACACAGATACTCTCCGGGCATGGATGCTTCGGTGGGTATCTGTGCCGCGTAGCGGGTCGGGAGCCGTCTGCTGTTTGCCACCATTGCGACGGATGCCAGGACGAGGACGCCCAGCACACATTAGAAAACTGCCCAGCCTGGGCGGTGGACCGCGCTGAGTTACGCGCGGTCGTGGGGGACGACCTCTCGCTGCCGACCGTGATCAAATGCATGGTCGACAGTGAGACGTCGTGGACAGCGGTGCAGGCCTTCGCGGAGCAAGTAATGCTCCGCAAAGAGGCGGCGGAGAGAGACAGGGAGGAAACAACCACCCTGGCCATCCGCCGCCGGCGCCTAGGGCGCAGACAGCGGGCTTACGGCCTGCACCTGCCGCCCCAATAAAACGGGCCAGTCGGGTGACGATTACGGGACGTCACTCGACAATCATGGCCCCAGGCTGGAGGCGCGTTGGGTCGTCAACGCGCGCCTCGCCTTAGCGGGTAGAGATGAAGACCGACGGGTCGCCCCGCTGGCCGCTCTTCTCCCTCTCAGTCGAGGGGGACAAGACCGGCCGTGAAGAGGCCGCTGAAAAAGCGGCCGCCGCGCCGGGTTGTGGAGCGAGAATAGCCCACGACCCGGCAAAATGCGGACGATAGTTGACACCGCGGAGTTTAGTGGCCACACCACATAACCGCACCTGGCTCCCCGTAGCCCGTGCGGTATCCGAAGGGATTCTCCGCGAAAAAAAAAAAAAAAAAAAAAAAAAGGTTAGGTTAGGTTAGGTTAGGTTAGGTTAGGTTAGGTTAGGTTAGGTTAGGTTAGGTTAGGTTAGGTTAGGTTAGGTTAGGTTAGGTTAGGTTAGGTTTGGTTAGGTTAGGTTAGGTTAGGTTAGGTTAGGTTAGGTTAGGTTAGGTTAGGTTAGGTTAGGTTAGGTTAGGTTTTTTTTTTTTTTTTTTTTTTTTTTTTTTTACTTCTACCTCCAACGTTATCGGAGTCTATTCTAACTTCCAACTTTCATTCCAGTTCTATCTAGTATGCCTCTCGTACTTTTATTCTACATACGGTTTCTTTCTTTCATGCATCTTTCTTACTTTTATGGGTGGGATTCCCATCTATTTGCTACGCTATCTATCTATCTTTTTTGTTTTCTTTTATTTTACTTTCTTACAGGTTGGGATATTACACAGGGTTTTTATTTCTTTATTTTCTCTTTTTATTTTTACAATTTATTCTATTTACTTATATCTATTACAATTTTTGTTTTCCTTACTTTACATTTTTGTATCTTTCTTATTTCTATTTCACTCATATTACAATCTTGTTGTCTATTTTTACTGGCTACTTTTGTTTCGATAACCTACTGTTTTACTTTATTTTTACAATTTCCAGATCTTATATCTATGCTTACTTCTAATATTCTTAAATATTGTACAAGCATAGGATTCTATGTTTTGTTCCTTAATATTACCGCTTTTGCAATTTTTTCACAGTACGTCATAAAGTCATGTCTTGTCAAGTCGTTGGCCATTATTGTGCTTACGTTTTCTTTTATAATTTTCATGTTCATTTTTTGTTCAGTGTCGTATCTGTCTTTGTCATACATGGGGCAAGTCAATATTATGTGGGTCACCGTTTCTTTTTCAGCGGGGTCACACAGACATGATGGGTTGTCTTTACATCTGAAGCGATTCAGATATTCGGAGAACCCACCATGTCCTGTCAGTATTTGTGTCTTCGTCATGTCCAACTCTATTTTTCTTGTTATTTTGTAAGCGGCGTTAACGTCTGGGAAAAATATTTTTGTTACTGAGGCTGTGGTTCCCTCGACATATCGTCGGTTCCACTCGTCAAGCGTATTCATTCTTATGATACGCCTGACGTGCGAGACCGGACATTTGTCATAGGCGGGTTTTTTCTTCGTGTTCTCAGCGGCCTCTTTGGCTAGTTCATCTGCCCTTTCGTTGCCCACCATTCCCGCATGCGCCTTGATCCAGAACAACTTGGTCACTTTATTATTTATTACCGCCGTTCTTAGGTTGTTTCTGGTCTCAACCGCCAGGGGGTGGAGGCAACTGTGGTTCTTGACTGTTTGCAGTGCTGCCATTGAGTCGCTGAGGATTCCGAAGGTCTTCGCTCCCTTGTTTTTAATTATTTCCCGCGTTGCCACACAGATAGCAAGGAGCTCAGCCTGGTAAACCGTTGCATAATTTGGAAGTGCAAGCTTCATGGATCGGGTCTCGTTCCCTTCCGTCCAGAATGTTAATGCTGCACCTACTCCACCTCCAATTTTGCTTCCATCTGTGAAGATGCACACTTCATGGTTGGTGTTTGCGTTTACCTCCTCTTGGTTCACCAGACTGATCACCTCAATATCCTCTTGTTCTGCCGGGTGTGGGGTTTCTAGAGCTGGAAACACCCGCTCGACTTCCCTGTCTTTTAAATAAGGAAAATCAATTCCCTGGTTAGGTTAGGTTAGGTTAGGTTAGGTTAGGTTAGGTTAGGTTAGGTTAGGTTAGGTTAGGTTAGGTTAGGTTAGGTTAGGTTAGGTTAGGTTAGGTTAGGTTAGGTTAGGTTAGGTTAGGTTAGGTTAGGTTAGGTTAGGTTAGGTTAGGTTAGGTTAGGTTAGGTTAGGTTAGGTTAGGTTAGGTTAGGTTAGGTTAGGTTAGGTTAGGTTAGGTTAGGTTAGGTTAGGTTAGGTTAGGTTAGGTTAGGTTAGGTTAGGTTAGGTTAGGTTAGGTTAGGTTAGGTTAGGTTAGGTTAGGTTAGGTTAGGTTAGGTTAGGTTAGGTTAGGTTAGGTTAGGTTAGGTTAGGTTAGGTTAGGTTAGGTTAGGTTAGGTTAGGTTAGGTTAGGTTAGGTTAGGTTAGGTTAGGTTAGGTTAGGTTAGGTTAGGTTAGGTTAGGTTAGGTTAGGTTAGGTTAGGTTAGGTTAGGTTAGGTTAGGTTAGGTTAGGTTAGGTTAGGTTAGGTTAGGTTAGGTTAGGTTAGGTTAGGTTAGGTTAGGTTAGGTTAGGTTAGGTTAGGTTAGGTTAGGTTAGGTTAGGTTAGGTTAGGTTAGGTTAGGTTAGGTTAGGTTAGGTTAGGTTAGGTTAGGTTAGGTTAGGTTAGGTTAGGTTAGGTTAGGTTAGGTTAGGTTAGGTTAGGTTAGGTTAGGTTAGGTTAGGTTAGGTTAGGTTAGGTTAGGTTAGGTTAGGTTAGGTTAGGTTAGGTTAGGTTAGGTTAGGTTAGGTTAGGTTAGGTTAGGTTAGGTTAGGTTAGGTTAGGTTAGGTTAGGTTAGGTTAGGTTAGGTTAGGTTAGGTTAGGTTAGGTTAGGTTAGGTTAGGTTAGGTTAGGTTAGGTTAGGTTAGGTTAGGTTAGGTTTTTTTTTTTTTTTTTTTTTTTTTTTTTTTTTTTTTTTTTTTTTTTTTACTTCTACCTCCAACGTTATCGGAGTCTATTCTAACTTCCAACTTTCATTCCAGTTCTATCTAGTATGCCTCTCGTACTTTTATTCTACATACGGTTTCTTTCTTTCATGCATCTTTCTTACTTTTATGGGTGGGATTCCCATCTATTTGCTACGCTATCTATCTATCTTTTTTGTTTTCTTTTATTTTACTTTCTTACAGGTTGGGATATTACACAGGGTTTTTATTTCTTTATTTTCTCTTTTTATTTTTACAATTTATTCTATTTACTTATATCTATTACAATTTTTGTTTTCCTTACTTTACATTTTTGTATCTTTCTTATTTCTATTTCACTCATATTACAATCTTGTTGTCTATTTTAACTGGCTACTTTTGTTTCGATAACCTACTGTTTTACTTTATTTTTACAATTTCCAGATCTTATATCTATGCTTACTTCTAATATTCTTAAATATTGTACAAGCATAGGATTCTATGTTTTGTTCCTTAATATTACCGCTTTTGCAATTTTTTCACAGTACGTCATAAAGTCATGTCTTGTCAAGTCGTTGGCCATTATTGTGCTTACGTTTTCTTTTATAATTTTCATGTTCATTTTTTGTTCAGTGTCGTATCTGTCTTTGTCATACATGGGGCAAGTCAATATTATGTGGGTCACCGTTTCTTTTTCAGCGGGGTCACACAGACATGATGGGTTGTCTTTACATCTGAAGCGATTCAGATATTCGGAGAACCCACCATGTCCTGTCAGTATTTGTGTCTTCGTCATGTCCAACTCTATTTTTCTTGTTATTTTGTAAGCGGCGTTAACGTCTGGGAAAAATATTTTTGTTACTGAGGCTGTGGTTCCCTCGACATATCGTCGGTTCCACTCGTCAAGCGTATTCATTCTTATGATACGCCTGACGTGCGAGACCGGACATTTGTCATAGGCGGGTTTTTTCTTCGTGTTCTCAGCGGCCTCTTTGGCTAGTTCATCTGCCCTTTCGTTGCCCACCATTCCCGCATGCGCCTTGATCCAGAACAACTTGGTCACTTTATTATTTATTGCCGCCGTTCTTAGGTTGTTTCTGGTCTCAACCGCCAGGGGGTGGAGGCAACTGTGGTTCTTGACTGTTTGCAGTGCTGCCATTGAGTCGCTGAGGATTCCGAAGGTCTTCGCTCCCTTGTTTTTAATTATTTCCCGCGTTGCCACACAGATAGCAAGGAGCTCAGCCTGGTAAACCGTTGCATAATTTGGAAGTGCAAGCTTCATGGATCGGGTCTCGTTCCCTTCCGTCCAGAATGTTAATGCTGCACCTACTCCACCTCCAATTTTGCTTCCATCTGTGAAGATGCACACTTCATGGTTGGTGTTTGCGTTTACCTCCTCTTGGTTCACCAGACTGATCACCTCAATATCCTCTTGTTCTGCCGGGTGTGGGGTTTCTAGAGCTGGAAACACCCGCTCGACTTCCCTGTCTTTTAAATAAGGAAAATCAATTCCCTTTTTGGCCTCATACAATAATGCTGCCTCTTTTACCCTGAGATCAAGGGGGAGCAATCCTGTCAGCACCAGAGCTGCGTTCAGGGACACGGTGCGATAGCCTTTGCACATTTTTTGCGCGATTCCTCTTTGCACTGTTCCCAATTTCTTTTTTACTCCTATCTTGTCCGCCGCACCTGCCCATACACTAGCTGCGTAAAGTACCACCGGCTCTATTGCTGCATTATATATTATTTTAATAATGTCCGGGTGCAGACCCCAACTGGTCTTTGCGGCTCTAGACAGCTGCTTGTATATCCCGATGGCCCTACTGCAGACATTCGCCACGTGCGTATTATATGTCATTTTGTCATCGATGGTCACTCCAAGCACCTTTATATGCGTTGACATTTTTATGGCTACTCCCCCCATGCTCAGGCGTGGAGTGTCATATTTTAGTTTGCGGGTTATGGTCATTGCACATGTTTTGTGTGGCGCAAATGTTAGTTTGTTTTGGGCTCCCCACGCCTGAACATGTTTAAGGGCGACTCCGGCACTTACTTCAACGTCGTGCGCAGTGTCACCATCGAAGACCAGGACCACGTCGTCGGCAAATGCCTGGCAGTATACTCCCATTTCTGTAAGGCTATACAGCAGCGGATCTAACAAAAGGTTCCATAGTATAGGTCCCCCTATTGAGCCTTGAACGCAGCCCTTGCTTGTGGTTTTTTGGTACTCTTCGCCGCAGTATCGCACTCTAACCATTCTATCTTTAAGATAGCTATCTACTACCTGCCGTAGATTTTGTGGACATTCTTCCTCAGCTAGTCGGACTCTAACTGCTGGCCACCATGCACTATCAAATGCTCCCTCTATATCTAGGGATACAAGTACTACGATCCTTTTACTATCTCGCTTTTTCTGTATGTACTTTGTAAGCCTATAGAGGGAGTCTTCCGTGCTCCTTTGGGGCATGAATCCGTACTGGCGAGTACTCATCCTTGGTAGTAGGTGATGTTTTATTCTTGCCATCAGCATTTTCTCGTATATTTTTCCGAGAACTGCCAGGAGGCCTATCGGTCTGAATGATTTGGGAGATGTGTAGTTGTCTTTCCCAGGCTTTCGCAATATTATCACTACTGCCTCCTTCCATGTCCTCGGAAAATACTTTAGTTCGAGGCACTTGTTAAATATTGCAAGGAAGAGTTCCGGATTTTGGTTTATGGCGGCGTTCAGTATGTCCGCTGTTAGACCGTCTGCTCCTGGTGCTTTCTTAGGGTTAAAGGAATTCGCCGCTCGTTTCATTTCGGTGACCGTGAATGGCGGTTCGCAGAAATTATTTTGCTCTCCACTGTTCACCGTCTCCGCTCTGATTCTCGTGGTGGTATGGTGTTCGCTGTCCTTTTCAGTGATATCTTCTGGATAGAAGGTATCTGCTAAAAGTCTTGCGGATTCCTTTTCATTTAATACCTCTCCATTTCTTTCGAGCGGCTGGTCTTCTTCCCTTTTTGATGTTCTCCCTATGACCCTGTATATCCCTTCCCAGACTCCCTCTTTGTCCTGTTTACAACAAAAGTCTTTCCAACTCTGTGTCTGTGTTTTGATTGCTAATGTCTCATATTCTTCTTTTTGTTTCAGGTACTCTGCTACGACCCCTGATCTGCGGTGTGGAGCTGCACATCTGATACGTCGCTTCTTGGTGGCAACCTTTTTCTTCAGGTCAGCGAGTTCTTCGGACCACCATGGCAAGGTAAGTGTTTCTTTATTTTGTTTTTTAGGCATAGTTTGTGAGCATGCGTCTTTTATTGCTTCGGTAAGGGACTCGACAGCCTCATCTATCTCTATTGGGGTGTATATGTTCTTTATTTTTATTTCATTTAGTCCCTTTTCGCTTAGAAATTGGTGGAGTTTCATTTGAAATTCGTCCCATTTTGCTTTTTTTGTATTATACACCCTAGTAGTCCTGCTGATTTTCGATCCCTTACTTTTGCGCAATAAAATACTAAATGTTATGCCATTGTGGTCCGAGCTCGTGAGACCTTCATCTACTTTCCAGTCACTCACCAGGTTCAGTATGTCCGTAGAACAGGATGTGATGTCCACCCAGCTTCTGTACCTTTTTCCTCCTCTCACAGTGTCAAAGGTCGGGATTTTCCCAGTATTTAGAACATTGAGACCCATTTCATCGAGTGCTCCTGACATTTCTTCACCCCTGATGTCTGTCTCTAGACTTCCCCACCATTCGCTCCAAGCATTTGAGTCACCGGCTGTTAGCCATCTCTTTGAGGCTGTGTGATTCTCGATCTTTTTTAAGTGGTCGAGGTATGGTTGAAGCGGCTCGGTGGGTTCGAAGTAATATGAGACTAACGTCAGACTCCATGCGCTTGTTCGAGCCTCTACCACAACAATGTTACTGGTTGTGAGGTTCGGATGCTGGATGATTTCAATGTCAGGGTCAAACACAACAATTGCTGCCTTTACCGTGGTTTGTCCAGGACTTTGGAAGATTCTGGCTCCCCGACGACCCTTCATACTTGGTTCTTTGCCGATGTAAGGCTCTTGTATTAATGCAATCGCTATTTTTCTTTTGTTGGCCTCTATGAATAGTTCATCGGTTGCCAGTCTCTTCTTCTTCAAGTTGGCCTGGATTACTTTATAAGGAGTTTGGGTGCCTGTGTCAACTTTAGCAATAGGCTATCGTTGACCTTGCTATGGTGTCCCATCTCTTCCTTATCGGGCACTCTCTGTGGAACGTATTATGTTCCGTCTGGGTCATTCCCGCTATTTTGCAGTTCCTGCAGGCGGGCACTCCGCCGGCGCGCCAGTCTGGACACTCGTCCCTTACATGGGCTTCTCCACAGTGGCTGCACAAGTCCTGAGATTCCTTGCAATGTCGCTTGCTGTGGCCAAACTCAAGGCAGCGCGAGCATTGAAGCAGCGGTGATTGGTCGTCCGCCTGCACAATCTGGAGGTCCACACGAAGGTGGCCTTTTTCCGTTACTCTCTGCCATATCTTTGGAGAGGAGCTAAGAACTATGTGGCAATTGTGAGGATTTCGTGCTCTCTTCCTGTATCTTATTCCGATACGGTTTTCCTCTTCATTGAGGCCATGGAATATATCCTTATTTTGTTTCGCCACTGCTTTGAGTACTTCCTCATCCGTATGTGCAGCGAGTACATCCTTCATAATGATGAGAGGATCCTTGTTTTTTACTTCTTCGACCACTAGTCTTTTGTTGGAGCTCTGTATTCTCTCTTTTATCTTTCTTTTTTCCCCTTCAGTCTTGCAGCTCATTATTACCTTGCGATCCTTTGCCTTACGCACTTTCTCTACCGTCACCCAGCCCTCCTTTGCGTCGACTGCTTCTCTCACCTTAGACAAAATCTGTTCCCCCGTTTCAGTCTCGTCTTCAGAGGAGATTACTACTGAATGTAGTGTCCCACGCTGTTTTAATTGTGTTATGGCCGGGTTTGGTGCGGCTGCTACGTTAACGTGTGTAGCCGCCGTTGCGCTGGCATAAGTTGTTGCCGCTTTTTCCGTAGCAATTTTCATTTGTTCCAGCTTTTCTGCTTGTTTCTCCACCACTTCTTTAAGTTCATCCATCTTTCTGCTGTTCTCCTGGAGAAGCCTTGTTTGTTCCTCCAGATGAACAGCAGCCGACGGTTGGTCTAAGTTGGCTGGGGGTGGGGATGGCGTGTTTTCTTTACTCTGTCCACGCCCTTTCAATTCTATCTCTATTTCTTTCATGATCTTAGAGAGCTTATCATGAGCTTCAAGTACTGCGTCCTTTATCTCACCTTTCAGATTTCTTGAGGCGTTTATGTTAATTTTAATCCTTGTAAGGTAGGTCCTTGCTAGCTCTATCTTGCTTTTCTCCTTCTTTTGATCCACTTTGGGAGACGGGTTTCGTTCCGCCGTTGCCTGCACAGCAAGTGTTTCTAGATTCTCTACTTGCTCCGACCTGGCCGGCAGCTCAGGAGTATCAGCGGACTTGTTCTTGGGCCTCGCGCCAGTTGCCGCATCCGAAGCCAACGCAGACGCGGTTTCCGGTGTAGTATTAGAATTTCCTATGGTTGTCGCTGCCGGAGATAGTCCCGTGGCACTCCGAGGGGACTGTTGACTCGTCCCCGGCCCTTTACGGACCGGCGAACGGGATAAAACCATTTTCGGTATTTTCGCCTAGTGAAAAGTCTACCTTAGCGATGAAATAAGGGTGGGTGGGAGGGCGATTTTTTGCCGATTTGCGGCGGGAATCGATGCTAATCGACGCGGAACAGTGAAATGAAGGTGAAACAATAGTTTCAGGATGCAAAGAAACGAAGATAAAAGTACAAGGAGCCAAAAACAGGTGTAAAATTGGATAGAATTTATCAAATTAGAAAATACGGTATTTCTGAGTGAAATCTCTTACAAAAATGGCTGGAAACGACTGTATTATACTTATTTAGGTACCAAAAAGCAAATTAGTATGCAAGAACAGGACTATATTCAACTATTGAGAGCAAAAATTTCGTATCAACACACGTAAATCGCCTACTATGAAGACTTTTGTTGCTATGGTAGGTACAAAGATGTGAATAATTCGAAAACTACTGGACCGATTTCAACAAACGATACGTCAAACGACGCGGCGCGTCGGGAGGCAGACAAAAGCTAGTAAAACAGAACTACTTTGGAAGAAAAAATTTGGGTGGTGACCGAAAATGTAAAATATGTAATTTTAAAATGTCTTTTTCAGGTGTGGAGAGTCGGTTTTTGCCGATTTGCGGCGGGAATCGATGCTAATCGACGCGGAACAGTGAAATGAAGGTGAAACAATAGTTTCAGGATGCAAAGAAACGAAGATAAAAGTACAAGGAGCCAAAAACAGGTGTAAAATTGGATAGAATTTATCAAATTAGAAAATACGGTATTTCTGAGTGAAATCTCTTACAAAACTGGCTGGAAACGACTGTATTATACTTATTTAGGTACCAAAAAGCAAATTAGTATGCAAGAACAGGACTATATTCAACTATTGAGAGCAAAAATTTCGTATCAACACACGTAAATCGCCTACTATGAAGACTTTTGTTGCTATGGTAGGTACAAAGATGTGAATAATTCGAAAACTACTGGACCGATTTCAACAAACGATACGTCAAACGACGCGGCGCGTCGGGAGGCAGACAAAAGCTAGTAAAACAGAACTACTTTGGAAGAAAAAATTTGGGTGGTGACCGAAAATGTAAAATATGTAATTTTAAAATGTCTTTTTCAGGTGTGGAGAGTCGGTTTTTGCCGATTTGCGGCGGGAATCGATGCTAATCGACGCGGAACAGTGAAATGAAGGTGAAACAATAGTTTCAGGATGCAAAGAAACGAAGATAAAAGTACAAGGAGCCAAAAACAGGTGTAAAATTGGATAGAATTTATCAAATTAGAAAATACGGTATTTCTGAGTGAAATCTCTTACAAAACTGGCTGGAAACGACTGTATTATACTTATTTAGGTACCAAAAAGCAAATTAGTATGCAAGAACAGGACTATATTCAACTATTGAGAGCAAAAATTTCGGTTAGGTTAGGTTAGGTTAGGTTAGGTTAGGTTAGGTTAGGTTAGGTTAGGTTAGGTTAGGTTAGGTTAGGTTAGGTTAGGTTAGGTTAGGTTAGGTTAGGTTAGGTTAGGTTAGGTTAGGTTAGGTTAGGTTAGGTTAGGTTAGGTTAGGTTAGGTTAGGTTAGGTTAGGTTAGGTTAGGTTAGGTTAGGTTAGGTTAGGTTAGGTTAGGTTAGGTTAGGTTAGGTTAGGTTAGGTTAGGTTAGGTTAGGTTAGGTTAGGTTAGGTTAGGTTAGGTTAGGTTAGGTTAGGTT
Source organism: Rhodophaea formosa (assembly GCA_963082605.1). NCBI lineage: Eukaryota > Metazoa > Arthropoda > Insecta > Lepidoptera > Pyralidae > Rhodophaea > Rhodophaea formosa. The sequence continues at coordinate 24,346,340 of OY720209.1, forward strand.
AGGTTAGGTTAGGTTAGGTTAGGTTAGGTTAGGTTAGGTTAGGTTAGGTTAGGTTAGGTTAGGTTAGGTTAGGTTAGGTTAGGTTAGGTTAGGTTAGGTTAGGTTAGGTTAGGTTAGGTTAGGTTAGGTTAGGTTAGGTTAGGTTAGGTTAGGTTAGGTTAGGTTAGGTTAGGTTAGGTTAGGTTAGGTTAGGTTAGGTTAGGTTAGGTTAGGTTAGGTTAGGTTAGGTTAGGTTAGGTTAGGTTAGGTTAGGTTAGGTTAGGTTAGGTTAGGTTAGGTTAGGTTAGGTTAGGTTAGGTTAGGTTAGGTTAGGTTAGGTTAGGTTAGGTTAGGTTAGGTTAGGTTAGGTTAGGTTAGGTTAGGTTAGGTTAGGTTAGGTTAGGTTAGGTTAGGTTAGGTTAGGTTAGGTTAGGTTAGGTTAGGTTAGGTTAGGTTAGGTTAGGTTAGGTTAGGTTAGGTTAGGTTAGGTTAGGTTAGGTTAGGTTAGGTTAGGTTAGGTTAGGTTAGGTTAGGTTAGGTTAGGTTAGGTTAGGTTAGGTTAGGTTAGGTTAGGTTAGGTTAGGTTAGGTTAGGTTAGGTTAGGTTAGGTTAGGTTAGGTTAGGTTAGGTTAGGTTAGGTTAGGTTAGGTTAGGTTAGGTTAGGTTAGGTTAGGTTAGGTTAGGTTAGGTTAGGTTAGGTTAGGTTAGGTTAGGTTAGGTTAGGTTAGGTTAGGTTAGGTTAGGTTAGGTTAGGTTAGGTTAGGTTAGGTTAGGTTAGGTTAGGTTAGGTTAGGTTAGGTTAGGTTAGGTTAGGTTAGGTTAGGTTAGGTTAGGTTAGGTTAGGTTAGGTTAGGTTAGGTTAGGTTAGGTTAGGTTAGGTTAGGTTTTTTTTTTTTTTTTTTTTTTTTTTTTTTTTTTTTTTTTTTTTTTTTTACTTCTACCTCCAACGTTATCGGAGTCTATTCTAACTTCCAACTTTCATTCCAGTTCTATCTAGTATGCCTCTCGTACTTTTATTCTACATACGGTTTCTTTCTTTCATGCATCTTTCTTACTTTTATGGGTGGGATTCCCATCTATTTGCTACGCTATCTATCTATCTTTTTTGTTTTCTTTTATTTTACTTTCTTACAGGTTGGGATATTACACAGGGTTTTTATTTCTTTATTTTCTCTTTTTATTTTTACAATTTATTCTATTTACTTATATCTATTACAATTTTTGTTTTCCTTACTTTACATTTTTGTATCTTTCTTATTTCTATTTCACTCATATTACAATCTTGTTGTCTATTTTAACTGGCTACTTTTGTTTCGATAACCTACTGTTTTACTTTATTTTTACAATTTCCAGATCTTATATCTATGCTTACTTCTAATATTCTTAAATATTGTACAAGCATAGGATTCTATGTTTTGTTCCTTAATATTACCGCTTTTGCAATTTTTTCACAGTACGTCATAAAGTCATGTCTTGTCAAGTCGTTGGCCATTATTGTGCTTACGTTTTCTTTTATAATTTTCATGTTCATTTTTTGTTCAGTGTCGTATCTGTCTTTGTCATACATGGGGCAAGTCAATATTATGTGGGTCACCGTTTCTTTTTCAGCGGGGTCACACAGACATGATGGGTTGTCTTTACATCTGAAGCGATTCAGATATTCGGAGAACCCACCATGTCCTGTCAGTATTTGTGTCTTCGTCATGTCCAACTCTATTTTTCTTGTTATTTTGTAAGCGGCGTTAACGTCTGGGAAAAATATTTTTGTTACTGAGGCTGTGGTTCCCTCGACATATCGTCGGTTCCACTCGTCAAGCGTATTCATTCTTATGATACGCCTGACGTGCGAGACCGGACATTTGTCATAGGCGGGTTTTTTCTTCGTGTTCTCAGCGGCCTCTTTGGCTAGTTCATCTGCCCTTTCGTTGCCCACCATTCCCGCATGCGCCTTGATCCAGAACAACTTGGTCACTTTATTATTTATTGCCGCCGTTCTTAGGTTGTTTCTGGTCTCAACCGCCAGGGGGTGGAGGCAACTGTGGTTCTTGACTGTTTGCAGTGCTGCCATTGAGTCGCTGAGGATTCCGAAGGTCTTCGCTCCCTTGTTTTTAATTATTTCCCGCGTTGCCACACAGATAGCAAGGAGCTCAGCCTGGTAAACCGTTGCATAATTTGGAAGTGCAAGCTTCATGGATCGGGTCTCGTTCCCTTCCGTCCAGAATGTTAATGCTGCACCTACTCCACCTCCAATTTTGCTTCCATCTGTGAAGATGCACACTTCATGGTTGGTGTTTGCGTTTACCTCCTCTTGGTTCACCAGACTGATCACCTCAATATCCTCTTGTTCTGCCGGGTGTGGGGTTTCTAGAGCTGGAAACACCCGCTCGACTTCCCTGTCTTTTAAATAAGGAAAATCAATTCCCTTTTTGGCCTCATACAATAATGCTGCCTCTTTTACCCTGAGATCAAGGGGGAGCAATCCTGTCAGCACCAGAGCTGCGTTCAGGGACACGGTGCGATAGCCTTTGCACATTTTTTGCGCGATTCCTCTTTGCACTGTTCCCAATTTCTTTTTTACTCCTATCTTGTCCGCCGCACCTGCCCATACACTAGCTGCGTAAAGTACCACCGGCTCTATTGCTGCATTATATATTATTTTAATAATGTCCGGGTGCAGACCCCAACTGGTCTTTGCGGCTCTAGACAGCTGCTTGTATATCCCGATGGCCCTACTGCAGACATTCGCCACGTGCGTATTATATGTCATTTTGTCATCGATGGTCACTCCAAGCACCTTTATATGCGTTGACATTTTTATGGCTACTCCCCCCATGCTCAGGCGTGGAGTGTCATATTTTAGTTTGCGGGTTATGGTCATTGCACATGTTTTGTGTGGCGCAAATGTTAGTTTGTTTTGGGCTCCCCACGCCTGAACATGTTTAAGGGCGACTCCGGCACTTACTTCAACGTCGTGCGCAGTGTCACCATCGAAGACCAGGACCACGTCGTCGGCAAATGCCTGGCAGTATACTCCCATTTCTGTAAGGCTATACAGCAGCGGATCTAACAAAAGGTTCCATAGTATAGGTCCCCCTATTGAGCCTTGAACGCAGCCCTTGCTTGTGGTTTTTTGGTACTCTTCGCCGCAGTATCGCACTCTAACCATTCTATCTTTAAGATAGCTATCTACTACCTGCCGTAGATTTTGTGGACATTCTTCCTCAGCTAGTCGGACTCTAACTGCTGGCCACCATGCACTATCAAATGCTCCCTCTATATCTAGGGATACAAGTACTACGATCCTTTTACTATCTCGCTTTTTCTGTATGTACTTTGTAAGCCTATAGAGGGAGTCTTCCGTGCTCCTTTGGGGCATGAATCCGTACTGGCGAGTACTCATCCTTGGTAGTAGGTGATGTTTTATTCTTGCCATCAGCATTTTCTCGTATATTTTTCCGAGAACTGCCAGGAGGCCTATCGGTCTGAATGATTTGGGAGATGTGTAGTTGTCTTTCCCAGGCTTTCGCAATATTATCACTACTGCCTCCTTCCATGTCCTCGGAAAATACTTTAGTTCGAGGCACTTGTTAAATATTGCAAGGAAGAGTTCCGGATTTTGGTTTATGGCGGCGTTCAGTATGTCCGCTGTTAGACCGTCTGCTCCTGGTGCTTTCTTAGGGTTAAAGGAATTCGCCGCTCGTTTCATTTCGGTGACCGTGAATGGCGGTTCGCAGAAATTATTTTGCTCTCCACTGTTCACCGTCTCCGCTCTGATTCTCGTGGTGGTATGGTGTTCGCTGTCCTTTTCAGTGATATCTTCTGGATAGAAGGTATCTGCTAAAAGTCTTGCGGATTCCTTTTCATTTAATACCTCTCCATTTCTTTCGAGCGGCTGGTCTTCTTCCCTTTTTGATGTTCTCCCTATGACCCTGTATATCCCTTCCCAGACTCCCTCTTTGTCCTGTTTACAACAAAAGTCTTTCCAACTCTGTGTCTGTGTTTTGATTGCTAATGTCTCATATTCTTCTTTTTGTTTCAGGTACTCTGCTACGACCCCTGATCTGCGGTGTGGAGCTGCACATCTGATACGTCGCTTCTTGGTGGCAACCTTTTTCTTCAGGTCAGCGAGTTCTTCGGACCACCATGGCAAGGTAAGTGTTTCTTTATTTTGTTTTTTAGGCATAGTTTGTGAGCATGCGTCTTTTATTGCTTCGGTAAGGGACTCGACAGCCTCATCTATCTCTATTGGGGTGTATATGTTCTTTATTTTTATTTCATTTAGTCCCTTTTCGCTTAGAAATTGGTGGAGTTTCATTTGAAATTCGTCCCATTTTGCTTTTTTTGTATTATACACCCTAGTAGTCCTGCTGATTTTCGATCCCTTACTTTTGCGCAATAAAATACTAAATGTTATGCCATTGTGGTCCGAGCTCGTGAGACCTTCATCTACTTTCCAGTCACTCACCAGGTTCAGTATGTCCGTAGAACAGGATGTGATGTCCACCCAGCTTCTGTACCTTTTTCCTCCTCTCACAGTGTCAAAGGTCGGGATTTTCCCAGTATTTAGAACATTGAGACCCATTTCATCGAGTGCTCCTGACATTTCTTCACCCCTGATGTCTGTCTCTAGACTTCCCCACCATTCGCTCCAAGCATTTGAGTCACCGGCTGTTAGCCATCTCTTTGAGGCTGTGTGATTCTCGATCTTTTTTAAGTGGTCGAGGTATGGTTGAAGCGGCTCGGTGGGTTCGAAGTAATATGAGACTAACGTCAGACTCCATGCGCTTGTTCGAGCCTCTACCACAACAATGTTACTGGTTGTGAGGTTCGGATGCTGGATGATTTCAATGTCAGGGTCAAACACAACAATTGCTGCCTTTACCGTGGTTTGTCCAGGACTTTGGAAGATTCTGGCTCCCCGACGACCCTTCATACTTGGTTCTTTGCCGATGTAAGGCTCTTGTATTAATGCAATCGCTATTTTTCTTTTGTTGGCCTCTATGAATAGTTCATCGGTTGCCAGTCTCTTCTTCTTCAAGTTGGCCTGGATTACTTTATAAGGAGTTTGGGTGCCTGTGTCAACTTTAGCAATAGGCTATCGTTGACCTTGCTATGGTGTCCCATCTCTTCCTTATCGGGCACTCTCTGTGGAACGTATTATGTTCCGTCTGGGTCATTCCCGCTATTTTGCAGTTCCTGCAGGCGGGCACTCCGCCGGCGCGCCAGTCTGGACACTCGTCCCTTACATGGGCTTCTCCACAGTGGCTGCACAAGTCCTGAGATTCCTTGCAATGTCGCTTGCTGTGGCCAAACTCAAGGCAGCGCGAGCATTGAAGCAGCGGTGATTGGTCGTCCGCCTGCACAATCTGGAGGTCCACACGAAGGTGGCCTTTTTCCGTTACTCTCTGCCATATCTTTGGAGAGGAGCTAAGAACTATGTGGCAATTGTGAGGATTTCGTGCTCTCTTCCTGTATCTTATTCCGATACGGTTTTCCTCTTCATTGAGGCCATGGAATATATCCTTATTTTGTTTCGCCACTGCTTTGAGTACTTCCTCATCCGTATGTGCAGCGAGTACATCCTTCATAATGATGAGAGGATCCTTGTTTTTTACTTCTTCGACCACTAGTCTTTTGTTGGAGCTCTGTATTCTCTCTTTTATCTTTCTTTTTTCCCCTTCAGTCTTGCAGCTCATTATTACCTTGCGATCCTTTGCCTTACGCACTTTCTCTACCGTCACCCAGCCCTCCTTTGCGTCGACTGCTTCTCTCACCTTAGACAAAATCTGTTCCCCCGTTTCAGTCTCGTCTTCAGAGGAGATTACTACTGAATGTAGTGTCCCACGCTGTTTTAATTGTGTTATGGCCGGGTTTGGTGCGGCTGCTACGTTAACGTGTGTAGCCGCCGTTGCGCTGGCATAAGTTGTTGCCGCTTTTTCCGTAGCAATTTTCATTTGTTCCAGCTTTTCTGCTTGTTTCTCCACCACTTCTTTAAGTTCATCCATCTTTCTGCTGTTCTCCTGGAGAAGCCTTGTTTGTTCCTCCAGATGAACAGCAGCCGACGGTTGGTCTAAGTTGGCTGGGGGTGGGGATGGCGTGTTTTCTTTACTCTGTCCACGCCCTTTCAATTCTATCTCTATTTCTTTCATGATCTTAGAGAGCTTATCATGAGCTTCAAGTACTGCGTCCTTTATCTCACCTTTCAGATTTCTTGAGGCGTTTATGTTAATTTTAATCCTTGTAAGATAGGTCCTTGCTAGCTCTATCTTGCTTTTCTCCTTCTTTTGATCCACTTTGGGAGACGGGTTTCGTTCCGCCGTTGCCTGCACAGCAAGTGTTTCTAGATTCTCTACTTGCTCCGACCTGGCCGGCAGCTCAGGAGTATCAGCGGACTTGTTCTTGGGCCTCGCGCCAGTTGCCGCATCCGAAGCCAACGCAGACGCGGTTTCCGGTGTAGTATTAGAATTTCCTATGGTTGTCGCTGCCGGAGATAGTCCCGTGGCACTCCGAGGGGACTGTTGACTCGTCCCCGGCCCTTTACGGACCGGCGAACGGGATAAAACCATTTTCGGTATTTTCGCCTAGTGAAAAGTCTACCTTAGCGATGAAATAAGGGTGGGTGGGAGGGCGATTTTTTGCCGATTTGCGGCGGGAATCGATGCTAATCGACGCGGAACAGTGAAATGAAGGTGAAACAATAGTTTCAGGATGCAAAGAAACGAAGATAAAAGTACAAGGAGCCAAAAACAGGTGTAAAATTGGATAGAATTTATCAAATTAGAAAATACGGTATTTCTGAGTGAAATCTCTTACAAAAATGGCTGGAAACGACTGTATTATACTTATTTAGGTACCAAAAAGCAAATTAGTATGCAAGAACAGGACTATATTCAACTATTGAGAGCAAAAATTTCGTATCAACACACGTAAATCGCCTACTATGAAGACTTTTGTTGCTATGGTAGGTACAAAGATGTGAATAATTCGAAAACTACTGGACCGATTTCAACAAACGATACGTCAAACGACGCGGCGCGTCGGGAGGCAGACAAAAGCTAGTAAAACAGAACTACTTTGGAAGAAAAAATTTGGGTGGTGACCGAAAATGTAAAATATGTAATTTTAAAATGTCTTTTTCAGGTGTGGAGAGTCGGTTTTTGCCGATTTGCGGCGGGAATCGATGCTAATCGACGCGGAACAGTGAAATGAAGGTGAAACAATAGTTTCAGGATGCAAAGAAACGAAGATAAAAGTACAAGGAGCCAAAAACAGGTGTAAAATTGGATAGAATTTATCAAATTAGAAAATACGGTATTTCTGAGTGAAATCTCTTACAAAAATGGCTGGAAACGACTGTATTATACTTATTTAGGTACCAAAAAGCAAATTAGTATGCAAGAACAGGACTATATTCAACTATTGAGAGCAAAAATTTCGTATCAACACACGTAAATCGCCTACTATGAAGACTTTTGTTGCTATGGTAGGTACAAAGATGTGAATAATTCGAAAACTACTGGACCGATTTCAACAAACGATACGTCAAACGACGCGGCGCGTCGGGAGGCAGACAAAAGCTAGTAAAACAGAACTACTTTGGAAGAAAAAATTTGGGTGGTGACCGAAAATGTAAAATATGTAATTTTAAAATGTCTTTTTCAGGTGTGGAGAGTCGGTTTTTGCCGATTTGCGGCGGGAATCGATGCTAATCGACGCGGAACAGTGAAATGAAGGTGAAACAATAGTTTCAGGATGCAAAGAAACGAAGATAAAAGTACAAGGAGCCAAAAACAGGTGTAAAATTGGATAGAATTTATCAAATTAGAAAATACGGTATTTCTGAGTGAAATCTCTTACAAAAATGGCTGGAAACGACTGTATTATACTTATTTAGGTACCAAAAAGCAAATTAGTATGCAAGAACAGGACTATATTCAACTATTGAGAGCAAAAATTTCGTATCAACACACGTAAATCGCCTACTATGAAGACTTTTGTTGCTATGGTAGGTACAAAGATGTGAATAATTCGAAAACTACTGGACCGATTTCAACAAACGATACGTCAAACGACGCGGCGCGTCGGGAGGCAGACAAAAGCTAGTAAAACAGAACTACTTTGGAAGAAAAAATTTGGGTGGTGACCGAAAATGTAAAATATGTAATTTTAAAATGTCTTTTTCAGGTGTGGAGAGTCGGTTTTTGCCGATTTGCGGCGGGAATCGATGCTAATCGACGCGGAACAGTGAAATGAAGGTGAAACAATAGTTTCAGGATGCAAAGAAACGAAGATAAAAGTACAAGGAGCCAAAAACAGGTGTAAAATTGGATAGAATTTATCAAATTAGAAAATACGGTATTTCTGAGTGAAATCTCTTACAAAAATGGCTGGAAACGACTGTATTATACTTATTTAGGTACCAAAAAGCAAATTAGTATGCAAGAACAGGACTATATTCAACTATTGAGAGCAAAAATTTCGTATCAACACACGTAAATCGCCTACTATGAAGACTTTTGTTGCTATGGTAGGTACAAAGATGTGAATAATTCGAAAACTACTGGACCGATTTCAACAAACGATACGTCAAACGACGCGGCGCGTCGGGAGGCAGACAAAAGCTAGTAAAACAGAACTACTTTGGAAGAAAAAATTTGGGTGGTGACCGAAAATGTAAAATATGTAATTTTAAAATGTCTTTTTCAGGTGTGGAGAGTCGGTTTTTGCCGATTTGCGGCGGGAATCGATGCTAATCGACGCGGAACAGTGAAATGAAGGTGAAACAATAGTTTCAGGATGCAAAGAAACGAAGATAAAAGTACAAGGAGCCAAAAACAGGTGTAAAATTGGATAGAATTTATCAAATTAGAAAATACGGTATTTCTGAGTGAAATCTCTTACAAAAATGGCTGGAAACGACTGTATTATACTTATTTAGGTACCAAAAAGCAAATTAGTATGCAAGAACAGGACTATATTCAACTATTGAGAGCAAAAATTTCGTATCAACACACGTAAATCGCCTACTATGAAGACTTTTGTTGCTATGGTAGGTACAAAGATGTGAATAATTCGAAAACTACTGGACCGATTTCAACAAACGATACGTCAAACGACGCGGCGCGTCGGGAGGCAGACAAAAGCTAGTAAAACAGAACTACTTTGGAAGAAAAAATTTGGGTGGTGACCGAAAATGTAAAATATGTAATTTTAAAATGTCTTTTTCAGGTGTGGAGAGTCGGTTTTTGCCGATTTGCGGCGGGAATCGATGCTAATCGACGCGGAACAGTGAAATGAAGGTGAAACAATAGTTTCAGGATGCAAAGAAACGAAGATAAAAGTACAAGGAGCCAAAAACAGGTGTAAAATTGGATAGAATTTATCAAATTAGAAAATACGGTATTTCTGAGTGAAATCTCTTACAAAAATGGCTGGAAACGACTGTATTATACTTATTTAGGTACCAAAAAGCAAATTAGTATGCAAGAACAGGACTATATTCAACTATTGAGAGCAAAAATTTCGTATCAACACACGTAAATCGCCTACTATGAAGACTTTTGTTGCTATGGTAGGTACAAAGATGTGAATAATTCGAAAACTACTGGACCGATTTCAACAAACGATACGTCAAACGACGCGGCGCGTCGGGAGGCAGACAAAAGCTAGTAAAACAGAACTACTTTGGAAGAAAAAATTTGGGTGGTGACCGAAAATGTAAAATATGTAATTTTAAAATGTCTTTTTCAGGTGTGGAGAGTCGGTTTTTGCCGATTTGCGGCGGGAATCGATGCTAATCGACGCGGAACAGTGAAATGAAGGTGAAACAATAGTTTCAGGATGCAAAGAAACGAAGATAAAAGTACAAGGAGCCAAAAACAGGTGTAAAATTGGATAGAATTTATCAAATTAGAAAATACGGTATTTCTGAGTGAAATCTCTTACAAAAATGGCTGGAAACGACTGTATTATACTTATTTAGGTACCAAAAAGCAAATTAGTATGCAAGAACAGGACTATATTCAACTATTGAGAGCAAAAATTTCGGTTAGGTTAGGTTAGGTTAGGTTAGGTTAGGTTAGGTTAGGTTAGGTTAGGTTAGGTTAGGTTAGGTTAGGTTAGGTTAGGTTAGGTTAGGTTAGGTTAGGTTAGGTTAGGTTAGGTTTTTTTTTTTTTTTTTTTTTTTTTTTTTTTTTTTTTTTTTTTTTACTTCTACCTCCAACGTTATCGGAGTCTATTCTAACTTCCAACTTTCATTCCAGTTCTATCTAGTATGCCTCTCGTACTTTTATTCTACATACGGTTTCTTTCTTTCATGCATCTTTCTTACTTTTATGGGTGGGATTCCCATCTATTTGCTACGCTATCTATCTATCTTTTTTGTTTTCTTTTATTTTACTTTCTTACAGGTTGGGATATTACACAGGGTTTTTATTTCTTTATTTTCTCTTTTTATTTTTACAATTTATTCTATTTACTTATATCTATTACAATTTTTGTTTTCCTTACTTTACATTTTTGTATCTTTCTTATTTCTATTTCACTCATATTACAATCTTGTTGTCTATTTTAACTGGCTACTTTTGTTTCGATAACCTACTGTTTTACTTTATTTTTACAATTTCCAGATCTTATATCTATGCTTACTTCTAATATTCTTAAATATTGTACAAGCATAGGATTCTATGTTTTGTTCCTTAATATTACCGCTTTTGCAATTTTTTCACAGTACGTCATAAAGTCATGTCTTGTCAAGTCGTTGGCCATTATTGTGCTTACGTTTTCTTTTATAATTTTCATGTTCATTTTTTGTTCAGTGTCGTATCTGTCTTTGTCATACATGGGGCAAGTCAATATTATGTGGGTCACCGTTTCTTTTTCAGCGGGGTCACACAGACATGATGGGTTGTCTTTACATCTGAAGCGATTCAGATATTCGGAGAACCCACCATGTCCTGTCAGTATTTGTGTCTTCGTCATGTCCAACTCTATTTTTCTTGTTATTTTGTAAGCGGCGTTAACGTCTGGGAAAAATATTTTTGTTACTGAGGCTGTGGTTCCCTCGACATATCGTCGGTTCCACTCGTCAAGCGTATTCATTCTTATGATACGCCTGACGTGCGAGACCGGACATTTGTCATAGGCGGGTTTTTTCTTCGTGTTCTCAGCGGCCTCTTTGGCTAGTTCATCTGCCCTTTCGTTGCCCACCATTCCCGCATGCGCCTTGATCCAGAACAACTTGGTCACTTTATTATTTATTGCCGCCGTTCTTAGGTTGTTTCTGGTCTCAACCGCCAGGGGGTGGAGGCAACTGTGGTTCTTGACTGTTTGCAGTGCTGCCATTGAGTCGCTGAGGATTCCGAAGGTCTTCGCTCCCTTGTTTTTAATTATTTCCCGCGTTGCCACACAGATAGCAAGGAGCTCAGCCTGGTAAACCGTTGCATAATTTGGAAGTGCAAGCTTCATGGATCGGGTCTCGTTCCCTTCCGTCCAGAATGTTAATGCTGCACCTACTCCACCTCCAATTTTGCTTCCATCTGTGAAGATGCACACTTCATGGTTGGTGTTTGCGTTTACCTCCTCTTGGTTCACCAGACTGATCACCTCAATATCCTCTTGTTCTGCCGGGTGTGGGGTTTCTAGAGCTGGAAACACCCGCTCGACTTCCCTGTCTTTTAAATAAGGAAAATCAATTCCCTTTTTGGCCTCATACAATAATGCTGCCTCTTTTACCCTGAGATCAAGGGGGAGCAATCCTGTCAGCACCAGAGCTGCGTTCAGGGACACGGTGCGATAGCCTTTGCACATTTTTTGCGCGATTCCTCTTTGCACTGTTCCCAATTTCTTTTTTACTCCTATCTTGTCCGCCGCACCTGCCCATACACTAGCTGCGTAAAGTACCACCGGCTCTATTGCTGCATTATATATTATTTTAATAATGTCCGGGTGCAGACCCCAACTGGTCTTTGCGGCTCTAGACAGCTGCTTGTATATCCCGATGGCCCTACTGCAGACATTCGCCACGTGCGTATTATATGTCATTTTGTCATCGATGGTCACTCCAAGCACCTTTATATGCGTTGACATTTTTATGGCTACTCCCCCCATGCTCAGGCGTGGAGTGTCATATTTTAGTTTGCGGGTTATGGTCATTGCACATGTTTTGTGTGGCGCAAATGTTAGTTTGTTTTGGGCTCCCCACGCCTGAACATGTTTAAGGGCGACTCCGGCACTTACTTCAACGTCGTGCGCAGTGTCACCATCGAAGACCAGGACCACGTCGTCGGCAAATGCCTGGCAGTATACTCCCATTTCTGTAAGGCTATACAGCAGCGGATCTAACAAAAGGTTCCATAGTATAGGTCCCCCTATTGAGCCTTGAACGCAGCCCTTGCTTGTGGTTTTTTGGTACTCTTCGCCGCAGTATCGCACTCTAACCATTCTATCTTTAAGATAGCTATCTACTACCTGCCGTAGATTTTGTGGACATTCTTCCTCAGCTAGTCGGACTCTAACTGCTGGCCACCATGCACTATCAAATGCTCCCTCTATATCTAGGGATACAAGTACTACGATCCTTTTACTATCTCGCTTTTTCTGTATGTACTTTGTAAGCCTATAGAGGGAGTCTTCCGTGCTCCTTTGGGGCATGAATCCGTACTGGCGAGTACTCATCCTTGGTAGTAGGTGATGTTTTATTCTTGCCATCAGCATTTTCTCGTATATTTTTCCGAGAACTGCCAGGAGGCCTATCGGTCTGAATGATTTGGGAGATGTGTAGTTGTCTTTCCCAGGCTTTCGCAATATTATCACTACTGCCTCCTTCCATGTCCTCGGAAAATACTTTAGTTCGAGGCACTTGTTAAATATTGCAAGGAAGAGTTCCGGATTTTGGTTTATGGCGGCGTTCAGTATGTCCGCTGTTAGACCGTCTGCTCCTGGTGCTTTCTTAGGGTTAAAGGAATTCGCCGCTCGTTTCATTTCGGTGACCGTGAATGGCGGTTCGCAGAAATTATTTTGCTCTCCACTGTTCACCGTCTCCGCTCTGATTCTCGTGGTGGTATGGTGTTCGCTGTCCTTTTCAGTGATATCTTCTGGATAGAAGGTATCTGCTAAAAGTCTTGCGGATTCCTTTTCATTTAATACCTCTCCATTTCTTTCGAGCGGCTGGTCTTCTTCCCTTTTTGATGTTCTCCCTATGACCCTGTATATCCCTTCCCAGACTCCCTCTTTGTCCTGTTTACAACAAAAGTCTTTCCAACTCTGTGTCTGTGTTTTGATTGCTAATGTCTCATATTCTTCTTTTTGTTTCAGGTACTCTGCTACGACCCCTGATCTGCGGTGTGGAGCTGCACATCTGATACGTCGCTTCTTGGTGGCAACCTTTTTCTTCAGGTCAGCGAGTTCTTCGGACCACCATGGCAAGGTAAGTGTTTCTTTATTTTGTTTTTTAGGCATAGTTTGTGAGCATGCGTCTTTTATTGCTTCGGTAAGGGACTCGACAGCCTCATCTATCTCTATTGGGGTGTATATGTTCTTTATTTTTATTTCATTTAGTCCCTTTTCGCTTAGAAATTGGTGGAGTTTCATTTGAAATTCGTCCCATTTTGCTTTTTTTGTATTATACACCCTAGTAGTCCTGCTGATTTTCGATCCCTTACTTTTGCGCAATAAAATACTAAATGTTATGCCATTGTGGTCCGAGCTCGTGAGACCTTCATCTACTTTCCAGTCACTCACCAGGTTCAGTATGTCCGTAGAACAGGATGTGATGTCCACCCAGCTTCTGTACCTTTTTCCTCCTCTCACAGTGTCAAAGGTCGGGATTTTCCCAGTATTTAGAACATTGAGACCCATTTCATCGAGTGCTCCTGACATTTCTTCACCCCTGATGTCTGTCTCTAGACTTCCCCACCATTCGCTCCAAGCATTTGAGTCACCGGCTGTTAGCCATCTCTTTGAGGCTGTGTGATTCTCGATCTTTTTTAAGTGGTCGAGGTATGGTTGAAGCGGCTCGGTGGGTTCGAAGTAATATGAGACTAACGTCAGACTCCATGCGCTTGTTCGAGCCTCTACCACAACAATGTTACTGGTTGTGAGGTTCGGATGCTGGATGATTTCAATGTCAGGGTCAAACACAACAATTGCTGCCTTTACCGTGGTTTGTCCAGGACTTTGGAAGATTCTGGCTCCCCGACGACCCTTCATACTTGGTTCTTTGCCGATGTAAGGCTCTTGTATTAATGCAATCGCTATTTTTCTTTTGTTGGCCTCTATGAATAGTTCATCGGTTGCCAGTCTCTTCTTCTTCAAGTTGGCCTGGATTACTTTATAAGGAGTTTGGGTGCCTGTGTCAACTTTAGCAATAGGCTATCGTTGACCTTGCTATGGTGTCCCATCTCTTCCTTATCGGGCACTCTCTGTGGAACGTATTATGTTCCGTCTGGGTCATTCCCGCTATTTTGCAGTTCCTGCAGGCGGGCACTCCGCCGGCGCGCCAGTCTGGACACTCGTCCCTTACATGGGCTTCTCCACAGTGGCTGCACAAGTCCTGAGATTCCTTGCAATGTCGCTTGCTGTGGCCAAACTCAAGGCAGCGCGAGCATTGAAGCAGCGGTGATTGGTCGTCCGCCTGCACAATCTGGAGGTCCACACGAAGGTGGCCTTTTTCCGTTACTCTCTGCCATATCTTTGGAGAGGAGCTAAGAACTATGTGGCAATTGTGAGGATTTCGTGCTCTCTTCCTGTATCTTATTCCGATACGGTTTTCCTCTTCATTGAGGCCATGGAATATATCCTTATTTTGTTTCGCCACTGCTTTGAGTACTTCCTCATCCGTATGTGCAGCGAGTACATCCTTCATAATGATGAGAGGATCCTTGTTTTTTACTTCTTCGACCACTAGTCTTTTGTTGGAGCTCTGTATTCTCTCTTTTATCTTTCTTTTTTCCCCTTCAGTCTTGCAGCTCATTATTACCTTGCGATCCTTTGCCTTACGCACTTTCTCTACCGTCACCCAGCCCTCCTTTGCGTCGACTGCTTCTCTCACCTTAGACAAAATCTGTTCCCCCGTTTCAGTCTCGTCTTCAGAGGAGATTACTACTGAATGTAGTGTCCCACGCTGTTTTAATTGTGTTATGGCCGGGTTTGGTGCGGCTGCTACGTTAACGTGTGTAGCCGCCGTTGCGCTGGCATAAGTTGTTGCCGCTTTTTCCGTAGCAATTTTCATTTGTTCCAGCTTTTCTGCTTGTTTCTCCACCACTTCTTTAAGTTCATCCATCTTTCTGCTGTTCTCCTGGAGAAGCCTTGTTTGTTCCTCCAGATGAACAGCAGCCGACGGTTGGTCTAAGTTGGCTGGGGGTGGGGATGGCGTGTTTTCTTTACTCTGTCCACGCCCTTTCAATTCTATCTCTATTTCTTTCATGATCTTAGAGAGCTTATCATGAGCTTCAAGTACTGCGTCCTTTATCTCACCTTTCAGATTTCTTGAGGCGTTTATGTTAATTTTAATCCTTGTAAGGTAGGTCCTTGCTAGCTCTATCTTGCTTTTCTCCTTCTTTTGATCCACTTTGGGAGACGGGTTTCGTTCCGCCGTTGCCTGCACAGCAAGTGTTTCTAGATTCTCTACTTGCTC